>OY992786.1:11349961-13849961 GCA_963921375.1 Tiliacea citrago | reverse complement strand
CCTAGCAAGTTGGTCAGCTGCGTCGTTATCTAGTGATCCGCTGTGTCCTTTTATCCATTGCAGTGTGACTGTGTTACGGTTGCACACTGTCACCCGTTCCAGTGCGTTGTGACATTCTAGTGTTAGTCTAGAGGTAATATAATTTTTCCCCAAGGATTGCAAGACTGAGGCACTATCGGAGAGTATACGTATACGGGTGTCCGTCACTCTCCTGGCTTCTATGGCGTAAGCCGCTTGTATAATGCCCACACATTCCGCCTTGTAGACGGTGTTGAACAGTCCCAGCGGGCTGGATATATTTATGTTGAAGTCATGTGAGAAAACTCCGACTCCGGTTCCGGATTCGGTCTTTGATCCGTCGGTGTATACTCTCATCTCCTTCGGGCCTGAGTAGTCACACCGTTCTTCTGTGAGTATGATGTTGTAGTGCTTGCAAATATAAAGGTACCTATTACTTATGTAATACTTTTATACTTACGTTATTAGCAACATATATTGTTAATGCAATAAATTAGGTTTTTAATACGGTAAATTAGGAGGAAAAAAATAAATAAGAAATACCTATCGCTCTTTAATGATATTCATGTAACAACACAAAAGCTAGGTACTTACAATACAGAAAAATAATTATTCTAGTACCTACCTATCCACGTCATTAACAAAGGTATCACAGGCCATGGGTAACGACAAGTTATTTTTTTTCTTAATATGTACCTAGGTAAACAGTTTGTATAAAAATTATAGATATTGAACTGTTTTTATTACTATTCCGACATCCATCAATTTATGTGCACGAGTGTACATCTCATAAACAGCTCAATACCTTTGACACCTTAATTTGGTCGGGTTATACGCGGAGATTTAGTATGGAAAAGTAATGAAAGCCAATTTCTTTTAAAATACAACACTTGGGAATCTGAATTTTTGTACACTATTACTTCTTTAGGAGCACTAATTTTTGTATAAATTTGGGAAGAAATGACAGTGTTTTTAATAGGGAAATCTTCAAATGAAAATTTAACACCGTGACTACCGCCACCCCACCAATGGTATGGTATATCTCGTAAACTACTGGAGTAGTAATTTTGAATTTTGGGTATCAATTTTATCTCGCAGAGCACTAATTTTCTATGTAGGTTTGAGGAAAGCGACTAGCTCCAGAAACTTGGAATCAACATTCAAAGTCGTGGTCCTGCTGAACGAGCGCGCGAAAGTTACCGTCGTTGATTTCTCGGTAAATACAAATGTTTCAGTTCGGTTTTTGTTACGAAATGAATCACATTTAAGGGCACTAATTATTTGTATACTTAGAATAGCTGTAGCATGCCCCCCTTTTCTGCGCTCATGGTGGTCCTGCTGAAGCGAGCGTGACTACCGCAGGACCACCTTCAAAGTCGATTTTCTCGAAAACTACTAAAGCACCAATTCTGTTGTTCGAGAACTAATTAGCACCAATTGAGCACTAATTATTTGCCAAATATGGAAGCGATTGGCGTTCGTGGTCCTGCGGTAGTCACGGACATGTTTTTTAGGGTTCCATACCCAAAGGGTAAAACGGGAACTCTATTACTAAGGCTCCGCCGTCTGTCCGTCTGTCACCAGGCTGTATCTCATGAACCGTGATAGTTAGACAGTTGAAATTTTCACAGATGATGTATTTCTGTTGCCGCTATAACAACAAATACTAGAACACAGAATAAAATAAATATTTAAGGGGGCTCCCATACAACAAACGTGATTTTTTTTATAGATTATGGTACGGAACCCTTCGAGCCAGTTTTTTTTCATTCTCCGTAGTTAGCCATTGTTAGCCGTAGTCTAGGAACGGCCGATACTTCGGATTTATGTTCGGAGTAGACCCCCAGGCCGTAAAAGCCTGGGCACGACCTTGCCACTATCAGCGGAAGCTTAGCGCGGGGTGGCGAGCGGTAAGTACAAAAAATATACATAGACAGATGCGCAGCAGCAACGCGAGCGGTATTTGACAGCGCGTCGCGGCTTGAACAAACTTAAGTTAGTACGGGCGAATGACTGAGAGACACGAATGTATGTGACTACCGCAGGACCACGAACGCCAATCGCTTCCATATTTGGCAAATAATAAGTGCTCAATTGGTGCTAATTAGTGCGCGAACAGCTGAATTGGTGCTTTAGTAGTTTTCTAGAAAATCGACTTTGAAGGTGGTCCGGCGGTAGTCACGCTCCCTTCAGCAGGACCACCATGAGCGCCGAAAAAGGGGGCATGCTACAGCTATTCTAAGTATACTAATAATTAGTGCCCTTAAATGTGATTCATTTCGTAACAAAAACAGAACTGAAACATTTGTATTTACCGAGAAATCAACGATGATAACTTTCGCGCGCTCGTTCAGCAGGACCACGACTTTGAATGTTGATTCCAAGTTTAAGGAGCTAGTCGCTTTCCTCAAACCTACATAGAAAATTAGTGCTCTGCGAGATAAAATTAATCATTTCACGCCTTGACGTCGAGTCCCGCCACGTCGAGTCGCCGCCATATCTACTTCCAAAACTCCCGCTTTTATTCCCGCCTCGTCGAATCGTTGAAAAACTCTTTCCACGTCTACTTAACCATTTTATTTGTACAGTCGAAAAAAAATACTCTTAGTTGATTATTTGGAATAAATTAATAGATAATGTATGTTTATACAGAAACATATACAACTCACTCACACTTTTTGTACATTATGGCTACTAATATAGATATTCCTACGTTATATCTATACAGGGTCAAAATAAATTAGCTAGCGAAACTCCGCAGATTTGATGGGTATGGAAATCTATACACGAAAAAATAAAAATGATTTGACGGTTTTTTTGGGGTCAATGACCGCTGCTATTTAATAAATGATTTAATTCTGTAGGTTTGTACAAACACTTTTAACACATCAATATTTAAAAAAAAAACTAGACGAGGTCGGCGTTTCGTATCCAACTACTCTGAGAAGATAGGCGGAAATAAACTCAGATGTCACAGAGGCTAGTATTTTTACTGGTATGGTAGTATGAGTTGAGAAAATCAGTTTATTTTTATTTTATCGTGTTTAGATATCAATACCCATCACGTTTGCGGAGTTTCGCTAGCTTATTTAATTTGACCCTGTATCTTCTGTCTGCGACGTTATATTGTGAGGATATAACGATTGAAACAGCAATATCGATATTTGGCACTAAAAAGTACGCAGTATTTACTTCATTTTAACTATGGGTTATAAACTCATATTTTTCTGTTTATTATACATACATTATACATATAATATATTTATTTTTATGGCACTTCAACACATACATTGACTGGCTCACTTAAGACATACAAACAATAATCACATACAGTTTTAGAAATTGTGAATTCGTCACTTATAGAAATGCACAGCACTAGCACATAAATTAAAACTACGTATATAAGATATCGTTAGTTATATTACTTGTGTTACATATAAGTTATAAGTAACCTATTTATTCCAAATAAAAATACTGGTCTATAAGTATTTTTTTTCCGACTGTACAAATAATATGGTTAAGTAGACGTAGCGGTAATAAGTAGTATTTTTCAACGATTCGACGAGGCGGGAATACAAGCGGGAGTTTTGGAAGTAGACGTGGCGTCGACTCGACGTGGCGGGACTCAACATCAAGGCGACAAATCTAATTAATACCCAAAATTCAAAATTACTACTCCAGTAGTTTACGAGATAAACCATACCATTGGTGGGGTGGCAGTAGTCACGGTGTTAAATTTTCATTTCAAGATTTCCCTATTAAAAAATTCTGTGATTTCTTCCCAAATTTATACAAAAATTAAAGTTCTAGTGACCAAAAATTCAGATTCCTATGTGTTGTATTTTAAGAGAAATTAGCTTTCATTACTTTTCCATACTAAATCTCCACGTATAACCCGACCCAATTAAGTTGTCAATGGTATTGAGCTGTTTAGGAGATGTACACTCGTGCACATAAATTTATGGATGCAAAATGGATGAATAGTAATAACAACAGTTCAATACCTATAATTTTTATACAAACTGTTAACCAAGGTAAATATTAAGAAAAAAAATTACCTATCGTTACCCATCGCCTGTGATACCTTTGTTAATGACGTGGATAGGTAGGTACTCGAATAATTATTTTTCTGTATTGTAAGTACCTACCTTCTGTGTTGTTATATGAATATCATTAAAGAGCGATATCTATTTCTTAATTATTTCTTTCCTACTAATTTACCGTTGCTGCAAGCAGTACCTAAGTATTAAAAACCTAATTTATTGCATTAACAATAATGTTGCTAATAACGTAAGTATAAAAGTATTACATAAGTAATAGTTATGTATTTTTTCAGTACCTGAAGTCGATTTTATCAAATTTCCACTGACATATCTGTGGACCTTGGGTGTATTTTTAGTTACCAATTCAATACCTACTTTGTTAAAGCTAGGTTATGAATTAGTAGGTGTATTTTTAGTGGAAAACACATTTTTAAATCGAATAAGTTTTATTAATTATAGATCACAGTTCGATAACAATTTGAAAAATCAGTAAAATTTTAAGTAGGTACTTATAAATCAACAATATAAAACGTGCACTTAAATTTAATATCACAAATCAATCAACTAGATTAGACTATTAAGATAGGCCTAATAGTAGGTAACTAGGTAGAACCATAAACAAAATTTGAACTATGTTATATATCTCACAAATAGGTTCGATAGAACAGAATAGAAAACCTACTTAAGTACCTACTTAAAATTTTACTGATTTTACAAATTGTTATCGAACTGTGATCTATAATTAATAAAACTTATTCGATTTATAAATTTGTTTTCCACTAAAAATACACCTACTAATTCAAAACCTAGCTTTAACAAAGTAGGTATTAAATTTGTAACTGTCCGTGGAAATTTGATAAAATAGACTTCAGGTACTGAAAAAATACATAACTCTTACTTATGTAATACTTTTATACTTACGTTATTAGCAACATATTGTTAATGCAATAAATTACGTTTTTAATACTTAAGTACTGCTTGCAGCAACGGTAAATTAGTAGGAAATAAATAATTAAGAAATACATCTCTCTCTTTAATGATATTTATATAACAACACAGAAGGCAGGTACTTACAATACAGAAAAATAATTATTCGAGTACCTACCTATCCACGTCATTAACAAAGGTATCACAGGCGATGGGTAACGATAGGTAATTTTTTTTCTTAATATTTACCTTGGTTAACAGTTTGTATAAAAATTATAGGTATTGAACTGTTGTTATTACTATTCATCCATTTTGCATCCATAAATTTATGTGCACGAGTGTACATCTCCTAAACAGCCGAGTGTACATCTCCTAAACAGCTCAATACCATTGACAACTTAATTTGGTCGGGTTATACGTGGAGATTTAGTATAGAAAAGTAATGAAAGCTAATTTCTCTTAAAATACAACACATAGGAATCTGAATTTTTGGTCACTAGAACTTCTTTAGGAGCACTAATTTTTGTATAAATTTGGTAAGAAATCACAGAGTTTTTAATAGGGAAATCTTGAAATGAAAATTTAACACCGTGACTACCGCCACGCCACCAATGGTATGGTATATCTCATACACTACTGGAGTAGTAATTTTGAATTTTGGGTATTAATTTTATCTCGCAGAGCACTAATTTTCTATGTAGGTTTGAGGAAAGCGACTAGCTCCTCAAAGTTGGAATCTACATTCAAAGTCGTGGTCCTGCTGAACGAGCGCGCGAAAGTTATCTTCGTTGATTTCTCGGTAAATACAAATGTTTCAGTTCTGTTTTTGTTACGAAATTAATCACATTTAAGGGTACTAATTATTTGTATACTTAGAATAGCTGTAGCGTGCCCCCTTTTTCGGCGCTCATGTTGGTCCTGCTGAAGGGAACGTGACCACCTTCAAAGTCAATTTTCTAGAAAACTACTAAAGCACCAATTCTGTTGTTCGAGCACTAATTAGCACCAATTGAGCACTAATTATTTTCCAAATATGAAAGCGATTGGCGTTCGGTGTCCTGCGGTAGTCACGGACATGAGACACGACTTAGAGCGGGACGGACAGCGATGATGGAGCGGGGCGGGCGGCTTGACGATTAAAATATTTTACGATTCGATTTTGTAGCGGAAATGTAATCTGAAGCATTTATTAAAGTTTAAAAAGACCGCCTATTCGGATGTCAAAACATTATCAGTATTAAGGTATAAAATTTACCGCAATAAATAGAGCAGTAGGTACTCCCCTACTATTAGACCCGGTTCACCAAAGCGAAGAAGAGGAGAGCTGTGCGGAGACGTCGAGCCTGCGTAGCGGGCAGTGTATTTCCACCAATGCGGAGCGAAGATGTGAGCAGGCTAGAGCGTAGCAACTAGCAGAGCTATCTCCAAATGTTGAAGCAAGAAAACAGGAGAACCGCAGGTGCCGCTGCATACCTCTCATGTATCCGCTGCGCGGCGCCTGGGCGCTCGCCGTACACCGCTCACATTTCGCCATGGACTTACTCTCCTCCCCCTGATTCCTGAATAATGTCCACTCCACCGAAGCTAAGCAGAGTTATGTGCTAACGTTATCTTATTGATCGTTTACAAAACGTCTTATCTCCTCTCCGCTTTTGTGTAAACCGGGTCTTAGGCTGTTTGGTGGCTATAGTGCCTCTTCTTCAAAACACGAAGGCAAGGAGAACGAAATAAAATCGGCGAACCGTTTTTGTAACTCGTGTGTCAAAAGCGTCCTAAAATACGCGTGAGCATTTTGTCGTTGCAATCGAGGCGGGATTGCAGCCCGAGCTGACCACTTGTGTATAAAATTGTACTTAATAATTTGCTTTAAGTGGACAAGCATTTATTTAATAGGAAGGTACTATTCTACATTTCCCGGGTACCTACTCCATAACGTGCCGATGATACCTATAGATATTTTTCATGGTGAATGCGCAAAGGTAGCCCTCGAAATACAAATTTTCTTACGTTTTTTTGCAATTTGCAGGTCAGTGTCAGGTTGTATTTTGGCGCGGGCCTTTGCGCGTCTACCATATGTTAACTTATTTTAGGCATGTCTATTTTTTAAGTAGTTGTCGAATGTCGGTGGGTTGATTAGATAGTTCAGCATAGGCATAGCTATTCACAACCATTCGACAGGCTTCCGAATCGAAAATGACACATTTTCGGTTACCTGATCTGTCGGAAGAATAGCGGTCGTCTCATTTGGTTTAAACCAACATTTTCAGGTTTCGAATTTGTGACAATCGTTTAGACTCCTTCGATAACATTGATTGTCTTTCGGTTCGGCACGGAAGCGTATCGAATGTTTGTGAATAGCTATGCAAGTCCAAAACCTGGAGTTCTGGCGTTACGTGTGTAATTGTTATATTAGGACACACCCTAACCCGCGATACTCGCGACTCGCGTTTATTTTATTCGGCGAAACCGAACGCATAATCGCGCCGACAAAGGGCGCGTTCTGGTTTTCGGATCGCTTTCTATTAGGAGACGGGCTTATACTCGTACAGATGTTTGAAAATCAATGTGATGAAATGAATGTGTAAATCTAATAGGTATAAACTTTTTATTAAAAAAGCAAAGCCTTACATTACAAAAACGGAAACTATAAAAATCATTCTCTACATAGTAAGTAGATAATTTTGATTATGAGTGGGATTTTTGAGATGGGGTAGTAAGGTCAGGTATCTTAACCGTTGCAGCTACAGGAAAACGGACTTTGGAGACTGTCTTTAACTTTTTGAGTAATTTGAATCCTCAATTTTTTTTTTGCGACTTCTTACTTTTCTAGTACTCATGTCTCAGTTGGTCCGATAGAGTTTTTTGATCCTTTTATGAAACATGATTGATTGGCATCAAAAAATGCTTTTGAGAAAATGGCTCATTTCCTTGCAGACTTCTTATTTCTTAATTTTTCAAAAAAATAAGGAAAGTCTCCTAAGATTGTTTTCCCGTAGCTACAACAGTTAAAGTACCTGATCTACCTGCCCCATCACAATAAACCATCCCGTATGTTCTTAAAGTATCTGATAAAATATTTCAATCCGCCACCTTTTAGTATAAAACTTATCAACATCATTTTAGTACCACAACCATACACTATTTTTTTTAGTAGGTACATAACAGACAGTTTTGTGTTCTTTGTGCTCAATTAAGTTTATATAACGCTACAAGGTTATTTCGGCGCGTGGCGAAATTCGGAACTAACGCCGCCATCTTGTTTTTGCCAATAAAATTTCTGTGTTCATTTCTTAAGCTGGGCCCATACTTATTATTCTCCTTACAAGATCCCATTTCGGTCTCTGTTACATTCAAAATAAACGTAAAACTTACTATTCTTTCACTCGCAATTTGGGCAGGTATTATTTAAAACTGTTCCTTTCAAGTCGATAGCATTAGTAGTTCCTGAAATGAGCAGCTGTATCGCACTGATTTTGTAGTTATTTGTTAAAAAAAAAACATGATCAAATAGTTGTCACACAAATACATTATTCAGTCATTTAATTCAGAATCTTTTTAATGGTCAACCTCGTAATTGCTTTACCACCCTAAGATTGAATGTCACATGCACGTCATAAAACGTCAAGAGTATCTTGCTTTAAAACACCAATATGACATTTAGATAGTTAAAGCAATTCTGGTTGGGATAATTGGACCAACTCTAAAATATAAAAACAAAATAAACAAGCTGTTGCATACAAAAGTGCTGTTCTAAAACGATAAAAATGTATAGAACAGCTAATTTCATATTTCATAGTTGGTCCAACAGCAAAAGTCGTTCATGCTCATGAGTACCACACTCCGCAAAAGTGTGTCCCTTCTTTTACCTGCCATACTGTTTAATCGCATGGGAAAATAAAAACCAAAGCCCGTAAACCGTAGTTCCGCACTACCTTATAGTATTGCCATATTATTATAGTTGAGCAATACGATTATCGATTGATACACTGGATACACATAGGTAAGTTATACAAAAGTTTTAAAGTTTCGAAGTAACATTCTTTAAAAGAACATCATGCATGTCTTGAAGGGATTGTTCCAAAGCATTTCTGTATTTGTTACAATCGGTGTCTGGATGTTCGACGAATGCGGAGGTGGCGAAATTTATATCGTTATCTCTGGGATTGTAACATGTTGCATACCCATCAGGCACTAATGGTCCGTAACACATAAATCCATCACACTTGCAAGCGACCTGAAATAAACAGATAGTGATAGAAATGAGTCTGAACTCAGAAATAGATACTTGTGTATGGCAAAAACGGAAACCATATAATTTCGTGTCCATTCGGAAGTCACACACCCATTTTACTCGGGGACTAGTTGTACTATAACGATGAAAATACACCGCTAGTATTTTATGCACCGCTAAACAATAACGTGTGTGCGGGAAACACTAAAAAAACTCACAGATTATCTGCTTTTTTGCGCCGTTTTGACAATAAGAAATTACTATTTGATGAATTATTCATATTTTGAGGGAAATAGACCACAAGGATCATTATTAATCGGTTTCTCAAAAACGGTCAACTAGCCTATTGTCCGGTTTTTTTTGTAAGTTTTTTATGTGTGCGTTACCCCAGCAAAATAATGTCGAAAATAGGTAGTCATTTAAATCATAGATTATTAGTTGCCCAGCTTCTGTAATTGTTGCGCACATTTTTAAATTTGTTGCGCTTATAGTTTTTTAGTTATTTCACAAAAACATTTCCTGCTCATTTTTTCATTTGCAATGTTATAAACGTTACCCCAGTAACGTTTATAACATTACCGCAGCCAGACAATTTTTTTTTAAATAGGAATATTGAAACAAATATTAGCTAAGTATATAATTAGTTGTCTAGACGAGGTAAATGTTGCACCTTATTTTGTATTTGTTCTTTCTTTGGCTGCGAAGTTATTTGAGATCCTGCTGGAGTAACGTTTGTGGTTTTGCTGGATCTCTGAAACGGTTAAGCGGATTCTTATCGTCTTTTGTACATAATTTCGTAGGAATAGTTATGCAATAAAAAAACAAACGAAAGCACCGTTTAAAGGTTATTTAATTAAATATAAAAACACTTCAATAGGTCCTTACACTCTAAATAAGAGCTCTAAAGATTTACTTTAAACGTTATTTTGTAGCTTGTAACTGCCTTCACATGTATGTGAAGTTTCATTAGTATCCTGTAAGTAACTAACAAATTATGATGATATTCCGTTCTCCACGATCACAACGCAATGCGCGCGGAGTTATTTGGCCACCGATAAACCTGAAAGTATGTGGATATATAAACTGAATTTTATTTCAATAATTAGTTGCCTAGTTCAGTTTTATACCTGTAAAATTTCAGCGTGGTACATACAATAATTAACGAGATAATAAAATAAAAGTCATTAGGAAGTGCAAGACCGTGATAACCCGACCAAGTTTAGGTGGTTACAAAAAAGCGACCACGTAGTACATTATGCTATCTTATAAAATATGTAGGATAGTGTTACAAGTTTAGTACAGATGTGTACACAAGTGTTAAAAAAAACCGGCCAAGTGCGAGTCTGACTCGCGCACGAAGGGTTGCATATCATTATCTATAAAAACGGCAAAAAATCACATTTGTTGTATGGGAGAACCTTTAAATATTTATGTTATTCTGGTTTTTAGTATTTGTTGCTATAGCAGCAACAGAAATACATCATCTGTGAAAATGTTAACTGTATCACGTTTCATGAGATACAGCCTGGTGACAGACGGACAGACAGACGAGACAGACAGACAGACGGCGGAGCTTTAGTAATAGGGTTCCCGTTTTACCCTTTGGGTACGGAACCCTAAAAACTACATGTTTCTTAAATAATTTTTATTTACAGGTAAAATAATCATTTCAAATGAACTTGTTGTGTTTAATTAAACTTTAAAACAATCACAGATAGCAATTTTGCTTTTATGGCATTTTCCATTATTTTTTAAATTAATGGTTTCAGTTTGTTGTAAAATGTACTAATAATAATAATATTGCAACTATTTATGTGTAGATACATTACGCAAGCTTACCTTGTTCGTGAATTCATCAAGCCACACACACAATAATTATGGTGCTCAAGAGGAGCAGTCCACATTAATTATAAAAGTAATTAGGTACACACTTATTGATTAAGTCTCACGCACTCGTTAAATATTTGCAAAAATATAAAGCGGAATTGCGGAAGCGCGCACACGCACTCTACAAGACGAATTATGTGACTAATGGTCAAGTTTAGTGCGCTATGCAAACAATGAAGTACCCCTTCCGCGTCCCACCTAGACGTGTTATCGTCGATTCTTGGTAAGTATGTGCACATAATAATAGATACCTATCTAATAAGTAGCCGAAAGATAATAATAATAATAATGTTTTCATAGTACCTACATATATTATAATATTGTTATGTATTTAATAGTGTACGCGTCTGTACCGAACTTGTAAGGTGTATTATACTAAACATTTTAGAAGATAGCATAATGTACTACGCGGTCGATTTTTTTTAACCGCCTAAACTTGGTCGGGTTACCACGGTCTTGCGCTTCCTAATGACTTTTATTTTATTATCTCGTTAATTATTGTATGTACTACGCTGAAATTTTACAGGTATAAAACTGAACTAAGCAACTAATTATTGATATGAAATTCAGTTTATATATCCACATATAATACAGGTTTATCGGTGGCCAAATTACTCCGCGCTTATTGTGACCGTGAACGTGGAGAACTGAATATCATCATAATTTGTTAGTTACTTACAGGATACTAATGAAACTTCACACACATTTGAAGGCAGTTACAAGCTACAAAATAACGTTTAAAGCCTAGAGCTCTTATTTAGAGTGTTAGGACCTATTGAAGTATTTTTATATTTAATTAAATAACCTTTAAACGGTGCATTATTTTGGTTTTTTCATTGCACAACTAATTCCTAAGAATTTATGCACAAAAGATGATAAGAATCCGCTTAACCGTTTCAGACATCCAGCAAAACCACAAACGTTACTGCAGCAGGATCTCGAATAACTTCGCAGCCGAAGAAAGAACAAATACAAAATAAGGTGCAACATTTACCTCATCTAGACAACTAATTATATAGCTAATAATTGTTTAAATATTCCTATTAAAAAAAATAATCTGGCTGCGGTAACGTTATAAACGTTACCTCAGCAGGAACCGTTTTTGTGAAATAACTAAAAAACTATAAGTGTAACAAATGAAAAAATGTGCGCAACAATTACAAAAGCTGGGCAACTAATTATCTATAAGATTTAAATGACTATTTTCGACATTATTTTGCTGGGGTAACGCACACGTTTCTTATTTGTTAAACGTTTTATTTACTCAAAACTTGACTGCAAAGAACATGCTTTAGGATTTTGCCGCTCAATCAAATGACCGATAATGTGACCATATCATGACGCGACCGACGATTTCAGGGAATTGGCTAAATGTCATAGAATCACCGTACATAAAAAGTAGCGGACCATGATTGTTCTAAATCTTGGTTATAGTGTGTGTACATATTTAATTAAACTTACCTGACTAGTAGAAATCCTCATATGGGCGCTTTTTGTAAATCCAGGATCAGAATATAATTTTGGGATTTCAACGCCATTTTCGATTGCAGTTAATTTTAATCCTAGTAAATGTCTGTCAACACCGAATCCTTGAAGTGCCTGTAATAAAATTTCAACGAGATAAAATTCTAAGTAGGTACCCAGGTAAGTTTTTGTATAGGTACAATTCACATTTAAAGCGAAAGACTTAGGGTAGCCCGCGAAACTGATATTTTCTTACGTTTTTGTTACTTTAGGTTGTATGGATAAAATTGATGCGCCCGTATCAAATACGTATTTATAGAAAACTTCAAGCTTCAACTTTCATGGAATTTACATACTTTAGTTGGACCTTTTCTACATAGCTTAGAGAGTTGTGCTTATTGAAAATTTAAGACGCTGACAAGAGCCACATTCTCCAACTAGGTTTATTTTATTTTTACCGCCTAATCTATTGTGTCTATGGCAGTGGAAAAACTATAACATCTTGAACATATTTCTGAGAACTTGCTTGGTAACATGACAAGTTAAAAAAAAATACTATATCTACATAAGAACAGTAAACTAACCTCTTACCTTGTCCGCCCTTCAATCTAAAATAGCTGTATTACTAATCAACGTACCTACGTAGGTAAAATAGGCAATAACGTATTATAGTTGAATGCAGAACATGGTAATTTTTTTTAGATTATTCAACTTATTTTTGAGTAAATTGGTGTCATCGCGCATTTCTTTCTTTTTAATCCAATTGGACAATGACGGCGCTTTAGGTCTTGTTAGAGACTTAAGAGCCTATAATACCTCAAATGGCTTAGCATGATCCTCCGTTATGTCAAAAATACTGCAGCATGCATTTTGAAATAAATATATGGTGAAGTTGAGGATTAATGTTAAGTACTATGTTTGACGAAAACACGATTCCATAAAATTTTCTCTATAGAAAAAAAATCCAAAGTTACCTCCAAACCGAACAATAAACCGCTCGTATCAAAAAAATACTTCAAATTAGATAATGAAACTTTGCATAATAACTGAACTAACTCTATAGCTTATTTTTTTTTTAATTACCATTATTTTCACCGTAAAAAGAAATACTTAAACTAAATTATCGGTGCCTTGGAGTCTTCTTCCTGCCCCCTGCCACCCTTTCTCGGTTGCTCGCGTGATCGCCAGCAGGAGGTGCGAGCGAGATAAAGAGTGAGGTGGCGCTGAGGTAGTATAGACTCTTAAAGTTTCATTGAATCCAATGTATTGATTAAATACAAGATTTTACTTTAAAAAACTGGCACTGACGTAAATAGATCGATAACGTAGGTAGCCTCCCTATTTTTGTACAGTAAAAGTAAACAAAAGATTGTAATTTAGGCGTCAACTCTTGTGTTCTGTGCGGTCTTGTTTTATTTCGAACTCTTTATTATTTTATGTTTATCTGTAATCTACATAATTTAAAGTGAAAAACTTCTCAATTCAATTCAAGATTAAAAATATACCACGTAACCCCACCAAAAAATTGCGTTATAACTTTATGCTCCATATTTTTTATTTATTAAATGGAACGATATAATTATGTATCTTCAAGTTACGTTTTATTTTATAAGATTCTAGTCCAAGCATGTGTAGTGGCCTTTTTCTTAAAAAAATAAACTTAAAAATTGAATTTGGCGCGCTACCTTGGCTAGCTCTTTCACCTTAAAAAGTACCTACTAAACTTAATATTAATTTTACCTGGACTGTGTAGTTTTTGTGAGAGTTGATAGCGGCTTTTAATGAAGAAATTTTCTCTTTTGCGCTGCTTTGAGAATTCAACATCGTTTTTGCAAATTCAATGGATTCGATTGAGCATGATCGTATGGTTTCTGTTCGCCCTCCGACATACATTCTTGTTGCTGCAGATTCATAATGAGCTCCAGGTACTTTGTGTAATCTAAAATAAAAAGCTAAAGATGGACCAAAAATTTAATAGCGTACTGCGTACCTATAATTCGCTTTCAACCTTTATTTGAAATATTGTCGTTTGCTTACGAAACGGACATGTATTGAGTGGCATAAAGTAAAGGAATACTGTTACATTTTACTTAGGATGTGTAGCATAAGCTTCGATCGACCCGTACGGTACGGCTGTTGTTATTTAGCCACGAGCCCCTCCTTTTTCTATACCTTTCTATCGCTGAAAAGTGCAATTCAATGTAATGCAAGCGAGAAGCCCTACAGGCGCACGTAAAAGTGCTTTTGATGCGAATGTGAGCGGATGTATGCGAGCGAACTTCACACCACGTTTTTTAAACGTGCGTCGACGGCGCGCTTTTATCCTACAGAGCAGCACAGGCTGCGTCTGACTCGCATGCGTATCGCGTCTGTATCGCTACAAAGGCACGTCAACGGTACATACAAACAGAAAAATGCTGCTGGTCTAAGCGTGTAGGTATGTATAATGTTGATACTCTAACCCAGGGGTAGCGAACCTCCCCGGCTTGGTTAACGCTATGCTGAGGGATGAGGGGTCCTGGGCGGCAGTCGCCTCCTTCTGCGAACACGTCATTTCCCAGAAGGAGGCGGCAGAGCGCGCGCGGGAGGACGATCCTGCCGCGGCGCCGCTCCGAAGGCGGAGGAGGGGTCGAAGAAGACGTCAGTTTGAACGTCATCTCCGACTCCTCCCAGGTGGAGGCCAGCAGGCAACGGGTGCGGGGGCACCCTTACCTGTATTGCACAGGCCTCGACCAGTGTCGGACGGGAATGGCCAGGTGTTTCCGGCCATTCCCGTAGCCCCCCAGTAACGGGGGGGGCATGAGGGGCTCGCCAGCTAGGCGGGCATGCGCCGGGAGGGTTGTGGAAGAAAAGGCTGAGCCGTTATCCCATGGCCCTCCCAACACGGCGATGTGGGAACACCGCTGAGTTTTAGTGGGTATACTGTAGTGACAGGAGTCCCACATACCCCGACTCGTCCCCCACAAGCGGGCAAGCGTAATGCATTTCTCAGCGTGAAAAAAAAAAAGAGGTAGCGAACCTTTATGGATCAACGTGTCATTTTTTCTAATGAAATGTTTAATGAGGCCATAGACGTGCCCTTAAATAATTTTGACTTAGTGATTATCTATCAACTCAAAACTCTTCATACTCTACCTAAAAAAAAAAATTGCACTGTATTGTAGTAATAAATATTATACGTGTAATTCAAATTAAAGTAACATTCTTTTTTTTTTTTATTGTTAAAATAGTTCGAGCCAGCATTTTCAAACAGTTAAATGTGTCTGGAAACGAAATCCATGTTTCCAAAATTTTGTTACTGGCATTTTTACTTAGATTGCTTGTCAATCTTTTCGTTTCGATCGGTGGCGTGCCCAAAATGTTTTGTCACGTGCCATTAATTCGCCACCCGCCCTAACCCTTAATATTATAAAAAGTAAGCATAGATATTTCATACCTGTAGAATGCTAGTTGCATAGCCATCTGTAGATAGCTATCTGGGCTTAACTTCTGCGACTTGATGAAGTTCTTTCCATACTTGTCGTATTGGAAGCAGTTTAACTCTAAGTTTTGAACTAAGCTGAAACACATTTAAATGCACATTAACCGATAAACTCAACCTATTAAAGCCCACTAAAGGACACAGGCACCCTGCGCCTTATAGCGCAACGCCATAGTAACCGAAACTTTATGTTTCTTGGTGACTACAGCACACATGAGGTTGACAATTTATACCAATTTGGTATGATAATAAAATAGTTAAATTAAACAGACATACGAGAAACGAAAATACAACGAATTGAAGTAGGTATAGCAAATACACCGAAAACGATACATATATTTTATTAGGGTTCCGACCTTAAAAGGTAAAATTTACATTTTCTATGATTTCAGACCAGACTGCTCAATGATGATGTGAATTGATCGAGCCCAACTCGCTCTTGGCTGGATTACAGTACACGTTGCAACGCGATACCAAAGACATTTAAATATACGATCATGCACTCTTTGCGAGATACCTACACATCTCGAGCATAAATACGTGATCCTTACGATAAATTCAAAATCGTTTTTTAATTTTTATGATCATTTGTCATGACAGCGGCTATAGTTAGGTACCTACACATATTCTGTGAACATTTCAGCTGACTAGCTACTATTACGAGTAGGTACTGTAGTAAAGATATAAGTAGCGACTTTTCAGTTTCCTAAAGATATTCCCAATTTTCTGTATCGGGTTGTATTCGGGTTATCCCCAGAATACCTAAGACCCAGAAATCGAATTCGAGATAAAAAATGTAAACAAAGGTGTCGCCAATTTTAAATAATAACCTCAATTGTGCAGTTTGCCGAAAAGTACTATAGCATAGTGCTAAAATTGTAGGTATATCTTAAACAGTTAAAATATAAAAATTGCACACAATTTCAACTCTAAAGTGACGTAAACTACGATCCAAGATTAAAATATAACTGTTTGAAATAAAATCGTGCAAATTATTTTTATGCTACTGGCAATAAGGCAGTGGTCTTAAACATTTGGCTTCATTTGGTGTTTTCAACTAGCGAAACGCCTTGGCTTCGCATGGGTGCTTTTTACTAATGACATTTAAATTAGAATTTTGCAGTGGAGTGATTGCGTTAAACACGTAATAAAAAAAGAGGAGAAAATGTGTGATCTCGATCACATTATAGACAGGATGACGGATCAGTTCATAATTAGTCTAACTAATTCGGACTCTTCATCAAGCTCATCAGAGTCCGAATCACTATGTGATTAAATCATAATATTATATAAATCCTAATTTCATAAAACATGAGCAACTTGTTCATAAGAATATAAATACCTTACCTTACCTATAATATTAGGACTTACCTTAGGCTATCATATTTTTAATTTTGACACGCTGCTTTTGCGTTCTTCAAAAAACACTAAATAAAGAATAAAAAAACTTAATTTGAATTACTAGGGAAATGTTGACTACCCCTTTTTTTTTTTTTTTTTGGGTGGGAAATTATCACATAACTTCTACCGCTCTGGGCGGAGCGGGAGGGCGTGTCAGACTTTTACTGACTAAAACCCACCCGTGGTCCTTCCGTTGCCTGTATGCCAGGGCCACGATATCCCTTTCGGACAAACTCGCAACCCCGGCAGGCATTGGTCCTAACGGACCCCGTCAGTTTGTGCTGACATCTCTTTGAGGCGCGCGTGGAACACTACGCGCCGTCGACCCGGGCCTGGTCCTTATCGGACGGCGAGCTACCCATCGCTCACCGTCCGCAGGCCCGCGCCTACGGTGGCAGGAAATCGGATGTTGACTACCCCTGAACCGTCACTTTGACAATGACATTTCTTTGTTTACATTTAGAATAGAATATAATAGAATACTCTTTATTATGTACACCATAAAAGTTACAGATATAAATGTTGAAATTTTACATAGGGTGACACAATGGGCGGTCTTATCGCTAAAAGCGATCTTTTACAGACAACCTTTGGATGGATTAAAAAGAGAAGGAGAGACAGTACTGCAGGTAGCACGCGGTGCTAGCATGTACAATAAATACATACATACACAAAGCATAACTTATCTATAATATATATATACAATATACAATAATAAACATGAAACAAGAGCAAGGAACTGTATTCTGTAATGATGCTGTTTAAGAAGAGAGAAAGTGTTTTTTTACCAGAATTTTAAAAGTGGACAAGGATTGAGCACGCATTTTTTATCTCGAATTAGATTTTTTAGTTTAATGATTGGATTTGACCCTCGTCACTCATCTTATCTCAACTCTTTCTTGAACATTATTACTTGTTTCTAATCTATATTATTTCCACATAACCAAACATCAACTTTACACTTGTGTAATAGATTGTTATACTAGGGGCTAAAATAACCCATTATACGAGGTCGTTTTTAGCGAGGGAGTAAATAGAAACCGAGTTATAATGGGTTTCTAGCGCCGTGTGTTACACTCTACTTTCCACTACGATTGCGAGAAAATAAAATAATCCAATACACCTTGACAGCAACAGATTAAAAATTATTTATTTTCCTTTCTCTTACCGTAATTTATTTTACAACAGTGAACATGCCATCATGTTCACTGTTGTAAAATAAATTACGGTCACCAATAAAAATTTTAATTACAGAAAAGTTTTAATTTCTTGTGTAGCCGCAGCCAAGGAACATAAACTCACCTACGGGCCGCAAGCCACAGCTGCGGATACGAATAATGACTTTTTCGTTTTTGTGGGCTCGTTGGTAACAGACAAAACGTAAAATAAAAAAACTTTTTCCCCTAGAGGATAATATGCTATTTTACAATGACGGACTTTTTGAGCAAGAGGAGTGAAAATTATGTGTATTTCAGAAGAGGGTCAGGTTGTGCAGGTTACTGACTGTACCTACTCGGTAAACACAACTTTGAGAAAGAAGCCGACAGGAGGATCTAGTTGGGCTGGGCAGCGTGGGCGACGAAAAGACTTGACGGTGTTTTCCAAACGCTGCCCAGCGTTTGGAAAACACCGTCAAGTCTTTTCGTCGCCTATCCCGCAATATCTGAAGACTAAGGTCTTCAACCAATGTGTCCTGCCCGTTATTACATACGGTGCCAAAACGTGAATAATGACAGTCGGGCTGGTCAAAAAAAGGTTGCTCAGCGCGCTATGTGGAGCACTATGCTCGAAGTTTCTTTGAAGGGTAAAATCAGGAATGAAATTATCCGGAAAAGAACCGGAGTTACTGACATAGCTTGCAGAGTAAGCAAGCTGAAGTGGCAGTGGACTGGCTATTTTTGTCGCTGGACCGATGGCCGGTAGAGCAGACGAGTCCCGTAGTGGAGACCACGTACCGGCAAGCGTAGTGTTGTACGCCCCCCAGCCAGATTTATCGACGACCTTAAAAAGGTGGCTGGGAGTGCTGGGACAGACTGGATGTGATAGGCTGAGTTGATTGATGAAAGTATCTACTATTGAATAAGTCAAAAAGCTGTACGCAAACTAATCTGTAAGTGTATCCACACTTCAGAATAAGCTTGCGTTACAGCGTTTTGACTATTTCGTTCATTTAAATTAATTTTCTAAAAAGCACATATTTGATCATATTATTTGGAAATTATATTGCCTTTTTTTAAAAGAACAATGGCCATTCTGGACTAAGAAAAAACAGAATTTGTTACCGAGATGGAGACTATTACCAAAATGAAGTATGTTGTTAATGTAATAATTGGATATAATTAATTTATATTTCAAAGCAGGGTAAATATAGTTTTGAAAAACGACTTTTGCTTATCTACTGAACTACTAATACGCATATAATTTTTTTCTTACATCCTACATGCATAAATCACATCACAGAAAATAATAAGACTTAATAACACTAATATACCGGCTGATACTTTATTATATAATAGCGATGCTGCCGTTTCGTTCGAGTCGATAGTGTTGTTAAGTCGGCTTCACGATGGTCTCTGACAAAGAAACACACATGTTACCTGAACAAAAAGAATGTGCGCACCGTCAGTACCTAGTCGATAGACGAACGAAACGACTCGCCTTGATGAAAAATAGAATGCAACGACACTTACCGTGCTACAAGGAAACGAAACTCCGGTAATACTAAATAATAGGCTTACGTTCAGCTGACACGTAACGTACGTAGGAAAAAAAAAACAAACTTACCCGTCTAAGTTCTCTTTGGCATTTTCAATCATGCGACTAACATCTGCGGTCACATTAAATTTCAACTGAGTCGGTTGTTTAGGACTCGATGACAGCGTTTCAGGAGCTTTATTTTGTTCACTAAAAACGGAAAAGATGGCACAACATAACAATAATCAATCAATATTACGATTCAAAATGTAAGTACAGTCGACTTCGTAATCCTTTACCACTTTTTACTACAATTCCCATAACATTGAAATTTGAATTAGGGTGAAATTATAGAACAGTAACACAAACAGATCTTGTCGTTTTATGACGTGCTAGTGACATAGACCTTGTCGTTTTATGACGTGCTAGTGACATAGACCTTGTCGTTTTATGACGTGCAAGTGCCATAGACCTTGTCGTTTTATGACGTGCTAGTGACATAGACCTTGTCGTTTTATGACGTGCAAGTGCCATAGACCTTGTCGTTTTATGACGTGCTAGTGACATAGACCTTGTCGTTTTATGACGTGCTAGTGACATAGACCTTGTCGTTTTATGACGTGCAAGTGCCATAGACCTTGTAGTTTTATGACGTGCTAGTGACATAGACCTTGTCGTTTTATGACGTGCTAGTGACATAGACCTTGTCGTTTTATGACGTGCTAGTGACATAGACCTTGTCGTTTTATGACGTGCAAGTGACATAGACCTTGTCGTTTTATGACGTGCAAGTGACATAGACCTTGTCGTTTTATGACGTGCAAGTGACATAGACCTTGTCGTTTTATGACGTGCAAGTGACACAGACCTTGTCGTTTTATGACGTGCTAGTGACATAGACCTTGTCGTTTTAAGACGTGCAAGTGACATAGACCTTGTCGTTTTATGACGTGCAAGTGACATAGACCTTGTCGTTTTATGACGTGCTAGTGACATAGACCTTGTCGTTTTAAGACGTGCAAGTGACATAGACCTTGTCGTTTTATGACGTGCAAGTGACATAGACCTTGTCGTTTTATGACGTGCAAGTGACATAGACCTTGTCGTTTTATGACGTGCAAGTGATATAGACCTTGTCGTTTTAAGACGTGCAAGTGACAATCAACCTTAAGGTGATAGAGCAATTACGAGGTTGACTACAGTACACAACAGGGAATATGCAAGTCAAACATTCAAGCTGCCTTTTCCCAACTGTTGGGGTCGGCTTCTAGTCAAATTGGATATTTTTCATTATTCAAATATTTTTAAATATGCCTTATATTGGAGTCAAGAAACAATTCGGTATTTTTTAATGTTTTTAATACATTACTTATTTTATAACTGATTATCTTATGTAGTGTTCATATAGGGAACCGGAACGTAAACTTGAAACGGGACGTCCTCAACAATGCCGGAGTCCGGAAGTGACGAAAACATTTATGAAACTGCATGAAAACTCACTAAGTTTTCATTGTAAATGCGATTTCCGATAAGATAAAGTACAATCAATAAGTAAATTAATTTAATTTGAACAAAGCAGTATCGCACATAATGAGGTCACAG
Source organism: Tiliacea citrago (assembly GCA_963921375.1). Lineage (NCBI taxonomy): Eukaryota > Metazoa > Arthropoda > Insecta > Lepidoptera > Noctuidae > Tiliacea > Tiliacea citrago. The sequence goes on along the minus strand of OY992786.1, from coordinate 13,828,213 downwards.
GCTGCGATTGTAATATTTGACGTTCGAAAAGTGCTGATTCTCAGCCTAGTTTCAATAAATGACTTTTGATTTTGATTAACGAACGTTTGAACTGTAGTAAAAAACCGGCCAAGTGCGAGTCGGACTCGCGCACGAAGGGTTCCGTACCATTATCTATAAAAATGGCAAAAAATCACGTTTGTTGTATGGGGACCCTTAAATATTTTAATTTAAGTATTTATTTTGTGTAAAGTGAATATATAACTAAATATTCTGTGAATATTTCAAGCGTCTACCTGTTGCCGTTATCAATATCGAGCAAAAAAAATCACGTTTGTTGTACGGGCAGTTAGTCAAAATCAAATAAAAATTATGAAAATTTTATTAAGTACCGCTATATTTTCTAGTCTATCCATTACAAAAAAATCTTGTATATAAATACGGAACTTGCCGAAACTGATCAAAATTGGGTTTATACTTCGAGGATTTTAGTATGTTTTGTTATTAAAACGCTATCTGTGAGTGAACACAGGAACTAACTGGTGATACCAGGAGTATCACCAGTTAGTTCCTGTGTTCACTCAGATTCTTAGATCAGTGAAACATTTTATATTTTGTTGGCCTGATTACATTTTGCTTAACATTTTTTTATTGTAACATGAAGCATTTATTATTTACCGTGTATTATTTTTTATTAATAATTAATTAAAATTACATTTTAGTTACACCAAAGTTGTCGACATAGCCCACAGAATAAGCAAGCTGAAGTGGCAATGGGCCGGCCATATTAGCCGTAGAACCGATGACCGTTGGGGTAACGTGTTCTTGAGTGGAGACCGCGAATCGGCAAACGTAAGGTAGGACGCCCTCAGGCTAGGTGGAGCGACGATCTTCGCAGGGTGGCTGGTGGCAGCTGGATGAGAGTTGCCGAGAATCGAGCTGAATGGCGTGCAATTGGAGAGGAGAGGCCTATGTCCAGCACTGGACTGCTATAGGCTGATGACATCTTTAGTTCGATATTTTGTTTTCTTTCCGGAATAGGTACTTATGTTTATTTATTTTTATTTCAAACAATTTGTTCCTGGCTGGACACATCTGCCGCATGTCAAACTCACAACCCAATGGGTCTCTCTTAATGGCAAGCAACACCGGGATGGGCCTAGACGGAGACGATGGAATGAGCCAGGCTTCTTCACCAAAAACTGGTTATTAGTCGCCTTACACCGACAAATGTGGAAAGAGAGTAGAGGCCTTTGCCTAACAGTGGGACTTTACACGTAATTACTTTAATATAATGCTTTGAAATATACGGCTTATAGTTATTGTTCATACACTGGATAAAATGAAACATTAAAAACATTTTTATACTTCATTTCAAACATGACAAGGCGGGAGCTATAGTTAAGTATTGTTTTTTTTTAATGTCCTTCAAGTTTAAACGGATTAACAAATCTATAATAATTTAATTCTTATTTTTTTAATTATACTGTAAAACCCGCAATTCTGAATACTACCCGTAACCAGAGGACAGGAACTAGACTCGTCCATTGTAGGACTCAATCATTGTTTTGAGCAACAAACAGAAGTTCAATTTATATTTTTATTTTTCTTGGGTTTTGAGTACTTCAGTTAGCCTCAAAATTTCCCACGCAAGAATGAATGGCGTTGATGACTAGAAAATAATACTATCTTCTTAATTTACAAAATACATGCATATTCCCAATTGCATAATTATCATATTAATTCAAGAACTTACATATATTTAATAATGAAATCTGTTAAAACAGCTATAGGCTGCCCTTCTGCTGGTGAATGTTCATAAGTAAGGCCCGTTACTCCGTCAGCACCAACAATGAACTGAAATAAACAATTGGGAAATAGAGTTTTTATTAAAATGCTGCAAGCACACATATGAAAACAATGTTGAGCAACAATCCCGCAACATGTAATGTAGAGAGTTCTTTTGTTTATCTTAAATACGGCACATTAGCATGTTGCCAGTAACCTGCAACATTCCTATTGGTCAGCAAAATTGTTTCCCACAACTGATAAACATGTTGCTGAAACAATATAGCGCAACTTTGTTTACAAGGGAAACTAGTTGAGCAATAAATAAGTATACCAAACTTTATCTATCATGTTGACAGCAACACTACAAAATCGCATGTTGCGGAAACAGTTATCCAACATCAACGTGCGTCTGAAAATTGCATATTGGGGACGATTTTTCTTTTTGTAACTTCTCGAAGTTGAAATTGTTTAACGCTCTCGAAGAGCGTCGTCTCTCTCGGATATTACGTACCTTACCTACCTGTTTTTTTTACCGACTTCAAAAAAAAAAACATTTAAAAAAATCAAAAAACCTGTCTGCGTAAAAAGTGAACTTAAAAAATATGGAAACAAGATTTACAAATTAATACTTTATACAATCTCATGCAGTCGGAGGCAATAGGTCGTTATTTTTAAGAAGATGCCTCCGACTGCATGAGATTGTATAAAGTATTAATTGGTAAATCTTGTTTCCATCTTTTTGAAGTTCACTTTTTACGCAGTCAGGTTTTTTATTTTTATTTTTTATTATACACTTTTTAGTTAGGACACGGTAAGTTAGGTTATTTATTTACTTATAAATATTCGGGTGATAACTCACTCACTCCAAAAATTCGGGATAGTTTTTTTTTAATCATTTCTCATTTAAATTACATTTAAACATATAATATGTATATATTTTTGTAATCACCTTTTAAAACACTTTAGTTTGATACCCCACTCGATAGGTTTGAGAGATTTTTTTTTCTAAAACACACCTTTTGGCGCCAAGAATTCACCATTTTGATTTTAAATAATTTTAATATACCCTATGACACTCTCGCAGTAAAGACAAATGTAACGACATATCATTCTTCAAAATCGGTTGAGCCGTTTAGTAGTTATGAGGGAACATAGGGACGGACATACATACATACAGGGCCTCAAGTCTGCTATTACAATAGTGTCAGAATGGTCGATCATTGATTTCATAATTGTTGATTTTGACAAGTTTGGTAATCTACTATTATAATGGCGTCATTATGACTTTCCAATGGTCGGCCACTGACCCTACATTGAAAGAAATTGCATATATTGGTAATCTCGTACATAATGACAAATGAATGACATTTCTACTAATGGGTTTTATAATAATAGCAATACGACAATGCCATTATAATAACACAATTATATTACGAGAACATTGACCGACCAATGATCGACCATTATGAATTTACCAGATTACGAACTTTTAGCAAAATGACAATGGCATGACAATGGGATCATGTTGGAATGACTAAATTTATAAAAATAGCAGACTTGGGCCCCAGGTCAAACACATAGCCCTCCTTTTTTCGCTTCGCCACAGTCGGGTAAAAAAGGATGAGGTTCTCAGAATGTCGGATTTATTTTATATTTTTTATGTAGGTATGTCTCCCGATTACTCGAAGACGGCTAGTCGGCTGGACCGATTAGGAAATTTGATTTTTTTGTTTGAAAGGGCTGCCTAAGTGGTCCCTTAAAAAAATTATTAACTTTGCTTGGGTAGCTTTTGAGTTAGCTTCAATAATACGTATTTTTCCCACTTAGTCTATGTGGATGATGTTATAATAACTTCCTGTCACGGTTATTTACGTACCAGGTAGTTGTATTCGAATTTGGGTGGGGTAGGTACCACAACTAAAAAGTGTTTTATTTTTATTTTATAAAACTTGATTTGCCGAGTACAACTGTCATAAGTGTCCGGCAATGGATGACGAGATTTCTAAAGTTATATCGAAGAAAATATAAAAAAAATTGAGCTTTATACTTTATCGAATTTAAGGTACTATTTTATACACCTTTACTACCTGTTACCTGCCCAAGTAACCACAACCCAAACTCTATAATCGCTGGTCGTTCTTACCTGTATTGGGGACATGCACAGAAAAACTTTCGAGCTTTTATAAAATAACGAAGGTCTGGCCGTCGTGGGCTCTTGCTCTATTATGTTATTCGTACTTACTTGTACTGTTTTGTCAAACCAACGGTTGGCGCCGTTACTGCGGGAGCCACCGCCATGTATAGTTTGTGCTCCAGCTAGGTTTCTACGGACGTTTGAATCCTTACACTTCCACAAGTCAACAGCTTCATCCAAACAAAGAACGACTAGACTTGTCTCTACGTCTGCTAAAGATTCTCTGTTTGTTTTGTCTGAAATAATGATTAAGATGTTTTATATTTTTAATTACCAACATTAAAACACCGGTACAGATAAAAAGATTACCAATTGTATAAATAAATATTATATAGGTAGACCCACTTCTGCTTGCACTTGCACTGTTTCTTCCGATAAAATCAAATCAAATTCAACGTTAATTTCCTACAAATACATTGTTATTACCTAGAAAAGTGTGAAATGGTCCTTGATTGAAACGCATTTAATTTATTATTTTATTTTATGTAAAACAAGTACTTACCTATGATCGTACCTATCAAAATTGTAATCACGAAAAAAAATTTTTTTTTTCAGTTTTTCCGTATCTTTTCTCTTAGAAATTCGTCCTAGTTAAAAAAAACACTGTATACCTATAACTTCGTACCTTTAGCGAGAAGTTGATAAGCTTTTGCCCAAGAGTCACGATTCTCAGAAGTAAGAATTCCAATGCCCTCATTATTTGGCGAGCTAGAAAGATCAATAACTTTTTTCAATTGTTGAGCAATTTGGTCTTCATTCAGCAATACGTTATCTTCGCCCCAGAGATCAACATGAAATATCTAACAACATAAAAAAAAAACAAATAAGTACCTATACTTACTTACACTACAATGCTAACGAACGCATGATCAGAAAATCGAGGTGAAGAAAAATTACTTAAATCTGATTAATTTATTGTGTTTAGCACTGTTGTATATCAATGAACTTTTCGACAAGGCCAGCTTGTCTCTTGGTACAAAAAGGTCAACAACTATCACGGATGACGGAAGTCTGCCAATACAATGTGTTTTAAGTCCATGTAATTTTGTTTAGGATTTTAAAATATAGAGGCTCTTTAATACAGATTATGCAATCACGATTATGATATTGCTGTTGCCGATGGCCCTTAATTTGACAAGAAATAAGTATTCTATAAATGGATTGAAAGTGGACAGAATTGGTGCCTTTTATTCAAACACATACTTAACATTATTCATAAATGCTTTTACTTTATTTGTAGCACATAACGTGTTGCGTCCATACAGGGTGACTCAAGAGTCGTACCGTATCAATTACTTAAGTAGCGATGCACCTAGTGAAGATTGTAAATTGATTTTAAATAATTACAAAGGATTGAAAAATATCTTACATGGTTGTTATGTATGACGGTGACGTGCTTACTATTATTAAATGATAACTTGTCTCGTTTCTCGTGTGGTATTCTACATGTTCCAAATACCTTTTTATATTGTACCATATCCAGTGGATTCTTACCCATCATTTCAACAGGGATTTTGTCGCTAAAAAAATCGTATAATAAGGTATAAAAACAAAAGATTAAGTGCTTAGTGGATAGTATTGGATGTTTGACTTGGATCAACTTAATTATTCGAAGATTTTGTTTTGGTAGTAGGTACATTTTGGCAACACCGGGCCTTTTAAAGTTACAGCTATTGCTGTATCAAGTACTTAAAAATCATCTTATTTAAAATTGCGCGGACCTCCACTTCACTTGCGGACAAGTACAAAGTAATTTTGTCGCCGGATTATTGCAAACACTGTCCGTCTCATTACAAGACGAGTTTTTACTTTAGTCCCAAGCTTAAACCTTCGAGCCTTATATTGTATATTTTGGAATTTTATTCAGAATGCAGTAAAATTCTTAATACAAACTGACAACTCAATTCCGGCTAAGGGCGCCCACACAAAACCGCGATGCGATGCGATATTATGATTGATAGCATAGATTTATGCGCAGATATTTGCGATGCATTGCGAATTCGCAGTTATGTGTGGGAGCCCTAAATAGGCAGTTTTTGTCGAGCAAAAGAAGGTTGGTGTTACCATAATGTTGCAAAAAAATATGGCTACTGTGGTTCCATCAAACAAAAGCTACATTTCTAAACCATAAACTCAATATTACAAAATAAAACATAGGCGTTCACACTCTGCGGGGTAATTGCGTATCACACTTATGTGTGTTACGCAATTATTTGTGTTGTGAATTAAATATTATTTTATAATAGCAATCGATCGCAATGACTTTCATTTTGTCATCCAGCACTCCAGTTACGTAACACACTATTCAATCACAATCTGAATGATTTTGAAGTACAAATCCATTGCTTCATAGGTTCGAAAAATGTGTCTGCTCAGCAACGTAAATAACGCAATTAATGTTGTTAAACAATCAATCTGAAACCCATTGCTACTGATAGTGTATTACGCAATTGCCCCGCTGCACCAATCGCAATACGGCAATTAGCCAACATGTCATACCTACTGGTTACAACAAAATCCGTAACGAGCAAGTAGTACTACTTATCAAAAAATGTGTACACACGGCTACATATCAAGCTATACATTTCCACTATAAGCTGACCTCTCATATACGGAAATCGGAAATCGTTTACAATGCGAGATCAGCTTATACTGGAAATGTTAAGTACCATAAAAATACTACCCTATCTAAAAACAACTTTTGTTTTTATTCAAACACATTTATTTTGAGTAAACTGCCACGAAAAACAAGAGAATATGCTTCAAAATATTTTCATAACATGAACTTGATTTGGGACTTTTTGATAAATTGGTATTAGAGGGATTCATCTAGTTTATTTGTTTGCTTTTTCTAAGATGTTTGTTTGTTACGCTTTCACGCTTAAACGGATTTGGATGAAATTTGGCACATAACCTGGGTTAGGATGGAGGATACTTTTTATCCCTATATTCCCACGGGATCGAGACGAGCGGATAAAACTGCAGGGCGCACATAGTTTGTTTAAAAATGGGTAATTTCCACAAAAAAAAAAACCCGGACCTATTGGAACCCAAGTTATCATGGCCAAAAAGGTTGCATATAATCAACAATCATCTATTTCAAGGAATGCACCCAATTACTAATGCCCTTTTTTTTGGGTGGGAAATTATCAAATAACTTCTTCCGCCCTGGGCGGAGCGGGAGTGTCAGACTTTTACCAATGACCCTATAACATGCTGTGCATTACCTGATAACAGTCCAATAGTTCTATTTTAGCGGGTTTGGTTTCCGCACTTAGTCTTTCATGTGGACGATTGTGCGTGACAGTCCAATAGTAATTATAGTACCTAGTACTAACATACACGCAGCTGTACAAACACTTCGACAGTTTGTAGGTATTTGTGCACAATTGCATTGAGGGGGCGCGCAATTTAAATTAGACCATCTTTACCTAGGTACCTATTCTTGTAAAACATACATACTATTTGCGTATTAGTATAACAATTGCAATAACTAGACATTAAACTGAATGTAGGTACATACGTCTAAATGAAACTGACAGATAACTGTGCTGCTGGGGAGTTTGTTGCGCCACTTCTTCCCAGCTAAAGCGGGCGTTTTGGGGAACCCGGAATGTCTTATATATTTTTGAGTTTATATAAATGACTTTATTTTTAATAGTCATTCCCATAAGTCTTTTCGTAGGAACGTAAACTATGAATCTGTCTTGAATCGGTATCGTTTTTAACCGACTTCAAAAAGGAGGAGGTTCTCAATTCGACTGAATGTTCTTATGAACTGAACTAGTTTAGTAGATTTTTATAACGCTAGAAATGTCCGATATTTATGCATTCTAAGAGCCTAATGAAATTCAGTTCAATAATACTACCCGGCTAGACCCCAGGTTTTAATGATTTACTTTAGGTTAGGATATGTTGCGTATAATTTGACTTTTTTTTTATTATTGAGCAGGTGGTGTGAAAAGTATTAAAATGGTATAAACTTACTTATCTATTAAGCTCTTGTAATCCAATGCAGCCAGTAAAGTCTTAGCAGCATACTTTAATTGATCGTTTTGGCTTTGAAACTTTCTGAAAGGAAAGACCAGGCCAGGGCTGGAATATACAACAACTGGATCACGGTATTCCAGATATGCTGTATTTAACCACCAATCCTCAAGCCAGTTCAGATGTTCCTGTGCCCTCTTTTCTAACAAAACCTGGAAAAATAGTAAGTATAATAAGATGCAAAGTCACTGCACCCAACTGGAAACTGGCAACACTGGGATTGGTAACTGCTCGTTCGGCACGGAAAAATGTGCGTCAACCTTAAGGCCTAAGCAAGCATATGGCTAAGCCACATAGTTAGTATTAGCTACGCCTGGTAACCCTGGGTTACAGTTATTCAGGATTGCGTTCTTTCGGAATACAGTAATTCGGGATTTCGATTTTCGGACTTACTTATAGAGTCTACTTGATCATTATTACCTCCACATCTCATAATACAACCTTATTATAATACCAATACCTTATTGGCATAGCAACGTTGATTTATTTTTTGAGTTAGGGGCGATAGATGGCTAGAGAATACCTAGAAAAAAAACAAAAATTGTCGCGTAATATATTTGCCCTGTCACGTTGCCGAGCTATATGTACCGCGCGCCATCCGTGCGATAACTAGGACCAACCTTCGCTTCTGTGTGTATCGTATCGTGTCGCATAGTGCGAAGCTTATTGATGATGAGACGCAAAAGTTTATAGTATATCAATATAAATTACTAACAGCAAAATTTCTGCTGACTACGAGCCGAGCCTCTTGCAAAACAAACAATATTTTAGTAAGTAACACATTAATTCTTACTTGTAGTTGTTTTCCTGATCCTCTCTCGAAGTCTTTTACGAGGGCTGTAGTCCTCGCGAACTCTTCATCATTTAGAACTGGTCGGACAGTCAGAAGGTACCTCGTTAAAGTATCGTTTAGTTTTGGTACCGGTAATCTTGGCAGATTCTGGAGATTTCTTTGCGGATTTGCAGTGGTATAATTGCAGGATAATTGCATGGACGTGACGTAAGGCTCTAAGAAATACCCCTTGTGTCCAAACTGAAATTTTTAGATAAGATCAATTTTACTCAGATATTTTGAATTAAATAACTTTTGAAATTACAAAACATTAATACATCATATTTCGACACTGCACTTGCTCGACAAGCGGCCCCTATTGCATCGCTTTTAGGTTCACAATGCAGTGTTTTTTTTTTTTGGTAATTAATTATTTATTTGTTAGAATATTGTTGTTACAAACATCATCAAAACATCAGTCATCATCATGAACTCAACATTTGTTGAGTAATAACACTTATGCAATAGGAAGTTAAATAATTTCGTTTTAAATGCCATGAAGTTAAGACTTTTAAAAACATTAAGTAATTTATTATAAATACTAATTGCCATACAATTAACATTATTGGAAAATAGTTTAATTCTTTGTTGGGCTACACATAATTTGTGGATATTTCGACTTTTTCTTATAACAACATCGTTATGTACTTGAAATAAAGCCATGTTTTTACGTACAAAGATACAGAGTTTTTTTTTAAAGTGGGACAGCTTTGTAATTGTTGGGCTTCAGTTAATGATCGAATACTTTTTTTTTTTGGGCTCGGAATGCTTTAATAGTATCAACAGAATTTCCCCATATTATGATGCCGTAACGGAGAATTGATGCTACGTAACCATGATAAGCCAAAAGTGCTGCATTGATACCAGCTACGCGAGTTACTCTGTATAAAACAAATACAAATCTTTGCAGTTTAGTGCATAATTTGTCAATGTGTACTTTCCAGTTGCAATATTTATCTACTGTTATATTTATCTATTGAACCACAGATAACCATATCTTTGAACACTCTTGCTTTTTTTACTTAGCATTCCGCTCTAGTGCTGGACACTGCTGGAGACTAACACCCGTATTTATAAACAAGCAAAAGTGATTTTTATTCTATAGTTTAGTAATTGCTTGAAGTTAGAACCGTCAAAAGTTAGAATTCTTAGCCAAGTAATTACTCGTAATAGTCACCATTTTCTTTACTTAGCATTGAGAATTCGATCATTTTGCGGATATAGCAATGGAACGCATCGAAGGGACTTCCGGTGTTATAGATGATATCGATAACGATATACTACCGGAGATTGAAGTAGCTGGTAAAAGTAGCAGTAGCATAGAAATCGCAAAGTTTACTTTCGTGATGTGGATTCATTTCATGATTATTCAGAAGATTGTTTTAAAAAGAGATCATTAAATGTCCAAGTAGGTGGCCCTAATTTAATTATATATGCTATTAATGCGTTGGGCAGGCAGTTCTCATGATAGCCGAATCTTTAGGAATCCACGATTAGGTAAATTTGAGGTTATGCGAAATTGATGGGGTATTACTTGCCGATGGAGAACATCCTTGTACCAGGTACTTAATTTATGTAATTACATCATTATGAACATATTATATAGGTACTAATTGAATGTATTTAAAGTATTTAGAGCAATGGTGGCCCAGTGGTAACGGCCGAGACTTACGAGTTGTAGGCCGTAGGTTCGAACCCAGACAGGCGCTCTGGTTTTGTTTCACTTCTTTTCTTCAGAAATAATAAATTAAAAAAAAAAATGTTTTTTAAAGATACTTTTATCAGTTTAAAAAAAAATTAAATCTAAGTAATATTATGGTTGTTAAAGTCAAATGATAATGATAAATGATTTATTTCTGAAAGTGGGTTTTTACCACGGAACCCGTGGAATTCCGTGGTTTGTACAAACACTTTTACAAATTCAGCGAGAATCCACACATATAATTAATTATTGTCTAATATTAGTAGGTAAGATAAGTCTCGTTCTACGAGAGTCAATAAATTTTTATGTTCCGGACCAGTATATGCGTGGCGTTGTAAGACGACAACATAGACTCCTCTGCTACCCGCCTACATTGCGAGCACCCCGAACCAGCACCACTCCCACTGCTAGTAATTAAGTTAATAAATGACTTTCTAAATTATATTCCTGAAGCAGATTTATTTTTTGACTCTCGAAGGACAATCGCTAAACATGTGTATATTTATTAAATATGAAGAAATGTTAAAGAAATAATTGTTGAGTTGTTTACTCTAAAAAGTATTAATTAAATTTTTATGTAGATTTAGCGTAGATATAAGCGATTTGGTGTAAACTGTTAGCTTATATTTGATGAATAAATGAATTGAATTGAATTTACGCATCAATCATATTAAAAAAATAACTAGATGAGGTCGGCGTTTCGTATCAGACTACTCTGAGAAGAAAGGCCGAAACAAACTCAAGAGGTCACAGTCTCTTTCAAAGTCCAGACATAATCTTGGTCAGATCATGTGAAGACCATGTAGATAGGTGCCTGAAATGATCTTTTGATGAAAGAACCACACAGATTGAGGGGACCTGTCCGGTCAGTGCACGCTTTCATTTTCATTTCATACCAAAGAAAGGACATTTGGGTAGGCCGCATAAATTACTCAAACTGCCACACCATGATAAAAACTAACAGAAAAATAATCAATAACCCACATAGTCTTCACATTTACAATACTTAATTAAAGCAATATAAAAGTAAATATTCATGTCATTGTTTAAATAAAATGAATCAATAAAATCAAAAGTAATTCATTCAAACTAGGCTGAGAATCAGCATTTTTCTAACGTCAAAAATTACATAAGACAGTCCAATCAAACCTGTATTTTTCCAATGCATTAATGGACGCTCAGTAAAGAGACTGTGTACAAAGCCCAAGTTGCACAAAGGGCTATGGAGCGGGCCATGTTAGGTCTATCATTGAAAGGCAGAGTCCGTAACTCAGAGATCCGACGTAGGACTAAGGTTCAAGACGTCGGACTACGGGTAGCGGCTCCGAAATGAAAGTAGGCAGGCTGCTTGGCTAGACGTGGTGATGGCAGGTGGAGCAGAGCCCTAACCGAATGGTTGCCGAAAGATGGTAAGAGCATTGGCAGACCAACGGCCAGCTGGGCGGGGGGGACCTACAAAAGATCGCGGGGAATCCCTGAATGAGACTCACACAGACCAGGGACGCGTAGCAGAAAAGGGAGGAAGCCCATAGCTAGCAGTGGGTGGAACAAGGCTGCCAATGATGATGAAGATGATAATGATATATCTTTTGAGGTTTCAATCAATCAATCAACTCAGCCTCTTCATTTCTGATCTTATCCTTTAAAGAAACTCCGAGCATAGCCCGCTCCGTAACTCGCTGAGCGACCTTGAATTTGTGGACCAGCCCGACTGTCAGTGTCCATGTTTCGGCACCGTCTTTTGACCTTAGTCTTCAAACACTGCGGAATTGGCGACGAGAAGACTTGACGAAGTTTTCCAAACGCTGCCCAACCCAACTGGATCCTTTTGTCGGTTTCTCTCTCAAAGTTGTGCCTACGGAGCCGGATAACTTGCCCTAGGTAGACGTACTCGTACACAACTTCGAGAAGCGACCTTCAATGTGGATTGAACTTGGCAAGACGTGCGAATTGTACTTGACTTTCGTCTTGCCCACATTCATGCCGAGGCGAAACCGCCGAGAGGCTCCATTTTGGCTGTGCAGCATCTGGTCTAACTGTTCCAGCGTCTTTGCCATTATGACAATGTCATCGGCCAAACGAAGGTGTGAGATGTACTCGCCGTTTTTGGTTGACAGGTTGATAACCCTGTCCAGTCCAGTGTCTTAAAGACGTCATCCAACGCATTGGTGAACAGTTTCGGGGATATCACACATCTCCCTGTCTCACCCCCCTGAGTAGTTGGATGGGGCTGGTTTCCTTATCCTGGATCCTGACAGTCATTGTTGCAGATGGAGTCAAAGGCTTTCTCGTAGTCCACAAATGCCATACACAGAGGCTGGTTGTACTCTTCAGTCTTCTGCACAATCTGCCAAACAGTATGGATGTGGTCTAGGGTACTTGAAGCCTTTTCGAAACCCGGCTTGTTCTGGTGGCTGGAACTCGTAGTCTCCTGGCGAGAGGGTTTGTGACGACCCTCGAGAATAGCTTGTATATGTGACTCAGAAGTGAGATGGGTCTATAGTTCCTCAGCAAGATTTTGTCACCTTTTTTGAAGAATAGAACCATCGCACCTCTGCTTCACGCTTCGGTTGTTGTACCCTCTTTCAGTATTGGGGTACCCAATCGCTTTGGCTAGCTCCCTTAAATTACAGCTTAATAGAAACAAAATTGAAGTTGATATTAGAAAAAAAAAGTGAGGGTAGTGATCATCCACTATCATGGAGGAGGCTTAAGACACCACCTGAGGTTCAGACCCAAATCAGCTATTTAAAAACTAGTCTTTAGAATTAGTTATTCATGGGCATGTCAAAGGTCATGATTTAATTCAAAATTCTAACAACCAAATTAGATTCAATTGGGACTGTGAATAATCTCACAGTATTTTTATTCACTATGCACCACCCACTTTTACCAGCAAAAACAAAAATAAACAGTACTTACAACTCTATTGATCCCACGTAACATTTTAATAATTTCCTGAAAGTAATGCATTTATCAAAATGATGATATTATTACCTATATTACATATGTATTTAGCTGTAGTTAAACAATGAGAATTTAATAAACCATAAATTTTATTATGTAAATAAAACAATACCAACCTCAACAATAACTTAGTAGATAAAAATAATTACTTCAATAATTTTATTTCAAATCCACTCTACCATGCAATCTACTTGCCTAAAGTTTATTTTACCCTATAGGAAAAACAAGGTTCAACAAGCAGCCTAGGTAAGAACTTTTATCAAAAAACTTACTTCACAATCTTGATAGTGAATCTCCTGTACTTTGACACCAGTATTTAGTGCTCTGGGTTTGACACTGCTCTGACTGCTCAACATCTGTGTAGATAACATCTACCACAGTAAGTATAATATACGAAGAAAGCTATTAATATAATACACTACTACAATTTAGACACAGCCAGTCACACATATCGTAATTTACTGCAGGTGCAGGCTGTCTAAGTGTAACACCACACCAATTCAACAGCTGTCTAAGCACAGAACACATCTACTCCTAACGGAGTGTCTAAGCCACAGATAACTATATACTAGTCAGAGAGTCTAAGCTCCATAAGTAATCTAATCTGTGCTAAGCTCTCGTTTTTTTTATTTTATTTTTTTTTCTTCTGGCTTCGCACGGTTTGTGCATTTAGCCAATGTCACGTTTTAGTTTTATAAATAGGTAGGGAAACAAAATTAATATAAAAATAGTATAGTCCTTGTGAGTGGTCTAAGTATTGAACTAGGGATGGCGATCTGAGATAGATTAATTGAAGATACGATTTATCAGGCCCAAAAGATCGATAGGCAGTACTGAATCAATTCAGTGAATTGATATTTCACCCTTGAAAATGTGTGAATCGATATAATGACCATAAAATTATTTACAATTATTTGAATGTACTCGTAATATTACGGTATTGCCGGTTTAAAGGGTTAAGGTATAATAAGTAATTGAAAATAATGTCTTCTTTCATACTTGATCTGACTTTGTTATGGGAGTAAAAATAATTGTTATTATCGAATTCCCTGAACTAAAAAAAACTGATTTTACTGATCTGAGATAATTTATTATGGTATCTTTCTTGTTTTTCATATAGTGGATTTTTACATTATAAATGCAAACTTAAAAAAAAACGTTTTTTTAGAAATCGATCTTATAGATTATTTTTTGTGAATCGATACATCAGCTTACGATTCGAATCGATTTACAAAACGCTCTTTTTCGGAAAGAATCGGCAACCTTACAATGGATCGTAACTATCTACGTATTGCACAGATGTCTATAAACTAGTCACAGACTCACAGATAACGATTTTAAAAACGTCGCGGGAAAAAATCGTTCCGTGGGTCTATTCAATTTATAGTGCTCGGCACGTTTGTGTTTTCCTTCTCCATCGTTGTCTCAATAAAATATGTTTTTTGGGGATGGGGGATGCGCTAAGGTAGCCCGCAAAATTCAAATTTTATTATGTTTTTTGCAATTTGCAGGTCAGTAACAGGTTGTATGTTGATCTAAATATGATTCGCGGTCATAACAAATTTGGCTTTACAGAATTATAATCATTAAACTTATCTACTATTCTAAATCTGAATCATCCACGAAATCCTTTAATGGGGTTCCTAATGACACGTCCACTGCGGGTTACATTAACAACATCACTATGATTTGAATTACTATTATCAGCTTCAGTGCTTCAGCTTTAGTGTCCTCAAACCTCATTTGTATGCTGGGAGCGGACGCCATATATTATATTAGTCTATGGCGGACGCATTGACATCAATATTTACAAACTTATTTGGTGATGCTTGTTCAGATCACGTTCAGATGTATTCCAAGTATGGTCAACAGGCTCAACATTAGGTTCAGAGATACTCTCATTGCGGTCACTACTAATCTCAACTGGCAAAATATCAGGTTCATAATGTAGCTTATTAGGTACTTTCATCAGGTGAAATATCTGGTATATAAACATTGGTGTGACTGCATGTTGTGTTTCTATTATGATTAACTCTGTTTTCAAAACTATTTGAATTACACTTATAATTTAGTTTTATGTACGTTCTATTCCTTTTAAAACTGTTCTATATCTCATCTCCCACTAAATAAGAACGAGGCTCATTGCATTTATTTTAAAAAATCCTAGAATCCAGTTACCATCAAGAGATTTTTTTAAATACACTTCTTGATCAACATTTAAATCTGAAAGAGGCTTTGACTTTTTGTCAATAGCTTTTTTTAACAGTGTCTAAATGATTGTAGTACTTATTATTTTATTTAGATATTTTAGGTTTCAACTCAATCCTTGGAGTTGGTAACAATGAATTTAAGTTTCTGGAAAATAACAACTGAGCAGGAGATGACATGTATGGTTTAGGAGTATTGCCAAAAAGAGGCATGAAGCTTTGCCAACGGTCAATTACTCGTGAAGGGTAAATCTTGAGATTGAGAATATTCAGTTGATTCCCGTGGCGCATTTTTATTATCATTTTTTTTTACAAATTGTAGTTTAGTATGATTTTTAGCCGAATTATAAACACATTTATCAAATAGGGGTCATTTTTGAACGACGCATTACAAAGATATTTGAAAACATATTTTTTTGGGCCAGGGGAATAAAGACACGATGACAAGGGAATCAAAATTAAAACAAAGGTAAGTAATAAAACATACTATTTATTTAATAATCAGTCTCTTGTTCACAGTTATTGGCACTTTTACACCTAATTATCAATCACTTTATTCCTAAGTAATAATGATAAAATAAACATACTACATAATAAAAATTTAAAACAAAACTTTTCTTTTCAAGCAGATTCAAATTTTTTAACAAAATTAGGAACCTTTCTTTGGATGACACAATTTAAAAAAATATAGTCTAAAAATATTTAAGTCAAAATCAGAATTACTAGCACTGGAATGTTCGCCGTGAAGAGCTGCGTTAGTTGTAGAAGCTGATAGATTTTCATTTATTGAAGGAACTTCTGCCCAGAACCTATCATCGGAGGGTACATAAATAACAACTATATGTTGTCAGAGGGATGTCAATGCTCTGCGGGTCCAATACAATAACGCATTTAGGATGCTGCTGAGGCTCCCTCCGTTTTGCAGCGCGTCCGCCATGTTCATGGAGGCACGCACAGATGGTTTCGCGGCAATTCTGCGCAAGAGGGCAGCGTCACTGTTGCGCAGAGTGCGTGTGAGTAGCAACAGTATCCTGAGTGTGGTAGCGGACAGGTATGACTGTCCGTTCTTCAAACATTGTATGCGTTTATGTGTGAACTAACATAGATAAAAGCACTATTTGTTACTAACAAAATGGATTGATATTATTGATACATGTTGTCTAAATGATAAATGATTTATTTCTGTAAGTAGGTTTGTACAAACACTTTTACACGTCAATCATATTTTAAAAAAAAACTAGATGAGGTCGGCGTTTCGTATCCGACTACTCTGAGAAGAAAGGCCGAAACAAACTCAGAGGTCACGGTCTCTTTTTAAAGACATAATCTTGGTCAGATCATGTGAAGACCATGTAGATTGGTGCCTGAAATGATCTTTTGACGAGAGAACCACACAGGTTGAGGGGACCTGTCCAGTCAGTGCACGCATTTGTCAGTAGTCGTGCAGCTCAACTAAGAACTTAAGGAGCTCAACGATTCAACGAACAATACCAAAGAAAGGACATTTAGGTAGGCCGCATAAAATCACTCAAACTGCCAGACCATGACAAAAACTAACTGAGAAAAAAAGAAAAATGAACACTAACCCACATAGTCTTCACATTTACAATACTTAAAACAATATAACACTTAACAAAGTAAATATTCATGTCATTGTATATATAAAATTAATCAATATTTATGTGTATATAAAATACGGATATAATCTTGGTCAGATCATTTGAGAACCATGTAGATTGGTGTCTGACATGGTCTTTTGACGAAAGAACCACACAGATTTGAGTGGACCTGTCCAGTCAGTGCACGCATTTGTCAGTTATCGTGCAGCTCAACTCAAAACTGAAGGAGCTCAGCGATTTGATGAACAATACCAAAGAAAGGACAATTGGTTAGGCCGCATAAAGTACTCAAACTGCCAGACCTGCATTAAAATTTTTTTTGATTGAGATATAATAAAATTTAGAGATTATGCCCGCAAAACAGCAGAAAAGTACGTATTATTATACGACTGGTACTACATGTCGTCAACCGTTCATAAATTATTAATCCATGGGGCTGACATAATCGAGAAAAATAATATTGTGCCGATTGGGACTCTCTCGGAAGAAGCCTCAGAGTCTCGAAACAAAGATTTTAGGAGGTTTCGAGAACATCATTCGCGGAAAAGAAGTAGGCAGGATTCCAATCAAGACATTTTAAATATGCTTGTTGTTTCTTCGGATCCTTTGCTAAGTGCACAAAGGCCTAAGTTAGATGCCAAGAAAAAGCAGAGCTTTTTTGCTGAAACTCTCGACTTAATTCAATTTCAGGAAACTCAGTTCGAGTTTTTGGATATATCAAATCTGGATGCTGACTCAGAATTGGAGTCTGACAACGAGAGTGATAAGGAAAATTTGTAAAAAAATTATATATGTACATATTTGTAAATTTGTATTTGAGTGTGTTTGGGTTGTTTTTGTAATATTTAATGATATTTTGTCTTTTTTTTATTTATTTTACTTTATTTTACAAATGCTTAGTATTAATTCCTTATATTAAATTATTTTGTATATAATATAACTTTATATGTTACTTAAATAAGAGTTTGATAATCTTTTTTATTTAAATTAATAAAAATGTGTCAAAAAACAGCAACTTTTCTATTTAATTTTTCTTGTTTTGTGTGTTCTTAATATTTGGGTTAATAACATATCGAACTTTTTAACTTGGACACTAAAAGGGATCGTTTTACATGTAAAAATAAATAAAAATATTTTGACGATTTTTTTAAAAAAAACGGCATTAAATTTTTCGTTAAATCGGCAACCGAAAAATCATAAATAATTAGCACTATGACCACCTCCAAGGACAGTACGGTTAAACATGCCGTTTAGGAGATAATTCGATTTTTCATACTAGCTTCATACAAATTTTTCGTAAAAAAATTATATTTCCTTCGTTTTTGGGCAGAATTAACTCGGGTGCCATTTTTGTACATAGTAATGACTAATAGAAGCGATATCCGGCAATAAATCAAGCACTTGCAAATTGAAATCCCTAAGTCTATGAAAGCCGATTTCCAGCCCACCGTGCGGCGTGATCTACAGAGACTCGTTCTGCATGATCTTCCCAAGCTTGCTAAATATAATAAAAGCTGTAATTGTAATTGTAATTGTGTTAGTATATACAGGGTGGAATTTTGTAATGCCACCTGGAGGGAAAGTACTCTTAATTAGTGTTGCCCAAATGCAAGAACAAGACGAGACTTAGCCAGTCTTGGTCTTGGTCTTGCGCCAATACACCTGGTCTTGGTCTTGGTCTTGCGCTCCCAGTCTTGGTCTTGGTCTTGGTCTTGCAGCAAGAGTCTTGCAAGTCTTGCAATTACCTATTAGTCTATTACTATTTATTAAAGTTTACTTTAAATCTTAGAAAAACGTATTAGAATTGGAACATTGTGAGCTTGAATTAACATAGCCATAGTAAAGATCAAGCAGATTAATAAATAACTGAAGATTTGATAAGAAATTCGAAAAATCAACTGACCTATATGTCGTTTTCCATGGAAGTAACTGTTTCTTAATAAACATTTATGATTTATAATCTTTGATTTATAACCTAATCATAATACTACTTGCGTGATCAGTATAATGTATTCATTTTCATTCTAAGCACTCTGAAACTTATTTATTCTTTGGAACACCTGTAGGTACTCTTAAAAAAATTCGAAATTATTTTGCATGAGTATACCTACGCCCTATGGCGGCAATCAAATAGTGTCACAAATGTTATGATTTCGGCGTGGCGGCAACGATTGTTTTAGATTTCAAAAGAAGCCGCCGGCGCGTGTATCATAACCATGTACTTCCGAAAAGCGGCAAATTTCTTTGAGAAGTAAGTACAAAACCTTTGATGCCGCATTATCAAAGTGCCGATGGTTAAAACATAACTATGCATGCACTCAGTTTGATTTTAATAGATATTTTTTTATTCGCTATGTTTATGGTATTAGTCGTAATGCGCATAGGTCCAGTTTTTCATATTCTTTGATACAGTTTTTTGCGTCTCATAGAATTCCTAAGCGTACCTACCTATACACCGAACTGTTACACCTAACTACTCAGTGAAATAGCGCTAAGTCCTAGCTGCAAGACGCAAGAGTCTTGCAGGCTATGTCTTGTTCTTGCTCAAGTCTTGCACGGTCAGTCTTGGTCTTGGTCTTGCTAAAAATACGCGGTCTTGTTCTTGGTCTTGGTCTTGCAAAAACGCAAGAACAAGACCAAGACTGCAAGACCAAGACTGAATTTGGGCAACACTACTCTTAATACTGCAGATAGAAAGTTTTACTCAAAGGAAACATTCCTTTATTTTTGAATAGAAAGCAAACTGCATTCAAAGATTTTCGAAAATTCTCTTCTCCCACACCCGGGAATCGAACCGGCTAAAATCTGAAAAAATTATACCCTGTACTTTTATTGCATCGATCGTTAGGGTCAATTATAAGGATGAAATCTCTCTAACAAACATGATAAATTAAATGAAAGGAAAACCAGGAAATCTGAAGTTACAAATTCAATGAGTCAAGTTAAAGCTCTTTAACTAACATCCATCTTTTGTAATGCAGACTCCTTTGCGACATACTCGTAGCTGCGTGTATGAGGTAATTTAAATATGGAATGTAAGATTAAAATTTGAAAATTAGATTTTCATAGTTGTTATTCACATTATATTGTTTTACAACTCATTTCACATTTTGTCTCACGGTGAAAATGGCTTATCAAGAACAGTTTGATTTAATAGAAGCTTATTTTTTAAATAACAAAAACGTGAATCTAGCTCTGCGGTGGTATGGAGAGAGATATCCAAGACCGACAGGCACCAACTCGGTTCGTATTGAAAAAAATGGTAGAAAATTTAAAGAATACGGGTGGTTTCAAGAAGAGATGGCAAACTATTCAGCAAAACTATTTCGATTTTGAACTAGATGTTTTAACATACTTTGAATCATTTCCAAAGGCTTCAAGTAGAGATGCTGCCGATGAATTAGGAACAACCCACACTCGCGTACTTAAAGTGCTGAAAAAGTATAAGTATAAATGCTATCGTGAAGGTCGGTTGGTGCAAAAATTGCATATTGGGGATCGTGACAGACGATTACAATTTTGTGAAAACATGCTTGGAGAAATTGACCGAAACCCTAATTTTTTGAGTAACATTGTATGGTCTGACGAAACCAACTTCAGCAATAATGGGCACGCCGGTCATTAACATTGCGGTCTATTAAAATATAGGAGTACCTAATAAATGCGCGATCTTACATGACGCGACTGTATACGCCCTCTGATTAACCAAACATTGTTTTGAATAATATTAAATTGCGCTAAATCATGTAAATCATTGTCACTAAATAATTCTATTAATTATAGGCCATTGCAAAAATGTTCAGCACAATACGATTTTGCTAGTTTTATATGATAACTGCCTAACGCAAAAATAGAAATATATCATCAGCTGATAACTGTGGAAAATCTTCAAATTGAGGATTATTGGCATCCATAGGTACGAAAACTACTCTTCGCCTATTTAAGTTTTTTACTTCAACATATTGTTGAAGAAGATTTGGTACTACGTAAGAACTGAGTATGAATTTCAGGGGCGAATCTATTGTCAACGGCAACACGATAATATTCGTTTATTAATGCAGCCGCAATACGAAAATCTGTGAACATATTATTCAACGTACTGTTGAAATAGTTTTGCCTTAAAAGTTTAAATCTATTTTTGAATTTACCGTTGACTACTTCCACTACCCATCTACAAATCGTTACCAACCGAGCCTTATTTGCCTGCTCAGTTGATAATTGGGTAGCAGTTCGATCTTTGGATTTGAAGGTGGCATATGGCCATCATGCGCAACGCTTGCGCATGATGGCGTAAAGCCATCTATTCGCGCCTCTGCGAACATGCCGGAAGCACTGCAGTAGCGCGGCAACCCCATCAACATCCGGAAAGCATTATTATATTGTACGCGCAGAGCGCTGTATGCCCTCTGCGTGTAGTTGACCCACAGACTGCATGTATAGAACTACTGACAGTACGCTGTATAAAGGTTATTGATTTATATCAATAACCTTTATAATAGTTATTATTATTAAAAAAAAAATAAAAGCTTTAAATTAAATCAAAGGTTTATTCTATATTATCTATAACCTGTTTTTGAGAAACAGGTTTTAAATAATATAGAATAAACCTATGGTTCTTACTTCGTAATTGTTACTATTAATAAGTAAATAGCTATAAATTAAATTACTTGAATAATTGGAGAAATGTGATCTTTTTCATGAAATGTTCCACCGCTAGATTTCAGTCTTCCAATTTACGTAATAGTTTCTTATATTTTCGGTCAAACATCACATCACGCTGTTTACGGTTTTTTCTGACATTGTGAAATAAAATGTTAAGTGCACACTTGTCCCAATACTTGCTTTCTATTCTTAATTTGTGTACAAACATGTACAAGCTGGGATGTTTAGGTATTCGAGCATTTAAACGGCGCGGCGGCGATGCCATCCTTCCAAGGCATTAGTAGTCCTGTATCTCTGCTTTGCGCAGCTCAGAATTGACGGTGGCATTTTCGGGAACCACGTTTTTTCAAAATATTCTTGGAATTTCGACATTTGTTGATTGTTTGGATCAACACTTAAAATGTAGGTCCATGCGGCGGGAATATGATTCTCTGGTAATAGTGCTATAATGGAGCACAACCTGGCGGTATTCCGCCCAGCTGTTGTCCTTAGCAAAAATTTTTTTTTCGTAGATTTTTTGTCATCATCTCATGGTTTTCGGTCGGAGTATCAAATTAGGTACCTTCACATATAAACCTTTAATTTAGCAGGGATTCCATTCCGCCGTCGCTGACTCTGGAGAAAGGGAATGAGCTCGTCAATTAGCTTCCTTGCTTGCTCTACGTCCACTTTATCAATTTCACTACGTAAGTCCCACACACACACGGACACATTATTTCAAATTTAAAAAATATACAAATTGAACCCAATCAACAATAGGGAAAATAGGTGTCGTTGTTCGATGGCTTCACAATGGCGGTTCGATGGCCAAAACACTATTCAAACACGATAGAAACAACTGTCAAATACACTTAAAATATTTACAGACTACCGTAAGCTTGGCATCACGATGCCATTATGCCACCGCCATTATGCCCATATGCCACCTTCAAATCCAAAGATCGAACTGCTACCCAATTATCAACTGAGCAGGCAAATAAGGCTCGGTTGGTAACGATTTGTAGATGGGTAGTGGAAGTAGTCAACGGTAAATTCAAAAATAGATTTAAACTTTTAAGGCAAAACTATTTCAACAGTACGTTGAATAATATGTTCACAGATTTTCGTATTGCGGCTGCATTAATAAACGAATATTATCGTGTTGCCGTTGACAATAGATTCGCCCCTGAAATTCATACTCAGTTCTTACGTAGTACCAAATCTTCTTCAACAATATGTTGAAGTAAAAAACTTAAATAGGCGAAGAGTAGTTTTCGTACCTATGGATGCCAATAATCCTCAATTTGAAGATTTTCCACAGTTATCAGCTGATGATATATTTCTATTTTTGCGTTAGGCAGTTATCATATAAAACTAGCAAAATCGTATTGTGCTGAACATTTTTGCAATGGCCTATAATTAATAGAATTATTTAGTGACAATGATTTACATGATTTAGCGCAATTTAATATTATTCAAAACAATGTTTGGTTAATCAGAGGGCGTATACAGTCGCGTCATGTAAGATCGCGCATTTATTAGGTACTCCTATATTTTAATAGACCGCAATGTTAATGACCGGCGTGCCATCGCACACTGGTATTGCTCATGCTTGACAGGACGCCGCACTGTCGGAAGCTGTGCGCTTATTATTTCAATTGTGTGGTATATGGGCTAACTATTAAATTACATTACAATTGTCGATCCATGACTAACACATTATTTGCAGTACATTTACTAACATTTGCGGATGCTCTCGTTAGGCAGTTGGATCAGAAACTCTATTGATAGGAGGTTCCTCTCTCTGACTGAAGCCCTGCCTACTGGTAGCTTGAACCTTGTTCCCAACATTGCAGGGCTATATTTTTTTTGTAGGTACACACTTTTTATATATTTTAAAATGATGTTTAGTATTTTATTTTGAACTAGCTAATTAATGCCCGGTATGTGCTGCAATGCCTTTTTTTTGTTTGGAATCTTTTCCGGCGCGCACACTACTACTTACCAAAGTTTAAGTTTTACCTTTTTTCTAGTCTCCGGGTAATACTGGTGTGATGTTATGTATTACACGGCTATGCGGGGAATCATCAAATACTTAACTTGCAAAGTCAGAATGTCTTTTACATCTCTGCCCTGCCGTTAGAGGATTACAAGCGTAATGATATGTTGTTTTAAGTTGAATATTAAGTATATTATTTGACTATCATTGTGTTTGATTTCTTTTGTTTTGACGAAAAATATAATTCAGTAGCTACCTGTGTGCTTACCTCTGCCTAACCCTCCGGGGAACACTGGTGTGATGTTATGTATTCCCATCTATGTGGGGAATCATTAAATACCTAACTTGCGAAGTCTGGATGTCTTAATATCTCTGCCTTCCCCTAAGAGAATTGCGGGCGTACTGATATATTATATGTTTTAAGTTTATTTTTATATTATTTGGCCATTGTTATATTAGTTGCTAATAATATTAGTGTCTGATCTCGTTCATTTTGACGAAAAATACAATGCAGTAGTACCTACCTATGTAGCTACCTATGATAGGGGTGGACCTCTGCCTACCCCTCCCTACGAGAAATACTATTGTGATATCATGTAAGTAAAATGAGTATAATAGATTACATCGCGAAATACAACATAAAGCAAAATGTGGATGTTCCACACATGTCTGCCTATCTATTCTTTTGTGGAATATAGGCGTGATGTTTTGTTGTTTTATGTTCCATATTAAATTAAGTAGGCAATTATTATGTTTTATCTCATTTATTGTGACGAAAAATAGAAAACAATCATCTATATTCTCGTTAGATAATTGAAACTGAAACATGTTTTTTTCAGGAAACCCCATATATTTAAAGCGGTCTACACACCAAAGCCGCTGACCCGGCGGCACGACAGCCGCGGCATGTGGTGTTCTAGTAATTGCCAAATAGTCGTAGAGATTGGACCTGTGTGTTTCGAATAATTCAGAAGTAGTATTTTCAGTACCTAATTGACATGGAGGAGGACGATAACGGTGATTTAATAATAGCAGTTTGTGGAGTTATTATCGGTGGATCCCTCAACACACGAAAGTGTTGGGTTAGGCCAAGTTTAATGAGTCGCAATAAATACAGTACTTGTCAAAGATTAAGTGATTTAAAGGAAGACGACTTGGTTCTATACAAACCCATTTCTTTTAAGACTTTCCTGTCATTAACCAGTACCGACTTTGAATATTTACTGAATATTGTTGGACACAAAATAGCTAAACAAGACACAAATTACAGAAAAGCAGTTTCACCAGTGGAAAGATTGTCAATAACGTTAAAATACCTAAGCTCAGGAAATTCTTTTAGTAGCCTGTGCGACGTCTTTAAAGTATCTCCTCAACTAATTTCAAGCATTATTCCTGAAGTATGTGATGCTTTAGTTGAAGGACTTTCAGATTATGTGAAAATTCCAAGGAGTCAGGAAGGATGGAGAGAAATTGCAGATGAATATTTAAAAAGATGGCAAATACCCAATTGTCTTGGGTCAATGGATGGGAAACACATAAAACTTCAATGTCCCCCAAAAAGTCGAAGTGATTATATAAACTATAAAAAATATTTCAGTATTGTGCTCTTTGCTTTAGTAGATGCTGATTACAACTTTTTGTACGCTAATGTGGGATGTCAGGGTCGGATTTCAGATGGTGGGGTTTTTAATAATTCAGCATTATGTCGATTGTTAAATGATAATGAATTGAATATACCACATAAAACCCCTTTACCCGGAAGGAATCTACCAGAATCGTCTGTCACGATCCCCAATATGCAATTTTTGCACCAACCGACCTTCACCCTTCACGATAGCATTTATACTTATACTTTTTCAGCACATTAAGTACGCGAGTGTGGGTTGTTCCTAATTCATCGGCAGCATCTCTACTTGAAGCCTTTGGAAATGATTCAAAGTATGTTAAAACATCTAGTTCAAAATCGAAATAGTTTTGCTGAATAGTTTGCCGTCTCTTCTTGAAACCACCCGTATTCTTTAAATTTTCTACCATTCTTTTCAATACGAACCGAGTTGGTGCCTGTCGGTCTTGATATCTCTCTCCATACCACCACAGAGCTAGATTCACGTTTTTGTTATTTAAAAAATAAGCTTCCATTAAATCAAACTGTTCTTGATAAGCCATTTTCACCGTGAGACAAAATGTGAAATGAGTTGTAAAAACAATCAAATGTGAATAACAACTATGACAATCTAATTTTCAAATTTTAATGTAACATTCCATATTTAAATTACCTCATACACGCAGCTACGAGTATGTCGCAAAGGAGTCTGCATTACAAAAGATGGATGTTAGTTAAAGAGCTTTAACTTGACTCATTGAATTTGTAACTCAGATTTCCTGGTTTTCCTTTCATTTAATTTATCATGTTTGTTAGAGAGATTTCATCCTTATAATTGACCCTTTTTTTTTTTTTGGGTGGGAAATTATCAAATAACTTCTCCCGCTCTGGGTGGAGCGGGAGGGAGTGTCAGACTTTTACTGACTAAAACCCACCGTGTTCCTTCAGATGCCTGTGTGCCAGGGCCACGATATCCCTTTCGGACAGGCTCGTAACCCTGGCAGGAAAATGTGCGTCTAGTGAGATTCGAACCCAGTGATCACCGCGGAAGCGCAGAGCTAAGCCAGACAGCGGGGCGCTGGGCCAATCGTGCATTCAACGATCGATGCAATAAAAGTACAGGGTATAATTTTTTCAGATTTTAGCCGGTTCGATTCCCGGGTGTCGGAGAAGAGAATTTTCGAAAATCTTTGAATGCAGTTTGCTTTCTATTCAAAAATAAAGGAATGTTTCCTTTGAGTAAAATATTCTATCTGCAGTATTAAGAGTACTTTCCCTCCAGGTGGCATTACAAAATTCCACCCTTTATAGTGACCTAATTGGTGATGTTCTTCAGAAAGGTCAGGTGCGTTGTTCTCACAACCGGCGTGCGTGTATGACCAGATGTATCAACGTAAGCGAAGAAAAAGGAGTATGTAAGGAGCGTAGCAAGTGGCGTTCTAAAGTTTCTGCCTACCCCCATGGAAAGAAGGCGTGCAATGAGTTTATGTATGTATGTAACATTGTACCTAATGTTTACATAATGTTTTGAAATAATAAGGAACCAAAGTCGCACATGTTATACAGTTTAAGAATAAATATAACATAACATCACGCCTTGTTTGTCCGAAGGGTTGGGCAGAGGTGTACCTATAGTACGCCCACATTTCGCCGGTTATGTTTAAGTCTCATGTAATAGCAAGGCAAAGGCATGGCAAACGCAAGGCAACGGCAAAGGCAAGGCAAAGGCAAAGGCAAAGGCAAGGCAAAGGCAAAGGCAAGGCAAAAGCAAAGGCAAGGCAAAGGCAAGGCAAAGACAAGGCCAAGGCAAGGCAAAGCAAAGCAAAGACAAGGCTAGGCAAGGCAAAGCAAGGCAAGCCTTGCCTTGCCCTTGCCTTTGCCTTTGCCTTGCCTTTGCCTTTGCCTTGTCTTTGCTTTGCTTTGCTTTGCCTTGCCTTTGCCTTTGCCTTGCCTTGCCTTTGCCTTGTCTTTGCTTTGCTTTGCCTTGCCTTTGCCTTGCCTTCGCCTTGCCTTGGCCTTGTCTTTGCCTTGTCTTTGCTTTGCTTTGCCTTGCCTTTGCCTTGCCTTTGCCTTGCCTTCGCCTTGCCTTCGCCTTGTCTTTGCCTTGTCTTTGCTTTGCGTTTGCCTTGCCTTTGCCTTTGCCTTTGCCTTTGCCTTGCCTTTGCCTTTGCCTTTGCCTTGCCTTGCCTTGCCTTTGCCTTTGCCTTTGCCTTGCCTTGCCTTGCCCTGCCTTGCCTTTGCATTTGCCTTGCCTTTGCTTTGCCTTGCCTTGCCTTTGCCTTGCCTTGCCTTGCCTTGCCTTTGCCTTGCCTTGCCTTGCCTTGCCTTTGCCTTGCTTTTGCCTTGCCTTGCCTTCGCCTTGCCTTGACCTTGTCTTTGCTGTGTAGGCGAGTAGCTACCTGAGTAGGTGAGTAAATAGCTTACTCTCTCTCTCTCTCTCTCACTCACTCTCACTCTCTAATTCTCTCTCATTCTCACTCTCACTTACTCACTCTCTCTTTCACTCTTTCACTCTCTAACTCACTCCTCTCTCTCTCTCTCTCACTCTCACTCACCCTCTAGGAGTAGCTACCTGAGTTGGCGAGTAGCTACCTGAGTTGGCGAGTAGCTACCTGCGTAGGTGAGCAAATAGCTACCAGTGTTGGTGAGTAGCTACCTGTGTAGGCGAGTAGCTACCTGTGTAGGCGACTCGCTACCTGCGTATGTGAGCAAACAGCTACCAGTGTGGGTGAGTAGCTAGCTGCGAAGGCGAATAGCTACCTGCGTAAGCGAGTAGCTAACTGAATAGGCGAGTAGCTACCAGCAGGGTGAGTAGCTATCTGTGTAGGCGAGTAGGCGGGTACCTGAGTAGGTGAGTAAATAGCTTACTCTCTCTCTCACTCACTCTCCCTCTCTCTAACTCTGTCTCATTCTCTCTCTCTCTTTACCTCTCACTTACTCACTCTCTCTTTCACTCTCTAACTCACTCTCTCTTTCACTCTCTAACTCACTCTCTCTCACTCACTAACTCACTCACCCTCTAGTAGTAGCTACCTGAGTAGGCGAGTAGCTACCTGCGTAGGTGAGCAAATAGCTACCAGTATGGGTGAGAAGCTGCCTGCGAAGGCGAATAGCTACCTGCGTAGGCAAGTAGCTACCTATGTAGACAAATAGCTACCAGCGTGGGTGAGTAGCTATCTGTGTAGGCGAGTAGCTACCTGAGTAGGCGAGTAGCTACCTGCGTAGGTAAGCAAATAGCTGACTCTCTCACTCTCTCTCACTCTCACCCTCACTCTCTCTCTGGATCTCTCTCTCACTTTCTAACTCTCACTCACTCTCTAGCAGTAGCTGGAATTCCTACTTTAGTGCGATAGCCGTATCATCGATTTTTGTTTCTTCGAAAACCTTTCAACGATATCTCTATACTGCGACGCCTTGTTAAATCGAAGTCTTGTTACTGCGATATTTCGTTACATCGAAAAACTGTAATGCGAACGATTTTACTGCGTAAATATCATACTGCGAAGACTTGTTCAATCGTCTTGTTACTGCGATACAGTGGCGTAGCTAGGGGAGGGCGTCGGGGGCGGTCCGCACCGGGTGCCACCTGATTGGGGGTGACACGACACCAGGCCATGAAAAAAATTCAAAATACTGTCACGTTTTTCAACGATAAAACACTTAGGCTTGAAGTCATTGTAACCAAGTTATCCAAACTATATAATTTAAATAAAGCAAAAAGGGAAGGAAAAAAATGAGTAAGAAGTATATTATGTATTAGGAAAACGAGTAATAGTCGTCCAACTTACATTTTCAGTGGGAATGTATGGGAGTGTTTGTCAACTACATTGTTAAGTTTGGGAAACCTTCATTGTGCGACACAATTATGCGCACCGGGTGTCTCCCATGCTAGCTATGATACTGCTGCGATGTTATGTTACTTAGGAGAACTTACTTCAGACGATCTTACGGCAATAACCAAGTATTTTCATCGATTTTCCATTTCAAAACAATACCTAATTTTTTTAACATTTCTTTATAAGCAGAGAGCCCGTGCAAAGTTCGTCAGCAATAAAGGAATGCGTGGATTTTTTTTGCTATATTTTATAATATCAGGCGCTTGAGGTTGCTGCGGGGATTTTATAAAAGTATGTGTAGATTAAAAATTGTAATGACAAGAAATATAATATAAGTATAGTTGCATTTTTATTGTGTTAGTCGTTTAGTGTTATAGAAGAGTTCACTGATCAATAATTATTGTTTATTGTTAAAATGACCGACTCTGTTATCATAAAAAAATCGAAGCGCGGAAATGACATACTGATTATTAGTGGATATGAGGTTTGTTTGAACAAAAAATAGATGACAAATGTTATTGGTGTTGTGTGTATAAGCAAAGGAAGCAGTGTTCAAGTACTATGACGACCGAATTTTGTACAGGTAACGGGCATAACACTCTCACGCTCGAATTGGTTATCGCTGTAACATTGTCCGAAGTAAGTTTTCTTAAGTAACATAACATCGCTGTAACAATACGTCGATTGAACAACGCGTCGCGGTATAGAGATATCGTTGAAAGGTTTTCGAAGAAACAAAATTCGATGATACGGCT
Source organism: Tiliacea citrago (assembly GCA_963921375.1). Lineage (NCBI taxonomy): Eukaryota > Metazoa > Arthropoda > Insecta > Lepidoptera > Noctuidae > Tiliacea > Tiliacea citrago. The sequence goes on along the minus strand of OY992786.1, from coordinate 13,798,041 downwards.
ATCGCACTCAAGTAGAAATTCCGCAGTAGCTAGCAGAGTAGGCAAGTAGCTACCTATGTAGGCGAGTAGCTACCTACGTAGGCGAGTAGCTACCTGCTTAGTGCTTAGGCGAGTAGCTTTCTGTCTCCTTCTCCCTCTCACTCCCTCTCACTTTCTAACTCTCTGTCACTCTCTAGTAGTAGCTACCTGAGTAGGCGAGTAGCTACCTGCGTAGGTGAGCAAATAGCTAGCTGCGAAGGCGAATAGCTACCTGCGTAAGCGAGTAGCTAACTGAATAGGCGAGTAGCTACCAGCAGTGTGAGTAGCTATCTGTGTAGGCGAGAACGCGGGTACCTGAGTAGGTGAGTAAATAGCTTACTCTCTCTCTCTCACTCACTCTCTCTCTCTCTAACTCACACTCACCCTCACTCTTTCTCTCGATCGCTCTCTCACTCTCACTTTCTAACTCTCACTCACTCTCTAGCAGTAGCTAGCTGAGTAGGCGAGTCGCTACCGGCGTAGGTGAGCAAATAGCTACCAGTGTTGGTGAGTAGCTACCTGTGAAGGCGAGTCGCTACCTGCGCAGGTGAGAAAATAGCTACCAGTGTGGGTGAGTAGCTAGCTGCGAAGGCGAATAGCTACCTGCGTAAGCGAGTAGCTAAAAAATAAAATATAAGTAGCTTACTCTCTCTCTCTCACTCACTCTTTATCTCACTCCCTCTCGTCCTCACTCTCTCTCACTATCATTCACTCTCTAGTAGTAGCTACCTGAGTAGGCGAGTAGCTATCTATGTAGGCGAGTAGGTACTAGCGTTGGTGAGTAGCTACTAGCGTAGGTGAGTAGCTATCTGCGTAGTTGAGCAAATACCTACCAGTGTGGGTGAGTAGCTAGCTGTGAAGGCGAATAGCTACCTGCGTAAGCGAGTAGCTAACTGAATAGGCGAGTAGCTACCAGCAGGGTGGGTAGCTATCTGTGTAGGCGAGTAAGCGGGTACCTGAGTAGGTGAGTAAATCGCTTACCCTCTCTCTCTCACTCACTCTCACTCTCTCTAACACTCACTCACTCTCTCTAACTCTCTCTCATTCTCTCTCTCTTTCTAACTCTCACTCACTCTCTAGCAGTAGCTAGCTGAGTAGGCGAGCAGCTACCTGCGTAGGTGAGCAAATAGCTACCAGTGTTGGTGAGTAGCTACCTGTGAAGGCGAGTCGCTACCTGCGCAGGTGAGAAAATAGCTACCAGTGTGGGTGAGTAGCTAGCTGCGAAGGCGAATAGCTACCTGCGTAAGCGAGTAGCTAAAAAATAAAATATAAGTAGCTTACTCTCTCTCTCTCACTCACTTTTTATCTCACTCCCTCTCGTCCTCACTCTCTCTAACTCTCTCTCACTCTCACTCACTCTCTAGTAGTAGCTACCTGAGTAGGCGAGTAGCTACCTATGTAGGCGAGTAGCTACCAGCGTTGGTGAGTAGCTACTAGCGTAGGTGAGTAGCTATCTGCGTAGTTGAGCAAATAGCTACCAGTGTTGGTGAGTAGCTACCTGCTTAGGTGAGTAGCTACCAGCGTAGGTGAGTAGCTATCTGGGTAGTTGAGCAAATAGCTACCAGTGTTGGTAAGAAGCTACCTGTGAAGGCGAGTAGTTTTTTGTCTCCTTTTCCCTCTCACTTTCTAACTCTCTCTCACTTGCACTCACTCTCTAGTAGTAGCTACCTGAGTAGGCGATTAGCTACCTATGTAGGCGAGTAGCTACCAGCGTAGGAGAGTAGCTATCTGTGTAGGCGAGTAGCTACCTGAGTAGGTGAGTAGCTACCTCCGTAGGTGAGCAAATAGCTACCAGTATTGGTGAGTAGCTACCTGCGAAGGCGAATAGCTACCTGCATAGGCGTGTAGCTATCTGTGTAGGCGAGTCGCTACCTGCGTAGGTGAGCAAATAGCTACCAGTGTGGGTGAGTAGCTAGCTGCGAAGGCGAATAGCTACCTGCGTAAGCGAGTAGCTAACTGAATTGGCGAGTAGCTACCAGCAGGGTGGGTAGCTATCTGTGTAGGCGAGTAAGCGGGTACCTGAGTAGGTGAGTAAATAGCTTACTCTCTCTCTCTAACTCACTCTTTATCTCACTCCCTCTCGTCCTCACTCTCTCTAACTCTCTCTCACTCTCACTCACTCTCTAGTAGTAGCTAACTGAGTAGGCAAATAGCTACCTGCTTAGGTGAGTAGCTACCAGCGTAGGTGAGTAGCTATCTGCGTAGTTGAGCAAATAGCTACCAGTGTTTGGTGAGAAGCTACCTGCGAAGGCGAGTAGCATTCTGTCTCCTTTTCCCTCTCACTTTCTAACTCTCTCTCACTCTCACTCACTACCTCTCACTACTCTCACCTATGTAGGCGAGTAGCTACTAGCGTTGTTGAGTAGCTACCTGTGTAGCCGAGTGGCTACCTAAGTAGGCGAGTAGCTTTCTGTGTAGGCAAATAGCTACCTCCGTGGGTGAGTAGCTACCAGCTCGGGTGAGTGCTACCTGAGTAGGCGAGTAGCTACCTGCGTAGGTAAGTAGCTATCTTAGTAGGCGAGTAGCTACCTGCGTAGGTGAGCAAATAGCTACCAGTGTGGGCGAGTAGCTACCTGCGTAGGCGAGTAGCTACCTATGTAGGCGAGTAGCTACCTATGTAGGTGAGTATCTATCTGTGTAGGCGAGTAGCTACCTGTGTAGGCGAGTAGCTACCTATGTAGGCGAGTAGCTACCTATGTAGGTGAGTATCTATCTGTGTAGGCGAGTAGCTACCTGTGTAGGCGAGTAGCTACCTAAGTAGGCGAGTAGCTTTCTGTGTAGGCAAATAGCTACCTCCGTGGGTGAGTAGCTACCAGCGTGGGTGAGTGCTACCTGAGTAGGCGAGTAGCTACCTGCGTAGGTAAGTAGCTATCTTAGTAGGCGAGTAGCTACCTGCGTAGGTGAGCAAATAGCTACCAGTGTGGGCGAGTAGCTACCTGCGTAGGCGAGTAGCTACCTGAGTAGGCGAGTAGCTACATGCGTAGGTGAGTAGCTATATGTGTAGGCGAGTAGCTACCTGCGTAGGTGAGCAAATAGCTACCAGTGTGGGTGAGCAACCACTCCAACGCAAGTAGCTGCTCGCCTACTCAGGTAGCTACCTGAGTAGGCGAGTAGCTACTTGCGTAGGCGAGTAGCTACCTGAGTAGGCGAGTAGCTACCTGCGTAGGTGAGTAGCTACCAGCGTGGGTGAGTAGCTACCTGTGTAGGCGAGTAGCTTCCTGTGTAGGCGAGTAGCTAGCTGTTTAGGCGAGTAGCTACCTATGTAGGCGAGTAGCTTATTCCATAGCTTGTTCCATATTGAAATTTAAAAAAGACTATTATAATTTGACGGAATACTAACTCTATAAGCTGTAACGAAATTCACATCTGAGTTTTGACTAATATTTGATTAAAAATGAGTTCAAGCGATTCTGAAATGTTGTCCCCAGATTTGGTTAAAGACGTGGCAAATACAGTAACCCAAAAATTTTTGCCAGAAATTTCAAAGGAAAGATATTTGAATACATACAATGATTTTATGAAGTGGCGAGCAAACAAGAAAATATTTTTTCTAAGAAAAACTATATTTTTTACTTTCCTTATATTCGAAATGAAAAGTAGAGTGTTTAACACCGGTGAAAGTCACCAATTATAGTATAGCTTGATGTGTAGCCGTGTCTACAACCTTTCGGAATAAATTCCCTACAAAATGATGGTGAAAAACGCACCCAAATCCGTTGTGCAGAAGAACAACGCAGTCACACACAGACACGAAAAGTAACTTTAATTGAGATTATGTATGGATATGACTGTATAGATTTGTAATGAAACAGCTGCATTACTTCCATTATTTATTTATTTCAACATTACCTACTTCAACAAAACAATTCTTAAGAAAACAAATTGTTGTGAAAATTCTAAAAAGTGTATTTAGAATATCAACATATTCAGTGGCTATCCTTTTTGACAAATCGCAAACCACAGTATCCACAAGAATGATCACCAGGCTTGTCCTGTGAAATAAAATTTTAAAAATTACGCTATACGTTTAGGACCAGTTTCTCGAACTAAAAAGATCGCAAAATTAGTGTGACAAGTTGTGAAGGGAGCGCAAACTGCTGCGATTGGCTGTTGATAAATTATGTTACGCAACCAATCACAGCAGTTTACGCGCGCTTGACATTTATATCAATATAATGGGGACGGGACTTCTTGGCGGGAAAGTGAAGCGTCATGTTAGCAGTTTTGTTTTATTTTCTAAAATTTGTGTTTAGCCGAATATTAATGTGTAATAGTGGTGGATTATTAACCATTAAGTGTTCGTGAACCTGCATTAATGTAGGCAAATGAAACAAAACAGTGCAACATCACTTTAAGTTCTCTCAAGAAGTCCGCGCGAGGTTTCAGTAAAGTGCCGCGTCTTTACTTAAACTCAAGGGGAGTGGGGCGGGATATCATCAATCATCTTTATCATGCATTGAGTGGAGTTCATTTCATAATTATTTTAAATAACTTTGTACTTGTTACCTAATTTTACATGACACTGGCTAAATGCACAAACCGTGCGAAGTCAAAATGAAAAAAAAAAAAAATATATAATAATGGGGACGTAGTACGAAGTGTACGAAGTCGGAGGTTCGCTAAACAACAAGCCTCAGAAGCACGGGCGTTTTTTTTTTAACCGACTTCCAAAAAGGAGGTCGTTATATGGTCGGCTGTATGTTTGTTTTATGTTCACCGATTACTCCGTCAATTGTGGACGGATTTTAAAAATTATTTTTTTGTTTGGAAGGGTATGCTCCCGAGGTGGTCCCATTGCCACCAAATCAGAATCTGATGAGGGGATCCCATGGAAATCGAGGGAAATCCTCAAATTTTATAGGCATAGCTATAGCGATTTGAGTATTTTTTGTAGTAACTCGTGTATTTGCTCTCGGAAAACAGCATTTGGTCAAGTGAAACTGATGATGAAGACCACTGATGGCCACCGGACTGCTTAATAATAAGTATTTCACCGTTGCGATTCGATTAGGCACTTTAATATGGTTGATAAGCAATTTATGCTCGTCAAAATGCATATGGTAGTCACCAGGAGAACTCCTCAACAATTAACGCCCCTGCATCGGGAATACCAATATTTTGTAAAAGGTGATGAGCATTTGATTTGACATTAGGCTATTGTTAATTAGATAAATTACAAACTGACCCACTAAAAAGTGAAAAATAAAAACTTTACAAAAAAAAAATCAACCGACTTCCAAAAAGAACACTACAAAGTGAAAAATAACTTTAATTTCGGAAGTCGGTAGCAAAAAACTAAAATACAGATCCAAAGACACCGACTTTCGAAATTAAAGTTATTTTTCACTTTGTATTGTTCTTTTTGGAAGTCGGTTGATTTTTTTTTTGTAAAAAGTTTTTATTACTCTCCGTATTAAGCCGAGCATGGAGAATCCAACAGATGAACAGACACAGAGTGCTTTGCAGCGTGTCAAGAAAACACTTCGTAATCGGTGTCTTTGGTTTTCTATTTTCGTTTCTTAACACCGATTTCTAAAATTTAAGTAATTTTTCACTTTGTAGTGCTTTTTATGGAAGTCGGTAGTTTTGAAAGATTTTTTTTAATTGTGGTACCCACACGTAGGTGTTGGTACTTTGTGTGGTGTAGCCCACACAGATTCGTATACCACTACTTGCTATGTAAATAACAGTGACTGGAAGTTATTATTACTTCATCAAGATTCAACATCCATAGGTGGAATAAATACTTATTATTGGAGCTTACTTAAAAACTACCCAAGCAAAGGTAATAAAATTTATATGGGAACACTCCGCGAGCTTCCTCTACCAAATGAACAAGGAATCACGTAAATCGGCCCAGTAATCACGGGGAAATCGGTGTACACACGGCTACACATCAAGCTATACTTTTCCAGTATACGCTGACCTTTCATTGTACGGAAATCCTATACAATGCGAGATCAGCTTATACTGGAAATGTATAGCTTGATGTGTAGCTGTGTGTACAATGTAAACATCCATAAATATAATAAAAACTTGCTGCATGCATAACCTCTTCCTTGCTTTTAAGTCGGTTAAGGTAGATCCGCATCTGTATCCCGCAAAATTCAAATTTTGAGATTTGTTCCATTGACTTTTTTTTCATAATATAACATTGGGAAACAAAATCTAACATATAGAGATGCATTAATGATTCTAATTCTGTAAATACATATCTGTAACAGTCGCGTATCATATTTTGATTAAGACACAACCTGGGGGTCTACTCCGAAGCGTTAAACCGAAGTATCGGCCGATTGTTCGGTTTTGCTTAACTACGGCTAACTATGGCTGACTACGGCGAAAGAAAAAAAAAACGACAGTCAAAGAGATAAGCCAAAGTCAAAAATGTGACTTTAAGTCGGGTATGGATTTAAAGTCAAAAATATAAACTATGGAAGTTATAAAAAGGCCGAACATTCGGCCGATACTTCGGTTTAACGCTTCGGAGTAGACCCCCTGATACTGACCTGCAAATTGCAACAAACTAAAGAAAATTAATGTGGATTCACCTTAATAAAAGAAATTATCCTGCATTCTGTTATGCCAATTTAAGTATCTGTTTGTAATGTCAAAATAACAGTTTTTTTACTTTGAATATACAGGGTGGAATTTTGTAATGCCACCTGGAGGGAAAGTACTCTTAATACTGCAGATAGAAAGTTTTACTCAAAGGAAACATTCCTTTATTTTTGAATAGAAAGCAAACTGCATTCAAAGATTTTCGAAAATTCTCTTTAGAGATTTCATCCTTATAATTGACCCTAACGATCGATGCAATAAAGTACAAGGTATAATTTTTTCAGATTTTAGCCGGTTCGATTCCCGGGTGTGGGAGAAGAGAATTTTCGAAAATCTTTGAATGCAGTTTGCTTTCTATTCAAAAATAAAGGAATGTTTCTTTTGAGTAAAATTTTCTATCTGCAGTATTAAGAGTACTTTCCCTCCAGGTGGCAATACAAAATTCCACCCTGTATATACAGTAATCATATGAAAAAAAAACAATTATTTTTTTCTTGTCTGTTTGTTTGTTTGTTCTGGCTAATCTCCGAAACAACTGGACCAATATTGACGGGACATTAACTAGCAGATAGCTGATTTTATAAGGAGAAACTTTGCCTACTTTTATTTTTGAAAAAGCCATGCTAGCGTTGCCGCAGACAGCAGCTAGTAACAAATAAATAAAATTGCAAGTCCATAATGGACATTATTTTTTCACAAATACTCATTTAGGGCCATGTTTACTGCTAAATTTTAATAACTGGAATCATACCAAATTAATGAAAACACGTGGGTGTCCTTCAGGCCCACTGCCTCCATCACACCACACTACCCTTTCCGTAACTTGTTTTGGTGGCACTTCTTCTATCAAATTAATGGCCCAGTTTGGATTGACTTGCTTAGAGGCATTCATGAATCGTGCCAACCTGTAGTCATCAGATTGCCATTTCTGTAAAGAAAAAATGTAGGCTTTCACTGACAATATACATTTATGAGAAATTCAAAGCAGGAGGTGATACAGAATATGAAGACCTTTAGATAATATTTTATTAATTCTAATAACAACTCAATTTATAAGCTTTATAATAGATATACTATGTGGGTGTACTATAGGTACACCTCTGCCTAACCCTTCGGGGATTACAGGCGTGATGTTATGTATGTATAATAGATATACTAGGTGATCACAATTATTGATTTATGATGTGCAACATTATAAACAAAGTAAATAATCAACAACATTGGTGTCATTAAAATAGTAACAAAATGATTTCACATTGAGATTTATTCTAATGTTTACTATTATGTAAGAATAGATTTTATTAGTCTTAACCTCGATACGATAATAATATACGTCATATTATTAACAATGTGTACCAATGCCATTAAGTATTATATTAATTACGAATCACGTTAATAAGTTTCTATAAATAAAGATAATACTTGGCCAGTATGGGTGGGAACGTCTTGAATTTTAGAAGCCATACAACGACGAGTAACATGTGTTCTCAACATAATACATTGTTTCACAGGGATTCGAGACACCATATTATTCATAATTGCACTAAATTGATGCTGAATTACTTTAAATATCTAGATATTGCACTTGGAGTTTGTACAAATGCACAAATTTTCAGTAGCCTAGCTTTTAAGCCTACAAATTTCAATTGACTGACTGTCAGTGTCACAGGACTCACAGGTGTCACTGTCAACTGTCAGGCATTGTGAGGTCAGCATGGAACTTTTAAGTACTGTGCGTGTGCAGTTTAACTAGAATGCTTTGTGAATGTTCGGTAAAATGTAGAAAATGATGCGGGTATGGCTCCCTAGCCATAGTCTACTAAACTTCATAGTCATGTCTGTATTTACAGGAAATCACTGATTTTTGAAATGTACCAGCTTATTATATGTATACACAAGTCGAACACATTTAGCTGCGGATCTACTTTTTTTAGGTTAACCCTAAATTCATAAACATACTTGGGATTAGTTGGGATACACTATTCATAAACATTCGCCTCTCAGACGTACCTAGGGTTGCCAGGTCTTAAAACCAAAAAGCCTGACAGATTGATTACCCAGTTTAGCCGGACATCTGGGTAAGAAGGCCGGACACCCTTATTTTTTCACTCTTATTACAACACGACAATTTAAAAAAAGAGTAAAACAAGGCTTTTTTATCATTTAACATAAAATCTTATTGTGTAATTAGCATGCAATGCCGACTTTACCTCAAAATAACCACAAAAACCGCTATACCTTGTAAAGGAAGCGAGATATACCAAAAATAACATTTTTGGGGGTATCCTAAAGGGGTTTCACTAATCATGACATCGATTGAGAGGTTCGCAACCCTGAATATTCGAACAGAGAGCGCTGTTTTCAAGTCCCAAATTCAGCTTTAGGCGCAATATACAACTACAACCTGTAAACACAACCATAACACAACACAAATGGCGAAATGTGGGTGTATTACACACCTCTGCCTGCCTTTCGGGGATACAGGCGTGATATTATGTGTTTAGAACATATGCAAAATAATTTCATCAATTTACGTTAGTACTACGTGAACAAACTCTCATACATACATACAATTCGAAATGCATTCAAACGAATTGAGAACCATCTTTTTTTCGTCGTCGGTAAAATATTCCAAAAAGCAAAATATTTTTTATTTTGGAACAATAAATTACAGACACATCGTTTTATCGGTATCATGTATCGATACGACTGGACAGCATCTACTAAGGCAAGTTAATTGTCAGATATATGTCAAGTCAACTGTCAACGGGGCTTGACGTTTAGGGTGACCAATTAAGGGTGGCCTATTATGTACGGGGCCTGAGAGGTTGCGCAAAAAGTCAGCCTCACTAATTCGCCGAATTCGAGGGAGTGGCAACGGAATCCTAAGGATGATTGCAGACAGACCAGTATCGGCAGTAGTTGGAAGGCTCATCAGGCTGCATGTGGCCTGATGAGGTTGTGTATTTCAATTGTCAATTTAATTTAATTTTCAATTTTTAATTTAATTGCAATTATTTATTTCAATTCTATTTTCATTTTATTTATTTTCTATTATTTAGTTGGATTTTATGTTACTAGCGCATTAATTGTCATGACTAATTTTAAGATATTATTGTAAGACTAACAAATACCAATAGACACGACGGGTTGTGCTGGGGCGGCTGCTGCAGGAGCAAAAAACCTCAAATGGCACAAATATAACAACCTTATTGGGAGCTATATGTTTAAGCCCTTGGGGTTGAAACACTAGGGCCTTGGGGTCGGAGTGCTCATCAAGTATTTCGGGACATCGCCAAGCGGTTGGTCGACTCTTCACGTGACCAGAGGGCTGGCCAATTTTTAGCCCATTGAATCAGTATTGCCATCCAACGTGGCAATGCTGCCAGCCTTTTGGGCACTTTTCCCATTGACAGCGATGCGGACGAATTTTTTGATGCTCAATGAGCATTTCCCCCCTTTAATTATTTTATTATATACCTACTTGTACATACTATTAAGTAGACTAGATCATTTTACTGGAATCCAAGTTTAATCTGAAAATAAAAGTAAGTTACTATTTTAAATACGTACTGGTAAGTACGTACTAATTATTATAAGTATTTATTAAATATAGATTGTGTTAGTACATGCACGGTATCTAGGTATACTTACATAGGTTTTGTCAAAAAACGTAAGCCAAGACACGTTCAAACTTAGATCTGGATCTATGTTATAATTTACACAAAGTAATTATGTATCTTCATATCACAGGGCTCATTTTAAGTTCTACTCAGTTAAAACAAACAAAAAACAAAACTAGTTAACAGACAGATTCAGATGATTTTGAATCTTATTTTTATCTAGTCTATGGTACAAAACATTTTTTTGTGGCATGGCGCGCAGGTTATTATTACCGAAGTAAAGCGTTCGCGAAGCGTTCGCGTGTCGTGGTACCTACATCGAGTACTGTTTTTATTCGTTTATTAAGGTATCACAGGCCATGGGTAACGACTAGGGCTTCCAAAATTACGGAAATGTCAATTACGTAACTAATTACGCAACTTTTTTCGCCAATTCCGTAATTACGTAATTTTTCCTATTTTTTTTAAATCGATTATGAATTTTTGTAAATATTGTTGATAGAGTATCTACAACTTTTACAATTATCTTTTACTATCTCAAATTCAAGGAAATATCAAAATAAACACAATATTTAAATAAAAAAATATTTATTCAAGAACATATCATGTACATACATCAGTTAAGTCAAACCATTTTTTTTCGTCCCGAATATAATCTTTCTTCTTGAAAATGTGATCTCATAAATGACAAGGCATTTAATGTTTTGTCACTTAGGGAACTTCTGAGTTTATTGCAAAAATACCCTGCGGATGAAAAGGCTCGCTCGGCTTCAACACTTGTAGGCGTTATCGAAAGCAAATAATTATACGCTGCAGTCAAAAATACTTCGCGACCGCCGCCAGCGCTGTCGTAAATGCACATTTCTACCCTAATAATGGAATGGAGATCTGTGTTTACTGTTGAAATCGGTTTATTAACAGTCACTTTGTTTATTTCTTTGTCTAACTGTTGTGCGATTGTCAACTCCTCGTCATCATCGTCACTGGTAGCAATTGCGTCCGATGCTCTCGATTGTGGTTGTGAATTTGTACTTTTTTGAGTAGAATTCTATTTCAACCGTTCCAACAGTTCCACTATGTACATTCGTATATCATCCGACGATGGTTTCGTGACATATTCTGTGGCAGCAGTTTTAAAAAATTCCTCATTGTTATGCAAATATTGCAAAACACCGAATACATTTGTTCGCCTTTCCTTTATTCTCTTTCTAAGAGATGTGGCTAGTTTTCCACTGAGATCGTTTGACTGAAGATCAAGTTTATCTAGCATAGGTAAATCGAAGCGCAGCGTCGGCCGTCAATAAGTTTGAATCACGGCGACATAATGACAAAACTGTAGTTTTTATTACATCCAAGCTGTAATGAATGTCGTGAAGGTCTTTTATCTCTTCGTCTGTAAATTTTGCATTTGATTTCAAATCTAATAACGCCTTAAAAACGCATGATTTTAATTTGAGAAATCGGCCTACCATATCTGACAAGCTGTCCATCGCGTTTTACAGTCTAGTATTAGGTCAATATTTTTACCATGTTCTTCTAAAATGTACTTTTGCAACAAATCGTTATTCAAAGGGGAGTTTTTAAAAGATTTTATTAGATCTCTTAATTTTTTTATAGTACCTTTGTATAAAAACTCCGATTCTGGAACTCTGGTCGATTCTACAATAAACGCATCCTCATCTTCTTCAATTTCTTCTGTTTCTTCAGCACTGGTATTTGAGACATCCTCCTGGACTTCAGGTTCTGGAGATGTTTGTGTTTTATATAAAACATCCAAGACTGCTAGTTGTATCCCATGAGCCAAAGACAATTGGTGGTGGCCGTCAAAATTTCTACCCATTTTGACCATTACACTTGCTCCATCTGTTGTGAAAGCAATTATGTCGTCTTCCAGACTTAAACCGAAGTCACTCAAATGCTGCTGTAATAATTGAGTGCCTACTTCAGCTGGCATTGATCCCTGTATCCGTACAAGTCCCAAATTTTTATATTTGGCCATATTAAAGTCTTTATTGTGGATATTTATATTCATATACCTTTTATTACGGGTAGACGTCCACTCATCAAACGTGATTGTAAATCTTTTATTTTCAGACTTCATAATTTTCAATTGATTTTTCAATTTGTTTTTTGTGTTATCACTCTGTTCTAGAATTATCTGCGTTATAGTCGTAAAAGATTTCGGCACATCGTAGCCAGAGTTTTTAAAAAGATATCTCAGATCTTCTGAAGTACAAAATGTTCTCAATGGTATCACATCTAATGCAGCCATTCTGGCCACTCGAACCTCCATATTTGAAAAATAATCAGTGAGTTTAATTTTCTTTTGTGAAGGTTCATTCGTACGCTTTCGTGTTTGAATTTGAACACTATTAGACGTTGATGTACTCGGCCTTTGCGAATTCTGCTCTTGCGGCATCTCTCCGATATGCTTGGCACGCATGTGAGTGTGTAACGCTCCAGTTGCGCCACCAGGAGTTTTCAATTTTTTTTTTGCAATGCTTACATTCAACACTCTGCCCATTATCAGCTCTCAAGAAATGTTCCCAGATAGAGCTTTGTGTGCGTTTGTTCAAAAACTCTTTGTATACAGTCTTATTTGAAGAAGACCTGAAAAAAATAAAAGGGAGTTAGGTTAATAATAATTATATTGGATAAACATAGTTGCCAAGTCATAACAAACGTAAACACTTAACGTTTTTATCTTCTATAATAGGCGACAGAGCATGCTTAGTTCATTCATTCCCGATTTAGAGATAAGCTATGAGGAATTTCAAATTTTTGATAGGTAACTTATATTTCTTATAGGTAGGTACCTATTTTATGTTTTAATCAGTGTTCTTAATTAATTGTATAATTGGGAACCTAGATATTCTATAATCTAATCGGAATAAATACATCCTAAGAAAGTGTTTGATTTACAAATTATTTTGTACGAACTATGCATGCTCCACGGGGTTTTTAATGCCCTTTTAATACTAAATAGACTGATTAAGGCTTTGGTTTAAGTACTTACATCTTTCAAGAGATAATCCACACACTCAAAGTCACCCACGATAAAGATACAACTGCGACAAATTGTTAATATTTGCGCGCATTTACCACCAACTTTTAATTAAGTAATCGAACAAGTGTCAACTGTGTCGAGAGCGATGTGAACTGAACAACCGACAATTGAGCAATGAAACTACAATTTCTTTTTAGTTAAGAAAGTGAAGAGCATAGTAGTTCCCCGTGGTCGTAGGGACTTTTCGACAGGGACTCCCCGGCCCTGCCGACTCGCCAAGTTGATATATTTGAACTCTATTCTGTACGTCTTAGAACTATTTTTTGCAAGATTTAACAAACAATAAAAACAAACTGCGGGGAATACCCTGTTTGTACAGTTTCGATGTAGTTATATCGTTTAGTGTTGCCACATTATAAATGTGTACGTATAATGCTTTTTTATTAGTTGACTATTTTGATTGATTAATGATACCAATAATTACGTAAGTACGGAATTGACATCTTCAGTTACGGAATTGAAAGTACTTTAAAATGAGTTCGTAATTACGTAATTGCGTAATTACGTAATGGAAGCCCTAGTAACGACAGTCCCGTACGGTATGTCGAATTACCCTTGAACGATATAACTGTCTACAGAAAGCATGGTTCACCGACGAACGGTAATACGAGAAAACGTGCCGCGGCAGCGGCCGCCGGGCGCCAGGTCCCCTCTATTGTTGGCTAGCAAACTGCTATCGATAAAGGATTATTTAGTTCAAGCGTGTTCCGGCGAACCATGACATCGGCAAATCTTGGTATCGGCCAACCATTCATTCTATGTAGCGTTATTCGGCGAAACGTGCTGTCGCTAAATAATGGTATCGACTAATAGTTTTCTCGTATTACCGTTCGTCGGTGAACCATGCTTTCTGTAGACAGTTATATCGTTCAAGGATAATTCGATATACCGTACGGGACTCGGGTAACGATAGGTTATTTTGTTATTCCTAATATGTATCTAGGTACACAGTTTGTATAAAAATGATAGATAATTGAACTGTTTTTATTACTATTCCGACATCCATCAATGTATGTGCACGAGTGTACATCTCATACACAGATCAATACCATTGAAATCTTAATTTGGTCGGGATATACGCGGAGATTTAGTATAGAAAAGTAATGAGCCCATTTCTCTTAAAATACAACACTTGGGAATCTGAATTTTTGTACACTATTACTTCTTTAGGAGCACTAATTTTGTATAAATTTGGGAAGAAATCACAGTTTTTAATGGGGAAATCTTCAAATGAAAATTTAACACCGTGACTACCGCCACCCCACCAATGGTATGGTATATCTCGTTAACAACTGGAGTAGTAATTTTGAATTTTGGGTATCAATTTTATCTCGCAGAGCACTAATTTTCTATGTAGGTTTGAGGAAAGCGACTAGCTCCTGAAACTTGGAATCAACATTCAAAGTCCTGCTGAACGAGCGCGCGAAACTTATCGTCGTTGATTTCTCGGTAAATACAAATGTTTCAGTTCGGTTTTTGTTACGAAATGAATCACATTTAAGGGCACTAATTATTTGTATACTTAGAATAGCTGTAGCATGCCCCCTTTTTCTGCGCTCATGGTGGTCCTGCTGAAGGGAGCGTGACTACCGCAGGACCACCTTCAAAGTCGATTTTCTCGAAAACTCCTAAAGCACTAATTCTGTTGTTCGAGCACTAATTAGCACCAATTGATTGCACTAATTATTTGCCAAATATGGAAGCGATTGGCGTTCGTGGTCCCGCGGTAGTCACGGACATCGCGGAATTTGACGTAGGTACTTTATTGACGAAAGACCATAGACAAAATGTAATTTTTATCGAACAGACGAATGGACTAGACTAGACATAGCGAAACGTAAGTACAAACTTTGTCTGCGAATCAAACTTCGTTATCGTTGAAGCGTCCGAAGCGATGATTTGTATAGGCCCTCTGGCCCTCTCTCATACACCTAAACCTTCCTCATGAATCACCCCCCGTCCATTTGTGAAAACCGTTTGAAACTCCGTGCAGTAGTTTTTGAGTTTATCGCGTTCAGACAGACAGACAATAGACAGATAATAGGTAAGGATTACAAACAGACACTTAAATTTTATTTATTTGTATAGATTATATTGGTAATTGTACAATCCTTTTTTTATAATAAATACACAGGCATTGTATTGAAAGTGAGATGCAAATTAGACAAAAATATTAACATCCTTTGAAAAAGCATCATTCTCAGTAGACTTGACTAATGAATTTTCTGTTCCGCCATAAAAATCATCTGCTCGATCATCCAAAGTGTTTCTGAAAAAGATGAAGGTTTTTTATTTCGGTCGCCGAGAGAATGCGTTCCTGACACCTGTCAGTTGGACGCGATTTAATATAAAACACGTTTTCTATAATATTGTACTCAGCTGACAAACTTGTGTCAGGAGCGCATTCTGTCATCGGCCGGATTATAGTCCAAAATAATACCTACTTCCGGTAACTAGTTAACTGCCGAGTAAAATAGCGATCTTGGAATGAGAGACAATATTCTGAATTTGTGCTTATACGTTTCTTTTGACCTTCAGTTCTACTCCAAAATTTTCAAAGAAGGCATATTTAATTGATCCTCTAAAAACTTTTTGATCTTCTAATGATGATGGCCTTGTTTTAGTTAGTGATCTTTAATTTGGTATTTTTAGAAACTATAGGTATGTAGGTACCGGTATAAGTTGGCTGCTATAACTAAGCTAGGGCACCCCAACCAAAAAGGATTGGGTTAGGTTCAAACTGCCAACCAGGCGCGAGCCGGACGCAACAAGCGAGCGGCGCGGCCGTCGCCGCACAGTGGGCTGGGATTACAAGGTTGGGTCTTAAGAGATCAAATGTGTTTTTTTGGTATCTAGGCATAAATTTAAAACGTTTTTATTCTTTGACTTTTTTTAATTTAACGAGTACTTTCGGAGATATAGCCATATCAAATTTGTATGAAGAGTCATGTTATTTTAGTTAAGCAATTTATTCCAATTAAATTGAAATTGAAAATAATGTATACTAAACGGCCTGAAAATACCTACTTAGTTCTTTAAAAAAAAAACAATGTTCGACATTTTCCACCACCATAGGTAGGTATGACGTAATTTGTTTTGAGACTTATTTCCGGGAATCAAGGGATAAGAGTGCGCGAGCGCAACAACAAGTTATGACGTGTCGTAACGTGATTGGTGTAACGATAGGGTATCTACGGAATGTTCGGTTGCATTCAAACGTACTTCAGTGTTCTATTACCCACCATAATAGACGCACTACCCCCACACATTCATTACTTACTTATTTGTTATTTTGTATTTGTGAAAATGTTTGAAAATTTAGACAAACCTTGATCTTTTCGTTATTTTAAAAAACAGTGGCAGTATTAAAAATAATGACAGTTTGTGTAGTGAGATAAGGTCTAAATTTTTAGTCGAATTAAGTGATGATCACGAAAAGACCTTAAAGTTGTTTTGTGCAAAATTTTGTTATAATTTAAATAGAAGATGGGAAAACGCTTATCGTAAAGAAAATATATTCAGAACTAAAAATAGTGAATGGTTACAAGAAAACATAATATGGCCAGATTTTATTAAGTGTTTAATAGGCAGTAATGAAGATCAACCAGCACCGAGTACATCAACTCAGTATGTATCACCATCAAAAGTTTCTGTCGGTGTCTCCACCGAACAAAGCCCAAGAAAACCTTTTTATGAATTAGCACCTAAACAGAAAAAAAGACGTGCAGAAAACTTTCATTTATCTTCGGACGAAATAAAATATGCATATTTTGAGCAGTTGAAAGCGGATGGGAATGAGGAGGTTGCTAAAATACTAGAACATTTACTAAAGAATCCCCAAGATGTAAAAAAAGTTAAAAAGTTCATATCTGTTAAAGAAACAAAACCTGTGTTTTCTCCGAATGAGGCTTTAGGGTTATTTTTATCACTTAAGCTGACCAAGTGGCAATACAATACTTTAAGAAAAAGTGTTAACGAAAAAGACAGTAATATATTTCCATCTTATTATCAAGTGCAACATGCGAAACAGAAATGCTATCCACCAAAAGATGCTATTACAGTGACAGAAACCTCAGCTAAAATAAAGTTACAAGCTCTATTGGATATAACGACAACAAGAATAATGACGTCACTCGTCATAGATAGTGGTTGTGATGCGACATTTGTAAAGCCACTCCAACAGAGATGAATAATTTGCCCTTAATTGCATAAAAACCGACTGATCCAGATCTCTGTAAATACGGATTGTCATCATTGCATACCTGGATACGAATGATGGAATGCATTCTGCATATAGCCTACAGATTAACGATACAGACATGGACAGTAAAGGGAGACAACAAGTGCATCATGGAAAGAAGAAAGAAAGACATACAAGACGCTTTTAAAAATAGAATGGGACTTCTGATTGATGTTGTTAAACAAGGGCACGGCTCCACGAATGACGGAAATACTGCTAGAAGATTTTTTGCAAATCCAAACATGACTGCTGAGATAACTGGTGTTAGTGAAGAATTAATAAGGCGATTTGCAATCATTTTAGAGGCAATTTCATCAGGTTACCACAATGACACAGCGAAATTTCACGAATATGCTCAAGTGACCATGCAACTGTATTTGGAATTATATAGCTGGTATTATATGCCTTCAAGTGTTCATAAAGTTCTTATGCATGGTGCAGCTATTATTGAAAGTTTTGGTCTAATACCAATTGGACAGCTATCTGAAGAAGCTGCTGAAGCTAGAAATAAAGACTTTCGTAGGTACCGCCAACACCATTCCAGGAAATGCAGTAGAAAAACTACAAATGAAGACATTTTAAATAATTTATTGACCAGCTCTGATCCACTCATCTCAGCGAAACGTCACAAACTTCGCAGAAAACATAAAACTTTGTCAGTAGAAGCACAAAGTTTATTAGTAATTGAACAAGCGGAAACATTTGATGATGACGAATACGAAAATTTTGCATTCGTTAATGTGGATACCCTTGACAGTGATTAAATTAAAACAGTGCAGTGGCCAGTAGTGATTGTGATTTTTACTTATTTATTTATTTATTTTATTAGTCCTTAGTGGATTAGGCCTAAAGGGGAGACCACTACATAAAAAAAAAACGCGCCTAGTTCTTAACCTCTATGGTGGTGTGGAATAGAGAACAAAATTTGAAATTGCGACCAAATCGCAGAAAATCGCAACCCGAGAATAGGCGCTAAAATAGGACAAATATACGTACTATGCATACGTAGAGTCAATTCTTTGAGAAAATTTGAGAATTTCGAGATTTTCACATTTTTTTCTTTTGCTTCATACAAAAATTACTTTGGATATTTATAACTCCGAAAATACAAAGTTATCTGAACGACCCTCATAGAAATAATTACTTATAATCGAAAGATAAATCCAACACAATATTTAAAATTTCAGAAAAATAAACTTTTTTTTTTTAAATGCTAAGTCCTTTACCGGCCCGTTTCAGCCCACTGTGCGCCGTAGCGCCCGGCGAGCGCTACATCCAAGTTGGTAGGGCACATCATAAAATTAATGATGATAAAAAAAACCGACGAGTCTGGTACGTATTTGTTCGTAACTATACATTTCTCCTAGTGAAAATAACCTAAGTTCGGCCGTACTTTTTAATTTCACCGAATGTTCGACCGAAGTTTGTTTTCGTTTCAACTTACGTTCGGCCCATCCCTAATTATAAAATCCATCCAGTCGTTAGGATGCTTCGAGGGTATAAAGAATCCCGCATACATAGATACCTAAATACGCGTGAAAAACTTAACCCTGGTTTTGCGTCGCGCAGTCGGGTACAAAGACAATCGATCGATTTTAGGAAATCAAAATGGGAATAATTCATGGGGATTGATTCATGGGGATTGATTAAATACATGCCTTGTTTTGCAAATATCTCGTTTGCTATGCGTCAAATAATGTTCAAGTTATTGTAATTTGTTACACATACGAGCAGAAATTCTTTACTACAATGATATATCTTGGTAAAAATTCAAGCCTGTTTTGCACTGCGGGCGAGAGTGGCATGTAGTGGGGAGGTCCGAGGCAGATGATAATTGACAACATTTCAAATAAGCCCCTTAAACCAAAATACTATTTCTTGACTTTTGCATCCTGAGTAGAATGAATATACCCTATTTATTTTACTTTCTTTTTTGATGATGATAATGATAATATCATACAGTTTTCTTAGAGAGAAGATTATACAGGATCAATTAGCTAGCAAAACTCCGCAGAAATGACGGGTGTAATATCTAAACACGACAAAAAAAGTTTTTTTTTTTTGTGTCATCAACCGCTGCTGCGCTGGTAGTGATGTTACTTGAAGTATGAGTCGAGAAAATCTGTTTTTTTGTTTGTTTTATCGTGCTTAGATATCGATATTCATCGGGTACTTATGTGAGGTTTACACAAAAAACAGATATTTCAAGTGACTACACTACCTTAAAGACCCAAAAAAAAACTCATCTAATTAATTTATTTCTGTTTTATCATGTTTAGATATCGATACCCATCACGCCAGGGGAGTTTCACTAGCTAATTTGATTTGACCCTGTATATGGCTCTTTTCAGCAAATGAAAATAGGCTCGGATGTTAAATTATATTTTCCGATGTTATTTCATTAAAGATTATAGTAATAATAATTTATTCCAGATCATACAATCCATTATGTTAGTAATTACATAAACAGTGTTCATTGTTTTTATTGTACTTATATTGTAATTATAAGCATCTGCTCAAAAATATGAAGAGTTGTCAATATCGTCGAAATTCGATTTCCTTCTTCCATATAGGTAAGCGACATGGTCATGTTCAGTTCTGAGACTTGTCCGCCACTTATAAAGCCTAGGACGGGATACAATGTGTTGTAAACTTGTGAGTTTCAGCCTTTCAGGATTGTCTGACTAGTCACAGAAATTCAAGTGCTTTTGAGTCCAAAAGAAAGGAAAAAGTGCTCGGGAGTGCATGCATCACTCACTACTTACCTGCTATTAACGCGATGCAAACTAACATCTCCAGAAAAGCTATCAGAGTCGTCATTTAACGATGTTTGGGAATCTGTAAATGTAAAAAAAATCGGTGATTAGATAAGTATTCATAGACCGGGAGATAGTGACAGATAGCACTAATTCTTATGTCGCAGTATGGCACGCCTAGTGTGGTCCAACTATGTGATCAATGGAACAAAAATAATAGTCATGGACAATTTTTTTTTGTTCCGTTGATCACATACATACACATAAATCTAATTTAGGTTATTGTAATACTGATCAACCGATTTTTTGATGATGATAATTATCTTTGATTTGAACATGATAAACCGGGACAGATTGCACTGATTCATTTGTTGCAGTATGGCAAGCCTCATAATCAGCCTATAATGTTCCCACTGCTGGGACAGAGGCCTCCTCTCTTCGAGAGGGAGTGGGCTGTAAATCTACCGCGCGGGCCCAGTGCGGGTTGGTAGATGTCACATGTCTTTGAATTTTTGGTTCTAGGACATGCCGGTTTCCTCACGATGTTTTCTTTCACAGTTTTGAGAGCAGTGGTGATGAAATTATTTACACAAAGTAAAGCGCCTGCCTGGGTTCGAACCCACGACCTACAACTCGTAAGTCGGGGACGTTACCACTGGGCCACCACTGCTCATGGCACGCCTAGTATGGTCGAACTATGTGATCAATGGAACAAAAAAAATAGTCGTGGACTATTTTTTTTCATCTCTTGGTTCATGATTGATCATGTTCGAATCAAAGATAATTATCATCATCAAAAAATCGGTTGATCAGTATTACAAAATCCTAAATTCGATGTTTGCCACATCATGGATTTATGGTATAGAATAAATCAAAGAAATAACAAAACAGACTCAAAAAACTCAACTGTCTAACTATCACGGTTCATGAGATACAGCCTTGTGACAGACAGACAGACGGCGGAGCCTTAGTATTAGGGTTCCCGTTTTACCCTTTGGGTACGGAACCCTAAAAAAGAAATTATTTATTTATTTATTTTCTCATCACAAATGTTGTTTAGGACAGGAATGATTAATCTAAAAAATAGGGTTAACATTTGTGAGAGACTGGTGCCCGAAAAAGGCATAAAATACCTGTGTTACGGGTCAACACCTGGGTCATAATCAAATCAAAGCACTCAACTTAAAAGTGCTGTATAAGTGGCACTACAAATTGGCATCCACAGTTGCCCAGATATCTATCATACATACCTGAAGTAGTAAGGCGATGAGTGGTTAGGTACTCGGCGGACAAATATGGAGGCAAGTCGTCAGTAGCATCGCCAGTACCACCCTCAGCGCCAAGAGTCTCTACTACAGACAGCCACTGGCCATTATGACAGCGAAATCTTTCCACCTGCAATAAAAAAGTTATACATTGGTTCTTCTGGAGTTTGTGGAGTGGTTTTTCTGGAGAAGATTGCATATAATGGAATACGTGGTAACCTACTTAGATGGTTTGTCTCATATGTTTTTAATAGGGTACAAATAGTGGCGGTTAATGGTTATGAATCTGACCCTATAGTTGTCACCTCTGGCGTTCCGCAGGGATCTATTTTAGGCCCGCTGCTCTTTATTATATTTATCAACGATATTGAAAGTTGTTTCATCAACTCAAATTTCATAATGTACGCTGATGACATAAAAATATATAGATCTTGCAAAGATATACAGGATTGCTTGCCTCTTCAAGAGGACCTTGTTAGATTATATACATACTGTAACAAAAATAAACTCTTTCTCAGTCTACCCAAATGTCATGCCATCTCATTTACTAAGAAGAAAAATAAAATTAATTTTAATTATTCCATTAATAATGCTGGCTTGGATAAAGTTGATTCCGTTCGTGACTTGGGTGTTACACTGGATGCCAGTTTGCACTTCGACCAGCACGTCGACAATATAATAAATAAGGCGTACCAGATGTATGGTTTCGTCATGAGATCTTCACGTGACTTTGTGCGACCCTCTACGTTCCTACTGCTCTATAAGACTCTGGTAAGATCACAGCTAGAGTACGCCGTTCCAATCTGGAACCCCTTCTATGACAAATACGGCTCTAGAATTGAAATGGTACAGAAGAAGTTCCTGCGATCGATGAATTATAAGTGTTTCCAGTCAAAAATTCCATATGTGCAGCTATTGAAACGGTATGGAGTTCCAGATCTGGGGTCTAGGCGGTTATTACTTGATGTCATAACCCTGCACGGTATATGTAATAACAAATTTGACTGTATCGAACTTACAAGTAAGTTGTGTTACAAGGTGCCCCGCAGTGTTATTTTAAGGGGGGTGCGCGTGCCTCAACTGTTCCACACGGATATATGTCGGACTAATGCTGGGGAACGAGCACCTCTTCGCCGTCTTGTTGATGCATACAACGCGCGTTTCATGGACCTTGATATATTTTATCTATCTAAGCAGGTATTTAAGAAAATGGCACTGGATATTTTGTCCGCAGAGTAAATTGTGTAACATGAGGCAATCTCAGCGCTAATATGACAATGATTCTTTTGTTTTGTTTTGTTTATCGCTTTGTATTATCACTTCTTTTATCACTTCTTTTAATTTTTAGTTAATTCGTGGACAATGGTGTGGGTTGCATGTTTGTCAATTCCTAGCTTAAGTAATTTTCTGTATTTTTTAACATGTAACTGTTTTTTGTCCCTAATAAATAAATAAATAAATAAATAAATTGGTAATAAAAGTTTTGGGAACACGTTCATTATGGGCTAAGCAGCGAACTTTCTGCTAGTCTGTGATTTGAAAGGTGAACACGGTTATTTCTAGGCAAGCGTGCACCATCGAAGACTTTATCAATTATCACCAGATGAGACAGTGGTCAAACGCAAGTCTATCAAGTTATTATGCAGATAAACGGTATGTACCCTGTCCTTACACAAAAATGCAATCCTGCTCACACACCCTCCAATACACACTACATAAAACTTTAGACAACGGTTTATTTCAGATTCTGTATCGAATCTTTATTATCTGTGTATCTACGCATTACCTGTACACGATGAAACTCCGAACTTTTAATGTATTATTGGTGTCAACTTAACACCCACAACGGACGTTTAATCTTGGCTTGGTTGTCAGAGGTTTATAACTCTGTAACCTACAATTTACGAGATGAACTGTCATGTTATACCATGAAGCGACTAATATATAAAACAAAAAAAAAATTGTTTTTGCCTACCCCCATGGCAAGAAAGCGTGAGTTTATGTATGTGTTTATATTTAATAAATTAAACAAAGTAATTATTTCAATTTTTACACAATTTTGGGTCCTAACCTTGCTTTTTAACATGGAGTAGATACTCCACAGCGTGCTAGGATTGTATTTATTTACCAGTTAAGTAAAAAAAAAAATTCTGAGAATTAATCTTTGGTTTACCTCATGTAAGCCAAAGATTCATTCTCAGAAAATGACTAGGCATTTTTGCTGTTCTTCCACTGGATGACATTTTTAAAGGTTGTTATGCTAAAATTGCTTCTTCTTTATTACTTGAAGTCATAATTTTTCTAAAATAATCTAATTTGTAAAATATTTGTGAATCTCTGGTTGAGTTTGCTGTTTTTGTTCGCGCGTCGTCGTGTTCGCACGTTGAAGGAAAAGTACGAAACTGCCATACAGCCTTATATTAAAAAGGTAAAAAATTGCATATTTTTAGTAAATAATTTGTTGAAATACTATGTTTAGTTAACATGTTTTATTTATTTACACAGATTATCGCACATCTCTGACTTGTTAATAGTTATTTGTGGCGTATTTTCCAATCCTAGAGCGGGAATGCAAGGCACTCGTGTTCAATTCACTGCATTCTGAACGTAAAAGCGGTGTAATGAGAGCCAGTATTTGAGCATATTTTTGAAAACACATTTACCAACCAAATTATTCATCCAAAATGACAATATTATACACAAGACAGCGTGTTCGGTTCGGTCCGAGGAGCTCGTGGCTAAATAATAACAGCTGCACGGGTCGACCCATCATGTCAGGGTTGGTCCCGCCTGTCATTCGTGAATCTTTGACAGTCGTTAGGGGTCGTTAGAAACCCGAAAGTCTGACTCCAGTCTTACCCAAGAGGTATCGTATAACCCGGTTTCTTGGTTGTGGAGGTTAGATTGGCAGTCGCTGCATGTAAAAAACTGGTATTCAGCTGCATCCGGTTAAACTGGAAGCCGAACCCAACATAGTTGAGAAAAAACTAGGTAGATTGATTTGACAGCGTGTCCAGTGGTCCACTGTACATACATTTAAGTACAAAACTCATGAATATGGGCAACTTTCATTCATTCATTTCTTTAATCACCATAAATTTCAATTTCGCAAAAACTTTTCCATATTTCGTAGTGATCTGTCATCTTATCTACAAATTCCACTATAAGTTGGGCCAGAAGTCTTTTATATCAGTATACTAAACTGCATCGATTGGCTTCATAAAAATAAAACGTGATAATTTACGTTTTTCTAGCTGAATGTTTCATTTTTACCAGTGTAAAAATGGAATATTCAGTTAGAAAATATTAAACATACAATACAGGTCATGTACGGTCAACAATTTGACCGTACAAGAGCTGTATTGTATGTTTAATATTTTTATTTTTTTTCAAACGAAAAGACTATATTATTTAAAAAGTTCCGTACCTTAATTCTGGCTGCCCACTCATTTTGCATCTGTGATATGATGTCAAGGCAATTGTCGCACATTTTCCTTATCTCCGCATTCTTATCTTGCATCAGGTCAATAAGATAGGCTGGAGCTTCTGCAACACAAAACATTTAAATGAACTACCTCGCTTTCATTCATTGCAGAAGCAGAAGATTGACGAAGGATATTAATCTGAGTTATGCATCTCAGCGTCAAATTAAGATCTGTTCACAAAATTGAGATTTCAGGGTGACAATGCTCACCGGATGCCTACCTCTGTCACGTGATCGAGGCCTATACGACGGACAGGGCCGTCATCTACCCCGGTCACCAAGGAGAGTCAAACCGGCGAGCGCTGTCGTGCGGTATCCCACAGGGATCGGTCCTGGGGCCGCATTTGCAGCCGGTGGAACTTCGTGGAGCACTTCCGACGTTTGGCTCCCAGACTGGAGCAGGCCGGGGCTGCCTTAAAGCGGCTCCTGCCCAATCTAGGGGGTCCAAACGCCTCCTGTCGCAGGCTCTATGCGGGGATCGTGCTGTCCATGGTCCTTTGCGGGGCACCGGTGTGGGTGCGTTCTCTGAGGCTGCGACCCTTGAACGCGTAACAGAGGGTCATGGTCATCAGGCTGGTACGGGGTTACCGCACGGTCTCCCGTGAAGCGGCGAGCCTCCTTGCCGGACTGCCGCCATGGGATCTGGAGGCAAAAGTTCTCGCGCACATATGGGAGTGGCGCGAGGAGGCGAAACGCCGGGGCGTAACTCCACCGCCGCGAGAAATCACGGCACAGCGAACGGAGCTCCGGCGGGATCTCATGGCGGCATGGAGAGTGCGATTGTCGCAACCCAGCGCTGGGCACGCCACAATTGTGCAATTGTCCCCTCTTTGAGGAGTGGCTAGAGAGGCGCCACGGCGTCCTCACCTTCCGCCTGACGCAGGTCCTCACCGGACACGGTTGTTTCGGGAGGTTCCTGTTCAGGATAAAGCGGGAGGAAACGCCCGGGTGTCACCGCTGTGTGGATCACCCGGAGGACACGATGCAGCATACGGTGGAAGTCTGCCCGGCTTGGGCGGAGCCGTGTCGGCGGCGGCGATCTCTCGCGTCCGGCCCTGGTTCAGGCCATGGTTCGGAGCGAGAGTGCATGGGAGGCCGTCACCTCCTTCTGCGAAGCACTGATGCTCGCGAAGGAGGAGGCGAAATGCGTGAGGGAGAGGCAAGGTTCGCGCCGTCGTGCCCCTAGTCGCCGCAGGAGGCGCCCAGGGCGTCGGGAGTCGAAGGCCGATTTCCGGCCTCCGTAGGCGCGGGCTTGCGGACGGTGAGCGATGGGTAGCTCGTCCGATAAGGACCAGGCCCGGGTCGACGGCGCGCCTCAAAGATATGTCAGCACCAACGTGCTGACATATCTTTGAGGCGCGCCGTCAGCAGTTGTGACGGGGTCCGTTAGGGCCTGCCAGGGTTGCGAGTTTGTCCGAAAGGGATATCGTGGCCCTTGCACACAGGCAACGGAAGGAACACGGGTAGGTTTTAGTCAGTAAAAGTCTGACACGCCCTCCCGCTCCGCCCAGAGCGGGAGAAGTTATTTGACAATTTCCCAACCAAAAAAAAAAAAGGGCGACAATGCTCAACTATAATAAATAGAGTAAAGTGGTTAAAGAAACCATTCGTTCAACTTCGGAGAAATCTATGGGTACCTACTGCATCTTTTAGCGTTTCGTACCTTAAAAGTAAAGAACCGGACAAGTGCTAGTTGAACTCGCGTGGTGAGGGTTCCGTATGCCATTTTTTTTTTCTTCGAACTTACGAAGATAATTGGAGGTGAAGATCGCTATACGAGACATACCTCCAAATATCTTACCAACGTGAAATTTTAGGGCCCTAGAACGCGCCCCCTTTTATTAGCGATACTGTTGCTGGTACGGCTCAAATCCTGCAAAGGAATGTTATGTGTTAGATCAAAAGCATCTTTCGTTCGTACCTGTGCGCGAAACTAAGTAATCGGCGGCGCGCGGGTGCGACAGCAGCTGTCGGAAGGCGAACACGGTCTGCAGCACGTGGTCGTCGTCGGCCTGGCGCAGGCGCAGCAGGGCCACGAGCGCCTGCGCCGCGCCCGCGCGCAGCAGCGCCGCCGCCGAGCGCTCGTCGCCGCTCAGCGCGCCCGTGGCCACCACGCCCTCCAGCACCAGCTCGGGATCCACCGAGCTGTCTGCACACGATACCATACGCATCAAACCAGCGGTGCTAGCACAGGTATTTTTTAATGATCTATATTTTATTTAATCTCATCAATATTAGATTTTATCTACTTACTGTTCTTTATATTAGGCTTGGAAATTGAATGTTTGGAGATTCCGACTCCACAATAATCAGCCTATAATGTTCCCACTGCTGGGACACAGGCCTCCTCTCCACCACACGGCCCAGTGCGGGTTGGTAGATGTCACATGTCTTCGAATTTCTTCGTTTCTAGGACATGCCTCACGATGTTTTCATTCACCGTTTTGAGAGCAGTGGTAATGAAAAAAATTTACAACTCGTAAGTCGCGGCCGTTACCACTGGGCCACCACTGCTCTATTCTGAATCCGACTCCGTTATTACTCATTTCGATTATGATGGTAGGCTGGATCAGATTTCATATAAAGTTGCTCACGCTCTTTCAGTTGCAAATTGCAATATAATTTGAGCTTTGTCATGTATGACAATAAGTTAGTGGTTCAAAAACATGATAGTTATCTTAGATCCCGATTTCAAGTTTAGAATATATAATAGAATACTAGGATCGCGGCGATAGTCTCGCCCGTGTCATCACATTCTCGCCGCGATGATATCACCGTGTGGATACTGCTCCTTATAGTTTCTATAGAATTTGATGTCACGGCGTGACTATCGCCGCGATACACTCGTGTTGATGGCGCCTACGAGCAGCCGATCTATTCTGAAAAAATCTCACCGTGTATACGTAGGTGAAGTGAGCTTGAAGTGACTTGTTAATAGTGTCAATCCCCCACTGACAGTTCACTTCACGCTCACTTCACCTAAGTTTTCACGGTGAGATGGTTACAGAATAGCACTGCAGGTCTGATTAACCTGCTGTTGTGTACACCCCCACACGCGGAAAACAAAGCTTCTTTTCCGTTTTCGCTACAAATGGTGGAATTGGAAACAGAAACAATGATGCTTAATGTACTGAGACATCAGCGTCTTTTGAATCTGCACCCCAATTGTGTAACACAGTTTGAACCGGAATCGGAATGATTTTGAAGTATATTGCTAATCAATTGCTTCATATGTTAGCAAAAGTTTGTCTGCTCAACAACGTATAACGCAATGAATGTTGTTGAACTGTCAAATTGAAACCGATTTCTACTGATAGTGTGTTACGCAATTAACCTGCTCCTACCCATAAAAATATTATGTTACAGACGTTATCATATTGTGAATTGATTACCTATTAATGTTTTTCTGTTTTTGCATTTGATTAATTATTATCATTTAATTACCTGGATCTAAAATCTTCATAATGCAGGGAATCAAATTGTATCGTTCGACAACTGCGAATATATCGATGTTGTTATTAGTGTTCAGTATATTATTGAGAGTTCCCAAACATTCCACCATGAATTCTTCAGTTGCATCACCATTTGTGACAGCCCCTGCTATGTCTCCTACAAATTCCTGCAATTTAAATGTTTTCAAAATGAGTACTATTTCTTGTGTGCGTTGTTGTTCTATTGTTTTAAACATCATTATTATGTAGGAACAATGTTCGGCAGTGCGGCCGTTGATGTGGCATAATACATACCAATATTTTGACGGCAGTTTATGAAAAAGTTCGGCTTTCGGCTTTGTAAAGCGTCGTCTTGCTCGGACTCACATGTGCCCGTCAAGATAGAGGGACATGAGATTTCGAGCGTAACGACGCTTCGAGAGCACGCTGAGATTGATGGGCACACTCTCAAAGGTACCTTTGTGAAAGTGTCCTTCTTAAGCTCAATGTGCCATATTGACGGTCGAGACTGTATACATATAAATATCCATAAGTAACAGTACTGTTTTTCATATTTACTAACATACACAGTAGGTATATACCTGCGTTAGTGTAACATCTGCTTAAACATATACCTAACATCTTTATAATTATGTCTATAACCAGTTCCAAAGTGATGACCAACAGCAAGCAATGAGATATAGGTGTAGTAAAACTTACAACAAAGAGCGCTTTGTTCTGCGGATGGTGTGATAGATTGCGCACGAGTTTCATGAGCATAGCATTGCGGTGTCGGAAGGCGCGCGCAAGTAGGTCGCGCAGGCGGCCCTCGCCGGCCATCTGGTTGGCGGCGCGCTCGCACCACGCCAGGTTGATGCACAGCGCCAGCAGCACGTCCGTCGTGCCCGCGCCGCCGCCGCCCTTCGTGCCGACACTCTCCCCATTCACATTCAGCAGCAACATGTCTGTGAGCTGTGGAAATATTACTTAACGTTTATTATTTATGCAATCAAAATTAAATTTAGTTGCAGCTTATTCACCAGATTTATCACTCCTAGCCAACCATCTGGACCTCCACCAGTACGTAAATATTGATTACTTACCAATTTGACGCAATCCGATTGCGTAAACATCAATTTGACTCGATCGTCCATGCTCAAATGGTATAAAATTTTCATTGCCAAATTAATATGCTTGTCATCACCTGTAAATTTTAAATAGTATAAATATAAGTATTACATAAGTCAAGCATCAAATAATATAACACTTTTAGAAGCAACATACTTGTAAATTGTATAAACTTTGGCAGTAATACCAACTTTATCATCTTGTTGCGTAGTTTTGTATCAAAAGTTAAATTAAACAACAATTTCAAAGTAACATTAACTAGATCTGCATTAGTAGAATTCATCAAAGGCGCTAATTTTTCAACAATTCCTCTCGATGCCATACTGGTTTTATTTTCTATGAAAATAGATAGTTTTTGTAAAAATGAAACTATAAGAATGAGGAGATCTATATTCGTATGTCTCTCCATCGCACCAATAAGCAGGCCAACAATATCTTTCTTGTGCATTTTCTCTTCCACTTTTACGTTATCTGCTATATTAAGGAGCATGTAGAAGGCGACCCTCAGTAATTGCTCCTGTCGCTTTGATAGTGTTTTTAATTTGCGTTTCATTTGTTCTTCATCGCTTTTTGATAAAAATTCATCAGATGCACTGCATAGGTCTTCATGGTAGCTGGATACTAGTGACCTAGATTTTTGCATATTCACATCGGCGACAGCCCAAGTACCTGATTTGGGGCGACGCTTTGGTTCAGGAATACGACTTTTTGGTGGCTCATTCTAAAATAATAATTACACTTGTATTACAACCACTAACCAGCATTTATTTTGAGATGTACAAACATTGAATCCTTACCTTATCAGGTGTGACCACCTGCTTTTTTCCTTCAACTTTCTCCTTCCATTGATCATATCTCTTTAATTCATAATCAATTACATCCATACACAAAGATCCAATTTTGTACTGAATAATGACAGGATGAAATTCATTATATGTAGAGAAACAAAAAAATGTGTAGACTATGTTTGTGCTTAGTTCGATGCTCCTTTTCCATTCTTCTCTCAGAACCCTTGAAAGTGCACTTAATAATGCCTCTGAAATTTCAATAAAGATCTAAAATACTATTTCCCTTCAGTGAAGGGAAATAGTATAATGTATGTGTAGGTATGTGTGTGTGTAATTTGAAAGAAAAGCCATAGCTCTTGTTTCAAATTTGTCTCGAAATATAATCCAGCTTAATCCAGGTGCTGGTCTCTCCCGTGACCCAGCCGGTAGTTCAATAAGAACACAAATAGAAGAAAAGACATGAAGTGGTAGCATAATGCTTAGCGGCAGAGTCTTGAATTACAATGAATGCTTTTCACATACTTAACAAAGTAGAACCTGTTTTCAGTTGATAATTCGTGCTTTAAGTCTGTATTTGTATTTAATTTTGACAGCACGGTTGGCGCAGTGGTTAAGCGATTGACTGCTGCGCTGCGTGTTGCGGGTTCGATTCCCGCACGGAACAAATATTTGTATGACCTACAAGTTGTTGTTCCGGGTCTGGCTGTTTGTGTATGTGAGTTTAAATGTTTGTAAGCGCACCCACGATACTGGAGAAATTCCTAGTGTGAGGCAACGTTTTTTTTTAAACAAAAAAAAAACAATTATGGAGGGGCTCCGGGCTCGTGGCTAAATTAGAACAGCCGCACGAGTCGATCAATCAGGTTACGCTACGCTTGCCGCGGTTGGTCCGTGGATGGGTGACCATCTTTACTTACCAAGACCACTTCGTGCCTCGGCAAGCAATTTTAAGAGTCTACAATACCTCAAATTGCTTAGCATGATTTACCGTTATATCGAAAATACTGCAGCATTTCTTTTGAAATAAATCGGTAAAGTAGAGGATTAATGAACATACTCCGCCTTATTACAAAACAAGATTTATATTTTGACATGGCTTAAACCATGCAGCCAGTTTTTGTAATAAGAACGTAAGAGTGATTGAAATACCGTTCTTACTGAAAACTTAGTTCGGTACGAAGTTGTCAGTTTTGTGTTTAGGAACTTTACCATAGTCGGAATAAAGTTCGAAATTCCATAATGGCTCCATGCTTTAAACCTGGGTCAGAAGATAAACCTTGTTTTGTAATAAGGGGGACTGTGTTTGACGAAAAACAATGCCATAAAATTTTCTGGACAGAAACAATTTACAAAGTTACCTCCAAACTGAACTATAAATCGCTAGTAAGAATTAAAAAAATACTTCAAATGACATCATGAAACTTTGCATAATTTAATAACTGAACTAAATATAAAGCAATGTTTTTTTCCGTTTTTATTTTTATTTTTTATTACCATTATATTCACCGTAGTAGTAGAAGAAATAACCGCTATCGGCGCCTTGGAGCTTTCTCCCTACCGCCCAGCACCCCACTGTCTCGCTAGCTCGCGGTGTGCGAACGGGAAAGACTGAAGTCGTGCTGAGGTAGGACTATGGACTCGCCGTTGGTCCCGGCTGTCATTTGTGGATCTTTGACAGCCTTCAGAAGCCCGAAGGGGTATTGTATTACCCAGTAACTGGGCTGTGGAGGTCAGATAGACAGTCGCTCCATGTAAAATACTGGTATTCAGCTGCATCCGGTTAGACTGGAAGCTGATCCTAACATAGTTAGGAAAGGCTAGGCGGATGATGTTTACTATGCTTGCAAACTAAGATGTATCACAAGTTAATATGATTTGGTACTAGCTTTTGCCTGCAGCTTAGATCTCCTCCACGCGAGTCCCAAGTTCTCAGGGTCAAAATTATTTAGCTCAACTACCATCATTAATTAGTATATTATAGAGCAAAAATATTGGGTAGCCCGCGAAATACAAATTTTCTTAAGTGTTTTTCCAATTTGCAGGTCAGTATCAGGTTGTATGTCGATCTAAATATGATTCACGGCCGTATTAAATATTTATTTATAGAATCATAATCATAAAAAACCGGCCAAGTACGAGTCGGACTCGTACACGAAGGGTTCCGTACCATATCGTACAAGATTTAACACTATTTACTCTTTAAATACTTTCGTAAAAGAAACAAAATTTGTAATTATTGTCTAATTTAATTATAACCGTCAATGCTTTTTTTTTTTAGTTCGTTTTTACATAAACTCACGCCTTGTTCCCACGGGGGAAGGCAGAAATTATAGAACGTCACCTGCTACGCTCCTTTTGCTTCGTTTACGTTCATACATCTGGTCATACACGCACGCCGGTTGCGAGTACTACGCACCTGAGCTTTCTGAAGATCATCACCAATTAGGTCACTATAATTATGTCCTCCTAGGGCGTCCCCTCCCAGCGTTTCCACTCACTTCTGCCTTGTAAATACCTTTTGTTAGCCGCCTTTCATTTATCCTCTCAACATGACATAATCATCTAAGCATACTCTTGTAAATTTTTGTCACTACACCTTCTTCTAAACCACACCATTGCCTTATCACATTATTTCAGCCTATCATTTATAGTCACACCAACATGAAGAATAGAATAGAATGCGTTTATTTGTCAGAATATTGTTACAAAGTTATTATGTTCATTATGTATTACGATCATAATATTCTGCCGTTTCCGGCGTACAAATATGGTTTGTAAAAGTATGGGTCATTATTACATTAAAATTAAATTATTAATCATTAGAATTACATATACAAATAATTGAAATAAATTGAACACTAGTTGTAAAAGAGATTAATTATATAAGTCAAAATGCAATAAGGTCAAGGTCAAAAATGATTTATAGGCAATCATGTCAAATATTTAGGTAAATTTTTCATTCATAAAATCTTCAGTCGAGTAATAACATTTGCTTAATAGAAAGTTAAATAATTTACATTTAAATGTTCTGAGGCTGAGAGTTTTTAAGCCATCAGGTAATTTGTTATAAATAGTAATGGTCATGCAGTATACATTATTAGAAAACAATTTAATTCTACGCCTAGGTACATTAAGCATATGCACTTTGCGGCTGGGTCTGGATACAACATCATTAAACAAGTCAAATTCATGTCTGTTAAGGTGTACAAAGATACAAATTTTAAAAATGTATAGTGCTGGAAGTGGCAGTATGTTAAGTTTTTTAACTCAATACTCAATACTCAATACTTTATTGCATTCCACATGTAGTACTTTAAATAGTGGAACACAGCTGTCCAGTGGGTGAGCTCCACAAATTGAGCGTACACATTTTTTGTGAGCTCGAAACACTCGTTTAAGTTCAACCGAATTACCCCATAATATAATGCCATAGCGCAAAATTGATGACACATAGCCATGGTATGCACATAGTGCAGCATTAACACTAGCCACACGTGTTAATCTATACAAAACGAATACAAATCTATCTATCTTCTTACATAGATCATCAATATGAGATTTCCAGTTACAGTTTTTGTCAATTATTGTCCCCAGGAATTTTGCGTAATCAACCTCTTCTATCGTCTCATTTCCATATTGTATTACAAGCTGTGGACGCGTACTGTTATATGTCTGGAATTGTATCATTTTTGTTTTTTTAATATTAATATGAAGATTATTGTATTCAAGCCATGTAATAATTTTATTTAATGTCAACAATGTCGTCGTTTTCGTTTATAATACTGAGGGTCGTGTCGTCAGCGTATAATATGCAATTATGGGAAGTTACAGTAGGCAAGTCATTAACATATAGCAAGTATAAAGGTGGCCCTAGTATGGACCCTTGGGGAACACCGCAGTTATTTTCACGATAGTGCTTGAGATGCTTGGCAAGGAACGCATTTCCACAGCACTTATTCTACTTTTATGCTTCTTTTGCCACACACAACATTCACTTGCCACACACAAAATAAATGATTGATTGATTGACTTCCATACATAAGCGTAGGCACCAGCACACCATTACGAACTGCCAGTCGAGCGTTTTTGGGCATCGACTAGTTGGTCACAATCGCATGTATAGCAAGCCAACCAATCAACCAGCAAGCCATTCAATTTATTTTCCGCTATTACTCTCCTTTCCACATCTTCATAAATCTTTCCACCCCTTGTAAACTGACACCCCAAATATATACAAACCCACTTACTTGCTCCACACTATTATCATTTATTTCACATCACACACCGATATATCCTCTTCTCTTGCAAAGACCTTCGTCTTATTCACATTTACATAATTATATTCATCCTTTTCATCTTTTATGCTTCATCCATCACGTTCACGTCATTCACCATTTGTCTTGCACCTGTTCTGCTGACGATGCAAGTAGAACTTATTTTTTTGTTCAAATAATTGAAAATACTAAACGAAGAATATTTTTCATCTTATTTTTTTTAAATCGCAAAGATAAATTTGTATTTCATAATTATACTATAAATTACAGTCATTTTTTGCAGTTGCAGAAAATCGCCCGTAATTAAATAAAATACCTTGTGAAACGGCGTTTTTAATATTATTGATTAAATAGTAGTACACAACGTACCGCTACTATGGCGACATTAATTTAGCACACGGGTAGGGCTACTGGCCAGTAATCACAAAAATTATAATCAGATAAAACGATTCGTAAATTGAAAAATTTAAATTTTCAAACAAACTAAATAATAATAAAAACCGGCCAAGTGCGAGTCGGACTCGCGCACGAAGGGTTCCGTACCTTTATCAATAAAAATGGCAAAAAAAAAACACGTTTGTTGTATGGGAGCCCCCCTTAAATATTTGTTTTATTTTAATTTAATTATTTATTTTTAAAGTGAATATATAACTAAATATTCTGTGAATATTTCAAGCGTCTACCTGTTGCCGTTATCAATAACGAGCAAAAAAAATCACGTTTGTTGTATGGGAGCCCCCTTAAATATTTATTTTATTCTGTTTTTTAGTATTTGTTGTTATAGCGGCAACAGAAATACATCATCTGTGAAAATTTCAACTGTCTGAAAATTTCAACTGTCTAACTATCACGGTTCATGAGATACAGCCCGGTGACAGACGGACAGACTGACAGACAGACAAACAGACGCGCGGCGGAGCCTTAGTAATAGGGTTCCCGTTTTACCCTTTGGGTACGGAACCCTAAAAAGTAACCAAAATTTGGATGCTGTGCAAAAGATTAATTCATGGCGCTACTTACTAGCTGGCTTACGTTATACTCGGAGCGGCCGGCAGCGACGAACTCCAAACGCGCTTTGTACGATCGATCGGGATAATTCAAAGAAACTGAGCGGCCGGCACAAGTAGTAGTGCAGCGCGAAGATGCGTAATCACTTATCATCCCTCTCTTATTAGTAATCTATATTTTTATATAAACTAATATTATAAAGAAAAAAAAATGATTTTTTTTTGTTTGTTTGTAATGGGTAAACTTAAAAACTACTTTACTGAGTTAAAAAAATCTTTTACCTATAGAATGCTACAAGTAACATGGGCGTAGGTATTTAATTTTCATAAAAATTTGTGATCTTTACGAAAATTACAATAATGTAACCCAAGGTAACAAAAAATTGCCTGTAAAAGTCATTTTAAGGCGTGCGCTGCGAAAACTATTGATGATACATAAAATAATGTACAACTCGAGGCTATAAGTCTAACTAATAAAGTAAAGTCACAATTACCGCTTTTTGTTCAAATTCATGACATTCGTGTCGTGATATTAATCCTTAGCCAACTAAATAGTTTCATAATCAAGGTTGATTACGTACACACAGCTCCATTAAGTGGTTCCCTCCCCCCGCGCCACCCCTAAAGACGTGCGTTTAAATCCGTGATAAGCCCAAGTTGGTTTTTGTATTTTGCAAAAACATTTTATAATTTATGTATTGTTTAGTGCAGCCATACTCAAAGTGTGTTCCGCGGAACCCTAGGGTTCCGCAAAGCCTCTGTGGGGGTTCCGCAAAAATACTGGTCAGAATAAAAAAATAATACTAAAGGAGTGTCTACCTACTATATTTTATTTTACTCTTGTACCTGAGTAACATAATATCAATCTAAATATTTCAACAAAAGTAAAAAAATATGTAAATTTTAATGACAAGTAATATGATTATTAATGAAGAATACACATAAAACCATTTTTGATTACTTTAGGGCTCCGTCAAATATTTCGTTTTCGAAAAGGGTTCCGTCTCCAAAAAAGTTTGAGAACCACTGGTTTAGTGAATAAAAGTTTAAGTAGTTTGTTTGTTTAGTATTTTTTTTAAGTCTGTTTTTAATATTGTTTTTTTCAATAAAACGTTATTATTTTTATTATTGCTTATAACATCAAGCAATAATAGGGTAAACATTTACGAAGAGTAACTCAACGTCTAAGTAGACCGTAGGTTTTTTTTTTCCCACACTAGGAATTTCTCCTGTATCGTGGGTGCGTTTACAAACATTTAAACTCACATACACAAACAGCCAGACCCGGAACAACTTCTTGTAGGTTATACAAATTTTTTTTTCGTGCGGTAATTGAACCCGCAACGCAGCAGTCAATTGCTTAACCACTGCACCAACCGTGCCATCAAAGGTTTCATGACCGCTTTCCACGCATAAGATCGGAGGTTCAAATCCTAGGCACGAAGTGTGCCTTCTGTTATGCATTATATATTTTTTGGCGACCCTATTCACACCAGCAAAATGATAAACTTTCATCTCCTATTTAACCTGTTTTAATGTAGGTGATACATTTTCAAAAAACCTTCCTTAGTTTGTTATAAAGAAGGAGTTCTTGGGCAAAATTTCATGCTTCTAGACCCAGTGCGTTGTTTTTCAGTGAGTAAATTAATTAATATACGATTTTTCTTAAGTAGATAACTATTTGACTCACCATTTCGTGCTAGCTCTATTAAATTATCAGGATTTCTAGCAAGTTGCAGTATCAGAGCGGATCCTTTTATTTTTTCTGGGATATCATCATAAAGTAATTCCACATAGTCATCAATGCAATTTAATACAGCAACTGGAACACTCTCTACTGGACTCATCCTTGAAAGAAGCCAAGTATTATGCCCCAAGCAATGTTTAAAAGGTAAATTGATTAAGTAACATCTTGAATAGTAATTAACTTTAATCCAACAATTGAATGTTATCTAATTTCTTAAAGTACCATGTTGGTTTAGTTTTCTTATTTTTCTTCATCAAGTCCACCAACCATGATGAATGCCTAGTTCTTATTTTTTATTCATACGATGCACCTCACACTTTCTGGGGTTTATTTATAAACTTTGCTTAAAAAAGAGATGTTCAAATGCCAAAAATATATGGTTACGAAGCAAGACGTTAATCATTACTTAACTTTATGCAATATTTATAAACAAACCCCGGTATGTCCCTATCAAACTTTAACCCACCATCATACAGCAACAACAACAATTATTAAAAAGATTTCTTTACTACTATGTTTTATACTTGATCAAATATGCAATACTGGTATATTGCATATTTGATCAAGTATAAAACATAGTTTAGAAAGTATATCTGTCAAGGTAAGCAAATAGATGTGTAAAAACAAAAAAGGAAGTTATTATTTCATTATTAAGGTCAAAGGGTCTTAGTAGGTTTGATTACTTTACAAAATCAAAATAACTTGTTTCTCAGCAAAAAATGTTGGTCATCAAAAGTTTAACTGCTATCCCAGATTCTGTGCAAAACACAATTTTGCCCAGAAAAATGACATCAGATTCTTTTCTCTACTATAGTAAGTCCTGTGTAAATAAATTGGCGTTAAAGTATGAAAATGGCTTTTTACTTACCTGGCGTATTGAATATATCTAAAATCCTGCTGTAAGTAAAAGGTCTTAGGAGAACTAGTTATTAAATCGAAAAATCAATACAAAACACTGGTTTGGGTTTACAACACTTACAAATTCTAAATGTCACAGTCACATAGAGATGTGTCCCTCACTCATGAGGTGCCTCGTTTGAGGAACTCGTGATCGCACATTGAAAGAGTTACTCGAATTTTAACATTGAAGCACCTCACCACACCTCACTCCCTCATTCGTTCACGCGTCCTCAAAATATGACATTGACAATATGAAATCGTGGCGAGGGGCGAGGCGAGCGAGTTCGAGACTCGCGAGTACTCACGAGTCGCGAGTGAGTATTGAGTGAGCTCAGTGAGCGAATGATGAAAGATGAACCGAAGTTGTTTACAGAATTAGAGAATGAGTGAGGTGACTGAGGTGAGGTCCGGTCTCGAAATTTTTACAACACAATAACACAGTAAAAAATAACATTACGATTTTGGTATGTACCTAATGAAATAATTTAGGTAATGATTATTGTGACATGTGTGTGTGTGGAGAGTGGGATAAACAAGCAAGTAAAGCAAGCAAGCGAAAAAGTACGAACACGAAAAAAACAAAAGTTTACGTAATTGTTGGAACAAAATATCAACAATTCACTTCACGTGTACCTCCAAGGTCAACATTAGGTAAACTATTAAAATTATTAGTCAAAACGAATTTTGAAGCAAATATTCTTATTTCAGATAATTATGGTTAATTATTATGAACTCTAAAAGCATTAGCATTAGATTGGTAATCACGTGATAATGATTCCTTTCTTTTGGCGGTCTAAAATTTATGAGCGAAAGAAAATGATATGTGTGAAAGATGAGGGAGATGTAAATAATCGGACGGAGAGTCCTGATTACTCGTGAGTTGTCGTCGCGCCCGCCCGCCTCGTTCCCTCGGACGTTCGGCAGTAATCGGCAGAGTTCGGGTCGGGCGCACGAGGCGTGAGGTGAAAAACGTTGCACGAATCCTCACCTCAAATGAGGGGTACCTCGTGAGGATCTCACGAGGAAAAGTGAGGCACTCCCTCAACCTCAAATAAAATTGATGAGTTACCCATTACTACAGTCACAGAATCACTTCACTCATTCAAGTCACTCCCAGTGTCACTGTCACTCATGGCCATGGAATTAGTATATACTAGTAAAATTCGGCTTACACTTCCCGTGACCCAAGGGTTGGCTTTTACGGCTTTTACCTTGGTCAGAGGCTAACCATTGCTAAATTGCAAATTAATGTGGCAATGCTGCCAGTCTCTTGGGTACTTATCCAGTCGACAGCGATGCGGAGAATTTTTGGCAGTTAAGAGATGACCAATTCGGTATGTAAAGTAAAAATTAACCTATGTCGATTCCAAAATCATTTCGAGATTTTAAGCTTTTATGAGTTATTTTTCTATTAAAATAGGTCTTAAAATTATAAGATCGTAATTATTTTCACAAAAATACTTAAAATCACTTGACTTTTATTTGACCTCTAAATGTCATCCAGAGTAGCCTGAATTGGGAATTTTCAGTGCCTCTTGTAATTAAATAATTAAGTTGTTCTGTATGTGTCAAGTGTCAATGTCAACGACAAATTTACATGAAGCACTTATTATATATGGACTTTCGTGGGTAGTGGTGAAGGAATAACAAGTGCTTTATTTGTGTTACGAATTTTTTCGATTTTAGTGGTTTTTGTTACTGTGAACTTCAATCGAGATTATTATTTATGTTTGTGTTTTAGCGTAAGTTTTGTTTTAACACTAGTTTAATCTATTTTTAAAGATTTTACCCGGCGTTCATTATGGACACCAAAAAACCACCTGACCCTCCTGATTCCTTTGATTTTACTCCGGTTTTAACTGTTACCCTCCCCGACGACAATGTACAATTAGATATTATGGACTCCGAAACTGCAAACAGGAAAAGATCGGCCGTCCCCCCCCCCCCCCCCCCGGCTACTTTAAGTAACCCTCCTAAGCTACCTAAAAACACAATTGCAAGACAAATGTATACGATGAGAGATTACCCCCGTATTATAGTTCACGCATCCTTAAAAGATGGCCAGACCCAAGGTACTGTACTGCACCTTGTCAAATTTGGTATGTTTTTGACGCAAAATAATTTCAGTAACATACTCCTAGGCAGTGTCAAACGCTTAGGAAGAAACCGGGTTTCAATCGAGTTCAAGTCTCACCAGGATGCTAACAGTTTTTTAATCAGTCCCATTTTAGCTAAAAATAATTTCATTGCCTCAATCCCACAATTCAACATCACTCGCTTAGGTCTTGTCAGAGACGTTCCCACAGAATGGACTGAGGAAGAAGTTATAGAGAACATCAAGGTTCCCACTGGATGCGGCCCTGTAATTAAGGCTAGGAGAATGAGCCGTAAGGTGACTTCACTGGGTGTTACTGAATGGAAACGCACTCAAACGGTTGTTCTAACCTTTGACGGCCAAATTTTACCTAAGCGTGTTTTTTGTTTTTACTCTGCTCTTTGAGTCGAGACATACATGTACCCAACAATGCTTCAATTGTTGTCGGTATAGTCACACACGCACAGTATGCCGCTCGAAACCCCGCTGTTTTAAATGTGGTCAAGATCACCCAGGAGATGGATGCCAAGTTTCCCCTGACTGTGCCTTTTGTGTTTCCTGACCACGTTGCCAACAAACTGACATCCATTGTTAATTATATTCACAATGTTCCATCCCCTGACAATCCTTTAATGGAACGTGAGGAGTATTACTCCCAGGAAACCTGACCTACTCTTCCTGATTAATAAGTACAAACCATTGATCTGCGGTATCGCTGAGACGTGGCTTCATTCTGAAAGTAATTTCAGGATTCCACGTTTCAGTGGTGTTCGCCATGACAGACCAGATGGTTATGGAGGATGTGCTTTGTTCATCAATAACAAAGTACCATTCTCCCCAATTCCTCTACCCTTTGTTGGTGACAACATCAATGTTGTTGCTGTTAAGGCTGAGGATATAAATATATTTAGTTTTTATATTGCACACCCACAAATTGAAGACCTTATTACGATAAAAAGTTTACTGAGTAATGTACAAGGCCCGTTACTAATTTTAGGTGATTTTAATGGCCATCATTATAGATGGGGGTCAGAAACCTGTGACAACGTTGGTATTGGCCTAGTGGATATATTAGATGAACTTAACCTATGTGTAATTAACGATGGCAGTGCCACACGTAGGTCTGCACCAGGGCAGAACAGCAGCTGTGTTGATCTAACATTCTGTTCATCTAGTCTAGCCAGCCTTTTTAATTTGAGTCGCTTGAATATGACTTATGGGAGTGATCACTATCCCATCATGGTTGAAATCCCTTCCAAGACCATCCCTGACAAA
Source organism: Tiliacea citrago (assembly GCA_963921375.1). Lineage (NCBI taxonomy): Eukaryota > Metazoa > Arthropoda > Insecta > Lepidoptera > Noctuidae > Tiliacea > Tiliacea citrago. The sequence continues at coordinate 13,756,382 of OY992786.1, read as the reverse complement.
ATCTCCCCTCCTTTGTTAAAATACCAACTAAACTCAGTTGATTGGGATCTTTACTCAAAAATTTTAGATTTACGTGTTTTTCTCTTCCGCCCATTAATGGTGAGACTGCTCAGGTAAGCTTTTTATCATTTTCCAACACCATATCTTCTACAGGGGATGATTGCTTCCCTTCAAAAAAACCGCCCACGGGCAAAATTCCATCCCCACCATGGTGGGCTAGGGATTGCTCTGCCGTGATCAGAGCCAGGAATTAGGCCGAAAAGAATTTCAACTCTGACATGAACCTGGATAACATCATTGCCTTTCAACATGTCTTGGCTAAGTCCAAGAAATTACTAAAAAATAAGAAGAGATAAGGTTGGCGGAAGTATTGTGGCTCACTGAGTCCATCCACTCCAACGTCAGCAGTGTGGCGTAAATTGAAATCATTCAGAGGTAGTTTGAAGCCCCCCTCCGGGAGCATACTATCTGTGGAACTGGGTAACCAGTTTTTTTCCAAACTCGCTCCAGTCTATGTTCCCGGTGTGGACGAGTGTGTCGCTTCAGACTCTCAGCTGTTTTCAGACGATCCTCTGGATGGGCCATTTACTCTTGGTGAACTTAAATCCTCGGTGCTCGCCTATGTTAAGGATTCTGTTCCGGGAGTGGATGGATTCCCTTACTCCTTCATTACTAAAGCTGGTGATAAGACCCATCAATATTATCTGGACTTAGTCAATTATTGTCTTACTTCCGGTTATATTCCTTCTGCTTGGAAGGTTCAAGTCGTAATCCCCATATTAAAGCCTGGTAAAGATCCTAGTGATCATTGTTCTTACAGACCAATTGCTCTATCGTCCATTCTTATTAAACTTTTAGAACATTTGATTAAAAACCGCCTAGAATGGTTTGTAGAAAACAGGAAACTGCTCACAACGACTCAATTCGGCTTTAGGAAAGGTCTGGGTACAGCTGATCCGACTGGTCCTTAGTAGGAATGAGTCTGTGGTAGCCGTTTTCTTAGACATTTCAGCTGCCTATGATTCTGTCCTCCTCCCACATCTCAGGCAGAAAATGCAAGAGCTGAGAATCCCGGCTAGGATTCGCCGGATCATTTACAGTATTTTTTCAGATCGTAGCGTTAAACTCAGGATTCCCGGGGATAGCTCTGAACCGAGGTCGGTTTGGAGAGGTCTACCTCAGGGATCCGTTCTTAGTCCCCTTTATATAAAATTTATACCTCTGATCTTCCTTCTTGCTTAAATTTTAACTGTAAAGTACTTCAATATGCTGACGATATTGCATTATTGGTCTGTGGCAGTTCCATCGAAGACGCCGCTCATTCCATCAATATTTCTTTGTCGTCATTAAACCAATGGCTCTTAGATCACGGGTTATCTTTAAGTGCTCCAAAGAGTACCGCAGTTGTCTTTACTCGTAGACGTCTTATCCCCCAGGTTAACATTAATATTGATGGTCCAGCTATACCAGTTGAGGAGAAGGCCAAGTTTCTGGGGGTCACCCTGGACTACAAATTGTCTGCAGTGGATCACATTAATAATACAGTTAAAAAATGTGAGCGCTCGGTTTCGGTCCTCAAGGCTTTGGCTGGAGTCTGGTGGAGAGCTCACCCCCTCACCTTAAAGCTAGTTTACAATGCGCTGGTCAGAAGCGTGTTGGACTATTGCAGCTTCCTAATTGAGCCATGCAACAAGGAAGCTCTACGTAGGCTGGACTCTATCCAGTCCAAATGTGTGCGGATCGTAATTGGTGCTATGAAATCCTCTCCCATAAATGCTCTCCAGGTTGAATGTGCAGAACCTCCTCTTAACCTTCGAAGACAATACTTAGCTGATCGTTTTTTGTCAAAAGTGTTCTCCTTTTCGTCCCATCCTTTACTCCCCATTTTGGAACAAATCTACCTCTCTCTTAACATGTCTTCTTACTGGAATAATAAATCTATTCCATTGATGAATAGGTACAGAGAGCTTAAACACCTCTCCTCACCTGTTTGTCAATACCCCTCTCGTCTTTTTTTCCGCCTATGAGGTGGTCCATTTCAGACCAAAGATCGTTTTGGGACTTGGTATCTCCAAAAATTCCCAGGACGTAAAAGGCGACTTCGATCGAGCCATTGAGAGATACTGGTAGGGTTGGAATATTTTTTACACAGACGCTTCCAAATTATCGTCAACAGGATGCACAGGTGTTTCAACATATTTCCAGAACTCTAAAATTGCCCTTTTATTCCATTGCCCACCTGAGGCTTCAGTATTTACAGGGGAATGCATCGGTATTCATAGCAAAATCATTTTCGACATACTAAATTTACTATTTACTTGCTCGAACAACGGTTTAAGCATTGAGATAGCTTGGGTTCCTAGTCACTCGGGTATAGGTGGCAACGAGTGCGCCGACTCTCTGGCTAAATTTGCTTCATCTAACCCGGTGGATCGGAAGCACTACGTGGTGCAAAGTAACGACTTACGAACTGGCACCAAATACAAGTTGTTCAACTCGTGGTCAGCAGAGTGGCAGGGAAGTTCGAAACTTAAGGGAGCGTACTACGCCAGTATTCAACCTAACATCCAGCGAAAACCTTGGTTTTTTAAATGCCCCAAACTGTCCAAGAGTACTGTTACATCCTTGTGCAGGCTGAGACTTGGTCATTGCTGCAGTCCAGTATTCCTGAACAAAATCCGTGTCCGTGACAGTTCCCTGTGCGAATGTGATCTTGATGATGGTACTCTGGACCATATCTTTTTCTCATGTCCATTAAATTCCCATTCCTTTGACTTGTACCATAAGCTTTCCAAAATTAAAATCCCTCTTCCTACTAATTTCCATTCCCTCTTGACAAATTTTTCTCCTAAACTAATCCAAATTCTATCAATTTTTTAAAATTTAAATGATATCAAAATGTAGCTTGGTGTGTAGTTATAATAACTTAGTAGATATTTATGTAGATTTGTAGTTTTTTAAATATATATATTATTATCTTTGTAGCTAGGTTTACTAAAGAAAATTGTCTCGTCCTTTCAGCTACTAACATATAATCAGACTACCACAAAGTTCAAAGTTCGACGGTCCACCTCGTTGAGTTGCCGTCACCACATGACGCTGGCAGAATAGTCGTCATCGGGTCAGTTGCCAAAACGGAAAAGAAAAAAAAAATATATATATATTCAAATAGGTAAATAGTGTAGTTTTTCACCAGCGGCCGGCAGTACAAGTCGAATCACATCGATGTATCGCCTCAGGAAATCTTAACTTACGTTCAAATGATGTTCACAATAAAACAGACGCCGCACAGACTAGTACTCAACGTTTACTTCCTCGCACCATTTCTTTTTTATGGTTTCTTTTACTAACAATCAATTTGTGTCGGCTATTTGTTGCGGTGTTTATACTTAACGGTATGAAGCACGTAGCAGAAGTAGTCTTTGATCCATTCATTTTATTAATAAGCTATAACTTTATACTAAGGTACGGAAATCGCTAAAGTATGAAATGTAAACAAATTAACTGTCAAATTTGACTGTTTGACTTTACTGAATTTTGTTTTTAAATAAGTGTTAAACGTGACCAACATCCTAAGCTATTCAGGCTACTTTAGAAATCAGCACGAACAATACTTTAAAAAAATAGGTATATAAAAATAACTACAGCTTGTAAAAACAAAAAGATGAAATTATGTGTTACAAATACTCTTATCTTTAAAATAAAAATATAAAAAATATACCTGAAAAATACTTTATATACCGAATTTACCAGTCCCAACTGACTGCGACCGTCCACGAACTTATCGTATCTTAGAATCTTAGAGCATGCTCTATAAGTATCTTATGGATCAGCCCAATTCAGTTGAACAGTTTTGAAGGGAACTTTTAATGGTCCGATACACACGCAGCTATCAGCGAGACATTTGAGTGAGGATGAGATACGCGCAGCTGCCAGGATTCAAGTCAATGAAAAACGTACCCAGTAAATGGTAGCTTTACAGTAGATAATATAGTGATCACACACACGTGTTATACAAATTGTACAATACTAAGGCCCGTATTATGGAACCTCAGTCCACAAGACTCAAGCATTACTTACTACAGAACTAATTTGAACCGATCAAAGGACTTTAATCGGGACCCGGTCTAGACGAGGTGACTCAGTCTAGCTGGTATGCTCTAAATCAGTAGGTCCCAAAGTAGTGGGTCGCAAGCAAATATTGGATGGGCCCTGAAAAATTGAACTATTTACAGAATTTTAATAAATTAGAATCATTAATACATCTCTCTAAGTTAGAATTGTTCCATTGAATGACTTTTTCATGAAATCAAGACATTAGGGAAAAAATCTAACTACTTAGAGAGATGTGTTAATGATTCTAATGATTATAATTCTGTAAAAACATATCTGATAAAGTCGCGAATCATATTTTAATTAACGTACAACCTGACATTGACCTACATATTGCAAAAAAGTTTAAAAAAAAAATTTCGCGGGGTAACTTAGCGCATCCCCGCGTAAAGAAAGTTTGAATTAAAAAAAATTGTAACAAAATGTTTATCACTCACTCATAATTACTCAAAGCTCACTCTAATAAAAGTTACAACAAAAGAGGAATATTGGGCTGGGCCAGGGCTGGGCCAGGCATACCATCGAGGCGGAGGAGGCACGGCTCCCTGTCGTTTCGGGTGACACAGGTGCTCTCGTTGCTTCGGAAAGTACCTGTGTCGCATAAACAGGACGCCCGGTGTCACCACTGCGTCGACTGCCGGGAGGACACGGCGCGGCATACGCTGGCAGAGTGTGCCACTTGGGAGGAGCCTCGCCGTGCCCTCATCTCAGGAGTAGGCATTGACCTGTCGCTGCTGGCCGTGGTCGAGTCGATGTCCGGCAGCGAGGAGTCCTGGGACGCGGTGGTATCCTTCTGCGAAACAGTCGTGTCGCAGAAGGAGGCTGCGGAAAGGGAGCGGGAGATCTCGTCCGCAAACCCGGCCCGCAGCAGGCGCACTGGCCGTCGGCAGAGGGCAGACAATGCCCCTATCACACTGGACCCGAGGTGGCAGAGCGTAGTGTTCCACGCGCGCCCCTTTCAGACGTTGCGGGGGGGTCTAACACCTCACCCCCCCGCAGACTGACTTGAGGTGGCCCGCAGAGGTGGGCCGGCACTAGCCGGGGATCACGGAAGTAATACTAGCTCCCAAGATCCCCGGTGCAAGTATGGGAAGGGAACACCGGGGTGGTTTTTAGTCAGTAAGAGTCTGACAGACCCCTCCGCCCACCCTAGGGCGGAGGACATCCATGAGGATTTTCCACCCCGGTAACAAAAAAAAAAAAAAAGGACTGGGCCAGGCATGACTACGGTATGGTAAGGAACTAAGCAGGGCTTGAAACCGGTTAATTTTTATTTCCGAAGATAATTATTTAAAATATTTTGTTACAAAATCAATGCTACACTTAATGTGATGAAGCAATCTTTGAATCTAATTTTAATTGTATCAAAAATAATTTATAATGCTAAAATTCATCATAGAAAATTAACCGGTTTCCGAGTTGGATGTAAACTAAGGATGGTCGGTGGCTACTTAGTCTGTGGACAGCGGACGATAGAAGGAAAGACTGCTTGTGCTTGGCGGGAAAGTGAAGCGTCATGATTTGCAGTTTTATTTTATTATTTAAAACTTGTGTTTAGCCGAATATTAATATGTAATAATGGTTTTTTTTTTTTTTTTTTGTATATGGCATCTCGCAGTTGACCTTGAGAGGCCGTGACTGCTTAACCGGTCTTTCCTGTGGCTGCCCTAAGGTATTAGCTTAAAGCCTCCAGCCAGGAGCGTAAATAAAAGTATTAAAAACTAAACGACAGCGCTCTAAGGGCACCCCCTGTGGGGTACGAACCTCGGCTTAGGGCGTCGTTGGGGAAAAACAAAGCAAATTGGGGACGGGCTGGATCAAAAGTTTAAATTCATGATTATTAACGGGGATTACTATTAAATGCTACGGCTCACTCAGCCTCGGGGCTGGCGGTTCGACGTGCAAGGGACGGGGGGAACAATTTATTCTTGATCTTCGCGTGGTACCTCGGCGGCGAGGACGGAATGACGGTTTGTGTTTGTGCACTGTACTTGTGGCCCTATTGCTTTCCTGAAGGAGAGTAATGGGGTCATCCGGGTCTAAAAGAGTATGCCTAGGTCGGCGAGTCTTACTAATTTGAGATGGCCTATAGCTAGCTGCCTGCACAACCAAGGGGTTGCGATGTCTATCTGCGGACTCGAAGAACCGCTTTGTCGCGCGTTTCAAAAACTGCTTAATGGTGGGGATTCTAAGATCTACGTGTAGGGTTTCGTTCCGAACGAACCATGGAGCGTCCGTAATTTTACGGAGAAATCGGTTTTGAAGTGCCTGCATTCTGTGAATGAGATGGGGACGGGCGTGTGCGAAAGCGGCACACGCGTACGTCATAATCGGCCGGATGCACGCTGTGTAAATACGCAATTTGCCCTTAAGGGACAACTTGCTGCGTGAGTTCAGGACGCAATGAAGCCTACCGAGAGCGAAAGCAGCGCGCGAACGCACTTGCTTTATGTGCTCAGCGAACGAAATGTGGTGATCTAAGATCACACCGAGATATTTGGCTCGCTTCTCCCAAGGGATAGGCTTGCCGAACATCTTGATCTGTCGTGGTAGGTCCGGTCTACGCCGGGGCCTAGAAAAGAGGACCGCTTGGCTCTTATCAGGATTGACCTCGATTCTCCACTTCCTGAACCAGTCACCGAGTCTGTTGACTTCGGTCTGTAGGATGCGGGAGATCTGGTCTTGACTGCGGCCGGTGTAGTAGATGGCCGTGTCGTCTGCGAACAGAGCTAACTGCGCCTTTCTACTTTTCGGGATGTCACTGGAGAACAGCGTAAAAATGAGCGGAGCCAGCACAGACCCCTGAGGGACGCCTGCGCGGATCGGATGAGGGGAAGAGAGCGCACCCTCGATGCGATAGCGGAAGGTGCGGTTCAACAAATAGTCCCGTAAGATGAGCACGAGACGATCTGGCACACCGAATTTGTATAGCTTATACAATAAGCCGTTGTGCCAGACTTTGTCGAACGCTTTCGCGATATCGAAGAACACAGCACCCGTCATGAACCCGCGCTGGAAACCGGCGCTTATGTGTTCTATGATACGGTGGACCTGTTGTACGCAAGAATGTTGGGTTCTAAAACCGAACTGTTCGTTGGGGATGAGCCCCTTCGTCTCGGCGTAGTCTCTGAGACGCTTATAAATAAGCCTCTCATAGACCTTGCCGAAAACGTCGAGCAAACTGATGGGACGGTAACTGGAAGGCTCGGTCTTAGGCTTGCCGGGCTTCGGGATACCGATGACGGTGGCATTTTTCCACGATTGTGGAAAAATGTTATTACTAAGAGCACCATTGAAGATGGTGGTCATTAGCATGATCAGGTGAGCCGGGAACAACTGGACCACCCTATTGGTGATACCGTCTGATCCAGGGGCTTTACGGGGTTTCAGACCCTTGATTATATCGTGAACCTCGTCCGGGGAGACGGGGTCTAGGGGACAATCAGGGTCTTCGACCGGAGGGAGAGAGGCTCTACGTTCGACTTCGGCATCCACCTCGGCGAGGTGAGCCTGGTCTACTGGTTGAGAGCTGGGCGAGCACTGGGTCTCGAGGCTGTCAGCTAGGCATTCAGCCCTGTCGATGTCGTCGAATGCTATCGTCCTGTCGGGTCGTGTCAGGGGAGGCATAGAGACTACTTGCTGGGACTTGAGTTTCCTCTGAAGTTCCCAGAATGCCAGATGAGTGGGCTCTAGCTCGCTCAACATCTTGTCCCAGTTACCGTCACGCAGCTCGGCCATGCGTGTCTTTACAGATCTCTGCAAATAGCGCATGTAAGCTTTGTTGGCGTCACAGGGAAAGACGTCGTAGCTCGTAGGCACGAGTAGCCGCGTTCTTCTCAGTCAGCAGTTCACGCACATCGTCCGGCAGCCTCAAGCGATGTTCGTCCATCGCCGGAGCTTGCCTTGAACAATCGTTCAGGACCGATTGTACGTGTTCCGTGAGTGAGCCGATCGCAGCCGTCGTGTCAGCGATTGAGGTAAACTGATCTGGTATAGAGTCTAGTAGAGGTGAAGTGGTGGATTTCAAGCGATCGCTTACTTTCCTCCAGTCCGTGACTACTTTGTTACGAGAGGGTACGTCCGGGTCAGGGAGTCCGTCGCGAGGGACCAGTCTCATGACGACTGGCCGGTGGTCGGAAGTCAGTTCGTCCATCGCCTCTATCGAATCCAACCGGAGGTTGATATTCTTTAGGAGCGCTATGTCCAATACGTCAGGGGTATGGTTGGGGTCGTGAGGGTAGTGGGTGGGCGTCATCGGGGCGATGACGTCAAAGTTTAGGACGGGGCAGAGGTCAAACAAGTGTCTGCCTCGGAACGTGGTACTGGTACTATTCCAGGCCGGGTGTTTGGCGTTGAGGTCACCCGCTATGATAACGGATTCGCTCAGGCCAAAAAGAATTGAAAGATCGTCAGAGAGCAGTTTGAGACCGTCTGCTGACGAGGTCGCGGTGGGCGGCATGTAAGCCGAAACTATCGTAATCGGTCTATGACCTGACATGCCTAGTCTACATGCAGACACTTCAAGACACGAGAGAGTTGGAGGATCGAGAGGAATACAGTATAGAGGGGTTCTATAATAGATCAAGGTGCCGCCCTTGTGGCATCGAGACCTGTCGTTGCGAACTATGCGATAGTTCGCAATTGACGGGTTTCGATGACTCGGCTTGAGGAAGGTTTCCTGTACTAGGAGAATATCTAACTTGTGGACGCGGAGGAACTCGGCGACTTCGTCGCGTTGTCCCCTAATGCCGTTGGAATTGAAAAAGCCTAACTTGAGGGATCTGAGTTTAGTTCTTGCGGGGGCCGTATTATACATATTAGGGCCGTTTCGCGAAGGTGTTGAGGACTTGCGTAATTTCCGGGTACGCATTGAATATGCTCTGGATCTGATAAAGATTGCCAGAGGATTGAGCCTTGACTAATTCCCCGGCCATTTGAATGGCGCGAGGAGACATGAACACGTTGAATGTGCTCGTGATCACATTAAACGCGTCTAGTGCGTTAGCGACGGCGCCAACTGAAGAAGTCGCGGGTTTAGGGGGCGCGCGAGTGGTGGCGACGGGAGCGGCTTTAGGAGCTGGCTCAGGTACACGGGGCGCGAGAGGCGCGCGGGGCGCGGCGGGCGCGGGAGCCGCGCGGGGTGCGAGAGGCGCGCGAGCCGCGGGAAGCGCGGTATTAGCGGCGGGTGTCAATTGAGCGCGTTGAGCGCGAATATTGGGGTCCATCATCAGAGGTTGAGGATGGAGAGGAGGGGCCATATATTGGCCGAAGGCAGGGAAGGCCTGCTGGTGGTTGAAGTAATTCCACGGACTGGACCTTTGAGGGCTCAGACGCTGCGGAGGTTGAGACAGGGTAGCGGGGTACCCGGGGTGCTCTCGTTGCTGCCTCGCGTCGAAACGCTTGGTCAGCTTCGAGGAAGATGACTTCGGGGCTTTAGGACAGCCACGGTAATTGGCTGGGTGACCCTGTTGGCCGCATAGGACGCAGCTGGGAGGCTCGGTGCAGAGGGCACGGTCCTTTGGACGGGTGCACTCAGAAGTGCCGTGCTCGCCCAGGCACTTGACGCACCTGGGTTTCGCAAAGCAGTTCTTTTGCGCGTGACCGTATAATTGGCATCTGTGGCATTGGCCTATGATGCTTGATTTGTGGGGCTTCTGGACGTCGAAGCCCTTAAGGTAGCATATAGAGCTGACCTTGAAGATTGGGTGATGCCCTTCAGTTTGTGGGCACACGACAAGAACCATATCGTATGCGGATCCACCTCTGGATCGGTGCATCCTGTGCACTTCGAGGACAGGGATCCCCTGTCTCTCTAGGTCTGCCTTTATGTCGTCCGTGGCGATCTCACTGGGGATCCTACGGATCACCACGCGTATCTGACGATCCTCGGGGAGGGTGTACGAGTGGAATGAGATTCCTCTCGCCCGAAGAAGTTTTGTAAGTTCCCTGTAGTCGTTCGACGTAGGAACGGAAACTTTGATGCCTGGCTGTGTGCTGATGGCACTGGTGAAATTGATCCTAAGATCACTGCACCTTTGTGAAACTTCCGTCCACCTGCCCTTATCTTGAATGATAATGGGTGGGGGACGGGATGCCTTCTTGGAGGCAGAAGGAGTCTTGGCGGACGCGGTCGCAGTACCGGAAGTGGTAGCTTGCGACGGCGCGGACGGAGCCGGGGTAGGGGCCCTAGTGGCGACTACCGCGGGGGTAGAGGGAGCGGAGGTCGAGGGAGCCTCGATCGCAACCATTTTACTGGGTTGCGAAGACCTGCTCTTGTTCTTCTTCCTCTTGCCAGGGCCTGAGGTGATGCCCCCTTCCTCTGGTCCAGAAGAGGAAGAACAAGAACCTGACTCCGCATCCGAGGAGTCAGAGTTTAAATTCGCCGCCGCCGCGTTATTGTCCGCGGGGGCGGTGGTGTCCATCGACACTATCGGACTTTCCGACCGACTCTGTGAGTCAGAGTCGTCTGAGTTAGAAGCGAGCGCATCGCTGAACTGTGAGAGGCTCGCTGATGGCGTAGCCCTCAACCCACTAATTTGGGAAGCGTACTTCCTGAGGAAGTCCTGGTCCTTGAGGAGGACCTCTCTGACGAACGTCAGTAAGAGGTCGTCCTCCATACTACCGAGAGGGGGGATCCTATCGGAGGAATTTTGGAGCCGGACTCCACTACTAGAAAATGACGCCTATCGTGGCCCTACGCCTAACTCCCCGGGTGGATTGGCCCGGGGATGAGTTTCGCTCCCTGTCGGGTGTAGACAGGGAGGATGAGTACCTATGGTGAGCCCTGAGCTTGTGATCCCGTTGCCAATCTTATTGTGCAAGGGGGCCCTATTTGGTCTAGCGCGAAGGGTGTAGACACACCCTAAAGACACTAGGTGAGTCGCTGTGGGAGGAAAACTGTCACCAGAGCCGACTAGGAGATCCCCCAAGGCCGGTTAACTCTGGGACCCGTCCAAATTATTGCCTCTCCCTGAGGGGGTTCGGCGGGTGCGTTTGGGTCAGCACCCCACTCGGCTTCGTTGGCACCGTAAGGTATCCACCGAGGACCACGAAACTGTGGTTTTACCCAGAAGGGGCCTAGTGAATTTAATAACGTTTTCCTGTTATAGAAACACCTGTCTTGAAAAAGACAATTTTTGTGATCCAGGTCTTTCGATTGAATTGAATCGACCCAATCAATCGACGATCGGATGTAGTCGGGGCGACTACGAGAGCGTTACGCAAGCGTAACAATACCGGGCACGAGAGAGCGGCAGGAGGGCGGGAGCACACCGATAGCAGCACACAACACGACCGTCCGCAGCGAGATCCGAACGCAGTATATGAGTAATAATGGTGGATTATGAACCATTAAATATTCGTGAACGTGCATTATATAGTGTAGGCAAATGAAACAAAACAGTGCAACATCACTTCAAGTTCTCTCAAGAAGTCCGCGAGAGGTCTCAGTAAAGTGCCACATCTTTACTGAAACTCAAGGGGATTGGGCGTGGGGATATCATCATCATGCATTGAATATTTAATTTCATCAATATTTATACAAAGCTTGTAACTAAATAATGACTTGGCTAAAAGGTCCCAGCAACCAGGGCCATTAAAATATTATTAAAAAAAAAAGAAGGAAAGACTCTGTGGAAAGACACAACACTCAAGACTTGAGTATATTATTGATGAATGTTCTGTGCTCAAGACTCAACAGTGCAGTGACTAATTTCAGAAATTTAGTATTTCTAATCAATTTAAATTTTTTAATATTAGTTCTTCGAAGCTTAATTTCGTGATAAACATTTCAAAGTTTTCCGACAATTTCCTTGTGATATTACTGTGAATAATTATTTATTGACTTTAAATCCGCGCAATGAATGTTCCGTGACGATACAACATTATTTGTGTATTTCCTTTCAGTGAGATAAGAACGACGTTATGAGATAATTTGAAGGACTTCTGTCCTTTGGATCGCATCATTAATGGTATTTTGTGATGTTATAATCTCTAAAAATGCTTTATTAGCATTATTACTTTTACGTTGCTCATTTCACACTTACTTTCAATTTGTTTATTTTGCAATAGTCGTCAATCAATACACTGCTGAACTCGATTTATATCTCTGGCTGAACTACACTATTCAAATCAATATCTAGTAATTGAACAAATAAAATAAATGTTTGCTTACTTAATCTTACAAGTTGCAAATTACTGTAGCAGTTTCTGAAGAAAAAGTATTTACTTTCCATTTTTGTAATCCTATCAAAGACCCTGCCTTATCAAGGCAGAAATTACCCATCTTTTTTATCTAACCTAGTCATAAGTAATTAGTACCTACTCCTTTTGTTCCATGTGTAATATTGAGATGATCATCAAAAGCAAGGATAGCTCATTGAATTTTTACAACATCAACAATATTTTTTATTTATATTAAATATGCAGAGATATATGAGAGAAGAATAGTGATTATTAAAATCACAGGATTGAGGTATTTGACTCGGCACAGGCTGAGTTAAGTACCTACTAATGATAAATTTAATTGAAAACTGATTATGACATTCATATTCATTTATTTTATTTTAGGTGAACAGATTGTAAACTGGAATTCTATTCCTATCATAATATGAACTGAAAAATACATCACAATGACTGAAACTGTCCCAACTTTAACAACTCCAATCTCTTTGTCAACATATCATCAACTGAGTCTTACAGGTATGACTCCTAACTTTGTTATTATCTCCTTTCATCATTCTCCTGCCCATAAACCAATTTATTTGGAATACGGGCAGGTGTATATTTAATGAATGAAGGATATATTTTATTCAAAATTTCTTTTTAAATATTTGTATTTAAAAAATACTATATCAAGAGCTACCGGCGGTCAGGGCTCAGAGAGAATCTCCTAACAATAAGAGCCATGTTTAGAAGTACTGCTTTCTGAATAGATCATTATTAGTATTACTAACCCCTATTGTCTCACTTCTGGGAAAGGCCTCCCTTCATTCTTCCATTACTCGTTTTTTTTTTTTTTAATGGAATTTACAGAAAAATTAAATGTTTATCAAAATTTCTAATCTTCTATGTACTAATATCTACGTTTTTAATTACTAATGTGTTATTTTTAGTAGCTGTCATACATACAGATATTTTGTCGGTATTGTAAATTATCATTGTATTTGTAAATTATCATTGTATTTGTAAATTTTTAAAGTTTACTGATCTTAATTATTGCTAGAACTTAATTTGTCCTGCCATTTTATTCCCATCTCATTTATATGACAACTTTACGGTTGATTTGATTTCATGTTTTAGTTAGTTACTAAAACATGAAATCAAATCTGAAAAGATCCTTTATTGCTTTAGTTAGAGTCGTTTTCATACTTGACTCACCCATAATAATTGTAACCTTAACCAACTGAAAAATTATTCTCTTTCACAGTAAATCCAATTATTTCTGTGTTAAGTTAATTACCATGTGTTATGTTAACCAGTGTAACATCAGCAGCAGACTTATCGAATTTACTTACGTTTATAACTATAAATTGTAATGACTGCTGCTCTAAGTTTCTTATTTCTAACAAGACATGTTTTATTTTCCTTTAGTTGAATCAGCAAACATCAAGAATTCTGGGCTCTTCAAACCAAATCCATATTTACAAGTAATAATCGATGATAAAATTTCAAGACGCACTGAAGTTATAAAGAGTACATTGCACCCAAAATGGAAGGAAGATCTTACAGTGCTTGTAACACCACAGTCTCAGTTATTGTTCCGGCTTGCAGATTATCATAGTTTCAGAAAAGATAATGTTATTGGTGAAAAACGAGTAAATTTGTTGAAAGTTTTGCTTTACTGCAATGGAAAATGTGATAATGTGGAGCTGATTATAGGTAAATATCAAAATTTTACTTACACCAATTCCGTAATTAAGATAATACCAGCAACAAAACATTTTGACTTACACAAGTTGATTTGTTTTGTTTATACATATCTTCTTCTTAGTGTATCAATGGCAAATAAAAAAGTTGCTGAGAAAGTTCAAATATTATGTATGGCCCATAATTCCACCATGTGAACACTTTGCTGATGCAGTCCTAAGATCCTCAAGTACACAGGTGACAGGACATGCACATTGTGGCTGGTGGGTCATTGTCTGCGAGGAGACGCCCATATACATCGAGATCTGAGCCATGTATGAAACCCTGTAGAGATTATGTTTGCTACAATCGCTTTGGGTTCGGAGACTTTAGGAATTTTCTTAAGGCCAGGTGGAAAGTACTCAGATGGCTTGATAAAGTTGCCAGGGGGTTTAACCAGCGCCCGCCAAAGTTCATGTCTTGCTGTAGAGGCGTTGCCATAGCAAACTCAAACTCAAGCATTTATTTCGATTAAACCATTTACAGGCACTTTTGAATTGTCAAGGAGTCTGTCAGTTAGAAATATGACGCTACTTGCCCAGTCGAAAGCGTAGTAGGTACATATGGAGAAGAATGGGCAAGAAACTCCATGGACACATCTTTAATGTTGAATTTATAACTAAATGTTAGGACGATAATAAATATTATTATGTTCAACCCTCGTGCTCAACCCCACCCACGGAATCGGCGGGTGCTCGTCTCCTAATTCGCTATACACAACATTATTTGATTTATAATTCGGCTCGGTGCAAGTGGAATGTGCTTATTGACTGGCTCGAGTGTGGATCTCCCCCCGGGTGTGACACGGTAGTCACGGTACCGGCAACTCTGCACACATCTACATCCTACGCGTATGTGGCTGGCTACTCAAACACAACACTAATGAAACTTAAGGTAGAGGCATCTATGTATCCATACATAGATGCCTCTACACCCTATAAACACAAATTATGCTAGACTTTAGTCTAGCATAATTTGTGTTTAAAGGGTGTATGGCGGCTGCTGAAATTCAGTGGAGCATCAAAGTGGATCGGGTTCCGTCCATGTGTCACGCGTGAGAGGGAGGCATGCGGGGAGGGGTGGCGGGGGGCAGGGTCGTAGCGACCCTCACTCGTCTCGAGCGATATATCTGCGCGTGTAATATTGCCTTTTATTAGATTTTTCGCGGCGACAGCGATCCTCCGACGATCCGCATATTTGCTTTGATGTTGCGCCGAGCGGGCGGGGCGCGCCCTCGCCGCGGAGACAATCGCGCGGCTTTCTTGTCATTCATCAGAATCAGCACCATTCAGCCCAACCATTTTGAAGGGAGCTAAATGATCCAACACCTGTCTGGCTAGCTGGACCCACGCACCCAAATAAAATGGCTTCAAACCTCTGAGGCACTGAGACGAAATTGTACATTGGGTGGCGTGAGTCAACCTGTAGCTTTGCCCACTCGAAGCAGCTGGCTATGGTCCTACGAAATTCTAGAGGCGCAATACCAGTCAGTGGATATATAACATTCATACTGGGGACGGTTTAAGCCTAAGGCAACCACTAATAATCCGGCACGTCTCATTTAGAGCTGTATCCACTAGGTTGGCGTGAGCAGAACGGTCCCATACTGGCCAGGCATATTCCGCAGCAGAAAAGCAAATCGCCATTCCTGTTGTTCGCAGGCCTTGGGGCGACGCCGCCCATCTGGTGAATGTTAAGCGGCGTAGCAAGTTATATCTGGCATGTACTTTCAGTCGTACATTCTGGCAATTATATTTGTAAGTAACCGACCGGTCTAAAGTAATACCGAGATATTTTGGGTTCAGCACTATGGGTGATTGGAATACAATGCCATGCCATGAGATGTCCAGTTTACGAACCGCTTGCCTGTTACGAACGTGGAAAACGTATGATTGCGTTTGTGAGGGATTGGTCAGTAAGAGCTGCAGAAAATAGTTTCAATCTCTTCGAAGTCAATGGCTTGACAAGTTAATGCCAGGGTATCTACGTTCAGAAAGCGGGTTGTGTTTGGGCCATAGATATAAGAAAGGTTTTTAATATTTCTATGGTTTAGGCTAACCGGTTGATCATTAGTGTATATTATTATGTTGAATAGTGGAGGGGCCAGTACGCTACCTTTCGGTAGCGCATTGTTTGGCTCGCCATCTGCTTTTATCTTCAAGGAAACAACTGAAATCGTCGGTTACTAAGCAGTTCTCGAAGAATCTGGACACACTTTAAATCCTTATACGAAAGGAACTAGCTTTTGCCCGCGGCTTTGCCGGCGTGGAGGTCGGAAAAAACTTATTGAAACCTACACGAACAACTACATGTTTGTGCCAAGTTTCATGGTGATTGGTCAAACGGTGTTGGAGTTTATCAATCTCCTAAATTCCAACATCCATTTTTGTATATAGGTACATACGTATCGGTATCATGCAACACTTTTAGGGCTTACATTAATAAACGTTAGCAGGTGAAGTTCTACTCCTTTGCATGCCAGTTTCATGTTACATTAGGTTACTGTGTCAAAATTTGAAAAATTAATTAAAAAAATGAATGATGGGGAAGTTTAACTTTTTATTGAAACAATATTTTTTCTCATCTAATAATTCACGGTTTTTTAAGGTATCGATTTTATTATTTTATATTTTCTGAAACATATTGTGTTGAGGTTTATTTAGGTTTTTTCGCCGCGTTTTCTGTAGACCTTTTCGAGAGCAACAGTGCTGTAGAATGTAGATCATTATTTTGATGTTAAAAATCTCTTGGAGACTTTGTAATATCTATCCCTAGTACGGTAACGGTAGTACCTACATTTTCTATGAAGTAGCGCGCGATTAGAAAGAATTGCGGTAACCCAGTCACCATCACATCGAGACAGGTCGTGCATCATGTCGCGGCCGTACGGTAGCCTTACTAACCTATGCTTGTCAGCATCACCATAACAGCTATTTATATAGCTTGACTACAAAACTCTACTGCCCTTAAACTAAAAAGGTATGTAGGTATTTGACACCCAAACCGAATTCCGGGAAATATGTCGACAGATGCTGAGAAGTAACTTAGTTTAACACTATTTACATACAAGTAAATTGAAACCATTTCTTTTCAGATTTGATGAAAACCGTGTCCCAAGAAAACACGTCTAGTGTAAGTGGGGAAGTAAAAGCCGCTGAATTGGTGATACTTCTGGATGGCCTAAGAGTCGATCCAACAGTTTTAAGTCAGTCACAAGAGTTGCACGGAGAATCTACTAACAACAGTGGTCCCCTTAATGACGGAGTTCGGGCTCGGATTAGGATACGGAGCAATGCGGAATCTGCTATGCGATCTATTATTCGCTCACAAAACCTAAGAGTAAGTGTTGTGATAATTTAGAATTAAGTGTGATTATTTATTTGACTTGAATGTCTATGAATAAATGTACTCGTAAATATCCAGCCTCCACCAGGCCCGCCGCCGCTTAGCAACGGCACACTGCAGCACGGAGGCCCGAGCGGCGCGGGCGTGGCGGGCAGCGCAGGCGGGCCGGGAGGCGCAGGCGGGCCGGGCAGCGTGGGCGCGCTGCCGGACGTCGGCGCGGGCCCGTCGCACGCGGACGCGGAGCCGGCCGCACCCGGCGTCGCTGTGGTGTACGCCAACCCCGCCGAAGAGCCGCTACCCGCCGGCTGGGAGATGCGCTACGACGTGTACGGCCGCAGGTATCGATGACTTGTCTTTATTAACCCCTGACGTATAAAGAGAGGTGTTATAAATTTGACGGCACTGTCGATCCGTGTGTTCATTGTAGCTTCCAAACCGGTCCGATTTCAATGCTGTATTGTTATTTTAAGGCTTGTTTATTCGGGGTGGTTCTTAGCTATGTTTCACGAAAATGTGTTTAGTAATTTTGAAGGTAATCAGGTCTTTTCTGTTTTTCATGGATCTCAGCCACATAATGGTAATTTATTTTACTTTAACTCGTCCGATCGACTTGGAATTTGGTGTAGGTACTATAATAAATTTTGTTAACAATTATGCTGCAATTATATGGTAACATTTACCTGATGCTGCAGCCAAAATTCTGCGGAATAACCAATTCCTCAACAACTTGCAGTAGACATATCGTGTTTGGCCTCATTCAATTGATCTTGATTGACTTAGAGATGGGGAACATAGTCTAATGATGGAGCAGAAAGGTGGTCACAGGAACTCGGCCTTATAAATCATAGACCAACCCAGTTTGGACCCGCAGGATTGGTCTAGATGAGTAGTTGATAGACAGCCAGTGTAAATGATCTGATGATGTAGGCAAGAAGGTGTTTGGTTGGAGTATGTCAGGATTTTGAATCGTAGACCAATACTTTTACGTTCAAAGCTAGCAACTTATGGTTTTCACACTCATTGTAATATTCAGTAGTTAAATTATAATAAGCAATGATATAAATAATAAAATTGTAGTGTTATATGCTAAAAATTGCTTGGTAAGGCGAGTTGGTCGGGAGTTATAGTAATTTACCATTTAAATACTTATTTCCTTAAAGTTCTACCCTGTCGTTTGATAACAAACTACTTTCCTGAATGTTCTCTGTGCTTCCTACTAAACATACACTGAAGATTTGAACATGTGTGTGGTCGTAGGATTCGTAGCAGTGTCATCCATACTAATATTGATATTCCATACTATAATATAATGTGGAGACGACAATAAATTAAACTGCGTATATCGAATGCCGTTCCCAGTTTGAATACGAAAATTCAATCAAATATATCCAATAGTTTAGTCACGGTCGCTAGTCACTATAGATTGGTAAAACCCATAGTCGGTCCATAAACTAGTATTTACTTTGATTGAAAATATCACTTTTTAAATTTCAATGCTAGGATTTATTTGATAGTTCCAAAATACTCTTAAGCATTAGTATTACCAGTGTTTGCATTTATTGTCGTATTGTTGACTCCACATTGTATAATGATGTGAACGAAAGTAACTCTGTTTGTCTGTATGTTAACACCTTTACGGCTGAACAGGTAAACCAAGACCAGGTCTACTCCAAACATAAATCCGAAGTATCGGCCGAATGTTCGACCGTTTCTTGACTATGGCTAACTATGGCTGACTACAGCGAAACAAAAAAAACGACAGTCAAAGAGATAAGCCAAAGTCAAAAATGTGACTTGAAGTCGGGCAAGGACTCAAAGTCCATAAAGGAAACTGTGAAAGTTATAAAACGTCCGAACAGTCGGCCGATTGTTCGGAGTAGACCCCCTGGGTTAGGACATAGGATACTTTTTATACCGGTAGTACGTTCCCGTGGGATATTTTCCGACATCCACGCGGGCGAAGCTGCGGGCACAGCTAGTTTGAGTTATAAAATAATGATCGATTAACGTTACTTAAGTTATAACTATAACGCTTAAAAAACAGCCTGGCTACTTCCAAAGCAAACGAAGCGATAAATATTCTCGGTCAGGGATTGAAGTAGACATTGCAACCGCCAGATACTACGTTGACCACAACACGCGGTCGACGTCGTGGGAGCGGCCGCAGCCGCTGCCACCAGGCTGGGAAGTGCGGCGCGATGCGCGCGGCCGCGTGTACTACGTGGACCACAACACGCGCACCACGACGTGGCAGCGCCCCGACACGGAGCGCCTGGCGCGCTTCCAGCACTGGCGCGGCGAGCGGCGCCACGTGGTCGCGCAGGGCAACCAGCGCTTCCTCTACCCGCACCCGCAGCCGCCGCACCAGCCGGACTCCGACCACGATCTCAACGCTACCGGTACGTTGCTTGATTAGCCACATAATCGTATCACATTATTTTTTAAATCTGAACTCATTCAACTTATTCTGGCCATCGGCACCGCGATAACAATGAGGTAAAAGGGTATTATTAAAAAAAAATGCTCTCCTTTTAGGTCATAAAACGTAATATGCCTTGTTTTTTTTTTTTGTACTCATGATAATATCGGAGAGCCAAATAAGTCTTGCATAATTATTATGTTTAAATTACTTATTTGGCTCTCTTAGTGATATCTGTATATACAATCATGCATATTTATGTTATCATACCAGCTACGTAAAACAATCTTATCACCTTAATACCGTTCTATCTATGTAGACTTACAGTAAAGAGTATGATAAGTCCTAGTAACAACATTAATGACTTACCTGTTTATTTCGAGCACCGTAACATCATTTTCCTTTTATAATAAAAAAAAACTGGCCAAGAGCGTGTTGGACCACGCACAACGATCCGTAGTTGAGATGAATTTATCCCAAGAACAACTTAACGTTGTAGTTGAAAATAGTAGATTGTTGCATCGAGCGCAAAGTGAGTTATTAATGCACGAGTGTTATGTTGGTGCCCGAGCGCATGCGGGGGCACTAAATTAACACGAGTGCATTAATTACTCAGTTTAGCAAAGTGCGTAATCTACTTTTCTTTCAACTACCAATGTACCTACCGTGATAAAATATACCTACTTAAAATAAAAACTCAAGTTAATAAAAACAAAGTTATTCACTAAGTCGGTTTTATTCAGCTGATTTTTATTTTCAGCCAGTATCTTTTTGATCTAATGCATTGTAAATTAAACTTAATGGAAGACATTAAACATCTGTGGTAAATTTACGTGCATTTGGAATAAATTGGTTCCATCTAACAATGAGAGCATAATTTATATTATGATGCAAAAAGGTTATATTTGCTCCAAATTTTATTGATTTCAAACACCCAGTGCCATCTGTTGCATAATTTTTAAACTAGCTTACAGTAAAGGTTCCAAATGAAATCCATTTAAAAGTTTTTTTTGCGGTTTTCTCGAAATGTATGTTGGAGCGATGCAACCCTTTTATTCGAAAAGCACGTTATATAAAAAAAAAAAACAGTGCATTAATGAAAAACTGTGCAACAATGAGATTTCATATAACATTTCTGCACTGTTTTGGTTCTAAGCAAAAAGTACGTCCTTTGTGATCGGTTTTGTAGTGATTAATGATAATATTGCTATGTATTTGTAAGAAAAGAAAACATAATCTCTAATACATTCCAACTGCAAATGACTGCGCGACAGCAATGACAGGGTTATGTTTTTCTTGCGTATTTATGTATCTTTGTATGTGGGATTATTTATTATACCTTATTATACCCTCGAAGCAACCTAACGGCTGAATGGCGGTTAATACGTGAGGCCGTGAGGAAGTCTATCTACTCGTCTGGGTCTTGAAACAAAACCTAGCCTATAACCAGCTAGGTTTTGTATGAATAAAATCAAAATGGCGGATTTTAGACATAGTGTCTTGAAAATAATATTTTGAACCATGATCATGTGGGGTATCAAAATAAAAGGCTTGAGGACACGTTTCCAAAAATACAACACACTAAAAGGTATAAATTAAAAATAAAATTGGAAAATACAGAATACCCATTTTCAAGCAGTCTGATGTAAATGGTGGCATCAAATCTGATATTGGAGTAAAATTACTGCCTAATGATTTCAGGGAGCAGTGGAGTGGCCGGCACTAGCGTGACGGTAGCTAGTCCGGGCGGCACGCTGGCGGCCCCCGCGGCCCAGGGCCCCACACCCACGCCGGGCCCCGGCGGCCCCGCGCCTGCGCCGCCGGGCCCCGCGGGTGCCGGCAGCTCGCCGGCGCCCGACGACTCGCTGGGCGCCTTGCCGGCGGGCTGGGAGCGCCGCGTGCAGCCCGACGGCCGCGTCTACTACGTCAACCACAAAAATCGCACCACGCAGTGGGAGGACCCGAGGACTCAGGTTACTAGCACACCATCACTACGTTATTTAATATTTTATGGTTATGGAACCATAAAAAAATGACAGGCTGGTGAGCCTTAATGGGTAAAAAAACTGACCTCTTAAGGATCACCAGGCGGCACGGCGCGACATGTCATGGTAAATAATTTTCATAAGCGAAAATTACTGACAATACGTTTCGTGTGAACACGGCCTTAGGGGGTATTTTGTTTTTTTTATTTTTTTTATTAAAAGGAAAACAGTTATATTATGAAAACTTAAAACTAGTACAACAATATTTGCATTTTGCTAATAATGTAACCTACAACACTGTCCACGGGTTATCATAATAATATTAAAAAAAAAACAATTATCGCCAATATATCTGAGAGACGAATATCTGCCGCAGGACTGTGTCAGTGGGGCTCTTAAGTTAGCGTTATTTTACGTAGCAGTTCTTTACACTGATGAGGTCCTACCCTTAGGTAATGGGTAATTACGGCTGGTGTCC
Source organism: Tiliacea citrago (assembly GCA_963921375.1). Taxonomy (NCBI): domain Eukaryota; kingdom Metazoa; phylum Arthropoda; class Insecta; order Lepidoptera; family Noctuidae; genus Tiliacea; species Tiliacea citrago. The sequence goes on along the minus strand of OY992786.1, from coordinate 13,734,136 downwards.
GCAACTCCACGTCAGTATGTGCGTATTTTGCGTACGGATGTCCTACCCTTTTCCTACTTATGGGGTATCGTCAGAACCTTACATCATCCCGAGTGACACAGGCACATTTTTTTTTAATGTTTTTTACGGTCGCTAAAAAAAAAAAACAAGGTACCGTTCTGTGGAACACTGTTTAATCTAAGAGGCCCCCGACTGCAATGACAATTTTATTTATCTGTTTAGTAGACCTTTCGCTTTGTCTATACAGATTATCTAATAACACTTGTTTAAAATTGTTGTTTTCTTTTTGTGAGGTAAGAATCCGCGAAGGCGAGGCCCCAGTTGGCCACACGGAGACTGTATAAACCACGATAGCTGTTTGTGTCATGTACAGGGTCAAGAAATGAGCGCTCTGGAAGAAGCACTGCCGCCAGGATGGGAGATAAGATTCACGGAGGAAGGCACGCGGTACTTCGTGGACCACAACTCGCGCACCACCACGTTCCAGGACCCGCGGCCCGGCGCGCCCAAGGGCCCACAGGGCGCCTATGGCGTGCCGCGCGCCTACGAGCGCTCCTTCCGCTGGAAACTTAGTCAATTCAGATATCTCTGTCAGAGCAATGCCCTACCCAGTCATATTAAAATAACATTATCTCGACAGTCGCTTTTTGAGGATTCTTATCATCAGGTAAATAATTCTCCTATATTTTAGTGAATAGTATACACCCTGTTTATTCATGGTATCATTATTATTTCCAAGGAATAACCTTAAGAGGAAATGCGGGCGGTCTTTTCTCCATAAAAACGCTCTCGCCTGTTTTCTTTCTGGTTTATGACGTTAAAGCAATGATTTTTTACAGTAAAATAAATATCGACTACTTGTATGTCCCCATGTTTTCCTTTTTGATGATACATTATATTTGTAAGCACTAGAACCCTCGGAAAATGCTCAAAATTGCATGTGTAGACCGCTGACAACAGAGGGCTATTGTACAAATTTGACAACTAATAATGAAAAAAGAAAAACATAGGGACACAGTATATACCCTTCTTATTCCGTTTATGAAATATCTTTTAAATTGGTCCAATATTGGAGGAGGAAATAGGCGAGAGCCGAATCTCGAATTATGACTTTTTACCTAGGCTATTCAGTCGGCTCTGCAGCTGTCCTTATCGCACGAATTTGAGGGCGGGGGACGCGGGACGGTCTGCTATACACGTACACAGACGGAAAAGTGATGCGTAGTAGTTGAAAATAATATCGATAAACTAGTGTTGTAAACAGTTATCGATAAACACTTTTACCTTTTTTGCATGTGCTCATTTGGTGGCAAATACAAATTCTTTTTACCTAACTGCCCCAGAAGGAGGGTAATGTTTTTAGAGAGTATGGTCTATTTATTTGGCACGCTCTGCAGGCTAAACGGCTTAATGGATTTTAACATATGAGGTGTCATTAGATTCGTCTTAATTGTGGGAGTGACATAGGCAAATAGGTAATATTTATTTATTGCATCCGCAAATACAAAAAAGGAAGGGAAGGTTTCTTTAAAAATAAATTGTAACTATATCGGTATCAAATAGACGCTAGTAATGAGTCAATTCCAAATATATGTATATTTAAATTAAGAAAACTAAAAAGCTAGAAATAAAGAAAAATATTTAATAAAAAACAAAAAACCCGACTGCAAAAACACATTTATAACTGAAAAGTCTTTGCAGTCGGTTTTTTTTTAGTAGGTAATTAATAGAAAATAAAATAAATTTCTTGTCTACAAATGTTTATTGTATGCAAAACAGTAAATTATATACAGGATAGGTATTCAGTCCACACATCAACGAAATTAAACTTATGACGACGTTCTTTCTCTCACTGGTCTATTTCTTGGTATACGACCATCAATGATTTCTGGCAAAAGGCATTGGTGGTAGAACTTTTCTAATAAAGGTTCAATTTTTTCCCAGAATGCATCATCCCTCTTAATTTTTTGAAAAAGCAAGCCTTTGGGACTCCATACAATGAAATAACAGAACTCTCGACGAGTTATATGTAGTTGGCCTTGTACTTGGTAAAAGTAATTATGATTCTGTTTTAATTGTAACGTTTTGTCTTTAAACGTGCAGAAGTCAATTTTTTTTTGTTGTATTCCTTCTTCAGGTGATAAACTTGCAATTTTATAAGGAAATTTTACCTCTACTATTGAGTCTTCACCTATTAGACCATCCGGGCTTGCCCCTAGAAAGGGTTTATTTTCATCGACAAACAGTCCACACTCCATTATCTGTAACCCCGTTTCCTTGATAAATTGATCGATTGCCTCAGATTCCTTTTCCTTGCCATAATTAGTAGCAGCTGTTCCTTTAAATTCGTTATATAATAACGTTTCTAATATTTTGCGAACTGATGTTTTTGGTCGCATCTTACATATTCGCCCAAAGTTCGATGCCGTGAGCCTCTTACGTCTTTCAATCGCCCATAAGCTATTATCGCTTTGGCCCACTGTTTTCTTTTCAAGATCCTTCGTTGAGAGCAATCCTTCAAGAAATTGTTTTTCTTTTAATTCATACAATGCCAAAGGCATATCTTCTTCCAATTCTAAGCGACCGTAATTTTCATCAGGTCCTGTAGTTTTTTTTCTTTTGCTCGTCACGTCTTTGGGATACGTAAGTTTTCTTTTTCGGCATATCTCTGTTATTTTTTGCGAACGCTGTTTTCGTTCTATAATTTTTTTTGTATATTTGCCAGGACTGTGGCCCTGTATTTTTTTTTGGATGCGTGAATGAATCGCCGCTTCGCTATTCCATGATGTTACTGCTCCATAACATCTTGTCTGATATGACCCCCTTCCTGTAAAGTTGACCCTTTTTCCGCCAGTAAATTTGGCAATTACGTTGTTAAACTGCTCCACAGTATTATTAGTTACGTCCAAAATAAGGCTCTCTGCATTTACTGTTAAAAATAATAAATATTTTTGGATATCAGTCCACAATCCACAACCTTGAAGAGCAATCACAGAGCTTTGATCATTAGTTTTGTTTTCTGGCTTGCAAAAGTATGATGCACAATTTCGATGATCACCAAAGAAGTGGTTTGCGGCATTTTTTATATCGTTTTTAAGATTTTTAACTTTGTCAGTTTGCGTAATATTTTCTTGTTCCTTTCTATAATTTACTGCTCAAGCGACAACAAGCGCCTCAAGCGTAAAACGTTTGCTTCAACCTTTTTTCTTAATTCAACTGGTACAAAGCCTTTGTTGTTGTTTGTTTTCTTTCCCAAGGCTTTTACTTTGTTGCAAAAATTGCGGAGCAAGTGATTTTTGCACTCGATTTTTTGTATGATAAAATCAAGCCCATATGACTTTTTTAGCGTTAATTTCTTCATTATACTAGAGTCACCATCACCTATTAGTTTTTTATATTTGACTCCATGCATTTCCATGCTCCTCGCAAACCCTTCTGCTATAATATCGGCTTCCATAGCATTAGCACTGTCACGCCAGTTTTTAAAGCACCTGTGTTCAGGCACATCCATATTTAATTTTGCACTTCTAGCACATGTGCAACAGTATGAGTTTCTAACCCCCAGAAATAAAACTTTTTTAGTGCGCAGTCCAACTATGCAACCTGCACCGGATGAAGAACTAAATCCACTTTTGTATGATCTCTTTGCCCAGGAACCATCTGCAACCACTGTAATTAAGCGATAACCATTTTCATCAACGTCCCCATTTAAAATAGCTAGTCTTTTTTCTTCTTGGCCAGCTGTGATCATTTCCTCTAAGGCGCATTCTTCAATTGTTGGTGCTAAAACTTGTTCTATATTTGTGTAAGTCGAACGATCCATATTTGGCATATTCATAACACCACAAATTTCATTTAATTGAGCATATCCGTTTCCGGTGCATACTATTCCTTCGACGACAGCAGTATTTATGCTCATTTTAATTTGTGGGTCTTCAGAGTGTACAGTTTCCTTTTTCTTGCACATTTTGCACTCAAAAACAAACTCCCTATGAAAACCACTTCGTCGTTCACGCACAAATTTTAAGTCAGCAAATGTACAATTAGTGTGTTCATGCTTTATTTTTGAGATCTCTGAAAATAAATATTTGATATCAACGATTCTATGTCCTTCTAATCCTTCGTCTTTATTAGTTTCAACAACATTTTCTGGCTCTATATGTAATTCGTCGAGCGTTGGTGATTCTAATGTTGATGACGAGACTGATGAGCTTGCGTGATCTTCTATAAATGAATCATTTGATACAGTCTTGGAAGTCGATGTCGCTAGGTTCGACTGAGGTGCCAAATAATGAACTTGTCGTTTGACACTAAAATTATGTTTTTTTCGTTTAGTACTCGCAAACAAACGGCTTTTTTTTCCTTTTCTGCCTCCTTTACCCATTGTAATGGGATATTTGATCTATCTGGATAAAAAAATACAGTTTTAGGAGATAAAAATACTAATGCAGTTGGCAAACTGGCTGTGACAGATGGACAGACAGACACACGAGTGATCTTATAAGGGTTTCGCTTTTTCTCGGACTTCAAAATTTAAAAAAAGTATAGACAACACCTCAAGTAAAAAGAACTGAAGCATTCCAAATCTTGTCGATTTGTGTAGCACACGCAAATTACGCACGCGGCCTTTGTATAGTACAGACGCCAGCACATCAGTCAAATTTCTTCAAAAGATTTTCAACTTTATCTCTAAAGTATAAGGTTCAATGTTGATTGGGAAAATTTGACAGATTGGGAGTAGGTTGATGAGATGGCGTCTGTACCTAGACCTATCTATGTGAGAAAGAGTATAGGAAGTAGGTGACTTGATTTGGTTTGATTTAAAAAAAAAATTGGTACTGACCAATTTCCTAAACACATAAAATGATGTTAGGTATTCCATTTCACCACAGGTTATACCTACATTGCTTTTAGATTAATAACTAAATCAATTTTGATAAGTACTCACCGAAATCCAATAAATACAGTTTAACAGGATCAGGAAGTCCAGTAAACATAAGCCCAGTCAAAAGAATAGCGGGGAGAACAAGTCCAATAAACAAGTCAAAATCATAAGAGATCAAACACTTCGAACGATGCGAACACCAGAAAATACCAGGAACGACTGGGGGCTGGGGCGATTTCACCGTTACACGACACGTGCGGGAGCGCGCGTCTGAGACACGCACACACTGTCAACTTACACACACATGTATAGGGCGGCCGGCCACCGAGCGCTCGCAGAGCGACGGCGATAGTTTCTTCAAATACCTAATTTTCAAAAGTCCCTGCGCTCGCATTTCCTCTTAAACTCGTTAGCATTAAACCTGAAAACCTTTATCGATATTGATAATTTGAACTGACTCAGGCAAACAAAGGGAAAGGTTTATGTTGTATTTTATACATCCTGTATTATTTTGGAACCTCTCGATAACAGCTTCTTCAGACAATCACACACTGTTTACATTTCATTACACATTACAACTGACCACCACCACCTCTGTCTGAGTAATACCTGATACTAGTTGATCTTCTGTCTCAATTTCATAAACTTCCATGCACTATTACGTCACGGTTTTGTCAAAAGTTCCGGTTAGTACTCTTTCAAGCAAAATCGGTTACCAGAAAATACCTCTGTTTTCAAAGCCAGTTTTCAATCCCTGGGGATTGAAAACCAGTCCTATTTTTTATATTTTTTTTTATAATCTAATATTTCAAAATATAATCAATATGTTGTTCATGAAATAAAGGAGATAATAATAAATTCATTTGAAACAAAATATAATTATTTTAGCTTCTTATCCTTTTTTTTTATTTGTTCTAATCATTTGTATACAATTGGGCCCACTTTCCAATGTTTTTCTTTTTTTTTTTAAATAAATATGACATAAACATAACATCACACCTGTAATCAGAGCTAGGAGGGCGTCGGAGGCGGTTCGCACCGGGTACCGCCTGATTGTGGGTGACACTCGACCGTGAAAAAAAACATGCGGGGCAGTCTTTGAGGATTGCCGATAGAAGTGAAAACTAGCGTTCGGTGACGATGTCGCGAGTTCCATGATTTTTGTTCACCCAAAAAGTACACATATATACACAGTATACATACAGCTCATGGAAAGCGTTCGGTGACGATGACGCGAGTTCCATGATTTTTGTTCACCCAAAAAGTGCTCAAGAAAAAACAGAACTAAAGAAGTTTTCACTTCAAAAAAAAAGTAAACATACTATCACGTTTTTCAACGATAAACCACTTAGGCTTGAAGCCATTGTAACCAAGTTATCCAAACTAAATCATTTAAATAAAGCAAAATAGGGGAAGGAAAAAATCGCGGCAGTGGTATATACTTATAACGAAGTTAAAATGAAAACGAGTAATAGTCGACCAACTTACATTTGCAGTTGGAATGTATCAATCAACTCAGCCTATCGCAGTCCACTGCTGGACATTGGCCTCTCCCAGGCTGCGCCACAACACCCTGTCCTCCGCCTTCCGCATCCAGTCTTTTTTTTTTTTTGCCGGGGTGGAAAATCCTCATGGATGTCTTCCGCCCTGGAGTGGGCGGAGGGGTCTGTCAGACTCTTACTGACTAAAAACCACCCCGGTGTTCCCTTCCCACACTTGCACCGGGGATCTTGGGAGCTAGTATTACTTCCGTGATCCCCGGCTAGTGCCGGCCCGCCTCTGCGGGCCACCTCAAGTCTGCGGGGGGGTGAGGTGTTGGACCCCCCCGCGACGTCTGAAATGGGCGCGCGTGGAACACTACGCGCCGCCACCTCGGGTCCAGTGTGATGGGGGGCGGCGGACGTCCCCGAGTCCGCTGTCCCTGGACCCATTTAGGGGGACCGGAAGAGGGCATTATCTGCCCTCTGCCGACGCCCGGTGCGCCTGCTGCGGGCCGGGTGAGTGGACGAGATCTCCCGCTCCCTTTCCGCAGCCTCCTTCTGCGACACGACTGTTTCGCAGAAGGATACCACCGCGTCCCAGGACTCCTCGCTGCCGGCTATCGACTCGCCCACGGCCGGCAGCGACAGGTCACTGCCTACTCCTGAGATGAGGGCACGGCGAGGCTCCTCCCAAGCGGCACACTCTGCCAGCGTATGCCGCGCCGTGTCCTCCCGGCAGTCGACGCAGTGGTGACACCGGGCGTCCGGCTCCCTGTTTATGCGACACAGGTACTTCCCGAAGCCGCCATGACTCTCACCCGCGATATAGCGTGGATGGTGGAGCGCCCGTGCCGAAAGCCGAACTGGCTCTCGGCCAGGTCAGGCCCCTCTCCGCACAAGTGGCCGACGAGGCGGGCAGCGATTGTCCGCTCAAACATCTTACCCACCTCGTCTAGCAACACTATGGGCCTGTACCCGGACGGTGAGTCCGTAGGGCGCCCCGCCTTCCTGAGCAGGACCAGACGACCAGATTTCCACAAGGTGGGAAACTGGCCCTGCTCAAGGCACGCTGTGTAGAGTCCTCTCAAGTGGGGCTCTAGCTCCTTCAGAGCGAGGGCTAGCGCTTTGCCGTGGATCCCGTCGGGCCCCGGAGCCATGTTCTTGGCCCGGAGCCGCGTCACGGCTGCCCCCATCTCTGTTTGTGTCACCACTGGGACGCTGATGGCGTTCTCTTCATCTGCAGACTCTGCGGCTGTGGGCAAAGCCATCGGCGGTGGAGTATGCTCCGCTCTTGCCGGGAAGAGGGCTGCGACTACCTCCTCCAGCAGCTCAGGTTGGAGACTCTCCGTGAGTGGAGGCGCCGCGGCTCGAAGTTTCCCTCGAACCGCACGATAGGGGCGCCCCCACGGATCTCCGTCTAGAGTCTCCAACATCTCCTCCCTGGCTCACGTCCTCGCTTCGCCGATGGCCAGCCACAGGGCCTGCTTCGCCGCGCGGTACACCTCATACAGCGCGGCTTCTTCGTCAGGGACCCGACGACGTCTCCTCCGGTATCGGGTGTACTGGCGTCTGACCGCTACGCACTCGACACGTAATTGTGCGATCTCGGTAGACCACCAGTACACCTGGCGCCTTACTGGATATGAGTGGACGCGGGGCATGGACGCGTCGCAGATTTGAGTCATCGCCCCGCGGAACCACAGCGCCTCCTTTTCGACGTCGACGGGTCCGTTCGACGCCGACTCCCGGATCCAGGCCTGAACAATAGCGGCCTCCTCGAGAACCTCCCTGTCGATGCGCTTACGCGCCCAGCGCGGACCGTCCCTTCGCGGGGCCGATGGACTACGGCCGCCGGTGGTCTGGGTGGAGACGTCGAATCGGATGTATCCGCATCCAGTCTGACCCAGCCACCTTCTTAAGGTCGTGGGTCCATCTAGCTGGGGGGGCGTCCCACACTACGCTTGCCGATACGCGGTCTCCACTCCAGGACTCGTCTGCTTCGACATAAGGATCCAGTTGGGTTGGGCGGCATTTGGAAAACTGCGTCAAGTCTTCTCGTCGCCTATCCCGCAATATCTGAAGACTAAAGTCTTTAACCAGTGCGTCCTGCCCGTCATGACATACGGTGCCGAAACGTGGACATTGACAGTCGGGCTAGTCCACAAATTCAAGGTCGCGCAGCGTGCTATGGAGCCGGCTATGCTTGGAGTCTCTTTGAAGGATAAGATCAGAAATGAAATTATCCGGAAAAGAACCGAAGTTACCGACATAGCTTGCAGAGTAAGCAAACTGAAGTGGCAGTGAGCTGGCCATGTTTGCCGATGGCCGATGGAGCAGACGAGTCCTGGAGTGGAGACCGCGTTGGAATGTATGGGAGATCATATTTTTCAACTACAATGTCTAGTTTGTTCTTGGGATAAATTCATCCCAACTACGGAACAACTTCACTGTGCGTGGTTCGACACGCACTTGGCCGGTTTTTATTCTTGGGTGATAAGATAAAGATTTATTGTTCAACTAGGACTAGATTACATGACTAGGTAATGTATAAAGCACAAGCATAAAGTTTCTTGATCTAGTTAGTGGTTGCCGTACAGGGGGCCGATCGCGCTAATTTTGAACGGTAATACCAAAACTAAACCCCAACCATAAACGTTACGTTAGACACATTTCGTATCGCGCTAATCATTTCAACGGAAACGATTTAGCTTTACTTTGGAAGTTACGTTGTAGGAACGATCGATCGAACTTTCAATATTGGGTAACGTCAACGAGTTTGTCGCTCAGAAAAAATAGCGCGATACCGTTTCTTACATCAGCTAAACCAAAACTAAACCAAAACCTAAAACGTTCCGTTCGAACGGTAATTACGTTGAGAAATAGCGCGATCGGCCCCCTGGTCTCCTAGATAGGTTACAAAATAACCTGTGTTTAGGAGAAACAGTTCCGATCCCCGTCATAAATGGTGGACTTATGATAGCACGTGTTAAAATGTATGTAATCATTACAGAAAACTAAGTTACTAAACAAAAATAAAACTGAATACAATTATGCGCACCGGGTGTCACCCATGCTAGCTATGCCACTGCCTGTAATCCCGGAAGGGTTAGGCAGAGGTGTACCTATAGTACACCCACATTTCGCCAGTTATGTTTAAGTCCCATGTAATAGGGGGCGAGCCTATTGCCACCAACCGGGCACAAATCAAGACTCCAGGCTGCTACTGAGAAATCCCATATCACTGCCTGACCTGGGAATCGAACCTATGACCTCATGCTTAGCAGGAGCGCTTGCGACCATTAGACCAACGCGGCAGTCAGAATAAATATAACAATAATCATAAAACTCACCAACTCGATCATAATGATTATTTTTTTATTTCAGATAATGAGGTTGCCTGCATACGAGTTGCGCAGGCGATTGTATATAATATTCCGTGGTGAAGAAGGGTTAGATTATGGCGGCGTCAGTAGAGAGTGGTTCTTCTTACTATCTCACGAAGTCTTAAACCCCATGTATTGCCTGTTTGAGTACGCCAACAAAAACAACTACAGCCTCCAGATTAATCCAGCCAGTTACGTCAATCCAGACCATCTCCTTTACTTCAAATTCATTGGAAGGTTTATAGCAATGGCGTTGTATCACGGTAGATTTATTTATTCCGGATTTACAATGCCCTTCTATAAAAGAATGTTAAACAAAAAACTAACCATGAAAGACATAGAATCTATAGATCCTGAGTTTTACAATTCTTTGGTATGGATCAAAGATAATAATATAGACGAATGCGGCCTAGAGATGTGGTATAGTGTGGACTTTGAAGTGTTAGGTCAAGTGATACACCACGAGTTGAAACCGTCCGGTGATAAAGAACGCGTCACCGAGGTAATTTTATATTTACTGATGCTTTTATTACCTGTTATTTTGTGTCTATGCATTGATGCTTCAATATAACTGTTCTAACCGTTTTTAGACAAACAAGGAGAATTATCTTCAGTTAGTCACTCAGTGGCGAATGACTAGAGGAATTGAAGAACAAACTTCAGCATTCTTGGATGGATTTAATGAGGTGAGGCTGTCTGAACCATAATTTAATTATTGATGAAAGAAAGTGGTTCAGTCCTATATTATTTTTATGACATAAGAACCGAGAGTGCAATGATAAATGCACACAGAGGAAATAAATAAATGAAACTTATGAAATTTCTTATTGAAACAATAACTTTTTGATGTCATCAACATTTTTGGTCTTAACCGTTTAACATGTATTTGTAGCAGGTACTAAATATTGTACATTCCAAAACCTACCATTACCAAGATTTGACAATATTTTCACTCAGAGATTCCAAGAAGGAATTCTCCATAGAAACTTAAATTCCATTATAATCGAAACTAGCTTTACTTAATTATATATTTAGGCACCTACAGGTGATGAAGTCAAAAGACTATTCAGAGGTTTTCTATAAATAAAGAATTTCAAAATCTATAAAATATGTATAATAATACTTAGGATCTATCCTGTTTACATTATATGAACTGAAAGGTAAGTATTGTCATCGAAATTATTTTTATAATTTGCTACCCGAAAACTGACTTTATAAATAGGTTCTATAATTGAACATTTCCATAAGAGATTTGTTCTTATGGAACAAATCTTAACTAAAGGAATAGAACGTCCGCAGCGTGCTAGGTTTGTATTTATTTGCCAGTTAATTGAAGTAATAGTCCAGCAGCCACCGCTTGTTTTCTTTTTGTGAGTATGAACAGGCTGAATCTTCGTGAGCAGGTTCGGTTCGACGAGACGCCCAAATTTCTCCCTCTGAAAATTCTCGATAGAGGTAGCTAATGTAGAGAGCAGGGTATAAAACATGTCGATTCGGTGGGGTGTCAAAATTGACTGAGAAACAGTAAGTTTTTTTTAAAATGTTTAGATAATTGGTTGATAAACTCGAAAGACAATAAATTGTCCTACAAAATGGATGGTTTGACTGGAGCGTCCTACACTCCGAATATGTCCAAATAACAAGGTCATCAAAATGATTGATAACAAGCTGATTTTTTGTATGCAGCTTAATAAATATTTGTAGAATCAAATGGCCACATAGTCCTAAAAATGTAGTGGTACGGTTTTCCAGTCCTACGCTTAGAAGTTGTCCATTCACGGTAAGATTTTTTTCATTAAGAGTAGGCAGTCTAAATCAAATTTCGAACGGAAGATCCGCCCCTCGCTCCCCGCCACTCCGTTATGTGCTAAACGCTAATACATCAGTAATAATGTTGAATATCGCGTGCGCTCTTTGATCGTGTTCGAGCACGAAACTAATTAGCGTAAGTCTCGATTCGTTATTTCGTTTATAACTAAAGTAATAATAAAATTGATCTAGAGAATTTATATCTTGTGTCGGGATAATAAACGATATTTTCTTGCTGTGAATATTTATTTTAGACAAAAAAGCTAAACAATGTTGTTTGATTTTAAGAATTATCCTTAAAAAAGATTTTCGAATACAAAATGTATTGAGGGAAAATATTACAATTACGTAACTGTCTTCAACATGGAAAGAAAAAGATCCAATAAATCATGTACTATAGTTTTTGTTAGTCATTTTGCTTGTGTTCAGAATATTGATGCAAATTAACATAAAAATAGGGGGGGGGGGGGCGGCATGGTATATTAATAATTGGCCTAAATAGTGATTCAAATATTTTAAGTCGTTGATTATCTGTGATAACGGTGACCTTAAAACTGTAAGAATTTGTGTAAATAAGTTGTTTATCTGAGATGCATAATTTTGAGAGAATTATTGTAAATTCGTTGATTACCTGTGATTTACAAATACTGCACAATTCACAAATAATTAAGCTGCATACCAAAAATCTACTTGTTATCAATAATTTTGATCACCTCGTTATTTAGACATATTCGGAATGTAGGACGCTCCAGTCAAACCATCCATTTTGTAGGATAATTGTTTTTCCGAGTTTATCGTCCAATTACCTCAATATTAAACAATTGAGCCGTCACGGGACGACTGGCAGATGTGAAACAACGTACTACACGCACATTTACACACTACTACATATAGATTGTATAGTGGCCGATCACCACGCGGCATGCGTCGCCCCGCCAGCAATCGGTTTTACGTGCGCCTATAGATGTTTCACATCAAATAACTTACTGTTATTCAGACAATTTCGACACCCCACCGAATCGACATGTTTTATACCTGCTCTCTACATTAGGCGGTGGCTGCTGGACTATAAGCCAAGAATACATTCTCAGAAAATTTGCTGTTCTTCCACCGGTTGATCAAAGGTTGCTATGTGTACTTATTTTTCCATTGATTTGGTGGCAACAGGCTATCGCTTGAATTTTGTGCCTTAGTAAGTGTAATTGGCGGCGTTAAATCTAAAAACAGTCCAAATGCCTGTCAGACCACGCACAGTTTAGGGTTCCGTATTTACGCATGTATTTCTTACATTTTAGATTATATAGAATTAGAAAATTATTATTTTGCCTTTTCAGGTGGTACCTCTGGAGTGGCTGAAATATTTCGACGAGCGCGAGTTAGAATTAATGCTGTGCGGAATGCAGGAGGTGGATGTAGATGATTGGCAACGAAATACTATTTACAGACATTATACTCGCACGAGCAAGCAGGTTCTTTGGTTTTGGCAGGTTTGTATTATTTTCTATTTGTCACATAATTACGAGTAAATGCCAAAGTACACTCGATACTTATAGCATCGGCGATTTAATCGACTTTAGGAAACTCGATGGTGCGATTAGACTGATGAAGTTATGAAAAATGTTAAATTCAATTTTAGTTTGTTCGACAAATGGATAACGAGAAGCGAGCAAGGTTACTGCAGTTTGTGACTGGTACGTGTCGAGTTCCAGTGGGTGGATTTGCTGAACTTATGGGATCAAATGGACCACAGAGATTCTGTATAGAGAAGGTAATTTCATTTAAATAATAACTAGGATTTCCTCAATGTATTGAATTTGTTTTGTGCCCTTTACAGAGTGGGGATGAAGTAATCACATTAAAATAGTACAGCGTTTAAACTATTTTTAGACAATGGATATTGACCGGGTTTGGACCAAATGTTGCCCAGACATGGGAGTACTTCCAAATGGTTCCTTGCATAAATATACAGGGTGGAAACTTTCAGCGGGGCAGTAAGGGGAAGTACCTTATCCGTTGCAGCTACGCGAAAATGGTCTTAGGAGACTATCCTTATCTTTTTGAGAAATTTTGATCTGCATTCACAGATTTTGAAAAAAATGTACAGTCAACAGGAAAATAAACAATTTTCACAAAAACTTTTTTTTATGCCAATCGATCCTCTTTCTTATAAGGATCAAAAACTCTATTGGACCAATTGAGGTTTGAGTACTAGAAAAGTCATAAATCGCAAAAAAACTTTTCCCATACCTTTCGTAGGAAATGAGACTCGAACTTACATTTTTTACCATCGATAAACTAGCCGCTACAATGAAGACTGGCCAAAAATAAACTTCGTATTTCGAAATCGCATCAATCGAATTCCGGCAATTCGCAAGGCAGTGGATACAAACACAATGATGGTCCTTTAACGTGACCACCTCGCAGTCCAGATCTCACGCGTCTACACTTTTTATGTGGCGCTATTCAAAAATCGAACTTTATAAAAAGGAATACAACAGTGTTCAGGAACTCAAAGATTTACTTACCACGATTCTCTATGGAATTAATCCTAGCACATTATCAGCTGCTACCCACTCTGTAGTAAAGGGAATAAACCTATCGTCAATACAGCTACCATTCTCAACACTTCATAACTTAGAGCACAAAAGTAAAATTTCTAGGTGAGTCCAAATGTAAAGTTTCAAGTTTTTAATTTTAAGGTGAAATAATACCCAAAGTAGAAGTTAAGTATAGTTTTTGTATTTGTTTTTCGATCAGTCTTTTTTGTAGCGGCCAGTTTATCGATGGTAAAAAATGTAAGTTCGAGTCTCATTTCCTACGAAATGTATGGGAAAAGTTTTTTGCGATTTATGACTTTTCTAGTACTCAAACCTCAATTGGTCCAATATAGGGTTTTGATCCTTATAAGAAAGAGGATCGATTGGCATAAAAAAAAGTTTATGTGAAAATTGCTTATTTTCATGCTGACTGTACATTTTTTTCAAAATCTGTGAATGCAGATTTCTGAAAAAGATAAGGATATCCTCCTAAGACCATATTCGCGTAGCTGCAACGGATAAGGTACTTCCCCTTACTGCCCCGCTGAAAGTTTCCACCCTGCATACTTAAATAAATAAAAATAAAAAATCGGTCCCAGGGTTAAAAAGTTATGTGTATAAGGATTTTCTGGTAGTTTTGTACAAATATTTTATTATTGGATACTATGTATAAGATAGCGTTGGTTAGTTTGAACTCGTTGGTTTGGACTCATTGGATATGTATTGACAAGTGCTATATTGACGTGTAAAAGTGTTTGTACAAACCTACTTACAGAAATAAATCATTTATCATTTATTTATCATTTATAACGCTAGGTAGTGTCCAGGGTCTGATGATGGAGCCGGAAGATGGCCAAAGGAACTCCTCATCCAATCAAGATAGCATTATCGTGTTTGGACTCGTTGGCTTAGGCTTTCCAAGGAGTATAGCCCAAGGTTGTATCCAGGGTTTGATCATGGAGCCGGAAGGTGGTCATAGGAACTCCTCAATCAAACAAGATAGTACTATTGTGTTTGGACTCGTTGGCTTTGTGATGACAAGTAGTATAGCACAAGGTTGTATCCAAAGTGTGATGATGGAGCCGGAAGGTGGCCATAGAAAATCCTCAACGAAACGAGACAGCACCATCGTGTTTAGATTCATTGGATATGTATTGACAAGTCCTTTACAAGTGAAGGTGATACAACAGATATTTAAACAATTAATTAAGTACTAATATGCTGAAAAGTTTTGTGAAGGTTTTTATCACTTGTCAATACAGACAATGAGTCCAAATACGATGGTGCTATCTTGTTTAAATGAGGAGGTCCTGTGGCCACCTTTCGGCTCCATCATCAGACCCTGAACATCACCTAGTGTAATAGCACTTGTCAAAACAAAATCAACGAATCCAAACACAATGGTGCTATCTTGTTTTGTTGAGGAGTTCCTATGGCTACCTTCCGGCTCCATCATCACACCCTAAACACCATCTAGTGTAATAACACTTGTCAATACATAACCAATGTGTCTAAACACAACTGTCCTATTTTGTTTGATTGAGGAGTACCTATGGCCACCTTCCGGCTCCATCATGAGCACCTGGACACCATCTGAGTATTTGTTAATACAAAACCAACGAGTTCAAACTCAACGATGCTATCTTATTCAGTTGAAGAGTTCCTATGGCCACTTTCGGACTCCATCATCAGATCAGCTCCTTAGTATCATATTTTTGCGTTCTCACCAAAGTTATAATAGGTTGGGGAAAAAGTTTCTTCGCATTTTTTAAGAAAATTCAAAACATTTTTTAATGTAGTTTATTTACATTTAACTAAAGTATGTAGGTACCATTTTGTTCGATAACTTTTTGCCATCTTGTAGGTAGGGACATGATCCCATTGCTATAGAAATTTTGGGACTTCTGATCAAAATACCGCGACAAGTGGTTTTGGCAGTCCTCTCGTGATGTTAACCTGACACTGCCTAAAGAATTCTGAAGAGACTGAAACAGGTGGAAATCTGAAGGTGCAAGGTCAGGACTATATGGCGGATGCATTAACACCTCCCAGCCAAACTATCTTAATTTTTACTGAGTGGCTAAAGATGTGTGAGGTCTAGCGTTATCATGATGAAAAACCACACCCCTTCTGTTGATTAATTCCGGCCGCTTTCTCTCAACTTCTTGCTTTAATCTAATCAGTTGTTCGCAGTAGAGTTCAGAATCGATAGTCCTGCCTGGTGGTAACAGCTCATAATGAATAATGCCCTTCCAATCCCACCACACTCACAGCCTCACCTTGTTGCGAGTTAACCCGGGTTTCGCCACAGTCTGTGAAGCCTGACCGGCCTTTGACCACGACCTTTTTCGCACGTTCTTGTCGTACGTGGTCCACTTTTCATCACCAGTTATCAACTTCTTCAAAAATGGTTCGGGTCATTACGTCGTAATAAAGAATCACAAATGAGTACACGGTTCATTAGGTTTCTTTCAGTGAGCTCGTGAGGTACCCAAATATCGAGTTTTTTTGTGTACCCATTTTTTTTCATATGTGCCAAAATGTTTTGTGGTCAATTCCCAGTTCTTCAGCTACGTCGTAACTACTGGTATTCGATCTCGCTCCACTTTTTCAAAAATGGCATCCATTTTATCCGTAATAGGGCGACCAGAGCGACGTGCATCTTTGACATCAAAGTTTCCGGATTGAAAACGGTTAAACCAAATTTGTGCTACTCTCACAGACACTGCACTAGGTCCATAAACATGGCAATTTTTTTTCGCGGCTTGCGTTGCATTTTTACCTTTTTTGTAGTAAAATTTTAAAATGTATCGAAATTTTTCATTAGATTCACTCATCTTGACAGTACGAAAAACAAATAAAAATCACACATTTTCCTAATTTGAATTTGGAATTATGTTCTTTAAAATTTAAACTCAATGATACCAAAACCAACCAGATACAAATAGTATAGCCAAAGAGATTTTATTACAAGTTCATACATACTATAATGCGAAAAGACTTTTTCCCCAACCTAATCTATGTATGTTTCAGTTCAATCGGATACCAGGAAGTGCTTAAAAATGGATTACAATGGGAGTAAATGGAAACATACGATCGAAGCGAGCTTGTAAAAACTTAACAAAAATAATTTATCTTAAAATCCCTCGGATAGATTTTGAAGAGCTTTGGTTTACAGACTAGTATAAGCCGAAGGAACATAATGCACTGTGTGTCCATTCTGGGCAGCACTTGGTCCAAGTCCCATATATGGATGGTCAATGTCCTTTTATGGTATTGTTTTGTACCCAAATAATCACTAAGTTTAATCATTCGTTTTTAGTATGAATGTAGATGGCGTTAAGAGTAAGGGAAGAGCAAAGAAACAAATGATTTATTTTTTTCTATTTCAAACTTGACAAACAGTAAAAGCGTCCAAGTTCTCATTAACCTTCACACCACTTCACTTCACTAACCTACAACGATTGTTATAATTAATTAATTTATGATTATTATCGTATTAATTAACGTGTCCTATTGCGCAAACAAAACAAGAAACTTATCTAACTTCATCATCTCCCTTTTCCCAACTATGTTGGGGTTGGCTTCCAGTCTAACCGGATGCAGCTGAATACCAGTATTTTACATGGAGCGACTGCCTATCTAACCTCCGCAATCCAATTATTACTGGGAAACTTATCTAACTTACTTGAATTCAGATTCACAGATAATTTACATTCATTACCAGTTATTCTAGTTATAAAGCTATAAGTAGCTCAAGTTGATTTTTGTGTGAACATTTACAAAAAAAGATTCTTGATAAGTTTTGGGTACAATGTAATTTGAACTTTGTCATGCATGACATTGATTCTGAATTGAAGTTGTATTGTTTGTTGTTTTATTAGTTATATATCTTTTATTTAATAATCTTTTACATATTTGATGCTTTGTCGTTTTGCAGGTTGGAAAAGACACTTGGTTACCCCGGTCACATACGTGTTTTAATCGACTCGACTTACCACCTTACAAGAGCTACGAACAATTATGCGAAAAATTGAATTTTGCTATTGAAGAAACTGAAGGCTTTGGACAGGAATAATGTAATTGTTATATATTATTATTAGAATCACTAAAATAGTTATTGTAAATTATTATAACATGAATGCACCACCTCAAAGTGAGGATAAATCACCAATGGAATTGGTGCTGTCATAAAAAGACCAACCAAATAATTATATGAATATATTTGTAATAAATTACTTCTATATGATAAAACTATGTAGATATTGTTAGTGTATTATGTCGGTTGTTTAAGAAATATTTGTTTGAACTACTTTTAAAACGACGTTCTCTAAAAGTTCATTAAATAATTTTTAAACAGTATGTTCTTTTTATTTTCTGCCTCCGACGAAGCTTGAGTCACAAATTCGGAACACCGTTCCGAGCACATACATCTGTTACCAAGACCGCCGCCGGTTTGTGTTAAAAAACAAGAGCTCTCATCAAGCCAGTGTATGGGTACAATTTACACCGACAGCCCGCGTCGCGGAATTAACGTCCCGAAGATGTGAGCCCCAGAAATTATTAACGAGCAGAGTAAGCTACCTTATGAGCGTGCGGCCTTCGGCGGCCACTGCTAGAAATACCAACAATTTCCATACAATCCAAACATGTCACCGTTTACTCGCACTACAACACAAATGACGTATACAAAGACGGTTTCGAATGGCGCTCACGATAGAAGTAGCAAAAGCTGCCGGCGCGGCGCGGCGATTCCGTGCTCTTTGTATGAACTGTGGGGTGTGTCGATCGATCAGGTTAAGCTTCGCTTGCCGCGGTTGGTCCGTGGATGGGTGACCATCTTTTCATACAGAGATTCCTCCGTGCCTCGGAGAGCATGTAAAGCCGTTGGTCCCGACTGCCATTTGTAGATCTTTGTCAGTTGTTACGGGTCGTCAGAAGCCCAAAAGTCTGACAACCAGTCTTACCAAAGGTTATCGTGTTACCCAGTAACTGGGTTGTGGAGGTCAGATAGGCAGTCGCTGCATGTAATATACTGTTATTCAGCTGCATCTGGTTAGACTGGAAACCTACCACAACATAGTTGCGAAAAGGCTAGGCAGATGTTGATGTGGGATGTTACGAGTGATCCCAACTTTTTGTAGTAAAATATTGTACTGATCGTCGTCGAGTGAACGGGCTTTTTATTTAATTTTCGAGGATTTAAAATCTGGAACGAATCATGTCGAGTTTCAGAGACCACCTGTGTAGAGGGTAAGTAATGAATAAAAACAAAAACAATGAAGTAAGAGTAAGTATTTAATTAAATAATCTATGAAGTGAAAAATTATTTTATGCTAAATAGGTAATGTTAGTAATAAGTATTGAACTGGGAGGTCTACCACCGCCTCATAAAGCGGTATTATTTTAATCTTCAGCGTGGGAAAGAGATGGAACTATCCTGTACGCACTGAAGTAAGATTAAAAGAATACTGCTTTATGAGGTAGTGGTAGGCCCTCTGATATTATAACTTAGCACAGTTTCAAATTAGCAAATTCCTCTGCAATTTTCATTGCTTCCCCAAGATTGGTGTAATTATTTCCGGACGCCTGGCCAGATTCTGCTTTGCCACCACCCTTTCCACCTATAACTGTGGCAACAGACTGAATCCATTCAGAAGCCAACAAACCTTTCTGAATTGCATTTTTAGGCACTGCAGCAAGACAAAATATCTTGTTTGTTTCATCGTCCACAGAAAAGAACATAGCTGCAGTAGTTGGGCAAAGAAGCTTTACTTGTTTTAAGGCACCGTCTAAAGCTTTGGTATTACCAAATGCCTTTAACTCTGAAACAATAACCGTGCTTTCTTTCTTCTCCTCGCAAATTTCTTTAGCTTTTTCTGCAACCTCTGTAATTGTTACAGCTTTTGCAGCTCTTTCTTTATCGTCAAGTTGCTTTTTCAAATTTTTAAGCATAGTTCTTAGTTCTTCTTTTTTCCAATACGAAATCTGAGCTTGAGATATGTCGTTTGTAAGATCGACAATTTTTCTAAGAATTTCCTTTTGATTCACATTGTCACTCTGATCTTTAATGAAATTAGCAACATTATTGACTTCATTTTCTAATGTACTCGATTTACTTATAGCTTTCATTGCCTCTGGTCCAGTCAAAGCAACGATTCGCCGGATTCCTTTTGCGATGCCTTCTTCGCTAACAATCACATAATCTCCAATGTGTCCTGTCTGATGTAAATGAGATCCACCACAAAATTCTACAGATGTTTCGTAGGCAGTTGGTCCATCTGGATTTTTCTCCAATTCTTCAACAGGTACACCAACAGATACGACACGAACTGGATCCGGATAGTGTTCATCAAACATAGCTCTCAGACCTTTAATTTTTTTGGCGTCATTTAAGCTCGTATGTTTAGCGTAAACAGTTTTATTTTTATTTATAATTTCTTTAATCTGATCTTCTGTTTCTTTAATTTGTTTTATAGACATAGGGCCCTTGTTGGTAAAATCAAACCTAAGACGGTCTGGCATGACAAGGGAACCACGTTGATCAGAATCATTTCCAAGAACTTTTCTTAACACATTGTTGAGAACATGAGTGCCCGTGTGATTGTTCATTACAAGTCTTCGCCTTTCAGTATCAATATGCATTGATAACTTATCTCCAACTTTTAGAGAGCCTTCAAGTTTTCCAGTATGTAGTACATATCCTCCCTTAACTTGTACATTATTTATCATGAACTCAACACTCTCGTCGTCTATCTTTACCATATATCCCTCGTCATAAATTTGCCCACCCTGTTCAGCATAAAAATTTGTTTTGTCCAGTATAATGCCGCATTCTTGACCAGATAAGACCTCATTAACAAATTGTTTGTCTTTTCGCAAGGCGACTATAGTTCCAGTACATGAAGAAAAATTATAAACTGCTTCGCTGTCGGTAGATGACGGCACATAGTTATATTTATGTGAATCATCTGTTGGAGGCACACCAGAGTCTTGCAAATGACTTATAGCATGTACATCGAGAGCCAATAAATCTTCTTGACCTGCAACTTTTCCTTGTGAAATTAGTTGAGATTCTTTCTTTGACTTTTCATAAGCATCCATATCTATCGTAAGTCCGTTTTCTTCACACATTAATTGTGTTAGGTCAATTGGAAAACCGTAAGTATCATAAAGCCGCCAGGCAACATCACCAGGTATCACTTTACCAGTTAGTTTCTCAACAGTTCTGTTGAGTAAATTTCTTCCACGTGAAAGTGTTTTCAAGAATTGCACTTCTTCTTCATTTATAAGTTGAATAAGAGATAAAGGATCTTTTGTTATTTCAGGAAAAATATCTCCCAACAATTCGACAATAGTGTGAACTAAAGATCCAAAAAAGCCTGGTTTGGCATTCAGTTTTTCGGAGGCATAACGTATAGCTCTCCTTAAAATTCTTCGAAGTACATAGCCTCTACCAGTGTTGTCTGGACACCCACCATCTGATAAAGCAATAGTTAATGTTCTTGCATGATCAGCCAAAACTCTATAAGCCATGTCTATTCCATCAACATCTTCTGATCCAACTTTTCCAGAATAAGGTCTCACTCCTGTGCCAATTTCAATTGCTTTAAATATAGGCATAAAGAAATCTGTATCATAATTAGCTCTCTTATTTTGAATAACAGACACTAATCTTTCCAGACCTAATCCACAATCAATATGTTTTTTTGGTAGTGACTTTAATGACCCATCTGTTTCTCTGTTGTATTGAATAAACACCAAATTCCAAATTTCCAGTACATCAGGGTCATCCATATTGACGAGATGAGCTGCATCACGTCCTCCAATTCTATCATAATGCAACTCTGAGCATGGACCACATGGACCCGTTTCTCCCATTTCCCAAAAGTTATCTTTCATACTCCCAGGAAGAATATGTGATTCAGGAAGACCTAATTTCAGCCAGATTTCTTTGCATTCTAGATCCGGTTCTAGCCCTGAAGAAGCATCGCCTCCAAAATAAGTAACATACAATCGATCCCCTGACAACTTAAAAACTTCAGTAAGAAGTTCCCAGGCCCATGCACATATTTCTTTTTTGAAGTAATCCCCAAAGGACCAGTTACCCATCATTTCAAAAAATGTGTGATGGTAAACATCTTTACCCACATCATCTAGGTCATTGTGTTTACCTCCAGCTCTTATGCATTTCTGGGTATTAACAACTCGTACATACGAAGCCATATCAGAGTTAGGGTCCACTGACCCTAAAAAGACAGGTTTAAATTGGTTCATACCTGCATTGGTAAATAACAGCGTTGGATCGTCCAAAGGTATTGTAGAAGACGAATGAACATATTTATGCCCCTTATTAATAAAGAAATCAATAAAGGTTTTTCTTATCTGGTTGCCACTCATTGCGGTATCCATTTTTGGGTAAATCTGAAAAATAATAAAGAGGTATGAATCTTATGATAGAATGATATAGAGAAAAAAAAACCCGGCCAAGTGCGAGTTGGACTCGCGCACGAAGGGTTCCGTACCATTATCTATAAAAACGGCAAAAAATCACGTTGGTTGTATGTGAGCCCCCTTAAATATTTGTTTCATTTTAATTTAACTTTTTTTTTTTAAATTAATATATTACTAAATATTCTGTGAATATTTCAAGCGTCTACCTGTAGCCGTTATCAATATATATAAGGTTTATGAGATACAGCCTAGTGACAGACGGACAGACAGACCGACATAAAGACAGACGGCGGAGCCTTAGTAATAGGGTTCCCGTTTTACCCTTTGGGTACGGAACGCTAAAAACTGAAATCTCAGTATTGAATCTTAACTTGATTAGGAATCATTTCTATAATGAAATAAAGTTAAAAAAATTGTGGGGCCCGAGCAGGCGGTTTAAACTACAGATGAAACCGATAGGTAATTGGGCGGAAACCAGATATCTGTTTCTATATAGCTTTAATGCCAAAGAGCTTTGAAAAGTGCAGTGATGAAATTCCGGACCCTTTGAAGGTCATAAGGACAATCGGCTGACACAGAATGTCTCAAAATCAAAATATTTTATTTAACATAAACCTACACGGGCACATAAGAAACGTCAGAAGCTAGGTGCACGGTTCCAATTGGTTAATACACAAAATCCGGTATTTTTGAGGTTTCCATAGCCAAATAGCAAAAACAGAACCCATAATTTCATCATGTCTGACTGATTGGATAACACATAGCCATTGTAGGCTGGTTTTATAGTCACGCCGCACACTGGTCCCGAATGATAAAAAAGTGGACATTAAGAAATTTTTGACAGAAGGTCAACGGATTCGGCTGATTTTTTTTTTGTAGACAGCTGATGCAATTACAAATCACTTTTATACATTGAGTTTTTGCCAAATAAGCCGTATTTTCAGAGAAAAAAAATATTGAAATATTTTTTGTATGAAAGAAATCCTAATTTTGTCTTTATCTTCCAAGATTCAAACGTATTCAAAATAAAACTTAGCGCCGCTTGTAGAGGTGCTAATTGCTCACCACTTTGTCATAGACACTCTTCTGCGATTTTGTGCTCCTTTTGAGTTACAGGCACTTTAAATATTTTTTGTATAAAAAAATTCTAATTTTGTCTTTATCTTCCAAGATTCAAACGTATTCAAAATAAAACTTAGCGCAGCTTGTAGAAGGGCTAATTGCTCACCACTTTGTCATAGACACTCTTCTGCGATTTTGTGCTCCTTTTGAGTTACAGGCACTTTAAATATTTTTTGTATAAAAAAATTCTAATTTTGTCTTTATCTTCCAAGATTCAAACGTATTCAACCTATATTATTATATAGGTTTGTATTTTGACGGTCCTAAGCCCGTTAAAGTACGAAGGAAAAGTTTTAATTGCAATTTATACCTTTTTATCATTCAGCGTTTCCGACGCATTCACTAGCGTTAGATGACCAAATATAGCCCAAATTGTAAGTAATCGGCTAATTAAGCAATGACTCATTACCAAAAAATGCTTATAATCTGAATATGAGTCACACAATAAATTACCTGTACCTGAACATGTCTGTACACGTTTTGAGATATCCAAGTTGTTTATTTGATATATTTAAAATAAGACTTTTTTTAATAGAAAGACATTTATAAGAGTTACTTATTAATGAAGAAAATGTTATTACATCTTAGTCTATCTTTAACAAGATTATTTCTAATCCGCCTGAATTAATTTTTTAACTCTGAAAATACGGCTTATTTAACAAAAAATACATCTTTAAAAGTTACTTGTAATTGTATCAGCTGTCTACAAAAAACTAGTAAAGCTCATCCGACAACGAAAAATTTAAAGTGCCTGTAACTGAAAAGGAGCACAAAATCGCAATTGAGTGTCTATGGCAAAGTGATGAACAATTAACCCCTCTACAAGCTGCGCTAAGTTTTATTTTGAATACGTTTGAATCTTGGAAGATAAAGACAAAATTAGAATTTTTTTATACAAAAAATATTTAAAGTGTCTGTAACTCAAAAGGAGCACAAAATCGCAATTGAGTGTCTATGGCAAAGTGATGAACAATTAACCCCTCTACAAGCTGCGCTAAGTTTTATTTTGAATACGTTTGAATCTTGGAAGATAAAGACAAAATTAGGATTTTTTCATACAAAAAATATTTAAAGTGCATGTAACTCAAAAGGAGCACAAAATCGCAGAAGAGTGTCTATGACAAAGTGGTGAGCAATTAGCCCTTCTACAAGCTGCGCTAAGTTTTATTTTGAATACGTTTGAATCTTGGAAGATAAAGACAAAATTAGAATTTTTTTATACAAAAAATATTTAAAGTGTCTGTAACTCAAAAGGAGCACAAAATCGCAATTGAGTGTCTATGGCAAAGTGATGAACAATTAACCCCTCTACAAGCTGCGCTAAGTTTTATTTTGAATACGTTTGAATCTTGGAAGATAAAGACAAAATTAGGATTTTTTCATACAAAAAATATTTAAAGTGCATGTAACTCAAAAGGAGCACAAAATCGCAGAAGAGTGTCTATGACAAAGTGGTGAGCAATTAGCCCTTCTACAAGCTGCGCTAAGTTTTATTTTGAATACGTTTGAATCTTGGAAGATAAAGACAAAATTAGAATTTTTTTATACAAAAAATATTTAAAGTGCCTGTAACTCAAAAGGAGCACAAAATCGCAGAAGAGTGTCTATGACAAAGTGGTGAGCAATTAGCCCTTCTACAAGCTGCGCTAAGTTTTATTTTGAATACGTTTGAATCTTGGAAGATAAAGACAAAATTAGAATTTTTTTATACAAAAAATATTTAAAGTGCCTGTAACTCAAAAGGAGCACAAAATCGCAGAAGAGTGTCTATGACAAAGTGGTGAGCAATTAGCACCTCTACAAGCGGCGCTAAGTTTTATTATGAATACGTTTGAATCTTGGAAGATAAAGACAAAATTAGGATTTCTTTCATACAAAAAATATTTCAATATTTTTTTTCTCTGAAAATACGGCTTATTTGGCAAAAACTCAATCTATAAAAGTGATTTGTAATTGCATCAGCTGTCTACAAAAAAAAAATCAGCCGAATCCGTTGACCTTCTGTCAAAAATTTCTTAATGTCCACTTTTTTATCATTCGGGACCAGTGTGCGCCGCTGGGTAGCGCGCTTGAACAGCGGTGCACTGTGAAATGAGATTAGTACCGCGCATTCCGCTGCTGCGAGACAATCGTGTACAATAGAGTAACCAAACGGCTTACAGCGCGTCTCAACGGGCGGCGTCACACTAAAACCCATACTGGCCGTAGAAGCGCACAAGCGGCGCGCGCTTCGGTAGCGCTGGCGAACAGCGCGCGTTTACTGAACGCGAACGGCCGCTGCTCAAGCGCGCCACTTTGAAATGTAACTACTACTACCCCATACATCCCGAACACGCGCGCTCCAAGGGCGCTGCCCAAACGCGTAACAATAAAACCAGCCTTACTCGTAGAATTCTGAATAGAAATTCAGCAATTTGGACTGTCTTTTTCAATTGGTCGTTCTGCATCAGCTGGGTAATGCGTAACACACTTACAGTAGTAATGGGTTTAATTTTGATATTTCTCTTTCTCTTCTTTTTCTCTCTCAGTAGAGTAATTTTTAGGGTTCCGTACCCAAAGGGTAAAACGGGAACCCTATTACTAAGGCTCCGCCGTCTGTCTGTCTGTCACCAGGCTGTATCTCATGTACCGTGATAGACAGTTGAAATTTTCACAGATGATGTATTTATGTTGCCGCTATAACAATAAATACTAAAAAATATAATAAAATAAACATTTAAGGGCTAAGGGCTCCCATACAACAAACGAGATTTTTTTTGCCATTTTTACAGATGATTGAGTACGGAAAGAGAGATTACAGTACGGAACCCTTCGTGCGCGAGTCCAACTCGCACTTGGCCGGTTTTTTTCAAACATTTCAATTTTGAAGGATATTGCTTGCGCAATATCCTTTAAAATGATTCAGATTGTGATTGATAATGTGTTATGCAATTAGGGTGCAGGACCATCTAATCATATGATTTAATAATAATATAAAAAATAAAACAAAATTAAGCAGCCATTAGTAGACGATTACAAAAGTTTTTGACAAAGACCTTAAAAAATGACTGAGGTGGGGGTAAAAGTAGGATAACATTTTACTGAAATCCTAATTAGGAAGAAACTCAGGGGAATCAGGAAGGTACGAACCATCCAGACTGGATTAGAATCCTAACTGTCCTAACTCAGACTTTTCTAAATTCAGAGTAGTGTAATAAAGTCTAAGCTAGATTCATCAGTTTCAGATTTTTGATGTTATTGTGAACATCTTTTTGGTCAGTGGGTCGTCTTAGTGGCGGAACATTTTATTTATTAGTTGGTATCAAATGGTTTTAAACATTTTATTACAATATCTTACAATTGCATCATGCTATTGTCTGATATCTATGTACGTAGTATGTATACATAAACACCTAATAAAAAATTGTTATTACCAAAAATTTACAATTTATTCAATTACTGTTAACTGATAGCACATTTCTCTTACATCAATGAAAACATTAGGTAACTTGTTTTCATTACTTGAACTTTATTTCACATAATAATAAATACATAATTAAAATGATGCCGTGTACCATATGGTAAGTAAGTATTATTGTAAGAAAGGTTCTTTGAAATCTTGAAAATAGTAATTATAAGAATATTGACATGGCGATCACAAAATAGGTAATGGATAAATTCTGAATAACCACTTACTGGTTAGATTGTGCAGGAAGTTTGCGTTGCGACTACACTTGTACCCTTACGCCAGCAATGAAAAATCCCCTGTTTGTCAATGTCAGTCCAGTCCAGTCCAGTCACCAGTCAGCACATGAGCTGTGAGGTGAGCACACTCAACCACTCAACACTACCACAGACTACACCACCCACAGACTAAAATTAATTCAAACTCAGAGTTTAATGGCCCGGTTGCTGGGACCTTTTAGCCAAGTCTTTATTTAGATACTTTGTTTTAGGTAATGATGAAATGAATTTTATACAATGCATAATACGTGATATATCCACCCGTACGCTCCTCTTGAGTTTCAGTAAAGACGTGGCAATTTACTGAGACCTCACGCGGACTTCTTGAGAGAACTTGAAGTGTTATGTTGCACTGTTTTGTTTCATTTGCCTACACTAATGCACGTTCACGAACACTAAATGGTTAATAATTCACCATTATTACACATTCATATTCGGCTAAACACAAGTTTTAGAAAATAAAACAAAACTGCTCATCATGACGCTTCACTTTCCCGCCAATAACTCTCCAAACTCAGACTTGTTGAGTCTAGAGAGTAGAGATGACGTTTGTTTAGAGGAAGAGAGGTTTCTTTACGTACGCTTGACTTGGGGAGTAAGCTGGTGAATGCGTGACGAGAGCTTTTCGGAAGCGAGCGAACGGAAGTTGAGAGGGAGATATAAGTTAGTGAAGATAGAAAGAGAGTTACGTTTTTTTATATTACTGTAGGGGCAAGAGAGAGAGATGCGAGCACACATTTTCTTTCTCTCTTTCTCTCATAGCCAGTTGCGCTTCGTATATCTAAGACACAGTGCAGGCCTATTGTTGTAAAGTAAATAAGTTATGAATGTTTTTAGAACTGGCCACTTGTAAACGATATAATAAAAAAATAAGTTCAAATGAAAATGGAACTCTTTGCCAATATTATTGTGTATGTATTTTTTTATTCATTTGTTATTTGATAACGATTCAGACGTAAAGGTGACGCTCTTAGAAATATTCGCAGGTGTCGTATGGAGCACAGAGTACATTCTATGTCAAGGACCCCTTCATGTGCGTTCAGAAAACTTCAAGTTTTAGTTGTTGAATACATCAATAGGTAATAATGATTTTCCGTTTGTAAGTAAAATTTTATAATTGAAATACATTGCAAGATAAAGTTTTGTATAATTTAAAAGCATTTTTTCCATTTCGTAAATATGAGTACGTATGGAGCCGTTTATTATGATATGATGTATGTTGACTTAAAAAAGCTAGGCAGTTGAGAGTATGTCATGCTGATGGTGGCGCATGTGTTGGATCATTCGGTTCCCTACAAAATGGTCGAGCTGGATGGTGCTGATCCACGCGTCATGTTCGTGATCGGGCGCCGTCAGTTGAGACTGGTCATCTCTGAATAGCTGCCAGGGCTTATTTGTTATCTTTTAATCTTATATAATGAAATATTTATAAATATATTTTTTTTTACATTGTTCTCATTTTATAGAAGTGACAAGAATAATGTAACCCATGATTTTGTAACATCTTGATTTAAAAGAGTCACCTTAAAATCGAATAAATTCGTAGCACTGACAGAAGCACGTGTTTAGCCTTCACCACTACCAACGAAAGTCCCTAGGAAGACTTATTTGCGACACAATACGATTCACAATGTCGGGAATGTCACCTGTCATTCTGTCGTTTTTTTTTTTGTTAATGGCATCTCGTAGTTGTCCTTGAGAGGTCGTGACTACTTAACCGGACTGTCCTGAGGCTTCCTTAAGGTTTGAGCTTAAAGCCTCCAGCCAGGGTGAAAATAAATATTATAAACTAAACGACTGCGCGCTAAGGGCACCCCCTGTGGTGTACGGACCTCGGATTAAAGGCGTCGTTGGGGGGAATAGCAAGTTGGGGACAGGCTGGATCAAAGTTTAAAAAAAGATCATCACATTTCGTTTTCAGAGCACACAAAGCAGGCGCTTTCGCTCCCGGTAGGCTTTACTCCGTACTCAACTCACGCAGCAAATTGTCCCTTAAGTGCAAATTGCGTATTTACATAGAGTGCATCCGCCCCACCATGACTTATGCCTGTGCAGTTTTCGTACACGCACAGCCCCACCTCATCCCTATGATGCAGGCACTTCAAAACCGATTTCTCCTTAAAGTTACGGGTGCTCCTTGGTTTGTTCGGAACGAAACCCTACACTTAGATTTAAAAATCCCTACCTTTAGGCAGTTCATGAAGCGCATCGCCTATCCCTGGCGGCGGAATGGCGGGACAGGCTTTCACGCCCTACCACCGGCCTCGCCACCATCGAGGCGGTCCGGCCGGTACTCGAGCCCTGGCTCGGGAGGAGGCACGGCTCCCTGTCGTTTCGGGTGACGCAGGTGCTCTCGGGGCATGGTTGCTTCGGGTGTACCTGTGTCGCATAAACAGGGAGCCGGACGCTCGGTGTCACCACTGCGTCGATTGCCGGGAGGACACGGCGCGGCATACGTTGGCAGAGTGTGCCGCTTGGGAGGAGACACGCCGTGCCCTCATCTCAGGAGTAGGCAGTGACCTGTCGCTGCCGGCTGTGGTCGAGTCGATGGCCGACAGCGAGGAGTCCTGGGACGCGGTGGTATCCTTCTGCGAAACAGTCGTGTCGCAGTAGGAGGCTGCGGAAAGGGAGCGGGAGATCTCGTCCGCTCACCCGGCCCGCAGCAGGCGCACTGGGCGTCATACGGTAGAGGGCAGATAATGCCCTCTTCCAATACTAATGCTGATTCTAATGATTATAACTCTGTAAAGCCATATTTGTTACGGCCGCGAATCATATTCAGTTCAACATACAACCTGTTACTGACCTGCATATTGCAAAAAACGTAATAAAATTTGAATTTCGCGGGCTACCTTTGCGCATCCCCCTTAAGCTCAACCTTAAGGCAGCCACAGGAAAGACCGGTTAAGTAGTCACGGCCTCTCAAGGCCAAGAACGAGATGACATTAAAAAATAAAAAAGGAGTCTGCGGAATTCATTGTTCCGATTGATCTAAATATGATTCGCGGCCGTAACAAATATGGCTTTACAGAGTTATAATCATTAGAATCGGCAATACAACTAACTCTCTTCATAAAATACTATTGAATGACTATTTCTGAAATAATCATTCAGTAGGATTTTATGAACTTAGAGAGTTGTAATGCTGATTCTAATGATTATAAATCTGTAAAGCCATATTTGTTACGGCCGCGAATCATATTTAGATCAACATAAAACCTGTTACTGACCTGCAAATTGCAAAAAACGTAATAAAATTTGAACTTCGCGGGCTACTTGGTCTGTGGCACAGAGTACATTTGTTTATAGGAGGGAGTTCTTGGCGGGAAAGTGAAGCGTCATGATGAGCAGTTTTGTTTTATTTTCTAAAACTTGTGTTTAGCCGAATATTAATGGGTAATAATGGTGGATTATTAACCATTTAGTGTTCGTGAACGTGCATTACTGTAAGCAAATGAAACAAATCAGTGCAACATATCACTTCAAGTTCTCTCAAGAAGTCCGCGTGAGGTCTCGGTAAAGTGCCACGTCTTTACTGAAACTCAAGGGGAGCGTATGGGAGGGGATATCATCTATCATGCATTGTTTAAAATTCATTTCATCATTACCTATTTATTATAAGTTTGTAATTAAATAAAGACTTGGCTAAAAGGTCCCAGCAATCAGGCCATTAAACTACTATGAAAAAAAAATTGTATATAGGAGGTCTGTGGTTCTGTGAACTTCTGTGGTGGGCACAGGTGGTGGGGACCTGTCGGCTGAAGAGATATTTACATTTTATGCAAAACGAACGAGTGTTATTATTCTTGTTGACGTGTTTGTTGAATACGTGCCTTTCTGTACTTAGTTTGTGTCACACCTAACACTGAAATAAGTTAATTTTGTGAATTAAACCACAGTAATGGCGCTGCCATCGGCTTTTTATAAGTTTTATAAAAGCTTTAGAAATAGGGAAATTACAAAACAATTTTGTGGTTATTTACAATACGCAACGAGTAGTAGCCTGGCTATGAATGAGGATTTCGGCGCGAATGCATTGAAGCCCGTATCCGATGACTTGTCCACTGTCACCCCTTACTTTTCAAATACTTTTAATTTAGCAGCGTATGTAAATCATTCGGAAACATTAAAGAATTTAGTTAACCTTAATGTAAACTTAAGTAAAATCGAAAAAAAAACATATATTGTTGATAAAATTTTAAAATTGGATTTTGAAAGAGACATGAAAAGCCATTTAATATATTTAAACGACTTTGTTGGAATGGAAGAAATTGGTAATTTTCTAACTAAGAACCCAATGATTTTATGCGAACCATTAGAAGACCTTCAAGTAAGAGTTAATTATTTATACTCAAAAGGCTTCCAAGAAATTCAAATCAAGAGAATTATTACAAAAAATCCTTTCTGGTTGATGTTCAGGTAAGTTGTTAGTACCTAATCATTTTGTTTGGTACCTAAAATTCACTGTTGTCTACTCAAGAAGCTAAAACGCAGCTCAAATAAATCGCTGCTATATTGTTTTAAACTGAGAAGTTAAGATAATAAAACCAGCATGTTACCAGCTCACTGCCGGGCAAAGGCTGCCTCTCATACAGAGAAGTCATGTCCATTAATCACCATGCTTGCTCAAGGTGGTTTGCTGATTTCAGACTTATTGTATGTATGTAAGTGATTCCTTGCTGGCTATGCTAGCTCTGCCCAGAAGCTCCACAGGCTATGCGGAGCGGCCTCACTGTCTTGAGGATTTATTCCTGTTGAGAATCCATGTAGCTTCTCTCAAACTCATTATAAATATGTACTTTATCTTTCCAGCACAAAACGGATTGACAAAAGATTAGGGTTTTATCAAGAATGCTTGACCTTATGTGGCAAAGAAGTAAGAGATTTGTCTGTTAGGCAACCTAAACTAATAACATACAATTTACATGCTGTGAAATGCAATCTGTTTGTGATAAAAGAAGAGATGGGCTTTGAAGATATTGAAGTAAAAGAACTATTGGTAAACAAACCTAAACTGTTAATGTTGAGTAAGTATTCTATTATGCCTACCGCTCATAATAATTAATATATACAGGCTGACTAAATAAGTTGCTTGGTGAAAAAAAGGTTTTCAAATATTATTTAAATTATATTATTTTAAAATATAAAAAATAAGTATTTTAAATTATAAATTAAATATAATAAAAATAAAAAAATATTATTCCTCTTTCCAAATATGTAAAACTAGCAACCCATCCCAGCTTCGCACAGGCAAGCTTAAATGCCTACTTACATTTTTTTTCTTATCTTACACCCATAGACTTTAGTGTCGTATCAACCTGTTGCGTCGAGCATGTGGGTTACATTAAAATGTAACTGATGTTCCTCCTAATTAGAATACTTACCTATTTTATTTCCAATCTTGCAAATCTTTGAAAAAGTAAAGACTATACAATCATATTGTTTTCATATAACTCTATTGGTTTACGCGGAGCACGCCAGTAAAGGTCCCAGTCGGCATGATTTTTTGTTCTAATTTACACAAAACCATACCATAATTAATTATACACCTAAATCTTCCTCATGAATCACTCCCTCCATTGGGGAAAAACGTATGAAAATCCGTTCAGAACTTTTTCAGTTTATCGCGTTAGATTGGCGCGGACAGACAGACGCGGCGAGCGGATTTGTAAAATAAAATTGTATAGATAAATCATGATAGCGGCGTTAGTTCAGATGTTTTCGCTTCGCGCCAAATTCTTGTATAACTAATACTTACCTTTTTTTTTTAATATTATATTATATTTATATTTCTATCTATGGAACAATCACCAATGATCACGTGATCGCGTTTTCTCGTCTTCACAGATCTGTGATAAAACAAAGATTTCAAAACATGTTGTAATACTAGCATTGAAACTAATCAATCATTAACGTTTTTCAATGTTATATTTTTGACTCATAGCGTTCTAATTTATTTTTTTCTAAATAAAGTTAACGATTGATTCATTTTATGGTGAATCCGCAGCAGTAGCCCGCGAAATTAAAAATTTGTTACGTTTTTTGCAACAAATCTAACTTAGAGAGATATATGAATGATTCTAACGATTATAATTATTATGTAAATACTTATCTGTTATAGTCGCTTATCATATTTTGATCAATATACAACCTGACACTGACCTGCAAATTGCAAAAAAAGTAAGAAAATTTGAATTTCCTGGGCTACAGCTGCGGATTCACCTTAACATCTCAGGGAGTACCAGGAATAATATAAAAATAAAATTATATAATATTATCTTTATTTATTACAGATCAGAGAACCCTGCTGGAAAGATTTAAATTCATCCACAATGTAATGAAAATATCACACCAAAATATACTGAAATTCCCGGAGATATTATTATGTAGGAAATTCAGAATAAAACAACGCCATTTATTTTTGGAAAAATTAGGTCGCGCTCAATATAATCCAAAGAAAGAAAATTATATTCCAATTAAATCTCTGATCGAAGATACAGATGCAGAGTTCTGTAATTTTTTTGCAAAATGCAGTGTTAATGATTTTAATACATTTTTAAAAACACTTTAAATTAACCAGCTTTACCTAATACAATTTTATTTTGGAAGGCATTCAATGAATGATACAAAAGAGCATCAAGGATTCCAGCGACTGTGAAAACTCCTCCAATTATAGCACAGATGTTTGTGGCAAAATGGCCAATGGACCTAAAAAATAAATAAATCAAATTGTAATAATTTAATGTATTACCTATGCGTGCAAAGCGCGAAAACTGAAATGAATAATTGTATATTTAAAGTTTGAATAGTTACCTTTCCTTTTCGGTGTATTTAACCATAAGGGGAGAAAGTTCATAACTGAAAAATGCTCCTGGCATCCCAGATTCTGCATTAGTATTGGACACGGATTTCTGATGTCTTGTTACTGAGAACTGGTTTGTGTGTAACACAGTCTTGTCTAACTTTACATACATAGTTGGGACTATTTTTAAATAGTATTGAAACATTACAGCACCTGAATAAAAAATAGTTATTAGAAGAACATTATTTCAATGACAAGTATATCACTGATTTTATTAAATTATAAAACGTAACTGAATGCACCTACTATTTTATTTCTTGTTGTAAAAAGATAAAGAATAAAAAAATTGAGCAGTCACGGGACGCCTGGCAGATGTGAAACAATAATATATAGACTGTATAGTAGCGACACGTCGCCACGCGGCATGCGTCGCCCCGCCAGCAATCGATTTTACGTGCAGCGTGTTACGGAAAGGGTATATCCATACAAACAGGGTGAAGAGTGCATCTGGTTCAGAATCTCTGTACAAAATTTCAGCTCAAAAATAATAACTTTGAAAATGTTTGATATTTTTTTTTATTTCTCTAGTTTATTAAATTTAAATCATAACAAACGTGTCACCGCACTACGAGGGTCATTATCCAACACCTGTGTCTGTGCGCCTAGCACACCCACACCTGCCACAGCGCCGTACGAACACGCAGCGGCGCGGGCGGCACGATTGGCGGCGGGATCAAACGAATGGATTAAAACGTGTACCGATCAGCTGACTTGGTCTAGTGATGTGTAGAATTCAATTAGAAACATTTGATTTTTATTAGATGTTTCAACTTTATAATTATGTAGGTATTATTAAAAAAAATGATGCCATGTAGTTTGTTATCGCCAAAAGAACCCCTTACCTTTGATATGTATAGGTATACCCTTTCCGTAACATGCTGATGTTTCACATAAAAACAAAATGCTAATGGCAACTTTGAACGTTTTAATTACGGGAATTTATTTGCCTTCAGCGCTTAGCACGAGAACCGTAGAGAAGTGTTTTGTCTATAAAATGACGTTTCCGTGTAGATAGTACACTGACCTCCATGTATTGTGAAATATATGGAGGTCAGTGAGACACTACAAAGTTTTCTTCTGTCTTTTAGCATGGCGATTAAAAAACCTAATGTGTCTTCACTACCCTAGACAATAATTATTGTCTACAACGTCAAGCATGACGTACAATTTTTCTCCGATTTTGACAGTTTGGGATAGAAAACTTTCTTCCGACAAAGTCTAAATAAAAAGGACTAGACAAAGATTCGTTAGTTGTTTTTTCGTTAAGGGGGATGCGCTAAGGTAGCCCGCGAAATTCAAATTTTATTATGTTTTTTGCAATTTGCAGGTCAGTAACAGGTTGTATGTTGATCTAAATATGATTCGCGGCCGTAACAAATATGGCTTTACAGAATTATAATCATTAGAATCAGCATTACAACTCTCGAAGTTCATAAAATCCTACTGAATGATTAGTTCAGAAATTTTAATAGTCATTCAATATGATTTTACGAAGAGAGTTAGTTGTATTGCCGATTCTAATGATTATAATTCTGTAAAGCCATATTTGTTACGGCCGCGAATCATATTTAGATCAACATACAACCTGTTACTGACCTGCAAATTGCAAAAAACGTAATAAAATTTGAATTTCGCGGGCCACCTTAGCGCATCCCCCTTAAGGCGAGTAATTTTAGGCGGTGCTTTGTTGCTTTTATCATTACGCTAAAATGAACATGTTGGGTTCAAATCAATGGAATAAACGAGATGTTCCAAAATGTGTGGAGCCTGGGCCAGGTCCTTATATACACGACTATATATCAAGCTATACAATTTCAGTTTAAGCTGATCTAGCATTTTAAAGGATTTCCGTACAATGAGAGGTCAGCTTATATTGGAAAAGTATAGCTTGATATGTAGCCA
This sequence comes from Tiliacea citrago, assembly GCA_963921375.1. Taxonomy (NCBI): domain Eukaryota; kingdom Metazoa; phylum Arthropoda; class Insecta; order Lepidoptera; family Noctuidae; genus Tiliacea; species Tiliacea citrago. Next base: position 13,697,978 of record OY992786.1, on the reverse strand, counting down.
TGTGTACACTATACTTAAAATAGGAAAATACCATCGAGATATAAGTACTAACGTACTAGAGAAGCTACGTCAAATAACTGAATTGTCCTATTCTTCGTAATTTGAATCTTTAGTTCGCTGCAGCGCTAAAATAATAACAATTCGTCTAACTAATTTACCACAGCGCTAGATTTGCTGCGGAAGTGTATTTATTCTCGGCAAAAAGGTCTTAACGGTGCGACGCGATCGCCGCAGTTGAACGAGACAAAGTAGGAATTTACGGTGTCTTCTACAGCTTTAAAATGGTTTGGTTTGCTGATAAAAAAAGATTGAATCACAACAAAAACCCGTCATGGCGGTAAGCTGTCATTTTATCTCGTCGGCCCCGCGATTTCGACGCGACGCGAGCGGACACCGCGCGGTAACGGCGCCTGTGACAAACGAGGATATCTCGATAGTTACTTACGGGAGCTGGCTAAAAGAGGTGTTGTTAGAATCTTTATGAAATAGGCTCACAAAAGGCTGAAATGAACTTTACGAGCAATTTGTCTCAACCAGAGACCCTTGAGAATATCAACAAATAAAGGTCCCTCAGACTGGCTCACAGTTTAAATTCTGTTGGGTTTATTTTAAATATAAATTACATTCTACAATTTGATAATATTAGTTTATAACCCGTGGTCCCTCCCGTAGTCCCTGGAAGAGATCTATTTTTGGTGAATAATGATGAATGTTTCAAGTAACTAAGAGCTAAAACTAACAGTCTACCATTTTAGTTCGGCAGCATTGTATTTCTCCAGGTACTACGGGAGGGGACCACGGGTAATAAATGATAATATTTACTAATCGATAAACACATTAAAAAGGCATACTGCCATACAAAAACATTTCAGAAATAAATCATCAAAACGAGTCTATAGCTCCGGCGTATTTAGGAGGTGGGCTAAAGGCTTTTTAGCATAGTTAGTTCACTATGTACAGACGCCAGCACATCAAGCTACTACAATCTGTCAAATTTATTTAATAGATTTTCAACTTTATCGCTACAGCTTAAGGTTCAAGGTTGATTGCGAAAATTTGACAGTTTCGGGTAGCTTGAGCTGCTGGCGTCTGTACTAAGTATTTTTAACATTTTTATTAAATATTTTTTTAGTGGCCTGGTTGCTGGGACCTTTTAGTCTTTATTTAGTTATAAACTTTGTTTATGATGAAATGATGCACAATAGATGAAATCCCCGCCCGCTCACTCTCCTTGAGTTTCAGTAAAGATGTGGCACTTCACTGAAACCTCACGCGAACTACTTGAGAGAACTTGGAAGTGATGTTGCACTGTTTTGTTTAATTTACCTACACTAATGCATGTTCACGAACACTTAATGGTTAATAATCCACCATTATTACACATTAATATTCAGCTAAACACAAATTTCAGAAAATAAAACAAAACTGCCAAACTTGACACTTCACTTTCCCGCCAAGAACTCTTAAAAAACTGTTTTGTTTTTTTTTTTTATATTTTAATGGCTTGGTTGCTGGGACCTTATAGCCAAGTCTTTATTTAGTTACAAAACTTTGTTTAAATATTGATGAAATGAAATATTCAATGCATGATGATGATATCCCCACTCCCCTTGAGATTCAGTAAAGACGTGGCACTTTACTGAGACCACACGCGGACTTCTTAAGAGAACTTGAAGTGATAGTTGCACTATTTTGTTTCATTTGCCTACACTAATGCACCTTCACGAACACTAAATGGTTAATAATCCACCATTATTACAAATTAATATTCGGCTAAACACAAGTTTTAGAAAATAAAACAAAACTGCTAATCATGACGCTTCACTTTCCCGCCAAGAACTCCCTTAAAAAACTGTTCCGTGCTTTAAACCACAGATTAAAAATACTAACGAAGATAGATCGTAAAATTAAACGTATTATATCTGATTGCTCGACCGAAATGTAATATTTGACAAAAAACTTATATTATGATATTTCGATCTACGAGGAGTTCTGTGGAGTTTGAAGGTTGATGACTGAAGTGACACTGTTGTGACAGCTGACAATTCACTTCTATCAGTTTCCAAGCACAGAGTAACTAAATCGGTGAGATGCCATGTTGCAAGTTGATAAAAATAATAATCTGTATTTTTCCCGAATTCTACGATTTTTTTTTGAGGAAGTGTACGTAGGGCCCATTTTGAAACATCATTAATTTAGAAAGATGTGATTTGATTATAATTTTGTAAATACATATGTGTTAAAGTCGCGAATCATATTTTGATCAAGATATTATGAAGATACAACCTGACACTGACAATAACAAATGTAAGAAAATTTGAATTTCGCGGTCTACAGCTGCGGGTCCACCTTAGGCTGCCATCAGACGGACTGCATCACAGCAACCACGCGCAGTCGATATATTCCTGATTTCGTAAGTTTCTTACAGTCTGACCATCGAAAGCTGTCCAACAAAAAAAAGCGGCAATTTACAAAATCAAGAGCGATCAACTCTCGCTATACATGCCTTATATATATGAAATACTCATGTAAGTATAGCAGAATATTTCTTGAATAATAAATAGTATCAACTCAGTTTAGAGTGTACAAAGGTACAGCTCATGATTTTTTCTAAATTGCCGCTTTTTTCTTGGACAGCTTTTGTTGGTCAGACTCTAATAAGTATTTGTGCCGAGTTTCTAAACCGACGGAATGTTTTCTTTCTTTCCCGTCCATCTCACTGGACACTGTATTGTTTATGAACGAGTTCGGAACTTGTTCATTTTACATAAGTGGCAACAATGGACAAGTAAAAAAAAGAAAAAAAAGTCCATCTATTTTATTATCTATGCCAGTTGCCAGTTTAGACATTTCTCAGGGCCTGAAGTATTGCTAAAATACTCATACAATTTCTCCTGACACTGGAAAAAAGACTGATCAAAGATGCCCGTACCAGGCGGAGTCTATCAGAGTCAAGGACCATCTTGTTTTGACAAAATGAAAATGGGCTTCATGATTGGATTTTGTGTCGGAATGGCGAGCGGCGGCCTATTCGGCGGTTTTACAGCTTTGAGGTTAGAACTGTCATAATATATTGTTTTTTTGGGCATTTGCCGTTACCTAATTTATCGTTTGTTGCAGATATGGAGCAAGAGGAAGGGAATTAGTACATTCCGTTGGGAAAGTCATGCTTCAAGGTGGGGGAACCTTCGGAACCTTTATGGCCATCGGTACTGGGATCCGTTGTTAATGTTATGGTGGTAAAATACCTACTAATTTTGTACATAAAGTAATTTAAAATAGTGCTTAGTGTGCACCTGTCTATTCTTTTCCTATATATAGTGATTTAATATTATGATTCATGAACAGTTTGTTATTAAATAGTGTTATTGAATACATTTATATTATTTTCCATCTTAGGCTGAAGCACTTGCATACAGAGTTCCTATAAAATATTTGTAATAATTATACTGGTTACTAGTCTTGATGAGACTGAAAACAGTACCTATTACAGACCTTGATAACAGAATATCCTTACTAACATTGTTTCCAGTTGTAAGATTATGGTACCTTCATAGATTACTGAATCTATCTATCACTAGTTGTTTGTATGCTCTATGTTGAATAAATTCAGTTGTTCCTTGCAATGTTGCTGTGGTAGCAGAGGCAGACTAGCAGCCACAGCTGCACTAGGCTGTGTATAGGAGTAGCCGTTACTACTTCTGCTGATATTGCAGCATAAAATACAACATTGCAATCAATTCAACTCATACCTGCCAGATAAGAATTATTTCTTATTTTCGAAGCTTTGCATTACTATTTAGTTAGCTGTCATACCTCCATTATTTACTGAGCTGATATATTGCCAGATGTAGGTTGCATATCTGGCCAACCTAGGTCTGGATGTAGTCAGCCTTATGGATAGTCTGACTCTGGTTTTAAGTCATGTACATGCTGCACCCCTTTAAATAAGCGTTAATTTTGAATATAGGATTTGATCCACTTATATTAAATTAATTTAATATTATAAAAATCTAAGAATTAATAATAATTTCCCTTACCTTCTTTAGCCACACCATTAATTCCATCTAAAGGTGCTGTGTTTGTACCTTCAATATCCGTCCCAAATGATAAATGTTTAATAAAATGGGTTGTATTAAATACTGATGATGAATATGGCTGTACATCATGGACATGTACATGATTAATTGTAAAACTTTTTCCTGGAGCTATATGAAAACTTCCTCCAACCTGGAATGCAATAAAAACATAGTTTTTAACCATCGAAAAAAAGGAGGAGGTTCTCTAATCTACGCTTTCTGCCTGGGTTGTGGATTTGTCCGAAAGGGATACTGTGGCCCTGGCAAACAGGCAAATGAAGGAACACTGGTGGGTTTTAATCAGCAGAGCGGGAAAAAGTTATTTGATAATTCCCACCCAAAACAAAAAAAAACTACGCTATTTTAGTAGTTTTTTTAATGTAGGAGCTTAGTTAGACAAACAGGATTTTTTTTAAATTTTCCTTTTCTGTTTGTTTTTTCGTCGCTTAAATTTTTTGTTAAAACGTTTTTCTCATAGTCAAAAAGTCTACCTTTTAAATCAACTCTAGCATTATTTGAATGAGTGAGTGATTAAGGACGCATTCGCAAAGACTAAAATTAGCAGTTTTTCGGTACATTTTGCGGCAAAATTTTACTAAACCAAATGTAACTAATAATTGCCGCAGATAGACTACTCCTTCATCTCCAATAGTAGCAATTTTTTGTTCGAAAATGTTTTATAATATTGTAAAAAATAATTTCCGTTGCCTCTTCACACAAAATTGACGATTACGTGTCGAGTTTAGGAACATTTCTCTTCAATATAATAACATAAATTAAGTTATTAAAAATATTTTATGTACGCAGACATGTTTAGCTCAAACAGGTAGCAAAAAGAGAACTATCATTATGTTATTTAATAGTCTCAGAAAATAATGTTGAAAAAACCTATTTTTTTTTAAACACGGTAATGTTTTTTTTCTTATTATTTAACAAACCATATAAAGAAATTTAAAAATCACACACTGGGCTTCAGCTATCCGTGTGATAAAATCAAAATTTTATTTTATGATTATACAACTATCTTCATTAAGTAAATCAACGGCGAAATATTTTCGAGAGCGCAAATGTGAATAAACTGATGAACAGGTGAATGAACAGGTGCTGAGACTGACACGAATGGTTTTAATGTTTCAATTATTTCAAGCTTTCTCACAATTAGATAAGATTAGATATTAGAAATTGACGAAAACTTTTTTTTTTGTGATAGCACCCTTAAGTTGCCTAATCTATGGCGACGGTGACATGTATTGAAGCCAGGGACCTACCTACCCATCGAAAGGGTTTTAGATTACGGCTCACCAATCTATACCCGGGATTAGGAACTTCTTTCATTTGTTTTCCCTACAGAAGCTGTCGCAAAACGCGTGTCGTTTGAGTATAATTATATAGGTCGTGAGTTCGTGACAAAGGGGTAACAAAACAACTTAACGATTTTTTTTCAACGTGTGTTACATCGTTTTTTAAAGCCAGCTTTTTTAGTTAGCTCTCAAAACGGTGACGGAAAACATCGTGAGGAAACCGGCATGTCCTAGAACCAAAAATTCGAAGACATGTGACATCTACCAACCCGCACTGGGCCCGCGTCGTGGATTACGGCCCACTCCCTCTCACCGAGAGGAGGCCTCTGTCCCAGCAGTGGGAACATTATAGGCTGATTATGATGTGTGTTACATTTCACTAATCTATGTTCCGTTTCACCCGGCATAACATAATATGACATCACGCCTCACTCACGCCTATATTTCTCGAAGGATTAGGCAAAGGTGTATAGTACAGTCTACTAAACAGTAATAGTACAGTGTCCGAAATAAGTACCTACACCCACTTTTTTGCAGTAGGTAAGTCCCATAACTAAATCTTAAACTCACTCACTGACAGACAACGCACAACCTAAACCGCTAGGTCTAGAAGCATGAAGTTTTGCACAAGAGCTCCTTAAATATTGATGGTGTGCTTAGGCACCTGTTCCACCGCCGGCGATTAACAAGAAGCGAGTAGAGCTAGCAACTAAAAACGAGTTGGCGAGCAGCGAGTGCGCGGCGGCAACGACCGATGACTCGCTGGTATGTGTAGATAAGTACCAAGCGTGAGTCTCTCAGCGAGTGTTCTCACCGCCAAGCGAGCGTTGCCGAGCAAGTACTCTCTATTTTATCTCTTGGCGAGCAGCGAGTGCGCGGCGGCAACTACCGATTACTCGCTGGTATGTGTAGATAAGTACCAAGCGTGAGTCTCTCAGCGAGTGTTCTCACCGCCAAGCGAGCGTTGGCGAGCGAGTACTCTCTATTTTATCTCTTGGCGAGCAGCGAGTGCGCGGCGGCATCGACCGATTACTCGCTGGTATGTGTAGATAAGTACCAAGCGTGAGTCTCTCAGCGAGTGGTCTCACCGCCAAGCGAGCGTTGCCGAGCGAGTATACTCTCTATAATATCTCTTGTCGCTGCGACAAACTAGTACTCGCCGGCGGTGTGAACAGTCAGCGATCACTATTAATATAATAAGTATCTTTTTTACTGACACGGGACCTACATCGCACGTTTCTCGAGAGAAAATATTCGATACCTAGCCGCTTCCTCGTTGGCGGTGGAATTCATCTCCTAAAGAGGTTTAATAGAGGATGTAAGTTTATATGGAAGTTCGTCATTTGAAGTCAGAAACGTGGAAGTTGGTATTTAGACTTCTGTTTATAACCACCTAAAAGTTAGTTGTATCATCGTTTTTAGGGTTCCGTACACAAAGGGTAAAACGGGAACCCTATTACTAAGGCTCCGCCGTCTCTGTCTGTCCGTCTGTTACCAGACTGTATCTCATGGACCGTGATAGCTAGACAGTTGAAATGTTCACAGATGATGTATTTCTGTTGCCGCTATAACAACAAATACTAAAAAACAGAATATAATAAATATTTAAGGGGGCTCCGATACAACAAACGTGATTTTTTTTGCTCGATATCGATAACGGCAACAGGTAGACGCTTGAAATATTCACAGAAAATTTAATTAAGTATATGAATATATAATTAAAATACTTTAAAAATAAATAATTAAAATAAAATAAAACAAATATTTAAGGGAGGCTCCCATACAACAAACGTGATTTTTTTGCCATTTGTATAGATAATGGTACGGAACCCTTCGTGCGCGAGTCCGACTCGCACTTGGCCGGTTTTTTGAAACTCATCCCGTAAGGCTCCTGAGAAGTTGGTGATTGAAAATCCTTGTGGCGGTGAGCCTAGCCAAGCCGGATACAAACCTAGTCTCCGGGCTGCTATTAAAACTAGCAGCTACTACTACTGTTAGAAAACTAGCAGCGGCCGCTGAGTCGTGTCCGTGCTCTGTGGGAAAACCTAATAACATTCTGGGGATCGAACCCAGGACCCCACACTCATCAGTATCCCTTGCAACCACTAGACCAACGAGGCAGTAGAGTCACTTTTGACACTGTTGGTCCGTGGGAAGTTAGGTAGAATAAATTTAAATTCACCACTTAGGTACTAAAAATATTAGTTACACGGTCTAGTGAAATTTCAGAAACGGCCATGCATGCAATGTTGCAACTGCTACAAGGATCTTTCGGCGTTCGAATGCTTAAGCATTTAACTCAAACCTCGAATGACGTTGACGGGGAGGCGTTGTTGGTTTGTGAAATGTATAGAAAAAAACAAGATGGCAGTGTTAGTACCGATTTTGGCCACGTGCCAAAAAGAACCTTGTAGCTCTATAAGTAAGTACACATGATTATTATATTGTTAATACATACTCTGTTGACTTCCATGTATCCATAGATTTGACACCCCTCTTTGAGCGCCAAATTCGTTTTTTCAATGGAGTCATCGTTTTTACATTGTTCTATGGTAGATAAATCAGGTAAGGCCCACCTTCTTAATCTGTATGCTTCTTTCACCTCATCACATGTATTGCAACATCTGTTACAAAAAAATATAAGCTTGGTATAGCCGGTATAGACTTTGAAAATCACAAGTCGCGTCATGTGTAGTTTATTTTATAGACTTAAGGTTTAAATTGCAATGATTTATGCATAGCATAACATCACGCCTGTAATCCCCGAAGGGTTAGGCTGAGGTGTACCTAATAGTACACCCACATTTCGCCAGTTATGTTTAAGTCCCATGTAATAGGGGGCGAGCCTATTGCTATCAACCGGGCACAAATCCAGACTCCGGGCTGCTTCTGAGAAATTCCTAATGGAAAATCCCAATATCACTTTGCCCGACCTGGGAATCGAACCCGGGACCTCATGCTCAGCAGTCGTACTTGCATAGGGCTGCCATAAATGCTGAAACGTCGACATTTGGAATAGAAATGGAGTAAACCATGGATAATTAAAAATCTCGATGAATATTCAGTGGCGGGGCAATACGATTTAGGCAAGATACATTCGACGATGCCCGTGTGAATTGTCTTTCAGAGAGGTCGGGTTTTGTAAGACAGGATTTTGTTATTGAAATTTTAAATTTTTGGCGCAAGCGTAAGTCTAAAGTATCTTAAAATAACGGTGATTTTCCAAAAATAACCTAGGATGCAACAGCAAGCGAAGCTAGCTTGAAAATTTTATCTCCTCGGAAAGGCTAGGTTTTCTTTTGACCATTCATTCAAAAGTAGATGTTACTTTGACGACTTATGCAGAAAAGTATTAGAATTAAGAGAACGTAAAGTTCAAGAACGAGTTCGAAAATTTTGGCATCCTTCTCGGGTTGGTCAGGTACAAAGGAATTCGTGGTCAAACAAACAGCCTTAGCTTCGAAACCACATAAAAACGACTTATTGACCGGGACACGACGCTTCAAACGGGGACATGTCCCGGTGTACGGGGGCGTATGGCAACCCTATTTATGCACAGCATCAACTCTATATTATATTTTTGTGAATACACTGAATCGGAACCATTATGAGTCTAAAAGGCCTACAAGTACAACATTCTCACATGTTGTAGACTCATAGACGTTTTAAGTACCTGGTACTTGTTGACAGTACTATTAACTCTGTCCTCCCATACCTATTAAGTAACCGTGGAGTTTCTTGCCTTTTCCGGAAACGACCAAGTGGAACCGTGTACAGGTGTGCCCATTTAAGTGTATGTGAAATAAAATATTTTTTTTTTTTTTGATTGATGGATTAATAACTTACTGAGATTCATTAAGTGCTGCTCCATAACAACTTCCACATGTTATAATTGCGATTTCAGAAGTGTTTTGTTTTACCTAAAATAAAATACAATATAATATAATAGATTAGTTATGTACAACACACACAACGACAAAAAGTATAGTGAATAGTCCGTCGTCGATCTTGTCTTTTTATGCAGGGAAGTATCTCGAATAATGGTTTTAATCAATGGAGAACTTATTAGGGTTCCGTTTTATTTTGGTAGTCAGTTGGATTGCAAGAAAATAAAGTTTTAATACTTAAATGTATTGTGTTAGGTATCAAATTACCGTCCCCCACTCCCTTATCTCATAAGTTTATATAGCTAAAATAATTTTAATAACATTATAAATATTATATAAGGTAGGCAGCATCGTAAATAGGGTCAAAAGCGCCTCTGCCAAGATTTGAATTTTCCGCCCCCCAATACTTATTTTCTAGAAACGAGAGAGAGCAACGTTAAAAAAAAAATGACACAATAACTTTGTAAGTGTAGTTATGTATTCATTTAAGCATTCAAATAGTTCTTACAATTATGCAGGAAGGGAAACAACACAAGTTCATTTATGCATTATAAAATCTCTTAAAAGTTTACTCTTCTGGCTTTTTCTGGGGTCTAGGTACATCAATACTTTTAGCATGTCAACAAACCCCATAAGGAATTATCTGTACACACTATTTTAAACTCCTGTTGTTGATGTGATTGAGTTTAAGATCAATATATTAATGTAAACAGCTCTTCAACCATTCAAGGTTCAGTACCTATGCAATGTCAATGACAACATATGCATAATTCTCGGCAGGTACGTCGCTTTACATTAAATGAATCCACCCATATGGGAGTAGGGGTTTGGTACATTTGGGCTCAGCATTAAGGACAGTCACAAAGATTACTTGCACTTATGCTTTTGGGAATCTAGGCTGTCAATTTTCATGAGTTTATTTTGACATACCTACATAGAATAACTGCAGCAAGTGAATTTTAAAATTACAAATAAAGTAATGTAGGCAGTATTCATAAACAAATTCAATAATCTTACAGTGGTAGAAGTTGCAATTTCTTGCTTTTTTGGTTCTTCTATAGGATTTCCATTCAAGTCTAGTCGCCTCTTATGGATATTTTGTTCCATTTGTAGATGCTGCTCCCCCGATGAGTCCATAGCATCAAGTACTAAATCTGAAATAGTACACAAAATATATTTTAGGAAATCTTGGATGAAATAGTTTATAAATTCTGTCAATATTGATGCCAAGGAAGCAACCTATTGAGGTTAAGTATGTTCTTTAGTACAATTAACCCTTTTTATGGAACGTGGATCCACAAGAGACACAATGGCTTTTTAATTATTTCTGTAGTTACAACATGTTCAACCAGTTAAACATGCCTTCAAAGTTAAACCATTATTAACATTGAATGTATCAACCGTTCAATATAATAATCTTGAATGGTTGATTCATGAATAAACCTTGGTGGAAAAGACATCCAGGTAAACTTCAAAGCTTCAAACCCATAAAAAGATTCAAAGAGTAATTCAATAGCGATAAGTATAACAAATGTCTTTAATATTAATTTGTATTTCTACTCAATTGTAAGTACATACTCGAGACTATAAATATGCAGGAAGTATAAAATCTCAAAATACAATTAATATGGATATGAAATTGCATGTGGCTGGGTATAGGCATGGTATTGGACACTGATCCTTGGATCATGTTTGTGAATGGGTGCAGTCTTTTAGTACGCAAAATATGTGCATGGAGCTGACATGGAGTTGCGGACACCAGCCCGTATTACGTATGGGTGCCATCAGTTGGGACTGTCCATCTCTTAGCTGCTATGGCATATTTAAACTAATTTTTAATCTTGCATTTAAAAACTATTAAAATGAGTAATAAGAGAGTGCTTGGTGCAATTAAAGTTAAATACTTACAGTTACATGAGATTGATGGAACAATGATATCTAAATTAATTCGTAGTTTATGGCCTCTTGAAGTGTCTACGAACAATTCCTCCGAAATATTTGGGGACATGTAAGTATATAGTTCAGAGAGGAATAATAACACCATAATCAGCCCACCGGTTACAGTAACTGCAATGTGAATATATTTTAATTAGTATTTTATAAATAACGATGGTTAACATTAAAGTAAAGAGTATAAGAATGTTTTACTTGCTGCGCCGGTGGTGGTTTTTATTCTAAAGTCCTCTAGTGTCTTCGCATATGCATCTAATTGCTTAAATTTATCAATTAATTGAGATGACATTTTGATAATCACATGTACCAAATAACATTAATTGTTAAAATTCCACAATTCGTTTGTTTTCTTCTTGAGTTAAGTTTAATAACAGTGCAGCTATACCACCCTCAATCCGTCAAGTCAATTCAAGTAATCCCACTGTCACAAGTCAGTGTCAATCCAAAAGTTAGCCAAAAATGGCGTCACAGACATAAAATACATACACAAGGCTATTTTGGCGCGTGGCCTAAATCGGAACTTATGCCGATATCTTGTTTTTCAGTACATTTTTTATTAAAATTTACCACCAGCGCCACCCCGTCAACGTCATTCGTGCGCCAAAAGATCCTTGTAACATTGTAGTGTCGACCTCGGCACACCTGTCAAATTAACAAAAAAAAAACGTCAAGGCATTCATTGTTCTGAGCATTTACACGCCGCGTTCGATCATTTGTCAAAATGACACTAGGTAATTGAAATGCAGAATTGCAATTGGCCAAGCCCAACATTGACCAATCAACACGCATGTTGTTTTGGGTTTCTCCAGGTTTGTGATTACCATATTGTGATACCATCCTCTACGGTTTTGCGATTTCCTTACTAGGGTAAAAGCTCGTACAGACTAGTGCGATATCGCGGACGCCACGCGACTCTAGTAGCACAATTTCTTTGTCGTTGCCTGTCACGCTAGCGATATCGCGCGAGTCTGTACGAGCCGGAAATCGCAAAACCATAGATGGCGACAGTCATATTATTTTTTTGAACGAACCCCAAGATCCCTTCCCTGGCACGTTCCTGGTACGTTCAAAAAATTATATGACTGTCGCCAGAGACTCACAATAATAGTTTCACAACAATTTTTCTGGTTTAAACAAAAAGAAGAGTCACCTAGTATCCAAATTACAGAGGAGTACCTAACAAATAAACATATTATGTAGGGTTATAGGGTAGGCCGTAACTGCCGAATTAATGGTGATAATAAATGAAAGAAAGGATCTCCGGTATTTCTCTACTCATTCGCGAGCGAGAGGGATCCAAAACTGCATATTGGGCATTGGCAACCCTCTCGCTCGCACGCACCTTAGACTTATGTCCAGTACAGGCCGTTTCATTTTACGTTCAAATACATCGATTGTAACGGATGTTTTTTACTAGGTACTTTGCATCAACAGCAGAAACGAAGCGTTACGTTCGTTACACGGTAAAAATGTTTTACCAACTAAAATTGCTTTTGATGAGAAATGTGATAATTATGGTACATTTGCTTACCATAATGAAAGTATTATGGTACATGGTACAAACACCTGAATTGTGGTACGTATAGCATCAGCGGTAAGATGTTGCTTAGCATTGCTAGCATCCACTAATTTGAATAATGTCCGACTTTTATTGTGATAGCCACGTATCAGGGGCCCTAAAATGGACGCTTTGGCAGAATCATAATATGATCTGCGTACAATTCATACATCCCGCAATTCATCTGTTTGACAGCTGCTATTTGGCAGTAGACTTCAATAAAGCAATTCTTTTTTTTTCCTTTTTCTTCTGGCTTCGCACGGTTTGTGCATTTAGCCAATGTCACGTTTTAGTTTTATAAAAAGGTAGGGAAACAAAATTAATATAAATATAAATTTTAACGGGATTTAGGATAGACGGGATAGGATCAGTATTACGTTAATTACACTATAAAAAAATAAAAAATAAATTACAACTTAATATTATTTAGAGTAATGAATGAAACTATACATTTATAAACAAGAGAGCTATTTGTACAAAGTAAAGAAAGTATTGAGGTAGGAAAAGGAGTATGGAGGGATAAGAGGTTACTAAGAAAGGAAGAACGGTCATATAAGGGACAGGAGAAAAAAATGTGATCTAAGTCGCCTACATCTGTGCCACACAAGCATATGGGATCGTCGATGATATGAAGTTTGGCAAGATGAGCTGGAGAACAAACATGACCCAGTCTCATCCGTATTAGAATGGAAAAGCAATTCTTATTTTGTGGACCATTATACCACCACCATCAACTACCACCGTACCATTGTTCTAACATTTATTTTGTGACGTTTTTCATTCATTACTCTCTCATACCTTGACATTGGCAAATTCATCGAAAGTTATCGATGGAGCCAGAACCTTTAAAAATTGAATTGAATTGACCATGGCATTATATGAAACTTCATGCAAAACTGTCAAACAGATGAATTTCGGGATATGAATTGTACGTAGATCATAGTTTCGTGATAGATTCTGCCAAAGCATCCATTTTAGGCCCCCCTGAGATACACAATAGCTTTATAAAATTAATTTTGAGTAGGTAATGAAAACTTCAAGTATGTGCAGTTTATTGATAAGGCTTTGAATAATTTGGAACAATATTTTAAATGGTAGGTCTTTGTTTACGAAATGTATTATTAATTGTATTTTCTTCAATCGTACTTGTATTGCAGGTTGGTCAGATTTACTCATAGCTCTCCTATGAGAGCCCCTCGGTGTGCGCAAAGGAGTACCTATCTATGTTTCCTGACTTTGATATTTTACAGATACAACGGATTCAACTCTGTCGAATGCTTTCCGGAAATCGAAATACTGAGTGTCCACCTGCGTACCGATGTCCAAGCCACTAGAAATGTAGTCTACATGAATCAGTAGATTCTAAATTATGAAGCGACCCAGCCGAAAACCGTGTTGGGCATCAGATAGAGACATAGGTATTTACGCGTTTATAAATCAAGGTATGTGCTCGAAAACCTTGACAATGGTTGGCAGGATATCGATGGGCCTGTGTTCCTCTTCAGATGGTTTGTCACTGGTTTTAGGGATGGGAGTGACTCGCGAAGTTTCCCAATGCTCTGGGTATAGGTGGACTACGGCGGACGAGAAGGCTAGGTTAAAGAAATATCATAGAGGAGCTGCTAAGATATCATGACACCCTTTAAGGGGGATGCGCTAAGGTAGCCCGCGAAATTCAAATTTTATTACGTTTTTTGCAATTTGCAGGTCAGTAACAGGTTGTATGTTGATCTAAATATGATTCGCGGCCGTAACAAATATGGCTTTACAGAATTATAATCATTAGAATCAGCATTACAACTCTTTAAGTTCATAAAATCCTACTGAATGATTATTTCAGAAATAGTAGTTCAATAGGATTTTACGAAGAGCATTAATTGTATTGCCGATTCTAATGATTATAATCCTGTAAAGCATATTTGTTACGGCCGCGAATCATATTTAGATCAACATACAACCTGACACAGACCTGCAAATTGCAAAAAAGGTAATAAAATTTGAATTTCGCGGGCTACCTTAGCGCATTCCCCTTAAAGATAAATGCTAGAATGTTGTCAAGAAAAAACGAACTACGGAGTTTGAATTTAGCAATCCCTTTAACTACATCCGGTGGGGTTAAAACGGGAAGATGAATATTATATCCCTCATTACTCATACTTAAGTTTCTTGGGTCCAATTTAGGTGTATCGGGCAGAAACAGGGTTGAAAAATACTGACCAAATGCCTTGGCCGCTTTGACACTCGAAAAGGTCTCACCATTGAGTATGACGTTTGGCTTGAAACCGCCCTTTGATCGCAGGCTAGAAACATGCTGCCAGATCTGCCGCGGATTTTTGTTTATGTTATCTTCTAAGGTACTTATTACAGTACAATCTGTAGGCGTTCTGGGTTCTTGCTTTTAGATCCAGACGCAGAGCACTAAACTCCGCTTATGTGATATCACATTTAAAATTTTCGATTTATTAAGCACTTCAGTTTTACGCTGAGTAAATCTCTAGTAAACCAGACTGGATACCGCCTATTTCCAACGATCATTCTCTCCTTTTTTAAATTGGAAGAAACAAATAAGTCATAAATTATTTTGTAAAACTTACCAGCAGCGGAGGGTGTGTCATTGCAACGAAAAACGTATTGCCATGGAGCAGAACGAATTAGATCGCTTAACAGCAGTATCTCTATGTAGTCTGTGCTTAAAAGTGCGAAGTCTCATTTGACAAAGTTTCAATCCCTATTACGATCAATGTTGCTGGGTACCTACGTGCAATTTTTCCCTATCCTTATGCGTTGTGATGGTAATCGCAATATCTAACGGAGGGTGAGGCAAGTCAATTGGAACCAGCTCCGTACCTTTGACATGCTCGCAGTTTACTTCGATAGTTTCCCAAGCCAACAATACGTTTAACTTACTCCCACGCATATTCACCAATTCATTCATCTCAAACACAAAGAAAATGTGGCCACGGATTTCACCAGATGGGAAAACAAAGAATGAAATCGATTTTATAATGACCAATAGAAACAATTGCTTTACAAACTTTGACGTCATTAACCATAGACTGATCAGAGCTGAAATAAAATCAGCACAACCAAAGAAACCTAGACCGAGACAGGAACTAGCAATTGGTAAACTCAGCAAGCATCAAATGGAGCAACTAGTAGTCACCCTAAGAGACAAATTCACAGACTTCAAAGAGAACACAAAGACCATGGGAATTGGGTACTCAGGAAAAGTACAACTGGTTAGAGAATACTATTAAATTCCAATTACAACACACTGCTAAGATCAGATCTGAACCGAGAAAATGGCTAACAACTAATGCCATGAAATTACTAGAGCAAAGAAACCAGCTAATCAACGCAAAAGAAGTATAAGATAGAAGAAGGCATTTAGCGGAAGTTAATAAAGACATCAAAGAAAGTATCAGAACGGACAGGAAAATAAATGGAATGAATATTATCGAAAAACATGTAGCCAAAACGGGAGGTGTTAAAAAAGCTCATAAGGAATTAACAAATTCAAAAGACTGGAGAGAGTTCCTCGGGGCGCGAGACGGTCTGTTGCGCTGAGCCTGGCGCAGTGTCTTCGTTTTGTGACCCAGGAGAACTCACAAAGTGCCTGGGAGCAATTACTTACTTTCCCTTATAGGATTCTGCATGTCCAAAAAAATTTGGCAACCAAAAAAACATTGACGAACCAAATTAAAGATAACTGTAACAATTCGACCCATACTTTAGATCCGAAATTACCTGTTTCCAACAACCTTTTACGAAGAGGCTTATGTTCACATGTAGAATTCAAATTAAGTGAAGGTGACATCAGGGGAGCGGCCAGGCTACTGTTCATTAGTGATGTGGTGGCGCCCTACTCTCCAGAAACTCTTTCAGCCCTGGAGAGTAAACATCCAGCGCCTGCGGATGGTCTCACCTTCCCCGACCCCCCCCTCTCTCCCGATCCGGATTCAACTCCTTTTAATGTTACTGCTCCCCAGCTGATTGCAGTAGTGAGCTCCTTCCGAAGTGGTTCCGCCGGCGGCCTCGACGGCCTGACGGCATTTAAAAGATTTATTGAGTTCAGGCGCCGGGGAAGCTGGTGAGTTGCTTTTGAAGGAGCTTGCGGCTTTATTTAACCTAATGCTCAACGGCGGTGTGAATGATGCCGTCGTCGATGTCTTGTACGGGGCTAACTTATGCGCCCTGCGCAAGAGGGACGGCTGCATTCGTCCCATTGCCGTTGGGTGCACTTATAGGCGTACGGCAGCCAAAATATGCTGTAAATTGTACAGTGATTCTCTAACCAGCAAGTTCCAGCCCCTACAGCTTGGCTTTGGATCCAAAGGCGGCTGCGAGGCTGCCGTACATGCCCTTTCCAGTTCTTTAAATGCCAATAAAGGTGAGGTCGTCCTCAAGGTTGACGTTCAGAATGCCTTCAACTCTGTTAACAGGGACACTTTGTTGGCTGAAGTAAAAAAGGAGTTACCACAAATTTATCGCTTTATGTGGCAGTGCTACAGGCACCCATCAAAATTATTGTACAAAGACAACGTTTTGGAATCAGCGGTCGGATGCCAACAAGGTGATCCTCTCGGGCCAGTCATTTTCAGTTTGGCTATCCATCCCATAATTCAACAACTAAATTCAAAATTTAATGTATGGTATTTAGATGATGGTACACTAGGAGGTGACGTAGACACCGTTCTAAAAGATCTTCAATTCTTAAAGCAGCAGTTCCAATCCATAGGCCTTAACCTCAACAACTCCAAATGCGAAATTTACCTTTGCGACAATACTGACAGACAATTGACTATACAAAAATTCAATTCAATAGCCCCCGATATCAAAGTTTTGGAAAAAAGTTCACTGCACCTCCTAGGGTCCCCAATTTTAGAAGACAGTTTTTCATCATTCATCGAGGAAAAAATTAAACATTTTAATGACATTTCGGATAGACTTTCTAAAATTATGTTACACTCTGCATTCACCCTTATCAGATATTGCTGTTTCGGTCCAAATTTTATGTATTTTCTCCGCTCTTCCTCTTTATGGAAGCAGCCCCAACTTTTAGACAAAATCGATCATATTATTCGAACAACTCTAACATCAATTTTAAATGTGGCATTGGACGACCGCGTGTGGCTGCAAGCCACACTACCCATTCGTTTTGGTGGGCTCGGCGTCCGCAAAATTTCTAGTGTAAGCCTACGTTTTTTTACATCAAGCGTTCCTGTCCTCGGTCCACAGCACCGAAAAGTTAACCACAAGAATCTTAGCCCCTTCTCAGGTTGACTCTGAAGTGCCGTGTTTGTCCGATGCGGTGAACGCCTGGAAAGTGGCTTGCCCGGATACGGTTCAGCCCGAGAACCCGTCTTCCCAGAGACAGTGGGATGAGCCGCTCTGCAGGTTGGTACGGAATAAACTCATTAATACGTCCACCAATACTGCTGAGCGTGCCCGCCTGCTGGCTGTGGGTGAATGGGAGTCGGGCCTCTGGCTTCAGGCGCTACCGTCACCCAACATAGGCACCATGCTGGGTGACACCACATTCCGGCTCGCTACATGTTTGTGTCTGGGCGCCCCTTGCGGGGCTCCACATCGCTGTCAGTGCGGTGAAGGAGTCGACTGCCTCGGACACCATGGCCTATCCTGCAGCAAGAGCGCTGGTCGGATGGCACGGCACGCCAGTATTAATGACATCATCCGTCGGGCTCTTGTCACCGCTCTTGTGCCAGCTGTTTTAGAACCCAATGGCTTGGCGCGCGACGATGGGAAGAGGCCAGACGGAATGACCATAATGCCATGGAAGTTGGGTAGGCCTTTGGTGTGGGATGCAACCTGTGTCGACACCCTCGCGCCATCCCATCTTCCTGGCACGGCGAGTTGTGCTGGGGCGGCAGCTGCAGGAGCAGAAAATCTCAAACGGCGCAAATATAATAACCTTATTGGGAGCTATATGTTTGAGCCGTTTGGGGTTGAAACACTAGGGCCTTGGGGTCCGAGTGCTCATCAAGTATTTCGGGACATCGCCAAGCGGTTGGTCGACTCTTCACTGGACCAGAGGGCTGGCCTATTTAACCCAAAGAATCAGTATTGACATCCAACGTGGCAATGCTGCCAGCCTTTTGGGCACTTTTCCATTTGACAGCGATGCGGACGAATTTTTTGATGCCCAATGAGCACTTCCACTTTTTAATTATTTTATTATATACCTACTTGTACATATTATACATATTTTAGAGTTAGCTTGTATATTTTAATTAAGGACCAATTGTTATAAATAAATAAAAAGACTGGATCGCAAAAATTAAAAATGACAGCGGAGAACGGAACCACCACATAACTAACATATTAGGAATCGCCACATCCTATTACAAAAAAATATATGAACACTACACCGCTCGAGACAAAAACGACCTAGCGGAAATCTCAAATATCCCTAACATCCTTCTGACTGAAGTAAAAGCTATAAATAGTCAAAAGAGAGACAAAGCACCAGGACCCGACGGTATAAACAACGAAATCCTAAAAGAAAGCAAAGAAAGTATAACACCACTTCTCACTGACATGTTTTACAAGATACTAAATAACGAAATTATCCCACGGCAATCAAACATTATTCTTCTATATAAGAAAGGAGACAAATATGAAATCGGGAACTACCAGCCTTATGTCCAACATATACAAGGTATTTGCCAAGATCATACTAAATCGGATTGAGATAATATTAGACGAACACCATCCCATTGAGCACTTGAGCAGGCAGGTTTTCGTAAAGGCTCTTCAGAGATCGACCACAAGTACTTAAAAGTAGTACGCCAAGTTAGGGAGAAGTATAAAGAATACCAAAATACCTACTACATCGCATTAATCGATTATAGCAAAGCATTCGATTCTTTGTTTCACGAAAAGATATGGGAGTCATTAAAAGAACAAGGAATTGAACGCAAATACATCCGCTTGATAAAGAATGTCTACAGTCAGAGTACTGGGAGAATCCAATTAGAAAAGAAAGACGAACCTTTCAGAGTAGGCAAAGGCGTACGACAAGGAGATGTCACCAAAATTATTCTCGGGGGTACTAGAATCAATATTCAGAGGTCTTAATTGGGAAAATCTCGGTATCAATGTAGACGATGTCTCGTTAACTCACTTGAGATTCGCAGATGATATTGTGTTATTTGCAAAATCCCCGGAAGACATAACAAAAATTATAAACGAACTGGCAACGGAAAGCGAGAAGGTAGGGTTAAAACTGAACTCGGAAAAAACTAGAGTAATGCGAAATGGAGAGAGAATTACTATAAATTTAGGAAACAACCAAATTGATTATACAGATGAATATACCTGTACACCTATACCTGAGACAGCTAATAACAGATGATAATCCGATGCGCAAAAAAGTTGAAAGAAGAATAACCAATGGCTGGAGAAGGTACTGGGGTTTGAAAGAGATTATGAAAGATAAAAGCCTGCATAATATGAATATAAAAGCAAACTATTTAATACTTGCATACTACCAGTTCTCATGTACAGCAGCTAAACATGGACCTTGTCACAAAACACGACTAGCAAACTTGCAACATGCCAATACACAATGGAAAGGAGCATGATGAATATGAAAAAGACAGACCGACTGAGGAACCGTGTAATAAGAACTAAAACAAAGGATAAAGACATAACGTGCAAAATTAGAAGGCTTAAATGGCGATGGGCAGGGCGTATGGGTATTATACGTCTAGGAAAACGCCTGTTAATGCGTGTTTCCTCGACCTTTCCAAAGCGTTTGATATCAATTGTGTAAGGTGGACAGGCTCGTTATCGGATGTGTATAGGCTGGAGTGCGGGGTGAGGCAGGGTGGCCTGACCTCCCCTCGCCCCTTCAGTCTGTACATAAACCGGTTGATCGTCGAGCTCAGCAACACCTATCAGGGTTGTTATGTGGACGGAGTATGCGTCAACAATATTAGTTATGCTGATGATATGGTGTTGCTGAGCCCTTCGATTAACGCAATGATTGGCCTGCTTACGACATGTGAGAGGTACGCGGAGGCTCACGGACTCAGATACAATGTTAAGAAAAGTGAGGTACTAGTCTTTAAGGCAGGTTCTAAAACGTACCCGATTGAACCACAATTGAAACTTTGCGGGAGTTCCTTAAAACAAGTCACTACTTTCAAGTATCTGGGCCACTGGGTTTCCGAAGACCTAAAAGACACTCTGGATATTGAGCGTGAGCGCAGGGCGTTGGCTGTCCGCTGCAATATGTTGGCTCGCAGATTTGCAAAATGCACGACTGAAGTAAAGGCTACACTATTTACAGCGTACTGTCAGTCGTTCTATACATGCAGTCTGTGAGTCAACAACACGCAGAGGGCATACAGAGCTCTGCGCGTACAATACAATAATGCTTTCCGGATGTTGATGGGGTTGCCGGGCTACTGCAGTGCTTCCGGCATGTTCGCAGAGGCGAGAATAGATGGCTTTCACGCCATCATGCGCAAGCGTTGCGCTTCCACCATGCGCAGGGTACGCGCCAGCCCCAACAACATCCTAAAAACTACAGCTGATAGGTGGGACAGCCCCATACTGGGACATTGGATACGCCTACATGCCACTGCGGCGTAGTAATTAATAGTCTGTGTTGTTTTTCTGGTAGATTTAAGTACTAACACTAGTTTCTAAGTCGTGTGTATACTAATCAATTGGACTATCTGGGTCTGAAATAAAAGTTTTTTTTTTATATGATAAGAGGAAAAGACAAGTGGAGCAAAATTGTGACACGATGGTATCCTAGAGAAGGTAAAAGGAAAAGAGGTAGACCACAAAAAAGATGGGATGACGACTTAAGACAAGTGGCAGGCGTCACATGGAACAGAGTGGCTCAAGAAAGACATGAGTGGAAAAGGTTGGAGGAGGCGTTTGTCGACTTCCGCCGCCCCCCATCACACTGGATCCGAGGTGGCGGCGCGTAGTGTTCCACGCGCGCCCCTTTCAGACGTCGCGGGGGTGGTCTAACACCTCACCCCCCCCGCAGATTTGAGGTGGCCCGCAGAGGCGGGCCGGCACTAGCCGGGGATCACGGAAGTAATACTAGCTCCCAAGATCCCCGGTGCAAGTGTGGGAGGGGAACACCGGGGTGGTTTTTAGTCTGTAAGAATCTGACAGACCCCTCCGCCCACCCCAGGGCGGAGGACATCCATGAGGATTTTCCACCCCGGCAACAAAAAAAAGAAAAAAGAAAAAAAGGCCTTTGTCGACTGGCAAACAGATCTCTAGAAAATAAGTAAAACTTTAAACTTTAAGTTTTCTATGTATTTTGTCATATAATTGTAATATGGATCTGAAATTAAAGCCTTCGATACAGCGTCTTTTATTTTTAAACCGAAAAACACGAAAAATCCGGTTTTGTTATCCTAAAAAACCCGGGTTTAGGATCAGTCGGTTATCCGGTTTTTACGGTTATCCGGTTTGCATGCCCTAGTCACAGCCGATTGGCTCCGAATCTACTGGACCGATTAAGTTGAAATTTGGTAGACATATGAACTTTTGTGACACAAACACGGACGTGTTACGTAAATAAATGAATTTTGATTATGGGGGTCACTTTTGGGGGCAAATGAAATTAAAAAAAAAGTTTAACAGACTTTACCGTGTGACATATCAAATGTATGTATGTACATAATAATGTATGTATGTTTATTTCTTTTATTTCTATGGCACGCTCTGTAGCCTAAACGATTCCGATTCGTTTTCATTGCAGGAGTGACATAGGGTAAAACATTTTAATATGGCATCTGCAAATAAAAACTCAAACTCATTATATATAACAATTTAAGCGGCTCCTCCCCCCCTTTGGGAGAGGCCTATGTCCAGCAGTGGACGCCTTTCGGCTGAAATGAAGCGGCTATTTTGACAGAAACTACAAATACAGAAACGACATTTTCTTTTCTAAAATCTAGCCCATCCTATCTTGCTAACCTTACTTTACCGTATAGCTTTAAGCTTATTTAAGTAATTACCAATACTTAACTAAATTTGTGCTAAAAAGCTTAAAATAAAACAAATTATTACAAAAAAACAAAAAGCCCAACTGCAAAAAAAAACGAACTGAAAAAATGGAAACAAGATAAAACGAAAAACGACTATCCTTTAACACTTTCGACTCCACCCACTTTTCGTAGAGCTCATACGCCATGCCGCCATACAATAAAGCAAGTTATAATGAAACAAAAATTTGAATAAAAATATTAATATAATATAGCCTTTTATTCAGATTCTGAATAAAAGGCTATAAAAAGCTTAAAATAAAACAAATTATTACAAAAAGCAAAAAGCCCAACTGCAAAAAAACGAACTGAAGAAATGGAAACAAGATAAAACGAAAAACGAATATCCTTTAACACTTTCGACTCCACCCCCTTTTCGTAGATCTCATACGCTATGCCGCCATACATTATAGCAAGTATCATTATATTCAGAATCTGAATAAAATTATATTATTATATTTTTATTCAATTTTTTTTTTCATTATAACTTGCTATAATGTATGGCGGCATGGCGTACGAGCTCTACGAAAAGTGGGTGGAGTCGAAAGTGTTAAAGGATAGTCGTTTTTCGTTTTATCTTGTTTCCATTTTTTCGGTTCGTTTTTTTGCAGTTGGGCTTTTTGCTCTTTGTAATAATTTGTTTTATTTTAAGCTTTTTAGCACAAAGCGCATTCATGAACAAATTGTTTAGTTAAGTATTGGTAATTACTTAAATAAGCTTAAAGCTATACGGTAAAGTAAGGTTAGCAAGATAGAATGGGCTAGATTTTAGAAAAGAAAATGTACTTTTTTGTTTAGGTCCCAACATCGTTTTAGATAAAGAGGTGCTTGAAACTGTTGTCTCGGTAGTGTTTCTGGGTATAACAGTACATGCCAAACTTCAGTGGGGACCTCATATATCAAGCCTAGCGGGAAGGCTCAGTTCGGCCGCATACGCCGCGCGCCGTCAGGAAAGTAAGACAATACACTGAAGTTGATACAGCCCGATTAGTCTATTTTAGTTATTTTCATAGCGTTATGTCTCACTGTATTCTGCTGTGGGGTAAAGCAGCTGACATTCAAAATATATTTGTACTTCAAAAACGAGCTGTTCGAGCAATTTACCAGCTGGGTGCCAGAGTTTCTCTAAGAGATTTTTTTTTAAATATTGGTATACTCACGGTGGCATCACAATTCATCTTTGCCAACATCTTATATGATAGGCAAAATATACTCTTATACACTAAAAACAGTGATATTCACAATATTAACACTAGAAATAAGGATAAATTACGTGCTCCATTTCACCGGCTTCATAAGGTTCATAACTCGTTTGTTGGACTTGGTATAACTTTTTATAACAAGCTTCCCTCTTCTTTGTTAGATTTGCCTTTTAATGCGTTTAAAGTTAAATCCAATCTTTGTTCAAAGGCATACTATTCTATCAATGACTACTTAAACGATAAGAATAGTTGGTCGCTGTGATTAACTCAAGACAATGTTCATGTTCTTTCTCCAGAATTAGCGTACCTACTGACAGGTTATATGAATTCATATAATCGTTTATTTTATTTGACTTCTTTCTAAGTCAATTTATTTTTATTTATTAGTGACATAATATACTCATGAAAATGTTTTTTTTATGATTTGTATTGCAATAAGTAGTTAGCTAGCGACCTCGACAATTGATTATATTATTCTTGCCTGAGCAACCGGCAGCAAGTTCGTCGTGCGCCCTTAAATGTCACTGCTTGCGGTAGCGTCGGGGGTCGGGTTGCCTCCTTCCCTCAAATATGGCGATGGGGGTGATGGCTGATCTTTGCGTTATGCTCGTGACCGGTGTTGCTTGTGGTGACTGGTCGTCTTGCTGACCATGGTTTTGTTATTGTTATTAATGATTAATTGTTTTTTATTTTACTTCGATGGTGCTAGGTTATCATTTGTGACTTCGAGTTACAGCTATAGCTTTATGTAAGCGGGCACACCCATTATGCCTGGAGGCTTTTATTTAGGTACGTTCTGTTTACGTTATTTCTGCTTGAGTATAGTTTTCGACGATTTTTATGTTTTTTTTTTGTATAGTGTGCTAGCTAACATAAGGCAAATAATTTAATTTAATGTTGTGTTGCGTAATGCAAATTCTTTTACATTTTATTGTATAGATTCAAGTTTTATATCTGAACAGACAGCTGTGCTGCTGGGGAGTTTGTTGCGCCACTTCTTCTTCCTAGCTAAAGCACTAGGAAGTGGTGAAGGGTGGGCGTTTTTAGGGGACTGTCTTATGTAATTTTTGACATTCGAAAAGTGCTGTTTCTCAGCCTAGTTTGAATAAATGACTTTTGATTTTGTATTTGTAGTTTCTGTCAAAATAGCCGCTTCATTTCAGCTGAGAGACTTCTGGACATAGGCCTCCCCAAAAGGGGGGGAGTAGCCGCTTAAATTGTTATATATAATGAGTTTGAGTTTTTATTCGCAGATGCCATATTAAAATGTTTTACCCTATGTCACTCCTGCAATTAAAACGAATCGTTTAGGCTACAGAGCGTGCCAAATAAATAAACATACATACATTATTATGTACATACATACATTAGACATGTCACACGGTAAAGTCTGTTATTTTTTTTTTTTAATTTTATAATTTGCACCCCAAAAGTGACCCCCATAGTCAAAATTCATTTATTTACGTAACACGTTCGTGTTTGGGTCACAGAAGTTCATATGTCTACCAAATTTCAATTTAATCGGTCCAGGAGATTCGGAGCAAATCGGCTGTGACAGACAGACAGTCAGACAGACAGACAGTCAGACAGACAGGCACAGTACGTTCTGTTTATGTTTTTAGTTTTAATTTTTTAGTTAAAGCAATGGTGCGTATTTGTAGCAAAAGGCACTTTACCGGCTGGGACTGGGTATTCCAGGTCCTGGGATGATTTCCAATCTTTCGTAGATTTAAACTTATAGCTCCAAATTGCTTGGAGTGGAGAGAAGAAAATGAGTTTTTTTTAGCTACTTTACCGAACCAAATTGCGGTATTATGAAAGATTATACCTTATTTATTTGACATTTTTTTTTCCCAGCCGAAACATACGGTTTGATTTAGAACAGTGAACTAAAAAATAAATTTGCACTCACTTTACCGCTTGGAAATTCAAGGGATTGCTCATTAAGATATTTCAAATGTAGAAAAAAAATCCCAGCTGTTAATGTTACTGTTTCCGAGAAATAGATTGTACAAAGTGCCAAAAAAACGATTTTCGAGACCTTTTAAAACGATACTTGCAAAACAAAGTTAACATTGTTTAAAACGGCTGTCAGTGTAGTTATAGCTATAGGGGGTCCCAATAAATAATATGTGTAAATCCCAGCCGTTTTTTTTAAATATTTAACCCCCTTTTCCTACTCCAAAAATATATTAATAATTTTAGTACTGTAGGGGTAAATGACGGGATCCTGCCGTTTTGCCGAAAAGATTTTGCCAAATTTTCATTACCCAAACAAATTTTAGCAACCTTTTTTTATACCATTGCAATATTTCGAATGATTTTAGTACGCATATTTTCATTTGGTCAAATTTTTACTTGGCAAAATATTACCAAGTATAATGTCATTATGGCATTTGGTCTTTAATCAAATTATTTATTACAGCAAACAATCTTCAGACAATAAACGTTTTTGAGCGAGCGAAGCGAGCGGTGCCGCGGTAGCGGCCGGCGAGTGCCAGACAAAAGATATTGTTTTTAGTAGGTTACCCGGAACATAACTATTTAGACTAGGGTAATTTCTTTTAAAAAAAAAATGGGTAGGTTAGGTTAGGTTAAAACTGTGACCTCCTACGCACGAGCCGAGTGAGCGAAGCGAGCGGTGCCGCGGCAGCGGCCGGCGAGTGGCAGAAACGACTTGCATTAATAGAAAAAAGAGATTGTTTTTAGTAGGTTACCCGAATCTGAACTATTTAGATTAGGTTAATTACTTATTTATATTATTATTTGATTTTGCGTAAAAACTGTTATTCCAACTGAAATATTTGACTAAATAAAAAATGTTAAAAGTACTAGTTGGTAAACAAGTTATAGTTTAAACGTTCATTTGTCAAACATTAGGTTTGCGTTACAATTTTTTGTGAATAGATTTTTTGCTAAGTAATAATTTGGCAAATGAAATTATGCGAGAAATTTTTTGGGAAGTGAAAATTTGTCAAATTCCTTTCGGTCAAACAAGGGAGACCCGTAAATGACGCATTTAACGTCTTGTCAAGAGGAGGTCAATCGCGATACGAGTGAGAAAACGTTGTGGAAAAGCGATTGATATCATCATACCCTTGAAATTGTAACAATTAATTTGTTTTTTCATAAAGATTCATCCCCACGAGTAGTCGCACGATCTCATTTTATTCCTCTTCATTTATTTGTTTAGAAAGGGGGAGGGGGCGATGATGGGGTGAAGTGGGAGTTGTTAAATGTCTCAGACACAGAGTTCAATTTACAAAGCTGTTTTTCATCAAAATACGGCCTCATGACGAATTACAAGATGTTAAATGACGTCATTTGCAACTCGTACAGTATTAAAATTAATACATTTTTATGGTAGGAAAAAGGGGTTTTCGTACCACTTGCTCAATAAAGTGACATTCTATGCCACAAAAAGCGAACATAACAATAGTCATTTTTAATCTGTTAAAAACAGGGAAAGAAAATTGTACTGAAATTCATTCATCCTCTAGGGGGAGAATGTGATTTAAATTTGGAATACTTACCGAAATTTATATTGAACTACATCTGTGTTTACACCATTGAGTTTGTATATAAAGATACATCTTTTTAAAAAGGTATACGCATTTATTATGCAGTTATGATTATTAAATAAAATTACGAAAACCGACGAGGCCGTATGAGCTTGATGCCTTTGCTTTTCCGACAAAAAAATATTAGTCTAGGAATTTGCCGCGTTTTTGTTTTCTTCAAATACATAAACGTTATGTTTATTTTAATTTATTTTCATAAATAAGTTAATGTTCTAAAAATACGTTACGATGTTAAATCAAAGCGACAGTGACAGTGAATTGTCGGATTCCATCAGTGCAAATGCTGCCGCAATTATAAATAATTTGCTTCCAAAAAAATCCAAGGAAAATTATTAAAAAAGTTATGAAGAATTTTCAACGTGGAGAAGTGCGAAAGGCCTATCAATTTCAGAATCAGTACTTCTTGTCTATTTTGATTATTTATCCAAGACAAAGAATCCGAATCCACTTTGGTGCATATACTCAAAACTGAAAGCTACAATAAGCATCAAACACAGCATTGAAATAAATAGATTCACGAAATTACTGGCTTTTTTAAAAAGAAAATCAGAAGGGCATTGCGCAAAGAAGTCTAAAATTTTTACGACTCAAAATGTGGAAAAATTTCTTAATGAAGCTCCTGACGAAATTTTTCTGGCCACAAAAGTAAGTATACATGATTTAACTATGAATATTTCGTATCTTGGTAATGGTAATTATTCTATATATTTACCTGTTTTTTATCTTTGTTATAGGTGGCCTTAATTTTGGGACTCAATGGTGCTTGCCGCGGATGTGAACTTGTAAACTTAAAGGTGGAGGACGTTGAAAATCATTCCAATGAGTTACTGCTGATTAATGTAAAGGAAACTAAGACAAAGAAAAATCGGTCATTCATTGTACAAGGACAATATACTAAAATCATTCATAAATACCAAGCATTACGTCCCACCAACATGGAAAACAATAGATTTTTTATAAACTATCGGAATGGGAAATGTACTCGACAAGCCATCGGCAAAAATAAAATTAGCAATATGCCAAAGGAAATTGCTAAATATTTAAAACTTAAAGATGTTGAACTCTACGCCGGTCATTGCTTTAGAAGAACTTCGGGGACTTTCTTGGCGGATTCAGGGGCGGATATTACGTCAATAAAAAGACACGGTGGTTGGAGCTCTGATAGAGTAGCTGAGGGTTATATCGAAAGCTCAATGGCGAATAAAACCATATTAAGCAGTCAAATTAACAAAAATATAAAACTTAATCCATCAGAGCCACAACCACCAACTTCCTGCATCTTATCTTCGTCCGTAACTCACGATGCACCACCACCACTATCTCCGACGTATGGGATCCTGCCGTTTTGCCGAAAAGATTTTGCCAAATTTTCATTACCCAAACAAATTTTAGCAACCTTTTTTTATACCATTGCAATATTTCGAATGATTTTAGTACGCATATTTTCATTTGGTCAAATTTTTACTTGGCAAAATATTACCAAGTATAATGTCATTATGGCATTTGGTCTTTAATCAAATGATTTATTACAGCAAACAATCTTCAGACAATAAACGTTTTTGAGCGAGCGAAGCGAGCGGTGCCGCGGCAGCGGCCGGCGAGTGCCAGACACGACTTGCATTAATAGAAAAAAAGATATTGTTTTTAGTAGGTTACCCGAATCTGAACTATTTAGATTAGGTTAATTACTTATTTATATTATTATTTGATTTTGCGTAAAAACTGTTATTCCAACTGAAATATTTGACTAAATAAAAAATGTTAAAAGTACTAGTTGGTAAACAAGTTATAGTTTAAACGTTCATTTGTCAAACATTAGGTTTGCGTTACAATTTTTTGTGAATAGATTTTTTGCTAAGTAATAATTTGTCAAATGAAATTATGCGAGAAATTTTTTGGGAAGTGAAAATTTGTCAAATTCCTTTCGGTCAAACAAGGGAGACCCCCGACGTATACTATCTACAATGAAACGCAAGTTCCTCAGACGCAAGAACAGAGAAATACTCAAATCAACTCATCAACAATAAATGTACCAAACAAAAACGTAACTCTCTCTATCAATAATTGGACCAATTGTAATGTTTCGAATGTTAACTTTTACTTTTAATTGTCATTATTTTTAATAAATGCTTATCTCATATTATTATTGTGTTAATTTTTTCGCAAATGGTACAAAAAGTAGAGTATTTTCCTCGGTGATAAAGCTGTCTTAGTTTTGGGTGAACTTAAATCCCTCGCTACACTCAGGACTCGTCTTAAATCCCTCGCTTCGCTCGTGATTTAAGTATTTAACACGCTCGCTTCGCTCGTGATTTAAGTTTTTAACACCCTCGCTACGCTCGGGAGTAAACCTCGAGTCCTTCGTTGCGCTCGCAATTTAAATCGTCATCCGCGACAGAAGACACTGCTTTATCCCCTTGGTTAATAATCTACTATTAAATACTTTTTTAAACGGCTGGGATAGACACATATTATTTATTGGGACCCCATAATGCTACCCACACACTACACACTGCCAGCCGTTTTAAACAGTGTTAACTTTGTTTCGCAGGTATTGTTAGGTCTCGAAAATCGTTTTTTTTTGGCACTTTGTACAATTTATTTCTCGAAAACAGTCAACATTAACGGCTGGGAATTTTTTTCTACGTTTGAAATATCCTAATGAGCAATCCATTAAATCCAGTAAAGTGGTGAAAAAATAGTAGATTATTATACAAGGGTCGAAAGGAATTGGTGAGTTTCACCCGTGTTTAACACTCTACTTTTCATTTCGAATATAAGGAAAGTAAAAAATTGTAGTTTTTCTAAAATATTTTATTTTCTTGTTTGCTGGCCACTTCATAAAATCATTGTATGTATTTAAATATCTTTCCTTTGAAATTTCTGGCAAAATGTTTTCGATTACCATACGTACTTTATTTGCCTCGTCTTTAACTGAATCTTGGGTCAACATTTCAGAATCACTTGAACTCATTTTTAATCAAATATTAGTCTATATAAAACCCAGATTTTGAATTTCGGTACAGCTTACAGAGTTAGTATTCCGTCAAATTAAATTTATTTTTTATATTTTAAATATGGAACACACCGCTTCACCGCCGCGGGCCGTCTCACTTAAAAGGTATTTTTTTAATTCACGCTGGCTGTTTATACACTCACAAGACCGCAGCATTTTTTTTTAATCGAGATTGTTCTTAATTATGTAAAAAATTTCGTAGCTGACTACCTAACCAAATTTAGTTCTATTTTTAAAATTCATTCCCGCCCTAGGGAGGGAAGCAATTACTATGAGTCTTTCCCGCCCATGGGTGGGAAGCAGTGTTTTCCACCCGCTACTCAGATCAAACAAACAATACTTTCCGAGTATGAGAAATGATTTTTTTTTAAAGTGGTAAAGTGAGTGCATTTTTTTTTTAATTCACTGCTCCAAAGCAAACCGTATGTTTCGGCTGGGAAAAAAATGTGTCATATAAAAAAGGTACTTATAATCTTTCATAATACCGCAATTTGGTTCGGTAAAGCAGCTAAACAAAACTGATTTTCTTCTCTCCGCTATATTTCCGCTCCAAGCAATTTGGGGCTATAACTTTAAATCTACGAAAGATTGCACATCATCCCAGGACCTCGAATACCCAGTCACAGCCGGTAAAGTGCCTTTTGCTACAAATATTTAGATCAATGGTGCGTACCATTGATCTAAATATTTTATTTCTACTTGAATATAGTTTTCGTCGATTTTTTTTTGGTATATTGGCGTGTGATAGCTAAACTAACATAATGACAAATAATTTAATTTAATGTTTTGTGTTGCGTAATGTAAATTTTACTTACTATTGTATAGAATCAAGTTTTTCTAACTGAACAGACAGCTGTGCTGCTGGGGCGTTTGTTGTGCCAGTTCTTCTTCCCCTAGGAAGTGGTGAAGGGCAGGCGGTTTTGGGGGACTGTCTTATGTAATGTTGACGTTTGAAAAGTGCTGATTCTCAGCCTAGTTTGAATAAATGACTTTATGATTTGCTTTTGAGACAGACAGACACACGAGTGAATAAGGGTTCCGTTTTCCCTTTTCAGGTACGGAACCCTAAAAAATAATAATTAATACCTACATATAATAAAGTCGTAGTGAAGTCAAAACTGTACATTTAATATTTTTGAAAAAAAGTTATTGCTACTAGGTCTGGGATCGATTCTAATGCCGAAAATATAGTTTTCATTTTTCATACTCGGAAAGTAATGTTTGTTTGATCCGAGTAGCGGGTGGAAGATGCTACTCCCCACTCTTGGGCGGGGTAAAAACTCATAGTAATTGCTTCCCTCTCTAGATTTGGTTAGGTAGTCGGCTACAAAAAATTTAAAATAAAAATAAATACTGCGGTCTTGTGAGTGTAAACAGTGTGATTAAAAAAAAAAAACCTATTAAGTGAGACCTTAGACCAGACTTCTTGGCGGGAAAGTGAAGCGTCATGTTAGCAGTTTTGTTTTATTTTCTAAAATTTGTGTTTAGCCGAATATTAATGTGTAATAGTGGTGGATTATTAACCATTAAGTGTTCGTGATCCTGCATTAATGTAGGCAAATGAAACAAAACAGTGCAACATCACTTTAAGTTCTCTCAAGAAGTCCGCGCGAGGTTTCAGTAAAGTGCCGCGTCTTTACTTAAACCCAAGGGGAGTGGGGCGGATATCATCAATCATCTTTATCATGCATTGAGTGGAGTTCATTTCATAATTATTTAAATAACTTTGTACTTGTTACCTAATTTTACATGACACTGGCTAAATGCACAAACCGTGCGAAGCCAAAAAGAAAAAAAGAAAAAAAAAAAAAAAAAAAAAAAAGACCTTAGACCAGCGGGACGGATCGCGGCGCTGCCGCGGTGTGTTCCATGTTTAAAATTGAAAAAAGACTATAATTTGGCGGGATACTAATTCTGTAAGCCGCGCCGAAATTCAAAATCTCGGTTTTATAGACTAATATTTGATTAATTAATAAAGATGAGTTCAAGCGATTCTGAAATGTTGACTCCGGATTCGGTTAAAGACGAGGCAAATACAGTAATCGAAAATCTTTTGCATTACACAACAACATACAATGATTTTTTGAAGTGGCAAACAAACAAAACAATAAAATATTTTAGAAAAACATTTTTTTTTTACTTTCCTTATGATATGTATATCCGAAAAAAAGTAGTGTTTAACACGGGTGAAAGTCACCAATTCTTTTCGACCCTTGTTTATCAATCTACTATTTTAGAATTTTTGTGATGTCTGAATGTATGTTCCAGCATCACGCAAATTCTACCGGATAGATTCTGTTCCAATTTTGCATACTTAGTCTGTAGGCTTTATTATCACGCTATTTGCTATGGAGATGAGCAATATTGCATTATGGTTTTATTCCTCTATAGTTTACAGTAAATTGTAAAAAGTCGAGCCAAACGGTTGCCTATGGTAGATAAATTCAAGCACGCTAACACTACATTTCTGTACGTGTAAGTATGACGTACGTTAGGTAATTTCCCTATTCTAGAGAGCATAGACAAGTGGCAATCGCTTTCAAAGCGTTTCGTATTTCTGTAACGACATTCAACAGAAGTGACATAATATAATATTTCGGTTTTTCCAATATCGTTATCACTGATAAAAGTTAACTTATGTGATCTTTTGACATAAGCAACCGAATTTTTAGTTTGTTCCCGTTGAGTTACACTATTTTGTGTTACAATGTTACCCATTGGGAAAAAAATTACCGAGTAGAGTAACACTGTAACTCAAAGCCACATTTATTTTTCCCTTTGAGTGACAATGTAACTCAACAGAACGCTGGTAACACCTTCTTGGGTAAAAGCATTGTTGAAATACATCTTGACTTAATACAAGGTTATTTATGGAACTAGTTAGAGTAGGTTAAATATTAAAAAAAAAATGGTTAGGTTAAAACTGTGACCCCCTACACCCGAGCCGAGCGAGCAAAGCTAGCGGTGCCGGAGGAGCGGCCGGCGAGTGCCAGAAAAGACTAGATTAAGTATATAGAAAAAAAAAATGGAAAAAAAGAGATTATTTTTAGCAGGCTATCAAGAACCGAACTAGTAGGTTAATTATAAATTCACACGGTTAATTCACAAGGTTAATTATAAAAAAAAATATGGTTTGGTTAGGCTTAGTTTTGTAACTCTTTGCGACATTTTGTTCCCGATATGTAACCTAACCCTATTATACGTACTACTAGGTTGCTGTGTAAATTGATGGTAAAAAACGTGGCATTGAGACAGTGTTACTAATCGGTAATTTTTTTTCCCAATGGGTAACAGTGTAACACAAAACAGTGTAACTCAACGGGAACAAAGGGATTTTTTATAGAATAGATCAGCTGAGGGCCTTGAACAAAAGGCCCACAGCCGATCTATGCTATAAAAATCTCACCGTGAAAAAGTGTCCATCCCTAGGATCGGGTGGAATGACAGCTTTTTTATGATGACTTCATCTAAGTTTTTACAGTGATATTTTTTATAGAATAGCACCGCTGGTGTATTGATTGGGGTTTGTAGGGACGGGAAAGGGTTTGACGGCCAAATAAAATAAGATTAGGTAAAATTAAAAATGTATTGTCCATATGTAGGTAATAACCTAAATTACTATGAATCGTCAGTTTTTACCTATATTTGCTAAAAAACCAGTAACTGCAGTAGGTATTACTTGAGCGGTAGTCACTTTTTCACTTGTATTTAATATATCTAATAAAAACAAATTTCACTGCAAGATGACGCCTTGCCACATTCATAATAATTATCTACTGTAATTATTATTAACATTATTGAGTATTATTTACATGTGTACAGTCTTTTAATTTATCTTAAAGAGATCACTTCTTAACATTGAAGCCTTCACCCGTGGGGTCTAGAATCCATGGATAGTTGTTGGGGCATTCCATGCAAGTGAAAAGACGGAGAGTCTCCCCTGGTAACTCGCGAGTTGTAAGGGGGCATGCATTTGGTAAAGAGCAGAAAGGTTGACCTTTCACGTCACATTTGTCTTGTTTCCACTCTTGGAAATCTCTAAGTGACGTCAACTCTGTGGGGTTCTGCATCCACTGGATTACTTGAATCAGAGAAGTGAAGTAAACGTCGTTCTTTTCCAACATCTCTTCTATAAATTTAATGAGCTCATCTCTGAACTCTTTCTTGGATTTGAGCCATGAAGCGTGGAAGTGGAAACCTAGTGGAGCACGGTTGGTACTGTAGTGGCGGTTGAAGTTGTGGCGCAGAAGACGTGCAAACTGGTCTCCGGTTTGGATGTTAGAGCAAGAGTCGACCACATGACAACCAGGAAGAGATTCATCGAAAGTTGGGTCGTCTCTTCTATCCAGTTCGTTCATTACCATTTCCCAAACCGGGTGGCTTCTTGATGGGCAGTTGTGAGCGTTACCATTACATTTGTGGGGCATACGGAAGTATAGTGTGTATGGCCAGATGGGAACACGATTAAGGGGAGCGGTAATCGACGCATCGTAAACAAAGTACTGGTCGGCCATCATTTCGAATTGCCTGTTTCCACCAACACGCAGATAAGGTGCGCGGACTCCAATGATTGACGAGTCAGTAATGTTAGCAAACCGTTCTACGATCAAACGTCCTCCAGCCATTTCAGCTAGCCAGTCGTCGTAGCTTCCGCTGCTCCAGTAATTTGGATCATCCTTGTGAGTAATCGAAAATACGGAGATTTCGTGACCTTTACGGTGTAACTCCTGAACAGCAGCGTAGTTAGTGTATTTGTGGGAAACGAAGAATGTACCACGAATCTGGCAACCATTAGGATTTTGGCGTTGTCCGTTGAATATTTGTTCATATAAGTCAATGTTGTCAACGTTTACGGCACCATTGAAAGTAATTGTTATCATTTGAGGGACTTGGTTAACCTCAATTCCTCCTGGGATACGAGTTCCGTCAGCCGAGCAGAAACAATCGGGAAGTGCACACTGGTTGGGGTCGCAGTCAGGGGCTCTGTTGGGATCCACGTCGACCGCTGTAAATAAAAGTAAAGTTACATATTTGTCTCGAAAATAAGTTATTACTATGCTATTTAAAAAAATATGTTTACTTACTACAAGCGTTTTCGTCAGACTCATCCTTGCAGTCAGGCTTTCCATTACAGAACAGTTCCTTTTCTATACAGTCGCCACTTCCGCAGGCTAATTTTCCTTCGGGGCAGATGGGCTCATCTGTTTTCAGGATAGGCAAAATTTTCCTGGGTTCTGAAATACAGAATATAATAAATCTAACGAATTCGCATATTTTTATTTAGTTTGGAGGTTTTCGGTGTATCGCTTATACACATACGCAGGTGCCACTTACATAAGTACTTCGTTTGTGTTTTCATTGTAACAGTGTTTAAGGGTCAATAAGAAAATAGAAGGAAATCAAGCATGAAACAATGATCAAGTTAACAGAAGACGTAAAGTAAGGGAATAGGATAGCTGATAAATAAGTAGGTTGGTATTTATTGTCAATTATATTTAAATGGTTATGAAACAGTTGCAGATTTATTAGATGATTAAACTGTAAAAAAGATTAGAAATATTGATATCGTATTATGAGTCCAAGATGTTATGGCGTATTAAGAAGAATTTTTATTTCGATGAAATAAATCATCGGGTTTTGAGTGATGAATTTCCCTTCCAACCAACGTTTATTTAATTAAAATATTGGAATAGACTAGCATTATAATATATTTTAACTGACGGCGAATTTATTTTAGTGCTTAAATTCCATGAATACTGTATTTAGTACAGAATTGGAATAATTAAATATACATTACAAAATATATTTACATGCTATTCTAGCTTTTGAAATGAAGTATATATTATAAATGGCAAGTAACTTTCAGAAATACCTTAATGATATAATAGCAAATTACTTCGGTTAAAGCAGATTTGGTGTATAATACATACGTAGCTAAGTTAATGTTGTGAACACTATTTAACGGTTAGTAATAATTAGGTTCCCTCCACGAAAAAGAATATTTTGTATATTGTCGTTAGTCAGTGTCATGGTAATGAAGCTTAAGCCATAAGTTAGCAAGTTTTGAAGGAATGCGCAGTAGAAATGTAGAGTGTGTATTATAACAATTCTTATTTGTTTTTCAGCTAAAAAACAAACTTTTATTAAGAATGTTCAGATTTATAGAATTTCTTTGTGCACTGTGTTTTTTATCAACTTTCAGCAGATTTTGAGTTCAGTGATTTACTTATATTTTTATAATTTATTTGTGATCTCAGAGATTAGTAAAGTACCTTAATTCTTTTTTAAAATACTTATTTTGATATTATATTTCGTGTATATTATGAACACAAATAGTTGGAAATCTTTGTATTTCATTTTTATTTTGTGATAATTAGGTACTTATTTGTTTAATGTAGTGCGTAGGTAAATGATAATTATGCGTGTTTGTGCAACGTGTTACATGTCCATAATTACATTGTAGTGTGTACAAATGTTAATAGTCTGTGTTTGGTGTATCTACTTCATTTTTGTTGTAGAAATAATGTTAATGCGTAATAATCGGGTCGGTCCACGGCGGCCGCTCCCTCTGTCCGGGGCCTCATGCAATACACCTTAACTACAGTGCGACGCGGCCCCTTCACCCAAGCCTAGTTGCTCGCTACGCGCCAATAGCTTCATTTCGGCACTTACTCTCAAGTTTGTCACAGTTGGCCACTTTACCCTTCCAGTCGCAGGTTTGTTTATCAAGATCGAAAGCCAGTCCAGACGGGCAAGTGATTTGTTTAAGACCTGACCTAGTGCACCTGCGTTGACAAGAAATGTGACATTTAATTAAATGCATAATAGCAGGAAGTGGGCATTCGGAAGGCTAACAGGTACTCCGGCTTGCGACACTGGACCGGGTCCATAACGGAAGCTTAGCCCTCCGCACGTCCACTTCCGCCATGCGGCGGAACTTACTTTCTATTTTATCGCAATTTTTAACATGTGTTTTCCAATCACAAGTTTGACGGTCGATATCGAAGGCGAGACTGCTTGGGCAGCGCACTGAGGCGAGCCGAGTAACGCCGTTCTCACCGCCCTGGTCGCACCTGTACACAGCGATACTCTTAGCAAACTCTGCCCAGATACACTTATTATGTGGGTTAAATATATACCGACATTAATAACATAAAGACTCAGTTCTGCTTGTAAATTAAATCAACAAGAATATGTTAATGAAGACTGTTAAGGATCGTCCACATTAGTGACATTTCAAGAGACCCTACTCCGTGCCAATGCCACGGTACTAGCTAGCTACGTTCAATGTAGGTACACATATATATATACTGGGATCGTGCATTGCGAGACCTCAGAATGGATCGCTGTGTGACATTAGATTTTTTTTTTCGTATGCTTATATTTGTCGCATTCCGGTATATCATCCATTGAAATGTCACAAATGTGGACGTAGCTTTTGATCTAAAGTACAGAGTTATGCTAGATATGCCAGACATAATTAAGGAACTTACTTGTTTTGGGGTAGATGCTACTTACTTTCAGAAGGCTTACTCCGTGTCCTAACCAAAGCGATCGGTCGCGCGAATACGCGATCGCCGCGTTCATATATCACTCACTGCGCGACCACGCGCTTGGGATCGCCGAACAAAATGTACACAACGGTCGCATGCTCGCGCGACGATCGTTTTGGTTTGGACGCGGCTTTAGTACTGTCCTAATGGGTAGTATAATTTGAATGTAATGCTAGTTAACCATTATATATATCTTGAAGAGAAGATATGACAACAAGGAGCTTAGTCAAAACAGATACTAATATGTAGGTACTGCTGAGACTTGAGTCATCAGTATTTAAAAAGTATGGTTACAGTACGTGCACTTAAGCTTTGACTTGTTCAAGTTCAATATTAATTCAAATATTCACGGCACGAGGGTGACCGTTCTGTGTACAGACTGGAATATCAGTCATGGCTTACTGCATACTAAACAGCGTCCATAAATAAATCAAACGGCAAACAACGGTCCTTGGTCACATTCACAACTGTAATAAATTAAGTAAGTATCTACCTATGTACTTACATAAATATTTGGAAGTAGTCAACTATCAGAACCTTGCTGCAAGGGACTTTGTGTTAACTTTCTGTTGCAGGTGGGTATGTCGTTTATGCTATCAGTACTAAATGTAGGTAATAATACCCATAAAGCCAACCTTCTAAGCTTTCATTACGACTGACTGATTCATGGAACTGGTTCGGTTACTAACCAGTTTTCTCTAGACTTTGATAGAAACATGACAAAGTTATGACGACAGAATAACATTGCAACTCAGTAATATTTCGAAACTACTATATCACAACATTCACAACGTGGCGTGGGTATATTAAGTCGTTACAACAAATGAAGTATGCTAAGCCGTAGTTGTGTAAAACCTACCTGACTACATCGCGGCAGTCTCCTTCGGTGGAAAGACGGAAATATTCGTCAGCCGGGCGACCATCGCACAACTGTTCTGGGGTGGCGTCATCTCCTCCATCATCCTCCTGCCGCTTAACCCGCGACTCGCCATTCACTGCAGCAAAAAATACGTAAGTCACTATTGATTGTTACGGGGTTAACAACGGGCACTTATGTAACCAAGTACCTATCTAATATTTTGAGCCAGAAACAGAGTACTAACACTACAGTCTTAACGTGCTCATTAGGTAACACCACTTAACGTAAGCCGCTATTACAACACAGCGGGTAAAGGAATGTAGTACCTGCAGTTTCATTGCAGTGCCGTACATATAGGTATACAGATACATGCCGTGCTCAATAATTGCAGTAACTAGGCATAAATAGTTTTTATATTCACTTTGAATGCGCCATGTTGTTCACTTGTATGCAATACGAATAACGAAAGCTTTAATTAAGTGATTAGTTAATAATGCCTTTCAGAGCTGTGTAATGTTATTGTGAGCTTTATTATATTTACGATTGGTTAATAAATTGCTTAGGTTTTTTGCGGGAGTTCTGAGTTTAGAATATTCTGAGTCAATTGCAGCTCTATTCCATGTCGGCATTGAAAGTTGAAACGTTGAAAAGAAATCGAGGTCAAGCGAAGTAAACGAGCCACGTCGGTAGCCGGCGTTCTTTCTTTGTTGCTTTAAAGCGAACTTTAACTTATGTAAACGTAGTTAGACAACATAATATATTTAAAAAAAATATTATAATATTTAAAAATTAAGGTACCTGTTGCAAACTATGTTCTTTTTTGTGTTTTGTGAAACTGATATAAGAATATTATAAACTTTAATCACCATTTCAAAATAAATGCAATAGACAAATAATTATTTAGGAAAATGCATGCCGCATTTAAAATAATATTAAAAAAAATGTATTTCAATTGATTGATTGACTAAAAAAAATTGTTATATAACGTCATAATAAAGGTAAACAACGGCTTTTTACCGGCACAAAAAAAAAACATGTATGATAAAGATACTTATTAGTTAAATAAAAAATAAATAGGTACATATAATATTAATGTTTCCAGCAAATTTGGTACTTAAATATTTAATGTAAAATAAATATATTTATCCTCTAGATATATAGAACCCGATCATGGTAATAAAAAAAGAATATTTACCGAGACAGCTGAGCAACAACACACCAAGACACAGACACGCGTGTCGAGCCATGATGCTCGGCGAGGACTGGTCGCTGCGACGTTCGCCGTCAAGAAAGTGCAAGAGGTCTCCGTTGCCCCTCTTCACCTATTTGTATTTATATAACCTGGCAGCGCACACTCGACACCCAACAAGCTCAGACACATCAGCCGTCCTATAGGTACTACACCTCCGGGCGTTATAAACTATTGTACTAAGATCACAGCTTTTAATAAGCCTTCGATGCCCACTGGAAACATCGTAAATGATAATGATGCTATTGCTAATGATTTCAGTAAATCACCTTCAAAAACTTTCTTTTGCATATCGACGAATGCAGATTAAATAGCACACGTTGCATTATCAGCTAATACTTGTAATATATTGTAGTGAAGTTAATGAACGATTAGGTACAATGGTATCCTGTATCCCTGTCACAAATTATGCGTGCTTAAGCTACTTATACCTATACTCTTCAAGTATTGGTAATAATTATTTATTATAATGTATTTCTATTTATTTAAATATTATGTAAAAGATAATATTTACCATGTTAGGTATATATGGTAGATATTATCTTTTATATAATATTTATTTTAGAATATTCGGAAAACAATTTTATTTATATTATGTAGACTAGCGATCCTCTCCTGTTTCACAAGGGTGCAACAATGTACTGACAGCGGACCAGAGACAAATCTGCATGAAAGTTAAAATTCATAAACCTTCCGGAGTAAATAGTCTGAATGTTAGTGAAAACCGCATTAAAATCCAGTGCGTAGTTAAGAAGAACTAAGCGATGACACAGACAGACACTTAAAATATTTTATTTTATTGGTATACATATTATTATTTGTGTCAGCAGTTTAATGTAATCTTACATAAAATCTCAGGACAGGAAGTTTTAGCCACGGCGAACGCAATTAGCTAAGCGGAAGATGATGTTGATTGAATTATACACACCCCTTCCTATAGCTAATGCTAGAGGATAAACGTATAGAACCCGCGCACCTACATTTCAATTATAATAACTACATAAAGTGACTGTAGGTATTCTTTGAAAACATAAAATAGTGAAAGTTCTTCGCCTATGTCATTTACAAGTAGATACGAAAAGGAAATTTTGCCATCAGTTGTATTAGAAAAGCGCAGCTGTTATTTATATATTTTGTAACACATATCTACACATCCTGAAATTGCTAATTATGTTTCAATTTCCGCTTACACGGAAATACATTATAATATAAACTATAACCACGTGCCTTATAGTTTCTGAGTTTCTGTGGTGGGTTAAAATGATTTTACAACATCGAAGACACTTGCTGAGTATCATCGTACTGTCTACTAGGGAAACCTGCATTATTTTAAAGTTTTTACGAACTCATTAAGACGAAAGATAAATGAAAAACCGGTCACCATCTGGGTCTTATATATAAATATAATAAATAGGAATAGGAAGCTACTATATAATAGGTACTGTAAAGGTTACATGCAACACAACAGGCTACCTTATGTCGTACATGCTGTTAGGAAAATATGGTTGCATTCGATCATTCAAGCGAATTTAGAATTAGTTTTAAATGAAAAATGGTGAAGGTGAACGGTATTGTTTCGAAAAAAATGTCAGTGAAAACAATAGACGCCTAATATAGCACACGTTTCCCTGAGATAAACTGATAAACATAAAAAAAAAAAAGTTTATCATCTATTAAGTATTATACTCCCCCACACATTACATAATAGCTTAGGACTTGCAGTAGTACGTATCCATCTTTGATAAAACATTTGATACGTTTGGCTTACTAACTGATCATCTGAATAATACATACGTGCCAATATAATGTGTGAATTATACTATTACAAAATTATAAATGATAATAATCACAGATCGCAGTAGCTGGTGGGTATAACGGGGCCCCTAATAACATCACTAACTTGTTTTACGAGTTAAGATTCTGGTGGGTACACACATAAGCAAACATGTGGATATTTCCACTTATAACACATTTCTTAGAATTACTGGGCTTAAAAAATTGTTAACTTCATCGCTAAATACCTATTTTTTTTTTGGCTTTAAATAAATAAATGGATTCTAGCTGCAATTAAAAATTTTCACTTAAAATTATCTATCAAGGTCAGTAATGTAATATTGTGATAGAAAATAGCTATAATGCTACATAATTATTATATCACATATTATTAAAATAATGTTTAGTATTTTCTTGTATACCTACCCTATTATATGATGATATCTATTATTATAGGTATTATCCAAATTTTTTAAATATGTAGTTTTAGGCGTTGACACAAGATTGGTGTTAAAATTGTGTATGTAACCTACACCACGAATGGGTTTTTTCGAGATAATCTCAACTTTGTAAGAGTCAGCTTCTATTCTAACCATGGGGTACTCATATTTACTGTGATCATCGGTGAATAGAAAATTACTGGGCAATACTTTTTATTCCATGGCTTGGCATTCACTGTAAGATTAATGTTTCGGCGACGGACAGCATCGGAGAGTAGGTACGCTATGATTGGCAGTTCATATAACTAATGCCATTTAATGTATAACAATTTAATCCTTGATCAACGGGAGAGTAGCTTCACATTTAAAGCATCCAGGGGAGATTCATTTTAATAATTTAGGATCATCGATCGCTTTAAGCAATCACCAAAATCAAATCATTTAACCACGAGCCCCCTTTGTATTACAATCGTTATTTACAAAAAAATTGAAATCGTAATCAGAAGGATAGGTAGGTACCTTGTTTATCTGTGCAACATATTAGCTAGCTACTTGCCTGTATTAGGTATAAGTTTAACAATATCAACAGTTATCTAGATCATGCATTTCAACATTTTCAACAGCTACATCATACAAAAGTCTATTACTCGTAAAAAGTCACTAAATAAATAACATAACATACGCCTGTATTTCCCAAGGTTTCGGTGGTGTATTTAGTAGATATACTCGTAGGATGTATCTATAGGTACATAATCTTTAAATGTATTTGTGTCAAAAGTTTTTGTTACACTTAAATACATTCTAAGATTATGTAGATATCCTATGGTAAGTCCGCTGCGCCATGTTTTCGTGTTATAAAAACACCTAAAATCGTTACCTAACAGATTCGGGGGCGCCAATTCGCCAATTCAGTTAGGTAACGATATTAGATGTTTTTATAAAACGAAAAAATGGCCGCGGGGACCAGGGCCTCAAGTCTGCTATTACAATAATGTCAGAATGGTCGATCATTGATTTCATAATTGTTGATTTTGACAAGTTTGGTAATCTACTATTATAATGGCGTCATTATGACTTTCCAATGGTCGGCCACTGACACTACAATGAAAGAAATTGCATTTATTGGTAATCTCGTACATAATGACAAATGAATGACATTTCTATTAATGGGTTTTATAGTAAGTGCAATACGACAATGCCATTATAATAACACAATTCAATTACGAGAACATTGACCGACCAATGATCGACCATTATGAATTTACCAGATTACGAACTTTTAGCAAAATGACAATGGGATCGTGTTGGAATGACTGAATTTATAAAAATAGGTGACTTGGGCCCCTGGCTTTAGGTAACGATGTTAGAAGTTTTTGTAACACGAAAACATGACGCAGCGGACCCGCCTTATGATGGTATTTTAATAAAAGAAAAACTTTTGACACATAAATAAATTTTTAGATTATGTATAAATATATAATATCTACTAAATATTTTACAACTGAGCGTAGTAGATACTAGGTAGATTTTATATGTTAATAGGTTAGACTAGACCTTCAGAA
The DNA here is from genome assembly GCA_963921375.1 of Tiliacea citrago. NCBI lineage: Eukaryota > Metazoa > Arthropoda > Insecta > Lepidoptera > Noctuidae > Tiliacea > Tiliacea citrago. The sequence continues at coordinate 13,653,925 of OY992786.1, read as the reverse complement.
ATGAATCGTTTTCATTTTATAAAAAATATAATCGTATAGTATTAGGTTCCTTTTTTGCATACTTGTTGAGTGAGACTCACTTTCGATTAACGATGGAACCTGTTTTATATAAATTTATGTCAATGTCAAATAAAGGTGGAAGATCCCGATATAAAGGTAATTTATGAAAATCAGTTTGTTCGGCTTAATGTTATTAGGACATGATATGTCTATCTTAGCTCGAGTTAAGTGGTTTTTAGGGTTCCGTAGTCAACAACCGTCTGTCTGTCTCTGGCTTAGCTCAGAGACTCTTAGTACTAGAAAGCTATAATTTGGCATGGGTATAAATAATAGCACTGACAAAGTGCTAAAATAAATTCTTATTTTTTTTAATGCGCGTAACGTGGGTATGATATCTTTTTCTCGTCTGTCCCATTTTGTGGGGTACCGCTGAATAGGCCGTTCAAAAATATTGCGGGTCTGTTAAAACCATTTTTTGATGCAGGTATATCCGTTTGCGTAATATTAAGCTTTAAAGTGCAAATTTTTATTAGAGTCAAGTGTCAAGTGCCTGACCTGCCAGCTTAATGGTTGTCTTTGGATATGTGAAAAAAATCATGGCAGTAATATATGTATATAATGAAATTAAAAGGAAAACCATCACAGCTAAGTAGGCTTTACAAGCTAACGAGTAATAGTCGACCAACTTACATTTGTGACTTATATTGGTTTATGGGAGAATATGTTTTACAACTACAATGTTAAGTTTGTTTTCCGGATAAATTCATCCCAACTACGGAACCCTTCCTTGTGCGTGGCCCGACACGCACTTGGCAGGTTTTTTGTAAATTAAATACGAGTCTATTGTTTTTTAATTATGATTATTCATTTTGATTGTGTAGTCCTTTAAATCATGTAAAATATGCACAAAATGTCTACATATGTAAAAGTTTATCTGAAAATGTCAATATATTCAGAGGTCACATCTATTTTAATATACCTACCTACATAATAAGAAGATATATCTGTCAAAAGTCAAGGGCATCGAATTACCTGTCATCTTAGTGGGAATTTTAAGTATATCATTTACTTATGTTTCCGACCGATGTAGGTATGACAGTTCAAAAAGTTCAAGTTGTATTACATAGTTGTAAACCTAGGCAAGGTACGTTCTAAATTTGATGTAATATATTTCATGTAGGTAAATAAATATGACCGATATCTAAGAAGACGTTCTATTTGTGGTCATGTTGAAGGTAGACGAGTGTAGTGCTGTACCTACTTTTTTGTTGATATAAGTTTTTTAAGTACTTACCTACTTAGGTATCTACATACATATAAGTTAACCGAATTTAACAGACAACAGATTTCCTTATGTTTTGTCTAAGAAATCGCAATCATAATGTGTAGTATTTGAATGTGTTTGTATCATCGTAATGACTAACTAGTGTTAAACAAATGTTATAATCGTTTAAAATTAGTCAGATGCTGTGATTGGTTTGCCTGTGGGTAATTTGGAAGAACATCTACTACCTAGTAATTGTAATACACAGAGCTGAGATGATTATTACTGCATTACAGAAGTCGGTTCACGGTATTTGTATGCCAAGGTTCTTAATTATAATGTGTAGATACCCTTCAGGAAAATCATGAAGAAAATGTTTAGGTACCTATAATGTGTGATTGTTCATGGGTCCATTTTTAAACAACACTGGCTCGCCCAGCGGCCTTATTCTTGCAGTTTGTCATCAGACTTACCACGTTATCAATTTCATTATTGTACTGCAAACTGAATACACGGAACTCTTAACAACGTAATTATTGTAATAAGTATTGCATGATTCATGTTTTAGAATGCGTTTCATGTCCATGGTTTGACGTTTTGTTTACAAGGATATCGGAACAATCTGGAACTTTAAAGCTTACGTCACACAAGTTACGCAGCGTTTTATACTACCGAATTTAAAAATGTGCATAATGAATGCGTCGGTAATAAATTAAGTCTATGAGGGTTAGGGCCCTTACATTACTGCCTGGAACACTAATTAGGTACCTATTAAGTGGGACTCCATTGGTTTGTTGTAGGTGCTTGAAATTGTTTACAGCGTTTGATAATCCTTTACCAAGTGCTGTTAGCATTTTCAGATTGGCAGACAGTAAGACCCGTTATACAGGCTCAATTAATTTATGAAACTATTTTAAGATGACTGGAACTAAATGCTAGTTGATGTATGGATGGCCTTGCGGCAACATCCGGGTACCACAGTTATGTAATGTTCGAGGAACGAGGCTCACGAGATACAACAAGGCGGCGCGGCGCGGCGGCTGTAGCCGCGGGGTCAGGCGGCGCGCGCAGGCTGCGTGCGCCCGCGCCGCCCGTACCGCGCTCCATCGAACCTCCGCGCGAATCTTCTCGCAACGGGTCAACGTGATGCGCCAGTGAATGGCACGGCTGCGTATCGCATAGGCACGCTGAATTTATTACTTAACGCGACAGACAAATAAAGTATATTGTTGGGATATCAGTTGAACTTTTTAGGTATGTCCACCTTCAATACGTACAAAGGTGATGCTTACTTCTAAATAAATCTCGTCTAGGATACCTGCGATAGGAAAGTAGATAAAGATATGTAGACACCGTGTGTAGAAGACAAATTAGAATACGAATAATAATAAAAAAAAACAAAAACAATTCACTTAATAAAAAAAAACAAATAATATGAGAACATACTAACATAATTATATACATACATACTTCTAAAATAAATATCACTATAACATTAATAATTATAATTTGTATCCGGGGCTCACTCATCAGATAGATGGGAAGCCCTTATCTATACTCAAGTAGAGACTCGTGTACCTGCCCAGCTACACGCTCTATCAGATTGAAACACGGAAGCAGACAACAAGGCTTTATATCTTATTAAGTAGCGTTTTAATTCTTCGAATTCGTCTCTAGGTTATTGAATTTTTTAGCCCCCGATGAAAAAGAGGGGTGTTATAATTTTGTAGTTTGTATCTTTGTGTCTGTCTGAGGCATCATAGCTCCTGAACGGATGAACCGATTTTGATTATATTTTTTGGTTTGAAAGGTGTCTTAATCGAGAGTGTTCTTAGCTATGTTTCATCTGCTCAGCCGTTTCAAGATTATAACCTCTTTTCTAGTTGATGTAGAGATAAAAACAACTTCCACAGTCTGATCGGTTCCAAATTTGAAATCCTGTCAATGGGACAGGTTGTCTGTGACCATGACCTGATGCGCAGGCATCACCAGAATCCTGCAGGAAACCCAACCCGCCAGAAGAACTCCTCAACGGTGTACAGCATCTACCTTGTGTTTGGACTCATACGATGTGTTTTGACGAGCACATGCTAATACAAGCTAAGCGGCTAAGGTCATAATAATCTACAAGTTACTCTAAATGTAAACATTTTTATTAATTAAATATCGAAGTTCAACAATCGATAAAATTCGGTCGCATTTTCGGTTGTCTAGTTGTGATATGTATATAAAGTTTAAAAAACAGGAAATAAAAGTTAAATTTAAAATTTTAAATCCCCCGACACAACCTACTTAAAGAACAACAACTTTAACATATTTTTTTTTTTACTTTTTAGAGGTTTTTTAGTGGTGAAGGGGATTTTTTAAATTTTAATATTATATTTTTATTATTGAAGATGTTTCCCTTCTATTCATGGAAACGATTGAAAATGTTATAATGTGTGTTGTTACAAGTATAGGTCTGGCGTACTACGGAGTTTCAATAGAGTAAGAGGCCAGCTTATACTGGTTTAGGTACCACCGACGTGCGGCCTACCGTACACATTATAAATAAATAAAAATCTTTATTGCAGACCACATGAATCATAATCAATAAAAAACACATTAAAAATAATTATAGTGTAGATACAAACAAAAAAAAGGCATACAAACATAAACTCACCTTTCTTTTTTTTATTTTCTTTCTTTTTATATTTATGCGGCTATTTCCAACCACCGCTTGTAGGTCTTGGTAACATACATCCTATTAGCAGGGTCCTTAACTATACTATTTCTACACGTACCAACCCGGGACATTAGATAGTTACGAGCTTTTTGGGTTGATTTTGAGTCATATGTTTGACTGCAACTGAAAATAAATTCCAAATTTGATGCAAATCTAGTCAGCCATTTGCACTTTCGTGAGATATGTTGTTCGTTGCATAAGACACTGAAGATTTAACATTTAAACTGCCAATTGCTTATCGAAATGCCGTTGTTACGTGTATATTTGACCTGGATGTTAAAGACCCACTTTTAGCCTTAGATGTGGCCTAAGTATCATGTATGTAATTATAGCTTTTTCATTTATTTCGTTTGCTTCCACATTTGCTTAATACTTCTTCTTTTTTTGCTACTGCATAGATACTATTACAACAAATATCTATAAACATATAATTATATCCAATTATTCATTTTACTAAGATATTGATTTAGTTGCTATCTGTGATTTCAAATCAAGCACCCAGCTGAAATATGATTTTATTCTTTGCATACATATTTATGTGATTTCGGCGAATAATAACTTTTTAATTCTTGAATAATATTGCGAAATAATACATTTTATTGATATTCATTATGGAGATTAGTATGCAAAGAATATAATCGTATTTATAACATGCAGAACATAATACCGTAATCGCAACTTATTATTATAGATCTCATTTAAAATGAGTAGGTACTTATTGATATTTATTTCAAATTATTTCTAAGTACTTTGCCTAACTATTAAAGTGTAATGAATAATATTGCTGACACAATTACTAAGCTCGTTTAGTAATAAGGGACATGAACTTTCCTAAGATGTACAGAGGAGAGCATGCAGAGGCTCACTGCTCAGAGTCACAGCCACTGCGTCGCAAGTAGGCGCGCGCGAGTCAAGGATTCTACAAGATATTTCCTTTCACTTGCGACAATGCATACATACTATACGTATTGGTACGTATGGCTATAGCGTGCTTGTGCCGACATCACAACATAGCTAGCCGGGGTATTTATAGACTATTAAATAAATATGCGCGTCATATTATACATGTGAAGGCTACAGGTTACACCCTTCTACTAGGCTATGTACCTACGTAGAATCTAATGCATCAGATAACTATTATGTTAGGTATTCTTCGAAAAGCTCCAACTAGAGTGTTTACTTCATCATCTGTGCAGCCAACTACAACACAACAGACCTCAGGTTACATCCTCTGAAAACTGGCTTGCAATTAGCTGAACATATTATTCGATAAATCAATAATATTACTAAATATGTAATATTTGTCCTGTTCTGCTTTAGTTCCTTCGCAGAATACCTTACAAACAGATAAAAATCGAACTCATACGGGTTGAAATACACATTTTTCCTTGTTATTGTAAGCTCACCAAGAACGACCAGGAACAAGATATGACTTCATACGAAGCGTCAGCGATCACTGAATTAACAAAAAACTGGTCAACTGCGACTGGCGAGATCGGACTCGCGCACGAAGGGTTCACGTTTGTTGTATGGGAGCCCCTTAAATATTTATTTTATTCTGTTTTCTAGTATTTGTTGTTATAGCGGCAACAGAAATTACATCATCTGTGAAAATGTCAACTCTCTAACTATCACGGTTCATGAGAGCCTGGTGACAGACGGACAGACAGACGGACGGACAGCGGAGTCTTAGTAATAGGGTACCGTTTTACTACCACGGAACCCTAAAAATTAAGTTACCATACATTTCTTCAGGACATAAGTAGGCAGCTATGTGAAATGTTCATTATCTATAAACTATCTGCAGTCTACAAATCTTAAGTCTTCTGGAATATTCTAAAAACTTCGTAGCGTCTGAAGTAATTAATATTCCAAGAAGTGGTGAGACTACGTACCTACATAAAAATCGATCGGTGTTTTGCGGCCAAGGCCTTTTGCAGAATGAATCAGGATCATGTTTATAAAATGAATATTGTTTGGGAGATTTATTTTCTGGCTAGATTCCTCTTTGATTGACTATTCATCATTTATCATTCAGATTCAAACATAGGCTTCCCCCAATGGGGGGGGGGGGGGGTTGCCATAATCGCCACGCTTGGGAGACGGGTTGGCGATCACAGTATGGTGTTAAAATGCATAGAGAACGCTGCTGCCCATTCTCTAGTAAGTCCCTTAGTCGCCTTTTACGACACCCACGGGAAGAAATATTAGGATGGTGCTATTCTTTACGTCCGGCATCACACGGACCTATAATTATTATACAATGAGTTTTAGTTAAAACAGGTATTCAAATTCGACAAACCTGCCACTGGGCTACACTGTTCAATTCAGAATATTGCTGCAACTTGTGGTATTGGGTCAAATACATATTTAAGTGGATTTTCTTAAACTCAATTTACTGAACTTAAAGCAACTATGTTGGTACGTACGACACAAAATCATTCGTTCAAAGTTACCGAAGCATGATCTGTCATATTTTGACTACTTTCAGAAGCTTTTAAATTTGTGTTTCTTACAAGTAATTTACCCAGGGAGGCGCTTTACTTTGTGTAAATAATTTCATCACCACTGCTTATAAAACGGTGATGGAAAACATCGTGAGGAAACCGGCATGTCCTAGAACCAAAAATTCGAAGAAATGTGACATCCACCAACCCACACTGGGCCCGCGTGGTGGAATAAAGCCCGCTCCCTCTCGAAGAGAGGAGTCTTGTGTCCCAGCAGTGGGAACATTATAGGCTGTTTATGATGACAAGTAGTTTAACTTTAAAACCACTAAAAGTATAACTTGTGTGAATTTTATGCGTTCAGATATTTATGTACCAATTTGACATTTAAATTGGATAGACGAATTTGTATGAGGTATTCAAGCATAAATGTCATTTCATAATAAGCGTTAACAACAAACGCTATGAATGCGAGTGCGCTGGGGCGATGCTGAGGAACACTTTCACTGCTTTCACTGTCACCGGCTGCATCACGGCTCTCCGTGCCACCATGCCTAATACCACCCGCGAGCGCCCCGTGCACCAACTCTCTATTTATTTAGATGCTGCTAACAATACAATTGTTTTCATTGTCCTTATTCTCTACCTTGATAAACGTTGCGCGTTGCAAAACAAAATGGAAAGTTGGTAATGGAGTTGAGGATATGTACCTACTTGGTTGGAGGTGATGATGTGCAACGCAAGTCTCCGCCCACAGATGACAGGGAGATTAACGTGTTGGTGGCGCCCGCCGCCACCGCCTATTGTTCCACTCGCGCCTGTCATGCACGCATACCACGCGCATGTGTCAAACTCATACTAACTGATGACATTTTGACGCGCAGATGTGGTAAGATTATCACAATGTGACTAAGCTGACACTTTGTAGGGTGATAGCGAGAGACTGCACAGTGTGAACTAACGAACTTTATTACGTGATGTTTCTCACAAAGATACGAGTAAGGTCGGCTGGAATCAAAGTAAAAACGTGCATGTGAGACTAAAAAATGAATATGTTTTTTAGTCGATTTCTAGTACTAACGTCCGAAGAATAATAATAAGTAACTGATTGACAGAGGATTATGTGGATTTTGGTTGCTTAATAAGTATAGGTAGGTACTCTAGGCATCGATTTTATAGACGGTGGGCGTTGGCGATGCACCTAACGGGTGTAAATCATTTGGTCAATACCCTTTTAAATCGGATTTGCATTTTTTACGGGCTGCCATGTTTGAAATCTTGTCGGGATACCGAAGTAGACATAAAAACTTTCCATGAGGGGCTAATGACTTTTACACTCAGGTAGGCACTTGTTTAATTTTAGATGTTCAACTCGAATGACCCACGCGACTTTATGTATGATTTTAGGGATCCAGCACTTATTAAAAACATTCGTTTTAGATCATAAATATAATGAAATAGCCCCGTGCTAAGAATTTACTTTTATGATTATATATAAAATTAATCATTTAGATATCCTCTGTAAAGGATAGCTAAATGATTAATTTTATATATACAAACGAAATGTAAGTTTAGGTATATACGAGATCCTCTAAACACCACGAAATGTGTCCAATTTACTAATAAAGGCTAACATGCAATTGATTTATGACGAGTATCACCATTTTAAATGTGGCGCCCCGCCCGTAGGCGGAGATGGCCCGCAGGCGGCGGCGGCGCGGCGCGTGTGCGCGGGCGCGTAGCAAGCGTAGCGCGTAGCGCCTGTCTTGCGTGGCGTGCATTCTCAATGTACGAGTCTACGACTCTCCGAGATTAGTCCTATCTTAGTAAAAATGTAGATTTGTAGACGTATGATAGCTTTTCCAAGCCTAGGTATGTTTCTAAAATTAACCACATCCAGTAACATATGATCTACGAACGAAGATATTGACGTATGATATTACAAAATCTAGCACTTGGAACAAAATAAATAATATCATCAGTTATTGGAACTAGTATGCAAGAGAAAAGTATTATCGCGTGATTAATGATTTGGTTAAAGCAAAGTAACTAATACCTACGCAATCCAAAGGTTTTTTGCTCTACTTAGTATGGGTCAATTATTGTTTTTATCAAGTTGTTTCATAACATACTAAGTACTTTTATTTATTTAGAACGCTGCCACGCAATAAACTAGAAGACACATTGTTTTGTAGATGATTTTACTTATGTAAAAAAATACAGTATTATGTACGGAACCGAGGTGCCTAATCTCGAACAGCCTTCACGTTGTCGTCGGCATACCAGGCACACATACGATCATATAGCCGAAGCGTGTCACTGACCGTCCAGAAGTGTATGCTCTTTGTTCAAATATTCGTGCAGGTACAAGTCGGCTCGCGCCATCAGTTTCTTATATCCAATTTACCAAATTTAACTTTATAACTCGTGTAAGAATACACCTTGGTAAGTGCATTTTTATGCAAGTTTTTTTATTGTATCACTTAACACGCTCTGTGGCAAACTTCCGAGCACCTATCAAGTAGATAATTAAATATCTTGGCACACATGCCATGCTAATATTTTGAAGACTAACATTGTTAGCTTAGTAATCTAAGAGGAACTACGTAATTTGGGCACGATGACTTGAACACAGCTTTAACAGCGTTAAATGTTCTAAAGTTCAACTGTATTCTTTTATTACATTTGTCAACTCCAATCGGTTCAACTAATTAATTTGTTGCATTTTGATAAAGTATTTTATTGAGGTAAAAAAAAAGCACTGTAAATTTTTAGGTTTTTTTATTTTTTATAAATTTATAAAACAGACTTACATTAGAAAAATCACATAAACTATTAAACAGACCTATTAAATATTTATGTGAGTCTATATTACATACAGTAAGGTAGGTACTTATGCTACGGACGGGATTATGACCCGGTACATTTGAGAATTACTGGAAAACATAATCGCAGTTGATAAAAATTTAGTTACTTAGATAATCAAAGTTCAATTTAATTTAAGTTGTCTTGTTAAATGTTTTGACTGCGCCTATGTTATCCATGCAAATTACTCATTAGATTTTATATGAACTACTAGAGCACGAGAGACGTGAGATCATGGCTCTGTTAGTAATGGCCGTCACCCGAGGGGTCGTTCAGCCAGGGGTAGTTGACTGGGCATCTCACGCACGTCTGCAGGTTGATGGTCTCACCGGGAACCTCCTTGGAGGTGAGCTTGCAAGAGTGAGGTACCCAACAAGCTTGGTATCCTTCAACGGCACACTTTTCCCTCCAGGGCTCGAAGTTCTTCGCTTCGGTAACAGTACGGGGGTTCTGGATCCACTGGATTACTTGTGTCATCGTTACAAAGTATACGTCATTGTGACTTGAGAGAACTTCGTCAATCCAGTACAAGAAAGCCTCTAAGAATTCGGGGTTGTTCTTAAGCCAAGCGGCGTGGAAGTATAGACCTAATGGAGCGCGGTTTTGTTCGTAGTGACGGTCGAAGTTATGGTTGAGGAAGTTGTAGAACTGATCTCCGGTCAAAATGTTGGAACATGAGTCAACCATGGCGCACCCTGGCAAATACTCATCGTTGGTGGGGTCCTCGCGACGGTCAAGTTCATTCATCACCATCTCCCACACGGCGTGGCTCCTAGTGGGGCAGCTCTGCAGGTTTCCGTGGCAACGGTGAGGCATTCTGAAGTACATTGTGTATGGCCATAGAGGGGGGTTGGAGAGTGGAGCAGTAATGGTACTGTCGTACAAGAAAGCTTGTTCTTCCATCATGGTGAATTGGTTGTTACCACCGACACGGAGATAAGGAGCGCGAACACCTACTACACTGTTATCAGTGATGTTAGCGAACTTCTCAACGATGACTCGCATGCCAGCCATCTCCTTGCCCCAGTCGTCCACGGTAGCATTGCTCCAGAAGCGTTCGTCATCGTTGTGCCTAAGCATAAGAAAATTACAATTAGAAAAATTAAATTAAATAAACTTTTGAATGTTAGAAAGTGTTAATTCAATTTTAACTTACGTGATTGAATGTACAGCGATTTCGTGTCCCTTTCTGTGGGTTTCCGCAACGGCTGAGTAGTTGCTGTACTTGTGCGAAACAAAGTATGTACCTCTAATGTCGCAACCATTAGGATTTTTACGTTTTCCGTTGAAGATCTCTTTGTACAGTTCGATATTGTTGTTGTTGATAGCATCATCGAAGGTGATGGTGATCATCTGGGGCACGTCTCTGGCGGGCAGGTCACCGGGGATCACCGTGCCGTCCTCGGAACAGAAGCAGTCGGGCAGCACACACTGCGACGGGTCGCATGGCGGAGCTCTGTTGGGGTCGTTGTCGATGTCTACGACAAACAGAAAACCATAATTAAATATTAAAAGGACAATGTAAAACTCACACGGATAAATATACCAATACCTATGCAATTATGAATATTAAATTAAAAATATCGTGAGAAAGAATACTAGAAGTGCGCAACCGTTGGGTCTGAGATTATGAAAGGCAGGCCTCTAAAGAAATTAATGTATTTTCGGTCACAATTCTTTGTGAGTCTATGCAATATAGCCATTGTTGCTTGAAACGTGATAAGAAGCTTAGGCGTTCAGATTGTGATATAGTTTGTCATTGAGAGATATTAACTACAAGTCATGTGCAGCTGCAGAGGCGTATGAATCTCGGGCGGCGCGAGAGTCGGAACCAGTATGGGTACTTTCGCTTGGTCAAATCACTCGACGCAGCTGACACACACGTTGGATTTCACTTTTGATTCAGTAATATATTCGTACATACCTACACTTTTTGCGTTACGTACACAACATGTGATTTTTTTTAAATCCCCCGAGTAGAATATTTTACGTGTTAAGAGATACACCTACATTAAATTTGTTGCCATTTTATTGACTTTAAATAATGACTTTATTAGGTAAGCCATTCTGTTCGGAGACTCAGCACTAACTCACATCTTTGAAGTAAATGTATGTGCATATCAACATAAACGACATGTTGATATGCACATATACATTTACTTCAGAGACGTTAGCTAGAAGTACCTATTATGTCGCGCTAACAGACCAGGGTCTTCGCGGTTTGGTGAATGGAGTTTTGTATCCTTGTCATGTACATAATTACAATTCAAAGTGATTTCAAGTCATATAGCGCAGCAGAGAATTGTATTGTATGAATCGAGTTTGGAGTGAGGCGATGCATACCGACTAGCTTGTTGATGTGTGAGGCCATATTTACTTACTGCTGAGCTTTCTACCTAAGTTCACACATTCCATATAGATATTTCTAATTTAAATAAAGCCAAACGTTATCTTAATTAATTAAATAAATAACCAACTGTTACGACACATCATAGAGATGTTTTTTTAGGCCAAGTGATTGGCATTTCAGGCAGGTCGTTCGTCACGCATCACGAGCTAGTTATTATTTGTGAATTTGCTCGTTCAAGTTCATTTGCGTGTTTTGATTTTAGATTAGATCCAATATGTATTGACCAGTTTGCTAAATAAAGTCACAAATTGGTTGGTAAAATCTGTAAGGAAGACCGCGATTGCGAGGGTACATACCGCAAGAGTTTTCGTCGGAGCCGTCAGCGCAGTCTTTTTCGCCGTTACAGAAGAGTCCACGCTCGATGCAGTTGGAGTCACCGCACGCGAGGAAACCATCTTGACACAACGGCTCTTCAGTGTACAACAAAGGTTTTACTTTACGCTCCTTATTTTTCAATTTGCAGTTTTTCACAGCATCTTTCCAGTCACAGGTCTGTTTCTCGATATCGAAGAATAAACCAGCTGGACAACGAATGGCTTGGATACCCTGTTAAAGATAGAAATGGTTAATTTATAACAATAACTACTTCGTTTCGTAATCTAGTAGCTACCTACAGTACCTACATAGAACAAAACCCTATAAAATGTTGGAACAGCTTGAGTCAGCTTAAATGAAAATTCTAAATTATGTTGTAACCTCAAAATTACCTAAGCCAGCAGAAAATTTAAAATTATTAACATCACAATAATGGAACATTTTAATGATATCAGCAAAATATCGTTAAATTTTCATAGACCAGTAATATGGCAATGTTACATGTTGTTGCATTTGATTCTACAGAACAAAGTAATGCATGTTGTCCCTGACTGCAGAGCGGTCTCTAATGCGCGGTTGTTTGGCGGAGACATCCACGGAGGATATTGAACAACTTGAACAATTTCCATTATTACGAACGTGCGGTACAAGCCGGCCGGCGACGCGGCGCGGCTTGTTCTTACATTACCTTGAATGTCGTAAGAACCCAACACCAATACCTACCCACAGATACGCAATGCTCTGTTGTTTATATTGAGGACAAATTTCTAACGTTTATTGCGCTTCGCATATATTTAATTAAACTGCCTTATTTGCACTCATATTAAAATTCCAAACTAACTATTAAATATTCAAAATAAAGTGTCATATCTTCATTTAATCCGTTTGGTATTTTCAATGTGAGCCAGTTTTAAGGTAGCTCGTATTCCTGGTGTTGGTGGTAGTAGATGTTGTAAGGACATATTTACTAGAGATTGCGTGTGTAAAAGTGTAATTGTATATATTGGCACTCACCGAGGCGGTGCACTGGATGACGTCGCGACAGTTGTCGCCCTCGCCGGACACCAGGCGGAACCACTCGCCGGCGTCCTTGTCCTTGCATAGTTCTACCTCCAAGCTGTCGTCTTTCTTCGCCGCATCGTCAGCTTGCCGCCTCCAGCGACTATCGGCATTCGCTAAACAAACAATACATTAATTGAACAATTGTTGATAATTTCATGATTCATCATACCGATCTGAGGAATTGAAGCAACAACTGAAGTCCGGAAGTATGAAAAGGATTTTAATTTTTCCTACTTTGTGACGTTAAAGCGCTGACAAGAGGCTAATGATAAAAGTAGGCTTGTTTTAAACAAAAAAAATGCCAAATGCCAATAGTTTGTGGTAGCGGAAAAATATATGTTATTATTGAACATATTTATCAGAACTTGGTTGTTACCAAAACACGTTTAGAAAAAAGAACTCGTTATAAATTAACGGTAAACTAACCATTTACTTTAAGTTTCAATCCAAAATATCAACGTACGGTCGGTATTTAATTAATAACAAGAACGTCATATGTGTATGCAGAACTTGGTTGTTTTTTATTTTCGATTAATCAACTAATTTTTGAGTAAATAGATGATTGGTTTATATTTTGCAATAAATTACAAGCGTTGTGTCATCACGCTTCTCTTTTTTTTGTATGCAGCCTGACAATGACCGCGGTTTAGCTGTTGTCAGCGTCTTAAACATCAATCAACGTAATCAATAGATTTACATAATAGCACGTGGTTAATCGTTATACATTTACTATTTACTGTTTTTTTCGGAATTAGAGTCGAAATGTCACTTGGAATCTAGTATCTAAATGTCAAAGGTGGGGTGAGCGCTCGTGACATTTGACTCGCTTCGAAATGTCAGCGCTTGGGCAAGCGACAAGGACGACTCTTTCTATGTCTTCTGTCTATACAAACTTGTACATTATGCATGGCATTTGATTTGTGTGCCGATTAGGCTGACGAAATTATTATAATTCAGAAAGGTTACGGAATAGTAGATTTCCTTGAATCTTCATAGCGTTCCAGGAAACTTACGACGTGCCTATTAAAAAACTACAATTATTATAAAACCAGTTGTAGAAACTGAATTGGCCGCGTGATATTAAAACTATATATTTTACTGTTGTGTTTAATAACATCCACAGTGTTCTAACACAGTTAATTGTGTCTGTAAAGGTTCTCATAAAGTCATACGTCAGCTGTCGACGTTTTCGTTTTTTGTCTTTTGTGTACTTCGCTTGGGTAATGTTTGTGAAGGCAATAAGAAAGACGCCTATTGCGAGCGGGTGAAGGAGCGTGCGAGACGTGTGAGCCGCGAGCAGCACGTAACACTAGGAAATCGAGCTCTCGCAACGTTATCTAACGATCTCGCTGTACCGAGCCGCCGCAGCTGCAGTAACGGAAATATAACCATATATTTAAAGACCATTCATAACATAGACATCCTTCATCGGAAAATGCTCTAATTAAAAAACAAAACCTTTTTTTTTTTAGTATTTCGGGACATTAGCAAGCGGTTGGTCGACTCTTGACCGTGACCAGAGGGCTGACCTATTTTTAGCCCAAAGAATCAGTATTGCCATCCAACGTGGCAATGCTGCCAGCCTTTTGGGCAGTTCCCCCTTTTTTATTATTTTATTATATACTTGTACATACTATACATATTTTAGAGTTAGCTTGTATATTTTAATTAAGGACCAATTGTTATAAATAAACTTAAGAAACCTTTTACTGCTTCACCAAAGATTAAAATGTGAGACATGAGAAGGTAAAGTGGCGCATGCGCTCACGGTGCATGATTGTTCATAAAGCCAGCTATGTGGGTTAGATGTTGCACGCTGCCGATGCAATCGATAGCTCGATTAATACACGACATGCTAGCGTGTATACACATACATAATTATATTATTTTCATTGTTTGCTATAGCAACAGCTTTACACAACAAATGCTACGTTAATGTAGCACAAGCAACTCGGCTGATTATAGTTTTTGTACGCTTGCTTATTGGTCTTGATTATTTGAAAAACTATTCAGAAAGAACCTTTTAACAATCTGTTTGTGCTATAATTAATATAAATTAAATTCAAGGTCTAAACTTTTGCTTATGTTAATCAAGTTGTTAAATCCACACCATTATATTATTAACAAATGGCGCCTGAATTATAGCTAAATCGAAATATTTGCAAAAATATCATCTTATCTAAACTAGTTTTATAATCTAATTTTAGTTTGAATCGAGTCAAATATACCAACGAGGTACATGGCCAAAATAATTATTTTGTTTGTTCGGTTCTGGTTGGAGCTGTTAAAGCTAACTAGTTCGCTTTGACCCGGATCTACCACGTGAGTGATTATGAGGTATCGATAAGTTGACATCATAAATTATCCCCAATAGTAAGGAAATGTCAGATCTAAGAAAACTAACACAATATCGATGACGAAATAAAAGTTTCTCCGGCTCTAAGAGTGAGCACCTTTTTATTCGAGCAAGTGAGCGCGTTGATGTCTTTTGCACTGAAAAAAATATTCTCGTCAAGTCATTAATATAATCTAATTAATTAAGCTTTCTTCGTGTTGAATAAAGATATTTATTTTGATTCAGTTATTTATTTACTTGTCATAAACATTTCTGCGTTCAGAACTGTTTGTCAAAATTAAATTTTCAGGTAACTAATATTTGACTGCCAAGTTTAATGAAAATAAAAACCTTTGTTGGTAATTGGTACCTCCATTGTAATAATGAGGATGAAAAAACACAATGCAGTAAGCTAATACTTTAGCAAAGAAAAGGAAATTGATTGTTGAACTGACATGTTTCTTGAAATAGAAACAATATTTTCATCAAACTTGTCACTAAGGAACAAAACCGTTCCCCCAGAATTGACTATTGTATGAATAATAAAGCATGAATGTGGGAACAACTAGGTATGCAAGCAGCTCGGGCGTCGACCGGGCGCGTTGGTGGAATACCAACGACCGACCTTATGAATATTTAGCACCACCGCTCGACTTTCCTTCTGCGGCACTCCCTTCAAGCGAAGTTAACTTGTGATAACGGGAGACTGGCGTTTCCGCACGCGGAAGTAAACAGTGCTCACCTTGTCGGCGGCACTCACATGCGATCGCGACGACCTCTGGGGCTCGCAATCAATATTCACGTTTCACTTTGTCACCTCTGTGAGTGTCAACACGAGATATTATGTAAGCTGACGCCAATCTCCTCTTTGTTATGAGGTATGGCTCCTTTACAATGTGAGAGTTACGCAGAAAACCCAAACAAAGAAAAACCTACTAGAATGTGCTAGAAATACACCAGTGTCTGCAACGTGAACTACATTACACTATAAGCACTTAAACTTGACCGAGGCCGTGATTGCCGTATTGAACATTTCTTCATTAATGTGATGAAATACATTTACAACATAATACATTTTGTTGTTAAGCTCGCGATGAGAATATTTAATTTCAATCACTTAGCACACATTCAAAGCACGTTAAGCCGTTGGTCCCGGCTGTCATTTGTAGATCTTTGACAGTTGTTACGGGTCGTCAGAAGCCCAAAAGTCTGACAACCAGTCTTACCAAGGGATATGGTGTTACCCAGTAACTGGGTTGTGGAGGTCAGATAGGCAGTCGCTTCATGTAAAATACTGGTATTCAGATGCATCTGGTTAGACTGGAAGCCGACCCCAACATAGTTGGGAAAAGGCTAGGCAGATGATGATGAATCACTTAGCACATGATAATGTGAAATGATTCAGCTTAACGAATGAAACTTGTGTTATGTGATAGGTAACTAAATTAAGCAACTCCAACATTCACTTAAACAAATTTTATATAACTGAGTAGAGTGGAACATACCTATATACAGTCACTCAAACTCAAACTCAAAGCATTTATTTCAAATAAACCGATTACAGGGACTTTTGAATTGTCAAGGGGTCAAAGCGTAGTAGGTTCCTATGGAGAAGAACGGGCAAGAAACTCAACGAACACTCTTTTAAATCAAAATATTGTTACAAAGTATTGGTTACAACTTTCATGTTGAAATTATACTGTTACTGAAAGGTGATGAATGTTAAGCGAACGAAAAGGGTGCATGATGAACAAAATAAACTAAAAAGTCTTCCTTAATTGTTCAAGAGCTGGTGTTTTAAATATTTGTGCAATTTCTGTTTCAGGAAATTTGTGTAAAATAACTTTTGCTCAACCAGCGTAAACCGTGAACGTGAACGTTTACAAAGTTAGACATACGCTAAGTAGTTCATTCAAATGTTAAATTGATTGGCGCACAGTCGTATTTTGCGATGTTATTTCGACACAGTATCGAGTTGTTCGGAGCCTGTCTATGTATCTCACGTGGTGGTTATGTCGCAACAGAGCTGACCTAGAGACCTAAAGATCTGGAAACTTACCATAAGTAGGTAACTGATAAAATGTTTCACTACCGAACCTTACGAATATTGATGTAATGTATGATATCAAATATTTTAATATAATTGAACTTTTTTAATACAATATATATATAATGAAATGAAATGAAATCGTTTATTCTGTAAATAGGATATCGAAATCACTTTTACAGGTCATATTAAAAAATAAGCTAGATGTAGTCGACTTTTCCTATCCGACTACCCCTGAGAAGAAATGGCGAAACAAACTCAGGGGTCAAAGTCTCTTTTAAAGTGCAGACATAATCTTGGTCAGATCATGTGAGGACAATGTAGATCCGTGTCTGAAATGGTTTTTTGAGGAAAGAACCACACAAATTTGAGTGGACCTGTCCAATCAGTGCAAGCATTTGTTAGTAATCGTGCAGCTCAACTATACGTATTACTGATTTAATAGTTGATCTCGTATGTAATTATTATTGTTTATAACTTCCGCTTGAAATGAAAACTTTACATGATTCTTATCATATTATTCATCAGTACTTTCCATCTCTTTAATTGTCTACACGAAGCAGTAACCAATAAGAATAAAGCAATCATTTATTGAATTCAAAGTTTTCAATTGATTAAAAATTATTCGCTTGTAAGTACTTAATAACGATCGCTCACGTTCCGGTTCCAATTAATTTTCCAGTCAATTATAAAGCCGATTTTCGAAGCTAATAATACATTTATCAAGAACGCAAACAAATAAACCATACTGTCTGAATATTAAGATGATCTATCATAAATCATTAAGTAAACTACAAAATGTGAATATTCGCAGATTCAAGGTTAAATGAGATAATTTATTGTTTATTTCTATAATAAACGAAAGGAAGCTATTATTGGTAACGCCCTTGAACACTTGACTCTTAGTTCACGTGAACTGTGTGAGTCTATGACATTTAAGCTATCGCACCTGAGCTCTATAAATATGTCACGTATGTGTGAACGGAAACAATGATCAGCTAACTTGTTTTAAACGTAAAATAATAGTATTTATAATAATAATAGTTTTTTTTTAATAACTTTTGTGTGTTAGGAGGATAGAACTGTTATTTTGGAGTACAATAAGATTCCAAATAAAATAATGTAATCCATTGTTGTACAAGGAATTTGGTACATTTGATGATTTTTTAAATGTCAAATGAAACAAAAAAAAAAATGTGAAAAAATTTTACAATCACAAATTGTGACGATAACGAAGGTAACTTACTAGACGTTTTCTTACTCAATATTTAAAGTAAACCCATCAATTAAAACAATCATGAAATGAGTCCAAAAGTTTATGAGCGTTTATTATAACAATTATATTGCGTCTAACGAAATCGCTTATTCGCGTGAATTAAAGCGTGGTAAAGTTTACGGACTTTAATTACTGTTGTAGAATCTAGATATGATCGTAACTTAACGAGAGGAAACTATAAAAAACAAAGATCAAAATAGGAAAAAAAAACCGATTGCATATGTATTATTTTAGTTAGGTACTCCCTATATAAATTGTCTCGTTTAAATGAAATGGGGTTTTCAAGTTAAGCTAAACTTAACTTTACCAAATAGTGATAAGATATTTGTTTTTTTATTATCAAAGCATTCTTTAATCCTAGCAATACATATTGCAGGATTTACATTTTGCCGTCGTAAATAGTTCCTTTGTTTGTAAGGTTAAACTTAAATATTTCTTTACAAGGCTATGGAACGTAATGAAATTTTCCACCATGATAAAATTATGAGGAAGGACATTGTGCCGCTTTCCATCTTGAAACGAGCGGCGTCGAGTCTAAAGCTAGAATAACGCTCACAGTGATATATGATCTTTATGTTACACGCCTGGCGTATTCATAAGTCGTCGGCCTAAATGTAAATTTCGAGAAATCAATAGGGCCAGCTCATGTAACGTCGCCTTGTCGTAGCAGTCTCGCTGCCCTCGACACTATGTCGAGTGTGACGTCACCGGCGCGCAACACGGAACGAATGTGAAAGTTCTCCGCAACCGCAGCGCAGCCGCAGCAGGTGCTAACCAATAGTTCAACTAAACACGTCCTAATGACAGCCTATTCAGATGAAGTAATCAAACACAAATCCTTGTCCTCGTCTAGTCACAGTTGTCTAGATTGCTGCTCAAACCTTGTTCACAAACATCAAAGTGGTACCCGATGTACCGAATGCTCAACGACTGTTACGGCAAGTTCATAATATATACAACATGTTTTCGCAATATTGAAACGTTCAAACATTACCAAAATTAGCTAAATTCTATGTTTGTTTTCACAACACCGACGCTAATGTATAAAAGATACACGATAGTGACATGCCGTGAGTGACTATCCTTGAAGGGTTCGAGTCACTGTGCGTTGGTGTCCTTTGGCCGTTCAATGCAAGGCGATCGCGGTCGGCTGCATTCATTGGTAAACTCTGCGGAGACATAGGCTATCTCGCGATTGTCGAAAATGGGCAACTTCACTGTTCACTAAGTGCGACACTGTACTGACGCAATCACTAAATTATTGGCAGATGGGCGGATGTGACGAGCCACCCGTGACGTCGCGAGATGGACGGTGTCTGGATGCGTAAGATAAAGGTTAGGACTCACCGCAGGCGAACAAGAGACACGCGGCCAGAGTAGCGACACGGGCGTAGCGCGCCATGACGGGATCACAACAGGTCGTTGCGCGGCCGTCGTGCGGTTAAATAGTGGCCTCAATCTGCGCCCCGCCCGCCCCGCTCGCCCACTGCGCTCGCACCTCTGCCAACACCCTTCGCACTCATCAGCTGTGAATCACCTGCATCATCAGGACTGCAGCGCATCTGCACGTACGGGCCCGTGCTGCATGCTACATTTCCGTATTCAATCATATTTCTTAGATACCTTTAGTTGCGCCAGAAAACTTATAATAAAACACATATTATGTAAGTAGGTATTATCCAATTTTATGAAGACAAATCAACGCTTTACGCATCACTAAAGCACCTACAGTTGCATACAAACTCTCGCGTGGATGGATGTTTTTATTACACCTATTGCAATACAATGTTTTTGCTCAGAGATTCAGGCATGTAAACAGTGTTGTGATTTTTCAAACACTTGGAAATTATAATAGGTACATATGAGATGTACGTGTTATTATTTACAAATTCTATTATTTACCTTCAATTGACCCGAGCTTTGGCTACTTGCAAAGTCAATTTACCTACTCCTCCAGGATTAATACATCCTTTGAGATTATTTTTGAAATAACGAAGACTTCAAACCTTGGCTACGCATGAGTAATGTATGTCAAAGTTTATAATACGCAACTAGTGACCGGCCCCAGCTTCAAACGAGTGCGTGTGGATTCGCGACGAAATATCAAGATTTCCGTGCCATATCTATGTTATATATTCAAGTATTATACTTACAAAGAAACCTTCCGGAATCCTTTCTGTAAGTGATGGTTGCGGAAACCAAAAAGACACGAAATGGGACTTTTTTACACTATTTTATAAGTAGTTAACAATCATTTCAGGATCATAGGTTTGCATTGCGCAAACACATTTTGATGTGTGTTGGTAGACGCGCCAACTCTCACGATGATTTCCATTGGGATTGTAATTATTATGTTGATTGAAAGATACAATTGCAACAACAAACGAAGCGTGGGTTCGGCAATCTTCTGCTAAGTTCATCATCAGTTCTGAATAAAAATAGAAAAGTAGAACCTATTATTTTATTTACTAATGAAATCAGTACTGCGAAAGAGCGTTGCTAATCCAATAATTCTAGTTGTGAAATAAAGAAGCTGAATTTGGATTTAAATGATTTCGCTTCAAAGGAGAAATGAGAAACTAAAAATCTGATGGAAAGGTATATTTGATGACCGAACTGATCTTAGGGTATCGGCATCTGAGTATTAAAATTACATAAGGTACTAGACGGCCATATTTACGCGCATCAATGACTAGGGTTACCCGCTGTAGTTGACGCCTGAGGGGCATTTGGCCCAAGTGCCGTGCAATGCCCTTCCTGGAAATAATCCTGGAGGATACTGGAATACTGCCTTACCCAAGTGTTCCTTAACACTTTCCGGGATGCTAAACCCCCATAGACGTCATAACAATAAAACGTCTATTGTGTCTCATTCAGTGTCCCGGGAAGTGTTAATAAATATAAGTCAGACAGACTCATATCATTACGTTGTAGATGCAAGCGGCTTTGTGGCATAATAATAAAAGCCTGCCAGTAAATGTCAACACTCCGGCGGGATCTCATGGCTACATGGAGAGTGCGATTGTCGCAACCCAGCGCTGGGCACGCCACAACTGTGGCGATAAGTCCCCTCTTTGAGGAGTGGCTAGAGAGGCGCCACGGCGTCCTCACGTTCCGCCTGACGCAGGTCCTCACCGGACACGGTTGTTTCGGGAGATTCCTGTTCAGGATTAACCGGGAGGAAACCTCCGGGTGTCATCACCGTGTGGATCGCCTGGAGGACACGGTGGAGCATACGGTGGAGGTCGGCGGCGATCTCTCGCGTCCGGCCCTGGTTCAGGCCATGGTTCGGAGCGAGAGTGCATGGGAGGCCGTCACCTCCTTCTGCGAAGCAGTAATGCTAGCCAAGGAGGAGGCGGAACGCGTGAGGGTGAGGCAAGGTTCGCGCCCTTAGGCGCCGCAGGAGACGCCCGGGGCGTCGGGAGTCGCAAGCCGATTTGTAGCTCAGCCGGTAAGCGATGGGTAGCTCACCGTCCGATAAGGACCAGACCGGGGTCGACGGCGCGTTGTGTCCCACGCGCGCCTCAAAGAGATGTCAGCACAAACTGACGGGGTCCGTTAGGACCAATGCCTGTCAGGGTTGCGAGTTTGTCCGAAAGGGATATTGCAGCTCTGGCACACAGGCAACGGAAGGAACACGGGTGGGTTTTAGTCAGTAAAAGTCTGACACGCCCTCCCGCTCCGCCCAGAGCGGGAGAAGTTATTTGATAATTTCCTAATAAAAAAAAAAAGTCAACAGGTGCATCAATCATCATGTCATCAAAAACTGCTACACCAAATGGTATTTAAAAGATTCCTATTCGTTAGGTTTTCTAAGGGCTTGGTGATTATTGGACAATATTATGAAACACAGTATACATAATATATAATACTATGGACTAATATACCATCATAGAAACTTTATACTTCTACTTTCTTGTCTTTAATATTCTTTTGGTATATCATTTTACTGCTGTTTATTTAGGAGTAGGGATATTTATTTTTCCATCACGCTTTCAAATGTTATTTATTTTGAATTTTTTTTAGCTGGTTCACATTCTTTTCACAAAAGCAAGTGCAAGGCAGTAGTGCCTCATAAATATCCTATGGCCTATCGCCATATTTCATTTTCCCCTGGATCTATTGAAACAGGAATGGAAGCTAGGTGGTGCGAGGTGGCGTAGCAGAGTCTGCTGTACGACGATGCGGTGTGCTTAGAGTCTGGGCCGGCAAGCGTGGTCAATCAGGAATGTGCGAGGATACGTAGCGAGGCATGTGTGCGATACCCCCGAACTTAATTTTAGTAGCCTCGCACAGCGCGGCTCTGTTGGAAAAGGACTTAGCAAAGGCGAGGATTTGTACATACAAAACAGGTGACTCGACCGCACACATATCCCTCGCTACGCATCCTCGCACTTCCCTGGTAGAAACGCACCCATAAACTTATACAATAATCTTTGCTACACCCTTTTATTATTTATTAGATTTTTGCATCAGCAGATTACTAAAACTTTTGTTTCGGCATTTTAGAATAAGCGCAATCCATCGAAATTGGAAAGCACGCAGGAAGAGGAGTTCCTATACATAATGTGTTTTAAATTCCCACACCTTACAATATTTCGTGAAAGATAGTCCGGAGCTATTAGTAATGAAAGTTAATCACTCATTCAAGTACTATGTCATAATTCATAACTAGCTAACGACTTTTTTTGTTACCACCACATTATCTAGAAATAGCCTAATTAATAATTTAATAGTAATCAAGACAATGACTCGAATTTCTTATATATTACTTAAATACATTTTGTAAATTATTATCAGCATTTTAAATATGATAATTATATATTATAGTCAATTACACTTGAATAATGTAGTGACTCTTAAAAATATAGGTACCTATAACAAAGCCCAATTTAGTAGGTTTATCTAGGTACCAATCTGCTTTTGAATTTTCTTGGAAATAACTACTATAGGGAATGTTATGATCAACCCTATCAAAAGAATCAAGGAGAAATACATTGTACACATACACAATACACATTACATTCATCCATTTGCCAAACCAATTCTTTGAATTAAATTCCATGTAAGGCTTAACTTTAAACCCCACATGGATATATTTATAAAAATATCGTAACGTTTTTAATTTTATCGGAAAAGGTAGAAGAACTTTAGAAAATTAAAACTAAACATAATTATGACCATATCTGTACGACAGATACCTACACATAGACACCTTCGTAGTTGTTGACCGACACTATGTAAAACCAATAATACATTTAAATATGTATGTTTAAAACATATAATTTGTAGGATACACATAGATTTTTTTTTCCTCTTTTAAAGAACCACGGTTAGTGAACTTTATAAGTAATTTAAATATACAAGGTGGATTTTTGAGATGGAGCAGTGATGGCAGCTACCTCAACCGTTGTAGCTACATGGAAACGGTCGTAGGAGACAGTCCTTAACTTTTTGAGAAATTTTGATCTGCATTCACAGATTTTGAAAAAAAAAAATACGGTCAGCAGGAAAATCGGCAGTTTTCACAAAAACTTTTTTTTATGCCAATCGATCCTGTTTCTTATAAGGATCAAACACCTCTATTTGACTAACTGAGGTTTGAGTACTAGAAAAGTCAGAAATATGGGAAAAGCTTTTCCGATTTCTTTGCATTTCATAGGAAATGAGACTCCAACTTAAATTTTTTACCATCGATAAACTGGCCGCTACAAAAAAGACTGATCGAAAAACAAAAAAACAATAACTTTTACTTTGGGTATTAATTTACCTTAAAATTAAAAACTTGAAACTTTACATTTGGACTCACCTAGAAATTTTGCTTTTGCTCTAAGATATGATGTTCAAATGCCGTTTTGACGTAGGCACAGGTTTACTCTCTTTATTACACCCCCACATAAAAAAGCAAGAGGTGTGAGATCAGGACTGCGAGGTGGCCACGGTATAGGACCATTATGTTCCTATGCACTGCCTTGCGAATTGCCGGTTCATATTAGAACGGGTATGGCGGCTGTTGTGTGGCGGAGCGCCATCTTGTTGGAAATACACTTTCTGCGATTCCGACAGCGGCAATTCATCTAACAGGTTTTCCAGATTCTCCAAAATTACGTTATTATAAATGTCGGAGTTTAGGGTGCCTTGATAAAATTCTACCACCTGTCTATCATTCGGTTCGACATTACATCGCACCAGCAATTAAAAGAGAATCGAACCTGGTTATGGCTTTCCCAATTTCTGAGAGGATTTTTTTGGACCAATAATGATTGTTTCTCCGGTTGTACATGCCATACATACATACATTGGAGAAATTGGTTTCATCAGACCATAAATGTAGTTTATAAAATTATTGTTCCTGCTGATTTTTCCTCGTAATCTTCTGTAAAATGTAAACCTGCGAATGTTGTCTCCAGAATGTAATGCTTGAACGAATAGTTCTGGCCGATAACATTTGTATCCGTACTTCTTCCATGCCTTCAAAACAAGGGAGTGCGAAACACCCACTTCGCTAGCGACATCTCTAGAAGAAATCTCTGGATACGCTTCCACGAGTGATAAAATTGCAATCACCATATTTTCACCTAATACACTTAAATGTCGTACTATTTTTTTTCTTGAACGAGCCACCTACTGCGAGAATCTTTACAAGATTTGTAAAATTACCTTTCTAGTTGGCACTCGACGCATCGGGTAATTGATCCTGTACCACTCCAATGCACCTGACGGGTTTTTATTATTAAAAAAATAAGCTTCTTACAAGTCTAAACGTTCTAAATTAAATGACGTCATTTTTGTCACAGAATTTCAGAAATTACAAACAACTAAGCAACAAACCATTCCATTCTGTTTTTAAAGCATATTAAATTATGACGCGTATTCGTTCGAAATTCGAAGTTTTTTTTTTTTTGTTTATTTTCGGCCAGTTTTTATTGTAGCGGTCCATCATAAAAAACTAAGTTGGAGTCTCATTTCCTACGAAACGTATGGGAAAAGTTATTTGCGATTTCTGACTTTTCAAGTACTCAAACCTCAGTTGGTCCGATATAGGTTTTTGATCATTATAAGAAACAGGATCGATTAGCATAAAAAAAAGTTTTTGTGAAAACTGCCCATTTTCGAGCATTTTGAAAAAAATTCACAGTCAGTAAATTTTTTTCAAAATCTGTGGATGTAGATCAAAATTTTTCAAAAACTTAAGGAAACTCCTAAGATCGTTTTCCTGTAGCTACAACGGTTAAGGTAGCTGCCCTTACTGCCCCATCTCAAAAATCCACCCTGTATAACTTAAACTGCTAAGTAAATATATAACAAGAACTCGTCCAATAACGTCTTTCTTATTCTTAATTCACGTGTTCTTTAGTCAGCACTTGTACTGCAGTTTAAGTTCACTCACTCTGTACTAAACTACTTCATCAGATTAAAAGATTCCCTTTTAATCTGATGAAGTCTGTGTTCGTGAGCTTCTGCATATTTTTTATTACTATGATTACGCCATCCATCTTGACGTCCCGTTGGAGGTCGATGTTTCTAATGGATGAATTTGGAATCGTAGTATAATTTGACGGTTACTTTGACTGATGCAGCCCATACAGGCATTAAAACTTGTTTGTATATAAACAACAATTTGTTTTAAATTGAGAATGGCGATTGTCTACCAAGTAGCCAATACAAATTTTTGTATCTAATGTCTAGTTCGGCTCTTTTATTTTTGACATGCTCTTTCCAGCGCAGTTTTGCATAAGATAAAATAACTTGAAAGTAATCATTTAAATTTGATAAAAACCTTAACGCCCAATTGTACAACTTGTATTAAACCTATATTAAATAAGCGTTGCGAATACGCTCCTTGCTGCAGCTTCAGGGCTTGATGAGGCTCTATCAAATAAATCTTAAGAGACAGCTGTGCTGCTGGGGAGTGTTGCGCCACTTCTTCCCTGCTAAAGCACTAGAAAGTGGTGAGGTGGGCGAGCGTTTTGGGGGACTGTCTTATGTAATTTTCTTTATTTATTTAAACTTCTCGCATACAATGAGCTACACACGGCTACACATCAAGATAAACATTTCCAGTACCAGCTGACCTCTCATTGTATGAAAATCTTATACAGAAATGTATAGCTTGATGTGTAGCCGTGTGTACAAAGGCGGAATTAATGCCTTAGGCATTCTCTATCGGTCAACCAAGGGTGGTGAAGAGATAAGATGGCGGGTGCTCTGTTTGAGAGGAGTCAATAATAATACAAAAAATAGGTACACAAGTACCTATAGCACACCAACATTTCGCCATATGTTTAAGACCCATGTAAAAGGGGGCGAGCCTATTGCCATCAACCGGGCACAAATCCAGACTCCGGACTGCTACTGAGAAAATCCTGATTCAAAAACCCAATGGCCTCCCCCCATTCAAACCCAACCCAATCTCATGCTCAGCAGTAGCGCTGGCGACGACTAGACCAACGAGGCAGTATAATACATCATATGCATACATAATATTTACTATAATATAAACCTACATTACATAATATATAAGCCTAAAAATTCAAGGGAAAGAGCTGTAATTGAGATTATTCTACGCTATTTATTTTGAAAATAACTCTGCAATTTCCGCTTAAATGCATACCGATTGGTGGCCGTCCTGATAAGAAGAGGAATCAAGAAGAGAAGAGGAAGGAAGAATGAATAAATTCAGAAGAACAGAGTAGGAGAAGATTGTTGGAAGAACGTAGATTCTTAGCGTGTGAAGGACATAGATATTGGAGTGAGATATAAGATAAGAAGGAGGGGTGGTAGAGATGAGAAGGGAGAAAAGCGTGGTCAAAGCGCGCAAACTTCTCCTTGGGCGAATGGAGATCCATTTCAACTCAGACCTGTAGCTCGACACATGGCCATATTTCCTTAGGTTAAATTTTGACATTCAAAGAATGTTGATTCTCAGCCCAGTTTGAATACATATAAGACTTGATTTTGAAATGAATTGCCACGGAATGAGTACGTACCAAGTTAAGTTTCAATTTGACAGGCCAAACCACATTACCGCACTAGTGCGGTAATGCGGTGTTTTAAATTCCAGCAAAGTCTTTGCCTTGCCTAAACCCCTTTCCTTGCCATGCTTATGCCTTTTTATGCCTAAAATTTTGTGAATATATAAACTGTTAACATTTCAAATAAATTAAGATACTACATTATAACTATTTCATCAAGTTATTTATTTTTGTCTACTTCATACAAAAAATATTGTACCCAACTAAAAGTCTGTCTTGTACAATAATTCCTTTATGTTTTATAAAAAAATATATGTACAACCAATACTGAATTTGGAGGAGAATTTAGTACTCTTTCTATATTTACTAACTTCGCTTGCGTCTTCATCCGCGTGGATTTCATAGTTAATTAAACTAAATTTTTTAACACTCCCTCCACCCCTTTACCACAAAGGGTAGATTAAAAAAAATATTATTACGAATTACGGCCAATTTTCAAAGTTTACTGATCAAAGGGATAAGATTTTTCATATGAACAGTGACCTCCCACTTTTTTTCGTTTGGTACGTTTCCATTACTTATACCCATTTTTGAATTAATTGAAGCAAGCAGTACACCTCCTACTTAAACTTTATTAACCCCTTTTCACCCTGTTTTTAGGGTTACGTAGTCGACAAGGAACCCTTATAGTTTCGCCACGTCCGTGTCTGCCTCTCCGTAGCGTAGCGCAGAGACCTTTAGTACGAGTAGGTACTAGAAAGCTGTAATTTGGCATAACACATACATATACATACATACACATACATATACATATTGTAAAACTTGAACAATTGTAATTTATGATACTAATGCGGTAAGTAGTAGTCGAGGGCTTACCATAGTCACGAGATTGTTAATACCAATTTCCACACGTGTGTCATACAACGTTTTTCTCTCCTCATCATCTGTATTAGCTGAATCTCTTCTCAAAGAGAACTACTCTAAAGACATTCCAAGTTTTGAATTCAAGCCCATTTCTGTTGTCACGATTAAGAAAGCATTCAAAAGTCTTAACATAAAGAACACTGAAGACCTACGGGCAATTTCCGCTAAGGTTCTTGGAGATATAATTGACACAATAGCCCTTGTCCTAACAGGCATATTTAATCAATGTTTAGACAGCAGTATGTTTCCTGATTTAATGAAACATAGTAAAGTAGTACCAATTTTCAAATGGGACACACACACGGGTTGTCACATTTTAATTCAAATGGGATTTTACATAGTCGCCAGTTTGGTTTCACGAAAGGTAGGTAGGTAAGGTAGGTCGACGACTGACGCAGGAGTGAAACTCATTAGTCACGTTTTGGAATCCTGGGAGAAATCCCAAGAAGCCATTGGCATTTTCTGTGACCTCTCAAAAGCGTTTGACTGCGTTGACCACAATACACTAATCTGTAAATTACACCACTACGGAATTCGTGGACAAGCTGCTGATCTTGTTTTTTCCTATCTATCAAACAGGCAATAAAAAGTAAACGTTAACGGGGCGATGTCTTTGGGGTTTCTAGTAAAGATGGGCGTCCCTCAAGGTTCAATTCTTGGCCCTTTCCTATTTCTAGTTTATATTAATGATCTGCCTTACATGATGCCTAACTTACCGAATATAATTCCATTCGCTGATGACACTTCCCTTATTTTTAAAATAGATAGAAAAGATACGGATGTCTTACATAATAACGATAGTCTGGCTGTTCTTTGAAAATGGTTCGCAGCTAATAATCTTTTACTTAATGCAAACAAAACTACATGTCTTAAGTTCTCATTACCAAATGTACCCCAAGTGAGTCTAAATTTAAAACTCGACGGCAAGAAACTAGATGCTATTACGGAAACTGTATTTCTAGGAATTACTTTAAATTCAAAATTACAATGGGGTGCCCACATTAGTGCTCTTTCAAGTAGATTAAGTTCAGCTGCCTAAGCAGTAAGAAAAATAAGGCAGTTAACTGATATAGCCACAGCTGGGTTAGTGTACTTTGCTTATTTCCACAGTGTTATGTCATAAGGCATTCTGCTGTGGGGATCGGCTGCTGACGTAGATTCAATTCGCGCGATCTATGGAATGGGTCCTCGTGAGTCCCTTAGAAACAAATTCAAAGATATTTATGTACTAACTCTGCCTTCTCTTTATATTATATCTCACACTCACTCTCAAAATAAGAAGCGATTTTCATAGTATAAATACACGTAGTAAATATGAAATTGTGATACCCAAATTTAGATTAGCTAAAACAAGCAAGTCATTTCTTATAAACAGTATCCGCTTTTATAACGAGTTTCCAAAGTCGGTTATAGAACTTAGCGATGGAAAGTTCAAAACCTACATCAAACGTATCCTAATCAAAAAAGCATATTATAAGATTAAGGACTACGATGAAGACAAGGAAGTTTGGCAATAATTTCTTCTGCACATGTGACTTCTCTGGTACCTCATTAACGGCATAACTATGTAAATGTCTATTAACTGCTCCTAAATTACGATGTTTATTTCCTTTTTTTTTGTACTTACTTTAACATAACCTACAATTTTAATTTAGTGACTTGTGGACAGAATATTAATTGAGATTTTTGTTACAGTTGTATGGCAATGTTGTCATTTGGTTTAAATATGTAGGTTTCTATTTTTATTATTTTAGTAATATTTTATATAGATTCTGTTTTAATTTGTGAATGTAAAAACGTTGTAGGCTTAATAGACTGTAGCCTTAGATTATATACTTGTATATAATCTAAGACTGTAGCTTTGTAAACCATCTTCTATTTTGTTAAGAGTACTGGATACTTGTTGACGGGCCTACGCTGTCCTCCCATACCAATTAACACTGTAACTTGAAAATATTGTAAAAGCCCACTTTTTTTTTTAAAATAGTAACAGTGGAGTTTCTTGCCGGCTCTTCTCTATAGGAAACGACCAATTGGAACCGTGCACCTAGCTTCTGACATTTCATAAGTGCCCATGTAGGTTTATGTGAAATAAAAAATTTTTTTTTTTTAACATATTTGCGAGAAAACGGTACAATAGGTAATGCCTTAACAATTTGCGCCTCATTCAAGATATCAGGTGGAGAAGATTCTATATTAATATCGAATTCCTTGTTGGACTCATATTGTTATTTTGTTTAATGTTTGTAAACGCACCCACGATACAGGAGAAATTCCTAGTGTGAGGCAACGGCAGAAGAAGAAATATCAGTCGGAAAGTCTTTGACGTTTCTAAGAAAAACATGGCGCGAATTTGCAAATGGCACTTCGTATGTGTGGTGAAAATCAGTACAGACGAAAGATGTAGTTTTCGTCTCATTTTCTCTATATAATCTATTAAATCGTTTTCATTAATATCTAGGAGGTTCGATCATTCAGCTTATTTATTCTTATGTATGTAAATAAAAAAAAAACCGTAAAGGCACGGCGCTATACAACGAAGGATGCGGTAAAACATGTAACTACTTAGGTGAGAGTACCTATTTACCGCACATTCCGTTGTATGGTACGTCATTTTTAACTTTCGAGCAATGTATACAGGCTTCGTAAATGCATTTATTGTGCAAGTGTTTAAAAAAAAATTTTTGCTGCACGTTAAGTGGGTTGATATTTTTTTCTCGTCTATCCCATAGTGTGGGGTACCGTTGGATAGGCCGTTCAAAAATATTGCGGGTCTGTTAAAACATGCTCTAAAGTTAAAACCGAAACCATTTTTCGATTCAGCGATCCGTTTGCGTAATATTAAACTAACGCGCGCGTTTGCTTAATTCGTACAATGAGAGGCGTATACGCTGACCACATTGTGCGAGAGGGGCACACTACCTATCGGGGTTGTTCCTTTCAAGACCATTTCTTTTGTACGTCGATTCGTCGATTGCTAATTAAACTTTATGTGTGATGAAGTAGTGACGTATCGCACGCTGATTCGCGTTCAATGTCACATGACCAATGATTACGTTTTATTTTTAAACAATTTTATCTCAATTTATTTATTTTTTGTTTTAGCCTATACCGACCCACTGCTGGACACTGAAAAAATATTTACATAACATCACGTCTGTATTCCCCGAAAGGTTAGGCAGAGGCGTACCTATAGTAAACCCACATTTCACCAGTTGTGGGTTCGTAGAATCCAATTGAATGACTATTTCATGAAATAGTCATTCCATAGGATTCTACGAACTTAGAGAGTTGTATTGCTGATTCTAATGATAATAATTCAATAAAGCCATATTTGTTACATCCGCGAATTATATTTAGATCAACATCAACAAAGTCAAATTATTTATTTCAAATAGGCACATAGATGGCACTTTTGAACGTCAAAATTTACAAATAAAATAGAATCGATTCTAGTCGCCCCTTCCAAAAGGTAGCTTCGTATGGAGAAGAATGGGCAAGAAACTCCACCGTTACTCTTTTAAAATGTTTTAAAATATTTTGTATCGGTACATCAATTATATAATGATATGTGAAGACGATGCACCTAGAATAAAATTACTATACCACAATAGGTAAAAAGAATTAATAATGAAGCAATGACAGATAAATTAATTATGTGATAGATACATGGTGCTCACATATTCACAAACATTGTAAAAAAAACGGGTTCCTAAAATAATTAATATCAGTGTGTAATCACTAATCACAGAGGGTAAAATAAATGTCATAAAAATAATAAAATATACAATTAAAATAGCAATCAGTTAGATTTTGTCTAGACTCTAGATTGTCCTATGGAGCTGGACCAGCATGTTTCCAAGCGTTCTTATCTTGGATATAATCTAATCAACCTGTGGCTGACCCGCAAATTTCAAAAAACGTGAGAAAAATTGAATTTCGCGGGCTACCTTAGCGCATACCATGTAATAGGGTCGAGGCTATTGCCATCAACCGGGCACAAAACCGATATTTTTTTGTTTTTCTCAAAAATATTAGATAATGAGATAATGTAAATCATTTACAAAATTATGTTGCGTATATTTATCACTGTATTTTTCTCACTGTCGTACAAGGATCTTATGGCGTGTGACAAAAATAGGAACTAACGCAGCCATCTTGCTTTTTCATAGTAGATTTCCACTAAAATTGTGGTGTAGTATGGGTGTACCCTTAGAGCATTGGTGTACCAGGGTGAACCGTATCAGTTTTTCTCCAGCAACGCTCCCACATCAATTAGTGTTAATGCCATTCAAACGCCAAAAAATCCTTATAACTTGTAAGTGTTAGTTACCAGGGGATCTCTTGGCGGGAAAGTGAAGGGACATGTTTATCAGTTTTGTTTTATTTTCGAAAAATGGGTGTTTAGCCGATGTGTAATAATGGTTGATTATTAACCATTAAGTGTTTGTGAACATGCATTAGTGTAGGCAAATAAAACAAAATAGTGCACCATCGCTTCAAGTTCTCTCAAGAAGTCCGCGTGAGGTCTCAGTAAAGTGCCACATCTTTACTGAAACTCAAGGGGAGCGGGCGGGGATATCATCATCATGCATTGAATATTTAATTTCATCAATATTTAAACAAAGTTTGCAACTAAATAAAGACTTGGCTAAAAGACCAGCAACCAGGCCACAAAAATATTATTAAAAAAAAGTTAGTTACCAGAGTTACCAGGCCTAATAAAAAAGTTTTAAAGTTTTTGACAGACGATTATTATTATAACCTCACTTCATCAATAACAAAGACTAAAGTAATAGATTGGGAAATCATTATTTGGCAGTATCTTATTTTGGAGCAGATAAAGACATTCGTTGAGTTGCAACTTAAAATGACGGAAACCAGTGATATCTTACAACTCGTAGCCTATCAAGTTAAGATGATGACCAGTGTCCTGCATCATTTAGATAGTACTCAGCATGAGATCAGTGAATTGCCTCCGGCTACCAAAACTTATGAAGCTGTTGGCAGAATGTTTCTTTTAACGGATTTAGAAGATTTGAAGAACAATCTTGAATCCCAGAAGACTCACATAACAGCCCGTAAAACAGAATTAGAAGCCCGTATACCGTATCTAGAGAAGGGTCTGTTAAAAGGTAAAGGCGACAGCTCTGCAACAAAAGTAGAAACTAAGTGAATTGATATTGTGTATTGTGTGTTATTAATAAAATTTGTTGTTATTAATAAAATTATTTGAACTATTAAGTTCATAACTTAACCCTAATAATTATTGTTATTTTAACTTGCATTTATAACCTAAGTTTAGGTAAACCTTTAATGATCAAAGAGATCTAAGAATATTTGAAAATGCCTTTGAAAATAATAGAATGATATTTTACCCGACCGTGGCGGACCCCAAATGGAGGGAATGTTTTTGGTTGTCTGTCTCTATCTTCATTCAAAAAATTCAAATGCTAAACGAGCGAACGGATTTTAACAAAAAGTTTCGTTTGATTTGTGTTGATGTCACAAGTAAGAAATAAATCAATCTGGCGGATTTTAGCCGCTAATAACAGAACCCGTAAAAAAAAACATGCGGGGCAGTCTTTGGGGACTGCCCCGCATGTTTGATAGAAGTGAAAACTAGCGTTCGGTGACGATGACGCTTTTTCCATGATTTTTGTTCACCCAAAAAGTACACATATATACACAGTATACATAATTATAGCCTCAGAACAATGAAAAGCAATAGCTGATGGAAAGCGTTCGGTGACGATCACGCGAGTTCCATGATTTTTGTTCACCCAAAAAAGTGCTCAACGCGTCTAAAGAAGTTTTCACTTCAAAAATTGTAACATGTTCATTTAGGGTATCGAAAATAAAGGGCTTGAAGAGACCATTTCGATTATAACTCACTGAAAGGTTGAAAATAAAGAAATAAATGCCCACTTTTCAAGTGGAAATTGTAGTAATAGGTAAGTACCGTGTTTTTATTACTTACTTTACAATTTAATAAACAATGATATTTTCTTAATGAATTTGTTGTTTTATTAGCATTATCTCTCAACTCTCAATCTCGCACGCAATTATCGATAGGTCTGTCCTCGCATAGAAATAGAATAACACTATATTAAAGTTGAACCTACCTACCTAATCATAATATGTTTTAAAGATTTGCTTACGATCGGAACAAAATGTCTTTGGGGGATGCGCGCAATCTACAGTAGGTAGCAGCGTTGCCAGATTTTTTTTCTGCTAAACCGGGATTTTGAAACCTTTTGAGTAAAAAAAAACGTCAAAAGTTGGAAATAATAATTTTATTAGAAAACGTAAATAATCACTTATTTTTGACTACTTATCTATCTTGTTATTTGAGTTTCAAATTAAGTCTACAATGATGATAAACAATAGAAAATTTATTGTATTGAAAATACGTTACTTTACTATACTAGACACTGTCTGGTTTGCCCTTGTATGTACGCTACGGCAATTAAGTAGGTACGT
Source organism: Tiliacea citrago (assembly GCA_963921375.1). Classification (NCBI taxonomy): domain Eukaryota; kingdom Metazoa; phylum Arthropoda; class Insecta; order Lepidoptera; family Noctuidae; genus Tiliacea; species Tiliacea citrago. The sequence continues at coordinate 13,618,797 of OY992786.1, read as the reverse complement.
CTTCAGAGGAATATAAAATTATAAGTATCTACTTAATACATTACTTACTTATTTATTTTTCTATCTCCGAAAAGCGGGACTGAGCCTGTCCAGCACGCAAAAAATTGGAAGAGAGAAGAAATGGCGAAACAAACTCAGGGGTCAAAGTCTCTTTTAAAGTCCAGACATAATCTTGGTCAGATCATGTGAGAACCATGATCCGTGTCTGAAATGGTATTTTGAGGAAAGAACCACACTTTGAGTGGACCTGTCCAATCAGTGCAAGCATTTGTCAGTAATCGTGCAACTCGACTCGAGCGACTACGAGCGTACAGTTTATGGACTTATAGCTACTCTAAACGCATAGCCATAGATCGACAGATATTTGCGGGTTTTATATTACACTAGCTATAGGTACCTATGAAAGATACGTAACGTTACCGCCTAATGTTTGTAAAAACCTAATGACCTATGAAACAATCCGTAACGCCATTAGATTTTATGGTTTATGTTATTGACTACAATTCCGTTTAGTCATGCCATTTCATTTTGTTTTAATTCTTGGCACGTAAAAACTATTCCAATAGCAAAAAAACCGGCCAAGTGCGAGTCGGACTCGTGCATGAAGGGTTCCGTACCATTATCTATAAAAATGGCAAAAAAATCACGTTTGTTGTATAGTTATTCTCTATAGCGGCAACAGAAATACATCATCTGTGAAAATTTCAACTGTCTAGCTATCACGGTTCATGAGGTACAGCCTGGTGACAGACGGACAGACAGACAGACGGCGGAGCCTTAGTAACAGGGTTCCCGTTTTACCTTTTGGGTACGGAACCCTAAAAAACGAGAAAATTTGAATTTCGCAGGCTACAGGTGCATAAATGGTTCTCATCTCATCTCGTCTCCATAAATTACGTTTCTAAATCAGACCGCAGACAGAAGGGTGCAACGTGCACCTGATCCTGAATTAAATGTTAAAAGGATACCTAATTATCTCATAAACACTCACTAACTTGTTGGTAACTTCGGTTTAGCGAACGAGACAAGTTATGTAAACCTACCTACGAAAAACAAAGCGATTTCAGTAGATACAATTATGGTAGGATCGAACTGTACCTATAATATTTGCTTACCTAAATTGTTTTTATATTAGGTACAGGCTTCATTATTACCACAAAATAAACAAACGAATTGTAGATATTGCTTTATTTAATAAAATTATAGCCAAGAGAAGTTCAACCTCCAGATTTAATTTGAGCTAGAACATGTATAAAATTATTAATAGTCACAAATCACAGGAAGTAGGTAATATCACTAGAGAAAGAAAATAAAATCATCTTTCTACATACACCTAAATACGAATTACAGTAATAATATCACCACTGAGATACCTACATTGTATTTTAAATATCTATGATAGATCTGTGTGAGGACCTACTCCAAAGACGACAACTATTATTACATCCTAGTAGATACTTTATAGTCTAATACAAAAGTACACAATCAATACTTAGGCTAAGAAGATATTCTAGGCGAATTATGAAAGCACAGTTTTAGTGATGATACAATATAATTCTATTATTGATACTATTAAGTATGTAGTACACAATTATCTACTTTTATTTGGTTACACACTGCTATAGACGTGTTCGTCTGTATGAGATTCAAGCGACACTGATACTAACTTTCTAAGTACCTAACAATCAATATCACAATATAGCTACTTAAATACATGAAGATTCAAAGATGAGGCAACACCAACTCTATAAGATTTACTGCAAAAACGGTGTTATATAACTGTGAAACTCGTCTTTACTCGTGCAGGTATGATTGTGAATCACTATTTGTATCAGTTTGTTCACGATGCATAATCAACAATTATAAAAATATGTTAAACGTAAAACATAGTGATTTTAAAGTGTTCATAATATTATAACGACGCGACGGTGTAAGATATACCTACATTATTTTTGCAACTGGAGTTATGAGTTATCCCATACCTAAATTATGTTAAAAATATGTGTTAAAACAAAGCTAATAGAAGCTTCGCCTTGATTTGTGATGAGTTTCAAGCTTTCGTAAACAGACACTAATGACTCAGAATGCTCTGCCCCTGGCTATATACCCACAAATTAATATTTTAAAACATAATTATATATATTTGTATAGACACATAGCCTCATCGATGAACGGGTTGCAAACGCAGAGGCGTAGCGAGAGGAACTAGGATAGAGATCATGGTACATACGAAATCGTTTATTATGTTCAGGATATATATATAAACTTTAATGTAGTTCAGTCTGAATTTATAGTGTTGAAATTGTCAATACCAAATATGTGGTATGAATCAGAAACAACATAAACAAGGATATCTAAGCTATCTCGCTCCTAACTCTACGGGAATTACCTACAGAGAACCGTGATTTAATATTCGTGACAAAGTGAATAATATGCATACATTTTTGATATAGTTTGGACTGTAATTGACTCCCGCGCCGGCTCGTTCTTGGTGCAAAGGTTAGCCATTGCCATCCAACGTGGCAATGCAGCAAGCGTAATGGGCACCTTTGCGCCGGGAACAGTTAGGGGCGGGTTATTTGATTAAGTTTTTTAACGTGTTATATAAAACAATAGAATGATTTTTTTTATTAAAAAATTTAAGTATAATTAGTTTGGATACTTAAAAAGGGGTGTTCCCGTTCGTCCACACCCCGTCGTCCACACTGCGGACGACTGGGAAAGATGCGTTATGTTCGTTCACAGTGTAGACAAAAAGAACGCAACATTCCCCCCAGTCGTCCGCACCTCGTTTCATGTCTAGTTTAAGAGTCAGTGTAAAGAAATTTTAAATTAAATAAATGATAATATGTGATAATAATAATGATAAAAAAAATAGATGATAAATGATTGTAACTTTAAAACTTTTTACATATTAATTGCATTTAAACTGATATTGATACAATACCCAATGTGTAAAATTAAAATGTGAAACATTCTTATGCTATACATTTAGTATAAAAAACGCAAAAAAGCTTTAGATTTACTAGGTATGTACTTTTAAAGTATTTGCCTTACTAAAGTAATAAAGCTAAGCTACATAATATTTTAAAAGTATGTTTATTATATAAGGAAATACTATCATCATATTTTCTTTATTAACTCTTAGACTAGACGTGAGATGACGGGGTGTGGACGACTTGGTGTGGACGAGCGGGAATGACTCCTTAAAAACAAGATAATTATGTCTTAATTAGAAATGAGTACCTAAAAGCGTTAAATAAAGCAATGCGTTCTGTGACGAGCAATGGTATTTATGTTGAAATAATAAATGCTACGAGCTTGTTTCATTAATTAACAATTAAAATATGTGATACATTGAAAACATCAATAGAAGGGCGGTACAGCATACGTGGTTATCATGTAATGTAGATAATAATTAGTTATGCTTTTGCAGGTGTAATGATAGTATCTTAGTCATATCCCAGGAATTATGAAATGACGGTAAAATTTTGAAATATTTTATTGGATGGTTGCGTTGCGTATTACACAATCGTCCCAAATAACGTTTTTAATACGTAAGAAATGTGCTAAAGTTTGCTATTGTATAGGTACTTATTCGGGAACTGGACTACTCTATTTAATACCAACCACATACCAACATAATATATGTTTTCCTTTGCGTATTGCTAGATTATTTACGAAAAACTCCTAGATTTTTTGCTGGTTGCGAAGTGATAATGATAATTACCCTGAATTTTAATTTATTATTGCTACGCTTCATATTACGTATTGATGAAATAAGACATTAATAATGTCCTATTTCTCAAAATTTTAATAATTAATCCCTTAAATACTGCACAAGAAGGACCAGTTGAAAATATATCTAAATATATGACGCGTAGAGAACACATCACATTATTTAAATCACATTGTTAATAATGCCTATTTTAAGTTAAAAAACCGGCCAAGTGCGAGTCGGACGCGCGCACGAAGGGTTCCGTACCATTATCTATAAAAATGGCAAAAAAAATCACGTTTGTTGTATGGGAGCCCCCCTTAAATATTTGTTTTATTTTTATTTAATTATTTATTTTTAATGTGAATATATAACTAAATATTCTGTGAATATTTCAAGCGTCTACCTGTTGCCGTTATCAATATCTAGCAAAAACGAGCAAAAAAAATCAAGTTTGTTGTGTGGGAGCCCCCTTAAATATTTTTTTTATTCTGTTTTTTAGAATTTGTTGTTATAGCGGCAACAGAAATACTTCATCTGTGAAAATTTCAACTGTCTAACTATCACGGTTCATGAGATACAGCCTGGTGACAGACGGACAGACAGACAGACAGACGGCGGAGCCTTAGTAATAGGGTTCCCGTTTTACCGTTTGGGTACCGTACGGAACCCTAAAAACACATTGTTTTCAAAGAGACAGTAGGATTGTTTTTGTTTATAAAAATCCGAAAGGGCATTACTTAGGTAACTGAATGACTTGTGTAGATTGAACTTTTGATAACAAAGAAAATATAATTGATGATTGTTTCCAGTTGGGTATGAATTAGTCACAGTTATGTAGATAAGGATACATGTGATTAGACCTAAACCTGACAGGGCTAAGCAGTATTAATATTAAACCTTACGTAACAACCATTAGACAGCACTCACTTTCTCATTATTACCAACCAAAGATAATAGGCAACTAGCAATTAAAATGCCGCGAAAGCAACATTGAAGCACTCAATTCTAAATATTCTTTCATCTTCTGGAATTTTACTTTATGCGGAAAATATTTGGCGTAGGCGTGTTGTATTTACTTGCTTACCGGCCAAACTTGATTTAAGGATAACTAGTTTAGTCTAGGTCACGTGCCTTTGCCTACCTATTAATCAGTAAACTAGTTCCCCTTATTTGTTACGTCCTATATTATTACTTGGACTATAATATATTATCTTGAATATATTTTCTGTGCTAAGAAATTTTGCTATTTACGCAGAATCTGGCGTAATATTTATTTCTCCCCTGGAGAAAGAGATACATTCAGTTAGCAACTAATTACTAAAATTAATATCTTACTATGAAGCTTAACATAATTTCTTTATTGTGTATGTTTTCATGTGCTGTCTGCATCGATACCTGATCAATCATAACAGCATTTTTGCCCTTTTATCAGCACACAAAAGACAAGAAGGACACTTTAAAAAAGACGACAGTATCTCATACATTATTTTGTACTGTTTTACCGATATGGAACAACTGAATTTGTTATTAATCTGGTGAGAAACATTTATTTAATATACAGGGTGGCCCGTGTACAGTCGTTCAAAACGATTTTGTAGAATTTCTCTCCAAGGGCTTTCCGAAATAGCCCCATTAAGTGTTATGCGATAATTTTTATTATAGTTTAGGACAAAAACTTAACTAGGGAAACATTTTCTTTGACTAAATTTGGCCAGATTTACAGTCTCTAAAAATTTAATAAAGGTAGATTACCCAGTACTTTTACCCACTCTAAACAGGCCACCTTGTATTTAATTGAAACCTGTTTGCAGAATGTACGCACATGCATTCGTAACGTACCTACACAATCCATTGACAACAACGACACAACTCAAAAAAAAACGATCAAAATAAGAGCAGATAAGTTAGGGAGTGAAACCCCTTGCTGGAGTTTTCGTATTTCGATAGATATGCTATCTTGACGTCTCGAGTGAATAGATTCAGTCAATCTTGCACCATCGTCGGTCGACCGCCTTATCGCGAATATACAGTTGAGATAGTGGTCAAACGCGAGGGCATCAAATATTTATAGGTAACTACTTACCGTACCCGCATAAAAAAAAGGTTTGATAAATCCAGATTTTATCGAAACAAAGCATAGATTCCATTTAAAGTATTTCCATATAAAGCTACCAATTTTTAGGAGTTATGTCATTGTTGCTAAATACGAGGAGAAAATGACTTTTCAACTATTAATGTAGCTTATGATTGTAACATGGAATGCGTGGGCAGTGTTCAGGCGGCCAGTAGAGGCCGGTCAGCGCCTGCGCCGGGGTGCGCGTCGCCGCTGGTGTCCGCGCTGCCGTTGGCCAGCAGCGCGTCGCCGACGCCAGCCTCCAGCGCCGGCGGCTCCGTCTGTAACGTAGTCGGGGAACTATATACTCTGCGTCATCTTATGTCAACGTTCTTTCCAGGTTCTGCTTCTGATTTTTTTTTGTCTTTGGTATGATGCGTCAGCAATACAGTGAAATCTAAGTACCTACAGTACGCTGCCGTTAAAGGCAAATAGAGTTTTAGAAAGAATCAGTTATATACAGATGACTCTCGACTTCGACAACGTCGACCTTTTTGAAAAAGTTCTCCTACTTAAAAACTGCGTAGACTATAGAAAGACACACATTATTGGCGTTTTTATTTACCTACACGCTTTACACAGATCCCTACAATATAATTGATTTATAGTGTAACTACATTTTTTGATGTAGTTACACATGTGCATTAACGTATGTCATGTGTAATTTGACTGCCTCGTTGGTTTAGTGGTCGCAAGCGCTACTGCTGAGCATGAGGTCCTGGGTTCGATTCCCGGGTCAGGCAAAGTGACCGGTTTGTGTACGGTTGAGGGCAATAGGCTCTCCCCCTATTACATGGGACTTAAACATAACTGGCGAAATGTGGGTGTATTACAGGTACACCTCTGCCCAACCCTTCGGGGAAAGAAGGCGTAATGTTATGTTATGTATAATTTAAATTGACAGCAGTATTATTCAACACTTTCAAGAAGGCGTAGGTTGCCAAATCTGAAAGTATAGTAGCGAAAAATACTCAAAAGAGCGTCGGGACCGGTATTGATAAAAAAAGTAAAGATTGTAGATACTAGTGATGTTTGAATAGTTGAAAATATGTATCAGTTTATCAAAACCCAACACTTTTTCAGTTTGCCGCATGTCATTACTTCCCAGAATTTGATCTGTCACCCTGTATACAGAAATAAGTTTTCGTTTAACTGCACAACCAAAACAAAAGCAGCCGCTTGTGACCACGTACAAGCACCACTAGAAAGACAAATAATTGATTGATAGAAATTGCATCTTCATTTCAGCTGCTGATGTTCGGCAAAGATGATGTCGCGTACGAGGTGGGCGGCCTGCCCGTGCAGTGCGACGAGAGGCAAATCGCCCTGTCCGGGTAGACTGTCCACCGCGACGCGCACTACAGCCCCCCCCCCCCCCCCCCACGCCGCCTCCAATGACGATCCGTCATGGAGGCATAACTCGTGTAATTGTGTCATAATATCCGCCGGTTACGTTATTACAATTGACCGTTATGTTTACAAATGTTACACACACAACGTTAGATTTGCATCTCGTGGATATACCTACTCTTTAGATTAACAATATTAAGTACAATCAATAACTATTAACTTAAATATTTGGTAGCTTATAAGTTTATAGTTGATTAGATAAAATGTGTTCAGCACTGACGGTGTATTTGTCCGCGGGACTGGTGGGCGTGTCTCGCTTGCCCTGCAGGTAGTAGGTCATGAGCTGGCCCTTGCCCTTGACCGCGACCAGGCCGCGCTGCTCGAAGTAGTAGCCGAAACTTTGCAGAATCTCGCAAGTCTCCTCTGTAACCTGCGACGGACAGAAGTATCGACATGTTGAACAAAATCTCAGTAAAAAAAATTCATGGATATTTTGGAAAAGAAAGTCTCTTCATATCAGTAGAAGTTTACCTCTCTAAAGGAGACGACTCATTTTACTTGAACTTTAACTAAACAGACAGCTGTGCTGGTGGGGAGCTTGTTGCGCCACTTCTTCCCAGCTAAAGCACTACGAAGTGGTGAAGGGCGGGCGTTTTTGGGGGACTGTCTTATGTAATTTTGACGTTCGATAAGTGCTGATTCTCAGCCTAGTTTGAATAAATAACTTTTGATTTACTATAGTATTTAGAATGTGAAGTCTCGTTACGTCGTTAGTTTCCGTACAACCCTTTTATTATTTGTTGACTTTGTGTCTTTTTTCTTAGTTTTGTTTGAAACTTATGTATCATACTTGAATGCATCCAGCTTTGCCAGTGCTTTCCATCCGTGAGGCAACGTTGACGGTGTTGCCCCATATGTCATAGTGCGGTTTGCGCGCGCCGATGACGCCGGCGGTGATGGGCCCGTGGTTGACGCCCATGCGCAGCACGAAGTGGTTGAAGGACTGCTCGTTGATGGCGGCCAGCACGCGCTGCAGCTCCAGCGCGAACTCCACCAGGCACGCCAGGTGCGCCCACCGGACCAGCACCCCGTCTGATGGCTGCATAAACCACCACGCACCATATTGTAGTTGAAGCGAAGGAACTCGATCGATAAGCAAACTGACTGTGAACTTGAGTTGTCCCGTTAATCTGTCATTCTCTACTTAGTCGAATAATAATTGGCGTAGTGTTTCAATCTGCTTAACTTCCCTCAACTTCCCTGACTTAAGGTACAACAATATTAAACAGATAGTACTTAATACGCATTCAAGTGATTTCGGCATTACAAGGGTAAGGGGTCAAGTTGAGTTCACACCCACAGTTCACTCTTGACACTGCGGCTAAGCTTCGTTGACATACTGACAGTCAGTAGTCGAATACTCGTGTAGTTTACACAAGTATTAGCGCAGTAAAAACGAAATAAAATCACGGACATGGACATGACATATCGATATGTTAAACTAGTTAACATTAGCGGTAATTCGAAATTTACGGAAGGAAGGAAGGCTTACAACGCGAAGGTTAATCAATAAATTGGCTCTCGTAAAACTTGTATGCAATATATTATAAATTAAATGAGTGCATTTTATATTCACAATTTACTAATTAACAGTCATGTGACGCTATCGATAGACGAGTGACTTGAAATTTTGTTCACTGGTTTAAAATATATATATATATTAAAGTACAACATATAAAACGGTCATACCCTGTTAAAAAACACTCAGTTCATTCTTTAAATCCGTTGAGTTTTGGTTTAGCTGTTATTATACCGACTGTAAGACAAATTAAACTCTATTGCAAATGATTGATTATTGACTCACCTGCATTTGTCGTGTAGGATTTAGGCCTGAAGCAGCCATGTATGTGGAGCTGATAGTTTTTATTTTGATTATGTCCTTACTAAACTTGGAATCTTCCAGCAACTGTAACCAGTACGTAATACAATTACAACGTGCAAATCATTACCTATAACATGATTTATGGTGTTTACACAATAATTTTATGAAACAACGAACTGAAAAAACATTGTTGAAACTGTTTTTGGAATTAAGGTAGGTATACTCCTATAACTAAGACAGTATAATCATATATTAAAGAAGGATTAACAAGCCTACAAAAAAATCTAACCGAAAACAAATTGATAGCTGTCTATTATTAACAGAATAAAGATCCAAATATAAACGCATGAAAATACCCAAACCAGTGCGTGCTACGCCGTAGCCTCAGTTGTAGCAAAGCGCGTAGGGGGGTGTTACCCTACCTCTGTAGGGTACGCACCCTGCCTGCAACGATTTCTACATTTTGTCATAAGACTTAGAATTTAAATAGAAAAGGAAATTGTAGATATTTCTGTCACAATATTTTCATTAAAATTCTGCACTCGATGTGCAGAATTTCTACGCTTACCGTCATTACTAAGTACCCAGAGCAACATTTTCATACAAACGAGGTAATTTCGAAGCTTTGGTTCTCCGTCAGGTAACGATTCTCATGAGATCTGATGCAGCTCTCCAGAGTACGGATACCCAACGGCACCCAACTGATCAGACAAGCCATTTACAACAGAGAGTATGTAGAGTTCTGAGTGTTCGGATTTCTATACATTTTAATGCTATTTTTGAGGTATTTTATTCCATGGACAACTCCGGTATGAAATGTCGGTTTGATTAGACCGTCTCTCCAGAGTACGGATGTACTCTGGAGAGCTGCTATCAGATCTCATCTGTATTGTTACCTGACGGAGAACTGAGGCTTCTAAGTGACCTCGTTTGTATGAAAATATTGCTCTGGGTACTTAGTTTTAACGGTAAGTGTAGTTCGATCATTTCCTTGAATTTGTTCGAAAGATTATGATACATTCTGATCTCGATCAGTATGCAAATTAACATCAAGTATGTAGTCCAACCTATCGCTTGGTGACTAGTTAGTAACTATGCCCTTCAATCACCTTTTACAACTTGTATAGTAAAAAGCAGTTCCCTTCACGTAAATACGTAGGTACTATACATATTGTAACCGGAAGATCAATGGAGATAATCTGAAGTCCAATTAATATTAGAAGAATGTAATTAAATCTTATTTATAACTGAATCGTGCAGTGTTGACGAAACTTTCTAAAACGGATACCAGTACAGCTCAAAAAGAATATAATCATTTGGTCTTGATAGTTGTGAATAAGCAGGCTATGGAGGACAATGTTAATTCCTTGTTTATAAATCACATCTGACCCCGGTTCAGTAACCCCAATAACTTTGTTACTTCTACATGTGAGGTAACAGATCAAACGTTATAACATCCATAATATTACGGCTATTGTAAATTTAAAAAAGAGTTGTAATATTTTTTTTATAACCGTAGATGTGACACGTAACTTTTATGTATGTTATTGTTAGGTAAACTGTAAATAACAATTACCTACCAAATCGAAGTCTGATATAACTTCGTTCAGAAACCGTAAACATTCTAGGCCTTGGTTATTGACAGTTTCTTCCGAGTAGAATTCTGCAACAAATGTTAATTATATGTTTACAATTTTTTTATTAACTCTCGAATCTCAGTCTTCGTAACATCATCTTGATCTCGATCTCTTTTTCATATCGATCAAAGCCAACAGTCATTAAAACTTTGATACCTACATAATTACTAGATGAAATATTAATATAAAACAATAAAAATATATTTATTCAACTGGTTCATTAATATGTCTCTAGTGACAAAAATGTTCAAGGCGAACATCGAAAGCTACATTTTTATAATATGTAGTGTTGTTGAAGATGCATTTAATATATACATGACCTTTGAGAGTGATCAATTAACATAACTGTTAAGGTAGTAACAACAGAATATACCTATTTTTTTAATGTTAATGAAGCAAACGCTGACACGTGTAGGTATACTGTGCAGTCGTCAACATGACACAATTATAGACGAACGATCATACCAGCGTATAACTGTACTGCCAGGGTCGCGAGTTTGTCCGAAAGGGATATCGTGGCCCTGGCACACAGGCAACGGAAGGAAAAACAAATGCGTATAATTGTCCCCCTGCGACGGTGAACCAAAGAGATTTCTTGAAAATGGTCAAAAAGGTAGGGTTTTAAAGCAGTGTATCTCTTAAACCGTAAATATTTTTTCCAAAACAAAAACAGTGTGATATTTTCAAGTCTTTTGTGCATACGGTGATGGAACTCAAAACATAATTAAACATAATTTAATACATCAAAAAAATCTTCAAAGACAACTCTTAATTATTTTTAAAAGCAGTTTATCCCTTCGTTAACAGTTATAATTATAATTAAAAGTATACCATAAAATTGCAAATGCTTCCGGTGATGGATTATTTTTTATTAATTAGTTAATATTAATTTTATACGATTTTATTTGCATTTTTACGCCATACGTTGTGTCATCGCGCATCTCTTTCTTTTGTTGGCAATCTGACAGTGACAGCGGTTTACTTATTGTCAGCCTCTTAATTATCCCATACAGAAAAGGAACGCGCGCTTTGGTCACCCGGCTTGCTCGCTACGTGTTGGAAATTATACATCATAATTTCCAGTTCTCGATGACTCGGTCTAGATATGAGTGAGAGAGAAAATCTTCGAGCCAAGTACATAAAGCTATCAGTCCTACCAGAAAAGTTGGGCATGGAGGCGAAAAGCACGCCGACCTCGGCGTAGCTCTGGCTGTAAAGGTCGCGGTGGTGGTGCCGCGCGCCCATGAAGTGGCGCGCGACGTGCGGCGGCAGCACGTTGTGGATGAGCGCCTGGTTGCGCCGGCGCAGGTCGCCCGCCTGCTCCGCCTGCGCGCGCATGCGCTCCCCGCGCGAGTGCCGCGCGCGCTCCAGAGACTCCACCTGCATTGTGGTCACAACTTGCCCGATTGTATGTACACATATCTTATGACGAAATTTATTATAACCCACGTGATGGTGAAGGGATTAAGATAGTGTGAAGCTGATCTTCAACGACTGTGTTTCTTTCCCCCTGGTTAGTCAAAGCACAATAAAATTCCAGGATAAACATCATATAGGTACATAACAACTCATTAATTTAAATCTTGTGTTCGATCTAGGAATCGCACTAAACCAGAATTCAGTACGGTACCTACTGTCTGACTCTCGGTTACGTGTTTAATATGGTACAAGTGTCCAGGATTCGCTACGTTTTCTAAAGTATCTACTTTAAGTACCTAGTTGTTTGTCAAAAGTTACGGTAATACGCACGTATCTGTTGAAAATGAGGAGCGCCAGCACAATAAAGAACAGCATTATTATGTTGCGTCCACCATGAATGCGGGCCCTGTAAGTTAAAGATGAATCATTCATACTTTTGCCATAGGATCTTACATCAGATTAAAATGCAAGAGAATCTCACAGTATAGCCAGCAGATCTTCATCGTAGTCGGTGGTGGCGTTGTACCGCACGCGGTATGGGTCGCGGTCGAGGCTGGGCCGCGACAGCAGCAGCGCTGGGTGCAACAGCGCGGGCACGGCGTGCGCGGCCGCCAGCAGCGCCAGCAGCACGCCGCGCGCGCACACGCCCAGCGGCGACACCCACAGCGCGCCGCATGCCGCGCCCGCACCCACCTGTGAACACATACAACTCATATACCTACCTAATCTTTACACCGAACATCTAAAATAACCTTCACTTCGAAAAAGAAAATACGATTATCTTGCCAGAGTTTTGTGGCTGACTTGAACTAAATACCAAAGTATATTTTTAGCAGTCTTAAACTTCTTGCAAACCCTTAAACTAAAAATCCTTTATTAGCTTTTTGACACAAAGACCATTCATTACTTTGTTTATGTTTCAGTTTCATGGAAAGTGAATTCGTTTTACTTCATGGACCGTTTCTTTTGTTTTTGTTACTTCATTGACCCGACCTTATTACAAGTGGGTAATTAAGTCGAGATGACTCGTGTTTGTGAAGAAAATTACCCTGATTAGGAAAAATAGAGCACATTTTTCTTCTCTCATATGTACAGACGCCAGCAGGTCAAGCTACCCGAAATGGTCAAATTTTCTCAATCAAACTTGAACCTTATGCTGTAGGGATAAAGTTGAAAATCTATTTAAGAAATTTGACAGATTGTAGTAGCTTGATGTGCTGGCGTCTGTACATACCATTAATTAATTAAATACACAAGAAAATAGTTAATGTCACGTCGTAGCTATAGCATTATTGTTAGAAATTAAGCATATTACTTCCTAGAACGTTTCGACGTGGATTACAAGATAGATTTATTTCAAATCATGCTTTCTAGCTGTAGTTCCACTGCATTTATAATGAGTTACGTGATTTATCATGTTGAACTATCAACGAAAAAGTTGAATTGTACTCATCAGCTGTTCGTCTTCCCACGATGCGAGATTAAAAAAGTCGAACGGGGGAAATAGGTTACTATGATATTTGTAAAGTGACAACGTGGGAATCTTGACACGGCGTTGATGTTATGTTGCATTCGTTTCACCCAAAGAACTTTGGTAGGTGTAAGTAGGTAACAATAACTATTTACGACTACTCGTATGATGAGAAAGTTGGGACGCTTGAAAGGTCAACCAAGTTATACAACCTCAACACACCACTGAAAATATAAGTATAGGTAAGTAATCGTTTTGATAATGTAGATTGTTTTATATAATACCTATGCGTCTGCAGCGCTTATAATTATAGCAAAGGTAGAACTAAACTCCACATATATGCATACTAAAATTAGCTTTTACATCATAGTGAATATGTTAAGCCATGCCAAATTCATTTAATTTGTAGACTTTAAAATATTAGTATGAACTCGAATGCCTAAAACTTAGATCGTTGCGACAGTATATACAATTAATTGTGTAAGAGTCTAGTCAAGTCTAGTGCTCATGCATTTTAGCATGATTCTGTTAATTTTTAACAGCTATATAACTTGAGGCTGGTGTGTCAAATCGTTATATTGGTTGTTAGTTTGCCATCGGCATCAGAATGTGAAAGTAGAAAAGGTACTTCACGTGATAATAGTAAGAAGGATGTATGCAGCGACGTGCGCCGCTGTGCACGGGCGCGTCGTCGCGCAGGCCGTCCTCCAGAAGCATCGTCTCGAAATTACCGCAAATTATCTGCACAAATACATACGTGCACATTTAAAATCATCGGATGCGATACCAAGATTGGATTTCCGACAAAGTTTCTCCAATGAACCTAAGCAAATATCTATAAGCAGAAAAAGTAGCAATCTAATAAAAAAACCGGCCAAGTGCGATTCGACTCGCGCACGAAGGGTTCCGTCCAGTATCTATAAAAACGGCAAGAAAACACGTTACAACAAACGTGTTTTCTTGCCGTTTTTTAGTAGCCTCCCTTAAATTTTTAAAGTGAATATATAACTAAATATTCTGTGAATATTTCAAGCGTCTACTTGTTGCCGTTATCAATATCGAGCAAAAAAAGTCACGTTTGTTGTATGAGAGTCCCCTTAAATATTTTTTTAATTCTGTTTTTATTATTTGTTGTTATAGCAGCAACAGAAATACATCATCTATGAAAATTTCAACTGTCTAACTATCACCGGTCATGAGATACAGCCTAGTGACAGACGGATAGACAGACAGACGGCGGAGCCTTAGTAATAGGGTTCCCGTTTTACTCTTTGGGTATGGAACCCTAAAAACCGGCCAAGTACGTGTCGGACCACGCACAATGAAGGATTCCGTAGTTGGGATAAATTTATCCCAAAAATCAAAGTAGTTGAAAAATATGTTGACAACATGTTTTTCAACTGGCTACATACAATCCAACTGGAAATGTAAGTTTGTGCGCATAATATTGGAAGATTTACCATGTTATTTTAAGACGATAGATTTCTTATAGGTAGGTGTTCCTGTAATCTAAAGTACCTATAGAACAATTTTCTGTATTAAAAAAAGAAATTAGGCTCAGTGAATCGGAGAAAATGGGAGGGGGGATTTCATCTATTTTCTTAAATAACTTTAAAACTATTTATTTTATATTATAAAAAATATATTTGACACCCTCACAGTAAACCCTTTCATTTGATATGTCACATGTGCAAAACATTAAAAAATAAACTCTCCCAAAAGTGACGCCTATATCCAAAAATTTTTTTTTACGTAATACGTACGTGTACGTCCTTAATCGATGCATTCGATTCGGAGCAAATTGGCTGTGACAGACGGACAGACAGACAGACACATGAGTGATCCTATAAGGGTTCGGTTTTTTCGTACGGAACCCTAAAAATAACATACGTGATTTCTGACGTGCGCGGTGATAGTGACAGTTGTAGCGATAGTGATAGTGATCGTGACAGAATCTCACCGCGACGGAAATAGGAACAACAAGTACGATAGTGAGAGTGGCGGCGATAGTGAAGATAGCTTAGATAATATATTAGCGCGCACTTACCAGTGGCGCAATGTTCGCGGCCACAAACATCGCGATATTGAACGTTCCGCATGTCAGCTTCCAGTAAGGACTGACTGTTTTTTTCTAAAAGATTAACAAATGGTTAAAATGAGGGTAACAATAAACAAATCTGATCAACTGCAAATCCAGAATTATCAGGTTAGTAGAGAAGAACGTTTCAAATAATGAACTACGTCAAAAAGACGATAGTCTGATCATCGAATATTCAGTGTATTTTTTTAATATGTAATAAATACCTCTTTGATATAGTGGGACACACAATAAGATTGGATCGGGTTGAACGACATTGGTCAAGCCTATGAACTACCACTTACACAGATGTAAAATCGATAACCAAGCTCCCTGGACGTCATTTTTTTCTGAATATTACTGAATAATTACATAGCCTACAGCATCATTTCTCAGTATTTATCATACCGGAAAACTACCTAGGTCTACAGATTATTTTATTTACAAGAAGCTAACCTTATATTGTGAATATCGATAACACGTGTAATAAACCACATTTATAAGGCCGGTCTCTAGCACGAGCGCGAGGTAGACGGCATGCAGCGACCAGGTGGGTGGTACTGCGAAGCTGGCGAGTGCGACCACAGCTGGCAGCAGCATGAGCGGCGGCGCGGCGATGGCAAGCGGGCACGGGTCGCTCCGTCGAGCGTACACCTCCTCCGCACCCGAAGCTTTGAACGTCAGGCATAACGTTGTCCCGTCTGCTAGTTCCCTGTTTATATTATGTATTCGTTAAATACATTCAGATATTAAACTCATCATTTACTAAAAAGAAATCGCGTTAAATGTAACACAGTTACTGCCTATAAGACTGAAACTTTAAAAAAAAATCTGGGATTTTTTTTTTGAATAAACGAGCATCAGTTTTATAGGTCCTATAAAACTGCACCTACTTATTAGTATATAAAACTATGTGTCACTGTATATACCGAGTACTGGAATGGTAAATGTGTTTATTGACACGGTTTCATTACAAGCGCCTAAAGCCTAAAATAGCATATTGTAACTAGGTATTTGCGATACACGCTGTGTCCGAACTCCGAATAGATCGATCATCGCTCGCCTACAATTCTACAAAAACGTAAGGAAATGTGTAGGGAGACTTGGGTAGGTACATATTTAAAAGTAACCTATTTACTTATTTTTTTTATTTTCTTTTGTATTTTTACATTTAATTAAGATTTATAGTTAATCTTAAGTGGAAGACCGGATCTCCTAACACAAGCAATTCTTGCTTAAACGGTGATCTCCAAATCATGTATGTAAATGCACTTTGTAATTAAAATATATTTTTTTTGTTATATTCATCTTTGTCGAGCGTATTATTCGAAGTTAATGTTATTTCTCATAAATGTTATAGCATTTTTATTGTTCTTATTCATTGTAGATCATTTACAGCAATAAAAATCGGATATAACTTTTTAAATTTTGACAACTAGTTGGTAATTCAGTAATGTACCTGACACCGTCGACGCCGTCGTAGCAAACGCTAAGATGAATGCGGAAATGTTAACATCGAAACATGCTGATTAGCCTACCTAGATGTTTATGAATTCACCGTGGTTACTTATTTTAATTTCATTATGTATGCTAAACCGTCAATTTCCCGGTTTACCATTTCTTTCCAAACCAAAATCCAGTAAAAAGTTCCCAACAATTTGAACAGATGAATCCTAGTAACTGAGTTTTAAGATAAAGTGCTTTTATGTAAATATAATTAATGGGAGTGGTAGATTTCGATTATCAACTTTCAGTTTGGTTCAATGAGCAAAAACTAGACAAACGGACATGCTAGTTGTTGAACGATGCTATCAATTATACTCGAGATGGTTTTGCCCTTCACATTCCAGCGTATGTGTAAAAAGAAACAAACATTTTGATGCGCTATTTCACAAAGAATACGTAAATCAAAACGTAGACATTACTGACAGATACTTTCAAAGAGTCCGGGCTGGTCCACAAATACAAGGTCACTCAGCGTGCTATGGAGCGGGCTATGCTCGGAGTTTCTTTGAAGGATAAGAACAGGAATGAAGTTATCCGGAAGAGAACCGGAGTTACCGACATAGCCTGCAGAGTAAGCAAGCTGAAGTGGCAGTAGGCTGGCCATGTTTGTCGAAGGACCGATGGCCGGTGGAGCAGACGACTCCTGGAGTGGAGACCGCGTATCGGCAAGCGTAGTGTGGGGCGCCCCCCAGCTAGATGGACCGACGACCTTAAAAAAGTGGCTGGGACAGACTGGATGCGGAAAGCGGAGGACAGGGTGTTGTGGCGCAGCCTGGGAGAGGCCTATGTCCAGTAGTGGACTGCTATAGGCTGAGTTGATTGATTGATTGACTTTCAAAGATAAAAACAAAAGACAAATATCGTTACGTCATTTGAAGAATAATTTCAAGAGAAAGCAATAAAAATAAATTAGAAGACCATTGGTCACTATCAAATTGTATACAAGTGCATATTATAAATTAGCTGCTCATTTCATTTTGGTCTGTTTGGCATTGACAAGGGCAACCTCTAAAAACAAGACTATTTCTGCATTTTTTTGGCAATGCTATTATATGTTTACAATGCCTGCTGCATTGTAAATCGAAATACATTGGGTGCTATTTGAAGATTGTTTTATTTTCAGTTAAACAAAAGTCAAAAACAAAAGAAAACACAAAATCTGAATTTAGACCAAACGAGCGAATGCACATTCTATCCGCACTACGCCAAATTCGTTTTGCGTAAACATGGACAGAACATTTCTTCGTTGGTCTCTCCCTGCTAAAATGTCAAGAATATCAACAAAAGTATGCTCTAGCTCTTGTTCTCTTTCTATATTCGTTTGGTCTTAACCCACCTTAACAAATACAACATAACAATAATATTGTGCAACTCCTGTGAACTTACTTGTCGTCGTCTCTATTCACCAGTTCTTCTTGCAACATGCTAAGTATTTTCTGCTCTTCGTTGTCCTTGCTCTCGTCTTGTGGCGACAGAACCTACGAATAATGTACGAAGCATGTCTATGTAATTGACAAGCGAAAATCAATATGAGAGCTCATGATCGGCGTACTTATAGCATCAATAATCAAAATATGTCCGAACTTAATGAACAATCGATTCGAGTGAGATTATTTTAACCTGCTACGTTAGCTAAACTAGGAACTATCTAGCTCAGGCCGCCTAGTGCCCTAGTGTCCTATTTATTTAGGCTGGTGGCGAGGGAGCGGTGGGGCAAGCGCAGTAGTGCACTCACCGAGTCCTCGTCATCGTCTCGGAGGTCGGAGAGCGTGTCGGTCGAGTCGCCTCCCTCCGCAGCCTCGCCCTCCGGTGCACTCCTCTCCTCGCCTCCTTGAAACTGCACGATACAATCAACGTGAATCTTGTGAAGATGACAACTTAAATAAACACAGTCTGAAACGTTTTACGTGTTTTCATGGCTTATTCCCAGGAGTTCCAAATCTATTGTTTTCCAAACAATTTCTCTCCATACATTGATTACCAAGAGCTCCATAATTTTATTAGTTAAATAATAAAAATAGAAAATTTGTTCCCAGCGGCTCCAAACCAAATTGCGTAAGGTCAACAAAACACAAATTGCTAATACTAATGTTATAATTTTGTGGTAAATAATTTCAGTACATAGGCAGTTACAAATCAATGTTATGTTAAGTACGAGTATATACTTATACCTATTGTAAAATTGAAAACAATAATCTCACAATGCACTTTCTGTCGTCACAAATTGACTTTATGTCATACAATATGAAGTTTAACAATTAAAAATGGCATGTATTTAATGCGGCAACTAAGTAAAATGAATATAGGTTTTAAAAAAAAATAGAGTGGGTACCATATATAATGGGTTGGCAGCTAATAAGGAGTATCGTAATAAGTAATAGGTAGCATATTAATATATCAGTTTTTAGCTTTATTTTTATTTAAACTGGCATCGAATTGTTGTTTTGGTAACTGAATTTACCAACAATAGAGGGGATCTGGCGCTCGGCGGCCGCTACCGCGGCACGCTCGCTTCGCTCGCTCGCCTTCGCTTGTTAATGGTTACTGCTCTAACCTAACCTAACCCAAATGATTCAATAACAGTAGATGACTTTGCAGCGATTAAGAAATAATATTTAATCGCTGCCATGTTATTTTTTTTTGCAGCAAATAATTAGTCGCCCTTTAAGTTGTAAGTCGCCTCGAAAATTCAGTCTTCTCATTTAAATTGACCTTAATCTACACTCGCGAGCAATAAACTGGAATCACTTCATCGTCCGCTGCTTGAAACAATTTTTTACAACTTCTATGCAATGAACTATGGATTGTAGCATATCATTTGAAAGGCAATTTTGTTAGCTTTCAACCTCTTTCAATATCTTAACCAAAGATTATTCACGCTATGTCATGGAACGTAAAACAAAAAACATCAATTTCTAAAACTAAACACCATATTGTTTAGTAGTCCTGAAACCCTATAAAAAGGGGGCGTTTATGAAAATTGACCATCGGCCCAATATTTCACGTCACTGGAAATACTGACGCTAAAAGAAAATGAAAACCACAACCATAGAACCCGTTCAAGTCGTCATCCTAATCCAGCAAGGATTGTCTCAGCGTACTATCGCTTAAAGCGGGCGGAAACGCCGGGGTGTCATCACTGTGTGGATCGCCCGGAGGACACGGTGGAGTTTACGGTAAAGGTCTGCCTGGCTTGGGCGGAGCACCGCCGTGTCCTCACGGAGGCGATCGGCGGCGGCGATCTCTCGCGTCCGGCCCTGGTTCAGGCCATGGTTCGGAGTGAGAGTGCTTGGGAGTCCGTCACCTCCTTCTGCGAAGCAGTAATGCTCACAAAGGAGGAGGCGGAACGCGTGAGGGAAAGGCAAAAATCGCGCCCTCGCGCCCCTGGTCGCCGCAGGAGAGGCCGTGGGCGTCGGGAGTCGCAGGCCGATTCCCGGGCACTGTAGGCGCGGGCTTTCGGATGGTGAGCGATGGG
This sequence comes from Tiliacea citrago, assembly GCA_963921375.1. Taxonomy (NCBI): domain Eukaryota; kingdom Metazoa; phylum Arthropoda; class Insecta; order Lepidoptera; family Noctuidae; genus Tiliacea; species Tiliacea citrago. The sequence continues at coordinate 13,598,146 of OY992786.1, read as the reverse complement.
TAGCTTGCCGTCCGATAAGGACCAGGCCCGGGTCGACGACCAACTGACAGGGTCCGATAGGGTCAATGCCTGCCAGGGTTGCGAGTTTGTCTGAAAGGGATATCGTGGCTCTCAGCCCTGACTTAAATCCGATTGAACATATGTGGGACGAGCTGAAAACGCGGGTACGAGGAAGATCTCCAGCTCCGGCGTCAATAGTAGACCTGAAATCTGCTTTAGTCGAAGAGTGGAAGGAAACTCATTCGGTCAATGAAAAACCGTTTACAGGCAGTCATTAGGGCCAGGGGGCCATTTAATTAATTTTAAATGTTTTTGATATCATTTGAAAGCTAACAAAATTACCTTTCAGGTGATATACAACAATCCACAGCTCATTGCATAGAAATTGTAAAAAGTGTCTTGAGCAACGCGCGATGAAGTGATTCCAGTTTATTGACCGCGAGTGTATTTTAAAATAAAAACAAAATACAATTCCAAATCACGGTTTCTGATAACACTATTCAAATTTTAAAGCTTAAAGGCTCCATTAAATATGAAAAGCTTTAAAAAAAATCTAGCATTAAAATATCAACAAATTCTCATATAAAAAAATTTCGGAGCTCATGGGGAATATTTTATTTATTATTATTATATTGCTTTTTAATTTGGAGCCGCCGGGAATAAGCCGTTTTCACATATTTGACAAATCATGGATAGATAGCACCGAATTTAGTGAAATGATGAAATACCATAATTATTAATAAGAAGGGAACCTAACATGTGTCTCACTTTAGTGGTATTTAGCAGTTTACACCTACTATGTAACATATACATATGCCCACCCATATTACGGGTGACTGTAATAACTATTGACGTCATACAAAACGAACGACATATTTATGTAAATTATACAAAATAGGGAGCAATAAATTGGAAATTATTTCGTAATATCTAATTGATTATTCTGTTGACGCTGTAAAACTATACCTTTAATTAGTTGCTATTAGAACTGTCAATAAGCTATTAAACTTTGAACAGCTCCGGTTTAAGAAGACAGCTAGATATAAAAGAAAAACATACATTTTTAATGTCACTTTGTTGACATTCTTAAGCTTTGTCTACCCAATTCGCTTCATCGTCCGTTATAAACGTCCGTAAATAGAAAAGTAAAGGACGTTTTATGTAACAGTCTTGTTCGGAGTATCTACATAATTAATTAAGGAGTTTCGTTCATTTTCGTCGTTCGATATTCATCCATTATTTTGGTACCTAGTTATATACCTAAAGTCTGGCAGGCGGTAAACGGAAAATAACTAGGAATGTACAGAAACCGATATTGTCAAAATACAATATTTAGTTTTGAAACTGTACTCAAACTCAAAGCATTTATTTAAAATAAACCAATTAAGAAGACTACGAAGACGAAGCGTTGGAAGGCCTCCTATATGGTGGACCGATGACCTTGTGAAGGCCGCAGGTATCCGCTGGATGCGGGAAGCATAGAACCAGTCAAAGTGGCGGTGCTTGGGGGACGCCTATGTCCAGCAGTGGACGTCTTTCGGCTGAAATGATGAAACCAATTACAAGCACTTTGAATTGTAAGGTTAGTCAGAAAGATGAAGCTAGTTATAAAAAACATAACGTTGATTTCTTTCTGAAGCTGGGCGCTTGTAGCTCCCACAGATTATTTGAATTATTTTGGTTTTTAATTGTTTTTTTTTTTGTTTGTTTATAGTTGTTGTACTATGGACGCGTTTTTTTTTTACTGTACTTACTTTTAGTTATAAATTCAACATTAAAAATTTTAACAATATGATTTAAGAGTGTCCATAGAGTTTTTTGACTTTTTTACCTGTTCTGCTCCATATGTAGGTACCTACTACGCCTTGGAATGGGCAACTATAGCTTCATATTTCAAACTGACAGACTCCTTAACAATTAACTAAAATTGTGAGCCGTCACGGGACGCGTGGCAGATGTGAAACATCGAAATTATTTACACACTACTGGCGACGCGTCGCCACGGCATGCGTCGCCGCGCCAGCAATCGGTTTTACGTGCGGGTATAGATGTTTCACATCAAAAGTGCCTCTAACTGGTAGTCTTGTATAGTATGTAAGGTAAGACAGAAGACAAAACAGCGTCCAAATTTAAAATAGGGAAAAAATGGCTACCCCACTGGTACGTTCAAAGCTACTTAATTGTCCGTTTCCCGCAAAAAATAGTAAGTAGTCTTTAATAAGATGATGAAATTCACGAATGTTAGATTTATGTACTTAATTCGTAAAAGTGTAAAGTGCATATTTTAATGTATTTACAATAATATTAGACACGGAACATAATATTTTCGGGTGCTTCAGGCTGGGTACCTACTCGTCATCTGCCTAGCCTTTTGCCAACTAAGTTGGGGTCTGCACCCAGTCTAACCGGATGCAGCTGAATACCAGTATTTTACATGGAGTGACTGCCTATCTGACCTCCACAACCCAGTTACGTAACACGATATCCTTTGGTAAGACTGGTTATCAGACTTTTGAGCTTCTGACGACCCGTAATAACTGTCAAAGATCTACAAATGACAGCCGGGACCAACGGCTTAACGTGCTTTCCGAGGCACGGAGGAATCTTGGTATGAAAAGATGGTCACCCATCCACGGACCAACCGCGGTAGCTTATCCTGATCGATCGACCCGTGCGGCATTAGCCACAAGCTCCTCTTCCTCAGGCTGGGTACCTACTAAGTACTTAAAATACTTCCTTGCAAATTGTCCGGTTGCTGCGGTAAAGCAGCTTTTGATTAAATGGCCGCCAAAGTGAGTTTAAAAAAAAATAACTTATGTAGGTACTTCCTTGTTAAACGGAAGTGAAATAAAGCCTATTCGATAAACGGTAATAATAGTACATTTTGATACAAGTGGAGAATGTTTGTTATTGTATTCGAGGCGGAATAAACACCCGAGCCGTAGGCGAGGTTGTTTTGAGCCGAGAAGTGCAAAAACAAACGTCCACGTGTATCAAACGACGTTTTTCAATACACTTTTGAAGAAATAAAATAAAATAATGAACGAAAAATATTTTTGTCATAATTTATTAGGAAACTATGATTTAATTTTCTTTTTTTTCCACGTTTTACTTTCGCCAGGTTGAAGGAGAAGCAAAGGTATAAAGCCGATAAACAGCCTAATATGAAAAATAGAAAATTCAAATATTTTTGAGTTTAGAACACAAATCAATGTTAATTTGTTCATAAACGTTTTTTTTTTATCGTAATAATCATGGTATTCTATTTATAAACATTATTTAAATATTCCAAAAATTGTAACGCCGTAAAGAAGCATATTTGCTGAGATTTAAAAAAAAAATCATCTCCGAATAGAGAGGACCGTCTCTGGCGCGAGACGGTGTGAATAGAGGCATTGAACCAATTTGGACTAAGTATAGGTATAAGTTATCTATGGCAATTTTTATTCCCGCACAAATGTTGGAAAATAAAAAATCGCACGCGTGTGAAATACATTGCATTGCGAACCTAATCGTAGTGCGATATGAACCAGTTTTCGAGGAAGTGTATAGAAAAATTATATATATTCATGGTTCATTACTATCTAGTTCCCTTCTCGATATCGTATTAAGTATGTACAGACGCCAGCAGGTCAAGCTACCCGAAACTGTCCCCAATCAACCTTGAACCATAGCTTGAACGATAAAGTTGAAAATCTTTTAAAGAAATTCGACAGATTGTAGTAGCTTGTACACTTAATTAGATAACAGTTTGGTTATTAAAATCAATTTTCTGTAAATCTAATCAGAGTATAATATTCCCACTGCTGGCACAGGCTTCCTTTCTGTGAGAGAGAGTGGGCCGTAATCCACCACGCGGGTTGGTCCGTATTTTCCGTATGATCTAACATTACCGAGTACCTAATACTTATCGTAGAACAAATAAAAACGGTTTAAAGCTTAGGTACTTTACCAATCTAAACTATATTAAGCTAAAAATATTCTGTGTGAAAAGCTCGTACTGAAAAAATGATCACAACTTACTATTCACAATACTCACAATATTTTTGTAAAACTCATGCCTACGAATTACTGAGTAATTTACCTTCTATCCCTCTGTTTTACGAGGTTTTATTCCGTACGTATCAATCGAAACCGCATTCACTATTTGCAACTGCCTACCCCGATACACAATTACACATATTTCACATAGCAGTCGCGACTTTTCAAGCTAATTAAAGCATTGAAAACACAACATTGGCAATTGCTTAATTTGATTGGTCCATTAGGACCTAAAAGTAAGGCTTTTTGATAAATGACATCTGTATTCATTACAGACATACCTAATTAATATTTTTGAGCTACGCGCAATAAGTACTTATTTGTAAGTGTTGTTTCATCTTAAAGTTTTTTCAATTCCAATTTGAATTCGCTCGAAACACAAATACAAACTTGTTAAGCCCACACTGAAGCAAATCCCGCGCGTGATGCGGGGTGAAATTCAGTCGCGCCGCGCCGCCGCCGCCGCCGATTGTATCAACTAACTTCTATGAAGGTGTTCAAACTGGCGCGAATAGTCGCGTGCCTTCCTAATCATTAAAACAATCGGCACTCGCTTTCGCTCCTCGTATCCCGCGCGGGGACGCATCAGTTTATCCAGAGCTTTAAGTGTATCGTAGACATAAGTATTTATTGACAGATGGCAGGTTAGCTACTCATCGACTTTGATCACTTCTCATTACTTCATCGAGATCCCAAACAAAGCAGTCTTAAATTATTGTGTAGAGACTTTTTATTATGATACCGTGATTTCTAAGGGTTATTTGAGACGTTCTACAAAGGTCACCGCTGTGCTTGTGTATTGACAAGCAGTGACAATAAAAATCCGTCGCATTGTGAAAGAATTTGGAAACCAAATGCGACTTTATAATAGCTTTTAAATAAATACAATATAAGTACCAACCTACTTATACTTAGTATCTATTTATTTGAAAAGTATCCACCTGCTTTTGTTATAACAACAAAAAATCTGTCGAAAACTCGTTGGCAACAGCAATTGCAAAGTGAACTGAAGTGCTTGCGAATGATTCTCAGAAATACGCACGTCCACGTTTAGCGTAAATGTTTATAACTCATTATTACACGTAAGTTATCTACCAATATGTCACCATAAAAATATTAAAGTAAGTAGTATTAATTGTCCGTTGAAAGGTATTATTAGGTAATTATCTACACATCTAAATAGATAAACTACATAGATAAACAAAGAACTTACTGGTTTGAGAACTTTCACAATAAAGTAAGTCTTGATGCCAGCTTGCCGTAGCATTTCCTCGCGACGTTCACCATGAGCCGGCTCGACCTCAAACTCGTTGTTCAGAAAACTCAGAGTTACTTCAGAAACATGTACGCGTCTGTAAACAAAACTCTTATTAATAGAATGTTACTACGTATACATAAATAGAAGCAGCTACTAAAGTCGTTGAATAAATATTTTTTTTACAACTAAGAATAGACGAATATACCCCTTTTGATGATTTTATCTGTAGGTATCACAACTTTTGTGTATTTATAAAATACGTTTGAAAATGTTAATTAAGTGGGATTATGCTCTGTCTCACTTACTATTTAGAAAAAGTACAAACTTTATATTGATACATTATATAGGTGGAGGTATAGGTACCTAACCTACCTTTATATGTTTATTTTTCAAATTTCTATGTTAATTATTGTAATGTAATTGTACCGTTTTAATTAATTAAGTATAAATAAAACAAAAAAAATATTCTTCGAAATAAAAATTTAGAAACTTAAAAATGTCTAAATTATTAACGTCCCTTATCTGTCAATACCCAGCCATATAATAATTGCAAACAAAATTATTCAAAATTAAAAAGCTAACTTTAAAACTGAATACTTATCAGGAAAGTTAGCACTAACCCAGCCAATCCACTGCTCTCCATCTTATTAGCGAGTTCGACATCTCGCGAGTAGACGTCGAACTGCCACTGTCTCTGCCCCAGCACCCCCGCGAGAACAGCGCCCGTGTGGATACCCACGCGCATGTCCACCGGCGAGTTAGTCGTTTGCTGAACGTATCTAAACAATACAATGGTTATGGTTCAACTCATGTAACCCATAAACAAATGATGGTCGTATGACATCCTAAAGTCTTCATCCTTACTTGATAGCTTTAACCATAGACAGTCCCATATGCACGCAGAGCACGGCATGGTCCGGACGTTCAACAGGCGCGCCGCTGATGCAATAATAACAGTCGCCGAGAATTTTGATGCGAAGTTGTTGATATTTCTACAAAATAAAATTACAATTTACGGAAGCCGAGACTGGCGTAATAATTTACAGCGGACGAGACTTGGAGACGAAATAATAAATTAAATTTTCTTTACCTCAGCAAGTCGATCAAAACGAGCAAACAGCTCATTCAATATTGCGACGAGATCTTGCGCTGAATAAGTTGAGGAAATAGCCGTGAAGCCTACGATGTCGGCATACAGAATACTGATGATGAACAAATAATATGTTAATCATAGAACTTAGAATTATATTTAATTTAAATGTTCTAAACTGCAGACATACCTGACATTTTCATGGCGTGACATGTAAATTTTTTTGAACTGTGTGTCAATCAGTCCCAGTTCTTTCCGCATCTGAACAGCAACGTGTTCTGGTAGCACCGATAGAAGTAGCCTCTCCTACAAATTTATATTTCTTATTTATATATATATATCTTATTTAAATATATTTTATTATTCATGATAGTTAAATTGCGTGGTGTCTTTTCTAAAGATTTCAACCAGCTTAAAATAATAATAGGAAGGCAGGCAGTACTCGTATACCTAACAATTTATCATCTCTTATTAAGTTTTTTTTTTTTTTACTATTATGAGTTGCGAACCCTACTCGGAGAAGGCCGGCTACGAAAACAATATTTAGACTTATAAAGGGTTTCTGTTTGAATGTATCAGCACGATTCGACACATTTTTATACTACTTCGACTGTATCTACTCCTGCAAATGCAATATCTCTTGTTTACTTAAATTCAAACTTGACAAATTGGCTTTGCCTCAACTCAGGGTTGCCAACCCTACTATTTATTAAATAGTATCCTGCTATAATAGAGGCCTACTATATATACTACATTTCTAAAGAAAAAATATAGTAGGCGAAACTACTACATGTTTATTTCCATACAAACCGGCGAGATGATCGCAATAGGGCCTGTATTAAACTCATAAAAGCTGAATTATATGTAGTATATTACTGCAGCGACCAGCAAAAGAGGCATTGATGGACCCACGTATGTGTGCCTCTGCCCACATTTACACGTTCGTCCATCAATGCCTGGTTGCGGCCAAGGCTTGTAAAATGGTTTATCAAATAATGCGCGGAAATTCAAACTAAGTAAATTATTTAAAAATTCCAGATTCGATGACGAACGAACAACGATCATTTTTCACGCGCCAATATGTTCATTTGTTATTTCAATAAACAGCTTTCTATTTGCAAGCCAGTTCGAAATTTAAATAAAACCTTTGATAAGTTACCTCCTTGATTGCCATGTTTCAGAGTAAAAGATCGTTCCATTTTTAAATTACACGATAGTCTGATATGAGTTTACTATGTCATTTATTTGGCCAATAAACCACGACAGATATGGATTTTCATACAACTTTTGGTGGCCGCTGCTCGCATGTATTTGGCCAGTACAGCAATTTCGAGTTATCTCGAAGAAGGTTGTCAAAATAATGCTAAAAATTTCCAAGCATGTTTGAGAAAACAGTATTTTGTAACCTTAATAGTAGTAGGTGGTTCTGTTCTTCAAAAAAGACAACAAAACCTTGCTGAGGAACTATAGACCCATCTCACTTCGGAGCCAAGTATACAAGCTGTTCTCGAGGGTCTTCCCGAACCGTCTCGCCAGGAGACTTGACGAGTTCCAGCCACCAGAACAAGCTCGTTTTCGATAAGGCTTCAGTACCGTAGACCACATCCATACTATTCGGCAGATTGTCCAGAAGACCGAAGAGTACAATCAACCGCTGTTTATAGCATTTGTGGACTACGAGAAAGCCTTCGACTCCATCGAAATATGGGCAGTTCTGGCCTCTCTGCAACGATGTCGAATTGACTGGCATTACATCGAAGTGTTGAGATATTTGTATGACGCTGCAACGATAACTGTCCAGATCCAGGATAAGGAAACCAGCCCCATCCAACTACTCAGGGGGGTGAGACAGGGGTTGTGATATCCCCGAAACTGTTCGCCAATGCGTTGGAGGACGTCTTTAAGACGCTGGAGTGGACTGGACGTCAACGTAAACGGCGAGTACATCTAACACCTTCGTTTTGCCGATGACATCGCCATAATGGCAGAGACGCTGGAACAGTTAGACCAGATGGTTCACAGCCTATATGAAGCCTCTCGGCGGGTTGACCACGGCATGAATTTGGACAAGACGAAAGTCATGTACAATTGGCACGTCTTACCGAGTCCAATCAACATCGAAGGGTCGCTTCTCGAAGTTGTGAAGGAGTACGTCTACCTTTTTTTTCTTTTTTTTTTTGTTGCCGGGTTGGAAAATCGTCATGGATGTCCTCCGCCCTGGGGGGGGCGGAGGGGTCTGTCAGACTCTTACTGACTAAAAACCACCCCAGTGTTCCCTTCCCACACTTGCACCGGGGATCTTGGGAGCTAGTATTACTTCCGTGATCCCCGGCTAGAGTACGTCTACCTAGGGCAAGTTTTCCAGCTTGGTAGGCACAATTTTGAGACAGAGGCTGACAGAAGGATCCGGTTCGGGTGGGCAGCGTTTGGAAAACTTCGTCAAGTCTTCTCGTCGCCAATCCCGCAGTGTTTGGAGACTAAGGTCTTCAACCAGTGCGTCCTGCCCGTTATGTCATACGATGCCGAAACGTGGACACTGACAGTCGGGCTGGTCCACAAATTCAAGGTGCTATGGAGCGGGCTATGCTCGGAGTTTCTTTGAAGGATAAGATCAGAAATTAAGTTATCCGGAAGAGAACCGGAGTTATCGACATAGCCTGCAGAGTAAACAAGCTGAAGTGGCAGTGGGCTGGCCATGTTGGTCGAAGGACCGATGGCCGGTGGAGCAGACGAGTCCTGGAGTGGAGACCGCGTATCGGCAAGCGTAGTGAGGGAAGCCCTCAGCTAGATGGACCGGCGACCTTAAAAAGGTGGCTGAGACAGACTGGATGCGGAAGGCGGAGGACTTAATAGTGTAAAAATAGTTACGAGATATAAAAAACTTGTAATAAAGGTTCATTTTCAATGCACAAACAATATGCATGTAAAGAATTTTTTTTTTAAACATAAGTACCTACTATATTTTTTATTTTTTCACCATCTACTAAATTTTTACAGGCGATGGCTTTGAAAATACTATATTTGATATAAAAAAACCGGCCAAGTGCGTGTCGGAGCACGCACAATGAAGGGTTCCGTAGTTGGGATGAATTTGTCCCAAAAACAAACTTAACATTGTAGTTGAAAAACATGTTCTCCGATACATCGATAAAAAGTCAAAGTCAAATTATTTATTTCAAATAGGCACAAAAAAGCCACTTTTGATCGTCAAAATTTACAAAAAAATAGAATTGATTCTATTTGCCCCTTCCAAAAGGTAGTTTCGTATGGAGAAGAATGGGCAAGAAACTCCACGTCACGTCTCGATATAAGTCACGGTCAATTCTCCTACTGCAAATGTACGTTGGTCGACTATTACTCATTAACTTGTAAAGCCTACTTAGCTGTGATAGTTTTCCTTTTAATTTCGTTATATATATACTACTGCCATGTTTTTTTTTCACATATCTGAAAACAACCATTTAGCTGGCAGGGGGGGGGCACACTTGACTCTAACAAAGATTAGCACTTTAAAGCTTAATATTACGCAAACGGAAAATGGTTTTATAGATCCGCAATATTTTTGAACGGCCTATCCAACGATCCCCCACCATGAGGTAGACGAGAAAAAAAAATATCATCCCACTTTACATTTTTCAATTTTTATTTTACCTTTTTGTGATTAATATGTATAACCTTGCCAAATTACACTTTCTGATACTAAGAGTCTTTGAGCTAAGCCGCGGACAGACAGATACCCAGACGGAGTTGGCGAAACTTCTTTGTTGACTACGGAACTCTTAAAAGTTGGCAACCCTACCTCAACTCTAACGCATATCAACAAAAGTATTTTAATTCAAAGATCTGTTTTTTCCTGTATTTCATGTGCCCTCATGGATGATGAAACTACGCATAGGTGTGGGATAAGTCATCGGCACACATCGCTGCGCATGAAGCCAGCTCGTTGACGTTTGCCGTGATTTCATGGATCACAGGTAGGAAACGATTTGATTGCAGCCTGAGGCTTGCCTATTGAACACAATCATACACGGTACAGTTGCCGCGTAAATCGTTCAAATGCAATATTTTTGTCGAATTTTGATTGAGGAACTGTGTTCAAAGAATGAAAAAGAATTTCTTGGCTAAAAAATAAGTTGAAAAGAGAGACATGACCTCAAGATCCCAAACCACAATCTATATTTTGTTTCATTTGGCTTTGTGTTCAGAAGTGAGGTAAATCGCGCACAGTCTCTCGATAACAACTGTTGTGTTGCATTAAAACAGACATTTCGACAGGTAGGTAACCTAGTTCTTACGTAGGGCTGTTAGGTTGCAAATTAGTTGATTGAGCTCGGTTCATAAACTGCTTCCGTTGGATCAGCGCTCGCTAATATGACCGAGCCCAACTACTTCCTTGCTCCAACGTTACACGATCTCCGAGAAAAACGTACCGTCAGACGGGCATCAAGCGCCTCCGAAATAACAAATATTGGAACAAAACGCATTGTTGCTAAATTAATAAAACAGGCAAAGAGCGAGTCAGACTCGCCCGCCGAGGGGGCCTTGGTAGGATATAGTTATTTATGATACTAGTGCAATAAGTTGGTTTTTACAATCGAGTAGACGAATGTGAGCCCGAGATGAAGTCGAGGGCTTACCATAGTCACGAGGGTGTAAATACCAATTTCGTGCGGAAATTGGTATTTACACCCTCGTGACTATGGTGTTTCATACAACGTTTTTCAACACATCTGCGAGAAAACAGTACAATAGGTAATGAAACAACATCAAAGATTTTCAGAGAATGATAGTAGAGTTTTCCATGATATAAAATGATTGTAAATCATTAAATAGCGCTCTCGCGATTTTCTGCAATTTGCGCCTCATTCAATATATCAGGTGGAGTAGATTCCATATTAATATCGGATTCCTCGTTTGAACTCGTTTTAAAAAAAAATATAAATTATATCAGTCGGAAAGTCACAACAATCTTTTGACGTTTCTAATATGAAAATGTCGCGAATTTGCAAATGGCGCCACGTCCGCGCGGTGAAAATTTTAACTACATCTTTCGTCTCATTTTCACTTTAGTATTAAAGTAAGACAAAAGTATTGAGCAAAAGCGCTTCCAAGGACGTTCGATCATTCAGCTTATTTATTCTTTGAATGTGAAACTCCTTGGTGGAATTCTTACATATTTTTTACAGAAATTAAAATAAAACCGTAAAGGATACGCATCGCGATATACAACGGAGTATGCGGTAAAACAGGTACTTAGGTGAGAGTAACGTACAGTGCAACAAAATTTATTAAGTTCTAATTACCAAATGCACCCCAAGTGGGTTTAAATTTAAAACTTGATGGCAAGAAACTAGATGCTATTACGGAAACTCTATTTCGAGGAATTACTCTAATTGATCTGAAATTACAATGGCGTGCCCACATTAGAGCTCTTTCAGGCAGATTAAGTACAGCTGCATAATTATGCAGTAAGAAAAATAAGGCAGTTGACTGATATAGCCACAGCTAGGTTAGTGTACTTTGCTTATTTCCACAGTATTATGTCATAAGGCATTCTGCTGTGGGGATCGGCTGCTAACGTAGACTCAATTTTCATTTCACTAAGTAGGGCAATCCGCGCGATCTATGGATTGGGTCCTCGTGAGTCCCTTAGAAACAAATTCAAAGAAATTTATGTACTAACTCTGCCTTCTCTTTATATCTTAGAAAGTATTTTTTATTGTATGTTCGCAAAAACTTAGGACTTTTCAAAATAAGAAGCGATTTCAATAATATAAATACACGTAGTAAAAATGACATTGTGAATTTGTCAAACTCAAACTCAAACTCAAAGCATTTATTTCAATTAAACCATTTACAGGCACTTTTGAATTGTCAACAAGTCGGTCAGTTACAAATATGAAGCCCATTCCAAATAGTAGGTTCCTATGGAGAAGAACGGGCAAGAAACTCCACAGACACTCTTTTAAAATAAAATATTTGATACAAAGTATTGGTTACATCATTCTTATTGAAAATATACATGTGAGAACGATGCAAAACGTCAGAAGCGTCCGTGATAAAAAAAAAACAATTCAAAACTAAAATAATTAAAAATAAGCCGTGGCAGCTAAGAGATGACCAGTCCCAACTGACAGCGCCCGTTCACGAACATGACGCATGGATCAGCACCATTCAGCTCAACCATTTTGAAGGGAGCTAAATGATCCAACACACACGCCACCATCAGCGAGACATCTGAGTGAGCATGACATACTCTCAGCTGCCAGGACATATTCAAGTCAATGAAAGACATATTACCCGGTAAATGGTAGCTCTATTGTACATAGTACTCACACCTGTGTTATGCAATTATATAATACAAAGGTGATTGAGTTTATACAATGAAAAGATAGTCTTACAATCTTCAGCAGCTCCAACAGTATTTTCAAATGTTAATCAATTAGTTGACGTTGTGGAGCAGGACCAGCATTGAGCCAAGCATTTCTATCAGCGATGTAATCCCCCAGCCTATGCCTGCTTGCATAGTGTACGTTTTATACAAGATTTGAATTTCGTCTCATTCAGTTGAAGTATGTGGGGAGGAATTTTATTATAACATTTTAAACAGTACCCCATGAAAGATGAGTCTACTTTAGCCAGTCTGAAACCTGGTTGAGCTAATAGATCCCTACTTCTAGTACTATAATTATGTCTTTCGCCTCTTTTACTAAAAAGATGTAAATTTTTTCTTACGTACATGATGTTTTCATAGATATATTGACAAGACACCGTCATGATGTTAATATTCTTAAACAGTTCCCTAAGAGAATCGCGCCTGCGGAGATTATATATGGCTCTGATGGCTCTTTTCTGCAGAATAAAAATAGACTCGATGTCTGCAGCCCGTCCCCAAAGTAAAATACCGTAAGACATGATACTATGAAAGTAACTAAAATAGACTAGCCTTGCGGTATCTACATCAGTAAATTGACGGATTTTTCTGACAGCATATGCTGCTGAACTTAGCCGTCCTGCAAGAGATGTTAAATGAGGACCCCATTGAAGCCAAGAGTCGAGCGCGATCCCCAGGAAAACAGTTTTATCGACGAATTCTAGTTTCTCTTGATTCAATACTATCTCGTAATCACTACTTTTTACATTTGGTAAAGAAAATCGTATGCACTTAGTTTTCTTTCCATTGAATACTAAATTATTGGCAGTGAACCAATTTTGGACCTGCAGTAGGGCGTTATTTACGTCGTCAAAATTTGTAGCACGTCTATCTACCTTAAAAATCAAGGAAGTATCGTCAGCAAATAACACCATTTGTGGTTGATTTTTTAATAAATGGAGAAGATCATTAATATACACTAAAAAGAGGAAAGGACCCAATATCGAGCCTTGAGGAACACCCATTTTTACTTTTAAACCGAGTGAATTGATACCATTTATTTGAACTAGCTGTTGTCTATCGTTTAAATAAGATTTTACTAAACTAAGCGCAAGTTTTCCAAGTCCGTAATGCTCAAGCTTCAAGAGTAAGGTTTCGTGATCGACGCAATCAAATGCCTTGGAAAGGTCACAAAAGATTCCTATGGCGTCTTGGGCCTCTTCCCACGCGTTAAAAATGTGTCTTAATAAGGTTACACCGGCGTCGGTCGTACAACGTCCTTTGGTGAAACCATACTGTTGATCGTGAAGGATTTTATTCGCGTTGAAATGATTGAGCATTTGATTAAGCATTACCTTTTCAAACACCTTGCTGAAAACCGGCAAAACGGATACGGGTCTATAATTATTTGTGTCTTTACTGTCTCCGGATTTGAAAAGTGGTATTACCTTACTGTATTTCATTAAATCCGGGAAGACTCCTTGATCCACACACAAATTAAATATTAAGGCTAAGTAAGGCGCTATAGTCTCAATTATTGAGGTACAGACTTTAATGGACATTCCCCAAAGATCTTCGGACAATTTGATCTTGATTTGCTTAAAAGCTTTTAATACTATTATGGGGTTAATATGCTTAAAGTTAAATTCAATCGGGCAGGCTGCAACGTTCGCCCTTACAGAGTCAAAAGCGAGCAAGGGCGAGGAATTTAAGGTTTCAGTAGTTTTAAGTGGGATACTGGTAAAGAAATTTACAAACTCTTGAGCAACTTGTTTGCTATCGCAAATGAGTCCACATGACGTCTCCAGTGCGTAATCAGAATCATGCTTTTTGTTCCTATTCGTTTCATTATTGATAATTTTCCAAACCGTCTTTATTTTATTGTCTGCTGATTTAACCTTGTTGCTAATGTATAAGGCTTTAGCGGCCTTGCAAGTGTTTTTAAAAGTTCTAGAGTAAGTAGCAACAAAGTTATTAAAAGTTTCCGTGTTTATATAAGGCTTAAGGCCATACAGCTCGAAAAGTCTTTCCCTACTTTTCCTGAGTCCTTTAGTTGCCCAGTCACTAAATAAAAACCTAGGGCTGATGGTTTTAGTGTTCTTCTTAAAATAAATATTGAACTCGCTTTGGACTACCGAAAAGAATTCTTTATACAAAATGTCAACATTGTTCATTGTAAGGTTCATAACACTTAACTTACAAATTAAAGTGCTGTTAAATTTATTTAAATTAACAGATGTTATTGGTCTGAATTGTATCTGCACCTTCTGTATTGGTATGTTGGACTCAAAAGTTACGGTTTGACCGCTGTGATCAGAAGGGAGATAATTAATTATAGCTTTATCTAAATAGTCGCAGCAACAAAAAACATTATCAATACATGTAGCAGTAGTCGTAGTTATTCGGGTTGGTTCTACAAACACATTTGACAAATTAAATGATTCAAACAAATTTAACAATCTACTTGTATTTGAATTATTTTCTAAAATATTAATGTTAAAGTCACCACAGATAATTACTGATTTATTCCCAGTTACAAGTTTTGCCAAAACATCTTCCATAACAGACTCAAATATAGAGTAGTTTTGATAGTTTGGGGGTCTGTAAACGCACACTATAACATGCCTATCTAGCTCAACACAAGACAGTTCAATGCTATGTTCAACCGACAAAGCAACTATGTCTTTACGAGTTTTAGATTTAATACAACTTCTAATTAAGATCAGTGAACCACCACGCAGCATTGATTTCCGGTTAAAACAACTGGCCACACTATAATTCTCATAATTAATTAACATTTCATAATCTTTTAACCAATGCTCAGTTAAACAAATAATGTCAAACATTGTTTTTTCTAAAAACAATTCGATTTCCAATTGTTTGGAAGAAAAACCTTGAATATTTTGATGAAATAATTTCAAGGATTTCTGCTTAGCCCCTTTTCTACAGTTAACAATGTTTTTGCTAGAAAATACCATTTTGTTATTAAGTGTAACTAAACTGTTAGTGGTACCTTCTGTTGTCTTACAAACTAGTTTAAATTATTTGAACTAACCACCTTAACATTAGTACTATTACTAATTGTGGTGCTAAATAAAGACTTCGACATATTAGTTTTGTCTGGGTTAATATTAAAAGCTAATAGCCTAGCTATTTGACGTCTAAAACTAATAGGCAGATACACAGTATCCCTAGTCGACCTTAGCTTATCAACAAAAATGTTGGTGTCAAAAAATATAAACTTGTCACTATGGTGACTAACTAAGAAATGCATGTAATTATTTAACATATGAATGTAGCAGTTTTGCCTGTTTGACAAGTGCTCAAAGTACGGAAAAGCACACAAAATTATTTTCTTACAATTTACCTTCAAAAGTTCGGTCACACTATCAGTGATATCATCTTTTTTAACATTAAAACTATTACCTATTAGTACAGTAATAATGGCGTTAGGATAATATTCATTCCTAGTTATTGAATACATTATTTGTTTGTAGGAAGTCTGAGGCATGCAATAGTTTAGAGAAGAATGACTCAGGTTGCTGCTAAGTAATTTTCCTAACCCTTTTCCAAAACTATCAGAAAACATAATGGAGCTACATAATGGACTAGCTTCCATCTGAACTACTTGCAATGGAACTTGTACATTATCTGGTGTATCTTGATTGGGAATAGAGACCTGAGCACTTCCCAACTGGTACGAATCCTCCGTTGCCTGATAGATTAACTAAAACAAGCAAGTCATTTCTTATAGATTGTATCCGCTTTTATAACAAGTTGCCAAAGTCGGTTATAGAACTTAGCGATGAAAAGTTCAAAACCCACATCAAACGTGTCCTAATCAAAAGAGCATATTAAAAGAATGGACTACGTTGAAGACAAGGAAGTTTGGAAATTATTCCTTCTCCACATGTGGCTTCCCTGGTCCCTCACTAACGGCATAACTATATAAATGTCTATTAACTGCTCCCAAAAAGGTTTTTTTTTTTTTACATACTTCCTTGACATAATCTCTTCATTATTTGACACTAAATAACCTAAAATTTTAATTTAAGATATTTATTAGTGACTTTTGTGGACAGAATATTAATTCAGATTTGTTACAGTTGTAATGGCAATCTTGTCATTTGGTTTAAAATAGGTTTATATTATTTTAACCGACATTCAAAAAGGAGGAGGTTATATGCTGTATGTTGTTCACCGATTGCTCCGTCAATTGTAGACCGATTTTGACAAAAAAAAATTTTTGAAAGGGTGTTCTTCCGAGGTGGTCCCATTCGCACAAAGTCAGAATCTAATGAGGAGATCCCATGGAAATCGAGGGCAATCCTCAAATTTTATAGGTATACCTATATCAATTTCAGTATTTTTACAGCAACTCATGTATTTGCACTCGAAAGGCATCATTTGGTGAAGTGGAACTAATGAGGAAGACCACAGATGGCCACCGATACTACTTAATAATAAGTATTTTACTGTTGCGATTCGACTAGACACTTTAATATGGTTGCTAAGCAATTTATGCTCGTCACAATGCATATGGTAAAGTCACCATTATTTCCAGTTCTCCTGGTTCTTGCCAGGAGAACTCCTCAACTATTAACGCCCCTGCATCGGGAAAAGCTATATTTTGTAAAAGGTGATGAGCAGTTGACATTAGGCTATTGTAACTTAGATAAATTGCAAGCTGACCCACTAAAAAGTGAAAAATAAAAAAACTTTTTACAAAAAAAAAAAACTTTTTAGTCTTTATTTTTTAGTAATATTTTACATAGATTATTTTTAGGGTTCCGTAGTCAACAAGGAACCCTTATAGTTTCGCCATGTCCCTCTATCTGTCTGTCTGTCCGTCTCTCCGTCTGTCCCCAGCTTAAGCTCTGAGACTTTAGTACTAGAAAGCTGTAATTTGGCATGGGTATAGATATTAATCACGCCGGCAAAGTCGTAAAAGAAAACCTTGAAACAATTGTAAAATTTTTTTTAGAGTACCCTTGCACGCAAAGTGGGGATCATATTATTTTTTCTCGTCTATCCCATAGCGTGGGGTATCGTTGGATAGGCCTTTCAAAAATATTGTGGTTCTGTGAAAACCATTTTTTCAATTCAGGGATCCGTTTGCGTAATATTAATCTTTAAAGTGCTATTTTTTGTTAGGGTCAAGTGTGTGGCCCCACCCCCTAAATGCCTGCTAAATGGTTAGTTTTGGATATGTGAAAAAATTCATGGCAGTAGTATATATAACGAAATTTAAAGGAAAACTATCACAGCTAAGTAGGCTTTATAAGTTAACGAGTAATATTCGACCAACTTAAATTTGAAGTTGGAGAATTTACCGTAACGTATATCGATGTATAGCATGTTTTTCAACTACAATGTTAAGTTTGTTTTTGGGATAAATACGGAACCCTTCATTGTGTGTTTAATTTGTGAATGTGAGAACTTTGTAGGCTTATTAGAATGTAGCTTTGTAAACAAATTTTATTTAGTTAAGTACTTGGTACCTACTTGTTGACGGGCCTACACGGTCCTCCTATTAACACTAACTTGAAAACATTGCAAAAGCCTTATCCTTTTTTAAAGAGTAACCGTGGAGTTTCTTGTCGACTCTTCTCCATAGGAAACCACCAATTGGAACTGTGCACCTAGCTTCTGACGTTTATGTGAAATAAAATATTTTTCTTCCAACTACCTAGTAATATCGTAGTTGTTAACTCAAAATGCCAGCAGAAACCTGAACATTTCTGCGTCGCTAAAACACTGCAGAAATGATTGTATGTATTTTCATTGGGTTATTGTACATTCGCCACAAAGTAAGTTTGCCACGGAAAAAAGTAAGTATGTGTAAATTTGCCACAGTTCTATTTTCATGAAGTAAATTCGTTACATATCAATTTTAATTATTGCAAATTCGTCAAATTGTTTATTTCCGCACGGACAGCAGAAAAAACAAACGCTAAGTAGAATAAAAACGTTATTTGTTTATTATTCATAATCACAGATTTTTTTTTAAATCACAGTTCCACTTACTTCTAAAATATACGCTGATATTGTCTGGTTTTTGTTCGTTTTAAGGCCGCGTTGTCAAGGACATCATGACACGCCTAATCCATAGAAACATTTATGTACCTATTGCAAGTGGCTGATTTGCTTACAACATTACAATTATAAGAAAAATAATAGAAAGATAATTCAATCACAGTAATAATCACGTTTTTTTTAATTATAATTTACATCTACATTAAAAATCACAGTTTTACTTACCTACAACTAAATAAATATTCTTATTGCAACAGGCTGATTTGCCTGCAACATAACGAAATATAAATAAGCTACTTTAAGAACATAATTACTCTGATTATTAGACATAATATGTTATGTTTAATAATCACAGTAATTTTTTGGAACAATTCAACATACCACTGACTAAAATGCTGCACAACAGAAAGTTTTATAAGAACTTCAGCCAGGGACATGTTATCGTAATTGTCCAAAATAGATTTCAATTCTTTGTCATAGGCAATAGATCGACGTATTCTCAACTTTGGTGGTCCCTATATTAAATCTGAAATTCTTCAGGTTCCAATTTATGTGTTCAGCCTCATTTTTAAGTTTATCAAGAAACTGAAGCATTTTTGGTTTTCTTTTACCCATCTTGTTGTTTATGCCATGCTTCTGCTAGATTTATTGTCCTATGTGGAGCCCCATGTACATTCCAAATAAACTCCTCTATACTAGTGTTTTCTAACTATTGGGCTATTTGTAGCCCAATGGTTAGAAAACACTAGTATAGAGTTTAGGTTTGGGATTTTGTGACTGCTTCGTTCTGTGGAGCATCATCTATGATGTACAATCAAGCGTCTTCAATGTCCTGTTTCTTTGTATGGCATGATAGCATTTGCAGGAGTTCGGGAGACAAGAAAGATGTATGGTTACTGTTAGTTACCATTATTTTTCGTAAGGGTAAGGTAAAGGTACAACCAGTACTTTCATAATTTTAGAAATCATTATCTATCTTTCATTTCGAGAGCTAAAAACCAATAACTTTGCTTGCTACCAGTATTTTATGCAAAAACGATGTACCTACCTAAAATTAAGACTTGTGACGAATTTACACATATTTTTAATGCATGTGGCGAATACACTTTCAATGTATGGAGTGTACAAAAATGTGACGAATTTACTTTGTGGCCAAGGTAGGTACAATAACCCTTTTCATTACTGCATCGCTAAAACGGCTAAAACGATAAGGAAATGAGTGTATGTTTTTCATTGCTGCTCTGTTGTTAGGTACTTGTTTAAACTTTTTCATTGAACAAAAAGTTTTCATATGTTCCTTTTAAAATGTACGCAGACAACCAAAGAGATTTATATATTTAAAAGAGCATAACAGAGGGGCAATTCTACTAATTTTAAGAACGTTCACAGTCTGATCTCAGTCTCAATTTGTCAAAAATACCTCTTATTTCCCTACATTTTGACAATTTTTTGACGTTTGTTTGTCGCCAAGATGAGATTGCGACTAGATTTTGAACGTTTTAAATTACGAGAATTGGCCTTCAGATTTCTATTTAGTTTCTATTGACATGAAAGAATGATTATGTTTTCTGAGAGACCTGCCGGACGAGACCAAAATATTATATCAAGAGGAAAAAGGAAAGTTATACTTTTTGGATATTTCGCTTTTATGACTTTACTTAGAAGGTTTACTACTGACAACTGTACTTAAATGCTTAACACGGATGTAAAGTGCAAACAATCACCTGTTCTTTGCTTTGTTGTTCAATCGTAAGTTTATCTCGCAAGCTTCTCTTGGTTTCCTGGAAAGAACTACGTTGCTGCTTTTCACTGATAGCATAAGCAGTTCCACCCAGTAAAGTAGCGCCAAGCAGAAGTGCACCATTTGCAATTTGCTGTTGAAACGTTGGAAGATTAAGAGACACTCGAATAATTTTATTAGAGTAAGTATGTAAATTAAGTAATTTGTACCTAGTAGTTATTGGAAGGTGTAAATACCTGAAAGTAAAAGTCGTCGGCCAGCCTGCTTTCAGATGTAGAAGCGTTGTAGTACTGCACCAGGAGATATCCACAAAACGAAATTGTGCTATACAATAGGAGCAACACATGATGTAAAGGAAGGGTGGCGAGAGTGAAATATTGAAGCACTACGGCCCATCCTAGTAACTCGTTGTAGGAGTCCCCCAGACGTCGGGACGCGCTCACCAACAGCTGAGTCCACAGCACTAGCCATGCGACGTGGTTGAGGATGGTGCGCGCTGGGCGAACGCACACGTACGTGGATGCCAGAATCAGGTTGGCCACCAGCGCCACCGCGACCGAGGCGTACGCGAACGATAGATCGCGCTCGCCGGGCACGAGCACCGCGAACGCCTGCATGAGCGCGCCGGTGGCCAGCAGACGCGGCACGGCTCGTTGCCGCTGTCGCTGTGTGTACGCAGAGTACAACTTTTCTTCTTCTCGGTCTGTGAATCCCCATGGCGGCACTAAACATATCCAAAATGCTGATTTGTTCCACGCTCTCGCCTGCATTTGTTTCTCCATTTCTGTTAGTGTTTATTTATGTACAATTTCACCAGTTCAAGCGATTGATTACTAAAAGCGTTCTCCATTATTGTCATGACTCTGTTTTCATAAAGTTAATTTAAAACTGAAAATATTAAGATGCCTTTGATTTAGAGAAAAGATTTACGTAGTAGAAATTTTGTTGATCGATATCCTGTCCATTGAAAAGGAAATGATAAAATAGTTAAAGTGATTATTAATGTTATCAAATCTACATTTGTATTAATTTAAGTATGTGTCTATTCATTTTGATGATGTCAACATGTTAACCCCCTTGGATGACGGAGTGACGTGAGACTTGAGAGGGTGTAAGAATGACCTGCTCTTAAATTAATGATTTATTTCATAAACTTACACCTACAGCATTAAACAAACACGATCCTCATAAGTCTGCTATTAAGTTAATAACAATACGTAATACCTATCTATCGTGTCTGGTCATCCTGTTAATGGCATGATTCATATTTATTAGCTAAGACTTTTAAAACCTGAATCTTTTTGGGTCAAAGGCAAACCCAAGGCGATAATCAAAATCGATGTTATAAGCCATTTTTTGGTAACATACTACTGTGATTCAGATTTTATTTTATAAGCAATGTATTTATTATTATGAAAAGCCATCAAGCCATCCTCAAATGATAAGGCTAAATATTGTAAACAATAGGGAACTCATATTTATATAAAGAAGCGTGAACTTGAGCAACGTGTGTCTCATCGTATATGAACGCCAGAGAGATCATCAGGCGGAGACTTTCCATTAGCAGACGGCTTGATCGAGGACGCCTGTGTAATGAATAAATTACACGCTGAAACATTGTTCTGATATCCATTCATTAACTGGGCTGTTCGAAGACACATAACGTACCTATGGTTTTGTCCACACTAATTTCAATATTGACAATTGTTACGATGGACGTTAGTAAAGTGACCGTGAAACTTAAGTCACAAGTTATGTGTTTCACTTATCCTGCTCATTGCCAACACTGATGAGTTAGTTAGTCACGCGTTATAATAGTGTCGAACTTAAAAAAAATACTGAATTAAATTAACTTTACCTTCAAATGGTTTTGTTTTCAATATCAACTGTTCAGTTCTTGTGAAACTGTCCAGATAAATTCGGTATTCGTTTAACAGATCAGTTAATTAGTTAGATGCGTATGTGTGCTAAATAATATATTAGCTCTGAATTAGGTCATCACTTTCATAACGAGTCAATAAAATGTGCTAAATGGTAGTTTCGTAGCTTCCCGTTCCAATTTTATGTTTGAATTTCACATCACATAAAACGTTATTGTACCTACATCTCTATAATGATTAAGATATCTCATTACTACTAGCTGTGCAGAATGATTTTCAATGTTCAGTATCTGGTGTATACTAAATTGGGTTCATGAGGTGAAGAATTACAATAAAACTTAGCTGTTGCTCGGCTTCAGCCGCGTGGAGGAAAACGACACAAATAGCATTAATATTATCTCACAGAAACGTACCTACTACCAGGATAAAAATAATTCAGTCCTAAATTCATGTCTACCCGAGTGACACATTGCATCTAAATCCGTTTAGCGACTAATTAAACGACTGAACGGATTTTATGGCGTGATTGATTAATTAAAATCAAATTTGAAACACATTTATTATATTAAGCAGGATAGCCTTAATTGTTGACGTTTTCTTTTAAATCCTTGTTTTCAGCAGCAAAAAGTAAACCTATTTTATATTAGCGTGGTTCCTAGCGACACAGATACAGATAGACTGTACCTATATTAAGCCAAAAAACTAGTCTAAATTTAGTCGCTTTTAAAAGGCATTCTGCCGATCTATTCTGAAGAAATATCACCGTGTACGTAGGTGAAGTAAGCTTGAAGTGACTTATTAAAGTGTCAATCCCTCACTGACAGTTCACTCCACGCTCACTTCACCTAAGTTTTCACGGTGATATGGTTACAGAATAGCACTACTGGTTTCATTTAGGGTCATGGTCCCATAACCATGACCCTGAATAAAACAGGAATGCTTTTCGTCGATGATGAGACCATTCTCATCTTCACGTTTTGCTTTTACAAATTGATGCATCCTTTACCTATCTGTGTATTATTGTAAACTGAACCTGTCTGTGATTTCCAAATATTGTATCTGTGGCCAATGTGTTATTGAATAAAGCTATAAATACACAATATCTATACTAAGTCTGGTCGATAAAGAATATTTTATGATAAGAAAGAAGAAACTCCGAAAAAAAGCTAGTAAAATTTTCATCATGTCTTCGATTTAAATCAGCAGTTCAAATAAAAGCAAATAGACTACTTGAACTTTTCTATAATAAAGCTACGGCCAGATAAGACTACGGCGATATAGTTACTACGGCTTAGCTACTAACCTCAAACGGCATAGAAGAAAACTATATGACAGTGACTATAGTTCAATGTAAATGGAATCCGTACCTAAAGCAACTTTGATATTCAATCAGAAATTCTATCTGTTATCCAACGGTGATCCAAGGGCGATACCTACATAGATATTAACTCTTCTTAATTATATTATAAATATGTAATTTACCAAGATACACACTTATAACAAAATAATGTTTTTGTGTTAACGGTAAATTGTTGTTTTTAATACCAAAACACTTCTTCAAAACTGAAGCATTAGTATAAGCTAATTAAATAAAACATATACCTAGTCAAAGTACTTCGACATTATATTTTAATTTATCTAGCACGCACACTGAATGAAGACACTCTGGTCGGAGTTATGGTTATTGTCAACAAAGGGTTAGAACCGCTCATGATTAATATTTGAAGTATACCAACATAAAACCAGAAGAATATGAGGCTTTGTGAGCACGAAGGCGAGCAAGTGCCGTTTAGTCTCTTTAAAATGTAAAGTACGTTATAAAACACAGTCATGAAAAATAACATTTTATCATTTCCTTTTGTTGTCGACGTCATTATAACATTAAAGATTACTCAGTTACTATTATTTATACGTAATTTTATTTCCCGCCTAAATTATGTTTCCGATGATGTAAGCAATCTCAGTAAAACTCTTACTATTGACCCATAAATATTTAAATCGCGAGAGGATGACCCTTATATTACAAGATCGGGCGTAATTCAGCTAAAATGCAAACAAACGACCGTACGTTTTTGGTAGATTAATACAGTAGAACGAATTGTAATGGTGTCGAAATATTGAGCGCGGTGGGATCACAGGGCGCGGGTGATGCGGCTGGCACCGGGCGCCGGCGATCGGGCGGCGCGAGGGCGGTGCGCGCACGTGCTGGCGTGCGACTGCCGCGCGCTGCCCGCCGCGCCCGCCGCGCCCGCGCCCCGGTCCCGAGCCCCCGAGCGCCAGCACCCCAGCCACCCCTCGCAACCCATCCGCTTCAGCCCATTCCACTACACATTGATTCCACTCGCTGTATTTTGCTAACATTTCAGTGACTAGTTCATTTTTGTTTCCTATTCAATAGTAATAAGTTAACTCGAGTTTAGGAAGTATTACATCAGTGAAACTTTTTGATTTAAGACATCCACTGAAATAAACATTAAGTAGGTACACTGTATGTGTAACATCTGGCGACCTTACTGATTACCTCTATGACAGTAGCGCAGAGCAATTGACTACGAACGAACCATTTAGTTAAGAGCTCTACACTAAAAGCCTGAAAAGCTGCAATACCTCACAAGGAGATATTGATTTCAAATCCAAAACAATACAGAAGATAGTAATCCCGATTTCACACTTGTCAATTGTTTCATCCAAGGTCGAGGGACGAGAAGTACCTCACATACCTTGGATCCGTCTCTGTCACCGTACAAGCGCCTCTGGCTTGCCTGAGTACAATTCTTGGAATGATTTCTCTAATATTTATCTTGATGACGACTCATGTATCATTTATAAAATAGGAATCTCTAAAAGGTATCTATTAAGAGCAGGTAAGTAGTCTAAATGAAATTTCCACGCAAGATCCGCCCTTTGCTCTCCGCCACTTCGTTATGTGCTAAACGCTAACACATCAGTTTAAAGTTGAATATCTCGTGCGCTCTTTGATCGTGTTCGAGCACGAAACTAAATAGCGTAGGTCTCAAATTTTTTTTCGTTTATAACTAAAGTAATAATTATTGATCTAGAGAAAAAATATCTGGTGGCTGGATCATAAACTATATTTTCTTGCTGTGAATATTTATTTTAGACATAAAAGCCAAACAATCTTGTTTGTTTTTTATAATTATCCTTAAAAAAGACATGATTTTCGAATAAAAAATGTATTGAGAGAAAATATTACAATTACGTAACTGTCTTCAACATGGGAAGAAAAAGATCCAATAAATCATATAACAGTTTAATTTTTCTTGTATGTGTGACTGTTTCCGAATATTCATGCAAATTAACATAAAAATAAGGAGCCTCTTAAGCAGTATCTTCTGTTCATTAAGATAAGCCTAAGATATAAGATTGTGAAAGGTGTTCAGGATTCTATAGTAGGCATAATTAATTACAGACAACTAGTTTTAACTATATATCCATAGCCGAGATAGATCAGATAACGTCATGGTTTAAGACCAATCAATCTAGTGATACTATATCAGTGTACATATGTCTACGTTTCAGTTTTCTAGCAAAACTCAGTAGGTACCTATAACAATTGATAGGCTTTCGGCGGTGAATAGAAGATTTGCTAAGCTCTTTAAATACTGCCCAACCTTACTGTACCTCCAATGGTTTTCCTTCGATCTTTTCTTCGCGCAGTTCCTCCAGTCACTAATAAATATAATGTACAACCAAACACTGCCGAAAGAAGTCGCTCTTACCTTGTAAGAGGTACCTTTAAACATAACGAACATTACGTGACCCGCAAATAGCCTAACGATTAGATTTCAAGCGATGTTTTATGCGTAGATTAACAGTAGAAAACCAATGCGTGAGTATAATTTATTTATTATTTATAATTTATTTATTTATTATTTATGAGTATAATAATAATTTCATTAACTAACAATAAAAACCTCTAGGTACTCATGGTTTTGAACATTTTTAATCTGAAAATTCGTTAATTATCTAGTTTAAGTTAGGTTAGCCCGAATCTATATTAGAATTGAATCTATTCTAACTCAATAAGCAGAAAATTTGCCGCAATTTAACCAGTTCTTGGAATATGTGCTGAGAAGATAGCGAAACTGCCTAAAGAATATAAATATACAGTCTATATTTTTTTGCTGTTATTTTAGATTAATGTTTCAGCAGTGAATTCATTGATATATTATTCTAGCAACGCGATGTCAATCCAAAAGGCAACTAATTTTACAGAGGTATTTTTATCATGTGTTTTTGACTAAGAAACCCAATATTAAAATTAAGAATCATACAAGAATTACGAGAATCCATACAATTTAGCGTGCTACGCAGCACATTTATTTATCCAATCATTCCACTTTTACGTAGGTTTTACATTCGTGGTTTTCGTGAAATAATAAGACATAGTCATTTACGTTTCACATGAGTAAAAGCACTAACAATATAAAAGACTCAAAAGAAAACATTTTTGTGAGTAGGACCTATCTTTGTTCCCGTGCGAGCTAGAGAGCCTCTACGCCGTAGGCGCTGCGTAGCACAGTCTACGAAACAGTTATGTATTTTTATGTTCACGGTTACTATAAAAGTAATATGTTTTGTGTGTTTATTTCTTTGTAAAGATCTCCTACATAATCGGTAAAATAAACCTAGCACTCAAAATAGACGTAATATATACCTAGGTACCTAGAATACATTAGTAAACTAATTACGTGTAGTACGAACAAGTTAAAACATAAAAGTCGGACCAGGGGGCCTAAAATGGACGCTTTGGCAGAATCATACTATGATCTGCGTACAATTCATACATCCCACAATTCATCTGTTTGACAGCTGCTATTTGACATTAGACTTAATTAAAGCAATTCATAATTTGTGGACCATTTTACGAAACTCCATACAAACCTGTCAAACAGCCAGGGGGCCTAACCTCTTTCCCCTTTGGGGTTAGGTGGGGGGAGTATACTTATATATTACTGGTTGCTAGTGAAATAATATAAAACTAGTCAACAATACCTACTGGGTGGCAGGGACATCGACGCGTACACTGTAACCATGAATTCAGCGCATGAATAAAAAATTTTAACGCACTCCTGCGTTGAAAATTTTCGGTAATGTCATATCCATGCTCTAGTAGCAGGGACATCGACGCGCAACCTGTTACCATGAAACTTACGTAGGTTATTTTTTTTGAAACCGTTGTTCCATACATTTTGACCGCGTAGGTATTGCACTTTTCTATGAAATAGCGATTTTTTTTTAATAACCTACGTAAGTTTCTTAGTAACAGATTGCACGGTCACGTCCCTGCTACTAGAGCATGGATACGGTATTACCGTAAAACTGGGATACTGGTAATATTTATCCGTTTCTTAATACCGCGGTATTTCGGCAGTTTGACTTATGATTAAAAATAGTAGTCGACTTTTATGTAAAACTAGCTGACCCGACAGACGTTGTCCTGTCCAAATTTAAATAATTCATATAAAAAAGACGTTCAGTATTTCCTGAATTTGAAAATTTTCCGGGATACTGGATTTTTTTTTTCCGTACGCACCGAACTATTCCGAACATTTTAAAACTTAGCCAAATCGGTCCAGGCGTTCTGATATTATGTGCTTACCAACGAACATCATTTCATTTTTATTATGTAGATAGTGAAAAGTTCTTGCACTTGGCGCATGAAAAGCTTAAAATCTAGAAATTTTGATTGTCCCGGCCGGAGCATGCACAGTAAAGCCACGCGCACATTACCTATACTACAGCCGCACCGGACCGCAGCGCAACCCATTTTCATACAAAAATGTGCGTTAGTGATGAAGGAATATTTTACAATGCGTTGCGTTGCAGCGCGGCCCGGCCCATTCTGCGCCAGCCTTAAGACCGTACTTACCTACACGTAAGTACGTGAGCGTGACAGTTTTTAAAACCCAAGAAAAACTCACCAATTACATCGGTAATTGGCATCGACATTTTACCTATCAGGCACCTGCGCTGATGCCCGGTGCCTGATAGGTATAATGTGCCGATGGCTGTAGGTTACCAAAGCTGTCCATCTAGAAAAACAACTCAACAACTCTCGCCATCAAACTAGAAAGTTTGGCGACTAAACTGAAAATACTGGTTTCGCACATAATAGGTAGATACCTTACTTCAAAATTCTCATTCATTTTTTCATTCTCATTTCTTTGGATTTTTTTTTGTTTTTTTTCATATTCTATTACTTCTATAGTGATATAGTTGAACTTGTCGCAAAAAAAACAAACGAAATAAAAAAAACCGGCCAAGTGCGAGTCGGACTCGCGCACGAAGGGTTCCGTACCATTATGTATAAAAATGGCAAAAATCGCGTTTGTTGTATGGGAGCCCCCCTTAAATATTTGTTTTATTTTGATTTAATTATTTATTTTTAAAGTGAATATATAACTAAATATTCTGTGAATATTTCAAGCGTCTACCTGTTGCCGTTGTCAATATCGAGCAAAAACGAGCAAAAAAATCACGTTTGTTGTATGGGAGCCCCCTTAAATATTTATTTTATTCTGTTTTTTAGTATTTGTTGTTATAGCGGCAACTGAAATACATCATCTGTGAAAATTTCAACTGTCTATCTATCACGGTTCATGAGATACAGCCTGGTGACAGACGGACAGACAGACAGACAGACAGACGGCGGAGCCTTAGTAATAGGGTTCCCGTTTTACCCTTTGGGTACGGAACCCTAAAAACACTTGAGAGTAACGCTTAAAAGAGGTACGTAGCAAAATTAGAACATCGTCAGAGTACTCGTACACCATAAACGGAGTTGATTATTTAAAAATTTTACTATGTCACGAAGCAAACAAATTATTTGAAAAACATCCTGATCTTATGAGCAATCCAACGAGCTATCAACACAAAAATATTCAGAGTTGCCCGTCAATCATCTGAAATCTGGCAAAGATGGAAACGACAATTACTAAATTTATAATTGTAAAATCACCAAGGAAGGGTACCTACTTTTCTGAATTGTAGTGTTTGCCAAAAGGCTCTATCAAACCGTCAGATATTTATAACATGTAACACTATTGCACAGAATAACTTATAATCGCCCCGAATATTTTTTTTGAAATTGTCCGAATCTGAGTTTTCAAAGTCGTCAGATTTAGGGAAAGGCCACAATTGCTTAATCAGATTTGCCTGTATAAGTCATTATGAGTTAGGCGTTAGGCCACACACGATCATACTAAAATCAAAAGCTGAAGATCACGTTATTTTTTATCCATTTTCGAAATCTGAAAGTAGACTCCTGACCATGGGCTCCTATATTAAGCTTTTCAAATATATTTTCGGTGTTCTTTCATCATGCCGCACCTACTCAGCTATCAACTTTTTGCCCTGCATAATCATATAATCATAATCCCCCCCATACATCCCCCCCCCTGATACCTATTTGTCAGAATATGGTACATTTAGTACCTAATAACATTATAAGGTCGATTAGTCAATGTATCAC
This sequence comes from Tiliacea citrago, assembly GCA_963921375.1. Classification (NCBI taxonomy): domain Eukaryota; kingdom Metazoa; phylum Arthropoda; class Insecta; order Lepidoptera; family Noctuidae; genus Tiliacea; species Tiliacea citrago. The sequence goes on along the minus strand of OY992786.1, from coordinate 13,568,232 downwards.
TATCATCACATTCTGCCGAGACGTGTGGCGTGCAGGGGAGAGATTATTAGGTTAGTATTAACAAAGATTATTGCATAATTACGAATTAAAATAACAATTTCAGGTATGTCAGTTAAAAATAATAACACACACACAATTTATATAACATGATGTCAAAGTATCATTTAAATAGTCGTTTAAATTAATAAGATTTATGACATAGCAAGTCTTTCACTTTGTTTTTGAATCAATTTAAATTTAACTCTTTTATTGGTTTTAGAATATTGTTATAAAGTTGCGGGCCTATGCAGAATAAGCTTTTCCACATTATGGCTGTTTGGCTCTCCGTCCGCGTCCCGATTCCGCCTGTTACGTTTAACAGTATCTGATAGGTTGGGAAACAAGTGTGCATTTAACATAACGACTATGGCAGTTTCATAAATATACAAAACCCCCGTGTCAGAATTTTGTATTTTTGGACGTATGGTTTACAGCTGTCCGTTACTTGTAATCCAAACATGGCTCTGATGGTTTGCTTTTGCACTCTAGAAGCGGCTTCTCTGTTTGTAGAATTACCCCAAAATTAACGTATCTTAATAGAGATGCAAAAAGAACATGATAAGCTGTGGGTAGTGCATCTGTACCTAATAACTGTTGAAGCAAGTTTATACAGGGCATAGGATGAACTCCTCATTTTCTTACATACCGCTTCAATGTGATCCATCCAGTTCTATCAAGGCCTATCAAGCCTAGACATATTGCAATATCTACGTCGTGAATTTTGTTACTTTGGTATTGAACCTCCATTTTCGAACCAAGTGTTTTTTTTTTTTTTTCATTATCATCATAATTTCAGCCGAAAGACGTCCACTGCTGGATATAGGCCTCCCCCAAAAGGAGGGGGGGCTGCCATAATCGTCACGCTTGGCAACGGGTTGGCGATCGCAGTATGGTGTTAAAATGCAAAGAGGACGCTGCTGCCCATTCTCTAGTAAGTCCCTTAGTCGCCTTATACGACACCCACGGGAAGAAATAGGATTTCCATGATTAATTCTGAAATTATCATTATTATGCCAAGAGATTAATGAATTAACCGCATTATTGACATCAAATCCATATAATTCAGGTTTATTGCAAGGTATTGTTACCGTACTATCATCAGCAAAGAGTGGTATAGGGAAGACCATGGCTTTGGGATAAATCAAGAACAGTAAGGTACACAATACACTGCCCTGTTGTACTCCAAAATACACTGTCCGTTCTTTGGACAGGTATGTAACTTCTTATTTAGTCTTTATAAGTGTGTTATAAGTATATCAGTAAATTGTTTTCTTTTTGATAGGTAAGTAAAGATTAATAAATCTAGAATGTTACCTCTTATACCTTAGGAGTCAAGTTTGTTTCTTAAAATATTGTGGTCAACACAGTCAAAAGCTTGCGTTATTTTCAATACACAGCACAAACAGGTGGCATAAATCAATATTTGTCATAATTCTATTTAAACATACGTCATTACATACGTCTTAGATAAAGGTTTTCTTGGGAAGGAAACCTTTTGGCTATATTAATTGTCATATTCTTCCGGAAACCTTAAATCATGTTATCTAACTATGCGTATAACTCAATAATCGTTGAACTGTTGAGCAATGTAAATATGCTTGCTCAAAAACGCTCAGGGCCTTTTTTCATTCATATATTTGTTTTCTCAAAAATCAGTAACATAATCTTAAATAATGGTAAAAAGGAACCCTTATGGTGAGACTAAGTCTGTCTGTCTGTCACAGCTGGATATCTCAAGAACTACTAATGCTATCAACTTGAAATTTGGAATAGTTTACACATTTTTTTTCCAAACAAGAAAGAAATTAAAAAAATATATCTCATTGCAACAGGGCCTGAAAGGGGGTCTTAAAAATTCGAATGGAGATGCGAGGGCATGGGGGTATCATATGAAAGAGCGCTGTTTGCACATTCTCATTTATTATTTTCATTTTACGCATCATAGTTTTCGACTTTTGATGAAAAATGTAAAAAAATACCGTCCCCCCCTTATCTCCGAAGTTTGCATAGAGAAAAATCTGAAATTATTCTATGTGATAGAAGTTTATGTAAAGATTACAGGAAAAATAAAACGATGTCTCTAAATAGCACAGTTTTTCAGAAATCATCAACACCTACGGAACCCACGGTGCGCGAGGCGGACTCGCCCTTCACCGGTTTTTTTTAATAGAGTTGTGGTTCAGGGTATCAACAACTTCTCTGATGCAACGACTTGTTGTCTTCTGAGTAAGATGTTGAGTGAAACCCACAACCCTTTGATACGACCCTAAAGCGAAGAAGCTAAGGGCACAAAGCACCTGGAAAAGGACAAATATTGAAATTATGTTCTATAAAATAATAATGCTTGGAATTTCGTCGAGACTTTCCAATTGCTACCGGGAGCAAAATCTTCTTTGGCGTCTAAGCCAAACACTTTCATTGCGTACTGCCCACAGTAAACGCAGGGTGTGCATTTTATTTCAAAACAAACAAATAACGCAACTGATAACCTACAGATGACTGCATAAAGTCGCCATTTTGTTTCGTTTTGCACAGGTTCTTGGCTTTCGCCAATGTTTCCATCATACGAATCGGAAACTAGCGATAACGCTTGTCAAAAAGTGCTACTTGACTATGCAGCTGGAAGTTATCGTTCGATGCTGTCGTTTCGGTTCATGGAATCGAATGATGATAACATTGTCTCAATTGCTAATTTCTATTCGTTGACCTATGGTCACGTGACATTTCGATAGCTTATCTCAACCCCATACATTTCTGGCCTTTCTACTAGCGTTATCGCTAATCGAAAGTTACTTTTGCCCTACAAATGCGACTACTACGGTATTTTGACTTGGTCTGGAGAGGAGGCTCCCTGTTTTTATGTTAATTTGCATGAATATTCTGAAACAGTCACACATACAAGCAAAATGAAACTTAACTAACTAACTTGTTGGATCTTTTTATTTCCATGTTGAAGACTGTTACGTAATTGTAATATTTTCTCTCAATACATTTTTTGAGAAAGAAATAAAAATTTAAAGTAGACAACGATACGTGAAATCTTAACTGTCCGTTGTCCCCGTTGCCCATATGTACATAGGGGGGACAACGGTAAGGAATTATATGACGTTCTGTTGTCCCCGTGACGGGGACACAGATTACAGGGACAACGGGAATACACGACTAGACAAAATCAAACTGGTTGCTATTGTATAATTTATTATTTGTATGACATTGATTTTACATTCTGTGATTACCTTCACTCATACACTTATTTTTAGGGTTCCGTACCCAAAGGGTAAAACGGGAACCCTATTACTAAGGCTCCGCCGTCTGTCTGTCTGTCTGTCTGTCCGTCTGTCACCAGGCTGTATCTCATGAACCGTGATAGTTAGACAGTTGAAATTTTCACAGATGATGTATTTCTGTTGCCGCTATAACAACAAATACTAAAAAACAGAATAAATAAATATTTAAGGGGGCTCCCATACAACAAACGTGATTTTTTTGCTCCTTTTTGCTCTATATTGATAACGGCAACAGGTAGACGCTTGAAATATTCACAGAATATTTAGTTAAATATTCACTTTAAAAATAAATAATTAAATTAAAATAAAACAAATATTTAAGGGGGGCTCCCATACAAAAAAACGTGATTTTTGTGCCGTTTTTATAGATAATGGTACGGAACCCTTCGTGCGCGAGTCCGACTCGCACTTGGCCGGTTTTTTTTTTTAGGAAAGCATATTGTTTTACGATGTTTGTAAAACGTGAGCACCATGTACGTGACACGTGTAACGTGTATCTCATTAATAAATTATCTGTCATTGCTTCATTTTTTTACCTTTTGTGAAATAGTAATTTTATTCTAGATGCATCGTCCTCACATATAATTATCTTATCTTAAGGGCGATGCGCGAAATTCAAATTGTATTACGTTTTTTGCAATTTGCAGGTTAGTAAGAGGTTGTATGTTGATCTAAATATGATTCGCGGCCATAGCAAGTATGGCTTTACAGAATTATAATCATTAGAATCGGCAATATAACTAACTCTCTTCGAAAAATCCTATTGAATTACTATTTCTGAAATAATCATTCAGTAGGATTTTATGAACTTAGAGAGTTGTAATGCTGATTTTAATGATTATAATTCTGTAAAGCCATATTTGTTATGGCCGCAAATCATATTTAGATCAACATACAACCTCTTACTGACCTGCAAATTATTGTAAAACTTTTTTTTGAAAGAGTTACGGTCATGGATGTATAAAAAACTCGGACGGATTCTCGCTAACAGAAAACTGTGTCACTCAGAGTGTGCCTCATAAAGTGCCTAGGTACTTGTAATAAATAATTTGACTTTGAAAACAAGAACACTCATGTGGCTGCAATGTTTACGTACTTGTTGACTGTAAAACCCTCAATGAAGTTAATACATCACAAGTTTAAGATACCTGGTCATACACATACGGAGGTTGACTTAGACCATGCAATTATTGAAAAAAACTGAAATACAAATTTATCACCCACACGATTGGATGCAGTTAGTAAGATCGAATAGCAAAAAAATTACCGTTAGAGAAATGCGACAAAATGATTTCTTTGATTTCGCTAGTTTATTAAAAGGTCCATTAGTAACCCGAAAAAAAGACGACGACGGAAATATGTTCGAGTGGCATGATGTGAAGTGGCTGAGTTATGACTCTGAGTACAGCGTTATAAAATACAAAACATCTCTTTCTAAAGAAAGAAAAAATATTTATTAGGACTCAACACAGGAGATCATAAATTAAACTAAAACACACAGAACATTTCTAGAGATGAATCATTTAAAACTATTAACTTCAAACGGAACACGCGACGAGATAAAGCATTTAATTTGATGCAGATTACTGACAAGCCAGTACCAATGTTTCGAAAAAAACGTGATATAATATCACTTTTATCTTTAATACCAGAATGGTTTCATAGTTTTTACCAGATTTTAGTAACCACTGACGATACCAAGGATGTTGATCCAGATATAGGTACCTACCAGATTCAGAAGAGAGTGACTTTTAGTTTTTGACTTTATTACATGCATTGCATCATAATATTACAATTATAATTAATAAGCATAAATATAATTGTAAATTATTGTGTATAATTGTAGTAGTTGTTCCGGGTCTGGCTGTTTGTGTATGTGAGTATAAATGTTTGTAAACGCACCCACGATGCAGGAGAAATTCCTAGATTCATAGTTCGTTTTAATATTATAAAATTATATAAATAAGCCAAGTAAATATAGTACGGTAATAAACACTTAAGTCGCAATTTTTTGACGTTCAAAGAAACTTAAGTCAGATATTTCAGTAAATAGTAATTAAAGCCATCCATACTCTGTTAAGTAACTAATTTCATAATACTAAAATAATAAAAACAAAAACCGTACCTACTACATTTTTTTCATATCAATCGAATAAAATCTTCTCCTTTAAAATTTTCGCATGCAAAAAGATATGACTTAAGTGCTTATGGCTTCCGAGTCTAGGCCGACCAAGCAAGTAGTTGTATGAATTAAAAAAAGATTAGAACGCTACTTTTTTATGAATTTGACATATTTTAGAGAGTATTAATGTTTCAATAATCTATAAATACATATTTTTTGTTACTGTCGAGTGTCGGGTCAATTTTATGCGATGCGCTATGGTAACCGCGGGCTACCCTATCGCATCCCCCTTAACGAATAGACTTTGAAGCTTCTCCGGTCGTTCTATTCTATTTTGGGAGTTTATCAGTGAACGCCTGAAGGGTATTGATTTTTATAATTACAGTTTCTTATTTTGCTTATTTCCAGCTACTGCAAAATGAGTAAGGTCCTGTATCTAATTACACGGCAAATAATTTCATATTTCCGGACACCTCTGGACACAGTGAAACAGGCCCTAAATAATAGGTTGGGGAAAAAGTTTCTTAAAATTTTTTAAGAAAATTCAAAATATTTTTTAATATAGTTTATTTACATTTAACTAAAGTATGTAGGTGCCATTTTGTTCGATAACGTTTTGCCATCTTGTAGGTAGGGACGTGATCCTATTGCTACATAAATTTTCGGACTTCTGATCAAAATACCGCGACAAGTGGTTTTGGCAGTCCTCTCGTGATGTTAACCTGAAAGTCTGCCTAAAGAATTCTGAAGAGACCGAAACAGGTGGAAATCTGAAGGTGCAAGATCAGGACTATACGGCGGATGCATTAACACCTCCCAGCCAAACTCTCATAATTTTTGCTGAGTTGCTAAAGATGTGTGAGGTCTAGCGTTATCATGATGAAAAACCACACCCCTTCTGTTGATTAATTCCGGCCGGTTTCTCTTAACTTCTTGCTTTAATCTCATCAGTTGTTCGCAGTAGAGTTCAGAATCGATGGTCCTGCCTGGTGGTAACAGCTCATAATGAATAATGCCCTTCCAATCCCACCACACACACAGCATCACCTTGTTGCGAGTTAACCCGGGTTTCGCCACAGTCTGTGAAGCCTGACCGGCCTTTGACCACGACCTTTTTCGCACGTTCTTGTCGTACGTGATCCACTTTTCATCACCAGTTATCAGCTTCTTCAAAAATGGTTCGGTTTCATTACGTCGTAATAAAGAATCACAAATGAGTACACGGTTCATTAGGTTTCTTTCAGTGAGCTCGTGAGGTACCCAAATATCGAGCTTTTTTGTGTACCCAGTTTTTTTCAAATGTGGCAAAACTGTTTTGTGGTCAATTCCCAGTTCTTCAGCTACGTCGTAACTACTGATATGCTCCACTTTTTCAAAAATGGCATCCATTTAATCCGTAATAGGGCGACCAGAGCGACGTGCATCTTTAGACATCAAAATTTCCGGATTGAAAACGCTTAAACCTTGTGCTACTCTCACAGACACTGCACTAGGTCCATAAACATCGCAAAAATTTTTCGCGGCTTGCGTTGCATTTTTACCTTTTTTGAGTAAAATTTTTAAATGTATCGAATTTCTTCATTAGATTCACTCATCTTGACAGTACGAAAAACAAATGAAAATCACACATTTTCCTAATTTGAATTTGGAATTATGTTCTTTAAAATTTAAACTTTCAATGATACCAAAACCAGCCAGATACAAATAGTATAGCCAAAGAGATTTTATTACAAGTTCATACATACTATAATGCGAAAAGACTTTTTCCCCAACCTAATATAACAGTATTTTTATCAGTTGGCAACATACTTTGTCGTTCTGTCACACTGTCTATTTTGACCATTGAGGTAGGAAAACTATGGAGATGGTTTAAACTACTCTATGAAGAATAGATAGCATCTGATAATCTATCATTTCGACACAGACATGTGTTAAGCTATACAACCTTATTATTGTGTCGATGGTTGTTGCTTAGCAATGTTTTTAGTTACTTCTGTCTTGTCAATTTTACCAAAAATATATTATAGGTATATTCATGGTATATTCCTTCTACACAATAAAACAAAGTTTTATTATAATGTTTAATTCTGCATCTACAGCCACTTAACAATTATTAGCTTTACATTAATAAAGCTTGACAACATGTCATAAAGAAGCGTTTTGTTTCTTTTAACTAATCAAGAGCTGAGAGAATGAGAAAAGAGAGACAATGAGAGAAATGTTTGTCAAGGACTAAAGGATACGTTCACTAAATGTATGGGGCTTGGTACTAAAATAATTGAAAATTTAAACAGCCTTCTAACCTATATAGGCTGAAAGGGGGTAATTATTTTGATGTCTTTGGGCATTTAATTTTTTTTTACAGCCGCCCGTTTTTTTTAAAACAAGTGTTGAAAAATAAAATGTTCTACAAGCATTATTTATATTTTTGGGATGGCAGCCCTGTGGCAAATGACGTGACAATGGCAACGTCAGTCAGCAGGACTCGGCTTGACATTTACAGCGGATGTTTAGTCCGAGTTTACAGCTTTGACTTTTTTCGATACGTTTTGTTATTGCATTGTCATGATAATCAATATTTTTTGTCTTAATTTCATGGAGCTGCAGCTTAAATTATAATAAAATCTCAAAGTATTTAATAGAAACGGAAACATTAGCCACATAAAATAATTATATTGCATAGAAATTAATAAATAAAGACTATGTGCGTTTTGTATGTATTGAAACATTTTTCACTTTTTCACAAAAACGGGCGCCTGAAAAAATCAGATTTAACTGTAATCGAGTAGCATAATAAATAAGCTTTCTAATAAGGTACATCACATTAGCGTTTAAAAATCGTCGGAATATTATAGGTACCAATTTTGACCTCTCCTTTGGCAACACTTTTGTGTGACGTCAAAATCATGTCTTTCCATTGAAATTAGGTTTATATGTCTATGTGTCTTTCCGTGACCGATCGCCATGCTTAGTGCCAAATAATGTGGTAACTCGGCAATGTGCTGTCAAACGGTTGCTTGCTTTCTCTCTTGCACTCACAGTTACAACCCTACTACGAAAGGCGGCCATTTTAAGTGCCAGATTTTTGTAGGTATGCACGCTAATTTTGTAGATATGGCAAGTCCATAGGTTTTTATGTCATTGATTTTGACAATAGCTTGTCTGTCAAATTGTCAGTGTCAGTGTCAAATTGTCAATGTGGTCAGTTTGCTAATTGCTTTTGCTTTGCTTATATCGGCTTTAGATGCATTTGTGAGAATTTGTCTGTTGTATTGTATCTGGGATTTCGGGATTCGTATTAGATATTTTATATTGAATTCCAATGGATAAGCGAACGTTGAAGCTTTGAAACAAATAATGTTTTAATACGAGTTAACTCAGTGTATTTTTTCATTAAAAAACATGGAAAAAACATTTCTGAAACCCGTACAACCTAAAGTTTTCAAAGCGATCAAGGATTTAGACATTACTGCCATTAAGAAATTCACACTAGATGAACTAAGACCAATAATACCATGTTTAGTTCGTATGGCACTTATTGCTCCGCTAGACACAACCAGAGCTTGTGGTGAAGCCAAGAAAGATGTGCTTACTTTGCTATCCGGAATAGACCTAGTTAATTTTATCGTGTCTCTCTTGTCTATTGAATTTAATGCATTAGAAACGGATGTCAAGAAAGAACAGCAAATGAGGTAAGATATTGGGGCTTTTATCTTTCCTAGCTATGTTCCTACTACTCTGAGACTTAATGATTCTCTATTTCAGACTAAAAAATGGATCGCAATGCACAGAAACATTTCTTATACAAAGTATAACCAATGGCATAACTAATGATTTTGAACAGTCTGACTCGTCCCGACGAGTTCGCCTGATTATATCAGAACTGTTGCTCATGCAAGCACAGCTAGTTGAGTACAATCAAAACAAGAACACCAACATTGAGTGTTGTGTGAAGCCATCAGAATTGTTTGACAATGATGTGTACTTAGAAGAGATTTGTGATGTCATCAACATTAGCCTTGCAGAACTGCCAAACTTACTCAATGTTATTGACATTGTTGAAGTATTACTATATGTCAATAGAGGTCCTATATTGATATCATGGGTAGTAGCTAATATTCCGGATACATTACAAGAAGGTGGGTTTTATGATCAGTTCAAATTTTAAATGATCCATTTTCTCATTGATATTGTTGTTCATCTATCATTTAAATATTTTTTTCATTTAAAATGTAACAAAAACACACAATCAACAGACTGCTGAATTGTTTGTAAATTAATCTAGAGGCACTATGATCGTACTTGTGATAGCTCACAAATTGTAAAAATGTAGAATAGGGATTACAACAATGTAGTATGCCATTTGTTCCTTCGCATTTAACAGCCAATATTGATCTTTTGATGGGATGTCATCAAAACTTTAGCCACAATGGTGCTTGAAGTTTACAAGTTATACAAGCAGCGCTGTATGATGATCAGTGATCGGAGTAGGTAGATTGATTTTTGGTACTTGTATCATAAATGCACACAGAAAGAATAACATGGATAAGCCATTTTTCCGGAAAGTAATTCCGGTATTTCCGGATTCAATTAAATATTGTTAATGTTGGTAGTGATATTATTACTACTCAATTCAAAATTTAAAGGAAGGTATCAAAACTAAATTAATTCATTATTTATCTGTTGAATAATAAAAACAATCGAATTCCGATCGAAGCTTTAATATTCTACGAACCGAAGTAAACGAGTGAGCTACCTGGCATGTCGTCGGCGGGCGTACGCATTGATCTGATAACCGGTTATTGTACCACCCATGATCCTTTGTTCTGATTGGTCGTTGGGTTTTGTCAAATCGTGACTGTGTGCCGTTAAAAAAAATATGAAGAATATAATATTGCTCATTTTATTACAATTCCTACCTTTTTTTTTTTGAGGATGGCAAATCATCAAATGACTCCTTCCACTCTGGCAGAATACAATTCCTACATAAGTTCCGGTTTTTTTTTAATAATCCACCAATTCCGGAGGAATGTCCATATTAATATATACGTTTTGGATCAATGGCCCCAGTTCAATCTACCTACTCCGATCACTGATGATGATACAGTGCTGCTTTATAATTAGGGAACTGTTGTAATGGCCATAACTTCAATTTGTTTCACTTGTGTTTCAGTGGCTGAATCCCTGGTAATGAATGCTGATAGAAGCGAAGAAGGTGGCATTAGAGCTAAGACTCTGAGCATCCTGTGTGCCGCCTGCCCCCATTTAGCTGCTGCTGTTAGAGCTAAAGCAGCATCAGCTTCCAGGTTGCCTTCATTGGTCATCACCCTCACCTTGACACACCACCAGGATGACTTGGTGAGATAATTTTAGCAGCCATAACTAAATATTCTACAAAAGCATCTGCAATATTATTCCATACTTAAAATTTAAAAATATATACCACAATCAAAACTCTTACATGGTTAAAACTACTTTTGACTGGAAAAATCAATGAAAGTACTTTCGACTGTCCTAGCAAAAGGCTAGTAGGTTTTTTTTGCAATTCTTCGAAATACTACTTCCATTTTTATCGTAGTCATTCTGAATGAGCTATTTATTTTTTGTAATGTATTTTTCTGTTGTAAACAATTTTTTTTTTTTTTTTAATTTATTTACAATATCTAACGGTTGCTGTAAAAACAGGTTTTTATAGACAATGCGCGTTCTTCTGAATGCAGTCCGAAAAAGTACGAGGGCTGCACTAAAAGTATCGGGAATGGAATATTTCCACTGTTCCTGTCATATTAAAATCTTTTTAATTGAAAACTCCTTGGTTTTTAAAATCGAATACCATTTTTTTTTTTTTAAAAAGATTCTCGGTCTTGTCACAAGGTTTTGTCAAACTTGTTTAGTCGTTGAGAAAATGGAATTGACTCGAGAAAATTCAAGAGCGATGATTTATTATGACTTTCGAACTGGTTTAACACAAAAACAGTGTGTTGACCGGATGATTTCTGCATTTGGTGATGAAGCCCCATCCAAAACCACAATTTATCGCTGGTTTGCTGAATTTCAACGTGGACGTGTCAAACTCAGTGGTGATCCCCGTCAAGGTCGTCCAAAAACTGCAGTCACCCAAGAAAACGTTGATGCTGTGCGTAAGCTGATTGAGGAAGATCGACATGTGACATACCGCGAAATTCAGGCAACTTTAGACATTGGCATGAGTCAAATACAAATAATCTTGCATGAACAATTAGGTGTAAAAAAGTTGTTTTCCCGATGGATACCGCATTCGCTCTGTGAAGAGCAAAAAGCGGCTCGCGTTACTTGGTGCGTCAGAACTCTCGAAAGATTCCACGCAGGATCCTCAAATGCTGTATACAACATTGTATCAGGTGACGAATCCTGGATATACGCGTACGAACCCGAAACAAAAAACCAGTCACGAGTTTGGGTGTTCGAAAATGAGTTAAAGCCAACAAAAATTGTTCGTTCACGGAGTGTTGCAAAAAAAATGGTGGCCACGTTTGTCTCCAAAACCGGCCATGTTACGACTATTCCTCTTGAGGGACAAAGAACGGTTAATGCAGAATGGTATGCTAGCATTTGTTTGCCACAGGTTGTTTCTGAACTCCGTAAAGAGAACTGCAACCGCCGCATCATCCTCCATCACGACAATGCGAATTCTCACACCGCGCACAGAACAAAAGAGTTTTTAGAGCAAGAAAACATAGAATTATTAGACCATCCGCCGTACAGCCCCGACCTAAGCCCTAATGATTTCTATACTTTCCTTAAAATAAAGAATAAATTGCGTGGACAGAGATTTTCATCACCTGAAGAAGCTGTGGACGCCTACAAAACGGCCATTTTGGAGACCCACACTTCCGAATGGAATGGTTGCTTCAATGATTGGTTCCATCGTATGGAAATATGTGTCAAATTTCGCGGAGAATACTTCGAAAAGCAATAAATACATTTTTAAATAGTAATGTTGTGTCACTTCCTTGATTCCCGAAATTTTCAGTGCCGCCCTCGTACCTACTTTGGAATGTAACATACATAAATAGACTCACGTTTTTTTCCCATGGGGTTAGGCAGAACTAAGCTACAGAATGCTACTATTGCTGTGTTCCTAACATACTGCTTCATCAACATACATGCACGCCCTTCCTTTATTATTACAACTAGGGTTAGCACGCGGCTTCGCCCGCGTGGAGGTCGGAAATTATCCCACGGAAACGTACTTCCGGGATAAAAAGTACCTATCCTGTGTCCTAATCTAGATCATGGTCTACCCATGTGCCAAATTTCATCCAAATCCGTTTCGCCGTTTTAGCGTGATAGCGTAAAAATAAACAAACTCACTTTAAAAATTATAATATTACTAGCTTTTGCCCACGGTTTCGCTCGCGTTAATTTAGAATTTGACAATCATTTTGGGTTGTACTCTTCATCTGTACTCGCCATCTATTATCATAAGAACGTTATTGTTGTTTTCCTCGGGAACAGTAGTTTTTTTCGGGATGCAAAATTTCAGGATGATCGGTTCAGTGGTTTAGGCGTGAAAAGGTAACAAACAAACAAACTTACTTTCGCATTTCTAATATTAGTTAGAATATAAATATAATATATATTATAGTTAGGAAGTTAGGATAGTTATAAATGCGAAAGTGAGATAGATATTCAGATTTCACTGCACTACACTAGTAATGAGATTTTTGTAATATGAGAATAGAAAACAACAGGATAACATTTTCTGTACAGGTTTCATTCATGTCTGGACTTTTACTTGGCTCAGATCAGACAACCAGAGCATGGTTCGCGACATTCTTGCGTAACTCGCACAAGCGAGCCAAAGGCGATGGACATGCAGCCTTAACTAAACTTCGCCAAGAGTTACTGAACAGGCTGAAAGATGCTACTGCCGGCGTTGAAGCATCAGCGTTATTGCGGTTGTACTGTGCTCTCAGAGGCATAGCAGGAATAAAGTTTCAAGATGATGAAGTTGCCGGTCTCTTGAGACTTGTAACCCAAAAGCCACCGCCTACACCAGCTGGAGTCAGATTCGTTTCCTTGAGTCTTTGTATGATTCTTGCCTGTCCATCACTCATGGGTATGTATTAACTTACAGTTATGCAAATACGTTAATTCTACCAACAGAAATTAAAAACTTACATCATTCACTTGTAATCGTACTATCACCATTAAGCATAGCAATATAAAATTCTCGGCAGATTTACATTTCCCAAGCAAATATATAATACATTATACAATATTTGATTTCCTTCCAGCTGCTCCTGACCATGAAAAGAAAGCCATAGAATGGGTACAGTGGTTGGTCAAAGAAGAAGCCTACTTTGAGAGGTACTAAAATACGATAAGCATCAAATCAACTCAATGATTTTATGTAATAAATATAATGATGAATGCACTGAAGCAACTGCAAATGTTTTTTCCATTCTATTACAGCAATTCCGGAGTCACAGCATCTTTTGGCGAAATGTTACTGTTGATAGCAATACATTTCCACTCTGGACAGCTGACTGCCGTGGGTGAACTCGTTTGCGCAACTCTGGGAATGCGCGTACCTGTGCGACCCAATGGGCTCGCGAGAATCAAACAAGCTTTCACACAAGAAATATTTACAGAACAGGTACGAAATAATATCGTTTTGATTACTTCTATGTCATAATAACAATCATTTGTTGAAATTACTTGTCTTTTATTGCCTTTTTTTTATTCCAGGTTGTAACAGCCCATGCCGTCAAAGTACCGGTAACGGCGAATCTCAACAGCAATATACCAGGATATTTGCCTGTTCACTGTATTCACCAACTATTGAAATCTCGAGCATTTTCTAAACATAAAGTCCCTATAAAAAATTGGATATATCGACAGATATGTAACTGCACTGCACCCCTGCATCCGGTTATGCCAGCTCTAGTTGAAGTGTATGTCAACTCTATCCTTATTGTTAACAACAAAGGCACTAACGAATATGTGAACAAGCCAATTATGGAGGAAGAAATCAGAAAAGTTTTCAGAAACTCGATTTTCGGTGCTAATTTCGATGTGCAAAGAAAACCATTTGCACCAATGGAAATCGATAATGGAGAGTCAATCGAGATTAACATAGAAAAGCCAACTTTAGCATCTCAGTTGCTCCTAATTTATTACCTTCTTCTGTATGAAGACGTAAGACTGTCCAACACAGCCACACTTATGGCTAATGGGCGGAAAGTAAAGAGCTACTCTGCAGCGTTTCTATCTGAACTACCGATTAAATATTTACTACATCAAGCTCAGAAAGACCAGATGAGTTACGGTGGTTTATTCAGCCCCCTCCTTCGTCTGTTAGCCACTCACTTCCCTCAACTGTCTCTAGTTGATGATTGGATGGACGATCAAGTCTTTGGCGACTTGAATCGTCACCAAATCGACATAAATCTTTCGGAAATAGCTATCAATGATGCATTCCGAACCATCGAAGAAAACCCTTACAAGACGGGAAAGATTTTAAAAGCTATGCTAAATAAAAATCCTACAGATATATGGCCTTATGCAGAAACATTTGTTAAATATTTCAAAAGCGTACTTGGAGATCAAGTGCCGCGACATATCCAAGAGTTATACCACGAAGTTTGGTTACGTCTCAATACAGTGTTGCCACGATGTCTGTGGATTATGACAATCAATGCCTTATTGGACATCAATGGTGGCGTCAAGAATGTTACCATCACCCAAGAGAATGTTTTAGTAGATCCACTACAAGTTTTGCGCTGCGATATTCGGGTATTTAGGTGTGGCCCTATTTTGAAAATAATTCTTAGAATTCTAGAAGCTAGTTTAGCTGCTTCAAGGAGCCAACTAAGTCGACATTTATTAGATAAACCTCTGCTCGAAAAAAGCGGACAACTGACGTCAGACGCAGAGAGAGAAGAATTAAAGAATGCTTTAGTAGCGGCACAGGAGAGTGCCGCCCTGCAGATATTACTGGAAGCTTGTCTGGAGACGTCAGAAGACGAGGCTAAACCTGAACTGATGTGGTCTCTTCGTGAAGTTAGAAGCATAATTTGTTCCTTCCTACATCAAATATTTATCTCTGAACCATCACTAGCTAAACTGGTGCACTTTCAAGGGTATCCCAGGGAGTTACTGCCGGTCACAGTTCAAGGAATACCTTCAATGCACATATGTTTGGACTTCATACCAGAACTTCTTAGTCAAGCGTCACTCGAAAAGCAAATATTTGCTGTAGATCTCGTGTCACATTTATCTATACAGTACGCCTTACCAAAAGCTATGTCTATTGCGAGATTATGCGTGAACACTTTGTCGACACTTCTATCGGTTCTACCAAGTGACTTGCGATTGGAACTGTTTCAGCCAGTATTAAAATCTCTAGTGCGGATCTGTACTGCATTTCCTTCTCTATTAGAAGATATAACTTCACTGTTATTACAACTCGGGAGAATATGCGAGTCTCAGGCGTCTCTCGGTCACTGCTGGAATGATACGAGTATACTTGGCGAAGGAGCCTACGTACCCTCTGAGGTGCAACCAGACACAAAGGTTCTAGTTGCTGAAGTTTTATGCCGAGACATAAAAGTAACAATGTCTGAAATAGTTGAAAGAGCACTCTTGAATGATAAGTTGTATTAAAATTAATAAAATCTATAAGTGGCTATGCCACACATAATTTGTAAGTTGAAAATTATTTTAATAGATCTATTTAGCGTATATTTTATTATATTGTAGTTTTATTTTATGTGCATGATTTCATCATTATTCTGCGGTCCTTATCCCAATTTCTTGAAATTTGCACAGCATGTTTTACCCATAATTCTCTAAATAGTCTTCACCTCAGTAGTCACCCCCTTTCTAGCCATATCATCTTTCACACAGTCCATCCATCGTTTCTTTGGTGTTCCCCTACTTTTATAGCCATCCACATTCATACTCAAAATTCTCTAACGACATTTTCTTTATTCTTCCACATCCCAAGCCCATACCATGATTATAAATAATCTGTATATTTATCCAGAACCATTTTTCTGTTCGGGTAGGTATAACTTATTTTCACTGAATTCATAAAAAATACCAACCACCATGTCACAAAACTTAAATTTTAATACATCACAAGCAACATATTTGATGGTTCAACAGAATTTTGCAATTCCAACTGTCTATACATCCAAGCGCATTGATTTCTAGCTGCGTGGTTTCCGATGTCGTGGTATAATTGGGCCTGAAAACATACCAATAAAAGTGTTAACCAACCTTTTTATAACTACAACCAATGATATACGTAGATAGGTAATACGCGCTCAGCAAGTGGAACGATAAAACTTGGCTAGTTAGCAAACCTGGGGCCCAAGTCTGCTATTTTTATAAATTCAGTCATTCCAACACGATCCCGTTGTCATGCCATTGTCATTTTGCTAAAAGTTCGTAATCTGGTAAATTCATAATGGTCGATCATTGGTCGGTCAATGTTCTCGTAATATAATTGTGTTATTATAATGGCATTGTCGTATTGCCATTATTATAAAACCCATTAGTAGAAATGTCATTCATTTGTCATTATGTACGAGATTACCAATATGTGCAATTTCTTTCAATGTAGTGTCAGTGGCCGACCATTGGAAAGTCATAATGACGCCATTATAATAGTAGATTACCAAACTTGTCAAAATCAACAATTATGAAATCAATGATCGGCCATTCTGACTCAACTGCGTTAGCAGACTTGGCCCCCTGAACTCGTGTCGCGCCGCGCTGAACGATCATCTGAAGCAACATAAGCTTGACTCTTTTTCGCCTATAATTACGACATGCCACTCTTACTTTCATGTGTCGTGCCATCTATTATAGTGTTACATTACAATATTACGACATTTATAGGTGCGTTAGTGTTCTATCTACCCTCTTTTTACTTTTATAAAATAAGTACCTAAAAATCATTAATTACAACAGTCCTAACGCCAGTAGCACACCTCCGCCACGAAACCATCACAGCGAAACCGCAGTAGTTCAATTCAACTGGCTCGCGTCATGTTTCGCTACTCGTATCGGATGCGACTAGCGGAACATGACGCGAACCAGTTGAATTGAACTACCGCGGTTTCGCGGCGGAGTTGTGCTACCGGCGTCGGAGTAGGCACCCTAAATCAAATTTCGAACGCATGCTCTGCCCCTTGCTCCTCGCTACTCCGTTATGTGCTAAACTCTAACACATCAGTAATAAAGTTGAGTATCGCGTGCGCTCTTTGATCGTGTTCGAGCACAAAACTAAATAGCGTAAGTCTCAATTCTTATTTCGTTTATAACTAAAGTAATAATTGATCTAGAGAAAAAACATTTTGTGGCTGGATCCTTAATAATCCTATATCCTTAAAAAAGACATGATTTTTGACTGATTTTTAACTGTCTTCAACATGGAAAGAAAAAGACCCAATAAATCATATACTTACTAAAGTTTCAATTTGCTTGTATGTGTGACTGTTTCAGAATATTCATGCACATTAACATAAAAATCTCTAGTGGCGCAGACAACCACACGTCCATGGTAACTATTTGACTTTGGCAGCGCCTTTATTGTGTGACTATGCGTAGCAGTAGCCCGTTCACACGTACCACAATACGTACCGCCCTAATACGAGGTTTTAGTGTTTAGCTTACCTGTAAATACCATGTTTGTAATAACCGAACATGAGCGCCAACTTTGGAGAAATTCTTTTTGACAAATTCTAACGCTTCACAACACGACTGCAGTACTTGCAGGCGAGCTTCACCACATGGCGCCGCAGTTGCGATCCGACACTTTGTGTACAGCAACATACCTGAAATTAAATGTAATCTTTAGATAATAAGCCTACAAACTAAAATCTAAATGGATTCTGAAATACTTCTACAACATTCGTTTCTCTGATGAACGATTTGCTGACACAAATGTTCTTCTAACCCAGGTTTACTTATAAAAAAATCTCTTTATTATAGTAGTATAATATACAACATGTCCCAGAATTAACGCACAACCTCTTAAGGGGTCATTGTACTCATCATTATGAACAACTTTTACTATGAGGCCAAACCTGAAATCGCGAAAAAAATTGAGCTGTTCCCTACATTTTGACTAGTTATTCGAACATAAATGTAGAGAACAACTGATTAATTTTTTCGCGATTTTATTCTGGGGCATGTATAGTTTTAATTTATTGATATCAAGTAGGTAATTCAATATGTGACAAGTTTTGTACGCAATAAACGAAAACAATACCTAGTAAATCTAAACTAATATTATAAAGAGAAAATATTTATTTTTGTAATGGATAAACTCAAAAAATACTAAGCCGATTTTAAAAATTCTTTCACGTATAATATACATTATCAGCGGGTAACATAGAATGTATTTTATTTTTCAAATAATTTGAAGTCACTACGAAAATTGCAATAATGTAACTTATTAAGTGAGTAATTGCGTGCGCTGCGAAAACTATTCATGATACATAAAATAATGTACAGACGCCAGCACATCAAGCTACTACAATCTGTCAAATTTCTTTAATAGATTTTCAACTTTATCGCAACAGCTTAAGGTTCAACGTTGATTGGGAAAATTTTACAGTTTCGGGTAGCTTGACCTGATGCCAATCTGTACTACATGTTTATATTACTCATCATTACCCACAAAAAAGTCTGCGAGGCTATAAGTCTAACTATTATAGTTAGGTCACAATAACCGTACGAATTGACAGTGACGTATATCGATGTATCGGAGAACATGTTTTTCAACTACAATGTTAAGTTTGTTTTTGGGATAAATTCATCCCAACTACGGAACCCTACATTGTGCGTGGTCATACATGCACTTGGCCGGTTCTTTCGTTTTGCTCGGCTCCAGTGGTTTCAGAGATTACCCCATTTATACAAACTTACAAACAGATTTAGAGAACACGGGTGGGTTTTAGACATTAAAAGTCTGACACGCCCTCCCGCTCCGCCCAGAGCGGGATAAGTTATTTGATAAATTCCCACCCAAAAAAAAAAAAAAAATAGCCGGCCACTGCCACACTCGTAAACAAATTTTCGGAAAGTACAGACGTCTCTTTCACACCTCCCTATTTAGAATGTTCTGTCGCAGTTTCGCAAGACGGAGAGAGTGAGTTGTTTGACCATTATTATATATAAAGATATAAAAGAGTGATACATATCCCAGTGATCGAAAGATACATTTCAATCCTTTCTTTTTAGTGCCCATGTTTAGGACGAAGTGCTTGAGAATATAGAATAAATGTCGTAGAACTGTTTCAGAATCAAAATCAAATAGTCATGTTATTTTGTACTGTTCAACTTTACCTCGCGCCATGTCGTACGCGCTGCCATCTGCCATAATAGTAGGCAAAGCCTTCCTGACAAGAGATAAAGCGTTCTTCGCACATCCCATGCTCAGTTGTACATTAGCCAAATGCATTTCAGCTGTGGCAGCTAAATTATGCAAATGGTATCCCTTTGCTAACCACAAGGCTTCATTCAGCAACATTATATTTGTAGATTGAATATTACTAAATGAGTGCTGGACTTGTGACATCAATATCATGGCTTTCACTCTCAGAGATACAAAATGTAGGCTGTCATCCTCAGTCTTGCAGTAATCTAAGATGTCGTACAGCGATTCCAGCGCTTCGGTCGGGTCGCCCTTCAGGTAATACATCTCGGCTTTCAGGATTTGACTCTCCCATCGATCTGAGGATGCCAACTGTCTGATACTCTGATCTGCTTCCTCCCATTTTCCTACAAACATTTAGAAAGGATATAGAATCATTTCATGGGTCATGTTATATAAAAAAAAATATTTAATTCGGACCTTGATCCATAATGTTAGTAATACACAATACTTATGCTATGTTAGTAACAAATGCAACTCAAATTCCTGTTGCACTCACTTGACGCACCGGGTACCTGTACATGCACCCAATGTGCCATAATGGTGCAACACGGCTTATCACTGATGACCTTCAGAATGCCGTTGACGCTCCCACGCACTCTGCGCATCATGGACGCAATCCTTTTTCGCAGGATGGTACTGAATCCATCAGTATGTGCTTCGGCAAACATTCCTGATGCACTGCAGTAACGTGGGAGCTCCAACAACATTCTGAAGGCATTATTATATTGAACTCTGAGGGCGTTATATGGCCTTTGCGTATATTGAACCCACAGAGTGCACGTGTACAAGGATTGGCAAAACGCCTTAAAAAGAGTTATTTTTGCTTCTGGTGTACATCAAGCAAACCTGCGGGCAACATATTGCATCGGACAGCCAACGCCCTCCGTTCTCTTAAGTTATACAGGGTCACATTAAATTAGCTGACGAAACTTCACAGATGTGATGGACATCAATACCTAATCATGTTCAAAGAAACAAAAAAAGATTTTCTAACCTCATAATTTCAGTTAAATAAGAGTTTAGAAAGAAATAGTACATTACTGCAGCGGCCAGCAAGAGGCATTGATGGGCCGAAGCACATATCGTGAGTCCATCAATGCGTACTTGCGGCCAAGGCTTGTATAGTGCTTTTCTCAAATAATGCGCGGAACTTCAAACTAAGTAAATTATTTATAAATTCCAGATTCAATGACGAACAACGAAGTTACATCCTTGGTTGCCATGTTTCGGAGTAAAAGATCGTTCCATTTATAAATTACGATAGATATGAGTTTACGATGTAATTTATTTGGCCAGTACAGCAATTTCGATTTATCTCGAAGAAGGCTGTCAAAATAATGCTCGAATTTCCAAGTACGCATGAGAAAAAAAAATGTTTTAACGTCATTAGATATCGATTCCTATCACGTCTGTGAAGTTACGATATAGCTTGACCGATAACGCTGCACTGCGCCTTACATATATATGCAGCGAGACCGAGAGCCAGTGCAGGCCGCTCGTTCGTCAACGCTTACGGCGGCGGCGTCCCATCCCCAGCCTCGCCGCGCATTCCTAAGGCGCGGTACAGCAGTATCGGTCAAACTATAGCGAATCTAATTAGGCCCTGTCGATGGAGTAGGGTCGTGCAGCTAGTACCGACCGGCGTTGAGCGCCCGCTCGGCGTGGTAGCGCGTGGCCACGGCGCGCGCGCGCACGCAGCGGCGCGAGCCCAGCGCCTGCGCCAGCGCGCCCGCGCCGCGCCACGCCGCGCACGCCGCCGCGCCCGCGCCGCCCAGCGCCAGCGCCTCCGTCGCGTGCCACACAGCGCCGCTGCCCACGTTGCACTCTGCGCAGGTCACGACACAATAAATAATCTGAATACAAAATCATATTAAAGCCGGCAGACTATATAGCAGATTTTTTTTTTTTTCATAACATTTATTAAAGGATAGTCGTACACATATGCAACGATGTCAATTCCATCGTACTTAGATGAATTCTTAAAATTCAAACCAATGAGGCGGAGGAGGCTCAAATGTTCTTCCTTCTGTACCAGAAACAGCTTAATTATATATAGGTATATTAATTTCAAATATCGATCCAGTGATCATACACCTTTACCAAAATATATTGTACTGTAAACGAGCTTACGACAGCCCGCCGCGCCGCCGCCCCGCTTGCGGCGTCGCGTCTTCGACGGTGCTAAATTTTCATGAAAATTAAATAAAATAATATGGTCACATACTTGTATTAAGATCAAGTAGAAGTTGGCATGCCACCGACGCCATTTCGGTCTTCCCATAGAGAGCCCATAACGCGGCCGTGTTCGCGAGCCCAGCTATCGTGAGGTCGGTCATCGAGTGCAGGTAGTTGATGGATTCGCCTCTCATGATGACCTGTAAACATTACAGTAACACATTTTTGTACACATTCGCGTGTTGTTATAGAAATAAAACTTCCTATTAATTAACTAAGTAGTTAGTACCTGTTGAATATTTTCAGTCAGAATTGAGTTGTTTATTAATTAAACGCCAGTCAACCTGCGACCCGTCTTACCTGAAATATATACGCAGGCTTTGCGCCATTGACAGCGGCGTGTTGCGCGAGCAGCTGTGCTGCTGCGGCCGTGTGGCGCGGGTGCGAGGGCGCGGCGGCGGGGGCCGCGGCCAGAGGCGCGGCCGGGGCCCCGGGCGGCGGGTCGCGCGGGGCCCGCGTGAGCAGGGCCGCCCGGCGCGCGCGCCCGCCCGCCAGCGCGCCCCACGTGGCCGCGCCCACCAGGCACGCGTAGTCCGCCGCCACCTGCGCAAGCGCCAGAGCCTCGCGCACCGCTTCCATCGCCACCGACCTGATAAGACGGATACGACACATCAATACACGATTTCACAGGATTTAATGCGAAAGGTATGTGAAAAATGAAATCTAGGTTTTTATTTTTCGCGAATCTTTCCGTCAATTCAACTGTCACAAAATATACCACACGCAGCCACGACGCGGTAGCGTTTTTACAGACTTCTACTTTTTCTACAAAACCTCATAGTTCACTCCATATACCCTACTCCATCACTCCAAAGGCAAGAAATAATATTTGTTGAACTAGAGACGTTTTCTTACTTGTGGCCAAAATGAGTATGCATAGCTGCTCTGTTTAAAGCTGCATAACGGAAGTTCTTGTTCCTGTCATTGCCTGTATTGTTTCCCGATGAGTTGAATATGGTGCGATCAAAGTAATTATACAAAGAGTCCTGGGCACCACTGAACTCCTTTGTGCGGATACAGTTAAGAAAACTGAGGAAATGCTGAAAAAAGACATTACTACAGATTACAAATTGAGCCATGTAAAATGTAGGCTAATAGGCTTGAAAATATATTTTAATCATAATTCCTTATTTTTATCACTAAATAAGTTTGCTCTCCACTTCATTACATTATGGTAACTACTACTACTTACAATATCAGGGTATTCAGGTATATCATTAATTATTTGTATAATTGTCTTCTGTAGCTGTCTGGGTGGCATTGCTTTGTTCTCATTGATTTGTAACAAATTCGCTTGTTGTGCTGTAAATAGTTCTGCTTGCTTTCTTGACCACTGGCATTCTTCAAAACTGCTGAAATTATTAAAAAAAAACATTTCATATTATTTTAAATTGCATCAAAGTAGCAGTTTCAGGACCTGTTTTAGATGTAGAATATGTCCAAATATAAATGGTATAACACAGTTTTGTGAACAATAGGAACTGTAACTTACTTATCTCTGTCTATTATATGCATTCGCATTGACAACTCTAATGGTTTAGATTCCTCGGGTACCGGTGACGTGGATGTGGTTTGCTGCTCCATGTTGTTTAATTTCTGAAATAACAAAGTTTCAAGAAAAATCAACAAGGACAAAGGGGAACATTAAATAAAAGATCATTTTTCATTAGTAGGTATGTTACAGATGTTCTATGTCACGAAGTCCGTTTGGCTATCGAAAATTTATCTGATAGTGATTGAAAATACTGAATAGTCCTACTTGTTTCGTTTCCATTCTTTAACACCAATGCTTAATTAAATGCCTACATATTCTTAATATTTTTGTATTTATTGCAACCTAATCTAATTTATTTACAAAATGTATATACTTTTAAAACCAAAATTTTATTTAGATTATTAAATCTCGACTTGAATATATATCAGATTTTTTTGCTAACTTTACCTACTTTTACACACACAAGCGCGCTTGTCGGGATACGTCACTACTACAATCAAAGCCGAACGGACTTCGTGAAATAGAATATCTGTACCTCTTTGCTTAACGATCTCATCATCAAGCCAGGCCTGCCTCTCTGATAATACAGACAAAATGACTTGTACAACGATACCACTTGCACAAAAGTCAATCTATCTAAGTGTAGTAATATTCTTCTTAAATATAGTCCTGAAAGTAAAAATTGAAACATAAATTAATATAACTACATTGTTACAACATGCAGGCAAATAAGTATAAATAAATGATATTTTTACCTAATACACTGTACCTAGCCATGATACAAGGATTAGACTCAATCATCAGCTTGTCGATTGTTGATGTAACACAGTCCATCAGAGCACTCACTCCGTTAACATATATGTTCTGAAGACGGACACAAAAGTTCTGTAGGTGGACACTCAGTAGATTATAACGCCCATCAGTGAGTAAGGCCTCCAATTCTTTAAACTCCATATCTGGGCACTATAACAAAAAACTGTTTTCAGCAAAAGAAATTAATGTTGCAACTTAATTAATGTAGCTATTTAGTTGATTCATACTATTATTAATAATTTAAACTCTTTCTACATAAACTCACATCCTCTACCCATGGGGATAGGCAGAAACTATAGAACTCCACTTTCTTACTCACAAAATCTGTATCTATTATTATTAAATGCAATAAATACATCACAGATATTTAAATGTGCTACCTATTTACCACCCAAAGTGTTGTTACACTTGAGGTACTACCAAACCTTATTATTTAACTTATTTTGATTAATGGACTCACACTGAAGTGACCTCAAGAGCAATATATTCACCAGTTTGTTAAATTAGAAATTTGCAATTTGCATGCCGCAAAAACAAAAAAACAACATTTCATATTCATCAGAGGAAAACTTGGCCGTCTCGTCGAACCGAACCTGCTCACGAAGATTCAGACTGTTATTACTCACTAAAAAAACAGGCAGTGGCTGCTGGACTATAACTATATAAAACTATACCTATATATAAATTATTCAGAATAATTAAAATTATTAAGATAGTACTGCAATTACCTGAATTAGTTTAAGAGCAAGCATACAGAAGTCCTTTCTATATTTAGGTGCCACAGTGCAATCTATCATTCTGTTCGCTGAAACATTTGAAAAAATACACAATTTAGAAAGTCTTACAATACCAACATGGAATACTGTCGATGTGGAACAAAAGGATGGAATCCATTGTAGAAGAAATTCTAGTAGATATTCTTAATAAATAATTTGATTTAGTTTAATTACAATAATGTACCTAAACATGCAAATACTTACCTTCAATTTTCAACAGGCCATATTCTCTAATAAAAGCTACTACTGCTATTTTGTGAGCAGTGATATTTTCAATATTACCCTTGACATTAATTAGTTTCATAAAATCTGTATTTTCACTACCTAAATCCATTTTTAATAAAAGTAAAAACCCTAACTCTCTGCAAAGAAATCTTTTCGTTACGTTTCAAAATGTCAATCTCAAATTTATTATAAACAAACAATGGATACATTCCGATTTTTTTTAAATGTATAATTGTTTAATGGCCTGGCTGCTGGGACCTTTTAGCCCAGTCTTTATTTAGTTACAAACTTTGTTAAATGTATGCGACTTGGAGTGTACCACTCTTAAAAGACGAGCTAAGGACACGGTAGCGTCTAACACTGGTCAAAAAGCAGCTGTAGTGGAAAAGTCATGAGAAGAGCATCACCTGTATACGAATTTCTCCCTTAGAAGTCTTCAGGGTTTCAATAGGATAGCACATAGTCTCGACGAAATATCGAATTGCCGTTTTTTTTCCCGAGATCTTTCTTCCACAGTTTTCGTCTTTTAGCATCTTAACAATTACATGGGTCCCGCAATTTTTCAGTCAACAGCTGTGCAACGGGGCATATAAATTATGCGTAAAAGAAGTCGCATGTTTACAAAAAAATATGGATAGTGACAGCTATACATGTATAGGGTGATAGGAGCCCGGAGCAGATAAACGAGTACACAAAATTATGTAATACACATTTAAAAACTATAGATTTCCCATATGAGTTTCAGAGTTGTTGTGGACACAATGTGTCACAATGATTCCCATAAGGTTATTGTCAATAAATTATTTGATGATATGATTAATGTGTTACGAAAGGCTGCGACTACTACCTGTATGATGAAGAAAGGCAAACAT
Source organism: Tiliacea citrago (assembly GCA_963921375.1). Classification (NCBI taxonomy): domain Eukaryota; kingdom Metazoa; phylum Arthropoda; class Insecta; order Lepidoptera; family Noctuidae; genus Tiliacea; species Tiliacea citrago. The sequence goes on along the minus strand of OY992786.1, from coordinate 13,541,931 downwards.
GGAAAGTTATTAGCAGGGTGAAATAAGCACGTAAGCGAGTCTTACTCGGGTGCCAGGCGGACATTTAATACATGGGTAAGCTACGGTAAGCCAGCTGGCGGGCCATTGTTCAGACTTCAGAGACATGATTGGTGCACGTAAAATTTTTAAAGGTAAGCTTAAGTGGTGTCAAAACCATCAAGAGCAGATAAAAATGGACTTGATGGCGACACACTACACGAATAAGGACTTTAAATTTTTTTGGAAGTGTACAAATAAATTGAATACTAGAACTGGCATCCCAGTGAGTATCGACGGTGTTTCTAGCCCTGAAGACATTTGTAGTAAAGTCCTAGAGATACTGAGACTCAGGGGAAGAATATATCAATTTTAATACTTGCTAAAGATATTGATTGTGCTATTAGGGGTACGAAGGGAGGAAAATCACCGGGGTATGGCGCTCTCAGTGTGGAACATCTCAAGCATGCTGGTTTCCACCTTCCTAGACTACTAGCAATGTTATATAATTTGTGCATAAATCACTCACACCTACACCCTGATCTAATGAAGACTCTGGTGATACCGATTGTCAATAGTAAAACGGGGGATGTGTCTGAAAAATCGAACTATGGACCCATTTCGCTAGCCACGATTGTAGCGAAGCTATTTGACAGTGTGCTTAACTCATATTTGAACAAGCATGTTAAGTTACATGACGCTCAGTTCGGCTTTCGTCCTGGCTTGTCGGCTGAGACTGCTATTCTTAGCCACAGCACACTGTGAAATATTACACTGACAGACGAACCCCGGTGTATGCTTGCTTTCTAGACCTCTCGAAAGCATTTGACCTAGTGTCTTATGATATGTTATGGCAGAAGCTAAAAGAAACGGGTCTACCGCCAGAGTTGACATCATTTTTTAGTTATTGGTACCATAATAAAAAAAAAAAAAGTAAAGTGGGCGGGTGAATTGTCGAGTGAATACAAACTGGAATGTGGAGTGAGGCAGGGGGGGTTGAGCTCGCCCTTGCTTTTTAACCTGTACGTGAATGCACTGATCGAGGAACTCAGTCAAATAGGGTGCTAAGTAGATGGTGTCAGTGTAAACAACCTTAGCTATGCCGATGATATGGTGCTGCTGGCTCCCTCGATTTGTGCATTGCGGAAGTTGCTTGCCGTATGTGAAAAGTATGCGGCCTCACACGGTCTGAGTTATAATGTAAAAAAATCAGAGTGCATGATCTTCAAGGCGGGTACAAAGTGCCCAACTGTTGTTCCACCACTGTTACTCAATGGTATTCCTCTTAGTCGAGTATACCAATTCAAGTATCTTGGGCATCATGTGGTTACAGAAAATCTTGGAGATGATGTAGACATGGAGAGGGAGCGCAGGGCATTGTCAGTCCGGGCGAACATGCTGGTCCACAGGTTCGCTCGGTGTACAGACGCGGTGAAAGTAACTTTATTCAAGGCGTATTGCACATCTCTGTACTCAGCGAGCCTGTGGTTCAGATATACCCAAAGGGCTTACAATTCTCTGCGAATCCAGTTTAATAATGCCTACAGGGCGCTGTTACATCTGCAGCGCTTCTGCAGTGCGTCAACAATGTTCGCTGAGTCGCGCACAGACGGCTTTGATGCCACCTGGTGCAAAAAGACAGCCTCACTGCTAAGCAGATTGCGTGGGAGCAGTAACAGCATTCTGAATGTAATGGGCAGTAAGCTTGATAGCCCACTGGTGTGGAGCCTCACCCATAGGACTAAGTCTCTCTTAGTTATTAGGTACTAACATAGTTTTTTAAGTTCATACTAACAATATTTTATTGGATCTAATGTTGTCTGAAATAAAAAAAAATAGATAGCAGCATTAGATTCTTAGACGTTGGATAGTAGCAACATCTGAAGTGAGCAAATTGCAGTTTGTATCCTACCCTATATACAAATGTACTCTGTGTCCTCATTCGGAATACACCATACTTGCGTAACACACTATCAATCACAATCTGAATGATTTTGAATTATATTGCTAATCCATTTCAAATTTGTTAGCTCAACAACGTAATTATGGCAATGAATGTTGTTGAATTGTAAAAATTAAACCCATTGCTAGTATTGCAGTGTTTTACGCAATTACCCCGCTGAACCATACCGCTTAGAGCATTTTACTCAAAGCCATAACGGGTTTGGCTACCCTGAGCCCTTACCCCTATTATGCAATGGACAATTGATTCTAAAATATTCTACAAGAAAATTAAACAAAATATTGCTTTAAATTCTTTTGGCTACAGCGCATAGCAACAAGTTCATATTAGATTAGATATGGATTTGAGAACGAAAACCATGGGTAGACTAATTTGTCTATACTCAATGCTGGAACAAAAAAGAGTTTTGTCTATTCCAGTTCCAGTTGCGACAATGCATGTTGTTGTGATAACAATTTTATTTGATAATTTGTATTAATTGGTTCGCACATTTTGCGAAAATGCGGAGACAAAGTCTTAATTAAACATAATTTGTGATGGGATATACTTACAGTTTTAAGTTATTATATTTGTTTTTATAATTGTTTTACAAGTGGTAGCCATAATAATGGAAAAAGCGGAGGTTGCGTGTACTATTTTAGTGTTATATTTTGTTGTAACGACTGAAACTTCACGTGTTACTGTTTATCCCGGAGATTCATTACCTCACCATGGTCGATGTGAGCCCATTACTATTCAATTTTGTCAACAAATCAGATATAATCAAACGATATTTCCTAACTTACTGAATCACGCTAAGCAAGAAGACGCTGGGCCCGAAGTCCACCAGTTTACACCTTTGATAAAAGTCAACTGTTCACCAGATCTGAAATTCTTTTTGTGTTCAGTGTATGCACCCGTATGCACAATATTAGACACGGCTATTCCTCCTTGTCGACATTTATGTGAATCGGCAAAACAAAATTGCGACGAGATTATGAAAACCTTTGGATTTCCCTGGCCTGAACATTTGGAGTGCAAGAAGTTTCCTGTGGCTACTGATGAAAACGTGATATGTGTTGGTGATAACAACATAACTCATGAATCTCGAAAACATACTGAATCAAAACTTCCTCAAGTGAACTTTAAGAATAACAATGAAAGAGACCCAACTAAACTTCATGGAGCTAAAGACTATGGATTTGTTTGCCCTGTACAATTTAAAGTTCCTAAGAACTTGGACTTGGAGTATTCACTTAAAGTTGGGGATAAAGTTGAATATGACTGTGGGGCTCCTTGCACTGGAATGTTTTTCAGCCAGGATGAGAAAAACTTTGCTCGATTATGGATTGGTATCTGGGCAACAATGTGTACTGTTAGTTGCCTGTTTACAGTTTTGACATTTCTCATAGACACAGACAGGTTCAGATATCCAGAAAGGCCTATTATATTCCTGTCAGTATGTTATCTCATGGTAGCTGCAGCATATGTCATGGGCTGGAGTGCAGGTGACAGTGTTAGCTGCCAAGGCCCATTCCCTACGACAATAAGTGGAGCAAGATTACCTAACATATCAGTAATTACACAAGGAACTAAGCATGAACCGTGCACAATACTCTTCATGGTGGTGTATTTCTTCAGTATGGCCTCAAGTATTTGGTGGGTTATTTTAACACTGACATGGTTTTTGGCAGCTGGTCTCAAGTGGGGACATGAAGCTATTGAAGCAAATTCTCAGTACTTTCATTTAGCTGCATGGGCTGTGCCTGCTATCAAAACTATATCAATATTGGCCATGGGAAAAGTTGATGGTGAGTATTTAAAACTTATTTAATAGCCTATTTACTTCTTTAGGAGACCTTCATTTTTTTCATTCATCAAGAACTAAAACATACAAACTTGAAATTTGGCAATTTAGTTGTTTATAGGATGTAGGTGCCTGCTAAGAAAGGATTTTTGGAAATTCTGTCCCTAAGGGGGTTAAATAGAGATGATAGCTTGTATGGAAGTGTGTTTGTATACATTGAGGAGCTCTATACTCTATCTTGAAAGTACTTCATGAGATCCTCACAAAATTAATAGGAGCCCCTAATGAAAATATGCCCTTTCAAATAAATAAAATCCCACAGCAAAAAAAAAAGACCTTGTGCGGGCGAAGCCGCCAAAACAAAGTTATTAAATTATGTATTTTTTATGTTTCAGGCGATGTTCTCTCGGGTGTTTGCTACGTTGGACTTTGGGATGCTGAAGCACTACGAGGATTTGTTTTAGCACCACTGTGTGTCTATCTAGTTCTTGGAACTATTTTCTTACTAGCAGGATTTGTATCACTATTCCGTATCAGAACTGTTATGAAACATGATGGAACAAAAACAGACAAACTAGAGAAATTAATGATTCGCATTGGTGTGTTTGGCGTTTTATACACAGTCCCAGCATTAATAGTGATTGCATGTCTTTTCTATGAACAAGCAAATTTTGATGATTGGATGGTAACTTGGCACCGTGATATGTGTTCTATTCCTTTGTATTCTATTCCATGCCCTTTCACACGTAGAGAAACAGACAGACCTAAATTTGAAATGTTCATGATCAAGTACTTAATGACTATGATAGTAGGAATAACTTCCAGTTTTTGGATTTGGTCAGGAAAAACATTAGTTTCCTGGCGCCAATTTTTCGATAAAATCAAGGGTCGAAGAGTGGAAGCGTATGTGTGAGCTGTAAGTTGCTTGTCTCATTTCCAGCTTTTCTTTAATAAAATAGAAAAAAATATTTTCCCGCCGTCAATGAGGCAGCTAAAACAATAAGGCAGTTATTATTATATTTATATAACTTTAGCATTGAGATTACTCTTCAATATTATTGAAATTCAAAATAAGGCTGATATTGTAAATAGTTTTTTCTCATTTATAATTATTGTCTTAGGTATATCATTATTTTTTATTTTTTTGTAATTATTTTTAAGAATAGAATATCAATTAAAATAAAATCAATGTATTTTTAACTTAGCTTTTTATTGTTATGTAGAAAACATTTTTCTCCTTTCTGTATTACTTGGTGTCACCACGTCTTGAAGTATGGTTGCAGTTATGAGGCTGCCACCTCCTGAGCTGAGTCTCCTTTCACTGTCTGTCAAATCGACTTTGGTTGCAAACTGTAGCAATTAATTATCGTACCCACAACTGTATCTAGTCGTCATAAGACTAGTGTTTAAGCCGCATTGGTAGTGCCGTATTTGGGAGGCAGCGTGTTTCGCTGCCTACCTATTGTCTTGATAAAAGCATTCTGGCGAAAATATAAACCTATGCTTAAATTTACAATAAATAAACTATTGAAGAGTGAAATTTGAAATTCTACTATGGGTAACTATTACAGAAAATACATAGTCAGATTTTTCACATAAAATCACACATTTTTAACGTTTTAGCAAAACAATATAAGTCACCATTTCAGCCGAACTACGTCCACTGCTGGACATGGCCAAGCGTCGCCACATCGACCGGCCCTGTGCTTCTAAGATCCAGCGGGTACCTGCAACTTCACCACTGTCATCGTTTCACTTTGAGGTCCTCCAATGCTGCACCTTCCAGTACGTGGTCACCACTCCAGAACTTTTCGGCCATCCGTTCTGCGAGCAATGTGCCTTGTCCTCTGCCACTTAAGTTTGGCAATTCTTCGGGGTAAAGGTATCGCTTACCCTAGTTCTCCTGCGAATCTTTTCATTAAGTACCTACCTACTGATTCAATCACGCAAGGAAACTCCAAGCATTGCCCTCTGCAATGCTCTTTGGATAACTTTTAGCCTAGCTCTTTCTAATGAGTGCCATTGTGTTGTGTTGTGAGCCATCACTGGCAACACGCACTGGTCAAAGACTTTCATCTTGAGACACTGCGGTATAACGACGCGAAACGTGCAGAGAAGATATTGCGCAGCTTTCTGAACGCTACCCAGCCGAGCCGGATTCGACGACTGCCCTTTTTTTGAAATCAGACGTACCTAACTGGACAGTTTCTCCTAGATAAATAAACACATTCATCAACAATTTCGAGTACATAGTGTCCGATCTTCATGAGTGTTACATGGGCATTTGACATGACCTTTGTTTTCTCCATGTTCATTTTAAGGCCATGTACAGCGCGTGTGGCTAAGTAATAACAGCTGTACGGGTCGCTCCATCAGGTTAAGCTTAACCTGATGGAGCGACCCGCTGTACGCTCACCGGGGTTAGTCCGTATATGGGTGACAATATTTACATACCGAGACTCCTCCGTGCCTCGAAAAGCACGTTTTAAGTCGTTGGTCCCGGCTGTCATTCGTGGATCTTTGCGGTCGATAGGGGTCGTCAGAAGCACAACAGTCTGACAACCAGTCTTACCAAAGGGTATTGTATTACCCAGTTACTGGGTTGTGGAGGTCAGATAGGCAGTCGCTCCATGTAAAATACTGGTATTCAGCTGCATCCGGCTAGAATGGAAGCCGACCGCACAGAGTACATTCTAATATACTGACAGCCGACCGCAATTCAAACAATCAATTCTTGATTGATTGTTTGCAGCAGCCAATGTCTCGATCGAATCAAAGGCTTTTCCATAGTCCATAAACGATAAAACCGAGAGTCATGCAGGTTATAGATACCTACTCATCGGTCTTCTATATAACCATATAACCCACGGAACATAAATAAGGTATAACCTGCCGCAGTGTATGTATATTTAGGTACCTATGTGGTGTATGACTCTTGATAACACAGTGTAAACGAGTATAATTTGCACCCCCCCCCCCCCCCAAATCAATTAGTGCATGGGGTACAGCGGACGTCATGTTATTAGGAAACGATCATTGAGACAAATTCGATGTTAGGTAGGATCTTTAGACCCAGGGTAAGGAGACATTTGCACGGCGCTGGGTAATTACCCAGAGCAGTGCAAATGTCCTGCTGCTACATTGTAACTACAACTGTGGAATCGTCGGCGACTGCAGTCACCACGCCAGTCCACGACGCGCGACGTTTTTTAAATGTACATAAGTTCATCGATATTTTCATCAATAAATTTGGTAGAGGAAGCTTGTGCGGTGGTCCCATATAAATTGTATTAGGTACCTTTGCTTGGGTAGTTTTTGAATTAGGGACTAACCACACTTATTCAGCTCTGTACAGCTTTTGTCCATAGAAAACAACGATTTTGTATGGAGATGCGTACGCACCCATTCAGCTTTCCGCGTATATTCAGTTTTTGCGGCAAACAGGTATAAAATGCAAATGCGAGATAGAGTTCAGCGCTGAACTTAGCGGAACAGCGCTGAACGCTATGACGGCTTTTCACAATCTTAAGATGCTGTACGCGGCTGATAAAAGCAGAACTGTATAAGTGTGCCCAAAAACGTATAATAACTTCTTCAAATCAATCAACTCAGCCTATCGCAGTCCACTGCTGCACATAGGCCTCTCCCAGGCTGCGCCACAACACCCTGTCCTCCGCCTTCCGCATCCAGTCTGACCCAGTCATCTTCTTAAGGGTCGTCGGTCCATCTAGCTGGGGGGCGTCCCACTCTACGCTTGCCGATACGCGGTCTCCACTCCAGGACTCGACTGCTCCATCGGTCCTTCGACAAACATGGCCAGCCCACTGCCACTTCAGTTTGCTTACTCTGCAAGCTATGTCGAAAACTCCGGTTCTTTTCCGGATAATTTCATTCCTGATCTTATCCTTCAAAGAGACTCCAAGCATAGCCCGCTCCATAGCACGCTGGGCGACCTAATAACTTCCTGTCACTGTTATTTACATAGCAGGTCACAAAGCAGCAGCATAGGATCACTACTAGGGGGCCCCCGGCTAAATGATAACAGCCGCAAGGATTGATCGAAGGTTAAGCTACGTTTGTCGCTGTCGATTCGTAGATGGGTGACCATCCATTACATATCGAGATGCCTCCGAGCCTCGTAAAGCCGTTTGTCTCGGTCCCGATTATCATTCGTAGATCTTTGACAGTCGTTACGGATAGTCAGAAGTCCGAAAGTCTGACAACCAGTCTTACCAAGAGGTATCGTGTTTCCAAGACGTTTTGTGGAGGTCAGATAGGCAGTCGCTCCCATTTAAAATGCTGGTATTCAGCTGCCTCCGGTTAGATTGGAAGCCGACCCCAACATAATGGGAAAAGGCTAGCCAGATTGAGTGAGGTACCACAACAAAGTGAAAAATAACTTTAATTTCGGAAATCGGTGTATTTGGTTATGTATTTTCGTTCTTTGCCATTGACTTCCGAAATTAAAGTTATTTTTCACTTTGTAGGTAGTGTTTTTTTCTTTTAAATTTTTGCTATAGCTAATAATCTTTTTTATGAAAAGGGTACAAATTGTTTGAAATCCCTGACTCTTGTACTAGGAGAGTCACGGATTTCAAACAATGCCCTCTCCCAAGAGGAAATACTATTTATTTTTAAGCAATAAGAAAACAAAGGAGAACCTTAAAATTAACAAAGACTATACAGTAATAACAAAAAGTTTAAAAAAGCCTGGAATGGTGATTGTGTGTGTGTTGTCCACGAGGTCAACAAGTCTTCTGCACTACAATACAGTACATTATAATATACCTTTCACTTTTTGTTATGCAGTCAATAGTAATATAAATTATACCTACTGATAGGTACCAGTACTCAGCACAGGCCATTGTCTATTAATTAAATTTATTTAAAACTGAAAAACAGCTGTAACTAAAAGTAATGAATACACAACTTTAAAATATCAGGATAACAAGAAATAAAAAGCCTTTTATTGTATACAACTTATTTTTACTGCAGAATAAGATTAAATTACATAATTTATTAAAATCATATCTTAACACCCAACTCCATAACAATCACTTAGTACTTTCACTCTTGCTCAGAACAGACAATTATTAAATAAAGTGGAAAATTACGCCCTTGTGTATTTACCCCAAATGTGAAGCATAAACACTGACGCAATGAAGAGCAGAGACATTACTAAAACTGGAACTGGTCCCCTGCAAATAAAATTAACAATAGTAAATAACTAGTAGTTGAAAATACATGTAGGGAGAAGGAATTACTGTTTTTTTTATATCTATCATTTCGTTATGATTCTACTTTTTAAATAGTTGTAGACTAACCATGGATGCTTTAACTTTTTGGTGTTTCTATAAATTAAAATAGGTGCAGTACTACAGTTTTATGTTTGTGTTAGCTTTTTTTTTTAAAAAATGTAAATTGTTTTTTGAGAATATGTATCGACAACGATTTTCTGTTGATTTTTGGTTAAAAAATAACTTTATTAAAGCAGTGACTTACACTTTAACGCCAGGAGAATCATCAGTGTAGAATCGCCACATGCCACCTGATCCAGCACCTGTGCTGCGATTTCTGGCAGCAGTCGTAGTAGTTGTGGTTTTACGTTGACGAACTGTGCTACCGCTGGATGATCGTGGTGCTGTAGTCGCCTTGCTTGGTGACCGACTACCAGATCCTACAGACGTGGAGCTTGGGGAAGGAGGCTGAAAGCAAAATAGCCAAGATTAAGTCTATGAACATTGGTCTCCATTCGCCGATATCCACAAATATAAAATAACACTTTTAAGCCTTTATTATACGCACCATATTTAAAATTATCTGCTTCAATTATGAACCCCCACACTATGTAGCGATGTATGTTAGGTTTAATAATTTGACTCTCGAAATTACAAAGTAGAACAACTCTGAATTACTGTGTTGGCAACTAAATAAAAAGTACTCTGTGGCAGCTACATGCAACGCGTACAAATCGCATTGACACGTTGACAAACAATGTTACCACTTGCTAGATAATTTCGTTCCATTTATTACATTATAACAAACTAATAACTTTATTATACTAGTGGTGTTATAACAAATAAATGTACTGAATTTACACACTTTATAGTATAACAAAAATGAGGAAAATGTTATCTTAATTTTCAAGGTGGACAAAAATAAAAAGAACTTGATTGGTTTGGAGATTCAGGACCAAGGTAAATGCTGACCCACACACAAAATTTGAAATCCTTTTTCCAACTACGTTGGGGTCAGCTTCGGCTTCCAGTTTAACCGGATGCAGCAGCCGAATACTATACAGTGTGAGTCTTGATAATGTGCACATATCAAAATGAGGGAAATTAAGCTTAATTTTATCGTCGGAAAAAATATAAAAAAAGTAATTCAAATTTTTATAGCATTTCGCTGCTGTGACCCCTGTGTAAACAAATCAGTATAACTTTTAAACTGGATGATCTATCACGATGAAACAAACTCAGTAATGATTGGAAATAATAAGGCGTCTTTATAAAATAAAAAACTCGCTCTCAATTGAGAATTCGGTATGTAAAGTAAAAATTAACCTACGCCGATTCCAAAACCATTTCGAGATTTTAAGATTTTATTTGTTAAAATCTCTTGACTTTTATTTGACCTCTAAATGTCATCCAAAGTAGCCTGAATTGGGAATTTTCAGTGCCTCTTGTAATTAAATAATTATGTCAGGGATGCATAGACTTATTAAGACTAGGGGCCACTCGGGCAAATTATGAACTGATGGCGGGCCGCCAGAAGTATAGGTAATTAAAGACAATAAAGAATTGATAATAATGTATTAAAATTGAAAAAGAATTTATTAATTTGAAGCGTGGCACTGCATAGTGCTTACAATCTTTTTTATATTTGGCTCAAATTTACTTGTAGCAACACGTAAAACTGCTTCCAAACTTTCGTTTGCAAGGCGGTTTCGATGTTTTGTTTTATTATTATTTAGTATTGAAAAGGTTTGTTTACATATATAGGTAGAACCAAATAAGCTGGCACATTTCAGAGCGTTTATGCGCAACTCTTTGTACGTATTTTTATCAATGCAGCGGTAAAAGTTCAGCAAGTCTCCTTCGTTGAATTTGTTGCGTAAATCTCGTCGGTCGTTTTGAATGTCGATAATTTCTAACTGCATTGACTCTAGCGCATTTTCAACTGAAATCGTGAAAGGATTGCTGAATATGTCCAACAGAGGTTTCACTTTTTTAAACTCCGAAAATCTGTCTTGAAAAGATTGAATCAAAATATCTAGCTTTTCTACATAACTGAAATTAATCGCAGTTTTGTTGAATTTATCAGCCATTTTCTTATAATTCGAAAAATGATTGTAATTTCCAGAATTCAATTGCGATCTGAAAAGTGTCAGCTTGCATTGAAAGGATGATACATGAGCGTAGAGCTGGGATATCAGTTGATTTTTGCCTTGAAGCCGTGTGTTCAAGACATCCAAATGATTTGTAATGTCAACTAAAAAAGCCAAATCACACAACCAATCAGGATTTTTAAAATCCGGGACATCCCTTTGCTTTTCCGCCAGAAATATTCCAATTTCTTCTATTAAATTTAGAAATCGTTCCAGTGTCAATCCACGACTTAGCCACCTTACTTCTGTATAATACAGTAAATCTCCATATTCGCTTTCGATGTCATCCAGGAATTGTTTGAATTGCCTGTGATTGAGTCCTCGTGATTTTATGAAATTTACAGTCGAAACTACCACTTTCATGATATTTTGAAATTCAATTTTGAGATATTCTGCAATAATGAGATCTTCAGCGTTTATGTTTTTTTCTTGCAGATGCTTTTTCAGCAAAGTAACTAGCCCAGAATTGACACCAATCATCGAAGGAGCACCGTCAGTCGCAAATCCCGATAATTTTGATAAGTCCAAAACAGTTTTTGAAGACCAAACCTCCAAAAGTACATTGAGTATATCAACTCCTCTGGTTTGACCTTTCAATTAACACATTCCTAATAACTCTTCTAAGACTTCAAAATCTTGAGTAACACCTCGTATGAATATGAGAAGTTGAGCTGTGGAACTAATATCAGTGGATTCGTCGAGTGCTAATGAAAAAAATTCAATGATCTTAGTTTTTTCATTTAATTGTTCCGCAATATTACCTAACAAAGACATAATTCGTCTTTGGATAGTCATACGATTCAGTTGAATTTTCTCAAACTTTTTTGCTGCTTCTGGACACATTTTCTTAGCGGCAATTTCTATGCATTCTTTTACAAAATCCCCGTCATTGAAGGGGCGACTTCGCTTTGCTATCATTCGAGAAATTTCATAACTAACTTCTGTAGCTGTTTCTGAATCTTGAATGGGCTTTGTAAACATAGCTTGCTGACTAATAAGCTCCCGTTTTAAAGAAAACATTTTTTGCTTTCTTAATTCGCCTGTAAACTTGGTAAAAGTAGGATGCTGCGTTTCATAGTGCCTTTTTACATTATATTCCTTTGCAATCGCAACAGAATTCTTGCAAATTAAACAAACGACTTTGTTATGCGACCATACAAAAAAGTATTTCTCAGTCCAAATTTCTTGAAACTGCCGATTTTCATCTTTAACCTTACGTTGTTTACCAGGCCCTGGCTTGTCCATGTTGCGTTCTAATCCTGGCTAGGATTAACACAGCACCTAAAAACAATTACAGTACCTACCTACTTAAATTACCCATCCTTTTTTAAATTACCAAAAATAATTGATTAAATATGTAGGGAAACACTTATTATTAATAACAGAGTTTTACTTACGATTTCACAACACAATTATACACGGCACTTGACGGGAAATCTACGTTGAATGTGGATCAAAATATATGACACCGGCTAGTCGAGTTAAAATCTACACTAGAACTATTGACACTTCACGCAAATTAAAACCGAACTGTCGGTCGCTGCGGTTAGCGTGGCTTTTATACCGCGCGTATAGAGTCGAAAACTGTCTGGAGAAATCTCGATACCGACTCTGGAAGATATTGCTATCTCGCTTGCTCCGTCTAACAATATAACCCGTGGATAAGCCGCCACCGCGCTGCCGTCGTCGCCGCGCCGCCGCGCGCCGGCCGCGGCGCTTTCTCAAGAAAACGAATTTAACCGAGATCGGCACGAACATTACCGACCGCTGTTACCGACGCATGCACGGCGCACCGATAAGCGCACTTAAGAGCGCGCGCGCGAGATTCAAATTACTTTTCGAACATATTTTTTTTTGGTTTTATTCTGGCATAGAATTCAATATTTTTCGAATGTACGAGAGTATTATTTTTCGTTGTCGGCGGGCCACCAGTATTCGAACGGCGGGCCGCATGCGGCCCGCGGGTCGTGGTCTGTGCATCCCTGAATTATGTTGTTCTGTATGTGTCAAGTGTCGACGACAAATTTACATGAAGCACTTATTATTATTCTATTCAAATAGGTAAATAGTGTAGTTTTTCACCAGCGGCCGACAGTACAAGTCGAATCTCGCACCATTTCTTTTTTAAGGTTTATTTTACTAACAATCAATTTGTCTCGGCTATTTGTTGTGGTGTTTATACTTGACGGTATGAAGCACGTAGCAGAAGTAGTCTTTGATCCATTCATTTTATTAATAAGCTATAACTTTAAACTAAGGTACGCAAATTGCTAAAGTATGAAATGTAAACAAATTAACTGTCAAATTTGACTGTTTGACTTTACTGATTTTTTTTTTTTAAATAAGTTATATGGAAAGATGGGTAAGTCACGCTAGACTGATGTGGATCATAAGTAAGATATTATCAATTTTAAGTTTGACAAACTTCTTTCAAAAGAAGCCGCCGAAAAACAAATAGTTAAAAAAAAATCTTCGGCACAGCGCTAGACTCGGAACAGACTCGTGAATAGTCCCATTTCACAATTAATTTCAGTAACTCCAAGGTAGTCCATTGGACCGCTTCTTGGAAAGAAATGCTGGTGGCTTCCAAGAGGCGCCTCAGTCGTAAAATCTCCAAAATAATGTCAAAGTCAATTGTAAATAATGTTAATACATGACAGTGACGACCTTTAGTTTTTAAACCAGTGCACAGGGGGGCCAGATTTAGAGCAGGGCAACAGGGGCTCTAGCCCCGGGCCTCCACAAAGAAGGGGCCTCCACATTTTTTTTTTTTATAAGAAAAAACCACAACCTTTGTGTCCACCAAAGGAAAAAAAATGAGCGAACCTTACAGTAGTCGCATATGACGTGTAACATCTGACATCTCACCTTGGTAATAAGCAACTGAGCAGCGACAGAAATTAACCTCAAAATATAAAAAGCTATAATAAATAGCTATAATATATACTGAAATATTTATTCATTACTAGTGGTCGCCCACTGGTCGAAATTCGACCTCCTCTACTTACAATCTATATAGTATTTACTAATTCCATGAGTAGGTACACTAATTTCATACTCTTATAAAGTACTTACTAATTACATGCTATTAAAAAGTACTAACTTATTCCACTCCTGTTACACACTTCCCTCTCTTTTCACGAAATCACTCCCACAGAAAGCGAAAGGAAAGATACAACAAAAAAGTTCACATTCACAAGGTAACTTTTTATATTGTTTATTTATTTTTGTCTTAATTAAAAAATAAACGATCTGGTGATTTGTGGTGCAAGTGGGCTGTAATGCTAGGTAGTTTGACAGCATATTTGTCACTAGCGATGTCAAAATCTGTGTGTGGACTTGATTCTACCATCGCCAGCAAGTCGCCGCGTGTGTATGGCTGAAAACCATGGAATTGGTATGTACTAGTACACTGAGAAAAGTGTGAGTCTGTGAAGTACTCTACATAAATGATATACTGCAAGAGAGAGTACAGTCCGCGAAGCCTAAGTTGAGCTTTGCATTTGTGTGAGTGATTACCAAAAGTAGAGTATAACACGATAAAAAAACCAGTTTAAACCCGTTTAAACTAGTTCAGCTTAGGCCTCGCGGACTGGAATATAACCAACCTGGATCTACTCCGAAGATAAATCCGAAGTAACAGCCGAATGTTTGGCCGTTTCCTGACTACGGCTGTCTGCGGTGAAAGAAAAAAAAAACGACTGTGATAGAGATATGTCAAAGTCAAAAATGTGAATCTCTGTAGATATGTCAAAGTCAAAAATGTGAGTCTGGACTCAAAGTCAAAAAAGGAAACATTAGAAGACAAGAAATGGCCGAACATTCAGCCGATACTTCGGATTATTTCCTCGGAGTAGACCCCCTATACTCGTCCTCCTATCACCCTACCCGAATAAAGCGCTACGCGCTAGCGCCACGCGACGATCCACGGACTGGGACACCTTCCGGGACAAAGTAGAGACCACCACGCCGACTCGGCCTATTGTCACCTTTGCAGACGTAGACCAGATGGCAGATGACGTCACTGCTTGCATTCTAAGCACCCTAGAAACGGCGACTACAGCGCAATCCTGCGATTGCATTGTTGTCACCGCTTCTAGGGAGAAGACTACTGCCGCCCCTGCCGGCGCATATTAATACGATGATTGCCGTGAACAGGTGCCTTCGCAAGCAGTGGCAACAACTAAGATGCCCCACGCTCAAGAAGCAGTTTAACCGTCCCGCGGAAAAGACGAAGGCCGAGCTCCAGGCGCACACCGCCGCGGGCTGGGAGGAACGAATCGATGCTACTACGGACAGTTGGCCGTTGGTTCAAAAATTCTGCCACCTGAATACCCCAGCCCCGGTGCGTCCGCTGCTCAACAGCAACGGGGCGATCAAATATGTAGCAGAGGAACGGGCGGAGGTTTTTGCTGAGCACCCAGTTGCAACCGAACCCGACCAACGACATCGATTATGTCACAGTAGTCGAGAAGCTCCCCGTTGCCTACGGTATCACCAACACACCGCTGCGCCACCTACTGTTCCGTATGGTAGAAGTGCGGAATTGGATGGTAGTAGAAGAAGAAGAATTGAAATTGTACCCCACAAAATTTTTATTTCACTCCATTGTTTTCTTATTATTGTGTGATTACTGTGGTGTGGAGGTTTACTTCGCCTTATAGCTGGTTTAGATTGAATCTTATAAACACTTCAGAATTTGCCACCATTTTACAAAAACAAATTACAGACGGGACGAGTGATAAGACTGAACGGTTTGATACCCTCTGCCGCCCGTGCACCGTGTGCCGTGGGGTACTGACTAGGCTCGTAGTGCAGTCGTAACGCTTTGATAGGAACGTTTGAAAACTACGCGCGCTATCTCGCCCGTGCCCGTCGCGCTAGGCGCCCGCCATAGTCACTATAATAAGGAAGCAAACGGCGGTTTCTTATGTTTGATACTTCGCGCCCGTCGTCACAACCACGCTAGGCTGCCAATGTGGATGCACACTCAAGGACCCAACGTCAAATAGTCGCCCCGGGTCAAATAACTGGCTGTCATTATCGACCGTTGGCTCACGATGGGGACACACGTCCGCAAGGTCGCCGCACAAGGTAGGGTCGCCCGCAACCTCCTTAGATCGGTGCTCTCGCCCTGCATCCCGGCGCGCGTCAAGTTGGGCGTGTACACGCTGTGCGTGCGCTCAATTCTGACGTACGCTGCCCTGGCATGGTTCGCCCTCACGAGCGGGACGAACCGTAAGCTCCTCCACGCGCAGCAAAACCGAGCGCTGTGGACCATAGTGGACGCCCCTCGCTTCGTGAGGAACGATATCATCCAGAGGGAACTCGGGATTGAGAGCCTGTACCTACGAGTTCGTGCGGCACCTCGCGAATAGAATGTTCGTGCGTGCCGACGCATCCGCTTCGCCTGATGTCAAGCAGATAGTTCCGTGGAATGCGCGCCCCCCGACGCGAGACCCTTGCCCCGCGACCTGGTAGCGGACTACTGACCCCATCGCATCGGACTGACGCCTTGAGTAAGCCGCACCCAGGTTACACGCGGCTTACTCGGGACAACTGAACACTACAGATAACATACAACTGTTGCGTGGCGTGTGCTAGGTTAAAGTCGGCTGCGCCATGTTTGCGTGTTTCAAACACTAAAAACATGTTTCAAACATGATTTGGGGGCGTGGCCTAAATGAAAATCATAAAAATAAACCTAAACATGCTTGCCGCGATAAACGGATAACATCACCCGCGTTAGCCTGCGAGGGGCCAAAAAATCATCTATGATCATTATTGCTTGTAATATAGAGTTCATTTTAACTTGGCTACTTACCGAGCGGCTTGTAAACAGGGGTTGCATGTAATAGAGTTAATTTAAGCTTGGATACTTACCGAGCGGCTTGTAAACCCCTGATTACATGCAATAATGATAATAGATGTATTTTTTAAAGAATAAAAAAAAAAACAAATATATCGAAAACGGTGCGTCCTAGGCAAAAAAATACAGAAATTTAATCGCCCCTGTGTCGCCCCCTTGTAAGCACCATGCCAACATGAATTTAAGTAAAAAAAAACAACAACATTAATATAATAAATAAATAATGTAGGTATTGTTCTTTTCAAGGTTTAAAGATGTTATATTTAAAATGCAAAAACGATGCATAAGAGCTTGGTCTTAAAATTATAGACAGTTGCAAACCATATTTTATCAAACATCAGATTCTCTCACTTCCTTCCTTGTTTAAATTAGAAACTGTATTATTTGTTAAAAAGAATCTCCAACTGTTTCCGAAGTGTTCAGATGGTTCCGAAAGAAGTCAACGTGATAATCGGAGACTTCGTTTACCTAGTGCTAAAACAGCTCTCATGCGTAAGAGTGTATTCTGCATGGTCCCAAAATTATACAACAAAGTACCAAAGGCATACAAAAATTTGGATATTAATAGTTTTAATAAAAGCATGAAGAAGTTTTTAACAAATAAATGCTACTATAATGTTGACGATTATTTAAATGATGTACAGACGCCAGCACATCAAGCTACTACAATCTGTCAAATTTCTTTAATAGATTTTCAACTTTATCGCTACAGCTTAAGGTTCAAGGTTGATTGGGAAAATTTTACAGTTTCAGGTAGCTTGACCTGCTGGCGTATGTACATTAGACATTTTTTTTTTGAATTTTTTTTTAGTTATTAATTTGCCGTAGGTAATTTTTATGATTTTTGTACTTTGAATATATTACTTTTTTATGATTTTTGTTCGTTGACTTTATTATTATATTTGTACGCCTTTCTAGGCAAAACATGTTGAAACTTTTTTTTTTTTTTTTTGTAATCACTCCAACTGATTGTAAACCTACACGTGTTTTTGACAAATAAATATATCTTTTCTTATCAAGTATGTGTAGTAGTAGGTGTATATCGGGTCAGTTAAATGAGTTCTGACGCAAGTTTACAGCAAAAAGGTATAATAGAAAACCAAACACAATTAACAGTTCACAAACAGGTATAGGTAAAAACAATCTAAAACTATAACGAGCCTTTCGCGAGCGTAGCGTATTCTCTCGCGTTGGTTAGTCCACTGTCGGTTGGCGGGAGTGCGAGGGTGCGGGCGGCGGTTTTGGCTACCGCCGCGCCGCCGCGCTTAAGGGGACGTCTGCACACATACGTTAAGGTTTTACGACTAACCTTAACGTATGTGTGCAGACTTCCTCTTAAGTCTCCACTTTTTTTGTCTTTGTTCTTAGAACTTTAGATATATTAGCTCTACTATTCCGATCACTGGTAATTAATGACGGAGTGGAATAATGAAATTACTTTGCTTTTTATACAACTTATTCAAGAAAGACCAATGATTTGGGACGCTATAAATAGACTTTAAAAATAAATATAAAAGGCAAGATGCATTTTTGGAGATATCAAAAACAATTGGAATTACAAAAACCGGCCAAGTGCATATCGAACCACGCACAACGAAGGGTTCCGTAGTTGGGATGAATTTATCCCAAATCCCAACTTAACGTTGTAGTTGAAAAACATGTTCTCACATACACCGATACACGTCACGGTCAATTCTCCAACTGCAAATGTTAGTTGGTCGACTATTACTCGCTAACTTGTAACGCCTACCTAGCTGCTATAGTTTACCTTTGAATTTCGTTATAATACTACTGCTATGATTTTATTTTACTGCCCTGTCAGCGTGATTTTTTTGTACATACCATGCCAAATTATAGCTTTCTAGTATGTACTAAGAGTCTCTGAGCTAAGCAGGGGACAGACAGACAGACGGACATGGCGAAACTATAAGGGTTCCTTGTTGAATACGGAACTCTAACAACGAAAGTATAAATTTTTTTTAACTGAACCTATCATCAATTTTCAACTCTTGATACATTTTATATTGAACGAACGTGGTCGCAGCTACGGTAGGACACGGAATCTATTTATATTATTTCTTTGTAAAACTACTATTGCTAGAACGTCTTCCTCGTCGGAAATCACTGTTGAAGACATTTTCGTAACAAAAACATAACTTCAAACAAAAACACTCAAAAGTCGCAGCGGAGGGCTGACATGATTATAACATGTTTGTTACATGTATATTAACACGCAAACAAGGCGCAGCAACAACAGTAAAACAAGGCTTTAATAGGCATGTCACGTAACTCAGACAACCATCACTAAATAGGCATTCAAACTCACACGCGTAGGCGCGGTGCGGGTTGCGAAACGTGTAGACCCTTCGTTCGTGTTAGGGCAGATTCTGGTTAGGGCAGATTCTGTTTAAGGCAGATTATTGTTAGGGCAGATTCTTGTTGCGGCAGATATCAAACAGTCATGCACAAAAGCCAGTATAGTGTAGTAAATAAATTGGAATGTGTGTGTTTATGGGTCGGTTGTGAAAGTAAATCGCCTTTTTTTTTAAAGCAGCAAAACAGCAGAAGGCTATAAAATTACACCATGCTCCCACTATTGCAACCGAACATGATACCTGAGGGTTATTTAACGGGGAAGCTACTGATTGCAAGGTGTTTTCTGACTTTGACCATTATTTTTCAAAGCAGTGGTTAAACAAAATAAGTAGTGAGACGTTCAGCTGCTATCGCGAAAACATTCGGACGACCAATGCCATCGAAGGTAGGCATCGGAGAATGAATGCTGGATTCCCCAGGAATCCAACAATTTTTTATTTTATTCAACTTTTGAAAAAAGATGCCATGTTCCAAGATAGGATTTTTTTTTTCCCCTTGTTATCTACAATCGGCTGCTTAGCCTTAATTAGATGTGGTCTGGGGTGGTATTTTAAAAAAAAAAAAAAAAATGTATATTTACTATACATACTTTATTGCCATTGCTACTGCAATGGCAATAAAAAAAAATATATATGTATATTTACTAATAGCACCAATTACATGTCGGAACACTTCAGTTCCTTTGGTCGAGGTCCAGTATGTGCCATCTTTTAAAGGCGTTTTATGTGGTCTTTGTCTTGAAGTAGATCTTTATCTAATGTGTTGCTGTGGTTGTTTAGTCTTTCTTTGTACTTTTTGCTGTAGTTGTTTACTTCCTCTCTTATGGTAGGCATTTCTAGGTATTCTTATATCTCGGAGTTTCTTATAAACCAGTGTGCGCTGGTGACCGTTCTTAGTGCAACGTTTTGGAATCGCTAAAGTATCTCTAGGTTAGAATTGCTAGCAGATCCCCAGAGTTCAACTCCATAAGTCCAAATTGGTTTTATGATGGCTTTGTAGACAAGCAGGTAGGAAAATAGAGCAAACAAAGTTTTTCCAAAATCTATCTCCGGTCATAGGCGACAAAAGAAGCGTATTGAAAATTTACGAATAAATGTAATTTTAATAAGCCTCGAAGAAAACGAAATTACAGTCAAAGATTGTCTGGATAATTTAGCTGATAAAAAAAATTAAAAAGTGATAATTAACTAACATATCGTAAGTATATGTACGCAATAACTTCCTGTAACGAAAAAAGTTAAAAAGTTAAGTTAACATAACACACACATAACAAGTAAAAAAAAAAAAAGTTAAGATTTAAAATAAATAGGTACATTATATTGAAATTTCTTTTATTTTTTTGTTTTACGTAATGACTGTACTTCTATCGTAACAAGAATCTGCCCTAACAATAATTTGCCGTAAACAGAATCAGCCTTAACCAGAATCTGCCCTAACACGAAAGAAGGGCGGTGTTTCACAATACAATGCCGATCACACACACACGACAATTTAGCCTTAGCCCGCACTATAATGGGCTTGATCTGAGCGGGGCGGGCCCTAATGCAACCCTACATAGTCTGTGTGCCGTTAGGGTATTTTTATTCTCTGTGGTCTGTTTTGACTTGCGATCTGTCACTTCTGTCAGACGTGTCAGACTTTTGACTTTGAGGTTATATCACAGACTGAGACTATTATAGGTTATATTTAATAGAATGCTAAGTTGATCTTGTTTGATTAAAAATATTTTCTTTCACTGCTGACAATACAATCATGTTTGAATTTGTATTACGTTGACACAACATACACACGTATTGATAATATATTATGCTATATCGATTTCACAACTTTAGCAACAAACTCTCTACCGTTGTTTCGCTATCAAAAATCATGAACAGTAATAAATGCTATTTTAGATACATACAGCAAGAAGAAAAAGTCGATATTACCTTTTTATTAGATGTTAAAGGCTCTGCTAGGCAGTTTAATTTCAGCCGAAAGCCATCAGAAAGTTTGCAGGTTTTGCTCACTCGTATGAAAACTAACATTCAGAAAGTGATTGACAAAGGAAATAAAAAGAAAAAAAATAGTCACGATGATGGAGTCCTTCACATAGAATTGTATGATTCTAAGAATGCTTTAATCAATGAAAATAGTACCTGTAGCGACTTATTTACTATGAAAGGCCCAGTAAAATTAAAAATGTCAGATAGTTTTTATGAAGTAGTTTTTAATTCTCCATGGGTAGTCGGTATGAACTTACCGCAAAGCATTTTAGCTGGTTTTCCAGTTTATCCACAAAATTTTGAGACCCAATATGCTAAACAGGAGAACTGTACTTTTAATTGGTATAAAGGATTACCATTCAATGAAAAGGGAAAGTCAGTAAATGAGCAACAAATTCAATGGGAACTAACTGGCAACAAATTCATTTATACTCCTGGCACACAAGACGTAGGAATGAAATTAAAGTTTGAGTGTATACCAGGCAAGTAGCATTATGTTTATATATACATCTGCACCTAAGTAGAGAGCCTCTGTCATTTTTAAGAATTCTATATATCATATTTTTATAACTAACTTCAAACTTTTAGGTAATGATGGAATGGTTGGCCCTGCTGTTGAAACTATATCTAAGAATTTAATTGAAGCAGGACCTGGGAACTGCCCATTTGAAACTAGACATATGTTTACAAAACAAAAGTTGCAACAAAAAAGGTTTAAAACAACTTTATTTTATTATAGTACAATTCTATATCACCAGCTGATGTCTTTTTCTTATAACTCGTTCATACACTTACAAAGAGAATATTGTTTGTTTGCAGCTTCAGATGTGTATCATACAACATTTTGGCTGATTTATACTGTGACTCAGATTACACAAGAACAGTTCTACATCCATACTGTCCCCCTTATGCATTACACATTGATTACAGAAAACAACTCATACTGAAAGAATTACTTGGTAAGTTTATGTTTTGTTTTCTTGTAATTTCAAATCACATACCTTTTTAAATAAGAATATTAATAAAATTTAATTGGAAGAATACCCAATTGATTTTACATTCTGTGATTACCTTAATTCACACATGGACTATTTTTTTTCTTTTTTTTAGATACTGAAACATTTTTTTACAATGTTTGTAAATATGTGAGCGCCATGTATCTATCACATAATCCAATTATCTGTCATTGCTTCATTTTTAATTATTTTACCTATTGTGGTACAGTAATTTATATTCTAGGTCTTAACATATAATTATATAGGTAATTAATGTGCTTGAACAAAATATTGTAAAACATTTTTAAAAGAGTAACAGTGGAGTTTCTTTCCCATTCTTCTCCATACGAAACTCCTTTTGGAAGGGGCAACTAGAATCAATTAATTTTTGTAAAATTTGACGTTCAAAATTGCCATAAGTATACCTATGTGCCTATTTTTAAATAAATAATTTGACTTTGACTTTTGACTTTGACAATTTTTTAAATATTGTCTGCAAAAATTAATCCATTCCACTGCACTACTGGCAGTGGAATGTTGGAGATGTGTAGTGTACTAATAATTCATAAGTACTTTTTATATGTTTCAGGATATAACAGTGATATAATATGCCTTCAAGAAGTGGATAGTAAAATATTTCGCAACTGTTTAACACCTATTATGGATTCTGAAGGTCTAAATGGTTTATTTTACAAGAAGGGAAAACAAGTTGCAGAAGGAGTGGCCTGCTTTTACAGAAGAGATAGATTTAAGTATGAATACCAACAATTTTCTTAACAAAATATTGACTATGTATCATCTATCAAACATGTTTAAACAAAATCTGTTTTTCCATTTTAGATTTTTAGGAGATGAAAGCATAGTATTGGCTGAAGCTCTGAAAACTAAAGAATGCCTAAAATCAATTTGGGCTAAAATTAAAAATAATAAACCTCTAACAGACCGATTGTTAGATAGATCTACAATATCAAGTGCTACATTCCTACAATCAGTTGACAATCCTGATGAAGTTCTCATAGTTGCCAACACACATTTATATTTCCATCCTGATGCTGACCATATAAGATTGTTACAAGGAGGTATAGTCATATACTGGCTAATGCATATTCAGAAGGATATGAGAGTTAAGGTAGGAACAATGTGGCTTTTCATTTAGGTTAGGGTTCATTAGGGTTTAGGCCCATAGGCGTCATAACAATAAAACTTTCTATTGTGTCTTCTTCAGTGTTCTTGAGCTGTTAAACATTTTATGCCACTACCTGCACCCCGCGGTTTCACCCGCATTAGTCTCGATCCCGTGGGAATATTGGTATAAAAACTATCCTATGTCCTAACCCAGGTCATGGTCTACCCATGTGCCAAATTTCATCCAAATCCGTTTTGCCGTTTTGGCGTGAAAGCGTATTATACAAACAAACTCACTTTCAAATTTATAATATTAAGTTAGGATTAGACCAAAAATACTTTAAAAAGTGGAACAAAGTCTATAGTGGACGGATTTTGGGACTTTTTATTAAGTTCCTAGAGAGGAGGAGAAAAACGAGAAAAAAAAAAACGGGGCCGATACTTTTTAGGGTTCCGGACCCAAAGGGTAAAACGGGAACCCTATTACTAAGGCTCCGCTGTCTGTCTGTCTGTCCGTCTGTCACCAGGCTGTATCTCATGAACCGTGATAGTTAGACAGTTGAATTTTTCACAGATGATGTATTTCTGTTGCCACTATAACCGGCATATCCGTTAGGACACTGAAGAGTGTTAACTAATCTTCAATGTTGTGCAGTGTGAAGAGTGTTAAATCTTCGGTGTCCCTACAATACCAGGCAAAATGCACCCTTTGGTGTCAATTGTTTGTTGCATGCAATCTTCAGAGTGACATAACCATTATTATTATGAAATATTTCCATTTCAGTATCCGCATAAAAGAGTAAGTGTCATACTTTGTGGTGATTTCAACAGTGTCCCATCATGTGGTGTATATCAGTTGTACACAACTGGCGAATCACCAAGTTCTTTGCCAGACTGGAAATCTAGTAAGTAAAATAATATACATAGTATGTACATAAAATCGAATTCAAGAAACCTAAGCTGTCCAAAATAGGGCCGGGACTAAAGACCTAATCAATAATATATAATGTCCTATTCGTTCGCGATTTGGTCCGCGTGGATTACGTACTTTCCTGTTGAAATGACTATCAGGAAAAAAAAAAAAATTTCACATACACCTACATGGACACTTATGAAACGTCAGAAGCTAGATACACGGTTCCAATGGGTCGCTACGGATCCCTACGGAGATCGCTGGCAAGAAACCACATGGTTACTGTTTTAAAAATAATTGGCTTTTACAATGTTTTTAAATTACAGTGATATTAGGTATGGGAGGACAGTGCAGGCCCGTCAACAAGTACCAGGTACTTAACAAAATAGAAACTGGTCCATGGTATGTACTTTATTTTATGGTATTTTGTGAATGTGAGAATGTTGTAGGCTGGAGATTGCCTACTACATTCTCACATTCACAAAATATGTATAAAAGATAAATAAATTAGGTAGTAAAAATAAAAACCTATTTAAACCTTGGGACTTCAACACCTGCTGTACCCCCTTTAAAGGGTAGTTTTGGAAAATTAATGAGTATAATCTGTATTATTTACCTGAATAAATATAAGAAGGAATGAAATTGAATGAAATGGAATTTTCATAAAAACTGTATAACCTTTTGACCCCAACTGGCGATGATTTTTGAAAAATCGTTTTGTACGTTGTCATTATTTGATCCTAAGATTATTTATACCAATTTTCGAGTTAATCGAAGCAAGCAGTAAAATCCTCCCCTAAAAACTTGATTACCCATTTTCACCTAGTTAGGGGTAGATTTTCGAGAAATTCAAAACACGTATTTTTTGTCAAGATCATTAATAACAAGTTTCAAATGAATCCGACTGCGCGTTAAGATTTTTCGATATAAACACTAACACCTAACCTAAACCACTCATGAGAGTTTTGAAAAATAAATAACGTCAGACCTTACATATTCCCACCAAGTTTCAAGTTTTTAAACCCAACGAAATAGATTTTTCATACAAACGAAATTCTGCCTTCTCACCCCGTTTGGGGTAGAACGTCCAAAAAGCTTGTCTTAGTGGATGCCAACGAAACTTTCTTTTTTGTTTTGGGTGGGAAATTATCAAATAGCTCTGGGCGGAGCGGCAGGGCGTGTCTGACTTTTACTGACTAAAACCCACCTATGTTCCTTCAGCTGCCTGTGTGCCAGGGCCACGGTATAACTTTCGAACAAACCCGCAACCCTGGCAGGCATTGGCACTATCGGAACCCATCAGTTTGTGCTGACATCTCTTTGAGGCGCACGTGGAACACACCGCGCCGTCGACCTGGGCCTGGTCTTTATCGGACGGCGAGCTATCCATTGCTCACCGTCCGCAAGCCCGCGTCTACGGTGGCCGGGAATTGGCCTGGGATTTCCGACGCCCAAGGCGTCTTCTGAACGGTGAAGGAAACATCGTGAGGAAACCGGCATGTCCTAGAACTAAAAATTCAAAGACATGTGACATCTACAAACTCGCACTGGGCCCGCGTGGTGGATTACGGCCCACTCCCTCTCACAGAGTGGAGGCCTGTATTCCAGCAGTGGGAAAATTATAGGCTAATTATGCTAGGGCTTCCCTGCGGTGACTAGGTGCGTGAGGGCGCGAGGGCTCTCCCTCAGGCGTTCGGGCTCCTCCTGCGCGAGCATTACTGATTCGCAGAAGGAGGTGACTGCCTCCCATGCACTCTCGCTTCGCATCATGGCCGGACGTGAGGGATGGCCGCCGCCGATCGCCTCTGCGAGGACATAGTGGCGCTCCGCCCAAGCCGGGCAAACCTCCACTGTATGCTCCACTATGTCCTCCGGGCGATCCACACAGTGGTAACACCCGGGCGTTTCCTCCCGCCTTCTCCGGAACAGGAACTTCCCGAAACAACCGTGTCCGGTGAGGACCTGCGTCATGCGGAAGGTGAGGACGCCGTGGCGCCTCTCTAGCCACTCCTCTAAAAGGGAACTTATTGCCGTAATTGTGGCGTGCCCGCCGGAGCTCTGTCCGCTGTGCCGTGATTTCTCGCAGCAGCGGTGTTACACCCCGGCGTTTCGCATCCTAGCGCCACACCCATATGTGCGCGAAGACTTTTGCCTCCAGATACCATGGCGGCAATCCGGCAAGGAGGCTCGCCAGCTCATAGGAGACCGTGCGGTATCCCCGACGCGTTCAACCGGCTGGCTGGTCGCTGCCTCAAGGAACGCGCTCACACCGGTGCCCCGTAAAGAGCCATGGACCGCACGACCCCCGCGTAGAGCCTCCGGCAGGAGGAGTTTGGAACCCTAGATTGGGCAGGAACCGCTCAAAGCCAGGCTCGCTCTAGCTCTGGCTAAGTAATAACAGCCGCACGGTTCGATCCATCAAGTTAAGCTACGCTTGCCGGGGTTGGTCCGTGGATGGGTGGCCATCTTTACATACTGAGACTCGTCCGTGCCTCGGTAAGCACGTAAAGTCCACGTTGGTCCCGGCTGCCATTCGTGGATCTTTGCCCGAAAGTCTGACAATCAGACGTACCAAGGGGTATCGTATTACCCAGTAACTGGGTTGTGGAGGTCAGATAGGCAGTTACTTCATGTAAAGTACTGGTATTCAGCAGCATCCGGTCAGACTGGAAGCCGACCCCAACATAGTTAGGCTATGTATCTACAATAAAGCTACCATTTACCGGGTAATGTCTTTCATTGACTTGAATGTGCCCTGGCGGCTGAGAGTATGTCATGCTCACTCAGATGTTCGCTGATGGTGGCGCGTGTGTTGGATCATTTAGCTCCCTTCAAAATGGTTGAGCTGAATGGTGCTGATCCATGCGTCATGTTCGTGAACAAGGGGCTGTCAGTTGGGACTGGTCATCTCTTAGCTGCAACGGCTTCTTTAATTATTTTAGTTTTGAATTGTTTCTTTTTTAATATTTTTAACACGGACGCTTCTGACGTTTTGCTTCATATTTCTAACTGACCGACTCCTTATCATACCAAAAGTGCCTGTAAATTCTTTAATTGAAACAAATGCTTTGAGTTTATCAAACGGAACTGATATGCCATGGTTAAATGCATACATACATATAGACTTCCAACGCCGTACTTCTTCGACGGGTCTTTACCTCGAAGGGTCAATACTTCGAACGCTGTCAACATCTATGGTTTTTTATCTCGAAAGTACTTTACCTAGCAGTTCGTTTCCTCGTAATCGAACTTATGGGCGTTAATTTAGTCTTGCTACATAGGTATATACAATTATACGGTGATCTATTGGGATGGGTCAGTCAGGGTCAGTATGAGTATGGATTGACAAATCAGTAACTATTAAGCTATTCATTCATAAAACGTATCAGTTGGGAAACCATAGGACTAACAACAATTTTCTTTATTTCAGATATGGATGAAGCTGTGTATGATTTAAGTTTGGAGCAAAATATTTCTTTAGCAAGTGCATGTGGAACGCCTCCTTTTACAAATTATACGGCCGAGTTTGCAGATTGTCTTGATTACATCTTTTATGAAAAGACTAACTTAGGAGTAGAACAGGTAAAATAATCTTAAATGCCAGACTTTCTAAAACTTCGTTATTCTTTGCCCTGACTGCACAATGACCTATATGAAAAACTACAAACCCTGAAGCATAACATTATATAATTAAAAAAATCAGCAAAGAGCGAGACGGAATCGCACACCGAAGGTTTGCACATTACTATTTTCAAAGATTCAGGTTTTATACTCTATGGCCGAGATCTTTGAAGTCGTTTCAAGTGCATTACAGTCCTTTCACAGTTATTTTACTGCTGACAGCAGCAACCTTATTTTTAAGAAAATGTCAGGGAAGCCCGCAAAATTCAAATTTTCTTATGTTTTTTGGAATTTGCAGGTCAGTATCTCGCGCAAATCATATTTTAATCAACATACAACTAGACAATGAGCTGCGAATTTCAAAAACGTAAGAAAATTTTAATTTCGCGGCCTACCTTAGAGCATAATTATATAATAGATTATTGTGATTTTGAGAAACGTGTTAGTGGCAGCAACCTTTTAATACAAAGATTAAAAATTAATAGTATATAATACATTTCTTGTTTTTAGGGTTCCGTACCTAAATGGTAAAAAGGAACCCTTATGGTGAGACTAGTCTGTCTGTCTGTCACAGCTGGATATCTCAAGAACTACTAATGCTATCAACTTGAAATTTGGAATAGTTTTAGATGACGTTTACCCAAATATTTTTCAAACAAGAAGAAATTTAAAAAAATATATCTGTTTTCCAACAGGGCCTGAAAGGGGGTATTCTAAAAATTCGAATGTAGTCTACTATGATGTGGGGTATCATATGAAAGAGCGCTGTTTGCACATTCTTAAACATTTTTTTTTGGCGTCATAGTTTTCGACATTTGATGAAAAATGTAAAAAATAACCGTTCCCCCCCTCCCTTATCTCCGAAGTTTGCATAGAGAAAAATCTGAAATTATTCTATGTGATAGAAGTTTATGTAAAGATTACAGGAAAATAAAACAATGTTTCTAAATAGCACAGTTTTTCAGAAATCATCAACATCATATATACGTACGGAACACTTGGTGCACGAGTCCGACTCGCTCTTGACCGGTTTTTTTTATTTTTATTTATTGCAATTTAATATAATAAATATTTATTCTATTCTAATAAAGATCACTGTGGTTTTGACAGTGATGCAAAATCAGACGTAAAATAACTAAAACGACTGTAGTCTTTACTCAAGCTAAGCACAGTGACCTTAATATGAACCTTATTCTTATGGGTATAATGTTCACAACTGCGATCGTATGTTTCATACGAGTATGAACATTAACGTCATTAGAATAAGGTTCATATATATCATATGAAACGCTTAATGTAGGTACATAGTTTAAGTGAAGGCCAAGCAAGCTTTAAAGAACTCAGCCTAAGCCGTCAACAGTATTTAATTATTTGATCGCATGGAGCTAGGTGTAGATCGCCTAATTTAAATTGTGCTTCCCTCGACAAAATTTTCCATACAATTACATCGAATAAACCGAATATGCTCATCACAAGCAGTAGAGTGGAGGGCCGCGCGATTAATATTAGAATGCTACAAGGAATGGGATCTTTTGGCGCTCAAATCACGTTGACATAGTAGTTCGTTCCGATTTTGGCCACAGATCAAGATCCTCGAACAGCTCTATACGATCTATATAGTATCTATACACATGTTAATATTTTTACAGGTGGTTCCTCTTCCGTCTATTGATGAATTAAAATTACACACAGCGTTGCCGAGCGTCGTATTTCCTTCAGATCACGTGGCTTTGGTTTCTGATTTACGATTTATGTAGATCATTAGTAAGTAGAATATTTGTTGTATACATATAAATACCTATACTATAGATTATGAATAAATATTTTGTTTTTCTCATATTCAGTTATTTTTGTTAGAAATTAATATTCTTCACATGCTTACTTTAAATTAATATTTAACTTCATAGCACAGATATCTCGACGTTCTGATAACACATCAGTAGATTGCACCCGTGCGAAGCAGGGGCGATTGCATAGATATGCAACCTATCATAGATATGCAACCTATCATAGAGCTATGGTAAACCTGGAATGGAAGCCTTAGACCCTTTCACCTATAGGTTCCCAACCTTTTATAGACTACCGCCCCTTTTACAAGAAAAAAATATTCATAATATAAATATTCTTAATATACATAATAGTTAATTATACCAATTTTATATGTCTGTCTATTATCTATTAATAATCATGAATTAAAAATTAATTCTCTCTCTCTCTTGTAATCGTGCTACTCCTGATCGTGGCTGAGGGTCGAGATTATTAATTATTTAAAAATACTAAAACATGTTATAATTAAAATATTTAATTCAGACAAAGACCATACAAAGTGTTATTAACTAAATTATAACTTATCCAAGAATTGCAAGACTGCACAAATACAAAGACAAAGACGATTAATCAAATTTGTAAAAAAATATAATAAAAAAACAAAATTCAATAAGAAACATGAATATGAATGAGATGGTTGAGGCTGGTGGAGTTTTTAACAATTTGTTAATGTAGGTTTCAATTTAGTTAACATCAGTCGCAAATCACGTAAGTATTCTGGAATAGCTCTGTGAAATCAACATGAGGAGCGTCCGGTAATGTCAGTACCTACTTAAGTAAATCTTCCTGTTTTACAGATAATGCTGATAATGTCGAAAAGTTGCTATAATCACCTCTTCCTACATTTCGTTTGAATAGAAGAACTTTTCCCCACAAAAGCAGCTTTTTTATTTTTATTAAATTTAACTCATCACCTTGCAATTGTAAATTAACGTCATTAAGTATTTTAAAAAGGTCTGTCAATAAGCGATGTAATTTTTGGACGCAATCATGTTTCCGTGTTACCACGCGGAAACAGAGACGATGTACCTACTCATCGTCTCTGTTTTCAAGGAAGTCCCGTACTGAGTCAACAAATACTTAAATTGAAAAAGCGATTCAGACAAACACCTTTCGATAGCCATCGTACTTCCGTATGGCAGCAGCAAGCAATTATAGTCTTTATCATTTTCGCTACAAACTTGCCCAAATAATCTGTCATTTAATGAATTGCTTCTTATCTTGTTGACTGCTCTAATACCGTAATGCAGCGACGTACGCAGGTTCATTAAGATTTTTTGCAACCAAAGTGCTGGCGATAAATAACACAATTTACGCCGAGTACATTTGTTACTGCTTGTTTTAAATGCGCAATGAAACCCCTAAGACGCCCCGTCATTGATGAAGCACCGTCTGTAGCAACTGACAAAATATTTCGTATAATCGTAGGAAATCACTCTTGAAAAAAAACGTGCATGGTATTAAAGTAGTCTCCCTTTGTATCGGTATTATCCTTTTGTATTCTATATTTCCAAATTTTTTGCAAATAACTCTTGACAAATTTTTAGGGTTCCGTACCTCAAAGGAAAAAACGGAACCCGCGGAGGATCATTCGTGTGTCTGTCTGTCCGTCTGTCACAGCCGATTTGAATCCGAATCTACTGGACCGATTTAGTTGAATTTTGGTACTCTTAAGGACTTCTGGGACCCAAACACGGACGTGTAACGTAAATAAATAAACTTTGAATATGGGGGTTACTTTTGGGGGGAACATTAGCAAATATAAAAAAAAGTTTAGCGAACTGTACCGTCCGACATATTAAATGAAATGGCTTGTTGTAAGGATTTCCGAATATTCCCGATCAGTAACTCCTTGTCGTCAACACTGTTGAAGATCGAGAAAAAAAAGTTGCATTCGTTCACCTTCACAGTGCTGACGAATATTTTTTCATTAAGTATTCCCGATCAGTAATTATTAATAATAATTAATTAGGTATTACATACATTGTTGACAAGCGGGAAAAACAAATATCCGTTCGTTCACAGTGTTGACGACCGGAACAATTTTTTCCCGATCATACATAGTGTAGCGAAACATCTCTCCGCTAGCACACAAACGGGAACTTGGGTCCCGCCGCGCGAGTACGGATAAAATAAAATAATCTTTCACTACTTAAAATACGTATAATTTTGATCTTAATAAATTAAACAATCTATGACTAAAGAAAATGTTAAGTACAAAAATTGTTGAGGTTTAGTAAAAAAAATTTAGTTTAAGAAATCTTAAATCTGCTATTTTAATCGAATAAAGAAATACACATGGAATACGAAAATGATTGCAATCGCCTACTATTTCGCACGATAAAATACACGTGATTCTTTAAAATAAATGGTTTTAAGCTTTCTTAGATCAATGAAACATTATTGAAAGAATCACATGAATTTAGTAAGTATTATTAAATAAAAAGGTCGTTCCCGGTTTCGACGAAACCACACCACACCTGGGACGTGTCGTTCGTCACAGAAAAGTTGCCCAAGCTGTGCTTGAGATTGACACGGCGACGTGGAGCTCCTCTGCTGAAAATTTGATGCGTTCGTACTGCTCTTTTCCGCGCTTTAATGACGGACGGACATCAGAATAGGAGAGGCGTTCGCAACAGACAAGATTCTTAAGTGTTACCAAAAAAAGGACTCCGTCCGTGGCACAGCGGTCTTCTGTTCGAAGCTGGATGGAAGTCGAACTAGGTGAAATGTAGTAAGCTGTTAAAATCTAGCCGGTACCTTGAACCAAAAACCTGGCCCTTATGGTTGATTTCCGACCTAGGACAAAGTAAGAAATTTTTGTTGAAACCAAGGAAGTAAAGCAGAAGTAAAAAATATTAAAAATGAAAAGAATACATACCATTAAAAGAAAAACGCGAACAAACAACACAAAAATACCGTCACAACGGTTAAAATATGCTTTTAAGCCACGACATCAATGATTCGGATAATATGAGAAAAAAAAACAGGCTGAACACGCCAACGCTTCAACTCAACTGAAAAAATTGGTATTTGAACAATATTGTTTCGAAGCTTATTGAGAAAAAAAATTAATTTGAAATCAATCAATTTAAAAAAATAAATAGCCCAAAATACACAAAGAGTTCGAATACGGAAGGCGCAAAAAAAAGTTTTAATGCAGGAATTATACTGCAATAGGCATGCTTAGTTCAAGAGTCAAGGTGTAGAAAAGTGGAGTTCCATATCACACGGATTTTAAAATACCGGCCAAGTGCGAGTCGGACTCGCGCACGAAGGGTACCGTACCATTATCTATAAAAACGGCAAAATGTTTGTTGTATGGGAGCCCCGTTAAATATTTATTTTATTCTGTTTTGTAGTATTTGTTGTTATAGCGGCAAAAGGAATACATCATCTGTGAAAATTTAAACTGTCTAACTATCACGGTTCATGAGATATAGCCTGGTGACAGACGGACGGACAGCGGAGTCTTAGTAATAGGGTCCCGTTTTACCCTTTGGGTACGGAACCCTAAAAATGCTCCAATTACGACTTTTAAAGCAAAAAAAAACATCAAAATAAAAAAAAACGACCAAGCGCATGTCGGACCACGCACAATGAAGGGTTCCGTAGTTGGGATGAATTTATCCCAAGAACAAACTTAACATTTTAGTTGAAAAACATGATCCTCCATACATTCCAACTGCAAATGTAAGTTTGTACACACAATATTGATTGATTTACCATATTATTTTACTCAATACTCAATATATTTATTGCTTTACCATAATGTGTACTTAGGTGGTAACTATATAATTTAGATCAGCCATACTCAGTGTGTTCCGCGGAACCCTAGGGTTCCGCAAAGCCTCTGTGGGGGTTCCGCAAAAATACTGGTCAGAATAAAAAAATAATACTAAAGGAGTGTCTACCTACTATATTTTATTTTACTCTGGTACCTGAGTAACATAATATCAATCTAAATATTTCAACAAAAGTAAAAAAATATGTAAATTTTAATGTCAAGTAATATGATTATTAATGAAGAATACACATAAAACCATTTTTGATTACTATAGGGCTCCGTCAAATATTTCGTTTTCGAAAAGGGTTCCGTCTCCAAAAAAGTTTGAGAACCACTGATTTAGATCATAACATTATGGTCCCTGTAGGGCACAGCAAAAGGGTACGAGAAAGGCAACCCTGTTTTAGATCTTGGGAACAAGTTTTAAGATCATATAGGTTTTTCTGTAAGCGAAACGGAAAAAGCCCAAATTTAAAAAAAAAACCGTTTAACTGTTAAATCTAGTATTTAGTCTTCTTTTCTTATTTAAAAATACACCTTTTAAAATTAAAATAAGATCACATTTAATATTAATTTTGCGAGACTAATATTTTTTTGTGAAAAATGTACTTTCTTGATTTTTTAAGGTAACCAAGAAAAGTTGAAAAAGATAATTAAAACGCTATTTAAAAAAAAAAAAACAAAAACCCGACAGCGTGTCGGAGGCAGTCGGCATTGAATTGGCATCTCACTAACAATAACGACCTATTGCCTCCGACTGCATGAGATGTTTATAGTTTTTATAAATCTTGTTTCTATCTTTTATTAAGTTCACTTTTTACGCAGTCGGGTTTTTTTAATTTTTAAATAACTTTTTATTTTACACTTTTAAGTTAGGATTATAACCTAATTTACCGTATGTAAATTAGGTTATTTACTCACTTATAATCAGGTGATAACGGCCTCTTACTCACTCACTCCAAAAGTTCGAGATAGTTTTTTCTAATTTCTCATTTAAATTACATTTAAACATATAACTTGTGTATATTTTTGTAATCACCTTTTAAAACCATTCATTATGATACCCCACTTGATAGGCTTGGGAGATATTTTTTTTCGAAAATACACCTTTTGGCGCCAAAAATCCGCCATTTTAATTTTTAATCATTTTAATATACCCTATGACACTCGCGCAATATAGACGAATCTAACGACATATCTTTCATCAAAATCGGTTCAGCCGTTTAGTAGTTTACAAGGGAACATAGGGACGGACATACATACATACAGGTCAAACACATAACCCTCCTTTTTTGGCTTCGCCGCAGTCGGGTAATAAAAATAATACAAATTAATATCGCGTGTTTCCTCCACTTGCTCTTATTAAAGTTTCCACCCGCCTAGACATGCTGAGAATGATTGTTATCTATTGTTTCCTGTGGCAGTCTCTGCCATTCCTCAACTACGGCGATTCGCAGTTCACCCACATTGAGAGAAGTTAGGATTTTGGATTTTACTCTTCGTTTCAGGAGGTCCCAGACGTGCTCTATCGGATTCCATATCCGGTGATCTCGCCGGCCATCCCATAACTGTGATATTCACTTAAGATATGCTTGAGTTAAACGAGCAGTATGCGGCCAAGCATTAATCTCCATCAAAACAAAGTCGTCACCGATACAGGGGTCAAACGGTACCACATTTTCTTATAAAATTTCTCTTTTATGACGAGCTGCAGTCAGACTTCCTCCATCGATCACCACAAGGTCCGTACGAGCTCCCAAACATATCCCCCCAAACCATTTTTGATCCTCCAGCATAAGCCACTGTAGTTTTAAAATTTGTCTGATTATATCGTTCTCTTTTGCGTCGATATATTCTTTTGATAGCGTTTTGTTCCTTTCAAACTAATCAAGAGCTTGTAACGTTACGATTGGCCGGAGGGCCAGTCGTTAGGTCACAATTAAAGAAATTAAAATTACTTAGTAACAAAAATATATAAAAGGAGTTCCAGACTTCAGGTTCACGCTGCTCGGAATGTTCGGTGTCAGGGACGGGAAGAAGGCGGAAGCAGGATCAGCAGGCGGTAGCAGGACAGGAACGAGGAGGGGGCTGTAGCGTCTTACAATGAACAGGAACAGGAAGAGGTAATTCTGTTTAGGAGAGGGAATTTATTGATGTTAGAGGATATGTGAGGCTATGTGATGTCCAGGAGTGAGCAAGGAAGGTGTATGGTCTAGAGTCACGACGTTACAGGAGAGTGGAGGCAATGCCTCACGCTCAGTAGGAGGAGTCTTGGCTTTCCTACCGAATATTCCCGATCAGTGGGAGTGGGGTGGGGGGAGGTAGAACTCCCCGTATGAAGGAATATTTGCGGAAATTGAGATATGATTTTTTTTAATATCCTAACCTAATTTTCGAATTTTCTTGTATTGATGTCGCAGCGATCAGCAACAATTATTAAATCAATGATCGGCCATTCTGACACTATTGTAATAGCAGACTTGAGGCCCTGGTTTGGATGCCTAGGCTGTTCATCAAATATACACACACCGGCAAATTTAGCGGAACTTGACAACAAAAATTCGAAAAACTAGTTTGTGTAACATTGCTAGCTAAATAATTATTTCAAATTGAGAAAACGATTGAACGTCACCTTTAATGCGATTGTTATAATTTTATTCGTAATTACATCATTTCGAGCAAATTTCCCCTATTCATCATTTTATGGTTTTGGTTTAGGTAAAACGTAAAATCTTCATTAAAAATCAGTTTCATTTATTTTTTTTTAACTTTTCAATCTTTTTAAAAGTCAAGGACTTCATTATGCCAGACTTGAGCGCAACTGAGATTGCCAGGGCACTTGAGATGAGGAGAAATTGTCAAACCTATAGAGTGATCTCAAGAATTCTTCACCGACCTGTTTCAAAAATTTATCGCAGTATCCAACGATTCAGGGAGACTAATGCTTTTGTGAGAAGACCGGGCCAAGGCAGAAATAAACGTACTTTGAGCAGGGATGATCGTTTCATTCAGCTTCACGTACCTAGGAACCCACGTCTAACGGCCGTCCAAGCCAGAAATGAGCTTGAGGAAGTTCGAGGTGTCACAGTAAGTGAGCGTACGGTACGAAGAAGATTCAAAGAAGCTGGTTTTGGTTCGTACGTGCCCGCCAAGGCTCCAAAACTTGAGATACATCATCGTAGAAACACGACTAACTCTTGCTCGGGAACATCAACTTTGTATCACGGACCATTGGGGTAAAATATTGTTTAGTGATGAGTGAATGAGTGCAGAATTCTTTTAAATCAAGTTTCAAGGCAAGGATAGATAGGCATTTGTTGTTTCTATTTTTCTACTACCTCAATGCATGGAATGTAAACGTGTACGAAATTTTTCACAAGTCAGTTTTTGTTTTCTGTCAGTGTCAATCACAGAGTACGAAACGGTGTCCCGTGTCAATTCTGCTGTCAACCAACTGTCATGTTAGTCGGTCAGTCGGTCTCGTTTACTGTCTATTAATCTATGCTCGTTACGTGTACGGTTTATTAGAAACGGGGAATTTCCATAAAACTTTTTCATTTGTGTGAAACACGTATCCATAAAAGCTCTAATCTCCAAAAACCTACAAAAATGTACAAAATTTATACTAGAACGAACAGTTATTTCAACGGAAAACCATTGGCAAACCCTTTGTTTGGTAAGTTTTGTTGAACATGACCTTGAGGATTGTTTATTGTATTATTGTTTATAAAGGGACAAGACCCAAGAACCGACTAATTCACCTTTGTTCAACCTTTCCAGGTGGATTTACTAATAACATTGGCCAGGACATTAACCGTATACACGTCACAACTGGTCTTAGATTCCCTCCGGCCGTAGCATTAAAATTGCCGACGAATGTAGTTGACATAAATGCTTCAGAAATGGGTAGGTTTTCGCCACAGAGAGAACGAGATATATCTGGTCCAGTTATCAGTTCTTGTTACAAAAAACAAATTGTTATGGGAAAAATTGACATAACTGTACAGTCAGATCCTCATGTTAATAAATATGACTGTCGTGGAGCTGTCAGTTTGTCTTCTTCCATGCAAAGCAATGTACCCAGCCCCTTCAGTGGTAACCATACCCATCTCAATATGCCTGGATCACAGTGGGGTCAAGGCCACAAGTATTTGTCTGATCATCTTCACAGTGCTCATTACTTAACACTTCGAAATGAGTATCGTGCTAGAGCATCAAAAGACGGTATGTACATAGATACACTTAAATAATGTCTTGTTTGTTTACTAACAATACTGATTCAAGTATATTAACCCATATGGCAATATCCTTTTCTTCCATGCTTGGATGTCAAGGTTTAGTTTATCATTTCACTGATGTAATATTATCTGTATGGGTTACAGATATCAGTCTGTTTGCGCATGTGGCTGAGTGTATATAATGTAGTGTCTGTGATGCATTTCACAAGAATTTATATCATGAAGCATGGGCATAGCCAGCAGCTCCTCCCCCTCTATTTAGATTGGTAAGAAACACTTGTGCTAGTGACACCAACAGTTTGCCTTATATTTTAGAGAGAATTTGTATTTTGCCTTTCATTCTGCTTAACAACCTGGCTAATCCCATGTGCATATTGAAAACAGGCATTTTAAAAATGTCCTTAATAATTTAGTATTTAAATGTAAATAATAACTTAATTATGTTTTCCATCTTATTAACACAATACATTGCTTTTATGATAGAAAACGAATTTTGAAAAACAACATTCTGGTTTTGTTTAACAGCTTTTACTACTGTTTTGAAGTGATGTGATTGTTTTTTACATTAGTTTAGTTATACATACTTACTCTGTTTAATTATGATGAGTATTTGCTAATTAATCACTGCTTTGTTTTGTATCTGGCATTGCCAAAACTATGTGGCAGCTCACCAGTTGCA
The DNA here is from genome assembly GCA_963921375.1 of Tiliacea citrago. Lineage (NCBI taxonomy): Eukaryota > Metazoa > Arthropoda > Insecta > Lepidoptera > Noctuidae > Tiliacea > Tiliacea citrago. The sequence goes on along the minus strand of OY992786.1, from coordinate 13,503,383 downwards.
ACTATTTTTGTCAGCTGATTATTGAAACTCAGTTTCAGGCGCTCTAAACATTATGAAATTGATTAAATATTTGCTCTATTTTGGTATAACACTTTCTAAGCTCAGAAATAAAAATGCATTTAGCTGGTTAGCCAAACATTTGACTAAATTACTAAAAAGTATTCTTGCCTAATGATGATGTTAATATTCTGTTCACCTTTTTTCAAAGCATAGCTGTTGGCACAAGATATATGAGTACAGATACAAAACCTCCACTGAGTGCTAAAGAAAAGTTGAAAAGGGCTATCAAAGATTATGGTTCTACAGTGATTGTATTTCATGTTGGCATTTCACTGATATCTTTGGGGTCCTGCTATCTTCTAATATCTAGGTATGTTCTGCTATAACAATCTCATGATTCACAACTCATTTATAGCTATTATTATTTAGTTATTTTATACAATTATAATAATATGATTAAATTAAATAATTATAATTTGGGTAAACCTTTAAAAAATTTCATATTTTATTTTCAGTGGCGTTGATTTAGTGGCAGTGCTAAAGTATTTCAACATAAGCGAAGGCACTATTTTAAAGGCAGCATCATCAAATGCAGGCACTTTTGTTGTAGCATATACAGTACACAAATTTTTTGCACCATTCAGGATAGCAATAACTCTGACAGCTACACCTTTTATTGTGCGACATTTAAGAAATATTGGCTTTATAAAGCGCAGTGTAACTGGTGAAGGGAAATAAATATTTAAATAAAGTATTTCTTATCTTTCATTATTAGTTTATTAAGATATTTTTAGGTACCTATGTTACCTAGTCCAACAAGGAAACCTTATAACCATAGGACCCTACATGATTTAAAACCGCGACATATTTTTTTTACCGTTCAGCATGCGTGTAGGGTAATTACAAAACATCCCATGCAACCAAAGGATGAAAAAAATATGTGTGCATGACATACATTTTTATTGTTGGATAGATTTTAAAAACCGGCAAAGTGCGTGGTCTGATCACACAGTGAAGGGTTCTATAGTCTATAGTCGCAATGAATATATTTTATGCATGCACAGTATTTATTTTTCAATACACTTCCTCGAAATCTGGTTCATATCGCACTACGATTAGGTTCACAATGAAAATGTATTTCACACGCGTGCGATTTTTTGTTTTTCAACACGTGTACGGGAATAAAAATTGCCACAGATAACTTATATCTATACTTAGTCCAAATTGGTTCAATGCCTCTATTCACGCCGCCGCCGCGCCGTCTCGCGCCAGAGCCGGTCCTCTCTGAGCTATTCGGAGGTGATTTTTAGGGTTACGTACCCAAAGGGTAAAACGGGAACCCTATTACTAAGGCTCCGCCGTCTGTCTGTCTGTCCGTCTGTCACCAGGCTGTATCTCATGAACCGTGATAGTTACAGTTGAAATTTTCACAGATGATGTATTTCTATTGCCGCTATAACAACAAATACTAAAAAACAAAATAAAATAAATATTTAAGGGGGCTCCCATACAACAAACGTGATTATTTTGCTCGTTTTTGCTCGATATTGATAACGGCAACAGATAAGACGCTTGAAATATTCACAGAATATTTAGAAATATATTCACTTTAAAAATCAATAATTAAATTAAAATAAAACAAATATTTAAGGGGGGCTCCCATACAACAAACGTGATTTTTTTAGCATTTTTATAGATAGTGGTACGGAACCCTTCGTGCGCGAGTCCGACTCGCACTTGGCCGGTTTTTTTTTTCTCTGCAAAGATGTATCTATAGGGCGTTATATTATTGGAATATTTAAATAATGTTTATAATAAATAGAATACCATGATTATTACAATAAAAAAAAAACGTTTATGAACAAAATAACATTTATTTGTGTTCTAAACTCAAAAATATTTGAATTTTCTATTTTTCATATTACGCTGTTTATCGGTTTTATACCTTTGCTTCTCCTTCCACCTGGCGAAAGCAAAGCGCGGAAAAAAGAAAATTAAGTCATAGTTTCCTAATAATTCATGACAAAAATATTTTTCCTTATTTTATTTTATTTCTATAGAAGTGTATTGAAAAACGTGATAGAAGTGGAGAATGTTTGTTATTGCATTCGAGGCGGAATTAATACCCGAGCCATATGCGAGGTTATTTTTGAGCCGAGAACTGCAATAACAAATGTCCACGTGTATTATTACTTTTATTACCGATAATACTATACTGTTTTATTTTTATTTATGAAAATATTATGTATGTAAGAAAAAACCTACATCTTTTCAAAAAAATAAGTGATAGACATAATTTCAATACTAGAAATAAAGATAAAATAGATCAGCCATGTTTCAGATTATCTAAAGTACATACATCTTTTATGGGGTACTGTGTTAAATTTTACACAAAATACCTTGTGATATATTGCAATTAAATGAAAGAAAATTTTAAACTCATATAAAAAGTACACTTTGTAGACAAGCTTTTACAAATTAGAGGATTATATCCAGGATAAGAACGCTTGGAAACATGCTGGTCCAGCTCCATAGGACAATCTAGAGTCTAGACAAAATCTGATTGCTATTTTTAATCGACTTCCAAAAAGGAGGAGGTTATATGTTCGGCTGTATGTTTGTTTTTTTTTTTATGTATGTTCACCTATTACTCCGTCAATTGTAGACGGATTTTGAAAATTCTTTTTTTGTATGGAAGGGTATGCTCCCGAGGTGGTCCCATTGCCACCAAATCCGAATCTGATGAGGAGATCCCATGGAAATCGAGGGAAATCCTCAAATTTTATAGGCACACCTATAGCGATTTGAGTATTTTTTATAGTATCTCGTGCATTTGCACTCGAAAATCACCATTTCGTGAAGTGGAACTGATGATGAAGGCCACAGATGGCCACCGGAACTGCTTAATTATAAGTATTTCACCGTTGCAATTCGTTTAGGCACTTTAATATGGTTGCTAAGCAATTTATGCTCGTCAAAATGCATATGGTGAACTCATCATCACTTCTTCTGGTTCTTACCAGGAGAACTCCTCAACAATTAACGCCCCTGCATCGAGAAAAGTAATATTGTGTAAAAGGTGATGAGCATTTGACATTAGGCTATTGTAAATTAGATAAATTACAAACTGACCCACTAAAAAGTGAAAAATAAAAACTTTTTACAAATAAAAAAACAACCGACTTCCAAAAAAAAAAAACACTACAAAGTGAAAAATAACTTTAATTTCGGAAGTCGGTGGCAAAAAACTAAAATACAGATCCAAAGACACCGACTTCCGAAATTAAGTTATTTTTCACTTTGTAGTGTTTTTTTTGGAAGTCTGTTGTTTTTTTTTTTGTAAAAAGATTTTTTTTTTTTTTTTTTTTTTTTTTTTTCTTTTTCCTTCTGGCTTCGCACGGTTTGTGCATTTAGCCAATGTCACGTTTTAGTTTTATAAAAAGGTAGGGAAACAAAATTAATATAAATATAAATTTTAACGGGATTTAGGATATACGGGATAGGATCAGTATTACGTTAATTACACTATAAAAAAATAAAAAATAAATTACAACTTAATATTATTTAGAGTAATGAATGAAACTATACATTTATAAACAAGAGAGCTATTTGTACAAAGTAAAGAAAGTATTGAGGTAGGAAAAGGAGTATGGAGGGATAAGAGGTTACTAAGAAAGGAAGAACGGTCATATAAGGGACAGGAGAAAAAAATGTGATCTAAGTCGCCTACATCTGTGCCACACAAGCATATGGGATCGTCGATGATATGAAGTTTGGCAAGATGAGCTGGAGAACAAACATGACCCAGTCTCATCCGTATTAGAATGGAGGTCTCCATCTTGCCAAACTTGGCCCTGCCAAACCACGGTTTTTCTGGAACGTCGGGTTGAATATACGAAAAATAACGTCCCTTCGATTTACTTCCGATATCCCAAGCCACCTTCCAGGTTTCCCGAAGAAAAGTCTTTGGTAACGATACGAGGTCATAACTAAAATTTGTATAAGGAACTAAGTCCCCACACTGCACCGCATCACCGGCAAGTTTATCAGCCGCTTCATTGCCATGGATTCCAGCATGGGCCGGAATCCATACAAATTGTAGTGTATTACCCTCAGAAATGGTCCTGAACGCAAATTCTCTTATTAAATAAATGATAGGTAACTGCGATTTGTGTTCGAAAGCGGATTTATTGATGGCTAGAAGAGCACTTTGAGAATCAGTAAAAATTATAGATTTTTTGAGCTTTAAAATACGGATATATTCTAAGGCTTTAAAAATGCCGAAACATTCCCCGGTAAAAACAGAAGTCTCCGGAGGCAGTTTTATTTTTTGTTCGATGTTGTATTGAGAATGGTAAGTACCTATTCCAACACAACCCGTCGGAGAAGGCTTGGCAGCATCCGTATAAATATGGTGGTACTCTACGTGTTCAGCCAGAAAATGATTAAAACTTAAATGGCAATCGGGATCTGATTTACTTACACAGTTATATTTTATAATGGGACTGAATTGTAAACTCTCATAACTATTGCTAAATATGGGAAGTTTATTGGAACGGTGAATAGGAGAAGAAAGTGAAAGGAATTTTTTATAACTTACAACTAAACAAGGATCACGTCTATGGGACCAGTAATCTGATGATTCAATCTGCAACACTAATGTGTCCAGTTTAGGAATGAGAGGATGAGTTGAGAATTGAAGAATCCGGAACAAATATTTGTCAGATAGGAATTGTCTTCTAAGATATAAAGGAGCATCCCCGCATTCAACTTGGAGTGCATTAATGGGACTAGACTTCATTGCACCTGAAATAATGCGTAATGCTTTAGACTGGATGCGATCCAATTTTTTAAAAGCCATGACATTACCTGGCTCTAGAACGAACAATCCATAATCCAGAGTGCTTCTGATGATTGCGTTGTAAATGAGTTTCAAAGAAAAGGGATGTGCACCCCACCACACCCCAGAGAGGCATCTAAGCATGTTTAGGTGTTTTTCACATTTGTTAACAATATATTCACAATGAGGGACACTACTTAATTTACAGTCAAGTATTATACCTAGATATCTGAATTTATCTTTAAATGGGATAGGTATTTCCTTATAATGGAGATTTACTATGGGAATATTTCTCTTCCGGGTGAATAAAACAGCCGCGCTTTTAGACGTGGATAAATCCAAACCGTTTAGATGTAACCATGACGCCAAAATAGATAAAGCAGAATTGATGGCAGAGCTAGCTTGCTCAACAGATGGACTTGAAGAATATAATAATAAATCATCGGCATATTGAAGAACCTTAACATGACTAGTTAAGGATAACTCTAAATCATAAGTGTAGATATTGTATAGAAGGGGACTGAGCACAGAACCCTGTGGGAGACCCCTCCATACAAGATGAGATACCTCATGGTCTCCTATTAACATGTTAACAGAGCGTTCAGTCAAGATATTAATAATGAAATTTAACAAATTCAATGGAACTTGTAAGGCTTCTAATTTATTTTGTAAAACCGATAATACAACATTATCATAAGCTGCATTAATATCAAGGAAAACTGCAACGGTGGATTGGTTATTAGAGAAGGATAACCGAATATCGTATGTTAATATGCTTAAACAGTCAGTTGTACTTTTACCTTTTCTAAAGCCATATTGTGATTCTGCCAAGAGACCCTTACTTTCAACATACCATTCTAGGCGATTTTTAATTAAGTGTTCCGCTAATTTCATCATAATTGAAGACAAAACTATAGGACGGTATGAAGAAGCATCAGAAGGAGGTTTGTTTGGTTTAAGGAATGGCAACACCATTTGACGTTTCCATTCAACAGGGATGTTTCCTGTATAAAAAATAGAATTAATAAGTTCTAAATAATAACTGAGGACTTCATCATTTAAATTAGCAAAAAAGGAATACGGGATGCCATCAATGCCTGGTGCAGAATCATTAGTTTTATGGATAACAACCTTTAATTCAGTGAGAGTGAATGCAAGATCTAGCGTCGTATGAGTGTCTCGGATATTGGAAACGAGAGACAGGTTATGGTTAGTACAAATAGCCTTAGCCTCAGGAACCCAAGGCGGAGCTAATATATCAAAAAAATCACTGGCTAAAGAATCAGGAATAGGAGAAGGGTTGTTATATATGGACCTAAATCTACGAATGTTGCGCCAAACAATCGTAGGGTGAGTATTCGGTGAAATTGATAAGCAAAAGTTACGCCAAGATTCAAATTTTTTCTTTTTAAAAAGTTTATAAGTTTCATTATTTAACTTAGTAATGATATCAAAATTCGTATCAGACATATCAGCGTTATAATTATATTCAGCCTCTTTACGTTTTTTAATCAATTCAGTGCACTCAGAGTCCCACCACGGAGGCGAGGGAATTGTACTAATATTGTTATTTTTTACAGGAAAAACTTCATCAGCCGCTGCAATTAATATGTGTGCTAAAGCTTCAGCACAACTATTTTCATTGCCACCAGAAATTACGGGCAAGGAGCTAAGCTTACTGTCAACAATGTTCCTAAATTTGCCCCAGTCAGTATTATTTCTATTAGGCAGTTTATATTTTAAGTTTGATTTCCTTAATTGTGCATTTGGTTTGGGAAGAGGATAAGAAATAACTATTGGAAAATGGTCACTACCATAAGTAGAGGTTAAAGTATGCCAAGTTAATGAAGAGGCTAAGTTTGGAGAACAGATAGAAAGGTCAATTGCGCTTTGGTTCTGATTAGGATCTGAACGACGAGTGGCAGCTCCAGAATTTAAAATACTTAAGTTGTGTAAGTCTATTATATCTATTAACTCATCACCATAACAGTTCGAAGTTGAACAACCCCATGATTGGTGATGGCAATTAAAATCCCCCAGTATTAATAATGGCTTTGGAAGAAAAGAAACGAGATTATTCATCTCTTGAAGAACAGAAAAAGAAGGGTGAGGAATGTAAATAGAAACAAGACAAGTATGATGCACTTTAATAGCTACAATTGAAATTTCCTCACTATGAAGAGGTAATGTAATGGTAGAAAAAGGGATAGAATTCTTGATAAGTATAGCTACTCCACCATACCCATCAGATCTATCCTCTCTAATGGTTAAATAACCATTCATTTTAAAAATATGATTAGGTTTGAGCCAAGTCTCTGCTAAAGCAAAGGCAAATGGCTCATATTTGTTTAAAAGATGTATAACATCACTCTTTTTGTTTACTAGACTGCGGCAGTTCCACTGGATTATTTTGGATGTGTTGTCCATTAAGGATGGATTGTGATACATTGAAAGATGGGGCAACGTTGGACGGTGAAATGTTGAACTGAGACAGAAGATTGTGTAATGCAGAAAGAAAATCGTTTATGGAAAAACTGGCATCAATTTGTCCATTGTTATGATTAGAAAAAGCACAACCATTTGCTGGTTGAGGAATGTCGTAATCTTTAATAATGGCGTTGTGAGCCTCTTTATTATATCCTTGTACAGATTTGGGAGGTGAGCGTGGTTTAAGGAAGACAGTTTTTTTATAGCTACTTGAAACAGGCATTCTATTAGAAGAAGGGAAAGATGGAGTATCTGCAAAGTTTTTGGAAGGAGAAGACAAAAGTGTATCGGCATACGATTTAGTAACTGGGGGATACATTTTTGCCGCTTCAGCATAAGATACTGAACTTTGTGCCATGTATGTTTTAATTAATTTTTGTCTAGACATTTCTGGGCAAGATTTATTAGTAGCATAGTGAAAACCAGAGCAAAGGCAGCAAGATGCACTTTCTTGTTCTCTTTCACAACTGTCCCCAGTATGGCCTTGGCCACATTTATAACAACGAGGTTTGGACCTGCACTGAATTTTTGTGTGACCAAAACGACAGCAATTGAAACACTGTACAGTAGGGAAAATATATAAATCTACAGGTAATGCATTATAGCACATAAAAATTCTTTTAGGCAGAATCTGTCCATCAAAAGTAATAACTATTGATTGGGATGGTTTCCAAATGGTTGTACCATCAACAACAGTTTTAAAATTGAGGCGTCTGACTTTTAAAATTGGACCGCAACCAATTGGTACAGTTATATTATCAATAACTTCCTCTGGAGACCATTCCGCAGGAACACCACGTACTAAACCCATTCTAGTAACATTAAAAGTAGGTATAAAAGCTTTATAATTATATGTTTCAAGGCTATTATGTGTAATAAAAGAATTTGCGTCCAGGAAATTGGAAAAAGAAATAGATATTTTATTACGCCCGATTTTTTTGACGCTACCGTTAATAATATTTTGGAAAGCGTTGTGTTTTAGGAACTTGCCAAATGTAATAGGGTGCAATGACGTTCCATCATCTGGTGATACTAAAATTTTTTGTACATGAACAACGTATGGCGCGCTGTCAGTTTTATCATATGTTTTTCGACCAATCTGAGTGGGAATAACTGGAGGCGGAGCAGGAATATCTGGAATATCTTTATAAATTATTTCAGAGCTTTTAGGCTCCGATGGAGTTAGAGAGGGAGGTGTAGAGTCCAAGCAACCACAACCCAAAGACTCTGAACCTTGATTTTTTCGGATACGACGGCGTTTATTGCAATTCTTGCACACATGTATGCGGCTTCTTTTTAAATGGCGAGCCGACGACGACCCATCGGTATCCATGCCCGATTCATTTGAAATTATAGTTACAAAATTGCCTGCCGGGGGAACAAAGTCCCCCGGGTCAGGCGGGTCTTTCATTTTCCCGCTATGAAATATTAGTAAAAAAAACTTACCCTACTGAAGAAAATATACAGAACTATAATTAAAATAAATGTGAAAGAAGATAAAACACTAAACTACTACTACTGATCCTATAATACAAGTTAATTAATTATTTTCAATTTAAGTAAAAAAGGACACGTCCTCAAAGTTAGGTTTCCCGCTCTTTTTTTTTCGTAAAAAGATTTTATAATTGTATATTTTATTATTTTTATGACATTTATTTTACACTCTTTAGGAAAACGTTTTTTTTTTTAGGTATGGCATCTCGCAGTTGACCTTGAGAGGCCGGGACTGCTTAACCGGTCTTTCCTGTGGCTGCCCTAACGTATTAGCTTAAAGCCTCCAGCCAGGAGCGTAAATATAAGTATTATAAACTAAACGACAGCGCTCTAAGGGCACCCCCTGTGGGGTACGAACCTCGGCTTAGGGCGTCGTTGGGGAAAAACAGCAAGTTGGGGACGGGCTGGATCGAAAGTTTAAATTCATGATTATTAACTGGGATTACTATTAAATGCTACGGCTCACTCAGCCTCGGGGCTGGCGGTTCGACGTGCAAGGGACGGGGGGAACAATTAATTCTTGAACTTGGCGTGGTACCTCGGCGGCGAGGACGGAATGACGGTTTGTATTTGTGCACTGTACTTGTGGCCCTATTGCTTTCCTGAAGGAGAGTAATGGGGTCATCCGGGTCTGAGAGAGTATGCCTAGGTCGGCGAGTCTGACTAATTTGAGAAGGCCTATAGCTAGCTGCCTGCACAACCAAGGGGTTGCGATGTCTATCTGCGGACTCGAAGAACCGCTTTGTCGCGCGTTTCATAAACTGCTTGATGGTGGGGATTCTAAGATCTACATGAAGGGTTTCGTTCCGAACGAACCATGGAGCGTCCGTAATTTTACGGAGAAATCGGTTTTGAAGTGCCTGCATTCTATGAATGAGGTGGCGACGGGCGTGTGCGAAACCGGCACACGCGTACGTCATAATCGGCCGGATGCACGCTGTGTAAATACGCAATTTGCCCTTAAGGGACAACTTGCTGCGTGAGTTCAGAACGCAATGAAGCCTACCGAGAGCGAAAGCGGCGCGCGAACGCACTTGCTTTACGTGCTCAGTGAACGAAATGTGATGATCTAAGATCACACCGAGATATTTGGCTCGCTTCTCCCAAGGGATAGGCTTGCCGAACATTTTGATCTGTCGGGGTAGGTCCGGTCTACGCCGGTGCCTAGAATAGAGGACCGCTTGGCTCTTATCAGGATTGACCTCGATCCACCACTTCCTGAACCAGTCACCGAGTCTGTTGACTTCGGTCTGTAGGATGCGGGAGATCTGGTCTTGACTGCGGCCGGTGTAGTAGATGGCCGTGTCGTCTGCGAATAGAGCTAACTGCGCCTTTCTACATTTCGGGATGTCACTGGTGAACAGCGTAAAAATGAGCGGAGCCAGCACAGACCCCTGAGGGACGCCTGCGCGGATTGGATGAGAGGAAGAGAGCGCACCCTCGATGCGATAGCGGAAGGTGCGGTCCAACAAAAAGTCCCGTAAGATGAGCACGAGACGATCTGGCACACCGAATTTGTATAGCTTATACAATAAGCCGTTGTGCCAGACTTTGTCGAACGCTTTCGCGATATCGAAGAACACAGCACCCGTCATGAACCCGCGCTGGTAACCGGCGCTTATGTGTTCTACGAGTATGATACGATGGACCTGTTGTACGCAAGAATGTTGGGTTCTAAAACCGAACTGTTCGTTGGGGATGAGGCCCTTCGTCTCGGCGTAGTCTCTGAGACGCTTATAAATAAGCCTCTCATAGACCTTGCCGAAAACGTCGAGCAAACTGATGGGACGGTAACTGGAAGGCTCGGTCTTAGGCTTGCCGGGCTTCGGGATACCGATGACGGTGGCATTTTTCCACGATTGAGGAAAAATGTTATTACTAAGAGCACCATTGAAGATGGTGGTCATTAGCATGATCAGGTGGGCTGGAAACATCTGGACCACCCTATTGGTGAAACCGTCTGATCCAGGGGCATTACGGGGTTTCAGACCCTTGATTATATCGTGAACCTCGTCCGGGGAGACGGGGTCTAGAGGACAATCAGGGTCTTCGACCGGAGGGAGAGAAGCTCTACGTTCGACTTCGGCATCCACCTCGGCGAGGTGAGCCTGGTCTACTGGTTGAGAGCTGGGCGAGCACTGGGCCTCGAGGCTGTCAGCTAGGCATTCAGATCAGAAACATCTATAGGCGCACTTAAAACCGATTGCATGCCGCGTGGCGATTCGTCTCTACTATACATTCTTTATGTAGTAGTGTGTAAATAATTAATTTCGATGTTCCAAATCTGCCAGGCGTCCCGTGGCGGCTCGAATTTTTTTGGTAATGCGATTACTAAATTATATAAAAACAATGTAGACTGTAAGTGTAGCCGCCAGTTGCACGTTAGTCCATTAAATTTAATTCTCGATTAAAAGTAATGCTGTCTCTATGTAACGGTACGTATCAGAAAGTGACAGCATTACTTTTAATGGGGAATTAAATTTAATGGACTTACGTGCAACTAGTGGTTAGTCTTACAAATAAATAGGCAATTTCAACATTTTGAGTAGAGCCATTTCGATTCTGCTACGCATCCACACTGAGTGTCGAGTAATTAAGGGTGCTCGCACACGTCAGACTTTGTAGTGCCGATTCAAATTCTATAACTTCTATTCGAAAAACTTTTTGTAGAACTTGTGCGTTTATCATGTGAAATTCTGTTTTATTTTCGCCAAAGAAATAATCGGTAACCTTCGATAGTCATCCATGGATTGTCTTAGTCCGAAAAGGTGATACTTTTCACGTTTTGTGACATCAAGTAAATTCAATATACCACGTGTTAATAAGTTTCACTCAAAATAAGAATTACACTCAGGCGGAGGTGGGCGGTGTTCGATACACGGGGCCTGTAGCTATTGCTACTCTTGCTACGTGGTTAATCCGGCACTGAATGTGGGTGTACCTACTATATACCACTGCTTATACCATTCAGGGAACAGACGTGATGTTATGTTCTCGAAAAAACTATGAAAAACAAAGCTATTTCTGCGGTTGTATATCCTATAACTCAAAAACCAGGCTTGAACAGCAGTCACTTAGAAACATCAAATAGGTACCTACGACGCTTGCATTTTTATTTATTTTTGAACTAAAACTTCTTTACGCACGCTTGACTTCTCTCGTCACGCATTCACCAGCTTACTCCCCAAGCTGGTGAATGCGTGACGAGAGCGTTACGGAAGCAAGCGAACGGAAGTTGAGAGGGAGATATAAGTTAGTGAAGATAGAAACAGAGAGTTACGTTTCGTATATTACTGTCGGGGCAAGAGTGAGGTGCGAGCACATTTTCTTTCTCTCATAGCCAGCATAGTGCAGGCCTATTGATGTAAGTAAGTATATTTAGTATTACTATTTGTAAGTTTTACTTCGGTCGTGTGGTTTAAAGCACACTCTTTTTCTTTATTCCTCGGTTACATGTGTGGGCGACTGGGCGCCATCACTATTAATAACTATTATCGTAATTTTACTACACCATTGTTTAGCGGTACCTACAAAGAATACACATTTCCAATTTTCATCGATAGTCTCAGAGGCAAATTGCTGTGTCGCATCCAGATAGACTAGAATAGAGACATGACAAAATTTCATGTGTTCCGTTTTTTGCCATTTCGCCACATTTCGCTACGGAACCCTAAAAATACAGGAGTCGGACTCGCGCACCCGTTCCGTAAATTGTATCTGTAACACCAAAACTTTTATGGACTTATTAAAAAACAACAGTAATGTTTGTACCTATTGATGATTCTAATCATTATAATTCTGTAAACAGATCTTAGCTTAAAGGTCGCGAATCAAACAAGTAAATGAACTTACTACCTGACCTGACAGATAACTACAAATTAGAAAAAAAATGAGCCGTCACGGGACGACTGCCAGATGTGAAACATCGCACTACACACTACTACATATAGACTGTATATGTGTATAGTGGCCGATCGCCACGTGGCATGTGTCGCCCCGCCAGCAATCGGTTTTTCTTGCGCAAAGATGTTTCACATCAAAAAGAAACTAAATTATACGGTGAACACGAACAGTGAAATATTTGACAGCCATTTTGCGACGTTGCCAACTTTCACAATGCAACTCATCAAACCAATGACTATCTAAAGCCTCTTCAAACTGGCAACACCACCAATAAATCGATACGATTGCAGAGAGCGGTTTTGGAAGGTTAAAATTCGACATAACCGACCTATGCGTTACTGTGTAAAAAAACCGGTCAAGTGCATGTCGGACCACGCACAATGAAGGGTTCCGTAGTGGGGATTAATTATCTTACGAACAAACTTAACATACAGTTGAAAAACATGTTCTCTAATACATTCCAACTGCAAATCTAAGTTTGTACGCACAATATTAAGAGATTTACTATGTTATTTTAAGATCATATACTTCTTATAGGTTTTCCTGTAATCTATAAGTAAAGAACTATATTCTATAATTTTTTCAAAATTTTAGTTTTAATTGTTTCAGAGATAAGGGATGGAAAATTTTCATCTATTTTCGTTAATAATTTTAAAACTATTTATTTTAAAATTATAATAAAAATATATCTGAAATCCTTACAATAAGTCCTTTTATTTGATGTGTCGCACGGTACGGTTTGAAAAACTTTTTATTAAATTTTCTAATTTGCCCCCAAAAGCGACCCCCTTAGACAAAATTTATTTATTTACGTTATACGTCCGTATTTGGGTCACAGAAGTCCATATGTGTACCAAATTTCAGTAGATTCGGAGCAAATCGGCTGTGACAGACGGACAGACAGACACACGAGTGATCCTATAAGGTTCCGTTTTTTCTTTTGAGGAACGGAACCCTAAAAACTCATAATTTAAGAAGCGGCAATTCCGATTCATAAATTAAAGACTCAGTAACGACTAAGTAAGGGTTCAGAAGCACGACAACATCATACTCACAGAAGAACGGTGTGACTACTCAGGCCCGAAGGAGATGAGAGTATACACCGACGGATCAAAGACCGACTCCGGAACCTGAGTCGGAGTTTTCTCACATGACTTCAACATAAATATATCCAGCCCGCTGGGATTGTTCAACACCGTTTACCAGGCGGAATGTGTGGGCATTATACAAGCGGCTTACGCCATAGAAGCCAGGAGAGTTACGGACACCCGTATACGTATACTCTCCGATAGTGCCTCAGTCTTGCAATCCTTGGGGAAAAATTATATTACCTCCAGACTAACACTAGAATGTCACAACGCACTGGAACGGGTGACAGTGTGCAACCGTAACAGTGACACTGCAATGGATAAAAGGACACAGCGGATCGCTAGGTAACGACGCAGCTGACCAACTTGCTAGGAGAGCATCCAGCACGTCAGTCTGTGGACCCGAACCTATCGTACCCATCCCCTTCAACCAACTACGCAGGTGGCTACAGGAGTTCACCCACATTCAAGCGCAGAACTGGTGGACCTCGACACCGGGCTGCAGGCAATCCAGGGAAGCTATGCCGTCCTTAGATGGCAGGCTAACCAGGCGGTTGCTACGCCTGGACAGGAACGGCCTGCGCCTGGTGACGGGGACCATCACGGGACACTGCTCACTGAATAAGCACTTCCACACAATAGGCATAACGGACAGCCCTCTGTGCAGGGCTTGCATGGAGGCTGAAGAAACCGTTGCGCACGTGCTCTTTGAATGCACAGGCGTCACCCAGATCAGAACAGAAACCCTCGGGTCACCCAGATCTTTCACGGATATCTTAAGCAGACCAGGAGACCTAATCAGCTTCTGGAGGGAGGTGGGCTGGTTGGAATAACCAACGACGGCCGCCATGGCCCACGCACAATGGTCCACATGAAGGACTAGGTGCGGAAACCGAACCCGCTAACATAGAACATAGATCCTATAAGGTTCCGTTTTTTCTTTTGAGGAACGGAACCCTAAAAACTCATAATTTAAGAAGCGGCAATTCCGATTCATAAATTAAAGACTCAGTAACGCACATAGGTGTAGACACAGCTACATATCAAGCTATACATTTCCAGTTTATGCTTATCTCGCATTGTATAGGAGTTCCATACAATGAGAGGGCAGCTTGTACTGGAAATCTGTTGCTTGATCTGTAGCCGTGTGTACCTACCTACCTACTTACACCTCTGTGATTTACATAGGTAGACACGAGAAGCGGGCCTGGACGAGATACAGATAAACAGCACACGCACACAACATCATGCCTGTTTTCCCCAAAGGGTTAGGCAGAGGTGTAGGTACCTAAAGAACACTCCCATTTCGCCAGTTATGTTTAAGTATATATGGGATATTAGGGGGCGAGCCTATTGCCATCAACCGAGCACAAATCCAAACTCACTTACCATTTTAAATAGATAAGTAGGGTATCACTTTTGTAATATATGCTGGCTAATTATGTGCCTACGTAACGGTCACTTATTGGTGTAAAACACAAGTCAAGCCAGACTCAAGACGTCAATAACATTATTAAAAGATAACAGTGTCAAATGTTCATTACAACTGTATAAATTCATTTTGTTTATTCAAATGGATGTATTACTCATAAACGACTATATAGTTACTTATTAGTAAGTATTTGATACAGCTTAGTTGAAGCAGTAGCGCATAAAATTGTTTGTATGTTTACCTAGGACATTAATATCAATTTATTCATAAAATGTTTAGTGGCAAAGTGATTTGTGCTATTTACTTATTCCTTTGTTTTGTCTTCTTATATGGTGTATGTGATAACAGGTTAGTAGTTTATATATTCAAGCAACATTCTAAGATGTAGGTATGGTAAGTGATTTAATGATTTGATCATCCTACGAAATTGTGTAATATTAATGTTTGGTTATGTCCGATCAGGAACTCATACATTTTCACACTTCTGTTGAAATTTCCAAGAAATGCTAGAATTAAACGCAGCTTTTTCCTTTCTGGAGTAGTGTCGAAGTAAAAATACTTAATTGAATGTACTAAGCAGGTATTTAATTATCTTGTATCTATAATGTCTCACACTTAATCGGGTGGACCTTGGGTAGAGAAGTAGGCGAGTAATTATTGGAAATCAATCAATATTTGTACTAGGGACTAACCCAAGACAAGAACCGTCATTACGCAGGTCCATAAGGCGCGGGCTACATAGAAGGGACGTGAGGCGAGGACGGGACGCAGACGCGGCACGGACGAGATGCGGGTGTTACTTTTAAAATTATATAGAAGAGACGAGGCGCGGAGACGGACGGGACGAAAACACTTCTTAAAGAGAGGTAATTGCGTAACATACTATCAGTAGCAATAGGTTTCATTTTAACATTCACTGCGCTAATTAAGTTGTTGAAGAGACAAATTTTTCGAACCTAAGAAGCAATGGATTAGCAATATACTTCAAAATTATTCAGATTGTGATTGATAGTGTGTTACACAATTAGGGTGCTGGTCTTTGACACTTCTTAACTAGGGCAGCAGTGGTAGAGAGGGAATATGCACGTAATTCAAAACGTATCCATTATTTTAATACACATTGTGTAGGAGTCAAGAAACAAATTCCAATATTTTTTACATTTTTTAATGCATTACTTATTTTACAATTAATTAATTTATGTTGCGTTTTTTTGGTGGAACGGAACGCAAACTCAAAACGCGTCCTCTTCGAAAATGCCGGAAGTGACGAAACAATACACGTGAATAAAATCTATTCTTTGCTAAATGCTTGAAATCTCACTAAGGTAAATATGTAAATGCGATTTCTACTGGATTAAAGCATAAACAATAATTTAATATATACGATTTGGGGCTGAAAAACAGATGTACACAAAGCAGTTTCGTGAACAATGACGTCACATCATGACCGCGACAGAAATGGACGTTTGAACTGTAGTTGAAAATTGTTGGAGTTTCATAATTTTTATGAGCATTAGTAGTTCAATTTAACTTCAAATACTTTTCTTAGGTTTATATTACTGTCTATTATTGATTTAGTGAAAAAAAAAGTACATGCATATTCCCTTAATTGCACTTAACAGTCACGTAAAAATTGATAGTTGCAATCAATGATGTATAAAACTATAGATACGTTGTCCGCACTCTAAAATGGCAACAAGAAATGAAGCCAATTGGCCACATTGCGCTCAGTCACGCACCAACCTGTCGCGCGACGCTACGTTTGTTTTTAATTTATATCGTGTGTGAAAACCTGTGCAAAATATAAAGAAAACATGCCGTCGTGTGTTTTCAGAGGATGTACAAATTATACCCCAAAAGTTAAAGACAAAAATGTTTACGCGTATAAGTAGTTATCTAGTATTTTCGCCGTTTTTAAGCGCCGAGATGTTTGTTGATAACGTGTCTATATATAATACGTCATTGGTTGCAATTGATTGGTTGAATTGTTGATTGATTGATGGATTGGTTGATTGATTGTTCCTTGCCCCCTCTGCGTCTGCGCCGCGCCGTGTCCGAGTCTCGTCACTTAAGTATATTTTAAAATTAAGATGCAGACGGAAAAGCGACGCGCCTGCGTCTTTACCTTTCTGTATGTTTTGGGCCAGATCGTGTTTTTACATTTTGTGAACGTTTTTACGGCTACGTGAAAGAAACGCCGCGTCTGCGTCCCGTCCTCGTCTCACGTCTCTTCTGTGTAGCCCGCGCCTAGGCTTCACTTGACACACAGTAGGTGGGAGGAGATACCTACCTTCCATAGAGCTAAGTAGGAATAGATACGTAAAGTTGGCAAGTACTCGCTAAATTAAGTATATGAAATGCTAGAAAGCAGTGTTTTGTGCCAATTTGGATGATAGGATAGGTAATATTAAGTTTATTGGCTTTCGTTGCTGACCGTACCTACAGCTACTTAGTCAGATATGTGCCATGCATACCACCATGGGAAAAAGCGTGAATTTAAATGGAACTATAAATGCGTATAGTACCTACTTACAGAGGACAATTTACTTGTTGCGCACTCTTGAAGAATAAAAACACTCTCCAATTGGATCAAACCGTTTCAACATGCGCTGCTCAATGCTTGCTAACAGCGCATGCTCTTTTCTTGTGTCAAGTTTAGTTAGACACAACAAAGACAAGGCCACGGTCAGTGATTTATTTTGTTTGGTTAACTTTCTACATTACCTAGGTACCGACACTACGTATTTCCAACCAATTTTCAAGTTGTCGCCTACTGATTAAGGCCAGGCCCATTTGTTTTTGTTCAAGTGCCACTATCGTGCTCGTGCACTACCTATCTGTTTGTATGAATTGTATTCTTTTAGAGGTGCCTTCAAACTGTTTATCATAGATGGGTTCACCTATATAAAATGTACTCTGTGGGGTTCACTTTCAGAGTCTATTTATTTGGTAGTACCTAGGTATTATTCTAACTAACTAACTACCTAGGTACTTCTAATAATTTTCGCACAGAAAAGCTCCAGCTACTAGGTATCTCAGTATCTAAATAAATACCTATAATTTGTGTCCCTTAATTGATATCATTTAGAATTTAGGTTGTCGTCACTAGTCTTGTTAACCTAACCTGACTTCATTTGTCTGTCAAAATGGCTGCTATCGAAAGTAACACGTGCGGAATTAGTGAAAATAACGACGTTGACGATATCTGCGATAGTGAAAGTTAAGTAACACTCAACAATAATTTATAAACAGACTTTGTAGATAGGGACTTACCTATCTTAAGTTTATTTGTTTAAAAACTATCGTTGTCCGAAGTAGGTACCTAAGTAGAGGTGTCATGGGCCATTATAGTATTTAATCAATTAATTAAGCATAATATAGGACACAGCATTAAACTACGTAAAGATTTTTTATACGATTGCTGTAGGTGTACCTACTATCTATATAGGTCGGTACATAAATACTTACCATCACCAAGATACAGACAACGCCTAGTTTGGAACAACATCCAATCTGTTAATGTATAGGTAGGCACTGTGCATACCTTCTTAATTATTAATAAATAAATACCTTTTCTTTTCTTTTACAGCACTAGCCAAGTTGATGACGGGTTGTATCTGTTTGATTTCACAAAGAGCGATGACGTAGACGTTTGGCAAGAACAATCTGATACGGTACGGGATGTCGGTATGTCCAAGGCCATATTTGTTGTTCATAAAAATATTGGCTTCAGACGAGCGATATTTTTTGCACTTTTGAATCCTCAACTTAATGGTGCCGGATTTGCTGGAATACGAGCTATTCAGTCATATAACCTTACAGGCCATACAAAACTTCAAATCAAGTGTAGAGGCCAAGGACAGTATAATGGTTTCAAAGTTACTTTACGGCACAAAGGTTTAAATGACGAACCCAACTACTCATTTGAACAATATTTCCAGGTAATATACTTACATATTAATGTTGTTTTGATACACCTACCTAGTATGCTCACTCACATGGCATTTGTATTGGCAGTGATAACGATAACAAAGATTCAGTCATGTAGGTATTCATTTTTCTTTTGGCTTTTCATTTGTTTTTTTGTTTGCTTCACAATGCAGATTTTTTAACCTCCGCGGATGCGGATTTTTGGTGGGTCACATCCGCAGATGCGGAACTCATGTTTTGTTTTAAGGGATCTGTTAAGGCGGTAAGGCATCGCCATCTGTCTAACCTTTTCCCAACAATGTTGGGGTCGGCTTCCAATCTATCCGGATGTAGCTGAATACTTACCAGTATTTATTTTTGCGGCAAGGCGAAATTCAAAATTTCTTTCGTGTCTACCCTTGTCGGTAGAAAACTGTCAACTGTCTACACGAGAACGTCATTTTTGTCTACTCTTTCGTAGTCAAAACGCTTCTCGACGGTTCTCGTGCTTTATGCCTGCATGGGCTCTCCGAAAAATATATACAAGATGTAACATAAATAGTACACAACCTCATAAGGCGCTGATATGAGGCAAATGATAAAAGTAAGCTTGTCATAAACAAAAAAGGTGCCAAATCTATAAAGTTTGTGGTAGCGGAAAAAATATATGTTATTCTTGAACATATTTCTCAGAACTTGTTTCCAAAACACGTTAAATTAAATCTCGATACAAATTAATGGTTAACTAACCCTTTACTTTGAGTTTCAATCCAAAATATCTGTATTAAATATCAAAGTTACATTAATAACAAGAACGTCTTATTTGTTTGCAGAACTTGATTGTTTTTTATTTTCGATTACTCAACTCATTTTTGAGTAAATAGATAATTGCTTCATATTTTGCAATAAATTACAAGCGTTGTGTCATCGCGCTTCATATGACAGTGACCGCGGTTTAACTGTTGTCAGCGTCTTAAAAAAAAGTTGTTCATAGTAATGAGTACAATGACCCTCATTTATGGGGCCAAACCTGAAATCGCAAAAAAAAAACAGTTGTTCCCTACATTTTGACGAGTTATGAGTTACATAGATGTAGGGAACAGAAAATTCATTTTCGCGATTTCAGGTTTGGCCCCATAGTAACAAGTTGTTCATAATGATGAGTACAATGACCCTTTAACAGGTTGTGAGTTGTTTATGTTACACCTTCTATAGATAATTTCCAATAGTCTATCTGTTTCAACAATCCAACTAAATACTCTGCTGCAATACAAATACTTTAATCTAGGTCAGGTAGTACATAATTGCTATTTGGAGTAATTAATGAATTTTAAATGTTTTCAGGCGCCAAAGGATGACTTTGCTGTCCGTAATCTCAAATTTTCCGAGTTTAAAGCTTACTACAGAGGTAAAAGAGTAACGAATAATGAGACGTTAGACTTGTCCCAAATTACAAGTCTTGGTATTCAAATGTATGGTGGAGTTTATCAACCAGTGAAGCAGAAAGGTCCAGCAACATTGGAAATTGATTGGATTAGAGCAGTTTAAATTGTGTGTACAATAAAAAAAATTACTGCTAACTGCAACAGCTGTTTTTTTGCGAGTGGTCTTTTTGGACCACAGAAGACTCAATCAATCAATCATTCATGTAAGCTTTAAATAGTATGACTTACAAAATAAAGATCAATTAAGATATTGTATTGCATTTATAACCTATGACAGGGTAGAAAAAAAATGAGCCAAGTGCGTGTCGGACTACGCAACGAAGGGTTCCGTAGTAGGGATAGATTTATCCCTAAAACGAACTCAACATTGTAGTTAAGACATGTTCCCTCATACATTCCAACTGCAAATGTAAGTTTGTAACTTTGTAAGCACAATATTGAGTGATTTACCATGATGTTGAAAGGGGATGATTTGTTTTACCTAAGGGCCCGTCCCCATCAACACGGCGCGGCGCCGCCACCGTACAACGGCTTCAATTCTCCTTCGAAAGTTGGTCTGCTCGAACTTGCTTGTCTGGATATGGATCGCGAAAGAGTTATTCTCCTGTTTTTACTAAGACGACCACCAGACGACAGCCAACTGCGAAATACCGACTGAGAATTGACGCGCGCGGCGCTAAGCAACGGTACAGCGTCGTGCCGTTGCACGGTGACGGCGCCGTGACGCTGTACGGTGGCGGCGCCGAGCCGTGGTGATGGGGACGGGCACTAAGCCTGATTAAGGGTTAAGACCACAGACTTCATATAGGTTTTTCAGTAATCTATAACTACAGATTTCCTAATAACTTTATTATAATTAATCGGTCCAGTAGATTCGGAGAAAATCGGCTGTGACAGACGGACGGACAAACGAGTGATCCTATTTCCGTTTTTCTTTTTGAGGTACGGAACCCTAAAAATACCTATCTTTGTCGCCTACAAAGATAGGTATTTTCATTGTTAAGTATATCAATGCAAAACAGCTCTATCCTATTGTGACTTATTCATAAGTGTAACTAAACACAAAAAAATATACTCAGTAATAGTTTACATATTAATAACTTTATTATCTAGAATTAGGTCATCACTAGATATTATAATCAGTATACACTGAAGACCAAAATTATTAAAATAAATGCTTATTGCTGTAGTTTATCGTTGTCGGGACGGCAACAACAGATTGAGTGCTGTCATAGCATCAGGAAATAGAGAGTGGTAATTGACAAGCGGCACGTACGCCGCCGTGATGACTCTGCCAGCGAACCACCGCCCGTGCAGGGTGTTCACCGACGCTACCGCCGTCGCTATCGTTGGACATTTACAGTAAACATTTCCTTGTGGAGATGCTTTATCTACATACACGTGCAGTACTCCACCATGTTTATTGCATTCACTAATGACATCGTCTCTTATTTCAATGTCCCAGCTAGGATTTGTTTCCCTGAAAATTAAAAGATTCTTTTAGTAAGCATGATGGTAATTTTACTAGATGAATATATATCTATAGTCTGTTCCATTAGTGTCTGGATTGGATGGATGTACGCCAATTTGCAGTGCCACTTACAAATCGAATGCTTTGATTATTTGAATCCTTCAACCCGAATTTCTAATTTTTCACCTTCACTTCATTTGACAATTGAGGTAATTTTATAACCTCAATTTTCGTCAATGATTTTTGAATTACAATTGAATAATATTATGATTCAAACAAAGAGATTTAAGATAGATACTATAAAGTAATCTCATAGAAAAATTGTGATCCCATGTCTCAGCGACGCCGTCTAGCGTATTATAGCAAAATTCAATAAAACCTAAGTTTGATAATACTATATTGCATAATTTAGGCATTATACTGCGAAAATAATTTTCTTTTGGTGGACAGAATGAGAATTGCGACTTGACATGCAGGCGTACCACACTAGACTGAGCGACTTTTGCCCACTAGGACAAATGTATCCGATTACGATTTTGTGAAATATTTATATGAAATAATTTAATGTCTTTGGATTCAATCAATAGTAGTGAGATATAAAGTTTAAACCTTCTAAATACAGATGAATGTGTTACTAATTCCCTTTAGTGAGTGATTGTGTAAGAGTTTAAGCTGAACAGGGTTTGTTCACATTTTCATCTGATACTTTTGGAACTATACAAGATGTAATTGAAATAACTTTGTAATAAATTGATATGGCATGAATTTATTTATTTTTATTAATAATCGTAAAAGATACCGCTATCCATGTACACTTGTATGAAGCAAACCCAAACGAGGTTACTCGAACCAAGTTTATGCTGATCTTGTTAAGGCGCTGACAAGAAGCAAATGATCTAAGTAGGCGAATCTTAAACAAAAAAATTGTCAAATCTATAGTTTCTCAGAACTTGGTTGTTACCAAAACACGTTTAAAATAATTAGTTGTTTTTTTTATTTTCGATTACTCAACTCATTTTGGAGTAAATAGATAATTGCTTCATATTTTGCAATAAATTATAAGCGTTGTGTCACCGCGCTTATCTTTCTTTTGTTTGAAGTCTGACAGTGACTGCGCTTTAGCTGTTGTCAGCGTCTTAACGCAGCTTTATTTCAATTACATCTTCTAAAGAGTATACACCAATAAGTTTTCTGTCCACCATTTCTGGTTGACCAGAAACTAATGACATTAACCATTGCCAGTAAAACAAGTTTGCTTTTGTTTTTCTTTTAGTATAAATAAGTCATACTTAATAATATATTATGAACTGGCTCAAGTGCGACATTGGCGTCCCTACTCATTTCACAGATAATGTAAATTTATATTTATGTAAAAATAACACTTACGAGGCTGGATCAAACATATTATTGAGCATAAAACACTGTGTCGCGATTGGAGGTGCTACTTGTGGTTGTGGAGTAACCAATGCTGAACCAGCACCCATCAATACTGATGCTGCAGCTGGTGGAATCTGAAATCAAGCCAATTTCATGATTAATTTACATGCTCTGGTATATTCTTTCTACTTAGGTCTTATACATACAATCCTCAGAGTAAAATTAATAATTAATAAACACATGCAAGCTTACAGCTGAAATGAAATGAATTCCCAGTTTCACACTATAGTGTAGAAATATTATATGGTAACAGAAGCATTCAAATTTAGTAAATAACTTGGATTTAGCATTTACAAATAACACTTTAAAAAAATTGAGAAATTGGCTTGTAAAATACACTATAGTTTGAAACCTCACAAATCACAATATCAATATTATTGTCTAGTAATGTGGTGCAAGTTTAAACTGTACGTTACTCAGCAGTGCCAAGAATAGTGTTAAAGACTTCGCACTGATGTGTCCTTTTTCTGAAATCTGCATGCTGCTGTAAAACATAATATTTGTAATATGCCAAGATGGAAAAATAAGAATTATTACACAGAGGAAATTTTGGAAATAGGACTTCAGGACAAAAACCGAATATCCTTTGATAGGTAATATTAAATAGCTTGTAAGGATTATTAGTACTCACTAATATTTCTTTCAGTGATTTATTTTGAACAGTTCATAACAATAATCTGTCCACTCATATCAAACTTGTTAAGTTTTTGGAAAACTTCTGAATTGAGCATTTTCACTTCAGAAAAATAAAAAACTACTTTATGTGGTCCAAGTAATATTTTTTTATCTCTAATAGTGATTTTTCAATGAACTACCCTGTCTAGCAAACAGTAAACTCGAATTACTTCAGTTTTTTTTTGTTTTTAATAGTTTCATTTCTTCACTTGGATATATTTTCCTGATTTGTGTTCTGATTGTGCATGTGAAAATTCGATTCTGTTCAACTGATGAAGCAATTCAGTACAAAACTCCAATTAACACCCTCCAGTAATAGTTATATTTATTTATTTCATAACAATTTTTACAATCCTGTGAGAATTTCGAAAAATTTTTTACTTAAATCATTACAGGTTATTTTAATTAGGAAAATTTAAATATTATCAGTATACTTTGATCCCTTAGTGTCTGTTACGTGGTATGTTTCCCATAAAAACTTTTATCTCCTATTTATCCCACCTTAGGGGACGATTTTCCAAAAACGCTGAAACGTGGTTTTTTGTTTTTAACCAGAATGCTAAATACAAATTTTCATGGTTTAAACTACATAAATGACGATTATATTATTATATATACACACTATTTTACTCTATCAGGCATAGAATTTCTAAAAATCCATCTTTAATATTCCTTGACTACAGCCGAAATATTGCACAGAAGTTTCCTTTTTAATGATAAAGGAAACCTCTGTGCAAAATTTCGGCTTTGTGGGTCTAAGGGTTTGGGCTGGGCGTTGATGGGTCAGTCAGCCAGGACTTTTCTTTTTATTTATGTAATTTATATATTAATATTACGGATACATGAGCAGGTTTCAAAATTGCAAATTTAATTAAATTTAGGTACAAATATAAAGAAATAAAAAAGATGTCATTAAATTTGGGTACATTAACGACGATAAAAATGTCATGAAAAAACCAGCCAAGTGCGAGTCAGACTCGCGCACGAAGGGTTCCGTACCATTATCTATAAAAATGGCAAAATCACATTTTTTGTATGGGAGTCCCCCTTAAATATTTGTTTTATTTTAATTTTATTATTAATTTTTAAAGTGAATATATAACTAAATATTCTGCGAATATTTCAAGCATCTACCTGTTTCCGTTATCAATATCGAGTACAAACTAGCAAAGAAATCACGTTTGTTGTATGGGACCCCCTTAAATATTTATTTTATTTTGTTTTTTAGTATTTGTTGTTATAGCGGCAGAAATACATCATCTGAGAAAATGTCAACTGTCTAACTATCACGGTTTATGAGATACAGCCTGGTGACAGACGGACATACAGACAGACGGCGGAGCCTTAGTAATAGGGTTCCCGTTTTACCCTTTGGGTACGGAACCCTAAAAAAAAAGACATGACATGTAATTTTTTTTTGACAAGTTAACAATCATAACAGTTCCCTAGATATACACATCACTGAGAAACTCATGAAGTGTATAATATAGCACATATCCACCAGAAATTACTTTAGCTGGTTCTTAAATTGATTTATATTATAAATGGACATTAATTCTACAGGTAATTTATTATACAGTTTTTGACTGATAGCTTGCAGCATAACTAACTACTTTCAAATGGGGTTGTATCTTATATTGTAAGTCCTTACTACTTGTTAATATCTGTAGTTCTTTAAAATACTCCTTACATGATACCCCACCGAGGAATTCTCACCATGGTTCTTAAGTATGTATGACGAAAGCAGTATTCACATTGTACGCGTAACTAC
Organism: Tiliacea citrago; assembly: GCA_963921375.1. NCBI lineage: Eukaryota > Metazoa > Arthropoda > Insecta > Lepidoptera > Noctuidae > Tiliacea > Tiliacea citrago. The sequence continues at coordinate 13,477,431 of OY992786.1, read as the reverse complement.
CTCCCCATAGAACGATACTGTACCTAAGCTTTGACTCAACAAGCAAGTAATATACTATTTATAATTGTTTAATAGAAATCTCATCTCAAAGGCTTCGAAAGGACATAACAAGCTGAACTAATTGAACTGTCTATGGCTGTTAGTTACCTTTTCCAGTTTAGGCTTTCGTTAATTAAATACCTAAAAGTGACGAGTTTTTCACGCTGTCTACTAACATTATTTTATTATCATTCAAAGTTATGTCATTGTATCTTTGTTTCTAGAAGTTGTTGTGTTGTTAAGATTGTTGATAGTAAACTGATAATTAATTTTAATGCAGTTGATTGTATTCTAGTAAATCCTTTGGTTTTGAATAGAATATACATAGATTAGATATAATAAGTTGTCATAATTATAAAAATCTGGATTTTAGAAACTTTTGAGAACAACAAAAAAATTTAACATACAATTAATAAAATTTTACCTGTAATCCAGTGCCTTCTGCAAGTTTAAACATTAATTGTAATCGTCCTGTAGCACCAAGGTCAATACCAGCACGGTCCAACTCATCTGCGTCAAATCGAGTGCTGGAACCCCCATCAGTCCGTTCTGTTACATTGCCAACTTTCATGGGTCGACCAGCTAATTCAAATCCGTTTAATTGTTCCATCGCCTTCTTCGCATCGGCCGCATGGTGGAACTGTAACATTCATGATTAAGTTGTTATAAATTTGTCCGTTGAATGATCACCAGCAATTAATGTGATGTCAGTTAATGATTGTAAAAAGACTTGAACTTACAGTAAGAAATCCATATCCTTTGCTTTTTCCTGTTTCAGGGTCGGTCATAAGCTGAATATGATCAATTTTTCCAAAGGGTTCAAATATACCGCGTAGCATGTCTTCTGTAATGTTAAAATGCAATGAACCAACATATAGTCTTGTCGGTCCGTTACTGGTCTTTGGTGCTAAGTTCGGCAATGTATTGCCTACCCTGTTCTTTTCTGCTTGTGTATGTTGTACTATAATAGGAACTCCAAGCAATTTTTGTCCGGTCAAACCTAAAGCCTGTAAATCCAGTGAAAATTAAAAATTGGTGAAATCTTATAAACTCCTACAAATCATACATTTGCTACATACAGATCAATTGTAGAAGGCAAAAGACAACTCTGACATTCAATTTTTTAAACAAAAGAAAGTTGTTTTTTTAAAAGATTTTTTTTTTTAAATAAAGTTCTTTTTTTTTAAAGAAAATGCTTAGTTAAAATACACGTTCCCATGAGTGAGGGCTATCTTGACTTTACTAAAAATATTCTTAAAATAACAAACTGCTTACTTACCAAAGGTACAGATTCTGCATCTTTAAATTCTATGTAAGCTATGCCTTTAAATCTCCTGGTTTTATTGCAAGTGATAAGTCTTACATCTCTAACTTTGCCAACAGATGAGAAAAATTCTTCAAGATCTTTTGCTCTAATTCGTTGAGATAATTGCATACAGAATACAGTGCGCAGATCCCTTTCTTCAGGAGGTAAATCATCTAATTTTGGCTCAAGTCCTCTAGACTTCGACCGATATTCTTTGGCAGGGTCTCTCTCAACACTTTTTTCCTTTTTGATGTTAGAGGTACTGTCGCGACTGCTTCGATCACGTTCTCGGCTACGTTCCTTGTCCTTACTCCGTCTTTTATCTTTGTCGCGCTCTCGTTCCTTGTCCTTCTCACGGTCCTTATCCCTATTATGAGTCCGATCCCTATCTTTGTTATTATCTTTGTCACGATCTCGCTCGCGCTCGCCACGGTCCCGCTCGCGGTCACGGTCGCCGCGGTCACCACGCTCGCGTTCACCACGATCGCGGTCACGATCACGATCTTTGCGGTCTTTGTCCCTTTCACGATCTTTATCTTTTCTGTCATCTCTTTCTTTTGAACGACGTGTCTCTCTTTCTTTCGATCTTCTTCTGTCTCTCGAACGGCTACGTCTAGAATAAGAAAGAACCACTTAGAAGATTGTGTTCTACAGACATCAGCAACTAATTGAGAACCCCTTAGGTCCCACGCCTAGCACGGCAAGGGATTTTTAGGTAAACCATAATACCTATAACGTAATTTGGAATTCAAGTTAATGTTTGTTGAAAGAAAAAGATGCACCAATTTTTAATTTATATTATAAATTATTGTGTGTCACCAAAAAATCACTTGCTGTGTGTAAATAAATTACTGCAGAAGTCAAATTCTTACCTTCGGCTCCCATCGCGTTCTCTATCTTTGTGCTTATCAGAATACTTGTCCGATCGATGCTTTGAAGAGGAAGTGTTATCCTGTCACACAAAGCACAAGGTAGAAGCAGCGCCACAGCAACACACGCCGAGTGAATAAATAAAAATTGCATTAGTTATTTCATAACAACAACATGGAGAACATATGCAGTATTTCAACAATGACATTTTGTTTAAAATGTCACTGATGAAACAACACAATTGCTGATGGTTTTTACTTTGCCTAGGCTACTGTTGGCAGCTGGTTTAATAACCAGCCAATGTTCATCCATGTCATGGTAGTCTCGCTGCCCTGGTCTACACTTACCGTTCGTAAAACCACTGACAAAGGATGCACACAGCGCTAACATCACACAGGGATACTTCTGCAAAAGATTTATGACCCATCAGCTCATGGTCCTTTTTTTAAAATACGCTCTATGAAAAATTTATTTTTGACTTTGTAACTTTTAAGTGATATTTAAAACAATGTTAGGTTGTGTTGAATTTTCAAATAATAAAAAATTAGGTAAGTATAGTAGTGGATACCTCTCTGTCTGTTCAGGTCGGTGAAGTATGCTCGACTATTACCACAAAGTTCTATAAATACAAGAAATGATACTCAAATGTAATTTTGTTTTATATTTCTTACCATTTGCTGTTCAAAGATGAAATTAACTAGTTGTGAACTAATAAGATTAAAATCTACCAAACAGTTAGTTTATAACATCTTTAAACAGTTAAACTCTCAAAACGTAGTTGAAAATAAATTTTAAAATGCAAAAGTTTATACATAAAAACATGACTACATATTAATACCATTATTCTTCACACATTACAATGGAATTTTCACAATTTTGAAATAAAATCAACGAGTAAAAGTTAAAAACACATTGTAATTGTAATATTATACTTAAAGTGATTTCTGGGAGGCAACAAAATGTTATTTGCAATGTTTTTTGTATTTCAATTTAATTAACACTGTACTCGTATAAAGGAAACTCAAAGATAGTAATAATTGATTGGTAATTTACTAAAAATACAGTAATTTTGAAATAGTACATTGGAATTTTATTGACATGAGCTGTTCGACTGGATAACAAGACTTGGCTAAGATTTAAAGGTACTTACCGATTTATTATAAGGTGCTTCCAACATAGCTTCTACATCTAAATCTTCGGCCATTCTAAAACAAATCGCAATGGTGAGATTGTTATTTAATATAAACCAGGTTAAGAGTATCAGTACTAACGCATATGTAGTACGTTTCAGACGCTAGTTATTTATGTTGAGGAATTATACTAATCCCCTTTCGTTTCTTTTAACTTGTTTTGATTCCTGATAGATAAATTACTGGAGCAATGATAAGTGATGAAATTTGGAAATTACACCACACGAGCACAAAATGGCGTCTGTCTCGTCTAGCAGTATGGTTTGTTTGTCGCACTGCACTTATTATATATCTGGTTGGGTTGTTTTGCTGGTATTTTAGTATTCTAATAGGTATATTTTGTTTACGCACTTACCTAGTGTTTATGATAGTACTCGATCGTAATGGATAGGCGCACAAATGATGTTTTTTAGATATATCTAGTTGATTTTTGAAAATTAATTGGAATTAGGATTTAGGAGTCTAATTTGGCATCAATGTTGCCATACTTGCAATTTTGCATCTACCGTTCATCAATGTTGCCAGTTTAAAAAAAAATATTTTAGTGGCCTGGTTGCTGGGATTTTTTAGCTAAGTCTTTATTTAGTTTTGCGTACGATTTCGAGTACGCGATCGTACACACGGCTACACATCAAGCTATACATATCCAGTATAAGCTGGCCTTTCATTGTACGAAAATGCTATACAATGCGAGATCAGCCTAAACTGTATAAGTATAGCTTTATGTGTAGCCGTGTATACATCGTAAGTGTACAAGAGTCAAAAAGATCGTACGATTGGCAGCACTGATGCAAAGATTATTACTCTGCATACTTGCCATACCAAAGACTACAGAATTTAGAATCTTATACAGAAAAAAACGCAGTGGTAGCCCCTACTTGTGCCCCTACTAGCCCGCCAAATTCTTTTCTTACGTTTTTTGCAATTTGCAGGTCAGTGTCAGGCTGTACATTGATCAAAATATTATTCGCGACCATAACAAATAAGTATTCTAACTGAAAACTTGAAACTGCAACAACTGCCACCTAAGACGAGCTTTAATTTTTTTCTAACAAAACTATTCAAAGTCAAAGTCAAAGTCAAACCATTTATTTCAAATAGGCACATATGAGGCACTTTTGAACGTCAAAATTTACAAAAAAAAATAGAATTGATTCTAGTTGCCCGTTCCAAAAGGTAGTTTCGTATGGAGAAGAATGGGCAAGAAACTCCACCGGTACTCTTTTAAAAATGTTTTACAATATTTTGTTTGATTACATTAATTATATGATTACATGTGGAGACGATGCACCTAGAATAAAATTACTATACCATAATAGGTAAAACGAATTAAAAACTAAGCAATGAAAAATAACTTAATTATTAGATAGGTGTTCACATATTTACAAACATCATAAAAGTATGTTTTTCTAAAAAAAAATAAAAAATAAGTCAGTGTGTGAGTATAGGTTATCTTATCACAGAATGTAAAATCAATATCATAAAAATAACAGATTTTACCATAAAAATAGCAACCAGTTTGATTTTGTCTAGACTCTAGATTGTCCTATGGAGCTGGACCAGCATGTTTCCAAGCATTCCTGTCCTGGATATAATCCTCTAACTTGTAATATGCTTGTTTACAAAGTGTACTTTTAATATGTGTTTTAAATTTTCTCTCATTTAATTTCAATATATCACAAGGTATTTTGTTGTAACATTTAACACAGTGCCCCATAAATGATGTATGTACAGACGCCAGCACATCAAGCTGCTACAACCTGTCAGATTTCTTTAATAGATTTTGAACTTTATTCCTATAGGATAAGGTTCAAGGTTGATTGGGAAAATTTGACAGTTTTGGGTAGCTTGACCTGCTGGCGTCTGTACTTTAGATAATCTGAAAAATGGTTGATCTATTTTATCTTTATTTCTAGTATTAAAATTATGTCTATCGCTTATCTTGTTAAAAATATGTAGATTTTTCCTTACATACATAATATTTTCATAAATGAATTGGCAAGGTACCGTCATAATATTAATCCTTTTAAATAGTTCCCTAAGAGATTCGCTGCGACGGAGATTATAAATTGCTCTGACAGCTCTCTTTTGCAAAATAAAGATGGACTCAATGTCAGCAGCCCGAACCCACAGAAAAATGCCATACGACATAATGCTGTGGAAGTAACTAAAATAAACCAAACGCGCGGTTTCTATATCTGTTAGCTGTCTTATCTTTCTAACAGCATAAGCGGCCGAGCTTAGCCGCCCCGCCAGAGAGGTTAGTGGTCCCCATTGCAGTTTCTCGTCTATAGTGATTCCTAGGAAAACCGTTTGATTAATAAATTCCAGTTTTTTTCCGTTCAATATGATATCACATTCGCTACTTCTAACATTAAATTCAATCAAATTTAAATGGTAATTTAAATCTAATACATTTGTTTTTTTTTTCATTTAGTACCAAATTATTTACCGTAAACCAATCTTGGACCTGAAGAATAGAGTTATTCTCTTCGTCAAGATTTTGTGATTATCGATCTATTTTAAAGATCAATGATGTGTCATCAGCAAATAACACCATCTTCGGTTGATTTTGAACTAATTGGGGTAAATCATTAATGTAAACTAAAAAGAGGAATGTACCCAATATCGAACCTTGAGGAACGCCCATTGCCATTTCAGACCCTAATGAGTTAACGCCGTTTATTTGAACTTTAACCTTTCTATCTTTTAGGTATGATCTTAGTAAATCAAGAGCTGCATTCCTAATCCCATAGTGCTCTAGTTTCAGCAAAAGTGTCTCATGGTTCACGCAATCGAACGCTTTAGAGAGGTCGCAAAAGATTCCAATGGCATCTTGTGCTTCCTTCCAGGCGTTAAAAATGTTCTTTATTAGGGTAACACCGTCAGTGGTACAACGCCCTTTAGTGAAACCGTACTGCTGTTCATGAAAGATGGAATTTTTATTAAAGTGACGTAACATTTGATTGAGCATCAACTTTTCAAACACCTTACTGAGAACTGGCAGAATTGACACAGGCTTATAATTATTGGGTTCTTTACTATCTCCGGATTTGAACAAAGGAACTACTTTACTGTGTTTCATGAGATCCGGAAAGACTCCTTGATCCACACTGGTGTTAAATATAAAAGCTAAATAGGGCGCAATGGTTTCGATTATAGATCTACAGACTTTTACAGACATGCCCCAGAGATCTTCTGTTAATTTAATTTTTAGATCTTTAAAAGTTTTTATAACAGCCTGGGGGTTTGTATGTTGGAACCTTAATTCCAAAGGGCATACTTTTACATTCTTTCTAAGTAAGGCAGCAGAGAGCGCGGGTGAGGAATTTAAAGTTTCAGTAGTTTTAAGGGAAATATTAGCAAAAAAGTTTTCAAATTCCTGAGCTATTTCTACCTCTGAAGTGATGGGCCCATGTGCAGTTTCTAAATTTAATTCAGTATTACGCTGTTTTTTCCCGATTTTCCCTGCTTTTACGAATACCTGGAGTCGCCCAATCACTAAATACGAACTTTGTGTAAATACTTTTAGTCTTTAGTGGAAAAGTGTCATTAAATTGTGTGTTTAATAGTGAAAAGAACTCGGCGTAGAACTCATTTGGGTCACAAATATTATTCAATCTCTGAACACATAATGCACTGGCCAAAGAATTATTTAATTTGTCTAAATTTTTACGTGTAATTGGCCTAAACCTTATTTGAGTTTTTTGTACAGGCATATAGGAGCAAAATGTTATTGTTTATCCACTGTGATCAGATGGCAACTTATTTACAATTTGTTTGTGTAAGTAATCACAATTACAAAAAATATTATGTATACAAGTGGCAGAAGAAGCTGTTACTCGGGTTGGTTCAATAAAAACATTTGACAAATCAAATGACCTAAAAAGACTTAATAATCTGACAGTGTTCGAGTTATTTTCTAATAAGTTATTATTAAAATCACCACATATGATTATTGACTTACTATTAGTACTAAGTTTTTTTAACACATCTTCCAGTACAGAATCAAACAAAGATAGATTCTGGTAACTTGGAGGTCTGTATACGCATACTATAACATGCTTATCAAGCTCAACACAGGACAATTCAATGGTGTGTTCAACAGACAGTCCGATGATGTCTTTCCGTTCTTTCGATTTGATAGAATTTTTAATTAATATTAATGATCCGCCATGTATCATACGTTTTCGGCTAAAATGGCTAACTACACAATAATTTTCATAATTAATTGACATCACTTGATGATCTTTTAACCAATGTTCTGTTAAACAAATGATATCAAACTTGGTATTTTCCAAAAACAATTCTATTTCCAGTAATTTGGAAGAGCAACCTTGGATATTTTGATGAAATAATTTTAAAGTATGTTGCACTCCCTTTGTTTTTTTTTTATGAGTTAAATGGCCAGAAGATACCTTTTTATTATTCGCTAATAATAATAATTGGTTATTTGAATGGGTAACTTCTGTTGTCTTACAGTCTAGTTTAAAGAATTATCCGGTGTGACCTCCACAACTACAACTGAAGAGTCTAGAATGCCTGTATGAGTTCCAGCAGGAAGAGAATACCCTATCTGACTGGTAGTGGCCTCCAAGGATGTTGGTATTATAGGTGGATCCTCCTTCGTACAACATGATGACTCATAATAATTAATCTCTATGTTGTTAGTATAACTAGACAACACAGACTCGTCACTAATACTAAATTTAGTTATATTAGCTATAACCTCATTATTATATGCTATCAACATAGCAATCTTATGTCTACATTTCCCAGACAGAGATAAAGTTCTCTGAGTCAACTTAAAACCACTAACAAACTTATTAGTGTCAAAATACAATAATTTGTCACTATGACAACATGTCAGCCTATGAATAGTATTATTCAACCTAAAAATATAATTATTATCATCATCTAATAAGGTGTCAGAATAAGGAAAAGCACACAATATCAGCTTTCCTACATTTAACTTTAATAAGGTGTTCACACCATCCACTATGTCCTTTCTGGTAATACTAGTACTATTTCCTAATAACAAAACCATTGTAGAATAATTATTTAGGTTTGTGTCTGTCTGATTTGTTTAAAACTTATGTTATGATAGCTCTGATTGGTAAAACTATGGCTAAGGTAATTGAGTAAAATTTTTCCAAAGCCAGAACCTAATTCATCACAAAAAAATATTGTTTTATTTTGCTGTGAGCTAACACAGGTCTCTCCTGGAAGAGCCAACACCGGAGGGTTCAAGTTATTTCTAAAATATGTCTAAATAGAAGCTTTGCGTCCGTGTTCTAGAGAACATCAATAGCTTCTACAAATACTTAATTGGACTTACGCAAAACGGAAACAACCCACAGAAGTTTTGAGAAAAAACCCGTTTTTGTCAAAATAAAATTGTTTGATAATTTGATTATAGTTTTACATTATTGTACAAAATAATTTGTTCTATGTATACAAATATAATATTAAGGTGCATTTTTTAAAGCTTTTTGTAACTTATCTCGATTTTGGCGTGGTGTGGATTGGTTCCTGTTTGCTTAAGTAGAGGTCCAATTCACACGTAGTATGTACTAATTCCATGGCCAAAGCAGTGTCAGAGAGTCTTGTATCTAGTTTGCTGTCTGTGCCGTGGGCACAGAGTACATGCCGTGGGTAACATTATCAAATCAAGCAGATTCAAGAATCGAGGTTTTTGGGTTTGGATTTGATGAAAACCTGGAAGGAATAGTTTACAAGGCATCGCATCACAGTTAAACCAGAAGTTAATATTATTTAGAAGTTGTTATCGCAATATTTACTAGGTACAAGGAGGTAAGTAAAGTGACATTGTTTTTCATTTTTTTTTCTTAATTCTTCAAAAAAAATAATGCTTCCGAACTTGATTCTTCAAAATTTAGATCTTACAACGTGCCCAGTACTGGGGTGCACTGCATTATAAATATGTAATGTGGATAATAATATGGTCTTGATTTCAGGTTACTCCATAAAACATGACTACAGCAGCAAGACCTACTTTTGATCCAGCACGGGGGGGCACAGGCCGAGGAGAAAAGGATTTAAGCGCAATATCTAGACAGTATTCAAGCCGAGATCTTCCTGGACATACTAAGTTGAAATACAGGTAGGTAAAATAACTCAATGTGGAGCACTAGATGACACTAAACAAACTTAAACCTCCATCATCAACAGCTGAGTTCCAAATAAGTTGTTTCTCCTGTTACTTTTACATTCATTTATAAAACAGTTATCAAGTAAATAGTGAAGTTTTGCACTATTTAACTGGCAACTGTTTTCTAAATGTTTCTCATTGTTGTTGGAATTGTAACAAATTTACACCATGTTCCATAAATAAGCAATATCATAACACTGAATGTTTATATTACTAGAAGCTGTAAGTGATAAAAAAAAGTGTCTGTGGAGTTTCTTGCCCATTCTTCTCCATAGGAACCTACTATTTGGAATAGGCAACTAGCTTCATATTTGTAACTGACCGACTTGTCGACAATTCAAAAGAGCCTGTAAATGGTTTAATTGAAATAAATGGTTTGAGTTTAAAATTATAAAAGTAATTTCTTCTTATCATAAGGCTGATGTACATCAGTAATTCATTTCATGCCCTATTTGCAACAAATGTAGAAATAGAATCATCTGTTATTTTCAGGGAACAAGGACAAGGTACCACAGATGAGTTACGATCAAGAGACTTCCGCAAAGAGTTAGATGAGAGGGAGAAGGATGGTGGTAAAGGCTCAAGTACCAGAAGACTTACTGAGCCCATAACTAAGAGACCTAAAATAGACCAAGTTCCCGCTGCAAGCTTGGACGCTGATGATCCTCTTGAGGGGGACTCATCAGATTCAGATGATTCTGATGATGACACTGCAGCACTGTTAGCAGAATTAAACAAAATTAAAAAAGAAAGAGCCATAGAGCAAGCTAAAAAGGTACATCACTTGTTTTTGTTTGAACACTTTGAGGGACACTAAATTCCACCAGGCGTAATAACAATTAAACTTTTATTGTGTCTTGTTTAGTGTCCTCTAACCGATTAACAATAATAAGTTACTGTTATAATTAATACACAGTATGGTGCAATTTCTCCAACTTGAATATTCTTGAATTTAGCACCACATGAAATATTTTTTGAATGCACAAGAGCATGTGCCACCCAGGGCTAGTGAGCTATTTAACCAGCATTTTCATAAAATTCGCTAATAATTCAGCAGTTAATGCGTTAATAATCTTTTGTTTACAAAATATTACTTTTCCCGATGCAGGGACGTTAATTGTTGAAGAGTTCTCCTGGTTCTTACCAGGAGAACTGCCGCTCACCATATGCATTGTGATGAGCATAAATTATTTACCAATCATATTAAAGTACCTAATCAAATCACATCCCGTGAAATACTTATTATTAAGTGGTTCTGGTGGCCATCTATGGTCTTTATCATTAGTTCCACTTCACCAAATGGAGCTTTCCGAGAGCAAATGCACAAGATACTATAAAAAATACCCAAATCGCTATGGGTGTGGTGTGCCTATGTATATGCCATGAGCATACCCTTTCAAACAAAAAAAGGTTTTTTAAATCAGTCCACAATTGACGGAGAAATCGGTGGACATACACAAAAAAGAAATAAAAAAAAAACATACAGACAAATATAAAACATCCTCTTGGAAGTCGGTTAGAAATAGAGTTAGCTGTCATTATATCATACACATGATTTTCATTTCAGGACGCTGAAAGAAAGCAGGAAGAAGAAAGAATTCGGATGGAAAATATTCTATCTGGAAATCCTTTACTGAATTATTCTTCAGCAGGACAGAAAAATGATTTGAAGGTAAATATCTTCTAAGTAAATGTGACTTAAGTAGCATTCGTCACTTCGTTCTCCTGCGCTTATCGCATTTTATTTGGGGTCGGCGCAACATTGTCTTTCTCTTGCATATTAAGGAATATCCATGTAAATTTTTTATTCACTAATTCAATAATAGACAGTAATATAAAGCAGGAGCAGTGGTGGCCCAGTGGTTAACGGCCCCGACTTACGAGTAGTAGGTCGTAGGTTCGAACCCAGACAGGCGCTTTACTTTGTTTAAATTATTTCATCACCACTGCTCTCAAAACGGTGAAGGAAAACATCGTGAGGAAACCGGCATGTCCTAGAACTAAAAATCCGAAGACATGTAATATCCTCCAACCCGCACTGGGCCCGAGTGGTGGATTACAGTCCACTCCCTCTAACAGAAAGAGGAGGCCTGTCCCAGAAGTGGGAACATTATAGGCAGATTATGAATATAAACCCAAGAAAAGTATTAAAAGTTAAATTGAACACTGCTTGTTGCTTAAGAAAATTATGAAACTCCAACAATTTTCTACTACAGTTCAAACGTCCGTTTCTGTCGCGGTCATGATGTGACGTCATTATCCATGAAACTGCTTTGTGTACATCTGTTCATTTAATTAAATTAAATTCAAATGAATTACGTGCATATTCCCTATTGACATTGCGGTAGTCACTCCCTTCGTTTCGCAATAAAAAAGAAAAACCCCTCATTAAAATTCTAATAAAATTATTATGATTTGTTCCAGGTGAAAAGGCGATGGGACGATGATGTTGTTTTTAAGAATTGTGCTCGTTCAGAGCCCGAAAAAAAAGGCAACACATTCATAAATGACTCATTGAGGTCAGAATTTCATAAGAAATTTATGGAAAAGTATGTGAAATAGATGACCCTAATTGACTAAATATAGAATGAGTAATTATTATGTTTATATTTAATAATTTAATTAAGAAATTTTAAACCTGACTATGGTGTACAAATATTCAAAAAGATAGCCCCCTGTATTTCGTTTTTTTAGTGTTAATAATAAGGCATGGTACAGACCTATTGACCTACTGGTCCATTTTCATGAGAACTCCTGTTGACACGTGCAAGTTAAGGGGAATGCGCTAAGGCGGCAATAAAAATTTTGGCTTTACAGAATTATAATCATTAATCGCGAATCATATTTAGATCAAAATACAAACTGTTACTGACCTGCAAATTGCAAAAAACGTAAGAAAATTTGAATTTCGCGGTTTACCTTAGCGCATCCCCCCCATAGCAAGTTCATCTCAATGATGTGATGTTGTGTATAAAATAGTGTATCTCCGTGAAATCTTCTGTACAATTAAGTTGTCTGTGGCACCTAGTTATAATGATGCTTCATTACACAAATAAAACCCCGACATTGGTATGGTCATACGATTTAGACCTAAGTACCTCTGTAAGATAATGTATTAGTATGTAAGGATGAAACTCTGAATTTTATTTTAATACACAATAAAAATATTTGATTAAGATTTTGTATCTTTTTAAATCCCATTACAAAATACCGAGGGCGGCACTGAAAATTTCGGGAATCAAGGAAGTGACACAACATTACTATTTATAAATGTATTTATTGCTTTTCGAAGTATTCTCCGCGAAATTTGAAACATTTTTCCATACGATGGAACCAATCATTGAAGCAACCATTCCATTCGGAAGTTGGGGTCTCCAAAATGGCCGTTTTGTAGGTGTCCACAGCTTCTTCAGGTGATGAAAATCTCTGTCCACGCAATTTATTCTTTATTTTAGGGAAAGTATAGAAATCATTCGGGCTTAGGTCGGGGCTGTACGGCGGATGGTCTAATAATTCTATGTTTTCTTGCTCTAAAAACTCTTTTGTTCTGTGCGCGGTGTGAGAACTCGCATTGTCGTGATGGAGGATGATGCGGCGGTTGCAGTTCTCTTTACGGAGTTCAGAAACGACCTGTGGCAAACAAATGCTAGCATACCATTCTGCATTAACCGTTCTTTGTCCCTCAAGAGGAATAGTCGTAACATGGCCGGTTTTGGAGACAAACGTGAAAAAAAAATCAAATCAAATCAAATCATTTATACGTACGCACGCGCGCGTGTGTCGCGCGTATGTACGTACGTACGTGGCCACCATTTTTTTTGCAACACTCCGTGAACGAATAATTTTTGTTGGCTTTAACTCATTTTCGAACACCCAAACTCGTGACTGGTTTTTTGTTTCGGGTTCGTACGCGTATATCCAGGATTCGTCACCTGATACAATGTTGTATACAGCATTTGAGGATCCTGCGTGGAATCTTTCGAGAGTTCTGACGCACCAAGTAACGCGAGCCGCTTTTTGCTCTTCACAGAGCGAATGCGGTATCCATCGGGAAAACAACTTTTTTACACCTAATTGTTCATGCAAGATTATTTGTATTTGACTCATGCCAATGTCTAAAGTTGCCTGAATTTCGCGGTATGTCACATGTCGATCTTCCTCAATCAGCTTACGCACAGCATCAACGTTTTCTTGGGTGACTGCAGTTTTTGGACGACCTTGACGGGGATCATCACTGAGCTTGACACGTCCACGTTGAAATTCAGCAAACCAGCGATAAATTGTGGTTTTGGATGGGGCTTCATCACCAAATGCAGAAATCATCCGGTCAACACACTGTTTTTGTGTTAAACCACTTCGAAAGTCATAATAAATCATCGCTCTTGAATTTTCTCGAGTCAATTCCATTTTCTCAGCGACTAAACAAGTTTGACAAAACCTTGTGACAAGACCGAGAATCTTTTTTTAAATAAATAAATGGTATTCGATTTGAACCAAGGAGTTTTCAATTAAAAAGATTTTAATATGACAGGAACAGTGGAAATATTCCATTCCCGATACTTTTAGTGCAGCCCTCGTATACTGAATGATGATCTATGTTCTCCAGGCTTTGGTTTCCGCACTTAGTATTTCATGTGGACCATGGCCACGGCGGCCGTCGGTGGTAATTCCAACGAGCCCACCCCCTCCAAAAGCTGATTGTTTCCTGGTCTGTTTAGAATATCTGTGAAGGATCTGGGTGACCCGAGGGTTTCTGTTCTGATCTGCACATGCGCAACGGTTTCTTCAGCCTCCATGCATGCCTTGCACAGAGGACTGTCTGTTATGCCTACTGTGTGGAAATTTTTGTTTAGTAGGAAAATGGGGGGCCTAAAAGGCCTATAAGCCTTGGGTTGTGTGTAGTCGGTTTTGCCAGGTTTGGGTATGAAAATGACTCACTTCGCGCCGTGCTAGCGGTATGTGTCTTGAGTGCTAAACAGGCTCGATATACCTCCACCAACCACGGTGGCAGATGACCTACCCCCACTGTAGCAGGGCTGGGAAGATGTCATCCAGCCCTGCGGACTTAAATGGCAGAAGAGTTTTGATAGCGCACTTTCGGTTAGTGTGTATGAGTTGTCGGGTTTTTTCAGTGCGCCAAGAGTTTGGTCTTGGTCAGTTGATAGGATTTTCCTTACCCTTGCGGCTTCATTATTTGTCTCGATGTATTCACAGAATTTCCGCCAGGCTGTCCTGGCAGTTCCGATCTGTTTTTAGGGTTCCGTTAAGTAGTCAACAAGGAACCCTTATGGTTTCGCCATGTCCGTCTGTCTGTCTGTCCCCGTGTATGGGATGTATGGGAGAACAGTGAAGTGTCCCCCCCACTAGTAACAACCATTTAGCTGTGGGGTGGGGGGCGGGGAGGCTGCTGCCAGCTAAATGTTTGTTTTTGGATATGGGAAAAAAATCATGGCAGTAGGTAAATTAACCAAATAAAAAGGAGTATCACAGCTAAGTAGGCTTTACAAGTTAACGAGTAATAGTCGACCAACTCACATTTGCAGTTGGAGAATGGGGCATGTTACATTTGTCAATATTAACATGATCCTAATATCGCGATATTTCAAGGTTTCCCATAAACTTGTGATATTATCACGATACCACCTATTACACCATCAATATTACCACGGTATCGTGATATTATTGACAATGCATCGTTCGCCTCAATCGATCGTTAGGTACGTATATCGAAGTATGGGAGAACATGTTTTTGAACTGCAATGTTAAGTTTGTTTTTGGGATGAATTCATCCCAACTACGGAACCCTTCATTGTGCGTGGTCCGACACGCACCTGGCCAGTTATTTGTACATATATTAGGTTTCTTTGTATAGCTCCCAGTCGTCCCGGAGTCTGGTGTTCTTGGCTCTGTTGAATTGCTTACGAAGTGCATCTTTGAGTTTACTAATTTCGGCGTTAAGCCAGGGGTTCAAAGTCAAAATCAAATAATTTATTTCAAATAGGCACGTATATATACGTTCTGGCTTCATTCATTCTTCTTTCTTTGTCCAGGCGGTCTTTCTTTGGAATGCGCTCCCTCTGAACATCAGGACGGCAACCAGCCGGCTATCATTTAAAGTGAAGGCACGTGAACATATTCGTCAGAAGTTGGCCGAAGCATCTCAGCGGTGATTTGCTGGAGTCGTTTTCTTCGCTACCGGGCTTTATTTCTCCTGACAAAGTTTATTTTGGTATATTATGTATATATGTATATATCTAACTATGTATTTGTATGTATGCTTGTATTTTATAGTTATTTCCGAGCTACCTATCCCATACGTTGCACCTGCCATGTTTTGTCTCTGCATCACCCTAAGGTTGACTGGTAGAAAATGCCTCAGGCATTAAGTCCGCCTTTGTACAGTGTACTTTTTACTTGTGCATAAAGTTTTAATAAATAATAAATAAATAAATAAATATATGGCACTTTTGAACGTCAAAATTTACCAATTCTTCTCAGTCTTAGTTTGTGGCGCCCTTAGTATGTGCAGCATGCACGGTAGGCTTCGGTTATGTATTCTGATAATTTTGTCACAGTGTATTCAAATTGTGCAGGATCAGTTAAGGTTGTTAGTGTTAGGTGCCTAGCTTAGCTAGCAGGCAAGCTAGGAGACGCTTATATACTGGCACATTAGTGCGCCGTGGATTTTGTCCCGGTACAGGTTTTTTGGTGTTGGTTGTTAGTTTGAAGCATATTCTTTTATGGTCTGAGCAAGAAGGCTCGTCCGACATGTGCTAGTTTGTGATGATGTTTGTCGCGTTTTCTGTAGCAAGCGTTAGGTCTATGATCGTTTGTCATCAGACTGTGACCCAAGTGGGTTCCGAGCCGCGGCTTACGATGTTAAGGTTAGTTGAGAAGAAATAGGTGGATAGTTCCTCTCCTCTGGAGTTCGGTGCGTCGTTGCCCCAGAGCGGGTGGTGGGAGTTCGAGTCAGTGCAGATGATTAGGTCTAGATTGGTTCGCTCGCAGTGCCGTACCAGGTCAGCCATCTCTTTTGGCGGGCAGTTTGCGTCCTCGCCTGGCATGTATACCGAGACCACTATAACATCTGGAGCATTGCCTTCAGTTTGGAGCCTGCCAGCTTTGCGTTGCTTTTGTTTTGCTGCTGACTTTTTTGGGTATGTAAGCGCAGGTTCTTGGTTTGTCTGGGCTGTGTGTGTTGAGGATTAATTAGCTTACCTCCGATGCTACCGAGGCCGTGTACTTTCTTATTCCTGATCCACGGCTCTTGGATCAGTGTGATAGTTCGGGGCTTTACCTCAAGTGACCTGTGCAGTCTGGCTATGTTGGAGGTTGGTCTGGATGATGTTGAGAGACGGTGACGGCGATGGAGTGGAGTTAGTCGGAGATGGATCCATCGGACAGTCTTTCCACTACCTCCGTTCTGTACTGGCCATCGTGTCGATTGCCCGGCGAGGAGGCAAGCAGTTGCTCGTTCCTGCCAGGGGATGACGGCGGTATGGTGTAGCTGTCGTCGGCCATTGCTGCTCGGGCCATGACTTCCTCGAGTTGGGTAATGCCCGTGTCGATTGTGTCGTTTTCGTGTCCGTGCTGGCAGTCTGGGTGTCAGATGGTCGGGTCGTGGACCAGAAGCGAACGTATATCGACCCGAGCAGGTAGGATATCCGTCGCTTCCAGGCAAGTAGCTTTTCAGCTTCCTCCGGTGGCACACCCAGGATCAAATAGGTCCCGTAGTTGTCGCCACCGACGGTAATTGCCATATACAGTGACCACCTGGCAATGTCACACCAAGTAATTCTGACGAATCAGAATACTTTGGAGCCGGGCTACGTCATATTTGTAACTTGAGGGACGAATAGCGAAGCTCGGACTCGGGTGGGCGGCACGTCTGTTGTCTCAGTACCGCCAATGTAAATTCAGTGTCTGGAGTCTGATTCTGGGTCAGACAGCTCAGGGCATCGACCATCGACTCGCGTGATTCCGCCGCCAGCCGTTTTGCGCGCTGGGTTTCCCTTTTGCGTACTTGTGGCTGGCCGCGTACTTCCTTTTCGGCGTTCGATCGCGCTTCGAACTGGCTAGTGCCTTGGTGGGTTTCGGGCTTTCAGTCGCCTACTTTCCTCTCGGGCCAAGATTTTTCCGTGCTTTTTCAGCAGGCGTACTCCATCAACATCAACTGCCAGAGGCTCATGGGAGGCGCGCATTGTGTAGTGGGTGTTGGCGCGTGGATCGCAGCCAGATTCAGGTTTGGCGCGTTGATCGCAGCTGGGGTCGGGTTTGTCGGCGCGTAAGTCGCAGCCTGGGTTGTGGGCGCTAAATCAGCAGCCGGCTGCGCTGAAGAGCGCGGCACTAAAGGACAGTTGGGTGCCCCCCCCCCCCCCCCCAGATTACGTTGGGGGCTAACCATCTACGCAGTGTGGGATTCCCCGGCTTGGCTGGGACACACCTGGGTAGTATGTTCTCCAGACTGTTGCATTATTTGGTTGTTGGGGTGGGTTTTGTGGAATCGAGGTGTCCTCTGGGACCGACGGGATATAGGGATAGGAGGGGAAGTATTTGGTGGGTTCCTTGGGGGTCACCCTAGGCCTGGGATTTGACCTATGGATTTAGGATCGACGGGATGTATGGATAAAGAAGGATGGCTTGATTAGGTGATGGGTACATAGGAAGAGGGACATGGGTTAACCTAAACCTGCGATTTAGCCTTCGGAAACTTCTCTTGTCCGGGATCTCTTTGAGATGCTCCGGGTATGGGATGGACCTTTGACAATCGGTCCCACAGCCAGAGTTGGGCTATCCGCAACCTGCACACCCGCCTCGTTGCATGCAAGAGAAGAAGTGCATGGCAGTTTGGGTCACCCCACCACGGATTGACGTATATATTCGCGTTGGAGCGATCCAGCTTCCCCTGAGTATGTATACAGATGATTCACGGCGCGTGAATGCAATGTCACTGGAAGACTTGCCTCGAATCTTGATGGAATTTAAACCCTGTCTTACCTGACTGGCGCCAAAAAAACTATTCCATTCTCCAATATTACTACTACCCAGACTAATGTTAATCCTTCTTTACGGCACATGCATTTCACGCCTCATTACATGCTATAATTTATTAAATTAAATATTACCTAAATTATCTTTAATATTTTCTTTTCTTTAATATTCTTGGAAAATTCGTATCGACAAACATGCGAAATATTTACATTCTATTTATGTATGGCACTAATAATAGGTATCATTTATTTTGGGTCAATTATACTATAATTTTACTATAATAATAATTATAAAAATATAATAAAAACAGTTAAAGAAAGGTCATGAATTGAAATCTAAGACTTTGAATTGGTGCGAAAAAAAAAATAGAGGGTGTTTCTTTTTGGCTTTGTGTCGACATACTGATGCGGTAAGCGACCAGAAGGCTAATTGCATAACACACTATCAGTAGGAATCGGTTTCAATTTGACAGTTCAACAACATTCATTGCGTTATTTAATTTGTTGAGCAGAGAATTTTTTCTAACTTATGAAGCAATGGATTAGCAATATACTTCAAAATCATTCCGATTCCGATTCAAACTGCGTTACGCAATTAGGGTACAGGTACTCAAAAATGATTGAATGAAGTTTTAGCTGCTCTGAAAAGAAAATATTTTTTCCTTTGAGTAGAAATTGGTTTTCTATATTTAGGGTATAAGTACCTATCTACTTCCAAAGCCCTTTCGAACTCTCCACCCACTCTATATGTCAGCTTCATCATTAAGTTTTGTTATCATGTCACAGCTGATAATCTAGTGTTGAAGGTCGGTAAGATTAAAAATGTTACCAAACAGATAAACTTGATCAATAAAAACTAGGATTACAGTGAAAAACAAATAATCGAGCATCACTATATCCACTTCCTACTGGGTACCTACCACAAAATAGATAATTGACCGTACTACTAAGATCCTACACGAGCGATTATTTACTGTTACGGAAGCATTTAACACTTCGGCATCCTTTACATAGGTAACAGTAGCTACTTTACTTAACCTTGACATTTTGGGGCAGAGGTTCCTTTACTGATCAGCTTAAAATCTTTCTCCTCCTAGATGAAAGAATGATAACTTTTACAATAAACACGACTTTGGTGTTTAAGAAATCTCAAGAATGGGAGGGGTCTCTTTTTAGATGCCGATAATCCCAAACGAACAAATAGGTACTCGTAGGTTAGATAGTACCATACTTGTTACCTATACCTACATTGTTTAGTGCCTACTGAGTTACGCGTTCATATTTGTACCGCACTGCGCACACTTCAGAAAATGAACATATAATATGCAGTCAGGCTGGCTGGACGTGTCCGGCTCAATGTTTAGTGTTTACGTTATTAAAACGGACGATGTGTGTACGGCGAAGGCGGGGGAGGAATGTGGCGAGTGCGGCGCCGGCGGCGGCGGCGGCCCACCTTGAGTGGGCAGGTTGACCGGCTGATCCCACCGCGCGCCTCTGCGCTCAGTTCTCGCCAGTCGAGTGAGCGCTCCGACAGCGAACATGGCTGGCCAGAAGACGGCGTGCCTGTGCGCGTGTTTTATTTTGCTTATCGTAGCGGCTGAGGCCGCCCTCTCTGGATTATACATCGACAATGGCGTTGATCAGACTGTTATACATCACTCGATGACGCGGCATGAACAGATGGTCGTCGAACACGAAATTCTGGAGCTGTTGGGTCTCGGAGAAAGGCCACGTCGAGCTCGAGTGCCTCCGCTGGACCGCTCAGCGCCTAGCTTCTTGTTGGACGTATACAAACAACTGGCCGAAGAACATGAGCAGGCTCGCCCCACGCGCAGCTCTGAGATGGCTCTCAGCGGAGATGAGCAACATGCCATCGACGAGAGCGACCTCATCATGACCTTTCAGAGCAAGAGTGAGTTTAATTTGTGGATATTTAACCAAATTAGTTTTTATTAGATGTTTCAGTTTGGATTTAGAACGGTAGCTATGTTACAAGTTAACGTATGTGTATGATCCTGAAGGTAATTATAAGTGGTTTAAGTATTGTTATTGTTAACTACTGAAAAAAATGGGTTCGCTCAATGTGTGGAATTATGATGGCATTCGTTTATGAATAGGTGTATCAAGGTCCTACAACTTAGATATCCTAATTCCTATGTCATTCGGCAATAGTGTAGTGTTTTTGTATCAGTGAAAGATTTTTTTTAATTGGATCAGGACTTTCAGAGATTTACCTTAAAAACAAACAAACAATGTCACCTCTTAATAATATTAGTTTAGATTGACAACCTATTAAAATTCAGAATATCGGCCTCATAAAAATAGTTATGTTCCAATTAATGAAGAGGATACCGCTAAGTTACTCCAATTCATTTCGAAGTAACAGCGCGTTAAATCGCTTAACAAGACAGTGCCGGTAAAATAAATTGTTAAAGTTAATGACACATGCTGTTAGAGTGGCCCTTTTCTTTTATGTTCTTTGTGCACCTCTTGTTTTAGAGACTGCACCAGGAGCATTCCGTTATAATTTGTTTTAAACTACCTGGGAGGTACAGGTTACAGGTAAAGATTAGTAGACATAAATGTTGAGTCACCACTTTGGGAAACATTCTTGGTTTTGTGGATTCGATAATTGATTATTGTACTGGCGTTTTGGACCGTCGCGCGTCGTCGCCGGCGACTAATTAAATTATTTTAACATTTTAAAATAGATTCATGTCGATTTGGGCACAATCCCTTGATCTCATCTTATTTAGTAGATATTTCATAAATTCACTCATCATAAATGCGATGGTAGGTACCTATTGATTGATCAGTTTTGGAACAGATGTAGAATTAATTCTGGATTAACATACTGGGAACCTATTTTTTATGCCGGAAAACCCAAGAATTTTTACACAGACGTCTGGAGAGCACAGTGCAGTCACTGTGGTATTATCATGTACAGATCAAAATAAAAATAAAACAAAATCATTAATTTTTTGCCAACATGGGTAGGGGTACAGATGTTATAAAAGTTTTTATAATGTTCTCCATGCTCTGCCATCACTTGGGCATGCAAAATTTACACATAAATTACAATCAAAAACAGACTATTGTAAAACTATAAAACTATCCACCAAGCTAGGCCCTTTAGAAGTTCGAGTAAGAGAATAAAATCAATGAATGGTTAGTCTTAGATTACTTCAGATACTTACATAATATTGTAAAATGTAACATAATACGGATAGTTGTAGGTACTGACCACCGGTTCTTTCTGGAATGCAAAGCAGTCCTATCTATTCAAGGAAAATAATGAATGGCTCGTACACAAACAATATTGTTATATATTTATTTATATGTGCTAACTATGTAAATGTAGCTCTAGATCTGACTAGGTTTATTACGTGTTTATGTAAATACAGTCAATATTTTGTAATATACCTACCTTGTTATCTATCATGGTCAAAGGCCGACTGATGTGCAAGAGTGTAGTCCATCCGCGGAATGCCTAGATCTCCAAAATTAATTTATTATGAGAAAGAGACTATAATAAATGGATCTACCTAATTTAACACGTAGGTACGTATAATAATTATGTAATAGTTATTTATATTAGAAGTGTCAATGTTATAATAGCCTCCACGAGTACTACTTAAACATGGCAGACAGCCCGCTACGTTACCTCCCTGCTGACTGGCTAATATTCTTACCACAGCATGAGCTACTCTCAGTTAGGTATTCGTAGATCTTTGACAGTCGTTACGGGTAGTCAGAAGCCCAAAGTCTGACAATCAGTCTTACCAGGGCGTATCGTGTTACCAAGTAACTGGGTTGTGGAGGTCAGATAGGCAGTCGCTCTATGTAAAAGCCGGCTGTCGCTGAAAAGCAGCGCTGGGGCTCTGTCTCGCATAGGGTCGCAGCATTATGCTGAGCGATGGCCGTTTTGCGTGAATGTGACGCATATTTTCCCTCAAATTGTTCTTTCGTGTTTGTGTTTCTATTTCTTTGCGTTATGTTTACCGCAAATAAACGTATTTTCTTTCTTTCTTTAAAATACTGATATTCAACTGCAATCGGTTAGACTGGAAGCAAAATAGTTGGGAAAAGCCTAGCTGTAGATTGTGTGTAGACAGACTGGCGCGACTGCGAACTTTGTCATATTATGTATGAATAGGTAAATACATACATAATTAATTAGGTAATAGAACGTAGTGAGGTTTATGTAGACACACACAAGACGCGTCTGGAATGTTTTCTGTTTAATTAATTGCATAACTAAGCCAGGGGACGGCTTGCACTTATCATTCTAAAAACATGTTGGCAATAAAGGTATCGTGTTTAGGACTGGATGTCCTAGAAAATTCAGAAAACTGACGACCTATCGACGTCTCTCAATATGGCATAATGAATATACAGTGCGGATTTTTGAGACGGGGCAGTAAGGGTAGGTTTACCGTTTTAGCTACAGGAAAACGACCTGTCCTTAACTTTTTGAGTAATTGCTAACTGCACTCGGAGTTTTTGGAAAAATGGTACCGTCAACTAGAAAAAGTTAATTCACAAGATTTATTTTATGATGCCGATTTCGTATATGGTGTAAAAGACTATTTACGAACAATTGAGATTAGAGGACTAGAAAAGTCACAAATCGCAAAAAAACTTTCCCATACATTTAGTAAAAATAGAATAGAATACTCTTTATTATGTACACCATACTATTTCCAGATATACATTTTACATAGGGTGACACAATGGGCGGTCTAATCGCTAAAAGCGATCTTTTAAAGGCAACCTTTGAATGGATTAAGGGGGAAGGAGAGGCCATACTGCAGGTAGTCTGTGGTGTACTATTTACATATATACAATTAATACATACATATATAATATAACACACATTCCGAAAGTTTGAGAAGAAGTTTGAAAGTTTTTGTAAGAAATTAACATGTGAAGATTTGATGAATAATCAAATCTCACATCACTCAAATCTCACATAACTGTAGGTACCCAATTATAATAATGATTCCTGACGACATCCGAGTCGAAAGGCAATATCCAATTAGCCAATTTAATACCTACCACCTGCCAATGAACTCGAGCTAAGAGATTCTGCTTCCTATAGAGATTGTGTGAAGATTTGATGAATAATCAAATCTCACATCACATTCCGAAAGTTTGAGAAGAAGTTTGAAAGTTTTTGTAAGAAATTAACATGGATAAATAAAATTAAATTCCAAAAGTACACAGGCACTTTTATAATTATAAAGATACAACCAATCTAGGACCACGATACACGTAATCTAATACCCCTTGATTTTTTACCACGGTAACTCGAAAAAAGTGGTAAAATAGTTATATAAGTATTTTGATATTCACAATACATTATTAAATGAGATCATTTTCTATTCATAAGCAAAATAATACCTACGTTGTTAACGATCGTGGATATAATAATGAGAAATGATAATTTTGATCAATATGAAGTTTATGGAATTTTTGTTTTGCGATTTGTGACTTTTCTAGTACTTTATACTCAGTTGGTCCATAAAAGTCTTTTAATTCTTATACGAAACTGCTTCAACGGTCATCATAAAAATAAAACGCGAGAAGTGACGATTTGTTCTCCGTGCCGTTCTGCGTCGACACACCATGCTGCCTAAAACGCCAAGTGTTCTATTGAGACGCAAAGGATTCCCTGTCTGTGATACCGTCAAGTGTCGTACCGCATTCGCTAGTCGCCAGTTTCTTGCTACAAGCTCTCGACTTTATAACAAAATAAATAAAATTCTAGAAATTTATACTCGTACAAAATATGAGGTTAAGAATATTCTTACCGAGTGGTTGCAAAAGTTATCATACGATGAAACTGAAAATCTTATCAAAATTAATTTATAATTAGTTAAATACTGTATGCACATAATATTCTGTTGTTTATTGTTTTTTTTTTTTCTTATTGTTTTGTTTTATTTTTTCTCTTTTCCTGTTTATTATTATGATAATAGAAGTACTATCCATATTTAATTTTTCACAAGAAGTACTTGCACGTGTATTGTATAAATAGTTGTAAATCACTGCTATTTCGGGGAACATTGGCTTCTAAGATACAGGCTTATTGCCTAGTTTAGGAGTCAGAAGTTCGACATTGAACTTTTATCACTGTTGTACAACTTACTCTTAAGACAATACCTTGTACTACCTTCTGTTTCTGTTTCGTACGAAATAAATGATTTTATTATTTTATTATTATTATTATTTTCTAGTTGACTGTCCCCTTTTCCAAAATCATTGAATGCAGTTAGCAGTTACCCAACAAGTTCAGGACAGTTTCCTAACAACATTTTTCTGTAACTCCAACGGTTAAGTTACCTGTCAGTATTACCCTATCTCAAAAATACAGTCTGTTTATGTATAACTGTAGGTACCTAATTATAATAATGATTCCTGACGACATCCGAGTCGAAAGGCAATATCCAATTAGCCAATTTAATACCTACCACCTGCCAATGAACACGAGCTAAGAGATTCTGCTTCCTATAGAGATTGTGTGAAGATTTGATTATTCATCAAATCTTCACACAATCTAACGCTAGACTCTCATTGGAGTTAGAAATAATCTAATTATTTTTAATGACTCGGTTGAAATGGTTTTGATACTTTCCATTACTGTCCAAAGTAAGTATATACTCGTATATAGGATACCTTCTAAGACGCAATAAGGTTTCTAGATGTTCATTATGTTTGTTCAACTCTCATGAATAGTCATAATTTCATGATAACTTATGCATTAAACATAACGCTATACATGATCGTCAAACTTTATATTGTGTAGGTATTTCTTATTTATTACATACACCTGTAGTTGGAGTCAAATTACAACCGGATCATTGGACACCTGTTCACGATCCTTCCTTAAAATATATGACAAAACTGTATATTACGTAGATATTTATTTGCTTTGTAGATATACATTACAATATGTAGTAGATATCTCTGTCTCTGTTGATATCTCTGTCTGTCGTCTCTACATATAGTTCATCTTATCCATCATGAAATACTACTATAACTACTACTAATAATAACACTTATAACGTAAGATATTTTTTTTAGTCTGTTAGTTTAATTTGTGATTTCCTTAATTGCGAGTCCATAAATAATTTTTCTTTCTTTCTTTAAATACAAGATGGACAAACCGTAGTGTTCAACTTTTATATGACAATACTAAAGCCGGTATCAGACCCTGCACTCAACTGAATGTTCATTTTTGTTTCATTCCACATTCACACGACACCGATAAAATTATATGTGTAGGAATAATAAATAAATTTCATTTATCCATCATTCGATCTTTCCGTAGGCTAGTGACGAGTGCCGAAATCTAACATCGTTTGTCGGTTCACTAATGAATTCATTTTTCACTTTTGATTAATTCTCTTAATTCTTCATTTAATTCTCTTCGAGTGAAAAGATGCCGATTGAATGGCAAAAATGAACGAAAAATGAAGCGTCTGATATCGGCATAACGTGAAATCAGCTGCAAGATATACATAATATAGTTGGATAGGATTACCTCTTCAGTTACAACTCCGAGCTTCGTCCGATTATTATTATCGGTTCGAAGTAGAAATCCATAGTTCAGCCAAAGACAAGCCAGTCGATCGTACAGGATAATTATGAAGGTCGGATTAAAGTAGTTGGGACTTGGGATACGCTTGTAGATATAGAATTCCGCAAAGATTCTTCACCATCCAGGTTAGGTGTTGTAGAGGACGATATTATGCTTACTATAGGATTAACGATTGCAGATAGATATATATATATATATATAGCGAACCATTAGCAAAATCTGGGATTGAAAACAAAACCCGAATAAAGAATAGGCTCAGAATAATATTCAGATGTGTTTTAAATTTTTCGTAGCCAACCGTTTTTTTTTGGGTGGGAAATTATCAAATAATTTATCCCGCTCTGGGTGGAGCGGGAGGGCGTGTCAGACTTCTACTGACTAAACCCACCCGTGTTCCTTCAGATGCCTGTGTGCCAGGGCTCCGATATCCCTTTCGGACAAACTCGTAACCCTGGCAGTTCGTAGCCAAGCGTAGCACCTTTGCTACGACTACGATATGTTCGATGAGCATCATCAGTGACATGAAATAATTTCATCTCATGATTTGGTAATGCAGTCAAAATACTTAGCTAAAAGTAGTTAGATATGCTTTGATCACAGAACAATAACATCAAAAAGTTCCTCGTAGACGTAGGCCTACGGGAAAGACGTAGCTCGTCTAATACGTTTTCTTTTGAGACTGTTTGGCTGCTTTTATAAAGGATAATAATTTTCCAGGCGACTAATAACTTAAAGGGCGACTAACTATTTGCTACTAAAATAATAACTTGGCGACTAATAACTTAAAGGGCGACTAACTATTTGCTACTAAAATAATAACTTGGCAGCGATTAAATATTATTTCTTAATCGCTGCAAAGTCATCTACTGTTATTGAATCATTTGGGTTAGGTTAGGTTAGAACAGTAACCATTAACAAGCGAAGGCGAGCGAGCGTAGCGAGCGTGCCGCGGCAGCGGCCGCCGAGCGTCAGATCCCCTCTATTGTTGGTAAATTCAGTTACCAAAACAAAAATTCGATGCCAGTTTAAATTAAAATAAAGCTAAAAACTGATTATTGAGCTGCTACTTTCTACTTAAAATAATACTTCGCTGTAGCTGCCAACCTATTATTTTTGCTGCCAACCTATTATTTTTGCTACCGGCTTTAATTATTTTTTAATCCCAAATTCAGATTAATTTGTCGCCGTGTTAAATACATGCCTTTTATAAATATTATAATTTGTACACATATGTTTCATATACGAAATAGGTTTATAGTAGAGGGTATGTACATCAGTTAGAAAATGTTGTGTTAGTTATGTAAAGATACAAATGGTTCTACGTAGTTACGAACTGCTACGACGAACTTGTAAGTTTACGCACTGGCCTAAGTAGTAGAAATATTATATTTAAGTAGTACTTGTTTATGTCTCTGAAAAACAAATTACACTTTTAATTTCTTTGATCACAGAAGAGTGTTTACGTGATGATTTAGAAGCAACCAATAAAAAGCGCCCATTCCATTCACAGTGTCATATTTAAAAATCGATTTTTGAACTATAAATTATGGTTGTGACATTCCAGGGCACCACTTGGGCGCGCTACGTCACGGGCACGGGCGGCACGTGTGGTTCGAGGTGACGGGCGCGCCGGGCGATGCTTCCGCGCTGCTCTCCGCCGAGCTGCGCCTGCACCAGGCGCCCACTCACACCGAGGACCCCACCGCGCTCTACACCGTCGTCGCGCACAGAGTCATCAGCGTCGACAATATAGGGTAGGAATGTAGGATAGAGATCCTATAGGCCTTTCACAGTTATTTTACCTCTGATTTTGCATCACTGTGTAAATTACAGTGTTTTTTATTCTCGTTACAATAAGATTGTTGTTGGGTTGCTGTTGTCAAAGGTGAAATTACTGTTAAAGGACTGTATAATCCGTCATCGGCCGAAGTATGCTCAGTCGTCGTCGGCCGAACTCGGCCTATCCAACCAAACGTATATATACAGGAAAGTGAGTGCGTATACTACGACAACCGACATCGCGCGATGCCGTTCGATAGCTACCGATCAATCGACGAATGAAAGCTTGGTCTAATGCAAGATAATAGGGCACTAGTCTGGGACAAAAATTCTAAAAGCTATGCAGATAAACGTCTAGACCGAATATGTATTCGGACTAGACGTTTACTCGTATCAGCTTAAGAATGAATTTTTGACCGATTTCGGATTAGGTGTACGCGTACCGCTAGTTGCACGTAAGTCCACTAAATTTTATTCCCGATTAAAAGTAATGTTGTCTTTCTTTAACGGAAAGTATCAGAAAGTGACAGCATTACTTTTAATGGGGAATTAAATTTAATGGACTTACGTGCAACTGGCGGTGAGGCACGTAAACTCTTAAGGTATCATTAAATATGGCCGAAAGCTTCACATAAAAGGTGCTAATATTATTAATTTAGAAAGATAAGTCCTTTATTAGATAATAAATTTGTAAAAAATATATTTTTCCGTGCAGTGCCCAGCAAGGTTCGTAGCAGGGCTGACTGTCGTCGCTATTCATCGATTTAATTAGACCTAAGGATCTATCTAAGACTAGATACTTAGGCTAGCTAATATTACAAAATTCCTTCAATCTGCTGCCTTTTCGGACGTCACGATATTACGGCTATGATGTGTAGTGTGAGTAATTAAAATTAACATAACCAGCAATTTTCGTGTTTAAAGTTATGTAGGTACCGAAAGAACCGGTGTATGAATGGGCAGCAGTGTTCTCTACGCATTTTACACCATACTGCGATCGCCAACCCGCATGCCAAGCGTGGCGATTATGGCATCCCCCTCCTCCCTTTGGGGAAGGCCTATCCAGCAGTGGACATCGTTCGGCTGAAATGATGATGAGGTACCGAAAATTTATTGGTTTATTAGTGGGTTTGACATGTGTGGATATTTTCTTTCATCTTGACCGAACAATCATTATAAACTTAGAAACACGTGCATTTCTAGTTGAGAAGATTAGCATAATATAATCATTAAAAAACTTTTTACAACAAAAAAACATCCGACTTCCAAAAAAAACACTACAAAGTGAAAAATAACTTTAATTTCGGAAGTTTAATTCCAAAGATACAAATTATTTTTGATACAAGTGATATTAGCTTCAAAGATTGCTTCATCACATTAAGTTCAGCATTAATTTTGTAACAAAATATTAAATAATTAACGAAATATGTTCGATAACCTTTATAATAACGGTTAAGGTTACATAGAAAATTTAGCGGTTTCCGAGCCCTGCTTGAGATGAGGAGAAATGATCAAACCTACAGATCTATATCAAGAATTCTTAGCCGACCTGTTTCAACAAATTATCGCAGTATTCAACGATTCAGGGAGACTAATGCTATTGTGAGAAGACCGGGACAAGGCAGAAAAAGACGTACTTCGAGCAGGGATGATTGTTTCATTCAGCTTCGCTTACGTAAAAACCCACGTCTAACGGCCGTCCAAGCCAGAAATGAGCTTGAGGAAGTTCGAGGAGTCACAGTAAGTGAGCGTACAGGACGAAGAAGATTCAAAGAGGCTTTTTGGTTCGTGCCAAGGCTCCATTTGAGATACATCATCGTAGAAACAGACAGACTTTTGCTTGGGAACATCGAGTTTGGATCACGGAACCAATGGGGTAAAATATTGTTTAGTGATGAGTGCAGAATTATTTTAAATCAAGTTGACGGAAGGCAAAGAATATATACATGGTGATCGATGGAGGAAGTCTGACTGCAGCCCGTTATATAAGAGACATTTTAGAAGAAAATTTGGTACCGTTTTACCCATTTATCGGTGAAGACTTCGTTTTGGTGCAGGATAATGCTCGACCGCATACTGCTTGTTCAACTCAAGCATCTTAATAATGTAAATATCACAGTTATGGGGTGGCCGGCGAGGTCACCACTCACCGGATATGAATAGAACACGTCTAGGACCTGCTGAAACGAATAGTAAAATCCAGAAACCTAGCTCCTATCAATGTGGGTGAACTGCAAATTGCCGTAGTTGAGGAATGGCAGAGACTGTCACAGGAAACAATAGATAGCATGTATAGGCGGGGGGAAACTTTAATAACAGCACGTGGAGGAAACACGCGATATTAATTTATATTTTAAAATTTGTTTTTTAATTAACTTTTTCAACTTTTCTTGGTCTCAAATCAAGAAAGTACATTTTTCAACAAAAAAAAAAAACTCGTAAAATTAATATTAAATGTTATAAGGTGTAATTTTAAATAAGAAAAGAAGACTAAATACTAGATTTTACAAATATACGGTATTAGAAAAAATAACCTTTTTTTATGTTCCGCTAATTGTTATATTATTATATTATTTATAGCCCCACATTGGGAACGTCCTTTTTTTGTAAGTTGGCAGTATGTCTTTCATTGACTTGAATGTGCCCTGGCAGCTGAGAGTATGTCATGCTCACTCAGATGGCCCGCTGATGGTGGCGCGTGTGTTGGATAATTTAGCTCCCTTCAAAATGGTTGAGTTAAATGGTGCTGATCCATGCGTCATGTTCGTGAACAGGTCAGCTGTCAGTTGAGACTGGTCATCTCTTGGTTGGGACGGCTTATATTAGTTGTTTTTTGTTTGTTTGTTGTACACACAGCTCCATTTAGTGCTTGCAAAAGACATGTGCGTTCAAATCCGTGATAGGCCGAAGTTGGTTTTTGTATTTTGCAAAAACATTTTACTACTTACTGTAATTATTATATTTACTAATATAATTAATGTATGGTTTTAGTGAGTAAATAAGTTAAAGTTAGTATTTATTGTTTTAAAGTCTGTTTTTCATATTGTTTTTTTCAACAAAACGTTAATACTTTTATTATTGCGTATAACGACAAGCAATAATAAGGGTAACATTTACAAAAAGTTATTCAACGTCTAAATAGACCGTAGGTTGCAAGAAGTCAAGAACGCTTGCCGTGCATAAGATTAGAGGTTCTAATCCTAAGCACGAAATGTGCTTTCCTGGGTTCGTCAAACTGCCCGGTATGAGTATGACGACGTTCAGTAACATCGCTGCTTGAAATTGAAATCGTATGTTACAGTAAGTTATAATTGTGTTAGTACCTACTTTATTAGTAAGATGTGACGCGTGTCATTAAAAAAAAACTCTGAGTTAAAGTTTAATTTTTCGACATACCTACGACTAGACAGCTTCCTTGTATCATGTGTAGGTACTGTAGTTATGAATTGCATTACCTGTTTCATCATGTTTTTATTGATGACGTATTTTCGGTTTTCAGGAGTTTGCAAATGGAGAAGGTGGCAGCGGTGAACACGAGCGCTGGTGCCGAGGGCTGGCTGGAGCTGAACGTGACCAGCGCGCTGGGCGCGTGGCTCTCATCGCCAGCTGATAACAGAGGCTTCTTCATCACGCTGCATCCTCACTCACAGCCTGGTTATTATTATTTAAGCCTTTTATTTCCCAAAAATTGCATTTAAAAAATCATTATATAATTATCATAAAATATTCATTTTGTTCATAATAATTTAAACATGCATTTTAACAATATATTTAGATAAACAAAAATAGATTTTTAAATAAATAAATAGATTTTATAAATTAAACAAATTTGCTACATAATCTCTTGTACAATTAATAATACATTAATATTATTGGGTGTCCGAAGGCCTGTTCTTTCGCCATTCCTCTCTGTCTTGGGCTATTCTAGTTCAGGTGGGGCCCGTCACGGCCACAATATCGTCGGGTCTGCCTCGGGTGCGGGTGCATCGCGAACGTACCAATGGAGAACCCTCTCACTCCAGTGTCTATCTGTGGTTCTGGTTAGGTGTCCTGTCCATCGCCATTTCAACTTGCAAGCTAATTCCACTGAATCTATTATTTTAGTGCATAGTCGTATGTGTTTACTTCTTTTACGGTCTCGGAGTTTAATTCTTAACATACTCCTCTCCATTGCTCGTTGGAAGGCTTGAAGTTTATTTGTGCCTTCGTTAGTGTCCGACTTTAACAATCGTAGAGTAGAGAAGGAAATATAATGGTGTCCATAGCTTTCTTTTTCAAGTGAATCGGGATGCGTGATTTAAATAGGTACTTCTTTCAATGACCAATATCTTCTACATACACTCTTTATTCTGCGGTCTACTTCATTTTCTGTCGGTTTTTTTAATGAAATGCTTTGCCCATGATAAGCACGGTTATCTACGTACGCGATTGGCGTGCTTTGTCATCTTCTCAGAGTAGTCAGATAGGAAACGCCGACCTCATCTAGTTTTAAAAATATGACTGACGTGTAAAAGTGTTTGAACAAACCTACTTACAGAAATAAAAATCATTTATCATTTATCATCTTTGGTACTCTTGTGCTGTTGGTTAACAGGTATGTTTTTTCAGCTTTCATGTGAAGACCACATTTTCGGCTCTCCTTATTTACAGACTTCAACATGCGCTCAAGATCTGCAAGTGTTTCGCTTATCAAAACAATGTCATCTGCGAGGCGATGATGGTTAAGAAATACACCGTCTATTTTGATACTGACATTGCGTCAATTCAGCTGCCTGAAGATATTCTCCAAAACTGCGTTGAATAGATTTGGTGAGATGGGGTCACCTTGCCTGACTCATTTTTGTATGTTAAATGGCTCTCCCTTTTTCTCCAGTTTAATTGTGGCTCTGCTGTTCTTGTAAATTTCTTTCAAAAATTTTATGTTGTTTGTGTGGACTCCTTGTTCACGAAGAGAGCACCATAGAGATTCATGAAAGCTAGAGTTAAACGCCTTGGAGTAGCTACAAAGGCTACGTAGAACTTTTTATTGTGTTCATTGTACTTCTCGATTATCTGTGTTAGCGTGAAAATGTGGTCGTTTGTAGAGATGAAGATTTCAATCCTGCTTGCTCTAAAGGTTGGTTTTTGTCTAAGGCAGTTGAGATAATTTTTAACATTAGGCTGGTAAATAATTTATAAAGTAACTGTAGCATAGTCAGTGATCTGTAGTTGTTCATATTGCCTGAAACCCCTTTTTTATAGGGTCAGGTTATAATCACAGTATTCCAGTCAGGTGAGAAAATCAAGAGCCGAGACGGCTCTTGTTTTCCAAGATGTCGTTGAATATTGTGGGTAAAAGCGTCATTGGCTCTCTCATGGCTTTTAATATGTCATTTGCGATCTTTTCCAGGGCTTTTCTTCGTTTTCAGTTGATGGATGGAATGGCTAATTTCGTACTCCAGAAATTCCGGTACATTGGATCGAGGGACTCCATATCTCAGATTGAGTCTTGTTGAGAGGCTGCTCATATAATCTAGTATAAAATTATGTCGCAACGTTTAATGTATGATTTCTGTTCGTTACTTGGTGTCTGTATTTTGTAAGTTGTGTTATACATTTTTTGCTGGAATCTGACGGTCTTTTGACTAATGCAAGTTTCCCTAATTCATATTAAATAATATTATATCTATGTTCTTATGATTTCCTTTGTATTTGCTTTCTATTATTAATTTGTATAAATGTTTCTCTTCTATGCTAGTTTTGATTAGCACAGATTGGTACTCTCTTTAATATCCCGTCAAAAGTTGCGAAACTGTCTCAAGACCTTCGAAAATACAACTGAAACAAAAACAACTTATTTTGGAAATACTCATCGAAATCTAGCTTTACTTGCTTTCGTTTTAAACAAACTCTTTACTGAGAAGCGTAAATTAGTATTTTTGAAGGCAGTCGTAACTTAAGGTCGTAACTAGTTGTCTATATAAGGTGTATCTATTCATACACAAAATCTCTTAAGGGGTCATTCTACTTATCATTATGAACAACTTTTAATGGGACCAAACCTGAAATCGCGAAAAAAAAATCAGCTGTTCCCTAATACATTTTAACGAGATAGGCGAACATAAATGTAGGGAACAGCTGATTTTTTTTTCGCTTTCAGGTTTGATCCCATAGTAAAAGTTGATCATAATGATGAGTACAATGACCCCTTAAGAGATTTCGTGTATGAGTAGATACACCTTAAATAGTTGCTGTATTATATTGTGAAAATTTTGGATGACAAGTGACAACTAACTAAGGTACATGGAATGAAATACAGGTAAACCCGGGTAAACCAGAAAAATTGTGGCTTCGGTAATATTCGTGTTTCGGAATTTTAATTTATTATTTTATTGAACATTATTTATTATTTCCAGAACGTCACGTGAAACCAGAAGAGATTGGCTTGGAGGAGCCTCGTGGAGTAATTGTGGAGGGTAAACAGCCGTTCTTGGTGGCTTTCTTCAAGAGTGGGCCCAAGCTCGGCGGCGCAGACGCAGGCGCGCGGAGAAAGCGAGAAGCACGGCGCTGGCGGTCGCATGGGTACTCGGAGAACTATCTCAGGAACCCACTCACAGGTATGTAGGACATTTGTATAAATAAAACACAAAATAATATAAAATATGTAGTGGCCGGCTTACTCCCATCCCAAGTTCTCGATTCAAAACCAAACGGATATCGCATAATTTCGTTTGGATCGTGTAGAGGACGTACAGGCCTTTTACAGTTATTTTACCACTGACAGCAACCCAAGCAGCAAGCGACTACCTACCAGCAACCTTATTGCAACGATTATAAAGATCATTATTTTTGTACTTTTCATAATTGGTAGGTACTGCAAAAGAAACTTTATGTCTGACAAATAAAGTTTGTATCAATTTACAATTTGTAACTGTCGTCTGAATGTTGTGACGTATAGCGTTCTGATTCGCGTTCATTGTCCCGTGACCAAAGGCTGTATTAAAATTATTTACTAAATTTTTCAAAAATTATTATTAAGTTAAAATCATTTATATAAAATTAAGTTGATTTTGATATTTTTAGCTCTCAACCATTCTACAATACAAAATTCATAACATATTTTTGTTACTGTCATTGTAGCCTATTCTCATGATATTTTGTTTAACGAGTCGCAACTTTACTGATGGCAAATGCGAAATGATGTTGAATTAAATGAGTAATCATTGCCACATTAAACGATATACAGAATTACAGGGCTATGAGAATAATTTACACAGGTAGATTTACACATCTATTAATTCGGTTTATTATCGAAACATCGTATTCAGCGGACTGATGCAGTTTTAGGATGTCACTTCATCTGACCAGTTATCACTGAGTGTAAACGATGTTACAGAAGTTCAGATAACCGCTCCAACTGCAAGAAAGATAGGTCTAAATGTGTAAAGAACGGTCATACCTTTGAAAGGTAGATCTACAATATTTTATGATAGATAAAAAGGTTGCCCAAATTAAATGGGACAGTGCGACCGGGTCGCGGCAGACCACGTAGGAGATGGCGGGAAGAACTGGATAGGTTCCGTCAAAACTGGGAGGAGGACGCGCGGGCTCGCGAAAGATGGAAGGAGTGGAGGGAGGCCTTTGCCCAGCAGTGGGACAGCATAGACTAAAGAAAAAAAATGTCTTTAACCATGACCTCCTTCACTGTCGCAGATTATCGACGACTAATGTCACTGACGCTTATCTTATGTTACACGTAGGTACTTGCTCCCCTATCTATCGTATCAGAGTAATCAAAGCATGACTTATTGTTACTCATCAATATTAGGGAATATCTAGAGACACGACAAATCTAACTACCTTGGATGTCGTTTCAGATACGTCACATTGGACGACGCGAAGCTGTGAGATTCAGACACTCTACGTTAGCTTTAAGGATTTGGAATGGCAGGTTCGTGGGTTAAACTAAAACTACAATTCGAAGAAGTCAAACATAGAGTAGGAAGCCCGTAAGTAGTAGGCTAGGTGACTAAGTGGAGCAACGTTCTATGCAGGGTATCTGGTAATCTGCCAGGGTTACGAGCATGTCCGAAAGGGATATCGTGTGGCCCTGGCACACAGGCATCGAAGGAACACTGGTGGGTTTTAGTCTCCCGCTCCACCAAGAGCGGGAGAAGTTATTTGATAATTTCCCACCAAAAAAAAAAAAAAGGGTATCTGGTAATAGCTGGGTGAGTGTAGCCAAGGAGCGAGTTAATGGCATCTTGCTAGGGAGAGAGTTCATGTCAGTGGCCTCATATACAATGATAGCTGCGCCCCGCGGTTTCACCCGCGTAACTCTCGATCCCGTGGGAATATCGGGATAAAAAGTAGCCATATAGGCTACTTTTTCCAGGGTGTCAGCTACCTCCATACAATATTTTATCAAAATTGGTCTAGCCGTTTGAGTGTGAAGAAGTAACAAACACACTCACAAACTTTCACCCTTATAATATTAGTGTGATTATTTTAAAACTATGATTTCTCCTATGATATTCATTGAAATCAAATGATGTCAAAGGAAATTTGGTTCAAAATTAAATACTTGTGATGATTAACGTATTTATTTGGATAAGGATTACTATCATGTTTATAAAAACACCCTCGGAAATTATGCATTATTTTGGAACAAATTTGATTACCATAAAAAGTTTATGTGGTTGTGTGAGTAAGTCAACATAGACATAATGCTGCCGGGGACTTTTTTTTTGAACTTTTAAAGAGAAACAATTCCGT
This sequence comes from Tiliacea citrago, assembly GCA_963921375.1. Lineage (NCBI taxonomy): Eukaryota > Metazoa > Arthropoda > Insecta > Lepidoptera > Noctuidae > Tiliacea > Tiliacea citrago. The sequence continues at coordinate 13,440,728 of OY992786.1, read as the reverse complement.
CATACATGATTTTTGCGACCAAATCAAACAAACTCTTCAGCTTTATAATATTAAGTATACATAGATTATAACATAAGGAATCGCATAACATGTCAAGCAAAACAAAATGAAAAAAGCGGTTTTGATGTTCAAGGTGCCTGGATTTTAAATACCTTCTCAGCAAAAATTCAATATTCTAGATAAAGTCAGGATTTTTATCAACACCCGTCATTCTGGCGTCTTGCCTTTGAACTGATTGCTGCGGATTTATGGCGTATTTTAATTTGTATTATAATAAACTATATAGGTTAATAAAATAGGTTATTTGAACTTGTGTCAGGACTGGATCATAGCTCCGGACGGGTACGGCGCGTTCTACTGCAGCGGTGAGTGCAACTTCCCTCTGAACGCGCACAAGAACGCCACCAACCATGCCATCGTGCAAACACTCGTGCATCTACTTAACCCTACCAAGGTTAGTGCTGTTGAAGACTATTATACTTTTTATCTCCTATTAGAATCCTTTTGATAATTCGAATGGATAAGTCCTCACTGATTCGGACTGTGTTCTTGTGACCTTTTTCGTGAAGGTTTCAATAGTTTTCATAGCTTAGTAGACCGCAACTGCATTATTAGCATTTTCGGCAGATTTTCTCCATTTCGGACATTGGGTTCGAGAATTTGAGAAATATTGACGTTTGATAAAAGCGTAGGTATTAACGGGGTTTAACACTTTTGACAACGATTCCCAGTAATTTGAAGCTTCACTAAAGTTGAAACTATTTAACACATAGTCAAATAGACAAATTAATATACCTTGTCGTTTATAACGTGCAAGTGACATTCAACTTTAATTAGTAAAGTGATTACTAGATCACGGGAGGGGTTCGTGGCTAAAATATAATAACAGTCAAACGGGTCGATCTTCAAGGTTAAGCAACGCTTGCTGAGGTCGGTCCGTGGATCCGGGTGACCAACTATTACATACCGAGACCCCTCCGTGCCTCGGAAAGCACGTTAAGCCGTAGGTCCTGGCCGTCATTTGTAAATCTTTGAAGTCGTTACGGATACTCAGAAGCCCGCAAGTCTGACCACCAGTCTTATGAAGGGGTATCTTGTTACCCATACCCAGTAACTGGGTTGGGAAGATCCGATAACCAGTCGCTCCGTGCAATATACTGGTATTCAGCTGCATCTGGTTAGACTGGAAGCCGACCCCAACCTAGTTGGGAAAAGGCTGGGCAGATGATGATGAGAAAAGTAATTACGAGATCGACTACACTAATCATTAAGAACGGTATGAGCTGTGTGAAATGGTGATAAAGTTTGCCATAGTTTTTGAAATTTAGTAGCTTATTATTGTGAAGTGAATATTGTTCAACGATACGAATGTAAAGTCGGTATCAGACGCTTCACTTTTTTTTTTCATTTGAAGTGAAACGTCGGAATACAAAAAGAATGAAAAGTGAAAAATTAATTCTTTAGTGAACTGATCCAACTACTTTGGATTTCGGCAGTCTTCACCGAGTTATCGAAAAAGGAAATTAAAGGAGCAGATGAAAGTTAATTCCTATATAATTAAGGGCAAATTTCACCAATGAACCTGACCGCGATCAGCTCATCTAAACCGAGTTCAAGAGCTGTCAGTGTCAAAATTCCAAAGAAAATAATGACACTGACAGCTTTTAAACGTGGTGTACGTGCTGATCGCGTTCAGTTTCATTGGTGAAATTGGCACTAAGTCGATGTCGTGTGAACATGGAATGAAACAAAAATTAACCTTCACTCGAATGAACTATCCAGCCGATCTATTCTGAAAAAACCTCACCGTGTAAACGTAGGTGAAGTGAGCTTGAAGTGACTTATTAATAGTGTCAATCCCTCACTGACAGTTCACTTCACGCTCACTTCACCTAAGTTTTCACGGTGAGATGGTTACAGAATAGCACTGCAGTTCAATGAAGCGTCTGATATCAGATTTAGTGCCTTCTGGGGGCTAATTACGTAACACACTATCAGTAGCAATCGGTTTCAATTTGACAGTTCAACAACATTCATTGCGTTATTTACGTTGGTGAGCAGACATTTTTTTCTAACATATCAAGCAATGGATTATCAATATACTTCAAAATCATTCCGATTGTGATACAAACTGTGTTAAGCAATTAGGCTGCAGTTCTTGTATTAGCATTTGAAACTATTGTAGGTTCCAAAGCCGTCGTGTGCGCCGATCAAGCTGTCCCCCATATCGGTGCTGTACTACACGGACGACTCAAACGTGATCCTGCGCAAGTACAAGAACATGGTGGTCAAGAGCTGCGGCTGCCATTGACCGAACAAATGTATTCAACAAAACACTAGTCTCTTAACATTACGCTTCTAAATAAATTAAGTTGAAGCTGTAGTTTACACATTAATTAGCGTAAATTTGTGCCAATTTAAGTAAACGTCCATGTTTTCATATTGAGATAATTATACTTATGATTAATTATAAAAGCAGGGAAAATCTAGGAGCCGCGTCTTGCATTTCTCTATGATAATAAGATGACCATCCCTTGCATTAAATAATATTTAAGGGTGTATTAATGAATAATTACGTATTTTTAAACCCAGTGATGAATATTTTATTGTAATTACGTCTAATGGTGATTGTTTTTTTTTTACAATACCTAATGAATCAACATAACATGACATCACGCCTCTAATCCCCGAAGGGATAGGCAGAGGAGTACCTATACACCCTCATTTCGCCAGTTATGTTAAATATAAAAAAAACAAATTATCAATCAATCAAATTATTTCATAATAAATCATTAAAGGACCGACGCTTATAATGTTTTTTCTATTTAGGTCACAGAGACAGTTGAAAGAGTATAAAGTACAATAAAACCTTCGTATTGCTTGGAAACAAAATTAGCATTTTTATAACTGAATCATTCATTGACTTGTTCATCTGAGAGATCGAAATGTGTTGTTTTGCTGTTGCGCTGTTTCCGTCTCGAAGAACATATCTTTCATCTGTCTCAATTTTAAGTCATTGTATGATGAAATGTAATTTTAACGACATATTTTTTTGTATTAACGTTTATTTTATTTGTCAAGAACTGATAATAATCAATGTACCTAGTTTATATGCGGAAAAACGATCTGCTTACTCGTCTAGATTTATCGATTTATACGTACAAAGAATAATATTTACCGTATTGCGAATATTTTCATACAAATTGATACACGTGCCCCACGTTGAGAACATTGAATTTTAATAATATTTTTTTTTTTTTATTCTATTTTATTTAGGGACTTTTATAATCGCAATGCGTATGACAATCCCATCTTACCCTAATTACTTATATAATTGAAAGATACACGCTGCTATGTATTATATTCGGGCCATGAACTTAAACAGACTCTTCGCATCATCACCATTTGGTTGAGACAAAATTATATGAGATGTGCCTAAATGAAGTCGGTTCAAACTCAACACCCGCAACACATCATTTCTATCAGACTCATATCGAACACAGTCCATCAATAAGTGATGTAAGTCTTCCACAACTCCACAGTCCACACAATTAGGCGAGTTGGTTTTTTTCATCATGTATGCAAACTTATTACATGGAATGTGTCCAGATCTGAGTCTATGAGCTGTAACAACTAATTTTCTGTTTAAATTACTATTTATGAACCAGGGCACACGAAACGGCTGACCCTGCATTGTTTTATACCAGATCCCTTTTTCCAATGAACGTTTATCAAAATACTCCTTCCAATCATAGTAACACTTCTTTTTAAATTTAGAAAAAAACTTCTGCATAATAACTTTATGTATACCTACCTATATATTTTGTATGCACTATTTATTGTGCTCGTGTCAAGTGTCGATTACCGTGAGCACAATGTGAAATAGGTACTAATGATGCTCTATTTGTTGTTCAGTATACAGGGTGCTTAAATGCAGGTAAAGCTGAGGTGCAAGTAGGTATCCTTCTAACTTAACGGGAAGTACTTCTAAGGTGTACTCCTCATTATTACGAAGTAACCTATGCCTTGCCTATTATGCTGAATATCAGGATGAGAACCAGTCCGATATCATTTAAAGTGAAGGCACGGGAATATATTCGTAAGAAGTTGGCAGAATCATCTCAGCGCTGATTTGTTTTCTCCTCTACCAATCGTTATTTCTCCTGGCACTTTTTTATTTTGTTTATGTATTTGTCTATGTATTGGTATTTTTTTTTCGAGTTGTCTATCCCTTACGTTGCACCTGCCAAGTTTTGTCTCAGCGTCACCTTAAGGTTGTCTGGTAGAAAATGCCCCAGGCATTAAGTCCAAATTTGTACAGTATTTTTTTTTAACTTGTGCATAAAGTTTTAATAAATAAAATAAATAAATATGCTGGGGTATGTATTATTCTTAGGGCGTATTTCACCAATCCAACTGAACGCGGTCAGCACATATAAACCGTGTCCAAAATCTGTCAGTGCCATCAATAGCCTGACTATTTGCTTTCTTAATTCAAAAATTCAATCCCCAAGAAATGGTGGAAAATTGATACGTACGAGTATAAGGACAAAAATTTCTGATTTGTTAACTGTAAGTTTTGATAAATATTTTTTACGTGTTTTTATTACCTACAGAGCAAAGCTAAGCTAAGCTACCTCCTAGCTAGTTTATGCTCTTATCTGATCTACTTAGATTTTGCAGGTTTTTTTTAATTTAAGTTTACTAGATGCGTTAATACTTATGTCTATGGACTGTTTACTAATGCAACGTTCCAAGTATAAGTACTAGGAACTTTGTGTTTGTAGTAAATCGATTACTGATAAGAATATAAGTAGTGGATTGTTGTTAAGTACTGTAGTGTTGCAAGTCAACATTATGCATCGATAAGGCCACGTTTACTCGGCGTAAGATAATATTGCACATCACTTTAGATTAATTGAACCTCTACCTGAAGAGTCAGGCTCAAGTTTATAATCATCATTGACTTATGAGTGAAGTAATAAAGATCTGTTTTGGTGTAGGGTGTGCTGACGTCCTTCGGACGTGCGTCAGAAAGTTTCTGACAAGTAATCGTACAATGTGCAACCGGCTTAATTTGTCAAAAAAAAACGTATTTGTAATTGAATCTACTTTTGGATACGGCAGCTATTTGTGAATCCTGTTTCACAATGTTATTAAACTTAATTATGTACCTTTTGTTTGTACACTAATTATTGTCTTAATGTTATTTTGCGTTGAAACTCGTTATGTATCAATCTGTATTTTACTTTAGCTAAGTAATATAAGTGCCAATCGAATAAGTCATTTTTTGTATTGAATATTTACACGTCTTAGTTATTATTATGTACAATTATATGAATTTAAGCGGTTTAAGATGTAAAATTTTATAATTAAAAGAGGATACTTTTTAATATGTTATTTTTATTCGCGATTGATTATTATAATATAGCCTGTTATTTTTTATGGCATGTGATGAGGAGGGAGGACACGCATGTGGCTGAAAGAGTGATGAATATAAATGTGGATGGGTGGATAGGAAGAGGAAGGCCAAGGAAAAGATGGATGGATTGTGTGAAGAATGATATGAAAGAGAAGTGAGTGAATGACAGCGTGACAGCTGACAGGGGAGAATGGAAGTAGAAAACGTGTTGCGCCGACTCCAAGCAACATGTGATAAGGGCAGCAAGATGATGATTTTTATTCACGACTAGCTTTACCCGGCGCGGCGTCGCACGGGTAGCACTAAGTATCTACCCTACCCTACCTGCCTGCCCTACCTAGCTACCCTACCTACCTTCACTGCTTACCTACCTACCTACCGTACCTACCCACCCTACCTACCTACCCTACCTACCTACGTACCAATCCTACCTACCTACCTTACCTACATACCTACCCTACGAACCTGCCCCACCTACCTACCTACCCTTCCTACCTACAACCGACCCTACCTACCTACCTACCCTTCCTACCTACAACCGACCCTACCTACCTTTTTTAGGGTTCCGTACCCAAAGGGTAAAACGGGAACCCTATTACTAAGGCTCCGCCGTCTGTCTGTCTGTCTGTCCGTCTGTCACCAGGCTGTATCTCATGAACCGTGATAGTTAGACAGTTGAAATTTTCACAGATGATGTATTTTGGTGGCCGCTATAGCAACAAATACTAAACACTAGAAAAACATAAATATTTAAGGGGACTCCCATACAACAAACGTGATTTTATGGCGCGTTTTTGCTCGATATTGATAACGGCAACAGGTAAACGCTTGAAATATGCACAGAATATTTAGTTATATATTCACTTTAAAAATAAATAATTAAATTAAAATAAAACAAATATTTAAGGGGGGCTCCCATACAACAAACGTGCTTTTTTTTTGCCGTTTTTATAGATAATTGTACGGAACCCTTCTTGCGCGATTCCGACTAGCATTTGGCCGGTTTTTTTATAGATAATTTTAATTTCATTAAACATTATTATTTATTGATTTATTTACAATTTTCTAAAATACTTAGCATCTTGGAGCAACCTGTACAGTTGCAATTAGCCGGGGTCATGGATCATAACATCGAATCAATGAAATTAAAACAAATAACGTGCAAGGAGTAGGCGAATTGAAGGAAAGAGAGAGCTTTATTATTTAGTTTGTTTATTTTTTTTTATTTTTCAAATTTATGTGTCAGATTAATGTCGCCACTATAGCGGCACGCTGTATATAGAGAATCTATATACAGCGTGCCGCGTTTAACTTTAGCCCCGGATATCCCACGTTTTTTAAATCACAGACATACCTAGCACGAACAGCTTTTGACGACCACATTATTCTCTTGCCTTTACCCCAATTTATTTGGGGTCGGCGCAACAATTTTCTTCTTCCATACTTCTCTATTAGTCGTCATCTCAGTAGTCAGTGTAGTCACAATTACAACACATATTCAATATTACAGGGGTTGTTTTCCGCACTTAGTCCTTCAGATGGACCATTGTGCGTGGACTATGGTGACCGTCGGTGGTTATTCCAACCAGCCCACATCCCTCGAGAAGTTGATCACATTCTCCTGGTCTGTTAAGAACATCTGCGAAGAATCTGGGTACCCCGAGGGTTTCTGTTCTAATCTGGGTGACGCCTGTGCATTCAAAGAGTACATGTGCAACAGTCTCCTCAGCTTCCATGCAAGCCCTGCACAAAGGACTGTCCGTTATGCCTATTGTGTGGAAGTGTTTGTTTAGTGAGCAGTGTCCCGTGATGGTCCCGGTCACCAGGAGGGTTCCTGTTATATTAAGTCTAAAGGCAGCCAGGGCCGTCTCCTCTCGCACGATGAGGTGTAGCGGCATTCCAAGCATTGCCTGTAGGGCGGCAGTGGGCGTAGTTTTCAAACAGCTAGTGATTGCTAGTATTGCTACACAAGCCAACCGCTGCAGTTTTAGTTTGGGGATCTCTTTGGGCTGTTCTCAGGTCTTTCCTGGGCCACCAGACTAGTGAGCCGTGTGTTATAATTGGTCGGATGACTGTGGTGTGTACCCAGTAAGTGATCATGGGGCTAATACCCCAATTCCTGCCAAGCAGTCGCTTGCGCACTGCCACAGGGATATGCTGGCTTTTGTAGTGATGTAGTCTGTATGTGCACAAATAAAGATTGATTGATGTTTTGCTCAATTCAGCTGTTTGTTCAAAAAGATGCCCAGGTATTTGGTTTCAGTTAATATGCTTAGGGTAGTTCCAAAGAATCGTGGTAGTTATAGTGTCGTCAATTTCCTCTTTTTTGTGAAGAGAATCAGTTCGGTTTTTGTAGGGTACACTGATAGTTGGTATTTATTGCACCAGTCCTCTACTGTTGCCACCAAGGCTTGGCGCATAGGGTATTTTCGTGGGTGCCATTTATTATTATGGTCATGTCGTCGGCGTAGCCTAGGGAGAAGAAACCTTTGTCATTGAGAGTATTGATGAGGCTGTCAACAACCAAGTTCCATAAAAGCGGCGAGACGACACCCTCTTGCGGGCAGCCCTTCGCCACTATGACTCTAGTAGTCATATGCCTTTCTAGTCACATGATATCATCTTTCACACAGTCCATCCATCATTTCTCCGGTCTTTCCCTACTGTTATAGCCATCCATATTCATACTCAAAACTTTCCTCACGACATTTTCCTCATTCGTCCGTATCACATGCCTATACCATGACAACTGATTTCAATACAACTTTTCAGTCATCGGTGCCACTTGCATATTTCCTCTTATACATTATACTCATTCATAATTATATCCATGCGCGTAACAAAACATAGAGTCCTCTTAGCATTCTTATTTCAGCTGCATGTTAGCCTTTCATTTATCCCTTTTGTGGCCCAAAGTTCTGATACATAGAGCTTTCGATAACCTGTCTAAACAAATATTTTGAACATTATAATGTATAAACACGTATTGGCGCATAGTGTTATGAGTAGTTACCTACCTATTTACCTGTAATTCTAGGAAGTTAGTCTATTTGCACTGCTAGCCACTGCCATCAGATTTAGGTAAACCCCCAGATAAGCAGTAGTGTTTACAACCTACCTGTTTAAAATAATAGATCAATTCTAAAACTACAAACTTCTGGCAAATTAGCTTTTATGGTTTAAAACTGAACTGACAACTAAACTATTCATCACAAACCTAAAATTTACTTATTTTGTCTCATAGTCATATGGGAGTGGGGTCTACCACCATCCCTTATATTAATTGCATTTCAGTGTGGCACGGGAACTATAGATGAGGGGTACGGGTAGCTCCCCAGCAATTTGTTTACTGATAGAAAAGCTATCGTAGCTCAGACAAATCGGACGTTTGAGTGGTTGGATGCGTGTTCATTTTTAACACAGCGAAACCACCACCACTTCCGTTCTGTTTGGCATGGGAATTTCTGTCAGTAGGAGTAGGTAATGGGATGTTATCAGGCTATAATAGCTTGATCGCATCTGATCGATCGGTTAAATTTTGATCATTCTGTATATCATCGATTTGATAAAATATGAAATATTGAAATATGTAGGCGTCCTAGCAAAAAGGGTCCAGTTCTCGACAATTCGTTTCCAAGATATACGCAGTTTTGTAAAGTTAGGTGAAAAATGGCCTTTCGCGATTTTAATTGATTATTAATTAATGCTCAATTATCTACAAAATCGCGTAGTTTTTCTCAGTTTCAACTTCAAATGTCTGATAAAAAAAATAGTGCCAGTTTTCGTTTTTTTTTTATCCTTATTATCTATTCTAGATACCGAATCTAGTCTTAACTCAATACTACTGGACCCTTTTTACTTGGACTTCCATATATTTACTATTTAGGATACCTAGTACACGAGAATGTGGTTAAAAGATATTTCGCAAATACCCGAAAAACATTAAGTTTTGCAAAGTTTCAGTTCAGGTGGATGACATAATGATACACAATTTATTGTAACCTAGTTTAACGTTGATTTGGTACAAATATACCAATAAGACAATGCGAATATTTCGCAGTCAGCAGTGAATGCGGACCTTATATAACGTTGTTAAGTACCTATATGTTTTGCAAACTGGCCGACAAAGCCGTACTTAGGTAATAATTAATTAATTTATTCATTTACCGTCCCTTAAGCCACTTTGCATGTGCATGGAATTTTATATGAATGTAATGTCGTATAAAACATGGATCATAATATAGATGTTTTATTATAGTAATGTATACTTACTCAGAAAGAATTATAGTCTTTTTGTTACGTATAGCGCGTGTAGGGACCATACTTACGTGTTCTACATAATTACAATGTATCTGTGTATCATGACTCATTTCATATTTTTTTTAGCCTAAATGAAATCAGTTATCAATACTCGTATAATATCAATGATACGAATAGAATATTTGTTTACACTTTAAATTCTAAGTATACAATCAGTCGTTTCATGTTTTTATCGGCAGATATCTGATAAACATTTGAGTAGACGTCTTTGTACAATGTGTACGCGTGAGTCGCGACGAGTCAATTTGTACATATTGTGAAGGAGTAGAGACCACCGTTTAACAATAATATTGAAAACTTTGTATTTTTTAATTGAAATCAAATAGTGTGAATAGAGTGGCTTAAGTGATTGAGTGCTGGGTTGTTTCGTGTCTGGGTATCGAAAAATAAAAGAATACCGCTATTGTAACAAAAGCTCTGGGTCGCGTCACCGACGGGCGGACGGCTTCAAGGGCGCAGCAGCCTCCACCGGCCGGTGCTGATCACACTGGAACAAGTCGCAAACTCGCGATCGCGCGAAGCCGCATCATTGCGCCGCCGACGCTTTGCCACAACACACGTTTCGCACGTCTGGCTTCGAAAATAAACAATGCTCAGCACGCCGATCGACACTCACCACCTGTTGTGAACATTTGTATGTGGATATCGGCGCCCCGAGCTCCGGGTCTTTTAATAACAATGTGGCTTCTAACTGTTATGAGTGCAATTGTCTACGCCAGTGCCGATGTCATCCAGGAAGCCAAGGTGTTTCATAAGTGTTGTCCGAAGAGTCAAAGTTTAGTAAAAGTGTCAGACGTTGAAGACTTTGGAGTCTCCTACCAGTGTTTAGATCGTGAAAGTGCTCAGAACAGTTACAACATAAGTATTACTCCCCTTTTTGTTGGCGAACATGTACCGGTGCAGCACGGCATACCTGCAGAGTGTGATGAATTGCAAATGGTGCAGATGACATCGTCAGAATTAGATAATCGGTTACAAGATTTAGGTAGCTGTTACGACAGGCTTGTGTTAGAAGTTGTGAACGGCACATTGAAACCAAGCATTCCTGAAGTTGTAGGATTAAGCTGTATTAAAAATGAAACATTGAAGACACCAAGAGACAAACTAATTGTACATCACTACCGGAAGTGTTGTCCGAGAGGACAGAGTTACGATAGTAATTTCCATTTGTGTAGAAATACTGACGACAACAATTCAGAAGATTGGCTAATAAAGCGCTTGAAAATGAATGATAATGATATTTATGAAGTTGATAATGGACTGAATTGTAAATCGGACGAGTATGGTGTGGAACTGAGAGAGACTTTCTTTTCACTTGAAGTAGATGGAAGCAGTCTAAAGGCTTTAAGTAAAAAAGGAGACGGGGGTGGTGACGCCCCGCCAGGAGAGTGGTGCGCGGACCGGGAGTTCTACGGTGATGAGCTGGTCGCTCGCGTGTGCTCTCGTGATTGTTCTCAATATGGTGCATTCGGTGTGAGGAAGTGCTGTCCCATCGGATACCACTACAAACCTCGCCGTTGTGGCAGCTTTGTTAGCAGATGTGTGCCAAACGTGGACGACGTCTTTTTTAACGTATCGGACTATCTAGAGCCTTTGCAACGTAAAGATGAAGATATAACAGGTACGCTTTTTGCTTATGTCGAGTCCTTCTGCTTTATCTTATGAATGATTACGAATAGCTCATTCCAAAGTAAACATATTAGCAAGTCGGCTAGGTGGCAGTTCAGGGTGCAAACGCACATTAAAATCGGAACTCGTATAGGCTATTTTAGCACCCTAAAATAAAAACAAACTACTAAAAAACTTGATAATTATAATTTATGTCTATAAAAAAATGTTATCAGCGGCGCGTATACACCATATATCCCTTACCACCATGCAATGATAGCAGACGTTGATTAGGTACTTATGCTAAAACATGATAGCAGTTAAATTAAATGAAGTGCCAACATTTGCTATCATTAGGTATCATTTTCCCACATATTGCTTGTGCTAATTGGAAACAAATGATAAATGATTTATTTCTGTAAGTAGGTTTGTACAAACACTTTTACACGTCAATCATATTAAAAAAAACTACATGAGGTCGGCGTTTCGTATCCGACTACTCTGAGAAGAAAGGCCGAAACAAACTCAGAGGTCACAGTCTCTTTTTAAAGTCCAGACATAATCTTGGTCAGATCATGTGAAGACCATGTAGATTGGTGCCTGAAATGATCTTTTGACGAAAGAACCACACAGGTTGAGGGGACCTGTCCAGTCAGTGCACGCATTTGTCAGTAGTCGTGCAGCTCAACTAAGAACTTAAGGAGCTCAACGATTCAACGAACAATACCAAAGAAAGGACATTTGGGTAGGCCGCATAAAATCACTCAAACTGCCAGACTATGATAAAAACTAAATGAGAAAAAAAAGGAAAATGAACAAAAACCCACATAGTCTTCACATTTACAATACTTAAAACAATATAATACTTAACAAAGTAAATATTCATGTCATTGTATATATAAAATTAATCACTGTCAATGTGTATATAAAATACGGATATAATCTTGGTCAGATCATTTGAGAACCATGTAGATTGGTGTCTGACATGGTCTTTTGACGAAAGAACCACACAGATTTGAGTGGACCTGTCCAGTCAGTGCACGCATTTGTCAGTTATCGTGCAGCTCAACTCAAAACTTAAGGAGCTCAGCGATTCGACGAACAATACCAAAGAAAGGACAATTGGTTAGGCCGCATAAAGTACTCAAACTGCCAGACCTGCATAAATTTTTTTTTTGTTTGAGAATAAAAATAAAAAAACAAATCACATAGTCCTCACATTCATAATAATTAAAATAATATAATACTTTACAAAGTAAATATTCATGTCATAGTTTAGGTATTAAAAAATTTCAATAAAAAAATAGTATAAATAGTTGGCAAAAAAAATCAAATCAAAATTCACTGTAAATTGGAGCAGCTCAATCCCAAGCCTTTTTGTCCTCAATAAAGTCTTTAACAGTATAAAATGCTTTCTGGCACAGTTTCCGTTTTATAAAACATTTGAATTTATTAAGGCTTAATTCTTGAATATGGCTAGGAAGTTTATTATAAAAACGTATACACTTATAAATAGTTGGCAAAAAAAATCAAATCAAGATTCACTGTAAATTGGAGCAGCTCAATCCCAAGCCTTTTTGTCCTCAATAAAGTCTTTAACAGTATAAAATGCTTTCTGGCACAGTTTCCGTTTTATAAAACATTTGAATTTATTAAGGCTTAATTCTTGAATATGGCTAGGAAGTTTATTATAAAAACGTATACACTGGCATCTAAACGAGCCACCTATTTTTTTAAGCCTGGTTTTAGGAACAACAAATTTGTGCTTGTTCCTAGTATTTACATTATGGATATCACTGTATTTTTTAAACAGATTAATATTTTTATGTGCATACAATAGATTTTCATAAATATACTGAGAAGCTACAGTCAGTATATTAATCTCTTTAAATTTGTCTCTGAGGGAGTGTCTGGGACTTCATTTATAAATTGCACGAATTGCTCTTTTTAGTAAAACATAAATTGTCTGAATGTCGGCGGCATTTCCCCACAACAGAATACCGTACGACATTACACTATGAAAATAACTAAAGTATACTAAGCGGGCTGTCTCTAAATCAGTTAAATCACGAATTTTTCTAACGGCGTATGCTGCAGAGCTAAGCTTTTTCGACAATTTATCAACTTATCAATTTATCAACAAAGGAAAACGTTTACAAACAATTTGAGGTTGTTATGTGGACGCACCATTCCATCAAGCTGACAGTTCAAATTCACCTGTTATTTATTGGATAATAATTTTCCAGGCGACTAATAACTTAAAGGGCGACTAACTATTTGCTACTAAAATAATATCTTGGCGACTAATAACTTAAAGGGCGACTAACTATTTGCTACTAAAATAATAACTTGGCAGCGATTCAATATTATTTCTTAATCGCTGCAAAGTCATCTACTGTTATTGAATCATTTGGGTTAGGTTAGGTTAGAACAGTAACCATTAACAAGCGAAGGCGAGCGAGCGAAACGAGAGTGCCGCGGCAGCGGCCGCCGAGCGCCAGATCCCCTCTATTGTTGGTAAATTCAGTTACCAAAACAAAAATTCGATGCCAGTTTAAATTAAAATAAAGCTAAAAACTGATTATTGAGCTGCTACTTTCTACTTAAAATAATACTTCGCTGTAGCTGCCAACCTATTATTTTTGCTACCGGCTTTAATTATTTTTTAATCCCAAATTCAGATTAATTTGTCGCCGTGTTAAATACATGCCTTATTTATTTATCTTATGAATTATATCAATGACATAGAGTAAGATAAGATCCCGTTCACTATAGGATTGATACTTTAAGATCGTATGTATTTTTTTTTAAATCTCACTTGGCATAAGTAGGCGTAAACGGTAGAATGCTTAAATATTTTGTTCGAGATCAGGTTAAATAAAATCACAATATAAAAATTACTGAAATTATTATTTTTTCAAGTACAACATAACAAATTAAAGAATTCCTAAAAAAATATAACTTAAACCGGTAAAGCATTTTTATCCCTGCGTTCAATCACCCCACTGGTGAGATAATTCATCCTTACGCGATGTGATCAAGAAAGTAGTACTTAAGTATTAGTTTTCTAAAGTATCTAAACCTACGAACTATTTTAAGACAATTACTAAACTATCACAAGATTGTTTCCATTTACATACCTACGTCTACCACTCATTAGAGATAATATCATGTCTATCGATCATTCATTATCTTTATTGCTTTGCAGAAAAAATAACCGAAATAAAAATATTGCTGGAAATCTCAATAAAATCAATTGCATATTACATTCGGTATTCATATTCTACTCTCAAGAAATCCCCATAAAAAACCCAGGCCTTAACTGATGCCTTAGATGCATGGAGACGGAATAAAACAAAGTTTAAATCATACAATACAGTAGTGTTACGTACTTATAATATTAGTAAAAACCTGTCAAAAAAATTCTCATTTATAGCTATCAAATTGGTTTCCACTTGCTGAATAGGCAAATCAACGCAAATACTGGCTAACATTTTGATGAACAGGGGACTATTTTTTCAAAATATTAGCCTGTATCTGCGTTTTACGAGAGATACTGGATGAGACGGGATGGCCGTGAACTATTGCCGCTGTAGAAAAAGCAAAGATATACATTTCCAGTATAAGCTGACCTCTCATTTTACGGAAATCCTATACAATGCGTGATCAGCTTATACTGGAAATATATAGCTTGATATATAGCCGTGTGTACATATTCTTTTTCCACAAAGAGGCAATAACTACAGCTTGCCCGTACTTATGAAAAGGGAAATAACATTGCTTATGTTTCTAGATGTCCTCGGGATTCGCACTGACTTGCACTGCCACGAGGGTCGAGTGGTGCTGAACAAGTCTGTGGAACGGGATCGGCACCGGTTGACTTCCGACGGGCGACTGATCTCGCCTATCAGCGTCGGCGATTCCTATTGTTTCGAGGCCTTTGATAGCCGCAGCTGCCCTGATGGCAATATCTTCGTCACTGCAGTCAATTGTTTCGTAAAGGGTCCAGACGTGAAGAACTTCCAAATGTCCTTCATCGTAAGTCTTAAGTGCTCATTCATCACGATTACTACACACTTAATTGATTTTCACGATTTCATAATATCTTCAAACGAAAAATTGATGATTGACTCCTAAAGTTGTTGAGATTATGTGACGGAAATAGTTGTTTTTATGAATCCGATACATTTTTTAAGTTTATTTAGGTTGGTCAGCGAGTCAATAGATCACACGAACGGATTGATTCGTTGCTGATAAACAAACGGTCAGTGACTAAGCTTTCGGGAAATTACTTAACAAGCGATGAAGCGATTATTACATTTATATGAATAGAATAAGGTTTACAAAACACCTCCAGTTCTTAGTAAAGTTATTATTTTTCGTGTCACCACCTTCCTCTAACGCAGCCGTTTAGGTAAACGCCCTGACTCTCTCAGTGTTTGCTTAAGTCCATGTTTAGGTTTATATCGGTGGTGGGCCATGAGGCAACCATCAGCCAGAAACATAAATAAAGGAGGAGCGAACCGGGGCCGTGACGTCATTGCGCGGCGGGTAATCATAACCCTCTGTTAATTTCTCTGTTCACACATTGTAATATGATAAGTAGGATTTGACAGATTAGGGAGCTGTTAATGTTATGTGAAAATAAACCAGAAAATACATTTACACATAATATCTGTGGTATTCAACAGTAGCGAAGCTATAATTTTTATTAGAGGTAAGCCAAAGAAAATGTTGTTCAGTTCTCATAAACTCCAGATAACATCAAAATTAATTTATTCAAACATTTTATTCATTCATTTACTCTCTAAATTTAACGCCATCTAGGGTCTAAATTCTTTGTTTAGTCAAACAATTTAGGCATTTTTGTAATGTTTTTAATCATAATTGATTTTTTAAACTGGTATATATTTGTAATGTAATGTGATGTGATTGATACACACAAGTGTAAGAAGACTGGTTGTTCCGAAGGGAAGCCGAAAGGAATCGGGTAGTATGGAGGCTGCGCCCCTGGTACTCAATGGTGCTATTTTCAAATAATCTCCCGAAGAATGAATTCTTTGTTTGGTTAAAAGTAAATTGTCAAAGAGTATTTCTATTTTTTTAAAAGGGCGGTCCTTTCAGATAAATAAGATGAACCGGTGGGTGTGTGTGCGGATTCAGTTTCAGTGCTCATTCAATTGAACTTTTCCTATAGCATAATTTTTGAATAAATCAATTTATTTGCATGCAGAATTGAAAAATATTAAATATACTTAATTCAATTAATTTCTTGGTCATGTGTTTATGTAGGTAAGAAGCAGATATATTTTTAGTAAAAATGACCACACTTGACTTTTTGTGTATTTGATTAAGTGATTTACACCTACGATCTAAATCGTTGATGACGGTACTCAGAACTATGTACAGTCGCCAGCACATGGTTATACCTAACTGTAAAATTTCTCCAAATGTTTTAAACCTTAAAATGTTAATGGTTAAGAATTGAATTAGAAAATTTGACGATTTGTGGTAACTTTACGTGCTGGCGATTGTACCACATAATCTGGGAAACTTCTTCAGTAATTATTTAAAACAACAAAAATAAATATCCACAAAGTCAAATCTATTCACTTTTTTGATGAACTGACTTCAATCTATCAAACACACACGCACAAAAGGTCCTCTTTTCCATTTATTTGCAAATATCATAACTTAGCTAGCACAACTTCACGCTTGTAAGTACCTATCCCCCAAAGTTTCAGTGAGAAAAGTGTGCACTATACGCACATTTTTCAGTTACATTACATGTAATAGTGGTTGACATGGTTGTGGGTTCAAATCCGGGCAAGTACCAATGTGACTATTTCTGAGTCACTCTGGCAGTCGTTATGGGTCGTCAGAAGCCCAAAAGTCTGACAACCAGTCTTACCAAGGGGTATCGTATTACCCAGTAACTAGGTTGTGGAGGTCAGCTAGGCAGTCGCTCCATGTAAAATACTGGTATTCAGCGCTACATCCGGTTAGACTGGAAGCCGACCCCAGCATAGTTGGGAAAAGGCTAGGCAGATGATGAGATGATGATGATGTAATTTCTGAGTTTATCTTGAACATTTCTGACATTGGTGAAAGAAAACATCGTGAGGAAACCACTGCCTACTCCGAAGCGATAATCCGAAGTATCGGCCAAATGTTCGGCTGTTTCTTGACTTCCAAAGTTTCCTTATTTGACGTTGAATCCTTACGCGACTTCAAGTCACGTTTTTGACTTTGACTTACCTCTTTGACCGTCGTTTTTGAAGTGAAAACTTCTTTCCTGTGCGTTGAGCACTTTTTGGGTGAACAAAAATCATGGAACTCGCGTCATCGTCACCGAACGCTTTCTATGATCTATATGTATACTGTGTATATAAAAAACTTCTTTAGGCGCGTTAAGCATTTTTTGGGTGAACAAAAATCATGGAACTTGTGTCATCGTAACCGAACGCTTTCCATGAGCTATATGTACTCGTATACTGTTTTCACTTCTATCGGCAGTCCCCAAAGACTGCCCCGAATGTTTTTTCTTTTTCTTTCGCCGTAGTCAGCCATAGTCAGCCGTAGTCAAGAAATGGCCGAACATTCGGCCGATACCAACTGCGGAGTTATCTTCTTATACCCCCTGGACTTATGGTTAAATAAGTCTGAAATCACCAACCCATCTTGAACAGCCAGTCGAGTCTTTTTGGGCATCGACTGATTGGCCTTTCAAGCTGCTATCAAATATTAGGCTGTTACTCCACTGAGGCGAACCGGAGGAAAATTAAGCAATACCTTTTACTTTAAGAGGCTCTTCTCAGCTTCATCCGAAGCAGTAAAATCGATGTAGATAACAAGTTTGTCTTTTATATTTCCGTGGCAGCTGATCTGCATCTCCAGCGTGTGCCTGGCGCTGACGCTGGTGGTGTACATGTCGCTGCCGGAGCTGCGAAACCTGCACGGCCGCACGCTCATCTGCCATGTCAGCATGATGCTGCTGGCCTTCACCTGCCTCGCGCGCGTCCAGTACAGCCGCGTGCCCAACGACACCGCCTGCACTGTTCTTGGTAAGTCTTTTTTTAATACCGTATTTCTGGCTATTTTCTTGTGAATCTTTACTCAAGCTTAATGTATTTTACGCGGAAGATAATGTGAGCCTTGTCAGCTTCTAACTAATCATCAACTTGAGGGAAACACCGATCCTAAGGCCGAATTACCTACTTGTCAGAAAGCCACGATCAAATCTCTCGTAAAAGGAAATACAGAAAGTAACAAGCACGTAAATAAAGTGGATGAACGATTAGATTCATTTTATGGTCATGATAAAGAGGTTGTTCGAGCTTCATTCACTTTGTCTGCAGTAAAAAAACAGTTTGGGGTTAAAAGCCTATAAACTGTATCATGACGAAACAGTCTTCCCTCTTATAATAAAGAAAATTTATTGCTTGCGTAAACAAAGCGCATCTAATAATAAACTAAGTAAAAAATGAGTTCACTTTCTGATAATTCCCATCTCTCGATGGCGCGCGAATTCTAATTTAGTTTTAGCGTGGGTTAAATTTTCATTATAATAACGCAAAAGGGAAATTAATGCTCGAAACGAAAAGTGATATTATGTTTCGATGAATGATAGATATAAACACAGTCTGTTTTGAATTAACTTTATCTTATAAGTACTTGATAACATCTGCCTGCAATAAAAATCGAAGATAGAAGTGGCGACGTTATCTAAATCATATTTTAAGGCGTATTATAAAATATACTGTGCTGATGATATAATGCAATTGCATGTAGTTAATGAATACACGATAATTTTGCATCAGAGTTACGTAAATTGCTATATTTACTCTCAACTACACAGTATCCAAATGTTGAGATTGGCACGCTGCACAAATATTATGCAAATGATTCTCAACTAATTTGCACTATATGTCTGTACTAATTAACATACAATAGAACAATAAAACATACGTTATCTCATTTTCCCAAAGACTTTGAGGATTGAGATGTACGCACAATAAAATTAACTTGTTGTGACGTTCTATTTAAATTCAGTTCCGTTTCAAATCTGTTTGCAATAACGATATGGTAGAGCAAGTTTGCTGTTAGGATATTTAGAATATATGGTAATTTTACCACAGCTATACGACCAATCATCATTCTAATTTTCTCTGAACAGTATAAATAGAGTGTCATACTACACCATAATGTTCCATTATTCATGTTTTCTGATAACAGACTGTGTTAGTATTAACAGTAACGGATAGGCAATAGGATATCATGTGATTAGAATTTGTTTTCTTCGTGTTTGAATTCACGTTCAAACTGTTTGTTTCGCGAATGAATGTGTGTCAACGAAAGCTCGCACAACGAATGTTTGCTCTCGGCGAGTACCGTCCATTAAACAAATAATAAAGACTTGGTGCCAGTATGTAACCCTTAGGGACACCATTTATAAAACATCGCTTACTGTCTTTAACTTGTCAAGCATCGACAAATGAAACACAATTAATTATCTATCAATATAATTATAAAATATTTTTGCGAAACTGCCGCGAGTCATGCATCGCTTTCTGAAATAATTGACTGCTAATGTGCATGTAGTATTCGATAGTACTCGTAGCATCAATGTACTGATTGATTATTTCCCAAAATGTGACGTAAATGGCACGACTAAATAAGTCATTGAATCTGAATAACATAATTATGGTGAAGTAAGATCTGATCAATATAAATATTGTTATATAGTTTGTAGTACATAAAGGTTCAAAAAAATAAAATCTATTTAGCTAATAAAAATATACCTGCGTTATCAAGAAAATATATTTAAGTATTGTTTACGTCATCAAAAAAATAAATTGCCTAAACATCCATTCTAAATTGGGCCTCAGTATGGAGTTGGTGAATCAGCCAGTATTCTGTGTTTTTATTAAAATAATAAGTTTTATGTATTGTTAACTCTGACTAAAAATGCTAAAATTTTCATAGCCTAGCAACAATTTGTCAAATGTATATTGTATTTTAAATAAATATTTTCTATATATTGCTACTCTAACGATATCTAAGATAGGTACAAAAAAAACATTTCTATCCGTAAAAAAAAAGTATAAGTAATAAGTATTAGCTAAGAACGGCCAATTAATTGACTGATACATATGACCAATTCATTAGAAACGTCCCTTTCTCTAACGCCAAACCCATAGAGGGTAACCCATTTTATCCAGGCATCACACTGCATAATTTAAAACTGATCTCCTGTGATTCGATTTTAATAGTTGTTACTTTTTAATTTTCCCCTTTACTATAAAAATCCTCTATTTAAATATCTATCTAAATTATGCTCAGTTCCAACATATAGCTACTTATCGGCTGGATTGTGATTAATCAACGTTGACGTAGCAGTGCGTAAGTGAGATAATTTAAGAACCGAAGCAGTTCTCTAGCAACTATGCCAGTCATAGTTGATCCATTACATGGTCGCTCATTGTTTGCACAGGGTACGGGATCTACTTCGGCTTTGTGGCCGCGTTCGCCTGGCTCAACGTCATGTGCTTCGACATCTGGTGGACATTTGGGTAAGTTTTGTTAAGAATCAACACAAACATTTAGACTGACTACAATGCAAATGACGTGTGAATTGAAGATGCCTACATTATGTGTATCATCATGTCCCTCGTCACGATAGTTATGCACATCTACCGCTTACTCAACCCAGTTTAACAGACTGTTAGCCCTTACCATCATTCTCAGTTCGATCACACGCATCTCGATCCAGATGCGTGTGGTCAAAGTGTTATTACAATTGTAAACACTAAACAAATAATTTCCTGCGATCAAAAACTTTACTTCGCACTCCTAATTTCAGATTGAGTACACATCGCGGGCCCAGATAGCGCGTTTGTTTATATCATAACGTTCAAGAAAATATTCGGCCGTGTAATGCGCCAGACGCTGCGATGTCTTGAACAATATTCCGAAGTGTTTCAAAATCAATTTTAGTTGCTATTGTCGGTATATATCGAAAACTTTGCTTCACACGCTGAAAGCTCATATTTCCAAAGATTGACAGCTTTTTATTGAAACTTTTGTGATTCAATGAATGAAGATGTTTTTACTTCAAATGCTGATGTTATTTATTCGTGAAACAGTAGTTATATAGAATAGGTGTAAATGAAATATTGGGTTGTTATAACAAGTCAATCCGGCAGACTACACAACCAGATTTTACGGATGCGTAATGCTGCTATCTGTGCTAGCCGTGGTTTGGCTAGGAATACAGGCGATGCGCCGCGGCGGGCGGCGCTTTCGTGACTGACGGCTCGTTTTTAACCACTTCCAAAAAGGAGGAGGGGTTTTTTATGTATGTTCACCGAATTCTCCGTCAATTGTGGACCGATTTTGTTTTTTTTTTTTTTGAAAGAGTATGCTCCCTAGGTGGTCCCATTGTCACCAAGTCAGAATATGATGAGGGGATCCCATGGAAATCATGGGAAATCCTCAAATTTTATAGGCCCACCTATAGCGATTTGGGTATTTTTTATAGTAACTCGTGAGTTTGCTCTCGGAAAGCACCATTTAGTGAAGTGGGACTGATGATGAAGACCACAGATGGCCACTGGAACTACTTAATAATAAGTTTGTAACGGTTTGCGATTCGATTAGGTACTTTAATATGGTTGCTAAGCATTTTATGCTCCTCACAATGCATATGGTGTGTAGCAGTTCTCCTTATGAGGAGAACTCCTCAACCATTAACGTCACTGCATCGGGAAAGGAAATATTTAGTAAAAGGTGATCCGCAGTTGACATTAGGCTATCGTAACTTTGATAAATTACAAACTGACCCACAAAAAAGTGAAAAATATAATCTTTTTAAAGTTTTTTCGTGAATAGCACAAACAGTTATTTCAATAAACCAAAATTTAATTTTAATTAAAAAAAAAATAACTAGTTTTTTTTTTTTTTTTTTTTAATTATTTCAATTGTAAACGTAGCATTTAAATCTTAATGATTTAAATGCTACGTTTACAATTGAAATAATTTGTGGTACATTAATGTCATCATCATGCTTGGAGTGTTGCTCGTAGTCGTTTGTCGCAATGTGGGTAAATGTTTGTTTTGTCTTAGTTATCGATGAGTTTACACACCGGCTCTTTGATATTTGCACATGGCAAGACCGGGGCCGCGTTAAGACGTTTAAAATAAATATACAAAAATAACAAATACTGCAATGATTTAATGGAAGTTAAACAATGTATTATTATAGCAAATCATTGTTATACTTATGTATTAATCATTTGTACGTAGGTACATTTTTATTGCGCATTTTACGTAATAGGTTTTTGTTATCATGACAGAATGCGTAAAACGACTGAATCACTATGTAAGTTGTCAGCCAATTGATGTTTTATTCCGAGTAAAATTATTTTAATAGCTCCTGGATAAAGCTTTCGCCTTTACGAGTTTTTACTATTGGCATGGTTGGAATTTTGTATTTTTCTAAATAGTATTTTATTGTAATAACATAATAAACTAACTTTTGTTTAGGCACCTAATATTTTGTTCGGCTTGCCCTATTTATTTATTAAAATTTTATGCACAATAAAAAAATACTGTACAAAGCAAAGCCTTTATGCCTGAGGCATTTTCTATTAGTCCACTTTAGGGTGATGCAGAGATAAAACATGACAGAGATACATATATGCACACATGTAAACAAACTTTATCAGGAGAAATATAACTATTGGTAGAGGAGAAAACGAATCCAGTAAATCAGCGTATGACCCCTTATTGTAATGTGTTGAAAGCAGACTACATCCGCTGGGTGGGAAAAGCCGTTGTATGTTTCCGATAAATTTCTATTTCATCAACATGTTTCAGTGGATGTGCCTGACCGAGCGTAGTTATGAATGGGCGTAGGATGAGGATGACATAGATATCTATGCGTCTTAGGTGGGTGATATTGCTTTTTGAGCACGTCCACTATTTCATGCATTCCTCATACACTTGCAGTCCTTCCGGTCTCAACATCTGCGTATCCTTTTCTATGTTGGGGTCGGCTTCCAGTCTAATCGGATGCAGCTGAATACGAGTATTTTACATGGAGCGACTGCCTATCTGACCTCCACAACCCAGTTACAGGGTAACACGATATACCTTAGAAAGCCTGGTTGTCAGACTTTTGGGCTTCTGACGACCCGTAACAACTTTCAAAGATCTACGAATGACAGCCGGGACCAACGGCTTAGCGTGCTTTCCGAGGCACGGAGGAATCTTGGTATGAACAGATGGTCACCAATCCACGGACCAACCGCGGCAAGCGTAGCTTAACCTGATCGATCGACCCGTGCGGCAGTTATTATTTAGCCACAAGCTCCTTCCGGTCTATTCTGTAAAATGTTGTGTCAAGCTCTAGGATCCTGGACTGCTCAGTTCACCTAAGTTTGACATTTAGCAGAATAGTCCGACTGAGCTATAAGATATGCTTGACTATATTGACGGCTCACTTCACGGTAAGATTTTTACAGAATGCAGGCAGGCAGGTCTCAGTATAAGTTCAATGGAAAATTAATAATCTACAAATTATGATATACTTAAATTAAATGTTGATTCACATAGAGCGGTGTATACCATATTGAGGATATCTTTATGGGCTTTCTTAACTTTTCGAACACGTAAATGAGTTTTCTCGTCTGTTCAAAAAGTTAAGAACTTCTGCCCATAAAGATATCCTAAAAATGGTATACACCGCTCTATGTGAATCAACACTAAGTTACTGTATCATTGCGTGGGGTGATGCAGCCAATACAATCCTCATACCAGCTGAAAGAGCCCAACGTGCAGTAATCTAAGTCCTGTTAAGCAAACCATTTAGTTATCCCACTTAGCAAGTTTATTCAGACTTTAAAGTACCAACAGATATGCTTCATGCTATCACACGTAAATATAAAATTATCCCTGACAATAGATGTAAAAACCCTACGCTCAGAAGAAGACTCAAACCCGTTTGTCTCAAAGTTTGTACAAATCCCACCTTTGCACGACGGTATAGCCGTTAGTTAAGCACATTACTATACAACAAAGACATTATATTATTTACTTAACAATAGACGGGACATAGCGAACAAAATCGTAATCCGTGTCATTTGTCCTAGTGGGCAAAAGACGCTCAGTCTAGTGTGGTACTGGTACGCCTGCATGTCAAGTCGCAATTCTCATTCGTGTCCACCAAAAGAAAACACGGAAAATTATTTTCGAAGTATAATGCTTAATTGTGCAATACGGTATTATGAAATTTAGCTTTTATTGAATTTTGCTATAAGCTAGACGGCGTCACTGAGACATGGGACCACAATTTTTCTATGACATTACTTCTGATAGCCTCTCTATAGTATGATCTATCTTAAATCTCTTTGCTATACATATACGGCACAACAAATTAAACATGACTAAGAAAAATATGTTTGAACAAGTTCCAATGCAAACAAAAAATAAAAAAATACCTGCTCCCCCTAAATTATGACAACACGGAAGAATTACTCAAAGGCACCCACCACTCACACATAGGTACACACCTACACTCACCCATACATATATTATCTACACTCACGCAAACCACACATGCCCGGCACATAAATACATACATTTGTATTATTATTGTTATTCATTTAATTTAAACGCCTTTTACTTTCTTCCCCCCGTTTCTTATCTCCACAATTAATTGTATTAGGATAGTTTGTTTTTATAAAGTGCACATTACTAATTTGTAGGTATGAACTATTATTAGATATACATAATGGACGGATGGATGATCCCTGTTACACAGGTTTTTCCTAGCATGAGGGTCATTAATAATTTATTTATTTTGTACCGGGCTATTTCCATGCTTAAATTAAGTGTGACTGTGTATCTGTGTACTTCTATGTCAAATAAATAAATAATCCAATGTTCCGGGACCGAGTCGTTTACAGAACTAAGTTTATTCTTACAGTACTTTCCCAGTTCTATGAATATGCAAAAAGTAGGTCCCTGTTATTTTTATCATTACTATTGTTCTGGTGAATCATTAATTGTTTACCCCGAGTGTAAGTTTGCAAGAGAGTAAACGTAACTATTTCGTTTGCGTTAAAATTTGACCGATATATCATAATGATTCTAATGATTATAATTCTGTAAAGCCATATTTGTTATGGCCGCGAATCTTATTTAGAGCAACATACAACCTGTTACTGACCTGCAAATTGCAAAAAACATAAGAAAATTTGAATTTCGCGGGCTACCTTATCGCATCCCCCTTAAAACGTGTGTGTACAAAGGGCCATAAGCAGTATTGCTATTTATTAAAATGAAGTATCAAGAAACGCCTAGTACCTAGAGTCGCACCAAAATAACGTATTAGTAAGATAATTATGTTAACATTAATCTAGGTAAGGTTAATGTTAACACACGTTATTTTGGTGCGACTCTAGGTCTTAGGCGTTTCTTAACAATAACCTCAGGAAGTGAGTACCTAGGTAGGTACTTAATTAACTCACCATCAATACTGGTTAAGGCCCTTTGTACACTAATTATTCATAAATCTTCATAAGTACCAAAATAACGTATGTTAACGTTATTCTAGGTAAGATTAACGTATTTTGGTACTTATTATGATTTATGAGAAATTATGATTGTCACCACCACTATCGTTTTGTGGATTTAAGAAGCTCCACGTAAATCTACTTAAAATGAATACCTACAAAATTACCAATAAATCCATCTAGAATTAGTTTTAAGAAAGGATTAGTTTTGTAAGCAACAAAATCAGGCACTTTTGTTATTTTTAGTTTTTTTGTTTTACGTTCCTTTTTTTTGGGTGGTAACTTATCAAATAACTTCCCCCGCTCTGGGCGGAGCGGGAAAAGTGTCAGACTTTTACTGACTAAAACCCACCCGTGTTCCTTCAGGTGCCTGTGTGCCCACGGTATCGCTTTCGGACAAACCCGCAACCCTGGCAGGAACTGTATTAAGTTCCTGAATCTTTCAATGAAAGAAAGAAGAAAAGAAGACTAAAAGGCAGCAGATGAAAAAATAATAAAAAAACAAGTAAAGTGCGATGTAGGAGCAGGAAAGTGTGCCTCACGACTGCGTCAAAAAGGCCCAGTTCAGAAAAAAATGCCAGACAACTAGTGCGGAGTGCCTGACGCTGGTTTTCTACTGGACCTGGGAGTGTGAGGGGACGGATGTAAACACTGCAACGTGTGTACGAGTACATGCATACTTAAATAAAAACATTAACAAAAAAATGCAGTGATCATCAAAGCTACCAAGTTATAAGTGGCGTCAGTGTTAGATTGGGACGGTAATGCTGTTTTTTATTCGCCTTCTTTTGTACCCATCATTATCCAAACACGTCGAGATAATAAGGGTACCTAATTGCAAATTAGTTTTTAATAAAAATAAGGTTTTGCACTGTGCAAATCATTTGTAGAAGCAGATATTACATTCATATTCAACTTTCAGCGCATTTTTACAACTGTGAAAATTTTAAATATTTCACCTTGACACAAATTTCTGACAACATTCAATCTGCCTAGCCGTTTCCCAACTTTTTTGGGGTCGGCTTCCAATCTAACCGGATACAGCTGAATACCAGTATTTTACATACTTTGATTGACTTCCACAATCCAGTAACTGGGTAATATTATGATACCCTTTGGTAGGGCTTGGTTGTCAGACTTTCGGGCTTTTGACGACCCGTAAAGACTGTTAAAGATGCACGAATAACAGCTGGGACCAACGGCTTAACGTGCGTTCCGAGGCACGGGGGAATCTCGGTATGTAAAGATGGTCACTCAGCCACGGAACAACCCCGGCAAGCGTTGCTTTACCTGATGGATCGACCCATGCGGCTGTTATTACTTAGCCCCGATCTCCTCCGAAATATCTGACAGCATTATGGGCAAATAATATTAAATTAGTAGGTACAGCTGGCGACAGACAGACATTTAGCAAAAGCTACGACTGTTTTCCAAAATGTCAACTAATTAGACTTTATTACAGAGTGATGTTAAGCTTAATTTGATGGCTTCTAATGTGGGATTGAAAAAGCCAAGCGTGCAGGTGACGATAAGGTCGCGTTAATGAAAACCGGCAGGATCGGAAAACGCACTTTATGTGTCGGCAACTCGGCACTGTGTAGGTGAGGCCTAATTAAGACGCGTCACCGACCACTCCAACAAAATACCGCGAATAATTACATTAAAGAATAAAAATAACGCAAACTTTAATATAAACGAACTGAGAAGGTCGTGTAAGGTCTTCTTTTATTATTAGGGTACCGTAACGTGGTATTATCGAATGATAACTCTCTTGTCGTGGTCTTGAACTGCTTTGATATAGCTACAGCATGTTACGGAAAGGGTATATACATATCAAAGGCACGGATTCATTTGGTGATAACAAACTACATGCAACATTTTCTTAATAATACCTACATACTCGTAATTATAAAGTTAAGAAACATTTAACTAATAAAAATCAAATGTTTCCAATTGCATTCTACACATCACTAGACCAAGTCAGCTGATCGGTAAACGTTTTAATCCATTCGTTTGATCCCGCCGCCTATCGTGCCACCCACGACGGCGACGCCGCGTGTAGTTGCGGCGCCGTGTCGCAGAGCTGTGGCAGGTGTGTGTGTACTAGGCGCACAGAAACAGATAATGGATAATGATACTCGTAGTGCGGTGACACGTTTGTTATGATTTAAATTTAATAAACTATAGAAATAAAAAAAATATCAAACATTTTCAAAGTTATGCTTTTTGAGCTGAAATTTTGTACAGAGCTTCTGAACCAGATGCACTCTTCACCCTGCTTGTATGGATATACCTTTTCCGTAACACGCTGTATAGATATGACTTTAATTGTTTTTGAGATATTACCAAATTCTTGTAGCAATATGTCGTATAGATCTGAATTTTCGTTCATTTTACCTACGGAACCTTTGGCGAGCAAGTTAAACTCGCTCCCAACCACAAATTTAAATGAAATATTGTTGAGTAAGATAACATTCATAAAGCATACGTTGTATGGTAAATGTTAACACGCTACAGTTCTGTTTACAACTTCCTAGTTCAGTTGAAGTATAGGTACATGATTACAAGCACACCCAGGATATCTGTACTTACGTTATAAATAATGAACTTAATATGTTCGGAGCTTTAGTTATCTACGGCTTAATTTTTATCTGAATCCGGGTGCTTGTTATCGTATATTTTGTCACAGTACTTTATCCTCGTGATTAGCTAGTCAATCCCCATGACCCGGCCGACTTAATGGGAGCAGTAAAAACCAATAAAGACCCCATAGTGTACGTGCTATTAGCTCACGTTAGGGCCGTTACGACTTCCATGTTGGCCGTAATCGCCATAAAACTAATGGGCCTAGGATCATTATTATTTTAACAATAAAATTAATGTTACTTACTGATCTCTCTGTGTCTGACAAATCTGTGGTAATGTTTTAATATGCTCGAATATTGAAGAGGTGTTTTATAACTGACATTGTTTAAATACAATGTCAGTGTAGACTTCTCGGTAATAGATGTGATCATTTGAGGATTTCTAAGACGTAATAAAAAAAATATTGTTTGCAGATGTATTAAACTATGTAAATTAGCAAGTACTTTTGTCTCTTTGCTTAAGAATATCATGGAAACTAATGAATCTATTTAATAGGACCTATAATTTTTTACTGGTAAAGTTCAACTTCCCGACAGTTGTTTTTAGAGTTCCGTAGCCAAAAATGGAAAAATGGCAGAAATGGAACCCTTATAAATTTTGTCATGTGCGTCTGTCGTTTCGTCAGTCTGTCCATCCCGTCCGTCCGGATGTTATACAGCCATTTTACTCGTAGACTATTTGTACTATAACGATAAAAATTTGAAAAAAAGAAATTCTAGAAATGTCAGATGAGTTTAAAACGCCCGATTCTACAAATGTCAGATTCTATAATTGCCAGATTATAATAATGCGAGATTCTATAAATGCCAGATTCTATTAATGTCAGATTTTTGTTATAATTGCAATAAAATAATTTCCTTAAGTGCGTGTATAAAAATTTCGCTACTTTAAAAATTCACAATTCTTTCTTGCGAAACAATGGTGTAGTGAAATTACGCAAAAACAATTACCAAGTGTTTCTTCCCAGGTACATGTAAAAAAAAAATCAGTGCACATGAGCGTGTGGGGTATTGTTGAATTCCATAATTATGATAAATATGTAGATTATAACGTTTCTAAGTGATTTTTTTTATTTTAAGTAAATAGTTTTGGAGGTTTTCGGTTACGACCACAGTAATAACTTGGTTATACATAGTTTTTTTCGGGAAATAGGTACCTACTATGAAATACAAACTTTTTTTGCCGCCTATTAAATCGCTAACTACAGAACCCTTTACTGTGCGTGTTCCGACACGCCCTTGGCCGGTTTTTTAGTTTTTTCTGTTGAATAAGAAGCCAGTTTTGTTTATTTTAAGACTAGGTAGATTCGGTATCTAGAACAGTCAATTGATAATAGGATTTAAAAAATATTAAAAACTGTTTTTTTTTATCATGTCTGACTTTGAAACTCTGAAAAAGCTTGATTTGAGAAAAAGCATGTTCTTTGAGATACACCACACTGGTGTCTTTTTACTAAACTTTTCTCTTAAAATTTCTGGTACTTCATATAAGTATTTACTTTAAGAACTTGTGGATAATTGAGCTTTAATTAAGAAATTAATTAAAATCGGGGAATGAAAAATTTTTTCACCCAACTTTACAAAACTGCATTTATCTCGGAAACTCAATGCTGAGAACTGGACTGAACTTTTTGCTTGGATGTCCACAAATTATTTCGTATAAATATTCAAATGTTTTCCAATATTTCGTCCACCAGGAGCGTCCGCACCGTGCAGCCGATGCGCAAGGCGGACGCCGAGCTGCGCCGGTTCCTCTGGTACTCGCTGTACGCGTGGAGCTCGGCCATCTTGCTCACCCTCATCATGTTCCTCTTCGACAAGTACCCCGTCGCCGAAATCCTCGACGCCAATATGGGAGAAGGAATATGCTGGTTCGGACAAGGTGAGTCACTTTTTATGGTAGTATAGGGTAGCTTCCAGCTTATTTAAGGGTTCCTGGCACAAGGGAGTTCGCATCAGGCGGCGGCCGAACTGGCGGCACGTGGGTTTGCGACAATCGTCGATAGGATCCGGCAATTGGGACTCGAGGTGGCATTGCACAAGTCCGAGGCCATGTGCTTCTATGGTCCTCGGAACGCGCCACTGCCGGGTTCCCAGATAACGGCGGGAGGGGTTCACATCGGCGTCGAGTCGAAGATGAAGTACCTGGGACTCGTCCTCGACAGCCGGTGGAACTTCGTCGAGCACTTCCGACGTTTGGCTCCCAGACTGGAGCGGGCCGGGGCTGCCTTGAAGCGGCTTCTGCCCAATCTGGGGGGTCCAAACGCCTCCTGCCGGAGGCTCTACGCGGGGATCGTGCGGTCCATGGCCCTTTACGGGGCACCGGTGTGGCCGCGTTCTCTGAGGCTGCGACCAGCGCAGCGGCTGAACGCGTCCCAAAGGGTCATGGCCATCAGGATGGTACGGGGATACCGCACGGTCTCCCGTGAGGAGGCGAGCCTCCTTGCCGGACTGCCGAAATGGGATCTGGAGGCGAAAGTCCTCGCGCACATTTGGGTGTGGTGCGAAGAGGCGAAACTCCGGGGCATAACTCCGCTGCCGCAAGAAATCGCGGCACAGCGGACGGAGCTCCGGAGGGATCTCATGGCGACATGGAGAGTGCGATTGTCGCAACCCAGCGCTGGGCACGCCACAATTGTGGCGATAAGTCCCCTCTTTGAGGAGTGGCTGGAGAGGCGCCACGGCGTCCTCACCTTCCGCCTGACGCAGGTCGTCACTGGACATGGATGTTTCCGGAGGTTCCTGTTTAGGATTAAGCGGGAGGAAACGCCCGGGTGTCACCACTGTGTGGATTGCCCGGAGGACACGGTGGAGCATACGGTGGAGGCCTGCCCAGCTTGGGCGGAGCACCGCCGTGTCCTCACGGAGGCGATCGGCGGCGGCGATCTCTCGCGTCCGGCCCTGGTTCAGGCCATGGTTCGGAGCGAGAGTGCATGGGAGGCCGTCACCTCCTTCTGCGAAGCAGTTATGCTAGCAAAGGAGGAGGCGTGAGGGTGAGACAAGGTTCGCGCCCTCGCGCCCTTAGTCGCCGCAATAGACGCCCCGGGCGTCGGGAGTCGCAAGCCGATTTCCGGCCACCGTAGGCGCGGGCCTGCGGACGGTGAGCGATGGGTAGCTCGCCGTCCGATAAGGACCAGGCCCGGGTCGACGGCGCGTTGTGTTCCACGCGCGCCTCAAAGAGATGTCAGCACAAACTGACGGGGTCCGTTAGGACCAATGCCTGCCGGGGTTGCGAGTTTGTCTGACACGCCCTCCCGCTCCGCCCAGAGCGGGAGAAGTTATTTGATAATTTCCTTGGGGGGGTTGGCCTTATCAGCAACGCGTCTTATAGGTTACCTATAAGTATTTCGCCGTGCCAGCCCTAATACAGTCAGGTTGGTCAGGTTAGGAGTGTTGTGTTGCCATCCCATCAACATAGCTATAATCATGGTGCCAAGCGATCCCTTTGGGGTCGTCCATTAACCACGTGATGTTTTTTAGCAACTTTTAATCCTGGTGATACGTGGTGAGGTTTTTGACTAACCCCAAATGATGTGATTTTTTGGTACAAAGTGCTTAATTTTCAGAACATTTTATCATTTTTATTTGTAAGTACAGGTATATTCTAATTTCTACCTATATTTAAAGTCGGCGAGTCAAGGTCACGCACCGCTTTTCGGTTTAGAAATCGCGCGTTCAACGAAAAAATAAATAGTCGTGATTTCCGAACCCCCTCCCCTCTTTCGAGCCTCACGTGACTAATGGACGATCCTTTTGAGAGGGGAAAATGTACCGATCCTATCGATGACGAATGTAAGAGAATAGGTATACATTCTACTTATATAACTTTTTACGTAGGATGTATTTTACGTATGTAAACAAAAATGTGTACTTTCCAACACATCACATTTCTTGCAATATAAACACGTTACGAAATCATTTTAGCCAACATAGACTTGTTTCCCGTTATACCAGTTTATCTTTCATTTGTTATTATCTACGTAAACGATCGAAATCTCCAGAGATTTTTATTAAAAACTAATGAATCATTACATGGGTGTAGTATAAATATTACAATAACTACGCACGTAGATATTTCACAATACGGTATTGAACATTTGGTTAAGATTTACAAAAGCTTAAATAAATACATGTGGAAGGCGTGAATTTATTTCATGTGCCAATTATTAGTCAAATGTGTAGAAGAAATAATTTGAAGATTTAATTTAATATCGTTTATCAAGCCACAGATTTTGGAAGCTTCTGCTAAATATAATAAGTACAAAATATTATGAATATTTCTTTCATATGAATGTTTCATTGCTGATAAATGTGTAGTTACAGTAAACGCCCGCGCTTTTAAAGTAAAGTCCCGGTCCAGTTCTGCGTACAATAAAAATAATAAACAAACCTATATCGTCATTTTTCTTAAAACTACACAGATTTCACGAATTACGTTTTTTCATTCATTTATCACCTTGATGTCCTTTTGTAAATTACAGTTCTCATGCATTGTCTGAGCAACAATCCGGACAGATTTGCGATTATTTTAGTCGGAGTAATGAGTACTTACAACAGCTATGTTAGCTATTTACAACTCATCCTTTATGAAGATTCCTGAAACATAGTTGTGTAAATATAAAACCAAGGTTTTGTTGACCATGGCCATGAGCATGACAGCATTATTATGTTTACGTATAGGTGGGGTGCATGCTGTACTTTAGAGATATAAATAAAAGTTAACATGCACGAGTATATAATTAACTTTGTAATTTTAATGGAAAGAAAACCTGATAAATAAAACTAACCGTGGATTTACAACTTGGTAATTTGACTTTGGCCATACAAATGCGCGTTGCGTTAACGCCGCGGCCGCGCCGCCGCCGTTCGGTGTCTTAAGTAATATTTATTTTTAATAACGACAATATGAATATTTGAAAAAAAATCATAGATAGAATTATAGATAGTAAAATAATCAGTATATACAAAAAAAAAAAAAACATGAAACTAACTTAAGTATTTTGAAAGTAATATCGTTGTTTATGCTTTGGGTAGACGTTACTTCCTGAATTTATTTCATAAAGTATAATACTACAATACTTAAATACTCACAATTGATGTGTATGTGTTCTAGTTTAACATACATTTTTTGCATAACTTATTTGCATTATATGAAGGCGTTAACAGATTTTAAAGTTACTAAAATCATATATCGGCGCCTTAAAATTTTAAAAGTGATACAAATCAGGGCCACAAGTCTGCTATTACAATAGTGTCAGAATGGTCGATCATTGATTTCATAATTGATGATTTTGACAAGTTTGGTAATCTACTATTATAATGCCGTCATTATGACTTTCCAATGGTCGGCAACTGACACTACATTGAAAGAAATTGCAAAGAAAATGATCGACCATTATGAATTTACCAGATTACGAACTTTTAGCAAAATGACAATGGCATGACAATGGGATCGTGTTGGAATGACTGAATTTATAAAAATAGCAGACTTGGGCCCCAGAGAGATTACTTGGAAAACACTTGTAGGATACTGTGTTAAAATAGTGAATACAACACGTTCCAGGCAGTAGGTATATGGCGTTAACAGAATAAAATTGCCATCACCTGAAGTTCATTGTTGAACTGAACGCTCTAGTGATTCTAGATTCCGCGTGCCGTTATAGTAATGAACAAAAAAGTACTGAATGAATGTCTTATAACGTAAGACTTTAATGTTCTTGTCATTTGTTGTTGCTCATCATCAACATCATCATCTGCCCAGCGTTGTCCCAACTATCTTGGGGTCGGCTCCCAGTCTAACCAGATGCAGCTGAATACCATAATTTTACATGGAGCGACTGCTTGTTGTTGCTCATACCTAGCTATATTATAGTTTGTGCACAATATATCCAGAACATTACGAGGGATTGTATTAAGTACAAATATTTGGACGCTAAGAAAATGGGGCGACTGGGCGACGTGTGACCCGCCTCATAATAGTTGGTACACATATCTGTCTAATTGACGAAGACATCTACGTGTACGTAGGTGTTGATTCATTGTCTACGATAAACTTAGCACTGAAACACGTCACGAATCATCGTCATAATAATAGTAAACCGCTTTGCCAATATTGGGCATGACTGTGACTGTAAATAACAATGGTAGGATTGGTAAGTCAATGATTAGACAAACCAGCAGGCGATGTTATAATTGATCTGTAATCTGATCATTTGATTTTGTTGAATCCCAGGTTCCAGGCTATCAAATCAGCTTGCTTAAATTCTTTTGCAATATGGATCCCCTCACTGCAAATATACCAACTTGCCACGATTGACTAACTGATTGCAGATTATCTATTTGTACTTCAGTTTCGGGCAAGACATAAAAATCAATAAATCTGCCCAGCCTTTTCCCGACTTCATTGGGTTCGGCTTCCAGTCTAACCAAATGCAGCTGAATACCAGTATTTTACATGGAGTGACTGCCATGCCTATCTGACCTCCACAACCCAGTTATTGGGTAACACGATACCCCTTGGTAAGACTGGTTGTAAAAAAATGGGCTTCTGAGTACCCGTAACGCCTGTCAGAGATCTACAAATGACAGCCGGGACCAACTTCCGAGACATGAAGGGGTCTCGATATGTTATGGATGGTCACCCATCCACGAACCATCGACCCGCGCGGCTGTTATCATTTAGCATTTTGGGCAAAACATAATGAATCTAAAAACTTCGTAATGAGTACAGAAAATTTATCACTATGTTTTAGTAGCTTGTGTTTTCAGACCGTGCCTGATTAGAAACTCCACAACAGAAATATCCAAAAACATTGCGGTTAAAAACAATCAAGACTATTGTTCAGAAAAGTACCTAATCATTCTGATCACGTTAAGATATGACGTAGTTTTCGCTCCTATAATAAATAATAATAATGAGCAGAGCCTTTAATGAACAAACTTTTTGTAATGAACTTCAAATGCTCTTTGTCATGTCAATCTCAATTTGATTTGGTTTAATCTTTTGGTGTCCGGCTCCTATACCGACCGACAAGTGTCTATAAACCCATGTTTTTGCCACTCAGTAATAAGATTATTTTAAAAATGTTCCTACTAAGAAATATCGTCTACGTTCCGAATCTTTTCGTAAATTCTATGAAAAGATTCGGAATATGATTTTAAAAGCTTCTCTGTAAAAGGATGAAAGGGTCTACGAAATACCTATTACTTATCTATGCGTCAATATTGAAAACGTGTTAGTTTTACTCAATAGCTGTCGGCACGTTATTAAACGTAGGTATGATATAGAAAAACTACTTCGACAAAAGAGTCTACAGATCTCGTGTCAGCACGAGTTATGAAAGGATACTTATTTTATTCAGTGATTTCAGCCTCCTTATGATCAGACATATTATGCCTA
Source organism: Tiliacea citrago (assembly GCA_963921375.1). NCBI lineage: Eukaryota > Metazoa > Arthropoda > Insecta > Lepidoptera > Noctuidae > Tiliacea > Tiliacea citrago. Next base: position 13,404,758 of record OY992786.1, on the reverse strand, counting down.
TTTATGTTTACAGTTCAGAACTCGCGGACAGACTGGCCGCATTACATATACTTCGTGATCCCCTTGGGCCTGGTGACGTGCACCAACTTTGTGCTCTGGTTGCTGACGGCTCGCCATTGTGCGAAGGTCAAGTCCGAGGTGCATCGTCTGCAAGCCGGCTCGGTTGGCGACCGCGCTAAGCGACGCTTTAGAGTCGACAGGGCCAAGTGAGTAATTCTTCACTTTTTACTCCGTGTTTTTTTTTATTACCGTTAGTAAACGGTAAGTACTTCGATCTTATATGAACAAATTGATGTCATTGATGACAGTTATCACAGCTTATTTGCGCACCGTTGAGATAGTTAAGTGGACCACTGACTACTATAACAGGTATTACTTGACAAATCATCGTATTCATTCAACTTAAATGAATTACGGTTAGTTTCAATTCGAATGCTTTTTGTGTGTACTGCTGATAACTTGGTAGTGAGAGAATACCTCACCAGGTTTATTTTTATCCAAAACATGTAACAATTTCAAGCTATTCGTCACCGTCTGCAGAAACCGTGAGATGTTTTCAGTATTCGCAAACACCTACTTTCAATATTTGTTTAGGTTTCTAGCGGTAAGCTGTTTATATGTATTATAAATATGTATTTTATAGATAACTAAATACTTAATTGTATTAGCTTCCGCAGATTAAAATCTCTAACTGTGCAGATAAATATTATAATGGTTATTTAATGCCTAACCCCTACCTACCTATGTTTTGTGCGTTAACCTATGCTAAATATGAATTTAATTAAAATGAACATGTTATGTTTTTACATTGTTGCTTTTTAATAAATGAACACGGTCTTTATTAATGAATGAAGTACACGTCGACTGTGTTAGTTATGTCACGAAGGGCAATTACCCGCCTCGTTGAGTAATCACTTGGTGTAACTTAGTAGGATTGCTTGAGCATGATTGACACATTCCTAGACTTTCGCAGAGACAGAGTCTTTAGGGTTATTCTCTGAAGCCTCACGGCGGTTACGGACGGACACGGTACGATTTAATGGACTGTGGCATACGTACCAGAAGTTGAAGCAGCAATAAAACTTGCACCGTCTAAGCTAAAGATTTTAGACGATCAATGCTTCAATTATATTGTTTGCCACAGGCAAGAAACTTGCATCGTGTAAATGAGGCTTAAAGATCGCTTCGAAATTCAAACGGTATCGAGTCGGCAATGGTTTACTTTGAAAACAAATGAGCTCGTTTTGAAATCTATCTTTGAAAATGCTCATTTGAGTGACATTCGAACTGAACTTTATAGAATAGCACTATTAGTGACTAAGTATTAAGCGCATTGCTAGGTAATAAAAGCTGTAGTACCACTTCTAAAACTGACCAACGATACGAGAAAAATCCTTGACTCATCATTAATGCGCACATTAGATAACTTGTTATCATAAAGGCAATCTGATGAATCATTACACACATTAGCTACAAACTATCAACACAGATTACTTAATAATATTAGTTGTTATCACCGTAAGTGCACTGTCATCTTTATTCTGGTAGCCATTTAGATTTTCCCCTAAAATCTTTCTACAATAATTCTGCATAATTGTAGTCAAACCCGACATTTGTTAACACCAATTCAGTACGCAAACCCTTATTTGCGCAACTATGTTAGGTTAGGACTTCAAACTTCTGCCAGGAGGACACGGCGCGGCATACGCTGGTAAAGTGTGCCGCTTGGGAGAAGCCGCGCCGTGCCCTCATCTCAGGAGTAGGCAGCGACAGGTCGCTGCCAGCCGTGGTTGACTCGATGGGCAGCAGCGAGGAGTCCTGGCAGGAGACCGCGGCGATATCCTTCTGCGAAACAGCCATGTCACATAAGAAGACTGCAGAAAGGGAGCGGGAGATGGCAGATAATGCCCTCTTCCGGCCCCCCTAAATGGGTCCAGGGATTGCGGACTCAGGGACATCCACCGCCCCTATCAAACAAGACCCGAGGTGGCGGCGCGTAGTGTTCCACGCGCGCCCTTTTTAGACGTCGCGGGGGGGTCAAACATCTCATCCCCCAGGCTTGAGATGGCCCGCAAAGGCGGGCTGGAATCAGCCGGGGATCGCGGATGTCGCAGAAGATCCCATAATCCCCAGTGCAAGTGTGAGGAAGGAACACCGAGGTGGTTTTTAGTCAGTAAGAGTCTGACAGACCGCCCGCCAGAGGGCGGAGGACCTCCATGAGGATATTCCACTCCGAAAAAAAAAAGTATTTCAAACTTGAAGTCTAAATGAAAAAATAAACTGTACACCTGCACGCACTCAACCTTAAACTCTTCTCTGTCAACTTCAACTGCGGGATTCTTTCCCGAATTTTAGCAGTTACTCTATCTAATGGAGAAAACAAATTTCGTTTAAAATTGTCTTCGTAGGATAGGCCAACATCCCTACATTCGTCGTAAAAAATGTGCCTGTCAAAAATGTGTTCGTCTTGGAGGTGTGATTTCAGTTTCCATTCGTAAAATTAACTTTAGTTTTATAATTTAAATACTTTAATAATTTGAATACTTTACAAGCTTATTTAAGTTCACATGATAGAACTCAATGTATTTTTTTGAGGACAAATCTTGCAATTCTGTCTTGACAACTTCCACTTGTCTCACTGCCTTGATATTTTTCTTATAAAGTACCTTTATAGTCCCGATGACAATACAGTTATCTGATCTCATGATGACTTACCTATATTGGCTGCGCCGCCCGGGGCCGGGCCCCCGCCAGTCCCCCACGCTACGCTACTGCACCAATTTAGTGTCATAAAAATGTCCATGGGTTTGACAAGTATTTAATGAAGACCCGAGGGAGACGGGGACATCGTTAAAACGTTTTATAATAATGTAGGTACTACCTTTTATGTAATTAATGATAGCTACTTAGTTTTTATTAGGTCGCGAAACATTATCTGGTTTGACCTTTTAGCAATTGTATTTAAATAGAACGAAGTTACGCACTAGATAAAAATATTTGGCACATGTAACACCGGTCTGTTGATATTATTTGTTCAGTCATACTATACGTATACAGGACGTTAAAGAAACCAGACAGTTTGTATAACGAAAATCCAAACCAAATGTGTTGCCTACTTATCTACTTATTTGCTATACTTAATTCGATCCAGCCTGTCCGCCTGTCCCTTGCTGTCCTCCCCCAGCGACGCCCTAAGCCGAGGTCAGTACCCCTCAGGGGGTGTAGTCGCTTAGTTTATACCCTCGCTGGAGGCCTTAATTTATTGAGGCACCCACTGGCAAGCCCGGTTCAGCAGCCGACAACCTCCTAAGTTGACCTGCGAGATGCTTTTTATATTGTATATAAAAAAAAACGCTTCATAAGACAATTTTCTCAGATTCATTTTTATTTTGATTTATTCAAATGTTTTACCAAAAATATTGATAATTAATCTGCACGTTCGGTAGCTTCACTATTGAAAACGTAATATTTAAAAATTTGTAAGAAAATTAAAATAATGGAAACTAATTTTCAACCTTCAACTTTAAACATTCAGTAGTTGTTAGTTTCATCTAGTTGTCCTATTTGTTTGAACATTGAACAACCTGTATATTTATATAACCTTCGCTATAATTTAATTAATTATTATCTATATAAATTGGCTATATTACCTATTTTTGTGACGTACATACTTATAGGAAGGCAATTAATTAGCTCAACCTGCGATAGTGATCGCTTTCAATAGGAACAATGGATGCGGATATTATTCCAAGTTTTTTGCCTTTATATGCTGTTTGTGTGGATAATTATTAAGTCTAGGTAACTAGTATACTCGTAAGGTCGGTTTTTCCAAATAACAGGTAAATTATATACAAAACCGGAGGAATCAGGGAAAGGGAATGCATTGTGCAGGGACCGCCTGACGTCATTTACGTACGTATCAGAATGTAACTTCCTTAACCCTTTCGCGGACAGTGAACGCCTGGTGACGTCATAACAATAAAACTTCTATTGTGTCTCCTTCACCGCCCGTGAAAGCGTTAAGGGTGATCTGTAGCCCGCAAAATTCAAATTATCTTACGTGTTTTGCTATTTGCAGGTCAGTGTCAGGTGGTACAGATACTTAGGTCATACTGAAAGTTTCTGGATTCTGATAAATAAGACCAGATATTAGACTTATGATACATTTATTGTTTTTCAAAGTATATGTCCTCACAATTTATAGATTTTTGGATTCGCTGGAACCATTGGAAAAAGCAGTTGAGCCAGTCTTCCTTAGGGACCTCTTTAATGGCTTCGTGGAATGCATTCACCCCCGATTTAGTGCTCGCAAAACGTGTACCTCTAAGTTTGTCTTTAATTTTATGAAACAAAAAGAAGTCGTAAGGTACGAGGTATGCAGGGTTCGCGCCCTCACGGCCCTAGTCACCGCAGGAGACGCCCTGGGCGTCGGGAGTCGCAAGCCGATTTCCGGCCTCCGTAGGCGCGGGCTTGCGGACGGTGAGCGATGGGTAGCTCGCCGTCCGATAAGGACCAGGCCCGGGTCGACGGCGCGTCGTGTTCCACGCGCGCCTCAAAGAGACGTCAGCACGAATTGACGGGGTCCATTAGGGCCAATGCCTGCCAGGGTTGCGAGTTTGTCCGAAAGGGATATCGTGGCCCTGGCACACAGGCAAATGAAGGAACACGGGTGGGTTTTAGTCAGTAAAAGTCTGACACGCCCTCCCGCTCCGCCCAGAGCGGGAGAAGTTATTTGATAATTTCCCACCAAAAAAAAAAAAAAGAAAAAAGCACAGCTTGGGCAACTTTTCTGTGACAAACGACTCGTCCCAGGTGTGGTGTGGTTACGTCGAAACCGGGAACGACCTTTTTATTTAATAATACTTACTAAATTCAATGTGATTCAATAATATAACGGTTTTACAAAAACGTAAAAGTCTGACACGCCCTCCCGCTCCGCCCAGAGCGGGAGAAGTTATTTGATAATTTCCCACCCAAAAAAAAAAAAAAAAAGGTACGAGGTATGGGCTGTATGGCAGATGTGTCATCAGCTCTACATGTGAAGCCTAAAATACACTTCCGGTTCCTTAGCAGAATGTGAGGACGCGTTATCGTGGTGAAGGATGACATTGCTTCGAGGACGCTTTTCGCGAACTTTTTCTAAGACTCTGGGGAAGCAAGTGTTGACATACCAATCTATGGTCACTGTCCTTTGGTCTTCAAGCGACACAGTTGTGTAATGTCATGATTTACCGAAAACAGAAGCAACCATATCCTTACCAATGCTTCGACTTTTCTTAACTTTCGTCGGCTAATCCTCAAAAGGAAAGACCTATTCTGCCGACTCGCTGTTTCTTTCCTGCTTAAAGCAGTATACCCAGGTTTCGTCACCTGTAACGATATTATAGACAGTCAATGACTGTCCTCCATTAAACTTGTTTATCATTTTACGGCACCACTCGACACGCAGTCGTTTCTGGTCTTCCGTTAAAACATGCGGTATCCATCGAGTACAAAGCTTCCGAACGTTCAGATGCACATGCAAAATGTTTTGCACTTGGCTCATTCCAATGCCTGATACAGTACAAATTTGCTGACAAGTAATTCTTTTGTCAGTTTCAATCAGTTTTCGTACGGTATCAATATTGGATTCTGTAACCGCCGTCGCCGGCCGACCTTCACGTACATCGTCATAGACATGATCACGTCCACGTCTAAATTCTCTGAACCACGAATACACAGAGCTGCGACATGGGGCTTCATCACCAAATGCCAATTGAAGTCTCTGGCAACTCTCGTGTTGACGAGTCACAGCGAAAATCGTAAAAAAATACTCTCTCACAATATTCTAAAGGATGCCATAATGAAAAAACAAATGACAGTCTCGCAAATTAAAAAGTAACATGTTCCCAGAGAGTTCCTTTTTCGAATTCCGTAACTACTTTTTTTTTTTTTTTTATTGTAAGTGGTCAATTGCAGAAACTTTCAGTATGCCCCACGTGTATTTATAATCATTTAAATCATTAACACATCTCTCTAAGTTAGATTTGTTCCAATGAACTTTTTCATGAAATCATGACATTGGGGAACAAATCTAACTCAGAGAGATGTATTAATGATTCTAATTCTGTAAATACATATCTGTTATAGTCGCGAATCATATTTTGATCAAGGTACAACCTGATATTGACCGGCAAATTGCAAAAAACATTAGAAAATTTGAATTTCGTGGGCTACAGCTGCGGATTCACCTTGTTTATAATTACGTAACAGTAACGTAGTAAAAGTCCACTTAGAATGTTGTCAAATTGCAAAATGTCATAATCTCTTCTTCAGTCTCAGAAAAGAACAGTATCAATCATTTTCAACTTATCTACTGAACATCAGACGTGTACTTCCGTCCCATTAATTAGATCTGGAAGATTTAATGCTGCGATGTTTTGACTGGGTTGAACATTTTGTTTTGAACGTTCTTAGTCCGGAAAACAGGTGGACTGACCTTATGGCAAGACAAAACGGAATTAGTAACATTTTGCACCGACGACGCGCTAATTTTATTAGATTAGTGGGCAAGTCAGACTGAGATTTTCTATGTTTTTCCTAACAAAATGGAAATATCAGTCCAGGTCCAGGTCAGTACCTACTCTGCTTTACATGACCCCTCTTACAATGAAGACGAATGGAAGAGGGGTCGGGCTCTTATCACACCAAAGCAACAGTAGTATCTATGAATGACAATGACACGCAATTAATCCATAATATATAGCTGATAATTCGCACTTTACATGCAGTAGGGCCAGTTCTAATCTATAAAAATATTTAGTAGTTATTATTATACGATTTTAAAGTTACTGATACCACTTAAAGAATTATAAAACTGGGACCTTTTTTGGGGGTATGATATCAGCTTGGTGACCAGTTTTTTGAAGGGATTTCCTCTACAATAAATGCAGTTGTGGTTTGCTAAAGGAATTTTAGGTACTGGTAATTTTTGATTTCCCATTTCCTTGAAACCCGCGAAACAGTTTCTCGAACAATTATTTGCCTGAAACACCCATCATGACCATAAAATTTACATAAGTAAGGGAAAACACTAATAACACGGTTTTTTGTAATTAGGAGATGGGCCGAAATTCGTTTCACGTTCTGTTTCGAACTTCGGTATTCGGCCGAAATTCGGTTCTAATGCTGAACATTCAAGAAAATACTAAAATAACTCAACGGTTTTGACTAAAGTAATAAAACTAAACCAGTTAAATAAAATCATAAGCATTCATTTACTGTTTGTAAGTTTTTGCCTATTTTGCAATTAAATATATTCTAAACTATATCAGAATTTTGTCATCTAAACATTGAAATAATTATTGCTAAAAATCTCTTTTTTAAATTTTTATAAAAGTCTTCAATTAAATCTTGTTACCTACTGGTATTTTAAATTTACCAAGGACAGGGTTTTGGTGCAAAAACACTGACGATTCTGCATTATCTGGCAGGAGTCTTGCTACGTTTTTGTTCGTATACTTATGTACAGTTCCTGCCTCTGAGTTTGCTCAGAAAATACGGAGCTTCTAGAAGGCTTTAAAAATATTCGTGCCAAAAAACTTATGTAACGGAACTTGTGATTATTCTTAGTCCACCAGCCATATGAATTGGTCTTTAGGCAGCAAAACATAATTCAGATATCTCTCTAGTTCTGATGCAATTCGACTGCTGGCTAACCGAAGTTCGGCCGATCTTTTTATTTTCACCGAATGTTCGTTCGAAGTTCGTATTCGGGTCTAACAGCGTTCGGCCCATCCCTAGTATACGTAAATATTCATTAGACATTTTTTAATGGAGTGTGATGGTGGTTTGGACTGAAGGCACCGAGTGTACCTAATACCAATACATAGTAGGCAGTATCCTCTTAGCTAAGTAAATGACTAGATCGGGTTAACGCTGATCTCAATATACATACCTAATAATATAGTCCTCCAGACCGAATTTCGGCCATTTCGACCAATCTCAGCGGAGACCAACCTTCGGCGCGGGAGATATCATAGTGCACAAGTGTCTGCGCAGACACTGGTGTACTCACTCTTCCCTCACTCTCATAGTCCGATGGGACGACAATCTGACACGACCAGAGGAAGATCAGGCGCAGGGCCAACGGCTTTATGTGCATTCCGGGGCACAGTGGTATCACACCGCCAACCTCCAAACTCCGGGCTGTTACTAAGAAATTCCTAATGGAAAAACCCAATAACACCTGGCTCGACCCGGAAATCGAACCCAGGACCGCCAGGAACCCAGGCGTCCTGGGTTCAGCAGTCACGCTTGCGACCACGATAACAACGGGGCATTCAAATATACAATATCAATGTACAGACGCCAGCAGGTCAAACTACCCAAAACTGTCAAATTTTCCCAATCAACCTTGAACCTTATGCTTTAACAACATAGTTGAAAATCTTTTAAAGAAATTTGACAGATTGTAGTAGCTTGATGTGCTGGCGTCTGTACAATACCTATACATAGTGTGTGTTGGTATCGTAGGGTACTAACAGGGTACTAACTTTTTATTCAGAAAAGAGTTAGCCATGAGCGTCGCTCCATAAAAGTCACGTCCGGTCTCTCGTTTTAGTTGTCAAACTATTCAGAGGTCCGAATAGGTAGTAAAATGTAGAGTTTCACAGTAATTCGGTTTTAGAGGTCATCATATAGTTTTTCCATGTGAAAACTAATTCATATAACAAGTTCTATTTATATAACTAGACAAAAAACCCAACTGACGTGTGAAGATCTAATTTGTAGCAAAGGTGGAAAAACGATTTTCCAATAAACCGTTAATGCGTTCGCAGGTACGTGTTGACTGGGAAACTTTGGGTGGTGATGGGTGCCGGCTGGATCTCCGAGCTGCTGTCGACCCTCGTGTCGCAACCATGGTGGCTGTGGACCATCATCGACCTCATCAACGAGCTCCAAGGAGTCTTCATCTTCCTCATTCTAGTTATGAAACCCAAACTATATTACCTCATCCGAAAGAGGCTAGGTAAGGCATTTATTAGTATTTTATGTATCTCTAACAATGGTCCTAAATTCTCGAGTAATTTACTCGTAAAACTCATTTTATGACAGCAATGTTTACGTTTAGAAGAAAACAAGTAGAGATCGATCAAATCCAATCCAAAAGATGTAACAAAATAACGAAATAAAATATGAATTGCCATAGATACTTATTAAGGATTGTTTCATGTCATTCAGTTGTAAATTAAATTAAATGTGTAACTACCTACCTCGTGTCATGAAGGTAGTTGATGAACGCGTGTTTCCCCTCATAATCAATCAATATACCAAGAACAATGAATGCCAAATATATTTATCATCATTTATTTTAAGTGCAAGCGATTAAGAACAGCTGTTATCTACATTCACAGAACTGTTTGTCTCAAGAGTGTGAGTCAGACTCGATAAAATGATAATTTTATTTAGTCATTGTTTTAAAGTTTCACGATGTGTGAGAGATGATTTTGTTGTTTTCAGGTTGTTCAGGGATACCGATTCAATCAAGTATATATTAGTGAAAATATTAATTTTTGAACGTTGTATTGTCTGCTGTCTAAATTGTCTAATTTTTCGAATACCTAGCAATGCCACTCTTAACGTGGTCTGTCTAGCTCGTTGTTATGACCGATTCGCTTGATTAACTCACAACGCTAACATTCCAAGTTAGATTACGAACCTATCTATATGCATTGTTGCCTTGTTGTAAATTGTTAATTGATTCATTTGGATACCGTTAACTACTTTATCATAGTTAATGTCTAATGAATATCCTTCTAAGTGCACCCTCAATGTTGTCGTTAGGACATTACTTGTTACGCTAAATATTTCAAATACATGGTGTTATGTAAAATCCATAATAATATTATTAAAAACAGTTTTTTTGTCAATTTGTTACATTTCCTAAGTGAAAAAAAAACTGTTTTGTGCTAAGGTTAACGCCATGTAGATGACATGGCCTAAAAGTTTATTATGGTGGGTCACTAAACTTCGTATAAAAGTTGGTTTATAATTTTCTGACGGTCATTGTTTTGTCTTTGATTCAGTCAGATAATCAGTAATTAAACAGTTTAATTTCATTAAAGGTCGATTTTTCAATAGTCGGATAACGTATATCTGAAGATAAATTTTGACTGTTTGACATATTTTCTATGCAAAAGCTGTCAAAGGGCAATATTTAGTCATTGGATAAATGCTATCTGTCTATTGAAAAATCAGCCCTAATGAAAAAACCTCTCACGAGAAAATACTTATGGTGCGACATCGTCCCCTGTAAATAAAACCTATTAAGTATATATTAAGTTTTTATACAAATTTACTCTTCATTTTAAAATGCGAGCGAAAATTTGATCAGATTTTCTTTCTTCAATCTATGTCAGATTTTGAATAATATTTTGGCCCACCTAATAATACGTTTGCTAGCTACTGGTGACTAATATTGTACTAATACGACAGGGCTGGAGAAGCCGGATGCGCAGAAGAACGGCACGTCATCATCGTCTGCGCGAACATCGTCCACGTTCCTGTCCCGCGCGCTCAGCACCGACGAACGGAACAACACGCGCCTCTCGCTACAGAACAATGTCAAGCAACCATAACTGCGACATGATACTCTACAACAGTACAAGGATCTTTTGGCGCGTGACAAAAATAGGAACTAACACTGCGCCGCCATCTTGGTGTTTCATTAAGTTTTCACAAAAATGTTTACCAACAACGCCCCCTGATAATGTAATTCATTCGCCAAAAGATTCTTGTACAGTTAAGTTATCTTAACAGATATCTGGCGTAGTCTGTGGTCGTGCCTGAGGCCGGGCCGAACCCAGTGCAAAAACCAACATATAATATGTTTGTTTATATGAGTAATGGTATACCTACAGGATAATGTATTTTTTTTCTAAGGATGTTTTCTTTTCGAATATCGAGTGTTATTTTGAGAAAATAAACTTTTTATTTAAGAGTAACTTGACGGTTACCGTCAGTTCACCCTGGCAATCTAAATTCTAAGCCAAAGTTATTTTAGGATAATGCATAAACCAATAAAAAAAAAAAAAAAAATTCAGAACTATTTCCAATAGCTGGATTTCGGCCTCGGTTTAGGGTGTCTCCAACAAAAGCTCTCGACACAATAACACGCATATCATAGCATGTTCTTGTTCGCATTCAAAATCATCATTTTCATATTAATTACTTTTCAAAATTGAATATTTTAATATTGGTCTAGTCATAGAATAAGCGATTAATAAACTGTCATAATTCATTATGTTTAGTACTTACTTGAAATGTTTTGTTGAGCAATTTTGCTTTGATTGTATGTATGCTAGGCCCTTTTTTATGCTAGGCCCTAACATATCATTTTGAATGAAATGCCTATAGTATCTATGTGGCTATGATCAGTTCATGGAGGCTGTCGTTTCAGAACGAATAATACTTTCTATTGCAAACTACAACACTTTATCTGATTTAGTAATTACCTAACTATAAATTGTTATTCCACTAAGACTGTGTCTGGGTTCGGGAGTTGATTAATTGATAATACTTTGTTGATTCAACTGAAACCTTGAAACGGTATTGAATTAAAGGTTGTCACTCATTAAAAGACCCGAGGGGCACTCTAATATTTGTTCATTTATATTTATTTTATGTGACCAAGCAATTTTGCACTCTTCGTGGTGTCATTGGCTGGCTAATTAAATATAACATAACATAACATCACGCCTTGTATCTCCGAAGGGTGAGGCAGAGGTGTACCCATAGTACCTACACCCACATTTCGCCATTTATGTTTAAGTCCTATGTAAAAGGGGGCGAGCCTATTGCCACAATCGGGCACAAGTTCCAGACTCCGGGCTGCTACTGAGAAATTCCAGATGGAAAATAAACCTTTGCCCGATCTGGGAATCGAACCCAGGACCTCATTCTCAATTATTGCGACCACTAGACAAAGAAAGTAGTTTAAGAAAACAATGTAAAAAAAACAATGAATGCTTTGAATAAAACATTATTACGAAGTCGAGTTAGTAAAGTGAGTGACGACCTGAATGTAAAAACTGCAAGTATTTTTGAATGATCAATATGATCGAGAAATTACGACTTATAGAGATAATTGTCAAAATAGCTATTAAATTGCAGCGCTATATACGTAAATGTGGAGTTGTTTGTTTGTTTAGGTGTAGGTATACCTAATATATAATTGTATTATGTTTTTATCTCCCAGTCTCCGAATTGATACTTACTTAAGTTTTTTATTATTATTTTTAGTTTTTAGCTCATTTGACAAAGTACCTGCCTGTGTGTCTATAAATTTGTTTCGTGTAAAAAATTGATTGTATCTCTCGCAGCTACAATTATTCGTCACAATCATTAAGTACAGTCAGTACTCTGCATAACCTGACCCATTTTTCCCTGTTCTTCTTTGTAAGAGGGGTCAGGTACCTAATGCAGAGCACTGACTGTACCATTTATTCACAAATGCTGCCGTATTATTGCGGACAATGTTTATTTCACTTAATTTTATCAATGCAAAGTATATCTATTTAAACTAATTTTGGAAAGCACACTATTTCTCAGGAGTTTTAGGAAGGAGTGCGCACATACCCAACTTATCTTTTTTTTGGGATCTAAACTTACGCCTGAAAACCATTAGACTGAAAAGTTGCAAATGGGTGATTTTTTATGATAATGATTACAGGTGCGTATACTACTTAAAATAGAATGGTAATTAATTATTGATAAATAATAAAATTAAATGTATAAAACAGGTGCCTTAGAGTCTATTATGTATAAAACCAGGAAGATTTTGTATGTAGGAATAGGATCAGCCTAAAGACATGGTTCTTTTGTATGATTAATAATAATTAAACATAAAAATTTGGTGCAACTGTACAATCATGCTTTTTATACGTGACGAAAATGTGTAAGTTGAATCATTGGCTATCCTTTAGGGGTTGAAAGTACTTATAACTGTTAACAACTTTTACTATGGAACTACTTCAGATTTAGTACAAAATAATCTGTCGTTTGGTACAAAACTACAATTACAAATAGAAAATCACAAATATCAAATATAATTTCAATCGTGTTGAAATTATACAGCGTGCCGCTTTAATGGCGAATTTAATTTTAGACACCTATACGGTTTCGCGTTTTCTTTTTATGAAGATATTTTAATTTCATTAAACGTAATTATTTATTGATTTATTAACAAATTTCTAAAATAACATTTTGGAGCAACCTGTATTTAAAAAACTGTGGCGCATAAGATTGCATCAATGAAATTAAAACGAATAACGTGCAAAGAGTAGGCGAATTGAAGGAAAAGAAAGCTTTATTGTTTAGTTTATTTGAACACTTTAATTTCTTTATCTTATTATTTTTTTATGATTACTGGCCACTAGCTCTACCTGTGTGTTAAATTAATGTCGCCATTGTAGCGGTACGTTGTATGAAGGTGCTTCTATTTCGTGGTCCCATCCCTTAGTAAAAAAAATCAAATTCATTAGTACATTCATTTCCTGAAAGATTAAAAATTATTTAAAAATCAGCCTGTATAACATAGCTGTCCGAAGGTTTTTATTATGTCCTCTAGAATTCAATGTACGTATTTTATTACTAAATATTATGTGGATGACCAAATCAAGTTGACACTAGAATTAATTTGTTCCAATTATGTAGGTACTTACCTACAGTGCACAATGTATGTATAATTTTAATATTAAGATAAGTATAGTTACTTATTACGTTTGTAAAATAATACACTTTAGAAAGTATAATGGCTTCACGAATCTGTATTTTTAATTAGTAAGGAAAAGACGAAAAAATAAAAACATTCTTCATTCCATTCCCGTGGTACTTATTTACTGAGCCAACACTTCAGAAATACCTATTTTGCCTGCTTCTTCTCTACCGTAATCCTCCTCCCTTCTCTGTTCGTAACCTTCGTATAATATCCAAAGACAGCTTAGTTTACTTTGACTTTTTCTTCAAGACACAAGATAGTTCCATAGCATCGCATGCGACAATCCAGTAGTTAGGTTAGGTTAGGTTAGGTAGTTAGGTTAGGGCTGTATTTGATGTCACGACTGGTACTTTTGGATAAAGATTGTCGGGTTGTCGCTTGTCAGTTTTATTAAATAGAATTCTGTAATCTTCTTACACTGCAGATTATAATATATGTTTTCTTCACACGCCCCATACAAGTTGTGTAGCTTTTATGTTGTTTGGGTGACAAATACCTACACAACAGCTCCAAGTCAAATAAATGCCTCACCCAGCCAATATTTGTTCGGTATTCGAGGACCAAACCAGACCCTGACCTGCAAATGGTAAGATCAGCAACAAAAGTCCGTTAATAGCATTGTTTTAATATAGATACAAAAATAATCGATACCCGATTTCCAGGAAAAATATTTTCTCATCAGTACCTCAAACAAGCAGGTTTTGATGTTTAAAGACAGTGAGCAAATAGTCGATTGTTATACAAGGGGCTAAAATTACTTATTATACACGAGGTCGTTTTACTCCTTCACTGAGGCTCGAGAGTAAATAGAAACCGAGTTATAATGGGTTTTTAGCGCCATGTGTTACACTCTACTTTTCACTATGATTGACAAAATAAAATAATCCAATACACCTTGATGGCAACAGATTATAATTATTTATTTTCCTTACTCTTCCATCTGAAAATTAGGGTCTCCATTCTCACTAGATAATGACATTTTCACTGTTGTAAAATAAATGACGGTCACCAATTCAACTTTAATTAGAGAAAAATTCTAAAGATTTCGCGCCAATGCCTTTTTAGGGTTCCGTAGTCAACAAGGAACCCTTATACTTTCGCCATGTCCGTCTTTCTATCTGTCCGTCCGTCCATCTGTCCCTGGCTTAGCTCAGAAACGCTTAATACTAGAACGCTGTGTGAGAGCACAGGTAGGGGTGGAGTATTAGCAGCAGGCGTAAGCAGCGAATCCGGTGAGCACGTTCCATATTACCTACTTTACTACAAATTTGGCATGGGTATACATATTAATCACGCCGAGAAAGTCGTAAAATAAAATCATGAAAAACTATTTTTTTAGGGTACGTCCCTTGTACATAAAATTGGGCTGATATAATTTTTTCTCGTCTATTCCATGTTGTGGGGTATCGTTGGATAGGCCGTTCAAAAATATTGCGGGTCTATGAAAGCAATTTTTCAATTCAGGGATCCGTTTGCGTAATATTAAGCTTTAAAGTGCTATTTTTTGTCAGAGTCAAGTGTTTTCGATATGTGAAAAAATTCATGGCAGTAGTATATATAAAGAAATTAAAAGGAAAACTATCACAGCTAAGTAGGCTTTACAAGTTAATGAGTAATAGTCGACCAAGCAGTTGGAGAATTGACCATAACGTATATCGATGTGCATGTTTCTTTTATGTTTCTTCATTGTTTTCGAGAGCATGTTTTTCAACTACATTGTTTAGTTTGTTTTTAGGATAAATTCAACCCAATTACGGAACCCTTTATTGTGCGTGGTCCGACACTCACTTGGCCGGTTTTTTTTTAATTTCTTCACACATTCTACCGAAGAGATCGCCGCTTTTAGTGCCATATTAAAAAAAAAACTTCTATGTTTATGAAACAGTAATAATTTGAATTTCAATCATGATTATTCTACATAATGAATAAAGACTTTTTCGTTTTTGTAGGCTCGTTGGTAAAAGATAAAATAAAAAATAAATACTTTTTCCCCTAGAGGAAAACATGCTATTTTATCCCCGCTCTCGTACGCTACGATGACGGCCTTTTTGAGCAAGAGGAGTGCAAATTCTATTTTACTGCGAACGTGAGATAGTAACTTTTAATTATTATTTTATAAATGCCTAGAACAGTGCTGGATCTACTCATAAAAATTTGAAAGATTTGAACTTCAATTTATTCTGTCACTTCCATTTCGATACGAAAAAAGCGAGAGATAGAAACAAGTCGATTCGAAGTTCGATTTTAAAATTCCATGCCTAGTAGGACCGAAACATACAATGCAACGTGCGGGTACACATATCACCGTAAAATTGCAAAATTTAATCATTTGTTAAGGTTTTAAACGTAATTAATATTTCTTAACTTTTTTATAATTATTGTTTGTTTTACAAATATACATGTGGTTTAATTTATCATCATCATCATTTCAGCCGAAAGACGTCCACTGCTGGAAATAGGCCTCCCCAAAGGTTTGCTATAATCGCTACGCTTGGCAGGCGGGTTGGCGATCGCAGTATGGTGTTAAAATGCATAGAGAACGCTGCTGCCCATTATATAGTAAGTCCCTTAGTCGCCTTTTACTACACCCACGGGAAGAAATAGGGTAGTGCTATTCTTTACTTCCGGCACCACACGGACACGTCCGGCATAACACGGACAATTTATACCATGGTGTATTTTTTACCTCTAGGTAAAAACCAACTTTGCTCTCTTGTTGCTTGCACAAATAACTATTTCATTGTAGGCTACCATTTTCGTAACGTAAACTCATGAAAAGGTCAGTGACCTGAACTGACCTTTTCATGAAATTTTGTCCCAAAAGATCAAGTTTTGAAGCCTACCCATGTAGGCTTCAAGCTTTTTATAATGACATCCAACATTTTGTTAAATCATAGGTTTAACCTATTTTAGTTGCTGACTGTACCAATGCTGCAGTGCAAATGGCTGAATGAGCTGATTGTTTTAGGCTTCAATAAAATCGTTTTCTGCGACTTTTAGGGGTATATCAGCCCAGTTTAATTAGGCACCGACAGTACTTTTCTTGCAGGTTGATTGATAAAAACAGTTAACCGAGTTGACTTTTCGTTTTCACTTGCAAGTCTCGGAATATTGACAAAAAAATTACTTAAACTAAAATAAACATACAACAATCGAGTATCTTTGTAAATATTTTATTGCTTTTATACTTTTTTCATTTTTCATCATGATATTTTAACCATCTTTTAAAACGATTTTTAAACGTGATAAAGTGTAGAAACAGACAGTGATGATCTTATAATATTATTTAATAATACTTTTTTGATAGGCGATGTCTGCTGAGTTATGTTATTTATAATTTCAATTTATTAATTGTGGTATTATTTAAAAATAAATTGGTCCCGCAGTTCAGGTCCTAAAATAATTGAATTTCACGATGCGTAATAATTACTTACATAACAATGTGACTCGGGGTGTTATTTACAAATGATACAATATAAAACAAATCAGTACGTAGTGGTATCCGTACGTACATGTTTGAGTGAAGAGACATTTTTACACATAATATACAGACTACTTATTTATCTAAAATCATATCAACAATGAGCAATGGATATGCTGCATCGAGCCTTACATTAAATAGTTAATTGTTTGTACCGAATAACATTAACAATATCCGTTCTGATACCTAAACTAAATTGTTTTCATAAATAATAGCAATACTGATGACCACTATGCAAAATAAAACTTAAAGGAATATTAGACAAACGTACTTATAGTAAAATATGTTTTTACATTGGTAATATTTCATAATAAATTGTAATAATTAAACTTCCCTAGCGAGGTTTTTAAGACACCAAATAATTAAGTATACACCTTTATCACATGAACGTTAAGTTAAGAACTACAAATATCTTACACTAAACCCTCTAAGTACCTAACTCAAATTGTTAGAAACAATGTTTTCAAAACGACGAAGATTGTTTATGAAATAATTTTACTGGTCCATAATTTTATTCACAATAGTAATTAATAAATACTAGGATACTTATAAAATATCAACAAGATTTTATGTGTTTAAAACATGATATCACTGAATAAAGTGTAATGTGCAGCTCAACATTTTTTTTATACAACACTGGAACAAAATCAATATCCACTAAATTGAATAACTCCTCTGTAATCGCTTAGCAATAAAAAAAATAGGCAATTCTTACATGAGTTCGTTACCAATCTCGTAAGTTGAAAAGAATTGGATGAGACCCCACTAAACCACTCTATATTTAGTATGCCAGAGAGGCGTTTGAATGTCTTTCGAACAAAATGTGTATGTCATCGTAGCGTGCATTCTTTACAGAAAGGCTTCGTGTCAGAATCGTCTTACTAAATCCCTGTATCAAATAATTATACGAGACCATAAAGCAGCTAATAGTGAAGTAGGTCGATTCGAACAAGGTCGCAAATGGAATGGCAACAAAGATTGAAGTAGGGTGGAGTTTACTGCAGTCAAGAGCTATTGTGTCCGGGCTGCACGGTGATGGGCGCGGGCGTGGTGGTGGCGGCGGTGGGGCGCGCCTTTGGGCTGCTGGGTCGTGAGTCCTCGGCCTCCGCCTCCGCGTCGCGCTCCGCCACTTCCTCCTCGTCGATGATCGATATGTCGCGGATGGACGGCCGGTGGGATCGTCGCCAACCTGCACAAAAGTATTCATTTATTAAATATCCACATGTTTTCCGCATGAGTTAAAAAATACAGTCATATACCTATAGCAGGAAAATAAGTATAAAACTCAGAGGCATGTAGATATACAGCTTATTACAAACAAGATTGAGTCGTGAGCAGTTGAGTCTATCGCGCATACCCTGAATTCTAAGATAAATAAGGTCGAAGTTCATCCGTTAACTATTTTGTGAGTATTGTACTTATGACGGTATTTAATAGTCATTAAAATGTTGAGGACAGTGCACGGTCCCCTTTTCGCTATAATAGTGACAGTATTATGCAGTGGTATTTGTGGTTTAAATAATTACCAAAAAGATGCAGTGGCAGTGACCGATAAGTTTCCATACAATAATCTGGACCTAGAATCTCTCCAGCTCGTGGAACCATTGATAGCTTATGAAAATGATGTTGAAGTTATACCAGACGACAGCGGCGCAATAAGAACAGTCGAAGAAAAACCGAATGAAAATGAAGATTTCCAGAAGGACACTATCTTTGGAGAGCCAGATGACATCGTTAAACAGCGTGTGACACGGCAAGCAACTCACCAATATTCACCGCTTTACCCACAACTACCATCTGGGTCTTCGTATAATCCGTATCAACCACAAACTAATAATAATCCTCCTGGTCAAAGCCCAACACAGCAACCTAGTTATAATGCATTCGGTCAAAACCCGAATCAACAGCAACCTGGCTATAATCCTTACGGTCAAAACCCGAATCAACAACAATCTGGCTATAATCCTTACGGTCAAACCCCGAATCAACAACAACCTGGCTATAATCCTTCCGGTCAAAACCCAAACAAACAGCAACCGAGTTATAATCCTTTTACTCAAAATCCAAATCAACAGCAGCCTGGTTATAATTCTTCCGGACAAAATACGAATCAGCAGTCGCCTAGTTTTAATCCCTACGTTCAAAACCCAAATCAAACGCAACCTACTTATAATTCCTACGGTCAAACCCCGAATCAACAGCAGTCTACTTTTAAACCTGCTGGGCAAACCCCATTTCCGCAGCGGCCCCCGCAGTGGAATTCAAACAGTTTCAATTCTTCGCAACCAGGTAATCAAAATTACAATCCTAATGCAGGTTTCCCTAATCCTAATCCTTATAACCCATCCTCTGGTCAGAATCCATACGATTCTCGTCCTGGCTTCCCATCCTATATTAACACATCTCCAGGAAATCCCTACAGACCATCAAATGGACAATACCCTCTCCATAACCAAACATTTAACTCTCCACCCAACCCAGGCAGTTTTAGACCTCCAAGCGCGTC
Organism: Tiliacea citrago; assembly: GCA_963921375.1. Taxonomy (NCBI): domain Eukaryota; kingdom Metazoa; phylum Arthropoda; class Insecta; order Lepidoptera; family Noctuidae; genus Tiliacea; species Tiliacea citrago. Next base: position 13,385,012 of record OY992786.1, on the reverse strand, counting down.
AGGTTCTAATTTTACTACTTCATACACGCCTTATAATACTCGACCTGGCCAACCGCCTTACAATAACTATCCCCCCTCGTCTGGTAACAGTCACCCTATGCTACAGATCAATTCGACCAGCCAACCACCACATTATAATCCAAGTCAGTATCCTTCTTATAATAATTCTCGTCCTAATCTAGCACAGTGGCCAAGTTCTACCAACTTTCAATATTCCAACTCCCCTGGCGCTCGACTATCACAAGGAACTTATGTAACATTGCCCAGGACACCGCAAGGTTCTCCTTACTTTCCAGGACCTAATGGAAAATTTCCTAGTAATTCTTATAATCCTAGTATCCCGAACCATCCTCCTCAGAATAATAATCAGGGCCAAAATAATTTCTTCTATCCTCAAAACAACAACAGTGCGTCGTATGATTCCCGGAAAGTTCCACCGCAGAACTTCTCTTATCATTAATTATTGTATGTATTGTATGCACTGTAAACATTTTGTATTTCTTTTATCTTTGTACCTATTAAGTATATAAATAAAAACGTATTTGATCTTTGGTTCCGATTATTATCATGTTGTTATGTCTTGTACGTTGCTCGAATACATTATAAATAGGTATGATCTAGAAATATGTTAAGAATTAAATGATCAATGAAATGAAAATACTGTTCTTTATTTTTAAGCAATTAAAGTAACTGAATAGAATGCGACAAGATGCTATGTCACAGCTATTTTTATCAGTAACTGCCAAGTAACTACCTACTTTTTGCAAACGACTCATCATTGTATGCAGTGCTATTCTGTTAACATGTCACCGTTAAAACTTAGGTGAAGTGATAGATCGGCTGCTAATCGATATTAATGGAGTTTTGCACACAATCGCTGCTAATCATTTAGTGACTATTCTGAACACAAACTCAGTAAATTCTAATTTCATATGAAATTGCATCTGTTTATTTGAAAACGCAGTAAAGGGGGTAAAAAAATCTCTTACCTTCCAATACAGGCGGCTTAGTGGTTCTTGAGAGCAGTTTGGGCCCTGTGAGCGTTATGACGATGGCCCCAATCGGCGCGGTGATGACGATGGACATGATGCACACCGTGATGACGGTCTCTGCATACTGTATCATCACTGGGTCGGGCTCCCCGCCGGCCATCTTGCGCACTTCATCCAAAGCAACTGGACCTAGAGCGGCCTGGTAGAATAGAAGTAGTTTAGTAAGTATTTTTCGAATTACAAAAGTGGTTCTTAATTCAAATAAATTGATTTACTTTGACAATAAAAATTTGGAAGCTGAGGTTTTGTCACTGAGATAAAAATCATATGGCAGTGGGGTTTGTAGTTCAAGTGTTCTCATTTTCAATACAAGAAACTAGTGAGTGAGTCTAGTGACTTTTAAGTTGTCACTACTTTGAGACCTACTTTTTAGTTAAAAAACTCTAGATGTTGGTTTAAGTGTTATTGTATTTACCTGTACTGTAGCTTTGGCCATCCAGGCAAGGCCGACGAAGATCTTTTCCTTCATGTTGAGGTTGCTGCGCACTGCACAGGTACTCGTGACGATGGTACGAAGCACCGCGCATGACACCAAAATACCACCTCCGATCAACACCAAGCGAGGCTCCAGGTCTGCAATCTGAATAGGGATAGATTCATACATTAATTGTAAAAATTATTTGTATTTTTCGTCTATATAAGCTTGAGTAACTAGTTCTTGAATCAGTGGCGCTCTTAAGGCGTCTTATGGATTGTGTCAATATGGCAGCATAGTATTTTCAGGATTAGAAGGGATAGTTAAGATTTCTAAAATGGTCAATAAATTGTAGAACCTTATCATTCGTTCGTCCACTGTACTCAGATCTGCCTTCACAAGTTGTAGGTATCTCATGAATTAATAATTAAACTATAAACCACAGTCCTTTTTGAAGCCCAGTGAAATCATGAGTGTGACATCATAAGTAGGCCACAACAAAAGATATTGCATTGAGTCTGATAGCTGGTGATGTAATCATACATCCCACACACGTGCGTCCGAGGATTATCAAAGTCAAAGTCAAAGTCAAATTATTTATTTCAAATAGGCACATAGATGGCACTTTTGAACGTCAAAATTTACAAATAAAATAGAATTGATTCTAGTCGCCCCTTCCAAAAGGTAGCTTCGTATGGAGAAGAATGGGCAAGAAACTCCACCGTTACTCTTTTAAAATGTTTTACAATATTTGGTATTGGTACATCAATTATATAATTATATGTGAAAACGATGCACCTAGAATAAAATTACTATACTACCACAATAGGTAAAAAGAATTAATAATGAAGCAATGAGATAAATTAATTATGTGATAGATACATGGTGCTCAAATATTTACAAAAATTGTAAAAAAAAAAAATCCTTAATAAGTACTCATATTGTTTAGTAAATAGTGATGAAACATAGCTGAATCTAATTGAAGAATATATAAACATTTTCTTGCGATACGTTTGTGTTACTCGGCTGAATGAATCATCAGTGGCACGCTACTGGCCGTGATTTCTTTAAGTTCGCGACCGTAAACGTTTATATCCATAATCACCAGGATCACAAACGGTTAAGTAATGACAGAAGCCTGTCTTTTTTCTTCTTCTTGATGATGAAGTTGGAGATATTTGTAAAGTTAATGTAGGTATACTTACAACGACTTGTGCACCGGTAACTGCGAAGAGCATAGGTTCGAAGAACATCCAGAAGATTTCGAAGGCGGTGGCAACAGGGTTGTCTTCCAGCTCCCAGCCGAGATCTGTCCAATTCTTGCAAGCCACGAACGCGAACGCAATGACAGCCAATGGTCCTGATGAAGTATATTGTTGTAAGAATTATACTTTAGGAATTAAAATGATGCAGTTTTTTTACTTGAGAAGTTGAGACCTTGTTAAGTATTTAAAGTTTCAGTAGGGTAGGTACACATGGGAACATCAGCGAAACTTAAGTATTTGTAGCTCCCAGAATTATTAGGATTACCATTTGCATTACAATTGATAAACATTACCACACGAATCACATCGAATACGTAACACGTGACATAGACACGTAAATACAAAATAAATCATGCGTATGATACCCTTTTCCAGTTCACATTGTTTCCTTGACTTTATCGATTGCCAACACAGTCATTGACTTATAACAAGGCATTGTTCGGTAAAAGCCAGGCACAACACCGCGGAAAACAATCAACCTTGGTTGTCGACTACAGTTTTTTTTAAATTACTCAGTTAATAAGACCAACGTGCTCGTCTTTACGTCTACCTATGTGTTTGTAAATTCTGCGGAATAATGAGTTTTGTTTTTTAAGAGAGGGGAACTGAAGTTGATTTGCTGTTTGTTGCCGACAGTGGTTCTGAAAGTTTTACTTTATGGCGATGGGTATCGAATGTATCTTGACAACCGATTTTATGCTTTTCTACTTCAGACTTATGATCTAGGATGCCCCACATAGTACAACCCATTATTTTTAACTAAAGAGTTTAAGTACGTTAAAGTACGCTTACCAGCACCGCCCCAGCCGATCTCTTCAGAGCCCAGCACCATCATCAGTCCGCCAGCCAGCAGCATGAGCACTCGTAGAGGCACCAAGAAGGCGTCATTGCGCTCAGGAACAAACTTCACTAGGTAACCGCATAACACTCCCAGTACTATACCACCGATCACACTTATCGGGCCCTGCAAATTAAAAGTAATTAATTTTATTAGTTAAGGTTGCATACAGCGAAGTCATGAATAAACCGTCTGACAGTACCTTACGTTCGGTAGCGAGTCTTACAGCCAGTAACCTGAATAATCTTTAACTACAGCATGAGCTGGTATGACAGAAGAAAAGAGATGAGTGAAGGTCAACTTGACCAAGTATGGCCAATAAGGAACATGTAACACCTCAATCCACGTGGGACAAAGCGAACTTTGTTGTAATGCATTTAAATGTAGAATCACGCACTACAACCCAAAGCTTAAAAACACTACATAATTCAATCAACTCAGCCTATCGCAGTCAACTACTGGTATATCCAGCAGTTGACTGCTATAGGCTGGACATATGCCTCTCACAGGCTACGCCACATCCACCTTTTTAATGACAGAAGGGGTCAAAAGTAAATAAAACGGGACGTCTTTACACTAAATAAAAATAATTTTAATCGGACTGCTTAACACGCTTCAAGTTACTACTAATTCCGCCAGTTGCACGTAAGTCCATTAAATTTAATTCCCATTAAAAGTAATGCTGTCTTTATCTAACGGAACGTATCAGAAAGTGACAGCATTAATGGGGAATTAAATTTGATGGACTTACGTGCAACTAGCGATTAATCTTATTTTAACAATTTTTTATAATATGCTTTCGTATACATAACTACATAATTATGAGTGTGGCTGTCACGGCCTTAAGTCGTCGGTCCATCTAGCACATTTAGTCGAGTTTGAATCTAATTTTTCCATAGAATCATCTTGATCAACTAGGTAAGGATTAGCTTACCTGTAAGCAACAATCTATTGGCAAAGTAACAGATTAATAGTTCAGCGATGTAACAGGATGTCCTTTTGTTCACTAATCATAGCGGAAGCTTGGTCTATTGTTGTGAAGCATGCATACAATATCTACCTAATGCTGTGTAGTAAAAACAACAAAGACCCTTTAGTACTATGAGTTAGTATCCTTTAGTACCTACCTTGAGCTAAGTTTCCTTCAGTATTTTGAATTATAAAAGTATCTTCCAACTTTAATCTGTTTTCTAGTGGTTATTAGAGTAAATCCAGTTTTGTTTTATGGCTTATTGGGAACTCATCTGCAAGCACAATGTTGCGACAAAATTTGTTGCATGCATTGCAATTTGCTGTTCAAAGTGCTTAAACAAAGTCATTATCAATAGTTCCCACATGGCAGATTTAACGCATCTACTTGTGAATTATTATTTTGTACATGTGTAGGACTCTGCCAACTGTGTAGATCAATAAGGTAACACGAGGTTCTGATCTTTGGCGAACGAAGCAGACTGAAAATTACGTTCGTTTCTATTTATCAAAGAATACATTTTAGCAATAAAATAGGCAAAATGACACCTTTAGATGTAGAATTGCGGCTATATTTTTTTTTTTAAAGGAATGTAAATAAATAAATTAATTGTATTTACATAAAAATAATGGCAATTGATTATGACTAATGTTGCAGACCTTATCTACAGTCTAATATGAATAATCATTTAGAAATATTTTTCATTTAGGAAGTTGTTACGTTTTCGCTTTCCGCGTAAGTTGGTGGCGATGAGGTTATCACACTAAAGTAGTACCGTGTGACATATCCAATTAAAGGGACTGTTGTAAGAATTCCACATATATATTTTTTATAATTTTAAAATAAATACTTTTAAAGTTATTTAAGAAAATAGATGAAAATTGACCATTCCCCTTACCACACAGAAAATAGTTTTTTACTTATAGATTACAGGAAACCTATAAGCAGTCTATGGTCTTAAAATAACACGGTAAATCTATCAATATTGTGCGTGCAAACTTACGCGCACTGACAAGGAACAACTATTTGTAGGTCATACAAATATTTGTTCCGTGCACGAATCGAACCTGCGACACGCAGGGCAGCAGTCAACCACTGCGCCAACCGTGCCGTCAAGTATTTTATCAACATCATTTAAATAAATGCATAGAGATATCACTTGACGATTACTAGTAGGTTAACGACCCCGGCCTACGAAGATAGTTCAAACGTTGCCATTCCTAATGACTTAAATAACGTTAAAAAAATTAAGAGAATATGTACTTACGGCATAATTCTCTATGAGCGAAATTGAAAAGGCATGATTATCTATGCGTTAAATGGGACGGGGATATTGTCAAGATTCGTATTTTCTCGGTGCGTGTAACGACGGAATGAGTCATGAGAGTCCGACGCTGGCGTCGCGCGTCACCGGTTTCTATGAGGGTAGTTCACCTACCGCGCAGGAACCTTTTGATTTTTTGTTGTTGTTGTTGTAATTTGTTTGGTTTTTTGGGCATTTTATTAAGTTTTTTGTTTAGTTTGTGATGTCTTGTCACATTAAATACGATATTATTTGTGTTGTCATACTGACAGTTAGTGCGAAATGGGACGCTTTGCCGTTTGTTTTTATCTTTCTTTAATTTTGTTTATAAAAAATAATAGATTGAAAAGATGGAGGTTGAACTTGAGTTATTTGGATAAAACAATACCATAAAGTTTGTGTTAAATTTTGTTGATTCCCGCGCGTGCTTGGCACATTTTACTACACAGGTAGATACTTATATGTGCTAAGAATGCGCACTGCTGCGTGTGTGTAGTTGCTGCTTACAAATCAATAAACTAATATGATAAAGGGTGCAGGTTAATTTCGTTACAATATTTACGGTATTTATTTTAATTGGCTACATTGGTCTAGTGGTAGCAAGCGCTACTCCTGAGCATGAGGTCCTGGGTTCGATTCCCAGGTCGGGCAAAGTGTTATTGGGATTTTCCATTAGGAATTTTTCAGTAGCAGCCCGGAGTCTGGATTTGTGCCCGGTTGATGGCAATAGGCTTGCCCCCTATTACATGGGACTTAAACATAACTGGCGAAATGTGGCTGTACTATAGATACACCTCTGCCTAACCCTTCGGGGATTACAGGCGTGATGTTGTGTATGTTGTTTGAAAAATATTTTTTTTTATGTTTAGGAGCTATAGTCTGTATAGTAGTGCTGTATAGTTTATTTTCTTATTTTAACAGACATAATCAATTTGTATTTACCACTGTACCATTTAATGTGACAACATCATCGCCAATCCGTATAACTAACACACGATCACACGTCATGGCTCAAACTAACAACTAGTGGCCTGGGGATGACAAGTGACAAGTTAATTAACGTTCTATTTATTGCTAATCTCTAGGTACAACCTATGAATATTTATTATATATCATAATTAAAATGATATAATTTTAAATAATATGCACATTTGCTCAACTTCACTATCAGACATATAACAGTAAATCTACTACTTTTGAATTATAATTTCTTTTCTAAATGTCAATTACAGCGTCAGAAATGGTCTTGATTGGATAACTCGTTAAACTCGATTGAGCTCGTTCCGTTGCTCAAAATCGTTCATTAATCTATCAGCTGTTTTATGTAATCGTCGAATATTAATTAATTGGTCAAGTGACATAGTTTTACAGTTAATGAATGTTGTTAAAAAATTTTAACTCATGCAACACGTTACTTGAAAACTTATTTGCATAGATATACACGTATACTCCGGTTCTGGGTGCCTTTGAAGAACCCAAAACGGGAGTAATTTCTAGTGTTTTTCAACAATTTGGCATGATATGAAAATCCTTAGCTGTAAAATTCTGGAGTTGTGCCCGGTTTATAGCAATAGGCTCACCTCCTAATACATGGGACTTAAACATAACTGGCGAAATGTTGGTATTGTATCTCTGCTCTCCCTTCGGGAAATACTGACATGATGTTATAAACTCCATTATATAATAAAAAGTGATACGTACTTGAATAAGATTCATAGTAAGCGAAGCACTGGAGAACATGATAGACGAGACGATTCCGAAGACGGCGACACTGGCGGCGTCGTCCACACCTGACACCGCGAGCACCAGGGTCGGGATGCCCTTGGACACCCCGTAGCCCTTCTCGCGGAGACGGAACAGGCACGGCACGATCACCGCCGGGGACACGGCCGCGACGATTGATGACAGAAGGAAAGCTGAAATGGTGAAAATAGAAATTTAGATAGCGTACTAAGGGTCTAAGGGTTTATAATATTTTTTGGTGCAATAAAGAAGCCTCCGTGAGAGCTTAAGCACTTGTCAGCGCCCCAGTAACCTGAGGCTTTTCATGCCAATATACTAGTAGCAAATCCAAATAAAATTTTTGTATAGTTTTTATCTATACGTCCCCTGGACAATTTTTTTTACCACACACAGCCTAAGCTTGATAATAGTAAGACGTGAAGAATTTTTTTTAAAAATATATGGTCATCATCATACGTGGATTACGGCCCATACAGAGAGGAGGCCTGTGTCCTATCAGTGGGGACATTATAGGCTGATTATGTATAGCTACAGTATTATTAAAATGCTAATAAGTAGTGTAGTTACCGAATAAACATTTATCATGTTGCAATGGCAATATCTTCCTAAAACCAGTCATTGTGAAGATTTTACGGACCGTTACACGATCTAACTCAGTCGTGTAATTCTATTGTGTTTGAGTCACAACAATATTATGGTCTATACGTAAGTATGTCCTTATTTAGAAGGCGAGGGTATTTATAACAAGGAGAAGACATTTTGGAAAAACATAACACGCTTATGAATTTATTTTAAAACTAGCTTTTGCCTATGGTTTCTTTCACAGTTCAGGGGAGGTAGAACATGTACTCGGAAAAAAATATCCTATGTGTTAATTCAGTTGGTATTTCTGTATGCTAAATTTTAACCAAATAAGTTACGCCGTTTATGCGATTTATGATATGTGATATTTCTGATGGAGTAACAGACATACAAACATAAAATTTTACATTTATAATTCAAGAGGGATATTTTAATAACTTTAAGCTACTTAAGCTACTAACCCCAATCCCAGGGCAATCCCAAGAAGAAGTAAGCAAGAACGGCGCAGAGCACACACTCGAAGGTCCAGGGAACTAGAGCCAGCTTGATCACAGTGAGGAAGTACTTCTTCATAGCAGTCGGGTCCAGGTCCAAACCAGCTCGCGTGAGGATGATGGTTAAAGCTATTTTTCTGGAACACATCAATTAATTCATAAACGTTTTGATAAACTAGTATAAAATAAGATTAATTGCAATTTATAGGGAATTTGACATTTACAATTACAAGTTTTTTTTGCGCAATTTTCTGGGTATTTAGTCATTTAATTGAAAAAACCGACTACACTAGACAAACCTGGTGGGCAATAAAAAAATAAAAAATTGTGAATACCTGATATAGGACGCAACGTGTTGATACGTCTCGTCAAAGTTGACGAGGCCGACGTTCTTCATGATGATACCCACTATAAGCATCCCTATAAGGGCTGGCAAGGTGGTGATCTTTAGCATGAGCCATCCTCCGAAGTAGGCGACGAGGGTCAGGACGGCGAATGAGAACAGCTGACCGCCGGGCGCGGCCGTGTCTCCCATCACGATCCATACGGTCACCCATACCAATATGCCTGTACAATACATTACAACATAAATATCTCGCCGGAATTCCACCGAAGGACTCCCTGAAATATATTGTAAACCCACATGTTGCCAGCATTGCTAAACCGGGGGCAAATAAAGAATCCAGTTTTTCCTGACCAGAAATATCCGTAATACTGACCGAACCAGGGATCCAACCCAGGAACTCAAGCTCAGTAGTTGTGCTTGGCACTATCCAGCCATATAGTCCACTCAAAACCAAAACATTTTATTCCACATAAACCTACATGGGCACTTATGACAAGTCAGAAGCGCGGTTCCAATTGGTCTTTTCCTGTGGAAAAGAGCCGGCAAAGAACTCCACGGTTACTCTTTTAAAAATAATGCGCTTTTACAATGTTTTCAAATTACAGTGTTAATAGGTATGGAAGGACAGTGTAGGCCCGTCAACAAGTACCAGGTACCTACTTAATAAAATAGAAAATGGTCTATTAAGCCTACAACGTTCTCACATTCACAAAATATAAAAGAATCTTTAGAAAATATTATTAAAACAAAAGTAAAAACCTATTTAAACAAAATGACTTGATTGCAATTACAACTGTAACAAATCTGACTGTAGGGCAAGTCTCTTGAAAGTACAAATGATGGAGTTTTAGTTAATATATTTAACCGGAATGACGATTCATCCATTTTGGAATGCGCTGTTACCTACATGTTCATAATGCATGCCCTCGAAAGTTAGTGTAGAGTTTAGTACAGCCACATAAATATACCTCAAAATAACACTAGTTTTAATTCATGGGCGTCTTCTAATCTACGTTTTCATGGGCAACTTGTAATTGATGCATTCACGGGCGTCGCCGTTGTGAAACTATACAATTACTAGCTGAGCCCCGCGGTTTCACCCGCGTAAGTCTCGATCCCGTGAGAATATCGGAATAAAAAGTAGCCTATGTCTTAATCCAGGGTTTTATCAAAGTATGATTTTATCAAAGTTGGCCCCGCCGTTTGAGCGTGAAGAAGTAACAAACATACATACACACACTCACAAACTTTCGCCTTTATAATATTAGTGTGTTGTGAAGTGTGATGTGATAATGATGAAGTGTTGTATAAAAATAGTCATAGCTTACCAATAATTAATACTGCGATGTTTTGCGCGAACTGCCGGTACGAAGGACATAGTGGGTAGGGGCAGACCTTCTGCCAGTTCGGTGGCTCCCACGAGGGAATGCCGGATTCCTCTGAGTGACACTTCGCGCAACACGCGTACCACCAAGATCTAAACAGATGCAATTCATTTAGCTATTTAATTTACTTAAAATTAATCGTATCTATAAATCACTCGGGGAAAACAACAACAGAGTTTATCTAATTTTGCATTACATTGCAAGTTGGATAATCATAATTACCTATTAGATCGAATGGTAATTCATAATTACCTATTAGATCGAATGGGAAATCTATTAGAAAAAAATTAGGATTAAATTAAAGAACAGTTGTACTGTTCTTTAATTTAATCCTAATTTAATTTTGTGACAACTCAGAAATATGAACATACGTTTCGAAGTTAGCGTCACTACTTGCCACTGCATACCTTATCAAAATGCACTTATAGAAGCCTATTCAACCCATACGTAGCAAATAATGAAGTTACAACCGTATGTTAGCATTTCACCCAAAGCTAAGCAAATTATGGCAGAAGTTGTGAGATTGGTGCTGTTACCTAAAATATAGGTTAGTCCTAGTTCGATCGGCCTAGATACCTTTTAATCAGACATGTTTACGTACTCATTCAACTTTTCGGCTGTTAAAGTTATTTTTGTAACAACTTTTAGCAACGTGTATCATTTAGTTTCAACAAGTTCGGTATAATTCACCATTCGTGACTGATTTGGACTAAAGCCAATTGATTGGAATTTGAGTTGAAAGCGTAACTTTCTATTGGATTTTCCAATACTTTCAAAATAACAACAGATTTAGGTATGACAAGTGTAAAAAATCATGCTTATACAATACCTTTCGATGTATTCACTTTGTTGTGACAGCGCCTTCTTCGAGTAGACGGAGGATGTCGTGGAATATTTTTTAAATCTGCCCTCGATGTGTGTCTGGCGATCTGTGTACGAACAGTGGAGCGTCAGAAAGCGAATGCCAGTCAGCGTGGCGATCGATCAAATCGTGGGAACCAGACAGCCAGATGTACAACACACCTGCTGTTTCTACATCGTACCTTCATTATCGTCTGTCATTTGACCTTGCAATTGCTTTCATTTGTCTTCATAGTATAAATTGCAGTAAAGTTTATGGAAAATTGTAACAAGGTCTTAGAACCTTCCACCGATCTGGGTTATATTGGTTCCGGTCGCTAGTTGGCTCTCAAGTACCAGATTTTTTTAGGTGTACCTACTTCTTATTACTGAATTGGTGTGAAAAGCTGGCATGAGTGGACATTTTTGATAAATTAATAGGTAGGTAATATATATCAAAGTGAGACTCGTACAAAGCACCTACTAATTACCAACTAGGCTGCTACAGTCACGTTTCTTGCAACATAAAGGATTTTAATAATTGCATTTAAAATGAACTAAATGTCATTCAAGTATTCGTCGCAAATTAATTTTGAACGGAAAATTACCCCAAGAGGAGTCCATGTCCGCTGCCATGGCATTGTGGAGGTTACTTTTGCGGCGCGAAGGCCCTTCCGCTTTTGCTGATACGCTTCCATTCCTGTTGATAATTAAAACACATTATTATTTATATCAGAGTATAAAGCAATCTCGCAGAAATCGTTGCACATAATAAAACCCATCGAAAACAGAACTCTTTTTCGGATGTCTGTTCAAAACTAGTAACTACCGTTTTATTTGTTTTTAATGCTAATAAAATTTGCATTAGAGTCGGTTCAAAATCAACCGGTTTGAAACACATGCATATTTAAACTGTCACCACAAGTTTTGACACTTGGTTACCAGTGAACGGCTTAAGTTACAATGCGCTATAAAGAATAATGGAATCCTTTATACCACGTGTTGGAGTTTTATTTGAAATGAACTGTTTACTTGGTAACGTCAGTTTACCACTAACAATATGTTGGCAGAATGAAAATGGTGTAAAGAAGCATACAGTAATTACTTCTAGAAACTAAATAATATAATACAATATAATATTAGCATGTTTTTCAATAAAACATGTTGAATAGAGTCGGTAAGTTAGCCAGAAAATTAAAGCTAGTTGGTACATTAATTGCTACAGTGTACGATTTAAATATTGTTGTAAAACGTATCCTTCTTATCCTCGTAAAGTTCGACAGACATTATGCACGATAGATGTCTCATCTTTGCGACAGCCACCTTTTCAACAGTATCCAGTGCGTTAAAACAACATAAGCATTGCGATAAAGCATACCTACTGATTAGGTACCTACTGCATTGTATCGGTCTATGAAGACCTATGTTCTATGTTTGCGGGTTTGGTTTCCGCACCTAGTCCTTCATGTGGACCATTGTGCGTGGGCCATGGCGGCCGTCGTTGGTTATTCCAACCAGCCCACCTCCCTCCAGAAGCTGATTAGGTCTCCTGGTCTGCTTAAGATATCCGTGAAAGATCTGGGTGACCCGAGGGTTTCTGTTCTGATCTGGGTGACGCCTGTGCATTCAAAGAGCACGTGCGCAACGGTTTCTTCAGCCTCCATGCAAGCCCTGCACAGAGGGCTGTCCGTTATGCCTATTGTGTGGAAGTGCTTATTCAGTGAGCAGTGTCCCGTGATGGTCCCCGTCACCAGGCGCGGACCGTTCCTGTCCAGGCGTAGCAACCGCCTGGTTAGCCTGCCATCTAAGGACGGCATAGCTTCCCTGGATTGCCTGCAGCCCGGTGTCGAGGTCCACCAGTTCTGCGCTTGTGTGTGGGTGAACTCCTGTAGCCACCTGCGTAGTTGGTTGAAGGGGATGGGTACGATAGGTTCGGGTCCACAGACTGACGTGCTGGATGCTCTCCTAGCAAGTTGGTCAGCTGCGTCGTTACCTAGTGATCCGCTGTGTCCTTTTATCCATTGCAGTGTCACTGTGTTACGGTTGCACACTGTCACCCGTTCCAGTGCGTTGTGACATTCTAGTGTTAGTCTGGAGGAAATATAATTTTTCCCCAAGGATTGCAAAACTGAGGCACTATCGGAGAGTATACGTATACGGGTGTCCGTAACTTCCTGGCTTCTATGGCGTTAGCCGCTTGTATAATGCCCACACATTCCGCCTGGTAGACGGTGTTGAACAATCCCAGCGGGCTGGATATATTTATGTTGAAGTCATGTGAGAAAACTCCGACTCCGGTTCCGGAGTCGGTCTTTGATCCGTCGGTGTATACTCTCATCTCCTTCGGGCCTGAGTAGTCACACCGTTTTTCTGTGAGTATGATGTTGTAGTGCTTCTGAAAGAAGTGTAGTTTCGGGGCTTTGTCGCAGGGTGATGCCATCATCGGTTGTCGTTTGATTGCATCTTCCTTTATGCGTGTGTGCTTCTCTGAAGACCTAAGTTCAGCAATGTTTCACTTTATGTTCTGATGAAATGGAAGATCTTTCTTAACTCTAAGAGAAAAATAATCTGATTGGTTTTATTCCAATAAATATATATATCTATTTTATAATTTCCTGTCATAAATTCTATTTTATTTTTATTTTCACATATTGTGGTTTAGAAGAAGGCGCACCGATGACCTTGTGAAGGCCGCAGCAATCCGCTGGATGCGGGAAGCACAGAAACGGTTGAACTGGCGGTGCTTGGGGGGGCCTATGTCCAGCAGTGGCCGTCTGTCGGCTGAAATGATGATGATGATGATGATATTGTGGTTTAGGTATATTAAGTTTATTTGGATGTAATTTATTTTACTTGCAATTCTTTTGTGGTCTTCACATACCTCCTTTGTTTTATTAAAAGAAGAGCTTCTGCCCATATGAATATCAATGAGTTAAAGTGACACATACCCTTACTTCAAGTTATGGCCGTTACTATTCTAATACGTGTCTGTTTATACGAGATAAGTCACCTTGATAAATAATTTATAATAATAGAGCGATTACTCATTGCCACGAGGTACATTAACAATTGAGTTTGGTAAATCAAACTATGGTTTCACGGTGAGCTTGCCTTTTTGCAATAATTATTTAAAGTTTAATAATAATTTAATATAATTAAATTATAAGCGAGCAACGTTTAAGAATCACCTTTGTAGGTACGTATTTTTCTGTTTCTTTGTTTTTTTCTATTTTTTTGTTCTTGTCTGTTTTTGTATGTGTACATAAATGGTTAAACAAAGAAATACATTTTGAACGGCCTATCCAACGATACCCCATACCATGGGATAGATGAGAAGAAATAATTATCATCCCCACTTTACGTGCAAGGGAGGATCCCTAATTTTTTTTTGTTTTTTCTATATTTTATTTTTCCTCTTTTACGGCATGATTAATATGTATACGCATGCCAAATTACAGCTTTCTAGTACTAAGAGTCTCTGAGCTAAGCCGCGGTCAGACAGACAGACATGGCGAAACTATAAGGGTTCCTTGTTGACTACGGTACCCTAAAAATGAAATGCTGTTTGTTGGTAAGCGCATCACTTGAGAACGGCTGGACCGATTTGGCTATTTTTTTGGTTTTAAAATGTTCGATAAAACGATTAATATTATAATATTATTAAGTGTTTTTTCATCTCAGCTCTTTGGCTGGTTTTTGCAACATTTACGGACCGAAGCCAAGTAAATGCAGCGTGTGGTGTGTTATGTTAAAGATGTGTTTTGTGAGGACCTATTTCGTTTTCTTATATATGCGTGAACTTTCTGACGATTCGACATGTATTTAAAATTGCAGCTTTTTGTACGGTGATCTATGTGTATTGGAAACGGCAATATCTATTAGCTAAGTAACTTTATTTACTTTATCCAGTAGGGTTATATCCGGTCTATTGTAGTGAATTGTCCTGTCGGTGAGAATGGCGCTAAAGTTTGTGTGTGTCATTTTCTAGGATAGTTTGTGGTGTGTAATTGTAGTAAGGGGTGTTTGTGTCTTGTACTCGTATGAGTGTGTATTTGAGTGCTAATTTTTGATGAATTACATTTGCCACCTGATTGTGCCTGTGTGTGTGGTCTGTCTGCGTGAGAGTAGTGCAAGCTCCTGTTATGTTCTGAATTCTTTCTGGTTGGATGTGACACTTGCGACATTTATCATTTGTTACTGAAGGATCTTTGAAAATAAATTTTCTATAAACGACGGAACAAATAAAAATTGCAAAAGTTTTCCGAACAATTTCCAAAGTCGGGAAAAACTGATCGTGCAATTTTCTTTGCAATTTTTTATGAATGATTGAGGACAGGAACACGATTGTCGGTTCAGCTAGATACATAAGTATACAGTACACGAATAAACGTACAAAAACTTTTTTGTACGTCCATGGGTACACGTGCTTCGCGTTGACACATCGTTTGAATATTATCTACGTCAATTTATAAACGTCGTTGCATTACATGTGCGGTTTAACAAGATACGCTTTTAAAACTTAAAATACTAACGAATATTATCATCGTATATTTTTAGCAAATTCTAGGCCATTCGATATTAAAACGAAAGTGAAACACAATTATTTAATCGATATAATTTTGCTTCGAGCAATTCTGAACAGTATAACGAGTTTTACTATAAAAATAACGTTTAAAAAAGGCCGATATACTGAAGAACTATAAAAATCTCGGTTCTGAAGTTCTGATCACTTCCGTGTAGCTAGATTCCTATAATAATATATGTAGGTATATACGTATTTTCCCACGGTCTGAGATCCGTGCCTCGGAAAGCACGTTAAGCCGTTGGTCTCGGCTGTCATTCGTGGATCTTTGACGGTCGATACGGGTTGTCAGAAGCCCGAAAGTCTGGCAACTAGTCTAGTCTGGTTAGTCTGGTGGTTAGTCTCGTAGCAAGAGGTATCGTCTGTCATGATTTCCAAATATTAATAAGAGTTGTAGGGATTTAAATAGGTACGACATTGAAAGTATGTGTCATGAGGTTTAAAAAAAGTATTTCATTTGACAGTTACGGTAAAAGTACAGGTTTTTTTAACAGAATGGAATGAAAAACATGATATTTGGGGCGTCACGTAGTTGATAAGTCAATTCTCTTCGAGCCTCGGAACCGCCTATCGGTCGGTTGTCTTCAAGAAGTCTAAAGTCTATACTGGTATTATATGTATTGAGTACCTAATTTAACAGTTCGTTAAATATTAGTATAAACCAAGTTTGTATGTGTGCAAGAAGATAAATACAGAAATATTCGTACCTACTGAAAAGGTGTTTCATTACACATTACCCAGTTACTGGGTTGTGGAGATCAGATAGGCCGTCGCTCCATGTAAAATACTGGTATTCAACTGCATCCGGTTAGACTGGAAGCCGACCCCAACACAGTTGGGAAAAGGCTAGGCAGATTGATTGGTTTGAGGTCCGTACTCACAGGGTGCCCCCTGTGGGGTGTACGGTGTAACCGCTTAGTTTGTAAGTTTATGCCCTGGCGGCTGAAGGCCTTAATTTATTAAGGCAGTCACAGGAAAGTCCGTTAAGCAGACGACAACCCCCACTTTTTTTTGGTAGCGGCTTGGATGGATGGATGTCCTCCACCCTGGGGCGGACGGAGGGGTCTGTCAGACTTCTACTGACTAAGTCACCACGTGTTCCCTCGCATACTTGTACCGGAGGCTACGGGGGCACTTAAGCACTCTTCAACGCAGTCCACGACTGGTCCCGGCTCTAGGGCTAAAATCGCTAATGTTAAGAATTGGAAACAAAATAATACTGTTTCTAAGTTTGGATTAGAAACAAAGATTAAGGATAATATTTTTTTGGTTTTTTAAATGACTTCTGACGAATATTATGACGCTTAAGCTATTTTTATTTACACCAATTATAATGATTCTGCTATTATTGTAACCTGCTTAAAGGAAAACGCTCCATTGTAAACGAGCCTTTATAAAGAACAGTCTACTACTTGCTATTCATAACATCGACTCAAAGGCGTTACAATTTTAACACAATCGCCGAGGGTAATATCATTACATACATGCAAATATACTGCCCTGTTATGTACCACTTTTATTAATTATATTTTTTAACGTATGTTATTTTAATGCTAGCTTATTTTAATACCATTGAAATGTGTTTTAGGTGGAGGAAAGTAATATTATGTATACGTAGTTTTCTGAGTGGCTCATCTTAATATTATTCGCTTGAAAACGTTTGATTTGATAGATAGTAAATTAAAGGGTAATTAATTTTGTTTATAGTTTTTAGTAGTTCTAATTTCAGGATATTTTCGTCGTTCCTGGGCAATATTTAACTTTTCATTCCATCAATCTATATAAATAATTCATAAACGTTTATGTACGATTTTATTTTTTAACAAAAAAAAAATACATAAAATGTAAATATTATGTGTGATTGTGTGACAATAAAACGCGTGGTGAGTACATGTAATGTTGCTGCCAGGCTGTTACAAGCCACGTGCCACTGTAGCGTGGAGAACAGTAGAACAGAAATTATACAGTACCTACTAAATGTATTGTTTAATCGATCCATGGCGCAAGCGCAAGGTGAGTTCATGGCAAAGGCAGCATGCAGTGGGTCAATGTTTAGTCACTTAAATGTAACAGGCGATGGCTGGAAACTTTAACTCTGTACGTGAGCAATAAGCACTGATTTTAGACACGATATCCGAATGTAATTAACCTTAACGATGATTGATAAATACTAAGCAATTATTGTAAATAAACTTGAAACTATTAGAAAAACATCGTAGTGTTTGTATTTTTATAATATCTAATATTTAATTTATCCCTCTTTATAAATGTTGTAATCGTCGTGTTTATACGTTTGTATAAATATTTAATTTTGTTACAAGGTTGTGGCCGAAGCTTCAGGAGTTTTTTTTCAGTAATTGCTATATAATGTTGCAGTAAGTAATGACATTGTGCACCTTCGTTTCAGCATGTCTGTTGGTGTTATTATTAATAACTGATTCGAATTATTAGAATTTTCAATGAAATTACGTTTTCAGGTGGTAATTACAAGAGACAGTGTGACAGATTAACAAAGGGCTGATAGTAAATTATTCTTTAGAAGTATATTAAGACTGAAATTAATAATAAAGCATACCGAAAACATAAACCTATTGTGATTTAAAAAGATAATAGCAGTCTCATGATGACCGTCCCCTCTAGGGAGTCATACCGATGTCCTTATAAGAATAAAAACATGCCGATAGTGCAGTCTGTATGTAACCATGACGCGGTGTCCGCCAAGATGTCAAGCAATCTTTATACGATGAATTGTTGATAGTGAATGTGGGTCATATAACTAGAAATATGCATCTACAGCGACCTTAGCCATGGCTTCGATTTTAAATAGCACATGTTAGAGAAAAATAATTATGTGTACGGAGCTTTGTAATCGTCGTCACAGCCAGCTTGGTCAATATGTTGGTGAATTTTTCAGTAAACCTTTGTTCAGGTGTTTGATGCGCGCTACTGCGAACAGAACCATTCTATGTAGATACCTACTGGCTAGTGACAACGGCAACATCGTTCTCTGACAGCCCGTAACGTGACCATAAAGATAAGCCGCACTATTTGTGCCCACATTTGACATTTAAATAAACATAGGGTGGGAAGTTATAATTGACATAAGTGGGCAGATATTATTAATATTTTGTTTTTCTAATATTATTTCGGTTTCCCCTCCTGCGGTTACTAACGGGATGGGTTGCTACTTTGTGTTTAAATTATGTATCGGATTTAATGTGCTCGTTTTATTTCAGGAATATTTAATTGTGAACATGTTTAATAACGTCTCTCGAAAACTTAACACTTAATTATTTACATAATTAAAACACAGTCTATTTGTATAGTTGGTAAATTGTTTCTTTTGAATCAAATTTCGCGTTATATTGAAATTAATAAAGATATATTTTAAACTTACCAATGACGGTTGAGTGCGTCTGTTTCGAGAGATGAATCTGACGGTAGGTAGCTGTCGTAGTGACAACTTAAGCTGCTGTGAGACATTCTACATGGTACTCAGAGAGTCTTATTCACTATAACTAGATTAGCGGGTGAATTTGAGGACTGGTTTACGCGGTGGCATGCCGCTCGGCTCAGCACGCTCCACACCTATGGAGAATGTGCATCTTATAAGAGAAGGTTCGGCTGCGCGCGAGTCGGCCGCCGCGCCTCACCCCGGGCACGTGACTGCTTCGGTACGTTCAGTTTCGCCGGCCGGCTGGCCGGTCATTGGCCGACGTGCAAAAATTTTCCTAAAGTTCAACAGTAGGCCCACTGCCATAAAAATGCGTTGCGAACTATTGCACGGGGCGCAGACTCGGTGATGAGTGACTAAATGAGCCCGAGGCGAGGCGTCGCGGCCGTGTTTATACTACTCACTTCAAACAACGGTCGTATAACAGCGGCGCCCGCGCCGCCCGCACAGCCCGCTGCCTTCGATTCTTCCGCACGCATCGATACAATGTGTGCAATCGCGATTAAAAACAGCCAAGTGATTTGTTCCATGTGGTTTTATATGTCGTCTCTAATGATAACTACATAGGTATGTGATGCATACTCGGAACTAGCGTGGGTTCATAATCCGCGCCGCGTTGATGGCTGTCTAATTATTAGCTACGACGCGCCGGCTACGAGTACGTATCGTAGCCACGCTGCTTCCTGCCAGGGTTACGAGCCTGTCCGAAAGGGATATCGTGGCCCTGGCACACAGGCATCTGAAGGAACACGGTGGGTTTTAGTCAGTAAAAGTCTGACACTCCCTCCCGCTCCACCCAGAGCGGGAGAAGTTATTTGATAATTTCCCACCCAAAAAAAAAAAAAAAAAAGCCACGCTGCTTATTGCTAATCCAGTGTGAATTTCATTAATTCATCACCTCGTATTCACCTATTATTTTAATAAAAGTGGATCTTTTATATGTATATCAGATAAACGCAAAATAACAATAGTTCACTTAGATAGGTATTAATGAATAATGTCGCGGTTTCGAAAAAACAACTATTGTTAATTTTATTTCAGCTTGTTTCAAACGTCAATGAGTGGTGAGCAATATTTCGTGCGTTAACAAATTACAATAAAAATTCCGTCTGTTAATACAAACCGTGTCGAATATGTGAGTGAGACAAATTGCCCCAGTACGACATAGGTTGGAACGTTTTGTTAGACCCGTCTGCTTCTTAATCGGGACATTATAAGCATGACATCTTATTATATTCAGTGTCATCAGTAACTCCAGTCGTAGCGTTTTTGTTAATTGATCGAAATTGTCGAAACTTCGCATTATACTATTATATGAATAAGTGGGTACATAACAGTAGCTTGTAGAATGTGAGGACATGGTTACTAATGTCATTAAAAATAAGGAAATCGACACTAAAGTCGCGGAGGAAATCGTGTGGTTATCCGGTTTGCTATAAATAATAGAAGAAATGAGATAATGACGAGCAAAAAGTGATATATTACATTATATGGTTATATTATATATACTTAAATCAGGTTGGGCATTTAACAATCAATCTGCCTGGCCTTTTCCCAACTATGTTAGGGTCGGCTTCCAGTCTAACCGGATGCAGCTGAATACCAGTATTTTACATGGAGCGACTGCCTATCTGACCTCCACAACCCAGTAACTGGGTAGTACGATACTCCTTGGTCTGACTGGTTGTTTGACTTTCGGGCTTCTGACGACGTAACGACTGTCAAAGATCCACGAATGACACTTGGGACCAAAGGCTTAACGTGCTTTCTGAGGCACGGAGGAGTCTAGGTATGTAAAGATGGTCACCCATCCAGGGATCAACCCTGGCAAGCGTAGCTTAACCTGATGCTCCACCCGTGCGGCTGTCATTACTAGCCACAAGCTCCCAGTAGCGAAGCTACAACTTCCATTAGAGGGAAGCCGAAGAAAAAGTTGTTCAGTTCACATAAATTCAAGATAACATCAAAATTACCTTAAAAATGTTTGTCATTCCTTTACTTTTCTTAATTGAACGCCATCTAAATTTGTCGGAATTCTTAGATAAAACAGAAAATGTAAACTGCGTTCGCGATTTAGGATACCTATAGTCCGCGTTTTTATCTTATTACTTATTAAATACCTGTAATGACTATGTACTATATTATTAAGTAATAGTAACCTCAGATAGAGTCTTTGTTCCGAAGGGAAGCCTGTAGGAATGGGGTTGTATGAAGCCGTCGCCCCTGCAAGCTCCTCCACATTGTTGGTCACATAACAAGGGTACATAATTAATACAGAAGTTAGCAAGTAAAAGGCTGCTATTAAAAATAAAGAGGTAATAAATGATATTACGAGTATGTAGGTCTATTTGATGATTTGTATACCTGTATAAGCTTATCGAAAGTGCCCATTTTATGTTTTTACAGAAATATATTTGGTTGCATAAAAATCTGTAACTTCAATAGGTACTTTAAAAATACGAAAAATTAATATTAAAGTATCTAAGTACTACAGACTTGTATTTACATGCTATGCCGTATCAGTACGTTGCCGAAGGGAATTGATTATATTGCTGTTTTTTTTTAACGAAGATATGGATGTGATTTGATAAAACTGTTGAAGTTTGAATTGTTTATTATAAGATAAATACCTAATATATTTGAAATGCATTACGGTATTAATAATTTTCATTAAGTAGGTATTTATATACGTAGATTTACTGATTATGAATATCTCGTTGGTAAATAATGCGTAATTATTCAAAATTAGTTTCAGTACTTATAGTTTATGTTGCTACGACAAATAAATGAAGTACTAAAGCCTTTCAGCAGTTTATACGATTTGATATTCAGATGCGGGACAAGATTAGAAATCGCAAAGTTTATTTTAAAAGCCAAGCTTTTGATGAGTCATGGGTTCTAACCGTCACGCGTCGCCGGGCCCCCATCGCAACAAGCCCGTAGGCGATGGACCTCGTGACAAGTCGTCCCTCACGCCTCTCTTGCCCCCCATGGTGCATTGCTCCAACCGTAACAAAAAAAACTGTCAAGCTCATAGTTACTGTACTACTTTACCAACGGCCAATGAAGTGTGACTAACGTGAAGCATTGTGTCCGACAGTCGTAATAATGTCCTGAACACAATAGGTATGCGTGCTATGATTAAATGTACCTGCTCTATCGATGATAATTTTTCCATTTATATTTTTTGTAAAAAATACCGTTTTAAAGAAAATATGCATGAAAAATAGTTCATTACTAAGTTCATTGCTATTTTCTTCAGAGGTGATGAAAATGTACACTTGTCTACATAAATTCGTGGTGACATTGACACTGGCTTTTATGATTTATTCGAAAGGTGATTTTTGGAATGACGAGTAGGATTAATGTAGCCTCGTTATGATAGCGTTGGTGGGCCTTTATGAAAAGGTGTTATGTAAATGTAACTTGTCGCGTCGCCTGCAGTATTTAGTACGTATAAATGGGAAAACGAATGTGGTTGCCATATTTTGCACGTTATGTCTGTCGCACTGACAAGGTGAGCAGGCGCTGAAGATCTTGTACACATTTATTTACAGACGGATCTTGTTTATTATTAAAATAGTCACTCAAGTATTTTTTCCTTCTCGTATTTTGGAATAGAATAGAATACTCTTTATTATGTACACCATAAAAGTTACAGATATAAATGTTGAAATTTTACATAGGGTGACACAATGGGCGATCTTATCGCTAAAAGCGATCTTTTACAGACAACCTTTGGATGGATTAAAGGGAGAGATTTGAATGGATCATAACTTTCTCAGAGTACGAGAAATGCATGTTTTATATTTAGAGACAGCACCCACAGCTTAGCACAAGATATTTTTGAAAAAAAAAGCATACATCTCATAAAGCTGTCATGAGATCAACTTAATTTAATCTTGAGCACAAGCCTGTAAGTGTATTTCTATCTCTTTAAGTCTAAAAATAAACTCGATAACGGGACCACACAAAAACGTAATCGCAATTACATTTAATTGAGATTCAAAGCACGTGACGCCTATAGGTACGCCTATCTATCATTATTATTGCAATACAATATTGTTTGGACGCCAGTCATGTGATACATACGTCTTGGAACCAACCAATTGACATGACCTCTATTATCCCCCCCCCATGTCTGTTGCTGTCAGACAACAAAGGGATATGTTATGAGTCAGCAGGGTTCTCTTGTGACTGGGCACGGTCTATGCCTTTCACAAACAACAGTCACGTGATGAGCGTAGGAAACTGTACTAGGTAATTATGCATAGGTATGTATTGAGTTGGGAGGACTATGTACGAGTGAGGCATATGCTCAGTGAAAGGTACGCAGTTATTAGAAACACTTGGAAGTTGAATCACTCGTTCGTCATGTGCGAATGTCGTCTGTAAGTCGTATAGTAAACGTACTTTATTAAGCCGGACGTGCCCATGTTTAAATAATTATGATAATTTTGCACAATTCTATACATAATTTCAAAAATATATATACCCTAGATTAATACTGAGGAAATAAACGATGCCTCGCTATCTTTGTTTAATTAGGAAGCGCGTTAAACTGATAACGTAAGCTTAGCACGTGCATTTAATCACTAAATAGGTTAAGAATAAAAGACTTCAACGCTTGCGTTAGGAAAACGTTACAAATCAAAATAGATTTTACGCGTTTTTTGATATTATAAATGTTCCTAAGGATACGGACCCGTAAAAAGAAGATAGATTTCAATAACTAGTAGGTAAACTACTTTTTATTGTACCTAGATAAGAATATTATTTAACAGAAAACTATTTTAAGCCCATTTATATTTATTCTTATAATAAGTACTCAATTTATTAAAACATTAGACAAATGTGGCTTTCTTATCCAGACATGAGAAGGTATATTTTGGACACCATATTATTATCTCATGAAAGAAAATATGTTCATTTTGAACCCAAGGCTATTTAAAAAATAAGAAAAATCTTTTTAAATAATTATTATTTCTTTCACCATGCGCTTAAGTGCTCAACAATATTTTTCACGCACGACCAAGGATCCCGCATTCGTAGCTGTATTAAAGCTGGGTAACAGTGAGCGCCATCTATGAACAGTTAATATAAACTCGTTGGTATCGATACCTCACTAAGCGCTGTACTTATTGTAAATTACCGCAGCGATTGCTCAATACATAACGTAAGTTCTGTACTGAAACTACAGGTGGCGCTACTTAACTTCAAGTTTTCAATTTTTGTAAGTCCATAATATGTCCACAAATCATCCACAACTTGTAGCTAATACGGTGTTAAAGACATTAGTGTGAACTTCATTTACGGCGAAAAAGATTTGATTTTACCCGTGGGACGTATTATAAAAGTCTTTTTTTAATAATTTAATGCGCTGCTTAAAAGTACGAAACATTAAGCAAGTCTTGAGACGGTAATAATAAGATTGTTTAATTACTTTCAGAACCTACGTACAAATTTTCTAACAGAGCCTTTCATTCCGCTCTGCGTGCCAAATTCAGTACGAAATTATGGGGATATCGACGCTCAAACTGTTTTCATGAATTACTGTTTAAAAAAACTGCTGTTCCATAAATTTTGAACAGCACTTTTATAAGATACAAAACTTTTTATTTTTGTTGCGCCACAAAAGGGATGAATGAAAGGCAATTGCATGCATCTGAGATGAGAATGCTAAGAGAGATGTGTGGTGTTCTCCGAATGGATAGAATAAGAAATAAGTATATAAGAGGAAGTCTGAGAGTGTCACCGGTGACTGAAAAGTTGTGTGGAAAAAGATTGTCATGGTATGGGCATGTGATGCGGAGGAATTAGGGAAATGTTGCCAGAAAAGTTTTGAGAAAGAATGTGGATGGCAAAGACCAAAGAAACGATGGACGGACAGTGTGAAAAATGATATGGCTAGAAAGGGAGTGACTACCACGATGACAACTAAGAAGTATGGAAGAACAAAACATGTTGCGCTGACCCCAAATAAATTAGGATAGGGGCAGGAGAATGATGATGACTTTTATATGAAACAGCTGATGTTATTTTAAATAACCGACGAAAGTCTGTTAATTTGTACTGAATTCATGGTAACAGTTTGCGCGTCAAAGTCCCTTACACCCTGTATTTAGGTTATAACGTCACAATAAATAAACTTAACATTATGAACTTGATATAATTTTGAACAATTTATTGATGCATAGGCAGGTGTACCGTGTGGTGCCGGACGTTAAGAATAGCACCACCCCATTTCTTCCCGTGGGCGTCGTAAATGGTGACTAAGGGACTTACTAGAGAATGGGCAGCGCGTTCTCTATGCATTTTAACACCATACTGCGATCGCCAACCCACCTGCCAAGCGTGGTATGGCAAACCACCCTTTTGGGGGTGGCTTATGTCCAGCAGTGGATGCCTTTCGGCTGAAATGATGATGATGATGATGGCAGATAAATGAAATGTATGTAAACTTAGATTGTATAATCTATGTAACGCTATCAGCACACCTAATCCACGTTTAAAACCTGTCAGTGTCAAAATTCCACAACAATAATGACAGTAACAGCTCTTGAACGCGGTTCACATTTGCTGATTGCGTTGATTTTCATGGGTAAAGTTCACCATTAGACGATTGGCCATTTCTCGTGCACTTCGGTTATCTATACAGAGTGGCCGGCAAAGTGACGTCTAAAGGTACAATTTAGATGCCTTTTATTGCGGGGCATCTGAATTCACGTATGTTCCGCGATTATTAGTAGTTTAGGAGATAGTTTTTTTTTTGTTTGGGAAATTATCAAATAACTTCCGCCGCTCTGGGCGGAGCGGGAGGGCGTGTTAGACTTTTACTGACTAAACCCCACCCGTGTTCCTTCAGTTGCGTGTGTGCTAGGGTCACGGTGTCCCTTTCGGACAAACCCGCAACGCTGGTAGGCATCGTGTCGTCCGGGCGTTTCCTCCCGCCTTATCCGGAACAGGCACCTTCCGAAACAACCGTGTCCAGTGAGAACCTGCGTCAGGCGGAAGGTGAGGACGCTGTGGTGCCTCTCCAGCCACTCCTCAAAGAGGGGACTTAGCTTGACATCAGTTTCTCTTTCTATTGGACGTTGTGGATGTTTTTTTATAATTAATCACTAAAATGTCAAATACCACCTTAAAGTGTTTCTAAAAACTGCTATGGACTTTCAATAACAAAAAAACTTTCAATAACAAAAAACATTTAAAAAACCAGGACTATATTGGGACTAATTTTCTGTAATTTGCCTGCGAAATAAAAACGAGTAACTTTTTAAGGCGCTGGCAAATGATAAAAGTAGGCTTGTATTAAACAAAAAAATTGCCAAATCTATTCTTGCGGACAGTTTTTCGGTTTCTGTTGAGTCGACAGTTTTTCTTGGAATTGACGGTAAATTACAATGGGGCCCACACGTAGAAAAAATGTCAGGTAGGCTCGGCCGCCTATGCTGTTAAAAAAATTCGACAGATAACTGATGTAGATACTGCCAGAATTGTTTATTTTAGTTATTTTCATAGTTTTATGTCATATGGGATTCTTCTCTGGGGAACCTGTGCAGACATTAATATAATACTATCTTTGTTTTACAGAAAAGGGCTGTTCGAGCCATTTACAATCTAGGTCCAAGAGATTCACTTCGTGAAAAATTTAAAGTAATAGATGTTCTGACTGTAGCCTCTCAATATATATTTGAAAATCTATTGTATGTACACAAAAATATATCAAATTTTAAGAAAATGACCGATATTCATAGTTTAAATACCAGGAATAAACACAATCATGCTGTACATCGCACTCGCCTCCACAGAGGAGGCAACTCGTTCATGGGTCAGTGTATACGCTTTTACAACAAACTTCCTACTGACATTCGAAACTTACCCATTAAACGATTTAAAAGCTGTATTCAAACCAAACTTTGTAAAAAAGGGTACTATAAAATTTCTGATTATTTAGAAGACAAAAAAGCTTGGGATTGAGCTGCTCGCTCTGCTAGCCTTGTGATCAAACTGGAAAACTTGAAATTTTTAATTATTATGCATGATTTTATATAAATATTGACATTGCAGAATATTATATACAATATTACATGAGTGTTTACTTTGAAAAGTATTATATTTACTGCATTAATTTATTGTGAATGTGAGCACTATGTGGGTCATTTTATTTTCTTTAAATATTTTCCTATTATTTTTTGCTTTTTCTCAGTTTTAATGGTGGTCTGGCATTTTGAGCACTTTATGCGGCCTACCCAAATGTACTTTCTTTGGTATTGTTCGTCGAGTCGTTGAGCTCCTTAAGTCTTGAGTCGAGCTGCACGATTACTGACAAATGCTTGCACTGATTGGACAGGTCCACTCTTTGTGTGATTCTTTCCTCAAAATACCATTTCAGACACAGATCTACATGGTCCTCACATGATCTGACCAAGATTATGTCTGGACTTTGACTCCTGAGTTTGTTTCGCCATTTCTTCTCAGGGGTAGTCAGATAGGAAATGTCGACTACATCTAGCTTATTTTTTACTTTTTAATATGACGTGTAAAAGTGATTCCGATAGCCTATTTACAGAATAAACGATTTCATTTCTTGAACATATTTCTCAGAACTTGGTTGTTACCAAAACACGTTTAGAAAAGAAGCCTGGATACAAATTATCGGTAAACTAACCCCCAAAATATCTGTATTAAATATCAACGTACGGTTGGTATTTAATTAATAACAAGAACGTCTTATTTGTACGCAGAATATGGTTGTTTTTTTTATTTTCGATTACTCAACTATTTTTTAAGTAAATAAAT
Organism: Tiliacea citrago; assembly: GCA_963921375.1. Taxonomy (NCBI): domain Eukaryota; kingdom Metazoa; phylum Arthropoda; class Insecta; order Lepidoptera; family Noctuidae; genus Tiliacea; species Tiliacea citrago. The sequence continues at coordinate 13,356,941 of OY992786.1, read as the reverse complement.
AATTGCTTCATATTTTGCAATTTATTTATTTATTTATTTTACTTTAACTTAAAACGGCCAAAGGCCAATTACATCAGTTAAAGGCACAACACATTATATAAGTACAAAAACAAAAATAATACAGCTATTCGACAGTCATACACTCATCTCACAATACTCCAGACATGATGACAAGATCTTCTTCCATTCATCCGCGAACACATCACAGTGAGGCTCAACGTCCAAGAGAGCGTTGAGCGCAGAGAGTGTGCGAGGGACAGGAGACTGGGCTCGAGCAACGGTTCGACTCCAAGGCACGGCGAACAACCTGTGCCTCCTGCTACGGTTCTTTCTTTTGTTTCTTCGAATCGGAGCAAAAAGATGGGACAGTTCGTCATGCAATTCAGGAGCATCTGTTTTTCCGCGAAGGATCTTACAATAATTTGGTAATTTTTTCTTCTAACCTCGAGAGAATTGTAACCTAAACAGCCTAAAAGAAAATTCGAAGGGTACATAAACGGATAATATCCATTCAAACGTTTATATAGATACCTAAGATAAGCCTTTTGCACCTTTTCTAAGAGTAAAGTGTAATTCTTTTCGTGCGGGTTCCAGACGCATGCACTGGACTCCAGTTTGCTACAAACAAGTACATTAAAAATAGATTTAATAGTGCTGATGTTGCTAAAATCTTTAGCATTGCGCAGAATGAAACCTAATCGCCTAAATGAATCTTTTGCTACCGTTGCCATGTGATCATGAAAAGTTAGATTGTTGTCAAATGTGACACCTAGATCCTTCATTCCAGATGTTCTAGCAATAGCGCTACCATTCATTTTATAAGCGAAGGTGATAGGGTTTCGTACTCGAGTAAAACTCATGACGAAGCATTTGGAAGAATTGAATTCCATTTTGTTCTTAACACCCCATTCCAATATTGCCTCAATATCACGCTGCAGTGCCAGACTATCGACTTCAGAATTAATTTCGGAAAAGATTTTTAAATCATCTGCATATAGACTTCTGGCATGATGAATAACTGAAGGAAGGTCATTAATCATTATCAAGAAGAGAAGCGGTCCTAGAATTGATCCTTGACTGACTCCGGAACGCGTATAATAGGGCTGGGATTCATAAAGGCCCAGTCTGACAAACTGCTGACGATCGCGGAGATAGTCAGCGAGGAACCGTAACAGACCTGGCGGAAATCCGATGGCACATAGCTTTGCCAGTAGGATATCATTATTGACCCTATCAAACGCTTTCCGGAAGGCAAAGTACAAGACATCGACCTGACCCCCACGGTCCAAACGTTTAGATATGCAGTCTACTAGGGTAAGAAGGTAGTATTTACAGATCTCCTTGCCCTGAAACCATGTTGTTCGTTACACAGATACTTTTCAACTTGGGAATAAATATAATTATGTAGTATCTTTTCAAAAACTTTAGCTGGTGATGACAAAATGGCAATGGGACGGAATTCTTCTACCAATGTTTTAAAATTGCAATAAATTACAAGAGTTGTGTCATCGCGCTTTTCTTTCTTTTGTATGCAGCCTGACAGGGACAGCGGTTTACCTATTGTCAGCGTCTTAAGGAAAAAAAATGATACCTTTAAAATATGATAAAATTAAATAAAACACAGTTGATTGTGATAAAATAAATAGGGATCGTAACGAGTAACTCGACACTCGTACTTTCCGAAAACAGTCCATTTAAAAGATTCATAATAAAAACACATTTTACTTTTAAAATAAGAGCATTTTGAAACTTGTTCTCTACTGAATTTATAATTAATCACAATTTAAAGAAACAATTTATACATTTTTTTGCTCTTTTTACTTTTGAAGGCAAGTTACAGAAAAAAAAAATTAGAAGTTGCCACAATTTTTAATTTTTTATCATGAGTCGAACTTTTGTGGCTATTAAGCTTGAGGAGTAATTTTGAACTCTACTCAATTTCAGTCATGTTCCATAAGACCCAGGTAAACCACAATTTTTAAGGTGGTACTTGACATTATGGTGATGAATTATAACAAAAAAAAAACAACATCCACAAACGTTCAATAGAAAGAGAAAAAAAAACAAAACCGATGTTATGTGAAATTTATCACAAAAATCATTAAATAAAGTCTATCTCCTAAACTATTAATAATCGCGGAACATAATACGTAGGGGTGATTCGGAAACCCCGCAATAAAAGGCATCAAAATTTTACATTTAGACGTCACTTCTCCGGCCAACCTGTATATAGCTCCAATCACGTAATTGAGCTGGATAACTTAAATCAGCATACTACATACCTGTCTGATGGTAAATTTTCTCGATCCTTGCTCGATTCGTCAGCCATGATGGACACTTTTCTCTTTCCTTCAAGTGAGGGGACTGATTGGCGTTGTTTGATCGCAGATGGGTTTGGCAGCGTTTGCGCAGGCCGCGGGTCGCCACCGACGGTGCTGGGTGGTTGATTTTGTAAATCACTCAAGTCGAAAGGATATTCCTTTATAGCAGTCATTCGGATGCTCGTCTTACGAACCTGGAAACACAATAATTAACGATATAGAAAAGTAAAAAAAAAAAACTGAAGTTTTCAGAAGAAGAAGGCGTGAGTACCAATTACGGGGTTCCATGTTGGTATCGCATGTACAGCGTGTACGTATTTCACTAGCCAGTTACAAATAGCAGCTATGTCCCGAAATCATTCAAACATTGAGGAACACAAACAGAAATAAGGAAAACCACAAAGACCAAATCTGCCAGATTTTTAGTGTGACTACAATAGCATGGAGAAAAAAAATACTATGAATTTTAAACGTTTAATCACACGCCTACATAAATTAAGCTTTAGAGCTGTCGCCACTGTCACTTAGTAGTTAATGGTTATTGTTTACTAACAGAGCCCTGTAAACTTGCTACGAAACTAAATACTTAAATATATATTTTTAAATTAATAAGTTAATCGAAGGGGTGGCTCTCGAGCTATAACATCCTAGAAGTAGAAACACATTGGCAGGCAGAGATATGTTGCGTTTTACAAGTGGTTGAATAATTAAGGATGATGATAAATAAATTATTTTTATTTCTGTAAGTGGGTTTGTACAAACAATTTTACATGTCAATCATATTTAAAAAAAAAACTAGATGAGGTCCTATCTGACTACTCTGAGAAGAAAGGCCGAAACAAACATAGTCCCTTCTAAAGTCCAGATTTAATCTTGGTCAGGTCATTTGAAGCCCATGTAGACGACTGCCGATAGTGAATTGTGTGAAATGCTGTAAGCTTTATAACAATGAAAATTCAATTTATGGAGTTAATTCTAGCCTTTAGCATAAGAATAGCATTTCGTATTTTATAAAATTATGCATTGTTGTCGGTTTGATGTGAGGTTTCAAAACCTGCCAAGTGAATGTCGAATCACGAACAACGAAGGGTTCCGTAGTTGGGAAGAATTTATCAAAAAAAAAGAAACTTAACATTGTAGTTGAAAACATGTTCTCCCATACATCGTTATACATCACGGTCAATTCTCCAACTTTAAATGTAAGTTGGTCTACTATTACTCGTTAACTTGTAAAGATTACTTAGCTGTGATAGTTTTCCTTTTAATTTCGTTATATGTACTACTGCCATGAATTTTTTCACATTTCCAATAAAACCATTTAGCTGTAGCTGCACTTGAATCTAACAAAAATGAGCATTTTAAAGCATAATCATACGCAAACAGATCCCTGAATCGAAAAATAGTCTTCACTACCCTCATCATTGAGGAGACGACAAAAAAAAAATATCATCCCCACTTTACGTGGGATGACCCTAAAAAAAAATATATTTTTAAGATTTTATTTTACCATTTTGTTGGCGTGATTAATATGTATACCCATGCCAAATTACGTTTTCTAGTACTAAGAGTCTCTGAGCTAAGCCAGGGGGACAGACAGACAGACCGACGGACATGGCGAAACTATAAGGGTTCCTTGTTGACTACGGAACCCTAAAAACGATTTAGAAAAGCAATAAACTAAGAAAACCGGTCAAATGCACTGCTATCTGAAAGATCTAGAGAAACTAGCTATATTCAAAGTTTTCAGTATCCAAAAACTATTCATATATGAATAGTACAAAATTATTAAACACGTTAAGCTCCTTATTGATTATCAGAAAGTTGGTAACTAAGACTATAGGAATTCAAATTATGACCCGAATTAATTCACCAAATAATTAACGCAATCGGAAATTGTAATACAACATTTTCACACACCCAATAACTGTCGTCGCTTATTCCGATACATGTTGATATGGTTTATGTTCCGGTAGGATAACTTTAGAAAGCGCGCGAAAATCGGATAAAAGCTGCGCCCGCGCCGGTCAATGTCTGACAGTGGACTGAACAATCGCGCGACTGAATGTTTCAGCTTCAGGGTGTCAGCAAAGAAGCCTCCGGCGACTTAGCAGATAAGTTCTAAGTGACGAGGCTCAACATTCACTGAGGACAGGGTAAACTCAATGATGCTAATCACTTGTTTCATCACAAACGTTTTACATTATTGTAAATAGAGGAATATTAGAGGTGCTTATTGTTTACATTGTGCTATTATACTGTGCCGATATGCTCTCCAATTAGTTCTTATTCTTCGGAGCCGGTGCAATATTGCACACACTGCACGTTATGTGCAAAATGATGCACAATAAAATATGATTGTACTGCCAACGGTCAGTCATCGAGGATGGCGATAGGTTAGCTATGCTTAAAGATTACCAATTGGGAGGAACTGCTTTTTATACCCATAACCATATTTCGTATCTAAGTTTATTTTTAACGCTAAGTGCAAATTGCGCCTTTGTGCTCTACATTACTACGGGTCTACTTGTAGAATATTTGGTATATAAAATATGTAAATTAAAATTTGAGACAATTTATGTTAGCTATATTGTGATAATCTACGGGTTTACCCAAAATTATGCTGGGCATTTTACCGGGCCATATCAATTTTTATATTAAAGTTTACTTATTTAATCCGTCCTCATTACCAAAACATACATTTTTGGAAATTCTGAGTTTCTATTTTTGGGATTTATGACAGCCTTGCCTATTTATGAAACTTTTATTTTCAAGGTTGAAAAGATTTGTGCTTATGTTCACAGTTTACAATACAAAGATCACAATCTTAGCACATGAGTACTGTCGTGTCTGTATGATGTGTTGCATTCAGGACACTTTTAATTAGGTATTGCGACTGGTGAGCTTATGAGAATAGTAATTAAAAGCTTCGACTGTGGGCTTCGCATTCTCATCTGTTTGCATTTAAAGAATATTATGGTTAAGGCATGTATACACCTGGGATAGGTTTGTAGAAAAAATATCGATGTAGCGATACATCGATATTTTTTGTTCGATATATCGATATTTTTTCGAAACCGAGCCCAACATATTTGGGAAAAGCCTAGGCAGATGATGATGATGATGATATAGATATTTTTTGGCGATATCTATTATTTCGATATATCTAAATTAAATTGCTAGTATAGAAAATGTATCAAATACGATATACTTCCACTACCAATTTAACACCATCGTCGCCACTGACTAAAACCGCTGAAATTCACAGGCATAAAAAGTAAACTTATTTTTATCAATGTTTCATAAATTTAAGTTTTTACATCACAAATGATGTTCCTAGTTTGTTATTAAGGTATATGATTAGGAACATCATTTGTGATGTAAAAACTTAAATTTATGAAAAATTTAAGTTTTTACATCACAAATGATGTTCCTAGTTTGTTATTAAGGTATATGATTAAGAACAATCAATAGAATTTATTTCGATACATCGATGTATTTTTGCGGTATAACGAAATCAATGTAATTTTTTTTTTAATAGCAATACTATATCCCAGGACCTCTAAATCTATTTCTCCAAACAATTTCTCCATACATAATAGTTCTCCAAACAATTTCTCTCCATACATTCATTCCCAAGAGCTCCATAATTTTATTAGATAAATAATAAAATACTAAAATTGTTTCCAGCGGCTCCAAACCAAATTGCATAAGGTCAACAAAACACAAATTGCTAACAATAATGTTATAATTTCATGGTAAATAGTTTCAGTACAAATCAATCTTATGCTAAGTACCTATTTGTACGTATACCTATTGTAAAATTGAAAACAATAATCTTACAATGCACTTTATGTCATCACAAATTGACTTTATGTCTCACAAGTTAAAGAATTAAAAATTACAGTCTTCAACCCTATGCCATATTAAAATTTTAAATTTTAAAGGCTCCAATTAAATATAAAAAACCGGCCAAGTGCGTGTCGGACCACGCACAATGAAAGGTTCCGTAGTTAGGATGAATTTATCCCTAAAAAAAACTTAACATTGTAGTTGAAAAACATGTTCTCCAATACATCGATATACGCCACGGTCAATTTTCCAACTGAAAATTTAAGTTTGTAATCACAAAAAAATGTTTTTTTTTTATGTGATAAAACTACAAATTAACAACTTTCGGACTTTTTCCTTTATTTGTGCGGTGAGACCTTGCTTGTTGCCAAATTTCATGATTCTAGGTCAACGGGAAGTACCCTATAGGTTTTGATTTATGTGCGAGTTATTCGCAATTTTTTTTTTATGTGATAAAACTACAAATTTACAGTTTTAGGACTTTTTCCTATACTTGTGCTGTAAGACCTTGCTTCTTGGCAAATTTCATGATTCTAGGTCAACCGGAAGTACCCTATAGGTTTTGATTTATTTGCGAGTATCGAAATATGTCCCAATAATGTCACTTATATCGCCGTATTTTTTTATAAAAAAATACGGCGATATAAGTGACATTCAAAAAGCAAGAAAAATTTTTTTTGAGCTTCAAGAGACCATAGACTTACGTATTTGATATTAATTTCAACTTGATCCCTCTACGCGTTCCTGAGAAAAATGGTCTTGACCGACTGACAGACAGACAGACAGACAGACGGACAACGAAGTGATCCTATAAAGGTTCCGTTTTTTCCTTTTGAGGTACGGAACCCTAAAAATAACTAATTCTCACATATATTATAGTTTTTTAGGCAATTTGTACTTTAACATTTTTGGAGCACTTGAGAAAGATTTTATTTATTATTACATTGCTTGCATTTATTATATTGCTGCTTTTAATTTGGAGCCGCCGCCGCCGGGTATAAAATTATGGAGCGCCTGGGAATAAGCCTATAAATCGATAATTTTTGCATTTCTTGCATCCCTAATCTGGGTCCGGATTCTGGCATAGAGATTTAACTCGATCTGCTTTACAATAATGATAAAAGAACAAATAAAACAAGTTTCTAAACAGGAATGACATCTCACAAGATTATTTCAATCATGTGAATAACAAATGAATTGATTGAGAAATCATATCAGTAACTAACAAGTGGATCTTATTAGATTACAGATAATCTATATTAAGATAAATCTTTACAGTACAATAAATCATTGTCATCTTAATAAGAGTATTTATTTGATGTATTTCCCACAAATATTTTTATCTGTAGCATTTCACTATTAGTATTGTAAATTTTTACAGCATTTAATCAAAACATCTGTATTTAATTTGCTTTACAGACATTTGTGATTGACTCATGTCACAAAAAAAAAAAAAAAACAAGGATGATAAGAAACACTAATATTGTGATAATATGTTTGTATCTACTATTTATAACTCTCATAATACGAGTACTTTCAGATTAGCAAATCCATAAACATTCTTTGTGTAATTAAATCACGCGAATGATTAACACAGTCGTGCATTGCTGGCGTAAATTAAGTTAACACCGTCTACCTATAGTTCAATCGTGTCCCATTTAATTATTTAGGTGAGTGTGTCTTAAGCTAATTGTCGGCGGGTGGTAGCGACCGCGGTCGCGGGTGTCAGCAGCAGCGTTTATTTGCTTAAGTGGTCTCATCACAATCACATGATCACTCACGAGAAGGCGACCACGAGTTTCCAATCATATTTATACGAACGTATGCGACGACACGCGCTCTCCTAACGCTTATCGCTTCCAAACAATTAAACGGATTGCTCACCCAATCATCGTCGTGACGTATGTGTTATGAGATCTTAATTAAAAGGTAAAGGACAATGGCCTTAGTGGACTAGCCATGAGACATCGTGAGCGGCCCTTGGGTCTGGACGTTGTAGGTCATCGAGGTCAAGTATTCAGGCTCATTTTTTATGAATATCGTTTATGAGTTTCCTGTGTTGAATACAAATTGTAAAAAGTTACTTGATATACATATTTTCCTTAGTCATTGACGGACGTAGTTGGTTATCTCAATGAATCTACCAGTGCTCAATTATTTGTCACCCTAGCGGTTCCTACTATTTATAAAACAGTAAAGCGGTTTAGGAAACGTCGTAGCGTCATGGTTCAAAGATTACAATAGGTAGGACTTGTTTCAAGTCTAGATCTCATGACTTGATTGGAAAATTTCCTGTCATTTATTCATATCAATGTAGGTCATCTGGACTCTACAGCTTGTTATACATAGACAAAATATTATTTTTGAGAAGAGCGTTAAAGTATGTGTTAAATTGATGCTATGCATATTGAGACGTGTTTCTGCATTCTGCCCCTAAACATAACGCAAAGACACAAGTACCTAATGAGTTTCTGAACATCATCACTTTGAATAGAAACAAAAGACTCTTTTTTGCTAATAGCTCATTAAAAGAGCAGTAAACACATATAATGTTGGTCTGTCTTTTAAATAAGACAAAAGTTATTGCCAATATACAAGACGAATAAAACATTTACGTCGCTTGAATAATTTATTTGTGCAAAAACAATATCCTAGCATAATCCACGTCGTAGAACGACTTAAAAGTGCATATATTGCTAATGTTTGTATTGACATAATTATAATATAGTTCATCTAGTTGCCGAAAATCGTGAACCAACCTCGTTGTGACTATGGTAGAACCAACTCCTTCGAGCTATTAATATAGGCAAAACAACAATCTGTATGTCACGCTAGTTGATTTTGTCAATATAGTTTCAGGACTAATCTTTGTGGGTTCTAGAAGGCCTTCATTCAGCTATGGACGTTTACAGGCGATCTTCTTTTTCAACTTGATTATATTATTTTTCTTTATTGTACACTTATAGCACAAAAATACTTATACACAAGGATAAAGTACAAGGACGAGCTTACCAAAACACGTTCAACGAATTTTAGGTACGTTTAGCATTGAGGCTCGTACAGACTGGAGCAATATCGCGGGCGCGACCGGCACAGCGCCACGAGTCTGTACGAGGCTTTACATATTTGTGTAGAAATGATTTAATCGGTCGGTATTCGAAAGCCTATTGCTTAATTAGGTATCTTGTCAAACCTCACGTCAAGTGACTTGATTCGCTGTTGTGTTTTCAGTCAATTAATGACAAATGCTAACATGATGTTGACAGCATATTAATTGAGCAGAAAATCAGGTTTGAAAAAGCCAGGGCAGTAACAGATAGTACAATTTGTGAAAGGCGCCACAATAATTAGCCAGCATAATAAATGTCTAAGAAGAATAGAATACCTATTCATAATGATTGGCTACGCAAGTAAGTGACAGTTTGTGTTGATATTTGTGTCAATGTGCACATTAAGGCACTAATCTCTTTCATGTGACAGAAGGCCATCAATAAAGGTCTGGGTTCTGGTTTGTTTACCAAGTCATCAACATGGTTAGCACTACACCGGTCTCAGGGCAACGGGTAACTCCGCCATCACGACTTGCACACATCTCAGCCCCACAATGACAAGATCAAATATATTCAATAAATAAGCGTTAGAATGTACCGTTGCAACTAATGTTCATAAAAACTAATTGTCTTTAACTGAAACGGCAATACTAACCTGCTAATCTGTTCAGCTAATAAATTACTATTTGTATTTGTATAATATCTTAGTTTTGTTAGTATTACTGTAATATAATACTTAATCAAATAATTACTTGCGATAGGTGATATGCTTCCGGCGATATTTAGTATTAAAGTATCAATAAATAGTATTTGGGTAATAAACGATCAATCAGCAGTTTCATTGTTTTTTATTGGAATTGTAGGAGCAAATACGGTGTTATAAAACTATTTTTTAACACATTTGCTCAAAAAATGTTTGAAAGTTAAAAATTACGCACGGAATGTGCGGTAAAAAGCACTCTCACCTAAGTACATGTTTTACCGCATACTCCGTTGTTTAGCGCTGTGCGTATCCTTTACGGTTTTTTTTATTTCCATAAAAATATATATAAGAATTCCACCAAGAAGTTTCACATTACGAGAATAAATAAGCTGAATGATCTAACCTCCTTGGAAGCGCTTTTTCTCAATACGTTTAACTCACATTATTAATAAAGAGAAAATGAAATGAAATATGTGGTACTAATTTTCACCACGTGCGAGCCATTTACAAATTTGCGCCATTTTCATATTAGAAACGCCAAAGATTACTGCGACTTTCCGACAGATATTTATAAAGAAAATAATAATATGAGTTCAAGCGAAGAATCGAATATTAATATAGAATCAACTCTACCTTCATGGTCTCTTGTCGCCAAAATAGCGAGAGCGCTATTTAATGATTTACAATAATTTTGTATCATGGAAGACTCGAAAAAATACCTACTCAATCATTCGCTGAAAATGTTTTGATGCCTTGTTTCTTTACCTATTGTACTGTTTTCTCGCAAATGTGTTGAAAAACGTTGTATAACACACGTAAGGAAATTGGTATTTACAAACTCGTGACTATGGTAAGCCCTCGACTCTCGACTTCGTCTCGGGCTTACATTTGTCTACTCGTTTGTAAAAACCAACTTACCCCACTAGTATCATAAATAACTATTGATTTTGATTTTGAATGGTGATTCTTTGGCCTAAAACTTAAAACACTATTTTAAATGCAAATGCAAAACACTTCTTGCCCTTCGTGAAAACTTTTTTGTTGTCAAAATTCAAGACTTATGATTAGTACACCACCAACACACATCCAATCATAAAAGTTGTCATGCCATTCGAGATTATAATTAATGCTTATCATTGTTCTGAGATAATTAATTAAATAGGCTTGTTCTCAATTGTATATTGGCTTTCATCATTCACCATTTCAGCCGAAAGATGTCCACTGCTGAACATACGCTTGGCAGGCGAGTTGGCGATCGCAAAATGCATAGATAACGCTGCTGCCCATTCTCTAGTAAGTCCCCTCGTCGCCTTTTACGACACCCACGGGAAGAAATAGGGTTATATTGGGTCACTATGTAGAAACTTCATGTTTGGACTCATTTGAAAGGCCTCATGGAGATCTTGGTGACTGGTGATCTCACCTACCTGATGGTGGACTTCGAAGGTGGGTATAGGGTTTGATAAAGTAATACTTAACAATTACATTATTTTTTACCTGATTCAGACTTATTGCTGCGTATCGTTATATTATTTGTTATTTTTCCCTGATTAATACAATCTTCCCAAATATGAACCTGTGCGGGTATTACTTTGGGGAAAACAGTTAATCAACAAAAAACAAAAATGTTTTTTATCGTACAGCTATCGTAACGTGATCAATTAGATTTTTCTTTTATTGAGAAGTCATGAAGTGGAATTGAATATGATTCGGGGAATAACCTCGGTTAATACACTGAACCCACATATCACTACGGCCACCTACGTTTTACAAATAAATATTTTGACTTTGACAACCAAAATATTTAAAGGTTCAATGTATTTTGAAAAAAGTTTGGACGCTATAAAAATAGAAAACTATTTTGAAGGGTCTATACTTTGATGCTAGGTGCTTTCACCTAAAGTAGCTTTAGTTTTTATTTTTGAGCCATAGGTAAGTTTAGAGAAGATTTAATCAATCTAAATGTTAAACTGATGTAATTTCTTTAAAGGTACCTACAGTCTTTTAAAAGAGGGCGAGTCTAGTAGGTACTAAGTCAAGCCGTCCAAGACATAATGAGTATGATTTTAGGGATATTGAACCTATTATCTTGTCTACCTTTACGCTAATAATTAAATAGTTAGGGCCGATCTTTCCAACGCTATAAATATCTATAACCGAGGAATAATTTTGAATTTCTGACAGTTTTTCTATACAAAAACTGTCAGACGTCAATTTCAATCAACAGATAAAAGAAATTTATTCCACGTCTATTTTGTTCCACAGATAAATAACAGTACAATATCAGTGGCGTTATTATGAAAAAAAAAACAACAAAGCTGTACTTTTTATAAGAATCAAAAGATAGAATCCATGTTGATGTCACTCAGTGAGGAGTAAACCTAGAACCTTTAACATAAAAACATCCAAATATTGCCAAAGAACCCCAACCAATTACAGACGCACCACCTTTTTTATTTTTTGGGTGGTAAATTATCAAATAACTTTTCCCGCTCTGGGCGGAGCGGGAGGGCCTGTCAGACTTTTACTGACTAACCCACCCGTGTTCCTTCCATTGCCTATGTGCCAGGGCAACGATATCCCTTTCGGACAAACTCGCAACCCTGGCAGGCATTGGCCCTAACGGACCCCGTCAGTTGGTGCTGACATCTTTTTGAGGCGTGCGTGGAACACAATACGCCGTCGACCCGGGCCTGATCTTATCGGACAGCGAGCTACCCATCGCTCACCGTCCGCAAGCCCGTGCCTACGGTGGCCGGGAATCAGCCTGTGACTCCAGCCGCCCGGGGCGTCTCCCGCGGTGACTAGGGGTGCGAGGGCGCGAACCTTGCCTCTCGCTCACGCGTTCCGCCTCCTTCTTCGCGAGCATTATTGCTTCGCTGAAGGAGGTGACGGCCTCCCATGCACTCTCGCTCCGAACAATGGCCTGAACCAGTGTCGGACGCGAGAGGAAAAATTTAAAATACGAAGGTGTATAATTTTATAATAATCTACCTTACTATATCAGGAGCACGTCCTCTTTTAACATATTTAAAGCTAAACTCAAACAGTTTGCACTAACAACGCAAAACTAATAGGTTAACAACGTAAGCTAGTCTTAATGCGACATCGTACCAACCTACATTAAAAAAGCAGAAACTGGACTACACTTACCTTATTCATGTATTTATTCGCTAAGTGAATAATGTATGTTCTTTTAGAATAAAGAATCTTTAAACCCAACCTTTATAGTGCTTAGTACACACTCACATAGTTTTATTAGAACTCGCAACGGAATAGCACTCGAGAGAGTCTGGCCTGTATCAGGTTCCACGTAAAATGTGATAAAAGCCTTTATTCGAGGCGTGAAGTGCAATATGGCATTACGTATGTGCTTACTCGACTCGTATCTTACGGGACAATAGATCCCTATGTAGTGAGAAAACACATCTAGGATGTAGACTATCCTCAATTTGTTTTTAATAATTGAGAATGATAAGTTTAAAAAGTAAGGATATTCTACTTCCTTTTGTTTTTTAACTGACACGGATACATACCTAAGATAAATACGATCTCGATATTATATACAGCCACTTGCCACATGGGGAAATATACAACTGTAGGATTCAGGTGTGACACATATTACTGTAATAATGTTCACGGAATAAGTTATTTTCCATTGTTTTTAATTTTATTACAGGCTCTACATTAGGCCTCGAGCAGTTTCCTAGTGGCGCGTTAACATTAAAAAAGAAACAAATAGACCAAACAGTAGTCTATGGTTATTGTTTACATCGCGCACATCAATTGGGTACATACCTATACCAGTTAAACTATACTTCACTATTTACTCGTCACGATTCTCTATTGAAACTCCCGCTTCGTATGGACGATGAGTGACCACGACACATAACAATAATTAGCCGAAAATATCACAAAAAGGAACACAATAGGAATAATACAGACCATCTTGCTCCCGTTGATTAGTGTCACTGTCACTAGGGCGAACTACATATATTTTGAGATATTCGTAGTCTGATAAACAACAATTAATTGAGCGTGGCTATAGTATGAGGCCAGTGGCGCGTCCTGTCGATTAGGAATGTGAGGACACTACTAGCGGGACACTGACGGCCAACCCACTTGGTCGTTGCACTGACTCGCTTTGTCCTATCCATGCCAATTGGATCACAACGGCGTTAACAATCTCAGCAATACAATTTCACAAACATGTGTCAATTTATTTACAATACAGATTTTATTTATTTGTGTTTACACATATATTTGTATAAGTTTTATGTGTAAAACGAACATTATCGTTGAATTATCATTGGTAATGAGGTCGAGGTGACTCCTGCCACGTCCTTCCTATAGATTGATTGAGTTGAATGCAACAAACGGATGTTTCTTGTTTTAGAAATATTAAATACTTTATGAGATAAACCGCCAGTTGCACGTAAGTCCATTAAATTTAATTCCCCATTAAAAGTAATGCTGTCACTTTCTGATACGTTCCGTTAGATAAAGACAGCATTAATTTTAATGGGGAATTAAATTTAATGGACTTACGTGCAACTGGCGGAAAGTTCATTGGGCACTGGTTTACTGAACATCAATTGATGAGAGGAAGGTGGGCCTATTTTTAAGCTGCCTGGTAAATCTTATCGGAGAAATGATTTTGAGGTTTTGACAGATTTTTCATACTTAAAATAATAGGTAGTAATAAAAAATGTTTGTATTGTTGGAAAAATAGCGCTTGTAACTAGAGTCCGACCGAAATGCGCTTTTGGTTTTCGGCAATTTACGTTTTCAGCCGAAAATACAAATCCATTTTCGGTCGGACTGTACTTGTAACCCAATTGTGATTATTAGTACGAAGTAGAACTGCCCCAAAAACGAACGAATTGTTACTCAACACAGCATCTGAACTCTTAATTGAATCAACCCAGGATTTTCTAACGATGATTAGTGGTATGACGAGACATAAATGTTTAGACTCCATGGACAATAATGAGAAACAGACAGCAACTATGTACTTTTCCTTGTAATTAATATTCCTATTCCGTTTAGAGATACGTAACTTTGTTTGCGTGACGGTCGCCCTCCCAAGGTAGAATCATTTAGAAATATGAGTTATCGAATACTAGTTTTCTTGGAATTATTGGTATTTTCAAGATCATTGATTGAGCCTATGTTCCTATAAATCATCACTATAGATTAAGCAAAATAATTAAATATACACGGTGGAAGGAACATCGTGACTGTTCCATACATTTTGACTGCGTAGGTATTCAGGTAGTCGCAGGCCGATTCCCGGCCACCATAGGCGCGGGTTTGCAGACGGTGAGCGATGGGTTGCTCGCCGTCCGATAAGGACCAAGCCAGAGCGGGGGAAGTTATTTGATAATATCCCAAACAAAAACAATAAAACACTTTTGTAAGGAACAGCTGTTTTTAGGGTTCCTCAAAAGGAAAAACGGCACCCTTATTGGATCACTTGTGTGTCTGTCTGGCTGTTCGTCTGTCACAGCCAATTTGCTCCAAATCGACTGGACCGATTTTTTTTAATAATTGAAGAAAATTTTCAACTCTGTAATTATTCACTGAATCCATGGTACTAGTTTGTGGCACGATGTGTACAGGGTGGAAAAAATCAATGGGTCCAACCACTTTAAATCCTTAAGATGATTATTTCACATAAAAGAAACATTCCTTTATTTTTAAAAATAAATAAAAGTGCATTCGCAGATTTATCGCCCAGCTTACCTAAACCGGGAATCGAACCAGCTAAAAATTAAAAAAATAAACACTCGCTATTTTATTTATTTCACTAATTGATACAGTCAATGCTATAGATACAATTTCTCCAAGAAACATTAGGTCTGTCGTAAAAGATATCCATGAAATCTAATATTTAGTACACAAGAGCTTGAATCAACATTACCTAGATTAGAACTGTTCAATAATCCTATCGATTAGTAGTATAAAATAAAGTGTTTATTTTTTGAATTTTTAGCTGGTTCAATTCCCGGTTTAGGTAAGCTTGTTGACCTGCCGGGGTTGCGAGTTTGTCCGAAAGGGATATCGTGGCCCTGGCACACAGGCAACGGAAGGAACACGGGTGGGTTTTAGTCAGTAAAAGTCTGACACGCCCTCCCGCTCCGCCCAGAGCGGGAGAAGTTATTTGATGATTTCCCACCCAAAAAAAAAAAAAAAAAAAAAAAAAAAAAAAAAAAAAAAAAAAAAAAAAAAGGTAAGCTTGTTGAGAAATCTATATATACAGTTTTGTTTCTATTTAAAAATAAAGTATTGTTTCCTTTAAGTAAAATAATTTATCTTAAGGATTTAAAGTGGTTTCCCTTCAGGGCCCATTGATTTATTCCACCCTGTATATACCACCGATATACAGCATTCCCACTGTATTTAACGCTGTATGTCAGTAACGAGGTATAAACCACACATTTAAACCTTTATCAAAGCATTTAATAATAACTTATGGTGAAAAAGCCGACTAGTAAATTCAGTATTTCGTCCCACATTTCGGTTCAGCTTAGAGCTAACATACGGCCAGACGGACGCATGGACTTAATCCTTTTGAACCTATTGATTACACCAGCTACTGGCTGCTGACGCATGGAAAGCGTCACTAGCTTTCTCGACGTAGGAAGATTATATGCATAACGAATCGTTCTACCAGTAGTTATCAATACGTCCGGGATAAACGATTCATTAATGATAACTTATACGGACTGGATCTGAAGTTTTCTTTGCTATGACGTAATGTGACAATTTGTTCAACTTATAGCTTGCTTAGATATCACGTGTATGCACGTAATTTTCCAAGTAACGCATTAAAGGCAAATTTTATTAATTATTATAACTTATGCCGCGTGACTTAACTTTGAATGAATTTACATTATGTATAGGTGCATCCGCCTACACGTTGCATCAGTCACTTATAGTTTCGTTACTTATTGCATAGGACTCTAAGGACACAACATCAATTACAACAACAACAACATCAATTTAAGTGATATTTTTTATTTATTTTATATAATAAATTACAAATTATTTACACTTAAACAAAGCACACAATTAGACCTCTGGGGTCTGTCTTAGCATGGCATGACCTGAGATTTGATCAACGCGCTGTTAACAGTTAAGTTATAATAGAGTTGATGTAATGTTCTTTCAGCTTATGCTTTATGTTTTTATTATTCATTGAGTCTCTAATGTCTACAGGTATTTGGTTTAGTAAATTGGGTATTGTGAAAGAAGCGGTACGCCTGCCATAACAGTTATTTTTGCGTGGCACTTGCAATGATTTTGATTTGGCTTGTCGTGTATGCACGTCATATTTTACGATAAGGAAAGTAAATCTTACACTTAAGGTGAATACGCAGCTGTAGCCCGCGAAATTCAAATTTTCTTACGTTTTTAGGGTTCCGTACCTAAAAAGCAAAAAAAAACGGAACCCTTATAGGATCACTTCGTTGTCAGTCTGTCTGTTTGTCCGTCTGTTTGTCAGTTTGTCAAGACCCTTTTTCTCAGGAACGCGTGAAGGTATCAAGTTGAAATTAATATCAAATAGAATTAAAATTTTTAGAGCTTCCAAGTCAACGCAATAAGAAAATACGGCGATATAAGCGACATTATTGCGTCATATAGGTTAGAAGTACCCTATAGGTTTTGATTTATTTGCGAGTATCGAAACTCGCAAATAAATCAAAACCTATAGGGTACTTCCCGTTGACCTAGAATCATGAAAATTGGCAAGAAGCAAGGTCATAGAGCACAAGTAAAGCAAAAAGTCCGAAAATTATACACTTGTAGTTTTCTCACATAAAAAAAATGCGAATATCTCGCACATAAATCAAAGCCTATAGGGTACTTCCCGTTGACCTAGAATCTGAAATTTGGCAAAAAAGCAAGGTCTCACAGCACAAGTAAAGGAAAAAGTCCAAAAATTGTTAATTTGTAGTTTTATCACATAAAAATTACTTTTTGGCGTTTACAAACTTAAATTTTCAGTTGGAAAATTGACCGTGGCGTATATCGATGTATGGAGAACATGTTTTTCAACTACAATGTTAAGTTTGTTTTAGGGATAAATTCATCCCAACTACGGAACCCTTTATTGTGCGTGGTCCGACACGCACTTGGCCGGTTTTTTTTGCTATTTGCTGGTCAGTGTCAGGTTGTATCTTGATAAAAATATGATTCGCGACTTTAACAGATATGTATTTACAGAATTATAATCATTAGAATCATTAATACATCTCTCTAAGTTAGATTTTTTCCATTGAATGACTTTTTCATGAAATCATGACATTGGGGAACAAATCTAACTCGGAGAGATGTATTAATGTTATTAATGATTTTAATGATTATAATTCTGTAAATACATAACTGTTATAGTCACGAATAATATTTTTATCAAGATACAACCTGACACTGACCTGCAAATAGCAAAAAACAAAAGAAAATTTGGCAACTCAACTTAGGATAGCCAGTGAGATTCATAACCCCTTTCTCTCTGCCATAGTCGGGTAAAAAAGGAGAAGACTTAAGAGTCAAATAAACTGATGGTTGATGATGCCCAAGATACAAAGTAGAGATGAATAATTGTTTTCGGTTTCGTATATATGTGAGAATAGGAGATTGCAATGCCAATAACAGGTTGATAATATAATTTCAATGTTTTATCGCTAATATCCGAAAATGAACGAAATATAAGAATAGCGTGTCTAACCTTAAGAAAATTTAAGGTCAAAGCTTGTCAACACTTCAACAGCAGTCTATTCTGTAAAAAATCTCACCGTGAAAATATAAGTGAAGTGAGCTTGAAGTGAGTTCTCAATTTTTTTATTTTTTTTGGATTTTATATTATAGAATTGATCGGTTGATTTTGATGTTGACAATCGATTTTATCGTACAATTTGTAGCGTCTTCTTTGACTTTATCGTATCAATCAATATTGTCGCTCAATAATGTGTCACATATGCACTTGATAATGTTTAATCGCGGAATCGATCTACTAAATTGCGAAAATGATGATAGAATAGACACAGTTCAGCACCGCCTCGAAAAAATTCTACATTTAATATTATATCTGGGGGTATAGAATTTTTGCGAGGCGGTGCAAAAACTGCCGTCTGCTGCCCCCCGCCAACCTTTATGCTTCTTTATGAAGCCTTATTTTTTAACACGCTTCTATTAGCTTGACCTATCTATGTAACGGAATATTTCAACGTATTTTTTACCAACTTCAAGCCGTCCTATTAACTGAAAATTTACACACGTATCAAGGACCGACGACAATACAATAATTTCATAACTTTGGCCTTATATCCTCACTATGATAACCAGGATAAGTTAATAATAATTATTTTACAGGTTAAGCACATGCTATCGACCTATCCATAGGACGGTAAATGTTATTCTTCTTTATCGACATGAAAAGTTCTTACCATTGAAGCATTTATAGAAAAATGGTACAGAGATGATATTGTAGATGTTGCTAAGTCACTTTTCAACATGATTTTTGAAAATTGCTTCAATTAAGTAGAATGTCCAGCTAGATCGACCGACGACCTTAAAAAGGTGGCTGGGACAGACTGGATGCCGAAGGCGGAGGCCAGGGTGTTTTAGCGCAGCCTGAAAGAGGCCTATGTCCACCGCACTGAGCACGGGCGTGCCAAGACGTTCGTGATAAGATATGATAAATTATGTCATGTCAATAAATTTGTACTAGCATTTTATGACAAAACCGTTTTATCGCTCAAACTGTGATAAAGTGTGTGCCTCAAGTCATGTCACAGTATACCACATTCCTGTTTACATTGAGTACGATGGAAATACATCAAGTATTTCTCTAGTCGAGTCGAATTTTCTGAATGTACAAAGTAAACTGAATTACTTGTTTGATAATTGTATGAAGCCATGATTTTCGATAGGTACTGTTATGGAGAATTGCCTCACCAGTGCTAATACTAGGTGGCGCTGGCATGCTACCAATCCAGTACGTTGCTTTGAGCGGTAATGGTGACACCATAAAAATTTTGCTTGACAATGGAGTTTATATCGACAATAATGGCTATGGTCCATCAAACATTGCTATCAGCGGTAATAAAAAAACCACATAAAACCACCGCCAGCATGTTTTCGGGGATGTAACAGCTATTCAAGCTGTACGGTGCAAATCAACTCTTGAGCGCTTAAATTTCGCTTGAAAAACTAGACTTCAATTCACCCATTCCAATATATTGGTGAGAAACTCAGGGAACCAGGTACACCCTGCTGTATTTAGCCTTACCCTCAGCAGAACCTCTGGGATTGTTGACTGTTTAATTGTCCATTAATCGTGGGAACAAAAATGAAACTACAACACAAAAAAAAGAGATTGGTGAAGAAACGGTAGATTATGCAGTTATTTATCCGGGCTTTCGATTGCTCGCTGTCGGATAGGCTTATGTAGCCCTCAGTCGCGGAAGATGGTATCCAAATAGAAGAACTTGATTGCTCAAAGTAAACAGAAAGAGTTCCATGTAATGGAGATGCATTGGGTGAAATGGCAAGGCTACGACAACATGAATGAAATAATTTAAGATCATTCGACACACATACAATGTACTAAGAATTCGATTCTCTTGATTGAACTACTTTTGATCATATTATGAGACAAAAAAATAAATCACATCACATATCGTCACGCCTGTAATCCCCGAAGGGTAAGGCAGCGGTGTACTTATAGTACACCCATGATTCGCTAGTTGTGTTTAAGTCCCATGTAATAGGGGGCGAGCCTATTGCCATTAACCCGAACAAGGCTTGTTTACACTTTCAATATACATATATTATATAGTTTTGCAACAAACAAAAAGATATGCATATATACCACTCAAATAATTTTAAGAAAGAAAGGTATTTTTTGTACCTCATAAAACCATTAAAACAATCAAAATAAATACTAGCCATTATATTGTCCAGCTGTACAGATAATCCATGGCTGTAGATTATTCTAATCCACCGACAATCTCTTATGTAGATTTAGGTAAATTCTATTGTTATGCGTAGGTATTAATAGTATCTACGTATTTAAATAGCTTAATTTTATGTATTCTTCCGATTAATTTCCCCTCCCTTTTAACATATCCCTCTCCAGATCTGCTTGTGGCGCTGATGATTTTCATCCGTCACAATAATAAAAAATGATGATATGTTTTCCCAAATATTCTGTATGTGTGATAAATAAATGATAAATGATTTATTTCTGTAAGTAGGTTTGTACAAACACTTTTACACGTCAATCATATTAAAAAAAACTAGATGAGGTCGGCGTTTCGTATCCGACTACTCTGAGAAGTAAGGCCGAAACAAACTCAGAGGTCACAGTCTCTTTTAAAGTCCAGACATAATCTTGGTCAGATCATGTGAAGACCATGTAGATTGGTGCCTGAAATGATCTTTTGACGAAAGAACCACACAGGTTGAGGGGACCTGTCCAGTCACTGCACGCATTTGTCAGTAGTCGTGCAGCTCAACTAAGAATTTAAGGAGCTCAACGATTCAACGAACAATACCAAAGAAAGGACATTTGGGTAGGCCGCATAAAATTACTCAAACTGCCAGACTATGATAAAAACTAACTGAGAAAAAAAGAAAAATGAACAATAACCCACATAGTCTTCACATTTGTGGATGTGGTATATTTATTATTCTAACAATTATAATATAATATTTACATAATTTTATATTTTTGTTTGTTTCAGTCTAGTACTAACCCCATAAGATCTACATTAAGTTCAACTGTATCATCATTCATGTATTTTTATCATTCTTTTTATTTATTTTTTTAATATAGAACAATGCACACTTTCTTTTCCAATACACTATAGACTTTGGCAGCATAGTCGACATCGGCTTTGCGTGCCAAAATAAAAAAATGAATAGAAATTAATTTAATCAATGAAATATTACTTGATACAGATACCGAACCTATTTAAATATGCTTAAGAAATTTGCTTAACTTTGTATTTTAGAATTACGTTATATAAATTGTTTAGTGCCAAGTATGAAGACCTTTTTTGTTTTCATTGTGTAAGCTTATCAAAACTTTTTCTAATAGGTCAATAATTAATTATTTACTTTATATTGCTGTATATACAAATATCTATACTATTGACTTCACTTATGATACCACATTTAATGACAACATTCCAAGTGATTTTATGACTATGCTTATGGAAATTTTAAACGAGCAATAGCCATAAGACCCTTCGTTTTGTTAACGAGAGATGAAACAACATAACAATCAAAATATGTGCCTTAGTTTATATGGCGCCATGACAAGATCGTTATTATAATTGTATATGTACAGTATATATATATATACTGTGCTGATGTATGTGCTGGCTTACTGTTTACACCAAGACAAAGTCATCCTGAATCGATTCATATTTCATGAAAATAAAGTTAGAAGCTATGTAAAAAGTTAAAAACTATGATAAGGTTGAATTTGGATAATTCAGTAAAACTGTTTTGATTGAACGATTAAAATCGTTAATATGGTACCTCTATCATAAAAAGAACAATAAAATTAACTGAGTGAGATTAAGATGATGATTATTATTAATACAAGATCTCCAAAAATAAAAAAATAAAAAATGTTTGAAACGTTTCAAAAAGTTTTTGTATGATCAGTGTTAATTTTCACGAACTGAGTTTAGATTGCATTTTTATTTTTGTTGCTTGTGACTTGAATTCACTTTAAGGATTTAAATAAATAACGATTAACACATCATAAATAAATAACGAAAAGCACACTGGTCACTTTGGAAAAAAGACGTTGAGAAAAGACAGAAAAAAAAAATTACATACCACCCGTTTACGCGGATACTCTAGTCAGGCACATGGTAAACCGACGTACTTCAACTTGAAAGTAGTGATGTGAGTCGAAACGCTTTTCTATATAACGTCGAACGCCGTAAATTACATCACAGGTACATACAACAATTAACAGGCACATAAACATTTGATCCGGACGGTTGATAGCAAGCTATCTCGCGTCGACGTCGTCGGCAGGTGATCACAGGCGTGATCCCCCAATCACGAGGCCATACCTTTTGCGATAAGGGTTAGGATAGACGAGAGTTCAGCGCGACTGCGGACGGGGCGGACTGCCGCGGCGGCACAGCGGCGGGGGTCTCGGCGCTCAGCTGACTGGCTACGTGCTCGCCCCGACTAAGGGCACTCGACAATAATTCACGTCCACACTTTTTACACGACCTCGGTTTTTTAGGGAACACGTGGTTACCCTGCATTCACACCTTCATACAAAGCACCAGTTCACAATACCGATCAAAGCTGACGTCAGTGTCATGGAACATATAAGGATTGTCTTTGTTTCACTTATTATGAGGTTAGTGTTAATTCTATCCAGTCACGAGATGGTAGCCGATTCGCACCCGGAAAACGAGTTGAAAACGTAGAAGCTTGGACGCTACTGCTGCATTTCCACCTCCACCAGTGGTTTTATACGGAACTCATGTAAACAATAGAGATGAAGCTCAACGTCGCGTTTGCATGTTATGGTAAATAAATGATGACTAAATTTACATAGTAGGGCTATCATTTTCAAGTAGTCCGTGGACCTTAATAGTGTAATGGGTAGTTTTCTTGAATCATCGAATGATGGTTGTTATTGTACGGTAGCAACTTTCCGTGCATGATTTTTCTAAACCACAATCATGTGATTTTTTATTCCTTATTTACATTTATTGACGTCTTTGATGCGGCTAAGGTTATTCATACACATAAATATATTATTTAAGTCGTTTATAATCTCGTCTTGTGATATTACGAGGGTACATTAGGAGGCGGGTAACGGGCGTCGCCCTCATCGTTTGAACATATGAAATTCCCTGAGTGAGAGCCAAATGAAATTACTAAGTATTCATGAAATATTAAACTTGCTCTCAGATATTACTTAATAGCGACTTTTGGCGCGATGATTTCTTGACTACAACAACCTTTGAGAGTATACCAGGACTGCTGAATTGTACCAGAAGTGTTTAAGCTGTATTTGGCCCTAAAAGAGCCAAGAATGACGTTGAAGATTCCATTTATTGAAGATTCCATGGAATTAATTAAAAAGTCGACGTTAATTGCCATCCGGCAAAAAAATCAGGAATAAGCTGTTTTAAATGTATTTGGGGGACATGACTTTAAACTTATTACCTATCTATATATACAGGGTGGAATTTTGTAATGCCACCTGGAGGGAAAGTACTCTTAATACTGCAGATAGAAAATTTTACTCAAAGGAAACATTCCTTTATTTTTGAATAGAAAGCAAACTGCATTCAAAGATTTTCGAAAATTCTCTTCTCCCACACCCGGGAATCGAACCGGCTAAAATCTGAAAAAATTATACCCTGTACTTTTATTGCATCGATCGTTAGGGTCAATTATAAGGATGAAATCTCTCTAACAAACATGATAAATTAAATGAAAGGAAAACCAGGAAATCTGAAGTTACAAATTCAATGAGTCAAGAGCTCTTTAACTAACATCCATCTTTTGTAATGCAGACTCCTTTGCGACATACTCGTAGCTGCGTGTATGAGGTAATTTAAATATGGAATGTTAGATTAAAATTTGAAAATTAGATTGTAATAGTTGTTATTCACATTTGATTGTTTTTACAACTCATTTCACAAATTAATTTAAGATTTCCTGGTTTTCCTTTCGTTTAATTTATCATTTTTGTTAAAGAGATTTCATCCTTATAATTGACCCTAACGATCGATGCAATAAAAGTACAGGGTATAATTTTTTCAGATTTTAGCCGGTTCGATTCCCGGGTGTGGGAGAAGAGAATTTTCTAGTATATATATATATACGTTTTAGGAATCGGTATACATACGTAATAAAGCAAGTTATTTATAAAAACTGTTCAGCAAAAATATTTTTTTTTTTTTTAAATTATTAATATTTGTAATGTTTAACTGATTTCTTACCTCTTTAACTCGTATATAAGGTATACGTCCCTAAAAGGAACAACAGCGTTTTTGTTACATACTGTATAATATACGTATTAAAGGTACCTACCTCACTTTACACTTTTTGTTTCTAATTTGCACTATTAAAAACCAGAACAAAGTATGATATTTGCACAATAAAGTAGAGCCAAGGACATCATAAAAAAAATACTAGAAAGATGTGTGTTGCTAACTCGTTACTAATTATATAAGCGAATATTTTAAATGCGAAAGTGAGTTTGTTTTTTATGCTTTCATGCTAAAATGGCAAAACGGATTTGGACGAATTTAGGCACATGGGTAGACCATGATAGGATACTTTTTATGCCGATATTCCCACGGGATCGAGACTTATGTGAAACCGCGGGGCGCAGCTAGTATTACATAAGTGGTGAGTGCACCAGTGGTATGTGTTCCGTGTGTTGCCAGACATAAAGGATACCACCAATCTATTTCTTCCCGTGGGTGTCGTAAAAGGCGATTAAGGGACTTACTAGAGAATGGGCAGCAGCGTTCTCTATGCATTTTAACACCATACTGCGATCGCCAACCCACCTGCCAAGCGTGGCGATTATGGCACCCCCTTCGGGGGAGGCCTATGTCCAGCAATGGACACCTTTCGGCTGAAATAATGATGAATGATGAAGTGCGCCAGATACTGTTCCAAATGGTACATATACTTCTAAATATCTTGGAATCATGTCTGTTATTGTTAAAGTATTTATTATATATTCTTTTTTTTTAAGAATGATTTCAACAATATTGTCTATGTAATATTATTTAGGTTTCTATTCTCCTTGTTGCAAGTCGAGGTTATCTAGTATTTTTATTATATCGTCTGTTTCCTCTAAGTCATAATCTCACAACATTATCTATAGTCTATGCCGCGCATTGAATGTCAAACCATAGAGCATTGATTAGGTCATGAAAAATACCGCTACTCATTAAGATGCGTTGCCTAGTAGGAGGACATAGCTGACGTAGGTATATGTTTATTTGTTGCATGTTTGTTAAATCTTCATTAAAAGAGGACTTTAGAATCGCAGCATCATTGATTCCACAACGAATAAGTACCTATAATAGGAAAATTATACATAAACATCACGCCTGCAATCCCCAAAGGGTTAGGCAGAGGTGTATCTATAGTACACCCACATTTCGCCAGTTTTGTTTGAGTCCCATGTAATAGGGGGCGAGCTTATTGCCATCAACCGGGCACAAATCCAGACTCCGGGCTGCTACTGAGAAATTTCTTATGGAAAATCCCAATAACACTTTACCCGACCTGGGAATTGAACCCAGGACCTCATGCTCAGCAGTCGCGCTTGCGACCACTAGACCAACCAGGCAATCAGGAAAATTATAATTCATATGAAATCAACCTATGGCAGTCTACATCGTTGGGTACCTATTACATAGAAGCAGACACTCATGTTCTTCAATAAGTAAGGTAGTCTCAACACATACATTTTTGAGGCTCGGCATCACCATGCGGTCGCCATGTATATTGTTCAATAATTACGACTGTAGGTACAAATATAGATGCTTCGACGTTTTGATTGGGAATTCAGATCTGAAGCAATCAAACGATCACATGATGCAGCCAGTTTAATGATATGTCAAGCGGAAGGAGGAAAATTAAGGAGCCGCCACGTGCTCCTTCTGTGAGTGGGACAATTAAGCTTACTTGTCTCCATCGTAACAACTATGTGCATTATAAGAATGAAAATGTTTCGCGGTGCTATTCTGTAAAGTTCTCTTCGAACCTCATTCGAAAGCGCGCACTATTCAAACTCAAACTCAAAGCATTTGTTTCAGTTAAACCATTTACAGGCACTTTTGAATTGTCTATGAGTCGGTCAGTCAGAAAGATGGAGCTAGTTGTCCATTTCAAAGCTTAGTAGGTTCATAGGAGAAGAACGCAAAGAAACTCCATGGACAATCTTTTAATTCAAACGTGAACTCACTAATTTAAAGTAAATCTTTGCAGTGACGCTTAACTACACCGTTTTAAATTTCGAACGGTTCCTCAATTAAAAATGGATTTGGTCAACTTACCGCCAGTTGTACGTAAGACCATTAAATTTAATTCCCCATTAACAGTAATGCTGTCACTTTTTGATGCGTTCCGTTAGATAAAGGCAGCATTATTTTTAATGGGGAATTAAATTTAATGGACTTACGTGCAACTGGCGGTAAGGCAAATAGGTAATCTTTTCTCTTCTAAAGACAAATAATCTAAAAAAAAAAAACCGAAGTCCGATATCTAACATGAATCAACCACTGTCTGCGATACGTCATCCCTAAAGCTTATGTAGATTTTCACAGCTTCATGTTGTCAGTCAAGAGGAGGCTGGTTGGACTGCTATCTATCCTTCGGATAAATTGTCTGTCATTTTTCATGCACCCATGATAAAAGAGTATCATGTGACAGGTAATAATACAACAACAAGATTGCAAAACAACAAATGCAATAAGGGATGTCCTCGATCACTTGTCGACGGCCGATTCGAAGAAAGTAGTTGAGGTAGTGGGGTCTCGGATGCGGAAAACGTAGGCCCAAGTATACAACATTATTTTTAGTATATGCGAAACCTGAGTACAGTTTGTTCAGAATAAGGAACTGAATCGATTTTAATCATTTTTACACCATGTTATATTTTGTCCCAAAAATATTTAAGTGTGATGGAAAATGATATCACCATTAATTACTTACAATACAATCGCCGTACGGTTAGGTACCTACTGCCAAATTATTATCAATGAGCGCAAGACGACCCTGGAGGCGCGGGGACGCCGCCCGTTAGCATGTTTTTGTACGGACAACCCGGTAACATAACAACCTTATAACTTTGTGATTTTTTATGATACAGTTTTGAAATTTTGTACGTAGATTCTTTACGTAAAAATACTAGACACGTGTTTCGGGTTTCGCTTATACTAAAACTAATATTGTATACCAACGCAGGTATTATGTCGGCACGTATTATCATCTGGCTAGCGTTTTCCCAACTAAGTTGGGGTCGGCTTCCAGTCTAACCGGATGAAGCTGAATACCAGTATTTTATGTCGGCCCATATACATAACATACATAATCAGCCTATAATGTTCTCACTGCTGGGACACAGGCCTCCTCTCTGTGAAAGGGAGTGGGCCGTAATCGACCACGCGGGCCCCGTGCGGGTTGGCAGATGTCACATGTCTTCGAATTTTTGGTTCACGATGTTTCCCTGTCAGCCCATATATCTATCTAATAATAATTATGAGACTCCCAATAATTGCTGCAATATACTGCAAGTTACAAAGGTAAATTGACATAGGAAACACGACTGTTAATCGGATTGGGAATAGCACCTTATACCTATTAATTACTAGACAAGATAACTAGGCAGTAGTTCTCTTGTCTAGTAATTAATATACTCTTGACCTCTTGACTGTATCACACACGGAATGCGTAAGAGACGATAGGTCGGCAGCTTCCAGTGTCGGTGCGACACGTTAAGTGCATTAGTTGATAATTATGCATTATGCTCTAAACTAGTCTAAACTGCTATGGTATGTGCCAGACAGGCGCTTCTCAGTATTGTTGTTTTACGAAATTCATAATAAGGAATATGCATGTTTTTTTTTTTTCATTAAATCAATAATTGACAGTAATATAAACCCAAAAAAAGTGTTAAAAGTTAAACTGAACTACTGCTTGTTGCTCAAAAAAATTATGAAACTTCTACAATTTTCTAATACAGTTCAAACGTACATTTACCACGAAACTGCTTTGTTTACATCTGTTTTTAAGCCCGAAATCATATAAGTTAAATTCGTATTTATGCTTTACTAGCTGCGCCCCGCAGTTTCACCCGCGTAAGTCGCGATCCCGTAGGAATATCGGGATAAAAAGTAGCCTATGTCTTAATCCAGGGTGTCAGCTACCTCCATACAAAATTTTATCAAAATTAGTTTAGCCGATTGAGCGTGAAGAAGTAACACACATGCACACACACTCACAAACTTTCGCCTTTATAATATTAGTGTGATTCAAGCAGAAATCGCACTTACTTGGAATTTGTTTCTTGACTCCTACACAATGTATATTAAAATAATATATAAGTTTAGAATTACGTGCATAGTCCCTATTGATTATGGCCGGACTTTGAAAAAGAACATGACTTTATCCTTGAGTTTGTTTTGGCATTTCTTCACAGACTTACGTACCCAAGTTATAGATGGAAATTTTATTTCAGTTCGTTAAAATATTAATGTAAACTCTGTGTGATGTGTGATTGTGATGCAGTGCTATCCATAAAACTAGGATTTGTTATTTTTTACAGCGTCTTTGTCGTAAAAAGCCTGCATACCTAATCGTATTGGAGTTTAAATCACATTTCTTCATTAGTGTTTGATTGTTACCTAAGCTCCTACTTAAGTACTTGTCATTCCGTATTGTTATCTTGATTAAGCATTACCTATGCATTACAGTTGTTATGTCAGACTGTAACTACTCGTAGGTACTTAGTTGCTTTTAGTTAGTTGACAGTTGAATGATCCCCAAATTAAAAGTAATGCTGTCACTCTCAAACTTGAACTCACTAATTTAAAGTAAATCTTTGCTGTGCACCGTTTTAAATTTCGAACGGTTCCATAATTAAAAATGGATTTGGTCAACTTACCGCCAGCGCCAGTGGTACGTAAGTCCATTAAATTTAATTCCCCATTAAAAGTAATGCTGTCCACTTTCTGATACGTTCCGTTAGATAAAGTCAGCATTACTTTTAATGGGGAATTAAATTTAATGGACTTACGTGCAACTAGCGGTTAGGCAAATAGGTAATCTAATTATTCTGAAGAAAAAAAATCTAAAGAATTTTTCCGAAGTCCGATATCTAACATGAATCAACCACTGTCTCCGATACGATATACATCGTTACTAAATTATAACAAGACTAGGTTTTGCCCGCGGCTTCGCTCGTATGGAAGTCGGGAAATATTCCACGGGGACTTACTATCAGGATAAAAAGTATCCTTTGTCCTAATTTCCTAACCGGTCTACCTGTTTGTCAGATTTAATCGAAATCCGTTCAGGTAACAGACAGACAGAGATACTTTCGTATTTATAATATTAACTAGCTGCCCGGCGTGACTTCGTCCGCGTGGTATACCTATCCTACACCCTACCCTGCCCTACCCTACCCTACCCCTAAACATTCGCGGGCGTATGCAGAAAAACGCCAAAGTTTCATCAAAATCGGTCCCGCCCTTTCGGAGTCCATAGAGGACAAACAAACAAACTGCAGAAAACTCACCAAAGTTTCATCAAAATCGGTCCCGCCCTTTCGGAGTCCATAGAGGACAAACAAACAATCATAGATTTTTATTTATGTAGATTAATATATTATAATAAATATAGTATTGATTCAAGTTAAGGTATAAGATTGTAATAAAGTAAACAATTAGCAAGCGTATACAACGTCTCCGAAGGGATCCATGTCCAATAATACGAGGATCACGACTTTCAGGCATTAGTCTAAACAATGCCTGACGCAACATTTACTAACTGAATTTTCATGAAAAACTATGTTATTGACGACAAAAAAAATAAGTAGGTAAATAATATGATTAAAGCATGAATTAGCATTATTTTGTAAACTTTTGTCACGTTACCAGGATACAATACCAGTTAGAAAATGATCTTCAGTCTTTATTCCCATAATTTGATGTATATACGAAACTTATTGACACATTTACATAATATTAGCGCCAAAGTGTGTTGAAAAAACATTTTCTTCCAACTACCTAGTAATATCGTAATTGTTAACTCAAAATTCCAGCAGAATCCTGAACATTTCTGCGTCGCTAAAACAGTGCAGAAATGATTGTAGGATATATTTTCATTACTGCATCGTAAGAATGATGCGGGAATGAGTTTATGTTTTTCATTGCTGCTTTGTTGTTACTTTTTTTTAAATTTTTCATTGACCAACAAGTTTTCATATTTACTTAAAAATATAAGCAGACATCCAAAGAGATTTAAAAATAATACGTGCTGGCTGTAAAGAAACAATTATAAAAAAAAAAGAAAACGAATTGGCGCGAACTTTATAATTTTTACAGCTGACCATTACGAATTTCATCAGAATTAGTAAAAAAACCGCGACGAAGACTCGCGCACGAAGGGTTCCATACCATTATCTATAAAAATGGCAATAAAATCACGTTTGTTGTATTGGAGCCCCCCTTAATATTTGTTTTATTTTAATTTGATTATTTATTTTTAAAGTGAATATACAGGGTGTTTGGTGCATCGTGTGCCAAATTAAAATGGTCGACTGAAGGGGTCATCCGCTAGCCTTTCAGACCCCTTAACACCCCTCATGCTCTGTGGATTTTTTTTTATCGACTTTTTCCAAAAGACCCAAATTTTACATTCAAATACAGATTTAAAAAAAAATATAAGGCGTAGACTCTGAATTTTAATTTTATTTCGATGTGTATTGTTTAAGAATACTTTTAAATACAAAATTAGTGATATTAGTCACCTAGTTTTTTTTTTAATTCACTCGCAAAGGTAAAACTTAAATTAAAGCTGTACATGTTACAGCTATTTATAAGGCTACAAAAAAAAAACCAAAAGCGACCGGGATCTTCCAACTCCCTCATTAATTCTCCAGTCTATCCTCTTTCTAATGATGTGCTACATGCCATAAAAGTATTTTAACAACTTTGTGAATTCGCTAGAATTGTGAATCAAGTCACATAAAACTACATTCCAAATTCTAATGAAAAAATATTTATTGCGGAACTGTTACTTGAGAAAGAGGTAAAATTTGTTTTCTCACTCTTTCACAGTAAAATCTATCTTCTCTCTCTTTCTTGCATACCTTAAATCGGTTTGAACAAATCGCGCCGCCCGACCCGCCATTTTTTTAGTCGAGACATGACTGCCTCTGCTACCTAACGTGTGTGCTAGTTCACCATACTCCGCGATTCTTTTATTACTTTGTTATCGTTAAGTTTTGCTGGTTCTTGTTACATTTGTTTAATTTTTGTTGTTATTGTTAAACTTTGAGTTTTTTGTTATTGCAATCGACATTCTCTAACGAAGAATATGCGGACATCATGATGGCTTACGGAGCCGCTAATGGCGTCGCTCGTGCAGCGCAACGACTTTACCAGGAACGCTTTCCTGGTAGACCTGGCCGCAGAGTCTTCCAAGACACATACCGACGCATACGCGAGACTGGCAGTGTTACTTTTAATGAACCAAGGGGCCATATTGTGCGACATAATGTTGAAGTAGACGAGAGAATACTGGCACTTTTTGAGGAAGACCCTACAAGAAGCATTAGAAATGTGGCATCACATCTTGATATTTCAATATGGAAAGTACTTCGTCAAAACAAAAAGCATCCATTCCACTACACTCCGGTGCAAGGTAAGTACGTAATTTTAAACTAACTTTAAACCCGTGCAAGCTTTGTTTGACCTTGCCTTTGTTTAGCAGGTAATGGGTATGGTATGGCGTCACTTCCAGGTAGTGAATCTATTAGCACGAACAGCGGGTCCTTTCTTGTGCAATTACTTATTGCCCAAGAGAAATTTAAAAGAGTTTTTTGTTTGTTGCAGGTCTTGAGGATGGCGACTTTGAGAGACGAGTGGCTTTTTGTCGGTTTCTTTTACACACGGATGTGGATGATCCTGATTTTTTAAAAAGAATACTGTGGACGGATGAATCCAAATTTACCAAGGATGGGATCCTCAATTTACACAATTTGCACCACTGGACAACGAAAACGCAAAACCCACGTGTAAAAAGACAGAAATCTTCTCAAAGAAGGTTTAGTGTAAACGTTTGGGCAGGAGTGATTGGGAATCAGGTAATTGGACCGCATTACCTGCCCGATAATCTCAATGGCGAAGACTACCTGGAATTCCTACAAAATGACCTGCCCGAATTAGTGACCGATGTGCCCGTATTTAATGAACGTGTGCCCATTGTATTTCAAAATGACGGCTGTCCCGCGCATTGGCGATTGACTGTGAGGGAATATCTCGACAATGTGTTCCCCAATGCATGGATTGGACGCGATGGCCCTATTCCATGGCCGCCACGTTCCCCAGATCTAACTCCGTTAGACTTTTATGTCTGGGGACGTGCCAAAGAGTTGGTATATGCCACGGAGGTTCCAACTAGGGAGGTATTAGTCCAACGCATAGAAGCGGCATTCAATACTATTAAGGAGGAAATACGACTTCGTACAACAACTGTTGAAATACGAAACAGGTGTCGGGCCTGCATTCGCAACAGAGGCCAACAATTTGAGCAAGATTTGTAACAATGATTAAATAAATGTTAAAAATGCAATTTTGTTTTTTTATTTCAAGTAAATCCCACGAAAGATACAGATATGAGACACGAATTTACCTAACCATAAGAATGAGATAGCAGATTTATAGGTTTGACAGGTATCATTTAAGAGATTTTTTTTAAAATCATAATTTTGAATATTAGCCTTAGGTGACTCGATTCACAATTCTAGCGAATTCACAAAGTTGTTAAAATACTTTTATGGCATGTGGCACATCATTAGAAAGAGGATAGACTGGAGAATTAATGAGGGAGTTGGAAGATCCCGGTCGCTTTTGATTTTTGTTTGTAGCCTTATAAACAGCTGTAACATGTACAGCTTTAATTTAAGTTTTACCTTTGCGAGTGAATTAAAAAAGAACTAGGTGACTAATATCACTAATTTTGTATTTAAAAGTATTCTTAAACAATACACATCGAAATAAAATTAAAATTCAGAGTCTACGCCTTATATTTTTTTTAAATCTGTATTTGAATGTAAAATTTGGGTCTTTTTTTTGGAAAACAATAAAAAGTCGATAAAAAAAAAATCCACAGAGCATGAGGGGTGTTAAAGGGTCTGAAAGGCTAGCGGATGACTCCTTCAGTCGACCATTTCAATTTAGCACACGATGCACCAAACACCCTGTATAACTAAATATTCTGTGAATATTTCAAGCGTCTACCTGTTGCCGTTATCAATATCAAGCAAAAACGAGCAAAAAAATCACGTTTGTTGTATGGGAGCCCCCTTAAATATTTATTTTATTCTGTTTTTTCGTATTTGTTGTTATAGCGGCAACAGAAATACATCATCTGTGAAAATTTCAACTGTCTAGCTATCACGGTTCATGAGATACAGCCTGGTGACAGACGGACAGACAGACATAGACAGACAGATGGCGGAGCCTTAGTAATAGGGTTCCCGTTTTACCCTTTGGGTACGGAACCCTAAAAATGGATTCTTCAAGTGAGTTTTTCTTACTTCCTACCAACTTTTATTGCTGTGGTAGTTGAAAGAAAAGAAAGCAGATTACGCTACTCGCTCGACGTGACTTTCTGCTCGATGCAGTAATCTACTATTTTCATATTTGTAATTTAAAAGATTACTTATTTAAATATGTAAAATAAGGATCTGTCCTTTACTGCGTGGTGACTGATACGAGGAGGAGATCTCAATATAGATAATTAAATAGCCTGCAGTTGAGTAAGTTTCTATTGAATGGTCGTTCTTTTAATTTCTTATTATATAATAAAAGCATAATTAGAACAATCCAATAGGTACTAACTTCATAAGTATATTTACATACCTTTACTCAAAATATTTAAACAATCCACCAAGCACCCGCCAAGTGTGCAATTATCCTATTAACACAACCGAAGCTAAGTTACCGTAAACAATTAGCAGCAAGAAAATTACTTGAACTAATTCATAATTACTAGTTACTTGTTCACTTTACTACTTCTTTGCTTATTCAGTTATTTTAATATCTAGAACACATCGGCGACACTTGTCTTACTGCTACGGATGATTGAATGATAGTTTTATACAAATACAGGTGCTTGTTAAAAATATATCTCATAGATAATCTGATATTTTTTTAACCAGCTGGACAGATTGAAGTGGCCGTCACATTGGCTTTATATCACGTGAGTATACTTGATTCCGTATCAAAATGTGTTTTGTTTACTTCCAATGACAGTATAAGAATTGATTTCTGAGTATGATGGATTTCATACTGAAAGACCAGACTTAAGCTGCCTGTCCACCGGAGCGGAGCGAGGCTGCGGAGCGAGGCTGCGGAGCGGAGAAACGGAGAAATATTTAACCGATAGGATTGCAAATCCCTGTCCACTTGCAATCCTATTGCAATCCTATCGGGGCCGTTACCACTGGGCTACCACTGCTCTACGAGCTGACGTGAGGACTGATGACCAAAAGTAATTTACAGTTTACACGTTTACAATGACAATAAGACTGTATAC
Organism: Tiliacea citrago; assembly: GCA_963921375.1. Classification (NCBI taxonomy): domain Eukaryota; kingdom Metazoa; phylum Arthropoda; class Insecta; order Lepidoptera; family Noctuidae; genus Tiliacea; species Tiliacea citrago. The sequence continues at coordinate 13,321,671 of OY992786.1, read as the reverse complement.
GACAACCCTCAACACGACAAAATTAAAGATGTTTCTCAGAATATCTGCCCGTAAGGCTGCCTGTCCACCGGAGCGGAGTGAGGATGCGGAGCGGAGAAACCGCAGAAATATTAACCAATAGGATTGCAAGTGGACAGGGATTTGCAATCCTATTGGTTAATATTTCTGACTTTTGGTCGTCAGTTCTGCCGTCAGCACGTAACAGTGGTGACGGACCCGACTTCCGAGTTGTAGGTCGTATGGTCGAACCCAGCCAGGCGCTTTACTTTGTGTCATTATTTTAATCAAATTATTTTATCACCACTGCTCTCAAAACGGTGACGGAAAACATCGTGAGGAAACCGGCATGTCCTAGAACCAAAGAATCGAAGACATGTGACATCTACCAACCGGCAGTGGGGCCGCGTGGTAGATTACAGCCCACTCCCTCTCTAACAGAGGTGGCCTGTGTCCTAGCATTCTGAACATTAAAGGCAGATTATGCCTTACGTCAGCGACGCGCGTCGGCCTCCCAATGTTCTACTGCTATGAACTGCCAGAGGGTTATTGCCGTTACTTACTACCCGTCATCACACTTGGTTTTAGTAAACAGTGCCGTGTGGTTAAGAGGAGGCTCCCTATTTTTATGTTAATTTGCATGAATATTCTGAAACAGTCACACATACAAGCAAAATGAAACTTTAGTATATGATTTATTGGATCTTTTCCTTTACATGTTGAAGACAGTTACGTAATTGTAATATTTTCTCTCAATAAATTTTTTATTCGAAAATTATGTCTTTTTTAAGGATAATCATAAAAAATAAACAAGATTTTTTGGCTTTTATGTCTAAACTAAATATTCACAGCAAGAAAATATAGTTTATTATCTCGACACAAGATATTTTTTCTCTAGATGAATTATTACTTTAGTTATAAACGAAATAAGAATTGAGACTTACGCTATTTAGTTTCGTGCTCGAACAAGATCAAAGAGCGCACGCGATATTCAACTTTATTACTGATGTGATTAGCGTTTAGCACATAACGGAGTGGCGGGGAGCGAGGGGCGGAGCATGCGTTCGAAATTTGATTTCGACTGCCTGCCACCACCACCACTCCACTCCAATCCAATCCACTTGGGTAGTTGGGTGGTAGACCATAGTTGACCTATTCGGTGATTTGATACGCGGGGTTGTTCGTGTTCTGGCATTTATTCGTGCTAATTAAATATTTCGTCTGCTCCAGTAAAGTGATTTTAGGTAAACACAATATTCATCTCGAAACAGCTATCGCGTTCCTATTTGCCAATCTACACGCGTCAATAATAAAGCGATAACCTGGTTTTCTTTTCAGGCAGGCGGAAAATGTATCCGTAAAAGCTAAGCACACATTTTGTACAATTAAGCAGATTTTCAAATAAATTTGCGTTGTTATGTAATGGCCGCCGTATTCGAGTTTTATGAGCCGCATGGCAGATAAGCGCTAGATTTTCCGACAAATACAAGTTTTTTTTCTACATCCTATTTATATTTTCTCAGAAATGTTAGGTCACTGCAATTTGTTTTTTTTTGGTTTCAAGGTTTACTAGTTCTCAATACAATCTAACAACAAATGGCGATCGCTAGTTTGATTGTTGACTGTAGTGATTCCTGCATTTCCTTACCTAGAGATGTTATTCCTCTCACCTATTTTAAGGACCTGTCGCTATAGACCCCAAAACAACGGGTCCTTAAATAATCTCTACAGAAAAGAAGATTGAATACTTAAATCTGTACTTGTGTTATCTACTTGTCTAGTCTTAGTAGTCAGACCTTAGTAGTCAGAACAGCTACCACCTCGTTGCCAGGGTAATATTTTTACCACGGCTGTACCTATACTCATATAGTTCGAAGAGAGAAGAAGAAGAAACATTTCTCTGGACAAACTCTTTTAGGTAAGAAGGAAGCTCTATTAGGTACTGCTACAAAATCCAGTACATTTTTATGTTTGTGCCTGTAGGTTTTTCCATGACTTTCCCATTCCTAATCTGCGTTGTAGGTACCTACAGCTATCTGAAGTGGTCCATCGATTATGGCTGGTGCTTTGGCTAAAGAGTATGACCACTCCACACTCACGCTTATCGCGAATATTAACACGATCACGAGACGCCATATCTATTGAAAGATATTTCTTGGACAGCTATCTAAACATTTAGGATGAAAATGGGGAAAATATCATTTGGATTCGAATAACTTGGGTGTCCGCCGTCAACAACTAGCTGAAAAAAGCACAAGTAGATATCTCGATGAACCGAACAGACATGTCTGGCGAAGAATAATTAGCCAAGGGAGGCGACTGCCAATAAAATAGGTTAAGGCTAGGTAGAGAAAGAGATGAGTTATATTCCAATAAATAATATTACAGTAGCCATTTCCATGCACGACGTTGGACGAAAAGCGTAAATGAATATTTTTGACACCGAGGTGTGAATAATGTTAAATTAGTAAAGACAAGGGCAAAAATATGTCATACATTTAGCTAAACACAACATAAATGTGATATTTTCGAGAATGTAGAAAAAAAAATCGCATTACCTTAAAAGTAAGTCTTGGCAGCTATTGTACGTTTAATTTGCCACAATTTCAGTAGATTGAAAAAGGTTTTTGAATTAGCAAAATTCTACATACATACATAGCAAAGGAGCGGAGGAGCTCGTGGCTAAGTAATACCAGCCGCACGGGTCGATCGATCAGGTTAAGCTACGCTTACCGGGGTTGGTCAGTGGATGGGTGACCATCTTTACGTACCGACACTCCTCCGTGCCTCAGAAAGCACGTCCCGGCTGGCATTCGGCTCGTCAGAAGCCCGAAAGTCTGACAATCAGTCTTACTAAGGGGTATCGTATTACCCAGTTACTGGGTTGTGGAGGTCAGATATGCAATCACTCCATGTAAAATGCTGGTATTCAGCTGTATCCAGTTAGACTGGAAGCTGGAGTATGACTTGACTGTATCTACATATTATTATTATGGGTATGATAACATGATGTCGTTTTAAACTTCTATTGTATTCTCTCTTGTTCTAGTGCTTGTGAATGTAACAAAATTATTTGAGGCTCTAGTATTATTTTAATAGGGATAAGCATATTTTTCTCTAATATAAATTATTTATTGCTCTACTACCTAAGTGATATTAGATGAAATATAATAGGTACGGAATCAAAGGCTCCGTGTGGCGCCGGACGTAAAGAATAGCACCACCCCATTTCTTCCCGTGGGTGTCGTAAAAGGCGAATAAGGGACTTACTAGAGAATGGGTAGCAGCGTTCTCTATGCATTTTTACACCATACTGCGATCGCCAACCCGCCTGCCAAGCGGGGCGATTATGGTAAACACCCCCCCTTAGGGGGAGGCCTATATCCAGCAGTGGACGTCTTTTTGCTGAAATGATGATGAATGATGAGGTATGGAATGATTCAATCAGCCTAGCCTTGTCCCACTAAATTGGGGTCAGCTGTCAGTCTAATCGGATGCAGCTGAATACCAGTAGTTTTAACCACCGACGGAAAAAGAGGGGTGTAATAAGTTTCAAGTGTGTATCTGTGGATTTGTGTATCTGTGTGTCTGTCTGTGGCGTCGTAGCTCCCAAACAGCTGAACCAATTTTGTTTTTTTTTTTTGTTTTGTTTGAAAGGTTACTTGATTGAGAGTATTCTAGGCTATGATTCAAGAAAACCAGTTTAGTCGTTTGAAGGTTATCAGGTCTTTTTTGCAGAATATCCAACTCCCTCACCAGCTTACAGCAGAGGTATTGTGATTGGGCTTATTGCAATGGTCTTAATAAAGGGGGTTATAGATAGATGGTGATCAGGGTTTGATGATGGAGTAGGAAACAGAAATGAGGATAAAGTAGTAACTAGCTTTACTGTGGGAAAAATACGTACAGCTACGCAGATTTCGGCAAACGACGTGTCGATCGTAGTGTGTCTATTAGTAATGTATAAAGTTTAAAAAGTAGGAAATAAAAGTAAAATTTAAAAAATTCGGGACACAAAAACATCTACATAGTTAAAAAAATATATATGTACTGGCGTTTTAGGTATAAAATTAGATGTAGGTAATATTTTGATCCAAGCGTCATCGCGTCGGGGGACGGCTAAGGCCCGGCGCCCATTATCGGCATCGGTACGACTGAGGATTTTAGGTGGCAAATAGCAATATACTATAACATAATGGCAATAAAGTAGAAAATTCCGTGATATGTGGTCGTAATAACAAAAATACCGCTTCGGTATGCTTGAGGCTGGTGTATCGGCAGCCTTGAGAATGCTTCGGGATGCTTCGGCATCCTTCGGCAACCTTCGGTACGCCGCCGGCGCCGAGGCAACACTCGGGGGATAGTTTGCTTGTTTTGATAGGACGGTGCGGCATCCTTAAGGACGCTTCATCATCCCTAAGAACGTTGCAGCATGCCAAAGCATAATTGCCGATAGTGTGCGCTTGCATATAGGATGCCGAAGGATCCTTTTCCTTGCCGATGCCGATAATGGGCGCCGGGCCTAATGGAAACGCCAAACCATAGAAATATTAAACTTATATCTATGCGCCAAACAGACGAGGCGTATACCTAGCAATAATGTATGGTATTGTAGAAGGGATAGCTGCTGTTAACTACCTATTTTCATTAGCTTTAACTATTACACAATTGTCGACTTCGTTAATGATAAATCTCTGCACTGATTTATAAACTATTAATAAGATTGACATACATGTTCCTATTCTGACACTTTTTATTCTTATTGACACTTTATAATTTTTTTGACTGACATACTTTATAATTTTTTTTGGTCCGCACCGGGTGGCACCTGATTGGGGGTGACACCCGTTCGTGAAAAAAATTAAACATACCTACTATCACGTTTTTCAACGTTAAACCACATAGGCTTGAAGCTATTGCAACCAAGTTATCCAAACTAAATAATTTAATAAAGTATTAAAGGGAAGGAAAAAATCACGACAATGAAGGCTGCAGTACATATAACGAAGTTAAAAGGAAAACAAGTTATACCGCCAGTTGCACGTAAGTCCATTAAATTTAATTCCCCATTAAAAGTACCTAATGCTGTCACTTTCTGATACGTTCCGTTAGATAAAGACAACAATACTTTTAATGGGGAATTATTTTTAATAGACTTACGTGCAACTGGCGGTTAGTCTACCAACTTACATTTGCAGTTGGAATGTATGGGAGAACATGTTTTTCAGCTACAATGTTAAGTTTGTTCTTGGGATAAATTCATCCTAACTACGGAACCCTTCATTATGCGTGGTTCGACACGTACTTGACCGTCTTTATTCCTGGGTGACACAATTATGCGCACTGGGTGTCACCCATGCTAGCTACGCCACTGTGTCGTGGTACTTACGGGTATGCCTAGTTCAGGTTTTATTAGTGCAAGAACTTACATAATAACAGTTTAGGTAAATGAAAAAGTACCTGCAGCTAGATAGATAGATAGAATACTCTTTATTATGTACACACGGCTACACATCAAGCTATACATTTACCAGTATAAGCTGGCCTCTCATTGTACGAAAATCCTATACAATGCGAGATCAGACTTAACTGGATATTAATATGTATAACATTCTTGTCTCAATTATAGACAACACGTCACATTACATCAGTGAAATTAACATTGTAAAATAAATAAATTAAGGACTCATCTTTAGTACTCGTCCTAAAAGTATCATGATAATGGCCAGACCGTTTCCACCATGGGCCAGCACTCTAGTCTGCATCTAACAATCTTGGAGTAATTGTGACGAGCGCAGCAGATGTATTAGTAATGACGAATGTAGGAACCTAATATTAATGCATTTGTTATTGGACTCTTACTACAGTGTTGTATAAACCAACTTTTAATTTATTTAATAATTCTTAACAATAGACACACTACGGAAGTTAGAGGTTGGTCCATTTAAAGACAAAATAAACAGAAACTACCTTTTTTTCAAACAAATCTGCAAAGCGCTTTAAATAATGGAAAAAACTGGCCAAGTGTGAGTCGGACTCGCGCACGCAGGGTTCCGTACCATTATCTATAAAAATGGCAAAAAAATCACGTTTATTGTATGGGAATTAAATATTTGTTTTATTTTAATTTAATTATTTATTTTTAACACTTAACATAACATCGAAATGAAATGAAATCACCCCTGTAATCCCCGAAGGGTTAGGCAGAGGCGCACTTATAGTACACCCACATTTCGCCAGTTATGTTTATTTATTTTTAAAGTGAATATATAACTAAATATTCTGTGAATATTTCAAGCGTCTACCTGTTGCCGTTTTCAATATCGAGCCAAAACGAGCAAAAAAATCACGTTTGTTAATATCGGAGCCCTCTTAAATATTTATTTTATTCTGTTTTTTATTTTTTATTATTGTTGTTATAGAGGCAACAGAAATACATCATCAGTGAAATTTTCAACTGTCTAGCTATCACGGTTCATGAGATACAGCCTGGTGATAGACGGACAGAGAGACAGACAGACAGACAGACGGCGGAGCCTTAGTAATAGGGTTCCCGTTTTACCCTTTGGGTACTGAACCCTAAAAATGTAAGTAATACCACATAATAAATAACGGTAATACTAACGTTAACCAACGAGTTTCTAGCGTCAGGCATATTGGATAGCTTGCTGGGCAGGTTTCACCACTTTCTTTAACTAGTATGGTATGATTATAAAATGCACTACGATTGCTAACTTATATTGAGGAAACCACCATTGCACTGCACTGGCAAAAATACTGCACTTTGATAAATTTAAAGTCTCGGAGAAACCTCGCAATGCAGACGCAGTCTACAATCAATGAATTCTATGAATTACGTTCGAACTTAGGTATTATTAATGAGTTAATTGAACAATAAAGACAATTTACTTTTAAGTACTTTGAATTTTATTTTGATACGAGACGTACCTCTTTTCCATAAGTGTGAATGAACTGAACAATTGGACGTACCTCTAATTTCCTTTTCATAGTCTAATCGAGGACTTCTCAATGTTTGTTATCGAGAATCAATGAATTTTGTACAGTGGAATTACTGATTTATTTTGAAGTATGTTATTTTAACAGCTGTTATTGCAGGGTGTGTCTGCTATCAGTTATAATTAGTTCCCATTGTTCTCTTTTATCTGTTTCTTTTATATGTTGCCAAAAACATACTTACTATTTTTTCTAATAAAAAAACTATTGTTGTTATCATTGATCGGAATAGTAGAGCTAATATACCTAAAGTTCTAAGAACAAAGTCAAAAAAAGTGGACACTTCTTTACGACAATTAAAAAAAATAAATATTTATTATTTATATATTAATGTTGTTCTTTTTTTACTTAAATTCATGTTGGAGTGGCGCTTGCACGAGACTGACGCAGGGGGTCGGGGTTAAATCTATGATCATTATTGCATGTAATATAGAGTTACTTTAAGCTTGGCTACTCACCGAGCGGCTAAAATGCACTAATAAATATTATTAATAATATTACTAATAAATATTCCGAAAAACAAATTTTGTCGTAAGGAAGTCTCCACTTTGTCTCTGTTCTTTTTCGAACTTTAGGTATTTTAGCTCACCTTTTCCGATCACTGGTTGTTATAAAAGAATCTTAGTTTAGTAACCAGGTGACTGAGATTTGTTTAAAATTATTATTTCCAGTCATACTGCTCCGGTGATAAGAGCTCTGAGCCTCAACATCGGCAGGTAATTTCCGTTTGTCACGATCTTCGTAAATGTGATAAATGGATCACATGGTTTTCTCGTCAAAGTCAAAACAATTGAATTTATCGTTTATCTTAGGTATTAAGATAACAATAGGGTCAGTTCATGTATTCTTCATAGATTTAAATCTGATTACAGTATTTTACAGGAGTTTTTCAGTAAGTATTTAGAGAATATACAAAATGGTTTTATGAAATTGATTGATTTTGTCAAGTTAACAAAAAGATCTTATTCTAAATGTAAACTAAGATAATTCGAGCAATGTTAAGTAGGCCAAATCACCTCTTTTAACATATAACATGTTTGATTGTCAGTGTGACTACTAATTTAATAGATGCATATAAGACTGTAGGTACTGTTATTAAACCACATTTTTAAATTTAAGTTACCTAGGCTTCTTTTTAATTATTTTGAAATTATTAACTATTGTAGAATAATTTTTAAAACAAAGGAAAAATATATGTTTAGGAAAGATGTAAATGTAGAAATTAGTGAGTTAGGTCATAGCAATCACGCTGGACAGGTGGTAAGTGAGCTAACGTTAATCCACCAGGAAATGACCTGGGTTGGTACTCTTTGTTTTTGAAATAATTCCCAGTTCTCAAGTAATGTGAGAGCACATAATAAGACGTTGGAAAGTTTCCAAACCATGCATTATATCGAACCCAGTTTAACTTCATCTTGTTTGTCATCCTCACATTGTTCGATTGTATTATAATTTGTGGTACATCAATGAGCGTGCTGTAGTCTTGTTAACAAGCGTATTACATGGATGCGCTAATTTGATTGTTTTGTCTACGATTCTCCTCTGAGTATAGGTACGTCAGAATCATGAGGACCGGCAATCGTTCCGTTTAACTATAGTACTTGTACCTACTTCCTTGTGAATTAACTTATACTTATAAAATGACACATTAATATTTATTATTATGTGCAAACACGACAGTGAATTTAGATTACCCATGACTTCACTTCTTTGGTAGAATAGAGGTATGTATTAAATATAAGGACGTACCGATGTAGCAGATCTGGATGTCCTCCCGACGTCACCGGTCACCTGCAGATGTAGTTTGACAGCCTCCACACCCGATCGCTTGGTTCGTTCGCGCGCCTCAGCAGCCGACTCGACAACACCAGCACTGTTCGTCTGCCGCTTTCCACCGCGTGAAATTTCCTGCTTCACTCCCTTTTTGTCCTGCTTTCCCCGAAAATCCTGTTTCGTTCGACGATCGCGCGTCTTCATCTTATTTAATTTCCAAAGTCCATTCTCACGTTTCACTCAAACATTGACCGATATGTTCACTAACGTCGAATACAATCCAATCGGAAGCTGGGTTCAGATTAGATATTTGTGTTGAAGGTGAAAGAGCTCAGATAAAAAATGGTACACAAATCAGGTGTCTGTATACGTGACTATGTTAGCACCTCGAGGTGGTCACGTAGAGTCCTTGAACCGGCGCGGGAGCGTGGTGACGGCGCAGGCGCAGGCGACCGGACGTGTGTTTCAGTATTTACGTTTGTGTAGATGAAGTGGTTGCCGTCGAGCGTGGCGCAGCCGGGGTCCGCTCGGACTGGCGCGGGCGCAGAGAGCGCGCGCCGCTCTCCTGTGTCGCTTGTTTGATCTCCGTTTGTTAATTGAAGGGATCTCGTATGACACATTTGATGAGACGCTATCACAATATCATTAACACTAATGTACATCACAATAATTGCATCTAACCTCGAAAATGTTCATTTATCATCTCTTTAATTTTGTAAACATTTCAATAAAAGTTTACGTTACCAAAGAATGTAATGAAAATTCTAGTTGAATGGTACTTAATTTAAAAGTTATAAGTAGATGTACTTGTCCTAAACCTAAATAACTGCTTACCCAAATTCGTGGGTGACTCAAGTTATAAAACCCTACACAACAAGTTTGAGTTTGCACCTCATGTACAAATTGATTATCGTGTAGATATCCATGCACTCGAAAGTTTCCTTATAAACTAGTTTTATTTTCACCTGAAAAGTAAAATTCACGAAAAAAATTGTCGAAGCAGCGGTGTCGCCATCTTGCAAGAGTGTCACAAAACTTATCGTGGGCAATTATATCTTACGGTACGCAAGCTACTTCAAGTGAAAATCAACTTGTTAGTTCCGGGAAATTCCAACAGATGGCGTTAGCGTGCGCAAAATTGTCTGTAGAAGTTTACACAGTGCGTGTTCTCGGAATATTTTTAAGATTTAGTTACATGAAGTTACACAAGATAGCGATGGTTTCACTTGATAGATAGAAAACTTACCTAACTGTAGTAAAAGTATGCCAAATTACTATACTGATTCATCATTGTTAAGTTTAACAGAACAATGAACAGTTGTTCATTGAATTATATATTACTAGCAGCGCCCCGCGGTTTCACCCGCGTAAGTCTCGATCCCTTGGGAATATCAGGATAAAAAGTAACCTATGTCTTAATCCAGGGTGTCAGCTACTTCCATACAAATTTTTATCAAAATTGGTCCGGCCGTTTCAGCGTGAAGAAGTAACAAACATACACACACGCACACACACTCACAAACTTTCGCCTTTATAATATTAATGTGATGTGATTAGTGTGATAACATCGAAGTGCAGGACTTTTAATAGTATTTAACAGACAGGCCTTTAATACAAGATTTACTAGCAACTTGCTAAGAATAAACTGCCATAAAGTTTCTCAAGAGCGCGTAAAATTAACAGTAAATTATTGTATTTTAAAACATAAGAACGTTTTAGATATTTAGGTATTCGTTAGGTACTGTATGTACTATCCTTTCCCTGTTTCGTGGTCACACACCATAATATATGATTCATGCTAATTGTTTAATTATTGTGTCAGGTATAAATTCCTTACACTTACGCAAAATTCTGAAGCGATATTCCCGCAAAATTATGATTGCAACTTTGAGAAAAGATAAATTTCATAATAGCCAATCAATCTGCCGAGCCTTTTCCCAATTGTGTTGCGGTCGGCTTTCAGTCTAACCAGATTACATGGAGCGACTGCCTATCTGACCTCCACAACGTAGTTACTGGGTAACACGATACCCCTTGGTATAACTGGTTATCAGACTTTTGGGCTTTGACTACTCGTAACGACTGTCAAAGATCTACGAATGACAGCCGGGACTAACGGCTTAACGTGCTTTATGCTTTCAAAAACACTATATACACTATGAAACTATCAACACTGTAAGAAAAAAACCGGCCAAGTGCGTGTCGGACCACGCACAATGAAGGGTTCCGTAGTTGGGATGAATTTATCCCTAAAACAAACTTAACATTGGTAGTTGAAAAACATGTTCTCCCATACATCGATATACGCCACGGTCAATTTTCCAAGTGAAAATTTAAGTTTGTAATCGCAAAAACGTTTTTTTTATGTGATAAAACTACAAATTAACAATTTACGGACTTTTTCCTTTACTTGTGCTGTGAGACCTTGCTTCTGCCCAAATTTCATGATTCTAGGTCAACGGGAAGTACCCTAGGTTTTGATTTATGTGCGAGATATTCGCATTTTTTTTTATGTGTATAAATTTACAAATTTACAATTTTAGGACTTTTTCCTATACTCGTGCTGTAAGACCTTGCTTCTTGGCAAATTTCATGATTCTAGGTCAACGGGAAGTACCCTATAGGTTTTGATTTATTTGTGAGTATCGAAATATGCCGCAATAATGTCGCTTATATCGCCGTATTTTTTTATTGCGTTGACTTGGAAGCTTGATAGAGCTTCAAGGGACCATAGACTTACGTATTTGATATTAATTTCAACTTGATACCTCAACGCGTTCCTGAGAAAAATGGTCTTGACAGACTGACAGACAGACAGACAGACGGACAACGAAGTGATCCTATAAGGGTTCCGTTTTTTCCTTTTGAGGTACGGAACCCTAAAAATTGCTTTTGAATGTTGAGTAAATAATAAGGTATTTATGCTCGTGACTGTACCTAGCTGACATTAAATAGATTGAACGATATCGTTTCAGGGCTTAAATCACTATAAAATAAAACATAGTTTTTACAAAATATTTTATTTACATTCTTATTTAATCTCACTTACTTAAAACTTATTCTAAATATTTATAAGTAATTAACAGATTATCATACAAGATCATTGACAAAATCACTTTGAAATATTACTGCAATTGTTTAATTCAGCGTACTTAACTAAAAATATAGTGAAGTACTTCTCAATAACAGAGTTTTAAGTTAACTTAACAATAGTAATCTCTGTATTAAACATTAGTTTTTCTTACACACTAGCATTTGTTTACATTTTGACAGCCGACCCGCAGCAGTGAGATTTTTAAACAATGTAACAAATAATGTCAAACAGTCAAATGAATGTAATTGAGGTAATTACTATTGCATGTCTCAAATAATTAGGCATGTCTTGTATCTTTAATATGGCGGGTTTAGGTTTAAAGCCGAAGGATACAAATGTCATGTTGCACTGTGCTACTGGCATATGTATTCCTAGGGCCTATTTAATTAGGCCGACATTCGACAACGGTGACAATCCGACAATTTTGTAATATTTTTTCTTAGTTTTCTGCAAAGATATAACAATACATATGTCTAGATAGACAGTCAAAGCTGTGAACTCGTCGAAAAAAATTGCGTCCAACAGTTGGCCGCAAAATGCACGCTAGAATAACACAATGACAGAACAATGACGTGCACGAGTAATGAGTGTAGCTGTCACGCACACCAGCATACAAAGTTGGCCTGTTTGTTTTAGTTCTTTGGCAGCGCGACACTATCTAGACATAAATAATCAAAGGTTGTCTGCTTTAATAAACAGAACCTGTTATGAAGGTGTGAGTTCTGTACTGTTTTGACAAATATGTCGCATTGTCAGCTAGGGCCTGGTTTTACACGGAGTGACGAACATGCTTCGTCCGCAACTCGATTTAGAAGTATAATGTCAATCAGTGTGTGGTCGAAAGCCACTCATTCTCCTAATTTCACACACGTTTCCTTTGAACCTATAGGTTGCCTTATTAGAGATGAGAGGTGGCCCATTGGCCGGGAACGATTTATCATTGAGTACTTCTTCACAATAAATAAACTATTTAATAATGAGATCCTTTGCTTGATTATCTTCTATTATGATTCGGATTCTAAAACAAAAATAATAAATAATTAGTTATACAAATTAATTTGTGAGGGCCTAACCGACCTAAACACGTCACAGTTAAGTTCAGGAAAATCACAATATATTGTATTGTCTATAAGTTTCCATCAAATAAAATGTCACTAAGGCATTTAGACTACGAGTCCATGTCCACAAACACCAATGCGTCTGTACAGCTACCACAACACCGTATCATAGAGCTAATTTATGTTATTCCAGTTTCTGTGAACTGGCAAACAAAGGAAAACTAGGTAGGTGATACCTTTTAACTTTTCTTTTACTTTCAGATCAACGTGAAAGATTTTTACTTCTAAAAGTGAAAACTGGTTAAAAGTTTTAGCCAATTTAAAATTTTCGATTATTTAACGTTTGTAGTTCATTAAACCTTATTTTATCGTACTTTGTATTATTACTTCCTAGAAGGTCTCGAAGCAATGTTTCTCAAGTCAATCTGCCTAGCCTTTTCCGAACTATGTTGGGGTCGGCTTCCAGTCTAACCGGATGCAGCTGAATACCAGTATTTTACATGAAGCGACTGCCTATCTGACCTCCATAAAACAGTAACTGGGTAATATGATACTCAATACTCAATACTTTATTGCATTCCATAATGTGTACATAATATAACAGTTGGTATGTTAAACATAGAATCAATTATGGACCCTGTCGGGCACAGCAAAGTTAATTTTTAATAGGAGAGAGGTTGAAGGCGCTTTTTGTTAAAAAAAAAAAAATCATTAAATTAAAATAGTATCATTTGCTTTTCTGGTATTTATATTTTATACAAGTATTTATAGTATATATTCGGTTTTAAATTATTTGAATATATTTTTAAATTATATTTTTAAATTATATATTGCACGATTTACATTATTAATATTATAAATTACAATAAATAAATATTTAGAATTTTATTTAGTCTTGTAGAATGTTATTATCAATATTAATTGTGCACTGTTTAGCATAAGTATTAATTTTTAGATTAACAATATTTTAGTGTGTTAAAATAAATTTATATTCAATTCAAAGTGAAATTTAAAATTAAATATTATGTAAAAATTATGTAAAATATTATGTAAAAAAGGTAAAGGGATACCCCATAGTAAGACTTGTCTTCTTTCGGGCTTCTGACGACCTGTAAAGACTGTCAAAGACAGCCGGTACCTATGGCTTAATGTGCTTTCCGAGGCACGGAGGGGTCTAGATATGTTATGGATGGTAACCCATCCACTAATGTTTCTCAAGTAAAATGCTATGAAAGCTTGAGTTTAGAAAATAGCAATAATGCAAAAGTATTTGTTGGATCTTTGCCAATGAACTTGTTAACAACTCGTTTCCTCCTTAACTTTTGCCATTTGTAAAGAATCGTATGGCAATTGGCCGATTCGATACACAGAGTAATATTTTTATCAGGCTGTTTTCATGAAATGATCTAATGAATGATGATTTTAATAAAATTGTAACGAAAAACTTTTGTCCGTATGTCTGGATGTACAGACGCCCCAGCAGGTCAATCTACCCGAAACTGTCAAATTTCCCCAATCAACCTTGAACCTTATGCTTTAACGTTATAGTTGAAAATCTTTTAAAGAAGTTTGGCAGATTGTAGTAGCTTGATGTGCTGGCGTCAGTATATTCCGGATTGGCGCAATAAAGCCTGAACGGATGCAATTTGGCAAACAGATTTTTTTTTCATGGGTTCCTTTATCGTTACGGAACCTACCCCAAAGCTATGGCACCCAATTTCTTTAACACCCTGTATTCATAACATTATACATTATTCTTCCCTCCTTCCAACAAAGAAAAACATAATTACCGTTTTCACATTTTTTATGTTTCTCCTTCAGCAGTATGGGTCCTAAATGGTTTGTGAGTAGGAAACCAATAGGGGTTGTGATCAATATGGCCTGCACGATGAGCCTCATGAGATGTTCAGCGTACTCCATCCGTACGTCATCATGGTCGCCACGGGCTATTAGCGCGTTTATTGCTACTGGACAAAGTACAGCCTGGAAAGAGAAGTCTGTGTGAGTGACTATACAGAGTGTAAGGGATATCAACGCATAAACTGCTAGCTGCTGTGTTCTTGTGTAAAGTGTGTCTACACGGTAAAAAAAAAACAAAAAAAAACCGGTAAAAATTTAGGGGTGCTTTTTTATGTAACATTTTTCTTCTCGCTTTCTGTGGGAGTGATTTCGTGAAAAGGGACGGAAGTGTGTAACAGAAAGTGACAGCTTGAGCATGGAATAATTAAATACCTTTATAATAGCATGTTTTTTTTTAAAACGGTGCCCCACACTGATTTTCTCCTGTATTGTGGGAGCGTTTACAAACATTTAAACTCACATTTGGTGTATGTGAGTCAGACCCGGAACAACTACTTGTAGGTCATACAAATATTTGTTTCGTGCGGGAATTGATCCTGCGACACGCAGCGCAGCAGTCAATCGCTTCACCACTGCGTCAACCATGCCGTCAAAAATTATCGTCGGAATTAGTATGTTCTTTATAATATCATGGATTTAGTGTAATCATGGAATTAGTAAGTACTATATAGATTGTAAGTAGGGGGTAGAATTTCGACAGGTGACCACTAGTAATGAATAATTATGACAGTATTTTGCTTTTTTAAATTTTGAGGTCTGTCGCTGCTCAGTTGCTTATTACTAAGGAGACATGTCAGATATTACACATCTTATGCGACTACTGTAAGGCTCGCCCGTTTTTAGGGTTCCGTACCCAAAGGGTAAAACGGGAACCCTATTACTAAGGCTCCGCCATCTGTCTGTCTGTCTGTCCGTCTGTCACCAGGCACAACCATGATGCGGGTTGTCTCATGAACCGTGATATTTAGACAGTTGAAATTTTCACAGATGATGTACTTCTATTGCCGCTATAACAAAAAATACAAAAAAATAGAATAAAATAAATATTTAAGGGGGCTCACATATAACAAACGTGATTTTTTTGCTCGTTTTTGCTCGATATTGATAATGGCAACAGGTAGACGCTTGAAATATTCACAGAATATTTAGTTATATATACACTTTAAAATAATTAAATTAAAATAAAACAAATATTTAAGGGGGGCTCCCATACAATAAACGTGATTTTTTGCCGTTTTTGTACGGAACCCTTCGTGCGCGAGTCCTACTAGCACTTGGCCGGTTTTTTTTGCTCGTAAGTCTATATTCATGTAAGTATTGAAGTCATGGTAAAAAATCTGCGCGTTGTTGTCCCGTCAGACTTTTGATAACACTTTGGCTTTTGACTTTTTTTTGACTTTTGATATCTGAACTTTGGGAAATTAAACTATTCTGTTATCATTATTAGCCTATGTCCACTGCTGGACATAGGCCTCTCCAATTTTCATTCAACCCGATCCACGGAAACCATCCTATATATTTGACTGTAGAATTGACATTGTTAGCCACACACTACACACACACAACACACACATACACACACACACACACACACACAACACACACATACACACACACACACACCACACACACTCACTATAGACATTCTCCATTCTCTCATACTAGCTCGACTCGATTTCTGAATGTGATAATGAAATCTACCATCTAGATTCTAGGGTAAGGATGCGTAAGTCGTAACCTACTGATGTAGTTTTTAGGAAAATATAAATTAATCAAAATCTTTTGCGTGTTAATCAAAATCGTTTACATATACAGCGTGCCGCTACAGTGTGTCTGTCGCCACTGTAGCGGCACGCTGTATATGTAAATGAATGTAAATAAAAAGATAAGCAATTAAAAAAAAATATATATATAAAAAAAAATGCAAATTAAAAAGTACAAACAAATAATTTCTCAGGGGATCAATTGGAATTGATATTCTTCTCTATTTGTAGTCATCAGAGTAGTGCATTAGGTAATTGATATTTTTTCTCAAAATTTCTTAGTTCTATAAAAGTAAGGCAAAAACTATTATCTAAAGTCTAAATAAATGAAATGTTGTTTTAAAGTTATCGTCCATTTCTGCTGTAGTTACTCGTGGTGCGCATATTGTTACTCATGCTAAGATTTGAGAATTCGCCGCAGCTACAAATTAAGCAAAGGGGCCTTCAAAGTTTTAAATCAAAGCCACTGATATAACGTTAAGAAAAGTACGGTTTTGTTATGCTTAAATGAATGTTATCCAAGAAGCACGAAAACAGCAATGAACAAATTAATATTATTGTCGTCATATTCTTCCCAGATATAGCTTACGTTGAAATTATTATGAAGACAGTAGCAAAATCATACTTTTTGATTACTTATTATTTTTTCTCCAAAGTGCAGCCCACTTCTTTTAGTTAACTCTCTGACTAAATAGCTTAACATTACATCATAACGGCACGGTTGGCGCAGTGGTTAAGCGATTGACTACTGCGCTGCGTGTCGCGGGTACGAATCCCGCACGGAACAAATATTTGTATGACTTATAAGTAGTTGTTCCGGGTCTGGCTGTTTGTGTATGTGAGTTTAAATGTTTGTAAACGCACCCATGATACAGGAGACATTCCTAGTTAACGTTTTAATAAAAATAAAAATAAAGTTATCAGTTTTTATAAACGACTTGCGCTGTGTATCGTATAAAAGATTGGTTAAATATATGCGGGTCACATCTTCTCGGATGAAGGCAGGTGTTTTTTGAACCTGGGGTTGCTCACTATACCGTCATTTTATAAAAAAAGTGCTCGATATGTCCCCTTTGCCAACTATGTAGGTATATGAGAAATTTACTTACAAAACGGATAGCAAAATTAGTCTGACACCCTGAACGGAGTAATTTTAACTCAAACGGATATCTACTCAGTGGTAACTAGTTACACCTGTAAGTCCGCGAGTTATACTGAGGCCTAGTATACTTGGCTAAAAGCCTATAAATGACTTTTAAAGTAATACCTTAATTATGTACGACGATATAATTAAAGGTTATTGACCTGGGTGTGAACTTTGGGTGACGGGTCAAGGATTCACATTTAAATCCATTAAGAAGGAAGGATTAACTCGAAGCGATGTCCCCGCTCACTGTTCATTATCCGAAACAATATTTAAACTATATTTAAACAGGATTTAACGTTTACTAAAACCTTTTGAGTGTCTTAGTGGCTCAAGACTGAGGTTTAAATAGGATAGGTGTTAATATGACTTTCAATGCTGAAAATTGAATGATTAGAAGGAAAGAAGGCTCTACAACGCGAACGGTGTGATCACCACTAGGCAACATGCAGCGAGCAAGGGTGATTGATTGTTCTTTTTCGTTTGTCACTGATCGTTCATTTTCTATATTACCCGAGTACCTACGCGATGGCAATGACAGGGTACTACTGTTTTTTAGGAGGGGACACGATAACCTAACCTAACGTGCTGCAGTACATTTAGTAGGTTTTATTTAAGGTTTTGGATAAAAAGTATTCAGTTTTAATAAATTTCAGATACGTACCTCTACAATAGACTTGGGTACCCAAGTGCAGCAAACGAACAACCTCTCCCTTATTGATAGCTTTGAGCACACGAGGAATGCGACGATCAGTCTGACTGACAGACAGACAAACAGTATGCCGAACCCCACAAGCATTACTTTCGATATCTCCGACTGTATCTGCAATAAAATACGTCACATTATTTCTTTGTACTGAGAACGTTTATGGAGTATTTATAACAGTGATATGATATCGTCTGACATTTATTTATTAAAAAAAAAATACAGCCACATTTCTTACATTAAAGTTAAGCTAGAAATAATCTTAATAAATAAAGGGCAATGGTTACAATATATTGCTGCCTTGAAATGTAGGTAATAAACTTAATTAAACTAAAACTAAAATAGACTAACATCAAAAAGACGGGTAAAGAAAAAACAAATAAATTGTTAAAAAATAAAAAATAAATTGATATAATTTGTTTTATCATAAAGTGGGAGCAACGTTCAAATTGAGTCGTTATTTTAGTAAAAAACTGTCATATAGTTAATAATTAATTATTGAGCCAATTAAATGTTTGATTATGGTTCTTAAATGATTATCTAGAACATAATCGCAGCTGTCAAAGTAAAGTCAAAATAAAGTCAGGTTATGTTTTGATATCAAACAATCTTGCTAAATCTTTTACGGTTATGGGCTATCATTTATTAGATTTAAATAGGTACCTACATATATGCTTTGTACCCATTCCTGACTGGACTGCGATGTTCATTGCAAATGGAACTCTACTTCTAAACAATGAAAGCTCTACTAGCTTTAGCTGGACTAGTGGTACTTAAAGGGTAAAAGGTATTCATAAAATATGTCAGTTTAAAGGTGTGTAAAAAATAGACGCTTTATTGAAAACAGCCGGAAGGAACCATGGTTCATAAACCTTTTCCCGTTGAGATGTATTTATATCCCAAGAATATTTACATCTCTTTACCTAAATCCATTTAATTAGCTTCTGTAACTAATCAATATACGTACCACGAAAAAGGTTCCGGTGTAGGCGAAGAGGGCCGGCTCGACCGCTGACCACATGACGCGGTACGCGGTGGAAGCCGGGTTGTTGTTCAGTTTCCAGCCGGCCTTCGCCCAGTGCCGCGCCGCTGTTGCGTTGCATGCCAGGACGGCTATACCACCTGCAACCATTAATATTTTAGGGTTAAGATTTAATTTGAGAGGAATTTTTACGAACTGGACTCGTCACTAAATAATTATGTACCTAAGTTAGATAGGACTAATGGAAATAGTTATTGTAACAACAAAAGATTCAATATTTTTTTAATAAGGCCTTCAAAAAATTATAATAAACCGGGCAGCTTTATAATAAAGCGGACCCGACAAACGTTGTCGTATCCGAACGTTGGCTTGCCTATTTCCTAGAACCTGATCGCAGCGCTAGCTACCGGGTTCACTTGTGAATCTAAACCATCCATTCCATCAAACCCACCCAAACTCATCCTAAAAATTTCATCAAAATCGGTCTAGCCGTTTAGGAGAAGTTCAGTAACATACACAAGTACACAAGAATTATATATACCTACAGGGTGTCAGGTAAAGAATGGATAACCTTGAAATAGCATATAATAGACCTTAGGGCCGTTCTAAAAAAATACAAAACATATTCATATGTATATCCCAGGTAGTACCTAATATTTTTTAGAAAAAAATTACAAACTTTTTTACCATATTTTATATTCTTCTTCACCACGACTACAAATTAATGAATTCCATCGGCTATTTGTTGTTATAATATTGTACGTTGACTTTGCCGCCGACAGAGAGGCAGTAATCAGTGTAACTACAGTATTTTTTTCTAAAAATCTTATCTTAAGTACTACTTGGGATATGTTTTTTGTATTTTAATTAGAACGGCCGTCCCCCTGCCAGCTAAATGGTTGTGTTTGGATATGTGAAAAAATCACGGCAGCAGTACCTATAATATATACAACGAAGTTAAAAGGAAAACTATCACAGCTAACTAAAAGGCGTTAACGAGTAATTTAAGTCCACCAACTTAAATTGGCAGTTGGAGAATTGACCGTGACGTATATCGATGTATGGGAGAACATGTTTTTCAACTACAATATTAAGTTTGGATAAAGTCATCCTAACTACGAAACCCTTCATTGTGCGTGTTCCGACACGCACTTGGCCGATTTATATTCTTTATAAAATAAAATGTCGTAACAGTTTACTCTTTTGATCTTCAAGTAAACAAGGCTTTGGTAAACATTTAAAATGCACGTTCACATAAAAATGCAGTCTCGTGGTTTTCTAAAATATTATGTTTTCTCGTGATATTAAATCACTGAAATGAAAGATGTTGCAAAGATCGAGCGCGCATGGGAAAAGTCAGCTGTTCGAGGCACAGAAAATAAGTCAGTAACTCATCTAAAACTATCATAACGTATTTTATTAGTTTTATAATGTTACGATATACTAAAAAGTAGTTGAGAAAGGTTAGGAAAGGTCATTGTTAAAAACAAATCTTATTTTTACGTATTTTTACATTTAGTTTGAACTAAAATCGTAGGATAAAAGCTTGTAACACATGATTGAAAAGCTCCGCTGAAACCTCGCTGCAGCACTCTGTCGAGTTTTCGTATATCTTTATTAATGCAGCTTATTTGCATTTGCAAACGAAACATGTTCGAACACCACCTATTTTGTAACGCGGTAACCTATTTTATATGTACTCGCTTAAACATACCTACTAAAAGCTCTATCCTTCCTGCGCTGTATTTCCGTGTAACGGAAATTCTGACATAAGGACGTACTTTCGTCTAGCTTTAGATGGTATCTCTTTGTAATTAGTATTTTTTATAAAATACTTTTGTTAACAGAAACGCAAAACGAATAATGTATTATATATTCATATCATATATATATTCTTATTATCGCTGTTGTGAGAAGCAGAATGAGAGTTGCAGAATGTATAAGAATATACAAACTGAGACTACGGGCTTCAGCGGGTGCAGTAGTCTGTTCCTGAGTGAACTGCTTGGGTAAGGATTTTCCTAAAATTATTGGGTACCTTAGTAGTATGACAGAAGTAACGATAGTTACACATTTTATTTATGTTCTTGTATATTTAATTACGAGTCATAGAAGTAAGTACTATTTGCATTTATTTGCCGAGATTAAACACATTTTGTCATTCTTTTTTATCGCATGAAAAAGTTATGTAACCGTTTTGGTGAAATTTATATAAAAATGCAACACTACTGGCTGTTTCATTTCAAAAATAATTACTGAAAAGCCATTAGTGTTATTTTTAAAAACTTAATTTTTATTTATGGTTATTCGCATAAAAATCTAATGTAACCTTTTTGGTGCCATTGAAATAAAATGTCATGGAATTACTTCGAAAAATGTATGTATCTAGATACTGGCTGCTTCATTAAAAAAAAAACAGTTTAACCATTAGTTTTATTTTTTAATTTACTTTTTATTTACCAAGGCTTTTTTACTGTCCGCCTGTTTTTTACACGACTGCTCAAAAAGGAATGTAATGTTTTTAACTTTTGTTTTATATTAAACCTACTTGATTTATTTTGAAAATATTTTAATTTCCTAATAATAATTTATTATGATTATGTGGCTCTTTCATTTATACAATCTAATGACTATGTCATACTCGTACTGACGTTTTCGAGGAATGTCTCCTATTTCCAAATTCAATTAGCGGTGTTTAAGGCGGTGTTAGAAGCAATCCGTCATTAACAGGTTCAGGCCTTCACGTCGTCACTACGGAATTGGAATTTCGCACTAGTAGTAGGTACTTACGACATATTTCGTATTGTTGTAATGACACACACAAAGTTTATTTCTATATACATAGTATAAAAAAGTCTCTTTTTGTGTCTGTCTGTGTGCCCGCGTTGTTATTATAAACTACGCAACGGATTTTGATATGGTTTTCACTTTCACGTTCACGTTTATGTGTATAATACATTAATATGAAACTTACTTAAAGTAAAGAAATCTTGATTTTTTATCAAGTCGTTAAAACCGTGTGATCGCAAAATGTTGGTAAAAATACTGGTCGTTAAAGGAGATAGTGAAGTCCAAAGACTTAAGTATGTCAATACAAAGAAAAACATTTAACACCTGCATAATACCTTACCTAACAATGAATATAGATGCAAAACCTGGACCCTCACAAAAGCATTGTGAGAAAAACTTGCTGTAGCACAGAGAGCAATGGAGAGGAATATGATTGGTTATAAACGTCAGGATAAGATAAGAAACACTGATCTAAGGACAATGAAAAACTTACCGACTTAAGCCCGCTCTACATTCTCGACAAAACTACACGAGACTGGTTTCGCCGGGATATTTGCCAAGATCGGGCAAAACTGAGAGCGGCCCTCTACATACTCGCCTTGCGCAGTTGTAATTGGACTTTCATACAAGATGGACGTCTTGGAAACTTCTGTCGCTGCAGTATTATGCGCTGTAGCGTATTACAATTACTTTTTGCTTCCCTAGAAAAGAATCCATAAGCCCAACAGCGAACCAAATTGGACTATAAACGTCTTTAATACCGGCGCCTGATTGTTTTGATGCCTTAATTTTTCGTTTATGCATCCTGTATGTACTCGTAGTCATGAGGGAATCTTTTTTGTTTTTTAATTCTAAATATTACGGGTATTTCCATAATGTCATTAATTTCTTTCCACGCATCGTTGACTTTGTTTCGGTCTTTATGGTCGCGGTCTTGAGGATTCCATCATCATCAATCTAAAAACCGCACGTGCGCTTCCTACGGTTGCCGTCGGCCGACTGAAGCGCAGCGAGAATTTGGAGGAGTAGTTTCGCGCAAACACGAAACTTCTCGAGAGCTCTTTGATGGTTGGCCATTTTACCGCCTCGAAACGGAGACAACACGAACATACGCAGGACAATACGAACATAGACGAATACTCACTCCACACTCTCGTATTCGGCAAATCTCGTGTAGTTTTGTCGAGAATGTGGAGCGGGATTTACTCTTGGGAATCGATCAACAGAAGTGGAGATGGGCAGGATATAAGATGCGCGATAAAATGGGGAAGTGGAGCAAGAGAGTCACTGAATGGTACCCAAGGGATGGCAAGAGAAAACGAGGAAGACAACATGACAACACACAGGACCAAACTGGAGAAGGGTTTCTCAAGACAGGCAACAGTGGAAATCGTTGCAGGAGGCTTTTGCCAATAGGCACTCTGAATTAAGACACATTTTAAAGTTTTTAATTGTTATAGGTAGTTTTTAATTTTCTGAGTTTAAGTGAAAATGTTAGTATTTCGGAATAAAGGGCTTTATTATTATTATTAAAACCGTAGGAAGCCGGCGCGGGTCGCTAGTACGTAATAAGGTATACCTACGTGTTTAATCTAAAATAGCAGCATAATTAGTACTAAGTTTATTAGTAGTTAGTAGATATTTCATTAACAAATAAAGTTAAGTTTTAATCCGAGTATACCTGCGGAAGTTAGTGCCAGATTTTGTTGCTCAAGTGACCAACAGACTGCGGAAGTTAGTGTCAGATTTTTATGTATAACATCTTTCCTCTCGCTTTCTGTGGGAAAGTCATTCCGTGAAAAGGGCCGGAAGTGTGTAACAGAAAGTGACAGCTTGAACGTGGAATAAGTAGGTAATTAGTACGTACTGTATAGATTGTAAGTAGAGGGGGTCGAAGTTCGACCAGTGGGCGACCACTAGTAATGAATAATTTGTTTGCTTATGACCAAGGTGAGATTTTAGATGTTACATATCATATGCGACTACTGTCGGACTCGCTCGTTTTTTTTTATTATTATGTTGGTAACAGCTTTTAACTGTTTTGGAAATAGCAACAGGTCGCCCATGTAGATTTCTTTTTTGTGTGAATATTCTCATAGATCCACGGCGGGGCAAAGTGGAGGGGTATGTCAGTCTCATTTACACTAATATTATAAACAGGTAAAATTTGCTTGTAAGTTTGTATGTAGGGGAAATCTCCGGAACTTCCAGTCAGATTTGTAAAATTCTTTGTGTATTCGATAGCCGTAAATTGTTGTGGAAGGTTATTGGCTATTTTAAAGAAAAAGAAAGAAAGAAACTCGGTCGACAATTGACGAAAATATAAATGAACATACATACAAAAAAAAAAATATACAGACAAACATAAAATCACCTCCTTTTTGGAAGTTAGTTAAAAATCTTACATTCGCTGACAGACCAAGCACTGCCTAAATCCCTGGGTTCAAAAATAAAACAATAAACTAAACAAAAGCATTATAAGCTATAAATTAACCAAACATTGTTTTACAAGGGTTCCATAAATAACGGAAGTGACTAGGGTAGGATTTTAGAAAATTCATCCCCTAAAGGGGTTTAATATGGGGATGAACGATTGTATAGAAAGTCGTCATTTTCATCACCCACTTTCCAATTATTTAAGTGGTGTCAACATCGAATAAGCAACAACACTATAAAAACAAATAAAAAATGAAAGATAACTAACCTGTACCACCCCACCCGAATTGCGTGGTAATGAAGCTGGCGAACAGTCCGCCGATCACGACGAAGAGCACCCTTAACTCCGTGACGTAAGCGTCTCGTGAGTGCGGCATGAACTTGGCGAGGCTGCCCCAGATGGCGCCAACAACTGCGCCCAACAACAGCGCACACGCCGCCTGCAACAACCAAAAGTTAGCCGACGTTCTGCTGAACTTATTAAGATAACTTTGTGCTCTTCGGTGTTTTGGTAAGATTTTAGGGTAGCGTACCGAGCTAGCGAGATTTTGATGTTTTTTTTTGATTAAAAAAATGTTAAGTTTTTTTGTTTAGTAATATTGAGTAACAATTACAAACTTTGGGAATCAAATTATAATTTCATAGTTTAGCTTTCGCAAGTCCAAAGGGTATAAGTAAATTCATTGGTAAAAGTGACGTATCATGTTATTTTTTCCATTTAATATTCTTGTACTGTTTAGTGTTATTTCTATTACAATAGCTTTTTGATATAGTAGGTAAACACAAAAGTTAGTATAACTTACCCTAGCATATCGGTAAGCATCATCGCCGTCGTACATGATAAAGCTGTGGATGACGCCGAACACGCCAACACTGAGAGCTGTGTCGGTCCCGCCCGCGGTACATATCAGCTGCGGCCAGTTCTGACCCAGGTTCTTGCAGTCGGCTGTCAGTCGCGTCACCGTCGTCATCAGGATAGGACATGACACTGACGCATAGATCGAGCCTAGAAGGAAACCTGAGAATGAGAGCTTTGTGTTAGAGCTTTCAAACTTCATGAGTAATAATGCTAAAGTTTATTTAGAAGGTTTAAAACAAATACATATATTAACACCTATAAATCAACCACACTCTATTTACGCTTTATCGATCCGTGATCACCAATTTCTTTAACAAAACAACTAGATTGTGATATTTCTACGATGCCTTGGTTTTCAGGTCCATTCAGCTTTTCTTTTTAGGGTTCTGTACCTCAAAAGGAAAAAAAGGAACCCTTATAGGATCAGTTGTCCGTCTGTCTGTCTGTCAGTCTGTCAAGACCATTTTTCTCAGGAACGCGTAGAAGTATCAAGTTGAAATTAATATCAAATACGTAAGGCTATGGTCTAAATAAATCAAGCTTCCAAGTCAACGCGCTAAAAAAAAAACGGCGATATAAGTGACATTATTGCGACATATTTTGATACTCGCAAATAAATCAAAACCTATAGGGTACTTCCTGTTGACCTAGAATCATGAAATTTGGCAACAAGCAAATGTCTCACAACACAAGTAAAGGAAAAGTCCGAAAATTGTAAATTTGTAGTTTTATCACATAAAAAAAAAATTGCGAATATCTCGCACATAAATCAAAACCTATAGGGTACTTCCCGTTGACCTAGAATCATGAAATTTGGCAACAAGCAAGATCTTACAGCACAAGTAAAGGAAAAAGTCCGAAAACTGTAAATTTGTAGTTTTATCACATAAAAAAAAATTGCGAATATCTCGCACATAAATCAAAACCTATAGGGTACTTCCCGTTGACCTAGAATCATGAAATTTGGCAACAAGCAAGGTCTTACAGCACAGGTAAAGAAAAAGTCCGAAGACTGTAAATTTCTGGTTTTAGCACATAAACAAAAATTGCGAATATCTCGCACATAAATCAAAACCTATAGGGTACTTCCCGTTGACCTAGAATCATGAAATTTGGTAAGAAACAAGGTCTTATAGCACAAGCAAAGGAAAAAGTTCAAAAATTGTAAATTTGTAGTTTTACACACATAAAAAAATACTTTTTTGCGATTACAAACTAACATTTTCAGTTGGATAATTGACCGTGGCGTATATCGATGTATGTCTTGTCCTATTACAGTTTGTTGAAATTTAGTTTGGTAGCCTGGGAGAACATGTTTTTCAACTACAATGTTAAGTTTGTTTTAGGAATAAATTCAACCCAACTACGGTACCCTTCATTGCGCGTGGTCCGACACGCACTTGGCCGGATTTTTTTTAATAAGAGGGTCACTTTCGGGAGAAAAAAAGTTTTTTTTTTTGCAAACTGTAGGTACCGTTTGACATATCCAATGAAAAGGCTTGTTGTGTCTCAAATATACTTTTTTATAATTTTAAATAAATACTTGGTAAATCTCTCAATTTTGTGCGTACAAACTTTTAGTTGGAATGTGTGATGTATTAACATGATTTTCAACTACAATGTTAAGTTTGTTCTTGGGATAAATTATCTTGGGTAAAAACATGGTAGATAACATATTCAGCGTACGGAACCCACACTGACAGTGTTGTAAGTTTAATTTACACTTGTCCGGTTTATTTCTATGGGTCCGTTTATTTGCGGTTTTCTTTAATGAAAGCATTGAAACGAATCGCTTTAATGTCACGACTAAACCGAAAATATTGTGACGTATAAAAAATATAGTACATATTTACTTGTAAGCTTTTGTATCAACTACATCTTGTTAAAAATGAAAAAAACGGAAAAGTACCACAAAGAGACTTGTTGTTTTCTGAGGACACAACATTAAGAAACATTTTTTCAAGAAAATACAAAGTTTAAGGTAGCGTCAACAATAAATACAAAAAATAAAAAGGTATCATTGAACTGTACCTTGACACTTTTTTTTTACATTGATAAATAAATAATTGCTTGGAAGCGTAAACGTTAACAGTGTCAGGCTTCTGTGAGCACTGTTAATATTATTCAGCAAATATAATTTACTTATGCAAATTGAAGGCATGTTTATCATTTCGTATTTTAAGCAGACGCACGTACGATAAAATCCAATATAATTAAATCATTACACTATCAGCGAATGCATGTCCATGTTGATGTAGCGCAAAGTACATACGGGTTGGGTAAATAAGAGAGCGAAAGTAAAACAAAAAGTCGCCGTAGGAAACTTTTTCGCTTTGATGCTTTGTCCGGAAAATCGGGCCGGGTACTCTTAATTACAGGTGTGCGCACGCAGCGGGCGGGTAGTGCGGCGTGGTGGCGTAGCGGTGGCGTGGCGTGGCGCTGGCGTGTCGCTGGCGTGTCGGCTGCAGTGCGTCTCAATGGTGCGCTCCACGCTCCACGCTAACACGTCATGCGGCGAAAATGCATTCAAATCTTTTGCAATACGAGTTCCGCACCAGAATTTATTGAATTGGCTTTGTACCGCGCACACACCGCGCTCCATTGTGTTCAGCGTTCGTGACAAATTTTATTTTATTACACGGTTTGAGGTGTTTCCGTGTTTTATAAAACGATAGTTCGCCGTTTTTACAGGCTAACGTTGATTTTTAATTTATTTTTCCTTGTCGCTTGCTAATAAATGGGTTGGGACGTTTTAATAACGGACGATGAGAGCGTTGATTTATTAGAACTAATGTGTGACACGTTTTTCTATAAATAGAACAGTTTAAAATACATTATTGTTTAGCATCTGCTATTGAACATTATTGAACCTCGGCGAGACACGAGTATTCATATAGAAATATGTATGCAACTAATAGATATGTCCATTAAAGGCTTTTGATAAACAAAAAGGTTCTTGTTGGAATTCCAGGAAAAACGGGCGCTTCTGAAACGTTCATATCCTGTAAATAAAACTTTTTCCAAAAAAAAAACTATCGACTTCGGAAGTCAGTTGTTTTTAATGTCAAAAAATTATTTTTTTCACTTTTGAGAGGGTCAGTAATTTATCTAAGTTACACCATTTACAAAATATTGCTTCTCCCAATGCAGGGACGTTAATTGTTGAGAATTTCTCTTGGTAAGAACCAGGAGAATTAGAGCTGATGGTGACTTCACCATATGCATTGTGATAAGCATAAATTGCTTAGCAACCATATTAGAGTACCTAATCGAATCGTAACCCGTGAAATACTTATTAAATAGGTCCGGTGTTCATCTGTGGTCTTCTTCATCAGTTCCACTTCACCAAATTGTGCTCTCCGAGAGAAAATGCGAGAGTTACTATAAAAAATACTCAAATCGCTATAGGTGTGCCAATAAAAATATTGGGTTTCCCTCAATTTCCATTGGATCCCCTCATCAGATTCTGATAGGGTGACAATGGTGGTCTTATTGTCACACCTCGAGAGCATAACTGCAAATGTAAGTTTGTATGCACAGTATTGAGAGATTTACCATGAAATTTTATGATCATAGACTTCTTAGAGGTTTTCCTGTAATCTATAAGTAAATAACTATTTTCTGTATTTTTTTCAAAATTTTAGGCGCAGTAGTTTCGGAGATACGGGAGGGAATGGTCTATTTTCGTTAATAATTTTAAAGTGTTTATTTTAAAATTATATTAAAAATATATATAATCTGAAATCCTTACAACAAGAACTTTTATTTGATACCTATGTCACATGGTACATTCAGCAATAGTTTTTAAAAATGTTCTAATTTGTTCACCAAAAGTGACCCTCATATTCAAAATTCATTAATTTACGTTACACGTCCGTGTTTGGGTCACAAAAATTCATATGTGTACCAAATTTCAACTTCGGTTCCGTAGAGTCGGAGCAAATTGACTGTGACAGACGGACAGACAGACACACGAGTGATCCTATAAGGGTTCCGTTTTTTCGGTTGTGGTAAGGAAACCTAGAGACGAACATATAATCTCCTTGTTGGAAGTCGGTTAAAAATTGAAAGCCGTGTGGCGGCTTAGTAATGGACTAGTTATTCTCTTTTGTGGATAGTTTCAATAAACTAGTGAAAGTTTTGAACAAGTAGTTGATTTACCTACTTTTAGCTACATTGTATTCGGGGACATTTGTTGCGGTTTAAGTATTTATTTTATCTGGTATTCATTTAAATACACAATAACAACAAATACGAGTACCACTTTGTATTTTGTTTACTTTAGGCTTGCGGTAAAGCTATCAACAGCATCAATAATATAAGTAATC
This sequence comes from Tiliacea citrago, assembly GCA_963921375.1. Taxonomy (NCBI): domain Eukaryota; kingdom Metazoa; phylum Arthropoda; class Insecta; order Lepidoptera; family Noctuidae; genus Tiliacea; species Tiliacea citrago. Next base: position 13,291,867 of record OY992786.1, on the reverse strand, counting down.
ATTTTCAAGATCAAATTAATGACGTAGCTTCACGTGTAATCCTCTTTACTTTAATTTCACTCACACACTAACACATATTTACGAAGAAGACGTGAGTTAATAACAGCCTTCATTGTACTCCAATTCCCACAATTTCGTATAATTATAGATAAACTAAGCCCTTAAAAAATAATTACGAGTAAGTAAGTTGGTCGTGGGTTCTAACCCAGACTTTACTTTGTGTAAATTATTTCATCACCACTGCTCTCTAAACGGTGATGGAAAACATCGTGAGGAATCCGGCATGTCAACCAACAATTTCGAAGACATGTCGATTACGGCCCACTCCCTCTAACAGAAAGAGAAGGCCTGTGTCCTAGCAGTGGGGACTTTATAGGCTGATTATCTAAGCCCTAATTGTCATGTCACTCTGTCTATCTTAACTATACACCGTGGCATTTTAACCGTCTTGCCACGCCAGCCCACTTTATGTATCCAATGACTACTAATTATTCATGAAAGTATTTTTTAATTGATTAACATTTCAATAATTAAAAAACCGGCCAAGTGCGTGTCGGAACACGCACAATGAAGGGTTCCGTAGTTAGGATGAATTTATCCCTAAAACAAACTTAACATTGTAGTTGAAAAAGATGTTCTCCCATACATCGATATACGCCACGGTCAATTTTCCACCTGAAAATTTAAGTTTGTAATCGAAACAAATGTTTTTTTATGTGATAATACTACAAGTTAACCATTTTCGGACTTTTTCCTTTACTTGTACTGTGACATCTTGCTTCTGCCCAAATTTCATGATTTTAGGTCAACGGGAAGTACCCTATAGGTTTTGATTTATGAGCGAGATATTCGCATTTTTTTTTTGTATGTGCTAAAACTACAAATTTACAATTTTCGGACTTTTTCCTTTACTTGTACTGTGAGACCTTGCTTCTGCCTAAATTTTATGATTCTAGGTCAACGGGAAGTACCCTATAGGTTTTGATTTATGTGCGAGATATTCGCAATTTTTTTTTATGTGATAAAACTACAAATTTATAATTTTAGGACTTTTTCCTATATTGGTGCTGTAAGACCTTGCTTTTTGCCAAATTTCATGATTCTAGGTCAACGGGAAGTACCCTAGGTTTTGATTTATTTGCGAGTATCGAAATATGTCGCAATAATGTCGCTTATACCGCCGTATTTTTTTATTGCGTTGACTTGGAAGCTTGATTTTTTTTAGAGCTTCAAGGGATCATAGACTTACGTATTTGATATTAATTCCAACTTGATACCTCTACGCGTTCCTGAGAAAAATGGTCTTGACAGACTGACAGACAGACAGACAAACAGACGGACAACGAAGGGATCCTATAAGGGTTCCGTTTTTTCCTTTTTAGGTACGAAACCCTAAAAATAAAATATTATTCATTATGACGCATGACGTAGTTTGCAACACCCCGTTACGAGCGCGGTACGGGCCTTGCGTTCCAAGGGCGTTTAAAAGGCTCGCTGTGTTTCAAGCTACATCATGCGTCTTATTGAGTAATATGTTAAAAAAAAATACTTTCATGAATGATTAGTAGTCATTGTATACATGAAGTGGGCTGCCGTTGCAGGATGATTAAAATGCCACGGTGTATAGATAGAGTGTCATGATAATTAGGGCTTGCTTGCAAATTCCGCACGTAGTGAAGGGTGCCATGTACATTGTTCATAGAATAGGTTCAGGGCGTCTACTCTCCAAGTCTGTCGACGAAGATACGAACCCGTCCAAAAGTAGTTCATTCGTCGAAACAAGTGACAACAATTTTTTTAAATTTAATTTGGGCCGAAACTACGAATTTTGTGCTTAGAGAGTAGACCCCCAGTAACACAACATATACCGTTAGAATACCAACGTTTGGTTAAACGTAACTCCTTCTTGTTTTCAGCTAAGTCCATTAGAGACTTTAGCAAGTTCCTAAGGACTTATGAATTTGTATCCTGATATTCGCAATTACCTAAGTTTATTTGTGACGTTTTCACCAGTGGACGGAAATGGAAAGGCTTTTATAAAAAATCTTTTGACAATAAGCTTTAGTTCTGACCCTTTTTTTTTGGGTGGGAAATTATCTAATAACTTTTTCCGCCCTGCGCAGAGCGGGAGGGCGTGTCAGACTTTTACTGATTAAAACCCACTCGTGTTTCTTCCGTTGCCTGTGTGCCAGGGCCACGATATCCCTTTCGAACAAACTCGCAACCCTGGCAGGCATTGGCCCTAACGGACCCCGTCAGTTGGTGCTGATATCTCTTTAATTAGTTCTGACCCTGGTGTCCAATTTTGTATCTTCCAAAGAGACTGGATGTAAGTAGATCTTTTCAACCACCATTCTGGGGAATTACTACCATAAAAAAAAACTAGTTAGGATTAAGTATCTTACCCCACAGCCAGGGGTATCCTAGCAGCAAGTTCATGCAGACAGCAAGTGTCACTACCTCAGCAGTCCAGGGCAGTACTCCGAGTGAAGCCACCTGCTTCCAGTTGTTCTTCATATAGGTCAAGTTCCAGCCCAGAGAACCCTTACCCAGAATTATTACTGGGTATATTTTTCTGCAACAAATGATTCTGCAATTAATGATAACATAACATCACGCCTGTAATCCCCGAAGAGTTAGGCAGAGGTGTACCTATAGTACCTATACCCACATTTCGCCAGTTATGTTTAAGTCCCATGTAATAGAGGGCGAGCCTATTGCCAACAACCGGGTACAAATCCAGACTCGGGCTGCTACTCAGAAATTCCAGATGGAAAATCCCAATAACACTTTGCCCCCTCATGATCAGCAATTAGCGCTAATGATGATGATGTTTTTTCTTTTTTTTCTGAGTTCCAAGAAGGACTAATAGAAACTTTTGATTTTGGTACTGATAAAAAAACAGTGTTGTAAACGCGGACTATAGTATGAGATTAACGCCGGTAGCACATCTCCGCCGCGAAACCATGGCTGCGAAACCGCGGTAGTTCAATTCAACTGGTTCGCGTCATGTTCCGCTATTCGCATCCAATTCGAGTAGCGAAATATGACGCGAGCCAGTTGAACTACTGCGGTTTCGCTGTGATGGTTTCGCGGCGGAGGTGTGCTACTGGCGTAAGTACCAGCGTTTTTTTTATTTTGGGTGGGAAATTATCTCCTCCGTGAGTAGGAGTGCGTGTCAGACTTTTACTGACTAAAACCCCTCACTGTTCCTTCTGATGCCTGTGTGCCAGGGCCACAATACTCCTTTTCGGACAAACTCGCAACCCTGGCAGGCATTGGCCCTAACGGACCTCGTAAGTTGGTGCTGACATCTCTTTGAGGCGCGCTTGGAAAACAACGCGTGGCCGGGAATCAGCCTACGACTCCCGACGCCCGAGGCGTCTGCCGCGGCGACTAGGGGTGCGAGGGCGCGAACCTTGCCTCTCCTTCATGCGTTCCGCCTCCTCCTTCGCGAGTTAGAGCGCATTACTGCTTCGCAGAAGGAGGTGATGGCCTCCCATTAAGTAACAGCTTTCAGCATGTATGAGTACTTTACTTTGTTGAAATTGCCAGCTTGATCAGTATTGGTTATAGGCTGCATGCTCTTGGTTGAAGCCTTGGTCACTGGTCAAGTATTCATTGTAGTGAATTCACGGGCGTAGCCAGAGGGGGGTTTTGGGGGCTCAAACCCCCCCGAAACATTCAAAATATTACATTAATATTTTATTGAAATAAGGACAGGCGAGGAGAACAAATTATTACATTTATTTTTAATTTGCCGCGCGTGTAGAGCAAGTCTCGTTGTGTTTGCGATAATTATGTTGATTCTAAAGATGTTAAACACCATAAAACTAAGAAGATGTCCCTCGAGTGATCGAGTACATTCCAACTGTTGACGTCACAGAATCCAGCCTGGCAAATCTTATAACTACAGCCCTGAAAAAGCATAGACTTGAATGTTCGCACATGGTTGGTCAAGTATATGACGGGATCGCAGCTATGAATGGGTATTTGCACGGTGCACAGGCGTATGTTCGTCAAGCCGTCATGTTTATTTTCTTGAACCTAAACCCGATACTAAAACTTGGCTACGCCCGTGACTGAATTATTTAATTTTAAAATTTTATTATAATATAATTATATTGGCCATATAGGCATTTGCTATACTATCCTAAGTAGTGTGTTCCTGAAAGTTTTAAGTCGGTGATTTGGCTCACCTCATAAACCCATCAATTTCCGTGTAATGTCGCATGTTGAGGTATCCAATATTTCGAGCAGTGATGCCGGTTAAGATAGCCGCCAACAGAGGCGGGAGCGTCGTGGTCATCTGCAACACTTCTCCGGTGGCCCAGGCTATAGCGGCCACCACCGCTGGCCTGAACCACCGCCCGTTCCAACCCCAGTCCTCCCCAAATGCACACCATAGTAAGCCCCATGACGCTAATCCTACAGGCGATGAAAAGATACATGTTAAAACCAGTTTTTTTTCATATTTTGAATATCTTTTAACCTTTAGCATTGAAGTGTTAGTCCTGTTGTATTTTATTGTCATTTTTGTATTGTAAAAACAAAGTAAGCTTTGTGATAATTATGTATGTTCAATTGTTCATGCACATGATACTTTATTCAGTCAGATATGCTATGCCAAAGCTTAAGCATGATTTAAAAAGTTCAAGCTTTTGTTCAACTTGTTACGGCGGCTTTGCTACGGCTTAACGGAAAATGCAATTGATCATAGTTACTTATTATTATTATTATGATTTTGTAGAATATTTTATAACCAATGGCAGCTATCTAGGTTTTTATAAAGGCTTCAGAACAATTATTTCTATAATGCGTGATTTATAGAGTTGATTATACTGGAGACTGATGTCTAACACTGATAAAAGACCAAGGAAAATTTTGATCCGGCTACGTAGTCACTTTTTGATAGATTGTGTGCATAGAAAAAGATGACAAATATTTACAGAAGCAATAGGTATTTTCCTATTCAAATATACTTTGTGCACATGACGATTATAGAGGAGATTAGTACCTAGTTATTTCTATTTAGATAGTTATCGCAAATTTTCTTTGTAAGTACGATTATTAATGTCTACAAGAAGTCATGTGAGAAGCTAACAAATAATTATTTATCTAGAGCGGTAATGACGCAGGTTCAAGTTCACTGCCGTTACAGCAGCATTTTGGAAGATTGACGAGATAGTAGATAAACACTGCATACAAAAATGGCCTTTATGGGCATACAGGAAACCTTAACAATAGAGGTTATTTTGAATCTTTGGACCCCAGTTCGAGAACTCTTTTCACTTCCTCGAGATGCGGTTTCTATTACTTCAGGTACTACAGCCACAACTTCTACAGGTATCCAGGTAAAGACGAGCTTGAAGCTTAAAGCGATTCTTGGTTTATTAAAACAATGCGCTCCAACTTTCCAGGCAAATTTCAATATGCGTCTTTCAACTAAACTCTATCTGGTGACAGGTTCCAGTTAGGGGTACACCACAAAGCTAGGAATAAGTTCAACTGTTTATAGAAAACTTTGATTTAACACGACATTCACTTGTTAATTCACTTGGGTCTAAATACGATTCTTTCACAGAGCGTGGAATAACAGCTGACTTACCTTAGTTTTGCACTGTGAGACTTTTGCTGAATAGTCCGGCTGTAGTACTTTTCATAAATAATAAACCACAAAGCAGCTTAGTACTTACCTAGTAATAATAAAAGGAAATAATGGAGTAAAGTCCCGGTAGCTGCAATGCACGCAGTGTTTTCCTTTTTAACATCGTCAATTACATTCTTTTCTGAAGTATAAGAGAACGTTAATTCAGGCGTTCTGAAAATAAACGGAAAACAACATCGTTTATTTGAACATAATTGATAGAACCAATTAAATTGTTCGATTCAATTAGATTGATCACAATGAACACTCACTCAGATTCTCTCATAACTGTACGTTGACGGCTCGTTATTGTTACTAATAACGTGTCTTCGCTCATACTGTTTAATAAGTGCAATCTAATGAGGCACGCACACTAAAATGTACTCACTTACGTTTTAAAGTCTTCGTTGTGTATGATATAGACACCCTTATCTATGGCAGTTGTGTTTTTATCTGAAAATTAATCATCTCATAAATAATCTTAAGATCACATTTACTTATTTAATGTTTTTTTCACAAATCGTGTCAAAAAAAAAATAACTGGTCAATCAATCTACCTAGCCTTTTCCTAACTATGTTGGGGTCGGCTTCCAGTCTAACCAGATGCAGCTGAATACCAGAATTTTACATGGAGCAACTGCCTATCTGACCTCCACGACCCTGTTGCTGGGTAACACGATATAGCCTTTGGTATGACTGTAGTCGGGCTTTTGGGCGTCTGACTATACGTACGGACTGTCAAAGATCTACGAATGACAGCCGGGACCAACGGATTATCGTGCTTTCCGAGGCACGGAGGGGTCTGGATACGTTATGGATGGTCACCCGTCTACGAACCGACCGCGGTAAGCGTACCTTAAACTACGATCGATTCATACGGCTTTAGCCACCAGCCCCTCCATCACGAGCACGAGCTCCACCTCCTCATAAAAATAACTATGGTAGTTACTAAATTCCTACTATACTAATATGGTAGTAATTAAAGAAACTAACACGATTAAACCTAAATAAAACTCTTCGATGTAAAAAAAGTAAGCACCTATGAATTTATATGCATGTTTTTATTTTTGTGTGATGTCGTGACGTAAAGAATAGAACCACCCTATTTCTTCCCGTGGGCGTCGTAAAAGTCGACTAAGGGACTTACTAGAGTATGGGAAGCAGCGTTATCTATGCATTTTAACACCATACTGAGATCGCCAACCCGCTTGTCAAGCATGGCGATTATGGCTGCACCCCCTTTGGGGGAGGCCTATGTCCAGAAGTGGACGTATTTTGGCTGAAATGATGATGATGCATTTATAAATAAACATCCTTTAAAAATTTGTTTAGTTTATTAATGAAATACACAAAATATTTCATCGAAGATACAAAGATATATTTATTGAAAATCGAACAAGTAAAAATACAGGGCAAGTATTGGTTGATCAATATTCTACGTAATGCCTAGTAAGTACCTACTGTGATTGCTAATACGCATCAATCAACAGACGACAACGATTGCTTTGATTGGTCTCTATCTATTTATCATAAACATGTACAAAAGAACCTTTACAGCTGTTTCTTTATCTAAACACACGGCAAATAACGAGAGTCTATCCTACAAAATCCTACAGCTACCGTATAAAAAAATATTTGTCAAACACAAGTACAATTTGCGTCAATGTAAATAAGAGCTTATCTCAGCGTACTTAAGGATGATAATCATAGAAACAAATATTACCCAATTTAAAGCAAAGCTAACTATATGGCTGGAGCAATCAGATTAATGTCTATTAGCCTACTGAAGAACTGGATAAATATTTGTTGTGTTGTGTAATTTTTGGTCTCGCTGAAATATGGTGATTTTTTTGTTTTAACTTTTGTGTCTCTGGGTTTGTGGTATTAACTACGTTTCTAAAATCATTTGAAAAAATAATTTTTGAATTAATGGTAATCCATTAATTAACGAGTTACGAGTTGTAGGTCGTGGGTTCGTAACCCAGGCAGGCGCTTTACTGTGTGTAAATTAATTCATCACCACTGCTCTCATAACGGTGAAGGAAAACATCGTGGGGAAACCGCCATGTCCTAGAACCAAAAATTCGAAGATATGTGACATCTACCAACCCGCACTGGTCCCGCGTGGTGGATTACAGCCCACTCCCTCTCAAAGTAGGAGGCCTGTGTCTCGGCAGTGGGAACATCAAAAAGGGGCTGATAATGCATTAATTAAAATAAAACCAATAGTCAGTCAAATAAAATCAGGAAAATCTTTAACGTACAGCTTCTATTTTTTGACATATAACATTTCTTTACCGTTTGTCAAAGATAAATTTATTTGAGATTATGAAATAACATGACATGAGCGGGTTGAATTCGGAAATTACAAAATCAAATTAAAAAAATAGTAAATTCTAAAGGAACTTCACAATGATCGATTAAAACCAATTAGCAGAAACCTTGACATTAGTGTCAGATAACCCTTGAAAGATTTACAGTAGCCACAGAGTACCTACGTTCTCTCGTGTGTAATTTTAAAACAATGGTACACAATCTTATCGCCCTTAGTGTTTCTTGAAGGCTTTGCTATATTTACCCTTTTAACATTTGCATTAAAAAGTACTTTTCTTGTGCAAAGATTAATTAACTACCGGATCCTTGAATTGAAAAATCAACTAGGTCACGATACTAGAATGAAATTCGAGTCATCGAACCTATGAAAAACGCCACTTTATGATTATGCGGTAATTCGGAAAATTTCATTCTCCCAGAAATTTGTCGTAAAAATTCATACCACGTTCTTGATCCGGTTTTTCATGGCGCCGTTAACCGTTGAAAACTAGTTTTGACTGGCAACATTTAAGGCAAAAGTAGTTTTAATTATTTTCGGTGTTTGAGAGTTTAATAGATAGAAGATTATTAAATTAATTTAAAAAATATATAATTAATACACACTCGAAGTGTAGTGTATTATAATTATATAATCCAACAGCACTTGTAAGTGCTGGCAATTATTGATCTAGCAAAATTTATCATGTCATCTGTGTTGAATAAGTGCAAATATTTGTCTTTTTAATCTTTACTATAATACCAAATAGTTACTGCCGTATCGTGTAGTGGCGTAATGCATTTAATGATCCTTACATATTTTAAAATATAGTCCCTCGCCGCGTATGTCTGTCTGCGCGATAAACTCAAAAACTAATGTCGAAAAAAATCATGTTGGCTGGGAGCTTTACTGGCATGAGCCGCGTAAACCATAAGAGATACATAAAATTAATGAAAAGTGCAACAAAAAAATCCGCAATGGAATATATCTATCTTCTAATGGCACGCAGATGGTTAATAACCTGAATTAATACATAGGATGCATTCATACCGGCAGTACGTTTCCGTGGGATAATTTCCGACCTCCACGCGGGTAAAGCCGCGGGCTAAAGCTAGTATCCAATAAACTATTACTAGGTACCTACTAGGATTAGTTCCTAGATGTAACTTTTTCTAAGTTACATTTGGGAACGCAATGGCTTCTTCACAAGGGATGCATCAATGATGGACAGGGTCCCCGAGGTGGCCCAGAAGGATTTTTGGAGGTAATCTTGAGGTAGTGCGGGAAAAAAGTACTGGAGACACTTAGACTTACGTTTCTCCAGCAGTGGGAATGTACGAGCAACAAAAAAACTTCCTGTGCTTGTTTTAGCTTATCGTCGTGGCCCAACTTGGGCGACATATCTAAATACCTGCAGCAGCAGGTAGCAGCTATGAACTTCCTGGTTTTTTTTTTGTTAAAAAAGGTTTCTTATTAAATATACTTTTATTGAACAAATGCACCTAGTTAGCAATGGTTATGCTACATCATTTCGTCACCACATTCCTCGCAAAATGGCCTTAATGATCTACAAGCCAATTACTAAGATTAATACTCACTCATCTTGTAACTATAAGATGACTGTACTATTATTTGGAGACGCTGCTTAAAGACGCGTCTTTCTCATAAAAGAATGAACACAGAATTTTTTTTAAACCGACTTTTAACTGCATTTTTATTAAGTTTTAATACAATGGGAGCACGGCTTTCTGAACCCGACAATTAATTTTGGAAAACGTTTGAAATTTTTCCGAATGCGAGCCTCCTACACCACCTCAAGTTTTTCAAATCCATGTGTCAAAGTCGAATGTTGTCAAAAGAAACTTAATTAATTACGGAAATATTTTTTGGTTTGTATGTAAATTATAAATTTTTGTGGCCATGGTTGTTGGTTGGAAGTCTTGTATTTTACAAAAATACAATAAATTTAATTAACAGACATATCCTAACTATATCTGTATGTAACCAGTCCAAGCAAAAAGGTTCCAGTGGTGGTTTATTGAGTTAAAACTAGATTCGGTATCTAGAATTATAGTCAATTGATAATATGGATTACATAATATTCAAAAACTGGCACTTCTTTATCAGACGTTTGAAGTTGAAACTCTGAAAAAGCTTGATTTGAGAAAAAAACATATGAACTTGTAGAGCATTAATTAATAATCAATTAAAATCGCGAAATGCTATTTTTTAACCCAATTTTACAAAACTTCGTATATCTCGGAAACTAAATGCCGAGAACTGGACCCTTTTTGCTTGGACATAATTATACAGACATATGCAGCTTAGTAATAATACGGTTATACTGGAAAATTACAGTTTTAGTTAGTAAAACTGTCTTTTCCCAATATTTACGAAGATAGCAAATACCTAGGCCATTATAATAATTCCAAGAAGTTACTTTACTTGACCTAAACAAGATATCTCAGATAGGTACTTAAAATCGCATTTAATCAGCAGGAAAACATTGAAACATCCTAGTTTATAGAATCTGTGCACATATTTTCCAACCAATGTTTTTTTAACACGGAAATATTCTAAGAGAACCTACTTCGAACACAGAGAACGAAAAGGAATCAGATAAAAGCCACAAGTTCGTCGCCAATTAGCTCGTCAACAAGGCATCGGTAACTAACCCGTAAATAAATTAACAGCCAGTTCTCGTTGGCTTGATGCTCTTAGTCAATAACCAGAGGAAGTCCAAGATATTCCTGGTTCTGCAATAACTCGAGTGGTTGACCACAACGTTAACAAACGGTAATACGCCGTCCGTACGCCAGTTTGCCATCGCTTCAGACCGGGACATGTTCATATTGTTCATCGTGCACCTTAATAATGCATATTGGACATTTATCCACTGCGAGGTATAAAACGGATTCTGAATAAAATGCAAATGGACCATGTTTAAATAACTGAAATAGCGGACGTATATATTGGTTTTTCACAAATCCAATAGCGGTGTTTTGCAAAAAGTATAACGGGGTATTTGAAATTCATTGATGCTGGTGGTTACGTAATTCCAGATGATAATAAAAAATAAAATATATTTACAATTCACAATAATATTTACATAGGTAATATAAACGCTAAAAGACTTAAAATAATAATATATACAAGTATATATAAAAAGGAGGGGGACAGAATCATAGGGCATCAAAAAATTCGTCCGCATCGCTGTCAACAGGAAAAGTGTTTGCCCAAAAAATAGACCAACCCTTTGGTCACGTGAAGAGTCGACCAACCGCTTGGCGATATCTTAAAAACAATTGCTTGCTAAAACGCTTAAAATCCGTCACATTATAATTTTTTAATTGTGTCTATTGTATAGAAATTTCAGCCGTGATGGGACCCTCGTCTCGATGACCAAATATCCTGGTCAAAGTAGACAGGAACCATAGCGTAACCCAAAACCCTTCGTTATGGAAATCTATGGGAAAGCTTATGTAAATCAGTAGACCTCTCAGGCTATTATGGTAATGGACTTAATAATCATGAATGTAACAAAATTTCCAACGTTAAGCTGGAACTCTCCACTTGATAATCTTACTCATAAAATTATAGGTGATATTGAATTGTAAATATATTTTATTTTTTGTTATCACCTGGAATTACGTAGCCAATATATAAAGATATTACCATGATAAAGATTGGTAACAAAGAAATATCATGACAATTGTATTAGCTCATCCTTATCGCAATGCCCAGTCAATCGTCAGTTGAACTGACTGGAGTTCGATCGACAGTGATATCAGCCCGTAAAGTTATTTAAGTAAACTACTAATCTATACATTGACAAAAGTGGGTGCGAGGCATAATTGGGAAACCAAATGATGATGCTGACTTTCATCCTTTACCCGACTACACGATTGCTAAGACGTATCTACAAAGATACGTCTTAGCTATCGCGGGTACAATGACTCCCACATACAAATGTGGGAGTCATTGTACCCACGAATTGCCTATTGACTTGTCTAGGATATTGTGATTTAAACAAAACCTAGCCTATAACCATTGCACGAACAATTTTTTTTTTTTAAACTTTGCCCCACACTAGGAATTTCTCCTGTATCGTGGGTTGTAGATGTGACCCGCATATATTTAACCAATCTTTTATACGATAGACAGGGTAACGTTTCGTTAGACGTACCAGCGCAAGTCGTTTATAAAAACTGATAACTTTATTTTTATTTTTATTAAAACGTTAACTAGGAATTTCTGTGCGTTTACAAACATTTAAACTCACATACACAAACAGCCAGACCCGGAACAACTACTTATAGGTCATACAAGTATTTTTGTTCCATGCGGGAATCGAACCCGCGACACGCAGCGCAGCAGTCAATCGCTTAACCACTGCGCCAACCGTGCCGTCGCAATGGTTATAGGCAATCAAAATGGCGGGTTTTAGACATCAATATGTCGTGAAAAAAAATTATAGGTACCAGTCTGATGCAGCCGGTGATTGGTTGGTGGCCTCAAAACTGAAATTGAACTAAAATAACTGTGACCAACTGCATCAGTCTGTTTGAAAGTGATCTTGTTTCGAACTGCAGTCGGTTTTTTGATTTTTATTCAGAGACGCGAATCGACATTAATGGTGCCAATGAGTAAGTTTACGTCGGGTCATGGCGAGGACGGCTCATGAAAAGATGTCAACGGTTTGCACGCTATGGCCGCGAGACACATTATTTTATGTCTTGATGAGGATTGATGTACCGTTCTTTAAATTAGTTCAGCAAATTATAAGTTTAATGAATATGCAAAATGAGATCGTTGATTTAGTTCGGCAGATAAATTTTATATTAGGGAAATAACAACAAAAACAAAAATAGGTACCTATCCTATGAACTTGATTATAATCACAAATGTAAACAAAGTAATGCATTATTTGATTTTATCAGAATCGCAGTACTACAAATCGATTTTAATTAGAGCGTGAAGATGTCACGAACTTTAGTTGAACGGGAAAATTGCTTCAGGCTTCTCAATCAGACGAACCAATGAACTGAAGAAATAGACACCAATCTTCTTGAAATAAACTATTGGTAACGAGTACATAGTTAAATACAAGAGAAGATAAATCTGCTTTTGAAACCAATATCATAGTTAATTAAGAAGCGTGTAAATATCAACATCTCAACGTAGGTAAGTAACATTGAGAGACATTGATTCAGAATTGCTAGGTATGTAAAACGTTGTCTACATTATTATTGTTTTAAATAGCTAGCTCTACTGGCGTACACTTTATATGTATAGAAGACAAGGCAATTAATTACAGTGGCGTCTTCATTTATAACCAGTATTGTACAAAATCCAAGACAACAAAATGAGACATGGCAAAATTGATATTAATATTTCAAACGTTTGTTATTTTAAAGGCTGTTTGTATTAAATTGGTAGGTACCTAAAGGACATATTATTTATTTCTGCTTCTTCGTGTATAAGTGGACATAATATAAGTAAAATAAGAATAAAATGGTTTAATTGATAAATATATATTAAAAATTAAATAAAACTTACTTTCTGTCATTTTGTTTAAAAATGAAGTCTTTTCACTTATATTTTCCAAAAAATAAAAACTGAATAAAAACTACGGTTCAGTAAACACGGACAATGGTGGTCAGGAACATGGTTCATGTGGTATTAGCTGTGAGTACGCCGAGGCGAGCGTCGCGGGTCGCAGATCGCGCTGCCTGCGGGCACGTCACACGCACCACCAATAAATACCCATTATTATCATTTAGCTACGTAATTTTCACTGCTTAATAAAGATTGCAACTGATATTCCAAACTGTCAGATTAATCGTAGCTAAAAAGTAGAGATGCATGTCACACTATCACTGTTCTTCTTATCAGTTTACACACGTATTTTTTAATTACAACATTAATTAATTGCAAGGTTTTCGGTACGCTGCTTGCCTTGTCAGGCTATTAAGAAGTCCCTAAATCCCCAATGTCACCGTCACAATGCGAGGAGCGAGACAGTAAGATTAGGTTTGCAGCCTTCACTGTAGTGCGTAAGTTCATGACTGACTGGGAACTAATCAGTGACATTCGACAAACACCATACTTACTTATTACCTAATCTCTATTAGATACATGCCATCGTTGCCTCGGAGCCAGTGATGAGAGTAAGTAGTTAATTTTAATCATGTTTCTTAAGTACATTCACTTCATCAATTCGTTATAACTTAGGTAATGATTTTAGAAAGCATCTCTGATTGTATGTATATTTTGATACATCATATATACCGGGTATTATGTTTTATCTAACAGAAATCTATTACTCGTGAAACTGCATGATTATAACAATAAAATTATCTTGAATTAATTGATCAATTAGGGCGTTAACTAATTTTAATTGCTGACAAGTAACAAGTATCTACTTGCAAAATACTGTTTTGAAATAATGCAATTAAACATTCATGAATTTATTAAACAAGAGCTAGCGAAATTAGCAACATTTTCAGAAATCTCATTCAGAAGGCCAATTCTACTAATTAAAAAACGTTCAAATTCAAGTCGCAGTGCCGCAAAAGTTCCAAAATGTCACAAAAGGTATTCTACTAAACCAAAAAAGCAAGTTAAACGTGACGTTTAACTGCAATGAGATTGCGACTAGACCGAAGCAAAATAATGTATCAGAACGGTATTCTGCTAAATTTTCGAATTGACATTGTAAAAAAATTTGGTATTCCACTAAAAATAAGAACGTCAAAACTGACGTAAGCATGAGATTATTTGTTGACCGGACTGTGACTAATAATTTTAGCTTCTGCTAGTTAGATATCTATAAAATATATATATATAGCTGCATAGTTATTATATAAGCGTATGTATAAAACACAGGACAGACGTTTTGTGTATTTTTTTGTTTGTGAAGTGTTTGGATATTCTGTTATAGTTGGATAATTATTTAAAAAGGAGTGGTTTTCGTTTGCGGCATGTTTGCGGTTACTTTATTTAACCCTGGCGCAACGTGCAGACTATGCAGCGGCGTCAGAAAGACGGAGAGAACGCCGTCTTCGTCGCCTTGCAACGGATGCATTTTCCATGAGCGACCGAGAGTGTGTGAAGACCTACAGGTTCACTAAGTCGCTCGTGGCGAATAACGGAGCTGACGCCGCACATCCCTTGGGAAAGGCGCAAAGATGGACTCGATGCTCGCCAAGGTGAGTCTTAGTTACTTACACACATATTATTTATTGACAAGCAACAAGGCAGCTAGATTCCAAACATTACATTATCTACTTTTTCTAGGAACTGATAACCCTGGCGTTTTACGCCAGCGGGTTCTATCAGACCATGGTAGGGCAGCACTGCTCCCATTCAGTTTCCAAGCCGAGCGTCTGTAGGGCGGTCAAACAAGTGACTCTGGCCCTGAACCACCCACATGTATTTAGAAAGCATGCGACTTTCCCTTTGACAAGGGGAGCCCAAGAAAGGGCTAGGAGTGGGTAAGTCTAAAGACTAGCGCGTATATGATAGCCACATACGACGGAATTTAATCAAGTTAGTTATCCGTCGACATCGCTTGCAACAACTTAACAAAACATCAATATATTTCTTTACTATACCTATGTCATTTTAATATTAAATAAATTCTCTAAATGGAGCTTGAAACCGTCTTAAAATCGGTTGCGTAGTTTAAATGAACAACGCGGTCTGTACCTAATGTAATGATGATGCGCGGCAATATTGCCAATACAATATTATACCTATTACCTATCTGCATTTTAGATTCTATGCCAAATTTGGATTCCCGGGGGCGGTTGGCTGCATTGATGGTACTCATGTCTGCATCATAAAAAACCGGCCAAGTGCGAGTTGGACTCGCGCACGAAGGGTTCCGTACCAATATCTATAAAAAAAACCGGCAAAAAATCACGTTTGTTGTATGGGACAGACAGACAGACGGCGGAGCCTTAGTAATAGGGTCCCGTATTACCCGTTGTGTACGGAACCCTAAAAACCATCAGAACACGAAGATGCCTATTACTGCCGGAAAGGCCACCCACTGAACGTGAGAAAGAGAACATGAGGATAGTAAGTGTTAAGATTGATGTAGCTACTTAGTACCTACTACCCAGCGGCTACAATGGCGGGGTGCGACGCCTATTCTGTCAGGGCGGGTCCATTACCTCTTCAAGTCAAAAATATTTAATTAGATAACAACTTAGCAAAATAAATATTGTAGGAAGTAGGCATGACACACACGCGCCCGCTTCCCGCTGCACTATCGCCCCGTCCGTCGCCCACACCCCTTTCCGCGCCCGTCAGTCCGGCTGAAATCACGATCGCAAACGGCTCAATTTTTGCACTGTTCTAATCACACAACTAAAAATTTTCAGCGTTTTGTATTGTGTGGACGAATATATTGTTTTTTTTTGTGTCGCAAAAGTTTATTTCATTTACCTACAATAATAATTTTCAGATATGTGATGCAGAGATGAATAGGTATACTTTGCGTCGATCCATCTAGCCCCGGGAGTTCACACGACTCGACCATTTGGAGGGATCACCTAGATTTAAGTTAATCGGTAAAGTTATCCATTTCTTTACCGACTAACCATTGTGTACATACAAATAACTCGTTTCTGCTTCCCCGTGGGAAAATGGCGTGAGTTTATGTATGTTTTCTTTGGTTACCAATTAAATTGAGGTCGGCGATCCGTTTTGAATTCAGCTAAGTACCAGTTGTTGGATTCAGATGATACCTATCCACGGACCGACTGCGCGTGACCTGCGTAGCTTAACTTTGATCGATGGACTTGTGCGGCTGTTACTTAGCCTCGAGCCCCTCATAGGTATTTTTTAATAAATAAGATTGAGTTTTTTTTGTAATATGCATATTGTTTATTAATTAACAAAATAAAAGTGAAAAAAACACAGCCGGTGGCGCATCGCTTGTGTGAAGCACGGCGCTGCAGCGTCAACAAAGCCCTGAAAGGAAACACAATTTAGTTTTTTTATTTTATACATATTATTTATTAAATAAGATTGTTTTATTTTGAACTCAGCGTTTTATTTACAAAACAAAAAATGGTAGGGGAAGCCCAGAGGATTTTTCAGAACTTCAGAACGACATATTCGTTCTGAATATGCTTGCTGAAAAATTCTAACGTAGTATATATATATCCAATTCTCGACTTCCACGCGAACGAAGTCGTGGGCAGAAGCTAGTTAGTAATACGTTCACAAATAACATTTACATACCTTGGCCATTATTGGATACTACTCGGCAATTCTTATGCTGCTGTTGCTTGAATTCTAAAAACAATCAATTTCTTCAAATGAAATCCTGTTGCGAGTATGATTGTCTGATTTATTATTATTCGCTTAAACACTTACACTTGCGTTACGTCGTCGCAGCCGAAGAGTTTGCTATGGAGGAAATAGCAGGGGCTGCAAACCGTTTTGCAGCCCCTGCTATTTCCTCCATAGCAGAGGCATGCCTAAAAAACAAACACAGTTATAGTAATTATTGTTTTAGTTTTGTGATGTTAAACTTCACTGTAAGCTCACTCTATATCTATATGTCTCGCAGTAGGCGTGACAGTAGGCAGGTCGGCATCCTGCTGCACAGTGGTTATTCCATCATATCCACCACTACCATCAGTTGCCTTCTCGAAGGACTAGTCAAATAAATCATAAATTCCATATAATTGCCTGTACTCCTAAGAGTTGTTATGTTCAATATGTGAAGACCACCAAAAAAACTACCTATATCTTATCAACAGAGCATCCAGTGCGTTCTGGCTGAATCATCATCATCATTTCAGCCACAAGACGTCCACTGCTGGACATAGGCTTTCCCCAACGGGGGGTTGCCATAATCGCCACTTACGACACTGTCGCCTTTTACGACACCCACGGGAAGAAATGGGATGGTCCTATTCTTTACGTCCGGCACCACACGGAATGCCTGACTGCATCCTCTGCCAAACTGTATCCTCCCACGATGCTGATCAGGCGCTCTTCGAGGGGGAACCACAAAATTTGGGGTGCTGGCCCACCACTCCTTGTTCGACCCTCCTTTATTTGCCTCAGTTTTGCCTTCGTCCGGCTTTTGTACTGGTTGTCGTACTGTAAACAAAAAAATTATGTATTTGTTCTTTTCCGACTCTCCTGCAAGCACAGCTAGTGGTTACAATAAGTTACCTTCTTCCACTCCAGCCCAGATTTGGACAGTCCAGCATTCAAAATATCGGCGCAATGTCTCCAGAGCCACTCACCCACTTGGACAGGGCATTGCCCTCCCTACCTCTCACCTTGCCCAACGCCAATGATTGGTTCTCCTCCAGAAAGTCTAGAAGCAGCTCCAATTGGCGAGGCGTCACTTGGCGGGGAGGTAATATTATTAAAATCAGAAAAAAATATGATGTTGTGTTTTGTGTTATTCACACTTTCGCGCGGATATGACAGAGTTGCTAGTAAATAATCGTCTATTACCCACAACCACGATAAAAATACTCACTTTTTACTTGACTATGGAAAGCATAATTTCATCTGTTCCGTCATAATTCTAAACCCAAACCAAATAAGTGGGTAGGTAGACCGCAATGATCCCAAAATAATTGAAAAAAAAAAAAACTTCAGGTACCTTAACCGAAAAAAAGGTTCTAGTTTTCAACTTTCTCATTCCTTAACATTCGATTTAAACTCAATCATTATTTTCCCAATCAGAAACGATTTGATTACCGGTCATCGATTATTTGATCGGATGTACTCTATAAATAGAGCGCATCTGATAAATTATAAGTCCGATGCTGTCGGTGTGTATTTTTATTTATAAATTCAGTCCTTCTAGCTTCTCCTAGTTTGAGCGTGTGGCCTAACAACTCAACTCGCTCGCTTGCTCGGTCGCTTAAAGGAGCAGATGGAAAATAAGGGCGAAAATACCATCAGACAGTCGGATGGACAATAAAATCGAAAACAGTGCAAGTGCCGTTTCTGACTGAAGTACGATCTGCCTATCGGATTGGACGTGTATCAATATATCGATTTAATACAAATGTAATAATATTTATTATTCAGTCCTTAATAGCTATAACCGTACCGTACCTAGTGTCACAAGTTTAGTAACAGAATTTACCCGCACATCGGGAAATTATTCACCAAATGGCAACTCTGATTTTGACACAATTGACATTCATTCTGACATACAGTATTGAAAAACATTGCGATGGCTAGGTACAATAGTCCAGAAAATCAATGTAGTTTTATAAATAAAATGGAATAAATCTTTATAGAATACTTTCTGACAAAATTAAATTATATAAAATTGAATTATAGTTTGACATTCGTAAAAATAAATAATGACGTCTCTTTTTGACATCTTAATCATTCGCATAGCGCATGCGCGTCGCGATTACCAATACGTTCCATGTTAGCTTTCTAGCCGATTATTTATTTTAATGATTTTTTATTTTCCAAGATATAAAATAACAAACGGGAAATGAAAATACTATGAGTATGCACTTAATCAAGCAAACTAATAAAGACATTAAACAAATCAGAAAATAAGGTTGCTAAAAATTAAAGTATCACTAATTATCACAATATCGTCTGCGTACATTGAATCAACATGAAACTATGTTTAATTTCGTAAACGAGAACAAAGTTGACCGCTATGAGACTAGACTGCAATGATATTGCGACCGGAATGTGAACAAACCTAATTTTAAGGTTAGCAGAATACCATTTTTTGGTCTGTTCACAATGTCATCGCATTCCGGTCTCATGTTTTTCATACTGCACGTTAATTAGTAGAATTGACCTTCTGTTTTGTTTTGTTCTTGTTCTCAGAATACCTAAAAGGATTCTTACGAAGTCATTATAATTTCTACCATAACTTCATTTAATTATAATGTGAAGTTATGAATCAGACAGCGCCTTTCTTAGGTACTTTGCGGAATTTTAATATTTAATTGCAAACTACAAATTTTTGAATAAAGGGTAGTAAATTACGAAACGAGGAAAATCCTCTAAAACTAAGTTACCAATTATGCAGGTAGGTATGTACAGATCTTTACGTCAGAGAAGAGTATGACCTACTATTTCTAATTAATTTTAACCTCATTACTTTATTTATTTTTTCTTTATTTTGCCTACAGTTTCGTACCTCATAAGGAAAAAACGGAACCCTTATAGGATCACTCGTGTGTCTGTCTGGCTGCCTGTTTGCCTGTCTGTCTGCCTGTCTGTCTGTCTGTCCGTCTGTCACAGCCGATTTGCTCAGAATCTACTGGACCGATTACAATTTTTTGGTACAAATATGAACTTCTATAACTCAAACACGGAAGTGTAACGTCAATAAATAAATTTGGAGTATGACGGTCACTTTTGAGTTTTAGGGGGCAAATTAAAAAATAAAATGCGATATATCAAATGGAAGGGCTTGTTGTAAGCATTTCAGATATATATTTTTTTATAATTTTAAAATAAATACATTTCAAATTATTTAAGAAAATAGATGAAAACAGACCATTCTCCCCCTTATCTCTGAAAGTACTGCGCCTAAAATGTTGAAAAAAAAAATACAGAAAATAGTTCTTTACTTATAGATTACAGGAAAACCCATCCTACCTACCTGATCTTAAAATAACAAGGTAAATCTGAGAGATTTACCATGTTATTTTAAGATCATAGACTACTATATTGGGAGTACAAACTAACATTTGCAGTGGGAATCTATGAGGGAACATGTTTTTCAACTACAATGTTAGGTTTGTTCTCAGGATAAAATAAACCCCACTATAACGAAACCCATCACTGTGCGTGGCCCGACACGCACTTGGCCGGTTTTTTATGAGTAGCTCAGCACTATCGGAAAATAATCACTGTTTGTGTAATCTTCTAATGCGGCATTATAGTGAATGTGGGTTAATTTTAATACTTTACCTACATGACATGCTCCGAACACCAGTAGCTAGGAATGTGTGGTGATTGTGGCAAATAGATCTATTTTGATCGTCAGCTTGATCTATTGCCTAGTTGTGTATGCATTTGTAAGTGCAGTGAATAGAAAGAATGAAAAATTGTTTATTCTGCACAAACAAAACGCACAGTACAACAAAATAACACAGTCAAAATACACACATACAAAGTAGCCAAAAGCCTCGCCAATGGAGAGCAGAGGTGGCCCAGTGGGAATGGCAGCGACTTGTAGGTCGTAGGTTCGAATCCTGATAGGCGCTTTACTTTGTGCAAATTATTTCATCACCACTGCTCTCAAAATGGTAAAGGAAAACATCGTGAGGAAACCGGCATGGTCTAGAACCAAAAATATAATATATCTATCAACCGGCGCTGGGCCCGCGTGGTGGATTACGGCTCACCGAGAGGAGGCCAGTGTCCTAACGGTGGGAATGTTATAGGCTGATTATATTGTGTATGCGCTTTAGATGAAAATCATATTTGACTACGAAAGGTTTATACGAAGTGAAATTTGAATTTCTGAATATCAAACTCCATGCGCCTCTAGGTGAAAATTTTGGCACAGTGCCCAGATTTTCTATGGTAAGTTTCAGGCAAAAGTTTTGGGACGAAATATCGATGGCCCAAAAAGTTAATAAATGCACTTGTGAAAAGCAACGATATATTTTAATAGTTCTGCTCATACATTGGGACTCTACGAAAACTTCAAAAGGTATGTTGACCTTCAATAATATTTCGTTTACCTATGACATAATCCTCGGTTCGTTATATGATTTTCATTTGGCTTAAAATTACATGATTCAAATCTAAAATGCAAATTCGGTGGCGCAAAATATTTCTTTAATCAAGTTTTCTTAAAATTCGATTCATTAAGCAGCCTTTTAAATAATATAGGCCAATCAATGCTATTGCCCTATTGTATTAAAAATTCTGATACGTATCCGAAGTTTTTTAATAAATAACCTTTTCGTATTAAATATTTAATTCAGCGAAGTTTGCCTTTTATTTCATATTCATGAGTTATATGTTGTAGGATAATAGCAGGGTGATTCAGGACATAGTCCAGACAGGCCGTGTAAAATAAAGGCAGAGCTTTAGATAAATTCATTATTTTATTGAACATCTATATACTGGAGTGAGCTGGTCGTGTTGTTTCGTCGGACTAAGTTCGATGACACTGGCGGTGACAATGTCTGTGTGCGGTAAAAGTCTGGAAATGTAAAGAAATGGTATCATTAGTAGGTAATTAATATTTGCTGAGTGTTGCATTCGTGAGGACAGCCTAGCTCGAGGTACCGACTGGCATCTTTACAGCTTTTGATGTGAAGCTACCCCTAAACTAACACGGAAACGGTTCAAATCCTTACAATTTAAGGGGAGGATAAACGAGAATCAAATCAAATCAAATCATTTTATTTCACATATACCTACATGAGCACTTATGAAACCTCAGAAGCTAGGTGCACGGTTCCATTTGGTCGTTTACTACTTTACGTTACCATTTTAAAAAACATGGGCTTTTACAATGTTTTCAAATTACACTGTTCATAGGTATGGGAGGACAGTGTAGGCCCGTCAACAAGTACCAGGTACTTAACAAAATAGAAAATGGTCTACAAATCTACAGTCTATTAAGCGTACAACGTTTTCTCATTCACTAATTAAAAAATAATATTTTTATTATATTACTGAAATAATAATAATAAGAACCTATTGAAACCAAATGACAAGATTGCCATTACAACTGTAACAAATCTGAATTAATATCCTGTCCACAAAAGCCACTAATAAATAGACAAGAACAGAGAAAAAAAAGAAAGAAAAGAGAGAGAGAGAGAGAGAGTCGTGTCAAAGAGTACCTAGTCGATCAGTAAGTCACCATACAACAAAAATGACGGAAGTCGCCGCATGCACGGGACTCGGAAATGCCAATGTAATCGACATTTAAGAAAACCAAAACCAGCACCGTTTGCGTTTTCTTGTTAAGACGCTTACAACAGCTTAACCGCGGTCACTGTCAGACTGCATACAAAAGAAAGAGAAGCGCTGACATATCGCTTGTAATTTAGTGCAAATATGAAGCAATTGTCTATTTACTCAAAAATGAGTTGAGTAATCGAAAATAAAAATCAACCAAGTTCTGCATACAAATAAGACGTTCTTGTTATTAATTAAATACCAACCGTATACAGATATTTTGGATTGAAACTCAAAGTAAAGGGTTAGTTTACCGTTAGTTATTTTGCAAAAGAGAGCTGTCAGAGCAATTTATAATCTCCGTCGCCGCGAATCTCTTAGGGAACTATTTAAAAGGATTCATATTATGACGGTACCTTGCCAATTCATTTATGAAAATATTATGTACGAGTACCTATGTAAGGAAAAATCTACATATTTTTAATAAGATAAGCGATAGACATAATTTTAATACTAGAAATAAAGATAAAATAGATCAACCATTTTTCAGATAATCTAAAGTACATACTACTACATCTTTTATGGGGTACTGTGTTAAATGTTACAACAAAATACCTTGTGATATATTGAAATTAAATGAGAGAAAATTTAAAACACATATTAAAAGTACACTTTGTAAACAAGCATATTACAAGTTAGAGGATTATATCCAGGACAGAAATGCTTGGAAACATGCTGGTCCAGCTCCATAGGACAATCTAGAGTCTAGACAAAATCAAACTGGTGGCTATTTTTATGGTAAAATCTGTTATTTTTATGATATTGATTTTACATTCTGTGATAACCTATACTCACACACTGACTTATTATTATTTTTTTTTTTTTTAGAAAAACATACTTTTACGATGTTTGTAAATATGTGAACACCATGTATCTATCTAATAATTCAGTTATTTTTCATTGCTTAGTTTTTAATTCGTTTTACCTATTATGGTATAGTAATTTTATTCTACGTGCATCGTTTTCACATATAATCATATAATTAATGTAATCAAACAAAATATTGTAAAACATTTTTAAAAGAGTACCGGTGGAGTTTCTTGCCCATTCTTCTCCATACGAAACTACTTTTTGGAAGGGGCAACTAGAATCAATTCTATTTTTTTTGTAAATTTTGACGTTCAAAAGTGCCTCTTATGTGCCTATTTGAAATAAATGGTTTTACTTTGACTTTGTTAATTTTTATCGAGATTTTTTTTTCTAAACGTGTTTTGGTAAACCATGTTCTGAGAAATATGTTCAAGAATAACATATATTTTTTCCGGTACCACAAACTACCTAGATTTGGCAATTTTTTTGTTTAAAACAAGCGTATTTTTATCATTTGCCTCTTGTCAGCGCCTTTAGCCGTTTACTTACATATCCGAGACATTTTTATCAGACTAAGGTCACAGCCATCGTAATAGCACAGTAGTAGTAGCGATAAAAAATCACAACAAGACCATTCAAACAGTGGCCGATTGTGAACGAAGTCAATGCTAAAGTAAGGCTAAATTGATTCTTTTAAAAATATGTATCTACATGTTCCTATCTAACTGAACTAACAGTAATAATTAATCATAATTTACGGCCTAGCCTTTTTCCGACTATGTTGCAGTCGGTTTCCAGTCTAACCGGATGCAGCTGAATACCAGTATTTTACATGGAGCGACTGCCTATCTGACCTCCACAACCTAATTACTGGGTAACACGATACCCCTTGGTAAGACTGGTTGTCCGACTTTCAGGCTTCCGTAACAACTGTCAATGATCTACAAATAACAGCCGGGACCAACGGCTGAACGTGCTTTCCGAGGCACGGAGGGGTCTTGGTGTGTAAAGATACGCATGCCGCGGTTGCTTCGTGGATGGGTGACCACCCATCCACGAAGCAACCGCGGCATGCGTAGCTTAACCTGATCGATCGCCCTTTCGGCTGTTATTACTTAGCCGCAAGTCCCTATATACAGTAAGTAACGTAAATTTTGGAGGGTTAAGTGATTAGGTATGTTTCAAAATTGTATATAATCACTCAAACCTGGGGTCTACTCTCTAAGTCCGTCAACGAAGATACGGGCCCGTCCGAAAACAATTGCTCCGTCAAAACAAGTGACAATTTCTATTTTTCTAACGGGTAAATACACACCAGGATTAGGGAACACTATCAAATCATGTTGTCATTCATTTTTATTTCGGGCTCTGAACTAATCTTATGTCCGTAAGTGATACGGAGTAGGAAACGCCCAGAACTTCGGCCGAAACTACGGATTTCGTGATTAGGGAGTAGACGCCCTGGAATGATGAAACAAAGTTCTAAGTTCTGAGATGAGCTACACTATTAATGACAAATGCTTGCACTGACTGGATAGGTCCACTCAAATCTGTGTGGTTCTTTTCCTAAAAAACCATCTCAGATCCCAAATCTGCACGGCTTTTTACGATCTGACCAGGATAATGTCTGGACTTTAAATACTGTGACCTCTGTGTGCATTTATTCTCAGAGTTGTCAGGTAGGAAACATTGGAAAACACCGACCTCATCTAGTTTTGAAATACATTTTTTCTGACTTTATTCTAAAAATTAATTTACAGAAATAAATATCATTTAAACAAAAGAAGTAGAAGGATCTTTTAGAATTCCTATCTGTTTTGCTGCTATCGGCTTTCAAAAGAAAGCTGTCGATTGAAGTTTCAATGTAATTTTCGATCTTGGCTACAAGAATGTAGTCTGACCACAACTTCACCCTAAGAACTATTTCTCTCAGTTATGAAATCGGAATTGTATAAATCAAAATTCACTATGAAAACAAAATTATTTTCGTTTTAAAAATATGCAGTATTTTATATTTCAATATTTGCGAGCATTTCCCACAGCACTGTCACTGTATCGTATCTTATACACACCTTATCGTATATCAAACTTATGACTTATGTGGCGACACATACTATAAGACTATTAATATCCTCATAAAATATTTTTAGACTTATACTTATACGTATTTATACTCTTTATCTTAATTGACTGGGCAATTAAAGTTATCTGATAGATAATTCTGATTACAGAATGGAGGATTTAACACAATCTTTATGCATAAAGCAATAAGAATGTAGCGGTACCTATCAACATCGCCATATGCGAACTACGCGTCACACTGACGTCACGCAAAAATCCTGCATCGCGCAATCACTGATCATGGTGATTTACCCACACCAATAAAAACTTATTTCTGAAAACCCAGATTTTTTCAGAAAATTATCGAATATATTTTACCCAGTATTTTCTAGAACATGACACGGTATTTGCATGGCGAAACTATTATACTTAATTAAAAATTATATGCGGGCTCTATGGCTTGTGTTTAGAGTTTGTGTAGTGGTCGCTAATGGGAATAAAGTTATGCCCGCTGCACTTACCATACTACTTAGTCTGTAGCGATTAGGCTTGCAATAACTTAAATATTATTATTTAATTAAAACATAGATTTTGAATAATAATAATGTACACGAGATAGATTTTATTAATTACTAAACAAAAAAACCCGACTGCCAAACATGTGACAAACACATAACTGAAAAGATAATAAAACCGGCCAAGTGCGTGTCGGACCACGCACAATGAAGGGTTCTGTAGTTAGGATGAATTTATCCCAAAAACAAACTTAACATTGTAGTTGAAAAACATGCTCTCCCATACATCGATATACGTTACGGTCAATTCTTCAACTGCAAATTTAAGTTGGTCGACTATTACTCGTTAACTTGAAAACCCTACTTAGCTGTGATAGTTTTCCTTTTAATTTCGTTATATAATATATACTACTGCCATGAATTTTTTCACATATCCAAACCCAACCATTTAGCTGGCATGGGACACTTGACTCTAACAAAAAATAGCACTTTAAAGCTTAATATTACGCAAACGGATCTCAGAATTGAAAAATGCTTTTCACAGACCCACAATATTTTTAAACGGCCTATCCAACGTTACCCCACACCATGTATTAGATGAGAAAAAAAAATATCGTTCCCGTTTTACGTGTAAGGGAGGTACCCTAAAAAAAAA
Organism: Tiliacea citrago; assembly: GCA_963921375.1. NCBI lineage: Eukaryota > Metazoa > Arthropoda > Insecta > Lepidoptera > Noctuidae > Tiliacea > Tiliacea citrago. Next base: position 13,264,913 of record OY992786.1, on the reverse strand, counting down.
TGTGTTTCATGTTTTTATTTTAAGACTTACGGTGTGATTAATATGTACACCCATGCCAAATTACACCTTTCTAGGACTAATCGTCTCCGAGCTAAGCCGGGGACAGACAGACAGACAGATGGTCATGGCGAAACTATAAGGGTTCCTTGTTTACTACGGAACCCTAAAAACCATTAGAATCTATAGAATTTTGGTATCGCAGGCATTATCACAAACCAATAACCTGAAAAATTGTGTAACTTTTGTTTACCTGCGATACCAAAATTCTATAGATTAAATTATAATGCTTGTTTTTATCTTTTCAGTTATATGTTTTTGCAGTCGACTTTTTTGTTTTTTTTTTTGGAATTGATGAAATCTGTCTCATGTACATTATGTCAAAGTCTAATAAGAAAGAGAAAAGAAAGACTAAAAAGTGTTTTAATTAAGTGATAATATTTAAATGATTGCAAACCTCATCGCTCTTATCTCAGCGGTCAGCAAACCTCATCGCTCTTATCTCAGCGGTCATAACTTTATTCAAAAACAGTCGGGTTTTTTGTTTTTTTTGTAAGTGATCAAATCTATCTCATGTACATCATTATTATTCAAAGTATAGGTACACATACTCTCGAAAAATATTACCCTCCTTCTGGTGAAGCCGGGTAAAAAGATAATCATCAATCGTGATACAATCTTTGTAGAGTGTAACAATTTTGGGTTTCTAGCATAGTTTGTCAGGCCTGTCGCTAATGTGTCAGTCAGTCAATCAGTCGATTACATTTTGTTTTTATTGTCTATACATTAATAAAGATAAATTATTAATCCTACCGTATAAAAGGCAGCTAATTGTTTTTCTTATTATTTTTAAGTGTAACTTCTTAGGCGGCGATTCTATTATTGGACGAGAACTAAGGATGAAATTTCAAGGACCCGTTACGTTTCGTTACATGAGAGAGAAGAAAAATATAACTCTCTGTCTCTCACACTAAATCTCTCTTATTCTTTATTATCCGAATCATTATAGGGAGAAGCGCGGAAAAGGCAGAGTATGCCAAACACAACCTTCGTGCTCTGCATACTCGCGTAGTTTTTTCTTCTTTCTCGGACCATACCTGTATAATAAATTAAATACCATCCTTATCCTTAATATACATCCTTAAACTCTAGACTATCAGCGAAATGAGAATTTATTGATCCCTCTCAGATAGACTATCTCTACTTACTATTCATCCCCTCTGCTGCTTCTATATACCATCAACCATACTCACTCAAGCATCCTCTCACATCTCTTTTATACACTTTGTCTGGTTACTCACACATACTCTGGGTTTTGCACAATATTTTGTATTTGTATTTTTTTCTTTTTTATTATTGTTTCTTAATTCAACCTTAGTTAAGTATTTATTGTCCAAATCATAGGCATCAAGCCGCGGGAGAGCCCTGGTGACCTGTAATATAGGTTTTTATTTAAACCTACTTCAGGCACCAGTCTCTCAAGTTTGTTCGAGCTCTATTGTCAAATATTAGCTATAAGTACATAACATGCGTAGAGAAAATAAACGTTGTATGTTATTTTTTTTTAAGAAGTTTTTTTCTATCACGTCTACGGTGCTGCAAGCGCAATTTTTTAATGGTACAAGGTACGGATGACATCTCTTTCTTCCCATGAACTCGAGACTTTCTTGTGAAAATCTAGTTTCTCTAGGGAGCCGTAATCGCTAGTCTTTGTTTTTGGAACAGTTTGTGGTTTTTCCAGCGCACCTAGTCAATGCACTGATAAGACAATAAATAAGGAGGATAATAATAATCAGTTATCAACAAAAATATTTGTCTATCATCTGCTTATTATGATAATAAATATGATATATGTGAAATAAAACATGCACTTTCTAGTTCTCAAACCTCAGTTGGTCCACTAGAGGTTTTTGATCCTTATAAGAAACAGGATCGATTGGCATAAAAAAAGTTTTTGTGAAAACTGCCGATTTTCTTGCTGACCGTACATTTTTTTCGGAATCTGTGAATGCAGATCGAAATTTCTCAAAAAGTTAAGGACAGTCTCCTAAGACCGTTTTCCTGTAGCTACAACGGTTAAGGTAGCTGCCCTTACTGCCCCATCTCAAAAATCCACCCTGTATACACAGTATACTTATAGCTCATGGAAGCGTTCGGTGACGATGGCGCGAGTTCTACGATTTTTGTTCATCCAAAAAGTGCTCAAAGCGCCTAGAAAAGTTTTCACTTAAAAAAAAAAACAAAAAAACACAGTAAGTAGGTTTACGTTAACATTTGTTTTATCAGCGGTTGGTTAGGTTGAAGTAGAGAAAACATGTAGTATACGGTTAATAGCGATTATATTTTGTCGAAAAGAGGTATCAGTTACCATCACGCCATCAAATTTCCACGACCACTTTGCTGATTGAAAATCTACGCATTTATATGACACCATGAATGTCCCATAGAAAAGGTACCAACCTTCAGGGGCGACCCTCGAGTCATGCGAGAGAAGCACAGGACCTAACGCTGTTGTCAGCGCGGATCCCAAAGTGGACGTTATCAGTATTGCAATAACGATGATATTCGAGTGCTGCGAAGCTATCCGCCTGTCTTTTGAGGTGGCGTCCACCCACAGAGAATCCATTGCAACCCGCACGAGGACAGCCTGAAATTAATGTTTTTATTTAATGACTTTTTAATTATCTTCTTCTCATTATAACAGCTTAGGATCCCGCTTATTTTATGAGAGGTTAATTAACAATTTTTTATAATTAGTAATATGTTGTTTTAATGTTGTATCCTGCTTGCCTGAAGCTGAGGCATTTATTTTGTTGCTGATAATGAAGTTGAATTGTAATAAAAGCTTTCATTAATCCTTTTCTTCGTCCTTAGTTAACACAAAACTCTTATTCGACTTTATATTATAGATTAAAATGTAATGATATAAATAAAACTTCATATTATACCGTTAAATTTATTTTAACAGACTCTAAGAAAGTGCTACGGACTTGTGTAACAGTGCAAATTGACACTATTCTTATTTATAACGTATTCTATCACGTAAAATAATAAGTGAGAGTTAAATTGCTTATTAGTCTATTAGGCTAGATTGTAATAAATTATTAAGAACTTTAGTTCTTATTAACAAGAAAAAAAAATATTATACCGTTCATTGCAACTATCGGAAATGTTCCGGTCAATTAAACATTGACACGACTCAACGAACGTACATAGACAGTAAAATGACATGTTGAAATAGGGTCCGGGATGCATAGAGTAGATACATGTATGTGGTATACCAATATACGGAAATGAAGTCCCGAGGGCTCAATAGTTCCTGATACTACACCAATCAATGCTGCTCAGCTGTGGTTCCAATCAAGTAATTATACAACCACATGCCATTACAACGTATGACAGTCTGCGATAACCTGGCCGGGCCCGGCCGATTTACCGTAAACGTCGATTAATCGACGGGTCGGCTCAACCACAGAATATGCTTTGTCCGAAGACGTTGGCCACCCTTCGTGCAGTGTGTAGTTTACTCCGGTACCGTTAAATCAATTAGGCACCTATCGAGTTATCGATTCGGTTTCGGTACGTCAAAGCTAACGGTGGACGTTCAAATTACATTTTCGAATATTACACGAAGGTACACTGGGTATTGCCGTTTGCCGATATTTAATGAATCTACGTGTGTAGTGTATTCCGTCCTTTATTGAATGTAAGTTGACAGTTGGAGAAAAAGATAACTGTATTATTAAAGGTGTGTTTGTATGTTTACATTACACAAGTAAGTAAAGCATTGATTAGTATATTACCTGCTGTAAAAAATAGCGTGGCAAAAATTTAATAATCGACAATATTGTATAGCGGTTTGTAGCTGTACAATACATTCGGTTCCCATAAAAAAAACGATTATTGTGTACATGTCTGTGGTAACAATATAATATCAAATCGAAGGACACTAAATTGAGTATTTATTGTAAGAAATAAGATACGATCACTAAGCGATCATCGTTTCCCGATATATATAGACGTTTTGCAGAATGAACTTCCGTGAAAGGATATTAACGATATCAAATGGAACTGTACCGTAAGATAACAATGATTTATCTACTCGACAAAAATACTTAATAAAAATAAATACGAGTAATATTAATGTATTTCCATAAAGCAGAATTTTCATACGAACAAGTTAAAAAAATAAAAAAGAATACAATGCAAAATCGTGCCAATAGCATAGTTATTTTAATTTTTAATGTTAAATAACCCTCAAATTTGCGATTCCTGAAAAAGGCCGCTAAGTTGTAAGTACCTACATTATAAAATAACATCAAAATGTACACTTAGTTTGCAAATAAATCTTTGACTTTGCCTTATCTTTTACAAAAGAAAAACAAAGATAGGTAACCTTTTTATAATCAGTTATTTATTTTATCATGATTGCTTTTCTGTGCCACTACATATCTGGTAAACGAAGCATAAGGAGTATGAAGGATCGTACCTAGTAGGTGGCTTCTATTGTGTCTGCCTACCCCCATGAGAAGATGGTGTGAGTTTATATTATAAGTATTTAACTTGTTTAAAACTGCAGGTTTCAATGACAAAAGTCAACGAACTTAATTCGAAAAATTTCCTTGAATATAAGTTTTTTATTTCTAGTTAGTGGGTTCCGGTAACTTCTACGTAGCTCCTATGTAGTATGTGAATGGCACATAATACTGTAAAGTGCAAAGATATAAAGGGCTAAGGTTATAAGTCAGTCAGTTAGTATATAAGTGGCTTTCACCTTCCGCCATTTATTGCCCGTGGTTGGACCCTTAAGGAACCTACATAAATTGCTTAGCTACCTACTAAATTGTACTCTATGGCTATACGTACCTGGTGTTAAGATGACTTCTTGGTTTTGTTGGTTCTGGGTAAATAATAGGCCTTCCCCTCTGGATCCCTAAGTTTCATGAAAGTTGACTGAAATGTTGTGGTCCGGTAAATGAGCACCAACGTTTTTACTATCAGGTTTATTAATAAAATAGATACATAGTAACCTCGTTTTTGCTTTGAATGCTATCCTTATGCCTACGGAATAGCAGTCAAAATCGGTTGAACGGACTGTTTAAAAGGTTTCTTTAAATTTCTAATCTTATTTCAAATGGAGTATAGTTGTATGGCAATACGCAGGTGGACGCTGCTGTCCGGTCCGTGGAAAGTGATCGAATGCGCTGAAAAACAGGCTGGGCGTTCATTGCTAAACAAATGTTCGCAACGATCGCGTATTTGCATGACAGTTGTTTTCTATTAGGACATGGAGTACCCAAGTGGGTCTGCGCTACGGATCGCTTGTTTAAAATTACTAAAAAATATACTATTGCAAGTACCTACCTTTTTTTTTTGGGTGGGAAGTTATCAAATAACTTCTCCCGCTCTGGGCGGAGCGGGAGGGCGTTTTAGACTTTTGCTGACTAAAACCCACCCGTGTTCCTTCAGATGCCCGTGTGCCAGGGCCACGATATCCCTTTCAGACAGACTCGTAACCCTGGCAGGCATTGGCCCTTTCGGACCCCGTCCATTGGTACTGACATCTCTTTGTGGCGCGCGTGGAACACAACGCGCCGTCGACCCGGGCCTGGTCCTTATCGGACGGCGAGCTCACCGTCCGCAGGCCCGCGCCTACGGTGGCCGGGAATCAGCCTGCGATTCCCGACGCCCGAGGTGTCTCCTGCGGCAACTAGGGGCGCGAGGGCGTGGATTTTGCCTCTCCCTCACGCGTTCCGCCTCCTCCGCGAGCATTACTGTTTTGCAGAAGGAGGTGACGGCCTCCCATGCACTCTCGCTCCGAACCATAGCCTGAACCAGGTCCGGACGCGAGAGATCACCGCCGCCGATCGCCTCCGTGAGGACACGGCGGTGCTCCGCTCAAGCAGGGCAGTCCTCCTCGTATGCTCCACCGTGTCCTTCGGGCGATCCACACAGTGGTGACACCCGGGCGTTTCCTCCCGCTTTATTCTGAATAGGAACCTCCCAAATCAACCGTGACCGGTGAGGACCTGCGTCAGGCGGAAGGTGAGGACGCCGTGGCGCCTCTCTAGCCACTCCTCAAAGACTCAAAGGACTTATCGCCACAATCCCAGCACTGGGTTGCGACAATGTCCATGACACTCTCCATGTCGCCATAAGATCTCGCCGGAGCTCCGCCCGCTGTGCCGTGATTTCTTCCGGCAGCGGAGTTACGCCCCGGAGTTTCGCCTCTTCGCGCCACAGCCAAATGTGAACTTACCTATACTAGCTAGATGATGGTTGCAAAAGTAAAGTATTTTATAGATAATATTTCTTGATTGTATTATTGTTTGTGTACATGCGATTTCAGTTCATAAACGGTTAGGAGAAATATCGCCCTTCCTTTTATAAAAAGATCTTAATAGTTGTTATTTGTTGTACCTAATTAGCATGTTATTTCTAACGAATGCACGTGTACGTTGTCGTACTGTTTTATGTTGCGACTCGTATCTAAATAGACGCCTCTAAACGAAAACCAAATATACTAACTTGTTTAATCGTTTTCTTAAACTAAACTCCCATGCACGAAGGCAAGCAGAGTAGATAATAGCTTAGCGAGCTCATGAATTAATCGTGTTGGGCTCATTCAACTTCGCCATGTAAGCTCCTCGCTGATGAAGGGAACGAGCTGACAACGCGTTATAAGGGATACCGTACTTCTGGCTAAGAAACCATTAAGTATGTAGGTACTTAGACACTTCTAGTTATTGATATACAGCGTGCTGCTTTAATGGCGACATTAATTTAAGACAATTATACGGTTTCGCGTTTTCTTTTTTCTTTTCGTTTCTTTAATGAAACGTTATTGTTTATTGATTTATTATCAATTTTCTAGTATAGCATTTTGGAGCAACTTGTACGTAAAGAACTGTAGCGCAGATGTCATTTGCCGGAGTGACGGATCATAACATCGCATCAATGAAATTAAAACGAATAACGTGCAAAGAGTTAGGCGAATTGACGGAAAGAGAGAGCTTTATTATTAAGTTTGTTCGAAAATTAAAAATTTTCATTATACCTATGACGTAGGTATATCATATTTAATCATAAAAAAATAAAATAAGATAAACTTATTTTATTTTTTATGATTAGGTACTGGGTACTAGCCCTCCCATGTATTAAACTAATGTCGCCATTGCACATTGTAGCGGGACGTTGTATGACGCAGATTAATTGGAAAATTGTATTTTTACTAGGACTTTTGCAAAATACCGGATTATTGGAAACTAAGAAAGATTTTCGTAAAACAAGGTACCTTAGTTAAACAGCAATCCTGTTTCCAATCGTTCTGAATAGACTAGGGTTTTTTTTTACAAAAAACCTGTTATTAACTAGTATTATTACGAAAATCTTTCGTAGTTTTCAATAATCCGCACCCGAATTGCGTATAACACTTCCATTCACAATCTGAAGGAGGAAAAATCCTAATCCATTGCTTCATAGAAAGAAAGAAAGAAAAAGAAGAAAGAAAAATTATTTATTCTGCACAAACAAAACGCACAGTACAACAAAATAAGTAAAAAAAAAAAAACATACAAAGTAGCCAAAAGCCTCGCATCCAATACTTTAAGCATTCTGACAATCTTGTCCATTGGTTGATGTCAGGGACCAAAGACAATTTACAAAGTGTTTACTAACTAGTTTATAATCTCATTCTATATATATTAGTCTATGGTCTATGTGATGACAACAAAGTCGACAAACAAACAATGAAAACAAAAACAAAATGCCGATTGCCGAGTGGAAAAATAACTACTTTTGAAACAAACAAACTATACTAATTATGAACAATTACAATAACCGTGCGTCACATCTGTGCAAGAACAGGTCTTTGCTCAGCACAATGCTGGCTCATAGGTTTCAAAAAATATTTTGCTCAACAATATGAACGCAGCTGAACTGTAAAAATAAAAGGCATTGCGGTCGATTGCATTGCATGTGTATTACGTAATTACTCCGCAGAAAAATCCTTGGATTTTCCAATTATCGTAAGACATAATATAATCAATATAAACGGCCATTTGTATTGGTGCAGTACCTAAAGGCGATATATTATATTAGGTTGGGGAAAAAGTCTTTTCGCATTATAGTATGTATGAACTTGTAATAAAATCTCTTTGGCTAAACTATTTGTATCTGGCTGGTTTTGGTATCATTGAAAGTTGAAATTTTAAAGAACATAATTCCAAATTCAAATTAGGAAAATGTGTGATTTTCATTTGTTTTTCGTACTGTCAAGATGAGTGAATCTAATGAAGAAATTCGATACATTTTAAAATTTTACTACAAAAAAGGTAAAAATGCAACACAAGCCGCGAAAAAAATTTGCGATGTTTATGGACCTAGTGCAGTGTCTGGGAGAGTAGCACAAATTTGGTTTAAGCGTTTTCAATCCGGAAATTTTGATGTCTAAGATGCACGTCGCTCTGGTCGCCCTATTACGGATAAAATGGATGCCATTTTTGAAAATGTGGAGCAAGATCGGCCGGCATATCAGTAGTTACGACGTAGCTGAAGAACTGGGAATTGACCACAAAACAGTTTTGACTTATTTGAAAAAAAAACTGGGTACAAAAATAAGCTCGATATTTGGGTTCCTTTCAGGTTTCTTTCCTAATGAACCGTGTACTCATTTGTGATTCTTTATTACGACGTAATGAAACCGAACCATTTTTGAAGAAGCTGATAACTGGTGATGAAAAGTGGATCACGTACGACAAGAACATGCGAAAAAGGTCGTGGTCAAAGCGGCCGGAATTAATCAACAGAAGGGGTGTTGTTTTTCATCATGATAACGCTAGACCTCACACATCTTTAGCCACTCAGCAAAAATTAAGAGAGTTTGGCTGCGAGGTGTTAATGCATCCGCCGTATAGTCCTGACCTTGCACATTCAGATTTCCGCCTGTTTCGGTCTCTTCAGAATTCTTTAGGCAGTGTCAGGTTAATATCACGAGAGGACTGCCAAAACCACTTGTCGCGGTATTTTGATCAGAAGTCCCAAAATTTCTATAGCAATGGGATCATGTCCCTACCTACAAGATGGCAAAAAGTTATCGAACAAAATGGTACCTACATACTTTAGTAGTAAATAAACTATATTAAAAAATGTTTTGAATTTTCTTAAAAAATGCGAAGAAACTGTTTCCCCAACCTATTAGAATAGAATACTCTTTATTATGTACACCATTAAAATTACAGATACACATGTTGAAATTTTACATATAGCGTGACTCGAATAAAAAATATTTTTCAATTTGTAGTGTTTATTTTGGAAGTCGGTTATTTTTTTTTTAAATTTATAAAAAGGAAGTCGTTATGTCTTTTTACCCGACTGCCCCAGGAGGATGGTTAATTGGAAGTCGGTTAATAAACAGTGTTCTAAAGTTAAAATAGCAAGCGTAAACAAAATTGTTACTTCATTGAACTGAATGAAAAGTTTCCACCAGTTTGCAATGAATCCGTCTGATTGGTAAAGCAAAGGTTTTTTCGCAAGAACAATACGAGTATTGTCGCCATTGACTTGACTATCTCTCTCGGCAGTCTGCAGCCGAGTTAATGATATCGACCCATTTATGATCGTTCCAGTGAGCGGAAATACGATTCTCGATTGTTTGACGTAAATCATTCATTTTCATTACTACGGTACCGGTGGTGCGTCTGTGGGCTTTTAAGTTATTACCTGAACTAAACAAAGATATTCGGAGTTCTATAATAAATTGAACGGAATACAGGTGTTTTCAAATAATTTACAATGCTAGATTTAAGGGATTTAAGTACCTATAATGTCGTATTTTGCATGTTCAAATCAATCTGTCTAGCATTTTCCCAACTATGTTGGGATCGGCTTCCAGTCTAATCGGATGCAGCTGAATACCAGTATTTTCATGGAGCGACTGCCTATCTGAACTCCACAACTCAGTTACTGGGTAACACGATATCCCTTGGTAAGACTGGTTGTCAGACTTTTGGACATCTGACTTCCCGTAAGGACTATCAAATCTATGAATGACAGCCGGGACCAACGGCTTAACGTGCTTTCCGAGGCACGGAGGAATCTCGATATGAAACGGATGGTTACTTTTGCATGTTCAAAGCATACGTTAAATGAAAAGAAAAACAATTCTGTCGATTTTCTATCGTTTGTTTGCTTTTTACCTTATCCGTTGACAGCGGAAAGAGATCTTGAAATGTACCGCGGTTCTTAGTTTTTTCATTGATTGTTTTCGTATGAGTTTCCTGTTTTTTATAGCCAGGCATAGGTAATATAAAGGAACGTATGGGTTTATACGATAAAGGTATACGTATACGGCGATATAAAAAAAAAATTTTAATGTTAGACCATTCACTATATTTTATAAAAAATAAAATTCTAATATATTTTTTGGGAATATTATGTTAACTAAGATAACTAATAAAACTTTTGGAAGTCATTAATATTTCGTAGAATGTCTGAATAGACTCGGAATAATAGATGAAAAATAATTTAAATTTTATAATAAAGATAAGTTAGGGATTCATAACAACTATTAATTAGTTTCAAAAGTATATTTGCAGGGCATTTTGTTCATCTAATTTCATTGGTGAGGCGTTAGAGCTTATGGTATTTAGTTTTTTTAAGAGTGATGGACGTATGAGGAATCTGGTGAGCCTTTAGGTATCTAATGGTAATGATTAGAATTTCATCTTGAACTAAGTTCTTCGCCCTTTCTTTATTTATTACTTAAATATGTCAGATTAGGCTGATCATGTTATGTTTTTATTTGTATTGCGAGAAGGGTATGCTAATTCCGTGCTGACTTAATAAATAGGCTGGTAATTGATGGATATTCGAACATCTCATAGTACCTACTAACTTACTAAGTACATATACCGCTAGTTGCACGTAAGTCCATTTTAATTCCCGATTAAAAGTAATGTTGTATTAAACGGAACACACAGATTGCGTAACATGCGCGCATCGCTTGAGCCGCTGCCGACGTTACTGAATGTTGCCATTCTAGATATTATATTGATATAAACATATATAACGAAGTATTGCATTTATTTTATTTTGTTTATTTTTATCTCATTATGCTGCACCGGTTGACGTCATCACGTCAACGCCGGCTGTCGCTGAAAACCAGCGTTGGGGCTCTGTCTCGCATAGGGTCGCAGCATTATGCTGAGCGATGGCCGTTTTGCGTGAATGTGACGCATATTTTCCCTCAACTTGTTCTTTCGTGTTTGTGTTTTTATTTCTTTGCGTTATGTTTACCGCAAATAAACGTATTTTCTTTCTTTCTTTTTTTAGGGTTACGTACCCAAAGGGTAAAACGGGAACCCTATTACTAAGGCTCCGCCGTCTGTCTGTCTGTCTGTCCGTCTGTCACCAGGCTGTATCTCATAAACCGTGATAGTTAGACAGTTGAAATTTTCACAGATGATGTATTTCTGTTGCCGCTATAACAACAAATACTAAAAAACAGAATAAAATAAATATTTAAGGGGGCTCCCAGACAATAAATGTGATTTTTTTTGCTCGTTTTTGCTCGAAATTGATAACGGCAACAGGTAGACGCTTGGAATGTTCACAGAATATTTAGTTATATATTCACTTTAAAAAGAAGTTATTAAAATAAAATAAAACAAATATTTAAGGGGGGCTCCCATACAACAAACGTGATTTTTTTGCCATTTTTATAGATAATGCGCGAGTCCGACTCGCACTTGGGCGGTTTTCTTTTGTATCAGAAAGTGACAGCATTATTTTTAATAAAGAATTACATTTAATGGACGTGCAACTAGCGGATCATAATGAACTAATTTCTAATGCCACCTGTGGTGCATTTTAATTACTCTTTAGTTCTTTACTCTACAAAGAGGACCAGGGTCTATATTTATCAAAGCTTTGATGTAAACAAGCCTGAAAGTACTAAACTGGTGCTGGGAGGACTCAAAGTGAATTAAACTGGACTCTGTTGGTCGAATGTCGGTGTAGTTTGTGCTCGTTAATGAAAAGATCACTTAAAACTTATATAAGTAGTATCGAGGCCAAAGGACAGTTGGATGGGCGAGTCCACTTTGAGTTACAATCCTACTTTAATGGTTAATTGCTCAATAAAATAAAAAGTGCACAATCAATAGGAACGCAACGCAATAAACGTGAGAATAAATATTATTTATCTTTGTCTGACAAAAAGATTTTAAAGTATTATATTACAATCAACCTTCCTTAATACAGCATTGTATAAATATTAACACTAGTCACTTTACTTAATTGAAACCCACTTACAATATTGCGTACAGTGACAAAAATGCAATAACACTGAAAAATAAAGCAATTGCCAATTGATGGCATTCCCAAAAAATAAAGCAATTGCCAATTGATGGCATTCCCAAAAGGCGAACAGTATTGCCACTTGAAAAGGACAATCATTGCCAGCATCACACGACACAGCAGTTTTATTTAAATCGAGAGTTTTATCTTTTGTTTTCAGTCAGCTGATAATTAAAACGATATTAATGTTTACATGTATTTAGTGTGATGTTACAGAGCACATGATTAAAGAAGTAGGAAGTTAACAGCGATGCGGTAGGTACCAAGGTCTCTTCTTAGTGATGGATGGTGATAGAGTGACGGTATTAATTATAGCTAGCTACGTGCAAACGATGATGACATATATTTAATTGGTAAATATTATTGAAATTGGTGGTTAAAAAAACTAAATGGAAATGCTGTTGATGGTATTATGAAGTGAGGGTGTTATTAAATAAAAAAATAAAAGTGTTTATTTTAAAAATATATCTGAAATCCTTACAACAAGTTTTTCTTTTGATATGTCAAACGGTACAGTTTGCAAAACTTATTTTTGAAATTTTCTTATTTGCGCCCCAAAAGTGACCCCTATATTAAAAAAAAACATTTATTTATGTTACACGTCCGTGTTTGGGTCACAGAAGTTCATTATGTGTACCGAATTTCAATTTAATCGGTCCAGTAGATTTGGAGCAATTCGTCTGTGATAGACGGACAGACATACAGACAGACAAGCGAGTGATCATAAAAGAGTTCCGTTTAATCCTTTTGAGGTATGGAACCCTAAAAAAGTCGGGAGATGTCATGTCGTGGGACACCTTGCTGTTTAATAAGTATTAAATACTGAGCCATCTAGTACGCTCCCAAGTATCAAGTGTCGAGAGCCTAGATGGCTACTACTAGATGGCTCTGTATTAAAAAACAAAAACTTTTGACACTTGAAAAAAATTTTTTCTGCCTTTTCATTACGTTACGATTTCTGCCAGTTTACTAGTATCGCTGATAAATTCATCCCATCTACGGAACCCTTGATTGTACGTGGTCCGACATTCACGTTGCCGCGTTTTTTTTAAACAAAATCTATGTTGCTGTAGACTGTAGGATCTACAAGTATGTAGGTGAGTAGTAGGTACCAACATTGTGAATTACTCGACTTTCAAAGTAACATTTACAATTTTAATTTCTCTGAAAAAACTTTAAGTTTCCTAACTAAGGTTTTTTAAATTGAATCTTCGCTTGAAAGAACGCAGAAAAATCAGCGTACTGAAAAATATGAATCCTTGAATCAAGAGACTAATAATTTTATTGTTGACCGACATTTAGTTCAATTTACCAGTTGAATTCAACTTTATTTAAGTCGAGTGCTTCAATTGACGTGAACATAGTTTTTATTTTTTGATACAAGTGGAGAATGTTTGATACTGCGTTCGAGGTGGAATTAACACCCGAGCCGTAGGCCAGGTTGTTTTTGAGCCGAGAATTGTAATAACAAATGTCCACGTGTATCAAACGACGTTTTTCAATATACTTTTGAAGTATTAAAATAAAATAACGAAAAATATTTTTGTCATGAATTATTAGGAAACTATGATTTAATTTTCTTTTTTTTTTCCGCGCTTTGCTTTTGCCAGGTTGAAGGAGAAGCAAAGGTATAAAGCCGATCAACAGCCTCATATCAAAAATAGAAAATTCAAAAGGTTTTGAGTTTACAACACAAATAAATGTTAATTTGTTCATAAACTTTTTTTTTTATTGTAATAATCATGGTATTCTATTTATAAACATTATTTAAATTATTAGTATAAAAATTTTAGGTATAAGTTATCTGTGGCAATTTTTATTCCCCACTGGGTAACATTCCCCGATGATTTCTTGGCGGGAAAGTGAAGCGTCATGTTAGCAGTTTTGTTCTATTTTCTAAAATTTGTGTTTAGCTGAATATTAATGTGTAATAGTGGTGGATTATTAACCATTAAGTGTTCGTGAACCTGCATTAATGTAGGCAAATGAAACAAAACAGTGCAACATCACTTTAAGTTCTCTCAAGAAGTCCGCGCGAGGTTTCAGTAAAGTGCCGCGTCTTTACTTAAACTCAAGGGGAGTGGGGCGGGTTTCATCAATCATCTTTATCATGCATTGAGTGGAGTTCTTTTCATAATTATTTAAATAACTTTGTACTTGCTACCTAATTTGACATGACACTGGCTAAATGCACAAATCGTGCGAAGCCAAAAAAAAAGAAAAAAAAAAAAAACATTCCCCGATTTTGTTTACACGTGTTGGAAAATAAAAAATCGCACGCGTGTGAAATACATTGCATTGTGAACCTAATCGTAGTGCGATATGACCCAGTTTTCGAGGAAGTGTATTGAAAAATATTCATCGATTGAGAAAAAATAAACGCAATCTAAAACAAAAGAAAATAACTGCCACTCAATGATAAAAAATAAACAAAATAAAGTATAAACAAAACATTCACAAACCAACAGAACCGCTGTCGCAACAACAATCAATGATGCTCCAACAATGTTTTACCTGAAACATTTTACCGGAAACAATACGTACTAGTAGAAAATAAATGGCGTACCTCTACAATAGCTTTAGGTATCCAGGTGACGGCGATAAAAAGACTCTCCTTGATCGACAGGTCGTTAGCGAGTGCGACTAGGAAAGCTGTCAGCAGCCGGAGAACTAGCGCTGAGGAGATGCATCCGAGGATCAGGCACAGCTCCTTCACATTTATTTGTGATACCTGAAAGAAATGTGGTTTGAAATTGGCCATTTAAAATTATTATCTAAGTTTGGCACGTAATGAGTGCAGTTAGAAGTTATAGGTAGGTAATTATTTGAATATTTTTTTGGTGGCGCTGAACACAAAGCATCAGATTTTTTTTAATAAAAGAAATGTAATATACGTAGATTAAGTGGGTGTTCTTTTTACATCAAATGCTTTTTGATCATATTATTACAATAAATTATGAAAACAACCGATGAAGTGTGAGGCAAACTCTCATGCAGACGAAAAAAAGATGACATATTCTCTACGAAAGGTTTAGGCAAGCAACTTTCATTGTTTTAGTCATGGGATAAGGATGAATCATATGTAAAAACTTGAGGTATCGTCTTATAAAAATAAAGGACGTTCTTGACCTAGAATACAGGAACTAGTTCCTGAGTTGTTCAAGACAGTAAAATAAATGGAAGATAACTTAAATTGTTCCCAGCGTCTTTTATAACTTGTGTCAATCAATCATGTGCTCGCTTTAGAACTTAATGAACTAATTTAACTTTTCTGTCTAGACAAGATGGCATGCAAGAATAGGTAACTGCAACTGTAGGTCGTACGGCAGTGAAATAACGCATTTTACAACCCCAGACCGGCTTGGGTTACTGAGACGGATTTTCGAGATGTTTTTAATTTGCTCCTGCACCTGTTCTTTAAGAATTAACATCGTCTAGTAAAATGTGTTTGAATGCACGAAATGGGGTCTTGAGCTTCGAAATTGAGGGCTAAAAGAAATGGTTTTGAAGCTTGTTATCAGATTTCTTTGCTGTATTATATAAAACTGTATTTATGCTGCATGCCTTGCAACTTAGAAGCTTTACTCTGTAGCGCAACGTTCGTGTTAATTCGGAAACACTAAGCGCATACCTTTTCTGGTCTAAATGTATTTACGAGCACAAAAAAGTTGGTAAAAGCGATATGTACATCTAAGAAATACCCGCTGAGGGTGAAGAGCATGGGCTCGAATATCCTCCACAGTAGCTTGTAGACTTCCCATACAGGGTTGTTGGCGAGGGGCCAATCACGGCGCGCCCACCGCGTTGCCGCTGCTCCTGCGCATACCATGATTGCTACACCCGCTGAAACAATAATACTTTTTAAGGTTTTTGTAGAAAATAATGCAGAAAAGTAGTAAGTACTTTATTCTTCGTATCAGATTCTAAAAATAACTGTACAAAAACAGAAAGTAAATTGCTGAATTTAGGTATGGAGTGCAAGGAGGAAAAGACCTTGTTCCTAAATTGGATTTAAGAATGTCCTTTAATTGTTGTTTGTTATTTTACTTCCTCTTTAACTTATGAATCAAGGATTATTTATTTGCATAAAACAGGGTTTTATCAGGTACTCGTATTCTGTGTGGTTTCTGTCCAGTCAATTCTGGCATGCTTTAACAACATTTAACTTACTTATTAATAGACATAAAATTTAATTCTGAATGTTCCTGATGTCTGACACAATCTGCATCTTTATTTTACGTAAAGATTAGTTTCACTTTGAAAACATGTGCAAGAAACATTAGCCTTCACAACGCTCAACGAGTTTGATCTTCAAATGGCGTGTATACCAATATGCTATCATTAGATCTTTACGAACGCTCAGAAAATAATTTCTAAAATTAAATCGCATCATGAGATACTTGAACAAAATTATAGTTTGATTGAGTTTAATTGGAACGCAGTTTAACATGACGGGAGTTAATTATTATGATGATGTTACGGACTTCAAGTGTGTGCTTGCTTGTAGTGGTAGGTAGGTATTAAATGCCAATGTTATGTTTGTAGACAGTGAGATTTCAGTGAAGGCTCCCAACGCAGAGGCGCAATACGACAGTGCGACGCGACTCTAGTAGAACAATTTCTTATAAAATTTAATGGAAATGGTTCTACCAGAATCACGTGGCACCGTCGCATCGCGCCTGTCTGCTGCTTATGAATTTAGTTATTAGTAAACTAAATTATAACTTATATTCCGTTGGTTTAGGTAGTTAAATAAAGGTAAACAAAAAAACCCACGTGACGAGAGAGCTGTCAAGTAACCGACTAAACGTAATACCTGGCACTTCAGTTGGCATGCTACGTCACAGTTGTACTCTTCAATTAGCACCGTTTTATTTCGTTGACGTTTAGAGAACATCTCTTTTTGGGATCTTTACAATAGACAGATTAGAAAATAATATAGTAATATGTAAATCTAACTAAATAATTGTGCTCAAGCAATTACATCTACGAAATGTAGTATAAGAATAAATTATAAAGTTTAACATACAGTAATAAAAGAGGAAACTATTGTAATAATAATAAAAACGAAGAAGATTTTAAGTTACAACGTATTTTTAAACAATAAAGTGTCATCTATAAAAACCCTTTTTATGATTTGTTTACCTTTATTTAACTACCACCACCAGTATAGTTTACTTATAACAGTAATAACTATCTATAGCAGAAATGTTTTTCTGTTGCAAAAGCAGGCGCGACGGCGAAGTGCAACCTCCAATGCGAAAATTGTCGCGAAATTCACTTTTATGGTTTCGACTTTAAAGCTCAAATTCGCATGTTCTAGCAAAATCTAAATGTACATTTTTAATTGCAGGTATTGCAATAGCATAAATCAAGATGTTGAAATACCTTTTAGCTAAACCACCGAGTCTATGGCGTTACCTCCCAAATTCCATGGGACTCGTGTTGACTTTGACAGTTAGAAGTTATTGGCACTTCGCCGTCGAGGCGGCTGTTTGATGGTCACCTGCCATACCAGGTACATGCCATATAGGCAGTTACGAAACTATCCCAGAGGCCGTAATTACACCGGTATCCTTAAGTACTCCTCAAACCGAATCACAGCCGTTGCTGTGACAAGCCAAGCTTCGTTAAGCTTGGCAGTCGATTTAGGTATGATGCTGTGACCCGGTCGAGCTAAACCTCAATCAGCTCGACTACTTCTAAGAATTGACGTCTTTGTTTATGTCCTTCAAACATACATTTTATGGACAATTTCTAGATAATTATCCAAATAGCTACATTAATATTCTGCCCGAAATGACCGGTACTCAGACTAACTAAATACCAGTTTATTACTCTACAAGCCATTTAATGTAGTATTGATGGAAAACAGATCATAATATTATTAGGTACTTACGAGTAATGATTACTTTCAATGATCAAAGAGTAGTATGGCAACAACAGGAAATAATGAAGTAGTGGAGTATATAATTTATATTATTAGAATGTTCATGCACACTACGTCACGATATCTACTACTTATTAATAATTTATGTATTATTTATATGATAGTAAGTTGATACTTTCTTTCAACAAACCGAGGCTTAGCAACAGGCTGGATATCATCGTAATAAAGATGAAGTAAGTCAGTTGATAATTTTATTAATGGATACGTTTCGCACTCAACGTTACAGTATTATTAATACTTTTAGATACGTTATAATGTTAGAAATTCAGGTATTTATTAGCTTGACTTATCTTTGCGACAAGACGTAAATTATTATTCTTTTCCGTTGAACAGTCCTCATGTGGGATATTCTTCAAAAAGTAATAATAGACATCTACTAATAGTGGTTGAGAAAATGTATTGATAAAGCAAAATATTTAATCTGAATAATCAATTTATAAAGGTTCAAAATTCTTTAATCCATTCTACACGTGAGTATTCACACGAATATCTTCAGTAATATTTCACGACGGAATTTTTGGAGGCACTTCTTAACGTCAACCCTCGCAGCGCACAGGAACGATGAGTGAAATTCCTTTTTTATACGCATTTACTTGAGTCAGGCTCATAACCCCGCTGGAGCCAAATCCTCGCGTCGCTTCATAACTGCGGAACCCTAAAATAATTTAGGGAAGGGTTCGCGACAAAGATTCACTTTGTGCGCTTCGGAGAGATCACTGCTTTATCTAGCCTTTGTGTTCTTCTAATTAGATTATTAATGGTAATTATGATAGGCTTTTGCTTGCTACGGAGGGAGTGGAAACAATGGTTTTCTTACTTCTTCAGTCTGATTGATTTCGTTGCGATGCGGGTGCCAAGACAGTGTGATTGTGTGTGTTGAGCTACATTTTCTCGATCTTTTTCGCCAGAATTGATCCCAGCTCTTAGGAGTTATAAAAGTTAGAAATAGAAAAGCTAGTGTCAAGTTTCAAAAAATATTGTCGGTTCGTTTAGTAGGATTTTTAAGTTCTTGGTTTAGCAAGCTACTTAAACGTAACCATTAGGTTAACCGACTTTGAAGCTCTTGGTTTAGCAAGCTACTTAAATGTAACCATTAGGTTAACCAACTTTGAAGCTCTTGGTTTTAACAAGCTACTTAAACGTAACCACTAGGTTAACCGACTTTGAAGCTCTTGGTTTAACAAGCTACTTAAATGTAACCATTAGGTTAACCAACTTTGAAGCTCTTGGTTTAATAAACTACCCGACTTTGAAGCTCTTGGTTTAATAAGCTACTCAAATGTAATCATTATGTTAACCGACTTTGAAGCTCTTGGTTTAACAAGCTACTTAAATGTAACCATTAGGTTAACCGACTTTGAAGCTCTTGGTTTAACAAGCTACTTAAATGTAACCATTAGGTTAACCGACTTTGAAGCTCTTGGTTTAACAAGCTACTTAAATGTAATCATTATGTTAACCGACTTTGAAGCTCTTGGTTTAACAAGCTACTTAAATGTAATCATTATGTTAACCGACTTTGAAGCTCTTGGTTTAACACGCTACTTAAATGTAACCATTAGGTTAACCGACTTTGAAGCTCTTGGTTTAACAAGCTACTTAAATGAATTGCCATTATAACTGTAACAAATCTGAATTAAATCTGTCCACAAAAGCCACTAATAAATATTTGGAATTAAAATTGTAGGCCACCACGCACTGCTCTATCCATCATAAAAATACCTGCCCCTATTCCAACACCCTTCTACTGTTATCATTATGTAGTTTTTTTCCTTAAGTACACAATGTTCCACTGATTGATATTTATGGAATATTACCATATCTAATCACTACAAAATCGGATGTTCTTTATAACTGGAAAAAACCGAGAAATTTTGCACTTCTAGGAATATAATTTGTGTAATTATTATCCTGGTGATAATAAATCCAAACCGTCTGTCGATAATATTAATTTAGCTCGCCTCTTCGAAAAAGGGTTAATACTAGACTCGATAGTTCGGCTTCGCTTACGCAATCTCCAATGTACAGTCATGAGCACTAATATGTACACGCTTAGCAGAATTCAAAACCGATTTACTCGTGGAATAACGATTACAAATTTGAGAAAAGATTTATTTCATAATTATTTGGGTTTCAAAATACTATGTTCATAGTAAAATAAAATTTCAATCAATATAGGTAGTTGGAGGAAATCACTGTTAAAAGTTGATGAGTGTAAACACATTGGTGCTCGTGACTGTACGCCACAGAGTCACATTTAACATCAAAGTTTGATTTTGGCGGGAAAGTGAAGCGTCATGTTAGCAGTTTTGTTTTATTTTCTAAAATTTGTGTTTAGCCGAATATTAATGTGTAATAGTGGTGGATTATTAACCATTAAGTGTTCGTGAACTTGCATTAGTGTAGGCAAATGAAACAAAAGTGCCACGCCTTTACTTAAACTCAATGGGAGCGGGGCGGGATATCATCTATCATCTTTATCATGCATTGAATGGAGTTCATTTCATAATTTGTACTAGTTACCTAATTTTACATGACACTAGCTAAATGCACAAACCGTGCGAAGCCAAAAAAAAATCATACTTTAATAATGTAGTAGATATATTATACCGAGGCATATATCTACATAACATTGCTAGGTACTATTTTCAGAAGTGCTTTGACCTGACTTTCCTAATTGGCAAAATAATTAGTTGGTACCTACATAGAAACACGGTTTATTTGCACAATTAGCTGTGTCGTTCATTTATTATAATAATTGTTAGGAAACTTGAGTAGTGTCCCCAATTATGAAGTTTCTTTGATTACAATTATTTATTTGCTAAAGTAAGCTGTGGAAACCCTTCAACTGCTACTTGTTCTAACTAACTAAATGTTTCCAATACTAGCTCTCGTTAAAATTGACACTTACCTGCTGTTTTTAGGGTTCTGTACCAAAATGGTAAAAAGGACTTACTGACTGAGACAGACTTAGTCTCACCATAAGGGTTATGGTGAGACTAAGTCTGTCTGTCTGTCACAGCTGGATATCTCAAGAACTACTGATGCTATCAACTTGAAATTTGGAATAGTTTTAGATGACGTTTACTCAACTATTTGGCAAACAAGAAAGGAATTTAAAAAAAAAAACTTTTTGCAACAGGGCCTGAAAGAGGGTCTTAAAAGTTTGAATGGAGTCTACTAGGCATGTATGAAAGAGCGCTGTTTGCACATTCTTAAACATTTTTTTTAGGCATCATAGTTTTTGACTTTTGATGGAAAATGTAAAAAAAAACCGGTCCCTCCCCCCTTATCTCCGAAATTTGCATAGAGAAAAATCTGAAATTATTCTATGTGATAGATAGTTAGAAAGATTACAGGAAAAAAAAACGATGTCTCTAAATAGCACAGTTTTTCAGAAATCATCAACATCATATATACGTGCGGAACCCTCGGTGCGCGAGTCCGACTCGCTCTTGACCGGTTTTTTTTTTTATTGAGTTGACTTAAACGCTTGATTTTTTTATAGATCCGAGAGACCGTAGACCTACGTATTTTATATAAATTTAAACTTGATACCTTCACGCGTTCCTGAGAAAAGGGGTATTGACAGACTGACAGACAGATAGACAGACGGAAAACGAAGTGATCCTATAAGGGGACCATTTTTTCCTTCTGATGTACGGAACCCTAACTAAGAATAAAGAGATTTTGTGTGAGAGACAGAGAGTTATATCTTTCTTCTCTCTCATGTAACGACCTGTGCCTTAACACGACGCGTCCTTGAAACTTCACTCTGAATTCTCCCGCCTAAGAAGTTAAAACCTTGGATACAATAGCTACATGTAGTAGTACTACTTATGTAGGTACTTTGAAAGAAAAATACTTATTTCGGAAAAAAAAACACAAAATTCTGAGTTCGATTCTCTAGTGGATTTGAACAAAGAAAATTGTGATTGATGCATTCAGGATAAGCTCTTAGGTATCAAACTCAAACTCCAACTCAAAGCATTTATTTCAAATAAACCAATTACAGGCACTTTTGAATTGTTAAGGGGTCGGTCAGTCAAAGAGATGAAGCTAGTTGCCCATTCCAAAGCGTAGTAGGTTCCTATGGAGAAGAACGGGCAAGAAACTCCACGGACACTCTTTTTAATCAAAATATTGTGACAAATTATTGCTTACATCATTTATGTTGAAATTATACATGTGAGGACAATGAAGAAAGACGTGCACGTTAAAAGCGTCCGCAATAAAAAGATAAAACCATAAAAAAAAAACAATTAAAATAAGTTAAAATAAGCCGTGGCAGCCAAGAAATGACCAGTCTCCACTGACGGCGCCCGTTCACGAACATGACGCATGGATCAGCACCATTTAGCTCAACCATTTTGAAGGGAACTTAATGATCCAACACACACGCCACCATCAGCGAGACATTTGAGTGAGCATGACACAATCAGCCGCCAGGGCACATTCAAGTCAATGAAAGACGTACTTAGTAAATGGTAGGTACATAGAGCTCACACATGTGCTATGAAACTATACAATACCAAGAGATTGAATTTATACAATAAAGATAGTATTTACAATCTTCAGCAGCTCCAACAATATTTTTGAATGCTAATCAATTAGTGTATGCGCCCTTGTGGAGCAGGACCACGCTTAAACCAAGCATTTTTGTCAGCGATGTAATCCCCCAACTTATAATATGCTTGGCTACATAGTGTGCGTTTTATACAAGATTTAAATTTCGTTTCATTTAGTTGGACGATGTGGGGAGGTATTTTATTGTAACATTTTAAACAGTACCCCATGAAGGATGAGTCTACTTTAGCCAGTCAAAAACCTGGTTGAACTAATTGGTCCCTATTTCTAGTACTATAATTGTGTCTTTCACCTCTTTTACTGAAAAGATTTAGATTTTTTTTATCTACAGGTAGGTAATCATACACATACAGCCTAAATGCAATGAATTCAAACAATACGATTTAAGGATAAGCTATCTTCACGTTCTCTTATTAGTTTAATGAAACGTGGAAAATTTGGTAAAGGGCACACAGCTATGTATGTCAGCAGTGTAAATAAGATAACTACAGTGATTGAACCCACACGTTATAATTAACTATGTATCTGATGAAATGTTGAATTTTGTATATAAATATTGTTATCCAAAGCGTGCCTCGGTGAAAATTAAGCACTCATCTTTCGTGGGACTAGAAAATGACTAAAAAGGATCTATAGGATTGGTCCGTAGTATTTATTTTCTCTTAGATTACACAATATAGGTGTTGATATAATTTATTTATAAATTTATTTTCTATTACCTTGGCCAGAGGCTAAGCATTGCCATACAACGTGGCAATGCCACCAGTCTCTTGGGTACATTACAAGTCGACAGCGATGCGGAGGAATTTTTTGACGCCATATTTTAGTTTATTAATAGTTTTAGTTTTTATAGGATATGATTTTGTTATTTTTATAAATTAACTAGATATAAGTTGTTATAAAAATAAATAAATAAATATTTATTTAGATACGTAAAGGATTTGTAGTACATGAGGGACTTACAAAGTATGCATTAACTAATTGCATAGTGTCGGTAGGTACAATTAATCGTTGTGTGAATCGCTGCTCTCCCAGCTAGATCACTGAGTAATGTGTATTTAGGAGAGAATGTTTTCACTCCCAATTTGAGTAACACAATAATCATGTAAAATGCTTTTGGAGCTTACAATATAAAACAAAACCAAAAATATTAAAATTAATTCAAACAAATTAGAATGAGGAGTGTTGGTGTGGAGAGTCGAGTGAGTGCGTGTGCGTCTGTGTATGAGTGTGTGAGAGTGAGTGTTGTATGTGCATTTGAATTATAGGAAATAGGGGTAACTATCATGTAAGATATTGAGGACATCAACTGTCTTCTAAGCGTGATCATTATTATGGCAACATTTCCAATGACAGATTGCTAGTGGGTTAGTAAGAGGCGTTTACAGACGAAAGTACATCAATCAATCTGCCTAACGTTTTTCCAACTATGTTGGGGTCTGCTTCCAATCTAACCACATGCAGCTGAATACTAGTATTTAACATGGAGCGACTGCCTATCTGACCTCCATAACCCAGTAACTGGGTAATACGATACTCCTTGGTAAAACTGGTTGTCTCATAAAAACACAACTCATCCGCAAATATTTTGTATGTCTTCACAGACTCATCCCATTTGTGACTATAAATTCCTTTCTTAACACTGCTGATTTCCTGATCGCTTTCTGATAGTTTTATTATCTGTTGCATTGAAGTTGCACAAGGTCTAGCGAGTTCGACTATCTGATGAACATAATTCTCTTCTGTGGACTGAATTGACCGATCCGAGTTATGTAAATACTCCCGGCTCCTTTCGATTCGGACTGAATTATGTTCATCAGATAGTCGAACTCGCTAGACCTTGTGCAACTTCAATGCAACAGATAATAAAACTATCAGAAAGCGATCAGGAAATCAGCAGTGTTAAGAAAGGAATTTATAGTCACAAATGGGATGAGTCTGTGAAGACATACAAAATATTTGCGGATGAGTTGTGTTTTTATGAGACAGATTTTTGGGCTTCTGATGACCCCTAACGACTGTCAAAGATCCACGAATGACAGCCGGGAGTAACGGATTAACGTGCACAGAGGAGTTTCGGTATATAAGGATGGTTAGCCATCCGCGGACCAACCCCGGCAAGCGTAGCTTAACCTGATGGATCGACCCATGCGGCTGTTATTACTTAGCCACGAGTTCCTCCACATACCATTACTTTGGCATGTGACAATATAATCAAACTCTGTAGCTCAAGCGAGCATACAGTCGGTGGTCAGCATTACCTGACCAAGAAGAATAATGGAGGAGGAATCAGGTAATGCTGGTCACCGACTGTACTATTCTCTCTTCTATTAAACCAGCCTGCAAAGTCATGCTTATTTTCAATAAAGTAATTACCTACTAGGCATCTTATAACACATAACAGTTGTTTATTTAGAAGTATGTTTTGTACCCCTCTTTTCTTATTGATGTTCCTTTACTGTAAGTATATGAAAGACTATTCGCTCCATAACGATGCGGAACCCTGCAATAACGCGGAACCCGCACCCACTTGTCCATTTGTATGCACAATATCTTACAATAACTATATATTTTCAGGTAAGAGAGTGGAACTCACAAAATGTACTATCGACAAAATAGATAGGTCTGAGGTACAAGTACCTACATATTTTTAACCTACTTGAAGCGTGTGCTGAGTAATGCATATTATTATGAACTAGCTTATGACTGCGGCTTCGCCCGCGTCGTGTTCGGAAATGATCTCATAGGAACTAACACCGGAATATACTTTTAACTTGTTTATTTTTATTCGGTGTGGTGTGGTGTTTTAGTTTGTGCTAAATAAATGTATTTTCTTTCGTTTTCTTTTTTCTTTCTATAAAAAGTGACCTATGTCTTAACCCAGGTCATGGTCAACCTCTATGCCAAATGTCATCGAAATCTGTTCAACCGCTAAGACGTGATAGCGTAACTAACAAACAAATAAATAAAATTTCGTATTTATACTCGTAATACACACATTAACACGGTCTAGGGATATTTCATACTCAATTAAATAACTCAAAAAGTACTGGCCGCATTGGAATCTTTTATACACCGATTTGTTTGTAATTTATCACAGACTAATTCCAAATTCAAATTTTTGAAAATTCTTTTGTTTCGGTGGCATAAAAATGTCTTGATGTGTAGGAGAGGGAATTTTCATTTGTGCGAAATTTAGAAAACAATATGAATTATGTTTAGTTAGAGTTTTTTTTCATTTTTAAACGAAAGATAAAGTTAAAATTGAGGTATTGTAGCCATGCAACGCCAACATTTGACGAGGGCGGAGATGTTACGAGCTGTGGGAATGCTGGAAGCTGGGTCTGTTCAGCGTAATGTTGCTGAGGCCATAGGGACCCACCAAAATGTAATTTCAAGATTGTAGACACGCTATCGTACCACAGGTGAAGTAGCGGAGAGGCACCGGGGGCCAAGTCGCATCACTACCCCCAGACAAGACCGATTTTTGCAAATTACTGCGCGAGCTCAACCAAATGCAACGGCGACTCAATTGGTCCAAAGGCTGCGAGTGGAACACCAAGTGCTTTTGAGTGACCAAACTGTAAGAAGGCGACTGCATGAAAGCAATCTACGCTCTCGTAGACCACTCCGGGTCCCACCTTTACGGAGACGCAATCGTGGACGACGATTAGAATGGGTTCGGAACCACGTGGACTGGGGCCGTGAGCAATGGTCCAATGTGCTGTTCACGGATGAATCCAGGTTCGGCTTCCATCCAGATTCACGAAGGACGCGTGTTTGGCGATTTCCGGGACGATGGAGTCGTCTTCAGAACCCTCAGGAAGTTCACCCATACCAAGGAGGAACAATTATGGTTTAGGCAGGAATTCGTCTTGGAGGATGGACGGATCTCGTTTGGGTGCGGGGCAATATGACGGCAGAACGATACATCCAACAGGTGCTGGGGCCCGTAATCTTGCCCCACAGAACACAAATGGGGCAAGATTTCCTGCTCATGCACGACAATGCCCGGGCACACACGGCGAGAACGGTAGCAGCTTGGTTACATACACACAATGTTAGGGCCTTAGACTGGCCTGCTCAATCGCCAGATCTAAATCCCATTGAGCATGCGTGGGATATGCTGCAAAGAAGAGCTCTGAAGGAAGTTCCTGAAAATCTGGCTACAGAAGATCAACTTTTTGCGCACCTCAGAAGGACATGGGACAATATTCCGCAGCAAGACATTGACAACCTTGTTCTGAGCATGCCGAATCGTTGCCGATGTGTTATGAACATCATGGGCGCTTTCTCAGACTACTAACTTCAAGTTTATAAACACAAATTAAATGATTTTTCTATTTTTTTCAGTTTTTACTCATAAATTAAAAGTTAATTCATATACGGTTTCCGTCTATGCTTCATTTTTTTTTCCATAAAATCCTGAAATTCGAAGTACCTTAATCATTATTAAAAAATGGTAGTATATTAAATAACGTATCTTTTAAATATATTCATGTCATATAAATAATTAATACATTGATAGTAATTCGCTTTTTTAAAAATATCCCTAGACCGTGTTGATGTGTGTATTATAAGTATATATCTTTATAAGTTAGGATACCTAATTATTAATGCGAAAGTAACTCTGTCTGTCTGGCTGTCTATTACCTTTTTCGATGAAATTTGGCACAGGTAGACCGTGACCTGGCTTAGGTCGTAGGATATATTCTTAACCCGGTCATACGTATCCGTGAGATACTCTCCGATCACCACGCGGGCGAAGCTGCGGGTAAAAGCTATTTAAGCCTATAAAATTGTTTGCCTGACTGTGTCTTACTGTTATTAGGTACAAAATCAAAATCAATATTGTCTGAGTAGTGCAAAAATGTTTATTTGTTACTTGTACACCAAAATTATTTGTCGTGTATACCAACGAACATCGGTATGTTGTGGAGTATGTTTGTCGTGCTCCCGAAAGCACACATTATTATTTGCCATCAGCTTGGTACATCAAATATTACGTAAGTTTAAGCTCAAAACGTGTAACGGTAACTCTATCGTATTGCGTATAAATAGTTTCAAGTTTCTTTAGTTAAAGTCGACTTTGACTGATTAAAGTTGAAAGTAGATAATCATCAAATAGTTCAATGCTATAACTCTCCGAATAATGAAAGCCTTTTCAATTTAATTTGCTATCAAATTCAATGATTGGTTTCATTGGTGAGTGGTTCAATATTTGATCGCTTTCGTTTTACACAATCATCTAACATGAGCTTTGAACGCAGATCTAACCAAAAATTGTAACGAATCAAAGTTTTTGTCAACGTACATTTTAAAGACGAGGCCTTTTCCTAATTTAATCAAATTAGGTTTTGCTGTGACTATGTGGTCCTGTTGACAACCTGACTGATTACAGAACCGAAGGGACTAATTCATAATCACGGCTACCTACCTAGGTATGTCCCCCATGATGACGTAAGCAACACATTTACATTCCTTATCATACATGCTCGTATTACCGTATTTACTCAGGTAAACTAATAAAATACAGTAGCTCTGTGTAATAAAGACGTTTCTTTTGCATTGTAAACAAAATTATCAGTACTATATAATTATACATGTTTAGTAAGCGGAAGTTTGTCATCTGATACACTTCGGAGTGCTATTTTCTTTATGATAATGCATTTAAACACTTTTTATTGATGCAATTATTAGATTTGTGGAATAGTAAGGCGCAAAAAGTTGCCTTTAATACTTTATGGAACCTATAACCTATTATTAATAATTTCCAATGATTATTTACCGCAGTTTGAGGCTCGCCATTTTTGTAATAGTTTCTGTTTATAGTTTGGCATCGATGACAGCAATGGAGCTAGTGAACTCTGAGATCAATTACGCATAGACTTCAATTGGCTGAAGTGTTGTGAGAGCCATATATGAAGAAAGATCTCACTGCTAAAAGCAGCTGCAACATGATAGCTGCTATAAGGAAAGCCACTCTTCGTAAAATTACTCTCTCGTTGACGAAACGCTTAGCAACACAAAATGTATAAACACGAGATACTCACAGCTGCCACCCCATCCGATATATCCACCGGTGTAAGTCAACAGCACACCTCCGCCGAAAATAAGCAGGCTTCGTATAGTAGGCGCGTATATGTCACTGTGATCCGGCAGACTGTCTGATAACACTCCCCAGAATATTCCGAGGGCGATACCGACGAATATAGCCAGCAAACCCTGCGGAATTACGAACAAAAAGGTTAAGGGCCCCATAACCAAATTGAACCTTAAGAGAAAGTGGTTTGATTTTAAAGAAAACGTATTTGAAGTGTTTCTTGCAAGCGATCTCAAGTGTGGATAAGTACGGCCGGATTTCGAAATTTGAATTTATTGTTGAAGATAAAAATACATTTCGATAAAAGAGAAACGCTTTCGAGATAGACGTACTATAATAGATCCTACTTTATTCAGGTTTTATGTGATGGTTTTATGAATTTGAACTGAATTTCAGTTCGCCCATTAACATTAATAGCTAGAGTGATAAAAAAAAATATGCAATATAAATCGTCACAACTGCGTTGTAAAATATTTATTGACTGTTTTTGTTGAAGATATTGAAATAAAATTGTTTTATGTCTTTTGATTTACCTTTACAATCCTATAAACAAGTGGTGCGGGGTAGAATATGGCACTGTTAATTACTCCGAACACACCCTCCGTGAAGGCGGTATCCAGCCCTCCGGCGTTTGCCACCAGGAGTGCTATTTGATTTTTTGTTCCTAAACCTCTTGCATGTAAGCTACTCACGGTCGGTACCACTACAGCTGGTGACACCGAGGCTAAAATAGAGCCCAGATGGAGACCTGGAACCACAAGAAAATATGTCTCAATAACGGCTTCATCGATATCAAATATTTGTACATACATAGTGCTTTCTTTGACATATTCTGCTTTGTGTTATTCAACCCTCTCGACTCTCACAAGGCTCAATTGTCGTCAGATGAATGGGGATTTGTGTGAATGAACTCACTGAGCCGTTCCCAAGCAATAACCGGTGCTACTGGTTTTTCATTTCAGGCTTTTCTATTGGTAAGCAGCGTAAACAGGATCAAGAAAATACCTAGGAATTTTATTTGGGAATGTATCTTTGCAATAAACAACTAGTTCGAGTAAATAATGTCGAATTTATAAGTTCATTAGGGAGGTTGAAAGTTTCAGATGTTACTCACCCCAGTACCAAGGATACTCAAGCAGTATGTGGGCAAAGAAGGCAGTAGATAAACACTCGACAACCCAGGGCAGAGTAGCCAATGAGAAAACTTTTACCGAATTATTTTTTATATATTCCCAGTTCCAAGTGAGTGGGCCCTTTGTCAGGATAATGACGGGGTAGATTCGCCTGAAAGAATGAAATTATTGTTGTTTATTGAATTATTTCTAATGAAATTATATATAATAACATGAATTATCGGGAGGTCCAAAAGAGATGCCAAATGTGTGTTCTAGTTTAAAAAAAAAATAGTTTATTTCTCACCATTAAAAGTTATAATTAAACAAATAGGTACATGGCAAGAATTTTAGCAGGTTATACGAGTACTTATTTACGACTACAACAAAGATGATAAACTCTACTATGTTGACTTTATTTAGGTTGGATTGGTTGTATCATGCGTTTTCAATCCAATCGGCGTTTTTAATTTGCAACTAAAAAATACTGAAATAATGTAAATATTTGACCAAGCTTGGTAAAAGAATTCCTAGGTTTAATATACCTTAAAAAGGTGACCACCGCGTCTGCAAACACTTTAAATATTCTTTTAACATTTTCATATTTAAGTATTAAAACGAAAACCATTTACGCGTGCTTGATGCGAAAATATATATTTTTATTAAAGTGGTTAATGCCCAATAATGAACACGAAATGTAAAATCATTTTATAATAATATAAAGTTTGGAAACTGAAAATGTGTGACCAAAATTTTTCATGACTCTATAATATTGTCCTCGCGTAAAATCAAGTGAGCAGGATGGCACGTCGACGTGCAGTAATTAATTTAATGGCTCCCCATCCTTAGTAACATGTAGTACTTCTATTAGCAAAATTAATGTAAGTCCCCATTAAATTTTCAACCGTTCTGTGAAGCGGTAACTCATTATAAATATACGTACGTATATTTATAATGAGTTACCGCTTAAGTACATAATTACGTTAGAAAATTACGATGTGGCAAGATCCGAATCAATTAAGCAGAGTCATTTGTTACGTCATCAAGAAAGCGAGACTTTAACAATTTATTTAATTAATTAGCAAAGTTCGGTGTGCAGGTGCTATTAAAGTTATTGTGGTGGAGTTTGTGCTTTATCATATTTTGTTTGTGCTTTATCATATTTTGTTTGAGTGTCAATCTCCAATTACTAAAAGTAATTTGAAATTGATAGCAAAACATCTCGATCTGCATTCTCTGAGCGGTTGAAGGGGTAGGCAGTGAAATGTATAAAATACGTACATTTTGTTAATCATAAAATTCGGGGGCTATTAGGTACTAACCTTAAATGGAAATCAATTAGGTCTGCGGAAGAGTTCTGCAAAATGTTTGGAGGTCCAAAATATCTATAGAGAGCTCCTGCTAACGCCATTCCAACGACTGGGTTTATTGTGGTGCACCGTTCTATTGTGTGTCCAAGCATGTACCCCGCTATGACCACTCCGCACATATTGAACATGTATCCATCCGGGAGGACGACATCTTTGAATAGGAACCATGATATGCCCCAAAGTGTTACTCCTGAAAAATTAAATACAAGTTTCAGCTGTTTTCTTCTTTTCATTGTATGCTTTAGGTTGGTGAACGGGCCTGTTGATAGAAATTGATTACTACCTATGAACACATGCAACTTGCCAAGGGTATTGCCGCTGTTTTACAGACATAACATATAACATACCTATAGTACACCCACGTTTTGCCAGTTATGCTTAAGTCCCATGTAATAGGGGGCGAGCCTATTGCCATCAACCAGACGCGAATCCAGACTCCGGGCTGCTACTGAGAAATTTCTGGTGGAAAAACCCAATAACACTTTGCCCGAGCTGGGAATTGAACCCCGGACCTCTTGCTCAGCAGTAGAGCATGCGACCATTAGACCAATGAGGCAGTGTGTATGTTTTACAGACATATATGACACATTAAACAGTCTCGTCTCAGTTTCGCGGCAGTAGGTAGTTGGTATAAATTTAGTCAGGCTCACGAAGAAAAGCGGATTCTGCTAGAAAGAGATGTTGTCTATTATATTTTGACATACTAATCAAAGAAAAATAATCTCATTACGTATCTATAGAATACCTAGTTTTTTGCAGTTTGAAGCAAACTCTAAGTAAATACTGTACACCAAATGACTTGAAAGACTGTTTGTATTTTGTACTCGTAACATAAGTTACAGTTTGTAGATTGTTAGTTCTTCTCCGAAAAGCGCTAGAACCATTTGTTTCTCTAGGCGAACTTCTAGTATTTGAACTGAATGATATAATAATATATAATTAACAATAAACTTGAGCTCTACTCATATCTTAGGACAGATAGAACTAAAGATGTCGTAAATGAATACTTTTTAGGATGAAACACAGTTAAAATGAAAGTCCCCGTGTGCTAGTTTTACTTTTAATCTCAGAATAGAGTAGAACACTCAGTTGGTTAACTTAATTAAAACTAGAAATGCACTGAAAGACAACTTTCATATTTTTTTAAACCAAAGTTAACGTAAGTAAAGGTAAACGAACAGTATTCAGTAGTCATCTTTTACATCTTTCTTGAAAATAGCACACATCTTAGAACTGCTATTAAAAGTTACTTTCTGTTTACAACAAATAACATTAAATATTCCCGGTTACATAAGTGAATATAATTATGATATTACTAGTAATGTTAGTAGGATTTCGATAAACCCAGTATTTTAGAATAAGGTCTGGTAATATCACGATTTAGAACCGAGGGTCATAATAAACAGCTGTTGTCTGATGCCATTTGTAGACTCCCAAATTTATTATCGGAAAAGTAATTTATGGCGACATGAAAACAACCAAGAAATATTATTAATCTCTCAAATAAAATATGGACTCAAGTTACCAACGGCGTTCATAATCTCTGCCTGTAATCGTTCCCTGTTGAAAATGGACCTTTTAATGTCTGCTAAGAGTAATTGCCACAATCGCCTAACAGATCGATTGGTGTCAAGTGATTTGATTGGCTATTGTTATTTCTGTCATCCAATCACAAAAGCTTAAATTAGATTTGACAGAACAGCTGGTTTACTGATCAGAGGGATGGAGTTATTCGCCCTTAAAAACACCCGCAGGTAGAGCGTGGGAGGCCTAATCCTCTTCCGTAGAATCAACTAACGTAATGGGATTTTAACGTCTTTTTTAAAATATATGATAACTTCCCGTTTTGTCTTTTTATACAGGGAGAACACAAAAATGTATAATATTTTTTTAAACGTTACGTTTTATTAACTCAATATTTTGTAAAGCGTGAATAACGTTTGTATTACCTGTTGTAATAAATCGTTAAAAAATGTGATAAAGGAACTATAACTAATAAAAGTTTTTACTTTTCCAATTATTGGTACAACCTATCTGCTATCAGTAAATCTAGGGTTCATTCTGTACCAGTTTCCTGATAAATTCATTCCGCTATGACGACGCGATTGAATTAAAAACATCCAAAGAGTTAAACTATGTCGCAGAGTACTGCAATTAGTTTGATTGACATATCCAAATTACCTAACCCTTTGATACTGTTTTTGTACTCTGCGTAATATAGCTAGGCATTTTATGCTTGCAGGTATTGAAACGGGAACAGTATAATAAAACCACGTTCCTGTTTTATATCCTTGGTGATAACCCGCGCCATGTCTCAGCTGAAAGAATATTTCAGCAATAGGACAATTTCATGAAATAGAGACGAAAATAATAAAAGGAATGTATGTAATAAGGTGCCCAAGATTTTTCCATTACATTGCTGCGTTTCAGGCGATATACGAGACGTATTTTACTACTTGTATTTTTTTAAACTAGGTAGGCACATTATGTACCTAGCCGTTGTTAACGTCTATGGTCATCACAATATGATTTATTTTGTATCGTTTCGTCTTACATACCTAAGCTAACGGCACAAATTAATAACAGCCTGTAATGGTCTCTGTAAGTTAGCGTGGTTCAAAATAAACTTAGTAAGAATTTTACACAAAGGAGTGAATTTTATATAAACTTTGCTTATAGTTAAATAATGATTAGCGACTATATAACCATACATTTTTGAAGTTTAAACAACACTTATAAATAAAGGGAAATAGTGTAAAAAACCACAATGGTTCCTGCTAGGTTTTGATCCCCAACAGAGGACCACACACGTCGCGAACCTATTTGTAAAATGTACAGTTAACCACACATCAGTGCTGTAACAGGTAAGGTAAGTGGTAACACTTGCACTATGAAAATCACCCTTAATGCTACGATATAAAGTCGCTGTCAGTGTCAAATTGTTACCACTGCGGTTGACTGTACATTTTTTTCTTGTGATTTGTCTTGTGACTCGCAGTGTTTGACGCCCCCCCAGCTAGATGCACCGACGATCTTAAGAAGGTGGCTATGGCACAGACTGGATGCGGGAGGTGGAGGACAGGGTATTATGGCGCAGCCTAGGGGCGGCCAATGTCCAGCAGTGGACATCGATAGGCTGAGTAGATTGTTGATTGACTTGCAGTCCTCAAAGCTCATTGTTCAGCAACAATGCTTCCTTTTTACCCGACTACAGCAAAGCCAAAGGAGGGTTATGATTTTAAGAGCAGGCAGTCTATATCAAATTTCCACGCAAGCTCCGCCCCTTGCTGCCACTCCGTTATGTGCTAAACGCTAACACATCAGTAATAAAGTTGAATATTGCGTGCGCTCTTTGTTCGTGTTCGAGCAAGAAACTAAATAGCGTAAGTTTCAATTCTTATTTCGTGAATAACTAAAGTAATAATTGATCTAGAGAAAAAATATCTGGTGGCTGGATAAACTATATTTTCATGCTGTGAATATTTATTTTAGACATAAAAGCCAAACAATCATGTTTGTTTTTTTTATAATTATCCTTAAAAAAGACATGATTTTCGAATACAAATGTATCGAGAGAAAATATTACACTTACGTAACTGTCTTCAACATGAAAAGAAAAAGATCCAATAAATCATATACTAAAGTTTCATTTTGCTTGTATGTGTGACTGTTTCAGAATATTCATGCAAATTAACATAAAAATAGGGAGCCTTCTCTTAACAGGCTGTGTATGTATTGCAACGTAAAGTCTGCGCTTACCGTACCCGTACTGTTAGCTTACCGTTTAAAGCTGGTCCAGTCTGACCGAGGAGACTTAAGTCCATGTTTATGAGTCAATATTCACGTTATTAGCGGTCGCAAAGCGTAAATGGTTGCAATCAGGCTCAGGCTTCGTAACCCAAATGCGTGACAACAATTCACTAACTGATAACCCATAAGATGGATTTGTAGTGGTAGCCCGCGAAATTCAAACTTTCTTACGTTTTTTGCAATTTGCAGGTCAGTGTCAGGTTGTATCTTCATCAAAATATGATTCGCGACCATAGCAAATATCTATTTACAGAATTATATCCATTAAAATCCGTGTGGTGCCGGACGTAAAGAGTAGCACCATCCTATTTCTTCCCGTGGGTGTCGTAAAAGGCGACTTACTAGAGAATGGGCAGTAGCGTTCTCTATGCATTTTAAGACCATACTGCGATCGCCAACCACGCCAAGCGTGGCGATTATGGCAAACCCCCCCTAAATTGGGAGAGACCTATGTCCAGCATTCTTTCGGCTGAAATGATGAACCATTAAAATATCTCTATAAGTTAGATTTGTTCCATATCAACTTTTCCATAAGATATCGAAAGAGAGAAAAAAACGTAAGAAAATTTGAATTTCGCCGAAGTGGACTGCCACTGCGGATCAACCTTACGTTTTCATCGTGATTCCTTTACCACCATCCTCAACACAACAACTCGGCAATTGGTTTTTTCCATTTTACCGATCATGAATTATATATTTAAATCCTTTTACCTGTTTGTTTGATGCTTTTTACCTAATCGTGTTAAAGTGGTGAAGCAGCAGTTTTATTTCACTGCATTAGGTGTGTATGTATTTGTCAGCACGAAAGGACGGGGTCCGAAAGTGCCAATGCCTGCCAGGGTTACGAGTCTGTACGAAAGGGATATCGGGGCCCTGGCACACAGGCAGGCAGGCAATCTGAAGGAACACGGGTGGGTTTTAGTCAGTAAAAGTCTGACACGCCCTCCCGCTCCGCCCAGAGCGAGAGAAGTTATTTAATAATTTTCCACCAAAAAAAAAAAGGTATGTATATATTTCTTATTCAACGAATCGTATAATGTGTTACGATCATCAACAACACGGTGTTTTTGTGCATACAATGGCGATATTTACTATTTGGACTACAATACAAGACGAAAGCAATGCGGACGCACTATGTGTAGACGTACGCAATAACAATGTGTGGACAATATGTCAACAAGGCCAATTGGCAATGAAATCGTTTTGGCGATCAATCAGTTTTCATTTGCGGCCGTAAATGTTTTTTGTTTGTGTTTGTTTGGAAAGAAAAATATTTTTATTTTACTTGAGTAAAACTGGGCTAAGGTTTTTTATGTACACACCACCTCAAACAAAAAAGGTCAGATCAAATGATGCCGCCCTAATATTACAAATAAAATGACGGCACCGTTGTTCCATGTGATGCCGGACGTAAAGAATAGCACCATCCTATTTCTTCCCATGGGTGTCGTAAGAGGTGACTAAGGAACTTACTAGAGAATGGGCAGCAGCGTTCTCTATGCATTTTAACACCATCCTGCGATCGCCAACCTGCCAGCCATGCGTGGTGATTATGGCAACCCCCCTAAATGTTGGGGGAGGCCTATGTCCAGCAGTGGACGTCTTTCGGCTGAAATGATGATGATGATGAATGACGGCCGGCACTGCTGGACATGGGTGTACTATGCAAAATCGAATGCCAAATAATCGAATATCAATTGATCGACCCATAGAGTCAAATTATTAATTCACTGGAGTAATCTGACATGCGTCAGCTGTCACTTTTAATAAAATTGTCATATTTAATGTAATGGTTATCGGTTAGTTTTATCGATTTTTTTTAAAATATCGCAGCTTTATGCTGAGATAGGAGCCTTTTTAGCATCGCACAAGTCTTGTTTGTTTTTTTTTTGTTAGTTTTAAATGCTATTTTCGTATTTCCTGTGCGTGTCCCAAATAAAATATTTTTCATTCTTTTCTTTCTTTAAAATAAATGTAAGTAATAATAATAAGTGAAAGTCTAGAATACAATAAATATGATAATTTTATTACACAAAGTGACAGCTGGCACATTTTAGATTACTCCAGTGAATTAATAATTCGGTTTAGGTAAGTCCAGTCAGCCTCAAAAATGTGAATAGTAATTATATCGACAAGAATTCACTAACTTTACTGTCTACAACTTGTCATCCATAATACTGTATGAATGTGTAGCTACATTTAATTAGTCAATCTATACTACGTAAACTATTATAGAGGTTAAGGTTGTAAGTGTGGATGTAGGTGTAATCTCCGAAATTAATCGCTGATAGAAAGCTACGGTATTTGCGTGCGCGGACGAAATCGCGGATAGAAGCTAGTGTGTTATGTGTTTCCAGGCACACTTTGATGCAAAATTATGGAACCAAGATTGTAGACAATAAATTGAATTCTTGTCGTTGGACATCTTTTGGAGGCTGATTGTACCTATAAAGCCAGAGTTTGCCCGTAATCAACGCGCTGTAAAGTTCAGGTCGACGGAGAGTCAAGTCACTAAGGACCCTAGAGAGGTCTTTGTTCATATTGTTCTACGAAAACATGGTACATGGTACAATGCTTGTATGGAAATCTAAATTGAACCTTTGACGAATAAAGCCGGTTATTTTGAATACAACTATTATTATTATGTAACTAACCTACACCACGACGGATAGTGTTTGCCAATCACTGTGCTAAGTTCTAAAACGAGTATATTCAGGCCCTAGAGATGTCATATTTAGGTAGTTAGGTATGCCAGAAGCATCTGTTTTGTTTATGAGAGGAGGTCGTTAAAGTGTAAACTACATATGCTCGAATCGGAATTATTCTGTGATACTACTGTTTCTGAGGCATCCTAGTGCATAAGTTACGGCTAATACCCGAAGTGCGGCTACACCTAGTTTTAGCCGATTAGAACTAGGTGTAGCCACTTACTCTTGGTTAAACCTAGTACGAGCCGATTGTTTTCGGGTAAAATCATTTGGGTTAGGTTAGGTTAGAACAGTAACCATTAACAAGCGAAGGCGAGCGAGCGAAGCGAGCGTGCCGCGGCAGCGGCCGCCGAGCGCCAGATCCCCTCTATTGTTGGTAAATTGGTTTTATCCAACAGGGATTGTCTGGACCTATAATTCTAACCGGCTAAAACTAGGTGTAGCCGCACTTCGGGTATTAGCCGTAACACATACACTATGAATATGACGTGAGGTATGGTTCAAATAAACTTACCGCGCTCAAGTAGGTGAGTACATTTATTTTGGCATATACAGGACAAGCCCCTTTTCAAGTTTTAGGCAAAAAACACATCTCCTGAGGCGTGAAAGCCCACTAAGAAGACCAGCACCCTAATTGAGTAACATCATTTCAGCCGAAAGACCTCTCCCAAAGGGGGTTGCTATAACCGCCACGCTTGGCAGGCGGGTTGGCGATCGCAGTATGGTGTTTAATTATAGGCATAGAGAACACTGCTGCCCATTCTCTAGTAAGTCCCTTAGTCGCATTTTACGACACCCACGGGAAGAAATGGGGTGGTGCTATTGTATACGTTCGGCACCACACGGGAATTGAGTAACATAGACTACCAATTACAATCTGAATGATTTTGAAGTATATTGCTATTGCTTCATATTATTATATTCGAAAAATTTGTCTACTCAACAACGTAAATCAATCTGCCTTGCCGTTTCCCGACTATGTTGGGGTCAGCTTCCAGTCTAACCGGATGCAGCTGAATACCAGTATTTTACATGAAGCGACTGCCTATCTGACCTCCACAACCCAATAAATAAATACGGGCTCAAATTAACGTAAATAACGCAATAAATGTTTTGGAACTTTCTAAATTAATCCCTTTGCTACTGTGTTACGCAATTGCTCCGCAGACTTATGCTTAGAAACTTTCTAAAGACCTAGACAAAATGGCAATCGGTTTCAAAGCATTTCGTATTTCTGCAACGACTTTCAACATGATTGACATACGATTTTGGTACCTTATTAGCAATATATTGATGTTTAATAGCAACAATAAGGTAGGTATGTTCTATCTTATGTCAATCCAATACATTTTTGACTTTTCCGTCATCATTCTCGCTGATAAAATGTCACTATGTCTATTCCCTCTACTTTTTCCCAAAAACAGTACACTACGAACGGATTAATCAAATCAAATCAAATAATTTATTTCAAATAAATATCCATATTATTATGTAAATTATACACATGTCATAATAAAACTAAAATCGCAAACTTATAGAATTAAAATCAAAATCAAATTTCAAAACAAAATTAAAATCAAAAATAAGAGCAAAATTAAAAAAAAACCAAAAACAAAATTATCATCAAAGTTAAAAACCTACCCCAAATGAATCCCAGAAAACACTGATTATGGCTTAAAGCCGATTGCCGATTTAAAAAAAAAAAAGTTAAAATCAAAATTTTAAATTAATACACATATTAGGGTAATTCCAGGATAGGTACCCCAATGGGATAGGTGCCGCGACTTTGAATACTCAATGTTAGAAGTATCGTAGGCCAAAATCATACTACACAATTAGAAGCGTCCCCCCGCAGACCCCGGTGCCACGACAACCATAGGGGAGAGCGCACGCGTTTCGTCAGTGAGTCTATAAATCTTCCGCGACGAGACCTCAGCAAGCGTTGAAATTATAATCGTAAGTACTTACTCTCGAATATCTTTATACTCCGTTATAAATACTTTTTTTATTTTATTTGCTGATATTACAGTTGAAAGCACGTTAAGCCGTTGATCCCGGCAGTCATTTGTAGATCTTTGACAGTTGTTACGGGTCTTCAGATGCCCAACAGTCTGACAACCAGTATTTCCAAGGGATATCGTGTTACCCAGTAACTGGGTTGTGGAGGTCAGATAGGCAGTCGCTCCATGTAAAATACTGGTATTCAGCTGCATCCGGTTAGACTGGAAGCCGACCCCAAAATAGTTGGGAAAAGGCTAGGCAGATGATGATGATGATTACAGTTTAAACTACACGGAATAATGCTTTAAATTATAGTTTTCTTTTTATCTTGTTTTTTATTTAAAAAGGTATCTATTCTGTGCCAAAAATATAGTTGCCCCATTTGCTGTAGCTATAGATGCCCTTATCTATCCCTAACTATTTCAATGTTTTCATATCGCAGGTGGAAGAAATGCCTTGGAAATATAAAAGAAAACCGGGCGTGGTCGCCCGTCACATTCAAGAATAAGAAGATGAATTAAGACGAAGAAGAATAAGAAGAAGAATTAAGAAGACTAAGACGAAGAAGAATAAGTCTGATAGAATGATCTATTGTTAGTTCTGAAAAGTATATTGATTGTGTTAAGTAGATGTAGAAGATGATTATTATTTTACAAGAATTAAAAAAAAATGCTTCTTTATAGATTATATAATTATAAAAGATGTCATAAATTGATGTTAAAATATTGAATACCAACTGATTACATATATAGAAAGTGCTGTTTTATTTCAATTATCATCTAATATTAAAGAATTCATACAGCGAGTCTCCCTCACGGTAGGCATCTATTCTACTTTTGAGATGGCAAAAAATTCACAATTTCCTCAAAATCTATGAAACTTATGTAGAAACAAAAGGGGTACCATCATAGATTAAAGATCAAAGTTACCTTATGCAAAAGACGTATTGCCGATATGTTTTAATTAATAAGTTACCACACGGACAACACACTCAGGAGCCCGTTCGAGCAGCCAGCGCAGAAGCGACGCACTCCTTTTTTAATTATACCGTGGAAATCATCAGTTCTATCCATAGCGAACATCGCAGATGTGCTACAAAACCGTGGTCGCCCGAACAGAATCCTAAACGCGTTGTTGTACTGGACATGTATGCTGCGTTCGTCTGGTAAACGCAGCATTAATCCGTTCGCCGTCTACAGTAGTCGCAGTCATGGAAAGTCCACGTCCAGTTCAGTAGTAGTCAATCAATACGGTCTTGGATATTCGAAAATGAAAGTGCGCAAGAATACTAACTGATTAGGTACCTATATCCTGGAAAATTAAAAGTATGACTGAGTATAATTTCATGTTAAATCCGATTGTTATCCCCTAGTGGACTGAACCATAGATAGGAGTTTGGTCGTCACACAATGGTTTAAAAACTATATAAAACGACATTGTTCTATCATCTAAGAATTCCACAATGATTGTTCGTTTTATAAACGTTTTGTTGCAAGCTGAATCCGTTCTGTATAATTGTACCGTACTGCCTTTATTATTCAGTCATTTGTATACGAGTTGAATTTTATTTTTATTTCCGCCCAATTTCTAAATGCACTTGCCACTTATTTTACAATAATGTGCTTCAAAAATTAGGTACCTCTCCGAAAACTTTATTCAAATTGTTACAAAATATAGTTTTTGCTTCCATTTTTCGTTCTGTGAAAAAGTGAATGTTCTACCGAAAGAACTTTGGCTAAAGGACTTTGGCTATCAAAAATTTTTTTTTGATTGTTTTCAGGCGATTTCAGTGTGGACACGATGCTATATTAGGTATAGGGCACATTCGTGTCGTGTTTGCGTAGTGTCTACACTGTCGATATTTACGGCAAACGCCTGCGTTCTGCATACGCTAGCGTTATAGCGCCCGCAGCGAATGTAACATCCAGTTATTCAAATTGATTCAGTTTAGATATCTCGTCTATATCTGGATACTGGACTCTGGACTGTAAGTTCGGTCTTTCGATCCAAAAACCAACAAATTGAGGTTTATTGTCAGATCAAAGGACCACAAATTAAAATTAAGTCACCCACATTTTTATTTGCCGGTCGATAGCAACAATTTATTGTATATCTTTATCTATTTAATTTCGTGGTACGGTGTGTGGACTTTAGCCTGGGTGGTCGGTATAACAAAATGGTGAAAAATCGACCTCAACTCTGAGCTACATCAATAAATCATGATTCTTTCCCTCCTGCTTCTTTTTAATCCTGCACCAGATTCTCAGCAGCGCCTCGGGCTGTCCTTTAAACTGTTTGATTTTATTTCCGACTTCAAACAACTTTTTGGATTTATGTTTATTTTTAAATTGACACGGCTAATCAATATTACAGTCAACAGTGGATATGTTTTGGAGTGTTTTTCTGTCGAATATTTAATTCATGCAGAAAACAAAATAAAATATTAATATTATATTAATACTTCATCAACAATTTTCATTGATATTTTCCTCCTACTCAAAACAATCATAACCGTTCACAATCAAACGTAGTCACCACACCGTAGGAAAAAGTCGGCCAAGTGCGAGTCGGGCTCGCGCACGAAGGGTTCCGTACCATTATCTTTAAAAATGGAAAAAAAAAACACGTTTGTTGTATGGGAGCCCCCTTAAATATTTGTTTTATTTTAATTTAATTATTTATTTTTAAAGTGAATATATTATAACTAAATATTCTGTGAATATTTCAAGCGTCTACCTGTTGCCGTTATCAATATCGAGCAAAAACGAGCAAAAAAATCACGTTTGTTCTATGGGAGTCCTCTTTAATTTTTATTTTATTCTGTTTTTTAGTATTTGTTGTTATAGCGACAACAGAAATACATCATCTGTGAAAATTTAAACTGTCTAACTATCACGGTTCATGAGATACAGCCTGGTGACAGACGGACAGACATACGGCGTGGGCGGAGGCTTAGTGATAGGGTACCCGTTTTACCCTTTTTACGTTTTTACCTCCCGTTTTACGGAACCCTAGAAAACGGCCACCGGAATAAAAATAAAATAGAGTAAAAACTATTTCCTGTCGCCAATTGGCAGCGAATATTAAAAGCAAAGTTTATGCTCAAAGGTAATTAAAAGTGAGGAAGTACACTTTATTTTCTAAGGTCTGTGTTGAACTTAAACACAGAAAATATAAGTTCTCAGAACCCTCTCGATATTGTCTCTGAAGTCTTTGAACCGACTTTGTATTTGTGCTTCAATTAACTTATTCATCGACAAAATGGGTACTTCACTCGATGATATTGCGCTCACGAGACTTTAATTATTTTCAATATTAACTGGGACCGAGATCAGTGTAAGTTACTGCATCTCAGTTTAATTGTCTCTAGTGTGTTACCAATTGACTTTAC
Source organism: Tiliacea citrago (assembly GCA_963921375.1). Lineage (NCBI taxonomy): Eukaryota > Metazoa > Arthropoda > Insecta > Lepidoptera > Noctuidae > Tiliacea > Tiliacea citrago. Next base: position 13,221,527 of record OY992786.1, on the reverse strand, counting down.
ACCTCTTGTTAATTTGTCTGTATCACGTAACTGTGGAATGGCATGATACTTATAAATTCTTCCTTTTGTAATCACTTTGTCAAAAAGGCCCGCCGAACGGGAAGTGGAAACCACTTCTTTCAGACAAAGGACTATGGACTATAACTAGGCTATGTTGTTTAGCGACAGAAATATGTATTTACTTATTTCTGTCAGTAAAAACCGGCTGTTACCGGGTGCTAGTTCATCCCTGTGCGAGCTTTTTCTCAATAGGCAATAATCTACTACAGTGCTTCTATTTTCTTAATATGTCTAGGCAATCATCACAGTTCCGACTTTAGCAGCTTTCCTTCCATTTTTAAAATAAATTACATACCTAATAAGTAAAAAGACTTGTATACTTCCATGAGAGCGTCCGGCCTGCACCAAGGGCAACTGATAGAAATCCGACGACTGCCGAAACTCGAAGTTTCCCGAGAGACATTAAGAATAGAATACTGTACATACTTTAGTAATTAGTAACACAATTATTGTTTCCGCAGAATTCGGCTTAGGATAAAATATAGCTAGCACTGTTCTAATTACACTCGCTCCATTTGTGGAAATGTTTGTTATTCCATTTCTCCTTTTTCAAAACAAATGATAATATTAGAATGCAATGGCAATATACATACACACACATACATACACACACACAATACACACATACACACACACACTCAAAAACATGTACACACACAACACATACAATACACACTCACACATACTTTTACATATGATATAGGTGTATCTATTCATACACGAAATCTCTTAAGGGGTTGTACTCATCATTATGAACAATTTTTACTATGGGACCAACGTTGAAAACGCGAAAAAAAAATCAGGTGTTGCCTACGTTTTGACGAGTTAAGCGAACATAAATGTAGCGAACAGCTGATTTTGACCTTGAATGACCCCTTAAGAGATTTTGTGTATGAATAGATACACCTTATATAAGGTTGGTTTCAGTGGTTGATTAACTGCAGCCTATTGAGAAAATAAAATAGTACCTATTTATGTATTATTTAAATACTCTGTCCAAAAATCTCAAAATCTCTCTGTGTAATATAATATAATAATTAAAATCACATTCACTGTTACTAAACTCCGCCGTTTTATTATCTCTCGTTGCTACCACACGTTGCTAACGCTTTTTTCTTCGTAAAAGGCGCTATCACACAGGAGCATCTTGAATAAGCCACTCAAACAGCACACGTGACAAAGCGGTTACCGCTGTTTCCCCGTGTAATGCTGCAGCCTGCGGTTATAGTAACGTTTTGTATAATGAGGTTGCAGCATGAGGTTGCTACCTAGCTATTACGATCGTTAAACTGATGTTAGTGTACGTATGTGGGTTCAAAGCTAACTTTGTCGACACTTGGAATTGAGTTTATCTTGTGGGCTAAGCTTGGCGTTTCAGTGTCGTAGTTACGTACGTTCGAAGTCAGGTAAGCGTGCAGCGATGTGGAATTAATTAATATGCTCGTCAAATATTATGACAAAGTTACGTGTCCTTAATTGGTGCGGTCCTGAAATTAATTGTTAGAATTTATGAAGTGTCAATCCTAGATATTCGATTTGGTACTTCAATTAAAGCTCCGTAAACATTATTATCGATACAAGCGAAATATTGCTGTAATTATAATATTTGTCAATGTCCATGAATGAATACAACGGAAATAATAGTATTTACCTAAGCACCTATAGCGACACGAAGGTACTCTACTTTCGAGCAAAATAATGCAAATGATTACGGAAGGAAATATAACTACCTTGCTATATTACTACCAAGCATGTTTTCAACAACATGTAGCCTCGCCCATTATTACCATTTTTAGGGTTCCGTACCCAAAGGGTAAAACGGGAACCCTATTACTAAGGCTCCACCGTCTGTCTGTCTGTCTGTCTATCTGTCTGTCACCAGGCTGTATCTCATGAACCGTGATAGTTAGAAAGTTGAAATTTTCACAGATGATGTATTTCTGTTGCCGCTATAACAAAAAATAGAATAAAATAAATATTTAAGGGGGCTCCCATACAACAAACGTGATTTTTTTTGCTTGTTTTTCTCGATATTGATAATGGTAACAGGTAGACGCTTGAAATGTTCACAGAATATTTAGTTATATATGCACTTTAAAAATGAATAAATAAATTAAAATAAAACAATTATTTTAAAGGGGGCTCCCATACAAAAAACGTGATTATTTGCCATTTTTAGGGATAATGGTACGGAACCCTTCGTGCGCGAGTCCGACTCGCACTTGGCCGGTTTTTTTTTAATATTGCTCGTTTAATAGTAGGTACTACCTACTTATAGGATAAATTTGAATAGGTATTTCCTTTTTATGGTTCCGTACCCAAAGAGTAAAACGGGAACCCTATTACTAAGGCTCCGCCGTCTGTCTGTCTGTCTATCCGTCTGTCACCAGGCTTTATCTCATGAACCGTGATAGTTAGACAGTTGAAATTTTCACAGATGATGTATTTCTGTTGCCGCTATAACAACAAATACAAAAAAACAGAATAAAATAAATATTTAAGGGGGCTCTCATACAACAAACCTGATTTTTTTGCTCGTTTTTGCTCGATATTGACAACGGCAACAGGTAGACGCTTGAAATATTCACAGAATATTTAGTTATATATTCACTTTAAAAATAAATAATTAAATTAAAATAAAACGAATATTTAAGGGGGCTCCCATACAACAAACGTGTTTTTTTTTGCCATTTTTATAGATAATGGTAGGGAACCCTTCGTGCGCGAGTCCGACTCGCACTTGGCCGGTTTTTAAGTTTGAGTGAGTTTAAATAAAGGCATTGATCAACTAAGTCCATGGTCACAAAATTCGCGCGCAATTTTAGAAAAAGTTAAAACATTTTTTATAAAAGTCCCTAATTTAATAAAGAAAAAGAAAGCCTGAAACTAGTCGTACTTTTCAAATAACATGGCATGCATGTTATTTGAAAAGTACGACTTACCAACGCAATAAATAATCATAAACATGAATGATTTTCACTAAAGTTCCCATAAAACATTGTTATAGGATCCCTATAAATCAGTGTTATAAGGTAGCCGTATGAAACATCTTTCCTGACATCATCACGCTTGGCGGGTAACTTGGTGATCTGCCCTAACGTTATTAGATCACAGGCCAGCGCCACTGCCCGCTGAGCCGGCTTAACCTCTTCTCAGAAGTGACAGCCTATTCCCATGAACATGAACTACATCGGAGATCAAACTCGGATCAGTAATTTGTTGATATTTTACTTATTTTTATTTTTACTAAAATCATTGATATGATAGAAATTCCTAGATACACATCAAAAACGTCCACGAAATAGAACGCAATCTGCTTTTATTTCAATTTCCGATGTTGTTAAAAAACCGCTTCATGGGTGGTTTTATATTCATGATCTGAATATATGCACCATTTTAATAATGATGAAACAGATCAGTGGTCTTTGGTGATGACAATAAACTAAACTTCGTATATCTATCGACGTTCACAGTCTGCATACAAAAAATCAATCAAATATAATTATGCAAAAGTTTAGTCACTAGGTATAGCTATTCAAAGACTGGCAAAACCCTTCTGGTCGTCAATCACTACTATTAATTAAGTTTATTTGGAAAAATCTGTTTTTTGGTTAGGATTTATTTGTTACTTTCAAAATACTCTTATTACGCATTAGTATTATCAGTGTTTTCATTTACTGCCTCGTTGGTCTAGTGGACGCAAGCGCTTCGATTCCCAGGTCGGGCAAAGTGTTATTGGGATTTTCATTAGGAATTTCTCAGTAGCAGCCCGGAGTCTGGATTTGTGCCCGGTTGATGGCAATATAGGCTCGCCCCCTATTATATGGGACTTAGACATATCTGGCGAAATGTGGGTGTACTATAGGTACACCTCTGCCTAACCCTTCGGGGATTACAGGCGTGATGTTGTGTGATGATAGATCGGACGAAATTTAAGAGACTGCAACTATTAGCGTTTGCGTATTGCAGTTGCGGTTATTTTTCGTGTGAAGAACATACAGTGGAAGTTTTCGCGTCACGTGAAGCCTAGCCATGACAAAAAACACTATTAAAAAAAACTTATTCTTTTTATGCTTACATTTCGCTATGATGATGAAAATATCTAGTGAATAAGAAAGCTTTTACTGTGCAAACATGCATTGCAATTTAATGAATAATATTCGTATTGCTAGAACAGCCAAGTTGGCATTTATCTCATAACCTGTACCCTAATTGTGTAACGCAGTTTGAAGCGGCATCAGAATGATTTTGAAGTATATTGCGAATACATTGCTTCATAAATGTTAGAAAAAATTGTCTGCTCAACAACGTAAATAACGCAATGAATGTTGTCGAACTGTCAAATTGAAACCGATTCCTACTGATAGTGTGTTACGAAATTAGCCCTCTGTTGCGTGATTCAAGTATTTGGTGTAGCATTCTCATCGTGTTACTATTAATAACTTTTACAGACACCTATATCAATGATCTAAAACAACAATATCATGTTGTGTGGGAGTTTCTAATTGTTCTTGCTTAACTAAACCCATTGTCCAGCACCATATTGTCATCATAGTTGTTCGCATGCTTACCACAAAGAAAGACGCCAAAGTATTGTTTTAATTCGGCGACATTTGGAAGTGCCCCCAAAAACTTTCCCAGGAATATATTTTTGTCTTTTTTCTCAGGATGATTACTGTAACAAAGAATGTTAGTAGCATGTTAAACAGATGTTGCTTATAGTATTATTAACGATCTATGTGATTAGGAAGGCGATTGAATGGAATATTATATACACGTACAAGTACTTACTCACGTTTTGGCGGAACCAAGATCGAAGGTGGTTACATTAGTCGCTCTTGCATTTTCATTTTTATCTGGAAATAGAAAGGTTTTGAAATTAATACAGGATGGTACAACAATACAATATTGAAGTGCCGAGTGGTTCCGTAATAACCCGCCTGTATTAGTCAGCATCATCTGCCTAGTCTTTCCCCAACTATGTTGGGTCGGCATCCAGTCTAACCGGATGCACCTAAATACCAGTATTTTAGTATGTAGTAGTAGTAACTATTTTAGTATGTATAGTAGTATTAAATACCACTCTATTAGTATGTTTCTTTAAAAGTAGGGGGACGTGGAAAAAAAGTAAGGAAGGCTTTTCAGTTTCACAATTTTCAGGACTTTCATTTCAAGTTTTGTACTAACTACAATAGGATGATCAATAAATTATGCTAAGTTGATTATCGATACAGCCATTGTGAAAAGTTTTCGTTTGGTATTTTTCAGTTTACTATGACAGATTGTAGTAGCTTGATGTGCTGGCGTCTGTACAATTTTGGAAACTATGTTAAATTGTTTTAATACAGATCCCCAAAATTCCGATACTAAGGCCGTTTCTAGCGAACTTAGTTGGGCCTGCAGCTTCATTTTTAACCGAAACTTTTTTGGTTGGCGGAGTCACTTTTTATAGCTTCAAGAGCCGCTATTATTTGGCTCCAATCTTTAACAAGCATCGTTCCTCGCTGATCATCGCGTATTTGACAAACTTATCACATTTACATTTTCAGGCTTGATCAAAAATGATCGCAGATGTTCTGTAAGTGCTGTTGATGCTGTAAAAAAGTGTTTTGAAGGTCTCCATAACGGCTAGCAACATGTCTTCTACAGACAGAGTGTTTGGCAGAAAGCAAAACAAAGGTATTTCGAAAACGTTTATCTGGTTCTGCATTATCTTGAAGAAATCTTTCATCACAATTACAGAAAGCTGAACTACATGTGTAATATGAGGGCATAATGTACAAAAAAGGCGCACCAAGATGAGCGTGAGGTGCCGCTTCCGGCCATGGCCCTTTTGGCCCAAGGGTAAATAAAATACGTCCATGGGGTGCTAATTTGTAGGTATTTACACACATTGTCACATGATGAAATAAATGCCGGTTGACACCTACATGTTAGTTACTCATATTGATCAATGTGTGTATTCAGTTTCGTTTCTTGGTAGATAATGAAGATGATGGGTAGGTTTTATTTATTATGTTATTGTTCTATTGTGGTCTACCATTGATTAACACCTTATTCAATTCATTTACCATACACCTGTGTTTAAAATGACATTGTTGGAGTATTTACGCAAATACCTACTAACTGAAATTGCTCTAGAATAGCTAGTGTAACACTTATCACAATCAAAAGTGTTTTGACACTTTTAATATTTTTTCACTGACTTGTCATAAGTGTGATAACTGATAACACAGTAAACTTACCCGCCGAAAACACGAAAAAATATTCTTTGCACTTGTAATTTAACCATTTTACAATTCAGTTCACTAACAATTTCATATGGATGTGCACTAAAATCCTATTTAATTTTTCTTCCGTTAGACTGGTCGAAACACACTGACCTGATGCAAATAAAGAAAGAAAGAAAGAAAGAAAAATATTTTATTTGAAACACGCACAAGAAATACAAAAATAGGATTTGAACTAACAATATCCAAAAATAAAATAATCAAGACTTGTGCGATGCCAAAAAGGCTCCTATCTCGGCATAATGCTGCGATACTTAAAACAATGAAGCGACCAATGACGACTGTGCAAGTTAGGTAAATATTAATAAGTCATCTATCAATATACATATATCGAGTTTTGTCAAAAGTAACAAATAACAAAAGGCTACTTATTATAATCAAGTGTAATTTATCTCTAAACGCTGATGACCTAACAACTGCTCTGCCTAACAAAGGATTAAGTAGCTGTAGAACTTATTTCTCTTTACCGCGTAATAAAGTGGCCAATTATGAACCCAATGTAGAAGAACATATCTAGAAAAACTGGCCAAGTGTAAGTAAGGGTTCCGAACCACACACAAATGTCTGTGACAAAAATGAGGTTCCTTGTGTGGGTGGGATTTATAGGATATTCGTAGGTTTGAACTTTTTATTATTTGCCACGGTAGCGACTATAGTTGATAACAAATAAAGTCGCTAGCCAGATGTTTTCTCATAAGAGAACACATCTGGCTAGCTACGATACGCCCTGTTACTGTGACGGACAGATAGAAAGACGGCACAGGCTTAGTAACGTAATGGACCCGACGCGACGTTCCGTTAGCACTCTCTGGGCACGGAATCCTAAAACTAGTGTTTTTCTTGCACACTTGACACGATCAAAAAACTGCAGAAACAATCAAAATAGACCAGTTTATTAGGGTTCAAAATCAAAATCAAATCAAACATTTTTTTATTTCACATAAACCTACATGGGCACTTATGAAACGTCAGAAGCTAGGTGCACGGTTCCAATTGGTCGTTTCCTATTGAGAAGAGTCGGCAAGAAACTCCACGGTTACTCTTTAAAAAAAAAGTGGGCTTTAACAATGTTTCCAAGTTACAGTGTTAATAGGTATGGGAGGACAGTGTAGGCCCGTCAACAAGTATCAACTACTTAACAAAATAGAAGATACCGTACCTCAAAAGGAAAAATCGGAACCCTTATAGGATCACTCGTGTGCCTGTCTTCCGTCTGTCACAACCGATTTGCTCCGAATCTACTGGACCGATTAAAAAATATTTTATTTGAAACACGCACAAGAAATACAAAAATAGGATTTGAACTAACAATATCCAAAAATAAAATAATCAAGACTTGTGCGATGCCAAAAAGGCTCCTATCTCGGCATAATGCTGCGATACTTAAAACAATGAAGCGACCAATGACGACTGTGCAAGTTAGGTAAATATTAATAAGTCATCTATCAATATACATATATCGAGTTTTGTCAAAAGTAACAAATAACAAAAGGCTACTTATTATAATCAAGTGTAATTTATCTCTAAACGCTGATGACCTAACAACTGCTCTGCCTAACAAAGGATTAAGTAGCTGTAGAACTTATTTCTCTTTACCGCGTAATAAAGTGGCCAATTATGAACCCAATGTAGAAGAACATATCTAGAAAAACTGGCCAAGTGTAAGTAAGGGTTCCGAACCACACACAAATGTCTGTGACAAAAATGAGGTTCCTTGTGTGGGTGGGATTTATAGGATATTCGTAGGTTTGAACTTTTTATTATTTGCCACGGTAGCGACTATAGTTGATAACAAATAAAGTCGCTAGCCAGATGTTTTCTCATAAGAGAACACATCTGGCTAGCTACGATACGCCCTGTTACTGTGACGGACAGATAGAAAGACGGCACAGGCTTAGTAACGTAATGGACCCGACGCGACGTTCCGTTAGCACTCTCTGGGCACGGAATCCTAAAACTAGTGTTTTTCTTGCACACTTGACACGATCAAAAAACTGCAGAAACAATCAAAATAGACCAGTTTATTAGGGTTCAAAATCAAAATCAAATCAAACATTTTTTTATTTCACATAAACCTACATGGGCACTTATGAAACGTCAGAAGCTAGGTGCACGGTTCCAATTGGTCGTTTCCTATTGAGAAGAGTCGGCAAGAAACTCCACGGTTACTCTTTAAAAAAAAAGTGGGCTTTAACAATGTTTCCAAGTTACAGTGTTAATAGGTATGGGAGGACAGTGTAGGCCCGTCAACAAGTATCAACTACTTAACAAAATAGAAGATACCGTACCTCAAAAGGAAAAATCGGAACCCTTATAGGATCACTCGTGTGCCTGTCTTCCGTCTGTCACAACCGATTTGCTCCGAATCTACTGGACCGATTAAGTTAAAATTTGGTATACATATGGACTTCTGTGACCCAAACACGGACATGCAACGTAAATAAATGAATTTTGAACATGAGGGTCACTTTTGGGGGGCAAATTAGAAAATTTTAAAAATAGTTTTGTAAACGGTACCCTGCGACTTATCAAATAAAAGGGCTCGTGGTAAGGATTTGCGATATATTCTTTCTATAATTTTGAAATAAATACTTTTAAAATTATTTACGAAAATAGATGAAAACTGACCATTGGGGCACCCCTTATCACTGAAACTAATGAGACTAAAATTTTGAAAAAAAAAATACAGAAAATAATTATTTACTTATAGGTTACAGGAAAACCTATGAGAAGTCTATGATCTTAAAATAACATGGTAAATCGCTCAATATTGTGCGTACAAACTTACATTTGCAGTTGGAATGTATGAGTGAACATGACTATAATGTTAAGTTTGTTCTTAGGATAATTAATCCTGTTTACGGAACCCTTAATTGTACGTGGTCCGACACGCACTAGGCCGGTATTTATTTATTAGTCACGTTTTTTTATTTCATACTAATTTATTTCTTAAATACAAGTTTTGATTTTGAACGACGTTGGCATTTTCATCAAACAGGTTTTTCCCCTATCTGTTTCGAGTTCTAAATACAGCTGTTACAATGTTATAAATATAATGAAGGTAAGCAAGTAAATAAATGGCTGAGGGCAACATTTCTATTAGAAAGTGCACTTGAAGTTTTATTTCTCTTTTTTTTAAAAGTAAATATTTGTTGAACTTTTATCAGAGTACCTAATGATTAGCGGAATGGCGAACTGTGGGTTTAGACTTGCGTAAACCTTCGGGGATTCCAGGCGTGATTTTATATTGTGTGTAATTATTAGCTGTTTGGATGTTTTCACATTTTTGGAGAAATAATGACCTTTTGCAAAAACCAAATGGCATGGAGTCGTATGAATCTAAATTACGTAACCTATGAGCACATCAAACGGAGTAAGTAACGTAATTTAAAAAACGTAAAACAAATTAATTTTGTTTACTTATTTCCAAAAACTCTAACAAAAGTCGTTATGCGGGACGAGTGTTATGGCCAGTTAAAAGCATTGTAAATGATATTATTAACTTTGTCGAGTCGAGGTGTCGACGAGAAAAGTTTAAAATTAATGTTAAAGGTCGCAAGAAATGTATATTGGAGTATTATCATTATTTAGGCTGTTAAATGAATGACATAGAAACGGGAATGGCATTTATGATTATGAGTAGGTATCGTGTGTCATGACTAACTTTAATATGAGCGCGCATAAAAGAGAATAGCCAGCCGTCATAATGAACACGAAGCTATTAAATATATCCTCTATTGTCAGAGGAATGTAAACGTGTTAATATGTATAATGTAGCTTGTGTTTAAATACCTTTTTTGTGTTGATGTCATTAATTTAATTCGTTGTTGCTCTGGACCATAATGTAATGATCTAAATCAGTGGTTCTCAAACTTTTTTGGACACGGAACCCTTTTCGAAAACGAAATATTTGACGGAGCCCTAAAGTAATCAAAAATGGTTTTATGTGTATTCTTCATTAATAATCATATTACTTGACATTAAAATTTACATATTTTTTTACTTTTGTTGATATATTTAGATTGATATTATGTTTCTCAGGTACCAGAGTAAAATAAAATATAGTAGGTAGACACTCCTTTAGTATTTTTTTTTTATTCTGACTAGTATTTTTGCGGAGCCCTAGGGTTCCGCGGAACAAACTTTGAGTATGGCTGCTCTATCCCATTGTGAAATTTATTTAACTACGTGAGTACATGGATTAATTTATATGTGAAATATATAAAGGCTCGTGCAGACCGGCGCGACTTGGCGCGCGACGCGACACCGGTAGAACAATTTCCATGAAAAAAAACCGGTCAAGAGCGAGTCAGCCTCGCGCACCGAGGGTTCCGTACGTATAAATGATGTTGATGATTTCTGAAAAACTGTGGTATTTAGAGACATCGTTTTATTTTTCCTGTAATCTTTACATAAACTTCTATCACATAGAATAATTTCAGATCTTTCTTTGACGCTATTTTTTTTTTTACATTTTTCATCAAAAGTTGAAAACTAAGATGCCTAAAAAAAAAATGTTTGAGAATGTGTAAGCAGCGCTCTTTCATATGATACCCGACATGCCCTAGTAGACTCCATTCGAAATTTTAAGACCCCCTTTCAGGCCCTGTAGCAAATAAAAAAAAAAAAAATTTAATTTCTTTCTTGTTTGCAAAATGGTTGGGTAAACGTCATCTAAAATTATTCCAAATTTCAAGTTGATAGCATTAGTAGTTCTTGAGATACCGACAGACAGACTTAGTCTCACCATAAGGGTTCCTTTTTACCATTTTTGTACGGAACCCTAATTAATGGAAATTGTTCTACTGGTGTCGCGTCGCGCGACAAGTTGCGCCGGCTCCGGTCTGTACACTTTATTTAATTCGTATAGGTATTTCTCTACTATTCTTTTTAGTATTGCAAGTAAGAGACAATTGATAAATATACAGTGTTTAATAATATAAATCTACTATTCTATGACACTCGATTGAAATAAGAACAATGGAGATATATTCAAAATAAAACCTCATTGTAGTTTGTAACGAACACATCTGGACGCTACTGAAATATGCAAGGTATGGGACATTTGATTGGAATTAATAATGATTTTTTGTTATTGAAGACACCGTGTTGCTTTATCGGCAAATAGTAGACACGTGTTCTGCTTTGAGTTGAAGCTATTAAGACAGTACAATGAATAAACCCCCTTTTTTGGCTTCGCCGCACTCGGGTAAAAAGATATAGCGGTAATGTAAGTGAAATTAATTTAGAAAATTGATTACGAACAGACATAAGTTCAGTTCAAATCACTACTATCATTCTTTGGCAGTTGCATGAAATGGCTATAACACGGAAAATTTAAGAAGGGCGTCAACTTGTTTAACAATTCATTGTCCTAACCGTACTACAGAGACAGATGTATCTAAGTACGGTACATCCTGACGCATGATTCCGGGCAACTAGAACTTCTTTCTACACTATATAAAATATTGTTCTAGTATCCGACTGCAAGATAATGCACAGCCTAAACCACTAAAGAAGACAGAAATACGAAAGTAAGGGGTTGTACATACATACATAAACTCACGCCTTCTTCCCATGGGGGTAGGCAGAAGCTACAGAACGCCACCTGCTACAATCCTTACATCATTATGCTTCGTTTACGTTCATACATCACAGGAAATTGCGTAACAGACTATCAGTAGCAATGGGTTTCATTTTGCGGGTAAAGAGTATTCTATTCTATTGCGTTATTTACGTTGTTGAGTAGACACATTTTTTGAACATATGAAGCAATGGATTAGCAATATAGGTACTTCAAAATGGTCTCGCCGGTTGCGAGTACCTACTCCGCACCTGGGGGCCTACTCCAGAGCGCTAAACCGAAGTAACGGCCGAATGTTCGGCCGATTCATAACTTCCATAGTTTCTTTTTTTGACTTTGAGTCCTTATCCGACTTCAAGTCACAGTTTTGACTTTGGCTTATCTCTTCGACTGTCTTTCTTTTTTTTTTCGCCGTACTCAGCCATAGTTAGCCGTAGTAATGAAACGACCGAACATTCAGCCGATACTTCGGATTTATCTTCAGAGTAGACCCCCCCTGACCTTTCGGAAGCACGAGGTTGAGTTTGTAGCCGGAATAAAAGATTTCCAAAATCCTTGAGATGCAAAAGTTGCGAGAACCAGCTAGTTTATAAAAAAAACGGTCAAGAGCGAGTCGGACTCGTGCACCGAGGGTTCCGTACGTATATAATGATGTTGATGATTTCTGAAAAACTGTGCTATTTAGAGACATCGTTTTATTTTTCCTGTAATCTTTACATAAAGTTTTATCACACTAGAATAATTTCAGATTTTTCTATCAGCAAACTTTGGAGATAAGAGGGGGGGGGGGGGGAGGTTTACATTTTTTCATCAAAAGTCGAAAACTGAATGTGCAAACAGCGTTCTTTCATATGATACCCCACATGCCCTAGTAGAATCCATTCAAATTATTCCCCCTTTCAGGCCCTGTTGCAAATAAAAATATATTTTTTAAAATTTCTTTCTTGTTTGCAAAATAATTGGGTAAACGTCATCTAAAACTATTCCAAATTTCAAGTTGATAGCATTAGTAGTTCTTGAGATATCCAGGTGTGACAGACAGACTTAGTCTCACCATAAGGGTTCCTTTTTACCATTTTGGTCCGGTACCCTAAAAAAGAATACATGAGAGTTTCATGACAAAAGGACCAGTGTGTCGCGTCTCGAAGGCGGGACCACGTAGTTCGCAGTATGATCATATCTTTTTGGATCTAACAATCTTTTCGGTGGTTCCGGTAAAATAAATTGAGAACTATATTTCATAGTAAGAATATGTTATGAATTTTAATACTTAACAAGTGATATCTATGGACTTTGAATGCCTTTTAACGTATTAGTCGTATAGAAGTGTAAACTTTATTTGGTGAATCTAATTCATTTGACAACATAATCATTTACTCCCGTGTTATGAAAACGACATGAATTTAATGCAGAACCTAAGATTTTTTTTGTATAATATCTATGCCTGCCTAGCCTTTTCCCAACTATTTTGGGGTCGGCTTCCAGTCTAACCGGATGCAGCTGAATACCAGTATTTTAGATGGAGTGACTACCTATCTGACCTCCACAACCCAGTAACTGGGTAATACGATACCCCTTGATAAGACTGGTTGTCAGACTTACGGGCTTCTGACGACCCGTAACGACTGTCAAAGATCCACGAATGACAGCCGGGACCTACGGCTTATCGTGCTTTCCGAGGCACGGCGGAGTCTCGGTATGTAAAGATGGTCACCCATCCACGGACCAACCCCGGCAAGCGTAGCTTAACCTGATGGATCGACCTGTGCGGCTGTTATTACTTAGGCACGAGCTCGTCCTTCAAAAGTTAATTCGGAAATAGAATCTCAATGCAATCTGTCAATTGACATTAGCTGCCTATTTTTATTTATCAGTTATATTTCGGCCACCGAGAGAATGCGCTCCTGACATCTGTCAGCTGGACACGATTAGGAACTAATAAGTGAGCGTGACAGCTATACGGCTTACACTCGCGCCAGGTCTTTGTGCTATCATTGTGTTATTGTAGTGTGCATGTATTTTGCGACCAACTGTTGGATGCAATTTTTTCGACGAGTTCACAGCTTTGACTGTCTATCTAGACAAGATATTTATATATTTATGCTGGACATAGGCCTCCAATTTCACGCCATAGATATGGGTAATAATGATTGGTATGTATTTAACGCGGCGAAAAATTGATCTGAATTTGGGATTAAAAAATAAATAAAGCCGATAGCAAAAATAGTAGGTTGGCAGCTACAGCGAAGGATAATTTTAAGTAGGAAGTAGCAGCTTAATAATCAGTTGTTAGCAGTGATTTAATTTAAACTGGCATCGAGTTTTTGTTTTGGTAACTGGCGCACGACGGCCGCTGCCGCGGCACGCTCGCTTCACTCGCTTGCCTTCGCGCGTTAATGGTCACTGTTCTAACCTATCCTAATCCAAATGATTCATTCATTAATGATTCATTGTGTTGTATTATTAGCATTATACTGTGGGTCAGCGGCGAGGTGTCAATTTTTGTATGAGAGAAGCCGAAGCGAAGCGATATGTCGTCAAGTAGCAGAACCAAAAAGACGCATCACTACACAAACAAAACTTTTTTGTTTGTGTCAATTCAAAGCTAATAAAAATAGGCATTTTTGTTGTTTGAATGTTATAGTGAACTAAATACCCGTAATGTACCTATATTTTTTGGCAATAGTAGACATTATTGACTGTGTCATTTTTCAATAGCGGTAGAGTTGTTGATGCAAACCTCCGAAGGGAAGCCGGTAGGAATCGTGTTATATGGTCCTTTCGCCACTGCTGTGGGTAGTACTATATTGACTGTGTGAATTAAATAAAAAAGATACATAACCTTTGTTGATATAGATTTAAAAATAATATTTAGTCGCTGCCAAGTTATTATTTTAGTAGCAAATGGTTAGTCGCTCTTTTTTAAGTTATAAGTCGCCTGGAAAATTATTAGCCACAATGATATTGTTATATGGGTAAATCTGTGAATATAATTTTTGCGTAAAATAATTCACACAACATCACATCTGCATTTCCCAAACGGTTAAGCAGAGATTTACTTTCTTTAGTACACCCACATTTCGACAGTTATATTTAAATCCCATGTAATATAGGGCGAGCCTAGTATATTACCAACGAGACAGTCAAATAAGCTAGATGCTAAAGGTTTTTTAGTAGATTTATAGGTTAAACATATTTCATATCCCAGGTTGGCAAACAAGCCATTGCTTCAGCCTATCTAATGAAAATTGGCTATTACTGTCTGCCACCATGGGGTTTTCACTGCATATTCTAGGTCTACACTGTCCTAAATCTGTTAACACCGTCATTAGAAAACATTGTAAAAGCCAATTATTTTTAAAAGAGTAACCGTGGAGTTTCTTACCGGCTCTTCTCCATAGGAAACGGCCTATTGGAACCGTGCACCTATAGCTTCTGACGTTTCATAAGTGCTCTTGTAGGCGTATGTGTAATAAAATATTTAGTTTTTAGGGTTCCATACCTCTAAAGGAAATAACAGAACCCTTATAGGATCAATCCGTTGTCCGTCTGTTTGTTTTTCAGTCTGTCAAGACCTTTTTTCTCAGGAACGAGTGTTGGTATCAAGTTGAAATTATTATCAAATACGTAGGTCTACGGTCCCTTGGAGTAACTAAAAAAAATCAAGCTTCTAAATCAACGCAATAAAAACATACGGCTACAATAAGCGACATATTTTGATACTCTTAAATATCCCGTTTACCTAGAATCATGAAATTTGGCAAGAAGCAAGGCCTCACAGCAAAAGTAAAGGAAAACCTCCGAAAATCGTTAATTTGTAGTTTTATCACATAAATATATATTTTTTTTTGCTATTAGGTGCACACTCACATTAGCAGTTGGAGAATTGACCGTGACTACAATGTTAAGTTTGTTTTTGGGATAAATTCATCCCAACTACGGAACCCTTCATTGTGCGTGGTTTGACACGCACTTAGCCGGTTTTTTTTATTGCGAACCTTTGAGACACAGTTATAGAAACTACACGTGCCAATTAAGACTTTAGTTGCCGATGACGTCAAATAATCTTGAAGTGGGATGATTCCAACTAGTCTTCGTTATCATTCGCCACTCATCGAACTCTTTTGTTCCGCGATAATGACACTTGAGACGGGGTAAAACATCATTAACAAAGGCATTGTTTTGGATACGTTGACATCATTAATTGATTTAGAAAAAAAAAAGAGTTATTGGGATTAATCACTTAGAAACAAATGTCAATAAAATTGATATGTTCAAAAATTTACATATTTTTAACTGACAGCGTTCCGAAATATGCTCGTCAATTAGAGTTAATGATTTGACCTTGTCCAGAAACAGCGAATTCGCCGCGAAACGTTTCGCACGAATTCATTCGCGCGTTAGCGAGATACTAGGCGCCAGTACTTTGCGTCCACAAGCATCGCGCGAGTTCAAAATACGCGCGTAAATCGCGAGCACTTCGCCAGACTCTCGACTCGCGCTTGATTCGCGCGTATTGCGCGCGAGTCGAGATACTAGAGACGCCTTGTTGCGTCCAGTTAACGCGCGAACTCCAGAGCGAGTGCACGTATCAACGGAAATGAAGCGACAAAATTTTGATACGGAAATGTTTATAGATGAAGTAGAAACTTGCGTTGGTACGCTCCTTCTGGACGCAACGGTCGCGCGTAATTCGCGATAGAGAATCGCGGCGAATTCGCCCTTTCTGGACAAGCTCTAACCCTCTTTATCTATAAAATGATTTGCTGTTCGTTGGTAAGCGTAGCACTAGAGAACGGCAGGACCGATTTGGAAAGAAAAATTGGAATAGTGTTCCGGATAATTTTCAAATTTGAGAAAATATTTACGTCCTTTTTCGATTGAATTTTTGTATGAACTATGTTGAAATTTGAACAGAATAACGTCTGTTCGGTCAGCTAGTTTTGTTTGTTTATAAGTGTCAATAGTGTCATCTTTGAATAAAATAAAGAATTAATAAACTCGACTCACTAGAGAGATGGCCACAAGGGGATTTTTTTATGTGCTTTCCATAACTCGGGACCCTGGGGTCCTGGACGTTTAGGAGGTGTAAGAAACAAACGAAGGGGCCAAAACCAACTCGAAGCGACCCGTGCGATGTTTCTAATAAAATGAGGCACCAACCGACGATTATCCCTGTTCGCAGTTTAATGTGCAATAGTGGTGGATTATTAACCATTAAGTGTTCGTGAACCTGCATTAGTGTAGGCAAATGAAACAAAACAGTGCAACATCACTTTAAGTTCTCTCAAGAAATCCGCGCGAGGTTTCAGTAAAGTGCCACCCACGTCTTTACTGAAACTCAAGGGGAGCGGGGCGGGATATCATCTATCATGCATTGAATGGAGTTCATTTCATAATTTGTACTTGTTACCTAATTTTACATGACACTAGCTAAATGCATAAACCGTGCGAAGCCAAAAAAAAAAAATGAATGTGAAATAGGTAAATCAACATAGCCCAAACCATAGATGTATTGAGATTTTAATACGTGAATATCAGCTGCTTATCAACTCTCGGGCATAACAACAGAAGCAAAACCGTTTCTGTTTTGTGTAGTTAGGTACCATAGCTACAATGTGAACTACTACTTACACCTGTAACTTGGCAATAGGAATTACTACGCTTTTGTACACTAATATTTGTTGAGCTGAATGGTGCTAATTCATGCTCATGTTCGTGAATGGGCGCCATCAGTATGGACTGGTCATCTCTTAGCGGATGGCCGCTTAAGTATTTTAATTTAATTTTTGAATAGTTTTTTTTTTTTAATTATTACGGACGCTTTTGACGTTTTGCATCGTTCTCACATGTATAATTTCAACATGAATGATGTAACCATATGTTAGTTTAAAAGAGTGTCTGTGGAGTTTCTTGCCCGTTCTTCTCCATAGGTAAGAAGCTGGGAAGCTTGAGGGCTGGGTGGGAAGCTTTGGAATGGGCAACTAGCTTCATCTTTATGACTGACCGACTCCTTGACAGTTCAAAAGTGCCTATAAAAGGTTTAATTGAAATAAATGCTTTGAGTTTGAGTTTATTATAAAGAGGCAAAGTTTGTTACTTTGGATGTAAGAGGTAATCTCCGAAACTACTAATCCGATTTCAAAAATTCTTTCACTAATAGAAAAATACACTCAATAGCGTAGTTTTCTATCATCATCATCATCATCATCTGCCTAGCCTTTTCCCAACTATTTTGGGGTCGGCTTCAGTTTTCGGCCGTAGTTTTCTATCAGTGGAAGAATTTTTTAAGTCGGCAATCTGATTGCCATAGGATATGTCTTATGTTAAAAAAGACAAGTGCTTGTCAGACCACGCACAATGAAGGGTTCCGTAGTTGGGATGAATTTGTCCTAAGAACAAACTTAACATTGTAGCTGAAAAACATGTTACTTGTTGAATGTATGGAACATTCCAATTGCAAATGTAAGTTTGTACGCACAGTTTTGAGTGATTTACCATGCTATTTTAAAACCATAGATTTCTTATAGGTTTCCTGTAATCATAAGCCTATAATAATATAAGTATAGAACTATTTTCTGTATTTTTTTCAAAATTTGGTTTGGACATAAATTGGGGGGAATGGTCAATTTTCATCTATTTTCCCTAATAAATATAAAACTAAATATTGTAAAATTATAAAAAAAAATATGTATTAGAAAATACTCTTATCAAGCCCTTTCATTTGATATGTCACACGGTAGTTTGCAAAACAATTTTTTTTTCAAAAGTGAACCCTATATTCAAAATTCATTTATTTACGATATACGTTCATATTTGGGTCACAAAAATTAACATAATATGTACCCAATTTCAACTTAATCGGTTCCGTAGATACAAAGCAAATTGGCTGTGACAGACGGACAGACAGCCTAGACAGACACACGAGTGATCTTTTAAGGATTCCGTTTTTTCCTTTGAGGTATGGAACCCTAAAAGCGGCAGAATATAGAAATTTATGCAAGGTGCATGATTTATTCGTTAATGCAGCCAACAATCTCTGGAAACAGCTAGTTTTAATCAGTATATACTGATTAAAGCTGGCTATATTCAGAGATTGTGTATGAGCTGAATTCAATTATAATAATTAAGTACCGCTCGTAGGGAGGATCTACAGACCAATGTTGCTGGCTATTAAAACAAAATCATTGGGCTGAATTGGATATATGTAATTATGTATTTGAGCAACAGCAGACATTAAATATACGGACCGAATTATTATAATAATCGCTACTAGTTTCCTGTTATTTTTGGTAAAATTAATAATTCACTCTCGTCAATAAGGATATTGCAGCAGTAGTATGTGTTAAAGTCGGTACTATATTTTTTTTGGGTCAAACACTTTTTTTGAATCGGTCGAAGATTGTCACCAAATAATGCAAGGAGAACAAAAAATATGTCAAAAAAATAAATAGACTTACCAACATCACAGCTATTGGCGGTCATCTTCCGTGAGACTGGGCACAACTCAACAGACAGTTTTCTTTCACGTAATTAATTCTTATTTATTACTAATTGAAAAACTCACTGAACTTGAACGCGAGTCAGCGTGCGCACATAGTTTATGTTAAAAGCACAACGGACACTTTACTCGAGTGTCGGAAAGCGACCGAGGAACCCGTGTGATCTCGTTTAGCGTCCCTCTAATAATACTATACGCCGCATGCGCACTGCGTTCAATTGCCATAATAGAAAATACATTAATCACTGAACGTCGAAATATGTCGATGCTACAAGTATGAGCCGCACAATCGCCACAGTTTGAAAATAAGGCAGTAACAATTATTCAACAAGAATCGTGTGCAAGACGCGGGTGACGAACCTTCGACGTCATCACTCTATAGGCTTCCATATCGGAACAATAAATACGTACTTACTTTTTCACAATTTTTTGGTTTGTAACAATGGTAGTTGTTTCCTTTTTATAGGCAATCCATTTTATTTTAATAGTAAAAGGTAGTCATGAAGTTTTATTTTTCATTGCCACTGTACAACATTGTGCAATTTATTTACTTTTAATTAATAAAATCTGAAAAATATTTTTTTTTTTGTGTACCTTCCTTATACGTAAAGTGGGTAGATAGTTTTTTTCTCGTCTATCCAATGATGTGGGGTATTGTTGGATAGGCCGTTTAAAAATATTGAGGGTCTGTGAATACCATTTTTTGATTCAGGGACCCGTTTGCGTAATATTAGACTTTAAGGTGGTAACTTTTGTTAGAGTCAAGTGTCCCCTCCCTGCCAGCTAAATGGTTGATTGAGGTTATTTATTAACTTAAAGTTGCAGTTGGAGAATTGACCGTGACGTATATCGATGTATGTGATGAACATGTTTTTCAACTATAATATTAAGTTTGTTTCTGGGATTCATTCATCCCAACTACGGAACCCTTAATCGTACGTAGTCTGACACGGACTTGGCTGGCTTTTTTAAATATTATTTCCTTGCATCCACTTTTTGGCAAATATGAGGAAAATTTTAATAAACTTTGACAATAATATAATGATAAACTATTTACTTAATGGATTTTTATATTCATCATTTGGCACGGAACATTTCACAATTGCTGAGAGAGCACTTAAAAAATAATGAAATTAAGAGATTTTATCTTGTTACTAGAACGTTGACTTGCCGGACAGTGAATTAAAACAGGGCCGCCATTTCACAGTTCTATTGTTGTATTAGCTAGTATGTTACATAATGAATTAGTTCGAGACCATTCATTATTGCACGGCCCTTTGAGCGACAAACCCATGAAATATTTATACAATATACCTACGCTGTTTAAAAAGACATCAGTGTTATTATTGATACCTGCTTCTAACCGTTCAATTATTTTGTAAGTAGGTATGTTTAATTTTAAAAAACTAACTCATAGGTATCCGATATACCTATTTATTTCATTTAAGAAGTATTTAAATAGATAATAACGTCCTTGTTACAGAAAGATACTCATCCATGTTAGTTCAACCGACTTGGCATTGGCACAAATTCAATAGACTTTTATTTTTAGTTATTCCGAGTCGTTACAAATAAGATTTATGAACGAAATTTTATTAAAATATAAAATAATGATTACAAAGAAATTTCATTTTAGTGTCGTCTAAACTGCCAACCATGCGCTCTAACAAATGATAAAAACCGGCCAAGTGCGTGTCGGGCCACGCACAATGTAGGTTTCCGTAGTGGGGATTAATTTATCCTAGAAAGAAACTTAACATTGTAGTTGAAAAACATGTTCTCACAACTCTGTTTTTACGCACAATATTGTGAAGTTTACCATGTTATTTTAAAATCATAGACTTCTTATAGGTTTTCCTGTAATCTATAAGTAAAAAACTATTTCTTACCTGTATTTCTTTTTTTAATTTTAGGCTCAGTAGTTTCGGCGCTAATGGTTAATTTTCATCTAGTTTCTTAAATATTTTTAAAATCTTTTATTTTAAAATTATAAAAAAATATATTTAAAATCCTTACAACAAGCCCTTTCATAAATGTGTCACACGGTAAGACTTGCAAAACTTTTTTTTAAATTTTCTAATTTGCCCCCAAAAGTGACCCCCTTATAATTCATTTATTTATGTTTGGGGCACAAAAGTTCATATAATGTATCAACAACTTAATCGGTCCAGTAGATTCGGAGCAAATTGGATGTGACAGACGGACAGACAGATAGACAGACAGACAGACATACAGACAGACATACAGACAGACAGACAGACATACAGACACACGAGTAGTCCAATAAGGGTTCCGTTTTTCCCTTTGAAGTACGGAACCTTAAAAACTAGTGTATATTGGCAAAACGTCACGTATTCAAAGCCTGAAGCTATTTGGCCACACAAAACGGGCTATTAACGTCGAAAGTTCCGCATTGATGGCTATATTTTGTTCGTGTCACGCAAAAAAGAAATATGTTTGTGCAGTTGCATCAGCTTGCAATCTCTGTGTTCGTTAGGTGCGCTAGCAAAAGGAAGTCATTCCGGCGGTAAACAATAACGCACGGTCGGAAACGTCTTTCATGCTAGACCGGCTCCGTCGAGTTGGCAAACGGCGAGCCTGTAAAGAGCGGGCAATTTGCGCGGTAACACCCGCCGGATACTGGCTGCTCATTAACTATGAACGCCGTCATCAACGACTCTTCTTCAGCAGAAAAAACGGCGTTTAACAGTAGCACTCTCCACGAGTAAACTGTGCGGTGAGGTGCTTTTGAACGGCCACCGCTACAAAGTGCATATAAATTGCGCTGCAAAATTGAAGCAGAGATATGAAAGGAGTGGTAAACTTTTGAAAGACAGGCCGAGGGCAACCCGCTTTGAAATCTACAGGTCTCTATAACATGCAAAGAGGGTGGTTTACTAGCGAATAGTTGCTATCGCTATGTAGCTGAAAAAGAAACTTGTTAAAATGTCACGAATGTTATGCGTTTACCTAACCTTAGGAATACTGCACACTTGATCATTAAGTTAATTTTATTTTGTTAGGGAATTATTATTAGGAAACATTTATTTGGGTTAGACAGACATGAAACACAGTCATGAAAAAGCTTGACTTTACGTAGGCGTAAAGTCAAGCTTTTTCATGACTGTGTTTTTACACATACCTAACTATCCCTTCAAGAAAAAGAAAGACGGAGAATCGTTTATCTTGGCGATAGTAGACCTCCTTAGCATATTTAACATGCATGAACTCTTTGGTTACAAATGCTCCCCACGTTACCGACAGAGAGCTCGCGGCTAATCAGATCTTCAAATGACGACTTTCTGTGGGCTGCCATTGACTATAAAATACTTATCTCTTCGCTCTATATAAGACTCACTGCAATACAAAGATTTTTTTATATTCTTTGAATGTCGTAAAGCTTGCAGTAATGCCACCGTTGTAATGTTGTAATGATAGACTAAGTTTCAGGACGTGTTTTTAGGTACAATTTGAAATATATTATTATGTTGATAGTTTATATACTTTATGGAATACAGCCTACCTATAAAGTCAAAGACAAATTAATTATTCCAAATAAGCACATGGCACTTTTGAAAGTCAAAATTAACAAAAAACTAGAAATTATTCTAGTCGCCTCTGCCAAAAGGTAGTTTCGTATGGAGAAGAATGGGGAAGAAACTCTAGAAAGAACTTCAGAAAGAAAAAAAATAACAAACAAATGATAAATAATCTTTCGGGAAATACACAAATAAGATTTTTTTCAAAAACTCTTACAACTGGCCCCTAGCTTTAGCTACTTTGAACCATGGAATGCCGGTGGACATACTCTTGCATAGCTCGCTCGCAGACATAGACAGTGTGCATGCATCGTTTCAGGTATGGACAAGAGACTTCTTGTATAAACATCAAATCGAAGAGTGAATCGAGATAGGGGGTGACCCTGTGATTCATTGGAAGGCTAAAACAAACGGCTGGCGGCGAATTCTGCTCTATGAAAAGGCGTATGTTTGTGTGATACAAATATAGCCTACAGAATGGATTAAAAGCCTAAGGCCTTGTGCAATTCAGTTCGACCCAACTCCAAATGATAGCGTGTTTCAATGGAACTAATTCGCCTATCGGTTCTGTGTAGTAACAAACGATGATCGTCCCTTTGGTAAACACCTGTGGTTCACGATCAAAGCCTATTGAGTACTTCACAAGCCTTGAATGTTGGAATAGTGTTCCTAGGTGCTCCAGGTGCTGGTAAAGGTTTTCTTGTAAACTGTTGTGAAGTGCTCAGTTCAAAGATATAACCACTGAGTTGTTTCTAGAAATGCTACAGGGTTTTGAACATTGCCTGGGCCTCGTTTACGGGTTTGAGAAATTTTTTGCATGATGCCTAATAAACTATGCAATCATGCATCTATTGCCCGGATTGTTCTACAGATGTTGAGCCCTGAACTCCATGCTCTGTAATCGAGCTTACGACAACAAAAACAATGTGGCAGACTCGAAGAAAGAAAAAAATTAACAAACAAATACCTAGATTATCTTTCGGGAAAATACACAAATAAGATTTTTTTTCAAAAATGGTTACAACCAGCCCCGAGCTTTAGCTACTTTGAAACATCAAACGCCGTTCAGTTTGAGTGGACATACTCTTGCATATGCTTTTCGTTCGCTTCAAACCCCACTGAAAGACAACTTGTTTACATTTTTCAACTCATCTCACTGAATAGCCTTTAGTAAAGCCACAGGAAATCTCTATATGTTTGCTATTCATTTCTGAAATGAAAAAGCTTAGATACACCATGCAGGTGTGTTATTACTACAAAGGTTTTATATTAAATATCTGTCTTCTCGGGTTATCTGTCGCCACGCCAGTTCAAAAATTTAATCTATGCTTCGGGCATATAGTAAATTTTTAAAAACACGATCCTTTTTGTTGTTATTTTCTCAAAAGTATAAAAACGTACGATCTTAAAAAAAAAAAGTTATCGAACATCTAAAACCTATTTTTAGTCAAAATAGGTTTTGTCACTTTCTAACAAACACAAAAGACAAATAAGGACAAACGAACTTTAGCAGCATTTTAACTAAAATAGGTTTATAAGACATTTATGAATGTATGCTGATAACCTATCCTACTACTCCTAACTAATATTATATAGGATAATGCGAAAGAGAGTTTGTTTGTTTGTAACGCATTCACACTAAAACGTCTGAATGGATTTGGATGAAATTTGATAAATAGGATACCTTTTACCCCAATACTCCCACGGAATCGACACCTAAGCGGGTGAAACCGCGGGACGCAGCTAGTTCGGATATAAAAGTATGAATAAGTTTAGGTCTACCGCACATACAAAAGTCACCAAGTAGGTAGTAAATTGATTCAGTGACTCTAGAAACTTACAAGATAACTAAAGATACATACACAAGGAACCTTAAACCTATCGGCTTTACTTCAATAGGATAATGACGTAAGCTTCTTATACGATAATTTCGCTTAGACCTTTCCTAAGTTTTTTAAAGTAAACGGCACGTTTGAGCGAGCTAAACCATTTTACAAGGGTTGTATAATAGAACCCCGGCCGGTCCACAATTTGTTCCGACGGGTTTTCTTGCGGTACGTAAAGACATCGCGCCGTCGTCGGCTTGAAGAATATTCTTATTTATCAAAGAGTTCAGCTCTCGAATAATGTTTGTATAGGTACCGAGCGCCGTATGAATAGTTATTGATTTTGAAAATAGTATCCCGCTCGGTTATGAAATATATTGTAAGTTTTCTGAATCTGCTGATTGCGATTCGAGACGAATTGATATTCTTACGTGATTTTTATTTCCTGCATATTGAATAAATGAATGAATCGTTTTTAAAGTGGCATTGGTTTGACTTGCATGATTTGTTTTGTGCTTATGAGTTTCATTTCGAAAATTGAAAAGACATGTTTTCGCTTTACAAATCTAGCCCATGGACCACTATGAACACAATATGGATACCTACCTATAGGGGGTTTATTTATAAACGATGATTAAAGTTAGGAGACGTTTAAACGTCAAAAATGTATGGTGAAACAGTCGCTAATCATTACTTAACATTAAGCAGCGTTTTTAATTAAAGGGGCTAATTTGTATGAACTAATTACAACACAGTTTTATGATATTTTCATGAGTGAATCAAAATCGCTTCCCCCTAACAGCCCCCGCCCCTTCATCCCTTCTTCAAGAAGTACGTAATATTTTCCCGTTTGTGGTTGACATGACGCAGAACTTTTCCCCAGCTGTTATCGGGTCTACAAGCAATGTGGCCTAACTAATTCTTTGAGCTATGACGGTAACTTTGGTTCTTTCACCAAATTTTTCCCCTTCCATATTTTATTACTTAGGACTACTGGGAGCATTGTTCTCTATGTCCTGTTGAGCGACCGATTTTATTATGACGACAGACGTTGGAGGGGGATGAACTACCCTAATGAATATAAACTCAGTAACAGTGACAAAGCTTGAGTAGTTAGCTGTCGAAAGTGTGTTATAACTTGTAACTTTTGAAAGGCTCTCTCTGAATTATCATTTGTTCAGTGGTTGTGATCTCTCACATAGAGGCGATATGTGTCTTATCAGTGAGAACGCAATACATAAATAAACTCATGCCTTCTCCCCATGGGGGTAGGCAGAAACTATAGAACGCCACGTGCTACGCTTCTTACATAGTCCTTTTCTTTCGTTTACGTTCATACATCTGGTCGTACACGTACGCCGGTTGCGAGTACTACGCACCTGACCTTTCTGAAAAACATCACCAAATAGGTCACTTAAGTCCTTCTAGGGCGTCCTCTTCCGGCGTTTCCACTCACATCTGCCTTGTAAATACCTTTTGTTAGACGCCCTTCATTCATCCTCTCAACATGACACCAACGATTTAGGTTATGATGATTATGCTAAGTGGTTGAGTGTCTAGTCTAGCACAGATAACCTACTGTTCTTAATATCATAATTTAAAACAAAAAACACAATTCTTACCGCTTTAACAGTACCTTCGGTTCCTTTCTTCCTACCTACCTAACTTGATATCCGTGGACGGTGTCTACACATTTGTTTGATAAAGTTTTCGGTAGGTAGCATGTGCTGTTTGTATACTCCGGAGTCCAGACATAATTCCTGTTTAGGACCATGACAGAGTTTTTTTTCTCTGTTACTAAAACTAAAACATAGCTCATGTTGTGATAAAAAAAACATTAGACAGCAAGGTAAGGTTTCAAGGTAAAGTTGCCTGATTATGTTTCTAGTAATTTTACCTTCAGCATTCAAACCAGGTCGTTTTGATAATAATTCGCAACTTCTATCACACGGCTATCGTATTAAGGCCCCGACAGACTGGTAGGATATTGTAGGCGCGACACGACACTAGTAGCACAATTTCTTTGTCGGTGCCTGTCGCACTAGTCTGTACGAGCCTTTATATTGCTTTAGGGCCATGAACTTGAGATTAGGACGCTTCTAATGGTTCTTATAACTTTTGATAACAATGTGATAATCGGATGCTGCGGCCAATCTATCATGGGATAATCTCAGTTTGATAGATGGGAATGGGATCATCATATCGGTATTTCATTATTGGCTGGGCTCTCACCCACGTTGTCACATTTCAGTTCTATCAGATGAGACGCATTCAGTTCGACCTTTGAAATCTAACGCGTTAACCGGGTTCTTCATATTTTTTACTAACAAGTTTCGCAGAACTTTTGCAGCTGCAATAGCTACATGGGACCTACAATATTATGTGCTCTCCAACACACAGTGTGGTTTCCATAGCTAGCCAAGCAAGAGCTGACCACAAGTAACCCTTAAACCTTGCAGGCCGATCTATTATTATTGCGATCGGGTCCCTTACGTCCCATAAAGGAACATAAATATTTAAGTATTTGTATTCTAATAACGAGCGAAGCCGCGGCGGACCTGTAGTATTCTAAAATTATCAAACTTCGATCAAAAAACTTAAGAATTGTCGGTCTGTGTAAAAATAAGCAGTCATGAGGAGATAGTCAAAACAAAAGTGACACATTTGCCCCAGTTGGTACCTAATTAACATCGATAATGCTGCATTTTGAAAATAAACGTTATTTACATATTAGCCTCATCATTGTAAAGCCACTACTTAAGGGAAGAGTGAGGTAGCTCCAACACAAATAATGTTGTAACTTAGGTACCTCAATTTATATATTAAACAATGTTTAGGTTGAAATAAATATTTTTGTATTTTATACTTTAAACGTAAATGGGGTTACATAATCAGCCTATAATGTTCCCACTGCTGGGACACAGGCCTCCTCTCTTCGAGAGAGAGTGGGCTGTAAATCTACCACGCGGGCCCAGTGCGGGTTGGTAGATGTCACATGTCTTTGAATTTTTGGTTCTAGGCCGGTTTCCTCACGATGTTTTCCTTCACCGTTTTGAGAGCATTGGTGATGAAATTATTTACACAAAGTAAAGCGCCTGCCTGGGTTCGAACCCGCGACCTACAACTCGTAATTCGGGGACGTTACCACTGGGCCACCACTGCTCTAAAATGGGGTTAGTAGGTATTTATTTACGTCATTTTGATTATGATGACATCAACCTGCAATATGCATTGCATATGTCTTATAAAACTTTAAATGGAAACGTAAGTTGCAAACGTAAATGAATGAAGTCAACATTAAGTTGACTTCATTCAGTTAAGACACATCTTGCATTGAACAAACGAAGCGTAGGTAATACCTGACTGCCAATCTTTTAGCAACTAGATCAGAGATTAGAGAACGTGCTTTTAAAATAATTGCCAAGGCTTTTAGAACTTTATTTAATAAAGGCAGCGAAGCTATTTGCTGATAAGTCACAGGATGCGGGCGCCGGCGCGGCGGTGCGGACGCGGAAGCTGCCAATTACAGGTGCACCTACCGGTTCATCCGATGTTCAATCGCGCTAAACCTCGTCCGCATTCGAACTCCAACCCCGTAAGCAGCCACAAAACAAATAAAAGCTGGGGTGCCAATAGCCAATCCAAGATATACTAAAGGAAGAGCGCATTAAATAATATTTTATTTTTATGAGAGGCTATTTGTCAGTATTGCATTTAAAGCTTGTTCGAAACTGGAAAATTCAGTCGATAAAATATTCACAGTTAAACTGCAAGATTGATATGAACATAAATGTTGTTATATTGGGTAGATTCCTCTGGAGCAGGTTCAAACATACATACCTACAGAAAAAAGTGCAAAATTAGTCTATGAAGTTAATTCCGTGTAAGCCAACACTTACCTAATATATTAAGGAACAATTAAGTGGCGAGATTTATGTTGGCTACTTCAGCAGGTAGGCAAAATTTAATTAACAATAGTTATGCGAAACCCAAGAAAAAAGTTCTTACGGTTATTTCAGGTGTACAGCTAGCAACATCATGTGATTATCAATCAATTTACTGAATTTTTCAGATAGTAGTAAACTCAGACTTAATTCCTCGTAAAAACTATCGAAGCAATCTAGAATTTATACCAAGAACTCACACATTCTCCCATCCCCACCCCCATCCCCTCCCCATTTTCTCATTTTCTGATCTCACTCATTTATTTCACTATACATTTTCTGGCCTAAAAGAATATTATATTAATTCACGACTGCGTAGTTCAGGTCTTTAGGTAGGTACGCCTCTTCCAAAGTCAAAGAATAACATTCCTGAAATAAACTATTGTATCGAATCCCTCCACAGTCTTTTATATTAATATGATAATTTTATTAAGAACAACTTAATACTTTATGCACATAATTTCTCCTTTATTTATACATAATGTATCCAATACAATCCAGCTGATAAGTTTATTCAGAAATAGAAAAGACAAAAGGTGATCACGGTTTATAAAATTTCAGTTTTTGTGTACTTTCAGTTTCGTTAGGGTTTAAGAGATTCGAATATCTTAACACTTTCATAGAAAGCTAAATTCTGAATACTTATCTATGTACAAACGGCTACACATCAAGCTATACGTTTCCAGTATAAGCTGATCTCGCATTATATAGGATTTCCGTACAGTGCAGATCAGCGTATACTGGAAATGTATAGCTTGATGTGTAGCCATCTGTACCTTCTGATTATGGCTGTTTATAACAGAACGCTTTGCCAGTTATCCAGTAGGTTACCTATTTACTTGTTCTTTGAGATTGGAATGCCATTATTATTGTTAAGTATGAACCGAGTTTGATTTTCATATTATTTTATTGTAGAATCAAGTAATCAAACGAATTTAATAATGTAATTAGTGATTCAGTTTAGTGTCCCTCAATTGTCAACAGACAAGAGTTGTAGAACTATTTTAACTTAGGGCAGAATTTTAAATCTTCAGATAAATTTTACCTGTGGAATACATACATGGGAGTAGGCAGAAACTATAGAACGCCACGTGCTACGCTACTTACATAATCCTTTTGCTTCGTTTACGTTCATACATCTAGTCATACACGCACTCCGGTTGCGAGTACTACGCACTGGTTTTTCTGAAGAACATCACCAATTAGGTCACTACGATATGTCCTCCTAGAGCGTTTATACTCACATCTGCCTTGTAAATACCTTTTGTTAGTCGCCTTTCATTCATCTTCTCAATATGACCAAACCATTGAGAAGCGCATACTCTTTTCAATTTTGACTACTACATCTTCTTTTAAACCACACCGTTGCCTCAGCACATCATTTTTCAGCCTATCATTTATAGTTACACCACACATGCTTTGCAAGGAACGCATTTCCACAGCATTTATTCTACTTTCATGCTTCTTTTGCCACACCCAACATTCACTTCCATACATAAGCGTAGGTACCAACACACCATTATGAACAGCCAGTCGAGCCTTTTTGGGCTTCGACTGGCTGGTCACAATCGCATGTATAGCACCATTCACTTTATGTCCCGCATTTACTCTCCTTCCCACATCTTCATCAATCATTCCATCCCTTGTAAATTGACTCCCCAAATATACAAACTTACTTGCTCCACACTATTATCATTTATTTTCACATCACACACCGATATATCCTCTTCTCCTTCAAACACCAAGATCTTCGTCTTGTGCACATTTGAAGGGTCCACTGTAATAATGATAAATGTCATCTTTATTTTTTTTGAGTTAATTGCTTTTAATTTTATAAACGGTGAAAGAAAACTCAGATTTAAAGATATGACAATAATATTTATTATTGTTAAAGCACATGTTTATTAGTTTCATTCCTTTGGCAAACAATCACAATGTACACATTTATCATTATTGCTGTGAACACCTGTGATGCTGAGCATTTTAGCCGTGAATCATATTTTTCAAAACGTATTTATCTCGGGACTGTAAGCGATATTGCTGTGTTTGAGAATGACGTATTTCCTTTGATTTAAATTAATTTTGGACTTTCATCATTATTGCAGTAGATTCTTCATTTATATTCATCAATTTCATCTTATATGCTTCATCCATCGTCACCATGTCTTGCAGCTGTTTCTCTACGCAGATGATCAAGTTCTACTTGCATCGTCAGCTGTTTAGCTGTCGATGCAAGTAGAACTTGATCACCTGCCTAGAGAAAGCATTTGATAGGCAACTCATTCATTCTAAATCCGCACTCACCCTCTTTCAAATCTATCAGACAACTATCCATGTACAAGAAAAATACTCGTAGTACCTGCGGAATAACTGTGCGGTTTTTCAGCTTTTGTATAGAACAACAACAACGATTGTTTCGGGAAGTCTAAGGTGGACGTGGACGTGGAGAGGACCATGAATCATTAACCGGTTTAGGTTTGTAAACTAACCGGTCGTAATCATTACAATAGCCCTTTTGAATACCTTATTTAAAGTATTGTTTCCAGTATGTTTAGCATGAAATCAGCATTGTTTGTACTACAGCCAACCTGTCAGCTCTGTCCCACTGTTCACGAAGAACTGAAATTAAGCGTAAAAAGCACTTAACCTTTTATTTCGCTGACTTTAGCGAATACAAAATGGCGAGAGCGAATAATCAGGCCTATTTACATTTTGTTTAGGCCCACCTGACGCCAGGGAAGCGAAGCGCAACACCGCTTGTGTACCTATCATGACAAAGTAAATATTTTAATTTCCCGCGTTATAGTAATAAAATCTGAACTTTAAGGCCTAAGCATTAAAATTTAAGAGTTAAAATATGAA
The DNA here is from genome assembly GCA_963921375.1 of Tiliacea citrago. Classification (NCBI taxonomy): domain Eukaryota; kingdom Metazoa; phylum Arthropoda; class Insecta; order Lepidoptera; family Noctuidae; genus Tiliacea; species Tiliacea citrago. The sequence continues at coordinate 13,189,921 of OY992786.1, read as the reverse complement.
GCTTTATATATGGAAAATAAAATGGCTGCCTTTTTATTATCATGACGGTGCTCGTTCGAAATGTATACCGTCAAGTTAAATTTAATCGAGTATTGTTTCAGAATAAGGGTATAGAATTGTTCGTCTTCTCGAATGTGCTATGAAACAATAAGTACCTAGGTATATTCATATGGTGACGTCATCTGTTGCTTAAGGTGTGTGTTAGGTATAACACGAGGTTAATGTGTTTTTAATGTTCTTACCTTTCTTAAATATTCTTGGAGTTATTACGGCTATTTCTAGTACAAATGTTATAGTCAACACTGTTAATCGTTCAAAACTACTTGTATACTGAAAATGCCAATGTTCTATTCTATTGCTTATCCTAACTAGCATTATAAATGCGAAAATGAGTTTGTTTGTGTGTTTGTAACGCTTTGACGCTAAAACGACTGAACGGATATGGATGAAATTTGGCACATGGACAGACCATGACCTGGGTTGTAAGAACGTAGGATACTTTTTATTCCGGTAGTACGTTCCCGTGGGATAATTTCCGACATGCATGCGGGCGAAGTCGTTGGCAAAAGCTAGTTATATACACTTTCACGGTTGAGTTGGCTGGTAACTGTGCTTTGCAAATATTTCATCTCTGCCAACCCTTTTGATAGTATAGGCGTGCCGTTATGTAAATCAATGCGTAACCTTATTTTACTTTCAAATCTAATTAATTTTCAGATTGTATTATGAAGTTTATCCGAAAGTTTTGTTTGAAATTTAAATATTTTCTCTAAGTCTAGGATTTAAAGGAGACCGAGATAAATGTGATTCAAATGTCCTCTAGACTAGACAAAGCCTAAGAATTTATTTATTTCAATAACAATTTTTACATTGTATCGAAATATATTAATTAAAAACTAAAACTACATAAAGACAATTAAAAACACACATAAAATATTACGAATGCATGAGTTACAGGTTTAATAATTGCAAATAAAATTAAATTTAGGTACGCACGGCTACACATCAAGCTATAAATTTCCAGTATAAGCTGATCTCGCATTGTATAGGATTTCCGTACAATGAGAGGTCCCCCATACTAGCACCCTAGCCAGCCTAGCCTATACTATGCCTATGGTAGCCTATACTAGAAATGTATGGCTTGATGTGTAGTCATGTGTACATTAACACGATACAAATGTCAAGAAAAGAAATGAAAATACAAACCTCAAAAAAATAAATAAAAAAGGTTAAAATCATAACTAGAGATCGGATATTCGGATGTATATTTACCTAAAGTACGTTTTTTTCCCGGCAAAGGATACAAAGTATGGAAACGGCTTCTTAAAATATATTTTTATTCCGGGATCGCGGGGTTTCATTAATAACAGTGTGTAGGTATACAATTTTGTATTCCTAAGTATAACAAATATTTCTTATCAATTTAGAAGTAGGCAAGAATTTTGTGGAAAAAACTTTTTACAAAAAAAAAAACAACCGACTTCCAAAAAAAACACTACAAAGTGAAAAATAACTTTAATTTCGGAAGTCGGTGGCTTTGAAGCTGTATTTTAGTTTTTGCCACCGACTTCCAAAATTAAAGTTATTTTTCACTTTGTAGTGTTTTTTTTGGAAGTCGGTTGTTTTTTTTTTTGTAAAAAGTTTTTATTTTTCACTTTTTAGTGGGTCAGTTTGTAATTTATCCAATTTACAATAGCCTAATGTCAGATGCTCATCTCCTATTACAAAATATTACTTTTCCCGATGCAGGGGCGTTAATTGTTGAGGAGTTCTCCTGGTAACAATCTGGAGAACTGATGGTGACTTCACCATATGCATTTTGACGAGCATAAATTGCTTAGCAACCATATTAAAGTGCCTAATCGAATCGCAACGGTGAAATACTTAGTATTAAGTAGTTCCGATGGCCATCTGTGGTCTTCATCATCGGTTCCACTTCACCAAATGGTGCTTTTTGAGTGCAAATGCACGAGTTACTATAAAAAATACTCAAATCGCTATAGGTAGGTAGGCTCTTCCAGGAGAGACCTGTGTTAGCTCACAGCAAAATAAAACAATATTTTTTTGTGATGAATTAGGTTCTGGCTTTGGAAAAATTTTACTCAATTTCACAACCTTAGCCATAGTTTTACCAATCAGAGCTATCATAACATAAGTTTTAAACAAATGATTAAAAGAATTACAGACACAAACCTAAATAATTATTCTACAATGGTTTTGTTATTAGGAAATAGTACTAGTATTACCAGAACGGACATAGTGGATGATGTGAACACCTTATTAAAGTTAAATGTAGGAAAGCTGATATAGTGTGCTTTTCCTTATTCTGACACCTTATCAGATGATGATAATAATTATATTTTTAGGTTGAATAATACTATTCATAGGCTGACATGTTGTCATGGGTATTTTGACACTAATAAGTTTGTTAGTGGTTTTAAGTTGACTCAGAGAACTTTATCTCTGTCTGGGAAATGTAGACATAAGATTGCTATGTTGATAGCATATAATATTAATGAGGTTATAGCTAATATAACGAAATTTAGTATTAGTGACGAGTCTGTGTTGTCTAGTTATACTAACAACATAGTGATTAATTATGAGTCATCATGTTGTACGAAGGAGGATCCACCTATAATACCAACATCCTTGGAGGCCACTACCAGTCAGATAGGGTATTCTCTTCCTGCTGGAACTCATACAGGCATTCTAGACTCTTCAGTTGTAGTTGTGGAGGTCACTCCGGATAATTCTTTAAACTAGACTGTAAGACAACAGAAGTTACCCATTCAAATAACCAATTATTATTATTAGCGAATAATAAAAAGGCCATTTAACTCATAAAAAAAACAAAGGGAGTGGAACATACTTTCAAATTATTTCATCAAAATATCCAAGGTTGCTCTTCCAAATTACTGGAAATAGAATTGTTTTTAGAAAATACCAAGTTTGATGTCATTTGTTTAACAGAACATTGGTTAAAAGATCATCAAGTGATGTCAATTAATTATGAAAATTATTGTGTAGTTAGCATTTTAGCCAAAAACGTATGATACATGGCGGATCATTAATATTAATTAAAAATTCTATCAAATCGAAAGAACGGAAAGACATCATCGGACTGTCTGTTGAACACACCATTGAATTGTCCTATGTTGAGCTTGATAAGCATGTTATAATATGCGTATACAGACCTCCAAGTTACCAGAATTTATCTTTGTTTGATTCTGTACTGGAAGATGTGTTAAAAAAACTTAGTACTAATAGTAAGTCAATAATCATATGTGGTGATTTTAATATTAACTTATTAGAAAATAACTCGAACACTGTCAGATTATTAAGTCTTTTTAGGTCATTTGATTTGTCAAATGTTTTTATTGAACCTACCCGAGTGACAACTTCTTCTGCCACTTGTATAGATAATATTTTTTGTAATTGTGATTACTTACACAAACAAATTGTAAATAAGTTGCCATCTGATCATAGTGGACAAACAATAACATTTTGCTCCTCTATGCCTGTACAAAAAACTCAAATAAAGTTTAGGCCAATTACAAGAAAAATTTAGAGAAATTAAATAATTCTTTAGCCAGTGCATTATGTGTTCAGAGATTTAATAATATTTGTGACCCAAATGAGTTCTACGCCGATTTCTTTTTACTATTAAACACACAATTTAATGACACTTTTCCACTAAAGACTAAAAGTATTTACACAAAGTTCGTATTTAGTGATTGGGCGACTCCAGGTATTCGTAAAAGTAGGGAAAATCTTTTTGAACTTTATGGCCTAAAGCAACATATGAATAATACAAGCTTTCATCAATATGTTGCAAAATATTCTAAAACTTTTAAAAGTGTGTGCAAAATAGCTAAAGCTCTTTATATTAGCAATAAAATAAAATCAGCTGATGATAAAATAAAAACTACCTGGCAAATAATAAATAATTAAACATTTAGGAAAAAACAGCGTTATACTGAATTAAATTTAGAAACTGCACATGGGCCCATCACTTCAGAGGTAGAAATAGCTCAGGAATTTGAAAACTTTTTTGCTAATATTTCCCTTAAAACTACTGAAACTTTAAATTCCTCACCCGCGCTCTCTGCTGCCTTACTTAGAAAGAATGTAAAAGTATGCCCTTTGGAATTTAGGTTCCAACATACAAACCCCCCCAGGCTGTTATAAAAACTTTTAAAGATCTTAAAATTAAATTAACAGAAGATCTCTGGGGCATGTCTGTAAAAGTCTGTAGATCTATAATCGAAACCATTGCGCCCTATTTAGCTTTTATAATTAACACCAGTGTGGATCAAGGAGTCTTTCCGGATCTCATGAAACACAGTAAAGTAGTTCCTTTGTTCAAATCTGGAGATAGTAAAGAACCCAATAATTATAGGCCTGTGTCAATTCTGCCAGTTCTCAGTAAGGTGTTTGAAAAGTTGATGCTCAATCAAATGTTACGTCACTTTAATAAAAATTCCATCATTCATGAACAGCAGTACGGTTTCACTAAAGGGGTTGTACCACTGACGCCGGTGTTACCCTAATAAAGAACATTTTTAACGCCTGGGAGGAAGCACAAGATGCCATTGGAATCTTTTGCGACCTGTCTAAAGCGTTCGATTGCGTGAACCATGACACACTTTTGCTGAAACTAGAGCACTATGGGATTAGGAATGCAGCTCTTGATTTACTAAGATCATACCTAAATGATAGAAAGGTTAAAGTTCAAATAAACGGCGTTAACTCATTAAGGTCTGAAATGGCAATAGGCGTTCCTCAAGGTTCGATATTGGGTCCATTCCTCTTTTTAGTTTACATTAATGATTTACTCCAATTACTTCAAAATCAACCGAAGATGGTGTTATTTGCTGATGACACATCATTGATCTTTAAAATAGATCGACGATCACAAAATCTTGACGAAGTGAATAACTCTATTCTTCAGGTCCAAGATTGGTTTACGGTAAATAATTTGGTACTAAATGAAAAAAAAAACCAAATGTATTAGATTTAAATTACCTAATGTTAGAAGTAGCGAATGTGATATCATATTGAACGGAGAAAAACTGGAATTTATTAATCAAACGGTTTTCCTAGGAATCACTATAGACGAGAAACTGCAATGGGGACCACATATAACCTCTCTGGCGGGGCGGCTAAGCTCGGCCTCTTATGCTGTTAGAAAGATAAGACAGCTAACAGATATAGAAACCGCGCGTTTGGTTTATTTTAGTCACTTCCACAGCATTATGTCGTATGGCATTTTACTGTGGGGTCGGGCTGCTGACATTGAGTCCATCTTTATTTTGCCAAAGAGAGCTGTCAGAGCAATTTATAATCTCCGTCGCCGCGTATCTCTTAGGGAACTATTTAAAAGGATTAAATATTATGTATGTAAGGACAAATCTACATATTTTTAACAAGATAAGCGATAGACATAATTTTAATACTAGAAATAAAGATAAAATAGATCAACCATTTTTCAGATTATCTAAAGTACATCTTTTATGGGGTACTGTGTTAAATGTTACAACAAAATACCTTGTGATATATTGAAATTAAATGAGAGAAAATTTAAAACACATATTAAAAGTACACTTTGTAAACAAGCATATTACAAGCTAGAGGATTATATCCAGGACAGGAATGTTTGGAAACATGCTGGTCCAGCTCCATAGGACAATCTAGAGTCTAGACAAAATCAAACTGGTTGCTATTTTTATGGTAAAATCTGTTATTTTTATGATATTGATTTTACATTCTGTGATAACTTATACTCACACACTGACTTATTTTTTTTAGAAAAACATACTTTTATGATGTTTGTAAATATGTGAACACCACGTATCTATCTAATAATTAAGTTATTTTTCATTGCTTGGTTTTTAATTCGTTTTACCTATTATGGTATAGTAATTTTATTCTAGGTGCATCGTCTTCACATATAATCATATAATTAATGTAATCAAACAAAATATTGTAAAACATTTTTAAAAGAGTACCGGTGGAGTTTTTTGCCCATTCTTCTCCATACGAAACTACCTTTTGGAAGGGGCAACTAGAATCAATTCTATTTTTTTTGTAAATTTTGACGTTCAAAACTGCCTCTTATGTGCCTATTTGAAATAAATGGTTTGACTTTGGTATACCTATAAAATTTGAGGATTTCCCTCGATTTCCATGGAATCCCCTCATCAGATTTTGATTTGATGGCAATGGGACCACCTCAGGAGCATACCCTTCCAAACAAAAAAAGAATTTTCAATATAACCTCCTCCTTTTTGGAAGTCGGTTAAAAATATAACACGTTTAAAAAACTATTAATATTTCTTCCAAACCTTTTATTCTAAAATGAAATATATTTATTCGGGGATACACAGTACAAAATAATAGTTCTTAAAAACTTGTCAGTCCTGGAAACCGACACTTTTTCCCGTACCGAAGCGCACTCCATACTCGTACTAGTCAACTCTCAAACTTTAGGTGAATATGCATCCGAATATCCGATCTCTAATCATAACAGTCCCCTAGATATACACTTCACTCAGAAACTCATCATCATCATTTTGTTTCGGGAGGTTTTTGTTCAGGATAAAGCGGGAGGAAACGCCCGGGTGTCACCACTGTGTGTCCATTTGTGCTGTGTCCGTTAGGACCAATGCCTGCCAGGGTTGCGAGTTTGTCCGAAAGGGATATTGTGGCCCTGGCACACAGGCAACGGATGGAACACGGGTGGGTTTTAGTCAGTAAAAGTCTGACACGCCCCCTCCACTCCCACTTCTCCCGCTCCGCCCAAAGCGGGAGAAGTTACTTGATAATTTCCCACCCAAAAAAAAAAGGACGTCATGCTCACCAGTAGCCTCATATACTAGACCAGGGATGGGGAAACTTTTCCTTCGCGTGCCAATATTTACTAACGAAATGTATGGTGGGCCAAGTTGTTCCATTTTTGGCTATATTATCTAGGTACTGAAAAAAAAATACTGATATGTATTTTCTGTAACACTAATTTATTGTGCAATATTCAAAATAACAATTGAAATAAGAAAGAAATTGCAATTACCTAAATTAAACTTTTAAGTTAGCTGCGAAGGAGAAGGTTAAGGAGCGCTGGTCTTTGTGGGGACATGAGACATGTGGAACTGTTTTTGTTTCTGCATGATTTTATCCTATGCCGGATCCATGCTAAAAGTTTTAGCAGTGAAAAAAGGTGGTCGTCCAAAAGCCTATTGCGAACCCAAATTTTTTATAGTTTCATTATTGAAAACGTTTGTGCGCACTGCCAATACAAATGCACTGCAAATGCTAAAAACTTCACTTGATTTTTGTTTGATGGTCGCGGACCAGGGGGTCTGCTCCGAACATAAATCCGAAGCATCGGCCGAATGTTCGATCGTTTCTTTACTACGGCTAAACATCGCTGCCTACGGCGAAAAAATAAAATAAAAAGACAATCGAAGAGATAAGCCAAAGTCAAAACTGTGACTTGAAGTCGGGTAAGGGCTCAAAGTCAAGAAAGGAAAAACTTTGGAAGTTATAAAACGGCCGAACATTCGCCCTTGAAACTAAGAAAAAAGTGTAAGAATGTTCTTCCTGGTGTGTATAAAAAATCGTGTCTTCTAAATACACTCTTACTATGCAATCCTTACAGACCTGCACCGAATAGTTCCAATTCAACGTAATCCAAACATGACGTAATGCTTACCCTAACTTCCAGCTTACCCGTTTAGCTACTTACGGATGTTCGTTTTATCTTGGGAGCATTACAACGTGTCTTTATGCTGCAGCGGCTGTAGTGGCTGATGTGCCCCGCGTAAGCAATTGGTCCTCAGAGTAAAGGCATGCCTAACGAACCGTAAGCGACTTACACGATGCAAGTTGCATTGCATTGCATTTATTACATTTGCAGTATTTCATTTGTTAGAAAGAATAGTGTCTTGACTCGTTTAATTTACAAGTAGTTATCTTTACGTAGAGGTACAAGGAAAGTACTTGAAATAATTTCGAAACGAATCGAATCTAAGGCTTGCGTACACCACAAATCACTAAATGCATTTAGCGCTAAACTAATTTAAAACATCGTTTATGTCTGACAATCGAGATAGAGGGGTGGCTAAGTAATAACAGCAGCACGTGTTGATCAATCAGGTTAAGCTACACTTGCCGCGGTTGATCCGTGGATGAGTGACCATTTTTACATACCAAGACCCCTCCGTGTCTCGGAAAGCACGTTAAGCCCCGATCCCGGTCCCGATTGTCATTTGAAGATCTTTGACAGTTGTTACGGGTCGTCAGAAGCTCGAAAGTCTGACAATCAGTCTTACCAAGGCGTATCGTGTTACCCAGTTGCTGGCTTGTGGAGTTCAAATAGGCAGTCGCTCCATGTAAAATACTGGTATTCAGCTGGATCCGGTTAGACTGGAAGCCAACCCCAACATAGTTGGGAAAAGGCTAGGCAGATGATGATGTGTATGTCCGTCAATCGTTTGAAAATAACAAAGAATGAATTATGTTTGAAATACTTTTACCGTTAACTGCATTTATTGATTTGTGTTGCAAGTAAGTCGACTCGTAGTAACCGATGAATTAAACAAAATTTTGATGGACTTATTTTGTCTTGTACTTAAAGCTCAACACACACAGGCAGCGGGTGCGGGTCGGGCGCGGGTCGGGACGGCAGTACGGCGGGATGAATTCTCTGTATTTATATGAATGACACCACACGAAACGCGTGCGCGGGTCGGGCGCACAGCCGGTCGGCGGCGGGAGCCGCGCACGCGTTTCGTGTGGTGTCATTCATATAAATACAGAGAATTAAGCCCACCGCGCCGTACTGCCATCCCGACCCGCGCCCGACCCGCACCCGCTGCCTGTGTATGTTGAGCTTTAATCTTTTTATATCTATCTTTGCAACTGGGTCATTTTCAGGCTCCTGAAGATGTTTAGCCCAGATACCTTAATTTTAAACCAAAATCAGTTAAGTACTTATTTTAGAATAAGTTTGTGTGATTACCAGGCACAAAACGATATATAGCACGTAGACTCTAAAATAAAGACGTTGCTGAAAATACTAATAATAATGGAAGAATTGTATCAGCCGGACCTTGATCGATTGTAGTGACTGCAACAATAAACAAAGTTCAATACCGACTCTGTTAGACCCGTATTACTATCTACAGAAGGAAGAACAATGACAATATGTTAGCAAGAAACTTCAGTACAGTTTGTTAGTAATTTCTACTCATTTATCGTGGAACGCTGGTGAATAGGAATCTTCTGGGAGCGTTCGATTCATCGTAGATACTTAGCTTCGACTATTCATTGGTTCAGGTCCAGAGTGCCTTAATTAAATCTATAGTTGTGACAATTAATTTATTCTTAAACAAATTAGCTAATGGTGAGTGTCAGGAAAGAACAAACTCAGTTCAGGGTCATAACCTAAGGTAGTTCTAAGATCTTTCGGGTCTTTTTTCAATTATCCTTTAGTTTTAGTTACAAAAAAACTGTTAGATTTTTAGATAAATACCTACCTACTTATCTTAAAATCTATGAGTTTTTATTAGGTAAGTAGGTATTAATTTTTTTTTAAACTATACCTGCAGAATCTAGATCGGTTATTACTTGAGTAATTGTTAGAAGTACTAATGTTTCTCTTTTCTAAATGTATTTCGATAATAGTCGCACAATCACGGTACATTACGCCATGTCTCTTTAATGGCACCAAATCAAAGTTCGTTTTAAGAGAATCACGAACTTTGGAATAAAAGATTTAATACCAAAATAATGTTTTTCTTACGTCGGTACCTACTGGTTTCTTCTCTCCATGTTGGAAAACCTTTTAGCGTTATGTTAAAAAAACCGTGCATCATTTTTACAGCTAACGTGCAACTTTTAATTATCATAATTTCAACCGAAAGACGTCCACTGCTGGACATAGGCCTCCCTAAAGCACCGCTAATTCAACTATTCCTGGTTTTTTCTTAGAGCTTTTCATTTGGGGGGGAGCGGGGGTGTTTGCCATAATGGCCACGCTTGGCAGGCGTGTTGGCGATCGCAGTATGGTGTTAAATGCATAGAGAACGCTGCTGCCCATTCTCTAATATACCTACAGGTATCCAACCACGGATCTGTACTCCGAATGTAAAGTTCTAACAATACGGCAACTCTTTGTGCTCCGATCTATTCTTAGAAAAAATGTTGGTCTGCCTCCGCCAAACCCAAATAAACGAGTAAATCTCCTTCCAAGAACCCAACACAAAACCACCTTCGCAAAACACCAATTCTACATATTAGGTACACACATATACCAAAAAATTAATTCGCTATTAAATTTTTTAAGCTTAAATACATACAAAGTTATAACCGTAGTAACAGAGTGGCTACTACAAAAGGACTATGCCTACACGGAGTCTTTGCTCACATACATCACCTAGTAATCAAACAAAGTAGGCAGTAGTAGTCTTACAGCTTTTACATAAAAAATGCACACAATTAGGCAATTATATTCCCCAATCACAAACTTACACACACACACTTAAACTATTACACGACATCTCATTTAATTTCATTTACACTATAATATTACATTACACTATACACATAACAAAGCTACAGAAGCTTAATAACATCAACACCGTTAATTTGTTGTCAAATCATGTTTAGATAATTATTTGGCAGACCACTGTCTCTTAGAATACAGGCTGGCCTAGTCTAAAAGACAGGGTTAAATACATTTTGTACAGATTTTGCAACTTTAAATGAATTTTAATGTACATTGTAAATTTGTTTCTGTACTTTTTTGTGAATAAACCTTATATTATATTATATTAATAGTAAGTCCATTTAGTCGCCTTTTACGACACCCACGGGAAGAAATAGGATGGTGCTATTTATTTACGTCCGACACCACACGGCAAGGCAAACCTTTAATACTAAATCTACCTAATTAAAATCTTAAATTAATTCATTGAAAGACAACGCACAGCCGAAACCACTCGGTCTAGAAGCGTAACATTTTGCACAAGAACTCATTTTGTAACTCGTAAAGGTGAGGACAAAGGAATATTTTTGAAAATTCATCCTCTAAAGGGTTTAAATAGGGTTGGAAGTTGGACATTTTGGCGATAGAAAATCTCATCGGGCACACGGCTTATTGGGTGTATATTCAAACTAGTAATATCGGCGGTTTCTTAATATTTACTGGGCGCGGCCAACCGGACCTCTGGTCTATGATCAAAATACCGAAATCCTTATTCGAAAATGCCACCAAATATTAAGTGGCTCTCCCTTGGGTCGGGTCATGCGAGGTTCGCCTAGAATCGTAGAAAGACGAATTGGAAACTACAAACAGCTTAGATTTATATCTTTATCCGTTTCAGAGAAATTCGACCGAGAGTCTTTCTACAAGAAATTCATTTTAGCCATTTCCATTTCGTAGAAATGTAGTAGCAAAACTAAAATTGTGTAGATTTTGTGACAAAATTAAATGGATTTTGTAAGGCAATATAAATGTGAATAATACTTAACGATATCAGGTATATTATTATTTCGAGTCTGTTAATTATTTGATTAAAAACTGAGCAATAAAGTTAGAAGGGCTTTTAGATTGACCAAATCTGATAATAATACAATCTGAAGTAATAAAAAGAACTCAAGTGCCCTTCCTAACGACATTGAAGTTCATTTAGTTAGCAGGAGGAACATTTTGATTGCTTTCTTACTAATTACAAAAAAGATAATTTGCGCGACTGTCTTGACGAGAATGGAGTAGAGAAATATTACGAAAAAGGATTCAATGGTTTGTTTCTTGTGCTTCTTCAGACGTTATAACCAAACCATTATTGCACCAGCCGGTAATAAAAATCCAATGATACTCCACTTCATGAGATAGACGAAAAAAAAATTGCATCACCACTTTACGTCTAAGGGGAAAAAAAAAAAAAAAAAACAGGTTTCTACCATTTTGTCGGCGTGATTAATATAAATATAATAATATATATATATACCCATGCTAAATTAAAGCGTTCTAGTACTGAGAATCTCTGAGCTAAACCCCGACAGACAGACAGACAGACAGGTGGACATGCAGGGGAAACTATGAGGGTTTTTTGTTGACTACGGAACCCTGAAAAAGAGCATTTTTTATTTTATGTTCCGTGTAACTTATAATGTAATAATGTACCCAAAGTAAAAATAAAAACTTGAATCTTTCCATACACGGAGTCAGTCAAAACGACATAACTGCAGTTATAAATCTAAGTCAATGTTTAAAACAAACTGGGCACTACGCCCGAGCTTTGTGTACATAAAAAATATATAAAAGTACCAACTAGCGGTCAGTTTGTCACGCAACTTCTGAAAGGCAAGTTACATGCAGGCGATCTGTTACGTCAGACGTGCAGCCGTTATAACCAACTTGTTTGGCGACAGATATAACAAATTAATTTATTTGCTGGGCATTAATTTAATAGCGACCAACCACTAATCAAATAGTTGGTAAAACTTTTTGTGGAATACAATGCATTAGAATTCATTAGGGGTTTGTAGCGAAATAATAACAGCCACACGTACTGACGGACCACTCCTTGGTTCCCGGGCGTGGGTGCCTCTGACGCTGGGGCCTCTTGCTGTACGGCGTAGGACGCCGCAGCCCTGAATCAAGAACACCCCTGCTGCAAAGCGGCGTATGGACGCCGTAGCTCTGACTCCAAAGCACGGCGTAGGATGCCGCAGCCCTGACTCCAGACTACCCTTGCGGCACGGCGTAGGACGCCACCGCTTTGACTCCAGAGCACCCCTGCTGCACGGCGTAGGAGGCCGTAACCCTGACTCAATACCACCCCTGCTGCACGGCGTAGGACGCCGCCGCTCTAACTCCAGAGCGCCCCTGCTGCACGGCGTAGTTCACTGCAACCCTGACTCAAGAACACCCCTGCTGCATGGCGTCAGACGCTGCAGCTATGACTCAAGATCACCCCTGCTGCACGGGGTAGGGAAGCCGCAGCTCTGACTCCAGTACACCTCCGCTGCACGGCGTAAGACACCGCAGCCCTGAATCAAGAACACACCTGCTGCACTATACACCTAGTTATAATTAATTTTGTTTAACTTGTGGCCTACGGTTTGGCTTGACATTTTCGTGACAAGCGAGCTGTAACGTTACACATGCACCGGTTAGACTGGAAGCCGACCCTAACATGGTTGGGAAAAGGCTAGATAGATAATTATGAATTAGCGCGTGTCAAACCTAGTTGTTTCGTTATGTATTGCAAAATAAACACGTTCTCGTATAAAGTGAGTTATGTCCGAATGAGTGCTATGAATCATTTACACATTAAACAATAAATCTATCTTCAGCAACGTAACGCCAAGACATTACGCATCTTTTTAACGTTCAGAGCAACAAAGGAATACAGTTCTTGTAGATGTGAGTAATAAAATATTAATCTCGTAAACCGTTCACATGCTTACATGATGAAGGCACTGCACTGCGGCATTTTCAAGTAGCTCTCAAGTTTACTCGGAAATTTGAGGCCTCCTAGTCAAGTACATAGAAACAACCCTAAGTCAGACTTAGTTTTCTCCGTGAAACAAAGCTCTTGCGTGAATTTAACGACTAGTTTAACTAACTTCTCTAACGACTACAGCAACTGTAGTCACTGCAGAAACAATAGTGTTTAACAGTTCCACATTTTTCTATGAAAGAAATAATATTATCTATTTTCTATCTGCTGGCCGCGGCTTCGCCTGCGCGGCTTTTTCTAAAATAAAAGTATGACATCAGCTATCTGCCAGTGAAAGTCTCGTCAAAATCGATCCAGCCGTTTCGAGAGTAGCTGGAACAAACAGACAGACAGAAAAAATAAGAATTGTTATAAGTAAGTAAGTACCGTATGTACTTTTATACGCATTTTGTAAAAAGCTGATATTTTGACATTACAAACATTTCAATTTTATTTGTTTGTCTATGTAGATAAATCACTTATGACTTTTCTTTAATCAATGCTTATTGTTATAATGGTAATAATACTTTATGAATATGTAATCCACATATTATTATCCACGTTTTATATTATTATCTGTGTGAAACAGCTGTCGATATACCCTTAGAACTATTTTGCAATAATATTCAAATTTAATCCTCCAATTGAATTGATACAAAAGACAATTAGGGGCCGGGAACCGAATTAATTTAATAAATCTGCCTCGGTAGACAATTCAAATACGGACTAAGCCGAGATAATCGTTACATTTCATTAATTTAGTAAAGTCTTCATTACACGATTTGAAGTCCGTACCTATTCTTTGCAGTTAAATGAAAGTTACGAGTGTAATTTCTGAACTGCTTTACCAAAGTGAGTTCAAAAACTGGGCGGACGAAATCGTATAACACGGAGGAAAGAGTTGCCCTATTACCGCAAACTTCCACGCAGATCTAGCTAACAGAGTTTGCACAAACGGTTTACGTTGTAAGTACAATGCTGATGTAAATACAAAAATATTTGAGTGCTCCGTTCTGAATTGTTTTAAGACTTCAAAACATTTAATGCTGTTTTCAAGTTGCAGTGGATAGGTATTTATTTTATTGGTGAAACGAATGTGTAAAGAGTCGCTCGGTATCATCATTTGTAGATTCTGCAGGGGTGCTTAGTATGGGCACGCCACAATTGTGGCGATAAGTCCCCTCTTTGAGGAGTGGCTGGAGAGGCGCGACGGCGTCCTCACCTTCCGCCTGACGCAGGTCCTCACCGGACATGGATGTTTCGGGAGGTTCCTGTTTAGGATTAAGCGGGAGGAAACGCCCGGGTGTCACCACTGTGTGGATCGCCCGGAGGACACGGTTGAGCATACGGTGGAGGTCTGCCCAGCTTGGGCGGAGCACCGCCGTGTCCTCACGGAAGCGATCGGCGGCGGCGATCTCTCGCGTCCGGCCCTGGTTCGGAGCGAGAGTGCATGGGAGGCTGTCACCTGCTTCTGCGAAGCAGTTATGCTAGCGAAGGAGGAGGCGGAACGCGTGAGGGTGAGACAAAGTTCACGCCCTCGCGCCCTTAGTCGCCGCAGGAGACGCCCCGGGCGTCGGGAGTCTCAAGCCGATTTCCGGCCACCATAGGCGCGGGCCTGCGGACAGTGAGCGATGGTTAGCTCGCCGTCCGATAAGGACCAGGCCCGGGTCGACGGCGCGTTGAGTTCCACGCGCGCCTCAAAGAGATGTCAGCACAAACTGACGGAGTCCGTTAGGACCAATGCCTGCCAGGGTTGCGAGTTTGTCCGAAAGGGATATCGTGGCCCTGGCACACAGGCAACGGATCCTTCCGTTGCCTGTGTGCCAGGGCCACGATACACGGGTGGGTTTTAGTCAGTAAAAGTCTGACACGCCCTCCCGCTCCGCCCAGAGCGGGAGAATATATTTGATAATTTCCCACCCAAAAAAAAAAAAAAGGGGTGCTTAGTAGTTTTAGATTATATATTGAAAATATATAAATTATCTTGTGTCCATTGTTAGTTGATTAAGTCTTAGCATGTACTCGTAACTAGTATACAACCCTTGTCTATGTATATTTTGAATCAATAAACTTATTATTTATTAATAGCATAATCATATTTTTCCCTGCGCTGGGACACGGGCCTCTTCTCTGTGAGAGGGAGTGGGCCGTAATCCACCACGCGGGCCCAGTGCGGGTTTGTAAATGTCACATGTCTTCGAATTTGAATTGAAAATATGTTTTTCTTTAATACAACAATGTGTACGTTTGTCGCTTAGACATTGTTATCTAGAACAATTATCAAAGAATCCATTGTTGGGCATACTTTAAATATTTACAGTAGACTTACATTTAGTGGTAGTGAATAAGCCAGGGGTGCAGCACACGCAGGTAGGAGTACACACAATTATTCACACGGCAGAGGCACGTCGGTCGTTCCGAAACCGGGTAATTTACGGGCGGCCTGATCTGTCGCGGCGCATCGTAAACTCCGCGCACTTCACGTTCAAGCTCACTATTTTACAAATGTAGCTAAACGTGACGTTTGTTTGTAGTCACAATGTTTTATTTTTAATTTATGTGGCACAGAATTGTTGGACCTCCTACATGATCTGGTTATATATTGATTATTAGGCTTTGCTGGTTCTGACTTGAGCTTTCGAATGTTTTGTTAACAAACGTCTGCTAGACGCGTGCGTCTTTATAGCGGCAACAATGTTAATGTGAATATCCAAACATTTCTATATACATGTATTAGCAATGCGGTCACTGAAAATATGATATTAACACAAAATGATTAAGGAATTTCTGAAACCAGTTCAAACGACCATAGTATGCAGACATTGGGGTTAAAATTACCAAAAATACGAGTTAAAAATTTATAAAAGTCGTTCTGTACAGAACTGGAGAAGTAGTTATTATTTCTGAGCGGTTTTATTTATCATCGCCCATAAATACCACTGAAACCGAATTTGGACGCGTGGGTGGGACCCGGCCGGGCGGCGGTTTCCTCGGTCCCTTTATATAACTGATTTGTCATAAAATGAAATACTCGTTGCATTAATTTTTATCAAATTTCATTTCCACCGACCTTATTATATGGTAGCTGGATTGGGTATGGTCCTAGCTTTAAAAACTGGAAAATTGTGAAAGAGTTATTACTTAGGTATTTAGATACCAACCCAATGCTTGAATTGTTCCAAATAAAGACCGGACCTTCCTCCTACCAAATTATACCTACTCTACTATTACGTCCTATTACATGGGACTTAAACATATTACAATACAGCTGACGAAATGTGGAGGTAGTATAGGTACACCTCTGCCGAACCCTTCGGGGAATACAGGCGTGATGTTATACACTCACAAGAACTATGTAGTACATACATGATCACAGAATAGGAAATACACCCGTCAGTCAGTAGATAAGCATATAGGAGAAGGGCTCCTCTGGCTAATCCATTAATTACCACTTACACACACATAACGGTAAAGCTCCAACTTTTTAAATCGTAGATAATTACACACTACCTTCCAAGTACAAACACTATTGAAAAAATAAGGCTTTAGTTAGTAAGTCATAGCTCAAACATCCAGAACCAGCGAAACTAAGTAATCGAATGTTCCAATAGAACTTAGCGGCAGAACTTTGTTAACACCCGCACGCCTTAGAAATGCTTTGCTTGTATTTGCCACAATTAGGAACTGATGGATTGTTATAATTGTTGGTTGTTCATTTTATATACATTTTGTGACTTAATCTGGGGTTATTAAAAATGGGTGAATTATTTAATATTTTTTCACGTTGGTATACCTACGTAAAACTGCGATACAAGCAGATTTCTAACCTTTTAAGTAAGACAAAGATAATAGCTACTTCTAATCATCTTTATAATCCAGTTATCGCCCTTACGATTGACATTTATAACTCTTAATCAAAGACCAAATAATATTGGCACAGTATATATCATGAATATCCAACTGAAAGGCACCACTCCACTTCCACTCATTCATTTCGAACTTCGATTAATTATAAGAAATACCAAACTCTAATAAACTCGCGATGTTAGGGAACACCTAAACAAGTTACAGCAAATAATTCTCGCAGTATATTTGATTTATTGTAATAACACACAAGTTCGGGAAACAAAAACTAGAAAAACAAAGCGGGTCCCTTGAGCTTTGTTGTAGTCGAATAAAAATAAATATATCTCAGGACAGAATCAATTATGGAGAAAAGATTCGAGAAGCCATGTCTGTATTTATGTGTCGCATTTCAGCGATGAAAAAGCTTTTTAACATTACAATGAGAGCCATTTTATATTTCCTGATGTAATAAATCAAATCTCCTTGGCGTAGTGACGTCCCCCTTGAATCTCGGAGCCAATACTGAATGGATTTAATTTCGTGTTTCGTAGATGGGAAAAAGAACGTTCATCGTACCTAATTTTGATAAAGTATGCTTGATTGCTAGATTGGTTTAAAGGGACGCAAACATGGCAGGCGAGCTGGGGCGAGCCAAAGATATTGGTTCAATTCGTAGCTCAGGCCCTTCTGAGGCTGCAGTCTCGACATAGATAGCGATCGCTTTACGACCAAATTGGTCGCAGAGTCCTCACGGGGTCTCTAAACGGTCAAAATTGCTTGACAAGATTGTGATTTTTCCGTGCTTATCAAGCACTAGTGCAATTTTGACAATTTTTTTTTTGTTGGGAGGTAATTATCAAATAACTGCTCCCGCTCAGTGCGAAGCGGAAGGGTGTGTCAGACTTTTTACTTACTAAAACCTACCCGTGTTCCTTCAGTTTCCTGTGTGCCAGGGCCATCCAGGGATATCCCTTTTGGACAAACTCGCAACCCTGGCAGGCATTGGCCCTAACGGACCCCGTCAGTTCGTGCTGACATCTCTTTGAGGCGCGCGTGGAACACAACGCGCCGTCACCCGGGCCTGGGTCCTTTTCGGACGGCGAGCTACCCATCGCTCACCATCCGCAAGCCCGCGCCTGCGGTGGCCGGGAATCGGCCTGCGAGTCCCGACGCCCGGGGCGTCTACCGCGGGGACTGCAGGCCCTGGTTGCTTAACTTTGCTGTTCGGCACATCATTATAAAAGACCCGGTATAGAGAATAAGTTATGGACTGTCCGTTATTTTGGTCCTTAGCTCACCATTATTATTATGCAACCATCAAAAGGACCGAATCATCAGTAAATCTTCACGTTTAACTGCAAAACTCTGTTTACGGTCTCAGTATGTGCAGAATGGATACTTTGATTGGTTTTAAGTTCACATAAGTCGTTTCATACCTCCGTCTGGTAAGGTAAGTAAGTAAGGCGAAACGTGTTTTAATTCGAAATATAGTAGCAAGTTGTGAAGTAAACTGGGAGGAACTACCCAAACGGGTAGAACGGGTAGGACGGGTAGCACGGGTAGCACGGACGTGCAAGACGACGACTTTGAACCCTGCACAATACATTACAGTTGTACGTGGCTTCAGGCACTTGACGCAATGAGTGTACCTACTCAGAGTCTGTTTTTAGAGTTCCGTAGCCAAATGGCAAAAACGGAACCCTTATAATTTCGTCATGTTCGTCCGACCGGATGTCATACAGCTATATTACTTGAAGACTTGATCAAAATTGAAAAAAGGTGTATTCTGTGCACCGCTAAACGGAAAAAATCCCCATATCCATTTGTACCCGAGGAATGAAAAACAATCAATGCACGTATGCGGTGTTGTTGGATCCCATAATTAAAAAGATTATGATGTTTCTGTGACTTTGCAATTTTAGTCAAAAGTTTTTGAGATATTGCATATTTTCGTTTACAACCTATATCTTTGCTTTTCTTAGTTTTTTTGAGAAAATCCATAAAATACAAACTTATTATAATAAATTCGGTGCTTGCACAAATATTCATCTCAAATATGGCACCCTTCATTATGCGTCGTTTGACACGTACCTGGCCAGTTTTTTTTTGTAGGCCTGTATGCGATTTCTTAAGAATTTATCTTATAGTAGCTAGATAGTAATGCTATTGTTGTGACTAAGGTTTTTTTTAAAATATTTTTAAGGTTATTCGGAAAAAAAAGCACATAATATATTTTTTTGTAGATCCGCTATGAAGCTATGATTATTATTATTTATTTCATTCAATTATTTACTTGTAATAAAGGGCTTCCTTAATTTTTTTGGTCAGTGTTCAACATTCAAAAAACTTTGAGAATCTGCGGACACTGGTGCTTCCTTAAATTTGGTTCACCTAATACGATTTACTCAACTTTCCACATTACCATTTTGGTATCATCCGTCACCTGTGACAAAAACAAGCCACGATCGTATATCTAGTAATAATAGGTTAGGTTTAACAGTATCCCTATAAACCGTAACTGGATAGACTAAAGGACAGACAGTGATCTTCTAATTTAATGTAAATCTCCGTGGTCGCAACCTGACCTCGGGGTGCCGCGTCTGTACTTCATATCATACGAGATAGATGGCGTTATCTACCACTAATGCTTGTCTTATTCAGCTTAAAACAAAATTTTCAAACGGCACATAACTCCAATGAAATAGGCAGTCACTCTTTAAAAAATGTCAGGAGTATTTTTTTTATATAAATTCTAGAAAGATGATTCATTACGTAAGTAGGTACCTACCTATAATAAATTGATAATAAACTGCCGAACTGATATCACAGTTGCACTTGACATAATGTACCAAAGATATATTCCGCGACATTTCTAGTCACAACATTATGGAAATGTTCCCAGAATCACTTGCCATCTGACATTAGCTTTTGCCTGAAAAGCTCCCCATTGAGTTCTTTAGTAAGGAATATTACAAGAAATCCTTTCAGTAAACATGTAGGTACCTTTATTTATACGTATCTAAAAGGGGTCCAGTAGCGTAGTATTGAGTTAAAGTTAGTTTCGTTATCTCAAATAGTCAATTGATTTAATAACAATTGACATACCTATTATGAAATATGTGTCAGTTTTAGAATATTTTTTGAATCCAATAAGGATTAAAAAAATATTCCAAAACTGACACATATTTTTTTTTATCAGACATTTGAAGTTGACAAAAGTTTGAGGTGATAAAACTTGATTTTAGAAAAAGCATTTTCAAATTTGACCACTGGTACCTTTTTACTAAACTTTTCTCCCTAAAATTTCTGGTAATTAGAAACATCTTATAAAGTCATTTACTATAATGATCTTGTAGATAACATAATCAGCCCATAATGTTCCCACTGCTGGGACATTATAGGCCTCCTCTCTTTGAGAACTTGGGGAAGTTGTAGATAATTGAGCATTAATTTAAAAATCAATTAAAATCGCGAAATTCTATTTTTTCACCCGACTTTACTAAACGGCGTATATCTCGAAAACTAAATGCCGAGAACTGGACCCTTTTGCTTGGACGCCCACATATCTCTTTCTCTTTTTTTTTTTTAAAAAACGTTGCCCCATTTAAGGAATTTCTCCTGTATCGTGGGTGCGTAAAAAGAAATAACAAAAACACATAATAAATTTAAACTCACATACACAAACAGCCAGATCCGGAACAACTACTTGTAGGTCATACAATTATTTGTTCCGTGCTGGAATCGAACCCGCGACACGCAGCCAATCAATCGCTTAACCACTGCGCCAATATACAAATGTTACGTACACAGCAAATGCAACTCACACGTGGTAAGATACCTTTTTTTTTTTTTTGGGTGGGAAATTATCAAATAACTTCTCCCGCTATGGGCGGAGCGGGAGGGCGTGTCAGAATTTTACTGACTAAAACCCACCCGTGTTCCTTCCGTTGCCTGTGTGCCAGAGCCACGATATCCCTTTCGGACAAACTCGCAACCCCGGCAGGCATTGGTCCTAACGGACCCCGTCAGTTTGTGCTGACATCTCTTTGAGGCGCGCGTGGAACACAACGCGCCGTCGACCCGGGCCTGGTCCTTATCGGACGGCGAGCTATCGGATCGCTCACCGTCCGCAGGCCCGCGTCTACGGTGGCCGGAAATCGGCTTGCGACTCCCGACGCCCGGGGCGTCTCCTGCGGCGACTAAGGGCGCGAGGGCGCGAACCTTGTCTCACCCTCACGCGTTCCGCCTCCTCCTTCGCTAGCATTACTGCTTCGCAGAAGGAGGTGACGGCCTCCTATGCACTCTCGCTCCGAACCATGGCCTGAACCAGGGCCGGACGCGAGAGATCGCCGCCGCCGATCGCCTCCGTGAGGACACGGTGGTGCTCCGCCCAAGCTGGGCAGACCTCCACCGTGTCCTCCGGGCGAGCCACAAAGTGGTGACACTGACTCCGGGCGTTTCCTCCCGCTTTATCCTGAACAGGAACCTCCCGAAACAACCGTGCCCGGTGAGGACCTGCGTCAGGCGGAAGGTGAGGACGCAGTGGCGCCTCTTTAGCCACTCCTCAAAGAGGGGACTTATCGCCACAATTGTGGCGTGCCCAGTGGTAAGATACCTACGTTTACGATCCTAGATATATTTTTGTTTTCTTTTTACGGACATTTATTGTACAGTCTGCAGCACTCAGTAGACTGCAGATACGTTGCTAATCTCAAAATAAAAAAAAATACCCACGTGTCTATAATTTTACTCTTTTAACCTGATAGATCCTGAAACCTGGACTTATAGCTGTTAAGGGCGATGCGCTAAGGTAGCCCGCGAAATTCAAAATTTAACATACAACCATTTGTAACATACAACCTATGCATGTTGATCTAAGTAGGATTCGCGGACGTATTTAAATAGGTATTCAATAGGATTCTACGAAGAGAGTTAGTTGTAATGCTGATTCTAATGATTATAATTTTGTAAAACCATATTTGTTACGGCCGCGAATCATATTAAGATCAATATACAACCTAACACAGACCTGCAAATTGAAAAAACTTAAGAAAATTTGAATTTCGCGCATCCCCCTTAATATATTATATCTGAAATCTTCAACCCGTCTTGACCAAGCGTGTTGATCAATGCTCGTGCCTTCTCTGTATGACAAGATGCCTTTGCCCTGCAGTAGTACAATAATAAACTGGTAGGTATTAGACGAGTCTCTCAAAATAAAAAATAAAAATATTTTATTTCACATAAACCTACATGGGCAACGTCAGAAACTAGGTGCACGGTTCCAAATGGTCGTTTCCTATGGAGAAGAGCCGGCAAGAAACTCCACGGTTACTCTTTTAAAAAGAATGGGCTTTTACAATGTTTTCAAGTTACAGTGTTAATAGGTATGGGAGGACAGTGTAGGCCCGTCAACAAGTACCAAGTACTTAAAAAAAAAGAAAATGGTTTACAAAGCTACAGTATATTAAGCCTACAGCGTCATCACATTCACAAATTAAAAAAGAATCTATATAAAATATTACTAGAATAATAAAAATAAAAACCTATTTAAACCAAATGATAAGATTGCTATTACAACTGTAACAAATCTGAATTAATATTCCGTCCACAAGTCAGTAATAAAATAAATATTTTAAATTAAAATTGTAGGCAGATATTTAGTGTCAAATCTCAGTTTGTGTACTTAGGACTTGTTGTGAATGAGAACCTGACTGATGACCTAGACGTGAAAAGGGAACGCAGGGGGCTCATGATCCGCTGTAATATGATGGTTCGCAGGTTTGCCAGGTGTTCAAAAGCATTGAAAACAACATTGTTCAGGGCGTTCTGCCAGTCCTTCATTACCTGCAGCGTGTGAGTCAGCTGCACGCAGCGGGTCGTGAGTGCTCTGAGAGTTCAGTATAACAATTCCTTCAGGGTGTTGATGGGGCTGCCTCGCTATTGGAGTGCATCAGCGGTGTTTGCAGAATCACAAGTGGATGGTTAATATTTAGAAAAAGAGCAGCATCGTTGAAGCGCAGAATGAGAGACAGTCCTAATGGTTACCTGATGTTCATTGCTGAACATATTGTAAATCCTATCTGGGGGCACTGGATTGGCCTACTTACAGGATCATTATTATAGTTTGTTTTTGTATGTGTGTATTACTAACATAGTTCTTAAGTTTCAGTGTATTACTAACACTCTATGGACAACCTAGTCTGAAATAAATTATTAATAATAATTATTTATATTACCTGAACAAACATTGCTGCTTGGCGGCAGAAACTGTTACACGAGCGCTATCACAATGAGCTAAACCTACACTGATATGACTGCAATACAATAATAAAATTGATGTAAGTTGATGTAATTAGAAACAAATAGGATCTTACGTTGCCACAGCTGATGCACCTGAGAATGTAGATACTATATTGAGCATAATAAAATTCCAATAACTACCTACGTTTGTAAATACGGGAAATATTTAAAGAATCTTTAAGTTGGCGTTTAAATACGGCGTTTCGTTTGATTAATGTAATGACAAACAAACAAATGACTCGGAGACAGACGTCGGTATCGTTTTATTTTATGGTTTTAATATAATTTGATAATTCTAATTTTGATTTTATTAATATTGTTTGTTATATTGGAGTGATAAATGTTAATTATTATCCTGATCAAATCAAATCAAATCATTTATTTTTGCAAACATGGGTAATTAATACATAGATGTTTTCTTAAAATGTAGTCCTCCTTATTCTACCGTCTCATGGGCATGCAAATAATATTCAATTTCAAAATTAAACATAAATTCTATTAAATATCGAATAAATATAAATGTCAAATCATTAGAATTAAAAAAAAAAACAAAAAACAGACTAATATGAGTAGTGACATTTTAACATTTAATGTCAAAAAGTATATAAAATATTTCAAAGTGTCAATAAGAACAAAAAGTGTCAGAATAGGAACATGTATGTCAATCTTATTAATATAATAGTATGAATGAAATGAAAAATTAATGGATTGAAATAAATGATTTTGAATTTGAATTTGAATACCTACTATCTACTCAATACAAAATAAATCAATACAAATATATTTATTGCTACCACAACATGTGAACTTAGGTGGTAGGTTTTACAAAATATGATCATTGTGGACCCTGATCATCTACCTAGATAGTAGTTACTTTAGTTTAGAGGCATAAATTGGAAAAGGCTTATTTATATCCAGTACCTGCTGGACCGAGTAGTGTATAATAATATGTATACCATCGAAACAGCAGGCAAGCATTCCACCTGTATACGCGATAATTTAACGTATCAATTAAAAATGTAGGTTTGAACGAAACTTGGCATGGTTAACGATTATTTTGTGAGCCACATTAATATTTAAATTACTTTTAATCCTGTTAAGACAAAGGGCTCCCACGGGATAGGTAAAATACCGTATTTCTAGAAAGGTTGAATGGATTATCCCTTAAAACTTTTAAAGATTCCCAGGTAGAATAGGTCTCTAACCGGAGAATACTTTTAATCTCTAGTGCCTAAAATTCTTTATAACTCAGTTAACTGTTTTACTTGCTAGAATTAGAAGATCCAAAATACTTCTAGGCCAGTCAGAAATGAACCCCAACTTGCGATTCGATGTTGTTTTTCCGACCTCCACGTCGAAGGTTTGATTCTATTTGAGGAGGCAATTCCCACACCTTGGCAGACTCATATAAAGGGCGTTGTATCTTCTAGCCTTTCCCATTTACAAATAAACATCCGCTGGTGGTTGCGCTGTAATACAACCGAATGTTAAATTGTAGTCTATAAAAATTTAGTTACTAATAATAACACTTACACCCGGTTTCTGGAACGAATATTATCGACGTGCTAAAATTAAACGCGCGTCAAGTGATCCGATTAGCTGTTGATCAATTGGCTGTTGACAATTCAGCCAACCTTTCACAGCAGTTTACAATTTGTAAGCCAACTTTTGTGTTGACTTTTGAACCAGGAACTGGGCGTAAGCGTGACTTCTATGAAAGAACTCTCAAAATGATTGCGGTCAAAGGGCGTTTTCACTTAAGTCGATAACCACGGAGTAAATCGATACCTTCACTTATTCTGATTCCGGTTCCGATACCAATTAACCTTAGTTACTCCTTACTGTTGACTTCCGCACCATGTAAGATTCGATTAGAAATCTTGGTCAGAGTGTTGTTCCGGGCCAGTGTTATCCTAGAAACTCTTAGTATAAACGTTTAAAAAATAAGAGCCCATGTCAAGCAGTAAAAGTTTACACACTGAAAGTTGATCCTATATTATAGTAGGTATTCGTATAGCAATATCGTCTCTTTGAAAAAGTCTGTCACACACGCTATTTTTGAGCTACACAGCATTTTTTCTGCTAAACGGAAAGGGCAGGAAATTCGCCGCTTTACCCCTTTCCCACCTGCACTTACTGAACTAGTGTTGTACTAACATCTGCGTATTTATGTAGGTAAGCTTTATTTCATCGTGTTTGAAAAATATAATGAGTGAAAAGGTGGTTTACCTTACCCAAAATCAACGTAGTCCCTAACATTTCTTAACGTAATTTTCTACGTTATTTATACTGAGAATATAGAAATGAAATGTCGCGTTCGTCGCCTCTGTGCTTAATTAGTGTAAAGCCACAACTCCGCAGCTGCCTGCCACGCACAACTGCGCGGTTTTATAACGTCACTAGTGACACTGGCTCAACCCGTGTTGCGTGTAAAACGTGCAACACAACGACTGTTGTAATAAATCTTTTAGACGAATAAAGACTTCCGACATAGGTTGGGGTAAAAAATTTAAGTGGGCAACCCTAACTGCATGTTGCCATAGCAACATGCGTAGCCGCGTAGCAAGCGTAGCAAAACGGCTCAAATGCTCATTCAGTTACATAATTTGATCATCCGAATTATCTGTGTTTCTGATTAATTATTAATGAAAGTAACTCGTTTCATTATTCAGCTGTCATTTAATCAATTTAAATAAATACGAGCTTATGATTCGCGAACAGTTGTATCCCGGGAGTCACTCTGTTCAGAATTGATTTAATGTTGTTAATGATATATTTTAATGTTCGCTTGTTTTTGTCCTCCACTAATTCCGTATTTATATAATGGTCTTTTCCAAAAGGAATCTGATAAAAATGTAAACAAATGGACCAGAAGACGTACCCGTGGGTGCTAATTTGTAGTGCCACTTACAGATTTAATTCAATACATACCAATAAAAAAAAATGCAATCCATAATGTACACATACAGGTGGTAAATAATACTAAATAGTTCAACCAATTATGGACCCTGTCGGACACAACAAAATTTTAAATAAGTAGGAAAGAGGAAGAGCGCTTTAATGATTTTCCTTTTTCTTCCTAAATATAATTTATTTCCTATCTATCTGGTTTTTACAACAGTATTAATTATTATTATATTATCATTCATTTATTTATTATCTGAATATTATATGTGTCGGTCAATCTATTTATTTATTTTTGTATTAGATTTATGTTATTATTACATATTTAATTATTCGCTAACGATTCGAGTTTAAGTACTTTGATTCGATTATTTGAATACTTAAACCCGAAATTCTAGATAAATTTTATAACCTCAATTTTCTTTGATGTATTTTCAATTGCAATTTAATAATGCTATTCAAACTATATTGTTGGAAAAAGTGATGAGACATAAAGTTGAAACCATCTAAATACAGGTAAATGTTACTCATTTCCTTTAGAATAGAATAGAATGCTCTGTTATGTACACCATACAAATTACAATATAAATGTAGACATTTTACATAGGGTGACACAATGGGTAGTATTATCGCTAAAAGCGATCTTTTAAAGACAACCTTTGGATGGATTAAGGGGGAAGGAGAGACAATACTGCAGGTAGTCTGCGGGGTACCATTTACATATTATATACAATAAATACATACATACATAACACAAATGTTAAAATTATCTATATAAATAATTATATATTCATTAAAAATCATGAAACAAGTACAAAGAACAAAAAAAATATAATTAAGGAGAGAGATAGTGTGTTATTACCATAATTAAAAAAATGGACTGAACACGCTTTATCAACCTTTAGTGAGTCATAAGAATTGAACCTAAATAGTGTGTGTTAACACTTTCATTAGAAACTTTTAGAACAGACTATAAAGTATCGCATTACTTTTAGAACAGACTATCATCATCATCATCATCATTTCAGCCAAAATATGTCCACTGCTGGACATAGGCCTCCCCCTAAGGGGGGGTGTTTGCCATAATCGCCACGCTTGGCAGGCGGGTTGGCGATCGCAGTATGCTGTTAAAATGCATAGAGAACGCTGCTGCCCATTGTCTAGTAAGTCCCTTAGTCGCCTTTTACGACACCCATGGGATGAAATGGGGTGGTGCTTTTCTTTACGTCCGGCACCACACAGAGCCGAACGGAACAGACTATAGTATCGCATTACTTTTAGAACAGACTATAGTATAGAGGCATGAGTAAAGTTTACTGATCCTCTATAGAAAAGGGGAGGATCCTCTGGCGAGACGGGTGTTGTGTCTGGTGGGCAACTGCCCGACGATTGATGTCAGGACGTTGTATATTATGCTAGTCGCGCAGTAAATTGTGCTTGCGCGATGCAGGATTTTGCGTGACGTCAGTGTGACGCGTAGTTCGCCTGTGGCAATATTGATGCCGCCACGTCACTCCCCTCCGGAGACCTGAGGTCGATAGTGGGCTGGGTGGTGTATCTTGCGATGCTTGCCAGTGCCAGTAGAGGGTTTCAGATTTTCTGGAACCTTCAGATCCACCAGTCGCTCCTGTTTAGCTCTCAGTATTTTTTTTTTGTGTTTGGACTTTAGTATTGCATGCTAGGTCTACATTGTAAGCCTGAGTTGGAATGAAATGAATGATAGTGATTACGTGTTTAGTTACAATGCAGTGCAGAGTTAGGGAACGTGACCGTGTAATGTATGTGGCTGCACAGATATATTATACGTCTGAGTTCTATTAAAACTTGGTCCAACGAAGTGCAAGCACGTGTTCTGTTAGTAATGTTGGAAATTAAAAGATTACATAATTGTTTTAGTTTTTGCTTTTGTGCTGTATTCAAAATCCTAATATAAAACCTGCACCACTTGGGTACCTATTCCAAGCACACTTGTTCATAGCAAATAAATTTATTGTTAGGTACATTTCCTGATTTTATCAATCAACTACCATCATTTAATTTTTAGACACGCCGGAAAAGTCAAAAGATTTACAACACTTCCGCCGCCATCGATCAAAAAACGACTGAATACTTCGCTGACGTAAGACGTAGCCTTTTTGGCTTAAAACTTGTGTTCAGGAAGTTCTTAACGGCAAACTTGTGGAACGTTTTTTCCGCCGAGATCGAAGGCGGCGGGCACTGCATCACGTGTTGCCGGGATTAAGCCTGCAAGCGCAAGAACCCTGCAGGGAGGCTGGGAAGCCATTAATTTTGTTCAGCGCCTTACAAGTTACAGCGAACGCTAAGCCGCCGCCCCACTTTGACTGCATTACAAAAAGAATATTATGAAGTGTCTGCACAACGGAGCCGGATTACAATGAGTCGCCTTGAGCCTCTCCTCATATTGCTCACTTTTCTGAAAATTTTACTCTTTTAAATTCTTGTCTACTCATTTTGAACAGACCGAGTTAATAGATTACCTTTTAGCTTATTACGATATTTCTTCGAAAGATGCTAAAAGTTCTGATGGTAAAGCGCTTTGCGGTTAACTTGGCTTTGAGATTTTGTTCTTTGAATTATGTTTCGGGGAAACGTAACTATTTTCTGTTTGGAATCTAATTGGGTATTATCTTTCGATCAAGCTCACCTGCGGACTTTACAATGTCATCTTCTGAAGGTGACTCTTTTCATAAAAGACAGGACTGGTCGATTAAATTCACGGTATACAATCTTAAGGTTGAATTATTCCTACTTTTTACAAATAAAACTTAATTCTGAAATAAATAAGCTATTGCCACATCTTAGTATTCGTTATCTGTGGCGACACTGTGCAGGCAGGCACGTGAGTGCACGCATTGGGTACGCTGGTCGTTTGTAGGAATTTAATTTTTCCCCTCGGATTCCTGCCTGAGCCCGCGGAGTCACGACGTATTCAATTTACTGCTGGCTAACACAAGAATACAGATTTCTTGTCCGACGATACTCAATACTGCCCGCTATCTACTGTTGTCCCATATTTTTCTTCAGCTGGATATTGGGAAACAATAAAATTTTTGGTCACAAGTTGTGGAAAAAGCATGCATGGCAGTTTTTTGAAGTCTTATTACACGCTGTGGAATGTTTGGTGAGTTGTGGTAGTTTTGTGCTAGACTTCTAAAATTCAGTAAAACTGTATTGCAGTTTTACTGAATTTTAGAAGTAGGTAAGTAGTAAGGTAAGAATTACAAGTAATACCTATTTGGGACACTCAATCAATATGTTATTATACTAGTTCCATGCGGACAGTGCCGCGAGCACAGCTAGTTCTATAATAAATTTTCTAATAGCTCAGTCCACTCGCATTTGATTCTAGAAAATTAATTCATCCACAGGAACTTAATGGTTTCGAGACAATTCTGCTTTTAAATGTCCAACAATACTATGTGATAGGAAATGTTCGAAATCAATAGCAATTGATAGCTTCATTTGGGAGTGGAATCACCGCGTGTAATCCGAGTTGCGTCCGACCGCAATGTGCCAAATTTTGACTATTGAAATGTCTGATAATACCTGGCCATTTACAAACTAAATGCTTTCCATAATTCGAGAATAGTTATGTGTTACCGGCTAGTTGTTATGTTCAAAGTAAGGACATAGTTTTGAACTGTCATTTTTGTGAGTTACATCCAACAGTGTTTCGGATAAAGCCAAGTATGTAGGATGAGTTTTACTCGTGAGTATGTTTCGGGATTGAACAACTGCATACTTTTGCGAAGCCGTGAGCCGAACCGTACCTACACAGCCACGAGCCAACGACGTGCCGACGTGTGAAGGAAAACAATGCATTTAATTTACTAAGGTAAGGTAGAATTTACACACTATGACTACACTACCTCATTTATTAATTCAATCCTACGCGGTTGGTTACTATTGCCCCTTCCTACAACTTTGTTATTCCAATGTTTTAGCTCTAACCCAACTCAACGGAAGCTGAAATGTTAAGTTTGATTCTAACTAAATTCCTTACTACTTGTTTCAAGTGAGGTTGGAAACGGAATCCTGATCTTGAACAAAATTACTTAAATAGATATTTTCAAAAGCTATGAATTACCTTCAAACACCCGAGTTAAGTGCAAACATGAAGATTCGAACAGAAACTGAATTCCTAAACTTAATCCTTTCGAGACTTGCACCTACTTCCATGATACGAGATGTGAAACATTCTCAGCTGAATATCTTTTAAAGAAAATAGATTTTTCACGTTAGAGCAAAGAAAGCATCTTAATATTATTTTGTTTCAAAAATATAAAACTAGTGTAAAGAACTTTTAATTTATGTTTCGTATTTATTTCGGAATGTTTGATTAATTTGGAACCTTTTATTTGAAGATAGGTAAACAGCTTCGTTCATGTTTCAATGTAGTTTGTTTCAAATACAAAACACCTAAACACTACTTGTTCAAATCAAACCCATGATAGGTAACGCAGAAGTAAATCAAAATCAAAATATTTTATTTCACATAAACCTACATGGTACTATAGCACTTATGAAACTTCAGAAGCTAGGTGCACGGTTACAAATTTATTAGTCGTATCCGTCGTATCATATGGAGAAGAGCCGGCAAGAAACTCCACGATTACTCTTTTAAAAATTAAGGGCTTTTACAATGTTTTCAAGTTACAGTGTTAATAGGTGTGGGAGGACAGCGTAGTGTCAACAAGTACCAAGTACTTAAAACGTACAAAATAGAAAATGGTTTACCAAGCTACAGTCTATTCTATTAAGCCTACAAAGTTCTCAAATTCACAAATTAAAAAACCGGCCAAGTGCGAGTCGGACTGTCGCACGAAGGGTTCCGTACCATTATCTATAAAAACGGCATATAAAATCACTTTTGTTGTATGGGAGTCCCCCTATATTTGTTTTATTTTAATTTATTTTTAAAGTGAATATATAACTGAATATTCTGTGAATATTTCAAGCTGTTGCCGTTATCAATATCGAGCAAAAAAATCACGTTTGTTGTATGGGAGCCCCCTTAAATATTTATTTTATTCTATTTTTTAGTATTTGTTGTTATAGCGGCAACAGAAATACATCATCTGTGAAAATTTCAACTGTCTAACTCTCACGGTTCATGAGATACAGCCTGGTGACAGACGGACAGACAGACAGACGGCGGAGCCTTAGTAATAGGGTTCCCGTTTTACCCTTTGGGTACGGAACCCTAAAAAGAATCTACATTAAATATTACTAAAATAATAAAATAAAGACCTATTTACACCAAATGACATGATTGCCATTAAATAGGTTAGCTACAGTATCACGTATATAGCTGCATATCACATTTTATTAAACAAAGCAGACTCGTTACTTGGCTTTAGTTAATTCAAAGTCTGAGCTAACTACTCGAACAATAACAGCTTACCATCCGAATAATATGTTCCGTCAGTAGCAATCGTATTATTTAAGGATCGTTAACGGCTTTACTCAAGTACGTTTTATCGGGATTACCACACCAACTTTGAACTTAACTGAAGCTTTAGATATTACCGAAGAGTTTATTGAATCGCTGTTGATTTTCTGGATATATAAAAAGAACGCTTTCCTGAATCGCTGCGTATCAAACCGAGCCAAAAACTTTTAAACTATCAGAATCCATAAACCGCAAACACAAGCGTACTTGCACATACTTACCCATGCCAAATTACAGTTTTCTAGTACTAAAATTCTCTGAGCTAATCCGCGGACAGACAGACAGACATGGCGAATCTATAAGGGTTCCTTGTCGACAACTTGTGAATCTGAATCTGATCTAAATATGAATCTGAACAACGGAACCATAAAAACAGGTTAAAACCGGGTTTTGTTAAATTTCTGCGAGCCAAAAGTTTCGATAGACGCCTAAGACATGCTTAAATATTAATTTAAGTATAATATAAATTTAAAATTAGGCTAAAAGAGCAATTATGAAGTACACCTACAATATGTATTTCAACAATCACTTGACCACAGTGATTGCCACTTATGAAACGTCAGAAGCTAGGTGCACGGTTCCAATTAGTCGTTTCCTATGGAGAAGAGCCGGCAAGAAACTCCACGGTTACTCTGTTAAAAATAATTGGCTTTTACAATGTTTGCACATTACAGTGTTAATAGGTATGGGAGGACAGTGTAGGCCCGTCAACAAGTACCAGGTACTTAACAAAATAGAAAATGGTCTACAAATCTACAGTCTATTAAGCCTACTACGTTCTCACATTCACAAATTAAAAAAGAATCTATATAAAATATTATTAAGATAATATACCTACTCACATCAACGTCCATTGCTGAACATGGACATTCCATTCAACTTACATAATTATATAGCCTTCTGCCCCACGAAATCTCATGGGCAACAACACAGCTAGAGAGAGCTACACAACGTGCCCGAAATATCATACAAAACACATGACTGATTTGGCAAACAATAGAATGGGTATTTTTTGTTTGCGTATTCTATTACCGTATTTTCGAAGTGTACTAACATCAGTTTGGCTACAAAATCTCTGTAGTGATAAAGATTTTGGTTCGTTATCAACTTTTTTAGGCAAGACCATGGGGTCTACTCCGAATCGCTAAACCGAAGTATCGGCCAAATGTTCGGCCGTTTTATAACTACCACAGTTTCCTTTTTTGACTTTGAGTCCTTATCCGACTTCAAGTCCCAGTTTTGACTTTGGCTTATCTCTTCGACTATCTTTTTTTTTTTTCGCTGTAGTCACCGATTGTTAGCCGCAGTAAAGAAACGAACAAACATTCGGCCGATACTTCGGATTTATGTTTGGAGTCTCAGTTGTTAGTCTCGTATTTTGTCTAATCAAGGGGGTCTCCCTTGATTAGACAAAATACGAGACTATTTAATAGGTAGTCAAGTATTTTATTTTATTTTGTACTTTGTGGTATTTTAGGGTTCCGTACCTCAAAAGGAAAAAAACTGAACCCTTATAGGATCACTTGAGTGTCTGTCTGTCTATCCGTCTGTCACAGCCTACTTGCTCCGAATTTACTGGACCGATTAAGTTGAAATTTGGGACGTACATAATGAATTTCTGTGACCCAAATACGGACGTGTTACGTAAATAAATGAATTTTGAATATGGGGGTCACTTTTGGGGGCCAATTAGAAAAAAAAACAAATTGCAAACTGTACCGTGTTACATATCAATGAAAGGGCTCGTTATGAGGGTCTCTAATATATATTTTTTATAATTAAAAAAAAACTTAACTTTGTAATTATTTAAGAAAATAGATGAAAATTGACCATTCCCCCTTATCTCCGAAAGTACTGAGTCTAAAACTTTACATAAGTAAGGAACTATGTTCTGTACTTTTTTCAAAATACAATCTTCAAAAAAATTATGAAGATTACAGGAAAACCTATAAGAAATCTGTGTTAAAATAACATGGTAAATCTCTCAATACTGGGCGTACAAACTTATATTTGCGGTTGGAATGTATGTGAGAACATACTTTTCAACTACAATGTTACTACTACAACTACGGAACCCTTCATTGTGCGTGGCCCAACACGCACTTGGCCGGTTTTTATTCATTGTTGCCAATAAACATTTTCTTTCTTTCCCGTAACTTATACTCGTACATAGATTTGGTTGATTGTCTCTTACAAAATTGAGTTTACTTTCAATTACGTCAAAAAATGTATTTTTCCGTTGTCTATCCTCTATACAGGGTGTCCCAGAAGTTGACGTCAAGCCGGAATCGGAGAAATCATAATAGTTAACATAAAAATATTTAAAAAATCGGAATAGGAGAAGTAATAATAGTTAACATAAAATTATAAAAAAAATCATTGCTGTTTTTAAAAATTACGGGCATTAATAAAAAATCGAGAAAATCTACTCACTGTGACGGTCTTTAAACTCCTATTGCTACAAATTTTAACTTTTTATAAATTTTCTTTTTATTATGTAATCTTGAATAATGCTTCAGAAAACTGAAAGCATTGGGGTAACAAAAATAATTTTAGACAGGTAAGGAAAATTAATTTACCACTAAGTTTCTTTAAAAAACAATTTTTATTTACATAATTTAACAAATAATCTTGCAAGTGTTATACCATTTTAGAATCCTTATTAAATACGCCAACTTTTAAAGTTACTTGCCAAACGTAGTACATTGTTTTTTTCGGTACAGTCATTTAAAAGTGGGCAAAGTATTAATTATGAATACTTGGTTAGGAAAAACATTACATTTCCTTCTAGACTGGAACAGTTGGCTGTAAATTTTAAGCAACAGTTTTCAGAAGCATTATTGAGGATTACATAAAAAAAGACAATTTTAAAAGTTAAAATTTGTTGCAACAGGTGTTAAAAGACCGTCACAGGAAGTAGATTTTCTCGATATTTTTATAAATGCCCGTACTTTTAAAATACATAGCAAAGATTTTTTTTTCTGTTAACTATTATGACTTGACCTATCACCCGATTCCGGCTTGAAGTCGATTTCTGG
The DNA here is from genome assembly GCA_963921375.1 of Tiliacea citrago. Classification (NCBI taxonomy): domain Eukaryota; kingdom Metazoa; phylum Arthropoda; class Insecta; order Lepidoptera; family Noctuidae; genus Tiliacea; species Tiliacea citrago. The sequence goes on along the minus strand of OY992786.1, from coordinate 13,154,849 downwards.
AACAGCCTGTATAAAGGTTTATTCATGTACAAATATAATTATGGCAGATTGTTCAAGACTAGAGTCCAATTTCCCGAAATGAAAAAAAAAATCTGTCCCACGAAAAAAGAAACACAGATAAGCATTTAACATGAATAAGATTCTTAACTTTTTATACATTATTCGGAACAGAACGAGATGTAGCCGTTACAACGTAACAACAATCGACTGTCCGCATCAGTCTGTAAATAGGACGGACAGCGGGACGGGGAAAAGTTGAGTGGTTAGATACTGTGGCCACAACAAGTGGCACAATTTTGCATTTGTTTAAAATTATGGTACAGTCAACAAAAGAGATAGGTACTTCATGTTTTTAATGCAATAACCATGATGAATGTTGCCAGCTTGGTCCCAAGATGCTTATGTCCTTGCATTTGGCGGTAATTTAATTAATATGAAAAAAATCCTCAGTTTTATTCAGAATTTCAGCAAAATGGGGCCACACCTACGTATAAACTGCCAGTTTAAGCTGGTATGGGCAGTAACCGATATATGGATACTCGATATTAACATCAGAGCGTACGTTAATGACCAGATATATTCTTGTCAGTTTACGGTCTTATCGGAATCGACGTCCCATCCATTATGATCGAAGTGCGGGCTCTGAGATCTGTCAGCAATTTGACGCAGCCACGAGAAATTAGGTTATGCAAATTGGATGGTTATTGAGCCGCCCCGCTTTGTCATTCAAGAAATGTCAAAGATAACACTGTTATAGTCGTCGAGATAAACCGATGGAAAATAGTATTTTAATAATTGCAGATTTTTCCTTAGTTTTGAGGGTTTCGTAGTCAACAAGGAAACCTTATAGTTTCACCATGTCCGTCAGTCTGTCTGTCCGTCTGTCCCCAGGTTAGCTCAGAGACTCTTAGTACTAGAAAGCGGTAATTTGGCATGAGTATATATATTAATCACGCCGACAAATTGCTAAAATAAAATCTTGAAATTTTTTTTTTTGGGTACCTCCCTTTTACGTAAAGTGGGGATAATATTTTTTTTCTCGTCTATCCCATGGTGTGGGGTATCGTTGGATAGGCCATTCAAAAATATAGGTTAACTTTGGTCACCCGTAAAATTTATCTTTTTGAGTCCGCGTATCACTGGTCAGTTTCCCTCAGTAGTCAGTTTATTTAATTCGCCATTTTCGTTGAACCCTCTGCAAATAAAGACAATGCAGAATTTCACGATACCATGGGGTTTTTTATTGGAATATGCGTTGCTTTTTAGGGTTCCAGGCTGTATCTCATGAACCGTGATAGCTAGACAGTTAAAATTTTCACAGATGATGTATTTCTGTTGCCGCTATAACAACAAATACTAAAAACAAAATAAAACAAATATTTAAGGGGGGCTCCCATACAAAAAACGTGATTTTTTCGCCATTTTTATAGATAATGGTACGGAACCCTACGCGCATAAGTCTGACACGCACTTGGCCGGTTTTTTATTGTGATTATTGTCATGTTTAATCTTGAAAGATGAGAAAAAATATTTTCGGTTACGTGCATATATTATTAAAAAGAGCATTAATTCTTATATTAGTTCTTATATATATTATTACGTATTATAATTAATATTACTTAATCCTTAATTCTTATATATAGATATACCCACCTATTAATTTAACTATGATATATTTTTCGGTATTTGTTTTTTTTTTTTTGCTTTATCTCGGCGCCTGTCATCAACCAGTACCTATCTATATTCGATTTACTTTGAAAAGAAGTAGATGCGCGTTGCCAGCGGTAGGGTTGCGGATATATTTCATGAAGTGAAACCGTAATGTGACAGAGGAGTACCTATTACGGCCGTGCCATTGTCATAAATGTCTACTTAACTAGAGTGGCTTGCAAGGTAAAAGTAGGAAATGCGGTTATTATCGATAAAGTAACTTTATTCTCAAAGCCGCTGTGTTATCAGGTAGTTTAAATTCCGACCGAGGGGAGTGCTGCAATACTTATTGTGGTCAGGGTGCAATGAAGAAAGTTTTCTGCTTGAAAGGGTTGTAAAGCCTCTTTTAAGTAAGAAAACTTGTGGTTTATGAGTGGATTCGTTGTGCAGAACAAAATTATATCAACTCATAAGTAGTAGTTACACATAAAAAAGTAAGTTACAGACGATACCTAATAAACAATCCTATAAAATGGTTTTCTAACTTTTTTGTAACTTCATCTCGAGCACTGGAACCCAGGAAAAATTCTATCTCAATTTGAAACTGAATTTCGAGGTGTTTAAAATGGAGAGCCAAATAATTGGTCAAAAACACTTTCACAGTACAGTGCTTGATAATTAATTAACGCCTAGTTTTAAGTAAAGAGTTAACAGTTACGAGTCTATTCGCTATAAAGAAAAAGGCAGGAGTTTCAGAGAAAAAGGTTTAGTGTGGTGGAGTCGCCCCTTGGAGGTAAACTCAGATTATTTGCGAGCACCGCGCAACTGTTCCAACAACACTAATTAAATCAGCTTTCGTCTGTGAGAACTTAACTGTTGTGGAAGGTAGAGGCCACGTAAATAAAGAAACATCGACGAGCGAGTAAACAATACACACAGTGTACTTTCCAATAACACAAAAAGTGAATGAAATCTATTAACTATGCAATGGCAAGTTTTGGGTTGTTTTGAAAACTGAGAAGTTTTAATTCTTAATTAGGGATACTACTCGTATTCCTATTTCTTCCCGTGGGTGTTGTAAAAGGCGACTAAGCGACTTACTAGATAATGGGCAGCAGCGTTCTCTATGCATTTTAACACCATACTGCGATCGCCAACCCGCCTGCCAAGCGTGGCGATATTTGGGGGAGGCCTATGTCCAGCAGTGGACGTCTTTCGGCTGAAATGATGATGATGAGGTACCAACCTATCTGAAAACAGAGTTTAATATTTTGTTTTTCCACCCACGAATGTCAGGTTCACCTGCAAAAAGCTTAAAAAAATCCCTTTTATCCTCAGTTCAACGCAGGTAAATACACTATTTTATGGCTCACGGCGATAGACAGGTCCTAAAGGGTTAAAGAGATAAAAAGTTAGCGTATTAACACATACAACACAAAATATATAAAGAAGAGAAGGTCGAAGTGTATTCTGCCTTCATATATAGATGTACGTTTACCTCTTCGTGACTTCACTGTGCGATATATTAAAAGAAGTGCCCTTATATTGTTTGTTGGTTCCCACCGACACGAACAGCTGAACGGATTTTGATGACTGTGTTTTGCTTAATATTCTGTAAATGTTACTTACGTATCTCTTTTAGAACGTGATTTAGGAAATCACTGTACTGTACCTTGCCTAGTCAATTGTAGTATTTTCCATGGAAAATTAAAACCAGAATAGAATTTAAATCAGCATCATAATAACATCACGCCTGTAATCCCCGAAGGGTAAGGCAGAGGTTTACCTATAGTACATCCACATTTCCAGTTAAATATTTGCATACGATAAAATATCCGTACCACAAAATAATATTTATATTTAGACCTAAAACGATTTATGATTTTACAAGTTAAGAGCGCCACCGTTACAAACGTACCTACGGTTTTAATCAATTTTCTTTAAAACACGGAAGAATACGTCAAATTGTTCACAGAAGAATAAGTCAAATTGTTCACAGAAGAATACGAAAAATTGTTCATTCGAACCGCTTCATTTGTTTTGTGTATTTCTAAGCTATTTTCTTCTTTGTTATTTTAACGTTCCCTCGCCAAGAGCAAGGTAAAGACAAATTAAAACTATTCGCAAAGTACATTAGCAAATTTTCCTGTTTGGTTAATGGCGAAGTTCTTAGAATATCTTTGCGGGTGTCCCTCAATGATTCCAGATATTTATACGAACACTTAATATTATTTATGGTGTCAGGGAGCGCCATGTATCACGCTAGAGCTACAGCGGCATACAGGCGTGTCCTCAATACTTGGCCTCTCAAGCATATTCGTTAACAACGCGTAAGCACCTCGTTTATGAGAGGTTAGAAATGAGAAGTAATTTTCTGCCGTTTTTGTGGCCTGTGTGTCATACAAGCACTCGGTGTGTATTTATCGTTTAGGAGTCCCGTGTACAGATGATTGTGTACATGACAAGGTACATTTCTTTTTATATTAAATATCTTTACGTTGCTTAGTTGAGGCACCAAGTTCGCTATCTTCTTCTCTCTTTTTTAGGGTTCCGTACCGCAATAGGACAGAACGGAACCATTATAGGATCACTCGTGTGTCTGTCTGTCCATCTGTCACAGCCAATTTTCTCCGAATCTACTGAACCAATTAAGTTGAAATTTAGTAAACATGTGAATTCATGTGACCTAAATACGGAGGTGTAACGTAAATTAATTTTGAATATGGGGATTAATTACAGGGGCAAATTAAAAAAAAAAAGTTTTGCAAACTGTTTTTTATAATTTTAAGCTTTTTAATGTTATTTATAAATCTATCTTTATCTTTGAAACTACTAAGCCTAAAAAATTTTTAAAAATACCGAAAATAGTTCTTTACCTATAGATAACCTACAGGACACACAGCAAACCTTTAAGAAGTCTATGTTCTTACAATAACATGGTAAACTCTCTATATTGTGCGTACAAACTTATATTTTGCAGTTGGAATATATGGGAGAACATGTTTTTCAAACTCTAATGTTGAGTTTGTTCTTGGGACAAATTCATCGCAACTATGGAACCCTTCACGCGTGGTCCGATAGCAACATAACCGGTTTTTTTTAAATGATCGAGGCTATTTATTCTACTCTTAAATAAGAGTAGAATGGAAATCCAGACGAACATATTTTATACCACGAGGTAATCTACATAAAGTAGCCCACAGAACCACGGCACTTAGCATCATCCAAAAATACCCGCGTACGTGAAAAAGTCAACGTTTCGGGTCAACAACCCGGAACACCACCACGTCACCTACCCTCCAACATTTTTGCGGATGCACTGTCAACGCTGAAATAAAACATTATTCCTCTTTTATTTGTATTTATTTCCCGGGTTCGTTACAACGCTTGCGGTCACGAATTGACTACTCATGCCTGCAGGCGTAGCAAAAAGCTCAATGCATCGCACACAATGCAAACAATTCGCCAAGTTATTTTTAATTCAATTCCATTTAAACAATACAATTTGCATCACCTGTTTCTCGTTGATACCTAATGAGTTCTAACCGAGCAAATTCTGCTGTGTTACAGATATTGCCAATGATAAATTAATATTTCCTGCAATATTTTATGAATGGACTAATCCTTATTCAGTTTTTAATCATAGGTTGTATACATTCAATTAACGCAGTGGAAAATATATATTATTGCAGTATTCACTGCCGCTCTATTCATACCCGAGATTAACTTTTAGATCAACCAGATTCATTCAACACTTTTTAAATCGGAAAATAACTCCAGCGAAATGAGTTCGGAAAGCAAAATAAGTACACTTAAATGGTAAGCAAGTAACAGCTATCGTTTAGAGCTCTGACTGAACATTTTTTCACAAATTACCGCTTAAAAAGGCGGTAGTATTGGGCGTTAAATACATTTGAATTCTCTTTCGCTCAATTGAAGTTGGTACTAAGCGGTTCGAGACAAGTAGTCTGAGTATCACCAAATAATGTTCTGTGTAAATTGTGGGCGAAGGGCCCTCGGCACCACGGGAGCATCCACTCGACGGTACATAACATCATCCTTCATAGACAGATGCTCATAATTATGGCTGTCGTAGTGTCGTATCATTGTGTTTATAATGAGCGACACTCGTACCGGAGCCGCTAATTTGACACGTCAACTCTAGTGGGAATATAGTTGTTTAGGAGTAATTTATGTCAGATTGTAGATTTTATTATGTATACTTTTCTAAAATCAAGCTTTAGGTGACGCAACTGTGACTTCTGGTGGGAAGCCCTGTAGTTATTTTAAATTTTTCATTATTCTGTTGCTCGGAGTTAGGAATTATGACAGTTACAAAGGACTGAATCAGTGTTTAAAAGCACCATCTCTGCGTATCACTTCTGGAAATAATGAACCATGAAAACTTCTTACTAGAAACAAAGTATTAGGTTCTGTTATTAGTTCAATTTAACTCACTCCGATGCCTTTAATAGAGTGTCAGTATTTCGAAAGACGAATGGTACACTGTGTTGTACTTAAGTTCTCAGCTAGTCAAAGTCGGGGAAATTATGTCTTTGTTTTTGTTGGAATATTAACTCGCAGACTAAGTTGTAAGTCGAACGCTAAATTGTGCTTGTTTAGTGCTGAGACAAATAGCGGTGTCTATTATAAGAGGACTTAAGTCTTATTTGGTATTTTAGGGGTGACACTACTTCAACCAATAAAATGAAACGAGTCGTGTTGAAAGTGTATAAGAATATGTGCGTTTAAAAGTGGCCACGTACTACAATAATTTCATTTTTAAGTGCATGGTGTAAAGCTCTAAGGTGTCTATTGTATCACCGAGTGGAAAAATAAGAACTAACAGTGCATTAAATAAAGTGCCAACTTCAAAGGACAGAGGAAAATATAAATGTGGAGAAAAAATGCTCGGCTTTATTTGCGTTGCACGTATGTTAGAATGAAATATTTGTCTATAAAGTAACCGGTCGGGTCGGCTGAATGCTAAGTGCTTCGCAAATGGGCACGCATAAGCAGAGATTGAAAAATATAATTCATAAACCTGAAATATTGTTTAACTGGATTTTTTTGCAATTAAAATTTTACCTGTGGCGTTTCGTTTGTAATGAATGCATGCCAAAACTCCTCTAAATGTGAAAATCAAACACTACGCTAAACAAGAGTTTTATAAAGGTTTTATAATTGGAGTTTAGTCGTTAAAATAAATGTGAAGTGAAGTGATCGCGGAGTAGTGCTCAAACTACCAACTACTTCCTAACGTTAAGTGTTTTAATAGATTTTTCGATTCGTTTCGAACGTTTGTGAGAGAAGTTTGCATATTTTAAGTTCCATTATTAATGATCGAAATCAAAGAAGAAATTAACGACAGTAGGGTGATAACGAGCTCAAGTCGTAGGTAATTAACTCGACTTATAATTTTAGTATCACAGTTAAAATATTTAAGGATTGGTTGGAGGAGTCTGGTTCGCGCGATAATGGATTCACCTCGGCGGGTGCAAAACTTAGTTACAGATTTTTAGTTTTCAAGCTGCTTATAATTGAGGAAATTTTCAATTATTTCAGAAATTAATTAAAAACCCTTTCCTTCTTTTCAATTCATTTTTTGCACAACAATCATTGAGTAAGTTTGAACTAATATTCGGTCCCTGTTTGTTAATGACGTTAATGGAAAAGCCTTCAGTGCGGGCATTACTCGTGGCTCCAATTTGTACGTAAGACACGGCTGCCTCACGGAATTAAGTTCTCATGTATATGCGACTTAATTATTAGGAAAGGAGACCTTCAAATAAATGCAGTCGGAAATAAACATTCTGATATTTTTAATACATTATAATTATACGCTTTTCTCTTAAGATGACTGATTGTGAAAGCTGTATTCGTCATAGTACAGTTGGTGACCAGCATTAACTGACTCCTCTTCCATTATTCTTCTTTGTAAGAGGTGTCAGATAGTGCTGGTCACCGACTGTACACCAATATTTATTTTTGCAAAAATATTAATTAATTCGCTGAAGACATTAGGCCTTGTCAAATAAATTGTGAGCAGTGGTGGCCCGGTAGAACTTTCTCGACTTACGAGAAACGGTACTAACTTACGGTCGTGGGTTCGAGCCCAGACAGGTGCTTTACTTTGTGTAAATAATTTCATCACCACTGCTCTCAAAACGGTCAAGGAAAACATCGTGAGGAAACCGGCATGTCCTAGAACTAAAAATCTGAATACATGTGACATCCACCAACCCGCACTGGGCCCACGTGGTGGATTACGGCCCAGTCCCTCTCACAGAAAGAGGAGGCCTGTGTCCCAGCAGTGGGAACATTACAAGGCTGATTTTGTAATTAAATTATATCCAAAATAATTAGTTAGTTTTGTTATTTATTCGTAATAGAAGTTAAACATTTAGCTGGGGGCGTCCCACAGCTATCGCTAAGTATCGGCAAGCGTAGTGTGGGGCGCCCCCCAGCTAGATGGACCGACGACCTTAAAAAGGTGGCTGGGACAGACTGGATGCGGAAAGCGGAGGTCAGGGTATTGTGGCGCAGCCTGGGAGAGGCCTATGTCCAGCAGTGGACTGCTATAGGCTGAGTTGATTGAAGGTAAACAAGCTAAGCAATATTTGTATAATCTATAAACCTTTAGGAACCTACGGAACCTACAAAAGTATTATCCAATACCTCTTTCACAATATTAATATTGAATGAGCCGTACTTCCAATTTACAACCATTCGTAGTTTTTAGAATCAAAGCTTTTATTCTAGACTAGCTTTTGCTCTCGGCTTCGCCTGCGTGGTTGTCGGAAAATATACTACGGATTAAAAGTAACTTATGTCTTCATTCAAGTTATAAGCTATCTGTGTATAAAAGAGCAATGGCGTGAAAATTGTTGATGGTATAATTAAGCGTCTAATTATGTTACCGTGATAGATACCGACTAAATTATTTATTTATTTAATACACACTTTAGGAAGCCGACAGAAGAATCCGGTTGGGTTGGGCAGCGTTTGGAAAACTTCGTCAAGTCTTCTCGTCGTCAATCCCACAGTATTTAAAGACTTCAACCAATGCGTCCTGCCCGTTATGACATACGGTGCCGAAACGTGGACACTAACAGTCGGGCTGGTCCACAAATTCAAGGTCACTCAGCGTGCTATGGAGCGGGCTATGCTCGGAGTTTCTTAAGAAGAAGGATAAGATCAGGAATGAAGTTATATGGAAGAGAACCGGAGTTACCGACATACCCTGCAGAGTAAGCAAGCTGAAGCGGCAGTGGGCTGGCCATGTTTGTCGAAGGACCGATGGCCGGTGGAGCAGACGAGTCCTGGAGTGGAGACCGCGTGTCGGCAAGCGTAGTGTGGGGCGCCCCCCAGCTAGATGGACCGACGACCTTAAAAAGGTGGCTGGGACAGACTGGATGCGGAAAGCGGAGGACAGGGTGTTGTGGCGCAGCCTGGGAGAGGCCTATGTACAGCAGTGGACTGCTATAGGCTGAGTTGACACTTTAATAAGCACACAAATGTACAGAGGCGGACTTAATGCCTTTGACATTTTCTACCGGTCAATCTTTGGGTGATGCAGAGACAAGCAGTGATAACGATATAATTGATAATGAAGACAATAGAATAACGAAAATTGTGGAATAAATATGAATATTTTTTATTTACTTAGTTTTATCAAATCAACCTTATGGCCTATCGAAGTCTGGTAAAAAAGTCGTCATGATTGAAAACTTAATTTTAATAAATGACTTTTACTCGTTCTTACTAATTCATCAGCAGATACAGAATAAATTTCAATAAAATTTGTTTGGGAGTTCGCCATTGTTCTTTCGTTCAAATCCGTTCCACCGTTTTTGCGCCAATCCGCAGCATACATCCAGACAAACGGACAAAAAATTCTAAAAACTATATTTTCAGCATCAAACTTATAGCAATTACTTTTTTTCAAAAATATTCAATGGACATTTTTGCCATCGTTCCTATTTTACGAGTATTATATGTACATAGATCTAGATAAACCGAAGGCTACGAGTATGAGAAAGTTAAAGATAGTCTGTTACTTACCATCGTATAAGAGCACCCCTGTAATCCATTTACCACGGTTGACTCTTACAAATTGCCGAGCTAATATACCTACTATGTTTTATCTCTCATTCCCATTTCTTTATTATTATTTATGTTCTTATTTTTCTTATATCAACAGTAGATTGGTGTGTGTTCCATTATTTAGATATTTCTTATCTTAAATAATCGTTTGCTATTAATCGAACCTTCGTCTGTGATTGCCTATGAAACATTAATTACTATAGGAAAGCCTGTTCTTCTTCTTCGTCGGTCCCTCAATGCTGAGGATCGTGACCACATACGACGCGTCTCCAAGTTATGCGGTCTTCTGCAGTGTGGACCGCTCGGTCAATGCTACCTCCAACAGCGTTCTTGATCGCGTCGGACCATCTTGCCGGTGCTCTGCCTTGAGCGCGTTTTTCTTCCACCCGGCCCAGTGTCATAAGGCTTTCCAGACCTGTTACCGACTATAAAATAGCGACAACTCAGCATACATACGCTTGTCCCGAGCTTTACTACGCTCGAAATACATCCTGTCGTAGCACGCTACGGTGCTACGAAATCGAATAGAAGCTACAATTTCGTAGCACGGTGCCACTCCGTGCTACGAAATAAAACAATATCGAGCCTGTTATGGAAGAACATCGTAAGCGACATAATGTAGGTTCACTTTTTCAAAAAATAAACAAATAAAATAATCAATAAATACCTCTCATGTAAATTTTAATTTATGTCACTGTTTATGAGCTTGTGGCTAAACAATAACTGCCGCACGGGTCGATCGATCAGGTTAAGCTACACTTGCCGCGGTTGGTCCGTGGATGGGTGACCATCTGTTCACACCAAGATTCCTCCGTGCCTCGGAAAGCACGTTAAGGCGTTGATCCCGGCTGTCATTTGTAGATCTATGACAGTTGTTACGGGTCGTCAGAAGCCCAAAAGTCTGACAACCAGTCTTACCAAGAGATATCGTGTTACCCAGTAACTGGGTTGTGGAGGTAAGATAGGCAGTCGCTCCATGTAAAATTTTGGTATTCAGCTGCAACCGGTTGGACTGGAAGCCGACCCCAACATAGTTGGGAAAAGGCTAGGCAGATGATATTGTCGCTTTGATGTTCTTCCTTATCAGGCTCGATATTTGTGTGATTAGTACGCCAAACTGTGATGAAACGTAATACGAATTATATATCATCATCATGATCTGCCTAGCCTTTTCCCAACTATGTTGGGGTCGGCTTCCAGTCTAACCGGATAAAGCTGAATACCAGTATTTTACATGGAGCGACTGCCTATCTGACCTCCACAACCCAGTTACTGGGTAACACGATATCCCACGATAATACGAATTATATATATTATATTATAAGTGAAAATTGCCATAATGTTAGTAATATTCGTAAAAACGAAAGATTACAGTCGTTGGGTTGTTTGACCTACTTACCCACATTTATCGAACCTAAATATAATAATGTTTATGGAGCGCGGACGTGGGAATGGATGCTACCATTGTTTATGAATGATTTACCTATGGAAATCTGCAATGTAATAAATGCGAAAAACTGCTCAAAGGTGTTAAAAAGATACTTTTCGTACCACTTGCTCAAAAAAGTGACATTCTATGCCACAAAAAGCGAACATAACAATAGTCATTTTTCATCTGTTAAAAACAGGGAAAGAAAATTGTACTGAATTTCATTCATCCTCTAGGGGGAGAATGTGATTTCAATTTGGAATACTTACCGAAATTTATATTGAACTACATCTGTGTTTACACCATTGAGTTTGTATATAAAGCATTATACATCTTTTTGAAAAAGGAATACGCAGTTATGATTATTAAATAAAATTACGAAAACTGACGAGGCCGTATGAGCTTGATGCCTTTGCTTTTCCGACAAAAAAATATTGGTCTAGGAATTTGCCGCGTTTTTGTTTTCTTCAAATACATATACGTTAAGTTTATTTTAATTTATTTTTATAAATAAGTTAATGTTCTAAAAATACGTTACGATGTTAAATCAAAGCGACAGTGACAGTGAATTGTCGGATTCCATTAGTGCAAATGCTGCCGCAATTATAAATAATTTGCTTCCAACAAAATCCAAGGAAAATTATTTAAAAACTTATGAAGAATTTTCAACGTGGAGAAGTGCGAAAGGCCTATCAATTTCAGAATCAGTACTTCTTGTCTATTTTGATTATTTATCCAAGACAAAGAATACGAATACACTTTGGTGCATATACTCAAAACTGAAAGCTACAATAAGCATCAAACACAGCATTGAAATAAATAGATTCACGAAATTACTGGCTGTTTTAAAAAGAAAAGCAGAAGGGCATTGCGCAAAGAAGTCTAAAATTTTTACGACTCAAAATGTGGAAAAATTTCTTAATGAAGCTCCTGACGAAATTTTTCTGGCCACAAAAGTAAGTATACATGATTTAACTATGAATATTTCGTATCTTAGTAATGGTAATTATTCTATATATTTACCTGTTTTTGATCTTTGTTATAGGTGGCCTTAATTTTTGGGCTCAATGGTGCTTGCCGCGGATGTGAACTTGTAAATTTAAAGGTGGAGGACGTTGAAAATCATTCAAATGAGTTACTGCTGATTAATGTAAAGGAAACTAAGACAAAGAAAAATCGGTCATTCATTGTACAAGGACAATATACTAAAATCATTCATAAATACCAAGCATTACGTCCCACCAACATGGAAAACAATAGATTTTTTATAAACTATCGGAATGGGAAATGTACTCGACAAGCCATCGGCAAAAATAGAATTAGCAATATGCCAAAGGAAGTTGCAAAATATTTAAAACTTAAAGATGTTGAACTCTACACCGGTCACTGCTTTAGAAGAACTTCGGCGACTTTGGCGGGTGGGAAATCATCAAATAACTTCTCCCGCTCTGGGCGGAGCGGGAGGGCGTGTCAGACTTTTACTGACTAAAACCCACCCGTGTTCCTTCCGTTGCCTGTGTGCCAGGGCCACGATATCCCTTTCGGACCCGGGCCTGGTCCTTATCGGACGGCGAGCTACCCATCGCTCACCGTCCGCAGACCCGCGCCTACGGTGGCCGGAAATCGGCTTGTGACTCCCGACGCCCGGGCGTCTCCCGCGGCGACTAGAGGCACGCGGGCGCGAACCTTGTCTCACCCTCACGCGTTCCGCCTCCTCCTTCGCTAGCATAACTGCTTCGCAGAAGGAGGTGACGGCCTCCCATGCACTCTCGCTCCGAACCATGGCCTGAACCAGGCCCAGACGCGAGAGATCGCCGCCCCCGATCGCCTCCGTGAGGACACGGTGGTGCTCCTCCCAAGCTGGGCAGACCTCCACCGTATGCTCCACCGTGTCCTCCGGGCGATCCACACAGTGGTGACACCCGGGCGTTTCCTCCCGCTTAATCCTAAACAGGAACCTCCCGAAATATCCATGTCCGGTGAGGACCTGCGTCAGGCGGAAGGTGAGGACGCCGTGGCGCCTCTCCAGCCACTCCTCAAAGAGGGGACTTATTGCCACAATTGTGGCGTGCCCAGCGCTGGGTTGCGACAATCGCACTCTCCATGTCACTATGAGATCCCTCCGGAGCTCCGTCCGCTGTGCCGCGATTTCTTGCGGCAGCGGAGTTATGCCCCGGAGTTTCGCCTTTTCGCGCCACACCCAAATGTGCGCGAGGACTTTCGCCTCCAGATCCCATGGCGGCAGTCCGGCAAGGAGGCTCGCCCCCTCACGGGAGACCGTGCGGTATCCCCGTACCATCCTAATGGCCATGACCCTTTGGGACGCGTTCAACCGCTGCGCTGGTCGCAGCCTCAGAGAACGCGCCCACACCGGTGCCCCGTAAAGGGCCATGGACCGCACGACCCCCGCGTAGAGCCTCCGGCAGGAGGCGTTTGGACCCCCTAGATTGGGCAGGAGCCGCTTCAAAGCAGCCCCGGCCCACTCCAGTCTGGGAGCCAAACGTCGAAAATGCTCCACGAAGTTCCACCGGCTGTCGAGGACGAGTCCCAGGTACTTCATCGTCGACTCGACGCCGATGTGAACCCCTCCCGCCGTTATCTGGGAACCCGACAGTGGCGCGTTCCGAGGACCATAAAAACTCATGGCCTCGGACTTGTGCAATGCCACCTCGAGTCCCAATTGCCGGATCCTATCGACGATTGTCGCAACCCCACGTGCCGCTAGTTCGGCCGCCGCCTGATGCGAACTCCCTTGTGCCAGGACTAGCGTGTCGTCAGCGTAGCAGACTACGCTGACGCCACTAGGGCTGATAGAGTAGCTGAGGGTTATATCGAAAGCTCAATGGCGAATAAAACCTTATTAAGCAGTCAAATTAACAAAAATATAAAACTTAATCCATCAGAGCCACAACCATCAACTTCTGGCATTTTATCTTCGTCCGTAACTCACGATGCACCACCACCACTATCTCTGACGTATACGATCTACAATGAAACGCAAGTTCCTCAGACGCAAGAACAGAGAAATACTCAAATCAACTCATCAACAATAAATGTACCAAACAAAAATGTAACTCTCTCTATCAATAATTGGACCAATGTTTAGAATGTTAACTTTTACTTTTAATTGTCATTATTTTTAATAAATGCTTATCCCATATTATTATTGTGTTAATTTTTTCGCAAATGGTACGAAAAGTAGAGTATTTTCCTCGGTGATAAAGCTGTCTTAGTCTTGGGTGAACTGAAATCCCTCGCTACACTCAGGACTCGTCTTAAATCCCTCGCTTCGCTCGTGATTTAAGTTTTTAACACCCTCTCTACGCTCGGGAGTAAACAACGAGTCCTTCGTTACGCTCGCGATTTAAATCGTCATCCGCGACAGAAGACACTGCTTTATCCCCTTGGTTAATAATCTACTATTCTAGATTGCAGCAGTGCGATCTAGAAAAAATAATATGTACCTACCTAATTGTTCATTAATTAATAATTAGTATGTAGTGGCACCGAGTTGCCGTCTTTATCCATACCGCTGTTAAACCCACGATGGTTTGTGTGGACAAATCCTGTTAAAACTGTTTTTTGTTTTTTAAAATTAAAACAAAAAAAAAACAATTGAAAATACTATTATTTTACATGTTCCGGACATCATTAAATCAGGCTTTTGGAAACACGGTATCAAAGCTTACCTACGAATCAAAGGAGTCATTTTTTAACTAAAAAACAAACCTAAAAAAGTATCAGCGTTCAAAATTAATTGCTTTTGGTACCACCCAAAGTCTCACAAAAAATAGTCTGTCAATGTACAGTTACATTTGGTGTATATTTCAAAAGAGCAACAGTTTTCTTCGGCTTGTACTCGTAGTCCGAGTATCGTTGGAAGGGGAGACAGTTTAAATAACTTGCAAGTTGCTACGCCTGTAATTAAACTAAATTGTTGCTAGCGTTTGACACCAGAGTCTGGCAATCATGACTACGCAATTAACTAAGTGGGAAATTATTATTCAACTGCGTACTGCATAATTGTGTGGTGCAGTGATATACAGCTGTATATACCCTTCGTTCGTGTTAGGGCAGATTCTGGTTAGGGCAGATTCTGTTTATCTCAGAATCTGCCCTAACCAGAATCTGCCCTAACACGAACGAAGGGTTTATACTGCTAGATGCAGTCTGTGTTATTTTTAGGGTTCTGTACCTCAAAAGGAAAAAACGGAACCCTTATAGGATCACTTCGTGGTCCGTCCGTCTGTCTGTCAGTCTGTCAAGACCCTTTTTCTCAGGAACGCGTAGAGGTATCAAGTTGAAATTAATATCAAATACGTCCCTTGAAGCTCTAAAAAAATCAAGCTTCCAAGTCAACGCAATAAAAAATACGGCGATATAAGCGACATTATTGCGTCATATTTCGATACTCGCAAATAAATCAATACCTATAGGTACTTCCCGTTGACCTAGAACCATGAAATTTGGCAAGAAGCAAGGTCTTACAGCACAAGTATAGGAAAAAGTCCTAAAATTGAAAATGTGTAGTTTTATCACATAAAAAAATTGCGAATATCTCGCACATAAATCAAAACCTATAGGGTACTTCCCGTTGACCTAGAATCATGAAATTTGGCACGAAGCAAGGTTTCACAGCACAAGTAAAGGAAAAAGTCCAAAAATTGTTCATTTGTAGTTTTATCACATAAAAAATACTTTTTTGCGATTACAAACTTACATTTTCAGTTGGAAAATTGACCGTGACGTATATCAATGTATGGGAGAACATGCTTTTCAATTAAAATGTTATGTTTGTTTTTTTAGGGATAAATTCATGCCAACTACGGAACTCTTCATTGTGCGACACGCACTTGGCCGGTTTTTTTTATTTACCATGGCTCCCCCTGTATATTATTTAAATGTTAACTAGCCTATGTTACCCGGAATAATTCAACGCTTCTATCAATACCACATATATTAAAATCGGTTAAGCCGTTTAGAAGTTATGGTGGAATAAAGAAACTCACAAACATACATACTTACATACATGAACCCTGATAACATAACACTCCTTTTTGAGGGCAGTCGTGAACACAAAAAAACATTTAAAATTAAAATAAACCATGGCCGCTAAGAGATGACCAGTCCCTACTGATGGCGCCCGTTCACAAACATAACGCATGAATTAGGACCATTCAGCTAAACCATTTTGAAGGGAGCTGAATGATCCAACACACCCGCCACCATCAGCGAGACATTACAGTGAGCATGAAATACTCTCAGCCGCCAGAGCACATTCAAGTCAATGAAAGACGTACTCAGTAAATGGTAGCTTTATGGCGCAGTGGTTAAGCGATTGACTGCTGCGCTACGTGTCGCGGGTTCGATTCCCGCACGGAACAAATATTTGTATGACCTATAAGTAGTTGTTCCGGGTCTGGCTGTTTGTGTATGTGAGTTTAAATGTTTGTAAACGCCCCACGATACAGGAGAAACCTAGTGTGGGGCAAAAAAGGAAAACAAAGATAGTACTCACACATGATTGTGTGCTATGCAAT
This sequence comes from Tiliacea citrago, assembly GCA_963921375.1. Classification (NCBI taxonomy): domain Eukaryota; kingdom Metazoa; phylum Arthropoda; class Insecta; order Lepidoptera; family Noctuidae; genus Tiliacea; species Tiliacea citrago. Next base: position 13,138,124 of record OY992786.1, on the reverse strand, counting down.
TATATAATATCTACTAATTTATTAACATTATCAATTTAACATTTAAAAAACACTTATGCCAGCCATAAATGTTCTATTCGTCACAACGCCCTATTTCTTGCCCTAACCTGTTGAAATGTGATAGCAATACGAGTATCTAAAACCATGTTGAGTTGCGCCAATGTTTCGGCGCAACAACCCTTATCAAGCTAGAGAAAATCGACTATGACAGAAAAACGACTGATCTTATTACAGCACCGTTTTCCTTTTTACATCGTGGAACTCTGAAAGCGAGTTAAAGGTGATAAGAAATGTTTTTTTTTTTTTTTTTCTGTTTGCAATTTATTTTGTTGTTTTTTTTTTTTTTTCTGTTTTCAATTTATTTTGTTGTTTTTTTTTTCTTTTTGGCTTTGCACGGTTTGTGCATTTAGCCAGTGTCATGTAAAATTAGGTAACAAGTACAAATTATGAAATGAACTCCATTCAATCCATGATAAAGATGATAGATAATATCCCGCCCGGTCCCCTTGAGTTTAAGTAAAGACGTTGCACTTTACTGAAACCTCGCGCGGACTTCTTGAGAGAACTTAAAGTGATGTTGCACTGTTTTGTTTCATTTGCCTACATTAATGCAGGTTCACGAACACTTAATGGTTAATAATCCACCACTATTACACATTAATATTCGGCTAAACACAAATTTTAGAAAATAAAACAAAACTGTTAACATGACGTTTCACTTTCCCGCCAAGAAGTCCTTTTGTTATGTTGAAATTTTTTGAAACTATAGAATTTTCATGTCAAATAATTTTTTTTTTAAACTTTACGCTCAAGTAAAAAATACTGTACAAAGGCGGACTTAATGCCTGAGGCATTTTCTACCAGTCAACCTTAGGGTGATGCAGAGATAAAACATGGCAGGTGCAACATACGGGATAGATATTTTGGAAATAACTATAAAATACAAGCATAAATACTAATACATAGATAGATAGATAGTTATACACATAATATACCAAAAAGAATTTTCAAAATCGGTCCATAATTGACAGTGAAATCGGTGAACATATTAATATATAAAAAAAAACACAACTGAACATTATAACCTCCTCCTTTTCGGAAGTCTACGTCTAGAAACAACGACTGCATGGTAGAGGAGAAAAAGACTCCAGCAAATCTCTGCAGGAATGTTTAAAATAATGTTGATTATAATATTATTTTACCTGCATTCAAAGACATAATGCATGCCACACGATAGAAAATTCGAAGTAGTTTGAGGGCAAGTTATAGATTCATAACATTAAAAGTATAGACAAAAAAAATCTACAAACGAGGTTTTTCTATTCGTATCTGTTATCAAATGCATACCCGCGGTATGGTTATATCGGAAGTGGGGCTGGCTAAGTAATAACAGCCGCACGGGTCGATCGATCAGGTTAAGCTACGCTTGCCGCGGTTGGTACGTGGATGGGTGACCATCTTTACATATATACCCTTCCGTGCCGTGTACGTTAAGCCCGGCTGTCATTCGTGGATCTTTGACAGTTACGTTACGGGTCGTCAGAAGCCCGAAAGTCTGACAACCAGTCTTACCAATGGGTATCGTATTACCCAGATAGGCAGTCGCTCCATGTAAAATACTGGTATTCAGCTGCATCCGGTTAGACTGGAAGCTGACCCCAACATAGTTGGGAAAAGGCTACGCAGATAATGACACGCGGTATGGTTATAATCAAAAGCAAAATATGAACACCAACTGTGTATGTTTGTATGTGTGTATACCATGGTTCAAGCCCTAGTCCATAGTATAAATATAGCCTACAGTTACACTATGTACTAGGGCTTTTGCATTTTCGATAGTTTTTGTATTGTTTTTTCAACATCAAACAGCACGTAGGAAACAAGATGAATGAGAATGTGTTCGCCGAAAACCTGGAATTGGAGAGCAAAATTTGCATTTCATAAATTACTGCCTCTGCAGTGTTTTTCGAACACAAAATTAATTTAATGTTATAATTCAAAGATATTTATATTTATAGATTAAATATTATGACATGAAAGTTAAAAAAACCGTAATTTTAAATTACGGTTATTTAAGTTAAGTGATCGTAAATGTAATTAGTTCCAAGCAACTTTGACGTTTTGTTCCGTGTGTTGCCGGACGTAAAGAATAGCACCATCCTATTTCTTCTGGTGGGTGTCGTAAAAGCGACTAAGGAACTTATTAGCGAATCAGCAGCGTTCTCTATGCATTTTAACACCATACTGCGATCGCCAACCCGCCTGCCAAGCGTGGCGATTATGGCATCCAGCAGTGGACGTCTTTCGGCTGAAATGGTGTTGATGAACTTTGTCGTCTAGGTATTTGCTAAACATAAATGCTATGGATCATCAAGTTAATTAATATTCCAGTATAACTCTAGTAGGCATTTAAATATTGATGCACTTAATGAAACTAATAAATCTTTAATTAATTACAACACAATTTTCCTTTTATTTATAAGTTTAATTCAGAACATAAATTCCATATAAAATTGTTAGTACAGCTTAAAACTATAGAATAGAATACTCTTTATTATGTACACCATAAAAGTTACAGATATAAATGTTGAAATTTTACACAGGGTGACACAATGGGCGGTCTTATCGCTAAAAGCGATCTTTTACAGACAACCTTTGGATGGATTAAAAAGAGAAGGAGAGACAGTACTGCAGGTAGTCAGTGGTGAACTATTTACATGTACAATAAATACATACATACACTAAGCATAACTTATCCATAATATATATATACAATAATAAACATAAAACAAGATCAAGGAACTGTATTCTGTAATGATGCTGTTTAAGAACAGAGAAAGTGTTTTTTTTACCAGAATTTTAAAAGTGGACAAAGATTAAGCACGCCTTATCGACACGGGCAAGGCATTCCATAACCGTACTGCTTGAACTGTAAAAGACTTGTCATAAAAGCTGGTAGAATGCATCGGCATCTCTAGTCTCAAGTTTTCCGATGACCTCAGATATCTATTATGTGTGTCATGAAGGAACTTGAAACGTTCTTTAAGATAAGAGGGGGTTTTAGGATTGAACAGAATACTGTAGAGCTGAAATAAGATATGAGAATTCCGGCGAAGACGTATTGGTAGCCACTTGAGCTTTGTACGAAATTCGGAAATGTGATCATATTTGCGCAAGCCAAATATAAATCTTATACAAAAGTTTTGAAGTCGCTCAAGTTTATCTAATTGTGCCTCAGTGAGATCGAGATAACTGACATCAGCGTAGTCAAGGATGGGTAGTAAAAGGGATTATGCAAGCGCAGTTTTAGTTGCAGTTGGAAGAAAATTCCTTAATCGTCTCAGGGACTTCCCGGATGCAAAAATTTTGCGACTTACGTCCTGTAGCTGGAGACCCCAAGAAAGATGTTTATCTATCCAAACTCCAAGGTTCTTAACCTTTTCGCTTACTGGAATAGGAATTCCGTTAAATTGAACTTGGGGAAGTTGCGACCAGTTTATCTTGGGGGTCATCCTTGAGCTGCCAACAACAATGACCTGAGTCTTCGATGGATTGACCTGCAACCCATGTGCCTCACTCCACTCGCAGATTGAACCCAAATCCTTGTTAATGGTATTAATTGCATCAGCCAAATCCGCAAGGGCAGCTTGTTTATATATTTGTAAATCATCTGCATAAAGGTGGTAGGAAGAAATAAGTTTTTTGGAAATATAGTTTATAAATATTGCGAAGAGTAAAGGAGATAAAACGCCACCCTGAGGAACACCGGCAGAAGTATAACACCAAGAAGAGCAACACTCTTCTATGCATATACGTTGCCGGCGGCCATACAGGTAACTACGAAACCAGTCAATCGCCGTTGGAGATATGTTAAGAAAGCGAAGCATGCCAAGAAGGATATCGAAATCGACAGTATTAAATGCATTACTAAAATCCAGTAAGCAAAGAACCGTCAGATTTCCTCCTTCCATGCCTAACCGTATGTCATCAGTGACGTTAACTAAGGCTGTAGCAGTGCTGTGACCAGGACGAAAACCTGATTGGAAAGGATTCAGCAGACTATTCTTACAAAGAAAAGTACTAAGCTGATTGTGGACAAGGCGTTCTAAGACTTTGGAGAGGAAAGGCAAGATGGAGATATGACGGTATTCGGAAAAGGAAGTAGGATTAGATTTTTTGGGTAAAGGAGTGATTTTTGCCTCTTTCCACATCGATGGAAAAACACCATAGGATATAGAATAGTTTAGGATATTACATAGGATAGGAAGGATTTCGTCGAGGACAGGGAGTATCATTTTCCGACTTACACAATCACTACCAACTGCTTTCGACGTGATTGATACTACGCTTTTCTTAACATCACAATCAGAGAATTGACTAAACACAAATGGAGGATGGTCCGGAGTTGGAAGGTTTGAAATATAGTTTATTGTAGCTGTAAGCCATGGTGCTGGAAGGTGTTTAATTTTTACAGCACGAATAGGAGCGTGGACATCGTACAGCTGCACAAGGTTGTCTGTCAGCAGGTTGACTTTATCATCAATCGACTCGACACTGACTAGAGGAGACCAGTCAATGCTGTTAACATCTCTTCGGAGGTCATCTGCCACCAAAATTACGCTGCAGGAGGATTTTAGGTTTAGCCTTAGGTGGGCGAATTTTGTAGGAGAGGAATAATAGGTCATGGTAAGAAAACATGTCAGCTGGGCATTGACCATGCTTGCTGACATGTTGAGGAGACGAAACAATGAGAAGGTCTAAAAGTGAGGGATTACAGTTTGGAAAATGGTGCGTGGCACTTAAAGGGAGAATTGATAAATTCGACGACTGAACTATTGATTGAAGAGAAGAAGACCGGGAATCGATTTTCAATAAACAAGTATTGAAATCCCCCATGATGATTGTGTGACTGTAAGAGGGTGTTAGGTTTTCGAGGATCTTTTCAAAAGAGGAAAAGAAATTTATACGTGACGAAGGGCTGTAATAAACACCTAGAAGGACTTTCACGTGATTCAGGTTTACTTCCAAAAAGAGATGCTCGCCCGCGTTCTGCGGTGGAGGTTGTGCAGACATATCGACAATTGAGAAAGGAATATGTGGACGAAGGTATATGGCAACACCGCCACCACCGCCACGCGCGCGGTCATTTCTTACTAGTTGAAAGCCCGGCAAGGAATACGAAGTTGAAGGGAGACATGGCTTTAGCCAAGACTCTGAGACAAGGATAGAATGGATGTTCTTACAGTCTAGGTTAGCTAGCATGTCAGAGTAATGTGCCGGAATACTTTGGGCATTTATATGGACTACATTAAAATTCTTAGGTACATCAGAAAACTGAGATTCAAGCGTATCAGCAAGGGACGGAAAACTTATAAAGCTGTCATTACTACAAACCGAAAAAAAGCTTTCAGTGTCGCTGTCGTCATTGCTATCTAACATCGACAATATTTAAATATTATAAATAATAATAAACTTAAATAAACTAATTGATCGTAACTATAAAAGAGCAAATTATCTAAATCCACCCGCCAGTTGAGTGTTTACAATCTTTAAAAGCCAAAACAAAACAATAGTTTAAAAATTTCATCGTCCGGGTAACAGATAGATACCATATAAATTATATGCTTTAGGAAAATAAATAAGAAAATACGTAAAGTAACAAGCAAAAATAAGCAAGTTATCCATACCGGAAATAACATAGGCAACATAAATAATGTATACTGGGCGCACTGTCTACTGGTTCCTGAACGAAAGCTTTGAAAATAAAATAATAATTATGACATGGGATAACAGTAATGAGTTGACAGCTGACAGCAAAATAGAAAATAAATAGTGAAAAACATTGTTAAATGATGGAGGTTATTGAAAACTATGTTAGTACTTATACCTACTTATTCAATTAAATTAATCTATTTATCTTACATTAAAAAGGACACCACCAGTGCTGTGTACCTTATGCCCCACAATAAGGACACCACCAGTGCTGTGTACCTTATGCCCCACAATAGGACACTCAACCCTTTCCATTATTTAATACATGCACTCACTAACATACGTATATCATACAGACACTCCCTTACAACACCAACACAACTAACTCAAATCCCACCACTATACATACACTTTTTTATTTTTTTATATCCATTTTATGTTTAAACAATGTACATTAATTTTTATTTTAAGGATAAATTGTGAACTGAACGAAGGATCTCACAACACAGGGAATCCTAGTGTGAGGTCTAGGAATTCAATCCACTTGAATGTAAACAGCGAAATAAATTTATTCTTATTCTTATTCGTTATTGTGTTTAGAAGGTCGTTGGAGCAGCCTCGCACACGACGCATAGGCGCACTATTGCTCTAAAGCAGTCGGTGTTAGCCTCCGCAAACATCCTCGATGCACTACAGTGTCGCGGCAACCCCATCAGCATCCTAAACCCATTATTGTAGAGGATCCGAAAGGCATTGAAAGCCTTCTGCGTATAGCGAACCCACAGGCTGCAGGTGTACAATGTCTGATTAAACCTTAATTTGACATATTTGATATCAAATCGCACTTATCGATACAATATACCGACGTTTGAAAGCACCAAATTATAAAATAAGTTATTATTAGATATTATGCACTCATTTTATCCTGAAACGTGCGGAGATCATTACACGGCTTATGTACAAATGGTATTCATCCCATGCAAATCAGTCTCAAAACTCTATCCTATCATAAAAAAAAAACCTAAGAGAACTTGTAGTTTAATTACGTACACAATTACATGCCTCTGTCGGGAAACATGAAAGCAACCACGATGTGACGACATTAGTTTAAATGTGTAACAGTATTTCATAAGCCCCGAGTAGTTTGGAGACGGGCACTGGTATTTATGAGCGAACTTGGCAAATCATTCAAAGGAAGCGTAAGTCGCATACGGGAAAATTTGCTACCTCCGTGCATTCTGAGATGCACCCAATTTACATTAAACTACAAGCAGCAATCTTAAGTTCAACTTGATTGCCAACTGTGTAAATTTACTGCATTGAGTTTGGTAATTACGTTGGATTTATTGGTAGGTTACTTATAAAGCATTGGGGTAAGTAAGTTATGTGTTACATTGTTAGAAAGAACCTGGCCCATTTGAAGGACACTTTAATTTAAGTAACCATAAAGAAAATAGTGTCAGTTATTTTAAAAGTTTTACCGGTAGCCAAACTTATCTCTTATTCCTCAAAAGCGACAGAAAATCCCACAACCTGATTACGACCAGCAATATTTATTAAAAAGCAAATTAAAACATTCAATAACAAAACCGGCCAAGTGCGAGTCGGACTCGCGCACGAAGGGTTCCGTACCATTGTCTATAAAATTGGCCAAAAAATCACGTTTGTTGTATGGGAAATACCCCCCCTTAAATATTTGTTTTATTTTAATTTATTTTTAAATTAAATGTATAACTAAATATTCTGTGAATATTTCAAGCGTCTACCTGTTGCCGTTATCAATATCGAGCAAAAACGAGCAAATAAATCACGTTTGTTGTATAGGAGGGGGCTCCCATACAATAAACGTGATTTATTTGCTCGTAAATAATATAATATAATAATAAATATTTATTTTATTCTGTTTTTTTTGTATTTGTTGTTATAGCGGCAACAGAAATAGATCATCTGTGAAAATTTCAACTGTCTAACTATTACGGTTCATGAGATACAGCCTGGTGACAGATGGACAGACCGACTGACAGACAGACGGCGGAGTCTTAGTAATAGGGTTCCCGTTTTACCCTTTGGGTACGGAACCCTAAAAAGCAACGCATATTCCAATAAAAAACCCCATTGTATCGTGAAATTCTACATTGTCTTTATTTGTAGAGGGTTCAACGAAAATGGCGAATTAAATAAACTGACTACTGAGGGAAACTGACCAGTGATACGCGGACTCAAAAAGATAAATTTTACGGGTAATTACCTATAAACACACGTTATAAATGTGACCATAGTTAACCTATATTTCATTCACTAGCACGATTTAGTTTTACAAACGTATTTTGCTACTTGCATGATGGAGTATAAATATACGTGTATGGAGTATAAATGATTAATGATAAAATAACGTGTAAAATATTAGCACACTGTTATTACAATCTACCAGTATCGAAGAATACTTTAATATGTGCGTAAGTTTTAGACCAATTTTGATCTGTTATAGCTATTATGTCGGCACAGTGGTGCATGCATAGCCAGCGCCGCACATAAATCAATGTCAAAAATGAAATTTGCGCTTTTTACGATGAATATTAATGGTTTAGAACAATATTGTACGAACGCAGAACAATCTTAAACTAGTTCAATATTGTCTACCAAAATATTCCACTGGTTTTGATTAAAAGATTTGAATGATATTTTTTCAATGGAGTTCGTTTTCACATGAACTCAAAACATCAATCTTAAAAGTATTTACACCTCTGACTTTGCGTTTTATGTGGCTAGCTCCCAGAATTTTTTATCCACTGGGAATTTCGAATCCAGCTAAATTAACAAAAACCAAAGGAATATCTGTCATTGGATCGACATGACATACCCTTATTATGATATTTTGACACTTTACGCTGGCAAAAAAAAAAAAGATAGGCAATTTTATTTTCAGTTATTACCGTTTCGTAAATAACTTTTATTTTTAGGTAGATAAGTTTTGTAAAAGATACTTAATTCAGGGGAAAAAGTCTTTTCGCATTATAGTATGTATGAACTTGTAATAAAATCGCTTTGGCTATACTATTTGTATCTGGCTGGATTTGGTATCATTGAAAGTTTAAATTTTAAAGAATATAATTCCAAATTCAAATTAGGAAAATGTGTGATTTTCATTTGTTTTTCGTGCTGTCAAGATGAGTGAATCTAATGAAGAAATTCGATACATTTTAAAATTTTACTACAAAAAAGGTAAAAATGCAACGCAAGCCGCGAAAAAAATTTGTGATGTTTATGGTGTAAACAGTAAAGTGCCGCGTCTTTACGCGTAGAGTATCGCTCAGGACGCGCCTGCGCACGGTCGAATATAGGTCTCCTCACCTATTTCCGCGACAATGTCTGTAAAGACGCTAAAATGTGTGAATTGCAATATGGTGATTTGTGAACTTTTATCTTTTATCCAAAATAAAATAGATGTGATGGACAATGAAAGCCTCATAAGGATTTGTGATACCGCCTTCACGGTGGAAGAAGTGGACAGTGCTAAGGAGTTGCTGTTTAGTTCAATAAAAACCGACAAGAAGAAAGTGACTAGACGTAAAGAAGGAAAAAAAGTGAGAGACTTGGAGGATATTATATGTGTCTTCAAAGTGACAGAGCCAGATCTTATACCTATCTTCGTGGCGCGTGACTTGCAAAAGTTGCCGCCGGTTACATTTGATCATGTGGATGTGACCAAACTATTGAAAGATTTGTTGATTGTGCGTGGAGAAATCAATGAAATAAAAAGTAAATATGCAACAGTCACTCAACTGGATGAACTGAAGCTAGATTTGGAATCAAACATGCTCCCAGTATCATTGTTAGCGCGCAATATTAATGCGAAGAAAAGAGGAGGGTATTTGCTTGACAGTGGGCCGGTAGGATTATCACCGGCGGCGCATGTGTACGGCGACGACGGTTACTCGATCGCGAGGTGTGCGAGTGCAGAGCGCGACCGCACTGAGTCACCAAAGTATCGCTCTCTCGCTTGTACACACACTGAGGCGATCATAACGGGTGCGCCTGCACCGATTAACTCAACGCTATTGGAAAACGAAATGTGCGAAGTGTTGTCTGAATCAGCTGTTTGTCGTACAGAAAACAGGCGATTAGAAAGACCTACTATGGCGGAGGTCACAAGGAATGGTGAATGGAAAACGCCCAAGAAACCAACGGATAAGTGGACTGTAGTGCAAAAGCGGCGGTCTAAAAATCGTTTTACGGGTAAAATGGGCAGAGCGACCACAGACGTGTCGGAGAAATTTAAAGCAGCGGATGTTAAAATCCCTTTGTTTATATCCAACGTAAACAAGGAGGTAGCGGTGGATGACATATGCAAATATATCAAAAATAAAACTACGGAGATTGTTTCGCTTGAGAAAATAACGATGAAGAGGGAAAAGCCATACAATGCCTTTAAAGTGCTTGTTAACAAAAACAAACTGGACGTTTTTCTAGATGACCAGATATGGCCTGACGGCGTGACTTTTAGGCGCTTTATTCATTTCAAGAATAGAAGGGAAGACAAAAATAATTCTATTTTTGGGAGCGAGGCAATAACAAAATCAAATAATGGATAGTATTTCAAAAATGAACGTAATAACATTCAATTGCAAAAATATCAAAAGGTCGGTGAACTGTGTGCGTTCACTGTGCAAAACAGCTGATATTGTTTTGCTACAAGAAACGTGGTTGTACCCACATGATCTAACCTTTCTTGATAGTGTTGATCAGGAATTCAGTTATACGGGAAAGTCTTCAGTGGATACGTCAGCTGGCATGTGTAAAGGGAGACCCTACGGAGGGCTCGCCATACTATGGCGTAAAACTGCATTTAGCTACGTGAGTGAGGTACAATGTATCAGTGATCGTATATGTGCAGTGAATATAGTGGTGAACAACAGGTGTTTTTTGGTTATAAACATGTATATGCCGACGGATTGTCGTGAAAATCTACCACTTTTTACGGAGTGTCTTAGCGAGATGTATTCTATTATACAAAACAATAATGCTGAAGCAGTGTATGTGTTGGGAGATTTCAACGCGCACCCGGGTGAGTCATTTTGTGATGAACTTATAAGTTTTTGTAGTGAACAGGAATTAGTATGCGCGGATCTAGATTACTTAGGCATATTATCGCAAACATACACGTTCATTAGTGACTCACACGGGTGTAAGCGCTGGCTCGACCACAGTCTTGTCACACAAGCGGCGGGAAAAACAATTTTAAACATTGAGGTTATTTATGATACGTTTTGGTCAGATCACTTTCCCTTAAAAATAGAATGTAATGTAAACGTTATTAGATGCAAAACTAGTGTAATTGAATCATCGCTTAATGGTGTGCGATGGGGTGAGAGAAGCCCTGATGAAATAAAGGAGTACGCGTACTTGTGCAACAACAAATTGAAAAACTTAGATTTTCCTGAGGAATTTGAGCTATGCGCTGATATTTTTTGTGATGATCCCAATCATAGGTTATTGTTGGATTCGATGTATAAAGACTTAGTATCTATATTAAGTGAATCAGCTAGTGTAAATAGAGTGTCTAAAGCCATTATTAGAAAGAAAGTTATAAAAGGCTGGAACAAGCATGTCAAAGATTTTCATACTCGGGCAAGGTCTAAGTTTAAATTGTGGATGTGGTATGGGGAACCCAGTAGCGGGCCTATCTATGAGGACATGATATTAAGTCGTAAAGAATTTAAATCAAAATTGAAATGGGTCATTAAGAACCAAGAAAAAATTGCAATGGATATATTGGCCTCGCTCCATTCTAATAAATGTTTCTCGTCATTCTGGAAAGGTACTAAAAAGCTCAATGTCTCTCCAAGCTTACCAGTTAGAGTGGAGGGTGAGAGTGACCACACTGGGATAGCTAATTTATTTAAAGAGCAGTTTATTGTGAGCTCACCTCTTGAGTCTGTGGAAAAGGTGAATGATGCTGAGTCTTATCAATCAGGAACACCCTTTAAGTTTACGTGTACAGAAATAAAAGCAGTCATTAAATGTATGAAGCGGGGAAAGTCTCCTGGCCATGATGGACTCAGCATTGAGCATCTCCAAAATGCTGGTGTGCACTTACCAAGAGTAATAACCATGTTTGTGTGGGCCATTCTTATCTTCCACAGGAGATGCTCGATACGTTAGTTGTACCTATTGTAAAGAATCGGACGGGAGACATAGCTGACAAAGGGAACTATAGGCCAATATCATTGGCAACAGTGATAGCCAAAGTGATTGACAGTGTGCTTGACACGCACTTAAGTAACTTTACAAAACTACACGACACACAGTTCGGTTTTCGTGCGGGGCTGTCTACAGAGAGTGCAATACTAGCGTTAAAGCACACTGTCAAATATTATACGGACAGGAAGACACCAGTGTACGCTTGTTTCCTAGACCTTTCCAAGGCGTTCGACCTGGTTTCATATAAGGTTTTATGGGAGAAGCTTCGAAGGGCGGGTGTTCCGGCTGCATTGGTGTCAATATTATCTATCTGGTATGAGAAGCAGAGGAACTTTGTAAAATGGTCCAATGCATTATCAGACCCATATAAACTGAAATGTGGTGTGAGGCAGGGGGGTCTGACTTCCCCGAGAATATTTAATATTTATGTTAACAACTTGCTTGTTGAGCTCAGCAGCACTCATGTCGGTTGCCATGTAGACGGAGTTAGTTTAAATAATTTAAGTTACGCAGACGATATGGTGCTGTTGAGCCCAACGATCGGGGGAATCAGAAAGTTACTCACTATCTGTGAAAGATACGCTGAACAGCATGGGCTAAAGTATAATCCCACGAAAAGTGAGTTATTGGTTTTTAGAGGAAGAAATAAATGTCCCTCAAATGTCCCACTCGTAGAACTGAACGGTTTACCCTTGAACAGGGTGTCACAATTTAAATATTTGGGCCATATTGTTACCGAGGATCTAAGAGATGACTTAGACATGGAAAGGGAGCGCAGGGCGCTGGCTGTGAGGGGAAACATGCTGGCACGCAGGTTTGCTGGTTGTTCAGCACCGGTTAAAATAACACTTTTTAAGGCGTTTTGTCAAATATTTTACACCAGCAGTCTGTGGGCTAATCATACCCAAAAAGCAGACAGCGCACTGCGCATTCAATATAATAACGCCTTCAGGGCGCTGTTGAGGCTTCCACCTTATTGTAGTGCGTCAGGGATGTTCGCGGATGCGCACACTGACGATTATTTCGCGATCATGCGCAAAAAAGTGGCATCAGTGATACGTAGATTGAGGGGAAGCAGCAATAGCATTCTGAAGGTGTTTGCAGAAAGGCTAGAGGGGCCTACAATGGATAGGTTTATCAAACTGCATGTCAGACATGGGACTTGATGAATTTTCCTCCTCTTGTCTTGGCTGTGTTTTTAGTGTTGATTTGTGTTTTTATTGTGTATTTGTGTTTTTATTGTTGTACTCATGTGTGTTTAAGTGTTACTACTAACATAGTTTTTAAGTTTGTACTGATTACTAACTCGCTATGGGCCGTCGACGCCTGAAAATAAACGATTTTTTTTTTTTTTTTTTTTTTTTATGGACCTAGTGCAGTGGCTGTGAGAGTAGCACAAATTTGGTTCAAGCGTTTTCAATCCGGAAATTTTGATGTCAAAGATGCACGTCGCTCTGGTCGCCCTATTACGGATAAAATGGATGCCATTTTTGAAAAAGTGGAGCAAGGTATCAGTAGTTACGACGTAGATGAAGAACTGGGAATTGACTACAAAACAGTTTTGGCACATTTGAAAAAAACTGGGTACACAAGAAAGCTCGATATTTGGGTACCTCACGAGCTCACTGAAAGAAACCTAATGAACCGTGTACTCATTTGTGATTCTTTATTACGACGTAATGAAACCGAACCATTTTTGAAGAAGCTGATAACTGGTGATGAAAAGTGGATCACGTACGACAAGAACGTGCGAAAAAGGTCGTGGTCAAAGGCCGGTCAGGCTTCACAGACTGTGGCGAAACCCGGGTTTACTCGCAACAAGGTGATGCTGTGTGTGGTGGGATTGGAAGGGCATTATTCATTATGAGCTGTTACCACCAGGCAGGACCATCGATTCTGAACTCTACTGCGAACAAATGATGAGATTAAAGCAAGAAGTTGAGAGAAAGCGGCCGGAATTAATCAACAGAAGGGGTGTGGTTTTTCATCATGATAACGCTAGACCTCATACATCTTTAGCCACTCAGCAAAAATTAAGAGAGTTAGGCTGGGAGGTGTTAATGCATCCGCCGTATAGTCCTGACCTTGCACCTTCAGATTTCCACCTGTTTCGGTCTCTTCAGAATTCTTTAGGCAGTGTCAGGTTAACATCACGAGAGGACTGCCATAACCACTTGTCGCTAAAGTTTTCGACTCAGTGTTTAATATACTCGTATTTATTTAATTTGTCCATCGACATTGTTACACCGTTTAAACACAAATTAGACTTAAATACTTCAGGCTAATCGCTAGTTCAGAAGTTATAATTACCAATTATTTATGAGTATGAGACGATAGCAGGTCGGCCGGCCAGTACTCACCGGCTAATACCTACTATTGAAGTTATACATATAAGTTTAATTCATAGTTATTCTCAAAGTTATACATGATAACGTAGGAACCAATTTGTCTACATACGTATAGGTCTATCTAAAGTAAACATAACGCCGAATTTCAACACGAATTCGTGTTGCCTGTCTTATAACCATTCATCTTATCCCGTGGCGTTACTTGACTACATACGAGTACAAATGTACATTCATTAACAAAAGTTATCGATTTAATGAGATTGTTTGATTAGAATTTCAATCTAAATGGGATTTAGGGAGATCCCATTAAAGTTGTAACTAGTTCGCTTTATCATTAGTTTCTAATCAAAAAACCAGCCTAGTGCGTGACGGACTACGCACCATAAACGGTTCCGTAGTTGGGATGGCTTTATCTCAAGAACAAACTAGTTGAAAAACATGTTCCCCCATACATTCCAACTGCAAATGAAAGTTTGTACGCACAATATTGAGTGATTTACCATGTTATTTCAAGACTGTAGACTTCATATAGAGTTTCTTGTAATCTATAAGTATAGAACTATTCCCTGTATTTTTTTTTAATTTTAGGCTTAGCAGTTTCGAAAATAAGTGGGGGGTAATGGTCAATTTTCATCTATTTTCTTTAATTACTATAAAACCAATTATTTAAAAAATATATTTGACATGAATAGATAATTCTCATAACAAGCCCTTTCATTTGATATATCACACGGTACAGTCTGCCAAACTTTTTTTTGTTTAATTTTCTAAAGGAACTCCATGTTCGAAATTCATTTAGTTACGTTACACGTTCGTGTTTGGGTCACAAAAATTCATATATATACCAAATTTCAACTTAATCGGTCCAGTAGGTTCGGAGCAAATCGGCTGTGACAGACAGACAAACAAACAGACACACGAGTGATCCTATAAGGGTTCCGCTTTTCCTTTTGAAATGCGGAACCCTAAAAATGATGCTAACATTGTTAGCTTGAACATGGTATAGAAATCAAAAACGATTCAATCATGAAATAATTCTGATACGTAGGTAAATAAAAAATGTTGTTGGCTTATGTCGATAACCGTCCGTACAACGTACGTCCGCTAGTCAAGTCTATCGTGTATTCACAAACTGGATCTTCTATTCAAGTTGGAGTTTCGTATTCGGAAAGCCCGACCGGCTACATGGAGAACTGTTCCGTCCCTCGGCGATTCGACACGAAATTTGTAGAGATGTTGCCTCCAGGATCCTCTTCAATAGGGGCGAGAAGTAAACCATTTTGCTCCGAAAGATAGCCAACTAGATCATTCTGTACAATACCCCTTTCATGTGTAAAACGGGCCTAATATTAATAAACCCGCTTTTGGCCAACGTCTGGATAATCTCCAGGATCTTTTAATTAGCCGTATGCAAAATTCAATTGGGTCTGCTGCTGAAATCCGCTTTTATAACGCTATTAAAACCTCTTGGCGACATAATATCACGATTTGGCAGCCATTTGAGTTGCGCATTATCCAATTAATTTGTTCTGCTTTCTATTTGATATGACGTAAAGTTTTCAGAACTGGAAGTATGTTTTTTCCAATAATATAAACAGAAAAAAGCTTATAACAAATTAATAAGGCGGTACTTATTAACATTTTTGAAGAGCGATATTATGAAAAAATATTTATTTCAATAAGAATTCAAATCCAACTAATCAAAATACCCAATCTTGACTTACTTACACAAAAATCTTCCCTCCATATTTCTTTCACGGATGACAGACAATGCCGAAGGCCAAAGGCGATCCCTAACTTCCATCATTCCTTCTTCTGGAAAAACAAGACCGGAAGGGAAATGGCGGATACATCTACATGTCCATTGTCCGTTTAATGCAAAGTAGGGACGCAGATTATATCAAAATGCAAGAGACAAAGGTTTATCGGAATTTTTCACGTTTTGTATATATTTATTTATGTATTTTCATAACTTTTAGAAATAAATCAAAAAAAAAAAACCGGCCAACTGCGTGTCGGACCAAGCACAATGAAGGGTTCCGTAGTTCGGATGAACTTATCCCAAAAACAAACTTAACATTATAATTGAAAAACATGTCAATTTTCCAACTGCAAATGTAAGTTTGTAATCGCGAAAAAATGTTTTTTTATGTGATTTAACTACAAATTAACGATTTTCGGACTTTTCCTTTACTTGTGCTGTGAGACCTTGCTTCTTGCCTTTCATGGTTCCAGGTCAACGAACGGGCAGTACCCTAGGTTTTGATTTATTTGCGAGTATCAAAATATGTCGCATAAATGGAGATTCCTGGAAAGATTTCCTGAGAAAAAGGGTCTTGACAGACTGACATACAGACAGATAGACGCACAGATAAACAGATTGGACAGCGAAGTGATCCTATAAGGGTTCCGTTTTTTCCTTTTGGATACGGAACCCTAAAAATGCATCAAGAATAGGGCCCAGGCGGTGGTCACGTTTGTAAAAAAAGAACCTCTTAACAATAGCTATTTGTATTTGATATAATGGTCAGTCAAACGTGACTTTTATGAAACATTGCTCAGTCAGTAATACTTCCCTCCGGCCGCGATTAATCTATCTTAATCATAGTTCAGGACGGTTAAGTGTGACGGCTGTTGTGTTCGAGAAAGATAAGAGCTCGACCAGGATTCCTTCGGTTATCCATGGATTAACATCTGTATTTGGGATGATTCCTACACCAAAACATTGAAGTATATTTGGCAGTAGTAATAAATATGTATTATATGAAAATTTAAACTAAAATCAGAAAGTTTTACAACTACAAACGTAGATGTTGTCCATCTAGACTTTATAGTTCTGTTTCATAAAGCCACCAAAAGTCTTACTGCTTACAAAACTTTACCAATTACACTTAAATGTCCAAGTAATATAACTGTAATATTCATGAATAACTAGAGCACTTCAGAAAATAATGTCGCAATTTACATAAAACTATAAAGTAATTAGTCGACTTCTTTGTGACGTCACCAAGCGAAACGGCTAAAAACAGGTTGTTACGTTAGTAATGCAAATTAGATTTTATAACAGAGGACCTAAGTACTGTTGGCTGATGTTTTGTTACAACTAACACTGAACTGTCGTTAGCTATGTATGTAAGTAGCGTTATCAGGCGTCGGGATAAAGCCGGACACAGTCAGGCTTTTTGGTCGCGTGTGCAGCCAAATTAGACAGTGTCCAGCCTGTCCGGCCTTTGTTAGGTTTTTTAAATTTGACCACATTTAAGGCTCTTACACACTCACGCGATATCGCGGGCGCGACAGGCACGGACAAAGACAATTCCTTTGTCGGTGCATGTCGCGCCCGCGATATCGCGTGTGTTTGTAAGAGCCTTTAATGTTCCGTACCTCAAAAGGAAAAAAACGAACCCTTTATAGGATCACTCGTGTGTCTGTCTCTCTGTCCGTCTGCCACAGCCAATTTGCTCCGAATGTACTGGACCGATTAAGTTGAAATTTATAATAACATATGAATTTCTGTGACTCAAATACGGACGTGTACAATTTTGAATCTACGGGTCACTTTTGCAAATTAGCAAATTATAAAAAATGTTTTACTAACTGTACCGTTTGACATATCAAATGAAAGGGCTTCTTGTAAGAATTTCAGATATATTTTTTTCTGATTTTAAAATATATACTTTTAAAATTATTTAAGAAAAAACCGGCCAAGTGCGTGTCGGACCACGCACAATGGAGGGTTCCGTAGTTAGGATGAATTTATCCCAAAAACAAACTTAACATCGATGTATGGGAGAGCATGGTTATCAACTACATGAAAACCATGCTCTCCCATACATCGATATACGTTACGGTCAATTCTTCAACTACAAATTTAAGTTGGTGGACTATTACTCGTTACTAGTACTCCCTGGTACTGGTAACTAGTAAACCCTACTTAGCTGTGATAGTTTTCCTTTTAATTTCGTTATATATGCCATGCCATGAATTTTTTCACATATCCAAAACCAACCATTTAGCTGGCAGGGGGGGGTGACACTTGACTCTAACAAAAAATAGCACTTTAAAGCTTAATATTACGCAAACGGATCTCAGAATTGAAAAATGGCTTTCACAGACCTACTATATTTTTAAACGGCCTATCCAACGATATCCCACATCATGTATTAGATGAGAAAAAAAAATATCATCTCCGTTTGACGTGCAAGGGAGGTACCCTAAAAATGAAATGTTTTGCATGGTTTTATTTTACGCCTTTTTCGGCGTGATGAATATGTACACCCTTGCCAAATTACAGGTTTTTAGGACTAAACGTCTCCGAGCTAATCCGGGGACAGACGGACGGATGGACAGACAGACAGACAGACAGACGGACATGGCGAAACTATAAGGGTTCCTTGTTTACTACGGAACCCTAAAAAAGATTAAAAAAATACCCCTATATCCGAATCTACCGAGCCTAAAATTCTGAAATAATACAGTTCTTTACTTATAGATTAAAGGAGAACCAATAAAAAGTCTATGATCTCAAAATAATATGGTAAATCTCTCAATATTGTGCGTAAAAACTTACATTTGCAGTTGGAATGTATGAGGAATCATGCTTTTCAACTACAATATTAAGGTTGTTTTAGGGATAAATTCATAATCAGGGGATATCGCACGATCTCCTACGAGGCGGCGCACAGTGGGCCCATACTGAAAATTAGTGGACTTAGGCAACAAAGTTCCTATATCGATGCGATTTTTTTTTATATGACGTGTTATATTATTCCTGACAACTTTTATTCTTATAAAATTTCTTCTAAAGTTGATAGTTTGTCTTGAAAAAAAATTAATTAGATTTTTTTGTATGGAGCGAATCACGTTTAATTTTTTTTCTTCAATTGTACTAATATGTTGAGTGTGTGGCGTGAGTATATGATAGCTAGGGTCATTCTCTATCCATGAAAAAAAAATCAGCGCCGGCCATCTGCGGCAGCGCGAGTAATCATTCGGTAAAAAAAAAATGATTTGGAAGAAATTTTTTGTCATTTAAAATAAATTCAAAGCATATTTTTTGTCTCATTTTGCTGTTTTCACCTTCTTTTTAGTTAAATAAATAGTTTTAATAGCGCATACGTACTTATAACTAGTAATTCTGGTAGAGATTTAGTTATTATTGCATGTTATCGGTAGCACCTGCATTGTGATTGATGACTCATTTGTTTGTGCACTCGGCTAAGCGCATAACTAATGAGTCATCGAAAAATGCTCGTCTCTGATTGGCTGAATAATTTTCACTCACTGTTATGTCCACTACTTGAGTAATTAACACTAACTATAAATATAAAGACATTCATTAAGTCCATGTAGTTTCGCTCTTGTGGCTTGTTTGTGAACACAGTGAAATACTTGTATTTTTATATTTACATTAGAACTATGGCTGGATTTTGTACCAACCTAGATCTTTTTGTAAAATTAAGAAGTGGCGGTGATCTGAAAAATCATATGTTTCTGTATGAAAGTATCATTTCTGTCTTGACTACCGAAGTTTCTGAAGAAGACAAGAACCGAATCAAGGAGTTCTGTCGACTTTTTTGTGTAAATTTTCGACGTTTGGCTCCCAGACTGGAGCGGGCCGGGGCTGCTTTGAAGCGGCTCCTGCCCAATCTAGGTGGTCCAAACGCCTCCTGCCGGAGGCTCTACGCGGGGATCGTGCGGTCCATGGCCCTTTACGGGGCACCGGTGTGGGCGCGTTCTCTGAGGCTGCGACCAGCGCAGCGGTTGAACGCGTCCCAAAGGGTCATGGCCATCAGGATGGTACGGGGATACCGCACGGTCTCCCGTGAGGCGGCGAGCCTCCTTGCCGGATTGCCGCCATGGGATCTGGAGGCGAAAGTCCTCGCGCACATTTGGGTGTGGCGCGAAGAGGCGAAACTCCGGGGCATAACTCCGCTGCCGCAAGAAATTGCGGCACAGCGGACGGAGCTCCGGAGGGATCTCATGGCGACATGGAGAGTGCGATTGTCGCAACCCAGCGCTGGGCACGCCACAATTGTGGCGATAAGTCCCCTCTTTGAGGAGTGGCTGGAGAGGCGCCACGGCGTCCTCACCTTCCGCCTGACGCAGGTCCTCACCGGACATGGATGTTTCGGGAGGTTCCTGTTTAGGATTAAGCGGGAGGAAACGCCAAGGTGTCACCACTGTGTGGATCGCCCGGAGGACACGGTGGAGCATACGGTGGAGGTCTGCCCAGCTTGGGCGGAGCACCGCCGTGTCCTCACGGAGGCGATCGGCGGCGGCGATCTCTCGCGTCCGGGCCTGGTTCAGGCCATGGTTCGGAGCGAGAGTGCATGGGAGGCCGTCACCTCCTTCTGCGAAGCAGTTATGCTAGCGAAGGAGGAGGCGGAACGCGTGAGGGTGAGACAAGGTTCACGCCCTCATGCCCCTAGTCGCCGCAGGAGACACCCCGGGCGTCGGGAGTCGCAAGCCGATTTCCGGCCACCGTAGGCGCGGGCCTGCGGACGGTGAGCGATGGGTAGCTCGCCGTCCGATAAGGACCAGGCCCGGGTCGACGGCGCGTTGTGTTCCACGCGCGCCTCAAAGAGATGTCAGCACAAACTGACGGGGTCCGTTAGGACCAATGCCTGCCGGGGTTGCGAGTTTGTCCGAAAGGGATATCGTGGCCCTGGCACACAGGCAACGGAAGGAACACGGGTGGGTTTTAGTCAGTAAAAGTCTGACACGCCCTCCCGCTCCGCCCAGAGCGGGAGAAGTTATTTGATGATTTCCCACCCAAAAAAAAAAAAAAAAAGCCTTATCTGAGCTTGTGGATATAGATTGCCATGTTTCTACTCTTGCAGTATGTACTGCGAAAGCGGGAACATCTACAGAAAAGGAGCACAGAAAACCGTTCGAAGAGTTAAGTAATAAGCAAAAGAAAAGACGTTCTACTTCCATAGTAGAAGAAAATTCCGAGGAAGAGTTGCAGCACTGGTACATAACAAAATTAAAAGACAACGGCAAAACGAATCTGGCAAAAGTGGTCGAATACCTTTCCAGTAATCCAGATGCGCTATCCGAAGTAGAAGAGAGACTATTCAAAAAGCAGAGCTTAAGTACTGTCTCTGAAGATAAGTGTTTAGCTCTTTATACATCAGTTGCGCTCTCGAAATGGAAGTACTTAGCTCCTCGACAATTTCTAAAAGAAGAAAACTGTGCTGCCTTTCCATCTTATCCAAAGCTTGTAAATGCCAAGAAAAGATGTTACCCACCACAAGAGAGTATGGAGATTACCGAAAACGGAGCTCACATTAAATTGCAAGCGCTATTGGACCACACTGTGGAGAGGATATTACTTGATATAAATACTGTTGATAGGTCTCAAAATGAAGAACTCAAGTTGACCTGGAAATGGGGACTTGATGGTTCTTCGTCGAAGAGTAACTATAAACAGAAAACGTCAAACACAGCTACAGAATTCGATGATTCATCAGTAGTCATGATAAGCATCGTCCCTCTTCGGCTAGTGTCTACTAGGCCATCATCTGGGAATGAAAATCTAGTTTGGAAGAACCCCACACCTTGCTCAACTCTGTACTGTCGACCAGTGAAGTTCACTTTCACTTCGGAGACAGCTGACTTTATAATATAAAAAAACAAATTGATGAACGAATATCTACACAGTGGGGAAATATTATTGTATCACATGAATTGCATATGACCATGATTGATGGAAAAGTGGCCAATATTATTGCTGGAGTACCATCATATGCAACGTGTCCCATTTGCTTGGCAAAACCGAGTGAGATGAATAATTTAGACGCTTTGACTTCTAAACCACTTCGTGAAGAAATTTACAAACAAGGAATTTCTTCACTGCATATGAAGATTCGGTGTATGGAATGTCTTCTCCATATATCTTATAATCTGGATTTTCGACGATGGACTGCTCGCGGCGAACATAAGGCTTTGAAACAAGCTAAAAAAATACCACACAGCAAGAGTTTCGTGAGCAAACTGGAATGCTGATTGATATAGTCAAACAGGTATGTATTTAATTTTCGCTCTCTTTATGTTGTTTGTGAATTATATCTCTATGTATTGTATATTACAGTATTGTTTTCCCATTTTAGGGTTTTGGAACTACAAACGACGGGAATACAGCGAGGCGCTTTTTCCAAGATTACAAAAGATCTTCCAGAATAACGGGAATTGACGAAAATCTGATTTCCAGATTTTCCGTTATTCTACAAGCCATATCATCAGGCAAAAACATTGACTGTGAAAAATGTTGAAGATACTGTAGAGAAACAGCTGATGTGTACGTGCAACACTATTCGTGGTACTACATGCCAGTTAGTGTACATAAACTTCTAATGCACGGTGCAGACATCTGTAACCACTTTGGTGTTTTGCCAATCGGTAAGTAAAAAATAAATATAGTTTGATGTATTATTTGACTCGATTGCGTTTTGAAATTAAAATGTATGTACTTATTCGTTTTAGGTACCTTATCTGAAGAAGCTTCGGAAGCCCGTAATAAGGACTTCAGAAACGTCAGGGAGAGGCACACTCGGAAAACGGGGAGAATAGCAACAAACGAAGACATCCTCCATGGACTTCTAATAAGCTCTGATCCCCACATATCCTACATAAGGCCTAAAATAATGAAACAGGTTCATAATGAGTTGTTGCCTGAAGCAACTCAGTTGTTACAGACTACTGAGCCTCCCTGTGACAGTGAAATTATGGAGGAAGAAGAATGCCTCATAGCAGAGTCCGAAAATTTGCCGGACCCACTAGCACTTCTGGAACAAGAAATAATGTGATCCGGCTCTAAATTATTCCCACAAAAGCCCATCAGGGTTAGGAATATGACAAACAGCCCTTTTCAGGGCTACAATTACTTCACAGTTTCATATTGATTATACGTACGATAACTTATACTATAATAATATACATACAGTTGATTATGTAGATAATTATCAACGACTTGCCCGTACAAATTTAAATTATTTCACCTATCATTAACAAAATTAGTATAACCTGAAACATTACGATATATTTATTCAACAATAGATAACGTGCAGTTAAAAAATAACACAGCCAATCAGAGACGAGCATTTTTCGATGACTCATTAGTTATGCGCGCACAAACAAATGAGTCATCAATCACAATGCAGAGCACCTGCATTGTGATTGATGACTCATTTGTACCGATAACATGCAATAATAACTAAATCTCTACCAGAATTACTAGTTCTAAGTACGTATGCGCTATTAAAACTATTTATTTAACTAAAAAGAAGGTGAAAACAGCCAAATGAGACAAAAAATATGCTTTGAACTTATTTTAAATGACAAAAAAATTCTTCCAAATTATTATTTTTTTACCGAATGATTACTCGCGCTGCCGCAGATGGCCGGCGCTGATTTTTTTTTCGTGGATAGATAATGACCCTAGCTATCATACGAGGGCTGCACTGAAAATTTCGGGAATCAAGGAAGTGACACAACATTACTATTTAAAAATGTATTTATTGCTTTTCGAAGTATTCTCCGCGAAATTTGACACATTTTTCCATACGATGGAACCAATCATTGAAGCAACCATTCCATTCGGAAGTTGGGGTCTCCAAAATGGCCGTTTTGTAGGCGTCCACAGCTTCTTCAGGTGATGAAAATCTCTGTCCACGCAATTTATTCTTTATTTTAGGGAAAGTATAGAAATCATTAGGGCTTAGGTCGGGGCTGTACGGCGGATGGTCTAATAATTCTATGTTTTCTTGCTCTAAAAACTCTTTTGTTCTGTGCGCGGTGTGAGAACTCGCATTGTCGTGATGGAGGATGATGCGGCGGTTGCAGTTATTTTTACGGAGTTTAGAAACGACCTGTGGCAAACAAATGCTAGCATACCATTCTGCATTAACCGTTCTTTGTCCCTCAAGAGGAATAGTCGTAACATGGCCGGTTTTGGAGACAAACGTGGCCACCATTTTTTTTGCAACACTCCGTGAACGAACAATTTTTGTTGGCTTTAACTCATTTTCGAACACCCAAACTCGTGACTGGTTTTTTGTTTCGGGTTCGTACGCGTATATCCAGGATTCGTCACCTGATACAATGTTGTATACAGCATTTGAGGATCCTGCGTGGAATCTCTCGAGAGTTCTGACGCACCAAGTAACGCGAGCCGCTTTTTGCTCTTCACAGAGCGAATGCGGTATCCATCGGGAAAACAACTTTTTTACACCTAATTGTTCATGCAAGATTATTTGTATTTGACTCATGCCAATGTCTAAAGTTGCCTGAATTTCGCGGTATGTCACATGTCGATCTTCCTCAATCAGCTTACGCACAGCATCAACGTTTTCTTGGGTGACTGCAGTTTTTGGACGACCTTGACGGGGATCATCACTGAGCTTGACAAGTCCACGTTGAAGTTCAGCAAACCAGCGATAAATTGTGGTTTTGGATGGGGCTTCATCACCAAATGCAGAAATCATCCGGTCAACACACTGTTTTTGTGTTAAACCAGTTCGAAAGTCATAATAAATCATCGCTCTTGAATTTTCTCGAGTCAATTCCATTTTCTCAACGACTAAACAAGTTTGACAAAACCTTGTGAGAAGACCGAGAATCTTTTTTAAAATAAATAAATGGTATTCGATTTTTAAAACCAAGGAGTTTTCAATTAAAAAGATTTTAATATGAAAGGAACAGTGGAAATATTCCATTCCCGATACTTTTAGTGCAGCCCTCGTATACTCACGCCACACACTCAACATATTAGCACAATTGAAGAAAAAAAATTAAACGTGATTCGCTCCATACAAAAAAATCTAATTAATTTTTTTCATGACAAACTATCAACTTTAGAAGAAATTTTATAAGAATAAAAGTTGTCAGGAATAAATATAACACGTCATATAAAAAAAAATCGCATCGATATAGGAACTTTGTTGCCTAAGTCCACTAATTTTCAGTATGGGCCCACTGTGCGGCGTGCGTACTGGCCGGATCCCCGCGCTGGGACCTCGACGCGAAAGTACTCGCGTCACTGTATCGGTGGCGCGACGAAGCGAGGGTGCGGGACGAGTGGCTGATGCAGCGACATGTGGAGTTGCGTCAATCACAGCTTCGCGCAGCCCCGGTGGTGGAATGGCGGGACAGGCTGGGTGGTTCGGCTAGTACTCGAGCTCTAGCTCGGGAGGAGGCACGGCTCCCTGTCGTTTCGGATGACGCAGTTGCTCTCGGGGCATGGATGCTTCTGGAAGTACCTGTGTCGCATAAACAGGGAGCCGGACGCCCGGTGTCACCATTGTGTCGACTGCCGGGAGGACACGGTGTGGCATACGCTGGCAGAGTGTGCCACATGGGAGGACTCATCTCAGGAGTAGGCAGTGACTTGTCGCTGCCGACCGTGGTTGAGTCGATGGTTGGCAGCGAGGAGTCCTGGGACGCGGTGCTATCATGGGTCCAGGGTTGGCGGACTTGGGGACGTCCGCCGCCCCCTATCATACTGGACCAGACGTGGCGGCGTGTAGTGTTCCACGCGCGCTCCTTTCAGACGTCGCGGGAGGGGGTCGTCAAATCCTCTTCCCCCCCGACTTGAGTTGGCCCGCAGAGGCGGCCCGGTACTAGCTGGGGATCGCGGAAGTCGCAGTAGATCGCAAGATACCCGCTGCAAGTGTGGGAAGGGAACACTAGGGTGGTTTTTAGTCAGTAAGAGTCTGACAGACCCATAGATATAAGATATTTCTATGGACAGAACCCTCCATCCATGAGGATTTTCCACCCCAGAAACAAAAAAAAGGGATTATTTCATCCCAACTACGGAATCATTCATTGTGCGTGGTCCGACACGCACTTGGCCGGTTTTTTTCACATTTGTCATGTGTTGGTTTTTGCTTTAATAATAAAGAAGACTGATTTTCTAGACTCATTCAATTTTATTGTTGTTTTATGGTAAATGATAAAAAAAGCCCTTTTTAACTATTTTTATGTCGTGATACTAAGACTAAAAAATTAAAGCTGTCTGGCCTTTTTACCCAAATGTCCGGCTAAACTGGCTGATCTGTCCGGCCTTTTGGTTTTAAGACCTGTATGTAAGAATTAATGTACTACCCGAATACTACAAAACCTCGTAAAAATACCAATACATTATATTCAAATTACGGATATTGCTAACCTTCGTAAAATATTTGAATGAGTTCTAAGGTTTGTTACAGTTTGTTTATTTTTTTTCCAAAACAGTTTTATCAGAAAACTATTGACATATGATTTTTTTTAAATTTGTTGTACTATTTTCAACATCGGGTCGGTTCGGTCTGACTGAATTGAATATTTTTTATAGCTTGACAAATATTTTTAGCGGCAATAGAATTCAATTAATCTCACTGTTTCACCGAGTATTTTAGAACTGCCCGCCCGTGATTGACGTCAGTCACACGAAATAGTTTAGGATAGAGCATTTTTTATGAATCTGAAAAACTGTTTGTAAATCCTTAATTAGAAACTACCACATTCTATTTTGGAAACGCAAATAGTATTTATTTTAATGTTTTATGTTATAGATTTAAATAATATTTTACTGATAGATTCGTCATTTTTGCAACAGGCCTAGCTTTTGAAGCAGGAGTGTTCTGAAATCCAGAGGATATTACTGACCGCTTCAAAGATAAATAATAGTCCTCCAGACTGAATTTCGGCCATGGCGACCAATCACAGCGGAGACCAGCCTTCGGCTCAGGATATATTATAGTACACAAGTGTGTGCGCAGACACAGGTGTACTCTCTCTTCTCTCACTCTCATAGTCCGAAGGGACGGCAATCCGACACGACCGGAGAGAGATCAGGCGCAGCAGGGCCGACGGCTTAACGTGCTTTCCGAGGCACGTGGGTATCACACCGCTACTTTCCAAACTCCGGGCATGGAATAACTAAGAAATTCCTAATGGAAAAACCCAATAACACTTTGCCCGACCGGGAATCGAACGCAGGACCCCACGCTCAGACCCCACGTTGGTCACGACACCAACGGGGCAGTCAAAGATAAATAAATTATCATTAACATGCCAAGAATAAGCTGAAAGGTTATTAGTACAAAGTACCTAATGCAAATAGTATCTGTAGAAAATGTGACGAGAACCTATACACAGTGTTTCTGCCCGACGAAATGTTTACCGAAGTTTGTAAGTATGAATTATTTATCCCTGTATCTTTTCAAATAAATAGAACGTAAAATATTCATTTGTTAGAATCATTACGAAATATTCGCACATAATATCTTGTTTCTTTAATAGATACCTATCTACCTAAAAACATTATTTTGTAACATAATAGAAAGTATCATATTATGACGATGAAAAGTACTCAAAATAAGCAGCTTGCGAATAAAACTGAAATGTATTATTTTAAAGCAATAAGTGCTTACAAGTACCATCCGCCCCTCGATAAGTGACGACCTCTCACGTATACTTAGATAATGTTATATCAATAGAGAAATCAGACCCTTACAAAAATAAAAGATATTATTCTAATAAATTCAGGTAACATTCAGCCGGATTCTATTAGTAGAACCAACATTTAGAAATCTTGCTAACTTCAGATGATCTAAGTGCTTTTAGTGGAACATTATCATTTTTCGATGTAAAACATCGGTTTTTTCCATGAAATGTAGGTAGGTATTTATTTATTGGCATTGTTAACGCTGGGCACACTGTACAGGGTCGTTCAAATAAAAGATGTTCTTTTTTAACACTGCTCTCAAAACGGTGAAGAAAAACACCACACATCGTGAGGAAAGGAACAAATGTTCTAGAACTAAAAATTCGAAGACATGTGACATCCACCAACCCGCACTGGGTACGCGTGTTGGATTATGGCCCACTGCCTCTCACAGAAATAGGAGGCCTGTGTCCCAGCAGTTGCAGTGGGAACATTATAGGGTAATTATGTATGATAAGTAACTTATGAAATACTCGTAGAGGTTTCTAGGAAACGCCATGGAGGCTAAAGTTGCTATCATGTAACCGACGCGAACCGCAGCGCTTGTTCAAGTAAACGATCAAAACAATTGCATTACGTTTAATATGTTACCAATTCAATAATTTGAACCGAATGCTGTAATTGGAGTTGGTAAACAGTTATTACTCTCACTGGGGTTAATTAGTCTAATTTACTACTAACGAGGGTTTGGGACAAATGGCTCGCCATTTTAAATTTAACTTACCGAATAAGCAATGAGCTGCCAAATATTCTCGTTTGATTTCACATTACAATTTATATCTAATTGAGTTTTATCTCTATTTGTCACTGTGCGCGAATGTGACAAATTGATATGCGAACGCCTGATAAATCGTATTACATTCCTCAAATTCTATAATCTATAATATAAAAGCTCAAATATCGACGAAAGTTCTTTGTATCGGTACAACTATAAAAAAAAACATTCTTGGAAAATTGCTTATAAAATATTGTGTAAGTTTTCTTTAAAAATAATATGATGTTTTTTAGACCAAGATCTTTATGAGTCTTTTATACTTAACTACTTAGTAAATAACTTTTCTGACGTTATAATTTCGGCGTTGAGATATTGAAAGTTGAGACCAAAAAGGCCAAAACACCTAGAACGTAATCCGTACGTATCCTAATATTGCTAATACTTTAACATTTCTCTTGCAATGCGATGTGGAATGAGAATGTTTTTATTAGAAGAGATTTATGAGATTTATGCGCGCCGAAAGCGGTTCAGATGGTGCAGCTGAATGCTGGCGACAAGTATGGAATTTAATTTTGTCGTGAGAGCTTTTCTATTTGCTTACTGTTCGAGAATTACCACAAGTGATATAGCGCAGAACGGATAAAAGATTTTATCTTAAACACGGTTTCAATCCTTCAATTACCAAGAGCAACAAATTCTAATTCATCATCATTTCAGCCAATAGATGTCCACTGCTGGACATAGGCCTCCCCCTAAGGGGGGGTGTTTGCCATAATCGCCACGCTTGGCAGGCGGGTTGGTGATCGCAGTATGGTGTTAAAATGCGTAGAAAACGCTGCTGCCCATTCTCTAGCAAGTCCCTTAGTCGCCTTTTACGACACCCACCGGAAGAAATAGGGTGGTGCCATTCTTTACGTCCGGCACCTCACGGAGCAACAAATTCTGTTATACATAAAATAAAAATAATAAAAAAAAACCGGCCAAGTGCGAGTCTGACTCGCGCACGAAGGGTTCCGTACCATTGTCTATAAAAACGGCAAAAAAATCACGTTTGTTGTATGTAAAAACCAGAATATCATAAATATTTAAGGGGGGAGCCCCCCTTAAATATTTATGATATTCTGGTTTTTAGTATTTGTTGCTATAGCGGTAACAGAAATACTAATACAAAAATCATCTGTGAAAATTTCAACTGTCTAACTATCATGGTTCATGAGATACAGCCTGGTGACAGACGGACAGACAGGCAGACAGATGGCGGAGCCTTAGTAATACCCTTTGGGTACGGAACCCTAAAAACAGTAAAAGAAGTCGGTTGTGACCATTTTGTGGGTTCTGAACTGTGTGGTACCAATGTGACTTATTAAATCTTTCTTCGTTGATTTGTTGAAATAGGTACCACCGACTTGCAATAAAGGACAACACCTCGCCTTAGTAAACATGAACCTTATGATCATATACGTAGTCATGGCTTGAGAATTTTCTGTATGAAGGAAGAGAGACAAGGTTAAAGGCAAATAAAAACGAGCTATAAGGTCTTATAGTAACCTTATAGGTGCTGTTCTTCAGGAAGGTCAGCTGCGTAACTATTAATACTACTCGCAACCGGCGTGCGTGTATGACTCGAAGATGAACGTTATAAACAAAGCCAAAGTAGTGTGTAACGATCGTAGGAGGCGTTCTAGTAGTTCTGCCTACCACCATCTTAGAAAAAA
Source organism: Tiliacea citrago (assembly GCA_963921375.1). Lineage (NCBI taxonomy): Eukaryota > Metazoa > Arthropoda > Insecta > Lepidoptera > Noctuidae > Tiliacea > Tiliacea citrago. Next base: position 13,107,941 of record OY992786.1, on the reverse strand, counting down.
TCGTGAGTTTATGTGTGTGTATATTATCTTCCAATATATAAAAATCAATGTTTGTTTGTTCTTATTGTATGCGCTGCCATACCGTTGATCCGATTGCGATAAAACTTTGTCAACTTATTGTTAGAACATGCGCAAAGGCAAAAAAAAAAACACGCCGCCGAAGTAGCGGGCAGTCTAGTTCTAAATAAAATGAAAAGGTATTTTTCACAGTGGCGTCTGACACCGTATAAGCTGAAAAAGGAAAATACGGTATCTACTGGAACTCCAAAGGCACCTTATTAATACTTAAGAATGTACCTGTTTCGTACCGGTGAGTCTTGAACGTGGACACGTCCGCAGTGAAACACATTGTGGAATATTTTGACGTAGTAAATTCTACATTCACTCAATATTTGAATTAAAATGGAAACGCTATTATAGGAGGTTCAGTTAAACCCAGTTGGAACTCTGCCAAATTAATTTATAGCTACGCAGAGTAACATACTTTATCATAACATCGTTTAGCAGTTTTAAAACTGCAAGGAGGACCATTTTATTTCTTTGTATAAAATGGCTTCTGAATGTGTCGGTTATATCCTGTATCTGTTTCCTTATTTTAACAAAGAATTTAAAAGATCACGTTAAAACTCAAACTCAAAGCATTTATTTCAATTAAACCCAACCATTTACTTTACATTACATTTACTTTTGAACTGTCAAGGAGTCGGTCGGTCAGAAATATGAAGCTGAGTTGCCCATTCCAAAGCGTAGTAGGTACCTACATATGGAGAAGAACGGGCAAGAAACTCCTACCTCCCCTGTCCTCTTTACCCTCTCTCTCTGTACCTCTTTTAAATATTGTTACATCTTTAATGTTGAATTTATAGTTAATGTGAGGTTGAAATAGTTATTAAAAAAAATGTTAATGAATGTCCCGGCCATTAACAAGATATTGATGTCGAAATATTTACAAAGGACATTTTATGTGGTGTAACACATTACCGTGACCATACAATAAATGGGCAATGCATTACCTAAAGTGATAATTAATTAAGCAATTACTCATCGCGTTCATTGCTTTATCCGCGAAACCCGGGACTGACTCGCGATAACACGTCCAATCATTACAACTCACCAACTATCAGATTTACAATTATACATTATACCACTGTTTATAATTAAGCGATGATAGTCATTTTGCACTGCAGTACCCAGCTTGCAGGGACTTTAAAATGATGTTAAGTTGTTCCAAACACAGTTTGGGAACGTCTATTATATAACTTTCTATAGCTTTTGCCCCATCCCACGGAAACGTACTACCGCTTTGAGAGCAGTGGTGATGAAATAATTTACACAAAGTAAAGCACCCGTCAGGGTTCGAACCAACGACCTACAACTCGTAGGCGTGAGTTACACACAAACGGCGTAATTTGACGGCGCGGCGCAGGCGCAGCGCAGGCGTGGAACGGATAAGGTACGGACGCGATTAAAATTATATAGAAGAGGCGAAGAGACGTTACGATGCGTCATTATACAGGCTGACTTTGTTGCGATAGCATGTCATCAGCTTCAGAAGACGAAGATGCACTTGCTTTGCTGCAAGTCATTAATATGCAGAGGAACAGAAGATATTGGGAGCACCCTGTGTGGAAATTGTTAGATATTTTAAATTAATGGAAAAATTACATGAATATCCTATCCTGTTCGTTTTCGTACAGTGTATAAAATGTCACAAGAATGTTTCCATATTATATTGACGAAAGTAAAACACGGTCTTCAGAAGCAGCATACACATTGGAGAGAACCAGTCTGCCCTGAAGAAATACTATTGATAACATTAAGGTTAGTAAAACATCTTTGATATTTAATCAATCAATTTGATCGAATCAAATTAATATTTTTTTTGGGTTGATAAATACTGCTCATACCGCGACGTGCTCTAGGCGCACCGCTCCAGTCGCAACTGCTAGCGACGCGGCACAGACAAGTGTAATTCACGACACGTCGCCTTCGTACATTTTGTATGAAAACGTTTTGAAGCGGCATCATGCCTGCGCCGCGCCTACACCTTAAGCCGTTTCTGTATAATTCACGCCGTAAGTCGCGGTCGTAACCACTGGGCCACCACTGCTCTCTGAAGGAAAACATCGTGAGGAAACAAATGTCCTAGAACCAAAAAATCGAATACATGTGCCATCTACCAACCCACCCTGGGCCCGAGTGGTGGATTATGGCCCACTCACTCTCACAGAGAGGAGGCCTATACTAGTGTCCCAGCAGTGGGAACATTATAGGCTGAATAAACTAAACGTAGGTACTACCGGGATTAATTTATTTTATGTGTTAATCCAGGTTATTCAGAAGAAGCCGACCCCAACATAGTGGAATGTATGGTAACCTTTTTATTGTTTATGATCTGCCAAGTGGGCGACCTGACGCAGCGATGGTTTGTCATGGCTGTTCAAAAATAAAACCCATTACTAGCTACACGTTGTTTTACTCACACATTTTTGGGAACACATAGTTGGGAAAAGGCTACGCAGATGTTGATGATGAATCTAGGTTATTAACTATCTGTGTATCAAATTTCATCCAAATTCGTTCAGCCGTTTTTTTCTATCGTAGTAATAGCACAGGAAAATGTCATGACCGCCGTTGTCAACCATATTTATTTTGTTACGCGTAATTTTGAATCTATGATATCTTTTAAAGTATTAATTTAAATGATATGTCATCGAGGCTTATTTTAATCTAAATTAAATGCTCACTTTAAATAACATATTTTATTGGATAAGGATTAATACGGAAATAATAATTATCAAAATTTTTATTAAATTCTGAAAGATCAAAATGGTTAGCGTGGGTCGTCCTTTGAAGATAAAAAATCATATTATTATGCTATCGCGGATTTTTTTTGTTAAACTTTTTATGATATTCATAGTAGAACATACATTTTATGTATTGGTTTAAGCAGCCCATGCCAGTGAAGCTCCCAGTCGGCATGGTTGTTTCCGACATGTTCAACAATAATCGTCATATTTCAGCCAATTTACACAAAACCTTATTTAATTATACACCTAAAATTTCCTCATGAATCACTCCGTCTATTGGTAACCGTTTAGAAATCCGTTCCGTAGTTTATGAGTTTATCGCGTTCAGACACACATACAGACGCGGCAGGGGCCTTTATTTTATAATATGTAAGGATGGTGAAGGATGACATCGTGATATCAAGATTGATATATGAGCGACAAGAGTGATATAAGAATTTCTTATCGCCTCAAAAATGTGAGAGTAATGGGGTATTTGAGTGCTATCTAAAATATACACGAATGAATGCTTATTTTTATATTTATATACGTGTTACTAAATGAATAAATAATTAAAAAAATAATAAAATCGGTGACAAAATGGAGAAGTAACATGCTTTTGAAATTATTCTACTGTCCTTGTCACGCAAATCGATCATTGTACTGAATGGTACGAAGTTACTATGGCGTTTCTGTGTTGTGACGTTAAATTGCAGCAGTGCTATCTCTGTCTACAATTGACTTTAAAACGCATACAACTACGGCATTTTTTTGCTGGTTTCAAAATATATAAATAAAAAAACAGTCAAATACCCTAATTATCAATGCCCGTTCTTATACAATTAAGAGAAAAGGCTTTGTCTCTGCATTGGGATAGTTACAGCCTGAAGTGGTATTAATAAACACGATGGAAACTTTATCTACACGAAAGAGCATAATTATCTTCTGTAGGTAATTGAATTTAATTGGTTCATGCTTAATTAATTGTATCCTATCCTATTGCAACTGAGTTGATTAACAAGCGAGTATCGATATTTCAAGTGAATATCAACTATCGTACTCGATGGAGAAACCATTACAAGTAGGTACCATCATCTTCAGTAGAACATATTCGTAATAATGAACCGGTTGCAGAATTGCTTCAAGAGTATTTGGATTATAAGCAGATGAATTGCATTCGTCCTTGTCTCCGAGGACACTAAAGTTATTTTAAGGACGTTATGACAAAATCTGACTAAAATTTGCCTCAGATAGATTACTCCTTCATCTCCATTGGTAGCAATTTAAATAAAAAAAAAAAAAACAACTAAACAACAAAATCGATTAATTATTTATTTGTTTTTTATTTAAATGGTTAAATAAATAAATAAATAAATAAATTTTATATACGAAAATGTAGGTTTATAATATTGTAAAAAATAATTTCCGTTGCCTCTTCACACAAAATTGACGATATCGTGTTGAGTTTAGGAACATTTTTCTTCAATATAATAACATAAATTTAGTTAATAAAAATATTTTATGTAAGCAGACATGTTCAACTCAAAAAGGTAGTAAAAAGAACTATCAAAATGTTACAAATGGTCTCAGAAAATAATGTTGAAAACCTATATTTTTTTTAAAAACACTGTCGGTAATGTTTTTTTTTCCTATTATTTAACTAACCATAACAAGAAATTTAAAAATCACACACTGGGCTTCAGCTATCCGTGTGATAAAATCAAAATGTTATTATATGATTATACAATATCATCATTAAGTAAATGAACGGCGAAATAAGCTATATTTTCGAGAGCGCAAAAGTGATGAAACTATTAACAGACTGACACGAATGGTTTATCACCACAAGAACTGTACTTTTATAGTTACACTGTGTTTTAATTATTTCAAGCTCTCTCACAATTAGATAAGAAAATGACGAAAAACTTTTTTTTTTGTGATAGCATCCTTAAGGTTTTCCGACTAAATATTCATACTATATACCGATAATATTCTTACTTCATATATTTTGTCTTAAGACTTCCTAAGTTGCCTGTTTCGCTAATTACCTTTCAATTATAATTAATAAAACTAACCTTTGCTATTTCGAAATGATTAGACCTATAATTTTAAATAAATTACCGGCGAATTTTTTCATCAAGTAAAAAAAAATAATGACATTCAGATAAAATGGAAACATACTTACAAAAGAAGCAATTTAATAAAATAAAGGACGAATTATGTCTATTCGTAGGCAAAATTAACAACCAAACACATCTACAACAAGACAAAACACTATCATGCACTTTAATCCACAGATTGTTGTCCGTAAAGTTTACAACGGCTTACAGTAAGTGGGTAGGTAAGTACGACGCTGCTATGTATGGCAACCACTTCTTGTGGCGGTCCTGTGGTGCAAAGCTGATCTGTGCAGCGTACCCAGTGTAAGAAGACATTAGTCGGGATTCACCCGCAATAATGCGGCGACGCTGCACGGTAACATACGCGTCTGTAGAATATTACTGAATTGTTCTAGATTTGGTTGTGGAAGATCTAAAATTTCGAGTCAATTGTAATACGTGATATGTAAAACTTGTAACAACTTATTCATTGAGTGGTGAAAATATTGAGTAAATGAGTAAAATAAGCCATTTAAAAAGTTTATAAAAATAATACTTGATAAAGAAAGCAAGCCCATGTTTCTTGGTAAAGTAATAAAATAGTAGATTTTTATACAAGGGTCGAAAGGAATTGGTGACTTTCACCCGTGTTAAACACTCTACTTTTCATTTCGAATTTAGGAAAAGTAAAAAAAATTAGTTTTCCTTATATATTTTATTTTCTTGTTTGCTCGCCACTTCATAAAATCATTGTAGGAATTCAAATATATTTCCTTTGAAATTTCAGGCAAAAGATTTCGGATTACTGTATTTGCCTTGTCTTTAACCGAATGTGGGGTCAACATTTCAAAATCACTTGAACTCATTTTTAATCAAATATTAGTCAAAACTCAGATGTTGAATTTCGGTACAGCTTACAGAGTTAGTATTCCGTCAAATTATAATAGTCTTTATTAAATTTGTTATATGGCACACACCGCTTCACCGCCACGGGCCGTCTCGTTAAATAGGTATTTTTTTTTAATTCACACTGGCTGTTACACTCACAAGACCGCAGACTACCTAACCAAATTTAGTTCGATATTTAAAATTCATTCCCGCCCTAGGGGGGGGGGAAGCAGTTACTATAAATCTTTCCCGTCCAAGGGTGGGAAGCAGCGTTTTCCACCTGCTACTTAGATCAAACAAACACTACTTTCCGAGTATGAGAAATGAAAAAACTTTTTCTTATTAAACGGTGAAATATTTTTAACATGACATATTAATTATTAAAATAAAATTTGTAAGCTTGTTACTATTTCTTCCAGCTACCTAGTAATATCGTAGTTGTTAACTCAAAAAGCCGGCAGAAACCTGAACATTTCTGCATCGCTAAAACAGTGCAGAAATAATTGTATGTATTTTCATTACTGCATCGCTAAAACGATGCGGAAATGAGTGCATGTTTGTCATTGCTGCTTTGTTATTACTTTTTAAACTTTTTCATTAAAAAATGGATGCTTCTATTGAAAGTGAGTTATCGTTGACGCCGAAAGCTACAAAATATGAGGCTCTGCTCGTAATTGATAACCTATTACCAGAAAAATCGTAGAGCCAGATATTTCAAGGCATATGAAAATTTAATGTCTTGGAGAAACCTAAATAAGGTTAAATCTGTATCCGAGAGTCTGTTTTTAGCGTATTTTAGTGAGCTCACGATAACTATGAAGCCATTGCTGTAGTAGTTGAAAGAAAAGCAGATTACGCACCTCGCTCGACGCACTCGTGTTTTTAGAGCATCTAACACTCGATGCAACAAGAAGTCACTTTCTGCTCGATGCAGTAATCTACTATTTTATAACCCCGCACTTAATAAAACCCGCAATTTTTAAATGCCATTATAAAAATATCTCTACGGTTGCTACAGGTGCTACGAGGTTGCTATACGGTTGCTACGAGCTACGATAGCTTCCCAAAATTAAACTAACGAGCACCCGCGGATTTCACACGCTTTTTTGTTTTTAGAGTTTGTTACTGCGCATTGTATCGGATACACATTCTCTCATGTTTGTATTTTGCAATTTGAACCTTAACGCAGTATTATAAGAGCCATAGGCTACGAATAAGTAACAGTGCAAATAATTTACGTACTCTTAGGTCTGTAGTGTGTTTTTAACAAAAAAAAGTTTGTAGATATTGATATAAAATAACTATCCTACAAAATAATATTGGTACAAATCTACCGGTTACAGTGATTGTTATCTACATAAGAAAGAAAAAAAACATGAAAAATAGTAATACAACATAGCGTCGGAGCGTGACAATAACTAGATTTCCGGATAAGCACCGGCAATGTTTCTGTTTTCACTTCCCTGTGGAATGTAGGAATAAAACGAGTTATCTAACCTGAAGAAATTCCACGACTTTTTATAACTTACATAAATCTGGTTGGTAGTTTATTCTTGGCTTAATAGGTATCTTTTCAGTACCTTTCTTATGGAACCGGTTTCTGATGTTAACACATCAATGTTAAAATTCTCATTGCCACCAATAAAAGTAAATCATAGTAAAGCACTAAAGAGCGAGAGTGCTGCTACTAGACAGTATTTCACAGAATTCTTGGAAGACTTATTGTCGACAACTGGAAGTTGCCGGCAATAAGTCGTCTAAGAAATCTGATTAAGATTCAGTATTCTATACTGATTAAGATAAAAGGGATACTTGTTTTAGCTACACTTTGCAAGAAATCCGCATTTTTCCTGGTCATTGAATGACATACAAGATAAATTACATTCAAACTGTGGTGCAGCAATCAAAGAGAACAGAGTGCCACTTTTCCCCACTCTATATGACTGGTCCCGCTGCTTATACATTTTAGATGTTAAAAATTCACCCGGAAGGATGAGCATCGGATCAAAGAAGGTTATCTCAGCTGTGAAATATTTGAAAATATATTTATTTCGAATATAAATAAAGGATCAGAAGACAAAATATATATTTCAAGGGGTTTTCCAAAGGGGTTGAGTTTATTCGCGAACCTTCATATTTTATGATTATTATTTTATTGATTATTACTTGGATGAATTAATGTAAGATTAGTCAAGTAAATACAAATAAAAGCCTTTATATGTATGACTCCGAATTGAAGTTTTATAGCAATGCGTAAAAAAGTCATCGAAGACCTAACAAGTTTTTGTGTTTTGTGTTTTGACGTTACCCACTAAGTGTTCAATAATCCGTTAAAGAGAGTAATATCACAAATAATTTATAACCTGTTTAAGATTACTACAAAATATCATGGCATCATTTCAATTGAATGCAGAGCATGTGTTGTACTTTTAGCAAGCGTTCTCTAATTTTTTAGCCAACAATGTTGTCAGCGAACTACAATTCGCTTGCGACAATGAAAAATCGTAACAAAACATTTATTGTGCCGCTGCACGACATCATAAACCAAGTATTCGCCAAGTTGTTGGAACGTGCACCACCGATAATAATGAACAGAATGTCGATACATTCGCACCTTGTTAGCTTCATTTATTGCTCTATTACTTCTTATTTGCGGCAGTAGAATTAAACTACCGAATTTACAGCGCTATAATAGCGCACATAGAACCACATAGCGCACTATTATTTGAGTGCTGAACTCGGCACCAGATATTATGTTAGTTTATTACTCACATTAATACTAACTTTGAAATAAGGTTCAGACTGCCACCTACATTATCTAGCTTTCTAAACTTGGCTGGGAATAAGGCGCAGCATGCCTGCACTCAGCTTGACAATTTGCTCTAGGCGGCGACTTTTGAATTAATGTCGTTGCAATGCAGCCTCCCCCGGAAAGTCAACTTTTTATACCATTTTTAAATTTAATCTCTTGCCCCACTGAAGGTTTCCACTTTGCAAAAAATTAAGAAGATAAATTTAATGTCCCACTATAAAAAGAGCTGAGTAGTTTTTAATTGTCACAAGCGGAAAAATAGTCAGTGGTTTATACGCTTAAATACAATTATCTCACTTACTGGCGCTAATGCAGCATTTGTGTAAATTAACTTCAGTGTATATGGCGGTAAGTTCTACAGAAATGTTAATCCAATAAGTAACAAGATAAATCTACCTAATTTTCTTAGAAACACAGCGGCTGGATCCGCTTTTCTAAACTCAATTTTGCGAAGATCAAAACGGAAAAGAGTTAACGTTACGTAGCGGCGACATAAATGCTTTCCAAGGGCCATTTCGGCGGATAATGCAATTTGTTACAAGTCTTCGCTCGTTTGCTTTTATTATTGGTGGCTATTAAGGAGGCCGTAGCTCTCGGCGGCAGTGGCACGTGGAGCGGTGCGGCGCGGCCAGTGGTAGAGCGGCCCAGCTGCGCGGCGCCCGCTGACGCACTGGCAACCCCATCCAACATCTGGCTATTTAAATCGAGTATTTAAGCTGATTGCCATCATTACACTGTTGCTATTGAAAGGGTGCCTCAGAATGGATTGTACTTTAATTTTATGATGAAAATAACGGTTAAAAATTGAAGTAAGTTATGTTTACATTGTGTTGATTACTAATTTAAGTCTGTAACTGTTTTGAATTACTCTTTGGGCTATTAAAACTGTTTGTTGCTTTTTACGTCTGTGCTTTTTTGCTATAGGAATCAACCATGAATGCATACACATGAGTATGTATTGTAACAAGACAAGAAGAAGCATGGTAAACAAGATAGGGGTACCTACCTACTTTACAAAACAAACGTAACAGTATTTTAAGCAAGTAATAAAAAGTTTAATTGCTTGTAATTTTGGCCAATACAATACGAACTGAGTTGTGCTTAAAATGACAAACAATCTCAGCCGTTTTGGGCATTATTTAGTGTTCGATTGAAAATCGTTCGTAAATGGAGTGATTTACTTGTGATTAAGTAAAAGTGAAAAGCTCTGTAAATAGTAGATACAAATGAGTGTTTACGAAAGCGTCGGCAACAAAAAAGACCGCGCAATTTCGGATTGGAGTGGCCATTACCCGCGCCGACTGCGGAAAGAACGCTCGCAATTGCATTGAAAATGTCGCTTTTAATTTTTCAAAATGCAAAGCGTAAATTCGCATTTGTGGCTGGCACGATAACTGCCCGCCTAAAAGCTCCAGCGATGCAAGTCCCAGTGTGGCTTTGTTGCTAATACAAAGCGCTCGCTCACATACAGATGGTTTTGCAAAAACTTTGTCTCATCGCAGTTCCTCTTACATGTTAATAACTCAGCTGTGTGTCACTGCGGAATTGTTGCTATCGACGTTTGTAGAAACTGAGGCTGGTGACTGTACCAACAATGTGAGAATACTAAAATGAAATATAGAAGAATTGGGTGGGTGGCGCTCAGCGTCGAGCCGGGTCGCTGCAACATTCATCTCAATTGTCTGAGCGGTGGGCTCGCGACAGCAGCGCATTCCCCTCGCGTGACTGTACGTCGAGATGCGAGCTCCAGCAGCACTAACCCTCGAGCCTGCTCCTTTATGCCTCGTGATATATTACGAGCCGCCACATACTGACTTGGTAATATAACTATGATTTATCCCCCCGTCTCAGACAATCCTACACCAGAAGACGTGTTGTCGTCACGACGCTGCCACCGTCCTTAGATTAATATCGGGGCACTAATATCGGACGTGTAGTTTTTCTTCCTCGTGACGTCATGTATTATGTGCGCTTCTCACTACTTATGTATCGGCAATGACAATCGGATGGAAGGACGGATAGATGACACAAAATAATATGTATTTTTATGAAATGGACATTTGAGTACTTGCTGATTAAAAGAGGAACAAATACCGAGCAAGATGTATCTTAGTATTGTGCTTTTATTCGACGTCTCCAGATTAAAAAGTGGGACGGGTACAATGAGCGGCACGACGGGCGGTGGCGGGATTTCACGGGGCGCGGATGACGTCACAATGCGAATATGATGCTTGGATAATGTCGCGTAGAGCTTCTGCATGAGGTTACATCTTCAGGCCTGCGTTGATGAACCGCTGCGTGAGACGATATACCTATATAATATATCTTTAACATATATTAATATTCTACACCCGGGATGAGATAGAGCGCATTACAAATGAGAGGCAGGATTTTTAATTAACAGAGGACTTGAGGCGTCTGAAACAAGATAATGCAACAAAGGCCGTCTGGGGCATCCATATGGGTTCTGATTTATTATCTGAGTATTAACTTCTAACCTGCTTCATCGTGGACGTCTAATGATCTCTATTGTAGAAACTTCGGGCTTTTTATTAATAAAGGGACTTCCTTTAAGATAACGTGGCTTAAAATTAAGAATATTTTACCAACAGTATTATTATTAATAAAGTTATCTAATATTTTATCTTGGCCACCAGCAAAATAAGACCCCGGTACATTTCGGTAGGCGGCGAAATAGAAAACTCCGAAGCACTGAATTTGACATGCACATATTTTTGACGTTCACTCACCCAAGAATTACCTTCATCGGTTTTGTCAGGCTATTCTTTATAAACTCACCTTTGTTACCGCAGTGTCAGTGCCAAAACTGTGTATATTCTGCCGATTTAGAAGATAGTATAAGATAATTAGAAGTGAGCTCATAGTGTGTTTTGTTGAGCCATCTTATCAGTTACTGGATGCCCTTTGAAATATCAAACAAAAGAATTAGAGTCAAGTTCTCAGATGAATCGCTAAAACTCATTGACTTAGTGCCAATTTCACCAATGAAATTGAACGCAATCAGCACAACTAAACCGAGTTCAAGAGCTGTCAGTGTCAATATTACAAAGAAAATAATGGCACTGACAGCTCTTAAACGTGGTTTATGTGCTGATTGCGTTCAGTTTCATTGGTGAAATTGGCACTAAGTCAATGAGTTTTAGCGATTCATCTGAGAACTTGACTCTAATTCTTTTGTCATTTGTCAGAAATCAGCCCTTATTGTTAAAGTTTGCGAGTTTATAGGATGCGAGAGAGAATCTTAACATAATACATGAAATGTGGTAATATTTTAACATTATTTGAAAACAGACAGGCTGACAGTACGCGGAATGGCTAAATTGCTGTTTTATGACGCTAACAGCCCCTAAATCCTAACCGTATAGAGTCCAATAAAAATCTCTCAAGTCAACGCCATTACGACAACGTTAAAAAGTGGAACACGCCGCGTCTGAAAAGATTTACTTGCACTGCAATGAACAACAAGATCGCTGAAATATGACCGACGACGGGTGGGAGATATGAAATGTTTGAACTTTGCAATTATGTGTCTGTATCCGTCCGTATCCGTTGAGGCTGGCGCTTTTTGAGAGCCGTCTTTTATTATTTGAAGTCAGAAGCATTATAATTTGTTTTAGCCTTGTTTAAAGATATACAGAGAAGCGATTAGGTTATCACATTAATTGAAACCACGTATTCTACATTACGTATTTTAAACATACACAACATTTTTTTTTTTTAATTTTTTTCAGCTTATATTTCGTTTTAGTAACAACATTAAATTTTATTTGTGAATATTTGGTAACAATACTATAAAGTTTGTGTTGGATTGTTGGTACCGTTGCGCGTGTCTAGTGCCTTATCATCAAGGGTGGTTTATTTCGTTCCAATTTTTTACGCTACTTATTTGATTTGAAAAATTCAGTTTTCTATTTTTAGTAAAAAAAAAAAAAATTTTGCAACCTGATAACAACTTGTAATAACCGCCGTATAAGTGAATATATTATAGTTTGTTCAGAATAAGGAACTGAATCGATTTAAATAATTTTTACACCATGTTATATTTTGTCCCAAAAATATTTAAGTGTGATGGAAAATGTTATCACCATTTAATTACTTACAATACAATCGCCGTACGGTTAGGTATCTACTGGCAAATTATTATCAATGAGCGCAAGACGACCCTGGAGGCGCAGGGGCGCCGTTAGCATGTTTTTGTACGGACAACCCGGTAACATTATAACTTTGTGATATTTCACGATACAGTTTTGAAATTTTCTACATAGATTCTTTACATAAAAATACTAGACACGTGTTTCGGGCTTCGCATATACTAAAACTAATATTGTATATATTTATAATATTAGAGAAACGTCGGTAAGTGAGTACCTTAGTAGTTTTAACATGGTTACCCAATCTTTGCTGATTTGAAGTCAAGAGACGCAGAGTGATATGTTTTACATTAGCATAACTACGGGTGAAATGTATATACTGCATGTACAATGCCTGAAATAAAATGTTTTTTTTGTTTTATAACCAGCCTATAATGATCCCACTGCTGGGACACAGGCCTCCTCTCGGTAAGAGGGAGCGGGCCCAGTGCGGGTTGGTAGATGTCATATGTCTTCGAAATTTTTGATTCTAGGACATGCTGGTTTCCTCACGATGTTTTCCTTCACCGTTTTGAGAGCAGTGATTTACCCAAAGTAAAATGCCTGTCTGGGTTCGAACCTACGACTTACAACTCGTGAGTCGCGGCTGTTACCACTAAGGCCACCACTGTTCACGTCATCATCAGTTTTACATTAATGAAGTAAAATGCAAGACGTACCTACGCCAACAAAGAAAACTAGCGACTTTTACCGTCGCACTATCGTTTAGAGCACCTAAATCAAAGTGATTTACATTGTATTCCGCAAGGATAGCGGCCACGAATAAACCGACCGAATAGCTCCTCGAGGCATTCCGTGCGGACTGTGGCACACTAGTCATGCCTGTGTCTGAAATGACAAACAAGTTAGTTAGCAGCACACAATAATATTGTACGCGAGTTAGCGGCGCCCTCGCCCAAGTCTGTCCGTCCTATTTACAGAGCGGCGCACACTTGACTCGCGCTTGGCCTCCACAACGTTCAAGTTTTGCATTTCATTCTCAAGTTAGCGCAATTTGTGTTGCGCACGTCTGCATATTTCATGGTGCTCGCTCTTCTTTGTTAACTTATTTTGCATTCCTCACTTACCATCGCTCAAGATATGAAGCCGTATTCATTTTTAGGGTTCCGTACCCAGGGTACCAAACGGAACCCTATTACTAAGCCTCCGCTGTCCGTCTGTCCGTCCGTCCATCTGTCTGCGAGCGGGAGCTGTCACCCGTATTCAAGAACGATACTATGAGGTCTCACAGTGCCCATCAACGCATAGGGCCGGTAAATCCGATTCATAAATAATACTTGAGTGATGTGCAACGCTGTGCGTTCACTTAGAAGGACCCTTACGTAAAGTACCTGGACAGCTATTTTAACCAACGCATAGTGTAGCTTATTGTAAAAAAAAAGTTTGTGTCAAATGATAATGTGGTCCACAGATGTGTTCTGTGTTTTGTATCCGTTTGTGATATTTTATTTTATTATTCATTTGAACTTTTTTAATTCAATATTTTTGGCGTGTGTCCGTTTGTCTTCTATGATAGGCCGCTCCCGCATTAATGCTACAAAGAGCTATCGTTCCGATACAGAAAACGGTAGCTTCTAAAACTAAAGCAAAATAAAATTATATTTTACTGTTATTAAATAGATAAAATAGATTTTATATTATTGTAGATAGTAAATTTGTTGTAAGATGTATAGGTACAATTAACCAAAAAATAAATAAATTATTATTTAGTAATAATACTATAAAATCATTAATATTTAAAAAAAAAAACAGTAAACACACCATTCATTTCGTTTGTTTCTGGAGAATTCAAAATCGTATGCACATCCATTGATAACTAACCAATTGAAGATAACTAAACTATTTTTTGTTTATCGATCCTTGAGTACTTTTTATTATTACCTAAATCACCGCACTTGATGGTTTATATTTCACAACTGACAACGCGTTAAAAGGTTATATTTATGTCGTCCTCACATCTGCCAAACACTAAAGCGAACTTAGCAACAGAAACGGACCAATCACAGATCTGTAATCGATGCTGTGCGTTCGCATAGTAAAGTGTCGCTTGAGTATCGTTTGTGAATTAAATGGCCTGTCATGACGAACGCAGTGAGAAATGCCTTACTTAGCATAGTGTCGCTGCCGTACTTATGTAAGTATCGTTCTTGAATACGGGGGTGAATCTCATGAACCGTAGGTAGACAGTTCAATTTTCACAGATTGTGTATTTCTAATGCCGCTATAACAACAATTAATAAAAATTAAATAAACAAAGTAAATTATTTGAACTAAAGTCATCTAGAACTCATCGAGTAGAGTACCAATATATATATATATTGTTTTTATCTTTAAAAATGAAGAAATAGGGGACCGTGAGAATTGGCAGTTTTAGACCATTTTTGTACGGGCTCTATCAAAATCAAAATATTTTATTTCACATAAACACAGCGGCAAGAATCTCCACGGTTACTCTTTTAAAAATAATTGTCTTTTACAATATTTGCAAATTACAGTGTTAATAGGTATGGGAGGACAGTGTAGGCCCGTCAACAAGTACCAGGTACGTGACAAAATAGAAAATGGTCTACAAATCTATAGTCTATTACAACCTACAACGTTCTCCCATATATAAAAAAAATATAAAAAGTAAAAATCGATTCAAACTAAATGACATGACCGCCATTATAACTGTAACAACTCTGAATTAATATCCTGTCCACAAAAACCACTAATAAATAGTTGAAATTTAAACTGTAGGTGTTTATTGTCAAATAAGGAAGGATTATTTGAAGATCGTATGTTAAAAAAATAAACATCGCAATTTGGGAGCAGTTAATAGACATTTAGGTACATAGTTATGACGTTAATGAGGTACAAGGGAAGCCTCATGTACAGAAGGAATTATTGCCAAACTTCCTTGTCCTCTAGTCTAACGCAACAACTAAACACGTTAGGAATTTGAATCTTCTGTATAGCATGTATCATGTATCAACAATTATGAAAAACGCCGATTCATAAGGCACTACTACCTACTACTAGCCTACTTAAACATGGGCGATTTTCTGCAACTGCAAATAATAACTTTTTAATTCACAGTAACAGTATGAAGTACAAATTTATCTTTGCGATTTTTAGGGTTCCGTACCCCAAAAGGAAAAAACGGAACCCTTATAGGATCACTCGTGTGTCAGTCCGTCTGTCTGCCTCTCTGGCTGGCTGTCTGTTTGTCTGTCTGTCTGTCCGTCTAGCACAATCGATTTGCTCCGAATCTACAGGACCGATTAAGTTGAAATTTGGTACACATCCAAACACAAAGAAAAAGAGTTTTGAATATGACTTTTGGGGGGCAAATTATAAAATTAAAATAAAAAGTTTTGCAAACTGTATCGTGTAAACGGTTTTAAAGCTATTTAAGAAAATAGATGAAAGTTTACCATTCCCCCCGCTTATCTCCGAAACTACTGCGACTATAATGTTGAAAAAAAATGCATAAAATAGTTATTTACTTATAGATTAGAAGAACACCTATAAGAATTCCAATAGTCTATGGTTTGAAACTTGGTAAATCTCTTAATATTGTACGTACAAATTTACATTTGCAGTTGGAATGTATGGGAAAACATGTCTTTCAACTATAATTTTAAGTTTGTTCTTGGGATACATTCATGCCAACTACCCTTCATTGTGCGTGGTCTGACACGCACTTGGCCGGTTTTTTTTAATTTAAGATGAAAATTATTCTTCGTTTAAATCTTGTACGTTAAGTTACGGAACCCTTCGTGTGCGAATCTCGCCCTTGGCTGGTTTTTCCACTTCTGTTTATTCAAACAAACTGTAAAGTCAACTACATTGTATTGTGCTCTTTTAATCACATATTTTTTCCTTTGAATGAATTCTCGTTTGTAGAATCTCTATAGAACATGTGAATTGAAAACAAGGTCTAATTTAATTAGCATTTAACTGAACACAATGTGAAACTTATTGAAAAGGTCTGTTGAAATAGAAGCCATCAGTTCAAAATGAGCAATTCTGACTTTACACAATTTTAATTGGAATCCGACCATTTTGGTTGGCTGTTGTTAATTTTATGTTCAAAATAACAGGTTTAAATAACATTATCACGATGGACACAATACAATTTAGTTAATACTGTACCTGAAAATAGACAATGTCTTGATTTTTTGCTGCATTTACGCCCGGTTTCCGGAACGAATATTAACGCAAAAAAAAAGCTCGTAATAAATTGCTTTGATTGATTGAGTGAATTATCAACAGTCTATCGCGTCACTTGACGACTTGCGTTTAATTTTGATGAGTCGATTATTGTCGTTTCAGAAACTGGGCGTTAATGTATCCTTCAATCCGCACCAAAATACTACGCGATATGTTTACGCTGAGTTTATTTTGTAAACGCATACAAAATATTGTAGCAGCAGTTCCGGTGCAGCTACAAACAGTTGGTGAGCTTGCAGGTAGCATGTCAGACACGCGGCTGGCGGCTCGCCCGCGCCGCACCACACCGCACCGTGCCGCGCCGCATGCCGGCCGCGCCGCGCGTGTACTGCCGACGCGCGCCCGGATGCACATCGCCTGATTTATAAGCCGATATCCGGCTACACCATCCTAGAAACTGTTGGCCATCGAAATAAATGATACCCTATTTTAAACCGTTGAGCTGAGAATGGATATCATTGACTGACCTTCTTTTGACGGTGAAACAGATTTCCTGTTTAATGGGCTTTGGTGTTTTAATTTGTATATTTTTATAAGAGTGCGTTATATTTATAATAATAATGTTCACAAAAACGACAGAAAAGTATTTTCCAAGTTACCTACTAAATAACAAGTTGTTTAATTGATTTTCATCTTGAACGAGCTTTTCATTAAAAAAAGTCGATAAATCGAATTTCTTCTTGGGAAGCCAAGACACTTCCTTAACAAGAATGAAGTAAAAAATAAATAAGTAGCAAAGTTTAAAAAAACTTTTAATTTAATCAGAAGTTGAAATCTTAATGAACGGATCATGGTTAGTTTCTTTGAGAGGGCAGTTCGATATTATGTGGCGAAGATTTCCAATTACTTCAGGGTGCAATTAAAAGGATTCACTTTGCGGACTAGCGCGCTGCAGACAGATAAGTGCCTCCACACGGACTGTGCTCATTTATGTATTAGTTTAATTAAATCCACACTCGTCTCACTGTATATAGTTTATTAGCTAGGCAACATGCTGTATAAAAGACACGTTTTTCTCGTAAGACTTTAATTTGTTAGGAGTTGGTAGGTACTTAAAGTCTAGTACTAACTCTACTATCCTATTAATAGTGAAATAGGTATAAGAATAAGAATCAGTTATTTGCAGAAAATATAGGTGTTAACGGTTATAAAAACCGGCCAAGTGCGTGTCGGACCACGCACAATGAAGGGTTCCGTAGTAAGGATGACTTTATCTCAAGAATAAACTTAACATTGAAGTTGAAAAACATCTTCCCCCATACATTCCAACTGCAAATGTAAGTTTGTACACACAATATTGAGTGATTTACCATGTTATTTTAAGATCATAGACTTCATATAGGTTTTCCTGTAATCTATACGTAAAGAACTATTTTCTGTATTTTTTTCAACATTTTAGGATCATTAGTTTCGGAGATAAGGGTGGTCAATATTCATAATTATGTTTACTTAAATGTCTTTAAAGCATTTATTTTAAAATTGTTAGAGCACAACAAGCCCCTGCATTTGATGTAAAACCACACGGTATAGTTTGTCAAACATTTTTTTTTTCTAATTGGCCCTAAAAATGACCCTCTTAATAAAAAAAATATTTATTTACGTTACACGTCCGTGTTTGGGTTACAGAAATTCATATGTGTACCAAGTTTTAATTTGATCGGTCCAGTAGATTCAGAGCAAATCAGCTGTGACAGATGGACGGACAGACAGACAGACACACGAGTGACCCTATAAGGGTTCCGTTTTTTTTCCTTTTGAGGTACGGAACCCTAACAATTGGTGGTTTAATGTACACATCCCATATTTTGCGTGTTTAGGGCATGCAAATTAATTTTACATTAATAGGTACCTACGTATTTTAATAAGATAATACAGAAAAATACCTATGTTCTAATAGAATTTTTAAATTAAGATAAATTTTAAGTTACAATAAGTATACAGACATAACAAAACTTAAAACCTTAAATTCATGAGTTCTACAAAAAAATCCAATTAGATCATGAATTATTTGGTCACAACCGTTATGATCCAAAATGAGACCCGGTTTTCAGCAGTACGTGGACTAATATGATGATGAATGGATTTTGTAATTATTTTCTATTCAAACAATAAATAATTAAATAAGATAAGATAAGTTTTTATTTATTCTCTCTTCACAAAGCTGACTTAAAGTTAATGTGTACAAAAAAATGTCTCAGATGTATTCCACCTTTGTGAGAGACTGGTGCTTGATATAGGTTTTTGGGAAAAACCTGGTCACCAGGCCCGCTCCACGGCTAGAATTAGCTTTTACAGAAATACCGTGCAAGAGTTGAAGTTAAACAATATGCATAACAAAAATAAAAACTAAGAAATGATTAAATGGACCTGGCACGATTTACCATTATTATATTTTGAAAGCTCCGCGTATAAACGTACCTATGTGCTTATATAGATACGTTTTAGTTTGCTGGCCGCACTTGTATAAAACGTTCATTTCCTTTCCTTCTCTCTTTACAAAATAGTCATTCAAGGGCCCAACACACGTGTAACGTTTTTTATTTAGGTAAGTACTTTATATTTGAATTCAAATATACCGTTTGTTTCTTTAATTTTTATGAAAAAGATTCATAACACAATATTTTTTCATCGCTTGTCTACGCTATCTGACCGCTATAAAGATGATTTACGTTCACAATATAACCTATGAAAATTTAATATTGCTCTAGTACAAAGTACTTGTATAAAGTGATTGTTATCACGCATGAAATGTGGTGATACCCCAAAAAATTCCGATAATATTCTCGGCATCACAAGAAAAGATTTGAAAGGAGTGAAGGCAAGCTTTGACACTAACGGCCCACTAAATTCTCTCTGAATATATTAAAAAATCCTTTTAATAAAATAAGTTTTAGCGGCTATGAGCATTTTCCAGACGGATAACATTTTTACGCTGGAATTACATATTTGCTGGGACGTTAAGCTTTCAATTATGAAAGATCTACATTTATTTTGTATATATTTGAATAATCATCTTCATCATTCCAGCCGAAAGACGTCCACTGCTGGACATAGGCTTCCCCATTAGGCGGGTTGGCGATCTAGTAAGTCCCTTGGTCGCCTTTTACGACACCCACGGGAAGAAATAGGATGGTGCTATTCTTTACGTCCGGCATCACACGGTGCAATTGAATATAATTTATTTGAATGCTCCTGAGTAATTGCTTTAAAAGTTACTTACAAATTTTACATTCTCTTTGTAGGCCAGTTTTCGTCATGCTTTTAAGATTAACGTAGAAATGACTTTGACGAGTTTCTGAATTTGTATTTGAAAGTAGTGATGAATGTTGGAGTGGAGAACACGCGTAGGTAATGTGGAAACCGTCACATACGATTATGTTTCCACATTTTCCACACACCTGTCGGACACAGATCCTGTCGAATCAAGTTAGATGCAGCATCATGCTCCTGTCACGTGATAAGTTCGCTATGAAAGCTCTATAATCTACACCCACATTCATTCGGATTTAAAATGTTATATAAAATAGGTAGGTTGTAAATATAGCTTGTTACGGAAAGGGTATATACATATCAAAGGCACGGATTCTTTTCGTGATAACAAACTACATGGCAACATTTTTTTAATAATACCTACATAATTATAAAGTTAAGAAACAATGTTTTCAATTGAATTCCACACATCACTGTTTATCACATGTTTTAATCCATTCTTTTGATCCCGCCGCCAATCGTGCCGCCCGCACCGCCGCGTGTCGGTGCGGCGCCGTGTCGCAGAGCTGTGGCAGGTGTGTGTGTGTACTAGGTGCACAGACACAAACAATGGATAATGACCCTCGTAGTGCGGTGACACGTTTGTTATGAATTAAATTTAATAAACTATAGACATAAAAAAAAAAACATTTTGAAAGTTATTAGCTGAAATGTTGTACAGAGATTCTGAACCAGATGCACTCTTCCCCCTGTTTGTATGGATATACCCTTTCTGTAACACGCTGTATAAATGCTTTTAAATCTATGTTGAACGTAATCATATTTGCAGTGAATGAGTGAGTCTAATCAGTTGGTTCATTAATGACAGTAATACAAAAACAACCAACAACCAAAACACTACAAAGAGAAAATTAACTTTAGTTTAATCGGAAGTCCGTGTTTGGTTTTGTATTTTCGTTTTTTGCCACCGACTTCCAAAATTAAAGTAACTTTTCACTTTTTAGTGTTTTCTTTTGGAAGATGGTTGTTTTTTTTTTGTAAAAAGTTTTTATGTTTCACTTTTTAGTTGTGTGTGGTACCCACACAAATTTGAATATCACTACCGTGTGTTAGGAAGGAAGTTATTATAACATCATCCATCATCATAGTCTATACTAAGTGGGAAAAATACGTATTATTGAAGCTAACTCAAAAACTGCCCAAACAAAGCTAAAAAAAGTTTACATGAGACCACCGCGCAAGCTTTCTCTTACAAATAGTAAAAAAAAATCAAAATCGGTCCACAATTGACGAAAATATCGATGAACATAAATAAAAAAATCATACATACAGACGAACATAGAACCCCCTCCTTTTTGGAAGTCGGTTAAACAGTATGTTCACTGTGCAGGTCAATTGGAATTGTCTGTAAAGTGGAACTAATGAACTTTATTTGTCGGTATCATAATTATACACCATTAAGTTTTCAATTCATTCATCATTTTTAGAGTTCCGTACCTCAAAAGAAAAAAACTGAACCCATATAGGATCACTTCATTGCCCGTCTGCCTGTCTATCAGTCTGACAAGACTGTTTGCCTCAGGAACGTGTGTCTATATTCCAAGGAAAATAATTACATTGACAGCTCTTAAGGCGATACCAAAAAAAAATGGGGTCTTTTTCGTAACCATTTATTTCACTATTACAGCATGTATGGATTTAATTTTTGGATATAATTATGTTTATTGACTATTTGATTAATACTCTGACTGAAGGAAAATGCAATTGGGTTAAATTTCCTCGATATAATTTATTTCCGAAAATACCTCTATTTTTTCCTGTTATTCTAAAATCCTAAGTAATTTCATTGCAAAAATGCATTCAAAATGTGCGCATTAGGTAACTGAAAACTCTGGCTGAAATTATTTTTGATACATAGCTTAATTTATTTTTAAACAAATTTTATTTGGTTTGGCGCCATAACGTTGTTGTATTTTGGTTCCAGCTCATTATTGCGCTCTCTTTTTTCGCATGTGGAAGTAATTGACTCTGTCACTTTCTTATGACCGCCCAGTTCGCTATGATTTATTTTTTACGTATCACCTTAAACGTGGTTTATGTGTTGATCGCGTTCAGTTTCATTGGTGAAATTAGCACTAAGTCAACGCAATAAAAAAATACGGCCATTTATGTGGTTTAATTTGATACTCGCAAAAAAACCTAAAAGTTACTTCCTGTTGACTTAGAATCTTGAAATTTGGCAAGAAGCAAGGTCTCCCAGCACAAGTAAAGGAAAAAGTCCGAAAACTTTTTTTGCGATTATATTATTATTATTTATTTATTTAACGTAGATATATATATGGGAGAATGTGATTTTCAACTACAATGTTAAGTTAATTTTTGGGATAAATTCATCCCTACTATGAAACCCTTAATTGTGCGTGATCCGACACGCACTTGGCTGGTTATTCTTTTGCAAAGAAAATCTTGCACAATTTTACAATAGGTATTTTTTGTATACACATCTTAGATAAAAACCAGTGCCATGGATTCTACAGCAAAGCTCTCGACGGGTGTATGGATTTGCGTTGTATATTTCGAAACGGAACCATGAGCCTGGCACAAACCACTGTGTTTCGTAGAGGTCAACATTGGGTTACGAGGTAGCACCTGCAAGGACCCAAGGCGACGTATTCCCGACCTCGCTAGCAACTCACGTGGAAATCTCGCTCCGAATCTATTCCTAAATGCTAAAATCCGATCAGTTGGATGTTCGTCGAACAGATTGAAATTGACTTAAATATTCAGTGTACCTATATCTGTTTTGTTTACGTAATTCTACCTGTGTGCGGAACCCTTTTAAGGATCACTTTGTCCGTCTGTCTGTCTGTCCATCTGTTCGTCTATCTGTCTGTCTGTCTGTCAATCTGTCAAGGCCCTTTTTCTCAGGAACGCGTTGAGGTATTAAACTGAAATTAATAAATACCAAATACGTAAGTCTACGGTCCCTTAGCGCTCTAAAAAAATCTAGCTTCTAAGTCAACGCAATAAAAAATAGGGTGATTTTTGCGACATATTTTGATACTCGCAAATAAATCAACAGGGTACTTCCCGTTGACCTAGAATCCTGAAATTTGGCAAGAAGCAGGGTCTCACAGCACAAGTAAAGGAAAAAGTCCGAAAATCGTAAATTTATAGTAAAAAAATTGCGATTACGAACTTACATTTTCTGTTGGAAAATTGACCGTGGCATATATCGATGTATGGGACACCATGTTTTTCAACTACAATTTTAAGTTTGTTTTCAGAATAAATTCATCCCAAGTACAGAACCCATCATTGTACGTGGTCCGACTCGCACTTGGCTGGTTTTTAGGGTTCCGTACCCAAAGGGTAAAACGGGAACCCTATTACTAAGGCTCCGCCGTCTGTCTGTCTGTCCGTCTGTCACCAGGCTGTATCTCATGAACCGTGATAGTTAGACAGTTGAAATTTTCACAGATGATGTATTTTTGTTGCCGCTATAACAACATATACTAAAAAATAGAATAAAATAAATATTTAAGGAGGCTTCCATACAACAAATGTGATTTTTTTTGCTCGTTTTTGGTCGATATTGCTAACGGCAACAGGTAGACGCTTGAAATATTCACAGAATATTTAGTTATAGTATATTTTTTTAGAATGTTTGTAAGTATGTGAGCACTATTTATCTCTATCACATAATTGACTGCCGCGCTGCGTGTCGCGGCTTCGATTCCCGCACGGAACAAATATTTGTATGACCTACAAGTAGTTGTTCCGGGTCTGGCTGTTTGTGTATGTGAGTTTAAATGTTTGTAAACGCACCCACGATACAGGAGAAATTCCTAGTGTGGGGCAACGTTTTTTAAAAAAAGAAAAAGAAAGAATTAATTTATCTGTCATTGCTGCATTCTTAACTATTTTTACCTATTGTGGTATAGTAATTTAATTCTAGGTGCATCGACTTCACATATAACTAATGTACTACAAAATATTGTACAACATTTTAAAAGAAAAACGGTGGAGTTTTTTGCCCATTCTTCTCCATACGAAACTATCTTTTGGAAGGGACGACTAGAATCAATTCTATTTTTTTGTAAATTTTGATGTTAAAGGTGCCTTTTATGTGCATGATTGAAATAAATAATTTGACTTTGACTTCTAAACGTGGCTGAACTGTCAAAATGAAAGAAATTGCGATCAATAACGAATTTTTTGTGTTTTACGCAATTACCCGTCCGGAGTCTGTTTAAAGACTTCAAGGCAACTCATGGTTATATATATTTAATTGATTAGAATTTAATGACGATAATATGGTTAGAGTTTTACTGACTAACGAATATTCCTACATTTCAGTTGAAATCAAAACCATTAATACCTAATCAGTGTAAGGAAATCCCGAGCAGTCTATTCTTAGTTCATGCCACCGAGTTTACACCTCCATAACCTACGTAGTTACGTACTTGTAAATCCCTAATAGGATAAAGTTGTCGTGCTACATTTTTATACACTTTGAACCTTTAGAAACGGATATATGGGAACCAGCGACCCTAATTTCAGAAAGTGGGCTTTTCACACTGCGTCATTGATTTGTTAGGGAATTCCGTATGATTACAGTGTAATCTCTTGCAAACATGTTAAATTGAAAAATCATTGTCATTGATCTGGGGTCAAGAGTAGGTAGAGAATACAATATATAGAAAACGGTCGGGATCCCGGGATCCCGAGATTCGGGACCCCGGGATCCCGACCGTTTTCTGGCCCTGAAAATCCCGGGACATTACTTGGCTAATCTCGGGATTTTCGGGATTGCCACAAACAAGTCTAGTTTGTATTCCGTAGTCCGTTGCCCCTTGAAAATAACCTTGCCTAGATTATTTTAATACATTAACTCGTACAATACGTAGGTACCCACTATTTACTACACAGGTACAGTCCTAATAATATGTTTGTCGTAGAACTTAGAAGGGACTTCCCCACTCGGAATACTTTAATACAATACTCTTAAGGTAATTCCCCAACGAACCAACAGGGGAATCACCCGATCATCTCATATCATAATATTGTTGCGGGTATTTCCCGTCGGTCGGGGATTCCCTGTACGAAAGTAAAAATATGCAAATCAGGTTTTATTTTTTTCATTTATTGTTCTGTCAGTGACGGGTTACGTAGGCTACGTCAGTGACGACGGGTTACGTAGGCTATGTCAGTGACGACGGGTTACGTAGGCTACGTCATTAAAATTTAAAAGTCAATTATCTGAAATTAAGTATTTCAAATGGCGGGACTTTGCTAGACCTACTTTGACCCTATCTTTGTCATCGCCACCTGATATTGCAAAATCTTATCTTATACATGTATAAAAAACTGCTTATTCATATCTCCACATTGCTTATTAGGTTAGTACTAAAAAAACTTAACCAACTGGTTCCATAGGCTTAGCATGAAAACCGTAGAGAAGTGTTTTAAAGTAGATAAAAATTACGCTTCTGTGTAGACAGCTGACAGTTTTCTACGAAGAAAGATAGACAAGCGATTTCTATTCTACAATAGAGTAGAAATAGAAAGCATCATGCTAAGCCTGCTTTTAGAGTTTTAATTTTGTGTAATAAATGAAAATCACCAGTCTTTCAAAGAGCATGGGAGATGGGCTTCAAGTTAATCTTTGAGGATAATTGATGAAATTATTGTTGCTCTGCTATTATTACTAATATTCAGTTTGAAAAGCCTTATCAAATCCCCCTTAAAGTTTAAACTTTAAGTAAGCAATTACCCATATTTATGGGTCTTGAGATACTTAGCTCAAGATACCATCTTGAGATACTTAGCTCAAGACACCATCTTGAGATACTTAGCTCAAGACAGACACCATCTTGAGATACTTAGCTCAAGACACCGTCTTGAGATACTTAGCTCAAGACACCATCTTGAGATACTTAGCTCAAGACACCGTCTTGAGATACTTAGCTCAAGACACCATCTTGAGATACTTAGCTCAAGACAGACACCATCTTGAGATACTTAGCTCAAGACACCGTCTTGAGATACTTAGCTCAAGACACCATCTTGAGATACTTAACTCAAGATACCATTTATTATTTTATGCCTATTATCTTGAGATAATGCTTGTGAAGCATTGATGTCCCAATCACCCGTACAAAGGTAATGGGTAAAACTGTGACATTAGAAGGTCACTAGGCAACTAGAGATTAGATAATAACTTATTGAAGACTTACTGGACTTACTTATTGTCTGGAGTCTTAACTGGGGTCATTGCATTATAAACATCACTGATCGTAAATGCTGTAGAGCTTCAGACCATAATCATGTAAAATATATGGAGTAGGTGCCGATATTAACTATTTGCTGTCAATCAATTACCCATATTTATGGGTCTTGAGATACTTAGCTCAAGACAC
This sequence comes from Tiliacea citrago, assembly GCA_963921375.1. Taxonomy (NCBI): domain Eukaryota; kingdom Metazoa; phylum Arthropoda; class Insecta; order Lepidoptera; family Noctuidae; genus Tiliacea; species Tiliacea citrago. Next base: position 13,081,334 of record OY992786.1, on the reverse strand, counting down.
CATCTTGAGATACTTAGCTCAAGACACCGTCTTGAGATACTTAGCTCAAGACACCATCTTGAGATACTTAGCTCAAGACACCGTCTTGAGATACTTAGCTCAAGACACCATCTTGAGATACTTAGCTCAAGACAGACACCATCTTGAGATACTTAGCTCAAGACACCATCTTGAGATACTTAGCTCAAGACACCGTCTTGAGATACTTAGCTCAAGACACCATCTTGAGATACTTAGCTCAAGACACCGTCTTGAGATACTTAGCTCAAGACACTATCTTGAGATACTTAGCTCAAGACAGACACCATCTTGAGATACTTAGCTCAAGACACCGTCTTGAGATACTTAGCTCAAGACACCATCACATTTATTATTTTATGCCTATTATCTTGAGATAATGCTTGTGAAGCATTGATGTCCCAATCACCCGTACAAAGGTAATGGGTAAAACTGTGACATTAGAAGGTCACTAGGCAACTAGAGATTAGATAATAACTTATTGAAGACTTACTGGACTTACTTATTGTCTGGAGTCTTAACTGGGGTCATTGCATTATAAACATCACTGATCGTAAATGCTGTAGAGCTTCAGACCATAATCATGTAAAATATATGGAGTAGGTGCCGATATTAACTATTTGCTGTCAATCAATTACCCATATTTATGGGTTTGAGATACTTAGCTCAAGACACCATCTTGAGATACTTATCTCAAGACACCGTCGTGAGATACTTAGCTCAAGACACCGGCTTGAGATACTTAGCTCAAGACACCGTCTTGAGATACTTAGCTCAAGACACCGTCTTGAGATACTTAGCTCAAGACACCATCTTGAGATACTTAGCTCAAGACACCATCTTGAGATACTTAACTCAAGACACCGTGTTGAGATACTTAGCTCAAGACACCGTGTTGAGATACTTAGCTCAAGACACCGTCTTGAGATACTTAGCTCAAGACACCATCTTGAGATACTTAACTCAAGATACCATTTATTATTTTATGCCTAGTATCTTGAGATAATGCTTGTGAAGCATTGATGTCCCAATCACCCGTACAAAGGTAATGGGTAAAACTGTGACATTAGAAGGCCACTAGGCGACTTAGAGAGATGAGATAATAACTTATTGAAGACTTACTGGACTTACTTATTGTCTGGAGTCTTGACTGGGACCAACAGGCATCATAAACATCACTGATCATAAATGCTGTAGAGCTCCAGACCGTAATCATGTAAAATATATGGGGTAGGTGCCGATATTAACTATTTGCTGTCAATCAATTACCCATATTTATGGGTAGATTGAGTAGAAAATACAATCCCGGGATCCCGACCGTTTTCTGGCCCCGAAAATCCCGGGACTGTACTTGGCTAATCTCGGGATTTTCGGGATTGCCACAAACAAGTCTAGCTTGTATTCTGTAGTCCGTTGCGCCTTGAAAATAACCTTGCCTAGATTATTTTAATACATTACGACAAAAAGCAACTCGTACAATACGTAGGTACCCACTATTTACTACACAGGTACAGTCCTAATAATATGTTTGTCGTAGAACTTAGAAGGGACTTCCCCACTCGGAATACTTTAATACAATACTCTTTAAGGTAATTCCCCAACAGGGGAATCACCCGATCATCTCATATCATAATATTGTTGCGGGTATTTTCCCGTCGGTCGGGGATTCCCTGTACGAAAGTATAAATATGCAAATCAGGTTTTATTTTTTTCATTTATTGTTCTGTCAGTGACGGGTTACGTAGGCTACGTCAGTGACGACGGGTTACGTAGGCTACGTCATTAAAATTTAAAAGTCAATCTGAAATTAAGTATTTCAAATGGCGGGAGACTTTGTTAGACATAAAAAAGACAGTGATACGACGTCAGTGTGGAGTTATTATTTAGTTGAGAAGGACGGGAATAGTGCTAAATGTAAGCGATGCCCAGCCATCCTCAAGACTTTGGGTGGATCAACTAAGGGATTACATACACATTTGTTATCAAAACATAACATCAAGGTTATATCAGCTTCAACAAGTCAAGATTCTGAAAATCTGAACACAGCACCGCCGCCAGCCAAGCGAAAGTTAGAAAATTATTTTACTAAAAGTGCCGCCGATAGCCTGGATGATATTTTGGCAAGAATGATTGCATTAGATGGATTTCCATTCAGTGTATTCATAACCTCAGATGATTTGAGAAAATTGCTCTTAGCAAAATACACGGATTTACCAAAGTCAGCCGTCACTGTTCGAAAACGTGTTATGAATTACAGTGAAAAAATCAGAAAGCAAGTAACTGCAGAATTAAAACATTTGAAAAGTGCAGGTGAAAGAGTTAGTCTTTCTTTCGACGAGTGGACTTCAACTTCCAATAAACGATACATGGCGGTCAACGTTCATTCATATAAAAAATTTTGGAACTTAGGACTTTTTATTTAGGAGTTCCTATTTACGATAGTATGACAGCTGAAAATTGTCTTCGTATATTGCAAGAGCGTCTAAGTAAATTTGACATTTCCCTAGAAACTGACATCGTGGCTATTGTAACCGATGGACCGAATGTTATGATAAAGGTGGGGCGGCTTATTTGCACTGAACAACAACTGTGTCTCGCACATGGTATCAATTTGGCGGTCTGTGATGTGCTTTATGAAAAACATAATAATTTGCAAGATAGCCCTACCTCAGATGATACTATAAATGAACCAGCTGTGACTGTTGATTATATGGACGACAGCGATGATGAACACCATTTAGAAGACTTAGACTGTCCAGAATCAGGTTTAATCGTAATGTCACAAAATGATCTTGCGCCAGAACACGTACTCTGGTACGAATCAGCTCTGGGCTGGAACTCTGGTTAACACAATATGAAAATATTAATGAGCTGATAAAGAAAATCCGCAAAGTTGTAGTGTATTTCAAAAGATCTCCATTGAAAAATGAAACAGTACTTCAAAAATGATTACCATTCATAGTCATAGCAGACCTCGCTGGATCACACGAGGGCTGAAAGCCTGCAGTGTGAAAAAGCGTGGGCTTCTGTGGCAATACAGGAAACAGCCTAACCAAATCAACAAAGCGAAATTGACTGAGTATGCAATAAGATTTAAAAAAATTGTAAAACTAACTCATCGCGCCCAAAATAATCACTTAATTAGCATGTCGGAAAATAAAACTAAAACATCGTGGAAAATTATAAACGAAACCAAACAAAATTTACCAAAAGATACTTTAAATAGCATTAGAACTGACAATAAATCTACAACTGACCCTCAGGAAATATCTAATACCTTTAATAATTACTTTATTGATAAAATTATTCCAACGGACGATTCTTATAAAATGCGGTATAATTCATATATTTCTACTCAACAAAAGTCGATGTTTATGAAACCGTGCCTGCCGCCTGACATAATACAAATAATCCAAAATTTAAAAAATACTAATAGCGTGGGCCATGATGGAATATCAACTAAGGTTATGAAACACATTGCCATTGATATCTCAAGCCACTTAAGCTTTATTCTTAATTTGTGCATTACAGCAGGAGCCTACCCTGACAGATTAAAAACATCGATCATAAAACCAATCTTCAAGAAAGGTGATACAGAATGTGTAGAGAACTACAGACCTATTGCTTTGGTTTCAGTCATCTCAAAAATATTTGAAAAGCATATTTATAAGCAACTTAATGGCTATTTAGAGAGCAACGATATTATTGCAAATGAGCAAAAAGGTTTCAGACGTAATAAAACAATAAATATGGCTATTTATGACTTTCTGTACTTTGTAATGGATAGCGTTGACAAGAGAATACCTGTCTGCTCTATTTTTATGGATATGACGCAGGCTTTTGATTACGTTGATCATGATATACTGCTTGGTAAACTGAATGCTTACGGAATAAGAGGCAACGTTCTTGAACTGTTTAAATCATATCTTAAAAACCGAAATCAGTTCACTGAAGTTACTAAGGTGAATCTACTTACGAAAAAGGAAGTAAAATATACATCTCATAGTCGTAAAACAAATTTCGGTGTACCACAAGGCACCGTCCTAGGCCCGCTCTTTTTTATAATATATATAAATGACCTACCTAATGCAACTGACAATCCCATATGTCTTTTTGCAGATGACAGTACAGTTACTATCAAATGCAAAGACAATCGTACTTATCGAGAGGACATAAACAAAACCTTGAGTGTTATTATGAATTGGCTCAACGTAAATAATTTAAAAGCAAATCTAAAAAAAACGAAATTAATTAACTTCAGGCAGCGTGTGCCAACTTTAAATAACTTTGACATCCATTTTAATAACCAACTTATTGAAGAAACTGACATAACTAAATTTCTGGGATTAAATATTGACCAAAAATTGACATGGAAACCACACATTGAACAATTATGCAAGCGTGTTAGCAGATCGGCCTATGCCTTGCATGAACTTGCCTACAAACTAAACCCAAGCACTCTTATAACTGCATATCATGGGCTGGTAGCATCGGTTCTTCGTTATGGTATAATTTTTTGGGGAAACTCTACCAACAGGGATCAAGCTTTTAAAGCACAGAAACGGTGCATTAGGGCTATGTTTGGCTTACAATCTATTGAGAGCTGTGTGCCTTTTTTTAGAAGGTACAATATCCTACCACTACCTTCACTCTATATTTTTGAAATCGCTGTTTTCGTTAAGCAAAATCCTTGTTTGTATAGATTGGCATCTGAAATTTCTAACCGCACTCAAAGAGATGAAACTCGTATTTATGTACATAAAACAAATACTGCCTTAATGCAAAAAAGTGTTTTTTACATGGCACCGGTGATTTTCAATAAATTGCCCAAAGATTTAAAACAGTTAAATGTTATTTTATTTAAAAAAAAGCTAAATAATATGTTGTGTCTGAAATGCTATTATAGCATCTCTGACTTTTTGGCAGATAAATTTTGACATGTTCACTCATTAATTGTATTTATTGTATTGATTATTACTGTTATAACGAATTGACTTTTAAACTAACTTTTATTTTAATATTCGACATCTTTAATATCTTGACTGTATTGTATTATTAAGTTAAGTTATTATTCAGTTAATTAAATTTTTTTGTTTTTTTGTTTTTTAATGTCTGCCTTATAAATTTAATTTTTTGTATTGTATTATTGTATTGACTAATATCGTTATATGAATTGACTTTTACATGACTTTGATCGTATTATTTAGTTAATTAATTTTTATTTTGTTTTTTTTAATGTCTGCCTTATAATTACTTTAACTTTTATTGTTCTTATATTTTTGTATGCCTTCAATTGGCTGATCATAGCGCACATGTTTTATAATTTGTTTCTATCTATTGCTGTACCAACCTATGTATCACAAATAAAAAATTCTGATTCTGATTCTGATTCTGATTCTATGTGAAAATTGAACATGGAAAAGAGTTGTCACTTCTTTTGGACTGTAAAACCAGGTGGAATAGTCTTTTTACAATGCTGGAGCGATTTTATCTTTTAAAAGCATGCATTCAAAAAGCTCTTATAGATCTCAATCATCCAATTCGTTTAGAAGATGTTGATTTTGAATTGGTAAATAAAATTGATGATGTGCTGACCCCAATTAAATTGACAGTAGAAGCAATCTGTTGGCGAGATGCTAATTTATGCACAGCTGGTGCCGTTTTGAAATTGTTATAAAAAAAATTTGTTATAAAACAACTGTCTAGCAAAAACTCAGCACTTGCCAAAAAAATTAAAACATCCTTAGTGGAACGTATAAAGCAACGACGAAGTGATGATTTAACTGGCGTGTTAAATTATTTACAATATCCACGAATGGATGTTGAAAATCAGTTATTATCGGATTTGGAATGGCACGACTTATTTCCAGTTCCGACACAGGCGAAGTGTGGAATCAAATAAAGAGTATTGTTAAAAGACTTAAGAGTCGAGATTACACGGAAGAAGAAGCAAGGTCAGGATCACAAACAGATGATGAGCTAAGGTCAGAAACCTCCCAACCCCAATTGACATTAAAGGAAAAGTTACAGCTGGAAATTAACAAGAGTATGAAATCCCCAGATCCTGAAGTACAAGTACAAAATGAATTGGGGTTGGCAAATAGTATTAGACGTGAAATGAGCCTGTTCGAAAATGGAGGTGTTCGTGGATATCACTTAGAAACAGCATATAAGTATCTATTGTCTATTCCTCCAACCAGCGTAGAAGCTGAACGAGCGTTTTCAGCTGCTGCTTATGTTGGCAATAAACTACGAAGCAGGCTCGGAAGTCAAACATTGGATGCTTTGATATTTCTGCGATTATATTTTCGAAATTCTAAATAGTTATTTTGTGCTGTTTTTAATTTCTTGCAAAAGTATAGTATTTTAATTAGAAAACACATAGTCTAATCCCGGGATGAGCCCGGGATCCCGGGAAAAGGCTTCAAAAATCCCGTAAGCCCGGGATTGAAAAACATGCTCGGGATTATATTCTTAACAATATTATAATCACCACGGTTGGCAAATTTTTTGTTGAGAGATTTTTTTCTAGTATTAATATAATTAAATTTTTTGGCGTAACTAAATCAATATTAGAAAACAATATATAAATATAATTACGGCAAAAATAAAACATAGGGACATGGCAGTGGTCTATATGCATTATAAAAAATATTTAGACTATTTATCATTAACCGGAGAAAACAGATAAATACGTTAGTATGGCATGAACGATATCCCACCAGTCTGCACGAGCCTTAACTTGGCATGGTTGTCAAAATAAGCAATCATTAAAAATAACAGACTTGGTCCGCAAGATAAACACAAAAAGGGCGGTTGTCTTATCTCTGATAAAACTGTCGTTTATACCATTGTAATGTATCTTGTGTCCAGGTGAGAATATCAATTTCTGATGGACACAGAACGGAAGCGAAAAAGGAATAATAATATAATCGATTAGCTCGTGATTGTTCGATTGTAATATTATTATGTCAACAAGGTATCGATTCTCGAACAAAAACACTGTTAGATGATGACACTTGAAGGAAAAATAACTTTAAATCATTCGTACCCTTCAACGATGATCTCACAGTAATTACAAGTAGGTAAGTACTGTAGTTAACTACGGCATTCCTTATGTCTAATGAATACTTGTGACCACGGTAATTATTTCTTTTGCAGGTGGATTGTAAAGTTTTAAGTTTTGTGTTTCGTTAATGTTTATTTGCGTACCAAATGAAATTTTATTTAGTAAATTAATGATTTGATATAAAGAAAAACAATGCCTACTCAGTTTGTGTCAAAGTTTATATAATACACATAAATAATACATATATATTTTTAAGTTATTTATATGTTCTCAAGTAAGTGAAATCCTTGTAATTTCTTATTGAGGAATATTTTTTTGACCATAAAGTACTGAAATCATTCTCAATTTTAATGACATTAAGTGTTCGTGAACGTGCATTAGTGTAGGTAGGCAAATTAAACAAAACAGTGCAACATCACTTCAAGTTCTCTCAAGAAGTCCTAGTGAGGTCTCAGTAAAGTGTCTTTACTGTAACTGTAGGGGAGCGAACGGGCGATAATAATATATCGACGGTGTAGTATCAATATCTAATAACTACAAAACCATGATTTTACAGGAAGCGAAAAAAACGTTTCATTTCTATAGTTTTTAAATTGAATCAAAAAGTAACTTTTATTTAAAAAATAGTAGGAAACGCTTGAGATGGTGATAATGATTTCATTAAAATATTTCAGGTTAGTGATATAAACGTAGATAGAAGTTATTGTTTCAAATTTAACTGATAACCTGGTATTTATCGCATAGATACAAGTTATTGCATTTATAAATAAAAACAGTCTGGATTAAATTTACATAATTATCGTATTTATTAAATTTGACAAAAATAACACAATTCTTCTTTTTATGTCAAGGCCATATTTGTCATATTAACAACTTTGACAAAAATTACACAATTACAAAATTAAAACAGTTTAATTTTAGTGGATCGGATAAGTATCACAATAGTTGAAAGACTACCTTTGTTTTGGTTATAACTTAACTTGGCACAAATAATGATGGCATTATTAATCAACTAAATATAACGTAAAGAGATAAGATGAGATAAAAAAAAACTATGTTCAACAGCTAAAATCGTAATCACAGCATCAGTCAAGTGATATCAAGACAATTCGTAAATATAATAATCTGACAAACCTAAATCAGTCTTCTTGGTATAACGTTACACATCAACAAATTAATCAATAGGTTCCCCTAAAATAAAGAGATCTCAAAAAACTTAACATAATTATTTAAACAACAGAAAAAAATCGAAATGTCTCACTTTCATACTATAAAGCTAAGCTTAATATTTAATATTCAAAACAGGAACTTAGAGGTAAATTCTATCTTTGAACAAGGGACAACATTCACAATAATCAATAATAGCAAAATTAAATCAACTTGATCATAAAGTAACACATTTGATTTGCATTATAATTATTTCCTGTGCAAATAGAAGTGTATCGTAAAACGCGTGACAATCTCTGGGAAGAACTTGTTTCAACTGTTGTAGATGATTAAACTTTGTAGCTGAAATTGGGATCCTGTTAGAGTGCAACTTGCGATAGTTGATGTTTTCAGAGTTTACTATCTTAGGTCTCTGAGGTAGAGGCATACAGTCTGCATCAAAATCTAGTTTTATTTCGATGGTCATTGTGTTGTAATAGATGACTCTAATGTCTACAACTTGTGGGTCGCCAGCCTAGCGTCCAGGTCTAATGCTTTTGTACATAAAATTTTCTTGACTGGCATAATCTTTTATAAATTCATGATCAATCTGGATTGATTCATAAGGATTTGAGCTTCGTGCCTCTCTTGTAATAGTGACGTAGTCACTGGGCAGGTGAATTTCCCTGTTCTTCAGTTTTCTTTTCGTTCGACAATTACTTTTCGTTCTCTCTCTTCACTACGATGCGACACTGCCGCACTGCAACTAGCTTTAACTAGTCCAGTCAGCGAGGAGCAGCGCCATAATCAACACGTTTTGAAGCGTAGATATTCGGTATTGCAAGCAAAAATCAAGCACGATGACTTATTAGGTATTTCTCTTTAAGCAAATATCTCATAAATAAGAACAATTCAAGACCTTATGTCTTTGCAAATACGAGCTCTTTCACATTTTACCTACGAATATGCAATAAAGTGAAAATCGCAAAAATGTTAGTTATTAGATATTGATACTTCACCGTCGATATCATCTATCATGCATTGAATATAATTAATTTCCTCATTATTTAAACAAACCTTGTATGTGTGTGTGTCAAACGCATGGTAGTGTGTGTAATGTTTTTTTTTTATTAATTTATTTCTAATGCATATTATATAAAAAATATTATACTTTTGTACTCCTCCTCCATATAAACTTTAATTGTGCATACTTCGCCGTCCGCGACTCCGCGTAAATTTCGTAAAAATAATATTTAGTGAAACGAAAACTTTGATTTTCGGTTCACGTATTAATAATTATAATGATAAATGTCATTCAACAATAAAATAATAATATAATATTCTAAATGCCTCGTTGGTCTAGTGGTCGCAAGCGCTGCTGCCGAGCATGTGGTCACGGGTTCAATTCCCAAATCGGGCAAAAGAGTTACTGGATTTTTCCATATGGAATTTCTCAGTAGCAGCCTGGAGTCTAGATTTGTGGCCGATTGATGGCAATAGGCTCGCCCCCTATTACATGGGACTTAAACGTAACTGGCCAAAAGCTGGTGTACTATAGGGACACATCTGCCCAACCCTTCGGGGAAACAAGGCGTGATGTTATGTTTATGTTATGTAATATTCTAAAAAGAACCAGTTGTAGACATACAAGGAAAACCTTTAAATTATTTTTTACAAATCGATTACACAGTTCACACGTAACAGAAGTAACAAAGGACGAATAAACTAAATACTTCATTGACCATAAATCTTTTGAAGGTCGCTCCACCACGTAATGTACACCACATGTGATGCTAGTCTACGGTTAAACCCTTCCCTCTACCGAACATCCCATCCTATACTATACATAAAGGTACAAACAAACGTACCCTAACCAGTTAAATTAAAAATTCATTGTGCACTCCGCACGTGAGAACGGAGAACGATCAGTGGTCGCTAAAGATCGCGGAACGATCATCGTAACGTGGACGCTTCATAGGCACTGCAGCCGCGTGGTCCGCGTCACCAATAGATTTCACACCAGCAGTGTGATTCTGCAAATATGACACCGTGAATACTTGAGTGAAGTGACCTTGAAATGAGCTGTCAACAGTGTCACTCCCTAGCTTATTTGGTCGAATGACAGCTCACTTCACCTAACATATCACGGTGAGATTTTTAACAGAATTGACTGGCAGGTGTGAAATCTATTGGTGGTCCACAGGTCCTGTGAATGAATTTACCTTACAATTACTAAAAAATAATTACGCGTTTCAAGAGAATTTTGAAACAAAGAACATTGATTTATCTCCACTGTCTGTCTGGAGTACATTCTCCTTGCTAGATGAAGGATCTTCCGGAGAAACGTTGTCTGAGTTAGTGAGTGCGTTGAGATTACCAAAGGATTTGAGGAAAACTCAGTTTTTGCATTCAGCTGCCAATGATGTGTTGAAGTCGCAGTACCAAGATGTTATATTGAAAGGACAGTCGGCTATGTTTACAGAATGGGCGACTAAAGTACACGATGGATTCTGTGAGTCTGCTTTACGGTATGATATGTCGATATATTCATCTGAAACTCAGAACACGACTGAATTAGCTCATGATATTAATTTATTAATCTGCTACTGACGGAAGAATTCTGAACGCAGAGAAGCCTCAAGATTTGGAAATCTTACGTATGGTGTTGATCGACGCTTTGTTTTTCAAAGCAAACTGGATGCCTCCTTTTGACCCAACACAAAACGAAGGTCGAAGACTTTTACAACTTGCAAGGGAAGTCAATCGGATCAGTGAACATGGTGTATCACAGCTCCCCACTTCGTTGGAGGCTCGCAACGAAATCAATGCCAAAGTCCTTGAAATGACATTTTGGAAAAACGAAGACTTCTCAATGATAGTTATTTTACCATACGATAGTATATCAGTCAAGACTGTACTCAAAAACCTAGCAACTGAGTCACAGAATTGGATGACAGAGTTAAGAATCGAAAGCAGTTTATCAGCCATTGACACGTATATACCTGGATTCAGACTATCATCAAGATTGGATTTTATACCACCGTTGATGTATTCGGGTATACACTCAATATTTGACAGGACAAAGGGTAAGCAGCCTATAATCCTTTATACGTTACTTCGTCTATCCAGAACGTAGATATTGAAGTGACAGAAGTAGATACTGCAGCAGCTGCTACAGTTATTGGCTTGGAAAATAAGATACTAGGTCAAGGGTTTGAAGCAAATAAGGAGTTTATATTTTTGATCACGCAGAGAAGTTGCAACGTGATTTTGTTTGCTAGAGTATACGGGGAGCCCATGTGTAGTGTAATTGTTTGAATAGTTACAGACTGTGATACGTATTTACAGATAATAGAGTATGACGTTAAAAGCATGGCCATTTCTATATAGTAGATAATGAAGAAAAAAAATTAAAACAAAAAAAAAATAACCAAATAAAAACAGAAACGGGGTATTTGTAAAACAATGCAGTGTTATAATAGTAAGTATGTAAAATATAAACATGGGCGAAGAGTGATCGTCATGAAAGACAGCGCCAAGACTGAACGACTGATATCTAAATTGGTTTATGTACCTACCAACCAGACCAATGACTTATCAATTATCAAATTATTTGCTAGACAATGTAATTTTCCAAGTCGTTTAGTTAACAAAAGTCTACATGGCGCTATAATGTCGCGGCGGGGTACCATATAGGTAAGTCAGACCCTTCATTTGATTGACTATCTACATATTAATTTACTAGCATTTCCGACCAACTTGCTTCGATAGGATCAAATTTTTGTTGCAAATGTAGTTCCATTGGGTGTTAAATTGTTAATTGAGATACTGTTAGGTCGAAAAACACGTTTTTTTACCAAAACATCCCAATAAAATCACACCAACGGTGTGATTTTTTTTTCATATCACTAAGTGTAGGAATCCCCTACCTAAAGGATGAAACATTTCATCCTTTAGATAATTGGTCCACCTCAAAATGCTGTGTAAAAAGGCTATCATTTACGTCATACGACGAACCAGTACGAGAACTAGATCTCATGGTTCAAAATATCGCTGTTTAAAGTTTTTGCTACGGAACCTCCTTTGTTGGACATTGATAGAATTTAGACTGTAGGTTGTCCGATTTATTAAGGATGGTTCACTATCATTACTGTTAGTTGGTTGGTAATTTGTAATATTCAAATATTCCCTTTCAATCCTCCTCTTGACTGGACCAGATTTTTAATTTTTTACACATATTGCATTTGTTCACAATAAAAACATTAATTCATGCAATCGAGCGACTGTGTCAGTAATACAGACTAAAGCTGCAATATAGCTGTCATTTGTTTTTTAGTTTTAAAACACTCTCATAGACAGAAGTCATAAAACTACTGTATAAGAGAGAGAAGAGTGTATAATAACGCCATAAAAATAAGTTTGAGAACGGAGTTTGCATATAACATTGTACAGAAACAAGTATCAAGTAATACTACACACATCAAAAAGTCTAAACAACACGCATTATTATTTTTATTATAAAATACTTTTAAAGTTATTGAAGATATTTATCTCCGAAACTACTGAGCCTAAAATTTTGAAAAAAATACGGAAAATAGTTCTTTACTAGTATATTAGAGAAAAATCTATAAGAAGTCTATGGTCTTAAACTAACATGGTAAATCACTCAATATTGTACGTACAAAACATACATTTGCAGTTGGATTGTATGAGCACGTCATTCAACGACAATAATAAGTTTGTTCTTGGGATAAATTCATCCCAACTACGGAACCCTTCATAGTGCGTAATCCGACATGCATTTGGTCGGTTTTTTTAACACACAATCCCATCCAATCCAAGCCTTTTATTTTGACAATTCAACAATAAATAATTATAATTCATTGGAGGAACTCGTGGCTAAGTAATAACAGCCGCATGGGTCGATCCATCAGGTTAAGCTACGCTTGCCAGGGTTGGGCCGTGGAAAGATGGTCCCCCCATCTTTACATACCGAGACTCCTCTGTGCCTCGGAAAGCACGCTAAGCAGTTGGTCCCGACTGTTATTCGAGGATCTTTGACAGTCGTTACGGGTAGTCAGAAGTCCGAATGGCTGACAACCAGTCTCACCAAGGGGTATCGTTATGTCGTATTATCCAGGTACTGGGATGTGGAGGTCAGATAGGCAGTCGCTCCATGTAAAATACTGGTAGCAGCTGCATCCGGTTAGACTGGAAGCCGACCCCAACATAGTTAGGAAAAAGATAGGCAGATTGGTTGATTGAATTTATAATTCATAGCAATGTTTACGTTGTTGAGCAGACTTTTTTTTTAATTTTTGAAGCGATGGACTTGTAGAAAGTGAGTATTGTGATGCTGATTTGAACCGTGTGAGTTAATAGTGGACAATTGAAGTATAAGCTAACATTTGAAGAAATATTTATCAACTAGACAAGAACAGAAAAGTTGTGAACTTGACGAGTCACGAAAGAAAATCAATGAAAACAAGAATAGCCGATAATTAATAAACACAGCCTTTTTATTTTAATCAGTTCAGTAATTACACTGTCGAAAACTGCTGCAGGCTGGCAAAATTGTTTTGATTGACTTTGTAAACTAATTAACAACGAGAAAAGAGGTGGTTAACAGACTAAACGACTTCCAAGAGAGTTGTACGATCTCGCGAAACTTAAGGATAATAATCAAATATTTCATTGAGGTGATAGTTGGACACTTAAGTCACGTACGAGACACGCTGAGGTCACGTCAATGAGCAAAAGTACGAAAACATTGAGCGATGTTATAACTTGAATTGCCGGATTGTGAACAAACGATCTAATATTACAGTCCATAGATTTTTACCCATTACAGCGACCGTAACGTGCTCTTTAGATAAATCGGGCACATATTTCTGCGCTTACCGACAGGTAGTTGAATATTTGTCCAAAACAGGTGCTTCAACTTTCAGAAATTTATCACGTTTCGCCTACACAAATTTAGTGAAAATTTTCTCAATTAATTTTACTCAGTGAGAGTTAACCAACAGACAAAGTTGGGACAGGCCGACCGTCATTATTAATCTAAGTACCGTAATGAGATTCACCTTCGGCTTATAATTAGGAAATACAAAATTACGCATTTGCATTAAATGATTTAAAGGCTTTGAGAACTTTCCAACACTTCCGGAAGCATCCTCGTCGTCTTACCCCCAGTCGGCGGAGGTCGGTTTCTACTCTAATTTTTGTTTTGCACTTGTGGACCAGGGGGCCGATCGCGCTAATTTTGAACGTTAAAGCAAAACTAAACCACAACCAAAAACGTTACGTTAGACACATTTCGTATCGCGCTAATCATTTCAACGGAAACGATTTAGCTTTACTTTGGAAGTTACGTTGCAGGAACGATCGATCGAAATTTCAGTATTGGGTAACGTCAATGATTTTGTCGCTCAGAAAAAAATAGCGCGATACCGTTTCTTACATCAGCTAAACCAAAACTAAACCAAATCCAAAAACGTTCCGTTCGAACGGTAATTACGTTGAGAAATAGCGCGATCGGCCCCCTGATTGTATAAGGCGTTACCGGTAGGGCAGCTCTTTTATCTAATGCAGTATATCATTATTCTCTTTTCAGTAAATATCAGCATTTATGCCTACGTAGTTTCACGATTACCGCGGTTGAACGATCGGAATTAATATTTATTCTTCGTTCAGTTACTTTTTCTAGGTCTGGGCATGTAGGTATATTCACTCTTGTGTTTGTAATCACATAAAATATTTCTAGTGGGGGGCAACTCAAGTGTTCTGCCTCATAATACTTTTAAAATTTTGGTAAAAAAACACTTCCTCTTTCCTTAAAAATCATCATTACAGAATACAGTTCCTTGCTTTTGTTTCATGTTTATTATTGTATATATTTATATAGATAAGTGTATGCTTTATTGTATGTATTTATTGTATATGTAAATGGTACACCACTGACTACCTGCAGTATTGTCTCTCCTTGCCCTTTAATCCATCCAAAGGTTGTCTGTAAAAGATCGCTTTTAGCGATAAGACCGCCCATTGTGTCACCCTATGTAAAACTACATCATTTATATCTGTAACTTTTATGGTGTACATAATAAATAATTAATTCTATTTTTTTATTTCAACCTTCTGAAATAATTTTCCTTTAATTTCAACAACAACACAATGTTTAAAACCCATTTCTCGGTAGAATGGGCGGTGTCGTTAATTCGGCCGGGTGAAATAAGTACGGACTAGAGCAGCTTGCCAAGTCCGGTCAGTAAACCGGTTTCTTTCCCGGAATCCTCGTCAATTGGGACAGTGCTAACCGGGTCACATTCGCACGGGTAACCAATGCCAGCTTTCTTTGGATGCCTTTATTTTGACACGATGCGAAATTAACTGCGTTAGTGTTTACCTACTTAAAATTGGCAGTATGCGCGATTGTATTCTTTGAATTAATTTTAATAAGCTACACAATGAGTCTAGTTGCCAGCGAACATCTATTTAAGCCAGCCACGAGCTAGCCCAGGTATTGCAAAGCTAGTACAGAATAGTCATTTTCATTTTAGTAGGCTTGTTATATAACTGAAGTATCTAAAACATTTGTTCATCATCTTTACTTCTCTTCTTATTTGGTATACCTAGTTATTTTTTTAAATCCAATTTTGGTAAGCTATTAAAATCCAAGCCTGATATGAAGTTCTGGCAAATTTTTATACTTCCCCAAATTGAAAGAAAAATCGCTTAAAGCACGCATGAGAAAAAACGGCTAATAATGTGTTTGTCAAGTGGAAAGATTGGCAGCTTAATAATCGGAAGATAAATTGATTTTGAGGAAGGCTGTGCTTCGGGCATATTTATCACAATACGACCGACACGCCTACGTATACGCCATTGTCTGTAGGCCAGAGGTTATGCTAATAAAAAAACTGCTGAGCATGAGGTCCTGGGTTCGATTCCCAGGTCGGGCAAAGTGTTATTGGGATTTTCCATTAGGAATTGCTCAGTACCAGCCCTGAGTCTGGATTTGTGCCCGGTTGATGGCAATAGGCTCGCCCTCTATTACATGGGACTTAAACATAACGTGCGAATTGTGGGTGGATAGGTACACCTCTGCCTAACCCTTCGGGGATTACAAGCGTGATGTTATGTTTTGTTTTTATGTGTTAATAAAAAAATAACAATAACCGTATTCTCATAGGTGGCGGTGGGTAGGTACACGGAAAGAGAGATTAGCCCACAGGTTAAGCCGTGAACTTTTAAGCAAGAGGTCGTGCGTTTGATCCCGTTGCACTATTGACATGAACCTTCTAAGACTATGAATATTTAGGCCAGTTGGAGGGGTTAAAAGGGTTACCCTGTAGGCATTCGAAAGTGTGCTGTATGTACTGTCAGCCTCAAAAAAGTGTATACATCGACAAGAATTCATTATGTTGTCTACAATTTATGTTTAGAATACTGTATCAGGTATAGCAACAACAGTTACGTACCCAATGTGTATCATGTTTTGTGGCTACATATTAATACAGTATTACATAACAAAGAAGAATCGTCTACTAATTGTAATAGTAGATTGTTATACAAGGGTCAAAAGGAATTAATTCCCATACGAGGTATTTAGAAGCCCGAGCGTAGCAATGGCGGCTATAATCCGAGTAGGAATTGGTGACTTTCACCCGTGTTACACACTCTACTTTTCATGTCGAATATAAGGACACTATTTTTTTTTTTAGTTTTTCTAAATTATTTTATTTTCTTGTTTGCTCGCCACTTCATAAAATCATGGTACGTATTTAAATATTTTTCCTTAGAAAATTCTGCCAAAAGATTTGTTTGCGTCGTCTTTAACCGAATCTGGGGTCAACATTTCAAAATCGCTTGAACTCATTTTTTTTTAAATCAAATATTAGTCTATATAAAACTCAGATTTTGAATTTCAGTACAGATAACATAATATTCCACCAAATTATATATATATATAATCTTTTTTCCGCGTCCACACATATTCAGCTAGGCGCCAGGTGTACTGGTGGTCTGCCGAAATCGCACAATTACGTGTCGAGTGCGTAGCGGTCAGACGCCAGTACACCCGATACCGGAGGAGACGTCGTCGGGTCCCTGACGAAGAAGCCGCGCTGTATGAGGTGTACCGCGCGGCGAAGCAGGCCCTGTGGCTGGCCATCGGCGAAACGAGGACGCGAGCCAGGGAGGAGATGTTGGAGACTCTCGACGGAGATCCGTGGGGGCGCCCCTATCGTGGGGTTCGAGGGAAACTTCGAGCCGCGGCGCCTCCACTCACGGAGAGTCTCCAACCTGAGCTGCTGGAGGAGGTCGTCGCAGCCCTCTTCCCGGCAAGAGCGGAGCATACTCCGCCGCCGATGGCTTTGCGCACAGCCACAGAGCCTACAGAGGAGAACGCCATCAGCGTCCCAGAGGTGACACAAACAGAGATGGGGGCGGCCGTGACGCGGCTCCGGGCCAAGAACGTGGCTCCGGGGCCCGACGGGATCCACGGCCAAGCGCTAGCCCTCGCTCTGAAGGAGCTAGAGCCCCACTTGAGCGGACTCTACACAGCGTGCCTTGAGCAGGGCCAGTTTCCCACTTTGTGGAAATCTGGTCGTCTGGTCCTGCTCAGGAAGGCGGGGCGCCCTGCGGACTCACCGTCCGGGTACAGGCCCATAGTGCTGCTAGACGAGGTGGGTAAGATGTTTGAGCGGATAATCGCTGCCCGCCTCGTCGGCCACTTGTGCGGAGAGGGGCCTGACCTGGCCGAGAGCCAGTTCGGCTTTCGGCACGGGCGCTCCACCATACACGCTATATCGTGGGTGAGAGTCCTGGTGGAGGAAGCAGTGTCCCGGGGCGGGGTGATGTTGGCGGTGTCCTTGGATATCTCCAACGCCTTCAACACCCTGCCCTGGAGCTGCATCCGGGAGGCACTGCGTTACCATCGGGTGCCTTCCTACCTGGCTCGGGAGGAGGCACGGCTCCCTGTCGTTTCGGGTGACGCAGGTGCTCTCGGGGCATGGTTGCTTCGGGAAGTACCTGTGTCGCATAAACAGGGAGCCGGACGCCCGGTGTCATCACTGCGTCGACTGCCGGGAGGACACGGCGCGGCATACGTTGGCAGAGTGTGCCGCATGGGAGGAGCCTCGCCGTGCCCTCATCTCAGGAGTAGGCAGTGACCTGTCGTTGCCGGCCGTGGTCGAGTCGATGGCCGGCAGCGAGGAGTCCTGGGACGCGGTGGTGTCCTGCGAAACAGTCGTGTCGCAGAAGGAGGCTGCGGAAAGGGAGCGGGAGATCTCCTCCGCTCACCCAGCCCGCAGCAGGCGCACCGGGCGTCGGCAGAGGGCAGATAATGCCCTCTTCCGGCCCCCCTAAATGGGTCCAGAGACGGCGGACTTCCGCCGCCCCCTATCGGGCGGGATAAAAACTAAAAATGTTCAGGAGTTTTTGAATT
Source organism: Tiliacea citrago (assembly GCA_963921375.1). Lineage (NCBI taxonomy): Eukaryota > Metazoa > Arthropoda > Insecta > Lepidoptera > Noctuidae > Tiliacea > Tiliacea citrago. The sequence goes on along the minus strand of OY992786.1, from coordinate 13,062,654 downwards.
GTCTCAGTCTTTCACAGTTGGTCACAACTCCTACCCACTTTACAGCATCCAGTGAAACTCTCATTGATCTCCTATGTACTGACCTGAGAGCAAGATATACAGTAGTAGAACCTTTCGGTTCAATCAACGGCCATTCTATGGTAGTTGGTGAATTTCACATTAAGCGAGACAAGTTTAAACCATACTTGGTAAAATTTCGGCCTCTTAAAAATGTGTGTCCGGAAAAGTTTAATTTACACTTATCATTTTTAAATCTTGAAATTATTTTGTCGCTTGACAACGTTAATGATATGGTGCATGTCTTTAATACCCAAATCATTTCTCTGTTTGATGTTCACGCACCGATCAAGACGTGTACTGTAAAGGAAAAGTCGTACCCGTGGATTACAGATACAATAAAAGCTATGATGCATTTACGTGACGACGCACTTAGTAGTTATAGGAAAACGAAAGCCGATTCAAAAAAAATATATTACAAAGAGTTAAAACACTTAGTAATTAGTTCGTTGTATAGTGAAAAAATAGCGTATTTTAAGCACAACATAAATAATAAAATAAAAAACCCAAAATTATTATGGAAGAATCTAAAGTCCACCTTATCGCCTTATAAGCCCACACAAGACCTACCGTCGCATTTTACAGACCCTGACCAAATTAATAACAATTTTTTAATTGTCCCCGGTAACCCTGTGGCAAGCACATCACTTACGAAATATTATGAAGATCATAGACACGGTGAAGAAATTTTCGCAATCACTCCAGTGGATGAGAACGATGTCTCTCGCGTTATCTCCAACCTTAAAAGTAACGCTGAAGGTTACGACAACATTACCCTGGATATGATAAACATGACTCTGCCACACACGTTAAATGTTGTAACGGACATGATAAACCGCTCCATAGTGACGTCTACGTTCCCCGATGTATGGAAAATTGCCTCCGTTAGGCCCTTGCCAAAACACTCAAATCCATCTACTTTAAAAGACCTACGCCCTATAAGTATATTACCATGTCTATCCAAAGTACTAGAAAAAGTCGTTAGCCGCCAATTAACATTTTTTTTGGAACAAAATAACGTTCTACCTGATTTACAATCTGGTTTTAGAAAACAGCGCAGTACATCTACTGCTTTACTGGATGTTACTGATAATATATTATCTGCCCAAGATGGGGGAATGTGCTCATTACTGGTTTTAGTCGATTTTTCCCGGGCATTTGATGCAATAAATATCCCGCTATTATTAGCAAAGTTAAATTATTATGGTTTTGACCCCAGCGCTACGCAATGGTTCCGCAGCTATCTTAGTAATAGGGAGCAACTTGTTGACTTGCGTTTGGGTGACGGCACTACCCTTTCATCAAGTCGTACTTCTGTAGAGAGAGGAGTCCCGCAGGGCTCTATATTGGGCCCCATTCTCTTTATTTTGTACTGTGCGGATATTATAAAATGTCTCCAGAGGTGCAAATACCATATATACGCCGACGATGTACAACTTTATATATCCTTTAGGCCAGACGAGTATGATAGTGCCATTAAGGATCTTAACGATGATCTTCAAAGAATCGCCGCCTGGTCTGAGGAGAACTGCCTGTCGTTAAATCCAACAAAAACGAAATATATGGTATTTGGCACAAGACCGCAGTTGGCTCGACTACCAGTGACCTTTGACTTGAAACTTATGGGTGAACCAATTGAACGAGTGAATGAAGCACGAAATCTAGGTGTTATTATGGATAAAGACCTTCGTTTTGAGAAACACGTAGCAGACTCGGTTAGAAACTGTTTCTATCGCCTTAAGGTTTTATACAATGTGAGGCCTTATTTATCCGAAAGACTACGGGAACAGCTAGTGGAAACCCTGGTTCTGTCTAGGTTGAACTATGCTGACACGGTTTACGGCCCGCGTTTATTAGCTCGTACCGACCGCCTCATCCAAAGGGTACAAAACGCATGTGCTCGTTTCTGTGACAATATTCCTCGCAGAAGCCATGTAACACCTTATTTAAACAAACACTTCACACTAAAAATGAAGTCCAGACGCAAACTACATTTGGCTTGCCTTCTGTTCGGTGTGGTTAAATGTCAGAAACCGGATTACCTATACGACAAGCTAAGCTGGATTGCGAGTAGACGAGAGTGCGGGAGAAGGCAATGCTCGCAACAACTCTCGACTCAGTCTCAGGGTACAGCCGCTTTTAGAGGCAGCTTTCGTTATGCGGCTTCCAAAGTATGGAATAACATCCCACCACCGATTAGAATAATTAACCAGATAGACACCTTTAGACGACACTTACGGCAGTATCTCATAGAGGCGCAGCGGAAGTTGGACATGGTCACACTGAATGTCTCCATTATATGATGCACACCTACCGACTTACGTATGCGTCAGTGTTTGAATGTAACACGAAAATGCAAATAGCCGCTGTTATACAACAATTATACAACTACACCGAACTGTTGTTATACAATTTCATTGCTGGGAATTGCTTATTGCTTTTGCTCATACTCGCGCTCGGCTCAGCTCACTGGCTTTTTGTTTTGTTTTTGGAATTTTACAAAAAATCACACTGTTTATGTACTTATTCGTTATTATTTTTTATCTGACCCACATTGATTCTATTTATGTATGCATACACACGTTGCAGTATAAAACTGATTTACATCCGTCACCTCACACTTTCAGGTCCAGTTGAAAACCAGCGTCAGGCACTAGTTGTCTGGCAGTTTTTTGCTGAACTGGGCCTTTTTGGCGCAGCCGTGAGGCGCACTTTACTGCTAATTTCTTACACCGCATTTTACACTTTTTTACTTGTTTGGGTTTTTATTATAATTTTTTTTTTTTTGTAATCTGCTGTATTATAAATTGTGTGCCTTTTAGTCTGTGCTAAATAAATGTATTTTCTTTCTTTCTTTCTTTCTATCACACTGGACCCGAGGTGGCGGCGCGTAGTGTTCCACGCGCGCCCCTTTCAGACGTCGCGGGGGGGGTCTAACACCTCACCCCCCCCCAGACTTGAGGTGGCCCGCAGAGGCGGGCCGGCACTAGCCGGGGATTGCGGAAGTAATTACAGATCCCAAGATCCCCGGCCCAAGTGTGGGAAGGGAACACTGGGGTGGTTTTTAGTCAGTAAGAGTCTGACAGACCCCTCCGTCCCACATCCATGAGGATTTTCCAACCCGTGAACAAAAAAAAATGTGCCTGACTACTGCTCGTTCTTTACGAATACGTTCGGGGGAAAGAGCAGTCATCGGGCCGGTGCACCCTGGGCGCGGTCAATAGTCTCTCCATGTCGGAGAGGGTATTGGCTGCGGCGGGGATTTCTGCGGGGGGGGAGAGCCTAAGGCTCTTGGGCCTTTCGGGGCCGATCGTCGGTCCTCCACTCCCCCCTCTGCTTACAGAGGGAGGCCGAGTGGGCGCAGAGTGCGGAGGCGGACGACGGACCATCCGCGTAGAGGAGCCCACAGGGTAGGTTAGATTAGAATAGGTTAGGATAGCCCCAAAAAAAAAAAAAAGTGTATATATAATTAGGTTAGGTTAAGTAGGGACCCAATCCTAAGTTTTGAAGCGCGCCGAGAGGATGAATGGCTGGAGGGAGTCCAGTCGTTAGCGCTTCACCTGCAGATACCTGCCGCCCTCTGCAGTATACAGGCTTACCGGGCATCTAGGCTCTGCCCGGCGGACGTTGTAACCTATATCTACTCGTGGGTACTAATATGAATGAAAATCTAACAACACATAAAACAACTAATAAAAAGACGGAGAAGGTGCCGATCGTTGTGATCGAGCACATGGGTGTGGGTGCGGTGTCAGATTCTGACACCGCGTCCGAAACAATGAGTTTGGCGAGCGTGGCGAGCATGAGCTCAAAGCGCTCGCAAACTAAAGAAGAGGTGGGTGGCCGATTTTGGCAAAAAACCTCGCGCAAGAAGAAGCGCGCGGGGTCAGGCTCTTCTAGCGAGGAGAGCCTGCCGGCCGCTAAAGTTCCAACACTCACCAGTGGGCGAGGTCGTGCAGTAGCGAGTGGAGCCCCCGCTCGCTTCCGGAGCGCGACGTGCGGGGTCGGTTCAGGTCGGTTTCCCGACCCGATACGCCGGCCCCGGTGGAGGACATCGAGGGCGTGGGGAGTGACCCTGGGCCCACGACCACGGACCCCAGCGAGGGCATCTTGCTGGGGTCCACCAAGGCGGAGGCAAATGCCGCAAAGCGGGCGGAGGCAAATGCCGCAAAGCGGGCGCAGCGCAAGGCGGTGGCGGCTGATGAGGTCAGCGAGTTGGCCCGCAAGGCGCGAGAGCGGCGCTCAGCTCGAGCGCTAGCCCTCGCTCTGAAGGAGCTAGAGCCCTACTCGAGAGGACTCTACACAGCGTGCCTTGAGCAGGGCCAGTTTCCCACTTTGTGGAAATCTGGTCGTCTGGTCCTGCTCAGGAAGGCGGGGCGCCCTGCGGACTCATCGTCCGGGTACAGGTCCATAGTGTTGCTAGACGAGGTGGGTAAGATGTTTGAGCGGATAATCGCTGCCCGCCTCGTCGGCCACTTGTGCGGAGAGGGGCCTGACCTGGCCGAGAACCAGTTCGGCTTTCGGCACGGGCGCTCCACCATCCAGTCCTGGCGGAGGAAGCAGTGTCCCGGGGCGGGGTGATGTTGGCGGTGTCCTTGGACATCTCCAACGCCTTCAACACCCTGCCCTGGAGCTGTATTCGGGAGGCACTGCGTTACCATCGGGTGCCTTCCTACCTCCGCCGCATCGTCGGGGCTTATTTGGCGGAGAGGTGTCTCACCTACACAGTACGTGATGGCGGAAACCAGCACCGCATGTCGTGCGATGTTCCGCAGGGCTCAGTCGTGGGACCGCTCCTGTGGAACATTGGGAACGACTGGGTGCTGCGGGGCGAGCTCCAGCCGGGCGTGGACCTGACGTGTTATGCGGACGACACACTGGTCACGGCCCGGGGGAGCTCGTACAGGGAGGCAGCGTTGCTGGCGACGGCTGCGGTCTCACAGGTGGTGAGCCGCATACGTCGCCTAGGGATGGAGGTTGCCCTCAACAAGTCGGAGGCCTTGATCTATCATGGCCCCCGGCGGGCGCCGCCGCCGGGATCACACATCGTGGTCGGGGGGGCTCAAATCGCTGTCGAGTCCACCATGAAGTACCTTGAATTGGTGCTCGACAGCCGGTGGGATTTTCGCCCCCACTTCCGGCGGCTGGCGCCCAAGTTGTTGGGCGCGGCTGGGGCGTTGTTAACGCTGCTTCCCAATCTGGGGGGCCCGAGCGCCGCCTGTAGGCGACTCTACGTGGGGATCGATGGCCCTTTACGGGGCCCCAATCTGGGCGGCTGACCTGACGGCCGGAAGCATCGCAGTCCTGCGAAAACCGCAAGAGCGATGGCCGTCAGAGTCGTCAGGGGATATCGCACGATCTCCTACGAGGCGGCTTGTGTACTGGCTGGATCCCCGCCCTGGGACCTCGAGGTGAAAGTACTCGCATCACTGAATCGGAGGCGCGAGGAAGCGAGGGCGCGGGGCGAGTGGCTGATGCAGCGACATGTGGAGTTGCGTCGGTCACAGCTTCGCGCAGCCCTGGTGGCGGAATGGCGGGACAGGCTTTCACGCCCTACCGCCGGCCTCGCCACCATCGAGGCGGTCCGGCCGGTACTCGAGCCCTGGCTCGGGAGGAGGCACGGCTCCCTTTCGTTTCGGGTGACGCAGGTGCTCTCGGGGCATGGTTGCTTCGGGAAGTACCTGTGTCGCATAAACAGGGAGCCGGACGCCCGGTGTCACCACTGCGTCGACTGCCGGGAGGACACGGCGCGGCATACGCTGGCAGAGTGTGCCGCTTGGGAGGAGCCTCGCCGTGCCCTCATCTCAGGAGTAGGCAGTGACCTGTCGCTGCCGGCCGTGGTCGAGTCGATGGCCGGCAGCGAGGAGTCCTGGGACGCGGTGGTATCCTTCTGCGAAACAGTCGTGTCGCAGAAGGAGGCTGCGGAAAGGGAGCGGGAGATCTCGTCCGCTCACCCGGCCCGCAGCAGGCGCACCGGGCGTCGGCAGAGGGCAGATAATGCCCTCTTCCGGCCCCCCTAAATGGGTCCAGGGACGGCGGACTCGGGGACGTCCGCCGCCCCCCATCACACTGGACCCGAGGTGGCGGCGCGTAGTGTTCCACGCGCGCCCCTTTCAGACGTTGCGGGGGGGCCAACACCTCAGACCCCGGAGACTTGAGGTGGCCCGCAGAGGCGGGCCGGCACTAGCCAGGGAACACGGAAGTAATACTAGCTCCCACGATCCCCGGTGCAAGTGTGGGACGGGAACACCGGGGTGGTTTTTAGTCAGCAAGAGTCTGACAGACCCCTCCGCCCGCCTCAGGGCGGAGGACATCCATGAAGATTTTCCACCCCGGCAAAAAAAAAAGGTCATGTACCTTGGGGGAACCCCCACAGCGCATACTTCCACGTAGTTTCCCCTGGGAAACGCCGTGTCTGAACACCGTAACGGAGTGGCAGACCGGCGGCTAAAGTGCGCTGTGATTCGGAGAAATTCATGCGTGCGAGTACGAAGGATTTTAATTTTAAAAAGATGGGCAAGCCAACGCGGGATGCGTCTGGATGTTGGATGTTGGGATGTTGCGAATCGCTCCCTCGCCAAACGGCCCTTCTCAGGGCCAACCCGACGGCCCTTCTCAGGGCCAATCTAACGGCCCTTCTCAGGGCCTTGCCGGTGGCGCTTTGGCGCCAGTAACTGACCGCGCACCATCTGCGGCCAGCTCATTCTGTAGGCCAGACGAGTTCTCGGACTCCGACGACTCCAATATGGATACGTCGGCGGTCGAGAGCGACCGTTTCAAGCGGAAGCGGTCTGAGGGCTCCTCAGAGTCAACTGGTGGCAAGTCGAAGAAGAAGTCGAAGTCAAAAAAGGCTTTGACTTCTTCTTCGGCTACAACCCACGATGTGGGCTTGGTGGACGCCGAGCGCCAGTTGAATCTGGCCAAGAGGCAGCAGCTCCAGCTAGACCTGGAGGAGAGGGTCGCCGCCAAGGAGAAGCAGGCGCAAGCTGCCAGGGCGAGGGCTGGCTATGGTGCATCAAATGTGCTGTATGCTGACCACTCCCTGGCAGAATTGGAGCGCATGGCGGCGGAAGACAGGGAGAAGGTCATTGAGGTCGCCTCCAAGTCTTCAAACTTGAAGGGGACCTTCCAGAAGGCCCTCAAATGCCGTGCCGCCAGCATGCACGGCATTATTGCGGAGCTGGTTACGCGGACGGCCACGTAGGAGACGCGGCAGCTGCAGGCGAAGGTGGATCGCCTGCAGGCGGAGGTCAGCCAGCTGCACCAGAAGCTGGCTGAGGCCATGGCGAGGCCTGCCCAATCTGCCCCGGGGCCGGTGGTGACAGGTCCCTGCTCCTCCCACGCCAGCCTTGAGGAAACATTCCGCAAGGTTGTCATGGAGGAGAGGGCCTTCACCAGGGCCTGCTTCGCAGGCGTCGAGGACCGGCTCCTGCCGGAAAAGCGGCTCCGCCCGCCGCTAGCGGCGGACAAGAGTCCACCGCCGAAGGAGCCAGAACCTGCGCCTATTGCAGGCCCGGTATCGGGCAAAAAGCCCTCCAAGGGCAAGGGTAAGGGCAAGAGGACCAAGGCGAGTCTTCATGCCCCCACCACAAGCGCGGAGGGAGCGTCTGGGTCGTCTACTACTCCAGCAGTCCCTCAAAACCCGCAGGAGGAAGACGCCCTTCTTCCCTCCACCACCCCGGCCAACCAGTCGTGGATGGAAGTGGTAAAGAAGGGAAAAGGCAGGAAAAAGGGGAAAAAGCCGGCCCCAAGCCCCCAGCGACTGCTCCTGAAACCAAAAGGGCTCCAACCGGTGGGAAGAAATTGGTTCCGCCCAGGACCGCAGCCGTAGTGGTGACGCTCACCGCTGAGGCTGCGGAGCGGGAGGAGACGTACGCGTCCATTATGACGCGTGCGCGTACCAATGCCGATCCCAAAACACTTGGGATTGGCACACTCTCCTGCCGCCGGACCCAGGCTGGGGCTCGAATCTTCGAGTTCCCGGGGGCTCAGGGCGGCGCTAACGCGGACCTCTTTGCAACCAAGTTGCAGGAGGTCCAGTGTAGCCAGGCCCATGAAGTCTGTGGCCTTGGAGGTGACCGAGCTCGACGACTCGGTCACCAAAGAGGAGGTGGAGCCGGCGGTCGCAGCAATGGGGGGCTGCAGCGTCGCTGAAGTGAAAGGTCGGGCCATCAGGCCCGGTCGCAGCGGCATGGGTACCATTCGCCTCGAGTGCCCAGTCGCCGCAGCTGTGGCCGTCCTCGCCATAGGACGGGTTGCCGTCGGTTTTAGCTCGGGTGTAGTCCGGGCACTTGCAGTAAGGCCTCTGCGCTGCTACAAGTGTCTCGGAGTCGGACACACTCGGCCCCTCTGTCCGTCCGGGGTCGACAGAGGGAATACCTGCTACAGCTGTGGCAAGGACGGGCACAAGTCCGCCTCCTGCGAGGCCACCACGCCGCAATGCGCAGTGTGTGCCGCCAGTGGCTGCCCGGCGGACCACGTCATGATAGGGAGGAAGTGCAATCCTCCCCTAAGAAGGGCAAGGAGCAGGCGCCGATTCAGCCAGTTGCTGCCACCGCCGTCCCTGAGGCTGGGACATTGGCGGATGTGGAGGGGGGTGCGATGTCTGATTAATGGATAGTCAGATCAAACATCGCATCCTCCAGGCGAACACCAACCACTGCAGAGCAGCCCAGGATCTGCTGATGCAGCATGGCTGAGTGGTTGGTGGACGTGGCGGTGGTTGCCGAGCCGTACTCGGTCCCTGGCCGTTGGCTGGGTGATCGGGACGGTTCGGTGGCATTAGTGTCGCGGTCTTCCACGGACTTCCCTCCCCTCTCACTCCTAGAGGGGACCGGGATACGTGGCCGCCGCGTGGGGAGACTTGGCCCTTGTGGGCGTTTATTTCTCCCCAAACCGCCCTCTCTCGGATTTCGAGAATTTTCTTGAAATCCTCACAGCAGTGCTGGGGAGGGCGGCGCCACGCCAGGTCGCCATTTTGGGTGACCTGAACGCCAAATTGACGGCCTGGGGCAACCCGGCAGCCTCTTGCAACGTCCGGGGACGCGCCGCAGAATTATGGGCGGCGTCGTGCGGTGTGTCCCTCCTAAACAGAGGGACTGTTCACACGTGTGTGCGGCAACGGGGAGGATCGGTGGTCGACGTATCGTTTGCCACCCCCGTGCTAGTTGCCCGCGTCGTGAACTGGCGGGTGGAGATGGCGGAGACCTTTTCGGACCACCGATATGTGCGCTTCGACATCTCCACCCAGAGCGTTCTTCCGGTGGGCTCTCACCCGCCTGGACCGAGAGGCTGCCGAGGAGGCGGCGTTCGTCCAGGACTGACTCACGCCTCCTGTCGAGGTCCTGGACGTGGACGCCGCAGCGCTCCAGCTGAGGGGGTCCCTGACCGAGGTGCAACTCCTCGGCGAGAGCCGAGATGCTGGAGGGTCTCGACAGAGACCCGTTTGGAAGACCATACAAGGCGGTGCGGAGTAAACTGCGCCCCTGTCGTCCTCCACTGACGGAGACCCTCGAGCCGGCATTGCTGGATGGGGTGGTCCTGTCCCTGTTCCCATCCAGGACCGACTTCACCCCACCAGTGATGGACCCCCCGCGGGAGGCGGTTCCACCGGAGGAGGAGGTTCTTCCAGGGACAGCATCGGAGCTCTACGCGGGGACTCTGCGCCTCCGCGCGAAGAACACGGCCCCAGGGCCGGACGGCGTTCCCGCACGGGTGGTGACCATACCCGCCTCTCAGATGGAGGAGAGGCTTCTGGACCTCTTTAGCGCGTGTTTCACTACTGGGACGTTCCCGAAACCCTGGAAGGAGGGGCGGCTATGCGTCCTCCGAAAGGAGGGCCGCCCGGCGGACTCCCCCTCGGCTTACCGGCCCATCGTTTTGCTCGATGAGGTCGGTAAGATGTCCGAGAGGATAATCGCCGACCGGCTAAATAGCCTGCTGGGGACAGTAGGGCCGGACCTGTCGGACGCCCAATTCGGTTTCCGACGGGGTCGGTCGACGGTGGACGCGCTGGCCCTACTCAAGGGCCAAGTGAAGGAGGCGGGGGACGGAGTGCTGGCGGTGTCATTCGACATTGCCAACGCCTTTAACTCTATCCCCCACTTGACAATCTTGGAGGCGCTCCGATATCACGGAGTGCCTCAATACCTGCGCACACTCTTGGCCAACTACTTGGAGGACCGGGTGGTCCTCCTCGCGGACAAGACGGCCAGAGTGAGGCAGTATGGTGCAGAGTCCGGTGTTCCACAGGGGTCGGTCCTAGGACCACCAGTGTGGAATATTGGATTCAACTGGCTCCTGCGGGGGACCCTCCTCCAGGGCACGAGCATCATCTGCTACGCAGATGATACCCTCCTCATTGCCCGGGGGAGGAACTTCAGGGAGGCGGCCATTCTGGCCTCTGCTGGCGGATTCTTAGTGGCTGGTAGGATCCGCCGCCTAGGGCTGAAGGTGGCGCTGCACAATACCGAGGCCGTGTATTTCCACGGGCCTCGGCAGCGCATCCCACCCGACGGACACATTGTCGTGGAGGGCGTCAGAATCGGGGTCAAGGGCCAGGTGAAGTATTTGGGCCTTGTACTCGACAGCAGGTGGCGCTTCGGCCCACACTTCAGCGGGCTGTCGACGCGCCTGCTGAAGGCTGCGAATGCCCTTTCCTGGCTCCTCCAGAACCTGGGGGGTCCGAAGGCGCGATGCCGGCTATATAGAATACATCTCTCCAACTTAGATTTGTTTTCCAATGTCATGATTTCATGAAAAGGTCATTCCATGGAACAAATCTACCTTAGAGAGATGTAATAATGATTTTAATGATTATAATTCTATAAATACATATCTGTAGTCGCGAATCACCTCACGCTGACCTGCAAATTGCAAAAAAACTTAAGACAAATTGAATTTCGCGGGTTACAGCTGCGAATTCACCCAATGAGGAAGCAATAAGCATTTAAAGCAAACAATGAATGTGATATCATTAACTCTCATTTAGCGTGATCTGAACCTAACCATAACTACTGATGAGTAACGGTTTCATTCAGGAGAAACCAACCATTTTTACAGATTTCTACTGAAATACCGCAGAAGTGCCAAGAAAAAACCTTTGATTAATACAGGACTGAAGTACCTACTATTCGTACCAATGAAATAACTAACCCAATTCTGAAAACTTGCTCTTGAGCAAACCGCGGAGATTTTCGGCGTATTATGCAAAGCCCATGTGGCCCACATTTGGTGCCTGATGGAACAAAAACACTCGTGATGAGCTGCTTTTATTGTTACTTGGTCTTATCCTGTTTAACATCATGTTTGTATTCCCCAAAAGGCTAAGCAGTGATGCATACACACATAATTCTCCAGTTTATCTATATCTACAGATATAATAAAATAAAACGAAGTCAAAACTGTACATTGAATATTTTAGAAAAGAAGTTTGCTTCAAGGTGGGAACGAGCCTAATACCCAAAATATAGTTTTGAGATTTTTTGTCCATTTTTTTTGTTTGTCTGGATGTATGTTGCGGATTGGCGCAAAAACGGCTGAACGGATTTGTATGAAATTTGGCACAATTACCGGAATTAAAAATCCAGACTATAAACTATCTGTGTTTATATATATAGCCTGGATTTTTAATTCCGGTAGTTCCCGTGGGATATTTTGCGACATCCACGCGAGCGAATCTGCAGGCAAAAGCCACTAAGTTATAAGTCTCAAGTTATGTGCGAACCCGGGCTCTAGTTCTGACACCGGGTTTCTCTTAGAACCCAATAACACTTCTGACCAAGGAAACAAACCCAGAACCCCACGCCGAGCACTCTATTTACATATTTTTTATGTAAATAAATGTAAATAGGTACGCTGTAGCATAAATATATTAAAGCCAAACCTTGTATCTTACCTGCGGTAGACGAGATTTACCTTGCAAACTACACCCCTTCTATAATTAAATACAATTACCGCGGCTTTGTTAATAAAAATAATTTATTTACCTACAAAGGGTGGATTATTCTTCTCTTGTGTTATAAATAAGCAATCTCGTACTGGCTGGCTTTAAGATTCATTTCTTAAGCACCAGCAAGAGGATTAAAAACTGACAAATTATAAAAATTACTTTTAACAGAAATCATGCTAGGAGATAATTTAACCTACCTAAATAATAATATATGTAAACCGCACTCATCAAAATTTTGTTTCAGTGCGGTTAGTGGAAGTGCTCAGGTGCGGTTCGGTCAAGTGCTGTAGGAATCAGTGGAATACCTCGATTAAATTATTTCCTTACATGATCTGTATATAAATAAAAAATAAATAAAAATCAGTTGCCACATGTATGGAAAATAGTCACAATAATCAGTTCGACCAATTTAACTGATTTCTTTTTGGTGTATTCGCAAATTTCAAGGTTTTTATGAAATATTTTTTTGGATATTCTACCAAAAAAGTCGAAAAGGAGAATGCCCAAAAATGTATGGGCAAAAACCCAGATCAGTAGAAAAACTTATGTGGTTTTACCCCATAAGTTTTTATTATAAATTGTAGATAAAAAATTAATATGAAACTAGTTTCTTTAAAATTATCCCCATGATTGGCTATCATAATGCACAATCAGCCTATAATTTCCCCACTGCTGGGACACAGACCTCCTCTCAGTGAGAGGGACTGGGCCGTAATCCACCACGCGGGCCCAGTGCGGTTTGGTAGATATCACATGATTGGATATGTTTATTTTTATTTTTAATACTAAGTAATGATTTTCTTGCCTTCTTCATGTTAATAAAGTTGTTTATATAGTATATAAAAAGACATCATATAAAAAAGCGTAGCTGCGTAGGTAGATGTTTATTACAAAAAATACATCGCTGTACATATTATCGTTATTAACAAAGAAATAATCTATAAAACTAGCTGGTTGTTGCATCATAGTGTCTACATGACTAGCACAACTTACTTACTTACACGCGCACAACTTCCCAACGTATGTCGACCGAAGATTTTTTTATTTGTATAATACATGACGCATCCTATCTGGGTAGGGTTCTCGATATGCACTAATGAGGGCTGCTGCGATTCTAAAGTCACTCACAAACATTCATCGCTATTTTTTTAAATAAGTGTTATTTTCACTCTCAGTGACTTTCGTTACGTTGTTTGGATGGTGTAATATGTGCAACATAACCGCATAGTGCACTACCTATTTCTTTTTGACCACAGGAAACTCTTTATTCGACGCTTACAATGTGCCAGCTTTGTGCACCCTATGGCACTTAGGGTGATTATTTTGAGAGAAACTAATTTCACATTTGATATCTACCATGTATCGTACATTTAAGTTATTTTAATCGACGCTGGGTTTTTTTTCGGCATTCTCCTTTGGATGGTATTTTTGATGTTTACCCGGGTGACGCCAGCCACGAACAGCAGCTATCAGCAGCATTTATAAAAAACTTACTGGTTACTCACTCACATTGCCAGGAAGCATCACGTCGGGACTAGTAAAACCTCAAATAGGCTGGCACATCATCGCTTACCATCGGGTGAGATGGTGGTGAAACGCGAGCCTATCAATAATAAAAAAAATGAGAATACGCAGCTAGCAGTAGGCAATTGTGATATTTAATGCTTATAAAATCTCTATAAAATTATTACAATTAAGATTCAAACACAAATTACAGGCACTTTTGAATTGTCAAGGGGTCGGCCAGTCAGAGAGATGAAGCTAGTTGGCCATTCCAAAGCGTAGTAGGTTCCTATGGAGAAGAACGGGCAAGAAACTCCACGGACACTCTTTTTAATCAAAATATGGTGACAAAGTATTGGTTACATCATTCATGTTGAAATTATACATGTGAGGACAATGTAGAAAGACGTGCACGTTAAAAGCGTCCGCAATAAAAAGATAAAACCATTAAAAAAACAATTAAAATAAGTTAAAATAAGGCGTGGCAGCCAAGAAACGACCAGTCCCCACTGACGGCGCCCGTTCACGAACATGACGCATGGATCAGCACCATTTAGCTCAACCATTTTGAAGGGAACTTAATGATCCAACACACACGCCACCATCAGCGAGACATTTGAGTGAGCATGACACACTCAGCCGCCAGGGCACATTCAAGTCAATGAAAGACGTACTTAGTAAATGGTAGGTACATAGTGCTCACACATGTGCTATGAAATTATACAATACTAAGAGATTGAATTCATACAATATAAAGATAGTATTTTCAATCTTCAGCAGCTCCAACAATATTTTTGAATGCTAATCAATTAGTGTGCGCATACACTAATTGATTAGTGTGCGCATACACTAATTGATTAGCATTCAAAAATATTGTGGAGCAGTACCAGCGTTAAGCCAAGCATTTTTGTCAGCGATGTGATCCCCCAACTTATAATATGCTTGGCTACGTAGTGTGCGTTTTATACAACATTTAAATTTCGTTTCATTTAGTTGGACGATGTGGGGAGGTATGTTATTGTATCATTTTAAACAGTACCCCATGAAGGATGAGTCTACTTTAGCCAGTTTGAAACCTGGTTGAACTAATTGGTCCCTATTTCTAGTCCCATAATTATTGTGTCTTTCACCTCTTTTAATGAAAAGATTTAGATTTTTTCTTACGTACATGATGTTTTCATAGATATCTTGACAAGGTACCGTCATGATGTTAACAACTTTAAACAGTTCCCTTAGAGAATCGCGCCTGCGGATACTATATATTGCTCTGATGGCTCTTTTCTGCAGAATAAAAATAGACTCGATATCTGCAGCCCGTTCCCATAATAAAATACCGTAAGACATGATACTATGAAAGTAGCTGAAATATACTAGCCTCGCGGTATCTACATTAGTGAATTGACGGATTTTTCTCACAGTATATGCTGCTGAACTTAGCCGTCCTACAAGAGATGTTAAATGAGGACCCCATTGCAGCCTTGAGTCTAGCGTTATCCCAAGGAAAAGAGTTTTATCGACGAATTCAAGTTTCTCCCTATTCAATACTATGTCACAATCACTACTCTTTACATTCGGTAAAGCAAATCTTATGCATTTAGTTTTTTTCCCATTTAATACTAAATTATTAGCAGTGAACCAATTTTGGACCTGCAGTAGGGCGTTATTTACGTCGTCAAGATTTGATGCCCGTCTATTTATCTTAAAGATTAAGGAAAGTGTCGTCAGCAAATAACACCATTTGTGGTTGGTTTTTTAATAAATGGGGTAGATCATTAATGTATACTAAAAAGAGGAAAGGGCCTAACATTGAGCCTTGTGGAACACCCATTTTTACTTTTAAACCGAGTGAATTGACACCATTTATTTGAACTTGCTGTTGTCTATCATTTAAATAAGATTTTACTAAACTTAGCGCAAGCTTACCTAGTCCGTAATGCTCAAGTTTCAAGAGTAAGGTTTCGTGATTTACCCAGTCAAATGCCTTGGAGAGGTCACAAAAGATTCCTATGGCATCTTGGGCCTCCTCCCACGCTGTAAATATGTGTTTAATAATGTGACACCGGCGTCAGTCGTACAACGTCCTTTGGTGAAGCCATATTGCTGATCGTGTAGCATTTGGTTGGTGTTAAAATGATTAAGCATCTGCTTCAGCATTACCTTTTCGAACACCTTGCTGAATACCGGCAACACAGATACTGGTCTATAACTGTTGGTGTCTTTACTGTCCCCAGATTTAAAAAGTGGTATAACTTTACTGTATTTCATTAAATCTGGGAAGACTCCTTGATCCACACACAAATTAAATATTAAAGCTAAGTATGGTGCTACAGTCTCGATTATGGATGTGCAAACTTTGATTGACAATCCCCATAGATCTTCGGTCAATTTGATTTTTATTTGCCGCAAAGCTTTAATAACTATCACAGGGTTTATATGTTATTCAAATACAACCAGGGAGTTTGGAACGCTCGCTCTTAATAAATCAATTGAAACATCGGGTGAGGAATTTAGGGCTTCCGTCGTTTTAGATGGTATATTTGTGAAGAAATGTACAAATTCTTGAGCTACTTGAGCTACTTCTAGGTTAGAGCTTATGGCACCACGTGATGTCTCCAATGTGTAATCAGTGTTTCGTATTTTTTTCCTATTTGTTTAATATTATTTATAACTTTCCAAACTGTTTTTATTTTATTTTCGGTTATTTGATCTTGTTACTAATGTACAGGGCTTTAGCTATCTTGCAGGTATTCCTAAAAAAATTGGAATAAGTAGCTACATACTTACTGAATGTTTCAGTGTTAATGTAAGGCTTGAGGCCATACAGCTCGAACAGTCTTTCCCTACTTATCTTAATACCTCTAGTCGCCCAGTCACTAAATATAAAATTAGGGCAAATATTTTTTGTTTTCTTTTCAAAAGTTCTATTGAATTCAGTGTGCACTACTGAAAAGAAATCCTCATACAATTTATTTGCATCGTCTATACTATGGCCCAGAACATTTAACTTACTATTTAGGATACTATTAAATCTATTTAATTTTCCAGTGGTTATTGGTCTAAATTGTATTTGCACTTTTTGCAAAGGTGTTTTAAACTTAAAAGTTACCGTTTGTCCACAATGATCAGACGGCAAATAATTTACGATGGCTTTATTTATATAATCACAATCGCAGAAGACATTATCGATACAAGTAGCAGAAGTTGGAGTTACTCTAGTTGGTTCCGTGTAAACATTGGATAAATTAAACGATTAAAAAGGCTTAATAATCTAGTGCTATTTAAATTATTTTCCAGAATATTGGTATTAAAATCACCACAAACAACTGCGGCTTTGTTACTGGATGCAAGTTTCGCTAGGACATCTTCCATTATTGACTCAAATAAAGAAAAGTTCTGATAATTAGGGGGTCTGTACACGCACACTACAACGTGCCTATCCAGCTCAAAACAGGACAGTTCGATGCAATGTTCCACCGATAAATCAACTATGTCATTACGTTGCTTAGATTTTAAACAATTTTTTATCAAGATTAGAGAACCTCCACGCAGCATCAATTTACGGTTGAAACAACTGCCCACGATATAGTTCTCATAATTAATTAGCATTTGGTAATCCTTTAACCAATGTTCGGTAAAACAAACAATGTCAAACTTAGTTTACATTTCGATTTCTAATAATTTGGAAGAAATACCTTGAATATTTTGATGAAATAATTTCAAGGCATTCTGCTGATCTCCTATTTGATAATTACTTCTTTTAGAGCAAGAAGACACCTTGTTGCTGTTAGGTAGAAGAATATTCTTACTGGTACCTTCTGTTGTCTTACAAACTAGTTTAAGTGACTATCCGGAGTTAAGCCCAAGACTTCAGTGTCATCACCAGACAGTGAGCTCATAGTGAGTAAGGAACATGGAACCTGCTTCGTACAATTAGTATAAATTTTTATATCATTTGAGCTACATTTATTCAGGCTTACCACCTTATCATTAGTACTATTACTAACCTCCTCATCATCATAATTTCAGCCGAAAGACGTCCAAAGCTGGACATAGACTTCCCCCGATTAAGATTAAGTATACACATTTAGAATGAAATTATCATTCAAAAGTCCGCCTATTGTACCTAATGTTAGATATTGTAAAAATATTTTTGTTTCTCCTATTGGTCTACGTTAAAGAATACTCTATCTAAAAGTTTTAAATATATCTTGCAAAGCCTTGCCATTATGGTTACTATAAAACAACACCGTATTGTTATCAGAGAGATTTATAGCGGAGCCCGCCGAGATTCGCGGAACTCCTAATTCCATATTGTTCTTTTTTTTTGTGGAAAATAAAACTATGGCAGCGGCTGGCCTCGCTCTCGAACCCACATTTATAACGTTTAGATATTAAAATCTTATTTTTGAAACTTTTGTTTATCAAAAGGTTTAATACCTACTACACAATGAGTGGTTTTATACATTGGTAGGTATCTTATTATGTAGGTAAAGGCGTTTTATGAAACCGAAGATTCACGAATAAGATACGATTTTTAAACTTTATTTCATCAACTTTAAGGCTCGTAAAGAGCGGCGCGACTATTTGCGCTACGCGACACCGGTAGAACAATTTCTATGAAAATTTCATGGATATTTTTCTACCGGTTTTGCGTCGTCCGACAAGTCACGCCGGTCTGCACGAGGCTTTACACAATGCACACATATAAATTAGATAAGTACTTACATGATAATCAGGGTGTTACATAAAAATATAATGTAATGTAGCTTTTTTATTTCATTTCATTCGTCATTCATCACGGAAATGATTAATTTGAATTACTAAGTTATTGCACTTGATATACAACGTCCCCCGTAGGCACCTACTAGTTGAAACTGTATCACGGTAGGACAGTCTTCCTCGAACACAATAATCTCGCCTTTTTTTCACAGTTGGCCGCAGTAACTATTATAATGGGTTAAGTTAGGTTGGGAAGGAGCGCAAAATGGGATTTATTCGAGGTTAGATTATATACAACGTGCCGCTACAATGGCGACATTAATATACGGCTAGTGACAAGTAATCATAAAAAATATCATAAGATAAAATAATTCGTACATTGAAAAATTAAAATTTTCAATGAAATGAAATAATAAAGCTTTCTCTTTCCTTCAATTTGCCTACTCTTTGCACGTTATTCGTTTTAATTTCATTAATGCGATGTTATGATCCGATCCCCGGCAAATTACCTCTGCGCTACAGTTCTTTATGTACAGGTTGCTCCAGAATGCAATTTTAGAAAGTTGTTAATAAATCAATAAATAAAAAAGTTTAATAAATTTAAAATATCTTCTTTAAAAGAAAACGCGAAACCGTTTATGTGTATTAAATTAAGGTCGTATGTACATGCCATTAATAATATGACTTTGATGCAGCTCCCCATACACGAAAGCAATAGGTGATAATCGACTGGCACAAAGCGTATTCATTTGAGAGAATTCGTTTCACTTACAGATGTTACGAATTTCTTAAATAAAACATCATTCTCCTGACCACTGACTGGTTGGTTAAAGTTCATCATTACCAGTCTAGATGTTATGTTTAAGCCCAGATAATAATCATAGCAAACTCTGGTATCAGTTCAAATTTTTATTTTATTATTTTGACCACTGTCATTAGATTCTACTTACTAGGCGTGAATTACACTGTTTTATTTACGGTTTCTATACGTATTCTGCGTTGGATCACACAATTGTTATAATTTCTTATTAGTGTCATGAGGGATCAGTGTGAAGTATGAGAAGATTTTCTTTATTTTATGCCCTCATAAAAGTGACCATTCCGCACCATTACGACCCTCAGCCCATGGTGGGTTATAATTCGTTATCGCCTGCAAATGTTGCTGAAAGTGCTTGCATTTTGAGTATAATGCCACGTTTCAAATCAAATCAAATCATTTAATTGCATGAATATGGGTACATGAGTTGATACATACAAAAAAGGTAATTAAACCATATCCTACCTAAACAGGTGTGCAAATATCTACTAATTATAAGAGAAATATTTCTTACATTATTCATTAATTTACAAATATTAATATTAAATTATTTATGAAATTTATTAATTATATAATTTTATTATTATTATTAATTAAAAAAAAAAAATACATTTATCATTTAAATAATCAATAACTTTGTAATACGTGTACTTTGTAATACTGTGTAATACGTTTACATACACCTACGCAACTACATTACCTACAGACATTTAAATTAAACGTTATTATTTTAATTCTATTGCTCTAAACCCCATTTACACGAAGCAATAACAACATTACCTAAATACCTAATATCTAAATAATGTTCTGATTTCATTTCCAACTATTGTATTGGCCAGGCATTGAAGGTGGCAATGCTCCGTGTAAATGAGTCTTAAGTGAGAGATGTGAATACATCAAATTAGGTTAATAACGAAAACTATGTAGTATCTACATTTCAACAAAAGTTTTAACCCGGACTTCAAACCATGAGTGCCCCTTGTTCATTTGCTTACATAGTTTCGGCTAACAGGGTTACCAATATTTTGGTCCAACAGTAGTTTCAAAGTTCAGAGTATTATTTAACTATTCAAATTTAGGTTTAGGTTGGCGATCGCAGTATGGTCTTCAAATGCGTAGAGAACGCTGCTGCCCCAAAAAACATAATAAAAATACTTTTTACAAAAAAAAAAACACTTCAAAGTGAAAAATAACTTTAATTTCGGAAGTCGGTGTCTTTGGATCTGTATTTTAGTTTTTTGCCACCGACTTCCGAAATTTTTCACGATTATTTTTCAGTTTGAAGTGTTTTTTTTTTTGAAGTCAGTTGTTTCTTTTTTGTAAAAAGTTTTTTATTTGTCACTTTTTAGTGGGTCAGTTTGTAATTTATCTAATTTACAATAGCCTAATGTCAAATGCTCATCACATTTTACAAAATATTGGCTTTCCCGATGCAGGGGCGTTAATTGTTGAGGAGTTCTCCTGGTAAGAAGCAGTAGAACTGGTGGTGACTTTACCATATGCATTTTGACGAGCATAAATTGATTATCAACCATATTAAAGTGCCTAATCGAATCGCAACGGTGAAATACTTATTATTAAGTAGTTCCGGTGGCCATCAGTGGTCTTCATAATCAGTTCCACTTCACTAAAGGGTGCTTTCCAAGAGCAAATGCACGAGATACTATAAAAAATACTCAAATCGCTATAGGTATGCCTATAAAATTTGAGGATTTCCCTCGATTTCCATGGGATCCCCTCATCAGATTCTGATTTGGTGGCAATGGGACCACCTCGGGAGTATACCCTTCCAAACAAAAAAAGAATTTTCAAATCCGTCCACAATTGACGGAGTACTCGGTGAACAAACATAAAAAAAAAAAAAAAACAAACATACAGCCGAACATATAACCTCCTCCTTTTTGGAAGTCGGTTAAAAATACATATTGATTGAATGCCAAAATCAATTTTGTAACTCTGCAGAGTTACGAGCGCGTGGCTACACGTCGCTATGCCAACTACCGGTCTGGTCCGCAGCATTAGAAATTTCACATAAAAAAAAAAACTGGCCAAGTGCGTGTCGGACCACGCACAATGAAAAGTTCCGTAGTTAGAATGAATTTATCCCAAGAACTTAACATTGCAGTTGAAAAACATTTTCACTCATATTATACATTCCAACTGCAAATGTACGTTTGTACGCATAATATTTAGCCATTTACCATGTTATTTTAAGACCATAGAGTTCTTATAGGTTTTCATGTAGGTAATCTTTAAATAAGTATAGTCTATTTTCCGGTTTTTTTTTTTCAAAATTTTAGGCTCAGTAGTTTTGGAGATGATGGAGGAGAATGGGATGAGGATGGGGAGAATGGTCAATTCTCATCTATTTTCTTAAATAACTTTAAAATCATTTAATTTAAAATTATAATAAAATATCTGAAATCCTTACAACAAGCTCTTTCATCTGATATGTCTCACGGTACATGTTATCAAGTTTTTTTTTTTAATTTCTAGTTTGCCCCCCACAGGTTTAAAATTCATTTACTCACGTTACAAGTCCGTGTTTGGGTCACAGATATTCATATTTGTACTTGAAGATTTCAACTTAATCGGTCCAGTAGATTCAATCTCAATTCGGATTGTACGTGTTCTGTAAACGAGTTAATCGCGCCCTTCGTGTCCTCAACTGTGACTATGTGGTCGGAGATGGAGTCCAAGTGAGTCGACTCGGTGGATTTCAGTTTTTCACTTACTTTCCTCCATTCGGTTATCATTTGGGTTGGGAGGGGCTGGTTGAGATCGGCTGGGCCCGTATAGGGGGCTAGATGCATGACCACTGGGCAGTGTGCAGTGGTCAGAATTGAGCTCGCGTAGCGTCTCAACGGATTGCAAACGAAGGTTTACATTCTTGAGCAGCGCTACGTCGAGTACATTGGGAAGCTGCTTGGGATCGGTAAGGAAATTAGTGGGATTCATCGGAGCGATGACATTCAAGGAGCGTAGTGTAAGACGCCCCCCAGCTAGATGGACCGACGACCTTAAGAAGGTGGCTGGGTCAGACTGGATGCGGAAGGCGGAGGACAGGGTGTTGTGGCGTAGCCTGGGAGAGGCCTATGTCCAGCAGTGGACTGCGATAGGCTAAGTTGATTGATCGGAGCGATGATATCGAAGTTCAGGGTAGCACCTAGGTCGAATAAGATCCTACCTCTGGTAGAAGTTGTGTTGCTGTTCCCGGTAAGGAAATTAGTGGGATTCATCGGAGCGATGACATTCAAGGAGCGTAGTGTGAGACGCCCCCCAGCTAGATGGACCGACGACCTTAAGAAGGTGGCTGGGTCAGACTGGATGCGGAAGGCGGAGGACAGGGTGTTGTGGCGTAGCCTGGGAGAGGCCTATGTCCAGCAGTGGACTGCGATAGGCTAAGTTGATTGATCGGAGCGATGATATCGAAGTTCAGGGTAGCACCTAGGTCGAATAAGATCCTACCTCTGGTAGAAGTTGTGTTGCTGTTCCAGGCGGGATGTTTGGCAATGAGGTCTCCCGCCATGATGACGGAGTCACTCATACCGAAGAGGACAGTAAGATCATTGGTGAGAGAGATGGGATCCTCCGCACCATTGGTATGTGGGATATAGGCGGAGATAATGTTGATTGGTTGGTGACTAATTCCGAGCCGACAGAGAGAGATCTCCAGGTGAGAAAGGAGGGGAGGAGGATCTAAGAGAATAGACAGACAGACACACGAGTGATCCTATGAATACTGTTTTTAGGGTTCCGTACCACAAAAGAAAAAAACGGAAACCCAAAAACAGTATTTTATTCACAACAGAATTCAATCGGAATAGGAATTAGAGCCCCATGCAAATATGGAATTATTCAGGTGCCCATCGTATACAATGTATTAAGGTAACTTTATGGAAATCGGGGGCCCGGACCGTAATAATTCTAGCGTTTGTTTGTGTACATGTGCTGCCTGTTACGCAATATCTCAAACTGCCAACACACAGCACAAATTCGATTGTAAAACGAATAAGGATATCATTAATAGTTTCAGCAAATAACCTTGGCTGTATAGTTGGTAGATCCGCCTTGGTCGAGTAATTTGATTGATATCTAAATCCGTACTACGTTGCCCAGATATTTTGTCGTAACTATTTCTTATGAAATCAATATTGGTACAAATGTTCCTACAGTAAAATTCATCCCACAAAGGGACCTTACAATCTCGTAATATAATTAATATAATTTTTTAAGTTAGAAAATTAATAAAAAGTGTTTTATTTATGTTAAATTAGTATTCTATAGTCATACCTAGTTATTATTTAGTATATTCAGGGTTTTTTGTTGCGAAAACTTCGCACACAAAAGGATATTAAACCGGCTGTCAAATCAACCAACCCAACGGTGACGGATTTCAAAATATTATCAATCCCGGGGAGTATTTTGTTCTAGTTATATTATTATTCTACATAATATTTACAGACCGCAGAACAACACAAATACTGCTCGGGTCTCTGAGCTACGTCCATCACACACTAGCACGGTTTATGTCTCCTTTTGCTTGACAACTTGTGAAAGTAAAATCGACGACGATAACATTTGCTCAGACAATAAACACTACATAATTTTACTACACAAAAAATAGGCTCATTAGGCCTTATTTATTACTATTTAATATTATTCATATTTTAGACTATTAAACCTTTAATGTGTGTAAACTTGTTATTGTCAATCAAGTTTCTATGAGTCATTAAATAAAAGCAGTTTATTCTTTGTAACTTCACTTTAGTTTAACATTCCCATCTAATTCCTTATTAACTTCATCTAATTGTAATATCTACTTATTTGTTAACAATTCTTTACCTATTCTCAACTTAATTTTTCTCTTCTACCTGCAACTAATCTAAATGTTAGAACATCTTTTCTTACACTGTTATTTAGCTGCATAACTTCACACATTCCAGGTTATTGACATTTCAAAGAAAATGATGACCCGCAGTGCTACTATCAGGGATATGGAAGCAAAACTAAGAGCTACCTTGAAGGAGCTTGAGGGTTCTAAAGCTATGTGCAAACAGCTGCTCCAGGAAAGGGACGACAGTGAAGTGGAAGTGGAAAACATTAATTTAAAGAACAAATCCCTCAAGAACGAACTGTTTCAGTTACACACACAGCACATGGACTTAACTGGTCAGCACAGTGAACTACAACATCTAGTTTCAACGTTTCAAGAGTGCAGTGACACCCACGAACTCGCTCTGAATCGAATTACAGAACTTGAACACAAACTGTGTGAAGCTCAAAAGGCGCTATCTCTCTCAGAGTGTATCAAGGTCAGCAAACATGTTGCTAGTACCAGTAACCTATTTAATGAGTTGGTAGGTAGTAAGCCAAATTCAGTGTGTGAGCCAGCTGTAATGATTGATTTGACTGGTGATGACACCATACCATTGTGTCCTATTGTTATGAGTCACAATAAATTAAAAAAATACATTAGAATCAAGAAATTAATTAAACGGTCACAGAGAGCAATTAAAAAACAAAATTTCTTAAAATTGAATCTTTCCCTAAGAAAGGAACGTGTAGTCCTATCAAAAACTTTAAATACATGTACTATTGAATTAGATAAATGTAGGCAAAAATATGACACTGACATCCAGCTCCTCTATAATGATTTATTACACAAGGAAGCACTTACTGAAGGATATTTTTGAAAAATATGAAACTTCACAACGTCAACTAAGTGACCGCTTGTTGGGGCCTGGGGAACTACTGGATTTGGTGAAGTGCAATGCTGAGAGGTATGAGTCTCTGACTAATAACCTCTCATGTAGCCAACCAGCCACTACCTACTCAGCCTCAGCCTAACTTGAACCCTTCGGTGTTGGCTCTTCCAGGAGAGACCTGTGTTAGCTCACAGCAAAATAAAACAATATTTTTTTTGTGATGAATTAGGTTCTGGCTTTGGAAAAATTTTACTCAATTACCTTAGCCATAGTTTTACCAATCAGAGCTATCATAACATAAGTTTTAAACAAATGATTAAAAGAATTACAGACACAAACCTAAATAATTATTCTACAATGGTTTTGTTATTATGAAATAGTACTAGTATTACCAGAAAGGACATAGTGGATGGTGTGAACACCTTATTAAAGTTAAATGTAGGAAAGCTGATATTGTGTGCTTTTCCTTATTCTGACACCTTATCAGATGATGATAATAATTATATTTTTAGGTTGAATAATACTATTCATAGGCTGACATGTTGTCATAGTGACAAATTATTGTATTTTGACACTAATATGTTTGTTAGTGGTTTTAAGTTGACCCAGAGAACTTTATCTCTGTCTGGGAAATGTAGACATAAGATTGCTATGTTGATAGCATATAATATTAATGAGGTTATAGCTAATATAGCGAAATTTAGTATCAGTGACGAGTCTGTGTTGTCTAGTTATACTAACGACATAGAGATTAATTATGAGTCATCATGTTGTACGAAGGAGGATCCACCTATAATACCAACATCCTTGGAGGCCACTACCAGTCAGATAGGGTATTCTCTTCCTGCTGGAACTCATACAGGCACTCTAGACTCTTCAGTTGTAGTTGTGGAGGTCACTCCGGATAATTCTTTAAACTAGACTGTAAGACAACAGAAGTTACCCATTCAAATAACCAATTATTATTATTAGCGAATAATAAAAAGGTATCTTCTGGCAATTTAACTCATAAAAAAAAAACAAAGGGAGTGCAACATACTTAAAAATTATTTCAACAAAATATCCAAGATTGCTCTTCCAAATTACTGGAAATAGAATTGTTTTTAGAAAATACTAAGTTTGATGTCATTTGTTTAACAGAGCATTGGTTAAAAGATCATCAAGTGATGTCAATTAATTATGAAAATTATTGTGTAGTTAGCCATTTTAGCCGAAAACGTATGATACATGGCGGATCATTAATATTAATTAAAAATTCTATTAAATCGAAAGAACGGAAAGACATCATCGGACTGTCTGTTGAACACACCATTGAATTGTCCTGTGTTGAGCTTGATAAGCATGTTATAGTATGCGTATACAGACCTCCAAGTTACCAGAATCTATCTTTGTTTGATTCTGTACTGGAAGATTAAAAAAACTTAGTACTAATAGTAAGTCAATAACCATATGTGGTGATTTTAATATTAACTTATTAGAAAATAACTCGAACACTGTCAGATTATTAAGTATTTTTAGGTCATTTGATTTGTCAAATGTTTTTATTGAACCAACCCGAGTGACAACTTCTTCTGCCACTTGTATAGATAATATTTTTTGTAATTGTGATTACTTACACAAACAAATTGTAAATAAGTTGCCATCTGATCATAGTGGACAAATAATAACATTTTGCTCCTATATGCCTGTACAAAAAACTCAAATTAGGTTTAGGCCAATTACAAGTAAAAATTTAGAGAAATTAAATAATTCTTTGGCCAGTGCATTATGTGTTCAGAGATTTAATAATATTTGTGACCCAAATGAGTTCTACGCCGAGTTCTTTTCACTATTAAACACACAATTTAATGACACTTTTCCACTAAAGACTAAAAGTATTTACACAAAGTTCGTATTTAGTGATTGGGCAACTCCAGGTATTCGTAAAAGCAGGGAAAATCTTTTTGAACTTTATGGCCTAAAGCAACATATGAATACATAATATATAATATACATATTGATGAAATACAAGCTTTCATCAATATGTTGCAAAATATGCTAAAACTTTTAAAAGTGTGTGCAAAATAGCTAAAGATCTTTATATTAGCAATAAAATAAAATCAGCTGATGATAAAATAAAAACTACCTGGCAAATAATAAATAATGAAACAGGTAGTAAAAAACAGCGTAATACTGAATTAAATTTAGAAACTGCACATGGGCCCATCACTTCAGAGGTAGAAATAGCTCAGGAATTTGAAAACTTTTTTGCTAATATTTCCCTTAAAACTACTGAAACTTTAAATTCCTCACCCGCGCTCTCTGCTGCCTTACTTAGAAAGAATGTAAAAGTATAGGAATTTCGGTTCCAACATACAAACCCCCAGGCTGTTATAAAAACTTTTTAAGATCTTAAAATTAAATTAACAGAAGATCTCTGGGGCATGTCTGTAAAAGTCTGTAGATCTATAATCGGTCCTATTTAGCTTTTATATTTAACACCAGTGTGGATCAAGGAGTCTTTCCGGATCTCATGAAGCACAGTAAAGTAGTTCCTTTGTTCAAATCCGGAGATAGTAAAGAACCCAATAATTATAGGCCTGTGTCAATTCTGCCAGTTCTCAGTAAAGTGTTTGAAAAGTTGATGCTCAATCAAATGTTACGTCACTTTAATAAAAATTCCATCTTTCATGAACAGCAGTACGGTTTCACTAAAGGGCGTTGTACCACTGACGCCGGTGTTACCCTAATAAAGAACATTTTTAACGCCTGGGAGGAAGCACAAGATGCCATTGGAATCTTTTGCGACCTCTCTAAAGCGTTCGATTGCGTGAACCATGAGACACTTTTGCTGAAACTAGAGCACTATGGGATTAGGAATGCAGCTCTTGATTTACTAAGATCATACCTAAATGATAGAAAGGTTAAAGTTCAAATAAACGGCGTTAACTCATTAGGGTCTGAAATGGCAACGGGCGTTCCTCAAGGTTCGATATTGGGTCCATTCCTCTTTTTAGTTTACATTAATGATTTACCCCAATTACTTCAAAATCAACCGAAGATGGTGTTATTTGCTGATGACACATCATTGATCTTTAAAATAGATCGACGATCACAAAATCATGACGAAGTGAATAACTCTATTCTTCAGGTCCAAGATTGGTTTACGGTAAATAATTTGGTACTAAATGAAAAAAAACCAAATGTATTAGATTTAAATTACCTAATGTTAGAAGTAGCGAATGTAATATCATATTGAACGGAGAAAACTGGAATTTATTAATCAAACAGTTTTCCTAGGAATCACTATAGACGAGAAACTGCAATGGGGACCACATATAACCTCTCTGGCGGGGCGGCTAAGCTCGGCAGCTTATGCTGTTAGAAAGATAAGACAGCTAACAGATATAGAAACCGCATTTTTCTGTGGGGTCGGGCTGCTGACATTGAGTCCATCTTTATTTTGCAAAAGAGAGCTGTCAGAGCAATTTATAATCTCCGTCGCAGCGAATCTCTTAGGGAACTATTTAAAAGGATTAATATTATGACGGTACCTTGCCAATTCATTTATGAAAATATTATGTATGTAAGGAAAAATCTACATATTTTTAACAAGATAAGCGATAGACATAATTTTAATACTAGAAATAAAGATAAAATAGATCAACCATTTTTCAGATTATCTAAAGTACATACATTATTTATGGGGTACTGTGTTAAATGTTACAACAAAATACCTTGTGATATATTGAAATTAAATGAGAGAAAATTTAAAACACATATTAAAAGTACACTTTGTAAACAAGCATATTACAAATTAGAGGATTATATCCAGGACAGGAATGCTTGGAAACATGCTGGTCCAGCTCCATAGGACAATCTAGAGTCTAGAAAAAATCAAACTGGTTGCTATTTTTATGGTAAAATCTGTTATTTTTATGATATTGATTTTACATTCTGTGATAACATATACTCACACACTGACTTATTTTTTTATTTTTTTAGAAAAACATACTTTTATGATGTTTGTAAATATGTGTCTATCACACCATGTATCTAATAATTAAGTTATTTTTCATTGCTTAGTTTTTAATTCGTTTTACCTATTATGGTATAGTAATTTTATTCTAGGTGCATCGTCTTCACATATAATCATATAATTAATGTAATCAAACAAAATATTGTAAAACATTTTTAAAAGAGTACCGGTGGAGTTTCTTGCCCATTCTTCTCCATACGAAACTACCTTTTGGAAGGGGCAACTAGAATCAATTCTATTTTTTTTGTAAATTTTGACGTTCAAAAGTGCCTCTTATGTGCCTATTTGAAATAAATGGTTTGACTTTGACTTTGACGTAGAAATGAAGTAGAAATCGTAGAAATGGGAAACAAAAGGCTGTCGTTATTGTGAGCTAACGTAAAGCATTAATTCTGCCAGCTTTTAGGGAATCTCGTCTCTAGTCTCCAAGAGGAGCGAACTGAAAACAAGCTTTTAAAAAAACACAATTAAGGGACGTTAAAAATGTAAGACCTAATTCCAGGCAACCATTTCAGGTCATAAACATCCACTGATAAGCATCAAATATCCCAATTTATAACCGATGCAATGAGCGTCCAAGAATAAATACCTCGATGGATTGATGATTGCAGATCTCTCTTTGCGTGATGCGAACGGGAGAGGTAACCAAAGAAACTATGCAAATTCTCAGATAATTAAAAAAAAACCTTCTTTCTAAATGACCAACCTCTTCTAATACCAATCGGTGCCTAAGTATAACGACATAACAGGTAAGCAGTACTTCAATATCCCA
Organism: Tiliacea citrago; assembly: GCA_963921375.1. NCBI lineage: Eukaryota > Metazoa > Arthropoda > Insecta > Lepidoptera > Noctuidae > Tiliacea > Tiliacea citrago. The sequence continues at coordinate 13,033,110 of OY992786.1, read as the reverse complement.
AGTAATAAGGCTCTTGTGTAATATTGATATTATAGCCCCTATGCGGTATGCCATCTGGCCCCCAAACCCTCCACCTTCCTTACGTCAGTATTTTTAAAGCACCTTAACGGCCCTTTATGCGGTGTAAACGATTTTCTTTATATCCTGGCCCTGTTCAATGAATAAACTGTTTTGCCTTCCATACCATCAGTTTTATATGATAGATATGCAAATTGTAAGTACATGGTCCGCCTGTATCCTCGGAAGTGTTCGGCCAAGGCGTATTATTGTTCGTCTTCCGTTCACTAAAGACGATATAGGCTCGTGTAATGCGAGATCCGGGCCATTTATCGGACCCAATACTAAGCTGCAGGCTATCTACTGCTGCTAATTTTTTTCCTACAAAATAACCTAAGTAGGTAATAAAATTATCCGAAAAAGCGTTTCAAATACAGATTTTCAGGTAGTGATGCCTAATGATAGTTTACGTTTCGTCGCGTATGGTAAAATTCACAATCGGTCAAGTGACTGAAAAACCGTCAAAATCGCGCTCGGTCAAAATAGCGATTGGTCCATATCTAGAACTGTCAAAATAGCGATTGGTCCATAATATCTCGAACTGTCAAAATAGCGATTGGTCCATAACGCGAATGGTCAAATTCACATAATTTTCTTTTGGTAACTGAATTTACCAACAATAGAAGGGATCTGGCGCTCGGCGGTCGCTGCCGCGGCACGCTCGCTTCGCTCGCTCGCCTTCGCGCGTTAATGGTCATTGTTCTAACCTGACCTCAGCCAAATGCTTCAATAACAGTAGATGGTTTCATACCAATTAGGTTTGAACTAAATAATCACTTGGCTGAGTCTTTTCTATTTTGACGGTTTGCTATTTTAACGGATTGCGATTTTCATGAATTTTACCGATTGTGAATTTGACCATACGCGACGAAACCGATAGTTTTATGTTTAATCAAAAACTTCAAGGTGGCAACTAAGTTTGAAGGTTTAAATAACTGAAGGATTAAACCTTACAACCTACCCATCAAAATTCAGCAATAATTCGTTAGATAAGCTATGAAAACGTGACAATAAGGCAGATTGAATAATTTTCACATTGATAATATTATTAGTAAGGATTATGCTGATAATATTATTAGTAAGGATTATGCAAATGAAGCCAGCATTATTGATACTGTATAGTTGTGAGTGCATGCCAAGCTAAACTATAATGAAAATTAATAGGTGTTTACTGAATTTACAACGCATACCAACACACAAACACACAGTACTGGATACAGCACAAAATAATCTCCTGTCTAAATACCAATAGACTTGGTCAAAAAACTTGCAAGCGACGATGTTTGTCATGTGTTAGTAATGAACATACACAACAACTTATACCGAATTAATGAATAATAATAATAATAATATAATAATAATAATTTTATTCATAAGTTCACATAAAGTTCACATAAAAATTACCAAGAAGTTACATCTTTACCAAGTTACATATTAATTAGTAAGAACATGTTAAATTATGTCTAAAATAAATCAAGTGTATAACTTATATAGATTAGTTAAGTTAAGGGTCTAATTGAACACAATAGTGAACTGCCTGATGTAGGTTTATTCAAACCTGTGTTTCAGGCCATCACTTAACAACGCTGTGTGCTTTAGTGGACATTAAGTTACTGTACATAGAGCTAGCATTGATACATAGTAATTATAGTTTTAAATAAATATTGATTTAACACTAATAAGCTTATTGCATTACATCTAGCAAGTTTTCAGTGTCTGAGTAATTAAGTGTCGCTAAATATTCACACAACAATACACTACATTTTTTACGACTTACACTATATATACTTAGAGACTTATTGATTTTATTATATAAGAACGGTCCTAAAAATACATAAAATTTATTTATAAAAGTAAGTCTAGTTTGAGGCTTTATGCAAACCAAGTCTTTTCTTCTCTTATCTATAGATATTGGGATATAAGGAAGTTTGCTGTGCTGGTGTAGTACTATATTCAATATAAATAGTTGTCGCACGGTTAAAACCTTACATGCCGTGTAAAGCTTGTGTGTGGGAAATCTAAATGGGCGAAAGGTGGCTACCTTAAGGATAGCTCTCTGCGCACGTTCTAATGGCAGTAGGATTGATTTAGCAGCCCCACCCCATGAAGTTATACAATAAGTGAGGATGGATTGGCACAAAGCTAAATAAACCTGTTTAACTAATTTGTAGTCTGATATGTATCGTAAATTCTTAAAAATGTATATTAATTTACGCATTCGTGTGCATAATAAATCGATGTGTTTACGGAAATTCAGATTTGTGTCAATCGTTACACCTAAATATTTCATATGATCGGTTTTTGCTAAAGTAGGACAACTACATGCATTGTCAGCATAAGTGCTGCACTTATGCGCATACATGTTTATGTTAGTAGTTGGCAGGTTAGTATTTCTAATAGTAAATAAAATGTGTTTGGTTTTATCTGCATTTAAAGTTAAGAGATTTACATGTAGCCAATTAGACACTATATTAAAACCATTCTGGGCTTGTTTATACACCTCATCTCGAGATTTGTCTGAAAACAATAGAGCTGTGTCATCTGCATATGACAATATGACACCATTTTGGAGTGACAAGCTGCACAGGTCATTTATATATACTAGGAATAAAGTAGGACCCAAAATACTACCTTGTGGTATTCCGTAATTACTATTTCGAAGCTCAGAGCTGACGTACTGACCAATTTTGACACATTGTTCGCGGTCAGTAAGATAATCCGAAAGTAGTGAGAGCGTTGTTCCTCTTATTCCGAGTGTTTCAAGCTTGCGCAATAGTATAGGACAAGAAATTGTGTCAAAGGCCTTGGCGAGGTCTAGGAAAATCCCAATGGTGTGCATGCCCTTATCCAAATTAGTCGTTATATAATCTGTCATTTGATGTACTGCTTGGTTAGTTGATTTTTTAGGCCTAAAGCCAAATTGGCTATCTGAAAGTAAATTGTTATCTTCTAGGTATTTAATTAATCTAATATTAATGATTTTCTCTAGGATCTTGGAGAGCCCTGTTAAAACTGAAATGGGTCTGTAGTTGTTAACACATTTTTTGTCACCAGATTTATATACAGGAGTAACCACTGCCTTTTTAAGAGCCTCGGGGAATATACCATTAGTTAAACATAACTGTAAAATATGAGTTAGCGGCGGAGCAAGTAGGTATTTGAAATGTTTAAGTATTTTGTTTGAAATATCATCCCACCCAACAGCACAAACGTCCTTTAATCCAGAAATAATTGTTAGTACCTCATCGACATCCGTATCTAGTAAGACAAACGATTTGAGATTGGGGAATGTATTAGGTTGGATTTGAGGGAAAAAACTTCTAGATTTTAAGGTCTTTTCTGCCAAGGTTTTGCTAGAAAAATAGATTTAATTTTATTTGCTGATTCGATTGGGTTGTTCTCTATTGTCAATAAGTCAAGTGGAGGTTCAGGGTTTTTTGTTCTAAATGTATTTGATTTTATAACTTTCCAAATAAGTTTACTACTTTTGCCTGCTTTCTGCAGTTCATTTCTATCGTATTCATTTTTTATTTTTTTCAGAAGGGTGTTGCAGAAGTTTCTATATCTTTTATACGTAATGGAAAGTATTTCATTTCCAGGCTCAAGTTTGGATTTTATGTGAAGTTTGTCTCTATGCCTAATACATCGAACAAGTCCGGGTGTAATCCAAGGTTTAATGCACTTATACTTCCTTGGCGTTATTTTAGCAACTGTATGTTTTATTATTGCACAGTGAAGTGAATTTATAAAATAATTAATAGAAGTATTTGCATCGGTAGAATTTACACAGGGTCAAAATTAATATTACGTATGTCTTTTTCGAGGTGTGTCATGTTGACTTTAGTATAGCTTCGTAAACATTTTTTTCTGGGTAAAGAAACTTGTAATGCTAGTAAAACTGCTTGGAGATCAGTAACAAATGTTTTGGTTGGGTTATTTGTTTTTATAATGAAATGGTCTAAGCATGAACCGCTTTGATGTGTGGGGTGGTAATGAGCTGGCAAGAGTCCGTGGAATGTGCATATATTAAGATAGTTATGTGCAAGTATATCCATTTTCCCGGAAGCAATTTTGATATTGATATCACCCATTAATATTATGTTTTTAAAATTTGTAAGGCTTTGTAACTGTACGTTTAGTGAATCTAAGAAATTAGCGACATTTTGAGAGGGAGGTCTGTATATAGCCATAACTACCGTATCTGAATTTTAATGAGTAAGCAATTACTATTTTGTAGCAATGGTTCTTCTACAGCTGCACTTAAATTATTGTTAACAAAAACAACTAGACCATCATTCTGGTTGATGTTTCTGTAGGTTCTATGCGAAATATATCCGTCTAATGATGGTATAACAGCTGTTTGGTTTGACAACCAACATTCTGTTAGGACAATAATGTCGCAATTTATACCCAGGTTCTGTAGCAATATTTCAAAACCATTTATATTTCGATTTATGCTACGAATATTTTGTGTCAGTAGGGTCAGCGGTTTCTCTTCCAAGGAAAAGAAATGTTTACACTCATCAACATTACAAATTATAGCATCAGACACAGAAAATTGATCTAGGTCACTAAGTAATTGATCAGTCATGCTAAATAAACAACTAACAAAAATAAATAAACAAAAACTACAATTAGTGTGCTTAAAAGATAGGTTAATAGGTAGCGCTCTTAGGCGCCTTCATAATCTATGGAATGAATATAGTTGTCCTCGGCATATTTTCGTGCTGGACAATTTACATCACCAGTTTTATGGTCAGTTTTCCTCTTAAAACGTTTGCATATCGCACAGTTGGGTGGAGTTGATTTGGTGCTGCATTCCTTGAAAGTGTGGCCAGTCTCTCCGCAGTGATTGCACGTCGGACTGGTTTCACGGCAGAACTTGGCCGCGTGACCGAACTGCTGGCAGTTGAAACACCGTGGTACGATCGTGAAATCGTTTAATGGGCATGACGTCCAATTTATAAATATTCGTCCTTGATTCACTAGAATCTTCCTGATGCTAGCCGGGACTTCTAGTATGTAATTGGAAGTAGGAAGGTCTTTTTAACCAGATTTATGGCTCAACTTAATTTGTTCTTCAAACGACTCACGAGTAGTATTAGTCAACTTATCTGAGAGGTTTTGCTCGTAAATGCAGTCAAAAACCTCCTTACCAGTCAGAGCTACTGGGACACCAATAACAGTGATTCTTGGGCGCCGTTTGGATGGTTCTTCAACCTTAAGGCCCGAAGAAACTAGTTTTTCTAAGCTTCTGAGCTTTTGAATGTCCTCTTTGGAGTCGGTACTAATAAGAACACCTCCATTTTTGACTTTCTTTAGGCCACGAACATGTAGTTTAAGTGCCTCGGGCGAAATAATTTTTTGAACGAGAGACTTGGTATCATCACTAGATTTGGTCTTGTCACTGGGATATATGGCCACTGAGCTTAAATTTGCTGGGCGCACAAAGTTGTCCGAGCCTTTTTTGACCATATTAGCGTACGAAAAGGGTTCTGGAGGTTTTGAAATGCCTTCAACTACCTCTTTGAACTGTAGGAGAGAGTTCGCGATGTTCTGTTGTTGCTGTAAGTGCTGAATGGTATTATGGGCTTGAATGGTTTTTTGCTTTAAGGCTTGATATAAAACAGCTATCTGTGACGCGCCATTTGAGGCCTTACGGCAAAGATTGGTGACACGAACCTTTTGTTCCGCGATCATTTTTCCCTCAGCTACTAAACTGCATACTTCAGTTAGGATGTTATCTATTGCCCCCATCCATTTCTGAATCTCCGGCGTAGAAATAACTACAGTCGGTAGCTCGTTCTACAAGGGATGTGGTGGATTTGGGTCTATAGGCTGGAAATCTTGAGTTGGTGTCGGCGGAGGATTTCGTCGTAATAGTTGGCTACGGCCAAACGGGCTAGATCCTGCATTAGACATATCTAACACAGTAACACTGTTTCTCTTAAAAACTACTTTAGTTCATTCTTGCACAAAGTCTGTAACCTAGTAATAATCACTCGCGACACACTTATATCACTGACGACGCAAATAATTCGAAAAATATTATTTGTAATTAATTAATAGTGTCATGTCAAGCTAAGCAAGATACGTCCGCGCAGTCAAGCTATCGATCGCGATTCCATATATTGTTACATATAATAACAATATATTGTCCGAACTTAACTAAAACTATTCACAAACTAAAATTTGGCGTCAAAAAAATCCTCCGCATCGCTGTCGTCTGGTATGTACCTACCCTTTTTTTTTTTGTTTTTTTGGGTGGGAAATCATCAAATAACTTCTCCCGCTCTGGGTGGAGCGGGAGGGCGTGTCAGACTTTTACTGACTAAAACCCACCCGTGTTCCTTCCGTTGCCTGTGTGCCAGGGCCACGATATCCCTTTCGGACAAACTCGCAACCCCAGCAGGCATTGGTCCTAACGGACCCCATCAGTTTGTGCTGACATCTCTTTGAGGCGCGCGTGGAACACATGGCCTGAACCAGGCCCGGACGCGAGAGATCGCCGCCACCGATCGCCTCCGTGAGGACACGGCGGTGCTCCGCCCAAGCTGGGCAGACCTCCACCGTATGCTCCACCGTGTCCTCCGGGCGATCCACACAGTGGTGACACCCGGGCGTTTCCTCCCGCTTAATCCTAAACAGGAACCTCCCGAAACATCCATGTCCGGTGAGGACCTGCGTCAGGCGGAAGGTGAGGACGCCGTGGCGCCTCTCCGGCCACTCCTCAAAGAGGGGACTTATCGCCACAATTGTGGCGTGCCCAGGTATGTACCTACCCAAGAGACTATATCATAGCGGCATTGCTACGTTGCATGGTAATACCTCTAACCAAGGTAAATACCAGAGGGTCACGGGAAGTGTCAACCAGCCGTTTACAGATTTCATTATTCATATCATTAACATAAAACAGTAGTATAGTGATTATAAATATTATTAAAGCGTAAATTAAATAAATAATAAGATAATCTTGCGTGTCTGAAATTAGACCACAATCATCCAACTTAGTATTCCACGATGAAACCACGACTTTCTCATAGCCTTCATTCATGGCAAACCTGTTCTCGTAGGTAGGTACTTAGGGTATTTCCGCAGGGTCCCATGCAGAACTACAGACTAACTAATGCATTAAAACGTAATTTATTGGTTTCACGAGTATAATCGCGGATTAGTTACTCAATTAAGTTTGAAATCTATTAAACTGATGAAACGTTAGTCAAAATAGTTTATGCATTCCTCGAAGACCAATAAACTTCGAGCCGCGCATAGCATGTTCTTAGAACATAAATACATAATTATTATAGAGAATCCAATGTCAACGGTGCTGCCGAATGAAATTTTTATAACGGTTCGTCACAGAACCGTGCTTGCATTCTATACGTGATTATTGTAATAATTGGAACAGCGGGAATGCTCCTGATTATTCGCTTTCAGAATACGAATTAATGAAAACGATAATTATAAATTTACGATTCCCGCGGTAATTTTTTAATTAAAATTCATTCGTTTTCATTTAAAGTTGTAAGTACCTAGGTGACATAATTGGCAGCAAAAGTACGTACTTATCTATTAAATTGTCTACCTATACTATAATATGCCAAATAAAAAATAAAAAAAACAATAAATTAAGCAGCAGTGTATACTACCGTACCTACGTAGTGGGAGACTGAAGCGTCAAAGTTTTAATTCAGCAGAAAATCTACCTGTTTTAATCGCTCTATGGTACTGACCTATGACCTATCTAGTACATTTCTTGTCTAGATTGCAAATATTTCGGTGAGAAATTGACTTGTAATACACTTGACTTTCTCCCGTACAAATAAAATGAGAATTCGTAATGTTGATAGAAATCGATTTTTCATTCAAAAGCAGATAGAGTATTTTCATAGGCCGAGACAGGCTTTTATACAAAAAAGGTTATACCCAGATGCGGACCGCTGAAAACTATCCGAACAAGAAAAGAAAGTTAATAAGTTCTAACAACGTAATAACCGCACAGGGCAGAAAATTTTCTAAGATATTTTGGTAGATTTTGTCACATCATTAGCTCCCGGGCATGGCGGCCCGTTTTCCGTTCAATCGATCTAGGAACCTGAGTGCGACACTGCGGAACGATATTATCCATTATGAACAAAAGTCATAACCGCTATGTTAAAGTACAGTTTAAATGTATGAACTACACAATTCTCAAGAAAGTGCAATTTTGTTCGGATAGGTTTCAGAAGTGGTGCCGGTCTGGAAGCGGCCCCCAGAGACGCGTGCCAGCCACCCAACCTCGTAGAAGACGATCCTGGACTCTTTACTTTTCAAGATAAAACTTTTAACTACCTTCACTTCGCCAAGATCGAGATTTAATTTTAAAATATGAGTTTGTTATTCTTATTTACTGTTTTCTTTTACAAGTAAAAACATTCTCTTATTTTTTTGTAATATTCTGTTCGCAAGGGTAAACATTATAAAGTATAATTAGTTTAAAAATCCAACATAATTTTTCATATACCAAATCTGTAATAGGTTGGGCCCACACAAAATTATACATATAAATAAGTACAGTCTTTTAATTGGAATACCAGACTAAACGAACTCATGTTGTATATAAAGTTAATTAAATCATCCAAGATAAATAGATTTCATGTAATTTACCTAGAAACCTATCACTGAACATACATACATACCTACATAAACTCACGCCTTCTTCCCATGGGTGTAGGCAGAAACTATAGAACGTCACCTGCTACGCTCCTTACATACTCCTTTTGCTTCGTTTACGTTCATCCATCTGGGTGCCGATTGCGCTAATTTTGAACGTTAAATACCAAAACTAAACCACAACCATAAACGTTACGTCAGACACAGTTCGTATCGCGCTAATCATTTCAACGGAAACGATTTAGCTTTACTTTGGACGTTACGTTGGAGGAATGATCGATCGAACTTTCAGTATTGGGTAACATCAACGATTTTGTCGCTCAAAAAAATTGCGCGATACCGTTTCTTACATCAGCTAAACCAAAACTAAACCAAAACCAAAAAAGTTCCGTTCGAACGGTAATTATGTTGAGAAATAGCGCGATCGGCCCCCAGGTCATACACGCACGCCGCGCCGGTTGCTAGTACACGCACCTGACCTGAACAAGTTGAAGCAAATTACCTATGTCCCCCTACAAGCACTGATTTTATACTCCATGTCCAAGGGAACGCGAGTGAATTCGTATCGTCAAAACAATGGGCATCATTATTAAATTCAATATAATATTCGAATTAAATTTGTCTTTTCAAATAACTAGAGAAAGATCCAAACTTTATAAAGACAAAACAAATTTCACAAAGACAAACACCAACAGCGTTTCTTCATAAAGTTAATGAAAATACAAGGGATTGTAATGAAACTCGCTAGGTGCCTATCATTCGTTGGAGTTACAAGCACGAATTCTAATTTAATGGTTTTCAAGTCGAGAGTTATCGTAATTTGTTCCAAGTTCGGAAACAATTTGGGACATTTATTCGTCTATGACGTAACTTATACCAACATATCACAGTAACGAGATAACCTGTAGCGTTGAATTGCTTCAGATATAATAGGGTGGAAAGCTGGCAATATTGGCTCTCTTGGTTCGCTCAGGGAGAAACACGTTGAACAAATCAAGTCGGCGGTGTAGCGGCCACTCAGCTGTCACCGCAAATTGGATTGACTTCGCAAGATAGAAATATACGCCCGAAGCTCTCAGCCCACGCCGCTCCCCACGGTGCATTTGGAGCGGCGACAACAACACAGAATACGTGTTATCCACTATTACCAAGATGACTCATTAACGTTACTTTGTTGCTTACACGTTCTAATAACAAATAAACATCCGCTTTGTCTAGGCGTGTATGTGGACGGTATCGCAACGAATCAGGTGCTTCCATGCAAAAATAAAATACACCAACGCTCAGATATTTTATGATAGGTATAAAACTAGGCATTCCTTTTTGTATTACCCGCCATGTTCGTGGAACACAAAAATACTACCTAATGAGAAAGTTGCTTTACTAGGCACTGTAATACCAACTGAATATAAAATTCAAATAAAATATTTTATTACAGCAGTGCTGCACCGAATGTACGTGTTAGATAGTTTTGCGTTGTTCTATGTTGGGTCTTATTTATGCCCAGAAAGCGGGAGTTCAAACAAATTGTTGTGCAGATCCCTCCGGCTAAACCTCGGTAAATTGTCGACATAAAACGTTATGAGAAAACGCCTTAAACCGCAAAGGCTGCCTCCAATCTCTTGTTGCCGTATTTTGCATCTGGAGTGTACTTCTAAACTGAGTTTGGGGTCCCAAGACACGGTATTGTCTGCACTGAATGACCATTCAACTTACTGTGAATATTTTCTAAACTCGGCGCGGTAACTTACTGTGAACACATAAAATACACATGCAACGAGGTTGTCAAGGGCGAGCTTGCTTGCTTCATTCTGTTACGCAAATGTTGTTTACTAACAAGTTGATTTTAATTCACTTGATGCTGTTTTGTGTAATGAGTCATTAGTCTAAAGTAGACGATGCAGTACGCTTTGTCATACGTAATGTGATCTTTATAATTTCGGAAAGGATATTTAAATTTGGTAGGATTCCAAGTGCACTCCTTGCCAACGGTCTCTAGGGTGGATTTATGATCTCGGCCTGTCAGTGAACTAAACGCTGAGGATATATTGGGAGATGACGGTGACTTGTGAATGTAGGTACTATAATCGAGTGTGGATTAAATTTTAGAAGTATTTCAATGTCATCTGCTTCGATGAACAATTGAACACGCGTGTATTCGTCAAACATATTTGTTTGGAGATAGATTTTAAACATGACATGAATTGAAGTGTATTTTATTTGACTATACCTAATATTTATTCAATAGCTTAATAATATTTAGATATTCTAATTGCAGAATTAGAAAAAAAAAATAAAAAAAATAGGAAAAAGGAAATAGGTACCACCTACATTTTGCTTAAACTTAAGCAGAATTCTAAATGAATTTAGCTTAAATAGTTCGAATATTGACTGCCTTGTTGGTCTAGTAGTCGCAAGCGTTACTGCTGAGCATGAGGTCCTGAGTTCGATTCCCAGGTCGGGAAAAGTGTTATTGGGATTTTCCATTATGAATTTCTCAGTAGCAGCCCGGAGTCTGGATTTGTGCCCAGTTGATGGCAATAGGCTCGCCCCCTATTATAAACACAACTGACAACTGACTTAAACATAACTGGCGAAATATGGGTGTACTATAGGTTCACCTCTGCCTAATCCTTCGGGGATCACAGGCGTGATATTATTTTATGTTAGTTCGAATATAAAACTAGGCAGACCACTACAAAGATAACCGTATCGCCTATTTCATTTGGTCGAGTACCCCTTAATATAAGGCTCAAGCCAAATGAACGTTACTTAAGGTGCTGACAAGAGGCAAATGATGAAAGTAGACTTGACTTAAAAAAAAAAAAGCCAAATCTATATAGTTTGTGGTAGCGGAAAAATATATGTTATTCTTGATCATATTTCTCAGAACTTGGTTGTTACCAAAACACGTTTAGAAAAAAAATCTCGATACAAATTAACTGTAAACTAACCCTTTACTTTGAGTTTCAAACCAAAATATTTGTATTAAATATCAACGTACGGTTGGTATTTAATTAATAACAAGAACGTCTTATTTGTATGCAGAACTTGGTTGTTTTTTATTTTTGATTACTCAACTAATTTTTGGGTAAATAGATAATTGCTTAATTCATATTTTGCAATAAATTACAAGCATTGTGTCATCGCGCTTCTCTTTCTTTTGTATGCAATCTGACAGTGACCGCGGCTTAGCTGTTGTGAACGTCTTAAGTAAAGTTCGCCATTGTATACGTGAACCCACAAAAACCAGATAATGGTCAGCGCAAGTTTGGCGCAAACATTAAATGTACCGCCCTTATCGCCGTGCAAGCGAACAATTTGCATTGTATTATACGCTGAATTACGTTACGCTGCCTCTACGTAATGGTGCGCAATGGTGCACGATGGTGCACAGTGGTGCTTGAATTACGTCCATCGTACTACTCAAACAAGAGTCCCATTAACGTAGTTCATTGATAGACATTATAGAGCCTGCGTCATTGTGTACAGCCAGCTATACACGTCACACAACTGGCACTCGCCTGTGTCCGGACACCTGACATGCGAAATGGAAAGCAATCATGATCGCCCATTTGTTTTTCTTCAATCCCAGATTAACATCTAAATAAAAGAATAACAAATCAGTATAATAAACGACGCTAATAAATCGAAATAAAAAGTGGTTGACTTCGTATATTGGCAATTCCAAAATACAATTAAACAGCAGCGCCATCTGTCGGGATCGGGATCACTAAGGCGGGAGATTAATGATTAATCCGGGCAGCGTAATACTGTTACAGGGTATTATTTATGACTACAAGGGCAATGATGCGAAGCAAAGTATCCATTTTCGACAAAGATTTATGTTGCAATCCCAGAAGGTGTGAGTAAAACACGGCACTATAGACAAAACATCGGGATTTGTGGACGCGCCGCCAGTCTGAATATTCATCACTATCAATCAAGTGCGTAAATAACATAGCGATGAGACAGAGGTCTCGTTATCGCTAAGGAGTTACGGTCTGCCCTAGAATAATAAAACTATATCTTATTCATTCATTAACTACTCTAGTTTATGGTCGACACTAAATTTTCTGAAGGTATCGAAAACAAACAGTCCTTATCCAGATAAATGTAATTAGATTTCAATTTTATTATTATTGCGTCTTAAAAAATAGGGATCCAAATTATTTTTTGTTTATCCATCCATCTGACGAAGATAGGTATTCATCAGCAATCGCATTTTCCACACGCAATCCAAATAAAGTGGAGAATGATGTTTTTAATTTGGTTGTTATGTTTGATACTTTGAAAAATCTAATAGCTGTTAGATTTTTAACTTCGACTTTTAAAACTTTTGCGTCTTTTACACATCTCATCACTATAGTTGTTCTAACGTGAACTAAATGAGCCCACGAACATAAACAGGGCAAGTGTTACCAATTACAGTCGCTACGCGATACATTACAGCGATAAGCCTGTTTATTATGACGTTCTATGCAAAGCCTTACGATATCATCATAAACATGCAACTATGAACACATAAATAGTTATAAGTTAAACAGTTTTGTGTCTGACTGACTGACAAACAAGTCACAAGAAAATGGGAAAAATTAATCAAAATATAATTCTATTGGAGTAGACCCACTGGGGATTACCTACTACTTAACTGGGTTATGGAGATCAGATAGGCAGTTGCTCCATGGAGAATACTGTTCAGCTGCATCAGGATGCACCCTTGGAGTAGAGTTACCTTCTCAAATAGTACATTACTGCAGCGACCTGCAAAAGGGGCATTTGGGACTCACTTATGAGTGCCTCGGCTTCGCCTCGGCCCACATTTTCACGTTCGTCCGTCAATGCCTGCAGGTTGCGGCCAAGGCTTGTATAGTGCTTTTCTCAAATAATGCGCGGAAATTCAAACTAAGTAAATTATTTATAAATTCCAAATTCAATGACGAACGACGATAATTTTTCACGCGCCAATATGTTCATTTGTTTCTTTTTTACTTTAAACAGCTCTATTTGCAAGCCAGTTCGAAATTTAAATAAAATCTTTGATAAGCTACCATCTTGGTTGCCATGTGCCGACGTAAAAAGTTATTTCCATTAATTTTTATTAAATTTCACGACCGATATGAGTTTTCATAGTAATTTATTCGGCCACTAAACACGACAGATATGGACTTTCATACTAACATTGCCGGCCGCCTGCTCGTATGTATTTGACCAGTACAGCGTTTTCAATTTATCTCGAAGAAGGTTGTCAAAATAATGCTCGAATTTCCAAGCATGTTTGAGAAAAAAATATAAAAGACTAGCGATCCGCCCCTGCATGGCACGAATCTTACAACTCGACATAATCGAGATTTCATATTATACATACATAACATCACGCCTGTAATCCCCGAAGGATTAGGCATAGGTGTACCATGGTACACCCACATTTCGCCACTTATGTTTAACTCCCATGTAATAGGGGTGAGCCTATTGCCATCAACCATGCACATATCCAGACTCCGGGCTGCTACTGAGAAATTCCAGATGGAAAAACTGACTAACACTTTGCCCGACTTGGGAACCGAACCCAAGACCTCATCTCATGCTCAGCAGTAACGCGAGCGACCTCAAGACCAACGAGGCAGTGTCGGAATTCATATTATATGTTGGTTTAATATTATTGTATGTAACATGAACCTTCAGTAATAAATTCTCTAAATGATGGGGTGACCCGCATCAAAATCTATCGCGTAGTTTAGAAAAACAATGCGGTCACAAGGGTCACACAGCCAGACACGAAAAGCGACTTTTGTTTATAATAATTATGTACAGATACATTCAATAATGTAAAATCTATTTAAAAGTAGCTGACCCGACAGACGCTGTCCTGTCCAAATTACAATAATTCGTACAAAAAAAAATAGAATAATAAACTTTAAAAAAAAGAAAAAAAAATGCACCAATTTTCCTGGCAACTTCCCCAATTATTATTTTCGTAAGAACCTAATTCGGACTATTACCTACGAACATTTTAAAACAAGTCGGTTAAAAAATAGCCAAATAGGTCCAGCCGTTCCCGAGTTATGCGCTTACCAACGAACAGCATTTCATTTTTATTATAGGTATAGATTATGTAGATAGATCTTCGATTAATAATATTGATCAAAGAGATAGATAGATAGATTACAATCAAAAACGTTCGGTGTACATGAATGCAAGCTTCACAGTAATGTGTTCGTGTATTACGAAAACGAAGTGAAACAAATTCATACTTCGCGATCGCGCCCCATTAACCAATAATTTTTCATATTTCGTATCGCCGCGAGCTCTTGTGTAATTGACGCAGCATTAATTCGAATTGTGCATGCACTGTTTAATTTTATAAATGCTTTATTTTCAAAAAATTAAAAACAATAATGGAATAATATGCTGATAATCCTTGTGTATAAAATTAATAGGACTTCTTATATTATGAAGTAACTTCCGTGAGATGTCTTTAGGTTTAACTGATCTGCTAAGTATCAATCAAAGCCCTGTTAAATATAGGTACCAGGGGGATCCGTTTGGGTCCGAAGTTATTCGGGCAAGGTTAAAACAAACGCGGAAAGAAAACCCCCTGAACAGTTTCAACATTATATTAAATGCAAAGCAAATATATTTTAAGATGTGGTTTATTATTCAGTAAAGTATTTACGAATTCAAAAACAGTGGTTTAAAATACATATTATTGCATATACTGTAATGTGTTTGTCGAGGTAAATAGCAACACCGGCCTGTTCACATACATATTATGCGAATTTAATGACAGACATAATGGTTTTAAATAACGTTTGCGAATATTATTCCTATGAGCCACTATATTTGTACAACTAAAACTGTTTGCTATCTCTGCGTGCTTAGCAATAGTTATTATCTGAAATCTACTTCGATAAGATTTGTCTATTCTAAGAGCATGAACGACATTATAATTTTCATGCATTTCATTTTTTTTGATAGTTAACCAAACGGAAGCATTCCTATACAACCTACCAACCCTGAATTCTCATTTAAAACTAATTTACTTAACACAGTAATTTGGTGCTGTGTATTTAAACACAGACAATTCATTATAAAACATCTGATATCAATAAGTTGAGGAAGAAGGACACCCAGTTGATTAAACCAAAAGTGGGTAGTACGAGCGGTTTTTCTTAGAACTTGCTTCAGAATTCAATGATAGAACTCGAAGGCTTACTTTTACTTCACCCAAATTGTTTTAATCACGCCAAACTAGACTACTAGTTTTGGCATCTCATCCATTTTCAAAGTAGTTGTTTCTGAACATTTCGGGATAAAACCACAAGGCTGTTTATCTTTATAACGAGTGTTCGGTTTCAATACAGGTGCGTAGCTCATATATTTTTCGTATACTCGAAATAGACCCTAAGTTTCACGTAGACAGGGTCTAAAATAAATTAATAGTGATCGATGAGACGTATACTATAAAATACGAGCACGTAGAGTAACGTTCACACTTCATAAATTGTGTATTCATGGCTATCTTTCAAAGTCGTTTATCTGAAGTTATTTGTCTACTATTTTAGATCGTTTTTCTATTTATTTATAAGTATGGGTAACACATCTCTTGATCCTTCCTATGGTAATTTTAACCGTTCCAAAGAGGATATTATTATGTTACTCCAAATTCAATATTCAGTTTTAACACCACTAGAGCGTAAAAAGGATGTTGTGTTGACTTTTACCTAAATAATTCCGTTGTATCACCTCAGAAGTTGATTTAGTATAATTAGTATTCGTACCAAGGATGTATTTATTATTAATCGGATTACGCAATCCAAAGGATGGTGTGACGTAACGTTCAATCATATTGATCGCGACGGCGCCACCAAACAGTTTAAATTATTATAGTGTTTTTATATTAATTTAAATTCATACATAGGATACTTATTAATAAACTAGTTAGCATCAAAATTGTGCTCAAACAGTGATTCTACGTAAAATTGTAAGCCGCTGTCTTTTTCTTTTAAGACATGTTCTAAGTTATGCCACTGTACCTCTTTTTGTTTCGATTCTATCGCTTTTTGTCTTTTTAGGTATTGTTTCTGTAGGTCCGCAGCATATTATGAAGGTTGGTATTTAATTATAGTTTTTTTGTACATCCAGGTACCCCAAATCGAGACCTAGTACTGCACCTAACTTTCAGATATCCTCCAGAAAAGCCTATTTAATCGAGTTTATGAGTTGTAAAACTTTAGTTCATTATTCTTGTAAATATGGTTTTGCCAATTGGCATTCAAATGCACGTCACGTGCTGAAAAATCTAGATGTAGTTAATGATTTAAATACTAGCTTTCTTTGAGACAATAGACCAGCCTGGGGTTGTTATGTGTAACTTGGGAATCGGTTCAGTACTTTTCGAGTATTTTAACATGTAAAACAGTTTTTGATAAAAAGTACTTTTTTTTTAACACAAAAATATAACTTCAGCGGGAATAGAAACATTTAGTATAGGTAATAGCCTCAGTAGATAGGTAATTTTATAAGGAATCTTGTGGTATGTGACATGCCTTGTATACCTGCATACTTAACGGTGTTTAGACGTAAGATGCAATGTAAACATAGTGGATTTATTATATCAAATAAAACGTTAAAACATGGAGTGACGCGCGGTTCTCTGTAAGGTAAAGGTGGTCTGTACTTAAGCGTGAATGCAAATTCAATGAATTCGTAGTCATCAGCAAGGAACTTTACAGCTTCTTCAATTAGTACTCCTGAAGAGTCCGGCAAGTGCTTCACAAACACTTATGAATTATTATTTCGGTATTTCTACGTCAAGAAACTCCATTCCTTCAAGACTTCAGGAAATAGCCACCAGCTGAATTCACGAAAAATCCCGGAACCTATCGGTGTAGGACGTCCGCGCCACCTAGACCGGGAGAGACCTACCCTCCTAACGGGACAAATCTGGATAGACATACACCCTTGAACTTCGCGTCCAGCGATCACGTCCGTCCGGCACACATATTAAAGCTCAGTAATTTTTCCAACTCGACGCTTGTAGTGGAATTCTATTCAAATGCTCACAGAATCCTAAGTAAGACTTAAAAGTTTTTGAATTAAAAGTCAACCGTTTTTCATAACAACAAAGACGGTTTAGTAAAACACAAAAATTTTGCTCGCTTGAATTCAAGTGAGGCGCCATCAATTAATAATTTTGAGCTTTTTGACTGCCTTCTGACACGTAACAGATACGGCAGCCGATTGTCTTTTGTATTAGAACAGGGGTCGTGCGGGAAAACTGCTGAAATTCTACCGAGGATTTTTTTTTTTTTAATAATTATTGTGTAGATTCACTACTGTTTGACTATATGTCAAATTCACTACTGTTTATTTCTACAACGTGGTTCCCTATAATACTCCACCGTTCAAGATGTATCGGTCCAGTATTCCAAATACAAAGTTATTACCATCTTTTGTTTAAAATCGAGAACGCTAGCGCAAATACGAAACAGTTGTAGATATAGTTAATGACCTTTTATGGAACGAACAGAAGCTTATACAGTTTATCTCGGGAAATAACGTCATATGTAATGTGAAATATTGCTTTGCTTATCTGCAGCGGATGGAAATTGCAGCGCGGTGTTGAGGTAACGGGGGCAGGGTGCACGAGGGGCGGTGCGCCGCGAATCTTAATTTCCTACAAATAAAATGCAAATATGCATGTGTACAGGATATACGTAGATCCCGTTATAGGGTATACTGATGAAAGATTATGCCAAATTGAAACACTATCTCAGTATATTGGTGAGGTAGGTTTTTAGAATTCGTTGATCTAGTGAAAGGGTGCAGTTTCTAAGGAAGATGCACCTACAAACACAGTAAAATCGTATATGAAAAGTTGTATTATTCTGTTTAATAAACAAACTAACAAAAACTGTGTTAAAATAGAAAAGTGTCCCACATATTTTTGTTATCTTCAAAAAATCTCTACACCTCTGTCTCTAATCGGTATCGGTATCGGCCCAGCTAAAGCACTAGGAAGTGGTGAAGGGTGGGCGTTTTTGGGGACTGTCTTATGTAATTTTTGACGTTCGAAAAGTGCTGATTCTCAGCCTAGTTTGAATAAACGACTTTTGATTTTGATTTTGAATAACTCGTGTCCTCTCACTAATGAGAGGACACGAGTTATTCAAAATCAAAATAAAAGCATTATGTCACCTCACATAATTACGCATAATGAGACGCGTTTAACAATAATAAGCATCTCACAATCTACATACATCTTCAGAAGCACCTAAGACACTCACAATTTGTATGTAAGAACCTACCTACTTAACTAATTACCCATACTTAAAACATGGACACTGGGGAGCAATTTAATTTCTGAGTCCGCAGCTAAATGTACTCCATGTTGATTGGATGCTGGCGCTTCGATAGGTACCTACAGTTTTTCTGCTCCCACTGGTAATTCATTGCCTGCACGACACCAAACTTACTGGATGGGCTCAAAAACGTAATTAGTTTCTCTAAAGTGTTATTGGAGTAGCATTTATTAAATTGGATGCTCTGCTGTTTAGCACTGAATTCTACTCCTTTTAAAGAATTGGATTACTTCATCCATTATACTCGTAAATAATTATATTTGTGTTTCGTTAAAAGCTATGCAGATTAACTTCTGATTTAATTCACAACAGAGTATCGTGCATCTTTTGTGATTTGGTGACAAGGATTTAGGGCATGTTTGATTGTCACGCGCAAAGGCCAAATCTGATCTAACTGCCAGTCACTCTGATGGACATCCTGATAGTCCATATACATAAACGTTCATTGAAGTATTTTTAGTATTTTTGCTATCAGAAAAAGAGTTAAACGTCACGATGCCGGATTCATCACAAGTCCAGACAAACAGTTCCTCTAGAAACTTTTTTTTCAGACTAATTGCTACATAAAGTTTATAAAAAAGAGCTATTTTGTTTCGCTGCTCGTTGAAATAACCCAGGATGAAAGAATATCCATATTCATATAAGCTACTAGAATGAGGCATCCTCACCGAAATATGTAACCGCTCAGTATTCTTGGAACGACGCAGACAGACTATCTTCCCGAGGACTTCATGACATAAACGGATACTTCAACAACAAAATGAGATGAAGTAGTGCAGCTTTATACCTGTACATAAAATAGAAGGACACATAGGAAAACTGTCTGGTCAACATTTACCTATAGGTAGCTGTTCGGTAAAACAGAGCTATGAATGATAACGTCGGTAGTAACGTGACGTAAGAGGTACATGTGACCAAAAAGCAGTCAACAAGTCAAGTGTATCTTCAAGCAAAGCATTCTCTCGATCACGTCCGAAATTGGATGACAATCAAAAAGCTACGCACTTAACCCGACTCCGGGGCGAATAGACCAAATCAATAGAACACACGTGTCACCGAACTTGGCACGTAAATTAGAGACCGAGTGATTTGGTTGAAACGAACCAACATTGCCACTTACACTCACCAGTTAATGTCCTCCGCACTTTGCGATGAGAAACGAGCACACTAATGGTTTGTTGTTAGAGTCTTCGAGCTACAGTACTGTTTACATTCGTAACAAAGTTGAAAACGTGAAATTAATATGATATCTTACGTTGTGGAGCGAGCACTCGCCAACTTCTCGACACATTCCCTCTGTTTCACATCAGCGAAGTTGAGTTTCGTTTACAAACTCCACTTATACGTATAGAATTTTAAAGTTCTCGCGGACTGGCAACGTATGGCGAGGTGTAATAAGAACGAATGGTGGCCACGTAAAAGGATTCTTAAGGTGAGTAGATACTTGAGTAAAGAATAGCGTCACCTGTTGTGTTGAGAGTTACAATAACGCTCTCCAACAACTTACAACTTCTATGTTTATTGTCTTTATAGAATAGAATAGAATACTCTTTATTATGTACACCATAAAAGTTACAGATATAAATGTTGTAGTTTTATATAGGGTGACCGGCGGTCTTATCGCTAAAATCGATTTTTTACAGACAACTTTTGGATGGATTAAAGGGAGAAGGACAGACAATACTGCAGGTAGTCAATGGTGTACCATTTACATATACAATAAATACATACATACATAAAGCATACACTTATCTATATAAATATATAACACGAAACAATGAGCAAGGAACTGTATACTGTAATGATGATGTTTAAGGAGAGAGGAAGTGTTTTTTTACCAGAATAATAAAGTCAGTCAGTATAAGTCTTTATTGTGGAGCGCAAATGTATAAATACTGTATTTTTGCTTTTTGGTTATTTTTATCTGCTTATTTAAAAATAAAATAAACGTACTTACGAGGTAATTTGCAAGTTACATAGCTATTAAGTTAATGTTCGTCATATCGTTGACTTGTTATCTTGGTGCTCATAAAGAATTGCTAGCGCTTACCCCTCTCCTTATGCGCCACAACACAATTCATAATACACACGAAATTCCCTCCTGTATTCTTGTCTTACGTCAAATATGAAATTCCCTCTCCTCTCATATTAATATTCAAACAATTTTTTCTCGTTCGATGATAAAATTCCTTCTCTGAAAGTCATTTGAGGTGATTGCACAAAGCCTTGAATTGTAAGGAAGCCCTTTGAATCGGATCTACACCACTTTTAAGTCTAATAAAGAACTAGGAACTATTCGCTTAATTAAAAATGCCTGTCCGTTTTTAAGGTTCCGTAGTCAACGAGGATCCCTTTTGAGTTTCGCCATGTCCGTCTGTCTGCTGTCCGCGGCTTAGCTCAGAGACTCTTAGTACTAGAGTTCTGTAATTTGGCATGGGTATACATATTAATCACGCCGACGAAGTACTTAGTAAAATTTAAACAATTTTGTTTTTTTTAGTGTACCCTTAACGTGGGGATGTTTTTTTTCTCGTCTATCCCGTTGTGTGGGGTGTCGTTGGAAAGCTCGTTCAAAAATATTGCGAGTGCGTGAAAACCATTTGTCGATTCAGGAATCCGTTTGCGAAATATTAATCTTTAAATTGCAAATATTTGTTAGAGTCAAGTGTCTCCCGTACCATTTAAATGGTTGTTTTTAGATATGTGGAAAAAGTCACGACAATAGCATATATAACTAAGTTAAAAGGAAAACTATCACAGCTAAGTAGGCTTTACAAGTTAACGAGTAATAGTCGACCAACTTACATTTCCAGTTGTAATGTATGGGAGAACATGTTTATCAACCACAATGTTAAGTTTGTTCTTGGGATAAATTCGTCCCAACTACGGAACCCTTCATTGTGCGTGGTCTGACACGCACTTGGCCGGATTTTATGATGTTTGGTTTTAGGTATGACCCTTTTTTCTTTGTCATCTAAGGGTAAACCAGAAATCAGGTGCCGAGAACCGGTCACGCCTTTTCGTGGATTAAAATTCAGCGATTCCAGTTTTGAGTAAAAACGTGGTTACTAAAAGTTCGTCACAAATTCTGCTAAAAAACCTCATTACAATCCAACCATAGAATAAATCAGTAGACGCCATATTTGGTAGGCGTACCTACTTGCGTAAGTAGAACAATCACGCAATTTTATTTTTATCAGTTCCCAAATTTTGTTGCCCACCGAAGCGATAAAATCTTTAAGTCGCCTCCTAGGACGCCCACGGAAACATTAAGCTCCGAATTTGTGGGAACTAAGTAGAAATACTTTTTGTTACTTAAAATCAGATTGCGTGCGACCCGTGAGTTCAAGACATAATGCTAATATAAAAAGAAAACACCTCCGTCCAGCTGTAAATCCTGGAGACAATGTAACACGATTTTTGTTCAGTCATCGCATGTTTTATATTGTCATAGAAATGAAATGACATTGTTCGTTCAGGTGCGGGTTTCGGTAGATAGTAAAGTGATCGAATCCGGCCCCATTTAAGGGGGATGCGCTAAGGTAGCCGCGAAATTAAAATTTTCTTAAGTTTTTTTGCAATTTGCAGGTCTGTGTCACGTTGTATGTTGAGCCATATTTGTTACCACCGCGAATCATATTTAGAACAACATACAACCTGTTACTGACCTGCAAATTGCAAAAACCGTAAGAATATTTGAATTTCGGGGGCTACCCTGGCGCTTTCGCCTTAAAGTCAAAAGTCAAAGTCAAACCATTTATTTCAAATAGGCACATAAGAGGCACTTTTGAACGTAAAAATTTACAAAAAAATAGAATTGATTCTAGTTGCCCCTTCCAAAAGGTAGTTTCGTATGGCGAAGAATAGGCAAGATTCTCCACACTGAAAAAAAAAAGTGTTTGCTTTAACAAAAATCTTGTTTAATGTGATCACGCATCTTGACTCCATACGAGCCTAACAAGATCTTGACTTCTGAAGCTAGGAGAGCTTTGTTAAATTATCATAGTTCCGTCAACTAACTAATTAATTAGTTTAATTACGGGTAGTTATTTAATTTAACTCAAATTTTGATATAATACTAACAAGTTGCTTGTTACTATTAACTTAAATTATTATTTGATATACAAAAGTGAAGAAGTAAAATCAAACAAAGCATGTATGATGTAACAAAGACCGGTGATTATTCTGTACATGTCACATTGTCGATATAAATAAAATGAATTTGTTCTGGCAAATATGCTATCTTGTTTATAGTTAATAAATAAATAATGATTCCAAACATTTTAATGCCAACTAAGAGAAAATGTATTTAGTAAGCTCGTATTTTTTTCAGTGCACTGTTAAAAGTCTTAAAGAGTGTGGTTCATCGAACGCAGCGTGACTATGACACGAGAAAGACCTCTACTTGAGCAACATTGCAACTGGAACAAAAAGATTTAAGTGTTAAATAAAGCCTCGTGAAAGTATTTTAGCTATAATTATTTGTTAAAATAACTATTAGGTAACACCGCTGAAATTCAAAAGTTAATTGTACAGAGATCAAGTTAAATCAAAACAGACGAACAACAAGAAGAAGCAGACAGTAAGAATCACTAGAAAACACGATACTGATACGAGAAAACTAATTTAATTTGTTATACCTTCTGACCTATAATAATATTATTTTATATCTGAGCCATCAAAACAAATTACAACAAGTTTTCCCTCATATCCAATTATGAGTCTCGTTCAAGTCATAATGACTATTAGCACAGAGAAATTTAATGAAGGGTAACCTAATTCATTGTACATAGTTGGTTTACTTAAAGTTGGAACGCCATTACTTCTACTAACTGGCGAAACTTTAGTTAACAAGGTAAATATTGTTTCTTTAGTACTGAGACAGTTTGATCCGTGGAATTATTTCAAGACTGATTACAAGTCAAGGCAGAGAAGACGAATGAATGAAGGTACAATATGTACACATATTTACGAGAATACGGTTTCGAGAAACATGTACATTTTATATTAGAAGCTCGTCAACACAAATAAGGGCTCAATCCTTCATACAGAATATGATTGTATATTTATCATTCATCACCCGGAAGCCGCGCCTGACTTGCGAAACGTCTGAACTCTATAAATACTCCGGCTTCTGCATGAATGTTTTATTACATTTGGAATAAAACATTTTACTGCATCTTGCGGTAAAGAGTTCTGGAATTTAAGGGAACTTATCATTTCTCTGTTCCGTGTGGTGCCGGACGTAAAGAATAGCACCATCCTATTTCTACTCGTGGATGTCGTAAAAGGCGAATAAGGGACTTACTAGAGAACGGGCAGCTGCGTTCTCTATGCATTTTAACACCATACTGCGATCGCCAACCCGCCTGCCAAGCGTGGCGATTATGGCAAACCCTTTGGGGAGGCCAATGTCCAGCAGTGGACGTATTATATGTCGGCTGTAATGATGATGATGAATCATATCTCACTTAGCTGGAACTTGATTGTACAAAAACTAGTTCTTGATTTAGTGACGAAGTTTGAATACAAAAACAGCACGCCTCGAAATTCCGACATCATTTATTTCTCACTTCGGCTGGTCTTTTTGTCATCGATAAAGGGGCACTGAAAAAGTTGAACTCGTGCATTAGTGTGTTTTCGAACGTGACCAGGAGCGAAATTCGTTTAACAAAAAAATAGCTTTCTGCCGGCCTTTTACAAATGTTGTATTTGAGCCTATGTTTCGGTTGTTAGAAATAAAACGGTCGTAAACACTTTGACTAAGATTTTATGTTTCTGGAAGTGTTGTCGCTGTAAGGTAGAAGAAAAATCTATGTTTTAACAAAATGTAGGTCGTATTCGGAACTGCTACCGTATTTAGCACGGCTCTTACACGTGTCGGGAACGAGATTAGTGCAGCTGTCTGCGCGGTCACGTAGACATCGTGTCGAGTGTCAGCGAGAGGCGATGTGTGGCGGCGCCGGGTGCACCTCAGGCTTATGCCGCCGCACGCGCGCCTCGCCGCGAGGCGCCTCGAAACCTCGCGCCGCCGTCGAGTCTTTGCGTCTCCACTTGCCGCAAAATTCACTTGTCAATAATTTGTCGTCTGCCAAGCTTGGATGAAGTTTAATCCTAAGAGAGGCATTGTTGTCAAGTTTATAGTTTCTTATGTTACATTTACCTGTTTCAAACGAAGTTGTTCGTTTTTTGCAGATGCTCAGCAAACTTCTTACTTTACTCCTCAGGATACTTTTATATAAAAGTCCTTATAATGCACTCTATTTAAATTGGACAATGGTGAAGATCATTAGGTCGCAACCTGCAACCTATATGATTTCAGTCAGTAGGTACTTGTCCGAGCTTACTTAACCACAAAACTTCAGAACCGAACACGTAAAATGTAAAATAATTCATATAAAGTCTTCTAAACTTAATTCAATCTTTAAAACATTCAGTTTCAATTAGACATTAATTTTAAATCTATGTCGGAGACGGGTGCAAAGTATTCAGCATCGCTGCAACGTATCGCCTCGGGGGAATGTTCTAGAGATGACGTCGAAGTCAACAGGCGCGAGCTGCTGTAAATTCATTGGCCATTTTGTGCCAAAAGCTTTTTCAAAACTACAAGTACTCAAACTGTCATCAATACGAAATTAATTTAATAGCACAAATTCGAGTAATAATACAACCATTAAAATTTAACAGTGTTGAAAATTGGCGCAATCCATTATGGTAAATGACCGCCCGTGATCAAATTGTCGCAAAATGAACATCATCTCCATTTTATTTGCAATTCAGTGATGGGTGTAATTTTATCTTATTACTGTACCTTAACAGTTGACTGATGCTTATTGCTTACCTACAGTTTACCAAACATCTGTGTCGATACGTGCATACATTTATGTTCTGAACTCCACAAATAACTACAGGTGAGGTAATCAATTAGCAGCGCATAGTAAGGTAGTAGGTTCCTTTCAGGTTGGTTGCAACAGCCAGTCCAATCACATTAGGCGGATTCATCTATTTCAGATAAAGTAAACACATTGTGAAACAAATAGCAAGTAGCTGTAGAAACATATTTGCGTCGGAGCTACTCACAGGAGCTACTCTTGTATACTAGCTTTATCAACGTAAGTAAAAATTTAATATTGAAGCTGCAAGGTAAAGTTCTGTTCATCGAAAGATGCGAGTTCTTTGTGTATACCTACTGTCTGTCACGAGAGGAAAAAGAGGAAAGTTGACGTCCAATCTGCTGCTTACTTTCAGAAATGAGAACGTCGTCGGGCTGAAGACGCACGTAAAACTTTCCTCGTAGCTATTTGCTGTGTATTTTTTCTTTGTCGCCGAAACGAATTTTTAACACAACTCATCTGAAATTCAGATCAAACAGCGCTCATGTTATTAACTGGAAGTTAAAGTTAAGTAGTTTGAACGAGATTTGACCCCCGAACATTCACTTAGGCGTCGTGTAGTGCTCGTCTTTTCAAGTTTACGAGCGCAGTTTCAGCTGCGCTATAAAATGTTCTTTACGTGTTAGTTCGTAGTGTCACAACGATCTCACACAATTCACACTTTTTATGTCACTTTTTGATGTGTCGTTTCAGGTCATATCAGATTAACACTTTTATCTAAACATTTAATTTAAAAGATAGTTATACCATCTTTAAAAATGAAATTCCTTAATTATGACTTCATTAATATGACGACCATCAATCATGAAATCATAAACTCGTAAGGATGTGCACTGAATTGTTCATTGCTTGGTTTGTCTGGAAACTTTGAAGCGGAGAAAGACGTCCCAACAAATTTAGGATTATTTGACTGTACGACAATGGGTATTGTCTATCTTTAAATGGGTTGGGCTCGAGCCTGGGACAATGGGCTCATTTATTCCTTCCCTTAGGCGTAGACACAAACTACGGCTATAGGATTAACGGGTTGAACACAATGAAATAATTACTTTTCGTGGACTGCAATAAGTAGGTATTTATTTTGGCGACGAAATACAAACTACTGGAAATCTGTTTTCCTGTCTCGAGTTAAGTTTTAATGGAATGGAGTAACTTGAAGCTATTATGGTTTCAAAGTGAACAATGATGGTGACTAGAGGTGGGTATTCACGTCTTCATTTCTGGCAATTACAAAATACTGCGATAATCTTTCAGCTGAAAGTGGCATTTATGGCTGTATCCTTTTAACTTCAGAACAGTGTTTTACACAATACATGCATGCATAGTCCATTTTATGGGTGTTCATGGGAGTTTAGTAAGTGTCACATACCTAAAATGTTGAACAAGCACAGTGAGAGAGTCGTAAAGATTACAAAGGAGCGAGATTCGAAGCGATTGTGATCGCTCGTCTCGTAGCTCATTTTGATGGATATAAACATTGCAGATGTCGATGTGAGTAGCGACTGATACATATCTTCAGTGGGAACTCATAAAACGCACCTCTTCAGCGCAACCCTCAGAATTTTCTCCATCATTTTGAGGAACCCTTGTCACTTCCATTACGTTTTCGACATGGGAGGTCGTTCTGATCCGTCCGTCCTTCATTTACTGGAGTTATAGCCTTCTCATATCTCCTAAGTGGTGTGTACTTTAGTCTTGACGAATTTGGAGTCTCAGCCAGATCGTACGTCATTCTTTGATGGTATTACTTTACTAACAATTCAAACACTTGAACCGTCTGACGCAAGCGACTTGGTGAGGCTTTGCTACATGAATTAATCATGATGACATTGCGAACTCCTCCTATTCGCTCTTATGAGTCTAAGGTGGTAAATATTGGATCACGTTAAACTCCTCAAGTTAACTGTTTGTAACTAGCTAGTAGCGACCCACTTGTGCCTTTGTTCGCAAGATAAAGGTAGATTTTACGGCTTTTCTACTCATCCTTTATTGACTTTCAACTTATACGCTTTGTTATATGGCTAACAAAGAAAAAAGAAAAACTTTTCAGAAGGTACACTATTGACAAATAATAGTATAACCTTATTTTAGCTTAAAATACGATATTGTCATCAGTACCTTAGCATCGAACATCTAGTTAACTAAAATAGTAGGTTCCAACACATATACATATATTTACATACACAGCAGCCCCCATGGGAAGAAGGCGTGAGTTTATGTATGTGTGTACATACATAAACTCACGCCTTCTTCCCATGGGGGTAAGCAGAAACTATAGAACGCCACCTGCTACGCTCCTTAGCCTTACATATTCCTTTTGCTTCGCCTACGTTCATACATCTGGTCATACACGCACGCCGATTGCGAGTACTACACACCTGACCTTTCTGAAGAACATCACCAATTTGGTCACTATATGTCCTCCTAGGGCGTCCCCTCCCGGCGTTTCCACTCACCTCTGCTTTATAAATACCTTTTGTTAGACGCGTTTCACTAATTTCTTATATATTTAGTTACATAAATACAGTACCAGCACAAATAAACAGTACACCATCACTTAACTGTGTAGTTTTCAAAACGAGTGCACTAAAACAGTGGTATTATTAGCCACTCGAGCTCCGAGGGGCTCACAAAAGGCGAAAGTAGTAAGTTTATCCTCTCTCATACAAGTGAGGCACAAAGACAATAATTTATAGTGAGTCACAGCGAGTACAGGCACTAAGCCGCGCCAGATTAACCGACTCAGGCCAAACCACACGCGAATTTAAACATAAAGACCTCTTTGTGCTGCGCTCGAATCGCATTTATCATAACATTCAAACGGAAACGTAATATTTACTATGCTGCTCTCTAAATACCGTGTAATATTTACAATCTGCATTCGGTGTTAATCGGCTTCTTGTTTACAATGAAACTGACTTTAACACCATGCATTTTCAGATACATTTATTCGATCGTATTTTCCAAAAAGAGTTAAGCAATCAAGACAGTTTAAATCATTAAAAAACAACCCTAACACCACTAAATTAAAGTTACTTGTATATTGATATGGTTAAATTAGTTTGTAATTTGTAATTGAGCTCAATCATTGGATTGACTTTGATGAGCCTCCTATCTCGCCGCCGGCGATGGACTGAGAAAGCTGATCATGATATAATATTAATATTATATTAAGTTGCGTGTTTGAGGTAGGAATCTATATATTTATTTATTTTATTATTTATGTACACACAGTAAAATACAGAGAGATACGACATAATTAGAATATTAGTACGAAGGTACTAATATTCTACTATATATATTTGTTATTATAACAAATAGTATAGAAAAAATAACTATTTAAAAAATATCATATATTTGCTACGCCGGCGCCGGCGCCGTAGTGAACTGCTACGCTGCCGTAGCATATTGCTACGCGTTAATTCTTGAGCAGTGCATCCCTTGTGTCTATTAATGTGCTAATTTTGGCTGATCCTTATGTGTAAAAATAGTCTTAATGTATTTAGAAAAAAAAGGATATCAAAAATATTTTTTTTCAGAAAATCGTTCATTCTCTTTCCATACAAAAATGTTGAAGCAGACACGCAAAAGGAAAATCAAGTAATCAGTTATATTGATTTTGCGTAAATAATTAATATGAATATTAAAATATGTATGTGAGAATCTCTGGCATATCCCTTTATCCTCGTAAATCTCGAGCAATAACACAATCGGTGTACCGGTAATACGAATTACGAAATCAATTCCATTTAGGCAGGTAATCGTCAGGGAAGCAATTTTGCGTGATGTATTGATTCGAGGTCGTCCGATTCGAACTGTGTCGATACAAAACGAAACTTACGGGTAGATACAGTTTATTGTTGGCTGACGAGGGTCGACAACTGTGTACAACAATTTGCTAAGTGTGTTAATTTAGAAGACGTTACGTAGAATAATATTGTGTGGTACAATAAAACTAATTAAACTATTACTATAAAGGGTCAAATTAAATTAACTAGAGAAACTCCGCAGACATGATGGGTATCAATATCTCCTTTTTTTTAAATAAAAATATTTAAAATGTAATTAATGTGTATACAAATATAATAAAGGTATAATAATAATCCATTCATTTTAGGCAACGCAGGCCCATAGATAAATACTTTAACCTAAACATACATATAACATTAAATTATTGTACACGAAGTGATGACTGTGTCGGCGTCGTGTCGCGTAACCTTCCACGAAAACTTCGGTACGCCACACCTTTCGGCCAAAACTCTTCTGTCATGAAGGTTTCTAGGTACTGAGTTGGAACCCGCACCACAAACGTCTGGAAGTTTATGTTATGGTGCGACTCCAACTTCTCTATTCTCAAGGTCCACTTGGTCTTGATTCTGATGTACTCCACGATGTTTCTAAACATGATAAAACAAGAAATAAACTAATTTGACGAATTATTTTTGGGGTTACAACCGCAGGTAGTTTAGTCACTTGAAATATCAGTTAAACAAAATTGTAAACTTCACAGATGTGGTGGGTTTCCATGTCTAAACACTGTCAACAAAAAAAAAACAGATTTTTCAACTCGTACTTTAAGTAATATTACCACAAACGGTCTTTGACCAATCAAATCTTTCCATTATATTACTCATCATCTGCCTAGCCGTTTCCCGACTATGTTGGGGTCAGCTTCCAGTCTAACCGGATGCAGCTGAATACCAGTATTTTACATGGAGTGACTGCCTGTCTGACCTCCACAACCCGGTTACTGGGTAACACGATATCCCTTGGTAAGACTGGTTGTCAGACTTTTGGCCTTCTGACGACCCGTAACAACTGTCAAAGATCTACAAATGACAGCCGGGACTAACGGCTTAACGTGCTTTCCGAGGCACGGAGGAATCTTGGTATGAAAAGATGGTCACCCATCCACGGACCAACCGCGGCAGTTATTATTTAGCCACAAGCTCCTCCTTTTTATTATATTACTCTACGCGTTTTTGTTGAGGGAGTCTCGCGCGGTCATAAAAAAGAAAGTCAAATTTCATGCGCGGACAGGGGGGGCGAGAATCGCCGCGCGGCTTGGACGCTTGAGTGGTTATAATACAGGTTGTATAGTGTGAAGGCGTCATTTAACAAGATACTTATTTATTATTTTAAACAACTTGACGGCACGGTTGGCGCAGTGGTTAAGCGATTGACTGCCGCGCTGCGTGTCGCGGGTTTGATTCCCGCACGGAACAATTATTTGAATGATGACCTACAAGTAGTTGTTCTGGGTCTGGCTGTTTGTGTATGTGAGTTTAAATGTTTGTAAACGCATTCACGATACAGGAGAAATTCCTAGTGTGGGGCAACGTTATCTTAAATAAAAAAATAAAAACTAATATAAATGTTAGTTATAGTTTTAAGGCATTTACATAAATAAATAACTTGATGGTCTCGTTAATTTAGTTCAAAATGAAGTGAAATATATTACTGGATAAACATTCGGTTTAAATTCATAACTCTTCAGGAGCACCGTGATACTAAAATAACCAGACCCAAGCTTTTTTTTTTTTTTTTTTGGGTGGGAAATTATCAAATAACTTCTCCCGCTCTGGGCGTGACAGACTTTTACTGACTAAAACCCACCAGTGTTCCTTCATTTGCCTGTGTGCCAAGGCCACGATATCCCTTTCGGACAAACTCGCAACCCTGGCAGGCGTGCTGACGTCTCTTTGAGGCGCGCGTGGAACATAACGGCCCGTCGACTCGGGCCTGGTCCTTATCGGACGGTGAGCTACCCATCACTCACCGTCCGCAAGCCCGCGCCTACGGTGGCCGGAAATCGGTTTGCGACTCCCGACGCCCAGAGCGTCTCCTGCGGCGACTAAGGGCGTGAGGGCGCGAACCCTGCCTCTCCCTCACGCGCTCGGCCTCCTCCTTCGTGAGCATTACTGCTTCGCAGAAGGAGGTGACGGCCTCCCATGCACTCTCACTCCGAACCATGGCCTGAACCAGGGCCGGACGCCAAGCTAAATGTCGTACTCGAAAGGCTACAATGATATCAGTTCCAACGGTATAATGATACAAAATATAGATACGGCGAACTAAAAGCGGGATAGCTTGCTGAATCCGAGCGTTAATAAATAACTACCGAATGAAAAGTTATATCAGAACCACATTTCGTACATAAATTACGATTTCCCGCTAAAGTTCTACGTGCACGAAACTCGTAGTTAAATATAATACATACCTACGTACCTTTATAACTTGTCAATATGTATTCATACTACCTACCTACTTGGTGTTCTACCTCAGTAAAACAAAGCTACTGCCCCATAAATAGTTCAAGAGATAACCAAATTACTCGATGAATACAAACCAACGACTTTATTTGCTAGTTCTTTGCTCCTGTGAAGAAGCAAGGACGGTCGCTCTTTTCGGTTGTTCGATTCTAATAGAATTAAGTAACAGGATAATGAATTAAATTTCGAAGTAAGTAGGTACCTATCTACATTCAAGAAAATATCGACAGTCGAATAAAATGGAAATTCAAATATAAACGTGGTGGGAGGTAACAAAGACCAAGTCAAATTAAACCAAGAATAAACCTAAAACAGCAAAAGAATATTCAGCCAAAAATGTAAAGAATGAATTCTAAAGTATGTCCGTTTCGTTTACCTAGGAACCAACATTTAGCTTTAAGGCTCCTTTTATATTATACGAAGCTTATATAATACGAAACAACGACTGTTGACAATCGTACGATAATTGTATAGCTAGCGGAACAAAAAACACAAATGCAATGAACTCTAATGCCATTTTCCGCATCACTTTGTCAATGGACCTTTGGGAAGTGGAATGCTGTAATGCATTGTAATGGTGTTTTCACTCTATGTACATTTCCGAATTCACGACCCAACAATGATTTGATACATTCAGCATTGTATATGAGCAACTATCTCTTCAAGTAGTGAGGCTACTGAATATTTGTGTAGTACACACGTAAATACAAACTTCACTGTACAGTTGTCGCTGTTCACATTCAGCGGCACTCAGTTCCTCTCACGCGGCTATACATCCGATTGAACACAATGCGACTTACTGCACAGTGTGCACCGGACTTTAAACTATTAGGACTAAGGTGAAGATCACAGAATAAATCTGAGACACACCCTTTTAACAGACGTCTTTGTTGTCACTTGTACAACGTAGAAATATTTTCGGAATTCTTTTCAGCATCACCCGACATTACGCCGGGTCGGAGCCTTGAGGACAATGGAGTAGTTATAACTCGTGTCATAGAGTCAGTGGACTGCGAAACAGACCCTCATTATTGCGTTATCAGTCTCTAGTGGGACCCGGCACCGCTATGCGGGTCAATCACACAATGCGGATTTCAATATAATAGTGTCTTACCCAAAATATTTTGAAGAAAAAATATGGTCGGACTAAACGCGATATCCAATCCAATACGTGCTTTGATTGTATTCCTAACAAATTACCGGTCTACAAAGACAAACAGCCCAACCATACAAACATTTGCGTAACAGATATTTCGGGGTTAATTTGTGCTTTTAGCTTTGGCCGTGTTTTCTTTAATACGTTTTTGTAGAGACTGGAAGAATGACGTATTCTCTCGAACTCAATTAATTTATATTGTTTTAACTTATGCTGAGTCCTAGCATAAGTAAGCCTAGTTTTGAATAGCATGTTGAACTTCAATTCAATTCAACAATAATTTATTCTCTCTTCACAAAGCTGACTTGAAGCTAATGTGTACAAAAACAATTCTCAGTTGTATTCCACCTTTGTGAGAGACTGGTGCCTCATATAGGTTTTTGGGAAAAACCTGGGTTATAGGTCACCAAGCCCCCTCCACGGCTAGAATTAGCTTTTACAGAAATACCGTGCAAGAGTCGAGCTATACAATATGCATTACAAAAATAAAAACTAAAAGAAAAAAAAGGGAAGAGAAAGAAGAAGAAGAGTAAGAGAGGGAACAGAAGAAAGAGAAGAGAAGAAGAAGGAAGAGGAAGGAGGGAGGAGGAGGGGGATGAGTTAAAAATGCTTAATACAAATAAAAGAAGAAGTACTTGATAGCAATAAAAATTAAAATACCTAGCTATAATTCTGCAGAGGTTATTGAGTTATGTTGTGAGTCGATGTGGGAGTGAGTGTTTATCTTGTGTGAAGCGTTAGACTAGTAGGAGATGCAATGATGCATGTACTCTAATTAAGGGTTAAAAAACTTACAAGCTGCCCATCAGCTAATGTCATAGTATTTTTTGAATAGCGACGGGATACCTACTAGGTTACCACAGGTAACTGTCTCGATGATCTATAATCGAGTCTGGATTTTAAACTGCCCTAGAATTCGAATTCAAATTCAATTCAAAATATTTTATTATCTCATCACAAACAATGACATGTTAAAACAAGCTTAGGACGTACGTGACAAAGTATGTAAGAGACTGGTGTCGGCACTAGGAAAACCTGTATAGCAGATCACCAGGATCCCACCAGACGGAGAGTAAACATAATTAATTACAGTAAAAGTGAAGCTGAGCCTAAAAAATATAAATGTTTCTCTATTAAACCTAATCGTCTCACAGTAGTGCACTACTGTGATCCCATTTCTCGCGCAGATCACTGCTTTTTAAACTCGCGATGTCTCGATTAGCAAACTGATAGCTGAGCTGCTAGTAGAAGGGAACTTTGATTGAACACGAACAGCACCTCTATTTCTGAGTATTTCTTTTCATCAATTAAATAAAACATCACGTAATATTTCAACTTACCTTATACTAATAATTGAACCGGTATCTTGTGATTAATGGTAATCTAGTAACGTTTCGACTTAATACGTAACCCAGATTATATGTGAACGTGCCTGTCCCAGAAAATACCTTCGATAAACACATTAATTATTTAATTACTTTAGTTCATCGTAAATTATATTTGTTGAGGGTTCAAGCTTTGGTAATTGCTTGTAATAAAATTAAAAATAATCTTGTTTGTTTAGCTCGTTAGGAATAATTTGCAATTGTATTTGTTGGAAAGTTTTCGATCTTGCTAATTTGTCAGAAAGGAAAAGGTCTTCTGACGTTCTTTTGTTTCCCATTGCGTGCTCCAGTCATCATTGAAGATACTGCTTGGCGGATGATGTTGATGATGAAATCCGCTGTTCCTCATTATCATTATAATAATCCCCTATTTCTACCATATCATAGGTACCCTAAAATGTTGACTGCTCTCCTCCTATTACATGGGACTTAAATATATTTGGCGAAATGTGGGTGTGCTGTACGCCTTTGCCTAGCCCTTCCGGTAATACAAGCATGATGTTTATGTTATGTTCACAGCTGAGCATTGACCTTCTTACGACCATATATGTATACTGCCCTGATAAGCGCTATCTCAATCAGAGTAAGTTATGAGAAAATCTACTTTTTGTAAATTGTATTTTTGCACCTTCAAAGACAAACGTTAGGAAAATATGATATCCAAAAAAACTTTATAGTGTTTTTTTAAAAAAATATTTTAAGTTAGATGGCGCTATTTGGCTTATACCATTAGATGCAAAATTGTTGAAGCTATAAAATGGTAAAAAAAAATGTATCTCAGAGATA
Source organism: Tiliacea citrago (assembly GCA_963921375.1). Lineage (NCBI taxonomy): Eukaryota > Metazoa > Arthropoda > Insecta > Lepidoptera > Noctuidae > Tiliacea > Tiliacea citrago. The sequence continues at coordinate 12,997,545 of OY992786.1, read as the reverse complement.
ACGCCTTTTGGCTTAGCAGGGCAGTTTATGACGTTATTTACTGGACATCTACTGCCCGACTTCTTAATAAATAGGTCGTTATTTAGGTCTCATTAACAGCAGACTGGTTGCGGTCTATTCTCTAATGAAAACATGAGAACCAGATGTAGGTAATAAACTTTACAAGCCATTAGAAATAGCGACCGACACTTTATTACGAGCTTTATGGGTATTATTTTCATATAACTAGTGTGGGTACATGAATAATTTAATAAATGGAAGAAGCAAAATAAATGACGTTGTAAAATGCCGTATTAACTCGGTCAACCGAACGAGAGATGTTCCCGTTATGTGGTGATTGTGCGTATAAGCTGTGACGTCACTCCATGAGGCATCATTACATGTTAATGAATAGCAGTAGTACTGAAGAATTTTTTTTTTGTAAAACTTTATAATATCTTGACAAACTGATATCAAAGGTTTCAAACAAGATTTTAACTAAGATTGAGCTTGTCATGATAACTCTCAGAACAGCCTTTGTTCTTATAGATATTAGATTTAAATGGCGGACTTAATAATATAGATTGGGTAAAACTTATTTTCTTTCAGCCCTCGGTATCTTACTTTAAAACCCTTCACATATTGTTTTATTTTCGTTTTCGACGGTCTTATAGATATGTATACTTGTATAAAAATGTTGTGTGCCTGCAAACAAAATACACTAGGTTAAATCAACTCTATGAACATAATTCTACGAGTTGACATAACCTTATCAAACACACTGTATGGCGTATATTGCTCTAATTTTACTTACCTCCAATCTTGTATAATTCAATATCTTGTTCCGTCTAAGGAGAGCGGCTGCATAGTCATGCACCTTCAGCTCCAACACTAATATGATTAATTACTTATTGAAGGTACTTAGAGCTCGCAATCCTTTAGTATGGAACCTCATTTACTATTCTACCAAGAATATTATAAATTAATCAAATACCTGCGTTATTGACTGAATAGTTCAACACTGGCACGATATTCCTGGAATTAATGAAAGGTTACAGAAATATGCAGCTTATGCTGTTGGAATTAAGGCTCGTACAGACATCTCGTGTGATATCTCGGGTGCGACAAAGAAATTGTGCTACTAGAGCACAATTTCTTTGTCGCTGCCGGTCGCGCCCGAGATATCGCGCGAGTCTGTACGAGCCTTTATGCGTAGTTATATTTCTATGTTCTGACCGCACATTGGTGGTAACAAAACCAATATAAACCCAGGTTCACACGGGTGATTCTTTTTTCGCGGACTGTGTTTTCAACGCGCTGCTTAACGCTGAGTTGAAAATCAAACAGTGTTTTTTTTGAGGCGCTAGGTTGCGCTCGGTTGGATTCTTAATGCTTGGCTCAATACCGTGATTTTAAAATCCAGTGCACGTTAAAATCCCGCCGCGATATTATGACGCCCGTGCGAACCATTTTTTTTTTGTTCTGGCGTGGTAAATCCTCATGGATGTGAGAACGACGGAGGGGACTGTGAGACTCTTACTAACTAAAAACCACCCCGGTGTTCCCTTTCTATACTGGCACCGGGATCATGGGATCATATGCGACTGTGTCTGCGGGAGGGGTGAGGTGTTGATCCCCCCGCGACATCTGAAAGAGGCGCGCGTTGAACACTACGCGCTGCCACCTCAGAGCCTGTATGATAGGGGGCGGCGGACGTCAGACCCATTTAGGGAGGCCGGTGTGCCTGCTGCGGGCCGGGAAAGAGGAAGGGACCCCCCGCTCCCTTTCCACAGCCTACTTCTGCGACATGACTGTTTCGCAGAAGGATACCACCGCGTCCCAGGACTGCTCTCTGCCGACCATCGACTCGACCACGGCCGACAGGTCGATGCCTACTCCTGAGATGAGGGCACACTCTGCCAGAGTATGCCGCACCGTGTCCTCCCGGCACGCCCGTACGAACCTGGGATAAGCTGGCCTCTTGTTCTACATAAACTCCGTACTACACTAGGCCAGCTCAAGGTCAACGTGACAACCCACGTGCTGTCTACGATTCAATAATAATTAAATTAAACTCAATAAGGTATTTGATTATTACCACCTTATTATCTATAATATATCTTGTCGTTGAGGGGCTTGTAATAACAGCCGCACGGGTCGATCGATCAGGTTAAGCTACACTTACCGCGGTTGGTTCGTGGATGGGTGACCATCTTTACATATCAAGACCCCTCCGTGCCTTGGAATGCCATAGGTCCCGGCTTGTCATTCGTGGATCTTTGGCAGTCGTTACGGGTAGTCAGAAGGGGTATTGTATTACTCAAAAACTGGGTTGTGGATGTCAGATAGGCAGTCGCTCCATGTAAAATACTGTTATTCAGCTGCATCGGGTTGGACTGGAAGCCGACCCCAATATGGTTGGAAAAAGGCTAGGCAGTTGATGATATCTTGTCGTTGAATTTGCGCGTAGTTGAAAGTAATGTTATGTTAAAATGTAGTATATTTTGTGACCGAAGGCCAAGTGTTATGATTTCTAACCTTAAAATTGGTTTTTAATCTAAACATGCAGAACTTTACGTCATGCCTCACTTCTTGTTTGTTTTTTTTGTGCAATAACACCTGGATTATAGAAGACCTTTGCAAGGCCCACGCTAGCGCTGTCGAAGTGACCGAATTCTGGTTGAAACTTATTTAAGATACTCGTATAAATAAAATCATAGAAACGACGAAGAAGATGAACTTTTCCGACGTACAACGTTCAGTTCCTTAATTCTCATTCCTATACAACCTAGCTCTTCAAACTCCATTGTAGCACTACTAACTTCGTGTTATTTTATCACATTATAAGTTCTCCCACCTTCATAACGGACAAAACAAGCAACTTTCAATGAAGATTAAACGTTGGTCGAGTAACTCCTCAGTTTTCCTACAACTTCCACTCTTATCACTTGAAGAATAAAAACTTCTTGAAACTAGGAGTGGGTGGATCTGTCTAAAATAAATACATACAAGGCACTCTTGTGTTTCTAGGAGAATAAGTTTTTAATTAAATTCAAATAATTTTATTGCAATCGATTATGTATACGTACAGGTGGTAAATTATACTAAATAGAAACAATTATGGACCCTGTCGGGCACAGCAACATAAAATTACCATTAAATATAAATACGTCTTAAGTTGGAAACCATACGAAAACCATCACCGGATGGAAAATGTTTACCTTGCAAATGTATCTGCAACTAAGGGTTGTCGAGTGATACGCTGGCAAACTTGAAGACAAAGTCAAGTCTTACGGACCTAGAAATTTATTGATGCATCCTGTTCTATAGTTTAAGCATCATGGGGTACACGATAGAAACCGAAATTAGGAATGCGTAAACTGTAAAATGTAGAATGAAAAAAATGAATTGGTGTGTGGAATGTTAGAAGAAGAATAGAATAGAATGCATTTATTTGTGTGCATTTAGTTTTTGTTTTTTTTTTTTTTTTGTTAAAATTATATTTATTTAAATAAATAGGTCTTCACTTCAATGCTTGGTAGCAATAAAATACGTATGAACGGAGGGCTCTTTCGGTGCGTGTGAACATGATAGCCCGCAGGTTTGCACGTTGTACTGCAGACGTAAAGGTGACGTTATTTAGAGCATTCTGTACCACCTTCTCAGCTTCTTCAGCTTGTGGGAGAAGCATTCGCGGGCGTCGTATGGAGCCCTTTGTGTCCAATTTAATAACGCGTTCAAATAACTGATGGGGTTGCCATGGTGCTGCATGGGGACTGTTTGCGGCGACACGTGTAGATTGTTTTTACACAATAATGTGGAAGGGCGCAGCATCGATGATGGCTCGAGTCATGTCCAGCCCTACAGGGATCACAGGGATTTGAACATGATTGCTGATAGAGTGGACTGCCCGTATGTTCGTCACTGCTGTCAGTTATATGTGCCGTCGTATCGTGTTGTTTATGAACACTTAGTTTTAAGTACAATGTTGTTAACCCTATATGAGTCTTAGCTCGAATTTCCTTTCCGGACAATTAATTAGTATACCCTTTTTTACCGGTGATGACAGAATATAGTAGCAGTAGTGCTATTCTGTAAATATCTCACCGTGTAATCTTGCATGGAGTGAGCTGTCAGCGTCATCTCACTGATGCTAGGGATTGACCAAGCATTACATGTACAATCATAATCGAGATTTTAATCATATTTTTTTATGCTAATTCTGTTGATCATTTTATATTATTTCAAAGCTAGTATTTAAGTGTCTAAAAATTACTAATTAGGAGGTTTTAAAATAAAATAGCATACCAGTAATTCAGTCAGAAACTAAATTTTGTTTTTTGTTTTTTATTTTTTCCTAGACTAGTCCTTACTCATTACTATGTTTAGACACTTAAATACCAACTTTGAAATAATATAAAATGATCAACAGAATTAGCATAAAAATATTATTAAAATCTCGATTATGATTTACAATCATAATCGAGATTTTAATAATAGTAATACTTGGTCCATCCCTAGTATCAGGTGGGATGACTCTGACAGTTCACTCCACGCTCACTTCACATAAGTTTTCACGGTGAGATGGGTACAAAATCGACATGCTGGTCTAGCAATTCTGGCTAACCATATAACTATCCTATATAGTCCCACTGCTGGGCAAATGCCGTCCTCTTCCTTTTTCACACAGTTTAGTGTTTTGCTAGTGTCGGCCAGTTCTTCCGGTAGGAGTCAAGCTCGTCCCGCCATCTCCGTCTCGGCCTGCCGCTATGTTGTCGTGCTTTTAGTGGGACCCAATCGGTGATTTTATTAGCCCATTTGTCATCTGACATACGGCAGATTACTTTAAAAAAATCATTTCAAAAACAAACTTTTAATGATCTAAAAATTACAAAATAAAACTTACATATACAAGAACTTAAATATTTTCTTAAAAGCTTAAGGCACGAACGACCTTCTTACACTTAAAGATAAAGCCTCAAGCTTTTAAGAAAATATTTAAGTTCTCATTAAGGTAAGTTTTATTTAGTACTTTTTAATTAGTTAATTTCTTGTTTTTAAAAAGATTTTCTTTACCTATATTTTATTTTTTACTTTTTGACATTAGAATTTGTTTAAATATCTGTTCTATCACCTTCACTTGTAAGGTACTTGTCAAGCTAAATCCAAATGGCCGCAACACAATGCCTGTGGCCACCTTGAGGGTCCATCATCAGACCCTGGATATCCAGAGTCCTTGTCAAGACGAATCAAACGAGCCCAAACTCGATGGTTTTGCGTCGTTTTATTACAGAGTTCCCATGGCCACCTTCCAACTCCATCATCAGATCAGCTCCATATAGCATCGACATAATAATATTGTATTGTCATTCTATTTGCATATGCATGAATTAGCTCAATCGGAAACAGGGAAGATAGTCAAATTTATCTTACAAGATTTCATTACAGACAGACACCGGACAGGTGAAACTAAATAAAAGCTTGTAAAAAAAAGATTACCAAACTCGTAAGTAGACCTTATCTTATCAAAGTTTTCAATCAAACGAAAAAAACTCTGACAACGCGCCTCTACACTAAAATAATAGCTATCATAAACATCATTTTAATCAATTATTATTATAATCCTACAATCTTCGTACAAAATGTTTATGTAGCCCAGTTTTAGATAGTTTGGAACTAAATGAATACCTTTATTAATTTAATAATAACATAGAAACAGAATGGGTAGAACCTTTTTAGGTATCCAATTATTAAATAGCTGGAAACATAAATCGAATTCTTTTACCTACAGGAGGCCTAAAATGGACGTTTTGGCAGAATCATAATATGATCTGCGTACAATTCGTATCCCGCAATTCATCTGTTTGACAGTTTTGTATGGAGTATCTTAAAATGGTCCACAAATTATGAATTGCTATAATGAAGTCTAATGTCAAATAGCAGCTGTCAAACCGATAAATTGCGGGATGTATGAATTGTACGCAGATCGTATTATGATTCTGCCAAAGCGTCCAGTTTAGGCCCCCTGTTCTTGTTGTATTAGTAAGGGTATGAAAACTCAATGTACCTACCTATTTTAATTATTAATCAAATCAAATAAAATAATTTTGCTTTATTTTGTAGTTTGCGATGTATTAATCGGTCACGGACCGCGCGGCCCGCGGCGCGGCATTAGTATTATATAGATGACACTCTATGCTTATAACACAGTAACTATTATATTAAAGCTGTTAAAATCTGCTGCCATACTATTTTAAAATTGATGACAAAACATTGGTTACGCAGCAAAATCATAAAGTTAACGTTGTTCATAACAAATATCACGTACGCACGCCCTAAAGTATTAAATCGCTGGTTTTAGTGCATTTAGTCTCGGGAAGATGAGCTCTCAGGGTCAACCGTATTGCGGTTAATGTTGACCATAAAACATTCCCGCAGTTAGGTGGTGTGCACCCCGCCCTTGTGATCCCCGCTGATATATTTACGTACCTCGAATTATATGGAAGCTTGTTTACATTTTAATGAAAGGCGTGGGCTTGTAAATTCTCTGTTTATGCTCGCACTCGCGCGGGTTCCCACAATTCTCCCCGACGAGACTCGTACTCAATGTTACAGTTACGTCATGTAGGTATGTCTCCGTAATTTAATATACACCCACGGTATTTATTGATTAACATAAACACAAACGACGCACCTACTCCAATAACGTAATTATTGGAAGCACTTCTGCACAAACACAACGGAAGCCGAGCGCCGCCGCCGCTGTGCTAAGTCTTATTATAATTTCCCCGAAAACGGAAATAATACAAGAAATGTCGAGTTCAGTTACCTTTTATCAGGATTCTCTTTCGAAATCTCTCAGGAAAATGAATGAAAGGTGACATTACCGATAAATGTCGGCTTCGTTTCACAATAACGCCTACACTAATCTGAATATCGTGCTATAGCTAAGGCACTTTCCGTAATGCAGAAACTTGCCATTAGAGAACTTCGTAAGAATAAGATTTAAATGGAAGCCTGAGAATAAAGGGTGTTCTTAAATCACTAAGATTAATTTTCAGCGCACATAATTTATATCAGCAAACCAGGACGCGGGTCGACGAGACCATGAGGCAATTTACAAACTCGAAAATCGCGGAAGTTCGTTAATTATTCGGCGGGAGCGGCTCGGCGCGCCGGGACTCACGGTTATTGACAATTAAGACAAGGGCCGACCGCTTCACGCGCCTTATTGCTCTGCTTGCGGTGGACTCGCCCACACGCCCACTCGTCCGCTGTACCCGACTGGATCCCAGATATTCACTATTCAATAAACTGCACCTATAAAGTATAAGGATTTAGAGAGGTCACACCAATATACCCTGCTTTACAACCATTCTGAATATTAACGATCATTATTACACCGAATTGGTATCGTGGAATCCTGTTCAACTTCAAACTAGGCACTCCTTATACCCTAAATATGACGATCTCTTAAGGCAATACTAGAAAGTAACTCCAAAGTTTCCTAGTGACAGTAAATTGTCGCTGCTGATAAATCATAAAGACGAAAACGTTCTCTCTGGCGCTCTCTCATCTTCACATAATTATAATTACTTATAGAAAATATTGTAAAATATTTTAAAAGAGTAACGGTGGAGTTTCTTGCCCATTCTTTTCCATACGAAACTACCTTTCAATCTCCTTTCTGTCTAGAATCAATTTTATTTTTTTGTAAATTTTGACGTTCAAAAGTGCCTTTTATGTGCCTATTTGAAAAAAATAATTTGACTTTAACTTTGATTCTCCAATCAGATTTCGTAAGGTATCGGGTGGTATAGGTTAAAATAGGTTTAGTTTCCTCATGGATAAATGAATTTTCATAATAAATATTTGATGTACTTACCTATGCTTGTTTTATAGCCATTGCAATTCAAATGCTTGTTTTTTTCTTTATATCTAGAACCACGTACAATAAGTAGGTAAATATTTATTTTTAATCATCGCTACGTTTGTATAATATTTAAATAATATTAACAATAATTATTATAATTATAATAATAATATAATTAATAATTATAATAATTAATTATATAATTAATCTTTATTAATTATAATACATTTATAATTAATTATACGATAATTATTTATTGTAATATAATTATTATCATATACTTAATTAAGATTTCCAATTAAACAGTTTCTACACACGCAAAAAGCTTTCATATATTAAAACGATGTGTGAGCTATCCATTGCGTCATATATGTATAACCTAACCCATAGGTATAGTAAGCCGTTGAGTCTCGCTGTAAGTAAGGGAAACAGGAAACGGGTTGTGGGCATGCGGTAAACCAGAAAACCAAAAGACTCAACATTCTAACGCTATGCGTCGCAAAGATGTCCATATATATATAAAACCCTTGTCGTTGGTATATTGATATACTTACCTATCTACATTCTACATCTTTATTATATATAGAGATACACTGGACAAATATTTAGAATTTAGTTATAAACGTGTCGATGGTATTTCGATGGAAAAACAAATATTAGAGCAGAGATACGCTACAAACGCACAAGACACGTAAGTTCAATGTAAACAAGTAGCGCGGCTCCGAGGATCCCTCTCAAAGTAGGCCATGTATCGTATTATGGGTGGCTCCACTCTGTATTCATAGCGAATCTGGGACAGCGAGCAAGCCAAAATGGCGAATATAAAAATGAGTTAAGTGATAGTAAACGACGCCCTGCCCCGGGGTCCCATATTATAACTTCAGTGTCTAATAGATTCTAAAAAGAAACTTAAGACGACCATATTTAGTCCAACCATAAAAGTTCACCAATTTCTGTTACTTGTTAGTGGACAAGTTTGGGAAATGTTATCAATCTTGTTTATTAGATACATTCAGTATATTAAACTTAATGTTTTGCTACGTCGCTGTTACTAAGTACATAACATAATTATTTCGTTTACATCGCTGCGGTATTCGCATTTGAAATGGTAATTATCCCCGGCGTAGATTAAAAGTACACGTTACAATTTAAAAATATAGGAACGTACATAATTATCACTCATATGCATACATTTCCCGTTGGAAACGAGAAGCCGCTCTTCAAAGTACTATTTTAAGTATGAAGCAATAAAATAAAATAAGTAGGAGACAATTTCGTAAGGAGCGAGCTTAAATCAAATAGGAATGGAAGGCACAAAACGGGAGTTTATTACACAATTGACAAGTGAAATCGACGCCCATAAAATGTTTCAACGACGACCGTAAATATGTGTATCAAGTTAAGCTAAAACTCTGTAATACCGAACGTACTTAAGTAATTCGAAAGTAGCGAAAATACAAAGTCTACTTTATTATGCACTAAACCCGATAGTTTCAAACCTAAAGTGGAGTTGAATTAAATTACCGAGATTAAGACTAGACTTTTTTAATAAATAGGTAGAGCAGCTAAATGTAAAGCTGTTCATAATTATAAAATGCTTAATTTGGACTTTATATAAAAAGTTTTAGAAGAGTATTGAATAATTTGCCCTCCACTGAGAAAACCAATCCAGTATTTCCAAACTCTTTTAATCATATTTTTTATTCATAATCCCTACATCATCTACAGAGTTACAGTTCAGCGGTTACCGAAAGCTTTTCCATTTATTGAAAAAGGTTCCAAGAACCCGAGCCCACGCATTTGTTCGTATTATCTTCGTGTCCAAATGACGGTGAATGATACAAAAAATGATACTTTAATATGTACTCGTAAACGCTTCAAAAGAGCGCCTGTTTATTGGGAAACAAAATGGAAGTTTCTATCTCAAAATATAGTCGCAGTTGGTGATAATTGACACCGATGTCGGTACCTATTTGATATTAAAACGAAATTTTTTGACCTTACGACTTTGACCTCTATGTAGGGTCAAATTAAAGTCGATATGAAACACGAAAAAATAAAAATCAAAGACATTTGATAAATATTTTTTTAGGAGACCGCTGCTTGCTGGTGGTGTTGTTACTGGAAGTATGAGTTGTGAAAATCTGGTTTATATTTTAGCGTGTTTAGTTATCGATAAGAAGCAATTCAGAATTCCTCAGAATAACAAAGGAATTTCTCAGTAGCAGCCCAGAGTGTGATATGTGCCCGCTGATGGCAATAGGCTCGCCCCCTATTACATGGGACTTAAACATAACTGGCGAAATGTGGGTGACTATAGATACACCTCTATAGTCACCCACATTTCAGGATTACAGACGTGATGTTATTTGTGTGTGTGTAGTTATCGATATCCATCACGTCTGTGAAGTTCACACACAAAAACGGATTTTTAACAGATATTTCTACTGACTACACTACTGGCGGTTGATGACCCTAAAAATAAATTATCAAATTAATTTATTTTTTGTTTCATCTTGTTAAGATATCGATACCATCACGTCTATGAAGTTTACACACAAAAACGGATTTTTAACTGATATTTCAAGTGACTACACTACTGGCGGTTGATGACCCCAAAAAAAAACTTATAATTTTTTTTTTTTTTTGTTACATCATGTTAAGATATTCGATACCATCATGTCTATGAAGTTTACACACAAAAAGGATTTTTAACTGATATTTCAAGTGACTCTACACTACTGGCGGTTGATGACCCCAAAAAAAAAACTTATCAAATTATTTTCTTTTTTCGTTTCATCATGTTAACATATCGACCCATTACGTTTGCGGAAAAAAAATCCTTATCCTTAAATTAAAAAATGCCTCTTACATAATATAATACAAAAATAAAACTGTATAAAATGTTTGATGTTAAATTATTTGTTTATATATTGCGGGCTGCAGGGCTGACTTTCCATGCAGTGTACACCGAACGCACATAAACATCGTCATTTGCGGTTGAACATTTATAGTAGGTACGATAATACTCTACATTACACGAAAACTTTAATTTACAACTGTTACGTAATTTAATTTATATTGCTACTTTATTTGAACAGCCAAATAACTTCATGAAAGTAAAAACCCGCGCCAAGCTAAAAGATTGATGTCGACTTGATGAAGCCAGATAGCTGAGTCACAGTCGCCTTTTATAAAGACAGGGATGGGTAGTATTGCCTGCACGTAATTATGTGCCCTGCTTACGTACCTACGTGGTCGGATTATCTGAGGCGGAGCCCCGATTATTTTGTCTTGAAAATGTGTAGATTAGATTGCCCGATCCGCGAATACGTATTGTACGTGGTTTGGACACGAGAACGCTTGGGCCCAAATAATACCTTCCTAGGATGGATGTTGTCGATTATTTTTATATCAAGTAATTAATGTTTTAATAAGTTTATTGATGGATGGACTCTTTCACATTCTTACTGCTAATAATGATTGTAGCTAACATAAAAATAAGAGCTACTTATCCCAGTCTTGCAATCGAGTTTAGTAGCATGTAGCAGTAGCTACTCGTATCAGCACTTTTTAACGTGAAAACCTCGAGGAAGAAGGTTAAGTTTTATATTAATTTCCCCCATTAAATAATTCCTTTTCGCAAATTTTAATGCATAAATTAAGCCGGTTGATAAAGGAATTCTTATGATTTTTAAAATGCTTTTTGGAAAATTTGTCCAGCGGCCAACCCATCATTAATACTAAAATCTTAATTGAAGCGACGTACCTTTCGACACGACAAAGTGGGGATTTCATTAAAAATAAATAAAAAAGGCATAAAACTTTCTCCTTTTATCTTATTGGACAGGAATTTCTGGAATTAAATTGAATGGTGTCGTGTTCATCATTAATCATGGGGGCTCTGGCTTGTTCGCGATTTTCTCTTATGAACTTTTTCTTTTTCATAAAAAATAATATTCTTGTTTATCAGTTTTTTGTGTACAGATTATTCTGTCCTGTTTTTCTAGTGAAATATACCTTTTTATTAGAGTTTCGGTTATAAAGGATTGTGTTTTCACAGAAAACACACATGTCCCATGTTTAAAACATAAATTTGATGTGAGACCTAATAAATTATGCACTCAGCCGAACCAAACGATACAGCTATTACCCGAACTCGGCGACACCAGCAGGTGGTTGTTCATTGTACTTGTACCTATGTCTGTAAAGCGTAGAGGTGTTGCATATTACCATTAAATGCACCATTTTGGAGTTGCTTTGTTCTTGTAAACCCAAACTAAAATAAAATCCCTTACTGTTCAGAAGTAGCTAAAAGAATTAGGTACAACCTCTTTCGAAATCGAACTTTTGAGAAAGCAAAATAATAGGTATTTCACTTTCTCGTTATTATTTTAAGACAAAGCTATCAGTAGCATAAAGCATTGAAACTATGTTTCATAGTATCAGATTTGAAGACTGCTATTTATTAACTAGATAGAACATAATTAAGCTACCGGTTTGCTAAGCTATTTATTATTTAGCGAAACGGTAACTTAATAATGTTCTAAATAGTTGTCTATTTTGACTGTTATTTCCAATATTCATTTTGTTTGCATATTCAAAATCAACGTTCAATTATTAATATATTCAATAACATTTTGTGTAACTATGCGCTATTGTCTGGTTATTTGGCTGAAACTAGAACTAAATTGAATATCCCGTGTATGCGATTTCGGGAGCCGTAATTATTGTTTGGCTCTTGATGCAATTTATCATATTACAATGATATTAACTCCAAACAACGTGTTATTGTGGGATTTTCGGATACCTTTTTATAACCCACACGTGTATTACAAAAAAAACCGGCCCAGTGCGAGTCGGACTCACGCACGAAGGGTTCCGTACCATTATCTATAAAAACGGCACAAAAAATCACGTTTGTTGTATGGGAGCCCCCCTTAAATATTTGTATATAACTAAATATTGTGTGAATATTTCAAGGGTCTACCTGTTGCCGTATCAATATCGAGCAAAAACGAGCAAAAAAATCACGTTTGTTGTATGGAAGCCCCCTTAAATATTTATTTTATTCTGTTTTTCAGTATTTGTTGTTATAGCGGCCACAGAAATACATCATCTGTGAAAATTTAAACTGTCCAACTATCACGGTTCATAAGATACAGCCTGGTGACAGACGGACAGACGACGGCGGAGCCTTAGTAATAGGGTTCCCGTTTTACCCTTTGGGTACGGAACTCTTTAAAAGGTAGGTAAATAAGCTAAAATAACTAACCTATAAAGCCAGTACTTGTGGGTTTCCCCACATTTTGCTGTCGCCATATTCAGCATCCTAACAAAGTCCTGCTCATGTGTGCTGTAATAAAGTGATGACAATATGATGACTCAATCAGTGAAGTTCTGGAATTGTGCTTCAAAAAAAATGTTCAATGCCAGTTTTTTTTTTTTTAATTTTCAATGCCTGTAATCTCATTCAAGGCCCAAAAGAGATGCATTAGTGATTAGGTCAATGTTTAGGCTAAAGACTGTTGATACTTGTAAACCGTATTTTAAAAGATATATAAGATATTAACTTTCCTTGTCTGTATATCCTCGAAACTGTAACGTTTGTTAAAGCGAATCCAAAGTTATTTCCACGCTTACAGGACGCTATCCCACGTAATAGACGGGATATGAGCATATTTCGCGTATATCCTGCTAAAACTGCACTCATGCGCAAGAGTATCATCTGCATGGCTCCAACTATACAGGGTGGCAGGGACATCGACTTCAAAACAAAACAGCTGTTTCCTACAGAAGTGCATTGCCTACTGGGTCAAAATGGAGCAGCGAATTTTTGTTTTAATAACCGACGAAAAACTTTAACGCAGGGGGGTCAAAAATGATGTACTGAATCCATGTTAACAGGTTTCGCGTCGATGTCCCTTTCACCCTGTATTTAACAGGCTACCTAAACATTGGAAGGAGCTAAACATCAATCCGTTCAAACGTCAGTTGATAGTGTTTTTATCGCAAAAAGCATATTACTATAATATGCTTTTTGCGATAAAAACACTATCAAGTGTCTGAATTTTAAGTCGAAAAACTTGTCTGACATTAATTTTATTATAATATAGTTGTAAGTTTGACATAGCAGTTTGGTTAATTTCTTTTTATAATTGAGTGAAGAAAAAAACATCAATAAGTAGGGTGGGCAGGGTGTGAACGGGAAATATGACGTACTATCCTTCAGAATTTATGTAGATATGGGTGTTCCACAGATAGGTATTCAGAAGAAAGATTCGTTTAAAAATTTATAAGACTTTCTTCCCACTAACTTTCCTTCTTCGTCCAAGAAAATATTACATTTCTGTTTTTTTTTTCTTTTTATAATTGGCATCTCGCAATGACTTGCGACTTGTGTTAAGCAGACGACAACCTCCTAGGTTGACACCTAGTTGTCGTCTGCTTAACCAGACTTTCCTGTAGGTGCCTCAATAAATTAAAGCTTCCAACCAGGGTAAAAACTTATAAACTAAGTGACCACACGTAAATGGCACCCTCTGTGGGGTACGGACCTCGGCTTACATTTCTGTAAACAATTAAGGCTTTTTAAGCTTCGTTCACGCTATAGCATTTGTACATGCTATATTTGTCGACTCTACACATGCTTTCAACATCAAATACATACCTAAATTTGATGTGCCTAGAAATGGAGTGGAAAAAGTTATTTCCACAGTCATGACCATATTCCTAACAGTACTGTACAATTTGTACACAAAACTGACTTAGAAACAACAACTAATTTAAATAAAACATAAATAAATATCACGTAAGAAGCAAACTCCTGAACATAAATATCTAATGGTGTACTGTTTTCTATTCTAAATAACAACATGATTAATATTTTCTCCCTTCCGGAGAGAATGTAACTCCAAACAATAAAGTTTTTATTAGTTGATCACGTACGTAATGTGGTCCCGGCTCCCGATGGATTTTTTCTAATGAATAAATATTACAGAAATGGACGATGAGTACCTGAGTGTGTTGATGCAAAAAATTTGGATGTGTTTACATTTATATTTTGTATTCTTGAGAGGAGCTTGTGTAAGCGTGTGTGTGTGTGTGAGTAATAACTGCCGCACGGGTCAATCGATCAGGTTAAGCTACGCTTGCCGCGGTTGGTCCGTGGATGGGTGACCATCTTTTCATACCAAGATTCCTCCGTGCCTCGGAAAGCACGTTAAGCCGTCGGTCCCTGCTGTCATTTGTAGATCTTTGACAGTTGTTACAGGTCGTCAGAAGCCCAAAAGTCTGACAACCAGTCTTACTAATGGATATTGTGTTACCCAGTCCGATAGGCAGTCGCTCCATATAAAATACTGGTATTCAGCTGCATCCGGTTAGACTGGAAGCCGACCTCAACATAGTTGGGAAAAGGCTAGGCAGATGATGATTCTTGCGTAGGTAAAACCACGGGGTTTAATTCGTACAAATATTGACAAATAATTGATCGAATAAATAGACCTGTTCGAACCAACAATATTCGCATTAATCTATTAAATCCCCTTTTTTTGTAAATCTTAGGTCTTTATTAGTAATTCTAGCTTGGGACCAAAATCTTAGAAGTTGCTGTCAAACCGTTTTTAGTTTTTAAAGTGAAAATGTTTTCAGCATCCCAAGAGATTTTTAGCTCTGAAAAAAGTGCTGAGTACTTATTATTTATGTTTTATGAACTTTACGCCCACATAAATGTCTATAAAAAGCTGTAGCTAATGTCTCATTATGTTTTAAAGAGGACGCGTTAGATTCTGCATCATTATATTCCCAGGACCCAGGCAGGATTGGGCACGCCACAATTGTGGCGATAAGTCCCCTCTTTGAGGAGTGGCTAGAGAGGCGCCATGGCGTCCTCACCTTCCGCCTGACGCAGGTCCTCACCGGACCCGGTTGTTTCGGGAGGTTCCTGTTCAGGATAAAGCGGGAGGAAACGCCCGGGTGTCACCACTGTGTGGATCGCCCGGAGGACACGGTGGAGCATACGGTGGAGGTTTGCCCTGCTTGGGCGGAGCACTGCCGTGTCCTCACGGAGGCGATCGGCGGAGGCGATCTCTCGCGTCCGGCCCTGGTTCAGGCCATGGTTCGGAGCGAGAGTGCATGGGAGGCCGTCACCTCCTTCTGCGAAGCAGTAATGCTAGCGAAGGAGGAGGTGGAATGCGTGAGGGTTAGGCAAGGTCCGCGCCCTCGCGCCCTTAGTCGCCGCAGGAGGCGTCCCGGGCGTCGGGAGTTGCAAGCCGATTTCCGGCCACCGTAGGCGCGGGCCTGCACACGGTGAGCGATGGGTAGCTCACTGTCCGAAAAAGACCAGGCCCGGGTCGACGGCGCGTTGTGTTCCACGCGCGCCTCAAAGAGATGTCAGCACTAACTGATGGGGTCCGTTAGGACCAATGCCTGCCAGAGTTGCGAGTTTGTCCGAAAGGGATATCGTGGCCCTGGCACACAGGCAACGGAAGGAACACGGGTGGGTTTTAGTCAGTAAAAGTCTGACACGCCCTCTCGCTCCGCTCAGAGCGGGAGAAGTTATTTGATAATTTCCCACCCAAAAAAAAAAACAAGGACCCAGGCAGGATACCCCCTGTCCTAAAAACTTGTGATGGCTGAATCAATATTCAAGACTGGTTTCTGTTCTATATTCTTGTATACTCGTATTACGTTAGGAGTTATTTTTTTTTTATTCTACACAACACAATCAGCATGGGTATTAATCAGTTTAGGTATCAAAACAGCCACCACGGCTATACGACGATTTTGCTATGGCTAAATCTCGAAGACCGATAATTCAGCATGTCCGCCATTAAACCCCGATTCCCTCCTTCGTTTTCAGATTATCGTTTAGAAATTCAGTGAGGCGATAAAGCGGTCATTTGGCTCTTCATGGCTCTTCATCGCTGCTCGTAGCCTGTCGAAGGCGCATCACGTAGGGTCGTATGCCGCGATCAGTTTTCAGCGCACCTGCAGCCGCCGCTCGCATACTAATCCACAGAAATATTCATATTACGTGAGCAAATTATCATACCTTTAAACTACTGAATAAAAATAATTCCTAGGCGTCCATTGTAAAATTTTTCTTCTTTTATTACAACAAAGACAACAATAAAAGTTCCCATTTTCATGAAGAAATTGATAAAAAATTTATTTGTTCGTTTTTTAATCCGATTGTTCTTGCTGACCAAGTTGAGATAGATCATACTGATTCAATATTGAATCTTACTAAATATTTTGTAATAAAGTTACTTATAATAATACTTTACGTAAAATTTACCTTTGTCAATAAAATTGTGTCTCGTCTCTGACGTAATTAATCTAAGAAAGGATATTGTTATTAATTCATACCTTTTACAGAGAAGCTACTCAGCCTGTAGACAACGGTATCCGAGTTTTTAAGAAACCTTTTCAAAACTTTGCCAAAATCTACCTCCTTAGCCATTTATTTATTCAATTTGTTGGAATAACCTTTGTAATGATAATACTTGAACCGTTCCTGTTATTTGATTACGAGCTGAGAAATAAACAAGTTGTGAAACTTTTGCTGTAAAAATAATGGTTTTAAATAGGGTGAAGTGTAAGTGGCTGCACGAGCGACTCTCAGCTGAGAGTGTTAAATAAAACCACACAATGATAATGCAATAACTGTCTCCCGCACTTTGTAAATAGATCTCTCACAAATTCGCGAGCACATCAAAAGCGACGCGCGTAAGCTGTAAAATAAAAGTAAGTGTTTGAAGAGGCGTGAATTATGTAACGCGCACAGCCGCCTCGCTGTCTTACCTGCACACAGAACTCATTTGCTCGGATGTGAGAAAATGACACGTTATGGCCGCCTTTTTTATTCAGCCATTCCTTAGGTGAGTTGAAATTATACATATTAACAGGATCAAAAGAAGAAACTGACGAAATTAAGTACGTAGGTATGTATTTTACGTGTGTTTACTTCAGTCAACGAAGTGAATATGGGCTTAAATAGGTATCTATATATATACGTGGAGCTCAATTTTTCATCTCTTCATGAAATATTACATAAATACTGAAAATTTCGTATTGTTTCTAAATAATTGTACTATCTACATCTAATACACAAACCGAAACTACGGGATTTATTTTATCTTACGTAATTGCTAAAGAATCTCAGGCAGTAGAACTGTTCTGGCCAGGAAGCAAAAGTCTTTAGACACTTTGGAAAGCAAAGCTTTTTTGAAATTCTAATGCGTCGCCTTGTCTTTAGAACTTTATTTCAGCGCGTTGACGGTCTTAACTGTAGTTGGGAAGCACTTCTCGACTATTTTATCTTATTGTGACCGTTCCCGCGTTTTGTATAAGTACAGCTCCAATTTGTATTTCAATTTGATATTTAAATGTAGGATATTAATGTTATCTTTCTCTGAAAAAACTTATAGGTATGTATCCAAAGTCAAGTATCAGCTAAGCAGCCTACAATATTCCCTCTGCTGGGACATAGGCCTCTTCTCTGTGAGATGGAGAGTGGGCTGTAATCCACCACGCAGGCCCAGTGCGGGTTGGTAGGTATCACATATCTTCGATTTTTTTTGGTTTTGGTACATGCTGGTTTCCCGACCATGTTCCCTTCACCGTTTTGAGAGCAGTAGTGATGAAATTATTTACACAAAGTAAAGCGCCTGCCTGTGTTCGAACCTATGACCTACAACTTGTAAGTCGCGGCCGTTTCTACTGGGCCACCACTGTACTCGTATAAGAAAGTCAAGTACATAACCAGAGAAATCGTTTTGTTTATGTATTTTTCTAATTTTCCTCCCAAAAAAAAACAAATAATCGTTCCCTGTATAACTACTTTAAATCTTTACATAGTTCAAAATAAAGTTGTTTAGTGTCTGTCTGAATGACCGCTTAGACCTTCTACACAACGTAGACAATGGACTTTGATGCGGTTTTCACCATCATTAAAGCTCAACACGAAAGGTTTATGTTTATAACACAATAATATTTAACTAAGATTTAACATAGAATTGTCGATGTTCTCACATGACGCCATTGCGTACGAAGTAGGGACGGGTCGTTATTCTATGTATAAATAACAAACACTGCCCTATAATATAATAAATAATACTGACCAAATAAATAGATTTTCCTTTCATTGAGGTTTCTTCACAAGTAGCGGAAGGGCAGAAGGAAAATACAAACTATTATTTTCTTTCATCCACGTATCAAATCGGAAACGATGGAAGTCATCTATCAAACCTTTACATTTCCAAAATATATTTTTCCTTCTTGTATTTCATGAAAGGGGTAACGTCGGGATAACAAATCTACCGATAAAACAATCTCTAAAGTCAAAGCTCAGAAATATGATTATTTATCTAAGTTTAACCCGCGTTAGTATAAAAACTTAGTAAATGTATTTCCGTAGAATCCATTTATTAACTGTTACTACACTTTTGACAAACTAATTTAGAAGTAACACGATTATTTAGAAACTTATGTGCTTCTCATTATACAGGGTCAAATTAAATTAGCTAGCTAAACCCCGCAGAAATGATGGAGCGATATCTAAACATGATAAAAAATAAATTTTATTTTTAATGTTTTTGTTTGTTTATAGACCACAGTTCGTGTAGTCACTTAAAATAACAGTTGTTTTATGTAAACTTCCCGGACATGGTTGTTATCGATACCTAAACACGATTAAACAAAAGAAAACAGATTTTCTCACCTCATACTTCCATACCAGCTGTCACTGACTCCCAAAAAAAAACCCTTCAAATCTTTTATTTAATTTTTCTATCATGTTTAGATATCGATATATACCCATCACGTCTGCAGAGCTTCACTAGCTGATTTAATTTGAACCTGTATAAATAAAAATAAAAATAAACCTTATTGCTGACCACACATGATCCATACAAAACACAAAAAAAGTTGTTACTGAATACAAAAAAAAAATACAAAATTAAATGGCATACAAACAAACTCATGCAAAAACATAAAAGTTAACTTATAAATTAACAATTTTTCAAATATAAATTATTATGTGCGAAAATCGTGTAGGTTGCGATCTACATTCGTATAATTCGTTCGCACCCGACTGTGTAGAGAATTTTGAGAATTGGAGATAACTGATATTGGAGCGAGATTCCAAGAGGGCGTGAAATAGTTCCACGAACTATAAAATACGAACCTTACCTCAGCGACCTACTTAGTTTCGTACATGGGGGAATTTGACGCTCCAGGAATTAAATCATTAGAAATGATCGTTATCTCTAAAGTAAGCCACGCAATTAAGCTTAGGCAGAAACTGGACACAAATATCCCAACAACCCAAAACCGTTCCCGTTAATAGAATATGAGGTAAAATAAAATCATTACAGTTTAGACCAAATCCGACGAAGCCTCATATTTTGTAATGAAAACGCAGTTTTTATTTTAATACATGCGCGCAGTAGGTGAATAAATAATTCATCGAAATCCCGTCCGAGGTTACAGTGCGGCTGGCAAAAATCGCTTTACGAGTGTGGGAACTCGCGGGAGGCACGGTTAGCCGGGTAGCCGGGTAGCGCGATGCCGCGTTGATATAACCCGGTACAGGCGGCACCACCGCGCAAACAAATTGGATGCTTAAAATTAAATTTGAAGGTTTCGCGGTCCGCTTCATTCGCTCTCCCCGTTCGTTACAAGCTGGACTCGCTCACATATCCAAATGGAAACGCAATTATTTTGCCGTAACTTGGTGTTTTTAAATGTTTATCGCCACTGGCACTGCTTGTTTATATAATGGAAGTTGGCTTGTTTACAGCGGAATCAATTGAGAGATTAAAATCCTAACATATCCACGGTTGTGTATGGATACGCTATATGCGGTGTGTACCTAAATCAGGTTGGGGAGAAAATGTGCTTTAATAGGTACTTATGGTTACAGTAAATTCTAGGTTTTTTGTGGTTTAACCTATCCTTTTAATATTATAGATGTGAATGTTTGTATGTTTGCCGGCTTTTTTAACGGCTGCACGAATTTGGAAATTTGGCACAAAGATACTTTATACCCTGGACATAGGACATAAGATGCTTTTTATCCTGACAGTAGGTACGTTGCGTACATACAAGACGTTATCCTGTTCAGGACACGATAGGCACAATTTCTGACCAGTAACCTAACAAAAGGTTAGGCACATGAACTCAAGATGTATTTCAATCATAGTTAGTATTATCCCACTAATAAATAATGGGGTTTGGATAAAATTTGGCACACAGATAGTTTATAATTAACAAAAAGTACTAGGCTTGCATGAATTCATGTAAGATTTATTTTGACAAAGACAAAAAAATAAAACAGGGCTTCATGGGGACTGCCGACAGAAGGGAAAACATAACGAGTATATGCAATTTGTTAGTGTAATATATGCGTAAAACAATATAAGTTTTGCAATACTACTATAATTATTATTGTCATATATTAAATACCTACGGATGAATTAAGGCTCGTACAGACTCGCGCAATATCGCGGGCGCGACAAGCGCCGCGCGACAAAGAAATTGTGCTTTTAGTGTCGCGTCGCGCCCGCGATATCGCACTAGTCTGTACGATCCTTTACTCAAACATTTTTACTTTCTCTCTGGACCCAATTCTGAACTCCACGCAGACGAAATCGTGGGCTGAACCTTATTTTGTAAATGCGAAACTTACTCTGTCTGGTACCTTCACACACCTTAACGGCTGAATGGATTTGGATGAAAGGGATAGACCATGACCTGGGTTAGGACATAAGATACTTGTAGCGGCATCAACATCGCCACATGCGAACTACGCGTCACACTGACGTCACGTAAATCCTGCATCGCGCAAGCAGAGTTTACCGCGCAAATAGCATATACAATACAACGTCCCGAAACAACCGTTGCGCAGTTGCCTATACCAGACACAACACCCGTCTGGTCGGAGGATCCTCCCTTTTCTATGGTGGATGAGTGAACTTTTCACCCTGTTCCTCATACCACCAAATACTTTTTATTCCAGTAGTAAGAAAGAAAGAAAATACATTTATTTAGCATAGACTAAAAGGCACACAACGTACGTAGTACGTAACGTTCCCGTGAGATTCCGATTTCCACGCTGGCGAAGCCACGGGCAAAAGCCAGTGTATTTATAAAATTGGTAGTAAGTTTGTAGGTACCCCACGTATAGGTATTTTTTGCTTCATATTAAAAAATGCAACATGCTGTGCTTGTTAACCTACGACAAGACTGCTGATAGAGTCAACCTATGTTTATTTATACCTTTAGCAGTCTAACAGTTATACATTTTGAGAGCTAATAAAAAAACCGGCCAAGTCCGAGTCGGACTCGCGCACGAAGGGTTCCGTACTACCATATATATATCTATAAAAATGGTAAAAAAAATTATTGTATGGGAGCCCCCCTTAAATATTTGTTTTATTTTAGTTAATTATTTATTTTTAAAGTGAATATATAACTAAATATTCTGTAAATATTTTAAGCGTCTACCTGTTGCCGTTATCAATATCGAGCAAAAACGAGCAAAAAAATCATGTTTTTTGTATGGGAGCCCCCCTTAAGTATTTATTTTATTCTGTTTTTTTAGTATTTTTTGTTATAGCGGCAACAGAAATACATCATCTGTGAAAATTTCAACTGTCCAACTATCACGGTTCATGATATACAGCCTGGTGACAGACGGACAGACAGACAGACTGACGGACAGACAGACAGACAGACGGCGGCGACATAGTAATAGGGTTCCCGTTTTACCCTTTGGGTACGGAACCCTAAAAACATGCCCTCTAATTCAACTAAACTTATGTAAATTATACGTCACCACTCATTGTCGTGCTTAAAATCGCTGTGTATAGAAACTTGAACAACAAAACAAAACTAAACGAACTCTTAAAATAAAAAGGGATTGTGGTAGGTACCATCCCGAGAAGAATTTGAAGTTGAAATAACTACTAGACGAAGTTCCCCTTCTTCAGATTCACGAAACTTTTCGGAATAAATTCAAGTTTCCTCAAGCTGAAAATTGATGAGTACTTCTATGAATTTAAATATTACCCGCATAATTTGAATTAGCATAATAGCAATAAATCCGTCCGTGATTCTCGAGCGGCACCATGTCATAAATATCAAAATTCGATTATTTTCATGACACAATAAAGTAAGCATTGACAATCTTAAAAGAAAGGTAAATGCTAGTATTAGATGCCTGTTCCGTGAACTAATAAGTTGATGTTCCATCGTCTCAGTGCCGTCATGAACTTTTCTAATCCTGTATTCTTCGGTAAACTTTTCCAATATTGCGAACATAACAATCTTACATGTAGGTACGCCTAATCCGAGAACATCCAAGCAACGTGGGACTCCACGGACTTTTCATTAAAAAAAACTAATTTATTCATATAACCCATCTGAAGCGAGTACGGATATTTTAAATCCAGGGGATAATTTATGTGTTTGAATAAGCAACAAGTGACGATGCGTCCAGAATTAATGACCTCTGATTCCCTTCGTCATACATCTCTCTGAATAGTGGGAATGAATTTAGTTGGTTCGCCGTGAATTAATTACCGTGGGAGTGTGTCGAGGCAAATGGAACCACTGCAATTCCAAACACACCACCTCGCTTTGTCGCAAAGTAACTGAACGAACTAAATGAATTATCACGCGGCGGTAGTTCGGGAATCAGCACTTTCATTAACTTTCTACCTTGTAGTTCTCTCGGCATTTTCATTTATTCCTAGTTCAATTTATTATTAATCCTTGTGGATTGCACGAAAGCAAGCCGCGTGGGTTTAGCTCAAAATGAAATACTTAAAAGTGGAGTTTTGATATAAATTCAACTACCGGCTTATTTTTACTCAGCAGCGAATATTTCGTTTCATTCGAGAAGGTACGGCATGAGCTTAGGTAATGAAAATAATTAAAATATACTTTGAATATCGTGCTAGTTTTATGGTTTGTTTTCGTTTCAGGAAAAACACAAGAGGAATTAAATCTCTGCGATGTTTGTCGGTTGTGTTCGTAAAAATACAATGGATTATTGAAATCAGAAACATTTAAATTTCAATTCTTTATTCGACACCATATTTTATGCATTCCAATAAACACCAAATTGTAACAAAATGTTGATGTTCAGCATTTATATAAACATTTTTAAATTATTTAGTTTTAACTAGTTGTTCATATCCATAAAATTATAGTGTAACAATAATAAACATATTAGTAATTTATAACAACTTAATAAGATACACAATTCCTCTAAGGATGTCAAATTAAATTTTTTATAGGTATACAACATGTTCCGGAATTAACGCACACCACCAAACACCCCAATTAGAAGATTATGTTATAATCATAATTATACATACACTGAATTTTTATTATTTTACTATTAGGTATGTAACATTTTTTATTTATTAAATTAGTTATAGTGATTGTGTGAGAATATTATGGTCACATTACAAATCTACGCACGCACACAGCCGCACACGTATTAGGGTCTAGCGTAGTAGGTACTTTGTCAATTTTGGTTTGTTTTGACTGTACAGCGGTAGTGTGACTGTAATTTACGTAGTTTGAAATTTTTATGGGAATAAAATACCTATACCTATTAAAAATGACAGAAATCGATTCAGTGAACGATTCTTAACAAACTACTTTAATAATGTGCATTAATTCAGTTACACATTGGATATAGATGTGCTACGTCATTTCGTTTGAATAAATATTTTCATTAAACGATGTAAAACTCATTATTTTCTCATATGCTAAAATCGTGAGTTTTTAAAGAGCTTCCGACAATTTGGGAAGCTTATAACGTTTTGTGTTTGAAATAAATAACTTTGTCTGCTAATAAATAATGAATCGACGAAAAAATATAATATATATTTTACAAAATGACTTGACAAAGTAACTAAATATTGAATTTCAGTACATTTCCATTTATTTAAAAACAGTGCCATTTAAATAGGTTAGTCTGGCATTTTAAATTGACTTTTCCACTCGAAGTATTTGATAAATATTTTTCTATACATTGTTTGGCACGTGGAAAAGTTTTGGTTTAAGTATATTATATAAAATTTTAAATATATATTCAATAAAAAATATTATTATAAATTATGATCATAAATAAATAATATACCTATTAATGAGACCGATAGAAATACATTCTATTAAGTAGGTAATGCAAGTTACTAAACAGTCGTACTACACTAATAGTCAATTCCAGTTCACCTACATTTTAAATTGTTTTACATTTCATCAATAATAATAATCAATAATTATAAGTACCTACATGTGGTAAATAAATTTGATTTATTACAATTCACATTTTGTCACAATGTGGAAAATGGTGTAAGTATTAAATATATATATATATAATACTCACCATTAGTTAATCGTCATCAATTCCTGTGAAGATAAAAATATGGACGAGTACTGGGAATTTATCTACTGTGGAGCGAGATGAGAGTATAATACCTGGCATTTGGAAAGAATCAGCGCTTTTTATCAATTTTCTTGAAGATGTAGTCGTAAGAGAAAATGTCCTGACATTTCAGTAAGTTTCAATAGATATACTTATTTGAAGAAGATAAAGTGCGATCGCTGGTAACAGAGTAATATAAAAGAGACGTATTTCACGCACAATGAGGGACTAATTGGTGATTTGCTGAATATACAGCTCTGCTGACTCCATTTTTATAAGACTCGAAGAAAATTTTAGGATTATAAAAAGGAACCCTTGCGTTAAGAATACTTATGTTTATCTTTTTATATGAACCTCTGGAGAGATACTCAATGGGGCTTATTTATTTTGGAGGACCGAAGAGTTGACCGTGTCGTCTATTACCCTGATTACCTTTTTGAGACTTGGTTGGAAACAAGCGTGGACTAATGTTTTAGAGCTCTTTGTGTACTCGTCCATTAAGTAATAAGTTTTCAATATTTACTTATCAAAAACTACTCAAAATCAATACACCTCACTTAAAAGTAACTTTACAAAAAATTACAACGTATGCGGTCTTTTTTAAACAATGTTTTATTAATAGTTATTTTACCCTAAATACCTGAAACACTTCGTTTGATATAAGTATGTACAGCTAATGTCGGTTTGTTGTTAAGTCTTTTGTCACTAATTTATTGTTATATTCACATTTATTAAATACGTATATATTCACAAGAGCCTAAAATTCCTTTATTCTATATCCGACAGTAGTAATAAATTATAACTGGCATATTATTACCATAAAAGGCAACTTGCATGTATATAATATCTCTGTCGAGTCATATAAACAAGACAAAGCTTACAGAGTAGGACTCGAGCCAAGTTTGCCTTTCACAGTGAATCAGACGAAATCCCTTTCACACCATTATCATATATCCAATCTTTACGTAAGTAGGCCATTAAATTGAATGTTTTAAGATATCCCAGGCAGTAAATAATAATATTTTTAGCCGAATGCGTTTCAAATAGTGTAGCAGAGATAGTCACATTCAGCTGAAAAATATTCGTGTTACATCTGGCGGTATCTATTCATGGCATAATGTGAAAACGTTCCTCCATTATGAATCACATCACATCGACGCTCACTTTACCCGCGTTTGATATTGTTACATTCTCAATCCAACGGGAAATAGAACGGAAAATGAAGACGTGGCCGCACTATGTCACAGCCCTGTACCGCGGGATTCAACGAACTAGTCAAACGTTCCTCGGTTCTATTTAGCGCGCACTCACAAATCATTATTATTAGATACAATTATATTTACACGTTCACGAGATGAGTACATATACGGTCCTATGTACACGTTCAAATGACATCACACATCACAACTTAGTCCGCTTGTTGACCACGACCTCGGCGGCAGCGTCGAGGAACCCTCATACAGATATCTCTTGTATCTGCACGCGCTTCTTCATGATGCCGGGCGGCGCGGGTGCGGTGGGCGCGGCGGGCGCGCGCAGGATGCCGCCCCCCTCCCCCTCCGCACCCGCGTCGCCCGTGCCCTCCGCGCCATCCGGCCCGAACTTCACCTGCGTGGAGCTGTCCACCACGCGCGGCTCGAACGTGCTGGTGCGGCCCACCGGGCCCGCCGGGTCACCTGCGCGCGCAGGGTCCAGCTTCTGGATGTCGGGCTTCTGTGTGTCGATGCACACAACGCTGCCCGCCTCGATGGCGCTGCCCACGCTCACGTCAGGCATGGAGCTGCGCGCCGCGCGGTGCTTCTCGTCGTAGCAGCTGTACTCGCCGAACGTTGGCTCACCGCAGTCCGACAACGTCCGAAGGTCGAATTTAGAGCCCACAACGCGCGGCACGTGGGCCGATTTGCACTCAAACCCGAACCCTTTGCCGTCGAACGCGCGCACTTCGTAGTCGAGCTTTCCGTCATAGTTGTCCGAAGACGAGGAGCTACCGGCCTCGTTGAGATCGTCTTTGGAGCGGTGCGGGCGCGAGCCACGCTGGTGGTAGATGCCGGCAAAGATGAGCACGTTGAGCAGCAGGAGGAAGCAGCCCACAGCGATGGTGACGGTGAGCGCCGCCGTGTAGGACTGATAGTGAGAGGAGGCGAGGCGGCGCAGCAGCGCGTCGTCGGGGTGCGCGGGCGGCGCCGTGGCGTTGGGGGGGCACTCGGTGGACGGCGGCGCGGCGGGCGCGGGGCGGGGCGGCACGGCGCGTGGGGCCGCCGTACTGCGTGTGCCGCCCCGCGCGCCCTCCAGCTCCACCACGTGCGGCACGTGCGCGCGCGACATGGACTGCGCCCGCACCGCACCTGCACGACAAATGTCCATTAAACAACTGCTTCATTGAATTTCATCGCCTCGAATAGCTGTAGATACATTGAATAACATACCTTCGTAGTAGTTGGCGTTGTCCTCCTGGAAGTGATGGTGTCGCATGGCGGCGTCGGGCAGATCGGAGCCGGGCCGGTGCAGCTGTGGGATGAGCGACAACCACAGCGACATCTTGTGTCCGCGGTAGTGACTGCGCATCTCCGGTTTGCCACCTGCGCGCACCACACAATTGAAATAAATGAGCCCGAACCGTAACCGCAGGGGTCACGGGGGTGACCCTAAAGTTTTAAATGACCAACTCCAAATTCCTAGACACACAATGCTGAAATCCATACTAATTGTATTTATACGTTGTTGTGTTAACAGATGCTGATCTTCACAACTGCTCGGACTCCGAAACTTTCAGAGTTCCATTTATTCTACTGTATTACTACGACATCGAGGAGTTGAGCTATAAAGGGAAATCGGAAAGGTCCATAAAATAGAGATTCGTAACATATGTATTCGCATAAACTAATCAGGAAGTTTTTCGTCGGCAGTGTAATAAAATAAATATTGAGAGTTACGCACTGATCTCCATGTAGAGTTGGTTGATGGTGTCGTATGTGTCCCAGTACGGGGTCTGGTCGGGGCCCAGGCGAGGAGTCTCGCCCAGCATTGGACTAGGAGGTGGCGTTGCCGATGGATCATTGGGATTTCTAAAGAAAACAATACATTAAAATGAAGACGACAACATTGTTTCAAAGTTAATACTTTATTCAATGTTACACTGCAGACTGTTCACGTAATTAAACCTTTATTCAAAGATCTTGTTTCGCAACAAATTCAATTTGGAATGCCTTCCATTCCACATTCCACAACATTCTTAACTTAGCCGACTAAAATAGTCGAACTGGTATTAGGTAAAGGTAATCCATTTACGTAGACAAGTTTCCTCATGGACCCACATGGATGTTCTTTACATATTGTGACACCTTCGTTTCTCCGAAAATACCTTTCAATATAACCTCGGACCCGTTTTTTATCCTTAAATGTTTTACGGAATTTACGGGTAATCAAAAATCTTTCAGTTAAGCCAGGCACTGACTGTATAACAAAGTAACAACATAATCCGGAAAGTTAGGGTTTAAACATAAACATATTCCGAGAGCAGTGGTGGCGCAGTGGCAATGGCCCCGACTTACGAGTTTGTAGGTCATGGGTTCGAACCCAGGCAGGGGCTTTACTTTGTATAAATAATTTCGTCACCACTGCTCTCAAAACGGTGAAGGAAAATATCGTGAAGAAACCGGCAAGTCATTGAACCAAAAATTCAAAGACATGTGACATCTACCAACCCGCACTGCGTGGTGGATTACGGCCTACTCCCTGTCGAAGACAGGGCCTGTGTCCTTAGTAGTGGGAACATTACAGGCTGATTATACTATATTCCAGAACGCCGTATAATCTTTACCTATGTACCTAAACGCCCGTACGCGGGCCCTACGAGAACACCAGCGCTGTGGTATTTATTTTTTAAATATCGCAGCATTATGCTGAGTTAGGAGCCTTATTGGCATCGCACAATTCTTGATTGTTTTTTTTGTGTATATTGTTAGTTTTAAATGCAATTTTTGTATGTCTTGTGCGTGTCCCAAATAAATATTTTTCTTTCTTTCTTTCTTTAAACATGTAAATTTTTCTAAAGTTCAAATTACACAGAACTAGTGTTTCAATCTTTCATTCGCCTTAGAATTCACCGTCAGTTTACATTCACTTATCGTTCATTATTTTCCACCAAACTAAACCGGATTGAAATCCCATCTCCCCCTTAAGCCGAGGCACGAGTCCCGCTATGGGGCGCCCTCATCTGTTCCTTAGATGAGAGCCGTCTACGTTGTTGACGTTGAATTAGAAAAGCCATCTGCGACTAACTAGATGTTCCCATGGATATTCCTCGACGAAAAATATATTTTGTTTTAGATATTATGGGTTTTTAGCTGTTTTGAGAACTGGTGTGCAAAAATCAAGCTATAAAAATAAGTGTACTTTTTTAATTAATTTTCGGTTGAAACTCAGCGGCTCATCGGAACGAAAAACTACTTATGTAAGGTTATTTAGTCTTACCAAAGTACCCACTTAGTCCAATCGATACTATTCCTAAATTTTTAGGGTTCAATACCACAAAAAGAAAAAACGGAACCCATACAATGATCACTCGTGTATCTGTCTGTCCGTCTGTCGCAACCAATTTGCTCCGAATCTACTGGACCGATTAAGTTGAATTTTAGTACACATATGAATTTTTGTGACCCAAAGACGGACGTGTAACGTAACTAAATGAATTTTTAATATGGGGGTCACTTTTGGGGGGCTAATTAGAAAAACTAAAAAAATCTTTTACAGACTGTACCGTGTGACATGTCAAATGAAGGGGGGTTGTTTGGGGTTTTCGGATATATATTTTATTATAATTTAAAAATTTAACACTTTTAAAATTAAGAAAAAAAAATGAAAATTTACCATTCCCCACATATATCTGAAACTACTGAGCCTAAAATTTTGTAGAAAAATACAGAATTTACTTATAGATTACAGGAAAACCTATACAAAGTCTATAGTCTTAAAATAACGTGGTTCTCTCAATATTGTGCGTATAAACATGTTCCCTCATATTATTAAGAGGGAACATGTTTTAAACTACAATGTTTGTTCTTAGGATAAATTCATCCCAACTACGGAAGTCTTCATTGTGCGACACGCACTTGGCCGGTTTTTTTTAAGTTGACCTAATGTCCTCTACACACACAGTCACAACGGTGTATGACTGTAGACTGTATTTGTGTACATGGAAGTTTAAAACTCAATATGTGAATGTCTTACCCATATCTAACGAAGTTCGAGATGTAATGGATGCACAGTTTGGACACGCGTTGCTCCTGCTGCGTGAAGTTTTGCTGATGATGCGTTAGGGAGATGGGCACCCCCAGGTAGTATGGAAGCTCCTCACCATGCACCGACCCTGGCCTCTGTACAATAAAAAAAAATATTTATATATTAGTTTACGGGTCGTTATCTAGTATCGCTCACTACGCGATCTTGGGTTATAAGTTTTACTACTGGATCTTAGCCTGTAGTAAAACTCATAACCCAAGGTCCGTACTAGTTTTACCTTTCACTCCACATTTCAGCATTACGTTCCGTAAGCCCAAAGCTGCACCGTATCTTTGTAACAAACCATTGTATACAAACCGTTGAGGTTTGTAGCAACATTCTCAATTACTACCATAGTTAAGTAGTATATTACCCCTAGCACTAACCGTCAAACTTGACCTCAATCAAAACCAAAAGCCCGCACAGTCCTATTAACAAGTCCATTCAAGTGTTGGCACTAGGGTTGTCGAAATAACAAACAGGTGTATAGAGACATCATGCAATTTACCGCACAAGTGCGACGACACGTTTTGACAACCGCAGCCTTGTCAATGGTTGCTCTAACAACTTAGTACACGTCCTAGTGCAGGATTTTAGAATTGATTTAGATGTTAAATTTTGAGTGGTGTAGCTCAAACTGCGGAATAGTATGGGACTAGTTTAAATCATGTCACAGAGTGTCATAACATTCTAGTCAACGTTTAATTTATTAGAATTTTGATATATTTGATGCTGTCAAAGTTGACTGATTACTTTTATTGGGCTTTCAGACATAAAAGTTTTGACTAAAAGCTGTTAATCAAGCTTTAAAACAGAAACTCACTGACGTTCGCTTCAATCAAAAGAAGTTTAGTCTATTTACTTAGAAAAGTTATTTTGCAAAATATAGCTGTTTGTTTGTCCATTCAGTTAACGAAATCTATTTCAAACAGAGTTTATGGCCGACATAAACGAAGATTAACAACTTTGGAGAAGAAAAGCGCTACGCCACCATCCAGTTGATAAGCCGTTGCCAAGATCCACGTTATGTTGAGTGTGCATGTCGCCGATATACATACTAACTGGCTAATGTATCTACATGAAGCAGTATCTTATAAGGTTTTTTTATACGAGGGAAATATTTTCTGCACTTGGTTTATGTTTGTGCCAACTTTGCCAAACAAACGACATGACATTTAAGTGACACAAATAAAAAAATGGTTTTTTTGTGTTGTGTCACTAAAATGTCATGTTTTCAATTGCGAACCAAATGTCTTCCGAAGTCGTAGACTCATCTTGCCTTGTTTGAAAATAATTCGATGACTGCTTCAATATCTTCCTTGTTGAAAAGTTCTTTGCTTTTGTCCTTTTGACATCTAAACAGCGTTCAACCATAGCAATTATGACACTGACAGCTCTTGAACGCAGTTTAGATGTGCTGATCGCGATCAGTTTAATTGGTGAAATTCGCTCTTCGATATTTAGTTACCTGCGGATAATCCTTGTCTTGTGAGAGATGATGAAAATGCGTGAAGTAAGTCGTGCCGCCTCTCAGCGCGTGGAGATAACCCAGTCTGATCAGTGGGGCCGCAGTCCGTCCGTCACTTAGCACCTGAATTCAATTAGTAATTCAAGAAAATTTCTGTAAGGTTTTCATGGAAGAAACATGTTGGAAATTAAGAAACAAAAGAAAACACACGAAAAAATAATTGATTGAAAAGTTGGCAAAGCATTGTCAACGTGTAACTTTCACTTGAAATGCAGATTTTTTTTAGTTTTAAAGCACCATTCTTTATTTTTTATCTAAAACACCTGCATGTTTGTTATAAACAAACATATTAAAATTGAGAAACAACAACGATAATTTTATGTCTACTTTATGCCTACATATAGTCATTTATCAACACTGTATCCCTATACAAAACCATTACCGAAATATTGTCACAACTTGTAACAGAAGCTACGATTAGTAATTGCCGTCAGCTGATAACTCATAACAATGTCGTCGTGTTATTAGGCGTTACAAGTATTTTCCAATAAAGCCTTTCAACGCGGCCATAGTGTATTCAGCGTGCGCGGGCGTCATTAACTCCCTTTGTACGACGAAGGAGCGTTCGGAGAGGAGCGAAAACCACTTGAGGCTTAAATTGAGATCGTCTTCGAAGTATACGCCGCGCCCAGACCGCGCGCTCCACTAATGTCAACTAAGCCAACAGTTATCAACTTTCTCACAATCGATGATGCTAATCGTGCTTTGTTCTATATTCACAGTACAGAAACAAAAACAAAAGAGGGGTAGGAAACTCTTTGCTATTTATATTCAGAGGAACCCTCCTCCATTACTGCTGATCTTACACCTATTCAAGCACGCCAGTGCGTACACGGCTAATATCACGCTGTTATTTCTAGTTGTAGTCACAATATTAAAAGATCTTTTCAATTACATTCGTAATGATATTTCAAGTATTTTCGTCTGTGAATGAGGCGTTTTGGGAACAAGTGCGTTTAACTGTTGCTGTATTCCTAAATTATCCTCTTATTTTTAATAACATTGGCGTTGCTTGTAATAACGTCTCAGTTCACGAAGATGATGAACTTTAAACTGGGCTATCAAAGGGATCAACTTGCTTCTGTTGACATAATTATATTATTACAGTAACACGTGGAAGTGAAGGTAGCTTCCGCACTCAGATAAATTACGATACATCACACACTTGATGTCCTGTCATCCACAACGCGTGGTGTAAACAGACGCGGCACTCACCTCGAGCGTGGCGTCGCGCACACTGAGCGGGTTCTGCACAGGCTTGTCCCAGTCCGTATACTCGTTCTTTAAGGTCGAGTAGATCTCGTTGAGGTGGTAATAGTACGCGTTCCGGACAAATGTGCGAAGAATGCGGTCCCGTCGGCTCTCGTTGAAGCCAAACTCCAAGTCTTGGGCGTTAAATTCCAGGTAAGATTCTGCAAAGAAGGCATTCCTCTCATTTGCATGTATTTATCATTCACCTCGGAAGCCTTATTCAATTTATTCTGAAGTATTTTAACGCTATGTGAATTACAACTTCAATACTTGGAACCATAAAACACAAGTTCTATATGTCGTTCTGTAATACGGCTCACGTAAGCAAGGATTGATAAATTTTAATGGAGACGTAATTAAAACAGATACCACGTATACCGTATATTACGCCTGTTTATTTGTACAACAAGAAATACCTCGTGTACAAGTAATTAGAAGGAAGTTACATAGGTACTTGAGACTTGACGTACTTAATGATTATAAACGGTTACTGTTGCTGTTGCTTTTTTTCAAGGTGTTTTTACGATGTCCGTTATCTAACTTTTACGTGACACATTTGAATCAGTTAGACTCTCTGAAATTTGATGAACTGAGAGGTTGATGAACCAAAACAGATTTTACTGGGGAGTTTGTTGCGCCACTTCTTCTTCCCGGCTAAAGCACTAGGAAGTGGTGTGGTGGGTGTTTTTGGACTGTCTTATGTCATTTTTGACGTTCGGAAAATGCTGATTCTCAGCCTCGTTTGAATAAATGTCTTTTGATTTTGATTTTATAGTTGCAAGTTCCGAGACACTAATAAATCCATGAGCCATGCGGAGCGTCAAATTACTCTTTTTTTCTTCGATCACTTTCAAGACTTGATGGCTAAAAGGTTATTGTTTGTTGTTAGTGTTGTTACCCGTGGTGGTGAGTCCAAACAGCAGTTCTCTGTGTGAGAAGTCGGCGAGTTCGTGTCCAGCTGCGTTGGCGACGGCCGCTGCGCCCGCGCCTAGCCTCGAGCTATCCGTCGGAGGCGGTGCCTAAGAAAATATCATATTATTATTAAATCAGACAAGGTAGAGAAAGATTGAGACCAATATAATATCGCCTAATTCGCCGACGTAACGTAAGCGAAGATATTGTAGAAGAAGGTTTATGTATATATTTGCACTTATTTGAAGTAGGTATGTACTTCATATCAAGAAAACCGCTAATTCAAGATAACGACAATAAGTTTTGTTTTACGATATTTTTGTTGTTATACGCAGTCGTATACTAACTGAAACTTCGGTCATTAGAACACAAAACATGAGGCTAGACATTCTGGCTTTCGATGTTCATTCTATTAGTTGCAATGATATATACATTCATAAGGTTAAATACAAGTCGTTACAGTGAGCACCAACGACATACAAATTACAAACAGCACTTTCAAAGGAGTTGCTAATTGAAACAATGCTCAACATAAAATTTAATTTTCTTTAATAAGAGTCCGGGATAAAAAGCTTTTCCTTGTGGAGTAAAAAGAACTCTAAACGATACTAATATAAAGAGAAAAATAATGTTAGCGTATTTCAATAAAAGAGAATAGGGCAGCGAGTCGCGACTCACGATTGGCGAAAATATTTTGTGTAAGAATAGTAGAAAAAGTACGCTGAAGAATTACATAAATACAAGTATAGCAGCATACAGGGTCACATTAAATTAGCTAGCGAAACTCCGCGGACGTCATGGCATTCGATATCTAAACATAATAAAACAAAAAAAAAATTGATGATAATTTATTTTGGGGTCAACGATTTGGGTCAAGATTAGTTGAAGTATGAGTTGCGAAAATCTGTTTTTTTTAATTTTCAGATATCGATATCCATCACTTCTGTTATATTTACATAAACAAAAACCAAGTTTTAGAGTTATATTTCTAGCAAATACACTACATACGGTCGATGACCTCAAAATAAATTATCATCAAATCATTTTTGTAGGGTTATGTACCTCAAAAGGAAAAAATGGAACCCTTATGGGATCACTTCGTTGTCCGTCTGTCTGTCAGTCTGTCAAGATCCTTTTTCTCAGGAACACGTGGAGGGATCAAGTTGAAATTAATATCAAATACTTAGGTCTACGGTCCCTTGGAGCTCTAAAAAGAGCCCTAGAATCATGAAATTTGTCGAGAAGCTAGGTCTCACAGCACAAGTAAAGGATAAAGTTCGCAAAATCGTTCATTTGTAGTTTTACCACATTAAAAAATATATTTTTGCGAATACAAACTTACATTTGCAGTTGTAAAATTGACTGTGGTTTATATCGATGTATGGGAGAACATGTTTTTCAACTAAAATTTTAGGTTTGTTTTTGGGATAAATTCATCCCAACTACGGAACCCTTCATTGTGCGTGGTCCGACGCGCACATGCCTGGTTTTTTTTTTGTGTTATCACGTTTACATATCGATTCCCTTTACGTCTGCGGAGTTTCGCTAGCTAATTTAATTTGACCCTGTATAATTAAGTATTAGTTGTTTTTGTATTGATTTGTATAGTTAGTTGTGCAATAATTATATCAGCTAGAATGCTAGATAATATTAATAAATAAAACCAATTTAGTAGTATATTAGCTATTTCCTCGAAAGTCAATTTAGGGCACTAGAGATGTTTAATAACACTAATGGACTGGTCGCAATTTGACCCACTCTACTTACAATCTATACACCATGGCATTTTAATCGTCTTACAACGGCAGCCCACTTCATGTATCCTGGGGGTCTACTCCGAAGTGTTATTCCGAATTATCGGCTGAATGTTCGGCCGTTTTATAACTTCCATAGCTTACTTTTTTGGCTTTGAATCCTTAACCGACTTAAAGCCATATTTTTGACTTTGGCTTACCTCTTTGACTGTCGTTTTTGTTTTTTTTTCGCCGTAGTCAGCCATAGTTAGCCGTCGTCAAGCAACGGCCGAATATTCGGCCGATACTTCAGATTTATATTCGGAGTACACCCTCTATTACGAGCGCGGTGCGAGCCTTACGTTCCAAGGGCGTGCGTCGCGGACCGCAAGGCTCGCATAGCGCTCATAACAGGGTGTTTCAAACTACATCATGCGTCGTAATGAATAATATTTTTTTTTTAATTATTAAGTGTTAATAAGTATTTTTTTTACTTTCATGATTTATTAGTAGTCATTGGATACATGAAGTGGGCTGCCGTTGTAAGACGATTAAAATAAAATGCCACGGTGTATAGTAGGTACTTACTAATTCAATGAGTAGTGATTATTTATTCCATGGTCAAGCTATCACTTCACCTATGCGTTTAGGATACTGGTGGGGCTGCCCCGTTTCTGTAGTGCGTCAGGGATGTTCGCAGATGCGCGTGTAGATTGCTTTTATGCAACAATGCGTAAAAGGTGCGCTTCCTTGGTGCGCAGGGTGTGGGGCAGCTCCAACAGTGTCTTAAGCGTGGTTGCGAGTCGCCTGGACTGTATATACGTGGGTCACTGTTGTGCCGTCTCTCATGGAATGCCGCAACGGTGACCAACAGTTATTTCTTTTTTTGTTTCTCAGCTTACTAACATACTCGTACGTTTTACTAACAATCTTGTTGAGTCTTGGTTACTCGAATAAAGAAATTTCTATTCTATTCTATTCTATGTATCTTCAAGACATGAGACCCTAGTACTATGTGTGTGTGTGTGTGTTAAATGCATGGTAGTGTGTGTAATTTTTATTTTATTAATTTAATTTATTTCTAATGCATATTTTATAAAAATATTAGCTTGCTGCACTCCTCCTCTAGTTTGCGTAATTTTTGTAAAAAGGGATGCAAAATTTTCGCTTTACGTATTAATATAATGATTTAATAACATCTGGAGAGTGCGTCACAGTAGGGTCAGAAACAGAAATTCACCCCTATATATTCACATAATATCAAGATAGGATACCTATCCTCTAGGTACCACTAATACCATTAATTGATACATATTATACAGAACCCAAATTGGTAGTCGAAGGCCGTTATTAGGCATCAAATGTTATTCAGGTAGGCCGTTGTTAGGCTGTAACCTGCAAACTGCGGCAATCACGTGAAATTCTAGACGCTTCTATATTCTAATTGGTTCTCGATATCTGGGTGCTTGAAATGTAAATCAACAATTGTGTAGCCGTTACAGGAGAATCAAAATGGCTTCGTTAAATTTTATTGTTTCTATTTATGTTTTACCTATAGATTTTATATAGGTGAGAGATAATTTTAGCTGAATATTTTTTCCGTGCATAATACTCATAAAATACGATACGATGATTACGACTGAGTGTATTCATACAATAAAATTAAACACGTTTTTCTGTGACAAATAAAATTATTTTTCTTTCTTTCTTTCTTTCACACCCAGGTATTACGACGTACGTAAAAAGAAAACAAAATAAAGAGTAAAATGTACAATCAAGCTTCATATTTTCCGCAACATTGCCTGTGACACAGGTGTGACGTCAATATGTTAGCGAAAACATCCTGTTAATTTCGTCAAAGGGGTTGTTCGACCGAAGCCGGTACAATAATTAGCGATTTTGCGAATCAGCTGCAGGAGGAAGGCGAATGATATCCAGGTTTCCCCAAAATCGACCTCATAACATTATGTTCCTGATGATCAAAAGACTGATGTGCGGTAAAAAACATGTCTAGCTTTAATAAATTAGTTTGAACTGAAATCAGAGATCAGACGAGCATTAGGTAGGTATGTACCAACCTAAAGTGTGTACAAAAGATGAAAAATTGCATTTTCGTCTAGCTAGAATATCACTTAAGTCAAAGTTAATGTAGGTATTATTAAAAATTGTCCCAGTCATTTAAACTTAGCTAACTGTTGAAAGCATGTAAGTATCGACTTCCAGCACTGAAACTTTGGTTATTTGCCCACCTAAAAAAAAAAAAAAAGCACTCAAATTTAACATGGAAAATATTTTCTTTTAATTTCGACTCAGTGATTGTGTTACACAATAACTTGACTTCAAAGCTACTCATATATTACATGTGACATTGACGCGCAAGCTGGTACCATGAATTCAGTACATGATTCTAGGCCCACCAGAGTTGAAATTTTCCATCAGTTATTTGAAAAATAATTTGCTGAATTCATGGCAACAGTTTACACGACGATGTCCCTTACACCGTGATATTCCAGTACTTAAAAATAAACACATTACACTCCTTTTTGGGTATTCGTGTAAAAACACGCCTAAATCTAAAAATGGAAACTCACGGAAGGGTTGACGATGACAGTGCCGTCAACAAAGGGTGCGAACCCCGGCAGAAATCGCGGCGGGTCCAACCGCACCGCCAGTAGCTCTGCCAGTGGTTTGTTCCTCAAACACGGTGCGAGGTCGTCCTCCAACAAGTCTCCGTGACACCCCGTCTGTTCTGCCACCTGGTTATACAATACTTATGAAGCTGTTAAAAGATTACCTCAGTCTCATCTCTTTTAAAGTGTCCTCAAATCTCAATATCCGTCATCTAAATATCAGCGTCACATAAAATCTCCCATAGAGAACAATCCTACACTTGTAAATACTTATATACAGACTGGTAAAGTTTCAGAATAGACTTGGATAATACAATAGAATTAAGAGTTCCATTAAACACTCCGGAACAGTTGGATTTGGAACTAAGTAAATTCACAACAAGCAACCTGGAAATATACACCGGAAAAACACACACCGGGTTAAAGCAACCGCCTACCCTGTAGGAATTAGGTGTGAAAAGTGGAAACAAAGAAACAGATGGCATCAGACCAGATGTCCACGAGATAATTCGAGGATAATCCACTGTGTACAAAATAGTTCAGATATTAAATTGGTTACCACGCTCATTAATGCTGCATTTCGGTTAAAACATGTTCCTGACATGTAGAAAGTAGCTGAAGTCATCATGATAGCCAAGCCTGTGAAACCACCTCATGAAACAACATCTTACAGACCAAACTCACTGTGACCTGTGTTATCAAAACTATTTGAAAAATTATTTCTAAAGAAATCCTCTATCCTCTTATTGAAACTGAAAATTTAATCCCCGATTACCAGTTCGGATTTAGAGAAAAATACTCTACGCTCGACCAAGTACACAGAATTACTAATATTATTGAAAAAACACTAGAGAAAGTGTATTCCACGGTTTTCCTTGATGTTGCTAAAGTATAGCATGATGGCCTCATATATAACCTATAGAACAATGCTGCCTCAACAATTTTCAGACATCATAGAGTGAAATCAAAATATTTTATTTCACATAAACCTACAGGGCACTTATTAAACGTTAGAAACTAGGTGCACGGTTGGGATTGGTCGTTTCTGGAGAAGAGCCGGCAAGAAACTCTACGGTTACTCTTTTAAATATACATTACAATATTTTGTTAAGATAATTATATATGAAAACGATGCACCTAGAATAAAATTACTATACCACTATAGGTAAAAATAATTAAAAATTAAGCAATGACAGACAATTTAATTATGAGATAGATACACGGTGCTCACATATTTACAAACATCGTAGAAGTATATGTTTTCCAAAAAAATAAAAAATAATAAGTCTGTGTGTGAGTTCAGGTAATCTGTCCACAAAAACATATAAATAAAAAAATATTTTACAATTTTTATTTTATAGTTTATTTATTATTATTAATTAAATAAATATAAAATTAAAATTGAAGGTATATAATGTCAAATAATGACAAGATTATGTCAAGAAAGTATCTATAAACATCGTAATTTGAGAGCAGTTAATAGATATTTACATAGTTATAAGGTACCAGGGAAGCCACATGTGCACAAGAAATTATTGTCCAACTTCCTTGTCTTCAACGTAGTCTTAAATCTTATAATAATAGTCCTTTCTATCAAATAGATTGCGTAGAATAAGACAAAAAAATGCCTATTCAGACCTTAGGCAGATAAAAGCTAGAGTACCACAAGGTAGTGTACTTGATCTGGTCCTGTATCTACTATACACCTGTGATATTTCTTTCTTTCTAGAAAATAATGTCATTGCAACCTTTTCTGACGACGCTGTGTCGTCATGGCTGTTGGAGATAGTCACGAGGAAGCCGTAGAAAAGGTTCAAGAAACCATAAATCGTGTCTATGAGTGGATTGCAACATGGCGTATGAAACTTAATGAAAGCAAGTCTATCATCATTGACTTCAACAATAAAAAGCCACAATAATTCCCGCTATTCATAAATAATCAAATAATACCATACGCGAATACTTCTAAGTATCTCAGCATGACCCTGGCCGCGCAAACGAGCGGTGGAAAGAGCATGTGAAAAAGAAAATAGCCGAATTAGATATTCGACATAAATAATGTATTGGCTACTTGGTACACAGTCACCATTGTCAATATCTAACAGATTGTTGTTATGAAAACAAGTTTTAAAGCCTTATGGACCTACGGTATTCAGCTGTGATGCTGTACCAACCAAAGTGATCGTCAAATCAAACAACGTTTTCAAAACAAAGTACTAAGGGATATAGTCAACGCGCTCTGATACATTAAAAACAGCGACCTCCACCGGGACCTCAAAATGGACGTTGTAAACATAGTTATAAAAAATATGCAGAAGCTCATGAACACAGACTTCATCGTCACGTGAATATCGAGGTGATCTAACTCCTTGACATCACTGAATTAGTGCGTAGACTAAACGTGCGTAGTTTAAAGTGCAGTACAAGTGCTGAATATTATAAAGAACACGTGAATTCTTAACATTAAGTGAAACAGTAAAACGTTATTGAAAATTAAGTTTTATTTAATTTACTTATTAGCTAATAGGCTAAATTGTAATGATAATAAAGTATCACCAACTGTGATACTTAATAAAAGGAAAGTAAAAAAAAATATCTTTCAGAAATGTTTACCGAGATTTGATAACTTCTAAAAGAAACGAAACGCAAACTTAAGTGAAAAAATATAAATACAATAAAAACATTCCACTTTTTCCATCGCAAATTGGATAAGTCGAATGCAAGAAAACTTTCCGTGTTCCCAAATTAGGATCCCCTTATTTTTTTTAAAGAATGTCCTCTCGCCTGTTTAACAGGAAGCCCACACCCGATATTCTTAAACGTAAAGGTAAATAATACCTTTCTTTTTATCGTGAGCGGTTCCCTCTGCAGCGCCCATGAACTCAGCCCCGACCCACTTAACAAGATGACGCGCTTCAGTAGTTCTGAAACAGATAACCTAATTTAATTTTGTCATTTTGAACAAGGATCACCCAGATAATGAAATCTCTTCTAAAGAAAAACATTTTTATTTCTCCCTCCGTTTCTCGTATTCTTTAATAATAAACTTTTCAGAAATAGTCTCGAGTGTGATGTTGACCTTATTTTCGAATTACGCGGAGGAAGCTGGCCTCTTGTGCATGTTTAATGTGACTCTTTTAATCACATTAAGTGACAGAGTATCTAAACGGGATGGTGACACGAAATAATGAAATCTGCTTGGAGCAGTATAATTACGCACAATGCCTGTCCCACGCACGTACTCGCACGTGAGCGGACTGCCGCGCGCCCCATGCTACCCCCCATCGAGACCACAGAGATCCTTACTGTTCCAGCTGACAGTTCATAAAAATATTTCTAATTTATTTAATTTCATAACATTTTGGGATTACTTAATATTTTAAGGACTTGAAAATTACCTACGTAGGCCATTAATCACACTCGCAATAATTCTACAGGAGTCTCTAAAAAATTGTGAATGGATACCCTGGCATATAGCGTAGCGAAGGTTTTATTTTATCTTATCATATCCAACATTTTTGTCATCTTAATGATTTAGTTGGATAATTCATACCCCTGGCGACAGGCGAGACAGCGAGGAAGTTGGCGAGCGCAGCCCCCGTGCCGTGGCCCATGATAGTGACCCGCTCGGGGTCGCCCCCGAACGCCGGCAGATTCTCCCGCAGCCAGTGCAGCCCCGCCACCAGGTCCATCAAACCGAAGTTACCCTGCGCCGACCCCTTAGCACCA
Source organism: Tiliacea citrago (assembly GCA_963921375.1). Classification (NCBI taxonomy): domain Eukaryota; kingdom Metazoa; phylum Arthropoda; class Insecta; order Lepidoptera; family Noctuidae; genus Tiliacea; species Tiliacea citrago. The sequence goes on along the minus strand of OY992786.1, from coordinate 12,955,184 downwards.
GTCTTTAAAAAACCTGCCAACAAACAAACAACACTTAAAAGTTAAAATAACACAGTGACTTGAAACAAACGTTAATCTCCCACGAATATAAACCATTTCAAAGTATAAAATGTACACATAAATAAACATTACGACTATGCCTTGCAACTGAGAAATAGTGGCTCATAATGCAAAATATTTCACTGTCGCCTGCGGAACAAGACCCGGAAACACTACGGAGCGTCTTCAATAAATTATGATATAATGTATTTTTTGCACACCACAAACACGTCTGTCTGAAGAGATACACTCCAGTGGATAGCGACACTTATGTAAATACGAAAACTTACACATTTCATACAATCCCCCAGATGTGTCATCGTTATTCAAAGTTTCCTCTCACGAAAATTGTTCACAAGTGAATCAATATTTTCTATCACATCAATTTCAAGTAGTTACTTCGAAAACAAATATTTGGAATATTGCGTTAGGGTAGGGGGGTGTATCGCTTCGATATTTTTGTTATAACCTTTCACACGAGACTAAAAATAGAAACAGTTTTTTCAATTTGATACATTTAATTTTAAGTTAGGTATGTTTAAAAATATGCCACGGATAAATAATATTTTTGCTAAAAATATGCCTACACAAGTTTTTAGCGAAGGTAGGTCAAATAATTAGCCCTACACCATATTTATGTTGTCAAAACGTTAAAAGCATTCTTGAATACTTTCTGATTACATTACAATAACAAACAGAAAGAAGTGAAAACAAGTACAATTTTGCAGACATACGACTTTAATAATAGAAACAATAACGGTCCACATGTGCGTACGCGTATATACAAGTCTGTTAGGAACATATCGACAATCAGTTTATATTGAGCATGCTTTCTTGTTTTGATATATTTTGTAAGAATTATAGGTACCTCTCTGGGCCACCAAACCAAATAGGCCTTAGGGCCTTTTTTAATATTCTGATAGGAAATACGATACAAGTTTCCAACTTTTAGAGAGAAGTCTCTCTCTCTAAAAGTTCATCTATACATATAAATAATCGTAGTGGAGTCAAAACTGTATATTGAATATAAAAAAAGTAATTGCTACGAAGTCTGGGAACAATTCTTATGGCAGAAATATTTTTTTGGCTGAATGTATGTTCCAGCATCACGCAAATACTACCAGTTAGATTCAGTTTGAACTTTGCATATATTTTCCATATAAGTCTGGTCAGTATATAGGGTATAAATTATCACGCTATTTGCAATGGAGGACGAGCACTATTACATTATGTTTTTATTCTTCTATAGCTGCAGTATTCTTCTACAGTTTACTGCAAATTGTAAAAAGACGAGCCAAAAGTTAGAATATTGCATGTAGTTGCAGGTTTAACCATGGTTTAACCTTTTAAATGATTATCATCACGCTATACATTTATGGAGCTAAGCAGTCGATCATGAATACAGCGTGGATTTTTAAGACGGGGCAGTCAAGGTTGTAAGGTACCTATACCGTTGTACTAACAGAAAAACGGTCTAAGGAGACTGTCCTTATTTTTTTTAAGAAACATTGATTTGCAATAATTTTAATGTACAAGAAAATGGGGAAAAATGAGAAAATTTTCACAAAAGCATTTTTTGATGCCAATCGATCCAGTTTTTTTATAAAGATCAAAAAACTATATGTTAAGAATTGAGAGAGTACTAGAAAAGTCAGAAATCGCACGAGCTGCTTATGTCACGAACAACTGTACGTCACTTGCTCCCGCGTCACCAGTCCTGACTCTCTGTATATTATGGCTGCTGAGACCAAAACTAGAAAAGTAGTATAGGGAAGTTTTATAAAAATGTGGCTGTTATTTTAGTATGTCGTGGTGTCTTACGACTTCCACGCGAATGAAGGCACGAGCAGTAGCTGGTACAAAATATATTTGATCACATTACTTAACACGTTCAGTGCCGGGAGCCCTCCTGGAGGGTTCACTCAAGTCGCATATGGGATGCCGGAAGCCCTCGCGGAGGGCTCATTTTGAATATACGTTTTTCTTAGCGAACAGCATCATAAACTGTGAAAATAAAATCAGTTGAATATTTTAGCAAGATTTAATAATAGTATACTCGTTACTTTTCAAATACAAGCATTTATATTTATATTTTCATTCATATTTTTTTATTATTTTATCTTGCTACTTAAATGTATGGCGGCATGCCAGTATGAGCTCTACGAAAAGTCGGTGGAGTTGAAAGTGTTAAAGATCATCAAGGGCAACTTTCATAAATGGATAACTTTGTCCTTCACATAAAAACAATATCAGCTTACTCCAAAAAAATGGCATCTAAGAAAATGATGTTCGTTACTGAGAAACGCAGAATAAGTTTCGTTTTATTATTTTCGATATCGTCTTTTACAGCTGCATCAAATGTCGCTCGCTACTGTAAAATATAAAAGTTCGGGAATAGGTACCCCTGTTAAAATACGTTCGTGAGATTTTCGGGTTATTTTCCTTGTATTTTTATAGCATAAGGGATAGGATACTTTACATAGTCTCTAGGTTATTAGACGAAAAAAATAACTTAGAAATAAATTATAATTGTAGGTTCAAGCAACAGTGAAACATTTCACACTCTGTCATTCTTCATAGACATCTTGACATGATTTTAGAAAACCGACTTTACGTGCATAGTTTCAGAGCATTAATATGATAATATTGAGGTACGTAGTAACTAACGATGATAGAATTGTTTAGTGTTCGGATCCTCGTTTATAATAAATTCTTCACGTGTCCGTTACATAATTAAAACCATTCTGGATTGTTACCTATGCTGCCAAAAATGATAAATATACAATAAATTCATTCACATCTTCGCATATAGCTTGAACACACAAAAATATGGTAGTTACGAATTGAACACCTAATTATTTCCCATAGCTGCCGTAGAGCGTGCACCTCAGGGATTAAACAGAGTGGAGGCGCCGCCTGCCGGCGTAATTTGAACATATAACACTCCGATTAGCAACATATTACAACTATGTAGTAAGCGAGATGATTATTATAATCAAACAGTTTGTTGTTATATGGGCTGGCTGATATGCGCTGAAGTGATTTAAAGAACCCAAACTGTCTGATAATAATTAAAGTTTTTCTCTACAATTACTTGCAGAACGCCATTTGCTTTTCTTCATCAACAGCGTTAAATGTATGTAAAACGTCTTGTTTTTTTTTTCAACAGACTAAAAAAAATCACTACCTTAACAAACCTGACACCAGTTTCCCTCAAAAAATGTCTTCTCTCTCGTAATGCGGTTATGGTGGCAAATGTGTTGGATATGCTTGTTCTCATAGCAGTTTAAAAAGCGTGACCCGACCCCAACATAATAGGAATATCCATGTATTTTTTTTCACTAAATCAATAATAGACAGTAATATAAACCTAAGAAAAGTATTGAAAGTTAAATTGAACTACTGATTGATGCTCAAAAAAATTATGAAACTCTAACAATTTTCTACTACAGTTCAAACGTCGATTTCTGTCGCGGTCATGATGTGACGTCATTGTTCACGAAACTATTTTGTTTACATCTGTTTTTTAGCCCCAAATCTTATACATATATTAAATTATTGTTTATACTTTATTCAAGTAGAAATCGCACTTACATATTTACCTTAGTGAGATATCAAGCATTTAGCAAAGAATAGATTTTATTCACAAGTTTTGTTTCGTCACTTCCGGCAAACGCAACATAAATTAATTAATTGTAAAATAAGTAATGCATTAAAAAATGTAAAAAATATTGGAATTTGTTTCTTGACTCCTACACAATGCATATTAAAATAATGGATACGTTTTGAATTACTTGCATATTCCCGGAAAAAGGCTAGCTCAATCAATCAACTTAGTCTATTGCAGTCCACTGCTGGACATAGGTCTCTCGCAAGCTGCGCCACAATACCCTGTCCTCCACGTACCGCATCCAATCTGTCCCAGCCACTTTTTTGAAGTCGTCGGTCCATCTAAACTGAGTGGCCTTTCACGTTTCACACTACGCTTGCCGATACGCGATAGAAAGGCTAGCTAATTAGTATCAATGACTTACCCAATACACCTAACCTAAAGTTGATGGTGACGACCACAATATTGCCGTTGGCCGCCAGAGTGGTGCCGTCGTACGCGTTGCCGGAGCTCCATTCATAAGACTCGCCGTGCACGAACACCAAGCACGGCAGCCCCCCGCCCTCGCCTTCCTCACCCCCTGCACATGCAAAGATTTGTTAACGCCCTGAGAACTCTAGATTATATCTCAATGGAGGCTGTTGACTTATTAATTACAAAGTTATATCAGAATCAAGTTACATATTCAGAAAATTAATTAAAATAACTATGTGATTGTGGTTACTTTATACTTGTATGACGTTAGCACTGAGCATAGAAACACAAGGTGAGCAGATTTGTAACAAAGTAGCTTTAAAAGTTAGATTCAATAAAGATACATTTTCGAATCGAAATAAATCAATTGAAATCTGTGTCTCATTCCTTAGCTTACAAGAAACATCAAGCATATTATAGTAAAAGAAAACACATTTTTTTTATTTTCATCCAGCTTTAGTACAATCCAGTTATATAATATTCAAATCAGGCATCAAAATATAGGTACATGTCCAATGTGGATTACTTGTAATCCGCATTGGACATGTACCTATATTTTTACCTATAAAACTCTAGATTAATATCACGATAGAGGCTTCTCCTGGCACCTTACAAATTATGAAGTGGTATCTGATACTGTTAATTCACGATCATCAGGGAGTGCTGCCTAAGTATCCTAATAAATAATATTAACAAAATAATGTTTATATAATAACAGTATCTACCCTGGGAATATTAATTGTTTACATAGCTAAAAATGTTTTACATAATTGGTTTAAAAATTATCAAACATTTCCAAAAACTCCTTTATTCACAGTAGTTCCATGTAGCTAGTTCCACATGGAACTATTGCAACTTAAAAAAAATTACCATTTTGTACCAGTACTTCCATGTAATTTTAAACTAGTTTTATAGCCGACGTTTCTTTCCTATGGAACTGCTGCAACTATTTAGTTCCATGTGATTATAGTTGAGTTCCATATTTACCAATTGCAACCTTAAAATGTGAAGAATATTTTGTGCCATTAGTTCCACGAAATTTAAAACCAGTTTTACTCATTCAACTACATTTAGTTTCACAATGACGATTCATCATCATCATTTCAGCCAAAAGACGTCCACTGCTGGACATAGGCCTCCCCCTAAGGGGGGGTGTTCGCCATAATCGCCACGCTTGGCAGGCGGGTTGGCGATCGCAGTATGGTGTTAAAATGCATAGAGAACGCTGCTGCCCATTCTCTAGTAAGTCCCTTATAGTCGCCTTTTACGACACCCACGGGAAGAAATGGGGTGGTGCTATTCTCTACGTCCGGCGCCACACGGAGCAATGACGATAGTATATAAATATTAAAATAAAAATAAAATTAAAACACACGCTTTTATCACACAATAAAAAGTGTGGAGCGTTTTGTCTAAATTAATTAAAAGTACACATAACCAAAAACCGCTCCACAAATTTTGAATTAGTCATTGTACTTATATCCAGTGTTATGTCTTGTGTGTGTCCTATGTCTCTTTTATAAGAAAAGCAAAGCTTACTAATAACTACCTAGCATTTATCATCCGTCATTTTACTAACACGTAACCCAAGGAAACAATAATAATATACTCGAATCACGAAAGTCATATTTGGACACCACAATTTTTATGCCGACTACACACACTGCAAATACATTATAAAGATACAAATAATATTTTCCAAAACCATAATCATTTAACCACAGTAAACATTACACAAACATTTGAGAGCACACAATAACAATTCATCACAATAACAATAACGGTTTCCATACTCACGTTATTGATGACAAAACATCCCCGGCGTGAACCGTAGATATGGGGTGTCTCAGCCTCACTTCCGCACTGCTTGCAGGGGGCAGGCTGCACTGCAATGCACTACGGAATTGAGGCCTCGACACCCTCCGCAGAGCCCCGCTTCCTCTCTCCGATGCATCTTCTGTGTCATCTTATGCGCCGTAAGTGCTTGCTTTCATTTCTCACAAGTGAGCGCTGACGTATGTATTTACTTATAACTTCTGAAGCGTTAAGTGCTCTGCAGCTGAACCGGCCGTGCATAAATGATAGCCGTGTCAAGTTTGGACGGAGGTTACTATTCAAACTAACCGCTTAAAATGGGATCTCGCTCTAAAATTTGGTTTGTACATCAATATTTTAGTGTTCTTACCATTAGGAAATGTATAAGCAGTGATACTGTAAATTGGTAATGCGTATTATGAACTTCTAAATAATAGGTCCTATGAAACCTATGAAATCAGCGTTTTGTATAGAGAATTTTAAAGAAGTTGCATTAACATTTTCTTAATTTATATAACAACCATGAACACTAATGTTTTAAAACTTTTATGCACTAATGTTTCAAAACTAAGATAACGATATGCCACTTAGATTAGAATAGTGGTAATTTCTGCTAAAAAATGAGGAGTCATTTTTAAGGTATTTTTTATGTTTAGAAAACTATAAGTAATAAGGTTTTTTTACTACTGGTAGTTGTCTATGATGGTCAGTATTCGATATAATGCCAAGCAATTGATGAATATTTTAAATCATAGAAGTGACGAGGTTCTCTATTTATGAGAAAAAAACGTCAATTTCATAGGTGGGAACCCAATAAATACAAACTTATGTAGAAGCATGTCTAAATGGAACGCTGACCTCATCTAGTTTTTAAAATGAGATTGACGGGTAAAAATGTTTGTACAAACCTACTTACAGAAATAAAACATTTATCATAACAAAAGCTTAATTCTAATATGTTGTCGAATATCTGCATGTTATTTAAAGTTTATTTAACAAATGGAAATATCAAAAAAATCTTATTCTTGACTTTTCCAACCGAATAAAACTACATATATATCATTCAGTAGACATGTGTACCCCAATGGCTCTCAGATTATCATGAGCCTGATTCAATATTACAATTTATTATGCTACGCTTAAACGCAACTGTTCTTCAGCTTACTTGACAAATGCAATTACTTACTCTTTCAGCATTAGCTAACTGAGTAGACAAATGAATATACGTGTATTTCCCACATGACTTTACTCACAAATTGCTAAAAAATGCTGTGTTGCAAACACTAGTTAGATGACGCCACTTGTACTGTTATACAGCACACAGCGAAATAAGAGTGAGACTGCTAAGCGCATCTGTTTATACTTGTTTCACGATTATTGCAAACAAAAATAAAGGAAAATTAATTGTTAAAAATAATTATACTTTTAGGAACAACCTGTATGTTTATGTTTATATATATACTTTATCTTATGTATACTGTACCATCAACTATAATATACGTTTAAAAATAGTTAAATCTTTAACACAACGCGGAATACGGGATGCTACGGGAGTTTTACGATGCTACGAGTGCTACGACGGCGTAGCGAACCTACGATGCTACGAGGAATAATCTCACTAAATTAAAATTGTAATAGATCATAATCCTATTTCTTCCCGTGGGTGTCGTAAAAGGCGACTAAGGGACTTACTATATTTGAACGACCATGACGCACGATTCAAAAGATGAATATGCGTAATTATTTTTTTGTTTTGTTTATGGGCATGGAAAAGTTATCAGGAATATCGGGAGAATAGGGAATATTACGCAAAACTATAATTCTAGAGAATTGCCCTCTAGAATTATAGTTTTGCGTAATACTCCGCCAATTCGTTAGCAAAAAAAAAAATATACTACGTCTGTCGGATCAGCTAATAATTCAATGATAAATGATAAATTATTTATTTCTGTAAGTAGGTTTGTACAAACACTTTTACACGTCAATCATATTAAAAAAAAAAAACTAGATGAGGTTGGCGTTTCGTATTCGTATGTATTAGGTTGGGGAAAAAGTCTTTTCGCATTATAGTATGTATGAATTTGTAATAAAATCTCTTTGGCTATACTATTTGTATTTGGCTGGTTTTGGTATCATTGAAAGTTTAAATTTTAAAGAACATAATTCCAAATTCAAATTAGGAAAATGTGTGATTTTCATTTGTTTTTTGTACTGTCAAGATGAGTGAATCTAATGAAGAAATTCGATACATTTTAAAATTTTACTACAAAAAAGGTAAAAATGCAACGCAAGCCGCGAAAAAAATTTGCGATGTTTATGGACCTAGTGCAGTGTCTATGAGAGTAGCACAAATTTGGTTTAAACGTTTTCAATCCGGAAATTTTGATGTCAAAGATGCACGTCGCTCTGGTCGCCCTATTACGGATAAAATGGATGCCATTTTTGAAAAAGTGGAGCAAGATCGGCATACCAGTAGTTACGACGTAGCTGAAGAACTGGGAATTGACCACAAAACAGTTTTGGCACATTTAAAAAAAACTGGATACACAAAAAAGCTCGATATTTGGGTACTTCACGAGCTCACTGAAAGAAACCTAATGAACCGTGTACTCATTTGTGATTCTTTATTACGATTTAATGAAACCGAACCATTTTTGAAGAAGCTGATAACTGGTGATGAAAAGTGGATCACGTACGACAAGAACGTGCGAAAAAGGTCGTGGTCAAAGGCCGGTCAGGCTTTACAGACTGTGGCGAAACTCGGGTTAACTCGCAACAAGGTGATGCAGTGTGTGTGGTGGGATTGGAAGGGCATTATTCATTATGAACTGTTACCACCAGGCAGGACCATCGATTCTGAGCTCTACTGCGAACAACTGATGAGATTAAAGCAAGAAGTTGAGAGAAAGCGGCCGGAATTAATCAACAGAAGGGGTGTGGTTTTTCATCATGATAACGCTAGACCTCACACATCTTTAGCCACTCAGCAAAAATTAAGAGAGTTTGGCTGGGAGGTGTTAATGCATCCGCCGTATAGTCATGACCTTGCACCTTCAGATTTCTACCTGTTTCGGTCTCTTCAGAATTCTTTAGGCAGTGTCAGGTTAACATCACGACAGGACTGCCAAAACCACTTGTCGCGGTTTTTTGATCAGAAGTCCCAAAATTTCTTTAGCAATGGGATCATGTCCCTACCTACAAAATGGCAAAAAGTTATCGAACAAAATGGTACCTACATACTTTAGTTAAATGTAAATAAACTATATTAAAAAATGTTTTGATTTTTGTTAAAAAATGCGAAGAAACTTTTTCCCCAACCTATTATACATCGTTTAAACGTAATACAATTAAATTAGCAAGCTAATAAAACTCAGAGGCAAAAGTAAATTCTGTACAGGGTACAGAAAACGTATCACACAAAATATCTACCTTGATGCATTTTTAAAGCGACATGTTTAACGGACAGTGAATTAACTGGGAAATGACGTGAATAAATTATATGAATAAACCGCTGGTGAGGATTAATGAGCAGCGAGCCCTCGTCGCGCGGCCGTTCTATTATGTTGATACCATTGTTCTGCTCTATTAGACAAGTGCTACACAAGAAAAAAAAGGAAACAAAGCACACGTTATGTACATACATATACACCGTGGCAAAACGGCAGCCCACTTTATGTATCCAATTAGGTACTACTAATCATTCATGAAAGTAAAAAAATATATTATTAACATTTGAATAATTAATAAAAATATATATTATCCATTATGCCACATGTTGTAGTTTGAAACACCCTGTTACGAGCGCGGTGCGAGCCTTGCGCTCCATTCCGCGCCGCCCTTGGAACGCAAGGCTTTCACCGCACTCGTAATAGTGTGTTTCAAACTACGTCATGCGTCTTAATTTTTTTTTTTTAGTTTTTCAAATATTTTTTTTTTAAATACTTTCATGAATGATTAGTAGTCATTGGATACACGAAGCGGGCTGCCGTTTTAAGACGATTAAAATGCCACGGGGTGGAACTGTCGTAGCAGTAATCTCGCAGGATTATTCAGAGGTATCTTAGTACACTCACAGTTCGCCGACTACGATATGAGAGTGTATGCGATGAGGGTAAAGGTATCGCCATTTACCGGGCACGTTGCCAACCGCGAGACTGTATTTGAGAATTTCCTAACTGTAATTCTCATATACAATCTAGTGGCTTAATCCACTAGTTTTGGAAGAGACCACCCCCTTACTTGTCGTGGGTGTCATACACAGTTACAAATGGAAATATTTCACGAGGGTGGTCAGTAAGCAGCTTTGGGGGGGCGACCGGGGAGGTCGCCCAGGGGGGCGTCGGCAACTGGAGGGTGCTGAGGCATACCGGGCGCTGCGCGCGCCAGCATAGCTTATTTTTTTACCCGACTGCGGCGAAGCCAAAAAAGGAGGGTTATGTGTTGACCTGTGTGCATGCTCCGTGTGGTGCCGGACGTAAAGAATAGCACCACCCCATTTCTTCCCGTGGGTGTCGTAGAAGGCGACTAAGGGACTTACTAAAGCATGGGCAGCAGCGTTCTCTATGCATTTTAACACCACATTACGATCGCCAACCCGCCTGCCAAGCGTGGCGATTATGGCAGATAGGGAGGGGGGGGGGCAATGTCCAGAAGTGGACGTCTTTTTGCTGAAATGATGAACGATGTCTGCATGTATACGTACGTATGGATGTTCGTCCCTATGTTCCCTTGTAACTACTAAACGGCTGAACTGATTTTGATAAATGATATGTCGTTAGATTTGTCTTTATTGGCGCTAAAAGGTGTGTTTTCGAAAAATAAAACTCCCAATCCTATCGAGTGGGGTATCAAAATGAAGAGTTTTAAAAGTTTATTACAAAAATATATACAAGTTAAATGTTTTGTAATTTAAATGAGTAATCATAAAAAAAAATCCCGAACTTTAGGAGTGAGTGAGTAAAAGGCCGTTATCACTTGATTATAAGTGAGTAAATAACCTAATTTATGGTCTTATAATCCTAACTAAAAAGTGTAAAATAAACCAAGTAAATAAAAAAATCAAAAACCCGACTGCGTAAACTTGTTTCCATCTTTTTTTTTATGTTCACTCTTTACGCAGATGGTTATTTGATTTTTATTTCAACTTAATTTAATTTGAATACCTATCGCTATCGATCTAGAGAAAAACAAAATTCATCTTATTAACTTTTATAAACATAGTATTCAGACATGTTGTTGCTTGTCTTGTCGTATCCTCATATCCCTCACTTCCTCCCTGTAGAATGACAGAGAGACGCACTGAGTGACAGGCGACATTGTTTTTCATTATAAGTTTCGTGACTAACTGGCACACAATATACCAATGTAGGTACGTACCTACATTGGTTACATAATGAATGGGTAAAATATGTTATTATTATTAATAATAATAAATACCTATATTTTTGTAGTTTTCTATTAATTCAATAATAAATATGGTACAAATCAGAAAATAAGGTTTTTTAATTTTAATGAAATATTAATGGCGCCAAATTTATGACCCGCCCTGGGTGCCTAGGTGGTTAAGGCCGGCCCTGTCAGGAAGATCGAGAACAATTCGTTTGAAAAACGTGGTGACGATGGTGAATCGATGATTGAATATAGACTAAACTGTCGAAGTCGAATGAACCCACCATTTAGAACCACATTCAACGTACGTTTTATTTTAAATTTTACTTATGTAGAACTTTTACGACACATTGCAAGAATCACAAATCATTCTCATGATTAAATTTGTTGTATCGGAAAGCCTAAATTCTGCTGAAGATATAAAAAGACCGCTTACCATTAACAGGTACATAGAGGTTGACGTACAGGCAGTCCTCGCTCTGATTGGCCAGCACTGGCAGCAGTCGCTCGAGCTGCCGTATGCGGGCGCGCGGGTGCAGCAACAACGCGTCATCGCGCGGCGCGGCAGCGGGCGGCACCTGCGGGCACGCTGGCCCCGATGCGTCCGCCAGCCGCGTCGTGCGCCACTGCGATGGCGTCACCGGCGGCATGTATCTGTGTTAGGTGGAGATGGTTAAAATTACATGTGTCGGTATTTAATCGATTTGAATGTGCACAAATTAATCGATTATTACTTTCTGATAATGGCAACACTGTCACTCAATGTTTAATATAAAACCGACAACTGCCCTCAGCTAGTTCCTCACGACAGATCAAGATGTTCGGCAAGCCTATCCCTTGGGAGAAGCGAGCCAAATATCTCGGTGTGATCTTAGATCACCACATTTCGTTCGCTGAGCACATAAAGCAAGTGCGTTCGCGCGCTGCTTTCGCTCTCGGTAGGCTTCATTGCGTTCTGAACTCACGCAGCAAGTTGTCCCTTAAGGGCAAATTGCGTATTTACACAGCGTGCATCCGGCCGATTATGACGTACGCGTGTGCTGCTTTCGCACACGCCCGTCCCCATCTCATTCACAGAATGCAGGCACTTCATAACCGATTTCTCCGTAAAATTACGGACGCTCCATGGTTCGTTCGGAACGAAACCGGAATGTAGATCTTAGAATCCCCACCATCAAGCAGTTTTTGAAACGCGCGACAAAGCGGTTCTTCGAGTCCGCAGATAGACATCGCAACCCCTTGGTTGTGCAGGCAGCTAGCTATAGGCCATCTCAAATTAGTCAGACTCGCCGACCTAGGCATACTCTCTCAGACCCGGATGACCCCATTACTCTCCTTCAGGAAAGCAATAGGGCCACAAGTACAGTGCACAAACCGTCATTCCGTCCTCGCCGCCGAGGTACCACGCGAAATTCAAGAATAAATTGTTCCCCCCGTCCCTTGCACGTCGAACCGCCAGCCCCGAGGCTGAGTGAGCCGTAGCATTTAATAGTAATCCCCGTTAATAATCATGAATTTAAACTTTCGATCCAGCCCGTCCCCAATTTGCTGTTTTTCCCCAACGACGCCCTAAGCCGAGGTTCGTACCCCACAGGGGGTGCCCTTAGAGCGCTGTCATTTAGTTTTTAATACTTATATTTACGCTCCTGGCTGTAGGCTTTAAGCTAATACCTTAGGGCAGCCACAGGAAAGACCGGTTAAACAGTCACGGCCTCTCAAGGTCAACTGCGAGATGCCATACAAAAAAAAAAAAAAAAATCTGCTAGTTCCTCTTTTCATATTTACTGAGTTAGGAGACGGACATAATTCCTTCCCTTTGAAATGTTAAATATAATGAACGTTATTCAATTCAAAGTTCTGATTTTTAAGTCACGCCCGTAACCTAATTTCCTACAACATTGTGATTAGTTGAGATAAAAAAACCAGCCAAGTGCGTGTCGGACCACGCTCAATGAAGGGTTCCGTAGTTGGTATGTAGTTAAAAAACATGTTCTCCCATAGATTCCAACTGTAAATGTAAGTTGGTCGACTATTACTCGTTAAAGTGTAAGCCTACTTAAAGTTGTCAAAAAAGAATAGGCCCGTTTTGACATTTAACTTGAATCGATTTATCGTGAGTCGTATGGTTACTTCACTAGTTACGTCGTGATCGACCATTATTTTTTGACAAGTATAGCTGTGATAGTTTTCCTTTTAACTTCGTTATATTATATACTACTGCCATGATTTTTTCCACATATCGTAAAACAAATATTTAGCTGGCAGGGGGGGGGGCACTTGACTCTAACCGAAATTAGCACCTGAGCTGCGTTACGTTGCGTTATGGCGCGGTCCGTTCCAATCTGCGCTGACCATAGTGGGGATGTAACTCGAGAAATTCAACTTAAAGTTTCTCAAATTCCAGCGCGAAATTATATTCGCTGCAAATAAGACTATTTCGTAAAAATGTGACTATTTACAGCAAATATAATTTCGACAGCTACATTGATGGTTTAAATGATTATAAGTTAGTAATTATTTTATTATAATTTGCCACGTAATTTGCAAAAAACGCAAGAAAATTTGAATATCTCATTCTCTACATTGAAAGAATCCCCATAAGTTGCGTTGATTGAAAATACGATAAAACCACGTAAACGCCCATTTACACAGATAGTGTCTTGCCCGTATTATAGCATACTTAGGTGATACACGCCGGTCGATTAACGGACTCATTTGTTTACGTTTAAGACTCACACACTATCGTATTTCCGAGGGGAGAAACTCTCATAACTGAGCCAGGATTTAAACATCTCAAATTGAGTTAGCAAAAATACGCTGCATTGGGTTTCACGCAACATTGCGGTTCTCGTCAGACTCGATGCTAAATTAGTCAACTCACATTCAAGTCATTAAATCCTTGATCATTTTGAACGACACAAACTACGCTGGGTTACGTTTTTCTCTTACGAATAGCAAACTACATTATGTACTACCAGTGAGACACTTTCAGGTTTATGACTTGTTACAGTTTCACTCGTGTGCAAGTTTCGAGATTGCTCAAATAGTTTAGGACCGTCTCTATACGTCAGCTGATTACGAAGCAAGGTCTCGAGAAGTTAGCAGCGGCCTTGCCGTGTATGCTTAGTAAAATCGAAAATAATGCCAAACATACCTACTTACGGAGAACAATTATTATTTCATTTATATTGTTGTACAGACGACAGATTGGTATTGCATCAATTACAAGTACCGCAATCAATTTATTTATTTTAATACTTTAAGCACAAAAATAAAAGGCGGACTTAATGCCATAGGCATTTTCTACCAGTCAAACATTGGGTGATGCAGAGACAACCAGTAGTAGGTGCAATAACAAAAATTGTGAAATCAATATTTATTTAAATATAAGGATATGCATACATATACCTATTAAAAACTTTAAAAATAATATATATATATACCTAATTATACATAAATATAAAACCAAATAAATACATATATAGTCAATGGTACTCACAACATATATATTCTTGAGCAAGCAAGTGTACTACAGCGCTATTTAACACACGTACGACTATCGTACGTACGTATGCGTATCGCCTATGACTATACTACGCCCACGTGTCTAATATCTAGTTCGAAAATAAATAGAAAAAAATCATTTACCTGAGGCTACCTAGCGGCGGTGTAGCATACGGCACTCCGAGATAGGCCTCAACCTGCGGATGCGAGTGCACGACGATCCCGCGCAGCGGTCCGTACTTGGTGCGAACGACGCGCGTGCTGTACTTGTGCGCCGAGAGCGCGGCCGCGCAGCTGACGAGCCACGCGAGCAGCGCGGCGCGGTCCGTGCGCATCACGCGGGCGCGGCGGGCGCGGGCGCGGGCCACGCGCCGCCGGCGACGCGCGCGCCGCGCATCACGCGCCCCCCCACACGCGCCTCCAGCTCATCACACACACTTCTCACGCCCCCTCGCACACTGACATTACATATTGTTACGCACTCTCTTCATAAACCACTGTTTCACTACTAAAAGTCTTAAAACACTTACCCGAATCATTGTTTGGTTGCACTACTAATACGTTTGCAAAGGTTAACCATTTGCTCAACCTGAAACAATAAAACGCTTCGTTAACCATGGGCACACAAGGTTTATATAAAACAATTTGTTTAAAGGTACTTAGCAAACGACTTAATATAGCAGACGAAAATTTTCATGAAATCTCCATTTTAATCAAATATGAGCGGAGTAACTCGGGCCGCGGACAATGGAGTAGGTAACGGAAAATCTTTACCTAACAAACCTAACCCGATGTAACACAAACACGACAACAACGTCGCATTTCTAAACGAAATTTGCCGTTTCCGTGGCGGCTGCGGCTCCTCCGAACAGCGCGGACTCGTGCAGATGTTCACTTCCACTTCATTTATGTAACCAAAGACTGATTTTCATTGCAATTAAATGTGAACACATTTCAATGGGGCCTTACAAGTTTTAGTGTTTACGTTGTACGTATAAATAAACTGTGTTGAATCGTTCAATTCATTAGTGGTTTAGTTTGTAACGTAGCAATTTTTATTGTTTGCTCTAATAGAATTTTCTCTTTTCCAATTACCCATTAGTCGTTTAATTTCCGCTCATGCTTGATAAGTACGTAATGTAATAAAGTCCTATGCAGGCTTCACCAGCCAGTTGATAAATTGAGAGCTTTCAAATAATATATGATAATAAAAGACAGCCGAATCCTAGAATGGAAAACTACTTATTTATCGGTCTAACAGTTGACTAGCTGACACATTCCGAACAGGAATTAAATCAATATTAATCGCATTTAGAAACCGTCACCCCAGTAGCACACCTCCGCCGCGAAACCGCAGTAGTTCAATTCAACGTGAATCCGATAAGCAAATCTTGCAATCCTACATCGCATCAGTGTCACTTCGCACGAAGGCTACACGATGACATCAATTATATAAAAGCAGACGTTTATTGGTGACACAGCGGTGGTATTTACGGGCGCATTTGGTTGCGCTAGGGCACAACGAGCGTGGCTAGTGAGGGGACACGACACCATCAATCACGCGCGTGACATGCAGAACCTTTGAGCGCGATCCGCATGTTGTTGCAAGCCTATTGATACCATGGCACCGCTGACCTTTCAATGCAAATTTAATAAATTTCTATGTTTTGTCAGCAACATTAAAGCCAAAATTGCTTAATAAAAGTCATGCCCTGTAATGGGTACAAGCATTTAAAATTCATGGGAATAGCTCCCATGAATTTGGATATTAGGAGCCACCATTATGAATATTTGAGAAGTCGCAAGCATTAACAAAACCATTGCGAATGTTTTAATCAACAAACGCAATGTATTGTTATAGAGATGGTGAAAATTACTCGATTGGAATCTTTTAAATGATACCTATTATCCCCGGGCATAACAGGTTATGCGACGGGCTTTTATACACAAATAATAGCGGGATGAGGATACCTCCATAATCAAAATTAGAATTTCGTATAAATGTAATAATTATGTTTTATCAAAATAAATCTGCTAACGCATGTAATTTAATCCAAATTACACATATATACCTAGGTACATAGGTGTATTTTAGATTTAATTACTCTGTATAGCATAATGGTTAAGTAATGAATTATCCATACCTTAAAAAAAACAGGCAAAACCCATAATGCACAAGATAAAATAAAATAAAATTTCACAATACGGCAACAAAATAGAATAAAATATCAATACAATTAAAATAAACGAATTAATAGATAAGTAATAACATCTGTGACAAATAACGTTTTTCTTTTTCTTCTTAGTGACAACACAGCTTTCCAGGTAAACTAGTTTGAAATGAACACAGTAAGTTGTTCTCTTATCTTACCAACGCAACGTTCATAAAAGCTTATTAATGTTTTTTTTACAACCTTTCTAGAACGAAGGACGTGCTTACTTCATTTCAGTAATAGCCAATTTTAAAGACTGAACGAGCTCTTCTATTGGAAAACTGATATACTGTTATTAATTGCATATTGTGGAGCTCTAAAATCTCGACGTTCTATTTTAGAAAGTGTCAGCATCAATCTGCGGGTAATATGTTAATCTTTTTAAGCGTGATCGAGCCCTGGGTGTCACGCTGCGCTCAAGATAACACGCCGATTACCTAGCCCGCGCACCCGGGATCACTTGTGATCGATCGCCTGCCTAGTCAAGTGTTGCATAAACGATATAAGCGATATCAAAAATATTACAGTTACTTTAGGGAAATACGTGGGATAGGTACGCCATAATGAAAAAAATGTTTTTCTTTTCTATGGATTTAAATTAGTGAATAAATATTGCAAATAAAAATTATTCTGTCCTTTTTTATTTAAAGTTACGTACTTTACCTTGTCATTTTTCGACCCCGTGTTATAGTGGAACCATTTGTTAGTTCTGAGTAACATAATGGCTTAGTAAGGTACTTCAAAGTGTTACGAGATTACGTGGTGCGATCTCTTAACACACATTTGTAATTGGTGCCCCAATTTATTTGCGAAAGTTTAAATGCGCAAAGTTGGATTATCTAACTCGTCGCGCAGGTGTTCACAAAGTGTTAATTAATTTATATACAGGGGTATTTATTCTGTGTAACTTTACATTGATAAAACACTGACAGCACACTTTATTAATAAACGTTAAACTCGTAGTTACTCTTTAATCAATTAAATTAATGAGTGGCTGTGTCGGAAATACCGGATAAAATATTTTTAATTATATTAATTAGATTTGTTTGTGCGATAGACAATGTGTTTTAATTTATTATGAATCGGTAGAATTTATAACAGACTGTCACTTTTCTATAATACAGTATCTCCTGCAGGTTATTAGAAAACGAACTTGCGTCCTACAATAGACAGATCCTCAGCAGTTTTAAAGTCCAAAATAAAACTTCAACCAACTAATTCGCTACGCAAATACAACCAAAAATCACTTTAATATTTCCCGCACAAATTTCAAGTAAAAAATGTCCAATTAGATGGAATGGAACGCGCCAAGTCGCATAACGACGGCGACGGTGAAGCGAGAGTGGCGTGCACTGGCCGAGGCTGGACAAGTGGCGAATTGGCGTCATCAATCACGGCCAGCGTCGGCCAGCCGTCCGCCGCAGAGCTTTAATGGGCACACGCTCGTCTTCCACCCCCGACACGCTCCTCTGATCAACTCCACGTCGATTACTTCCGCAAGCGGAACATTTGGACCAGCCACCGAGTAACGTCATAATATTTTGCCGATGGATAGCTTAAATGGCGATTCGCTTTGCGATCGCTAAGTCGATCTCTCTTATTTTAATATCGGCATGGCAAAGCATAAATCTGGACACATAAAACCAATTACAGTGAATAAATAAAATTCATCACACTTTTTTAGCCAAGACGAGCAAAAGAATTCCAAACTATGGAATCATTATTCAACGCACGAATCTGAACACGAATTGAAAAGCAGTCAAATCTTTATGTACCTTTGAGACCATCATAAAGTTATGAGCAGAACAGAAATATAACATTTTCAAAAATCAACGACAATTTCTACCCACATTTGCATTGCAAATTCAGATGAAAATTCAAAGCGTCTCCCGTTTAACTTTAACTGTCGACGGGATCTTAATGGACGCCAAAGCGCTAAACCTCGACAGCTTTAAGCTTCCCGCAACAACCACATCGGTTACTACTTGACGTAACCATACATGAACGTTTAATTATGTTTAAAGAGCTGTATGTATATGTACACCAAGCACCAACGCATGCGATCGTCCGGTTACATTTACGGTTCTTTGGCGACTCTTTCTACGAATAATGTTGCTTGTTGGTGAAATCACCAGATTTGAGACCTTACAATACAAATAGTATGAATGCATTAACGTTGGTCATGTCCCCAAGGACTAGAAAAGATGAATGGCATAACATTCTGTCTCTTAAGATACAGGTTTACCTAGTTTAAGAGGCAGGGTTACGATTATACTTGAGTTCAGATATTAACATAGAACCAGATGTTACAATGTACACTATTTATAATGCATCACCTTTGTTCCCATCTGTATTTTTATGACAAATAAATTTATCATTTATCATTAATATAAATTCTAGAAGAATTTCATCAAAGTTGGCAATTTCACGATAAATTGACCTAGTTTCAGTTGCGGACGATTTCCTTGATGACTAGAATACCAATACATGACCTCGCAAAATTTGTTATGCTGCACATTATTTTATAAAGATATTCTTAACTGTACTCAATGGAATTTACTTGTATATAAGTTTAGATAAGAAAGAAATTCTTCGACGTACTAATCAATATATTAAAAGAATTCCTAACAAAACAAAGTTCGCTGCGTTTCAAATTATAACGTTAGTGGTTACAAAATGTTTCACATAAACAAGAAAGTTTCGCAAAATTCTCATGAAATCATAAATGTCCAGTCATTGAGACCTCATAAATCTTTCCTTCTTTGACACAACTTTTATTATTTGTTACCAATAAGCTTTTCATACATTTTAATATTCAAACAGAAATTAAGAGATCCGCAGGAGAACCAAGGCATAGAATTGCCAAACTTAAGTGTCAGTGGGCAGGGCACATTGCTCGCAGAACAGATGTCCGATGGGGCCGAAGGGTTCTGGAGTGGCGACCGCGTACCGAAAGACGTATCGTTGGAAGGTGAACACAAGGTGAACCGATGACCTTGTGAAGGCCGCAGGCATCCGTTGGATGCGGGAAGCACAGAACCGGTCGAAGTGGCAGTGGTTGGGGGCATATGTCCTGCAGTGGATGTATTTCGGCTAAAATGATGATGATGATATTTGATTGGCTCTTGAAATTGTGCAATGTAATTCATTACAATGAGACTGCTACTTGGCAATCATCCCAGGCACTATCAATTTTAAGCTAAACTTAATTGTGAAACGCTTCTAATTAACTTAAGTTATATTTGAACAACAGAATTTCAATGCGAACTCTACGTTGTAAGACTAAATGTAATATGAAATTGGGATACAAATTGTATTAAGCTGTGCCTCCACAGTTAATTTAATACAATTTATTCCCAAATTTCTGCGCTTACCCGTTTCTGTATCATTAGAATTCCGCGAAATAGCTGTTCTAAATGAAGTGCCATTAATCAAATCTCAAAACCAACGGCCGTTTACATAATTCCATCTAACCGCGGCGCTCCGCCGCGCGCCGGCCGTTCTCGACCGCTCCTATTGTAGACGGTAAGCCTTGATGCCGTATGAATAGCCATGTACGGATAGACACGGTTATCGCTTAAATTACGCATTTTTGAAACATGATTAAATAATTTACAAATAAACAGAATTGTCAACTGATATTGACACTTTAATGTAACTCGTGCAATTTTGCACTTTTTGAATAATTGGAAAAATATCGCCCGTGACGTATGGCCTTAATTTCAGTCATTCAGTACATGGACATGGTAACACAGGTTTTCACTACTTGTCTCATAAAGGTGGAGAGGCTCGGTCGATATCGGCTGTCGGCTCGAGTAGCTTGTGGGAAGAAATGCGAGGCTATTTGTGCTAGGCCTTCTCTCGCGTCGAGCACCCTCCAGCCGCGGCCGCCTCACCGCACAAACTAGATTAACTAGGCGACCTCATCTTATAGACCCTATGTCCGGAATTACTATATTATACAGAGTATGACATAAAATTGGATGGAAAGTCGTGTGCAAGTGGAGATAACGATATTAGAAAGTATTATCTTAATTTTATACGAAATATACGTGAAGGCACCTTCATGTTAATAAAATATGTATGGTTTCCTTGACTTGTATATATTGACATTAGTGGGTTTGGTTATTGACATGGTCATAATATTTATTTCCGTTTGTGACAGTGTATTGACATTTTTTTTTTTATTTGCTTTTTTTTTTTTCTTTCTCTTTTTTTATTGACAAAGATTTATATTGCTATTTATTATTAACTATCTTGTATTATGAAATGTGTCATTATTTTGTGTGTGTTGTCTCTGGCAAAACAAAGCGCACTTTTTTTTGTTATCATTTTATACCATTTTTATTACCTATGTTAACAAATCAATAAATGACTTATGGTAACATCATTTGAACCTTCATATTGTTTAGGTAACAAAAATTAAAAGGTACGATTTTTAATTTTTTTGTTCTTTTTATTGTGTAAAATCTTGTAACGGCAATTATTGGTCAATTTTAAATTTTGATGCGAAATTGTCGAGCACGCAATTTTCCATCTTTCCGGTGATGTATGTACAGGAAGCCTATTTCCCATAAAAACTGACTTTTAGTCTCACATTTAATAAAATTACCAAAAACATGCAAAAATACATAATTATCAACAAAAAAAAAATTGTCTCTCCTGGAAAATTGTCAGGTTCGTATTTACGAGGTTTCACATCTAGAGCGACACGTAACTGACAACATTTGAGAAGCAATAGAATACCAACCAGCTACAATAAAAAAAATCCACGCAAACATCAATGTACCATTTATATTCGAGTGGTCTAAGTAAACAAGTTCCCGAACCTGAGAGTGCTATTAATAGAACTCTTTACTTTAACACGTTGATTTCCCTTGGACGTAAATACCTATTTATAAAAGTAACGGTTCGAAGCTAAAAGGTATTTGCTAAAAGGATTATTTTACCCAAACTTTTAATGAAAATCAGATGTAGACCGTGCCACTGACCCTTTTCATTTAATCGAAACTTCTAGAACAACAAACGAGTTTTCGAATAGCACTTTTTACTGTTATTGTTGTCCACAAACATTATGAAACAACACATATCTCTACGTAAACATTGATGTGTTTTTCTTCAAAGAGCGGTGCGTTTTATCTGTAAGCGGATAAAACTAACTGTAAATAAATGGGAAAAACAAAACATTGCTTAGTAAATCCCAAGTAGTTGTAACATTCCCGGGCATTTGCCAGTCTCGCCGAGAGCCGCACAAGAGCCGGACCAACAAAGTCTGCAATACACGTAAAATCAATTTAACAAAGCCACTTTGAGCCGCACTGACCCTTCCACGCGTATTCACAAACACCTACGGCTATCCACTCAGTAGTAGAATCTATCACGACTTGCTTGTGTATCCGTTATACGAACATGATAATTTACAGTATGTTTTTCCATACACGGACATCGCATACCTAACTGTTTTATATAATGAATGTGATGAATTTGTACTTACATTTTATTTTTTTCAAACTTAAAATCAAAGCATTTATTGCAATTAAACCAATTACAGGCACTTTTTAATTGTCAGAGTCGGTCAGTTAGTCAGAATGTTGAAGCTATTTGCCCATTCTAAAACGTAGATCTCTATGGAGAAGAACAGGCAAGAACCTCCAATGACACTCTTTTAAATCAAGTTATAGCTGATGACAACGAAACAAAAACACTGTATAAGTATATCTTTGTTTAACCTATCACTTCGAATGATTTATGTGCGCTTATTCATTCATTCACTCACATTATTTTAGCACAACATCACGCCTGTGTTTCCCGAAGGGTAAGGCAGAGGTGTACATAGTAGGTACACCCATTTTTCGCCAGTTATGTTTAAGTCCCATGTAATAGGGGGCGAGCCTATTGCCACCAACTGGGCGCAAATCCAGACTCCGGGCTGCTACTGAGAAATCCTATATAGAAAACTCCAATAACACTTTTGGCCGACCCGGGAATTGAACCCATTGCTCAGCAGTAGCGCTTACGACTACTAGACCTACAAAACCGTAATTACTTTAAAATTACAGATATTTCAGTTCTGCTCATCAACTATGTAACAAAAACTTCAATTAATGCAAACAATAAAACACAAATGATAATTAAGTGCGAGTCGAACTCGCGCACGAAGGGTTCCGTACCATTATCTATAATAAAACCGGCCAAATGCGAGTCAGACTCGCGCACGAAGGGTTCCGTACCATCATCTATAAAAACGGCAAAAAAATCACGTTTGTTGTATCGGAGCCCCCCTTAGATATTTGTTTTATTTTAATTTAATTATTTATTCTTAAAGTGAATATATATGTAAATATTCTGTGAATATTTCAAGCGTCTACCTGTTGCCGTTATCAATATCAGGCAAAAACGAGCAAAAAAATCACGTTCATTGTATGGGAGCGCCCTTAAATATTTATTTTATTCTGTTTTTAGAATTTGTTGTTATAGCGGCAACAGAAATACATCTTCTGTGAAAATTTCAACTGTCTAACTATCACGGTTCATGAGATACAGCCTGGTGACAGACGGAGAGACAGACAGACAGACAGACGGCGGAGCCTTAGTAATAGGGTTCCCTTTGGATACGGAACCCTAAAAATAACAAGACTTCCAAAACCATTACTTTTATCTATGCTTTTTAAATGTCACTTTAAACCAGACCACAGAATTCATCGTACAGCCTAGGACCCTAGGTACATTTTTTTTTCTAATTTGGTTTATTTTGTTGCTTATTTTCCTTGACATTGTTTCTTTGTCTTTCGCAGAATTTATACTAATTGACAAGTTACGAATCCCTTGCGTGTACGACACGCAATTCTCCGGCCGACATCGGGTTGTTTCGTACTCAGAAAACAAATATTTGCATAGATATGAAAATAATATATTTAAATATTCCTGTCTCGACTTTTGTACAAAATAAAAGGATACTTAGAACTACGACAAGAAAAAATTGAATTTGTATTAGACTTCACTAGCTTGGTATTTAATGACATAATGATTTGTTCTGACATATCAAAACTGATGTAAGATACTCAAATGTAACATTCTTCATTTATTTGAATTGCAGTGGTGACCCAGTGGTAACGACGGCTTACGAGTTGTAGGTCGTAGGTTCGAACCCTGACAGGTGCGTTACTTTTTGTAAATTATTTCATCAACACTGCTCTCAAAACGGTGAAGGAAAACATGGTGAGGAAACCGGCATGTTCTGGAGCAAAAAAATCAAAGACATGTGACATCTACCACCGCACTGGTTCTGCGTGGTGGATTACGGCCCACTCCCTCTCACAGACAGGAGCCTGTGTCCCAGCAGTGGGAACATTAAAGGCTGATTATGTATTTGAATTGAATGAGAGATAGATACACTTTGGAAGTACAT
Organism: Tiliacea citrago; assembly: GCA_963921375.1. Taxonomy (NCBI): domain Eukaryota; kingdom Metazoa; phylum Arthropoda; class Insecta; order Lepidoptera; family Noctuidae; genus Tiliacea; species Tiliacea citrago. The sequence goes on along the minus strand of OY992786.1, from coordinate 12,930,733 downwards.
CAAAAGCCATTGGGGCTGATTTATGACGAATCGGCCGTAACAACGTCGAGAACTATCGACGTACAAGAATGAACTCAAAGCCGAACCATAGCGAACGTAATACTAGAAAAGTTTAAATAAAACCTATCCATTTTGCGATTCCGAGCAAAACGTAAGATGTCTTCCAAAAAACTGTGACGTAACAGACAGATACACAGCATGTTAATGTAGCAAATTCTTCGCTTTCCCATTTTGCAACGAACGAATCAAAACTGAAATCCTTTCCAGGAAAATACAGTTTACATTTCTTTTAACCCTGTAATTCGACATAGGCCAATTAACACTTTAGCCTTTAGAAGTTTATGAGAAGCCAATTGCCAGACCTTCAATTGATAAAACCATTCCACTACCAAAACATCCATTAAGCGAAGCAGACGGATAAAAAATAAACTTTATTCAACTTGATGAGGAAAAACAATTAAAAGCCGTAATTACTATTAACCCTTTAAATGCCAGCGTCGACTTAATTAGTCCAATAATCGTGCCCAAGACGCCAATGACGTCTTCAGAAGCCGTAACTTATGTTTGAATTATTAAGAACAAGTTGTGCCGTGATTCTACCTTCACTTAATGACTCTAGGTTACTTTAGAGGTAATAAACGAACAGGTAGTTTAGTTTATGGGCTGTTTATGTGAACCTTTTAATAAATTGACCTTAAATTAAGCTAAAGTTAGAATTAACTACATTCCTTTTACCAAGATCAGCACCATCATCGGTAGCGGTAGTGTAAACGATTGTTTAAATTCCATTGCAGCAAATAACTTTAAGAATTAATTTCTAGCTTTATGACTAGCTTTAAACGAGAATGGGAACAATTGAAGAAAACCCACACATTCTTTTAATAATAAAACCACATAAACCGGAGCGTGTGTAGTGCCAGACCGGCGGCGGCGGTGGCGCTAGGTACCGACGTGTATCACGTTGAGCGGTACTAACCGTGGCACAAACTGGACACATTGGGTGTCAACCCTTCACCACTGCGGCTCACACTTCACTGACTATTGTCTCTGTTCCCACAACTAAATCGGAATTTGGTCATAGATACTTTTGTTTCAATTACTGTTATTTTCAGTGGATATTTAAATTTTAGACAACAACCAATAATGATGTATTCTGTTAGTTAAAAAATGCCTAAATCGCCTTTTACGACTGGTAATAAATAGTTGATGATAGCGTCTCTGTTTCTGTTACCAATAAGTGTCGAAAATAAAGATATTTCTATTGAATCATCTCCCTAATTTTATTATAATTTATCCAATTTTTCACTTTCCCCGACACGAAGTCATTTTAAGGGAGCAGCTTTTTAATAATACAAAATTGGCTAAAAGATTGGAGTCTCGGCGATCACATCTCTAGTCAATCAGCGTCGCAATTCTCCTAATGGAAAAACTATTACTCTCCCGCCATCCGGGAACAATAGAATAAAAAATTTCTTCCCCCGGTAGGTACTTACTATGGTAATCTATGTTACGACGTGTTCTAGCGTGTCGCGCAATTTGTTCAACAAATGGTTTTTTCTTTAGATAGATACTTATAATGGGATGCTATATCAACTGCGACATGGAAATAGAGGCCGCGATGTGCAAAATCAATAAGTATCGACGAAGCTATTTAAGGGATTCTGTTTGCGAAGTAGGTAAGTTTACGTCTCGGATAGGCACAAATGTAAATTAATGGCTGAGAAAAAATTCAACGTGACGAATATTAATGAAAGGTGGCTGGTGTTTTAAAGCTCGTGCAGACTGGTGCAACATCACGGGGGCGGCAGGCAGCGACCTTTGTGGTACCCGCGATATCGCGCCAGTCTGTACAACCCTTTATGAAAAGGTACTTTTAATCGAAGCTAATGAAGAAGTTGTGATACCTACTAAGATATTATTTAATTAATTAAAAATGAAAGAGTAAACGTTATAAATAGCTAACGGCGATAATTGGTAACTTGAGTTACTTAATTCATAAAAACCGGCTAAGTGGGTGTGGGACTACGCACAATAAAAAGTTCCGTAGTTGGGATGAATTTATCCCAAGAACCAACTTAACATTGTAGTTGGAAAACATGTTCCCCCATACATTCCAACTACAAATGTATGTTTTTACGCACAATACATAATAGATCACGCAACTAACTATGTACACTAGGTACTAACTAAATAAACAAAAAAAAACCGGCCAAGTGCGAGTCGGACTCGCGCACGAAGGATTCCGTACCATTATCTATAAAAATGGCAAAAAAAATCAAGTTTGTTGTATGGGAGCCCCCCTTAAATATTTGTTTTATTTTAATTCAATTATTGATTTTTTACAGTGAATATATATCTAAATATTCTGTGAATATTTCAAGTGTCTACCTGTTACCGTTATCAATATCGAGCAAAAACGAGCAAAAAAATCACGTTTGTTGTATGGAAGCCCCCTTAAATATTTATGTTATTCTGGTTTTTAGTATTGGTTGCTATAGCGGCAACAGAAATACATCATCTGTGAAAATTTCAACTGTCTAGCTATCACGGATCATGAGATACAGCCTGGTGGCAGACGGACAGACAGACAGACAGACGGCGGAGCCTTAGTAATAGGGTTCCCGTTTTACCCTTTGGGTACGATACCTATAGCAATTTGGGTATTTTTTATAGTTACTCGTGCATTTGAAAGCACCGTTTAGTGAAGTGGAACTAACGATGAAATGAAGTGCAAAATAACTTTAATGTCGGAAGTCGGTGGCAAAAAACTAAGTAAAATACAGATCCAATGACACCGACTTTTAGTGTTTTTTTAGAAGTCGGTTGTTTTTTTTTTTTTTTTGTGAAAAGTTTTTTTCCACTAAATGCACCTAATAATATTACATTTGTTAATGTGTTTAAATTCTTAATTTGTCAGACGATACCATGTAATAGGTTGGGGAAAAAGTTTCTTCGCATTTTTTAAGAAAATTCAAAACATTTTTTAGTATAGTTTATTTACATTTAACTAAAGTATGTAGGTACCATTTTGTTCGATAACTTTTTGCCATTTTGTAGGTAGGGACATGATCTCATTTTTATAGAAATTTTGGGACTTCTGATCAAAATACCGCGACAAGTGGTTTTGGCAGTCCTCTCGTGATGTTAACCTGACACTGCCTAAAGAATTCTGAAGAGACCGAAACAGGTGGAAATCTGAAGGTGCAAGGTCAGGACTATACGGCGGATGCATTAACACCTCCCAGCCAAACTCTCTTAATTTTTGCTGAGTGGCTAAAGATGTGTGAGGTCTAGCGTTATCATGATGAAAAACCACACCTTCTGTTGATTAATTCCGGCCGCTTTCTCTCAACTTCTTGCTTTAATCTCATCAGTTGTTCGCAGTAGAGTTCAGAATCGATGGTCCTGCCTGGTGGTAACAGCTCATAATGAATAATGCCCTTTCAATCCCACCACACACACAGCATCACCTTGTTGCGAGTTAACCCGGGTTTCGCCACAGTCTGTGAAGCCTGACTGGCCTTTGACCACGACCTTTTTCGCACGTTCTTGTCGTACGTGATCCACTTTTCATCACCAGTTATCAGCTTCTTCAAAAATGGTTCGGTTTCATTACGTCGTAATAAAGAATCACAAATGAGTACACGGTTCATTAGGTTTCTTTCAGTGAGCTCGTGAGGTACCCAAATATCGAGCTTTTTTGTGTACCCAGTTTTTTTCAAATGTGCCAAAACTGTTTTGTGGTTAATTCCCAGTTCTTCAGCTACGTCGTTACTACTGATATGCCGATCTTGCTCCACTTTTTCAAAAATGGCATCCATTTTATCCGTAATAGGACGACCAGAGCGACGTGCATCTTTGACATCAAAATTTCCGGATTGAAAACGCTTAAACCAAATTTGTGCTACTCTCACAGACACTGCACTAGGTCCATAGACATCGCAAATTTTATTTATCGCGACTTGCGTTGCATTTTTACCTTTTTTGTAGTAAAATTTTAAAATGTATCGAATTTCTTCATTAGGTTCACTCATCTTGACAGTACGAAAAACAAATGAAAATCACACATTTTCCTAATTTGAGTTTGGAATTATGTTCTTTAAAATTTAAACTTTCAATGATACCAAAACCAGCCAGATACAAATAGTATAGCCAAAGAGATTTTATTACAAGTTGATACATACTATAATGCGAAAATACTTTTTCCCCTACGTAATATTTATCCATTTTTGTGATGATTTGTGTGTAAATATTGCGAAAATTTATATTCCTACATTCTACTTAAATTTTAACTAGACAATCAATTTCTAGTATAAGTTTACCTGCTTTCATATCCTCGGTCCACGGTACTGATAAATTAATCAGGAAAATCCTAGCCTCCACACTGATTAATTTTGATGTGCCGTGCTTCACCGAGGCTATCGATGCCTGGAGGCTGGATTGCCCGAACTCAGATCTACCCGATAATCCATATTCCCAGAGACGGTGGGATGAGCCGCTCTGCAGAGTAGTACAGAACACTTTACTTGACACGTCTGCTATTACTACGGAGCGTGCGCGCCTGCTGGCTTTGGATAAGTGGGAGTCGGGTTTGTGGCTTCATGCACTACCGTCGTCGAACATAGGCACGCTGTTCGACGACACTACTTTCCGCCTCGCTGCTTCCCTAAAACTAGGAGCTCAACAGTCTCGGACACTTCGGCCTGTCTTGCAGCCGCAGTGCGGGTCGCTTAGCACGGCACGCGAACATTAACAACATCATCCGACGAACTCTTGTCACCGTCGGCGTTCCAGCTGTATTAGAACCCAATGGCTTGGCACGCGACTATGGCAAGAGACCGGATGGCATGTCTTTATTTCCATGGAAGGTGGGTAGGCCTTTAGTGTGGGATGCAACGTGTGTCGATCTTCATCATCATCTTCCTGGCTCGGCATGCTGTGCTGGCGCTGCTGCTGCGGCTGCGGAGAACCTCAAGCGGCGTATGTATGATAACCTTGTTGGCAATTATATTTTCGAGCCGTTTGGGGTTGAAACCCTCGGGCCGTGGGGTCCGAGTGCTCATGGTCTGTTTAATGAAATCTCAAAACGGCTAATTGACACTTCCCGTGACCCAAGGGCTGGCTTTTACTTTGGCCAAAGGCTAAGCATTGCCATACAACGTGGCAATGCCGCCAGTCTCTTAGGTACATTACCAGTCACAGACAGTGATGTGGATGAATTTTTCGACGCCATATTTTAATTTGTGAATAGTTTTAGATAGGATATAATTTTATTATTTTTATTAATGAATTAGGTTATTTATGTACATATTATTTTAATACCCTTATATAAATTAAAAAGAAGTTATTTAGACAAACAATACAAACAAAAGTAACTTAAATACTCATTTCTCAAAGAAAATTTTTATAAAATATTGCATAAGAAAATTCTAATAAATAGCCACGGACAATATCGGCTAATGCAGCTTCTTTTTCAAGTTTCATCAGACCCGCTTCGTTAACGAGGACACTACACTACTGCCATTGTTTTAATAAGAATACTACAGGTTTTGCTCACCGAGCTAAGAACTGATATCATGGATGCAAAGTTGCCTCAATAAATTACTTACTTTAAATGTATTTTCTTAATAAATTTTGGAGCGCCTGGGAATAAGCCATTTTAACTTATCCTTAGGAGTACTTGTGTTTTAAAAGCTACAACCATCAACATCATCATTAAAAGTCTTGTTTCAAACATCATGCCTGTATTCCCCGAAGGGTTAAGCAGAGGTGCACCTACATCCACATTTCGCCCGTTTAAGTCCCATGTAATAGGGGGCCATCCACCGGGCACAAATCCAGACTCCGGACTGCTACTGAGAAATTCTAGACGAAAAAATCCAATAACACTTTTGGCCGACCCGGGAATTGAACCCATTGCTCAGCAGTAACGCTAGCAACCACTAGACCAACGAGGCAGTCTTCTGTTTCAAACAATGACGTTTTATATATTAATATTTACACAAAAAGTGAAAAAGACTGTTCCTACATTTCAGACGGACATTCGAATGATAATAATCCAAGTTTATTTTGAATTTCCATAAAGTTTGACAACCATGTAAATGTGTCTTACCGGCCTATTGTTGTGATGCGGAGAACCGAGAGACCAGCCAGGACAGAGTTGCTCCCTCATTTTGCCGTTTTTGAGGTAACATTCAGTAACTCATATTAATTGTATCGTGTACAGTCATGAGCACTAATATGTAAATACTTAGCAGAATTCAAAACCGATTTTTCGCAGAATAACGATTGCTCGAAGATCTATTTCATAATAGTTTGGGTTCCAAAATACTATGTTCATAGTAAAATAAAATTGCAATCATTATATTTGGAGGAAATCAGTTTTAAAAGTTGCTGAGTGTATACATATTGGTGCTCGTGACTGTATAGTATCTTTGCCCAGCAGTGGGACATTACGAGCTAAAAAAATAGATAAATTGATAGTAGGTACAGGTCTTAATATGGAGTCATTTTAATAGGTAACATTTGACAATTCATCAAAATTGAACAACGTAACCTTGTAACGGCGGGCATAAAATAATATATTTTTTCGTTTTGTTAGAACTGCACAATTTTTTCAATTACGATTACATATTTATTGTAATAATGACCGATACGAGTAATTTTACGATTTGTTTTCACTAAACTGACAGACGTCAAATGTGACCTATTAAAATGGCTCAGTAATAGTATGCCATATCCGAGTTCTAGAAAGAGGCTGTCCAAAGGACCGAGGTCTAACGGCCGTGTACTGTACAACTATCCAATTAATTGCTACCACAATGTTGTTTCACTCTACCCGCTACTTTGTTCGTAAGACACCACAATATACTTATAAAACAGCCACATTTTAATAAAACTTCCCTGTATACTACGTTTATAGTTTTGGTCTCAGCAACCAAAATATACAGAGAGTCAGGAGTGGTGACGCGGGAGCAAGCGACGTGTACACGTCCTGAGGTACCCGCAGCATTCAGTAGCAATTTCCATTGCTTGCGAAGTTTGTCGTTTTAATGTGGGAATATAATATACGTTCTGTAGCTGAAAACCAGTCGCTCATCCATTGCTTCAACCGTGACATTATTCGCATATTCAAAAATAACTTACTGCTGAAAAGTAAAAGTTACATGAATAAAAACAGTTCGTGTGTCGTTGAACTTATAGCTCTATTTTAATTAACACTTGCGTTCCGGCATCATCATAATCATTCTCTTGTCCTTATCCCAATTCATTCGGGGTCGGTGCAAAATATCGTTTTCTTCTATACTTCTCTCGCGTCTCGTCTTTGCTCGCTGCTTCGCCCACGTGGATGTCGGATATCATCCCACGGAAACGTACTACCGCCACAAATATTTTATGTCCTAACCCAAATCATGGCCTATCCGTATGTATGCCTTTCATCCAAATCCGTTCAGGCATTAAGGAGTGAAAAGGTAAATACAGATAATAAATTGTAATAATTTTTGACCCCGAGGACCGATTTTAATAAAGTAAAGATGTTAACGTATGTTAATGTAAAATGTTACCTTAAGATCCTGACTTAACTTAAGAACTGCTGGATTTCATACCCAAGCTATCACCCCCTTTCCTGCCAGAGTTACGAGCCTGGCAGGATTTCGTGGCCCTGGCACACAGGCATCTGAAGGAACACGGGAGGGTTTTAGTCAGTAAAAGTCTGACACCCCCTCCCGCTCCATCCAGAGCGGGAGAAGTTATTTGACAATTTCCCACCAAAAAAAAAAAAAAAAGCTTTCACCCCCTTTAGACAAAATTTGCCTATGTCCTTCCCTAGGATACCATCTTTCTCCTTGTCAGTATACAGTGGTATAGGCGTAAAATGGTGTGGCAAATTAAAATTATGCTGGTCACACTCTTGTCGTACCTACATGATAGCCCAATTCTTTTGACCAAGTAACAACAACTTTTGACCAAGTAAACCGATTTTAATTAAATAAAGACTAGACTAGTAAGAAAGAAACAAAAAATATTTATTGTGACTCAACACAGGAGATCACAAATTTAACTAAAACACACCTTTAGGAACATAAAAAAAAAACAATAAAAAAAAACAAAGTTCAATGCAAATAAACACAATGTCCTGAACGAGGCCAAAAGGCTATGTATCTCAGCATGATGCTGCGACAAGTAGACTAGCTAGCTCAATTTACTTATTGTCTTTTTGCAATTTGCAAACTCAAACTCAAAACTCAAACTGAAAGGATTTATTTCAAATAAACCAATTACAGGCACTTTTGAATTGTCAAGGGGTCGGTCAGTAAGAGAGATGAAGCTAGTTGCCCATTCCAAAGCGTAGTAGGTTCCTATGGAGAAGAACGGGCAAGAACATCCACGGACACTCCTTTTAATCAAAATATGGTGACAAAGTATTGGTTACATCATTCATGTTGAAATTATACATGTGAGGATAATTTAGAAAGACGTGCACGTTAAAAGCGGCCGCAATAAAAAGATAACCTTCTCAATAACTGTATTCGATTCGTTTTCAATCTTCGTAAGTATGACCATGTATCCGCGCACCGACTGCTTTTGAAATGGTTACCCATTCGTCAGCGCAGAGAGTTGAGGGCTCTGTCTATGTTGTTCTCTATTCTCGACAAACCCACTTCTCCTTCTTACCTGACTTCCCAAATTAAATACTTATGCTCTGCCCATAGTAAAAATCTTCGATGATTGATTTTTGATTCTTCTTACGATGTTCCACCAACAATCGTCTTCTACGATGTCCTTCGCACCGTTCTGGCTTCATTCATTCTTCTTTCTTTGTCCAGGCGGTCTTTCTTTGGAATGCGCTCCCTCTGAACATCAGGACGGCAACCAGCCGGCTATCATTTAAAGTGAAGGCACGTGAACATATTCGTCAGAAGTTGGCCGAAGCATCTCAGCGGTGATTTGCTGGAGTCGTTTTCTTCGCTACCGGCCGTTATTTCTCCTGACAAAGTTTATTTTGGTATATTATGTATATATGTATATATCTATCTATGTATTTGTATGTATGCTTGTATTTTATAGTTATTTCCGAGCTATCTATCCCGTACGTTGCACCTGCCATGTTTTGTCTCGGCATCACCCTAAGGTTGACTGGTAGAAAATGCCTCAGGCATTAAGTCCGCCTTTGTACAGTGTAGTTTTTACTTGTGCATAAAGTTTTAATAAATAATACATAAATAAATAAAACCATTAAAAAAACAATTAAAATAAGTTAAAATAAGCCGTGGCAGCCAAGAAATGGCCAGTCCCCACTGACGGCGCCCGTTCACGAACATGACGCATGGATCAGCACCATTTAGCTCAACCATTTTGAAGGGAACTTAATGATCCAACACACACGCCACCATCAGCGAGACATTTGAGTGAGCATGACACACTCAGCCGCCAGGGCACATTCAAGTCAATGAAAGACGTACTTAGTAAATGGTAGGTACATAGTGCTCACACATGTGCTATGAAATTATACAATACTAAGAGATTGAATTTATACAATATAAAGATAGTATTTACAATCTTCAGCAGCTCCAACAATATTTTTGAATGCAAATCAATTCGTGTATGCGCCCTTGTGGAGCAGAACCAGCGTTAAGCCAAGCATTTTTGTCAGCGATGTAATCCCCCAACTTATAATATGCTTGGCTACATAGTGTGCGTTTTATACAAGATTTAAATTTCGTTTCATTTAGTTGGACGATGTGGGGAGGTATTTTATTGTAACATTTTAAACAGTACCCCATGAAGGATGAGTCTACTTTAGCCAGTCTGAAACCTGGTTGACCTAATTGGTCCCTATTTCTAGTCCTATAATTGTGTCTTTCACCTCTTTTACTGAAAAGATTTAGATTTTTCCTTACGTACATGATGTTTTCATAGATATATTAACAAGGTACCGTCATGATGTTAATATCTTTAAACAGTTCCCTTAGAGAATCGCGCCTGCGGAGACTATATATTGCTCTGATGGCTCTTTTCTGCAGAATAAAAATATACTCGATATTTGCAGCCCGTCCCCATAATAAAATACCGTAAGACATGATACTATGAAAGTAGCTGAAATATTAGCCTCGCGGTATCTACATTAGTGAATTGACGGATTTTTCTCACAGCATATGCTGCTGAACTTAGCCGTCCTGCAAGAGATGTTAAATCAGGACCCCATTACAGCCTTGAGTCTAGCGTTATCCCAAGGAAAAGAGTTTTATCGACGAATTCAAGTTTCTCCCTATTCAATACTATGTCACAATCACTACTCTTTACATTCGGTAAAGCAAATCTTATGCATTTAGTTCTTTTTCCATTTAATACTAAATTATTAGCAGTGAACCAATTTTGCACCTGCAGTAGGGCGTTATTTACGTCGTCAAGATTTGTTGCCCGTCTATTTATCTTAAAGATTAAGGAAAGTGTCGTCAGCAAATAACACTATTTGTGGTTAGTTTTTTAATAAATGGGGTAGATCATTCATATAAACTAAAAAGAGGAAAGGGCTTAATATTGAACCTTGTGGAACACCCATTTTTACTTTTAAACCGAGTGAATTGATACCATTTATTTGAACTTGCTGTTGTCTATCATTTAAATAAGATTTTACTAAACTTAGCGCAAGCTTACCTAGTCCGTAATGCTCAAGTTTCAAGAGTAAGGTTTCGTGATTTACGCAGTCAAATGCCTTGGAGAGGTCACAAAAGATTCCTATGGCATCTTGGGCCTCCTCCCACGCTGTAAATATGTGTTTTAATAATGTGACACCGGCGTCAGTCGTACAACGTCCTTTGGTGAAGCCATATTGCTGATCGTGTAACATTTGGTTGGTGTTAAAATGATTAAGTAGCTGAATACCGGCAACACGGATACTGGTCTATAAAAAATCAAAATCATTTTTTTTTATTTCACATAAACCTACATGGGCACTTATGAAACGTCAGAAGCTAGGTGCACGGTTCCAATGGGTCGTTTCCTATGGAGAAGAGCCGGCAAGAAACTCCACGGTTACTCTTTTAAAAAAAGTGGGCTTTAACAATGTTATAAGTTACAGTGTTAATAGGTATGGGAGGACAGTGTAGGCCCGTCAACAAGTACCAAGTACTTAACAAAATAAAAGATAGTTTACAAAGCTACAGTCTATTAAGCCTACAACGTTCTCACATTCACAAATTTAAAAAGAATCTATATAAAATGTTACTAAAATAATAAAAATAAAAACCTACATATTTAAACCAAATGACAACATTGTTATTACTACTGTAAAAAAAAACGGAATAAATACTACACTTGTATAGTACTATACTATACTTGTTGGTGTCCTTACTGTCCCCAGATTTAAAAAGTGGTATAACTTTACTGTATTTCATTAAATCTGCGAAGACTCCTTGATCCACACACAAATTAAATATTAAAGCTAAGTATGTTTCTACAGTCTCGATTATGGATGTGCAAACTCTGATTGACAATCCCCATAGATCTTCGGTCAATTTGATTTTTATTTAGCGAAAAGCTTTAATAACTATCACAGGGTTTATATGTTTAAATTCAAATTCAACCGAGGAGCTTGGAACGCTTGCTCTTAATAAATAAATTGAGAAATCGGGTGAGGAATTTAAGGCTTCCGTCGTTTTAGATGGTATATTAGTGAAGAAATGTACAAATTCTTGAGCTACTTCTAAGTCAGAGCTTATGACACCACGTGAAGTCTCCAATGTGTAATCAGTGTTTCGTATTTTTTTCCTATGTGTTTTGCGGTAAACTATAGAAGAATACGAACATAATGTAATATTGCTCATAATAAATAGCCTGATAATTTATAGCCTACAGACAGACCAGACTTATAGGGAAAATCTATGCAAAATTTGAACAAAATCCATCCGGTAGTATTTTCGTGATGCTGAAACATACATTCATACATACAAACAGATGGGCACGCCACTATTGTGGCGATAAGTCCCCTCTTTGAGTGGCTAGAGAGGCGCCACGGCGTCCTCACGTTCCGCCTGACGCAGGTCCTGTCTCCTGTTCAGGATAAAGCGGGAGGAAACGCCCGGGTGTCACCACTGTGTGGATCGCCCGGAGGACACGGTGGAGCATACGGTGGAGGTCTGCCCAGCTTGGGCGGAGCACCGCCGTGTCCTCACGGAGGCGATCGGCGGCGGCGATCTCTCGCGTCCGGCCCTGATTCAGGCCATGGTTCGGAGCGAGAGTGCATGGGAGGCCGTCACCTCCTTCTGCGAAGCAGTAATGATAGCGAAGGAGGAGGCGGAACGCGTGAGGGTGAGACAAGGTTCGCGCCCTTGCGCCCTTAGTCGCCGCAGGAGACGCCCCGGGCGTCGGGAGTCGCAAGCCGATTTCCGGCCACCGTAGGCGCGGGCCTGCGGACGGTGAGCGATGGGTAGCTTGCCGTCCGATAAGGACCAGGCCCGCGCGCTTCAAAGAGATGTCAGCACAAACTGACGGGGTCCGTTAGGACCAATGCCTGCCAGGGTTGCGAGTTTGTCCGAAAGGGATATCGTGGCCCTGGCACACAGGCAACGGAAGGAACACAGGTAGGTTTTAGTCAGTAAAAGTCTGACACGCCCTCCCGCTCCGCCCATAGCGGGAGAAGTTATTTGATAGTTTCCCACCCAAAAAAAAAAAAAAAGACATACAAACAGATAAACAGACAAATATTCTAAAAACTATATTTTCGGCATAGGAATCTTTCCCAGACCTAGAAACAATTTTTTTTTAAATATTTCATGTACTATATGATGTATATATATATATCTATAATGTATTATATTTTAAGTAGGTATAGATATAGATTATATAGTTACCAAACAGAGGTTAGCTTTAGTTACTTTTTTCAATTCTTCCATAACATTACAATTGTCAGTGGACTACTCGTGATTCCAGCGGGACTGGTTTTATAATAAACTCACAGAACTCAGAAAATAATTAAACAAGTTAGAGATATTTTGGTTTTTTTATTCACAAGATATTACGCATTTGGAACGAGAACAAAGGAAGACAATAGCATCGAGTTAAACTCGATTAAGTAAATCAGTCCTGCGTCAGTATTAAACAATTGTCGCTTCAATGCCATTCTCGCACTCTGCAATAACTTTATCGTGAAATTTTGTTTGTTTTATTTTTAATGGAAAGGGTCCTGACCTCGAACCGTTTATTATATTACTTTTACATAAAACTACACCATGTACACGATGGCAAACTTAAGGCAACCTTTATGTCCAATGAGTCCCTAAAGTGGCGAGCTTCATATAACAAAAACATTTCTTATTTATCTTATTCGTGTGAATAACAGATGTTCAGCGTCCTTACAATGCCATTTATCAGTGTCGTTTCTGTCTAATCATTCAGACGCACATTTATCACGACATTTTTTATGTTTCTATATGTATCATTGCAAAGCATCTTACCGACCGCGACATCATTAAAATGTGACAAATAGTCCCCTTTTAACTTTCTTATTATTAATATGTCTTATTTGAGCACATTGACCCGGTGATCGTAGTTTGTGGTATCTTCAAGCAAACTAAGTATTATCTCGTCTGACAGAAAAGGCTGCGCCACGCCTTTTCGTTACCTGTGCCTAAACGGTACCGACAGATTTATCTTGCTTAAAGCCTACTTACTTACCTGAATTTATCTTCAAATAAATTTCATTCTAGCTGCTCACGCATAAATCTTTATAGGCTAGTGTTTTTTGACACGAAAATTTCCAGCAAATACCCTTCTAGTAATGCCAGCTAGATGGACCGGCGACCTTAAAAAGGTGGCTGGGACAGATTTGATGCGGAAGGCGGAGGTCAGGGTCTTGTAACGCAGCCTGGGAGATGCCTAAGTCCAGTAGTGGACTGTTATAGGCTGAGTTGATTGATTGATTGACCCACCTACTTCAATATTTTGGTTGGTTTATATGTTTTACATTGCTAGAAGGAAAAAAGCTTCACAAAATCTGACGTAAAGTGGCACCATTCTGTTACCCACGCAGAGCACTTCGCGTCACATTAAAAAATCAGATCCAAATGTTTCCGAAATTATAAATCCTAAATATAAAGTTCCTCTAACAATTATAGCTAACAGCAAAACTCAAGTCCGTAGTATCTGGATAAGCTCAAACCAGTCACCCAGCATTTTCTACTACTTAGAGCAAAGCGAACGGTACAAAATGGAGTTTTATTTTATTTTTTAAATCCCAAGAGCTTTTCGATAAAATAAGAAGAATATCATCTTTAAAAATATGTATTTTGTTTCGCGAGTTTTCCCTGCTAGTTATATATTTTTGAAAATATAACTTGTGAAAGTATTTTACTTGAAGACAAGGAGCTAAACTTGAAAGCGTGGAAGTTTAAATGCAAATAATAGTTGTTGCAATAATCAACCACTTTTGTTTTGAATCATTTTTAATGACGACTCAATTACATATGGACGTAAACTCTTACGATGTAGGATCACGATAGTATTTGCCGTTGGAACTTTTATCAGAAGAGCTGTTTCTTGAAATTATACCGTGTTTGTACATCAAATGTTTTCCCAAGACAAAACGGATTTGTTGTTACGAAATAAATCACTGCATAGCACGAAACTGTAATACCTGTTTTGTTATTCAATTTATTATAGAGCACTACATAATAACCGAACCGAACATACTAATACAAAATTACCTATTGGTTTTCTTGTTTAGGTACTATTACATATTTTAAGCTAAATGTCAGTGCTAATGTTTAATTTAATTAATTAATAAATACATAGATATCAAATGTGGAATCAAATCTAAGCATACAGCGACCTTGTTATAAGTAACTCTAACAAATCCTAGATAAATAATATAGGTACAAAAAAGTAGAAGTTTTCACAAATCCTTATGACTGAAACTAAGTACCTACCTGCTTCATGTAATCCAGTTTCTTTGTCGTCAGATAAACGGAGAAAATAAAACTTCTAAATCCCGGGCAATCCTTACGAAATAACTGAAACAAAATGTAGGCAAGGTCAACTTTAACTTATATGACTGAATCTTCTTAAATTGTCCTTCGAGACAGTCTGACATTGTAAATTCCACTATACGTGCGCCGTCTTTTAGCGCTTAAGTTGTCCCTTAAATCATCCTCAGTAAAAATAAAAAGACCTCAAAATTAATATTGTGTACCACTTTTTGATCCTATGCGAAACCTTTGTTCTCCGTTCAATATATTAATGAATAAAGCAAAATAACTCATAATATAAGTGAACATATATAATATTAGGTTAGTAGGTACTTACTACTTGGCCAAAACTTTACGTTTAATATTACAAGATACTGCTTACTTATGTTGTCTCGTCTGAATGTAGTAATAAACCATATACATTGTAGGTACATAATTAATATGTAAATAAAAATCTTTTGCGAACAGTATCTGGGCTACGTATATACTTTCAACCGTCTACAAGTTTTAGCCCCTAACATTTATATCAAAAGCTAGGGATGCAAGAAGAGAAGTGCCAAAAAGTATCGATATTTAAAATAAATATTGATATCGTTTTCGATATATCGAAAATAAATATCGATATATCGGTGAAATTTTCTAAAAAGTATATGAACTTTATGAAATTGTATTGTTTGTTTTTTATTCATAGAAATTCCAAACTTAAAACATAATTTCAGATGTAAAATCTTAAACTAATAAAACATTGATAAAAATAAGTTTACTTTTTTACGGCTCTGAATTCTAGCGGTTTTAGTCAGTGGGGCCAACGGTGTTGCTATTGGAAATATATCGTATTTGATACGTTTTCGACACTTGATATTTTATATCGATATATTGATGTCTCGAAATAATAGATATCGCCGAAAGATATCGATATATTGAACAAAAAATATCGATATATCGATACATCGATATTTTTTCTACAAGCCTATCAAAAGCCAACACAGAGTATACCCATATCCATAACCCGTGCTAGGGATATAAAAAGGAAAAGACAGAATAACTAGGCGCTTAATTATACGTCTATACCCAGATACTATTGTATATTTATATCTTAATGTTTTACAAAACAAGTAACTGCTCAAAAAAGTAAATTAAAAAGATCTAAAAACCCGACTGCGTTAAATGTGTACTCAAAAAAAGATGGATACAAGATTTATATTAATTAATTCTATATACAATATCATGCAGTCGGAGGCATAGGTCGTTATTGTTAAGAAGATGCCTGCATGAGATTGTTTATTGTAATAATTTATATAAATCTTGCACATTTAAACATATAATTTTTATATATTTTTGTAATCACCTTTTAAATCCTTAGTTTTAATCCCACCCCCACTCGATAGGCTTGGGAGATTTTTTTTTCGAAAACACCTTTTGGCGCCAAAAATCCACAATTTTGTTTTTTTTTTAATTTTAATATTGTCAGTGACACTCGCGCAATAAAGATGAATCTAACGACATATCATCCATCAAAATCAGTTCAGCCGTTTTGTAGTATGTCGTATGTGTATGTATGTCCGTCCCTATGTGGACGGACATACAGGTGAAACACATAACCCTCCTTTTTTGGCGTCGCCGCAGTCGGGTAAAAAAGGTCTTCTTGATTGAGTTCCTATTGTATCCCATTAACAATGCCTTTATCAGAGTTAGGGGGCCTTTATTTTTGGGTAAACAATAATTGGTTGCTGGCATACAATCAGAGTTTATTCAGGCTGGAGGTGCCTAACAGGACCGAAGTAAGGCAATAAGAAACTTGCTATCTTTTATCCAGTCGCTGGGGATTCCGTAAAGCTAATTGGAACACAGTCATGCTCCGGAACGGTATAGTGCCAAATTAGGATACTGGACTTTAGGACAGCTGTCTAAATTACGCGACGTCACCGGAGAAACTGGGTCCTACGTGCCTGGAGCAACAACACGATACTCGTACAAACTAAAACAGCTCCATTGCATTTGCAAGTATGGTTGCTCCCACGGGGTTTATTAACTGGTTTTCCAAGATCGAGCTTCGAGTGACTTAATTAATGAAATAATGTACAAAATAACATATGTTTATCAATCAATCAATCTTTATTTGTTTTATTATACAAAAAAAAATTGTCACGTCTTTCTACGTTGTTCTCACATGTATAATTTCAACATGAATGATGTAACCAATACTTTGTAGCAATATTTTGATTTAAAAGAGTGTCCGCTTTGGAATGGGCAACTAGCTTCATCTCTCTAACTGACCGACCCCTTAACAATTCAAAAGTGCCTGTAATTGGTTTATTTGAAATAAATGCTTTGAGTTTGAATTTGAGTTTAGTTTGAACATAGATACCTATGTACATAGATACCTATGTTCAAACTAAACTCAAACCAATTACAGGCACTTTTGAATTGCATTTATTTATTATAGGTCATTTGTATTACATTATAGGTCTTATGTATACATTTTAGTCCAGCTCTATGTCCTATTATTGAAATAGGTGTACAATATATTAGTTTTTTAGTATTATAACTGAATCTATACAATACAAAGTCACGTTCGATTAAATTATGTCAGTTAAATGTATTATTATTAAATTATAACCTATTTTTACATGCATGTCAATGGTAAATTATATTAAAGGGCTAATGTCATATTTCATCATATTGTTAATAATGTATCATTAAAAAATTAATCTTGAATTGTACCATGTAACTTACCCAAAACGTAAAATTAACCATGTATTTTTTATAAACTGCTGACTGAACTAAACTACTCCACAGATTTAGCTTCCCACATGAAACTGTATCGCAATTCAGCAAACCCTATCATTGTATTTGCAGCTGAATATAGTTACGTATAGGGAGGAACCTTCACAATGGCTATAAATATCACAACAACAGCACGCCCACGCTGTTCCTGTGGCTTGTTGCTGCGATTTCCAAATGTATATTTTAAATTCACGCAAAATTGGGCCCTATTGGCAGACATACACAACAAGTTTACAATAAAGTTGCGGCACAAATTGAATATTCCAACAACTTTTCATTAATTTTCAGTCGGATATGTATTATTTTAAAAGCAGCATTAGGTACCACTGTCTTGGGCACGCCACAATTGTGGCGATCAGTCCCCTTTTTGAGGAGTGGCTAGAGAGGCGCCACGGCGTCCTCTCACTTTCCGCCTGACGCAGGTCCTCACCGGACATGGTTATTTCGGGGGGTTCCTGTGTAGGATAAAGCGGGAAGAAACACCCGGATGTCACCACCGTGTGGATCACCCGGAGGACACGGTGGAAAATACGGTGGATGTCTGCCCGGATTGGGCGGAGCACCGCCGTGTCCTCACGGAAGCGATCTCTCGCGTCCGGCACTGGTTCAGTCCATGGTTCGGAATGAAAGTGCATGGGAGACTGTCACTTCCTTCTGCGAAGCAGTAATGCTCGCGAAGGAGGAGGCGGAATGCGTGAGCGAGAGGCAAATTCGCGCCTTCACGCCCCTAGTCACCGCAGGAGACACCTTGGGTGTCGGGAGTCGCTGGCCGATTCCCGGCCACTGTAGGCGCAGGTTTGCGGACGGTGAACGATGGGTAGCTCGCCGTCCGATAAGGACCAGGCCCGCGTCGATAGCGCGTTGTGTTCCACGCGCGCCTCAAAGAGGTGTCATCACCAACTGACGGGGTTGGTTAGGGCCAATGCCTGCCAGGGTTGCGAGTTTGTCCGAAAGGGATATAGTGGCCCTGGCACACAGGCAACGGAAGGAACACGGGTGGGTTTTAGTCAGTAAAAGTCTGACAACTTCTCCCGCTCCGCTCAGAGCGGGAGAAGTTATTTGATAATTTCCCACCCAAAAAAAGGTACCATCACTGTCTATTTATATCCTTATTTATGAATCCACACAGACAGATACAGTAATACCATGAAAACTTTTCAGTTCATCACAAACTCAATGCAAGAAAAATGAACAATACTTTCAGTGTTTCCGCAGACTTTGTTGAAATATTGAATTGGTAACTTTCTGAACGTTTACCGTTCATTCATCACGGCGAAGAGTTTGCTGAAACAAGTGAAAAAGTACAAAACGTACACCTCGTGCTGTGAGCGCGGTTAGTAAAGCCGATGAAGAATGTATTGATCTTTTTTCTATGTCGTTTTATCACGTTGCAATCTACTACCATTTTGGCTTCCTTAATTTCCATCTTCATAGTTGTAAATGAATTCAAGTCTGCTCAAAGTTTGAGGTTCAATTGCGACATAACATTTTCTGGCTAATGTTACTGCAGCAATGTGTGTAGAACCTACAGTGCAAATTGCAATGCGAATATTACAGGGGTAAGTTGGTAGCGCCTGGCGCTCTCTGCTAATTGTTATATTATATTTAAGTACACTTGCATTTCTATTAATTTGTCGAATGTCGGTTTCGTGCTGTTGTTGTGTACTAAGGTTTACTTAACGTACATGCTTGTGTCGTGTTGATGAACTATGCGTGGAAAGTTAAGACGAACAGCTGATTCCTTATTTATCTGGGACACTGCTCGAGTAGTTGTAAATTGTGCTTTGTCTTCAGTATCGCTTGATTTGCATATAGTTATTGCTGTATCGATCTATTTCGAAAGACTGGTACGTTTTCTGATTTTACATGTACATCATATTCATATTCAATTATTTGCGTTCCACAAAGTATAACAAAAGGCTTAGCGGTAAGAGCCGTTGTAGACCCTGTCAGGGTACAGCAAAAAATATAGTTACATACATAGCTATTACTTAAAGTTAAAAATCTAAGTCATATAAAGCTAAAATTTAAAATAAAATTTTGAGTGAAAACTAAATTATTACACCCGCACAAAAAGTCAATAACAATAACAACATTAATAATATTATATAACATCTTTAACCACAATATAATTATCACATAACTTGAAGATTCTAAGAACATACAGAGCTCGTGTTAATTACAACAGCTCATGTAATTTGTAAAGATACTCCCATCCAATATATACCTCCTGCTAGTGTAGGTAAGTACGTAGTAAGCTAACGTCAGGGCACCAACTAATTACGGCGCAATACACCAACATGTTTATTTAGGTAGGTACATAAGTTTACACTCTCCACGCCTACCTTCTTTGTGTACAAGTACTTTAGAAAACAAATTCTTGTCTTAAATTAGCCCATTACTTCTTGCGGCACTATAAACTCTGTAGCAAGACCAAGCCTTTGTTACGCAATTTTGTATAAATAGGTGCTAATTTAATTATCAATGGAAACCGGCTTTGCATACTTGTATTAATCGGTGCTTGTGCAATGTGTATATTATGTCCACCACAAAACATGGGTTTATCCAGACCTCTACAATGAGCAATCTCGTGGGGATAATACTGTAATCAACATGCACGCATGCTGACCTTGTGACTATAGTGTCTGGAATTGGAAATGGGCGGATCCATGACATTAAAGTGGTATAATCACTAGCATACCTACTCTCAAAGAAACCTATTAACACTGTAACTTGAAAACATTGTAAAACCCCACTTTAAAAAAAAAAAGAGTAACCGTCGAGTTTCTTGTCGGCTCTCCTCCATAGTAAACGACCAATTGAAACCTAGCACCTAGGTTCTGACATTTTATAAAGGCCCATGTAGGTTTATGTGAAATAAAATATTTTGATTTGATTTAAAAGGAATCAAGACACATTCAGCATCATACGAAATAAAGTGACTGAATTGATAAAAACGATTTCTAAAAGAAAGTTTGACGAACGAGGAAAGCGCCAATAATTGCTTAATCTGAATAAATCGAGAATCGCCATTGTTTCCCCTACATTGTTGATGTTATCTATAGAAATAAAATCCGGACGGGTAATTACTGGCGGCCGTTATCCGCATCGATACGACCGCAGCCGCGCGACCTCCGCCGACGACGACGCCACGCTGTTTATTCGGTCGCACGACTGAACTACATAATGAGTTGGTAATGTTGGTATCAGCCAAATGCTACCAAAAACGTGTGATTGCTTTGACAGCGATTCAACTGCCTAATGTACCGTACCACACTGATGACTTCCACTGACACAAATCAACGAAATTCACCAATAACCAAATGTAGGTATTCGGGTAGGTTTTGCGATAATTCGCCAAACCTATAGCAATTCGCTTTGTATGTTAAAGTCAGAAATAATATCGACCATGCATGTAAGTTTAGCCCGAAAAAATAAAAACACCCGAAATGGAGCCATCGCGACATAGTTTATTGTCATTGTTGTGGAAAGCGTAATGGGGAAAACAGTTCGGTTTTCGGTATCACGGTCATATTTTTGTTGGATTCTCTTTACTTATTTTTTCAAATACATTTTTTATGTTTTATGGATGCTATTGATATTGAATTACTTTCAGTTTCATGCTCAGATTGTTGGTACTTAGTTGTATAGCTACATGTTCTGATATAACTGCCCCCAGTAGTAACATTTAATGTGCTGGTGTGTGTGCTCTGGGTAATTGGCACTTTACCACACAATGCTGATAGGCGCGCGTGATACTTTGTCATCACACTGTTAAAATTAGCTCTGGCCAGCAAACAGCCGAATCGATTACTGAGCTTTTAGTATCTAATCAGTGACATTCATTTATCTCTAGTGACTGGATTCAAACGCCATTTACTGAGTAGCCACTTTATATGTTGATTGGGTAATTTAACCAAAGCTTCGCTTGCTTCAAACGATTTGGTCCCTCGATTTAACTTTTTCGAACATTCACCGATCTATATTGATGTGAAAGATAACATTACTAAAACAAATCTGACGATCATGTATGGCAGGGACAAGATGAGGGACATAAATACTTACCTATATTTTACGTAACTACAACTTGATTCCAAGGAAACCATAACTGTAGTACCTACACTCAAAAACCATCAAGCCGGTCCGACATCACATACATTACATGTCTGTAAGCGAAATATCAACGTGAAGTTTGTATTACGTCAACAAGTCTTCAGCACAAGACCAATTAGGTTAAGTACGGTACGACAAAATACTTGACGCGACCAAAAAACATCTGTCAAATACGAATTTGAGGCAGACAATGTCTGGATTACCAGCTAGTCGCACAAAGGATGAGCTAGCTTAGAGATAGTTCGCTTTGAACTCGCCGGACAGCAAAGGACCTTTGAATAAGCGTGGGTCAAAGGTAAAAAAGGTCGTAGACATCAAAGATAATTGAGAACTTATTAAAAGATTCAACCGAACAGCGCAGAACAATTATTGTTGTAAGGAGAATTTAACGTCGTGAATAAATAATCATTAGTCTGCGAGATGCAATTTTAATTATGAATAGAGAAATTCTTGACAAGTTAAAAGGGATCAAACATTTATTATAAATTCTGAGCTTATTTTAGTTATTAAATAGGTCCATAAATTTAAGTAAATATACCTATTCTCGTCGGTAAACTCTAGCAAACGAAACAATAGCGATATCTTTGGATCCCATTTAACGCCTGACATAAGGAAAAATATTTTCGGGATGAAATGCCCTGAGGCCAATACGAAGTGTAACTGTTTTACGAACAATAGTGTCGAAGTTTGTTTGGTCACGGAAAAATAGGCCTGCTCCGCCTGTGAATTATACTTCCTCTATTATCTTTGCTCGTGATCCTCTATTGTCTTTGACACGATATTCTTTCTATTAGAAGATTAATATGCGGCATAAGGCGAATAGTAAGTGTTGATTACTACTGCCAGAAGATCTGACGTCTCTTTTTGTCCTTGAATGAATGATATAAAAGTGTGTCCTTGAAAACTGATATTATGCGTCTATAAAACAAGTTGATTGTCTTACGAAACTTAGGTGAATAAACCAAGATAATGGGATGGGAATGAATACTACGTAAAAACACACGTTGTAGGTACTAGGTACCTGTGTATTCGAAACATTAACGGTGACTAGCTGCGTCGGAGACCAAGACGTTTACTACTGGGAGGAGACTAATTGCCAAACAACACAGAACTTAATGGAGCTTGTCGTGTGAGCTTGCTCACTTCGCCATGGTTATTGGATGGGGGAAATACAGATATATATGATAAACTTCATTATCCACGTAAATGTGAATACATTCAGCAAAACACATAAAAAAGAACAATGCAAACGGCTGTCTTATCACTAAAAGCATAAGTAGTAGGTACCTACTATGCGACACCTAAACCTAACATGATACCTACACTTGACGATATACCATCAATATACCCATTAAACTGAATCTAAGGAAAAAAACACAAATGGCTAACCAATCCTATCAAAGATAATGCTGATACGATTGGACTATCCGAGCTTATACAATATTGATGCGACCCGGTCCATGTCGACAACGCTCATTAAGCTAAATGTTCTGTAGTAAATATATAGATTGGTATCTAGGATACGGTACCAGGCTTAACGGGACATGGTAGCCGGCATGTACCCGTGGCGGCGGTGGCGTGACTGATGGCTTTCATTAAAACCCTCCCGAATAAACCCGAGTATCCTTCCGAGCTCGCACCTGGGGGTCTACTCCGAAACGCTAATCCGAAGTATCGGCCGAATGTTCGGCTGTTTTATAACTTCCAAAGTTTCCTTTTTTGACTTTGAGTCCATACCCGACTTCAAGTCACATTTTTGACTTTTGCTTATCTTTTCGACTGTCTTGTTTTTTTTTTCTTTCGTCGTAGGCATCCATAGTTAGCTGGAGTCAAGAAACGGCCGAAGATTCGGCCGATACTTCGGATTTACGTTCGGAGTAGACCCCCTGATCAATTCCACCAATGCAAAGAATATCCTCCAATCACAATAGATGGACATTTTATCTCTAGATAATCTTTTTTGTTTTTAAGCTTGTTTCGGTTTATGAGTTGGGCAGAATTCCAATCAATCTCCGAAAAAAGTGATCAAACCAAACCATTTACCTAATCAGTTTAAAACTTTTTGGGCTACAGTATAAAAACCCCTAACGTACTAATACGCATTAGTCGTAGAATGACCTTAGAGCAAGACAGCAGTATATTTGTCGTATCAGATAGCCAGAGCCTTAATTGTGCATTAGGTAAATAACTAACTAACCTAACCGTGCATTAAACAGCGGAAGTAGCAAACGTTCTGCGACATATCTCTACGTACTGCGACATATCTCTACAATCAACTCGTTTAGCTTGCTGAGGTTTAGATATCTACTCTCTAACTGTATAGGAACTTAACTACCCTTTGAACATTGCAGATTGGCGGCTGGAGCATTAATAAATGCTGTGTACAAATGTATAAAATTGTCGCTATACATAACATAATATATTATTATGATATATTTCCATAAACATATAGAATTAATTAAGTAGTTTATATTTATTTATTTATTTATTACTTACACATAGGTAATAATTACATATAGGCTCTTAAAAATTAGGTAGTGCGCTATGTTTATAATTATCTCACTGTATGCTGCACCGGTCGACGTCATGACGTCAACGCCGGCTGTCGCTGAAAATCAGCGCTGGGGCTCTGTCTCACATATGGTCGTAGCATTATGCTGAGCGGTAGACGTTATGCGTTCAACATCACAACGTCTCTTTTGTAATTGTGTTCTTCCTTTGCGTCATGTTTACCGCAAATAAGCGTATTTCCTTTCTTTCTTCTTCCTAACACTTAACTCTGTCTGTGACGTAATGACGTAAACATAACAGTTAGGCAACTGCCGTAAACTATAATCTGTTTCTCCGTAGAAGCGTTGATCACTAAATATACAAATATGAAATAGTAAAAAATGTTTTCCAATTGGTTCATAATCTAATAAACACAAATTAATCACCACACGTTTACCTCCGGTAGGCTCCTAATCAGAAGTTTGCTAAAGCGTTTCAATTTCAGCTGTAACTCGCACTCACAATTTATAGCTAAGAAAACAAGAAACATTTACCCGCACTCGTTACAAGGATTCCTTCAAGACGTAGCTTCTACCCTCCTCCGTAATAAGATTAAATTTTACTAATGAAACAGAAAATGAAAATTTCTTCAGCAGAAATGGAATATCCTAAATAACTTTCTGCCATTTGTCTTGCTAATGAATGAATTTTTTCTTGTGCTTTTTATCTTAAGACCAGCCTATGTCGCCTTTGACAAAGATAATGTTCTACTGTGTAGTTCTTATAGTTCTTTATGATACTAGTGCGGTAAGTTGGTTTTTACAAACGAGTAGACGAATATAAACCCGAGGCCAAGTCGAGGGCTTACCATAGTCACGAGTTTGTAAATACCAATTTCTGCACGTGTGTCATACAACTTTTTTCAACACATTTGCGAGAAAACAGTGCAATAGGTAATGAAGCAAGCCATGAAAACATTTTCAGAGAATGATTGTATTGTAATGTATTTCTTCGAGTCTTCCATGATATGAAATTATTGTAAATCATTAAATAGGGCTCTCACGATTTTGGCGGCAAGAGATCGTGGAGGTGGAAACTCCTTGGTGGTATTCTTATATCTAAGAATTCCACCTAATCTATCGATCTTATATATAAGCTGAATGATGAAAACTCCTTGGAAGCGCTTTTGCTCAATACGTTTATCTCACTTTATTATTAAAGAGAAAATGAGACGAAAGATGTAGTACTAATTTTCACCACGTGGCGCAATTTGCAAATTCACGCCATTTTCATATTAGAAAAAGAAAGAGAAATAAAGTTCTGATTCTGAAAGATTGTTGCGACTTTCCGACTGATATTTATAAACAAAATAGGTAATAACAGTTCAAGCGAGGAATCCGATATTAATATAGAATCTACTCCACCTCCATGGTCTCTTGCCGCCAAATTTTTTTGTCATGGAAGACTCGAACAAACACAACCAACCATTCATCCAACTCAATCATTCTCTGAAAATGTTTTGATGGCTTGTTTCATTACCTGTTGTACTGTTTTCTCGCAAATGTGTTGAAAAACGTTGTAAGACACACGTGCGGAAATTGGTATTTACAAACTCGTGACTATAGTAAGCCCTCGTCTTCGTCTCGGGCTTACATTCATCTACTCGTTTGTAAAAACCAACTTACCACACTAGTATCATAAATAACAATTATGGAAATTTAAAAAAACCGGTTGGATACGCTCGGCGCTATACAACGGAGTATGCGGTAAAACATGTACTTAGATGATAGTAACTATTTACCGCACTTAATTTAAAAGTTACGCAACATTCAACGGAATGTGTAAGTTAAAACTTACGAACAATTTATACAGGCTTCGTAAATGCATTTCTTGAGGAAATATGTTGAAAAATATTTTTTGCATGTAGCATCCTTCGTTTTATAATAAGTAAAACAAAACATTGTTATTCTTATAATAGGTATTTTATAATTTAGGAAGATGGCAATTAATTTAAATGTTTACTATTCTTGTTCAAGCCTCCAGCTAACTTTTTATGACTACTCCTACTGTGTTAACAACTATTTCATGGTTCACAACACAATATTATTAATGATAAGTAGGTAGTATCACTTTTCCCAGACATTTTCTTATTTGCATGAAGTCATAAACATTTATGAACGTACCGAGATTTATGCTCATAAAATATTACAAACGTTATAAAATTTAGCACCGAGATAATTCAGTAGGTGGTTTTGAGGGCTGAATAGACTCTCTACATATTTGGTTACGGTTACCAACCTTAAACTTATCAAATTATAATCAAACAAGAGGCAATAATCCAATTATGCGATCATGGAAAGGCCTATACTTCTATCATCATCTGCCCAGCCTTTTCCCAACTATGTTGGGGTCGGCTTCCAGTCTAACCGGATGCAGCTGAATACCAGTATTTTACATAGAGCGACTGCCTATCTGACCTCCACAAGCCAGTTACTGGGTAACACAATATCCCTTGGTAAGACTGGTTGTCAGACTTTTGGGCTTCTGACGACCCGTAACAACTGTCAAAGATCTACTAATGACAGCCGGGACCAACGGTTTAACGTGCTTTCCGAGGCACGGAGGAATCTTGGTATGAACATATGGTCACCCATCCACAGACCAACCGCGGCAACCGTAGGTTAACCTGATTGATCGACCCGTGCGGCAGTTATTATTTAGCCACAAGCTCCTCAAGACCTATACTTATATCTATATAATAATAGTGAACATGATTAATTCCGTTGATGTATCATCTAATCAGCACAAAAAAGTAACACTTATAAAACTGATAAGTGTCGTCACTAAAGGACGAGCACTAAAATTAATATGTATACTTCGTCGCGTCACGAAATTAAATGATGCCAACGTACCAGCATTTTAAACAAATGTGAATGTTCTCCCCAAGGAGTTGTGACTTACCCACAGCTAAAAAGTAACGACCTCTGAAAAGGGTTGCCGATTCCCAGGAGACGCGGCTCCAGTTCCCAGCATCGGATTCGGATTTTGCGTAAGAAATCATTACCCGATGTGAACAGTGAGCCGTAAAGTCTAGGTCGCCTCACTCGTGGGACAAGAAATAAATACCTTCCTGGCTACGTATAAAAAGCTGCCTCACGAAATAACTGAGAAAACAGAAAATAAATTCTTAAAGTTTGTAAAACAAAGTAACTAAAGAAAAACAAAGGCGTAGCAGTGAAAGGTGTAAGAAACACGTACAATTGACTCTGAAACACGTTTAATCCCATCTCGGTAAATCACAGCGAGCCAATGTTAAAGAGTCAAAGAGGGCCGCTCTCATTAATAGACCCTCAAACTCGTTTACCAAACACACTAACGTTTATTTCAGTACAATCGCATTCTCGTTGCGCTCTTGCGTCCACAACGCCCTCCTGAATTTTAATAGGACTCTAACTTCTTAATTGAAATTCTAAACGGAATTGTTCTTCGTGTCTATCAACATTCAGTTACGGATTTCAAGAGATCCTTATTAAATTTTGTTTGTTCAAAGTAATAAACTGTGGGTTCGCTGTACGTGTCGCCTTACCAAATAATTTTATTATGATCAAAATTATAATATGGTAGGCAAGTGCGTTGTTTTACATTTGTGTCAAGCTAGTACCTACGTATGTACGTTGGAAGGTGAGAGCTTATTTATGTAAAGGAGTTATGTAAATAGGCAGGTAGATATTTAATATTTCAAGCGGTTAATGCGAGCATACTCTTAAATTTCTCGGATGGAAAATGACATATTCTTTAGTGGTAGCTTATAGGTACTGTAGGTGTTCTCATGCCTGGTTTTATTATTATTAGCTTTTTCAGGGGCTTGCGTAAAGATTCCTTGGAATACAGTTACTAAACTTAACCTATTCTTATCTTCACTTTAATACACAAACGTAGCTTACGTTTGCTAGATATTTTAGAAAGATACACAAAAACGGAAGGGAGTAGTCTCACATTTTAAATTTATAAATACTGACATTTAAGAAACTCTTCAAGTAATTTAAAGTAAATTTTCGTCTGCCTAACTTATTATCCATGCTTCAGAATTAGCACCTAGCTTCTGGCAGCCCTTACCAATATTGACGGAATTACGCCTCACCGCTACGTTCCCACTACGACTCAGATATCTTTTTAGCGGAATTGAGTAGCTGTTTGTATTCAATGCGGACCAGAAAACATTTAACTTTAGGTTAAAGTGAATTGGGGTCAGAAAAGCGGGGTGAGAATTGAGTGATTGCGAAAATATCTCTGTATAAGTATTTGTGTCGGGAAGAGAAAGTTGGTGTCTATTGTGAATAACACAAGAGTTATGTGAAACCATTAATCCATCCGTCTTACTCAGCGAGAAACCTGTCCAAGTATTGAGTTAGTTCGATAAATATTTCTCGCAGCAAGTACTTTTAAACTTTGTGACCCGCCTCCTCCACACAATCTCTGGATACATAAAATGTTTTTAGCATACAAGTATATACAAAGGGAATGTATTTATCCAGTCTTTTACAGATCAAATGGCTAATCATCAACAAAATAGCAAATTGCGTTTCCTTATTTCTTTTCAGAGCTAGCAACAGATTGGTACACCTGACAGTTACAATTTATTTCGAACAACTTAAATACACAAGTAGTCTTAGAAATAATTCGGCAAGCTTCAACTTTTCAGTCCGTAAAAGTGGTGAGCGGTGCGAGTTCTGACTTTTGTTAAACGTTTTGTCGGCACGATTTTGTCAGTTAAAAAACGTTCAGCATGTGGGTATACTGTGTGTGACGTCATTTAATCACGCTGACAAATGTACCGTCGCCGTCGTCGGCCGCTGCTGTCAGCCACGTATCCCCACAAATTGATAATGCTCGATTGCACGCTCTACAATATGACTTATCGTTATTCAACGTGTAATTGACAGAGAGATCACGGGTCCACAGTTTTTCCAGCTTTCCCGCCAACTCGTTTTAATAATCTCATTGTTTTTAACTCCCTCAGCGTTAATTCCACTCTTATCTCTGTTGTTTTATGTGTTTGCACTCGATTCCGGGCACCAATTTTCATTTTTGTTTTCTTTTCCTTCTAGTTTTATTTTTAGCATTCGGGAGCTCGTTGCTGCAGTCAAGTTTTGCATGTGTGATCTCTTTTTATACACTCTGGTACGCTGTTGTTACTTTGTGGCTATTGTTTGCTAGCAAGTTGAGCTGTCGATTGCATCCGTCGTTCGAATATCAATGGTTTTATCACGAATAGTTTTTAAAGCTCGATAAAGTTCAAGTTATGCTAGTCAAACCGCATTTTAGGGTTCCGTACCCAAAGGGTAAAACAGGAACCCTATTACTAAGACTCCGCCGTCTGTCTATCTGTCTGCCTGTCTGTCACCAGGCTGTATCTCATGAACCGTGATAGTTAGACAGTTGAAATTTTCACAGATGAGGTATTGCTGTTGCCGCTATAACAACAAATACTAAAAAACAGAATAAAATAAATATTTAAAGGGGCTCCCATACAAAAAACGTGATTTTTTTGCTCTATATTGATAACGGCAACAGGTAGACGCTTGAAATATTCACAGAATATTTAGTTATATATTCACTATAAAAATAAATAATTAAATAAAAATAAAACAAATATTTAATATATCCCATACAGAAAACGTAATTTTTTGCCGTTTTTATAGATAATGGTACGGAACCCTTCGTGCGCGAGTCCGACTCGCACTTGGCCGGTTTTATAATACGATGACTGAATGTCGTGGGATTATAAAGTTCAGATAGCAATTGGTTCGTGTAATATACTAATGTCGATTGAATCCGGTTAGACGAGCAGCTAACTCAAACATAGTTGAGGCAAGTCTGGTAAATGAGATTAATAAATAATTCTATCATTATATTAAACACTTTGACCAGCAAAATACCAACAATTCGCCATTCAACTATTGGTCATAGATGAATTTTGCTTAACGAGACAATATTCACACGGTACATTTCAAAGTAGACAAAGTTTTTTTTTTTAATCTTATGATATTATTATTAATTGATATTATTTTTTATACTTGTATGCCTACATATTTAATGTGATTAAAATTGTAATTTTGTACAACTTAATTATGATTTTCAATGACTTTAGAATTTTTTAATTAATCTAAATTATTGTACCGAAGCACAGAAGCTGACACACTTCTTTTATACTTTTTTTCTTAAGTAATTCAATCATTCCAATTAGCGACAGGATCTTTTTAGAAGATAGAAATCACTAGTAAGTACGTAAGTAATTTAAAGAAAAAAAACACCACAACAAAATAAAAGCTTGTAAATGAAGTGATTTATTCATAGTCTTACAAAAATAAAGTGAAATACTTGAAATAAAAATACTTGAAGTGCGTACTTGTACAACTTAATATCAAAACGATTTCTTTCTTAATGAGCCTTCATTGCCGTTGAAGAGGATTGCCTTTTAAGAGGAGGCTCAATTTGCATGAATATTCTGAAACAGTCACACATACAAGCAAAATGAAACTTTAGTATATGATTTATTGGATCTTTTTCTTTCCATGTTGAAAACAGTTAGGTAATTGATTTTATCTCAATAATTTTTTTATTCGAAAATCATGTCTTTTTTAAGGATAATTATAAAAAACAAACAAGATTTTTTTGGCTTTTATGTCTAAAATAAATATGTATTCACAGCATGAAAATATCGTTTATTATCCAGCCACTAGATATTTTTTCTCTAGATCAATTATTACTTTATTTTATAAACGATATAATAATTGAGACTTACGCTATTTAGTTTCGAGCTCGAACACGATCAAAGAGCGCACGCGATATTCAACTTTATTACTAGCGTTTAGCACATAACGGAGTAGCGGGGTGCAAGGAGTGGAGCTTGCGTTCGAAATTTGATTCAGACTGCCTGCTCTTAACGGAGAACCTTAAAAGAGACTGCACGGCACAACTCCCTATGAACCTATAGAGATGTAGTTCATTTAATTTTGAATTAGGTACACGTACTGACGATCTTATTTCATTGTGATTTCATCAAAAACTGAGCCATATGTGTAAGTGTAAGTGCGTGACGGACCACGCACAATGAAGGGTTCCGTAGTTGGGATGAATTTATCCGAAAAACAAACTTAATATTATAGTTGAAAAACATGTTCTCCGATACATCGATATACGCCACGGTCAATTTTCCATCTGCAAATGTAAGTTTGTAATCGCAAAAAAATATTTTATTATGTGATAAAACTAAAAATTAACGATTTTCGGACTTTTTCCTTTACCATGCTTCTTCCCAAATTTCAAGGTTCTACGTCAACGGGAAGTACCCTTTACGTTTTGATTTATTTGCGAGTATCAAAATATGTCGCATAAATCACCGTATTTTTTTATTGCGTTGACTTCGAAGCTTGATTTTGTTAGCGCTCCAAGGGATCGTAGACCTACGTATTTGATATTAATTTCAACTTGATACCTCCACGCGTTCCTGGAAAAAAGGGGCTTGACAGACAGACGAACAACGAAGTGATCCGATAAGGGTTCCGTTTTCTTACTTTTGAGGTACGGAACCCTAAAAATACCAGTCTCTTGAACCCGCTTTTCAAAATTTCATACCAGGATTTCATATTTATTTATTTTGACATTCTACAACTTTAAAAAGAGAGTTATACTAAGCACCTCTTTGGGTTCATAGATCACTTTGCCCAATGTTCTTTACTTATTTAGTACTTAAAATTTTACTTATTTTACTTATTTAGTACATAAAAATAGTAGCTTAAAATATGGATAGTTAAATAGCATCATTCGCATGAACTGCAGTCGTTATTAAGTATTTTCCAATAATAAATCCATTAATTATTTTTATCACAGTCTCCATTCCACCACGCCAGTCAATTGGCCGGTTTGTTTCGTTTTGCGTCCGTATACATCGATGAATTTAAGTGAATCAGTTTTCTACCAACATTTTGTTTGCTATAGATTGAGTATTAGATGTATTAGTTGTGTTTTTTTTGTTTTTATGTTTCTATGAGTGAGTTTGTTTCGATTTTAATTTGTGATATGTGTGAGTCCCAATAAATGTTTTTTTCTTTCTTTCTTTATTATTCATAATTATTATGTTAATAAGCTGTTTGAATATTGTTTGAAATGCAGAAAGATTAGATTCGTTGAAAATTTTAATTTTAATTACAGCCACCTATCTTAATGCAAAATAATAAATATTATTTTAAAACTAAGATAGAAAGAAGTACATAGTATAAAATAAAGTATTCGTAATTTTGTGAATACAGACCACATAACCTCACCAGACAAGTAAATTTTCCATTAAAACCGCGCGTTAATTAAAACCCAAAGCTTCTAAATCTTCAAGTAAAGTGGCTTAAGCCGTATATTTTTAAACGAAACGATCTTTTCAAAGTGGATACTTCAAATTTTATTGGATTAGGTACCTACCTACGCATAATGAGATTAGAATCTCATTTCAAAAGCCTTTTCTCTATCGATAACAAAGGATAAGTTTGAATGGGAGCGTGCTGTTGATCGATTAGAGGAGGCGGGTATCGAAACGCTTCGATTTGGGTGGCCGTGCGGTGCTGGGGGCCATTTCGACCTCGTACTCGGGTTGCCGCCGGCGCAACCCAATTAGACACCTCTATAGTTTCTCCGACTCTATCGTACGTGACGTGCGTACTTATCTAGTCAGGAAAAATTACATCGAGCCGAACAATCCTAAAATAACGAAGCGAAATAAACTGTCCGATGGTACAGTTTGTTAATTGGACCTAGATGATAAACACTTTCTCAACATAGCTTTTTCCTATCACGTAACTTATCCTAGATTAATTATAATTTACAATTAATGTGAGAATAATCATTTACCAACTGAATAAATCTTCGTATGTACTTAATGCATTACTAGATTTTCACAAATGAGGTACTTTCTATTCCAGAGGTGCCATCTGGCTTCAGCTACGAATAGACCGTCCATTATTTCCCAAGGGTCACTGAGCAGCAGTATTCATCTGTATTGATACCGCCTATCGCCAATTCAGCTTATTCTGCTGAATTTGACCGTGTGAAGCAGAACCTTGTGGTAGAATACGTTCCGATAAGCTGTATAATACAAAGTGCTACACCGTTGCTACGCCGTAGCAACCTACACTGCTACGATAGCTACGCATTCGTAGCAAATGAATACGCCCCTTTTAAAGTTTTAAATTGATTCGTACATGTTGTCTGTAGCCGAGTAATAACAATCGAGTATTTTATGTTTTAAAAGTCGTTTTTATTCCTACGAACCTCTAATTTAATACAGTTAAGAACTTAACTGTATTAAATTAGAGGCAATGTTATTAAAAAACAGTCAGCGATCAAAGCATTGGCCGTCAATGAAAATAAAAGATGTTCTTAAATAATTACTAACGTATTAATATCATATATATCGAAATAGGGTAGTCAGAAGGTACAAGTATGGCTAAAATTCGAGTAATTGGATATTTAATAATGGGTTGTAGAAACTGGTGACACACACTCGTAAACCCTAGGAATATAAAAATTTACGATGTTCTTGGAGAAAATTTCTTTATTTTATTGCTGTAATAAAATTACTACAGTTCATAGTTCGTACTTTTTTATTTATTCATCCTTAACTTGTGCCAAGTAATACCAGAACGGTCCATTTAATTTCGTAGCCCTCCGAAACGTATGAAATTAATTATCTTATTTGTCATTTCAGAACAACAATAACAACGTGACATTTTGTGAACCCTGTAGCATTTCAAGTTTCATTTTCACAAAATGGTTTTATATTTAGATCTATAACGAAGTCAAGAATCAATCAAAAATATCTTCGGATCTTATTTCCGAGATATTATATTTTATGAAACTTATTATAGTCAAAATGTATTCGAATGTCGGGACTCAAATCATCGGAGGCAGTATAAAAGCGAAATTTCTTGGAAATTAAATATCGTATCCAGCTCGCACAGTAAGAGTTTCTAGTATTAACTCGCTCGTAGGTATCGTAAAGAAGCGTTTTATGAGAACTGAAGCTATTCTCGAACGTAAAATGAAACATTAAAGAATTATAATGGATTTCGTACAACTTTTATGACAATTAAATTGCTGAATAAAAACTAGAAAAGCAATGTATCATAAACATGTCATGCGTAAACATAACTTTTCCTTCATTCATTTAAAGGGCAGACTGGCGCGAGATCGCGGGCGTGACGTGCAGCACGACGCACAGCGTGACACTTTCCATGAATTTTTCGCAGAAATTGTGCTACCAGTGACGCGTCGCGCCTGTCTACGGGGGCCTTTACGAAATTGCATGAGTAGAATGTATTTTTTGAAGACATTCATATCATCATTCATCATTTCAGCCGAAAGACGTCCACTGCTGGACATAGGCCTCCCCAAAAGGGGGGGTTTGCCATAATCGCCACGCTTGGCAGGCGAGTTGGCGATCGCAGTATGGTGTTAAAATACATAGAGAACGCTGCTGCGCATTCTCTAGTAAGTCCCTTAGTCGCTTGTTACAACACCCACGGTAAGAAATAGGATGGTGCTATTCTTTACGTCCGGCACCACACGGATCACCAGCACCACACGCACCTTCATATAATAACTTCTTTTTTAGGGTTCCGTACCTCAAAAGGAAAAAAACGGAACCCTTATAGGATCGCTTCGTTGTCCGTCTGTCTGTCTGTCAGTCTGTCAAGACCTTTTTTTTCAGGAACGCGTGGAGGTATAAAGTTGAAATTAATATCAAACGCGTAAGTCTATGGTCCCTTGAAGCTCTAAAAAAATCAAGCTTCCAAGTCATTGCAATAAAAAAATACGGCGATATAAGCGACATTATTGCGACATATTGCGATACTCGCACATAAATCAAAACCTATAGGGTACTTCCTGTTGACCTAGAATCATGAAATTTGGGCAGAAACAAGATCTCACAGCACAAGTAAAGGAAAAGGTCCGAAAATTGTTAATTTGTAGTTTTATCACATAAAAAAAACATTTTTTGCGATTACAAACTTAAATTTTCAGTTGGAAAGTTGACCGTGGCGTTTATCGATGTATCGGAGAACATGTTTTACAACTACAATGTTAAGTTTGTTTTAGAGATAAATTCAACCTAGCTACGGAACCCTTCATTGTGCGTGGTCCGACACGCACTTGGCCGATTTTTTTTAAACGATGAATACGTAGGTTTATGTAAGACACCAAATACAGTAACTGGTTGTGTAAAAATTACTATTGACAATAGCTTTTTGTTTGAAAGTAGATAAACCTGTTGCTTTCAAGTTTAGTTATTCACCTAACATACATAATATCTAAAACAAATGAAACACATCACATATATGATAAGCAAACTATTCAAGTGGAAGTGAAGAGTTTCAGTCAACGAATAAATGGTAAATCGATTAAAAAAAATACAATAGGCTGTGATTTCTATTAACGAAGTCACCAGCCTATCGAGCCTACAGAAAAAAATAAAAAAAGAACTACACGGGCACATTTGGCAAGCGCTACAAAGGCATTATAGGTAGCAAAAGAAAAAAAAAACTACCTTTAGAATGCCTCTAATCGTTTAATATATCAGTCATAACTCAAGCGATAAAAGATCACGATATAACATATACCTACACAATCCCTCCTATACTATAATAATGTAAATTTGAAAGAAACTCTGTCTATCTGTAACCTTTTCACCGCTGAACGGATTTCAACAAAATTTTCACACAGGTAGACCATGACCGAAGTCAGGACATAGAACACTTTTTATCCCTGTTATACGATCTTATGGGATAATTTCCGACTTACAAACGGACGAAGAAGCGGGCAAATACTAGTATAATTTATAAAATAGCGTCATAGTTTCATATACCTAGCGTAACTTGTACAAATGCCATATATCACGGCTGTGTTGGCAGGGTTCATGCTCGCTCGTCAGCGTATCCATAGAGCTGAGATGAAGGGTGACACCTTCGCCTACTGAGACATGCTAGTAATTAATTTATGAACGTTTGTCTAACTAACTAACTAGTATGTTTGACCTATAACTTGCTTTCTATTGAATCGACTTTTGTCGGTGGTTGTACCTACATCATTATCTCATGTAACAATAGTTTAATTCAAATACACACATCATCAGAATCTAGAGATACCTTAAACCTAAATTATTTACGAATTTATAGTTTAGAATCTTTTTAGTTTCTATAACCTCTTTTATTCTATTTTCAAAATTTAAAAATGTATATAAAAAAAGAAAAAACAAACTACGGGACTTCTTGGCGGGAAAGTGAAGCGTCATGTTTTGTTTTATTTTCAAAAATACTGGTGGATTATTAACCATCAAGAGTGCGTACAACGGTCCACTAGAGCCACTCCTTTAAAAAAATATTATCTCGTGACTGAGAAGGAATTATGAATAACGGCTAGTGGGACCCTCGGTAAGTGTGTCTCGAATTTCCTAATACCTTTTATAAAGTTTCATATTGAGACACGAAGCAACAAAATACGATCTAGAGGAAAGTGGCCGCTTTTCTTTTATTCATAATTCCTTCTCAGTCACGCAACAATATTTTTTTAAAGGAGTAGTGCTAGTGGACCGTTGTACGCCCCCTTAAGTGTTCGTGAACCTGCATAAGTGTAGGCAAATGAAACAAAACAGTGCAACATCACTTCAAGTTCTCTCAAGAAGTCCGCGCGAGGTTTCAGTAAAGTGCCACGTCTTTACTTAAACTCAAGGGGACCGGGCGGGATATCATCTATCATCTTTATCATGCATTGAATGGAGTTCATTTCATAATTATTTAAAGAACTTTGTATTTGTTATCTAATTTTACATGACACTGGCTAAATGTGCAAACCGAAAGAAGCGAACCGAAAGAAGAAAAAACGGCGGCAAATTTTACGTTAAGGAAAACTAAAATTGAGGGAACAGATTGTTTTCTTTTTTAATTTAACGTGCCGTGTGAACTTTAAGAGTCATGTAACGTCGGCATTAGTGTCGAGATGAAACGTTACAAGCATGTTAGAAAATGGTGCGATTCAACTCGTCGTTGCTGAGGCCCTACACGCCAGCCAAAACGTGATATCAAGGTTGTGGTCACGTTATCGCAGTACTGGGGATGTGGCTAAACGGCACACGGGTGGATATCGTGTTGCTACGCAGAGACAGGATTGATTTCTCCAATTGACCGCCATGGCAGGCGGGTTGGCGATCGCAGTATGGTGTTAAAATACATAGAGAACGCTGCTGCCCATTCTCTAGTCCCTTAGTCGCCTTTTACGACACCCACGGGAAGAAATAGGATGGTGCTATTCTTTACGTCCGGCACCACACGGAACATATCGGAAATATATCGGTGTAACTTATTCAAATTTCATATATCTTGGCTGCATTGGCAGAGTGCATGCTCGCTCGTCAGCGTATCCACAGCGCATCACTTGATAATGAGCTGAGATGACCGGTGACACCTTCACCTACTGAGGCGTGTTCTAGTAATTAATTTATGAACGTTTGTGTAACTAACTAAATTATTGTTGACTAATAACTTGCTTACTATTTAATATCCGACTTTAATATGCTGATTACTTGTATGTGTAGTGTTAACGGTCAATGTAAGTCGGTTAATTGATAAATAAATATTGAGCGTCTTTGGTCAGTCGGTTTTACATTAAATGGAATAGAATAGAATACTCTTTATTATGTACCCCATAAAAACCACATTTTACAGTAAATTTCTATCAAGATTTTTTATCAAAACCAACGAACCGACAAGCAGGAGGTAATAATAACACATGATGTTGAACAAAAACGGTGGTTGTTCAAAAAGGACACGGTAGGTATACAATGTACCTGCCAGGGTTGCGAGTTTGTCCGAAAGGGATATCGTGGCACACAGGCAACGGAAGGAACACGGGTGGATTTTAGTCAGTAAAAGTCTGACACGCCCTCCCGCTCCGCCCAGAGCGGAAGAAGTTATTTGATAATTACCCACCCAAAAAAAAAAAAAAAAAGGTATACAATGTAATGTTTCTTGAAATGTTGTTAATAATCATTTGAAATGAAATGTACATAATTAATAACTTATACCTAATTAATAAATAAAAATAACAATATAATATCCTAACTTTACTAAAAATAATAACAAACTAAAAAAAATAACGTCGATTTGAAAGGGAGCGGAGGGCTTTGTCAGTTAGAGCTAATATGATAGCCCGCAACGCTGTTCCAAGTCGGTCAAGCAAACACTTTTCAGAGCTTATTGTACCTCAATGTACACGTGCAGCCTGTAGGTGAATCACACCCACAAAGCTTAGAAGCCCTCCGTGTCCAATATAACAACGCCTTCAGAGCGTTGATGGGGCTGCCGCGACACTGTAGTGCCTCGGGCATGTTTGCCGAAGCTAGCGTCGACTGCTTCTATGCAACGATGCGTAAACGGAGCGCTTCTCTGGCACGCAGGGTGCGCGGCAGCCCCAACAGCGTACTTATGATGATAGCGGACAGGCTCGACTGTCCATATATTAGACACTGCAGTGACTTGCACGTCACCTACAGTCGTCGGTAATGTAAGTGTTGATAATGCGATGGTTGATTGGTTGTTTTGTATTGTATTGTAATGTTAATGTATTGTCTGTTGTGTGTATAATGTATTAAATATTGTACATGAGTCATGTAACTTGAAATAATAAAATAAATAATAATAATAATAGTCTCGATGAAGCACGGCACATCAAAATTAATCAGTGTCCGGGTTGGGATTTCCCTGATTAATTTCTCAGTGCCGTGGGCCGAGGATATGAAAGCCGGTAACGACTACTAAAAATTTTGCGGATGCCGAGGCCGCCCATGGCCACATTTAAAGTTAGTTAATGTTACCCATAGCACCATCCTATTTCTTCCCGTGGTTGTCGTAAAAGGCGACTAAGGGACTTACTAGAGAATAAGCAGCAGCGTTCATGCATTTTAACACCATACTGCGATCGCCAACCCGCCTGCCAAGCGTGGCGATTATGGCAAAACCCCTCCTTTGGGGGAGGCCTATGTCCAGCAGTGGACGTCTTTCGGCTGAACTGATGATGATGATATTACCCATTCATAAAGAACAGGAAAATTGATAAATTAATCAAAGTACATGCAGTATTTCTGCTTCACATTTCATATTTCTGTCGAAAATCATCAATTACAAGTAAGTACTAATTTATACAAGACGTTCACCGTTGTGCCAGAAAGTGTAATTAAATAAACAACTAGTATGACAAAGTTTTAATTATTTAAAACTTCGTGTCACTTTGCTTGTCTTTGTTGAACTGGTTGTATATATATTAGACCTTCTTTAGTTAAAACTGTTTTATAAGAAAATAAACATCTTAAAAGTGTACGGAATAGTTACGGTTTGGTCGCGCCGAGACTTTATTTCAAACTCAAACTCAAAGCATTTATTTCAATTAAGCCATTTACAGCATAATCAGCATATAATGTTCCCACTGCTGCACTGCTGGGCCACAGGCCTACTCTCTGTGAGTGGAGTGGGCCGTAATCCACCACGAATTTTTGGTTCTAGGACTTGCCGGTTACCTCACGATGTTTTCCTTCGACGTTTTGAGAGTAGTGATGATTAAATAATTTACGCAAAGTAAAGGGCCTGTCTGGGTTCGAACCTACGACCTACAACTCGTAAGTCGCGCCCGTTACCATTTCGCCACCACTGCTCAGCTGCTCAGAACGGGTAAGAAACTCCATGGACACTCTTTTAAATTATAATGGTAGAAAAATATTGTTACATCTTTAATATTGAATTTATAAATAAATGTAAGGACGAAATAAAAAAAAACCGGCCTAGTGCGAGTCTGACTCGCGCACGAAGGCTTCCGTACCATAGCCTATAAAAACGACAAAAAAATCACGTTTGTTGTATGGGAGCCCCCTTAAATATTTATGTTATTCTGGTTTTTAGTATTTGTTGCTATAGCGGCAACAGAAATACATCATCTGTGAAAATTTCAACTGTCTAACTATCACGGTTCATGAGATACAGCCTGGTGACAGACGGACAGACAGACAGACGGCGGAGCCTTAGTAATAGGGTTCCCGTTTTACCCTTTGGGTACGGAACCCTAAAAACGCGTCCATAGTACAGCAAATAGAATAAAACTAAAAAAAAAACAATTCTATTCAAGAATGGTTGTATAGTATACCTAATGCTCAAGTTACTTTTACGTAAATTCTGACTACATAGTGAAATTAACAGTAGTGACG
Organism: Tiliacea citrago; assembly: GCA_963921375.1. Taxonomy (NCBI): domain Eukaryota; kingdom Metazoa; phylum Arthropoda; class Insecta; order Lepidoptera; family Noctuidae; genus Tiliacea; species Tiliacea citrago. The sequence continues at coordinate 12,890,080 of OY992786.1, read as the reverse complement.
TAGTCTAAACAAATGTAGTAAGTAGTTAATCTGGTTTGTAGGCGGTGCGGCGGCGATCAAATAATTGGCGCGCTCGGGGTTGTTTGCCTCGCCACGCCAGCGCACGCGCGCCTCACGTTATCATAATTGCAGACGACTCACTGAGCCGATTCACATAACCACACTATGACCAATACCGCATAATATTATCATCTCACTACTGTACAAACAATCAAAATTAATGTTCTATTGGGCGAGCCGATATCAGCACAGCTTGCAGTTCACTACGAGGTATTTGAATACCTACTAACGTGCTTGGAACTCGCTAGATACGATAATACATACTAAAGTAGCCTAACTATCCTCTTGTACTGAATTTGATGTTGTGTTTGTATTAAGCCAGAGTGTTTAGTATCTATCTGAATATCTAGGTATTACTTTATAAGTTTAACAAATAAACTGAAATGAAAATACATGGTAAACGAACGAAACAGGTAATATCAAACATGTTAACTGAACATTGTTGAATAGCGCACCGATATTAAATGCACGACTTTATGACAGTAAATTACCGTAGTGATTTGTAACAGGCGTCATTACCAGTTTTACGATAATATTTGCAAATTATCCGTATAATAACGCCGTAACAGTGATTTTGCGGTTCACGTGCTCCGTCCGAGCCTATAATAAAATATTTATTATCTGCCACCGCACCAAATTGATAGTGCCTGTTACACACACTAAAGTGAGCTGTGGTACTGCCGAATTGATAACTAATTTGAATTTTAGTCTCCCTATACCAAACAAGGCGGTAATTGTAATTAGGAACATAACTAGTAGCTACACGTTTGCTAACCACAGCAGCTACAGTGCCGCTTTCATGTAGTTCATACAATAATTTATAGTTGACATGCACTGTGACGTCAACTGTTTCTTAGATACTATGATTAGGGCATGCTAACCAGATAACCAAATTATCCGGATATCCGTAGAACATATTATCCGGATATCATTTATCTTACTATCCGGATATAACGCATAATACGGGTAGTGCCTTTTGGTCCTTTTTTATATTTTATTATATCAACATCAGTGATAATGGGATTAAAAACTGAAAGCTCGTCATAGGTTGGCAGCACAGTGGTCCGTCGACAAACCGCCATTGTTTTGTTTATGTTTACTTTTGTGTCAATCACAAACTAAACAAAAACTAGATATATTTGTATGCTGCTTGGAGTCTACCACTAATAAAAGACGAGCTAAGGAACCATCTACCACTGCTGGTAAAAAAGCAGTTGTAGTGGAAAAGTCAATAAATTATGAATGTTTTATAATTTATAGGTTATTTTGTGTTTGTTGACTTTTAGTTCTTGTTTTATTGAAGACTAGAGGCGTACGACAGAAATAACCCGATCAGAGTTGAAAACCAACTCGAGAATGACCTTCCAGACTGAAAAACTTTAGAGATGTTAATTCTAGCACAAATCTAATATGATAATATAAAACACACATACACATTTACTATATTTTACATAATATCACATCACAAGTGCCTGTAGGTAAAGAAAACAGACTTAGTTATCTTGGGAGCATCACCTGTATATGAATTTCTCCCATAAAAGTCTTCAGGTTTCACAAGGATAGCACATAGTCTGGACGAAATATCGGGTTTCCGTTCTTTTTTTCCGAAATCTTTCTTCCACAGCTTTCGTCTTTTAACATCTTTGGCAAATACATGGGTCCCCGTATTTTTGCAGTCAACAACTGCGCAACGGGGCACATTCATTAAATATGCGTAAAAGTAGTCGCTTGTTTACAAAAAATATATGGATAGTGACAGCTAGCTGCTAAATTCTTAGACGTTGGATAGTAGCGATATCTGAAGTGAGCAAGTGGCAGTTTTTATCCTCATTAGTGATTAAATGAACTTACCTGTAAGTGAAGTTCTATCATAATTATATGATAGCCTCGTCCTCAAGCTTAGCATTGTACACTTGTAGATCTTGAGAAATTATAGTCAAATTAAATAAAATATAAAATTAAAGAATAGAGGTCCCTTATCGGAATATCCTTAATCAAATGAAAGAAAGACACTACTTAACATTACACACTTAAATAGCATCTTTTAAAAGAATTAAAATTAACTGACCAGTTTCTTTAATAGTATCTAAAATTCCATTTAACGCTAACATCTTTTAAATCCAACTGTTTGCTGCTTGCTGCAAGTTTTGAGAAAACACCGAAATGTAATTAGATAAATGTTTGCAAAACTTATTTTGTTAAGTCAAGGTGTGAAAAAATTAATTACCTACCTTAGCGGGGTAAATAACAATATTCTGAATTGTAATGTTTATACTTCATGAGGTACGTCCTATTATTAGAGCGAGTAATGCATATTTCATTATTACCACACAAACCCTTTTTTGTGTAATTTTTATTAATTATTTTTAGATACCAAGTAATCTATACCAAATAGTGGTATGTCATTGTGGTAGCCAAAGTGTTACAAATGAAATACTCCTCCGGGAAATCGTTTAAAGTCAACTTCGCCAAACTATCGTTCAAGAATTTAATAACCGAAAAAAAGAAAAGTATTTAAAGTTCCATATTGAAAAGCATGTTTTTTTTATCTGTAATATTAATGCATAATAAATACCAAAATTTATTCTTTAGAAGAAGAAAGACCATTGCTTCAGATAGTAAACATACTGTTTAAAAGAGTTTTCAGAGAGCGATGTCAATATGAAATCTATGGTGAAGGGTGGCCATAGGCTCTTCGAAAAATAAGAATAATAAGCTGGCCACAGCGATAACTGGCAGTCTGCCAATGTATTTAGCGACTGCTGGAGAGAGAGGGAATTAATTATTTACTTAGATGAAGAAAAAATGTTCTCCTTTCTGAGGGGTACTATGGTTGTTTTGACTTCAGCTTTGTTAAAGATTTTTTATTTCATTTGTGGGATTTATTGAAGAAATTGATGTTACACCAAATAAAGTAAAGTAAGTTCATCTTAACTCAGCTTCTCCAATGTCATATTGTATTTATATGATACTAGCTGCGCCACGCGGTTTCACCCGCGCAAGTCTCGATTCCGTGGGAATATCGGGATAAAAAGTAGCCTGTGTCTCCATCCAGGGTGTCAGCTACCTCCATACAAAATTTTATCAGAATTGGTCCAGCCGTTTGAGCGTGAAGAAGTAACAAACATACACACACACACACTCACAAACTTTCGCCTTTATAATATTAGTGTGATTATTATGTGCGTATACTTTAATAGTTTCGTTCTTAAGATCTCACTCATAACTGAGACTGATATTAATGATGAAAAGGTTCCAAATGTACATACTTCTCTAATTAAAACAATGAAATAGAATGTTACTTGTAAAATTATATTTAAGTAGATACATTTGGTACTCGTTTTGTGATTATATAGATACCTTTAAACATTCCATCATCTGCCTATTCTTTTCCCGACTATGTTGGAGTCGGCTTCCAGTCTTGTTATTTTAAAAACGTTTTACAATTCTAAGATTCGTTAGTAACATAGGTATGACATGTTAGAACACGATTAATGGAATTTTTTAGTAATGAAGATGACGATTGAAAACTTATATTAGTTTGATTTACCTTTTTACCGTGGTATTAAAAATATCCATATTATCCGTATAGTGTTCTATGAGTATCCGAATTATCCGGATTGTAAAATGGGGCGGATAATTACATGCCCTTACTGTGATTGAATGTTACTGAATTCAGCAAAGCAAATGTTTGTTATTATAGTCATGATACGTCTGATTTTGTTACAATTATAGACGTACTTTTTTAAAATCCACTAAAGCTCATAGAACGAATGCCATAAATTAACATCGAACCCGATGTTTATTGGCTCCAACAAAGCGACTACAACCAGCTCCTATAATTTCCCGTCTATATGTAAAATTAGTCACTTTTATAGGTCATAAAATAGAATTATACCTACATCATAAAACCTATGTTTTGCATAATTTGTTTAGTCGTTTAGTGTCACGAATTCGCGATAGGAGTTCGTTATGTAAGTGTTTCGTTGTCTACAACCACAGAAAGCGAGGCACGTAGTGAAATATGAACGAGCAATTTATTTATAGTATCAGAATAGTATCGTTTGTGTGCTAATGAGTAAGCACTTGACTAATGACCGAGAAGCGGTGCGCCGCAGACGGTCAGTTCATTAATTACATTCAAGTTAAATTACTAAAGTACAGGACACTCCGAGCCTCAACTAGCCTGCTCCAAGATTGTTCGCAACTATGGCGCTCTTAATATATATGTTAACAGCGCGGTAGCTATATTATGTAATAAGGCACACAAGTTTCAGATATACGACAAGTTTAAGAGGTGGGATGTAGGGCGAAAACTTCTATTATGAGAAACGGATACGAGTAGGCGAAGAAGTCATAAGCTTAACTTCTTAGAAAACCTTTCAGCAACCTTACCTTATCAATCAGATCAATACGACCTACATGGAAGTATTTTTGGAAAAAACATAAAATTAAAAAAACGTGATTTACTTTTGCCCAAAATGGTTCTCGTGCCTCTATTTTTCACGGACTCAGTTATGTAGCAGGCGCCCGAGAAGCCGTATGAAAGTAGGTAATAAATGAGATTAAATATGATTGTTTGTCGGCACAATATGTATAGGTACGTGCCCGTAGGGATTGAGGAGCCATGTCTCATATTTAAACGAGGGTACTACCAATATTTAGCAGTAAATTAGCCGATTTGTAGTAATTTGTACCACTGTGTGGATCGCCTGGAGGACACGGTGGAGCATACGGTGGAGGCCTGCCCGGCTTGGTTGGAGCAGAGCCGTGTCCTCACGGAGGTGATAAGCGGCGGCGATCTCTCGCGTCCGGCCCTGGTTCAGGCCATGGTTCGGAGCGAGAGTGCATGGGAGGCCATCACCTCCTTCTTCGAAGCAGTAATGCTCGCGAATAAGGATGCGGAACGCGTGAGGGAAATACAAAATTCGCGCCGTCACGCCCCTTATCGCCGCGGGAGACGCCCCGGGCGTCGGGAGTCACAGGCCGATTCCCGGCCACCGTAGGCGCGGGCTTGCGGACGATGAGCGATGGGTAGCTCGCCGTCCGATAAGGACCAGGCCCGGGTCGACGGGGCGTTGTGTTCGTGTGGCACCAACTGACGGGGTCCGATGCCTGCCAGGGTTGCGAGTTTGTCCGAAAGGGATATCGTGGCCCTGGCACACAGGCATCTGAATGAACACAGGTGGGTTTTAGTACGTAAAAGACTGACATAGCCTCACGCTCCGCCCAGAGCGGGAGACGTTATATGATAATTTCCCACCAAAAAAAAAAAAACCTTAAACGTCCTATAACTTTTAACGGTTTTACTACAAATTCCAGGATCGGGCCTACAAAATCGGCTAATTTACTACTAAACATTGGTAGTACCCTCGTTTAAATATAAGACGTGGCTCGTCAATACATATGGACACATAGGTACTTGGCTCACTGTTGTCGCAGTGCAATGGAGAAAATTGGCACACAGTCGAAATTGAAACCAATCACTGATTAATTAATATTCCCGAATAATTGCAATAGAAGGTACCTAACAGTTTTAAGTGGGTTTAAATGGTGTATTTAAACAAGTTATTAATATATACATTTTCTTTGCTTCCAGTGGGTTTAGTCTAGAAAACTAGCAACGAAAAATGGCCTTATAGTTTAACCACAATCAACAGGTAATTTGAATAAGTTATGGCTCAATACGAATCAATACTCGTAACTATATATATATATATATATGTAAATAATAAAATAAGTAAAACACAATAGTTCACAAATACGAACTCAAAAACTGTTGACGTCCATGTTGATTTAAAACAGCTTATAGTTTTCATACACCGCTACAAAACTGTTATTACTTACTTAAGTCTTAAAAGCTATATTACAGCTTCAGCAGTGAATACATTTCTATAATATATGATTCCAATATGATGTCATACCAACATGTCGTACGGTTACATCGAGTGGAGTAGGTATACGTGTACGGTACTCATCACTTATCATCACATGGCCGTGCGGCTGCAAAAGTAAACCACATTACAGGCGCGCGACGCGGCGGCGCGCGCTCCACTCTCGTACGTCACCAATAACGTTTATGTGCTTGCTCTACACCGCCGTATGACTGCTCGGCATACGTATTGACTCATACGACACTCCATTACATGACCACTCGAATATTTAGTCATATAAACCCCATATTCATACGTACATCGACTGCCAATCATTTCCCGGACTCGCAATTCATATTCTATGATGAATTTTATATCAACGTGGCGACAGATAGAAAACAGTTCAATAATACCAATTTTATGGTACCTTTAAAATAGAACTATAAAACAATTGACATGAATGAACGAACTTTATGAAGCACATTAAACCATTTATGGCGCTTTCAAAAATTTTACCATGATTATGTCACCGTACAAAACAGGTAAATGTGTAAAAGTGATGTGCTCGATCAGTTACAACGACCAATAAAGTATACACGGACGTTTCTAGAATGAAACGTTACTTTATGGAGCAATAAACAGGAGCACTCGTTTAGTGGAGACCGCAGACCCAAAACATAAATACGTGTAATATTTTTTACTTGTTACACACAATAACGTTCGTCCCTTTACCAAAAATGCTTTTAAGAACAGTAAACACAAATAAACCCCTCTCATACAATACCTCCATCAACAAATCCTATTGTTCTTAGAATAGCAACACTCTGACGTCACACAACATAATATAAGATTACGCCTTGTTTCCACGAAGGGTTAGACAGAGGTGTACCCACAGTAGGTACACCCACATTTCGCCAGTTATGTTTAAGTCCCATGTAACAGGGGGCGAGCCTTCAACCGGGCTCAAATTCAGACTCCAGGCTGTTACTGAGAAATTCCTAATGGAAAAACCCAATAACACTTTGCCCAACCTGGGAATCGAACCTCATGGTCGGCTGTAGCGCTTGCGACTACTACCACCAACGAGGCGGTCTGCTGTGTGCAGTTTGCAAAAATGTTTTTAAGAGCAGTTAACACAAATAAACACCTCACATACATCAGAAAACCCTATTGTTCTTAGAATAGCAACACTGACGTCACAGTACACAAGTACCTTAAAATATACCCCCCAACGTGTGTACGTGTTGTGTAGGTACATAGGTTATACTTAACTATTTTCTCACGACGACGCCTTAGAAGAGACCATAAAGGTTAGAGATGAACCTCGTCATCAGTAATTACCCAGCGCCCGCACATAGGCTTCCAAACAAACTTCGCTCGAAATTTGTTCTAACAAGATTTCCTCCTAATGACTCTCATAACAAATAAAACTTGATTATCAATTGGCCTACTTGGGCAGAATTCCCGAAGAACTTGATCAAACTATGACGAAGGCAACAGTTCCCGGGAAACGTAAATTAAATTGCTCGCTCCGCACACAAATTTGTGAAGAACTATATTTTAGTGACATACTGAATTGTTTTCATATTTTAGTGTGCTCTCCTCTGTTGAGAATCGTCGTCATATTGTCATGGGTATCTTAAGAGCCTATTCGTAGTTTATGCAACAAATGCCTGACAACAGATAACGGCGCTTTTCAGAAGTTTCTACTGTTTCATTCATGGTAAAGTTAGCCTTATCATGAATAGTTTACAAACTCATAAACTGCATGAACGGAACGACGGCAATACACTGAATAAAACGATAGAATATATACATAATTATTACCTATGTACAATTACCTAGTACGTTTATACATACGAAGGTATTTGTTGCTTGAATATAACATAATTACGTTTTCTCATTGTTTTTCTTAATGAGACACTCGGTAGCTGGCAAAAGAGTTATGTAAAGACAGTTGCTAACAAGCTGGTTGCCACGACTGCCAGCGGCGGTTAAGTGGCAATCATAATGAAAATATTAAATTAAACTAGAGTATACGCCAGAAACGTGACAAAACCGGAAACAAACTTTATACTTAAACTTTTAATATTTGTACTCTTGTTTTATTTTCAAAGAAAAATTTCCTGTCAACAATCTTATTAAGCCATGTTTATTCAAATATTGTTTTTAAAAATCAGATTACATAAACATAACATAACATGACTCCGGTAATCCCCGAATGGTTAGACAGCGGTGTACCTATAGTATACCAACGTTTTACCAGTTATGTTTGAAGTCCCATGTAATAGGGGCCGAGCCTATTGCCGTCAACCGGGCACAAATCCAGACTCCGGGTTGATACTGAGAAATTCCTGGTGGAAAAATCCATTTACACTTTGACTGACCTGGGAATCGAACCCCGTACCTCATGCTCAGCAGTAGCGCTTGCAACCACTAGACCAACGAGGTATTCATAACCAGATTACAGTAACAAAAAACGTGTTAAGTTACTAAGATCAAAGTAATCAAAGGAACATAAAATGATTTGCCATAAACCATCTTAATAAAACACACCCGCTTCGGATCGTTAAATAGAGAAATAATTTTTCGTAAAAATGATCAAGCTGTGACAAGATTAAGGAAAAACAACAGGAAAATCATTGAGTAAATGGAAATTTACTCAGAATTTTCTCAGAACAAAATGGTTGCCGCTTCAAGTGAATGTGCTCGTCACAAAAACAAGGGTTCATGTTTTAAACCAGCTCTGCTCCCCCTCCTGGGATAATGTGTACGGTGCAATAATCATAACACTTCAAGTGACTCAGTTCTGCTATGGATTTTATAGACCGAGGTCTTAAGACCTCGGTCTATTAAATCCGCTTCAAAGCTGAACAAACGGTAGATTTCACAAAGGAGCTTCACACAGCGGGTGCGTTCCGCTGCGCCGCAGTGCTGTCACCGTGTTTTTGTTTTGCTTGTTCGGTAGGTATCTCATGAATTGAACTGTATTTGATATAAATAGTAGAACTTGAGTAGCAGCGGAACATTTACAGTATGTATCAGAAAGGTGTAGCACAGACCATCCAACTGAACAGCTTTCTTCATGGTAGCAACATGGTAAGCGCGAAAAAATGATCAGCCATCCCTTACATTTGGGTCGAGTAGGTACTGAAATTTTATATAGAACAATTGATAATTCTTTCGCGATTACGATTTTGGTCCCATGGAGAAAGTTGTTCAGTTTCATGGTCTGTACCACACCCTTAAAGACCACACGTTTCTGATACATGCTGTATACAATATACCTACTACGATCGCCAAACCGCGCCGCGCCGCCTTGCTCTTCGAACATAGAGCTCCTTAGACTTTATAAACGCTATACGATCATCGGCTGCTCAACAATTCCAATAAGGTATGATTAATGTTGTGAAATTATAGCAGGAAGTAGTATAAACCGACCAAGTGCGTGTCGGACCACGCACAATGAAGGGTACCGTAGTTGGGATGAATCTATCCCAAAATTAAACTTAACATTGTAGTTGAAAAACATATTCTCCCATACATGCCAACCGCAAATGTAAGTTAGTCAACTATTACTCGTTAACTTGTAAAGCCTACTTAGCTGTGATAGTTTCCCTTTTTACATCGTTATAATTATACTACTACCGTGAATTTTATCACATATCCAAAATCAACCATTTAGCTGGCAGGAAGTGACACCTTTTTTTTTGGGTGGGAAATTTTTAAATAACTTCTCCCGCTCTGGGTGGTGTCAGACCTTTACTGACTAAAACCCACCCGTGGTATTTCCGTTGCCTGTGTGCCAGGGCCACGATATCCCTTTTGGACAAACTCGCAACCCTGGCAGGCATTGGCCCTAACGGACCCCGTCATTGGTGCTGACATCTCTTTGAGGTGCGCGTGGAACACAACGTGACGTTGACCCGGGCCTGGTCCTTATCGAACGGCAAACTATCCATCGCTCACCGTCCGCAAGCACACGCCTACGGTGGCCGGGAATCGGCCTGCGACCACCGACCTGCCACCGATCGGCTTCTTGAGGACACGGCGGTGCTCCGCCCAAGCAGGGCAGATCTCCACCGTATGCTTCACCGTGTCCTCCGGGCGATCCACACAGTGGTGACACCCGGGCGCGGGGTGTCACCTGACTCTAACAAAAATTTGCACTTTAAAGCTTAATATTATATTACGCAAACGGATCTCTGAATCGAAGAATGGTCTTCACAGACCCGCTATATTTTTGTATAGCCTATTTGTCGGGGTTTTATTTTATGATGATTAATACGTATACCCATGCCAAATGACAGCTTTCTAATACTAAGAGTCTCTGAGCTAATCCGTGGACAGACAGACGGACATGGCAAAACTATAAGAGTTCCTTGTTGACTATGGAACCCTAAAAATCCAGAAATAATCTTGGTCAGATCATTTGAGGACCATGTAGATTGGTATCTGAAACCTATCACTCCCACCATGTTTATTCTTTCATAATTTCTATAGAAATGCGATTACGCTCACGAGTTTGCTGTTTGAGTGACGCCAGTTTGCCTCGACGTGTCGTGTCGTCTTAGTTACGCGAAACCTTGAGATTTTAAACTTAATGGAACAACTTTGCGTCAGACATTGTCACAGCCGGTGTATTGTATGTGTAGTTACTATGCAGATTCCGCGCTCCGTGATTAGCATCGCACTATCTTAGCGAAGTGCAATGAACTTTGATACTTAGAAGACGCGTTAATTCAAAATATAACGATGTTCTTGTACAAATAATAGATCTAGATTTCCATAATAGAGCGTGGTAAATCAGGCTTACAAGTGTTTTGGCGACTAATTATCATACTTATTACTAAACAGACTATATTATTATAACAAACAATTAGTTTAAATATAGGAATTTGAGTTCATAGTAACGTTCGTAGTAAAATACGACTAGTAAACACTACCAATAAAAGACGACCATTTTTATTCAACTCGGGATCTACTGCCTTACAAACACCCTCCCAAGGTTAAATGTTAATGTGACTTTATAAATCACTGATGTCGCATTACTTAATCTTGGTAGCGAGTCCAATTCAAATTGTTTTTAACGAAATTTATTAAAGGACGGGTGTCAAGTGTCTTCTTTTACCAGAAGGCGGATTAGGGAGAAAATTACATTTTTTGTAAAGAAAAATGCAAAGGAAATTCACGTCGCCAGCTCATATGAGAGTGGATAAAATAATAGTTCCATTACTGCAGAATTAACTGACATCTTTCATATTCACTTGGAGTAACGAGGTTACGCGAGGGTTAAATTCAGGAATCAATTAGCGCGCGACGCAGGCGGCGCTGCATGCCGCCCATAATTCATAAGAAGACCTAAAGAGCTCTCTCTTGTTATGTACTTAAGACTTCCTACATTTACGTACGTTGTGAACGTTGCTTTACTCAGTATCAGGCTGTGTTTTTTTAAACATATTTTTATTAAATATACCTATATCAATAAGTACTTTATTTAGCTAACCCTTAATAAAATTCGAAGCAACAAAAGGCTAGCTGACCGAGTGGTCAGCTCCATGTGAAGTAACGATGAGTACCTTCCTATACCTATGTATATGCTTACATTATTCAAAACAATTAGAACCCGTCCCTTTTTAGTGGCCCATTAACAAAACCGCGGTTCACGAAAATTTTCATAATTCTATTGTTCACCAAAAATCTCCACGAATAATTTCTGAGGACAATGAATAATGCAGTTTAATTTTTGTGTAAAAGTAGGCACGTCAACAAAATTGTATAATTAATTATATCACCTACAATGGCATAGGTATGCAACGTTTATTCCGGGTGAAACCATCTCATTCCAAATTATAAGTTTATATTGCGGCCTACGAACTTGCTACGAAAAAGCGTAGCACTCGTAGCAGAATTTAACGGCTCTAGTTCAACTTTACGGACAATTTATAAAGCTTCCTTTAAATGAGGACATCGGATATCACTTTTTTTTTTTCAGAAAAACCAACAGAACTCTTACGAAGTCATGAAATGTGATCATAAATTTTTAGGGAACCTCGAGCCTAGCGAAACGAAGTCGCAAAAATTCTTATCTTTATGGACACAATTTTAAGGTATTCGGATACCAGCCTCGGTTGTATTATGAGTGAGTAAAACATCGGAAGCGCTACGTACATAAATACTGATGATACCAACATGACAAAGCCTAGGATTTTATTCATAGGTACTTTTTGTTGACATTATTTATGAGCATTGGACTATATTTTCCAAAATAACCTTAGAATATGGCATGTTTTGCTTAGCCTTACAATAAATTAGCTGCAGTCGTGCAACTTTCAAATGAAAATATGATTTGAACAGGTTATTGAAGCATGTCTTAGACGAGTCGGGTGACTTGGAAAAGGTACCCCATTATTTACGTACGCCAATGCGAATGTGAATAAACAGCAGAGGCACGCGTGACTTGAATGAATAGACATAACATTCACAAGGACGAGATACTGTGAAAGTTTTACATTCCGAAAATATTTATATTTTATTCAATACGATGCCTTCTCGTAAGATGCTTTGTTTGACCTAAAAACAGGAAAATTTTGAACAAAAATTCTCACTTATAGTAGAAGTTATGAACTTTTTACATGTGTGCACTTTAATATACAATCATATTATGTAGCAAAATGAGTTTCTGGAATCATTAAAGTAATCGCCAAAGAAATGTACAAAGGGATTCTTTTTATACATTTCCCTCACGTTTGAGATCTTTTTATACATGACCTTTATGGAGGACAACGCTGGAAGTACCCGATGTTAGGATTTGTGCCCGGTTAATGGCAATAGGCTCGCCCTCTATTGCATGGGACTCAAACATAACTGGCGGAATGTGGGTGTACTATTAGGTACACCTCTGCCTTACCCTTCGGGGATTACAGGCGTGATGTTATGATGATGATGTGACGCTGGAAATAGCAACATAACGGACATTCACAAAAAGGAACGTTAGGAAAAAGCTGAAAACCTGAATCTTTCTTTTGCTTTTCAATTGTGATTTTTAAACATTAAAGAAGTTATAGAAAACCGGCAATGCATAAAAAATTCAGCAGTGCAAGCGATACTGTAGAGCAAACTATTAAGGTAATTAAATGTTTTATGAATGTATAATGTATCCAGTAGATTGATGGTAGGTATACAACACTGATGTCATAATTTATTTTATGGATTTATAAATCTTGATCACATGTTTCCATCGCCATTACAACCAGCGGGCTAATTGCGTAACAAACTATCAGTAGGAATCGGTTTCAATTTGACAGTTCAACAACATTCATTGCGTTGTTTACGTTGTTGAGCAGACAAATTTTTCTAACAAATGAAGCAATGGATTAACAATATACTTCAAAATCATTCCGATTCCGATTCAAACTGTATTACGCAATTAGGGCTGGTTGAGACTGGCTCAGGAGCTCAGGGATGACACAAGCAGAGAGAGCAGTTTGTTTCTAGAACGCTTTTTAATAAGCAATAAAAAAAAAATATATATATAAAATCAAACGATTTTAAAACTGAGAATATTCGTTACGCACATAATGTTAACTTGGTTTTAAGAATTAATTCTTTTCATATTTATGGGTGATACTAATTATGCTTGTCATAAATTTTTTAATCAAAATGCTAAAGAATAGCTGTATTTTTTAATTAAAAAATCGTTCCAATTTACGTTACGTGTCAACAACAGGTAATAGTACCTGTTGTTTAAACAAAATCTGGCTTTAATGTCTGATGTCAATGCTGTATATCATACAACATAAACGTCGACAAGGTCAGACGATTCTCGCCTTACTGCACGCAATATCGCACGAGTTGTTGATACGGATTCGGTTTTTATTATATACCTTCGAGTATAAAATGCTTGAGGTACTGCAAATGTAAATTAGCCTCTAGCTAGATTGACATACTATCAACTTTCATCCTAATTTAATGTTGATACCTACCTGGTTATACAATTTTATATGTTACACCCACGTTACACCCTAAAATTATGTAACTTTGAACGTTGGTGCATTTGAGTGCAGGTTTCCGTAGAACTCGTATTGTTTAAATATCTGTATCGTTTAAATCTATATATATGTATCGTTTTTTACGTAGAAATCGTATTTTTTCATTTGAAATAATAATTCAGTATGGTGTACCTATTGGCATAACATCATTTTCAGTACCTATTGACACTCTTTTAATCAGTACGTTCTCAAGTGAAAAATAAATCTTTTCGATTGTACGTACGGTATTGCTCACAAGACGCTTTGTCCTAGAATTAGCAATAGTCGGAATTTACGTAGATCTTCGGCTCACAGATTAATTTACATAATTTTAATATGTATCTCTCTTAACACCAGATTTGTTTTCGATTTACTTACATTACCATAATCACGTATAAAATCACAGAGACATCCCTAACTGTTTGAAATGAATCTTTTTAGGGTTCCGTAGTCAACAAGGAACCCTTATAGTTTCGCCATGTCTGTCTGTCTGTCTGTCCTTGGTTTAGCCCAGAGACTGTTAGTACTAGAAAGCTGTAATTTGGTAAAATAAAATCGTGAAAAAACGTAAAGTGGGGATGATATTTTTTTTCTCGTCTATCCCATGGTGTGAGGTATCGTCGGATACGCTGTTCAAAATATTTTGGGTCTGTGAAAACCATTTTTCGATTTAGGGATCCGTTTGCGTAATATTAAGCTTCAAAGTGCTAGTGTTATTGTTAGAGTCAAATGTTTGTGTCCCTACCAGGTAAATTGTTGTTTTTGGATATGTGAAAAAATTCATGGCAACACTATATATAACGAAATTAAAAGAAATTCTATCACAGCTAAGTAGGCTTTACAAGTTAACGAGTAATAGTGGACCAACTTACATTCTTTCGCAGTTGGAGAATTGACCGTGACGTATATCTATGTATGGGAGAACATGTTTTTTCAAATACAATGTTAAGTTTGTTTTTGGGATAAATTCATCCCAACTACGGAACCTTAGAGTATATAACGGAACATTTCATTATGAATGGTCCGACACGTACTTAGAAAGAAAATAAAGAAAGAAAATTGAAAATTGTTTAATCTGCACAAACCAAACGTACATTACTACAAACTAACAGTTGGTAGGTTTTTTTTGTAAGAGATTATTATAGAGTATTTTATTTAAAGTTTTATTTGTATAATCGTAGGAGTGATGTTTTGTATCAGTAGAGAGAATCTATTCGAGTGTACGTAGGTAACATGTGTCGCCGGGGCGGTAGCGGTGGTGGGCCGTGGTGAGTATTATCGTCTCTGACGCATTCATTATTCAGCGGTGAATGGCGATCGGAACCAACGCGCCGACCTGTTCGCATATTCCATTCATTCGCTCCTTTTGCCAATTCACTCTTTAACACCTTCTTACGGTTCGATTCACGAGCTGAATAAAATAACGAACCGAAACCTTATGAGAAAAGATTGAATGCTCAACACGACTAGCTCGTAATACTGATAGAGACTTTAAAAGCGGACACGGATTTTGTAATAATTAAGTTAACAAAGAAACTGGCAGACGGGCTCCAGATTTATTTTCAGAGCCTTTTCACGTTCTTCTGTACCCAAATTAACTACCACCTCATTTCGTTCCAAGTGCTATTAAATATTATAAACCTACCTACATACGAGGACTACTTATGCGCTTCGTGGTGTATTAGAATCTATTGAGTTTAGAAATCTTAATCAAAACTTAAGCACTATCGTACTTGGCTTTTAGACCTTAATGACCTTCACAAAGTGCCCTTATACAAGTAAGGGACTGAGGTCAATATTTCCATAATAATCATAGTGAACAGGCAGATTGGCGACTGCTTTGTGTTTGTGCATCCACAGATGCTACTTATCCAACCGATTTAATTAAACAATCGTCCAATCGGCGTAATCGAAACTAGTGAAGAATGGCATTACTAAGTTTTCTCATTGTTTCGACTATCATATTATGGTTACGTTATTTTGAAACATCCTAGAAAATATAACTTAATTGCAAGAAGTGTAGTTGCATTTCTTAACAGCCACAAAGATAAACGGTACAAAACTACAGAGCCAGTGATCACATGAAGGGAATGAAAGCATTTTCTTGGAGTAATTAGATTAACCATATTTTAGGTGTGTATTTACATAACAGATTCTGGTTTATGCCAATTCTTCTATGCTCATTCATTCACCCTGTTTCTGGTTAGCAACATCTAATTGAATGAAATGCATTAAAAGTAAAATTCCTAATTTGTTTTACCACACGATAGGGTCATAGCACTTTGTGAAAAGGTCACCACCGGCATACGAACTTGTCGGAAGGTCGGGAAACGAATTTTTAAAGTACCCTGTGGTCGTGAGAGACGTGACGCGAATCACGGCCAGCCCTCGGCCTGCTATCTATTTGTTCGGCCAAATTTTCTGAAGATACGTACCTAAACTCGTAATTTTCACACAAAATTGAACCGCGGGCGTCATCGCACGATTTATTTTGTGGACATGCTTAGGGTCTCGTCTGAAGATAAGAACGTCTTCAAACAGATACTGTTCAGTAACGCGACTGATGAAAGCTTGCCGCTCCCCAGGGCGACCTCTCTTGTATTTCTCCAAGTTATAAAAAGTAATGAGGTATTTTATGTCCATGGCTGGTGCGTTCTATTGTTCGAAGTTTTCCAACCGAAACGGGTTTCTCAAATAGATTTTTTTTACGGTTTATTGTGTTTATTACAAATAGTACCGATCTATACCTAAACGTAAGAAATAGTAACTCTAGATAGGTACAGATTTTCAAGTGAAATCCTTAGACTTTTAGTAGCTTTAAAGACTATTTATCTATCAATAACATGAACGTTCAGACGGCGGAGCTAGCAATTTGTCTTTTTTCGCAGCTCCCGGAGAGTGAGTCATCGTTCGATAGTACCTACCTAGTAACTTAGGTACTACACATGAATGGTTCTCAATACTTCCCAATACTGCGCCTAATTGTGTGACTTATAATTTAGTGTCATTGTGCTCATCTTAGCTGAATGCTGGATCAAACGTTGATACGTGATTCTTACTGTTAGCATACTGATATTTAACGCTTTTATTCAGGACCGTGGTTAATCATGGCATGGGAAAAACGACTGGTCAAATTATTTCTACAGAAAAGGTTTAACAGTTAATTTTAGAAACTGAACTTAACACGATTAATCTGAACGACACGTACAAAGAGGTAACGTCTAAAAAGGTCGGTTGAGGCATGGCCGACACCGGTCGTGTAATCCGACGCTACAGCCAGTGTCCGCTGTCCGCTGTGTCCGACACACACCACCAGCGAGACACTTCTCCAAGACATACGACAGACGCATAAATTTTCACGCAAATCTAAACCCGTGACGCTTCTCTACAACGAGCATTTTTAGGCTAACGAGTGAGTTATTGAAGCAGCCTTTTCGGTCACAAAACATACTAAAACATAGTGGTCATTCTCCTTTTCTGTACAACGAAAAGCTAAATGGAGCAGAATTATTATAGCTTTATGTGTAAAATAAATGTGCTGGGAAATACTTAACATGTGACAAATGGCAGTACTTACAAGTAGTGCAGAATGTTTGTATAATGTCTGTGTAATTTGCTGACATGATAAATCGGTGTTGCTATTTTCTTGTAACATGGCCTAAGGACCACCCACAGTGCAAATTGGTTCATGTACCTATAAATATAGTTATAGGAGTATACAAATTATTTTTACATGTAATATAATGTACCTTGCATCATCTGCAGGGTAATAAAGTAAGGGAAACGAAAGCCGAGTAGGAAAATAATATAATTTAGGATAGGATTAAAGGAAAACCATCAACATAATCCTAATAAAGAATACAGAATTTAATTATCGTAGGTAGGTCTAACTACCCAACCTTCAAAAAAGCTCTACTCCCTATTAGACGACAGTATAATCTTCGTAGATATAAGAAAGGAAAATATGCGGAAAAATTGAGTAGACAAAGTAAAAGCTTTTAAATTTTTTGTAGGGCGGGAAGGCAGTAAATACCACAAAATAGAGGACGTTACTTAGTGACGCTCCAATACCTAAAGATATGAAGAGTTTGAAGCTTTTATCCAGTGGAATCCTTTTATCCGGTGTGCCTGAGAAAAATCTGCTAACCCAAAGTGCCAATAAAGAAGAAACTATCGAATGGTAGTAATGGTGCTCACTTACACTAAATTACAGGAGGGTTAGTTATCAGTGGACAGTAACGGCGGCAATATGTAATTGTAGTGTGATAAGAATAATGAATGGAGACGCGCGCCTGCTGAGGTGGAGCAGTAATTACAGCGACCGCGTCCGAGCGGCCGTCACACGCGCGCCGCCGCACAGATAACGCGCCCAACCCTTATCACTACACGCTCCTTACCGTTTGTCATAAATTTTATCACTCCGATGAGCGGACGTAAGCGAGACCTCTTTTTTCGGATTCTCTCTTCCACCGAATTAACGACCCGTGAACTCGTGAGCAACGCTCCCAGCGTCTGTTTTATTTTTTCAGTCACAAACACGATCACTTCAAAAGATTATCAGGCACCGCATTTTTTATACTTTGCACCACAACACCAACTTTGAATTAGCTTTCAGACATCCTCTGTTAAAGCCAGTTTTAATTTAAACATTTATTAAAGTATGTAAATAAATAAAGTTTATCACTTTTTGAAATGCGTCAATTCAAAGTCAAGATAATAAGTAAACGTCGTCGTAACTACAAGTTTTCAATAGTTTCGAAGTGATAACACTAGAGCAATTCCTGTGAGAGAGGTAATTTGAGGTTGTGCGAGTGTTGTCGCGCGTTGAATGTCAAACGTTGCGAGGGAAGGTTCGCGTGCCGCGGAGTCCTCGCGGTGTCGGCAGTCACTTGGCTGGCGGCCGGCTGCGGACTGCGCGGGTGGCGCTCGCTCGCTCGGCTCGCACCGCGCGCTCGGCGCACGCGCCCCGCGGGGATCGATACCCCCGGCCCAGTCCACCGCTGCGCCCGCCGGGGCCGCCCGCACCCATACCACCACACTACGCACGTCTCCTCATCAGCACGCACGCACACTACGCGCCGCTTCTCTCGCTTGCCTTGATTTTTTGAGTCTCCTCCACAGTCACCTCTTAGTCAAGTGCAAACTAAAAGTTAGAGATAAAATAAACAAAAGTCTATGAAATTTTTAAAAAACCAGTTAAATATTGTTATTTTTGCTTAAATTGTATATTTTATTAAGTTATTGCCAACTAGTCCAGAAGTTTACACAAAACCTTATATATTCGTGATTACTAAAAATGTGCGTAACATTTAAGTTCTTCAAATAATAAAAATATTCCGACTCCTATATGACGACTCACGACTTTTCCGGCATAGAACATGAAACAATCTTCAATATTACACGGAATATTAACATTTGTGCTCGAAAGCGTTCAGCTCCTCCGTCCGTGCTACTTACACCACCAGACGGTTCGACTTGTCGACTGCACGATATTATATCCTCTACTTTATCTACGCCATAAACATATTGGTTTACTATGTACCAAATATAACATTGAGCACCACCATGTGTGCTCTGAATATTTGCCACGCAGGTTGCTGCTATATTTTATTTATTTTTAAGCTTAGATGGGATGACAAGAACCGTAATTACTTGCACAAAATAAGGAGAAACCTGAAAGAATAAACAACAACAAATGTCGGCGATCATATTTATGTGTACTAAATGTACGAAGTCTCGCGCCCAACCTCAGTTAATTCCATTACCACCTTTCTGTTGGTTACCATCATCTTTTATGTGCCCCTCGTACGTACCTCGTTATCTCGTGCGTTTCGCGCCAGTTGCAGGAAGTGACTACATGAAACAAACGCGCGCTTACATTTTCATCTTTAAGTTGGTAATTGGCTTAATTTATTTACGCTCTTCCCTCTTCTCAAGCAAAGCTTACGTAATACCATTAAAATACAATGGAGAGCTTAACAATATGCGTTAGTCTTGATTCAATAATGAAAAATAGCTACACAGACTACTGTTCCATGGGCTCTAGAATTAAGTGTCACCATCAATTTTCAGGGGCACAAAAAGCTGGGCCCCGCGTCACGCTTCTAAGTATTAAGATAACATATTACGTTACAGTTATGTCTGTTATTTATTCATACCCTATGACTTAGGACTATCTCGGTATTACGTCAGTATTGGTAAAGTAAATGTAACACAGTAACAGTTATTCATGTATTAGTGCGTTCCGCGACTCATAGGGTGGTGTACACGTAGGAAAGCAATCCGAATTTATTGCGCGCTCAATCAGCTCCCGATAACCGCTCCCTCCACCGCCGATACACCGTTACACTAAATCGGATAGCAAGAAATCAGTCCCGTGAAGCTTCGCGTTCCCTATATTTCGTTTAGCGATCAAATACTGAAGTAAATCTCGGGATTCTATTAGCAAAATATAAATCTTGAAGTTTCAGGTAGACACTTACGGAATCATTATATTTATACGTGAAGCGAAAACTTTGTACCCCTTTTTACGAATATTACGCGGACGGAGGAGTATGAATTTGGCACATTTAAAGTTTATATATGGAGGAGGAATGCAGAAAGCTAATATTTTTATTTATATAATATGAATTAGAAATAAATTAAATTAATAAACACATTACACACACACTGCCATGTGTGTGTAATGTGTTTGTGTGTTAATTAATTTAATTTATTTCTGCGTTTTACACACACACTCAATACTACCAGGGCCCCATGACTTGAAGATAGATTAGTGATAGAAGTGACAGCTTGAGCATGGAATAGGTAAGTACTTTATAATAGCATGGAATTAGTAAACTCATGGACTTAGTAATAATAATAATACAAATTGTAATTTCTACATTATCTGTAATTTTTATGGTGGAGGTACACAATAAAGGGAATTCTATTCTATTAGTAAGTACTATATAGATTGTAAGTAGAGGGGGTCGTATTTGGACCAGTGGGACCACTAGTTAAATTAAATATGAAAAGAATTTGTAAAAAGATAAGCCAGTTAGCAAGGTAAGAAGGGCCAGTAGTCAGGTTGTTCTGGACGTAGTAGGTATTTACTAAGTGTTATCACTCGTGTAGGCTTTTAAAATTTCACTTTGCTATCGAATAAGTTGACCCCCACAATGCTTCCGTGACGCTGCCGGCCGTCCCTAACCTCGGCTATTTAAGCCGTTAAAGGTTACTTTGATGGGTATCCCCAATATCCGTCAGTCGAGTGGACGTCGTAGGTCAGTAACAGACAACAATGCACCGCTATCGGGTGACGTTGATGGTTTAGGGAAGCTTACCGTTTACCGCTATAGACTTACAAAAAACTAATAAATATAATAGTAGTGCAGACAGTAATTCATTGATAGTTTAACTATTTCAAGACTTTGTGTTTTGCTGAAACTTTTTATGAAAGCATTTTGAATTTGGTTCCGTGTGCTGCCGGACGTAAAGAATAGCACCATCAAATTTCTTTCCGTGCTTGTCGTAAAAGGCGAATAAGGGACTTACTAGAGAACGGGCCTGTAAACTTTAAAACTACCCATATTTGTATGTCTTACCATAGACAAAACATAGCGCACTGTATTTATTTTTAAGATCTGTATTTTTTTTTGTTACCTATGTTTTACAAATAATAAATGATTGATTGATTGAGGGTTCTCTATGCATTTTAACACCATACTGCGATCGCCAACCTTCCTGCCAAGCGTGGCGATTACGGCAACACCTCCTCCATTTGGGGAGGCCTATGTCCAGCAGTGGACGTATTAACGAGGAGGACGATTTTTTATTATTACTTAATACTAAATTATTGCAATTATTAATGTAAAATCGTGTCAATAGCATAGTTATTTTAATTTTGAATGTTAAATAACCCTCAAATTTGCGATGCCTGGAAAAGGCCGCTAAGTTGTAATTACATTATAAAATAACATCAAAATGTACACTTAGTTTGCAAATAAATCTTTAACTTTGACTTTGATTTTAGCTCCGGATGATGATGATTATTTTGAATTTTGTAAAATTATTCAGATACATACAACTACATATATACTTACTACAGATAAATACATAATGAAGTTCAACACATTTTAATTGTGTCAGAGAGTTGGCACTTACAGTCTGAAATACTAGCACTCAATAACTGTTTCAAACGACATATAACAGAGATGCGATCGGCTCCATAAAAAGTTCAAGAGGTCATAAGAAGCGAAGTATCAATACGCTATCATAGCACATCTCAAACGTGAGTAATATTCCTAATCAAGAAGTTTTGATCAAATAAATATCCCAGCCAGCTGTCCCGTAAAAATCACAAAATATTCATCGTGGCTGTGAGGAGGCACGCGGGAGGCGCGGCCCTCCGCATTACTCCGACAAAAACCTCCACTAAACCAGAAAAAACTTCCATTCAACTGCCTGAGGAGTACATAAAACGTGATGAAAGGACACCCTGGAGCCGCAGCAATATGAACACTGTTTTTCTTCCGTTCGATAATCTTTTATACAGTATCTCAGACCGGACAGACATTCTGCCTCTTGATATTAATTGAGAAACACTGAACTTTATGCTAACAGTTTATTTTACAATTCAAGGAAATAATTAAGCTTTGCTACGAGTAGGTAGATACGAGTAAGTAATAAGTACTTTTTCAATGTTTTTGTGTCTAAGACTGAGAGATGGGTTGAGCGACGTGAAAAAAAATAAAATATTGATTATATTTTCAATGTTTGTTTCACATTTTCAAATTTAAACCCAATAATAATAACCTTAGTATTTACTAAGATTATTTTTACCTTAGGACGCGCGGGCTCGCGAAAGATGGAAGGAGTGGAGGGAGGCCTTTGCCCAGCAGTGGGACAGCTTAGGCTAGAGAAAAAAAAAAATACTAATGTTATTTTTATTGGGTTTAAATTTTCGCCAAGACGTTTGCGATGATAAAGCAATCTGTTTACTAATATGTATAGTTAGAGCAACTGACAAACATACCCTCTAATTAGACTGAATCCACATCTGCTGAAAAGTCGATCAGAATATGTATATAAATAATATCACATCACACTAAAGGCGAAAGTTTGTGAGTGTGTGTGTGCGTGTGTGTGTGTGTATGTTTGTTACTTCTTCACGCTCAAACGCCTGGACCAATTTTGATAAAATTTTGTATGGAGGTAGCTGACACCCTGGATTAAGACATAGGCTTTTTATCTCGATATTCCCACGGGATCGAGACTTATGCGGGTGAAACCGCGGAGCGCAGCTAGTAATATATATATAGAACAGAATAGAATACTCTTTATTATGTACGCCATAAAAGTTACAGATATAAATGTTGTAGTTTTACATAGGGTGACACAATGGGCGGTCTTATCGCTAAAAGCGATCTTTTACAGACAACCTTTGGATGGATTATATATATAAATATATAAATATATATATATATTATACATATTATAAACCCTTTTTACCTTTATATATAATGTATCCACGAACGATCGCTTAGAATGAACAACATGACGTAACGTCCTTTTAATATGTTTCGTACCGTGTCAGCATGTAAACAAGATAAACAGTTCCAAACTGGTATAACTCGCCTGAAATTCTGTCATAATGTTTAAATAAAATACTAAATTAGAGAAATATCATGGAGCTAATTTTTCATACGGCTAAACAGAACACCTGTTACCTACCTGCTCACAAACAAGGCACAATTGTCATTCCATTTAGACACGCCGTACGTCGACTGTTGACTCATTAAACAGCTATTTAAAATCTTTAACCTTTAACACAGGAGGATGTGGTTGCGTCAATTCTTATAGGAATATTTATGCGTTTCTCATTAAACCAGGAAGAGTGACGCATTTTTATGTTTTTTGCAGCGATGCTACTTTGTTTCAGTTTTACGATGTCAAATAAACGAACGAATAAAAATTCTATTTATTAAAGTAACATACCATTTTCTATATTAGCAATCTTCTAAGCAGTAAAAAGTTTATGCCGTATGAATTATACATACATATTTTTGAATGAAAAATGACTTATTCATGTATAGGCTATAAAAGATATGTTATTAATGGAAAAGTATGTTAGATCATTGACACAGGAAATGTTACTTTAAAAAAAACCGATGCCGTCCCACTATACAACCTGTAAACAAAAATATCAACCTAAAGGTGCTTAAAATACACAATCAAATACACAAATACATATACAAAGTTCAAACATTATCCCAAACACCGGTGTGGACGTGACCAGGGTCACTAGGTACACAAACGCGCTCTTTTTGCGCACTCCGAGGACACATGTAACATCTGGCTAACCTTACAAGGTGAGATGCTAAACATCATCTTTATATTTTCCAATGCGACCCAAAAAATGGAAATCGTAAAATGATAGCACTTCTTTCACGTTTTCGAGTGTCGATATGTTTAACGCAAATGCGTGCAATATCATACATAATGTATTTTGTTTTAAAGAGTAAAATATATACCTCTGACAAGTTGAAACACTCCAGAGATCTATTTTTTAACTTTTATTTGTTTTTAACTCCTAATGGTCGATCCCACATGCTTTTTTTAAGAGAATGCTCGTCATAAGCAAAGATTATCGAACTTTGTACTTGCTCTAGATAGATATTAGTGTTGCTCCACAACCCTTTAAAAGGAAAGTGCACCCTGTCAAATGGGGAAAACCGCTGCAAAGAGAAGTGAAAACAGCAATGATAACACAATTTCACGCACGAGTAATAACGATGGAGCTCGTCGGTCATCACTCAGCCATACAGGATGATGTTTGTGAGAATATCGTGTCACATAAAACATTACCTACATCTTATTTTAACGATGTTTCCAATTGTTACGTTCACATTGATATTTAATATCCCAAATTTCTTTTCGCATAAAAAATGTTTATCGAATTTAATCAATGAGGCCCTGGAATAACTAAAATCTCATTATGTGGCAGGTGTTTCGGTCGAAGGCCAATAAAATAACTTTTATTGGTTTTCTTTTACTGTTTACTTATTCCATTCTTTTGCCCATATACATATATTTCTTTCCATACATATTTTGCTTCAGTATTCAGTAACATAGAGTGACTTTAGAGATTGCCTTGAATAGGATTTAAACCAATAATAATATACCTTAAAAAAAACAAATTCGGTCCACAATTGACGGAAAATCGGTGAACATACATAAAAACAAAAACATACAGACGAACATAATTATAACCTCCTCCTTTTTGGAAGTCGTTTAAAAAGAACGGCGCCGTCGTAAAAAGCAACATCCGAAAAGCCTTACCGAAAAAAAAACAAAATTGCGCCTTATTTCACACCTGTAGCTTTATAGAACGGGAAGATCAACTAGATGAGAGAGTAATTAATTCACCCGCCTATTTTTAAAATGACGTGACTTTCGTCGGTAAACTCATAAAAGAAAATAACCGTGAAAACCTTAACGACAGAAATTGCCTTCCATTTTCATCTACGTTTACGGGTGGGAAAATCGTCTCAAATTTGATTTATGAGTTGGACAAGCAAATGTTGAATATTATGAAACCGCTGTTTATAATGCAAAGAGTAAATGAAAGTTATGATTTTCAGGTAGATGGGATTCAAACGTTCCACAAATCTTTTGGGAAACTTAAGCTATCGATAAATAAAGAAAAAGCTTTAGCACCTCACCAGGATAACCGTATACTCGCCATGCGCATTTTATATCAATCTATGGAACTAATCTAAGTAATGGATTCCACGTGGTGTGTTTTCCACCAGGAAAAACAATTACATTCGTATGCAGACGCAATAAAATTGTTTATATTGTTTCGTAAGGTGCCGCACAATTTCGAAACACATAAAAATATTTTTGTTTTGAATGAAATGTGGTCAGCTCTTGGAAATAAATGGCTAAACTTTAATAGAGACATTTGTAGCACAGATTCAATAGGTTCACGGCTTAGTGGATGACAAAAGCCACATTAGGCAGCTCCAGATCAATAAACAGCATTGGATATTAACTAGCGGCGCGCGAGCGATGCACGTTTGCTACCGTTTCACATCACTGACTCTATTTCAGTGTCCACGAACATCATTCATTTTTCAGTCCATTTGACGTGTATTTCTTTTCATACGATTCTGTTTCGGAGAAGGCTTTGTGTATATGTTTGTTCGTTGGTTACTTTAGAAAAATTGGATACTGCACACATGTGTACGACAAGATAAGTCGTTAAAATGCTGCGTCTAGCTAAAGCGCTATGTGATTGTGCAACAATTTGACTTACCGATTCTGCTAACGTAAAATCATTACATAATTAAGTGCAAGAAACTATGTATTTTACGCAAACTAAATAAGAAATTACGTTTTTAGTACTTTTTGTTATTTTTATCTTTTTTAAGTAAACTAGGTATAAAATATTGAATTAATTAAATTTTGTCATTATTTCAAGACTTGTAATGTTAAATATTGTTAATAATTTTATCGTTCTACAATTACCATAAAGTATGAGCTCATGCCACCTGTGATACAAGTTTATCCTAGTACCTAATCTAACATTATAATACCTTTGTAAATAATTTCGAAGATTTTAGCTTACCTAATATTAATTTTAAACAAAACAAAACTGGCAAACTGACTGTTTTGTTAAACATAACTGGTGAAATGTGGGTGTACTATAAGTGCGCTTCTGCCTAACCCTTCGGGGATTACAGGCGTGATGTTATGTTATGTAATATTCATTTTACCAGTTGTAATACTGAATTAAAATATTATTATTACTTATTATATACTATTAAACAAGGTGAAAAAGGTCGTTATCTATAGCTATCTAGACACGTTTAACTATAAAAGGGAGTATTAATTTAAAATGTCGTAAAGGTGAGTTTACGGGTATAATATTTGCGTAGTCGCTGTAAACATAACTGTAACGCAGCGAGAGCTCGGGCGATATTTGCCGCGTGCTCGAATCGCGCGCTGTTTGCCAGACAAACACTCCTGGAGAGAACCCTCCCCCTCCGCCGCCCCCCGCTCGCTAACCATCAGGCTATCACCTGTCGCGCTACTTTGCGACAAAGAATTTCACTCACTTCTATTTTGGATAGGTGTAGGTATACGTTTGTAAAATCCCCTTGCATAATACTAGGCTGAAGGGTGGCTGGCCTTTTATTCTTACATAATATGGTACTTTCCACAGTCTGACTTTCTGATTTTGAACATAAAACAAATTTGGTCCACTTCAAAGTTTGTAAGAAAATAAAAAATAATTAAATGTGCCACAATTACATAAAATTACCGGTGAGGGTTTAATAACAGTCGTATTTACATCGTGTGTAGTCCAAACTGTAATTTGAAAATAAATAAACACGGAAGTTCTATTTTGAGATTCCCTTATGACAATTATGACACCTCCCTCATAACAATTTACATGAATAAACTACATATCCTTCAAATAAAACGTACTAATTGGACAAACAGAGAACAGCCCGTGTCGCACAATAGCTGTTAATTTGTAACGTCACTGAATCCCTCTGTTATCAGTTTATCACCTACTAATTCTGAGATTCAGATTTTAGGTCTTTCGGAAAGAATACCTGAAAATTGTTCCCGAAAACTATTAAAAAAGCGATTTCAACGCTATTTGAGTTTGTTTCAAGTCTTATACATTCAATAAAGTCTAGCTTTAAAATTATTTTCTTTAACAACACAGCGTGAAACTTGTGACCGCATACGAAATGAAATAACAAAATATTAACGTTTTTGGCACAAACTCGGTATGTTGTCCTGCTCGCGTTGTACCGACTTTCAGAATAAGTTGAACATGTTCATCGCCATTTTCATGCTGATTTTAAAATTAAAGTAAATACCAACTGGCTGGCTTTTGTGTGTTTTTGGCACAAAATATATGAGCAATATATGTCACCGTGGGCGTTACTATACAATTATATGATAGAAAGAAAGAAAAATAATTTTATTCGTGAAACACAACACGTGAAAAACATATGAAAACATAAACTGGTTAAAACAAATAGTCGGCAGCTGCACGTCATGACTGTGACAAGAAGGCTCGCACTCAGCATGATGCTGTGTTATGGGGGACCCACAGCACAGCGCTGATTTTCAGTGGTCACCCGAAAAATACGTACGGAACCCAAGTCAGGTTTAATGAGTTGTACATAATAGCTAACAAAATAAAATAAAACAAACAGTACTTAGATTAGAATGCCTATACAACCAAATATAAGAATAAATATGATTAAAAAACATAAAAATTAATCCGCTGCCATCACCATGCATAAATAAAGTAGGTACCTACCTAAAACATTTATTACATTTTGTTACACGGGAATATCAAGTGTTTTGTCTCGCAATATCATGAACGTCTGCCTGATACCATACTGAGTACAAAATGGTTGAAAAATGTAGTTAATTATGTACGTTAAGACCTCTATTCGCTAATTATGGAAATAAAGCTAGAATTAGTGGTAACATAGTTTACTGCTATATGTATAAGTGCCTCGTGTCTTAAAACATTGCTAAATATAATAATTAAGCCAGAAGATGAAAATAAGATCTTTCTACTACTATGAACTAAAACCTAAGTCAGCGTTATTGCATAGAAACATCGGTAAATAAATATGTAAGTACCTACTTAATCAGAGTTCGCCACATCATAGCTCATTAGCGTTTGTTATTAAAAACATGTTTGTCATTCCTCTCTCCGTTAGACAATGTGATGCCTTTGGAAATAATGAGCTTCATCTCAAGTGGAATGTATACGTGCCGGGGTAATGTTTGTAAGCAATCTGCAAAAAATGTAAACGAATCGACACAGACGTAGGAATGCGACGCGCGCCGCCGCCGCATCACTCGCGTTATTCTACAAACACAACAACAGTTTAGATTTATTTCGCGCCGACCAAACAGGCCCACTTGACATCATCAATATTCGAGCTAAGCGTCAAACGATGGCGGTATTCATTTTTCACTTTCCCATCTACCACTTTTTGTTAGATTAAAATTAATGTTTCATCATATCGCCCGTTAAATTTTTTTGTTACTTTAATTTGTTACTGTCATACGCGTTTTTTTGCTACCGATGTGTTGCTATCCACGACAACCGCTGATTCCGAAATAAATCGCCAATAAGTATTGTATCAGTAGTGTATTCTATTTAATAGATATGTAAACACTGATGGACTGCCTCATTGGTCTAGTGTCGCAAGCACGACTGCTGAGCATGAGGTCCCGGGTTCGATTCCCAGGTCGGGCAAAGTGATATTGGGATTTTCCATTAGGAATTTCTCAGAAGCTGCCCGGAGTCTGGATTTGTGCCCGGTTGATAGCAATAGGCTCGCCCCCTATTACATGGGACTTAAAACATAACAGGCGAAATGTGGTTGTACTATTAGGTACACCTCTGCTTAACCCTTCGGGGATTACAGGCGTGATGTTATGTTATGTGTGTAAAAACTATCTCATGCATAGCAGTAGTGAGGTCAGTGAGGTGTCACTAATGTCATCTGTCACTGTCACCTCGAATTGCGGGAAACAATTGAAAGTGAAGTGTGCCTGCATGAGAGGCTTGGTGTGGTAATGAGCCATTGTATTGATAGAATAAAATAGATAATATGTAAACACTATCTCACGGATAGCAGTAGTGAGATCAGTGAGGTGAAACTAATGTCAACTGTCAGTCACCTCGAATGGCGGGAAACAATTGAAAGTGAAGTGTGCTGGCACTATAGGCTTGAAAGGGTGACGAGCCATTGTAGTGATAAAATAATATAGATATGTAAACACCATCTCATGCATATCAGTAGTGAGGTCAGTGAGGTGAGTCACTAATGTCAACTGTCAGTCATCTCGAATGGCGGGAAACAACTGAAAGTGAAGTGAGCCGCCGGCCCGAGAGGCTTGGCGGGGTGATGAGCCATTGTAGTGATAAAATAAAATTTATTGTGCCACTTCTTCAAACTCAAAAACTACTGAATTTCGGTAGAACATTTGGTGGCTTAATTTGTTGCATTTTAACCTTACTATGACGTAGTGTAAGGAATACGTCTAGTTACCAGTAACCCTGTATATATAATATATTCAGGGCGTATCACGGATTTGCCACATGGAGGGAAAGTACCTTGAATATTGTAGATGGAACATTTTACTGAAAAAAATCATGGTCTTGCTTTTATTTATGACACTATGTTATTTAGCAAAAAATAATCCTTATGATAAAGCCTTTCGATCGGTATGATAAAGCTACAGGGTGATTATTTTTCTCGTGTAACGGGTTCGATTTCCGGTACAACCATGTAATTATTTAAATATCTATGAATGCAGTTTTTTATTTTTTTTATTCATATAATGTCTTCTTTCAGTAAAATGTTCCATCTACAATATTCAAGGTACTTTCCCTCCATGTGGCATATCCGGGGGGACGCCCTGTATATCTCTGTGACCATGTATTGTGTAGTAAACAAAGTACGGATAACTCCATGCAGTGGCGTGATAACCAGGTAGAACGTGAATACATAATTAATCCCTCAAACTTTCCGCCTCTGATAAACAGTTAACCAACTTAAAATGTAGGTTGCTACCGTACAGCTCACTCACTTACTACTAACTACCTACATTTATGTAAAACTAAACACAAAAGTTTCACGGAAATCTTTCCGTTCATGCTTTTTTTTTATAGAATAACAGTTTTAGAAAGTGTTTCAAAGATTTATTTATTTATTTAAGGATTACCAACGAGATATATTACAATTATCTATTACAATAAAAAAAAAAACTTGTCTAATATACATTATCCTGTTATACACACTCAATTGCAGCTCACACGTTTTATAGAGTACACATGCTCTGAATACATAATTAAAATTAAGAATAAATATACCGTCATGCAATAATATAGATTTACACGATAAAAAAAAATTAAGATAATCTTGAGTGTTATGTTTAAAAATAATTGTACTCGGGAGAATTCTAACTACACACACGATGTAAAGAACATTGTCGCGCGCCGCGGTACCTACAGTAATTATAATATTCCCGCGCTCGATCGCTCGATGGCAACGCTCTTGAACCGACTCAGCACAATGAGTACGCAATTGCCAGTATCTTACCGTGACACATTTATTTTACTTTCTGGATCTCAATTCGTAAGGTAAGAGACAATGAAAGGAATAATTTCCCCATGAATATTAATGAACTAAGGTCCACACTCCTCTCGTCGCTCACGTTTTTACTGCGTATTAATATAATAGCTTCTCGGTACCTGTCAATAACGATAAATCCATCGTATTGATTTTACCTTTTGTTAGATACTTTTACGAAGCACTTATCGTAACAAACATTTTGTATTTTTTGATGTACAGATGAAATGTCTTACAGCGTTTGTCCACCCCCACCGTCAACGGGACGTCAACGAGAAACAAGATTATTCGAACCAAACGGGAAGTACCGTCGACAGACGCAAGCAAAGCCGATGTTGACTATTCTGCCAATGTCTAATGTGAGTTGGGATAACAAGTG
This sequence comes from Tiliacea citrago, assembly GCA_963921375.1. Lineage (NCBI taxonomy): Eukaryota > Metazoa > Arthropoda > Insecta > Lepidoptera > Noctuidae > Tiliacea > Tiliacea citrago. The sequence goes on along the minus strand of OY992786.1, from coordinate 12,858,570 downwards.
TACATGGTAAAAAAAAACAATTAGATGTTAAAAAAAAAACTAATAAAACTCTTCGATTGATACAGTTGAACACAATGATCTTTTTGGATTGGTACGGGACTGAAACAAACAAAAAAAAAATACATAATAGTTAAAACATAAAAAACAAACATACAGCCGAACATATAACCTCCTCCTTTTTGGAAGTCGGTTAAAAATATACCAACACCCACACAGACGGAATAGTTCATAACTTTGTGTTATTGTGACGGATGAAGGTCATTAGCGCTACAAGCAGATCTGGAAATATAATGTAGCGCCGTCATCTCTTTCTCGTTGACGTCCCGTTGACGTGGCGGTGGACAAACGGTCTTACGCTCTGCATTAGCGTATCGAGTATAAAATACTCCATTATTAAAGCTAATGTTTTCTACAAAGTAGGAAATTAAACAATGTTTACTATTCAAATATAAAATAAAGGCAGGTAGCAAGAATAAGTAATGACCGCGGCACCAGCGATTTTTCTGGCCGCGTAGCCGCTGCCCGTAGCGGTGGCCGTGGCTCGTAGCGCGCTAAATGTTTGCTACGCCAACACTGACCGTAGCAGAGGCTACGCCAGCTACGATACAGCCACGCGACGCTCCGGACCCAACAAAACATTATTAGACGAATAAACAAGCGCGATGTTCTCAGCTTTTTGAATATAATTAAGTGAAGATACAAACAAAGATAATTATTATGTGTTGCTAGGTGGTTATACAATATTTAATATTCCAATCTTTGTATTTTATGCGACAATGAACCTTTATTTAAGTAGTATTTTTTTCATACTCTAAAAATAATGGTTGCCGTGTTAAATATGCGGCCTCATGTTTGGATATATGAACTCTGAGAGTGTAAGATTCAGCGGCACATTTGATGGAATAATAAAGTAAGTTTTATAGTGTTTGTTCGCCTCTATAAATCTCCCGGATTGGCCGACAGTGCCGACACAGATGCGTGCGCGATAGCGGACAAGACTGTTTGTTGACAGTAATACACCGATACCATCGCCTTATACCTCCGATTTATCTTGTCATGGTCGTGCAAATAATAAATGTGATTTCTTTCAAATGAAGATAAAGATTTGACCCTCTTTGACCGACAACCTATTGAATGGAGTGATGTAGAAAATAGATTTTGATATTATTCATTTTTGTGTATGATTAAAATATATGGACTATGTTAATAGCGTAATTGTGGTACTTAGAAATAACCTTATGGGTCCCTTACCCCATGGGTAGTTGGGGCACTGAGGCCAGGAAGCTCATTAGGGAGATAGGGCACAAGCTCCGTTTAAAAACGGGTGACTCCCGCGCCGGCTTGTTCTTGGTGCAAAGGTTAGCCATTGCCATCAAACGTGGCAATGCTTCAAGCGTTATGGGCACCTTTGCGCCGGGAACAGTTAGGGGCGGGTTATTTCATTAAGTTTTTTGACGTGTTGTCTAATGTATGTGTGACTTATGTATGCATTTAAATGTTATGTTTTTATACAAAATATAATTACCTTATGTATAATTAATTTATTAATTTCTCTCATACAAGGGATTAGTACCTTTTTACTAGGATTTTTTGTTTGCTATCTGGTATAAAGGCTCTTACAAACTCACGCGATATCGCGGGCGCGACAGGCACCGACAAAGAAATTGTCCTAATAATGTCGCGTCGCGCCCGCGATATCGCGTGAGTCTGTAAGAGCCTTAACTATAAGTAATACCATTAATACGTTACCTAAGCTTAATAAGAATAATAGTAGGTATTATTCCATGAACCTTAAACATGATAGTTTCATCGTTTTCTAATTCAATCTTACCTATCTGTTTTTTTTATGTTTTCAACTACCTATATAAATTTTTAGGGATCCGTACCTCAAAAAGAAAAAACGGAACCCTTATAGGATCACTACGTTGACCGTCTATCTGTCGGTGTCCGTCTGTCTGTATGTCTGTCTGTCAAAACCCTTTTTCTCAGGAAAGCGTGGAGGTATCATTTTGAAATTAATATCAAATACGTAGGTCTACGGTCCCTTGGAGCTCTAACAAAATCAAGCTACTAAAACAACGCAATAAAAAAGTACGGCGATGTACCTATGCGACATATTTTGATACTCGCAAATAAATCAAAACCTTTAGGGTATTTCCCATTGACGTAGAATCATGAAATTTGGTAAGAAGCAAGGTATCACAGCACAAGTGAAAGAAAAAGTCCGAAAATTGTTAATTTGTAGTTTTAACATAAAAATTTGGTTTTTTTTTTCGATTACAAACTTATATTTCCAGTTGGATAATTGATCGCGCGTATATCGATGTATGGGAGAACATGTTTTTCAACTACAATGTTAATTTTAATTTTGGAATATATTCATCCCAACTACGGAACCCTTCATTATGCGTGGTCCGACACGCACTTGGCCGGTTTTTTCTTTACAATTGTTAACTGGCACATTCTAAATTCTGACTGACATCCTTCCAAGCGTTCGCATTGAGTCTTATATGACTAATATGCTTTAAAAGTATGCTTATGTGGACTTCTTTGGGGTTTGCAGACGTAGGTATCAAATTTTGACGACGTAAATAACGCCCTACTGCAGGTCCAAAATTGGTTCACTGCTAATAATTTAGTATTAAGAGCGTATACGCGGTACGGCATTTCATACAAACTTTCAAGCCCTTGTTTTTCGAAATGACTGAACCGATTTTAATAAAACTTCATACACATAAGCAGGATACAAAGGTCTAAAAAGTTAGTTATTCTCTTAGTCTATTTCCACCAGCAGCCGCTACCTGCAGAGTTTCTTGTGTGTTTTTTTTCTTTTTACTTTCATATTATTACGTCGTACGGTATGTTACTATGGGGACGGGCAGATATCGCGTCTATTTTTATTCTGCAGAAAAGAGCCATCAGAGACGCGCCTGCGGAGGCCATATTGCCTCCGCAGGCGCGTCTCTAAGAGAAATTAAATAACAAAATATAAAAGATATTAACATCATGACGGTACCTTGTCAATATATAATATCTATGAAAACATCATGTACGTAAGGAAGCATCTACATCTTTTTAGTAAAAGAGGTGAAAAACACAATTATATCACTAGAAATAGGGGCCAATTAGTTCAGCCAGGTTTCAGGCTGGCTCAAGTAGACTCATCTTTCATTGGGTACTGTTTAAAATGTTACAATAAAAACCTCCCCACATACTTTAACTGAACGAAACGAAAATCTTGTATTAAACGCACACTATACTCGTACTACACTGTCAATCATATTATAAGTTGATTACATCTCTGATAAAAATGCTTGACTCAACGCTAGTCCTGCTCCTCAAGAAGGGCTTAAAAACGAATTGATTAGCATTTGAATATACTGTTGGAGCTGCTGAGGATTTAAAAACTATCTTTGCATTGTATAAATTCAATCTCTTATGATTGTACATATAATTGCATAGCACATGCGCGAGTACTGTGTACCTACAATAAAGCTACCATTTACTGGGTACGTCTTTCATTGACTTGAATGTGCCCTGGCGGCAGGGAGTATGTCATGCTCACTCTAATCTGATGGTGGCGCGTGTGTTGGATCAATTAGCTCCCTTCAAAATGGTTAAGCTGAATGGTGCTGATCCATGCGTCATGTTCGTGAACGGGCGCCGTCATTAGGGACTGGTCATTTCTTGGCTTTTTTTTTATATCGGACGCTTTTGACAGTTTACATCGTTCTCACATGTATAATTTCAACATGAATGATGTAACCAATATTTTGTAATCATATGTTAATTTAAAAGAGTGTCCGTGGAGTTTCTTGCCCGTTCTTCTCTATAGATACCTACTACTCTTTGGAATGGGCAACTAGCTTCATCTTTATGACTGACCGACCCCTTGACAATTCAAAAGTGCCTGTAATTGGTTTATTTGAAATAAATGCTTTGAGTTTGAGTTTCTTAGTTATGTTCGAACACAATAATCATGACTTGTTCAACTTCAAGATAAATCACGAAAGGTTCATCACAATCTACGTCTTGTTTAACCCATTATGTAAATTAAAAAGAATAAATCATATAAGTAGGAAGCTTTAGTAATAGAGCCAGCAGGTGCTGAGTCGGCGCTGCGCTAACAAGAGAAGGGATCACATCGCCTGTGTTTAACGACCGCAGCAAATGCTTCGAACGTTCTCACATAGTTACAGCCACATCATGGAACACAAAATTCATACTATTATTCATTAAATCTTTATTTTACTCCTAATTATATTCAAACTTGCTGTTAATTTGACGAGGAATGTGCCATAATGTACTTACTATGTAATGTATAGAAATTGTTAAAGGTATAGTAGGTACATTGGTATTGGGTTGGGGTAGCAGCATGCTCCGGGAACAGGTCTGACTGTGGAGACAGTGCCAGATAGGGTGTCATTATGTAATCATTATCATTTATTTATTTTCATGTAGACACACAATATTTATTAATTACAAATACATTAAAATCATTATATAGGTACAATATATCACGCAACTAACTTAAATGTACTAAATTAAATGACGAACTAACTAAAAAAACCAAAGGACAGTTAGGCGTCGAAGTACTCGTCCGCATCGCTGTCATCCGGAAACGTGCCCAGAAGAATGGCGGCATTGCCACGTTGAATAGCTATGGTAATTCTTTGGCCAAAGAACGAGCCAGCCCTCTGGTCACGTGAAGTGTAGATCAGTCGGCGAGAAATTTCCATAAAACTGTGACGCGCACCGCATCGCACAACCCGAGTGTCCCTAAACGGCTCAAAACTGTAGTTACCCATAGGATTACAGTATTTGCGCCGCTTGAGGGTCTCAGCAGCCGCAGCAGTGGCGCCAGCACAGCCAGCCCTGCTTGGAACATGAGATGGCACAAGGGGTGTCGACATAGGTAACAAAAAACAAAAAAAAAAAAACAAAATACTTAATAAATAAAAATACCTAAAGATAGAAGAGCACAAAGGTACCGCTTATTTCAACAGAAATTTCTTTCATGCAACAGACGTGCGGCATACATAATTTCAGTTTTCAGAGTAAAAAAACCCACAAATGATTATTCATCGAAAATTGTTCCCGTCCAGCCCAAGTAAGATAAGTAAAATCATAATTAACTAAATTAAATTATCAATATAGCTCTAAATCGTCACAATTTCGCGAAATAGTCTTAAATCCATCAAACACATATAATTTCGAGAGCTATATAATATTGTTTTTTAAATTATTATAAATTAAGAATTATTGTTTTATAATTGCCGTGCATTGAATTTTGTTTGATCAACATACAACGAAACAACGCTGCAATTTGCAAAAACGTATGAAATTCTGAATTTCACCTTGCTGCCTTGACGGATGCCTTAAAAAACTTGAGATCCGCATCCGAAATTCGCAGCCACCAAAAATCCGCATCAGCAACATCTCAGTTACCGGGTAAAACGGGGTAAATAGAGATACACGGGTGAATAGATACAAAACTATAAACGGGTTTTCAAGGTTGAATTCATAGAGTTTATTACTAACAAGGTACCTAAGTATCAAAAAAATATTTTTCATACCCCCATCTCGGAAAGAGTATTTTTGCTCTTCGATATCTGAGTGCAAAAGCCGTTTTTATCCGCTAGAGGATAAAATAAATTGAATTTAGAACATCGTGTGCACTAAGTTTGTGAATTAAAAACGTCATTAAACCTATTTACTTCTCCCTCCATGATGCCGAATTTATCATACAACCTATTTTAATTAGTTAAAAACTCAGACTCGGAACCTTCTTGGTGCACTTTTTTTTTATTTGCTTGCGCGCGCCATTTTCTTTTCACGTCATATTGTTAAAACCTTAGGTTAAAAACAAGAAACTTGAAAACATGTGAAAAACCTAAAATGAGTGGTTCTAGCGACGAGGAAGTTTATTTGACGCCAACAGAGTTGACTGAAACTGTTAATAATGCGCAAATGAGCTTTCACCCTCAACAATCACGCGAGAAGTTTAAGAAACAGTACGATATGTTTAACACGTGGCGACTAGCTAAAGAAGCCAAAACTTTCTCAGAAAACGTTTTTTTTTGCATATTTTATTGAATTATCAGAGACCAAGAAATCAAGCACTCTATGGAGTACGTATTCAATGCTAAAAGCAACAATAAAGATGAAAAAAGACATACATATCGACACCTATCCTAAATTCGTGGCATTTTTAAAGCGGTCGTAGAGGGATACATAGAGGATTCCATCCAAAATAAGTCTAAAATATGTAAAGGCATCGTAGGAGCCATAACGCTGAAAGATCCTTGGACTGGCCCTTCTACATCAAAAATGAGCCGTTACGAAACACCTAACCATCGGCCTCTCTCGCCAACATTTACGCCAAGGGAATCCGATGAATCGGTACAACTATTAAGTATGACAGATACTTTACCGAAAAACAGTACACAAGTCACTAACACCAACATTACATAGTACCTAACAAAAATATTACACTCAACTAGTAACTGTAGTAACGTTACTTTCAATTTTTCTTAATTATACCTAAGTATTATTTGTTATAATTTAAAGATTATTCTGTAATATTTACCTATCATAATGTAGTATTTAATACCTAAACTGAAATAAAAGTATCTTGTGATTGTAAATGTTTTTTTTTTTTGCATTTAGTCATTTCCTCGCTGAGGTGGGATGAAAAGTTACGTGTTGCACGCGAGTGCAAAGATTTTTCACCTCGTGCTCTTTTGATTCCCTCGCTAACGCTCAGGATTCTAATTTTTAGAATTGCTCGGTCATCAAAATTGAGCACGCGGTTAAAAAGAACCTTTGCACTCTTGTATAACAAATAACTATTAATTCAATCAAACAATTGCAGTCGGATAAACGACCGGTAGTCACCCGTTGTTTATATAGGTTGTTATCAGCTACGTTGGATAAATATCCGTTGTCTACCGCTTTTAAACAACTATAGCCGTAGCCTATCAGATGGTGTTTGGTGATTCGCATCGTCTAGCCGGGGATCGCGGAAGTCGCACATGATCCCATGATCCCCGGAGCTAATATGTGAAGGGAACACGGGGGTGGTTTTTAGTCAGTAAGAGTCTGACAGACAACAGGTCGAAGGACATCCATGAGCATTTTCCACCCAGGTAACGATAAAAAATAAAGGGGATTCACATCATATTGCTACAAACTATTAGCACGTATTGTTCTTGGAAACAATTATTGCGGGCCCTGCGGATAGTTTACATACAATTAATCAATCAATTTGATCTCAACCATTGCTGACCACCGGTTTCGTGCACCAACTGTATACATTTGTATACAGGTGAGTAAACACACAGCATTACATTAACTAATTAAGTAATATTACCACAAGACCAGCTTGAGTTTAAAAAAAGTATCAGAAATGTCTACTCCCAAAGGCTTCATTTTCATAATTCAGATAAAACTTTATTTATTGCGCTGATTTATTTGTTCATGTACCTGACATTACTTGTAATCTTTTGATATACGCACAAATTTACTGATATAATTTACAAACTTCGTGTGAAACCCCAAACCAAATCGTAGTTCATACACATTTAATAAATAAGTACAAGCATCAACGTATGTATTTGATAAAAAAATAGGGTTTACAGGTTTGAGTTTTTTTAATTAGATCTGACATTTTATTCAAGGAATTTGTACTCGTATCGATCTGCTAATCTTGCATAGCGGTGGAAATTACTGGCAGGTCTTTGCACGGCGGGCGTCTCTTTTGCTGGAGCTTATTCCAAGCCACTATTCATTCGAGCACGAACACGCTAGGCGGAGGCGTCGTCGCAGACGGCAACTCGAGAAAGATCAAAGGAGAGTACTTTTCGATTAAACGCCGCCGCTCCTCATAATTTCTTGAATTTCAAACCGGCACGCTCTGCTACCTTAACAATTTTCTGCAATAACTCTGACAATTGAATTATCTTCAATTAATTACTGACACTCACTGATAGTTTAAAAGCATTCACTGTTACTCGAACCATTATAACCAGTTTTAATATTAATTTTCTTTCGTTATTTAAACCTTCAAACTGTAATCAAAGTTGATAAAGTGGTATTTAATGTTGTCGTTGAAAAACATCAACAGCACTTATTTAACAGTTATTTCAACACTTAAACAAGTAATCGTTAAAACCTTGACGAGTAACGTTTAATTAATGCAAAACGACAAGACGACTCCAATTACGACTTAAAATGTTCCTACGCCCCTAAATTGGATCACGAGAAGCTATGAGTAAAATAAACAAAGTGACAACTAAATCAATTGAAAGAGTAATCTGCTTATATATAACTTGATTCTACCCGCGACTTCCTCCGCGTGTAATTTCTTGTTTTAACATAAAATATATCCTATGATACTCGCACTGCTGTAGCTTCCCATTAGTGGAAGAATTTTCGGAATCGGATCAGCAGTTCCGAAGATACATATTTTTTTTTTTTTTTTTATTTTATTTCTCCCTACATGATTTCAGCCGAAAGACATCCACTGCTGGACATAGGCCTCCCCCAAAGGGGTCTGCCATAATCGCCACACTTGGCAGGCGGGTTGGCGATCGCAGTATGGTGTTAAAATGCATAGAGAACGCTGCTGCCCATTCTCTAGTAAGTCCCTTAAGGTTCGTACAGACTCGCGTGATATCGCGGGCGCGACCGACACCGACAAAGAAATTGTGCTAGTAATGTCGCGCCGCGCCCGCGATATCGCACTAGTCTGTACGAATTTTAAGTCGCCTTTTACGACACCTACGGGAAGAAATAGGATGGTGCTACTCTTTACGTCCGGCACCACGCGGTACTCCATACATACAAACTCACAAATTTTACCTCTTTATCACACTAATATTAGAAAGGCGAAAGTTTGTGAGTGTGTGTGTGTGTATGTTTGTTACTTCTTCACGCTCAAACGGCGGGGCCAACTTTGATAAAATTTTGTATGGAAGTAGGTGACACCCTGGATTGAGACATAGGCTACTTTTTATCCCGACATTCCCACGGGATCGAGACTTACGCGGGTGAAACCGCGGGGCGCAGCTAGTAGTATTACAAGTATAGATGTAAATTGTAATTAAAAACAATTGTGGCCGTAATGAGTCAAGCCCCGACTAACCTACCACACTGGTGGCCACAAATAAACAAAAAATAAATTGTACGTAACATTTTAGCGTCGAAACCATGGATTTAAATCGTCGACACTAGTCATGCGAAAAACCACGAACACACATGCCGTACCTCCCTCCACATTATGTTTCCACGTGCCTTTATAAAATAATCCTCGCAACTCAAACCTTTCGGTCGCGTAGGTCAAGCCGTGCAAGAAGATTACAATAAATATTTTAAGCTGTTGTACATTAACTAGACCTTTTAGTACCTGTTGCCGTTAGTCACGAATAGTTCATTGTATTCAATGCACGCTGGCGTAATTTACGATACAGTGGGCCCGCGACCTGAGCTGAAACCATGCCAGCTACGCTATTATTGCCTCCTAAAATAAACATAAGTATTCCCCACCTGGTAATTTATATTCTTTTGCTGGGCGAGTAAACTAATCTAATATTCACATTGTTCACACACACCTCCGCAGAAACTTATTTGTATAAATAGCTGTCTAGACGGTAGCCATAACATCGCAGTTTTTATTATCATCTGTCTCATTCTCATTACATCTCGACACGGCGAGAAGTGTAATACCTTCGTTGTCATTTGCTACGTCTGTGGGTTTAGCATCATTTCTATTATTGTATTTTATAATACCATATTTAATGCCCACCTACGTTGTTGCTTGCATAGAGTCACGCAAATGATAATTTTGTTTAGATATCTACACTTTTTGGACGCAATAATATTAGTTGAATACTGAAATCGACTTTACAGTATGAAAATCCAAATGCCTCCGCATCGCTGTCAACTGGTAATGTACCCAAGAGACTGGCGGCATTGCCACGTTGTATGGCAATGCTTAGCCTCTGGCCAAGGTAAAAGCCAGCCCTTGGGTCATGGGAAGTGTCAACCAGCCGTTTGGAGATTTCTTTGAATAAAACATGAGCACTCGGACCCCACTTTACTAATGCATATACCTCAACAATTAAAAATTGTCAGATTTCATATGAATCTAGCTTTAAATAAAACTTAATAAGTACACAAATCTGTTCTAGAATCAGCATCATAACCAGAGATATTAATTGAATGTACATTTCCTTAATATTAACTAACTAAATGTTTGCTATTAACAGCATCCAGCTACATCGCCAAGAAGCCACGTTTACAAGTTACAAATACGCCGATAACCCAATATATGGCGCCACGAGACAGATTACATACCGCGCAAACTTGCCCTGTTAGTGTGTAACTGCATTATACACACATGTATGTACATCTTCAGTAATACATGGTTATATATAGGGAATAATTTAAATGTTATGAAGGTACGGTAACTGAACGAAATAGAAAGATTAGAAGACAATTTCGAGTGTGTAGTAGATTTTCTCATTCGTTATTCTCACCTTAGAGACATAACTTTTTTTAGAAAAGACAGTTTGTTAACCCCAATAGAGTACCTTACAGAACTACGGGATGGCATCCTGACAACACGAATCATCATCATCATCATCATCATTTAAGCCAAAAGACTTCCACAGCTGGATATAGACCACCCAAGGGGGGGGTGTTTGCCATAATCGCCACGCTTGGCAGGCGGGTTGGCGATCGCAGTATGGTGTTAAAATGCATGGAGAACGCTGCTGCCCGTTCTCTAGTAAGTCCCTTAGTCGCCTTTTACGACATCCACGGGAAGAAATGGGGTGGTGCTATTCTTTACGTCCGGCACCACGCGAATACATTAGTTTAAAATTGCGACATACCATTCAATACATATTTTGATTCAATTCAAAACGTTTACAGACTGCATCTGAATAAGTAATTCAACTTTTCGGAAATAATGTTCATGGAAGTATTACACCAAATGCATATTTTTTATCGTTAGGCTCGCCCCCTATTACATGGGACTTAAACATAACTGGCGAAACGTGGGTGTACTATAGGTACACCTCTGCCTAACCCTTCGGGGATTACAGGCGTGATGTTATGTTATGTGTGTAAACACTATCTCATGCATAACAGTAGTGAGGTCAGTGAGGTGTCACTGTCACCTCGAATGGCGGGAAACAATTGAAAGTGAAGTGTGCCTGCATGAGAGGCTTGGTGTGGTAATGAGCCAGTAATGAGAAATGTTATGTTATTATGTATTTAATATTTATTTATTTATCACGTTAAAATCTTGTACAAGCACATTATAGAATATATGGAAACAACAAAAGATGTAGGATTCAGGCGAGCATCGACAGAAAGCTAAGTAATAAATAAACGTGCCATCAGGTTTTCATTCTAAAACAGCTGGCTTTTTAATTACTTGTCTCAAGCGGTTTCCACGAACGTGACACTTTGTCGTAGGCATATACATTTCATTATGTTTCGTAATTATGTAATTATACGAAGGCACGATGCCACTCGATCTTTTTACAAGCTCGTCCTCGCCGCGGGCTGTACGCCCCGCGTCTCCGCGAACCTACGCATAAAACTCAATTGCTGAAACTTGAGTGCCGAACTAACTCTACATAAAGTGGAAAGATTGACTTCGTACTGTACACGGGTTTCAGCAACTATATTTATACATGGTACGTGTACTTATAGATAGGTAGAACTTTGAACTTTAGAAAGAAACACAAGTTTAAATTCTATGAACCCTTAAAATAAGCATGTGGTTTCTTTATTTATGTTAAAATGTTTCATTAACATTTCACTACTCATCATTCTTAGTTTTTTTATTTATTTAAACTGTTATCTAATTGAGTGCTAAACGACAGCACAAAGAGAAAATCCCACAGATAGGTTCCCTATTCCCGGATCATTAAATTTCACTATGGGCTTACCTCCTTCAAATTCTGTGGATTTTTCGAATAACCATGAAATACTTAAATGGGATCTTAATTACGAATCGAATTAGAGATGATAATACAGTGACAGCTTTAATTTTATTCGGAAGATAATATTTATAAGTAGTAGGTACAGATACTAAAGGTCCATAAATCACAGTTAGGGAAGCGGTTGTCGGATTGTGGTATATTTTCATCAGAACCTTTTATGTGGCACATAATGAATACAAATACTAATTCCAATAAATTCAGCAATAAAACTGTATCTACAGAGACAACAAAAAACAGGAACAAGGACTTCCTTGTGGCGATGAAATAGCGTGACAAACGGAACGCGCACAACCCGGAATCAATCCATCCCGAAATTTTTCCATTTGTTGTCGACAAGTCCGATGCCGACAGACAGAAATACCTACGAGAAAATTATTTGTCTGTATTTGCTAACGCTTTCGTATAACTATACATACTTCATTAATAATGATAAGTAAACACTGATTGTTTTCTTGTGCACAAATATAAAACTTATTCTTCGTCCTAAAATAAGGAACAATATTCTACTTATTTTCGTTGATTTGGGCGTACATTACGGTGGAACCGTACGGTACCCACAGGTCGATTGGAAATATTCGGATAATATATTGGGGAATCAATGATCGGACGTCGAGAGGCAATGTCGGTCATTACTGGCAAATGAAGTGAGTGCCACGCAAATGATTCGATGCCCGCCTGATTATGCCCGGGGAGCGCTATGCGTGTCACGCGGCCGGCATCCCACCGACCCGGTTTGATGGTTATGATTTACGTACGTATCGTACGGACGTATTTCGTCCATACTTACAAACGCATGATGTTCTACGTCTAATGCTTTGATTAAAACATTAGTATATAGAAGGATAACTTTATGCGTGTTATAGGAAAACAGATATTTGTAACAGGATTTCAAATAAGTTTGTTGTTCTCGTATAACTCTTTGTTCTGATAATATTATATAAGACACTGATGCCAGACACACTGGTACCTACATCTAATACCACTACAATATTAGTTAAGAATGAGAACTGTTTAGATATTTGATATGCCTAAGTAAATAATACTATAGCCTATATTCTCTCAAAAAATATAAAACAAAGGGCCCTTTTGCAGTGATTTGATATTAAAGATAATATCAAACCTCTTTTCACACATCAAAGCGGAGAGTATATCGTAGAGATTAGCATGTAGATACATCATATCCTATTCCGCTTTGCACTCCACAACACAGCCCCGGGCGCCTTCGATATATCGATACGAAAGTGTTGCGCGTCGTCTGCGCCTTCAAAACAACATAAACCGCGCACCTATTACATTCATACAAGATGAAAAAGTATGTAGTCAAAGTTATTTTCTACTTGTTATTTACAAACCAACAGTTATTGTTAGTCCAAACTACAAAAAATTGACGGGCAGCATTAAATTGTTATCTTTTCGATAGCTTAGTGGTACATTTAATAAGTATTCCCAGGAACTGATTAACCACTCGTTGGCCGCAGGCGCCATGCCCTTTCAATATAGACATCCGACCTCTTTCCGGATTCACCCCCATATCGCCACACTCTATCGCTTACCAATTGCTGACACAGATCGAATTATTTATTCGTATTTTACCGGAATGTTTTATTTGCTTGGCAACAAAATATAATGGGCTCCCATTATATTTTGTTCACAGTAATAAACCAATGGTTTCAATTCAGAGACTCGATTTCAAAAAGTATTGTTTAGTCAGTAACATAATCAAAAATAGTTCAAGATGACTCTGACAGAAATCCATTTCCCCAATAGCAGCCGCTTTATGAAATCGCAGACAGAGGTGCACTTGATAAATATGTTCCATCTGCATTCGCTTGCCGTTTGCAGTTCACTGGCGAACACAGGTCCAACAATAGCTCCACAAATCACTCGGTTTTATAAATCTGTTCGGAGTGTTCCCCGCGAGCTACCATTACCATTTGCATTTCATATTGACCAGTTTAAAAGAGATATTTTTTCAAGCTGATCTTCAAAAAATCCTTTGAATAATAAGACAATTTTGAAGGTAAAGTCTAGACTAATCTAGTTGTTACTCACAGGAAATTACAGCAGTCGACATTGGTTACAAATAAAGTTAACTTACATACATTGACATACCAATATCTGGTGATACACAGTGATTTTAAAGTCAAGCCCCAGTCTTTCCAATAATAGCCTACAATAACTTGTACAGTCAAGGCATACTAACCTGTAGACTTAGCTATGTAGGACGGTAATAAACTCGTCTGCTGTCAGACCGAAACTAAACTAATGACCAACTCCATCTTGATTGGATAAATTTCCAGAAATAGAAACAGCCATGTTCCATCGACGTGCGGCGAACTTCTTCATTTGCGGTTGAACTGGCAATGTCTCATATAATCTCTACGTGACAGGAATAGCGCAAAGACTTTATATCATTGTCCGCCACTGACAATTATTGAACTTAGCCGAACAAGTCGGACGCCGATGCAGCACATTGGAAATTAACAGAAACTAATTGTCACTTTCTGTTAATTTAATTTAATACTGACAGAAACCCAAAAATGTTAAATGTTCATAACCACCATTTCAAAAATAACACAATACCTACCCATGAAACAAAAATGTAATACAGAATAGTTCAATAAAAAAGGTTGTAGGTACTATAAACATTAAATACTTTACTAATTTATGAAACAATGAGTAATCCGAAACAGAACAGTCGGTCATCAGTCAGACGACAAACCGCCACGTTTTGTTAAACGTTTTAATGACGAAGAAATATGTACGCAATCTCTGCAATATATTACGACACTACGTGCCCCAAGATGATTTGCGTGTTTTCTGTAAGTTGGCCCACATAAAGGGTCTGCGCGAAAATCTTGAGTGACGCAGGTCAGACAGCGAGGGATACATTTTTGTCATTCCACGCCTTTACATTAGTCCTTCTGCCTGTACCATGTCCACTGGCCATTGAAAGAAAATGTTGCAGATAAGCTACACTGCCGAATGGGACCACAAAGGACTGAGTCAAAAGGATCGCCCTGCGATTTAGATTGATTATTTGTACGATTCTTGTCTGGAGTTGTTCGCGAAGTTTAAACTAATCACTTCCTTTGTCGTAGTGGGCGACAAATAATACACAACAACTCTTACAAAATACAGTCGATCCTAATAGTCGATAACACCAGAATTTTCTCAAATACTTTGTTATTATTAGTACCAATATGCACACGCACCGAAACATACCCTATTATTTTATTATTATGGTTAATATGGGACGCAACTTGCGTCAGCACTGTTGCCGCCAGCCACCTTGGTCGCACCGTCCTCTCACCGTCGGCAGCAGCGGAAGACGCCGCAGAGAGGAAGAGGCTGAAATATGCACCGTTGGTGGAACGGTACCATTTTGTGCCCATTGCCGTAGAGACCATGGGTAGTTGGGGCACTGAGGCCAGGAAGCTCATTAGGGAGATAAGCTCCGTTTAAAAACGGGTGACTCCCGCGCCGGCTCGTTCTTGGTGCAAAGGTTAGCCATTGCCATCCAACGTGGCAATGCAGCAAGCGTAATGGGCACCTTTGCGCCGGGAAAAGTTAGGGGCGGGCTAATAGGATTAAGTTTTTTAACGTGTTGTCTTATGTATGTGATTAAAAATGACTATTGTTATCTTCGCTTTTTGTGGCATAGAATGTCACTTTTTTGAGCAAGTGGTACGAAAACATAATTACGTCACTAATTTCAGAAAGAAGGTAGATATTATGGTTTATTAAAACCTTATAATATTATTAAAGCAAAATTTCATTACCTTCCTCCTATTTAGGTCCTATCCGAAAAAATTAAATCTCTCGAACGTTCGGGGAGGGTTCAATGGCAATTTTGTAAAATAGATAACAATACGACCTAAATAAACATTATGGTATAATTCTAATATCCAAATTATCGTAAATATAAGTCCCAGTATAATCTGCGCTACTTCAGCGCCGGTATCCCAACATTGGATTCAGAAATTATTATTTGCGTGTACTTATGCCTCTATTGCATTTTATTCCGGACGTTTGTTAAAACCTTTTGAAGGTACGATGTTTCCATTTCAGAGTCATCGGAGTAAGTACTACGACTCCAAAATTTACGTACGTGTATGTACTAGGTACCTACGCAGGTTATCTGTTTCAAAAACTCTTTAGATTTTGGAAAAATACAATAAAATATAATGGTCAGTAAAGTAAGTGATCTAAACACCGAATAATATTTATTCAAAAACTAATTAAGTACCTACTCAGTTTTCCGTTACATAAAGATGCAATTTAGACATCTGCTCATTCCAACGTAGGGAAGAGTGCGATGATCTGTAAGTAAGACGAATAGAGAAACTACGTGCCTGTGACATACGGACAGGAAGATATAGCGACGCTATAACAGCTGCTAATATTAAGTTAGGAACATACGTCTACTTATTACCGGACAAACACCACTCCACACACACACACACTTCCACACACCAATAACCTATTTAACAAAAGTTTAGTTTTTATGTAAAGTTTAAAATTTCCACTCGAGCCACCAATCTTTTTATAATGTTGTTTTATTTTAGGTTGTCAGTGTACAAGTAATAAAAAATAAAATGTATAATTTTATAAAAGAGCGGAGACCTGGTGATCTGAAATACAGGCTTAGAGCTTAGTATAGGCACCAGTCTCCCACAATATTAAAATGTTGTCTGACTCTGATAAATCTTATCTTACATTATCTTATCTTATCTTATTGCATCATACTGAAACTCGAATGACAAAAGTACGTTAAAGGAAAACGCGAATAGCTTCACTTTAGAAGGTATCGGATAAGAAACGTAACGCCGCGTTTTTAAATATATACTTTTCAATATACAAGTTCAGTTGTGAAACTTTTGAAGGCTTGTAAAAAACTTGTCAATAACATGTCGTGTATGAAACATGCACTAACGTTGTTTCAGACTTGTATTGTTAATTATTTTGTTCACCATTTTGACATTTTTGACGAGTTTTCTACAAGTTTTGTATGCATTTAGTCTTTACAACTTGTTTTAACTGTAAACCTAAAACGATTTGAAACTAGTACTCGTACACAACACATTATGTAGAATACGTCATGTTGTATACGTAGGTAACGCGTGGAAAAATATACAGCAGAGGTCCATAAATTTGACCTGATCACAACTTTTAACGCAACTGAACTGTTTAAAAATGCTACATTACCGTTTTGATTTCGTATTTATGTATACACTTCCCTACCACTGTCGATCATCTCATTCGTTATTCATGACAATTCATTTAAATTGACTTCTAACGATTCATTGGAAAGAGGGTGAACAGCCATTATGACTCAAGTGTATCTTCGCAAATTAATTCAGTCAAATCCTATTTTTCTTGAATCAAAAACATCAACATGAATAATTTTGTTAAACAAAGAGATTTCAATTTCTATTTATAGACTTCAAAAAGAAGGAGCTTCTTAACTCGAGTGTATTTTAACTGTAGGTAGGTACTCGTATATCTTCGTCTTTTTCTGACCGTTTCGATTAGGGAGCAGGTGGCAAAAAAATGTTTACCAAATCAAAGGAGTTTTCGAAGTAGGTTAATATTTAACATAAATTATATTTAAACGAGTTTTTTAATGTAAATATTGCGGTTTTACTGATTTTTAGGGTTCCGCAGTCTGTCTGTCGGTCTGTCTCCGGCTTAGCTCAAAGATTCTTAGTACTAGAAAGCTGTTATTTGACATGAACATACATATTAATCATGCCGACAAAGTGGTAAAATTAAATCATGTATTTTTTAGGGACCTCACTTGCACGTAAAGTGGGGATGATATTTTTTTTCCTGTTTATCCCATGGTGTGGGGTATCGTTGGATAGGTCGTTGAAAAACATTGCGGGTCTGTAAAAAATCATTTTTAGATTCAGGGATCCGTTTGCGTAATATTAAGCTTTAAAGTGCTATTTTTTGTTAGAGTCAAGTGTGTCCTCCCCCCCTCCTGCCAGCTAAATGGTTGTTTTTGGATATGTGAAAAATTCTTACGGCATTAGTATACTTATATCGTTACTACTAATGACATGTATTTTTTTTCGTTAACTTGCACATAGCTACATAGCTGTGATAGTTTTCACTACTAAGTAAACTATCACAGCTAGGTAGGATTTACAAGTTAAGGGGTTATAGCCGTACTTATAGTCGACCAACTTAAATTTGCAGTTGGAGAATTGTCCGTGACATATCGATGTATGGGAGAACATGTTTTTCATCTACAATGTTAAGTTTGTTTTTGTGATAAATTCATCCCAACTACGAAACCCTTCACTGTGCGTGGTCCGACACGCACTTGGCCGGTATTTTATTTTTAACAGAGTCATGGCATCCTGCAGGAGAAGCTCAATGCCACCTGTTCTATGCGTAATAATTTTTTGTTCCATTTCTTTGTAATCCTTATTGCCTATTATTACGTTCTGAGAAAAACAATGAAGGTTGAAGTATCTTATCTTTTTCAAATGTTTTTAACTATTCTTTGTTGTGTGTCAAATCTAGCCAGTTGCATGCATTCAGTGAGGAGCTGTCTCAGCGCAAAGGTTCCAAGAGATAAACTGGCGCTAGTAACCGTTCCCGAGGGTAATCTTGCTGCAGAGTGGCGACACCACGGCCCCACAAGCCACCTTAACAGCTACTTGTCTGCACAACAACCATTTTAAATCTTAACACAAGCTCCAAAGGTAAGAATACAATAATCGTATCTGTTCTACTGTCGCAACAGTAAAATTTATCGTGTACCGTCTTCTTTTACCTTTTCCCACTGATGGCAGCATCACACTAACTAAAAATAATGCACACGCTGTAGTAAATTCTACTTTTACAACCAACCCTTACTAAACTACTTATACATTTCCATTACACCGGGACTGCATAAAAAGAAAGAACTTAAATAAAATTCCTCATCTTACTTTCCTTTTAAGGGAAGATCCGAGAGAAATATTACGTCGAAGTGGGAAGATTTTATTGAGAATTATTTCGTTGCGTGAAGGCGATAGAGGTGGCGCGGAGGCGGCGGCGTGTGCAGCTCCGCTAACAGAGTTACGGCTGGCCGGGGACTCTTCCGCGTCTCGTTTGCTCAGATTTATGTTGACTCGTTTAATTACACAAGGGCCAAGCAACGATCTCGCGAACTTTTAAAAATTCTGTATAATCTGACCTAGAAAAACAGCCAATCACTTTTACTGGGGAGCCAATTACAATATTTCTACGTGAAATCACAATTTAACGTCGAGCTAATTAATCATCAAGATGCCGTTTAGCCGACTCGATTTATTAAACAAATGGATAAGATCTAATAGTAGAATTGAGTTTATATATTTAACACATATCTAATAAAGTGGGTGTAAGAACCTATAAAGTTTTATGTGGGCCGTAAAAGTAGGCTCGCTGGTAGAGAGGTCAACCTGAGATGACATTGTGCTGGGCGGCGAATAGCCTAGTAAATTACTTTTACTAATATTAACAATCACCTCGGCATTACCGAAAATATTAAACATAAACGTTATGTTTACGATGTACACGTTACGATACAATCGAAAGTACTTTCTATTATCTCTTATGATGATGCTGCCGTCATTGTTGTGTTTGAGTGGTACATAAATTGTTACGTCACTTATTTTTGATGTCGCTTGAAAAAATCAAACTGAATATGAAACATAAATCACAGAATTGTATCGGGTGCTCGCTTCATACAATACAATCTTTAAATACCATTAGTTCCTGTATCTTTCCGCAACATGAACGAAAATAGCGCGCGTGCTAAATCTTTACGTCACCATTTATTACGACTAACGCCCTTATATATCTACGCGGACAGGAATAAGCTGGAGGCTCTGCCTACCCCTTCCCCCCTGTCTTCATGCACACGACACAACTGGCACGAGTCACGACTCCTTTCATCTAGTAAAATATGATAATTCTGACTGTTTGATTTCTTGACAGCTTTTCTGGTTCAATGGGCATAACATGAACGGTACATACAACTGGAAGAATACGAAGCCAAAGCAATCCAATGCTTTGTCATGTCCTAATTATAGTCTCCTGACTTGGAGACATAGGTATTAACTATTCATTCTCGGTACTTCAACTATACATATTAGTCTGACTTGTAATGACAATAATATAATCGACTTCTTGACCTTCCACGATCTTTCCTCCGGTAAAATTGGTTCCAATCCCCTTCGAAGAGGTCAGTATGTTACTGATTTCCATTTCATTTTATTATTACAAATCCGAGTATAAACGTTATTGGAAAACCGTATTAGGTCGCCGAAGCTATGGTGTTGCTGTGAATACATCTGGATCTGTACGAAAATTTGAGTGTTTTATCTGTATTCATAAACACAGATCGCATTTTCTTCTCATTTTTTTTTCCCTAGGCACGTACTAAGGTATCGGTGTGTTTGATTTCCTCGAACCACTTAAGCTAATATCGCACAAACAAACACACACACACATTAGAAGCATTAACGCGCATCCAGTTTCGGGTTAGTTTAATCTCAAACAATCAGATCTTGTTACTGCCGAAAGTCCTTTTGTCCTTCAGCTCTCATTCCGTCAGAAGAGTTTTATATATTTGGCTAAGAAAGATTTTCTGAACGTATTCTACTTAAGCAGATAGTTTACGATTTGCTTTTAAATATCTACTCGTATTTCTATTAAAGTTAGATATTAACTTTATTTTCATTGAAAAGGCAACGGACTTTAAAGTTTATATTTGCACATTTTAATCATTCTGATTCAAAATCAACTCATTTGCAATCCAAATGCACGCGAATTCTAAAGTTATGAAGAGATAACGTCACTGCTACTATCTGACGTCATTAGGAGCATAGACGTTCAAGTTTAATTAAACTAAATACTACAGACAGCCGAGAACACAAATAAAATGCATGTTTCTGAAAGCCTCGAGAGACGATTTTATATAAACTTTAACATACAACTATTTTAGGAGTAGAATGAAGTGGCGATAAGTCCCCTCTTTGAGGAGTGGCTAGAGAGGTGCCACAGTGACCTCACCTTCCGCCTGACGCAGGTCCTCACCGGACAAGGTTGTTTCTGGAGGTTCCTGTTCAGGATAAAGCAGGAGGAAACCCCCGGGTGTCACCACTGTGTGGATCGCTTGGAGGACACGATGGATCATATGGTGGAGGTCTGCCCGGCTTGGGCGGAGCACCGCCGTGTCCTCACGGAGGCGATCTCTCGCGTCTGGCCCTGGTTCAGGCCATGGTTCGGAGCGAGAGTGCATGGGAGGCCATCACCTCCTTCTGCGAAGCAGTAATGCTCGCGAAGGAGGAGGCGGAACGCGTAAGCGGATTGGGATTGGCGCTGCAGAGTAGACCCCCAGGCCCGGGTCGACGGCGCGTTGAGTTTCACGCGCGCCTCAAAGAGATGTCAGCACCAAGTGACGGGGTCCGATAGGGCCAATGCCAGGGTTGCGAGTTTGTCTGAAAGGGATATCGAGGCCCTGGCACACAGGCATCTGAAGGAACACGGGTTGGTTTTAGTCAGTAAAAGTCTGACACTCCCTCCCGCTTCGCCCAGGGCGGGAGAAGTTATTTGATAATTTCCCACCCAAAAAAAAAAGGAGTAGAATGAAACATGACGTCATTATACATCATCAGCAAACATCTCAAAGTTCGTCATAAAAACATGATAAACCATACATTGAAAATATTTTATCAGCGGAGACTTATAAAATATATTTATATAAACACAATGTACAAACACAACACAATACAATTTTATCCGTATTTATAGTTCCCGCTGTTCTATCAAACAAAATCAACTGTATTTTGTTCCACAATCAGTGCAGCTCACAATGTATTTCTTTATTGTATCGAATCAGGAAAGGCCTATAATATCCTCAATAACGTAGCGAAAATATTAACTGTTTTATATTAAATAAGGAAAGGATGGAAGATGGAAAGTATCACTTCTTTAATAATGTAGCAAATCTGAAAAATAATGTTGAATACGTATTAAAATCGACATATACATACTGCTTTATTTGGTATTTTATTATGAACTATCACTAAACTCACGACGAAGTCACTAGACTTAATTAAATAGTACGTACTCTATTAATTTGAAAGGTACTCTAATGACTTATTCACTAGTAAGATACAACACAGTAAAGAGTAAATTTAAAAAATCAAAAAACGTGACTGAGTAAAAAATTAACTTAAATAATTTTAATATACCCAGTGACACTCGTGCAATAAAGACGAATCTAACAACATATCAATCATCAAAATCGGCTCAGCCGTTTAGTAGTTACGAGAGAACATAGGGACGGACATACATACCTACCTACATAGAGGTCAAACACATAACCCTCCTTTTTTAGTTTCGCCGCAGTCGGGTAAAAAGAACATTCGTATACACGATAGTGGGAATTTGTTACTTCTACGAATACACCAAACTGTCAAGTTTCTCCTAAAAATCACCTTAAAATATTGACGGTTAAGTTCAAAATCGAATGAGAAAATTTTACAGTTTGTGATAACTTGATGTGCTGGCGACTGTACATCAAGTGACATACTAAGTTAAGGATACTAAAAAAAAACGGCCGAGTGCATGTCGGACCAAGCACAATGAAAGGTTCCGTAGTTGTCATGAATAACCCAGTAACAAACTTATCATTGTGGTTGAAAAACATGTTAAGTTTGTACGCACAATACGAGTATTGAGAGATATACCATGTTATTTTACCATAGACTTCTTATAGGTTTTCCTGTAATCTATAAGTATAGAAACCATAATTTTTTCAAAATTTTTGTTTCATTGTTTTTGGAGGCGGTATCGTATTACCCACTTACTGGGTTGTGGAGGTCAGAAAGGCGGTCGATCCATGTAAAATACTGGTATTCAGCTGCATCCTGTTAGACTGGAAGCCAATCCCAACATAGTTGGGAAAAGGCTAGGCAGAGTGATTAATTTTTCTGGTGGTAGTAGTAAATTTTCATCTATTTTCATAAATAATATTAAAACTATTTATTTTAAAATTAAAATAATACATATTGGAGACCCTCACAGTAAGCCCTTTCAAAATTCATTTATTTTCGTTACAAATCCGTGTTAGGGTCACAGAAATTGATATAATGTGTACCAAATTTCAACTTGTCGGTCCATTAGAGTCGGAGCAAATTGGCTGTGACAGACGGGCAGACACACTCGAGTCACCCTATAAGGGTTCCGTTTTTTCATTCGAACGTACGGAACCCTAAAAATACAAAAATAAAACATATAATTTCTCTTGCCTATACATATACCAATTTATTTGGGGTAATATATCTTTGTAAACAAGAGAAAATACATACGTTAACTTATTTACCACTATTAAATCGTACGATTGCTTTTTTTTTGTTGTTCTGCCCCAATCGCTCGTAATTTTAAACAAAATCAATCTTCAAAGTAATTGTGTAATAGGTACCTACGAGTACATAAAGAGTGATAATATTGAAATCACTTCAGCGCATATCAGCCAGCCCATATAACAACAAACTGTTTGATTATAATAATCATCTCGCTTACTACATAGTTGTAATATGTTGCTAATCGGAGTGTTATATGTTCAAATTACGCCGGCAGGCGGCGCCTCCACTGTGTTTAATCCCTGAGGTGCACGCTCTACGGCAGCTATGGGAAATAATAAGGTGTTCAATTCGTAACTACCATATTTTTGTGTGTTCAAGCTATATGCGAAGATGTGAATGAATTTATTGTATATTTATCATTTTTGGCAGCATAGGTAACAATCCAGAATGGTTTTAACTTTTGTTTTGAATGTTTGTATTTGGAGCGACGTTATCTCTAACGTAGTTTTAATGTTGAAATTAATTATTTTACTTTTAAATATAATTTCTTTAAAGTATGGCAAAGACCACAGATAGCAAAAAGGCAGCCCCGCGTACCGTAACGTCTCCGTTTTCTGATTTTTTAAACTGAGTACAGGTAGAATTTATAACGATGCTGGGTTTGACTACCAGCTTTTTCAGACAATGAATAGACTATTAGCATTTAACACATAGGTATTGACATATCTTCAATGAAACTTACAAGATACATTCTTGTCCTATATATTTTCTTAACTACGCAGTTGTTGGATCGATCTTGACAATTAATAATAATATAACTTTAAAAAATACCATAAACTAATCATTACAACAAAGAAACCGGTCAAGTGCGTGTCGGACTACGCACAATGAAAGATTCCGTAGTTGGGATGAATTTATCCCAAAAACAAACTTAATATTGTAGTTGCAAAACATGTTGACCCATACATCGATATACGTCACGGTCAATCCCCAACTGCAAATGTAAGTTGGTCGACTATAACTCGTTAATTTGTAAAGCCTACTTAGCTATGACAGTTTTTCATTTAATTTCAAAGTTTTTCATTTTTGACTCTAACGTAAATTTGCACTTTATAGCATTTATTACGCAAACGGATCCCTGAATCGAAAAATTATTTTAACAAGCCTGCAATATAAAAATAAAATATCATCCCCAGTTTACGTACAAGGCAGGTACCCTACAAACAATTTTTTTCAAGGTTTTATTTTACCTCTTGGTCGGCGTGATCATTTATTTATTTAATACTTTAAGCACACAAATGTACAGAGGCGGACTAATAATAATATGAAATAAAAAAATGATTAATATGGATACCCATGCCAAATTACAGCTTTCTAGAACTAGGAGTCTCTGAGCTAAGCCGGGGACAGACAGACAGACGGACATGGCGAAACTATAAGGGTTCCTGCGGAACCCTAAAAAAGTACTAGTACTTAAATAATTATTGAGACACAACTTTTCACCTCACTACAGCGAGAAACATGCTAGTAAATTCAATTGCATTGGATTCCATTGTGAATGTTGGAGACAGACGGACGGCAGGCGATTCAAAACGATTTTCTTTCGTGCCGTCTTGAAGGACGAGTGCAAGGATCTGGGTAAGACTGTTTTAAAGTTATACCTCCAACGATGCCCTTCCATATTTTTGACTTGGTTTCTATAGAGTCCTCTATGTATCCTTCTTCTACGGTACTGGACTTCCAGCCACCGTGACGCTTAAGCCTAGTAAGATCAGCGCCCGAGTCACTGAAAAGTGTGGTTCCTGTAGGAAAGTGGCAAACCTCCAATCTTAGTACTTCATATAGGCTGTCTAACACATTTTCCTTTGCGATATGGCAAAAAAAATCGATCGATTTCCTATCAATATTGGTCTTCGTGTTTGATAAGTTAACTAACAGCAACTTTTCTGAATGCTTCTCAATGTTTTTCGTTGTAAGATACGTGAGTTCATTAGTCCGGCACGCCCCACTAATGCCAATAATGAAGACAACCTTTAACGCAAAGGAAGAAAATTAGTTTAAAAGAAAGATACTAAGTCAGTAAGTACATACTTTTACGAGTATCTTATCCGAGTTCTTTATTTTTAATTTTTTGGTTGTGATACCTACCCCAGACAAATTCGTTTATTTGTGTATTATTGAAGCTAACTCAAGAACTGCCCAAGCTAAGTTAATAAAGTTTATATGGGATCACCGCGCAAGCTTCCTCTACCGAATGAAAAATAATCATGTAAATCGGCTTAGTAATCATGGAAATATCAATGTACATACATACATGAAAATACTCGCCGAATACATAACTTACTCCTTTTTAGGGTTCCGTAGTAAACAAGGAACCCTTATAGTTTCGCCATGTCCGTCTGTCTGTATGTCTGTCTGTCTGTCCGTCCGTCCATCTGTCCCCGGCTTAGCTCGGAGACGCTTAGTCCTAGAAAGATGTAATTTGGCATGGGTGTACATATTAATCACGCCGAAAAAGTCTTAAAATAAAAACATGAAAAACATTTTTTTTTAGGGTACCTCCCTTACACGTAAAACGGGAACAAATTTTTTTTCTCATCTAATTCATGGTGTGGGGTAACATTGGATAGGCCGTTTAAAAATATTGTGGGTCTGTGAAAAGCATTTTTCAATTCTGAGATCCGTTTGCGTAATATTAAGTTTTAAAGTGCTATTTTTTGTTAGAGTCAATGCCCCCCAGCCAGCTAAATGGTTGGGTTTGGATATGTGAAAAAAATCATGGCAGTATTATATATAACGAAATTAAAAGGAAAACTATCACAGCTAAGTAGGGTTTACAAGTTAACGAGTAATAGTCAACCAACTTAAATTTGCAGTTGATTTGACCGTAACGTATATCGATGTATGGGAGAACATGTTTTTCAACTACAATGTTAAGTTTGTTTTTGGGATAAATTCATCCTAACTATGGAACCCTTCATTGTGCGTGGTCCGACACGCACTTGGCCGGTTTTTTTTTAATCGGTTTAAACAGTTGCTAATGTTTTTCTTCAATTTATACGAATATTTTTTTATCAAACCACGTGAAAACAATAGGTATGTATTCAAATATGTTTTCGTTGACAGCGTTTACGTAAAATCTTAAGATAACCAACTAAAGTATTCATCTTCTCATTCAATTTATTTGAGCTGCAGCCAGACTTGGTTCATGAAACATTGCAATCAGATATGTTATCATAACCGTTCAACGGTTATATGAATACGCTTCGTCTCCGTATCAAAGTGTAGGTATACGGCGTTTGAGCTGCAATACACAGATCTAAAACTTGCTTATATATTTTCTTCAAACAGAGTTCCAGCTATTGTTCAAAGTCAAATCATTTATTTCAAAAAGAAACACAAAAGGCACTTTTGAACGTCAAAAATAATAGTGGTGGCCAAAAGGTAGTTTCGTATGGAGAAGAATGGCTAAGAAACTCCACCGGTACTCTTTTAAAATCTTTTACAATATTTAATTATAATCGAGCTAGCGAGATTATATACTATCCAAAAATTTTAAACTGTAACAAACCATTTACAATTTAACGCATTATTTTTCGATAGTTTACAACATATCCCTGGCAAACCGACAAATCGTAAACTGGTATGCGACTAACGCACCTTGCGCTTATAATAAATAGCCAAGAAACTGCGACCAACTTGGAGGAAACGCTCGCCGGCCGCTACCGAGGCACCGTTCGCTTCGCTCGCTCGGATCGCGCACGGTTGGTCCCAGTTCTAACCTAGCCGACCCAGCCACCTGCGACCGATTCGGCTACCGCCAAGACCTACCAATCTGCGGGGCGAGCACGGGCGTACCCAAGACGTTTTTGATAAGACATGACAAATTATGTCATGACAATTTGTCTTAAATGCTAGCACGGGGCAACCATGTGACATAATCTAGAGGCGCCACATGCTTTTCTTATTGCAAGGGCGAGCACGGCCTACTGTGACATGACTTGAGTCACACATTTAATTATAGTTTGGGTTGATACAACCGTTTTGTCTTACATGCTAGCACGGCGGCGCGTTGGGACTCTATTATGTCTTATTTGCTAATACGGGCGCACCCATTTTGTCACAAATTTCACATTTTGACAAATGTCTAAGAAAAATTTATCACGTTCGTTCGGAGGTGGTGATAAGATTTGAAAATTTAAAAAAAATCATTTTTCCTAAAAAATTACTGCACTAAATGGCAATAAATTATTATAATTATGTTTTTGCTCGAAAGCAAGAGGCCCAAAGTAGGAAAATATTCAGTTCCTAAAAAACCCGTTCGAGTTGCCAGACGGGATTTTCCGCCTGAAAAAGTCTATGGTGGATTATTTGTGTCAAGAATTGCGCGTGGACTTGCAGCCTCTAAATGAGGTGGATGCAGGGCCGGATTTAGGGCAGGGCAACAAGGGCTCTAGCCCCGGGCCTCCACAATTAGTTTCTGTTTTTTTTATAAGAAAAAAATACACCCTTTGTGTTCACCAAAGGAAAAAAAACGAGCGAGCCTTACAGTAGTCGCATATGATGTGTAACATCTGACATCTCACCTTGATAATAAGCAACTGAGCAGCGACAGAAATCAACCTCAAAATATAAAAACTACCTATAAATATATACTGAAATATTTATTCGAATAACTATTCATTACTAGTGGTCGAAATTCGATCCCCTCTACTTCAATCTATACAGGGTTTTTTTTAAGTCGTCAATAACCTCTTAAGGGGTCATTGTACTCATCATTATGAACAACTTTTACTATGGGACCAAAACTGAAATCGCGAAAAAAAAAACTGTTCCCTACATTTAAGTTCGAATAATTTGTTAAAATGTAGGGAACAGCTGTTTTTAAGAGGTTATTGACGACTTAAAAATAACCTTGTATAGTACTTACTAATTCCATGAGTAGGTACACTAATTTCATACTATTATAAAGTACTTACTTATTCCACTCCTGTTACACACTTCCCTCTCTTTTCACGAAATCACTCCCACAGAAAGCGATAGGAAAGATACGAGTAGGATCAAAAAAGTTCGGTAAGGTAACTTTTAAATTGTTTATTTATTTTCGTCTGTTCCAAAAACAATTCGGGGCCTCCACTCCTTGGTTGCCCCAAGGCATCCACACCTTTAAATCCGGCCCTGGGTGGATGGTTTGCCCGTTCACATGTATTTTATTTTTAATATAGTTACTAGTTTTACTAAATGTTTAGTAAGCCGCTGCTGACCAATGTCTTTTTTTGTTTCAACTGTAATGTAATTTAACACCTATAATTTGTGTATACTTTACGTTTTGTGTTTACTATACGTTGTTTTAACTTTTAAGTCCACGTTATAAGTAGGTATTGTGTAAGCTGTTGGTGTACTTATTGAATAAATAAAAGCGCCAACGAGTATCTATCGATGTTTTTCAACATACTTGCGAGAAAAAGAAAAAAAAACCGACCAAGTGCAAGTCAGACTCCCGCACGAAGGGTTCCGTACCATTATCTATAAGAACGGCAAAAGTGAATATATAACTAAATATTCTGTGAATATTTCAAGCGTCTACCTGTTGCCGTTATCAATATCGAGCAAAAACGAGCAAAAAAATCACGTTTGTTGTATGGCCCCCTTTAATATTTATTTTATTCTGTTTTTTAGTATTTGTTGTTATAGCGGCAACAGAAATACATCATCTGTGAAAATTTCAAGTGTCTAACTATCGCGGTTTATGAGATACAGCCTGGTGACAGACGGACAGACAGACAGATGGCGGAGCCTTAGTAATAGGGTTCCCGTTACGGGTACGGAACCCTAAAAAGAAAAAAGTTAAGATAGAATAATATGCGTGTGTGTATGGTGTGTACATAAATAATAAAATAAATAAATACAATAAAATGTCATAAACTATTTTGTCAAGTTTTTGAGGCATTGACTCAAATCCTACCCGATTTTTTTTATGTTTCGATTTTAAAAACTGTGTAAGGGTAGAGAGTTGACTATACTTTCAGTAGGCAATTATCTACTGAAAGCCTTTTTCGGATCGGTATTTTTACGTGTTGTTGACATATTTCTGTACAGAGACTTAGAAACGTACTAACTTTATCATTTTCAGCCATAATAAT
This sequence comes from Tiliacea citrago, assembly GCA_963921375.1. Lineage (NCBI taxonomy): Eukaryota > Metazoa > Arthropoda > Insecta > Lepidoptera > Noctuidae > Tiliacea > Tiliacea citrago. The sequence continues at coordinate 12,829,056 of OY992786.1, read as the reverse complement.
ATCCACTAGGTGGTATCAATAGCCTACTGAACTCTGAAGTGTAGTCAATTCTATACTCTTAGACAGTTTTTAAACTCGAAACTTTAAAAAAACAATTCAATATTTGAGTGAATGCAAAAATTTGACAAAATAATTTTGTAAATTTATTTCCCTTTTTCCTCGCAAGTGTATTGAAAAACATCGTTGGATAGGCGTTGGCATACTTTTATTTATTCAATCCAACAGCTTAAGCAATACATATAAAATTGGCTCAATAGTTAAAACAGAATTTAGCTATTACTTCTAATGTATACACAAATTATAGGCGTATACATACAGTTGAAAGAAAAAAAGACTGGGAAATGGGTGCGCCCTTATTAACAAATAAGACCTATTCAGTCCCAACTAAAGTCAAGAAGTTATGACACATGTCAAAAAATTATCTCACGCCGCCGTGCTAGCATTTAAGACATAACGGTTTTATCGCCCAAATTGTGATAAAATGTGTGACTCAAGCCATGTCACAGTAGGCCATGCTCGCCCCGCATGGACATAATTATACGGGTGATAAAATCGAACAGACTATGAACCCTGTCGATAAGTGCAGTTTCGTTCACAATTTGACGATTGGGCATTGAATGATTACACATTACATTTACATTTTATACTACCGAAAATGAATGCGTGTTGCAAGTGTTTTAATAAATAATCCGTAGCTTGAGATAATATTTATTTAATTAAAATCGGTCCACCCGCTTAAAAGTTATTTCAATTTAGAGTTATAAAATAACTTAGGTAGGTATAACGTGGTCGATGGCGTCGCTAGAGTATTTTAAATAATTATAATAATGTTAACATTTAAAACCATACAAATTTGTTTAATAAAAAAAATGTTAATTGCATTTATTACCAGTCTGTCTGTCTGTCTGTAGCCTTTTCACACTCACTTTCGACTCCACCCACTTTTCGTAGAGCTCATACGCCATGCCGCCATACATATAGCAAGTTATAATGAAAAAATAAATATGAATATAAATACAATTAAAAATGCTTGTGTTTGAAAACCAACGAAATCTTGCTAAAATATACAACTGATTTTATTTTCACAGTTTATAATGCTGTATTCGCTAAGAAAAACGGATTTTTCTAAATGAGCCATCCGCGAGGGCTCCCGGCATCCCATATGCGACTTGAGTGAACCCTCCAGGTGGGCTGCCGGCACTGAAAGTGCTGCTGGATTTGGATGATAAGTATACGGATAGGACATGACCTGGGTAAGAACATACGATACTTTTTTATAGCGGTAGCACGTCCCCGTGGAATAATTTCCGACCTCCACTCAGGCGAAGCTGCGGGCGAAAGCTAGTACATACATACATAAACTCACGCCTTCTTCCCATGGGGGTAGGCAGAAACAATAGAACGCCACCTGCTACGCTCCTTACATACTCCTTTTGCTTAGTTTACGTTCATACATACTCATACACGCACGCCGGTTGCGGGTACTACGCAGCTGACCTTTCTGAAGAACGTCACCATTTAGACGAAGACATAGAACACAGACAGAAGAACTAAATTTATCATTGTAATTTAATAATACTCATTTAATCATTTTTAATTATTTTAGTAATTTGTATGTCAATATTGGCAAAACATAGCGCAATACCTAAATAAGATATTTGTATGTGTGTGTGTTACTTATATTTCACAAATAAATTATTCAATAAAAAAAAATATGTTAAAAACTAAAACCCAACTACGACAAAAACGCCAACTAAAAAGGTATAAACAAGACATCATAGACAGACAAATTAAAAATCCAGAGTGTGACTCCGGATTTTCATCTTCATCCTCAGCCCGACTTTACCCACTGCTGGGCCTCTTTTTTGTCCCAATCCCCATGCTCCTGTGCCAGCAACAATGTCGTCCACCCATCTCGCCGCCGGACGACCAACACCTCGTCCTCCAGGCCTTGGACGCCACTCGGTCACAGCCATACTCCACCTGTCATCGCTATGCCTTACCCTGGTGTCCTGCCCAACTCCACTATAATTTCAAAATGAATGATGTAACCAATATTTTAATTTAAAAGAGTGTCCGTGGAGTTTCTTGCCCGTTGTTCTCCATAGGAACCTACTACGCTTTTGAATGGGCAACTAGCTTCATCTAGGCTTTCTGACTGACCGACCCCTTGGCAGTTCAAAAAATGCCTGTAATTGGTTTATTTGAAATAAATGCTTTGTGTTTTGAGTTCTGAGTTATCTGCCTTCGTGTCGTGTAGCTTTTATTACCCCACATGGTAAAATAGGTGGTAGGTTTTCCGAGTTTTGGTGTTTAATAGGTGATGCACTAGCATCACTTTTACGAGGATCATTGAGGGTACCACCCTTAATGATCCTAAGCCCCAAAATAATTGAACCAAAGAAGTGGGTAGGTTAACCCACCCACTTCTTTGGTTTAGGAAAACTCAACAATAAAATTTGGGGTTTATGCATATATAATTATAGATAACCAATATTTTTTCAGAAAGTACTCCTTAAGACCTTTCATTAGATACCAAACACGATATGTTAAACTTTTTTTGTTTTTTTTTTTAATCTGTAACACTTTACATCCGCAATAAATAAATAAAAATTATTTAATTCGGACCTTGATCCATAATGTTAGTAATACACAATATTTATGCTGTTAGTAACAAATGCAACTCATATTTTAATTTAAATACCTGTTGCACTCACTTGACGCATCGGGTACATGCACCCAATGTGCCATAATGGTGCAACACGGCTTATCACTGATGACCTTCAGAATGTCGTTGACGCTCCCAGGCACTCTGCGCATCATGGACGCAATCCTTTTTCGCAGAATGGTACTGAAACCATCAGTATGTGCTTCGGCAAACATTCCTGATGCACTGCAGTAACGTGGGAGCCCCAACAACGTTCTGAAGGTATATTGTATTGAACTCTGAGGGCGTTATATGCCCTTGGCGTATATTGAACCCACAGAGTGCACGTGTACAAGGATTGGCCAAACGCCTTAAAAAGAGTTATTTTTACTTCTGGTGTACATCGAGCAAACCTGCGCGCCAACATATTGCATCGGACAGCCAACGCCGCCATCTTGGATTTTATGTGACGTCAAATAGCCTATAACTCGCGGAACAACGTGAAGATTCTAACTTTACCTCGATTGTCAAAATACGATGAGGAGTTTTGGAGTTATAAAGGAACAGATGATTGTACATACATACATAGCATGTTAAAATCATAACCCTCCTTTGACTTTGCTGCATTCGGGTAGTTAGCAACTAGTTTGACTTTGTCTAGTTGTTCCAATATACAAGAGTATAGGTGTGAAGGTGCTGCCATCCCAGAGTATAAACAACAAAGGTCGTGTAACAAGCTAAAATAAATTAATTATTATTACTAACAGAAAATCGTGTGAACCTGGCTCTTTGAAGTCCTCGATGGTGCAGGAATAATCTACATATATAAAATCTTGGAACTCTCTATTACTGATTTATTTAAACTAAATACACGCCATTAACCATCACGGTCATGAAATAAAACATCTCCAAACAGATGACGGAAGATCAGTACCTACTTACAGATAAGTTAGCTTGGCTGTATAAAATAAAAGCACTCGTCATCTGGCGCTGTTTGAGAAACAACCAGTCAAACATATCCCAGTCGGGGGAGCAATAAATTGTGCAAACAAGTTGTCTGTTACGAGTGCTACGCTGCTACACTGCTGTCGTAGCATCTCGTGCACTTGACTACGCCGTAGCAAGAAAGCGCAAGATGCTACTGTACATACAAACGAGCTTGCTGTCCGAATCAGAAATATTACTTTAATACTAAGACTGCCATGTCAAGAAATATAAACTTAGTCGTTTTATTGAATTTGGTACAGTACAAAGTTAAAAGTGATCATACTTTTATTTATTTATTTTATTATTTATGTACACACAGTAAATTACAGAGAGATACGAGATAATTATAATATTATTTTATTATCATTTTATTTTTCAAATCCAAATAGAAGTGTATGTCACAATGTCCTTGTACTTTAAATGATTCGTGTCCAAAGTGAACATTTTCAAGTACAGAACGACCTCAACAGATATTTTGTTGTTGTATTGTAAAAAGCAATAAAAAGATCTGATCGCCAGTATGGCCCCCGGCCAACTGGCGGCTTCGTCGGGATTGCGACGCTCTTAACTTAATACAAACGACGCTATGACCTACACTAATTCCGCTACCACATTTTTCATCATCAAACTAAATTTTGCTCTTTCTTATTAAGGTTCCATCGCAAATTGCTAATGTAATTAGTCGTCGCAAGACAGTACAATGAACAAAAGGTTAAGTACTTTAATAGGGACATGTGTTCCTGTAAGTATCAGAGAGCTCTTTATTTCGTAAGCAATATCAGCACAAGACGTCTATTAGATAGTAGAACCGGTTACGACCATTATGTACTGAGCTTAAAAGATTGCAATAGTGCACAAGTGTTGACTATTTGTTATTCCGTCGCCCACCAGCTCCAATGAATGCCGTTTTCCTCAGTTGCTTCATGCTATTTGCCCCAGGGAAAACCAACGTTTCAGTACATTTGTTTATTTTATACCCAAAGCAATATAAGCACAAAAGAATATTAATATCAATTACTTACTGTACATATAGAACAAAAACAAAACGGTATTAATAACTGTGCATGTAGTAGATACGTGTAGTTTCAAAGTAAATACATCAAAAGCTTGTAAATGAAATGCAAAAAATATCAGCGTTCACAAATATCTTGTTTTGGTGCATATTTTCATTAATTAAGCGTGGGCAGGTATTCGTTTGTGACATATTTTCCACGAGCTGTGTAAAAATAAAATATAGAAATAATTCCATTTATTTGCAGTAAATTTTGACAAAACGTTTACCTTTCATGAAGAATGCTTTCATAAATGTAAGAGCAACATTGAGTGTCTTCGATAATATTTTCAAGTGTGGGGTTCGAGCGTGTAATACAAGCAGGCTTATATTTTCTGCTATTGTTCTAGGAACAATTTCCTGATATGAAACCCTTTGTTATAGTGTGATGCAAGCAGTTGGCGGCCTGCCAGCTCCCCTACATGTTTCATATTTCACTGGATCAGCGCAGCTTACAATAGCTGATGTACGTTTCTTTAATTTTTGCGCTATCCAAATACACTGGCTGTCGACTATTTAGCTAGTAAAAGACAATGTTTAACAATGTGTTTAAGATCTACTTGATAGCAGACCTTAAACACGTCATTTATGTATGGTTCTACGAAGTGTCTAAATTCTTGCAGTAAGACCACTTTAAATCTCAAAAGTTGTTCAATAAACTGCTTCGTTATCTTAACTAAATACAGTAGTTTATGGGTGGATACAATCTAATAAACCGCGGGCCTTTATCAAACAAATGCCAGTACGCACGCACCCATTGATCCTTCAAAAAGTAGGCCACCTAACGAACCATTATTGTGCTTACGATGGAAATGCACTCTTTTCTTGGAAATAGGGACCGAGTGGAGAATTTCTCGAGTCGAGTGGATTCATTAAAGCGAATACTTCACATTCGATCGAGACGTAATGGCATTGCTTAAACGGAAGACGGTATAGTAACTTGCATAAAAGAGAACCTTTCACAAAGGAAAGGCGGTTTTCAACAAACCGTTGTCCGCTTTAGATCTCTACATTGACTTCTTTATTGTATGTAAGTATTCTTTTGTCTAGCGCTATCGGAACCTTAGTGCTCGACTCCTCCAAAAACGTAGCTGCGGGGCGTGTTTTGTGTCCGTCCTCAACGAATATCTTTCTTTTATTATTATCCGAATACTGAATCTGGTCCGCTTCCTACATGATTACAGAACTATCACAGCTTCATATTTTCCCGGTTTAGAAATACATAAAATTTTAAAAGCCTTCGAAGCCTTGAAGCCATTATTCTAACCCACAGATTTTTTTTGGTAATTATTTTGTCTGCACACTTACACACAACTAAATCTGCCATTAAATAGGTAAATATAGACGGAAACCCCTGTAAATATTTGGAATAAAAACTCATTCGAGAGATTCATGACGAGTCGCGGCGACAGGGAACCGATAAGACGGACCGGGGTGAGCCAACTCATTTATATGTATATTTGCTGACCACGCCGCAAGCATTCTTGCGCTCATTTACACTTTCACCCTTGGTTGCAATTTCAATCTCCTTTAAACTACACCTTATTTGTAACAGTCAGACTATCTTTAAAAGTCTGTCTTACATGACCAACATAACGACTACCTATATTTAACATACCTACGTGGAACGTATTCTATACGAGAAAGCCTAACGACGTGAATAAAAAATGAGTGTTTATCAAAACCAGCGAGTGCTCACCCATCCAAATACAAACCAATTTGTTGTTACTTATCGAGCACCCGATAACATTCGGCAACATTTATACTTTCAAAAGAATAAGAGAATAGTCTAGTTTTAGCAAGAAGAAATGGTATTTTCTTTCTTAAATCCTTTCATGAGGTAGCAAAACGTTGTCATAGCAGTGGTTTTATTAAATACCTTTATCTTTTATTTACCTATTACACTGAGAAACGAAAAAACAAACTACTCATTCATCGAATATTTACGAAACATTACGTAATTCAAATAACGCTGCCCGTTTTTGTTCTTATTGTAAGAACAACTCGGACGCAAATCAAAATCCGTGTTTCCAAGTACACAATTTGATAATATTTAAAGATACATTATGTACATAAAATGTATATAATAATATTTTATGTAATAAGAAGGGTTGCAAATCACGTATCGAGGATGCGACCGTTATCTCTAACCCCGAGCTCCAAGCCATTGAGATACAAGAGCCTGCCGTGGGACCTGTAATGATGCCGAGTTGTAATGAGCGCTCCCTCCCTGACTACTGTACAATGATATATCAAAGATATCTCCATTAATAGCACATAATGTGTAGGTATAGACATGTGGTGTATGATGACAGTTATAATAAGAGAAGCAGTTCAGTAGTAGACCAAAAATATTCGACACTCGAAATTACATTTTTAGAAAGAGAAGCCAAAAAGAATCGTGAAACCTTCGCCATTGATATACTCGTATATAAATCGCCATCCAAAATATAACTCAAGGCCAAATAATCTGTGAGTTCGGTAAAGGACTGGCCACCGATTCCCATGGGTGCCGTAAATGGGGACCGGTTCTATTTTTAGACGTTCAGCAGCATCTTCCTTTTGAGCAAAAACAACATCGATTACGATCAACATTTCGTTTGCTAATTAGAGTGATTAAGACAATATGAGGGCTTATATAGTACCCTGGAATGAACTCTTACTACTTACTTTGAGAACGGACTATGAACGTTTACGGGCTCATAATGGGGATAAAGCAAATGACTGCCATAATCATTAGTCCCCATTCCGAAAGGTATAAGTAGCGGCATTATTGTCTCTTTTGACCGTGACTCTTTTGTGTTGTATCGATCAATTCACTCTACATCAAAATAATACGAGTATTAGGTATAGACACAGACTATTGTGTATACAAACTGGATATGAATGGAGCCATTTATAAAATACTAGGTACCTACTTATAAATTTTAATATAATTGAAGTTAGCGAGCAATAGAATGTATAGTTATCGAGATTTTCATTACCAACTTAATTATGTCTACTTATACATACATATTTCGCCTAGGTATACAGAATATTCTTATTCAAATTTATTTCAAATATGAGTTCATTTGTCATGAAATATCAGGGCTTCATAGGAATCCACACTGGATTATATGAGATAGAGCAAATCGGAGACGAACGAATATTGAAATAGGTATTATTCGAATTCAATGGCTTTCCTTGACTTGGAATTCAATACTAACATAATATTTGAAATTACATGCAAGTGTTTTATCAATCTACTTTTGTGTAAGCGAGGCACCCAAGTGAGATCTCTTATCTAAACTTTTATGAAGAAAATAGACATAATATCTGGCTAAATCAAATAAAACTCTATTCTTCTGTAATGCCTAGGTTTTTTTCGAGACTATTTTAACCAATTAAAAAAAACAAAAATAAAACATTTTATTTTATCTAATCAAACCAACCTCGGCATTGTGACCTTGATAATATTTGAGATAATATTTTCTATACAAAAGCATGTGTCAAGAACTGATTTAAAAATACAACTTAATTCTTCCTAACATTGCACATATGATTTCATACAAATGCAGGTACAGTCGCGAAGGAGCTGTGGTCGTAAACGGACTATCAGTGGAGAGGAAATAGAGCCATAGCCGCGGACGCACGCACGGAAATGAACCCGCCCACAAACGCTTCCTCGGCGCGCCGGTCTGCACGCAGCCGTTTGTTAAAGCTCACGCCGGAACACTGCTACCACGGCTCCTTCTATCCCGGCGCAGATGTAAATAATAAGTGGACGAACAAACAATGCTGCACAGTTATTGGATTTTTAGATTAAAGATGCAAGTGACAGGAACGTTTTCAATATAAAAATTTGTGCTGAATGTTGTTATGCCAACAAAACCTGTAACTCTTAAGTAAAAGTAAAGTAGTCTTTGGTAAGCACTATATTTTACATATAACCAAAATGGCAGTCGCTTAACATTATGATACATCGGCCTACGTAAACAAGCGATATCTTATTATGAAGCCGAGTCAGCGCGCTGACAGGCCGGAGCGACAGCCAACTGAGTCACCCTCCTCTCATTACATACCTTTCCTCCGGCTGTCTACCCCAGCATAAATAACAACATACTCATTAATTTTCTATGTGATGATAATTAAGATGAGTCGCCAAGATTTCTTCCAATATTTATTATCCAATTTAAAATCGGTCGGCGTTTAGAAAATTTATTTCTGAGGCTTTCTTTATTTCATGATCAGAGCCGCTTACTCGGGAGTGGTTCAGTTTATATTCGACGGCAGTATCCGTACGGCACATTTGCTTCCAATTCAATTCTCTGCTCGGCTCGTTGCAGCAGTGAATGAGCCATCCCCGAGATTGTCTTCTCGCCCGCGCCGCACCGACCCGCCGAACCCGCACTCGCGACGCGACAAATACCTTCATGCCGTCACCTGCGAGTAAATCCGTTTATGCCATTATATAACGGTAATGTACGCGTAAATTACCTACTTGTTCCTTGGGGCGCCATAATTTAATAAAAGTACCGCATTTTGAGTGTAAAAATTCTTATACATTTTTATTAAAGTGTAAACATCTTCGGTCCTGACGCGATGTAAATGTAATGTAAGGCGAACTGCCTCCATTTATGATCGCTTGCTCGGTGCTCAGCGCTCGCAGTGTTCGCACGATATGTGAATTGCACTTCCGTGCTTCAGAATCATAAATACTAAACACAAAACAACGTGCTGAAAACTTTTTGCTATTTACCCAAACGTGTGGAAACTGCAGTAGATATCCATTACACTGCTAGTTTGTTCCACGAAATAGCTGCGCTAGGTTGCGCTAGGTTGTAACAAAAACAAAAGCAAAATTATTCATTTGCAGCGGAATGTTTTTTGTGCATGTATAGTTGGGGGTTCTCAATCCAATCTCGATTACACGAGCATTTCCAATAGTAATGAGTTCTGATCTTGCCGGAGAGCATGGAGCTGTATCTGGTAAACTGCCAAGTGAACGGCCTGCTGATCCGACGATTATTCGCAGGTTTAGCTCAAAGCCACATGTTCGTCCTTCATTATGTAGTAATAAGTACGAGGGTATTATAATTGGTTACAAATACGACGTCTATAAATTGAACCAAAATCACACCAACCGAACGGGTTTTGTAGTTTTTGTTTTGTCTTGTTTTTTTTAGCATTCAGAACACATTGGCACATTACTAAACAGTTTGAGCCCATGGAACCTAGCTTCCCCAATGCCGGGCTCCAGGCTGAACCAACCTTGCAGGTATAACTGTAAATCTAGATCGACAGAGAAATAAACCTATTGTCTACCAAGATAGATAGCTAGGTTACGCCTCTTTGCGGTAACCACAGTAAGATCCCGGACTATATCTATGAGCGTGGGAATACCCTAAGAGCTTTTCGCTAAAACAGGTTCTTTTACTTTGATTTATTTAGACTTTACACAACAGCATTACTAGTACTTAGTAGGTATTCTTTGAAGTTTTAATTCAAATGCTCTGTTGTAAAGAAAGTCATAAATTCTCTGTGAAACCACGTACATACATCGGAAAGTCTCATAAAAGGTTATCTAAAAGCTAACAATACGTAACTAGCTGTCACAATAAAGCATGTATGGGGCTGCTGGTGTCGGTATCGCGGTGTAGCGCTGCGGCGGCGCCTTCAGAAGGAAGCGCCCAATCAGCGAGCCAGCACCGCCTGCACCGTGTGCCATAGGAAGCAAAGAGTAGAAATTATATACTCTATGGTAGGAAGCTTGCCTGATTTACTAGCCGAGACGAACCGCTGCACAAGAAACTGCACTTCCTGAGTCTTCAAGTCTGCACAATTAACATTGAATGACCGACGCCTGCAATAAAGTGTATCTGATAATGACAGACTTTAATAGAAAGAACAATGGCGAACTCCCAAACAAATTTTTGTTGACATTTTTTTTTGCGTCTGCCGTGAAATATATGTAAAAGTACAGAGTTTGAATTCCTGAACAGTTTTGTCTTCAGTAATACTTTTATATGAAGTCAGCAGGAATTAAGGATTTTCCAGTTTGAAGTTCTAGACTCTAGAGGTCGAAAAAGAAACATAGAAATACCTACACACTTAAAATATTATTGATAGAAATGCATTTTTACAGCAAAATAATATGTGGACTACGTATTCACAATAAAGGCTCTTACACACTCACGCGATATCGCGGGCGCGACAGGCACCGACAAAGACAATTCCTTTGTCGGTGCATGTCGCGCCCGCGATATCGCGTGTGTTTGTAAGAGCCTTAAGTCTTGCTGACCGCGACGTGCGTAGACTGAGTAGGTCTGCCACATAGCCCACGTGCGACGCCGCCACGTAAGTAAATAAATGTTCAGAATAGAATAGAATACTCTTTATTATGCACGCCATAAAAATAATACCAGAAGAAATCAAATCAAATCCATTTATTTGCCGGAATGTAGGTTAACAATGTACGATCTTAAAAACTATAATGGTCCCTTTACATTCTACCATTTTATATGGTGTGCAAATATTTAAAATTATGAGTTATATAAATTGTTGTTATATTGATTTAATAATCTTACCCAAATAATTATCTTTAGGACAGATATGAATAAATAAATATATATGAATAATTATATGGTAGGGGTAGGTCATAGGTCGGTATACATAAAATAAAAAATATTTTTTAATATTTATTCCGCATCGTCCCTAACCACAACGACATCAAGAAAACCTGAGGGTGCTAAAATATTTTGTTGATGTCTGGCCCATCCTAGATACCTTATTATAGTCATTGTATGAGCGTAACATCCAACAGTTCATCTTCTAACTAAACAACAACAACAGTATTTCAGTAATCCTGCTCGACCTATTGACACATAATTATGTTGCAGTTGATACGTTGGTATTGTTAATCGAAGGTTGACATTTTTTTTTTCGCATGTAAATTATAAAAGTAATTTTTTTTAAATATACCGAGAACTTAATTATTCAGAATAGACAAAAATGCTCCAAAGATGTTGCCGTACAGACCTGTAGTTTAAATGATGTTAGTGTACAAACGGACAATATTAATATACTTCCTGAAAATCTAGATGTCCTTTTTCGTGACAAAAAATGAGCCACGCTTAACAATTCTTCATCAAAATATAGCCGGAGCCTTAAACAAACGTGACGAAATTTCGTTTGCCATATTAGATTTGCCAAATAACGAGACCAGCGTAGATGTAGTGTGTCTTACTGCAACATTCTTGCTTAAAGGTACTGAAAAAAACTTTCGCCTAAAAGGCTACGACTGCAGCTTACTATTCAAGGAAAACTTCAAAAAGAGGAGGCGTTATTATTCTTATAAAAAACGAAATTGAATTTAAAAGAATACAGGAAATACAAAAAATAAGCGAACCATGTGTATTTGAATGTTGTGGTTTAGAACTAACTAAATACGGTATATTATTAATATACTTCTTAATAAACTCGAGACTCTATTGAGGACGTTGTGTCGTAATACAAGGACGAACATTAGTATATGTGGGGATACAAATATCGATATTTTAAAACAGTCAAAGAAAAATAGGGAATAGAATTACTAGTTAAATAGTTACGACATAAAACATGCTATCTTGAAACCTACTAAAGTAATAGAAAAGACACAAACTTGCATTGATCACATCATCACAAGCATAGAAAAAGGGTGTGCAAATATACATAATTTGATCACTCAGCCCAATCATATTCTTGGTGGTATCAATTTAAACGAGACTTTAGTAATGACAATAAGGAAACATTTTTAAACGCAATCTCATGTCTATCTTTTAGTGACGTATTTGAGGAAAACTCAACAAACGAAGCATTCCAAATATTTATCGATACATTTCTGCTATTTTATAACTTATGTTTTCCTACCATTCGCGTAAAAGTTACCAATAAAGCATTAAATAAATTAAACTGGCTTTCTCATCATCTGCCTAGCCTTTTCCCAACTATGTTAGGTTCGGCTTCCAGTCTAACCGGATGCAGCTGAATACCAGTATTTTACATGGTGCGACTGCCTATCTGACCTCCACTACCCAGTTACTGGGTAACACGATATCCCTTGGTAAGACTGGCTGTCAGACTTTTGGGCTTCTGACGACCCGTAAGAACTGTCAAAGATCTACAAATGACAGCCGGGACCAACGGCTTAACGTGCTTTCCGAGGCACGGAGGAATCTTGGTATGAATAGATGGTCACCCATCCACAGACCACCCGCGGCAAGCGTAGCTTAACCTGATCGATCGACCCGTGCGGCAGTTATTATTTAGCCACAAGCTCCTAAACTGGCTTTCTAAAGGTATAAAAATAAGGTGTAGGAATAAAAGTAAATTACAGTATAAATTAAAATATAAAAATAATGAATCTCATAAAAACAAGTACAAAAGCTATTGTAATTTATTGAAAAAATGCATTTTAACGTTGTAACGTCTCGGAAAAATAATAATACCAAATACATAAATAAAGCCCAAAATAAGTGCAAGGCAGCGTGGAATGTAATAAAAAGGCATACCGGCACAGATTTAAAACGCTCCTGTATTTCAAAAATTACTATGGGCAACAGTGACTGTATAAGCCCCGATTCTATTGCAAATCAAATCAATATTTTTTTCATAAACACGGTTACCAATAATAGCCTTGATAATAAAGAAGATTCAAGATTAAAACAAATGGATCATATTTAATCAATTAGTCATTCAATATTTTTGTACCCACTGGATGGTAGTGACCTTGAAAACATAGTGACGTCTCTAAATGATTCCAAAGCTAGTGGTTATGATAATATTCGCACTTATATCATAAAACTATCAGTTAATATAATTCTAGAGCCACTTCTACATGTTGTTAACCTCTCTCTAGAACATGAAATATTTTCCGATTTATTAAAGATATCAGTAGTGAAACCAATATTTAAAAAGGGGATAGCACTCAAATGGACAATTACTGACCAGTGACATTGATACCTATATTTTCAAAAAAAAATTGAAAAAGCGTTTCATAACAAATTAGCAAACTTCATTGAAAAGCACAGTATTATTAAGAACGAACAAAATGGGTTTCGTAAAAATAGAAGTACATCTTTAGCAGCCTTTCAATTAATAAAAGAAATAACAGACAAGAAAATATCTGTTACAGTTTTATTCATGGATATGAGTAAAGCGTTTGGTCACGTCTCTCATGAACGATTATTGGAAAAGGTTTCCAGATTCATTAACACATATGCGGATGATACGGCCCTTCTGGTACATGCTGAAAATTGGAGCGAAGCACGAGAGAGGGCAGAATCTGTTCTTGGCATTGTTATGTCTTGGCTATCAGCGAATAGTCTTACTCTAAATGTGGATAAAACCAACTTCATCACTTTCTCCCTCAAATCTACTTCGCAACCTGATAACACAATTTCAGTTAAAGCTCATACTAATTGTAATGCTTACCCAAACCAATGCTCCTGCCTTCCCCTGACAAGAAAAACCAGTGTGAAATACCTTGGCGTACTAATAGACAATCTCATATCATGGAATGCTCAGATTCACGCGCTGTCTGGCAGAGTTAGAAAACTAATTACCGTGTTTAAAGGCCTGCGGTATAGTGCTGACGCAGATACCTTGCGCATGGTGTATTTCTCCCTTTGCCAGTCAATATTAACATTCGGCATATTGGTTTGGGGCGGTGCTTCAAAAACAAGTATGATACAACTGGAGAGGACGCAGAGCTGTTCTCAAGCCTTTAAACACTTTCGGTATAGTACGGCTCAATTATACAAAGAATGTCTTGTCTTGACCGTGAGGCAGCTCTTTGTGCTAAACTGTACGTTGCGCAGACACACTTCTTTGCAGTTAGATCTCAATCTATTGATAAAACGTAGGACTGCAAATGTGTGTCCCATAGAGAGGCACAGAACGAAACTTGCAGAACGTCATTTCAGAATCCTTGGTAGTCGTATATACAACTTTGTGAACAAACAATGTAACATATACACTTTCAACAAATTTGATTGCAAGGCACCCTGACAGTGCCCCGTGTTCATCCCATCCTGGAATTCACTCTCCTTCCACAAAACACAACACTACATAACATTACATAACACTACACAACACTACACAACACAACACTACACATCACAACATAACACAAACAAACATACACACATATCACACACTATACAAATGGTTTTCTCTCTATTTAGTTTTTTTTTTCTTTGTTTAGTTTCTGTGTAAAATCTTTACTATAATTTCTTTATTTTCTGTCTGAACTTTTGCATGTATAATTGGTGTTAACCTGAGAGCCCTGACACCCATAACACAAGTTTAATCTTAGCTTGGGTGTCAGAGGTTTATTACTCTGTATTAACCTACAATTAATATGACAACATTTATCATGTTATACTAAGTGTAAATGTAAAATTGTAAAAACTGGAAATAAAGATTATTTATTTAATGTATTATTTATTTAGATATAGAATCAGAGGAACGGCATATAACTGGCTGGAATCATATTTGTCCGACAGAGTACAATCAGTGGAAATAACGAATTATAATGAGCAACTTAAAACGTTGGAATCATGCCAATCTTCCTTTATGTTTTATGTAATAGATATGGCGTGCCACAGGGCAGTATTTTAAAACAGTAACCATAAACAGTACACATTTATGATTTATAATCATAAATGTGTACTGTTTGCCGACGATACTACAATTATAGTTAAAGGACAAGATAAAAGTTCGTACGAACAAGAAATAAACATTGCTCATCAAAGAACTATAGAGTGGCTAGAGGCTAATAATTTAAAAGTTAATATTAATAAAACAAAATTTATGCAATTCCATACCTATCGATCAAAACCGCTTGCCCTATCTTTAGATAGGGCAATTCCATACCTATCGATCAAAACCGCTTGCCCTATCTAAAGATACGTAGGGGATAAGGTATGGAATTGCATAAATTTTGTTTTATTACTATTAACTTTTATTAATAATTATTAATAATAATATAACTTTTATTATTATTTATTAATAATTATTTATTTTAACAGAGAGAACTTAACAGAGTCAGTTTCCGCTGAAACTAACTAAAACTGACTCTGTTAAGTTCCTTGGTATACATTTAGATAAAGGAGACGTTCACGAAATGTATGGGGCTTGGTACTTAAATAATTGAAAATTTAAACAGCCTTCTGACCTATATAGGCTGAAAGAGGGTAATTATTTTGACATCTTTGGGCATTTAATTTTTTTTAACAGCCGCCCGTTTTTTTTAAAACAAGTGTTGAAAAATAAAATGTTCTACAAGCATTATTTATATTTTAGGGATGGCAGCCCTGTGGCAAAAGACGTGACAATGACAACGTCAGTAGTAGGTCTCGGCTTGACATTTACAGCGGATATTTAGTCCGAGTTTACAGCTTTGACTTTTTTCGATACGTTTTGTTATTGCATTGTCATGATAATCAATATTTTTTGTCTTAATTTCATGGAGCTGCAGCTAAAATTATAATAAAATCTCAAAATATTTAATAGAAACGGAAACATTAGCCACATAAAATAATTATATTGCATAGAAATGAATAAATAAAGACTATGTGCGTTTTGTTTGTATTGAAATTTTTTTCACTTTTTCACAAAAACGGGCGCCTGAAAAAATCAGATTTAACTATAATCGAGTAGCATAATAAATAACCTTTCTAATAAGGTACATCACATTAGCGTTTAAAAATCGTCTGAATATTATACCAATTTTGACCTCTCCTTTTGCTCATGGAAAAATCATTTAACTGACATTTGTGTTAAAATAAATAATTTTATATACGCCTCGTATTAGCTGCGAGGTATCTAGAAATGCCGCAATAACGGCTTTCCGTGGCTATATAACCTCCACTCTAAGGTATGGTATTATCCTGTGGGGTCGTTGTGTAGAGATTGATCAAGAATTCGTAATGCAAAAAAAGTGTCTAAGAGCTATATTTGGGTTGAAGCAAATAGAGCCATGTCGTCCATTCTTTAGGAAATATAAAATACTAACTCTACCATGTATTTATATATGAGAATCCTGTATATTTGTTTTCAAACATGAGAGACTTTTTCAGCAAGCGACAAGCTACTATGCCCCACGATCTATGTATACTAATAAGTTATTTCAACCGAGGACGAATCTCACTTTTACAGGTAACAACAGCTATATGTATTTATCTGCATAAAATTGTATAACAAAATACTAAACTCCATAAAAACGCAACCATTTTCTAGATTTAAAAATAATTTGACGACGTTTTTAATTGAAAAATGCTTTTATAGTGTACATGAGTTTATAGATTATAAATTGTAAGTTTTGTAAATTGCACGGTCATTTTAAATTATGATTGTTATGATTATTGTGGCGAATCTCTCCTATTATTGACATGATTATTATTTTTTAATTGATAAATGGACGTTTATTTAATTCAATAATACAATTTTAAGGGGATTATCTGTTTAATGACTGCATGATTATGATCAATTAATTTAAATAAATTATGTAGCTTTATTTTGTATTTGCACGCTGAAATTAAAGGTAGAATAAGAGAACATTTTTGTACGTTTCACCAACCTTCTGTATCTTATTTAGGCAAATAAATGATTTTGATTTTGACACACATAATGCGTGTAGGCCTTCCACGGCTTTCCATCGTGATAAACAAATCGATGCAAACACAACAATATCTAAGGTATCAGGCAGAATCTTAATCCAGCGTCAAAGAAAAATATTGTCGTAGGTATAGCAAATAATCAGAATCCTTAGGCAAGCATTTTTCACACAGGGAACAGTATAATCTCAGCGCACATAAACAAAAGCAGACGCTAAAGCAGAAAATCACGGAAAATCAATGGAAAATACAAAATAACGAATTGTCAGTACTTGTCACTTTGTCAGTAGGCCGGTTGACAGATGAAATGTCTTTTTTTTTTTGTTGGCGATGGTGCCATACTGGAATTGTACTGCGACTTATTTTATGTTTTAAAAATTATGACCACTATATTAGTATATTCTTAGCCTAAACCATTATTAACACGCTTTTTTTATTTTCACATTTATATTCTGATGCAGAAATTTAACTCCTAAGTATATTAATTAAGTAAAGCAAAGTATTTTATGTAACTTTTATTTTTTTTACATGGTCAACTAGTCATGAAGTCAAGCCAGAAAAAGAAAACTACGCCATGATTATTTTTATCATCACTAAACTAGTCAATTACTTATGTGACTTTTTTGCCAGACTTTCATAGGCCACATGGTTGATTTGATAAAACTTAGTTAATTATTTAATCAGTATCTATCACTGTGACGACATAGACGCTTAATAATTCCATCAACAATTTTCTCGCCATTGTTTTTTATTGGTTACTAGCTGCACTCCGCGGTTTCACCTGCGTAAGTCTCGATCCCGTGAGAATATCTGGATAAAAAGTAGCCTATATGTTAATCAAGGGTGTCAGCTACCTCCATTCAAAATTTTATCAAAATTGGTCCAGCCGTTTGAGCGTAAAGAAGTAACGAACACACACAAACAACAATTTGTGATCTCCTGTGTTGAGTCTCAATAAATATTTTTTCTTTCTTTCTTTCTTTGTTCACACTCACAAACTTTCACCTTTATAATATTAGTGTGATAATTATATATATACTAATACTAATTATAAAGAGGTAAAGTTTGTGAGGTTGTAGGGGGTAATCTTCGGAACTACTGATCCGATTTTGAAAATTCTTTCACTAATGGGAAGCTACAGTATTGCCGAGTGTCATAGAATATATGTTAAGAAATTTTACGTGGACGAAGTCGCGGGCAGAAGCTAGAAATATATATAATAATACAATATATAGTGTGAATATAACATAATATTAGTGTGATATTAGTTGTATGTACTTAACTCTCTTTGTTGCCAGGTTGATCTCTCTCACATTTTCTTGTTTTTCCATTCAGTTCAATCGTTATGACCTCAGTTACTTATGACAGAATTGTTTATTTTATGTGAAATTATTTTAATGTGTTAGTTTTTATCAAAATATGCCAAAAAAACTAGGTGTAGCATGCAGTAGGTACGAAAACGAATCAATACATTTCTACAGATGTATCACTAAAAGAAAAATGCCAAGTACAATTTAAATGAATTCATTTTTCTTCATTCTCTCTCATCTTGATGCAAATAAGCAGTTTCACGAGAATTTCTACCTAAACGCGCCATTTTTCACGTCATTGGTTAAAAGATATCTTAAATATCTAAGTATATAAATGTGTAACGATTTGATTACTTTGCGTCGTAGCGTACCCGCGGGGACTATCTTAAAACAAATTGTAATGAGATTTTTATAAACAATAGGATTTCAGTGAATAATGAAATTAATGCTAAGACGGTTAGCAGGCAACTTAAAATAACGAGCATTTAAGGAAATTGATTAGATAAATAAAGTTTTTTTAGTGGAGTTTTTTTTCCTTTTTGTTAATACCTACTACTTATTCAAAAGAAGGCAATGCGCCTTTGTTTCTAATTGTGGGCATTTCGTTATTGGCTTTTTGGTTGTTTATTCATTGTAAAATTTCATTTTCACCTCAGCACCTCAAACAAGCAGGTTTTGCTGTTTTAAAGACAATGAGCAAAATTCGATTTTGCTGCGAGCGTGAGACCAAGTGACTTTTTTATTTCATCATAGAAAATTCGCAAAAAAAAAACAAAATTCGAAAGATTTGAACTTTACTTTGTTCTGTCACTTCGATATAACAATAAATTGTATAGTTTTGATAGGTGCTCATCAAGACCTTCAATTTGATACCCATAGTGTAGAAACAAGCCGATTCGAAGTTCGATTTTCAAATTCCATACCTAGAAGGCCCAAAAAGAAACAAACAATAAAAAGTTCGGAAACACATATAACCGTATAATTGCAAATCATTTGTTAAGGTTTTAAATGTAATTATTATATTTTAACTTAATTTTTTTTTATATTGTTTGCTTTACAAATATACTTTCTTTTTTTGGGTTGGAAATTATCAAATAGTTAGATTTACACGCTACGCTCGTGATTCAATTATAGAATCCTTAGCTTACTCGGGATTAAAAGAAAAATCAACACTCGCAGCAATAACTTTGCTCTCTTGTTGCACAAATTACTAAGTACATATTTCCTAAAGAAGAATGGCAGTTCAGGTGTGGACTACTACAAGCGGCTTCCTGCGGTCTGTGATATTGGGGATTAAAACGCACGGCCGACGTCCACGGGCAGCCACGCACCACACACCAAGGCTCTTGCAACGGTGCGTGTCGGTCGGTGGCTTTTGAGATTGGATCCATTTTCATTCGAAAATGCAACGTGAAAAAGAGAGCACCGTACCTTTGAAGTTACCGACTCGCCGTGGATCAGACGCACCGCGACGGACGCGCAGACAGCGCTACCACGGACGATACTCATCCCATGGTGCGTCGTTGTGCGGCCATCCGCGTCCGTCCGCAATATCATGCACCGTGGGAAGCCAGCTTAATATGTCAACGAATAAGTTGGGACGACGCCTTCTTCATACCTACAGCGTGCTACCCACCAAATGAGAAGCTTTTAGCTTGTAAATGAATTTCTATACTATTTGCAACGAGTGTGCTTACTGGAGACGCACATCGCACGACTAGATTTTAAAGTGTCTCTCGATAAAATTGTGTTGGCACTTATATAGGTATGTACCTATGTTTACCATTCCATTGCAAATTGTTTCGTTATTTCCCTTGTGTATGTGTCGATATTCCGCGACACTGACGTTCTATTGTTTTTTAAATAAATGTTGGAGTAGGTAATAGATATGTACCGTATTCCTCAATGCAAAATATTAGAAACTACTGGTTACGCTACATGCATGTTTTATATTATTGAGTATGGCAACCCGTAAAATAGACCACAAACAACACAAATGACGGTGGCATATACTCGTAGGTATTATGCTGGTGTATGCTCGCGTATTGTGAAACGCAACTTGTCCGGAAGAAGGTAATTTATAGCGGGTGAATTTTAATTAAACTCGAATTAAAACTGCTACTGACGGAACCGCACTGAAAAACAAACCCTATTAATTTCATCTGCATTTTAATGCACGAACTGTTCGTTAATCTACGTACTACCACATGTTTTACATGTAGATGTACATACGTGAAATAGCGGTCCAGTTGAATTTATAATTTGACTCAAATGAAAATGAGCAAGTCCTTTTTTTAGATTTTGTAAAAATATCGTATATTTTCAGGTTATATTCTCAGCGTTGAAACAGCGCTTTAGCATGTTAACATATTTAAAAACCCATTATCATACTTCGCTGCTTCCCGCGAGATTACTTGGAGCAAATCAATTTACTTTTCATCTACCAATAACGTCACATATTCGGTAATTATAATCTAGCTAGACGCTTATCGTTATTTGGGACAATTAAAAAAAATACAATAAAATCCGGTTATTTCAGACTACTACTTATAGTTTACAGTCAAATTGAAACATATTGTGTAACAGCCGTGTCATTGATTTTTGTCAGTCCGTGAGGGGTAAACATAGGTTAGGGCGTTTCTTATTATTTATCAGATGGTCAGGCAGCAGTCCACCTGCAAAAACAAAAACATTAATAACATCCAAAGTATTCCCAGACAACCATTGATCACTCTTTGGTAAAACATTTCGCTTATTGTTCTTCATACTGATCGCTTCATGACATCACTAATTCTGTATGTGTGGTGCAAACTGTAAATATACGCAATGTAGCGAGATAAAAATGAAAACTCACCACTTTAACACGTATAATAATTTATTAATATTTAAAAAAAATAATCGTATCAAAAAAATATAGTAAGCTAAAATTTATTATTATCATTAAAACAGTTGCGAAACAGGTAATTTGGCCTAAATGAAACGAGATTACGAGAAAACGTAAAGCCGGGACTGCTGCGCCATATTTGCGTGTTTCTAACAGTAAGAAACATGTTTCAAACACGATTTGGGGGGAATGGCATATGGTGGCCTTTAGGCCACGCCCCCCTAAAAAAAACTCATTTTCTTCTCTCCTTTATATCTCCGCTCCAAGCAATTTGGGGCCATAAGTTTAAATCTACGAAAGGTTGGAAATCATCCCAGGACCTCGAATGCCCAGTCCCAGCCGGTAAAGTGCCTTTTGCTACAAATACACACCATTGCTCTGAATATTATTTTGTAATTTATTTTAAAAATAAGAGGAAAGCTGCTAAACTTGGAAATGAGATGATTGCCGAGAGACATTAAGAAAATAGAAGCACTGTACATCAGATGGTAAATCTTTGTTACGCATTTTGTTTCCGAACTAGAGAATCGATTGCAATCGGTTTTAGGCTCGTGACCACTAAATTACGTAAACTTTCCTATGAATATTATCTTATAAAGATGAACCTACGTTATCCCGTTACAACCAGTCCTGGTTAAAGATCAACTATGTAGTATTAAAATGTTGCTTCTGAAAGTACTAATAACATAATAGTCAAGTGTGATGGTTTAGATAACCAGTTGATCCTGACGAACCGCAACCTCAAAGCAAAGCACGCCTTGAGAGAACCGCAGGTGACACGGCGATCATGTGTCCTGGACCAAAACGGACTTGCCGGTCTCGAACTCAAAGGATTCTATGAGGCTAGTAAAAGCAACCCGAAAGCACGCAAGCCTGCAGAATAGTCCAGTACCCGGAAAAGGCAGGAAGCAGCCCTTTTTAACTGATTCTGCACTAAATTCAAAGAGTATGTTACACCATTTGTGCAGAACTCAACAATATAACTTTGTTGACTGCATGTGCAGATAAGAAAACATAATAACTTGAAACTTGATTAGGAATTAAGGTAATTAATTAATTAGTACTTTGACGCTTAAGTGTATTTTTTTTTTTTAGGTAATTTATAACCAATAAAATTTACTTGGCTCTTTAAGGATGGCTCTTGGGGATTTAAAATTAAAAGTCGATAATTTATAAAAATCGGCTGGATTCAATTGCTATTTTTGGTTTTGTTGTTATTTAATTATTTATTTATTTTTTGTTATTTGTTTTAATCTTTGAAAAATTAAGAATAAAAAATGGATGACCAGTTATACGAACTAGAAAAATAATTAAGTAATAGGTTGCAATCGCAGAGGTCACGCTGCAGTAAGTTGAGTAATCTATACATACTATAAACTATTGTCGCTTTTCGGCCTTCGTTGTTCTTCTAAACTTCTCAAGGAATTTTTATGCCGATCATTTAGAGAATTTATTCTTTAACCTTAAAATTATTACATATAATTAAGAAATCTCGATGTTTTGTCGAGCCGGGACGGGTCGCTAGTTAATAAATAAATAAATCCGTACCGTGGTTGTGTGTGTATTGTGATATCAAAAAATCACATTAAAAAAAAAAGGTAATTTACTTAATAATGTAATCTTAGGCCCTTGTTACTTAAATATAACCCATAATATAGGAAACAGGCATCGTCAACCTTTATTAAATTGGAGAGACACTTTTAGAGGAAAACAGGTAACAGGAAAACATCACGTCCCCGGAATTATCTTACAATAAATATTTAGTACGTACTCCATACCGTCGACAACCCTTTATTGAAGTTATGATTTTACACAAAAAAACTGTATATAATGTATGTATCTACAAACTAGGCCTATAAATATAGACATATTGGAACGATACACGTAACGAGATCCTTGTGGGGTAGCGCGGTCGAAACTCGGCCCCTCGAGACACCGGACCCTTCCGAGAGGTAACCGCTATGGAAATATCTATACCTACTCCATTTGCTCGTCAAAGCTTTTATACAATTTCTACTTGTACGCACGAGTGCCAATACAGCGACGACGTGGGCGCGGACTCATCTCATATTCTGTTATCACCTTCACCTAACAAACAGCAATCGACCCACTCACATTATTTATTTATTTATTTAATTTATTTATTTAAAACTCTTAAACTATCATTACAGGTTTAGAAACCTAATGCGATAGCTAAGCCTACTTATAATATTAAATATTTTAAATAACACTATTACTAACAATTACAAATAACTACACAATACATTAACATCAAATTACTTATAACTAAAACAATACAACCTTATAATTATAGCAATGTAATATTCACAGAAAATTAACTTATCATACCTAAGTTAATTTTTTTTTTGTTTTTTTCTTTACATTCAAAAAATAAAACAATAAAGAAACTATAAACATAAAATTACACTAATTGTTGCTTTCGTAACATATTATATATAAACTTACTCTTGCAAGTTCACTAAATTAACACGAAAAAATGTCCAACCTATCCTATAGAATTATAAAGATAAGTATGTTATTAATATGTATATGCTCATAAATAGGTACCAACCAGATCATCCAATTTTGTAAAAACATAGTATTTAAGTTAGTAAAGAAAAATAAAAGAGGAAGGACCGCGGAACAAAGGGTCCAGCGAACAACAGAAAATACACAAAAATCGGTACACAAACAAGAGTCAAATCCTGAAAATGACGGTGTAGGTATAACGAGCCCGGTTTCATTACAACGGCCCGTGATAATTGATGGCGTATCAAAAGCAAGTAATTTATTACAAGAAAGTTGGGCAATTAGAGCTAAAAACACAAAAACCAGACACGAGGGAGAACGTTATCGACGACGGCATCCATTCCAAAGTCCCATTAGCCGCAGCGGGTATGGGACCGCAGAGTTTGCACCTACAAATGGTAAGTCCGTAAGTACTGTATATGTACCTATACTTATGTACTGTGGGAGAGGTACTTCAATGAAAAATATCTTCGGAATTAAAATAATAATTATCCATGGAACCGTTTTCTGTCAACTCTTCCGCTGACTCAGCCTCCGTAGCACGGGCGCTTTTTTAAAGCGGCGACAGTAAAATGCGCACTGGATTTTCAACTCTTAGTGCTAAGCCGAGCGTTGAGAATCCAACAGAGCGTATCCCTAGCACGTTAAAAAGAGCACCATTAGACTTTCAACTGTCAGCGCCAAGCCGAGCGTTCAGAATCGAGTACCCGATAAAAAACCGTCGCGTTAAAAAAGCGCCCGTACGTACCGTAGGCAAATTGTTTTTTCTAAATTTGTAATAGGGTTTATCTCGTAATCGTATTTATTTAAATCTTTATTAACAGACCACATAGATCCATAAAGTGTTAGTAAAGAAAACTTAAAAACGAATGTTAGTACTTATCATAATCCTATGCTAAATTCCGGAGTCGGACCTCACACTATCCACGCAGTATATAGTACGTACTTGTAGACGTATGAAGTCCGATCCAGTGACGCAGCATCGGACAATCCCACTTACCGCATAACGTGCTCAGGATGCTGTGGGAGCTGGCACGCATTCTGCGAAGGATCGAGACACACCGGTTTCGGATGATGGCATGAAATCCATCAATCCTCGCCTCAGCAAACATCCCCGAAGCGCTACAAAAACGCGGCAGTCCCGCCAGCATCCTGAACGCATCATTGTACTGTACACGCAGGGCGTTGTATGACCTTTGCGTATACCTAACCCACAGACTGCAAGTGTAGAATGACTGGCAGTAAGCTCTAAACAGCGTCATTTTTACCTGCTTGCTACAACGTGCAAATCTGCGGATCAGCATATTTGTGACTTGTGGCACGTTGGAGTAACACTTGCCACGTGCTTTAAACACAAGTAACTCGCACTTTTTAGCATTATACCTCAGCCCCTGAACCACCGCATAACTTTCACAAATATGCAGAAGGCGTCTGACAGCACTGATCGAAGGACTCAGCAACACCTTATTCGTCAGCGGAGCTAATGTTATTAATACAAACCCCATCAATGTGACAACCGATATTTGTGTTGCTGAGTGCAACGATCAGCTGATTGATATACAAATTAAAGAGGCGACGTGAGGTTATCCCCCCCTGCCTCACCCCGCATTTATTTCAATCGGTACTCCTCAGATAGTACCCCCGCCCACTTTACATAGTTAGTCTGGTTCTGATACCAGTACCTGATCAAAGATGTTACTGCATTTTCTGCATCAGTTTCCCGGCTCAGCTTTTCCCATAGAATGTCATAAGGCACCAGGTCAAATGCCTTAGATAAATCGAGGAAGCAAGCATTGACCGGCCGGCGTCTTGCTATCTGCATGCATCATGATGATGCATCATCATGATCATCATGCATCTTATGCCATTATCTTATAATTTCTCGAAAAGGTTGCATGATAACGATCTCTACAGTACCTACTTCGTGCGATTTTGGTATCCTAGCAAGGTTTTATTTTAAATTACAATCAATGTGCCTAGCCTTTTCCCAACTATGGTGGGGTCAGCTTCCAGTCTAACCGGATGCAGCTCAATAACAGTATTGTACATGGAGCAACTGCCTATCTGACCTCCACAACCTAGTAACTGGGTAATAATTATTATACCCCTTGCTAAGACTAGTTGTCAGACTTTTTGGGCTACTGACGACCAGTAACGACTCTCAAATATCCACGAATGATAGCCGGGACCAACGACTTAACGTGCTTTCCGAGGCACGCAGGAGTCTCGGGCGGTATGTAAAGATGGCCACCCATTCATGGACCAACCTAATGGATCGACCCGTGCAGCTGTTATTACTTAGCCACGAGGTCCTCTTTATTAATAAAGAGAGAGCTAATAATATTTATTTTAAATTATAATAAGTGGTAGAAATTTTACATTGCTGTTTATTTTATAGTTTCACTAGCTTTTTTTTTTTTTGGAGAGCAGTGGTGGCCCAGTGGTAACGTCCCCGACTTACGAGTTGTAGGTCGTGGGTTCGAACCCAGGCAGGCATTCAAAGACATGTGACATCTACCAACCCGCACTGGGCCCGCGTGGTAGATTTATAGCCCACTCCCTCTCGAAGAGAGGAGGCCTGTGTCCCAGCAGTGGGAACATCATAGGCTGATTATGATGATGATGATGATGACTAGCTTTTGCCCGCGTGCAGTTCGGATAGTATCACACGAGAATGTACAACGGAGATAAAAATCATAATGTCCTACCCCAGGTCATGTGTGCGAAATTTCATCAAAATGCGTTCAGCCGTTAAGGCGTGAAACCAGCGTGAAACGGACAGACGGACAGAGTTACTTTCAAATTTCAAATATTAAAAGTATTAAATTTGAATTTTAACTAATTAAATAATTGTGTCTCGTTAGTCAACGCTTGATAAATTAAACAATTTTACTAACCCTACTGACCGTACATCTTTTTTAATAAGGCTGATTACAACAGTAATTTTTAGTTCTACACAACGAACCGGTGAAATGAAAATCTAACAAAGTTTAAAAGACAAACTTTCTGAGTAACATAAAATCTTTTTGTTATAAGCCATTTTTTCTTACAAAGTTTAATGATGAGTTCTAATAAGAGGTATCTGAGTACAAAGTTTTGCTTTTATAATAGAGGGAAGTGCAAGCCACCTGGAATACCAATATCAGTTCAGGGTTCCACGGGAATTTAAATTTGTTCATAACAAATGAAAAATATGCGGCGTAATATGTTTAACCTGTTCATATGGAATTTTTGAGTATGTACTGTGGGAGAGGTACTACAATAAACTATTTCTTTCAGATAAAATAAATAATTATTCATGGAATCGTTTTACGTTTTTATGTATTTATACATTGACATACGCAATGTCATGCCCTTCAGACAACTCCTACCGTTTTTCTTCTATTCTAAATACAAATTAATGTTGGTCTCGTAATTATGCTTATAATAGACTCGCGGACGTTGCATGTTAAAACGATGCAGGTTAAAGGCTCTACAGTACCTACTACAAATACTACATGCGTAAAATTGATTGGTTTATTGTGTGAACATTGTCTAAAAACTAAAACAGTCCCATTATGCTGTGGAATTGAAATTCCACTTTATATATTTTATGTGTACCTAATTGTATTTATATATAGAATTCCAAGATCAAATCCAGACAATTTTCTAATTACAAAACTAAGACGCAGACTAAAAATGAAAATCATCATAACTGGGGATTTCAATATCGATTCACTTAAGGAGAGTAAAGTGTTGACTGAATTTCAGAAAATAGCGCATAATTTCAACTACAACATACAGCCTACTAGCGCAAATTACTGTCTCCATCAATTTATCAGTAATATTCCAGAAGCTTCCAGTGTGGTTCTCAAACTTGGTTTATCTGACCATGTAACTAAACAAATCTTATACATTCCTTCCTCTAAAAAGACAAACCTCTCATGGAATAGTTTATATTTAAACGCGACTCCTGTTCCTAAAATTTTGCGTGTCGGACCACCCACAATGTAGGGTTCCGTAGTTGATGAATTTATCCCAAGAACAAACTTAACATTGTAGTTGAAAAACACGTTCTCCCATTCATTCCAACTGCAAATGTAAGTAAATCGACTATTACTCGTTAATTTGTAAAACCTACTCATCTGTGATAGTTTTCCTTTTAACTTCGTTTCTATTGGGGTGAATTATTCACGTATCCAAAAACAACCATTCAGCTGGCAGGAACTAACAAAAACTAGCACTTTAAAGCATAATATTTCACAAACGGATCCCTGAATCAAAAAAAAGGTTTACACACACTCGCAATATTTTTAATGACCTTTCCAACGACACCCCATACAATGGAATAGACGAGAGAAAAAAAAACATCCCGACTTTATATGTAGAAACGATACCCTAAAAACAACATTTTAAGATGTTATTTTACCACTTTTTCCGCGTGATTAATATGCATACCCATGCCAAATTACAGCTTTCCAAGAATCTCTGAGCTAAGCCGCGGACTGACAGACAAACCGACAGACAATGGTGACACTATTAGGATTCCTTGTAAACTATGGAACGGACTTCTTGGCGGGAAAGTGAAGCGTCATGTTAGCAGTTTTGTTTTATTTTCTAAAATTTGTGTTTAGCCGAATATTAATGTGTAATAGTGGTGGATTATTAACCATTAAGTGTTCGTGAACCTGCATTAATGTAGGCAAATGAAACAAAACAGTGCAACATCACTTTAAGTTCTCTCAAGAAGTCCGCGCGAGGTTTCAGTAAAGTGCCGCGTCTTTACTTAAACTCAAGGGGAGCGGGGCGGGATATCATCAATCATCTTTATCATGCATTGAGTGGAGTTCATTTCATAATTATTTAAATAACTTTGTACTTGTTACCTAATTTTACATGACACTGGCTAAATGCACAAACCGTGCGAAGCCAAAAGGAAAAGAAAAAAAAAAAAAAAAACTATGGAACCCTAAAAAGGTGACGTACCGGGTATAGACAACTATAGACCAATTGCCTTAATACCAGTTTTATCTAAGGACCTATTTGAGAAAACAATGCCTTCTCGTATGTCTCTATTATTGACTAAACATAAAAACGGGTTTATTTATTAACGTTGCTTAAAGGTATGAGACGTCTAAACGTCAAAAATTTATGGTTAGTCGCTATTCATTACTTAATTGAGCAACGTTTATAAATAAAGGTGAAAATACAAAAAACCGAACAAAATGGATTCCAAAAGGGCAAATCGACAACTTTAGAAGATTTTAAATTACTGTCAAAAATTATTGAAAATTTAGATAAATATTCACGTACTTTTTTTTTTTTTGTGTGGGAGATTATCAAATAACTTCTCCCGCTCTGGGCGGAGCGGGAGGGCGTGACAGACTTTTACTGACTAAAACCCACCCGTGTTCCTTCATTTGCCTGTGTGCCAGGGCCACGATATCCCTTGCGGACAAACTCGCAACTCTGGCAGGCATTGGCCCTAATGGACTCCGTCAATTCGTGCTGACATCTCATTGAGGCGCGCGTGGAACATAACTCGCCGTCTACCCGGGCCTGGTCCTTATCGGACGGCGAGCTACCCATCGCTCACCATCCGCAGACCCGCG
Organism: Tiliacea citrago; assembly: GCA_963921375.1. Taxonomy (NCBI): domain Eukaryota; kingdom Metazoa; phylum Arthropoda; class Insecta; order Lepidoptera; family Noctuidae; genus Tiliacea; species Tiliacea citrago. The sequence goes on along the minus strand of OY992786.1, from coordinate 12,799,422 downwards.
CCTACGGTGGCCGGAAATCGGCTTGCGACTCCCGATGCCCAGGGCGTCTCCTGCGGCGAATAGGGGCGTGAGGGCGCGAACCCTGCCTCTCCCTCACGCGTTCCGCCTCCTCCTTCGCGAGTATTACTGCTTCGCAGAAGGAGGTGACGGCCTCACATGCACTCTCGCTCCGAACCATGGCCTGAACCAGGGCAGGACGCGAGAGATCGCCACTGCCGATCGCCTCCGTGAGGACACGGCGGTGCTCCACCCAAGCCGGGCAGACCTCCACTGTATCCTCCGCGCGATCCACACAGTGGTGACACCCGGGCGTTTCCTCCCGCTTTATCCTGAACAGGAACCTCCCGAAACATCCATGTCCAGTGAGGACCTGCGTCAGGCGGAAGGTGAGGACACCGTGGCGCCTCTCTAGCCACTCCTCAAAGAGGGGACTTATTGCCACAATAGTGGCGTGCCCAGCGCTGGGTTGCGACAATCGCACTCTCCATGTCGCCATGAGATCCCGCCGGAGCTCTGTCCGCTGTGCCGTGATTTCTCGCGGCAGCGGAGTTTCGCCCCGGCGTTTCGCCTCCTCGTGCCACTCCCAGATGTGCGCGAGGACTTTTTCTTCCAGATCCCATGGCGATAATCCGGCAAGGAGGCTCGCTGCCTCACGAGAGACCGTGCGGTAACCCCGTACCAGCCTGATCCCCATGACCCTTTTGGACGCGTTCAATCGGCGGGCTGGTCGCAGCCTTAAAGAACGCGCCCACACCGGTGCCCTGTAAAGGGCCATGGACCGCAGGATCCCCACGTAGAGCCTTGGGGTTTGGACCTCCTAGATTGAGCTGGAGCCGCTTCGAGGCAGCCCCGGCCCGCTCCAGTCTGGGAGCCAAATGTCGAAAATGCTCCACGAAGTTCCACCGGCTGTCGAGGACGAGTCCCAAGTACTTCATCGTCGACTCCACGCCGATGTGAAACCCTCCCGCCTTTATCTGGGAACCCGACAGTGGCGCGTTCCGAGGACCATAAAAACACATGGCCTCGGACTTGTGCAAAGCCACCTCGAGTCCCAATTGCCGGATCCTATCGACGATATTCGCAACCCCACGTGCCGCCAGTTCGGCCGCCACCTGATGTGTCCCTGCGCCAAGACCAGCGTATCGTCAGCGTAGCAGACTACGCTGACGTCGCTAGGGAGGTCGGCACGCAGCACCCAGTCGTAGCCGATGTCCCACAGATGTGGCCCCAAGACCGATCCCTGTGGGACACCGCACGACATCTCTCGCCGGTTCCACTCTCCGTGGTGACCGGGGTAGATGACGGCCCTGTCCGTCAAATAGGCCACGACCACGCGACAGAGGTAGGTCGGCATCCGGTGATACCGAAGTGCCTCCCTAATGCAACTCCCAAGGCAGGGTAATGAAGGCATTGGCGATGTCAAGAGACACCGCCAAGACGAGCCCACCCCGGGCAACAGCATCCCCCGTCGCGTCGTGGGGGCTCGAACGCGCATGATGGCATCCACCGTAGAGCGCCCCTTGCGGAAACCGAACTGGCTCTCCGCCAAATCCGGCCCACATTCACGTACTTCCACTGTGTTTTTCGATATAAGCAAGGCTTTCGAATTTGTTGACCACAATATTCTGCTAACTAAATTAATGTAAACTGTACGGTTTTCGCGGCCTAGCATTGAAATGGCTAATGGCTATGGGGTTCTAATACTTTTATTTTATAGGACTCAATATACAGCGATTTCCGAAATAAATTCAAATAAAAAAGAAACATTGTATAAGTCTAATATTAGAAGCAACAATACAGGACTGCCACAAGATAGTGTTACTAATTAGGGGCGATATTCTTTCTGTTATATATTAACGACCTACAAAAATATTACTAAACATTTCTACTCACTGTTTGCGGATGATATTGCGGTGGTTATCACGGAAAATAAAATGCTTAATTATAATACAGAAATTAATGAAGCGGTTAATTCTATCATAACGTGGCTTAATAATAATAATTTTAAAGTGAACATAGATAAAACCTCCATCGTTCAGTTCTACAATAGAAAATCTAATTTTGACTTACTTAATTTCATAATATTCTTAATTAATTTCATAATATCCTTAATTTCATATACCTAAATTAAATTACTTATTTCGATCAAAGAATCGAACCACATGAAGCCATTTTTCTTGGATATCAGTGGATAGTGGCTGCACATGGAAACCTCATTGCATTTGCAGGTCAGCGTCTGACCTGCAAGTTGCCAAAATGGCCAACCTCAACAGCCCTCTTAGCGTATCATGGTTACGTAGCTTCTAACATTAATTACGGCATTGTTCTTTATAGGAATTCTGTTCTTATAGATAGGGTATTTATAGCCCAAAAACAATGTATCCGTGCTCTTTGTGATGTGCCATCATTGACTACATGTAAACCTCTTTATAAAGATCTAAATATATTGCCTAACTGTTCCACATATTTGAATGCTGTAAATGTTTTAAAATGCACTCCGTTTTATTTTATTTCAACGTCGTAGAGACACTGTTACGTTTAACGCAAGATATCCTGTTAGACTAAGTATTCCTCCAATGAAAAGCCACTTATATCACAGAAGTTGCTTTTTAATGGTTATAATTACCAAAATCATAATTATAGGGAACTGCCAATCAATCATTATAAAACACCGTTACTCAAATGGCTTATATAAAAAACATTATATTCTGTGTATGAGTCCCTTCCTAAACTTTAAAGATTCATACTGACATTTTACCTTCTAAGTATTATAATTTGACAAATGATTGATATTCTTATTCTCAAAACTAGCTTCTGCCCGCGACGTTGTTCGCGTGTATATACCACATATACCACAATAATTATACTAAAATAACAGCCACATTTTTATAGGAAACGGCCTCGTTAGTCTAGTGGTCGGAAGCGCTACTGTTGAGCACGAAGTCCTGGGTTCGAATCCCGGGTCTGGCAAAGTGCTATTGGGTTTTCCATCTGAAATTTCTCAGTAACAATCCGAAGTCTGGGTTTGTGCCCGGTTAGTGGCAATATAGGCTCGCCCCCTATTACATGGGACCTTAACATAACTGGCGAAATGTGAATGTAGGTACTACACCTCTGCCAACAATTTGGGGAATACATGATGTTATGTTATTTTTATAAAAACTCCCTGTATATACTACGATTGTAGTTTTGATCTCAGCAGCCAAAATATACAATGACTCAGGGGCCCAATTCTGTAAAATAACCAACCTGTCAATAGTGTGTCGGTAGTGTGTCAGTAGTGTCTCAATAGAATAGTCATGGACATTTGGGCCCAATTCTGTAACTTTGAGTTAAGCAACACGCCATTGACACTCTATCGACACACTACAGACATTCTTTTGCCACTGTTGCAAATTTGGCATTGTGCAAAAACTTCAATGGCGTTTCAGTGGTGTCTCAGTAGTTTGTCGGTAGTAAGTCGATAGTGTGGCGTATAATAGTTTTAGTGTTGCTATCAAAATCTACCATGAGGTAAACCAAACCTACCACTTTTTCAAATCCAATTTTTATCAATTAAATCTTTATATTATGGGTTTATTTATTAATATAAAAACGTTTTATTATTAGAAACATCAAATTTCACTAAAAACATGTGTTTAATAACGTTTAATGAGTGTAGCCTTAGGGGCGCTATGGCGCGAGGATACGGGCCTTCGATATTAATAAAAAAAACCTTAATTCATGTTGGGATGCTGTTTACACGGGGGGTGGTACATAGGGGGGGTCAAATTTTGGTTATTTTTGCCTAGGACGCACCGTGTTCGAAATATTTGAATTTGTATATTAATAAAAAAAATATTAGATATTTGAAAAAAAAATTTTTTTTTTCGTAATTTTTTACATCATCTCATGGTTTTCGGTCGGAGTATCAAATTAGGTACCTTCACATACAAACCTTTAATTTAGCAGGGATTCCATTCCGCCGTCGCTGTCTCTGGAGAAAGGGAATGAGCTCGTCAATTAGCTTCCTTGCTTGCTCTACGTCCATTTTATCAATTTCACTACGTAAGTCGCACACACACACACATTATTTCAAATTTAAAAAATATACAAATTGAACCATACAAATAGGGAAAATAGGTGTCGTTGTTCGATGGCTACACAATGGCGGTTCGATGGCCAAAACACTATTCAAACACGATAGAAACAACTGTCAAATACACTTAAAATATTTACAGACTACCGTAAGGTTGGCATCACGATGCCATTGTATCATTATAGTGGACCAGACTACCAATTATTGTTGCGAAATTTGCAACAGTGGCAAAAGAATGTCTGTACTGTGTCGATGGAGTGTCAATGGCGTGTTGCTTAACTCAAAGTTACAGAATTGGGCCCAGGACTGGTGACGCGGGAGCAACTGACGTACAATTGTCCGTGTGAGAAGCAATTAGTCCTGAGGTCGACTCCGCAGTCTTCAGTAGCAATTCCCCATTGCTTGCGAAGTTTTTCATTTTTAATGAATTGATGAACGCCTGCGTTCCTGTATACTACCTAATGTCACAACACTGATACATTGATTGATGCATTCTTAAATTTTTTTCCTGAACAACGGCTATCACTAAAATAACAATCACCAGTTCTCATTAACAATCAACAATTAGATTGGCCGCTAAGGCCGAAAATTGGAACAGAATTTAGATAGTATGTTACTTGTAATTTCTGACATTCTAAGAAAAAAATTAAGACCTCAAATAATTTTGAACGTTTATAACTCATTTACACTCACGCCTCGCGGCTCGTATCGTGTCTCGTCCACAGCTAGTTCGCTCGTCAATTTTATGTTCACACTCTCGCGACGCGTTCAGTTGTTTTCGAACTATCAACTATGGTGAACGTCGAAGTATAGCGGCATCAACTTTATCTCTAGGTACTCTACTCCATCATTCATTACTTAGATTAAAATAAAAAATTATTATTGTATTTCTTTCTACTTTACGGTAAAGTATGGAAAAGATGTTTCAAGAAATGTTGAATGAAGATTCTAAAGAATTCAGCTATTTTTGCAGAATCTCACCAACTGAATTCGAGTTTTTACTACGCGAAATTGAATCGTTGTTTACAAAAAAAAATAAGAACCGACTACCAAAACTAACACTACAAAGTGAAAAATAACTTTAATTTCGGAAGTCGGTGTCTTTGGATCTGTATTTGAGTTTTTTGCCACCGACTTCCGAAATTAAAGTTATTTTTCACTTTGTAGTGTTATTTTTGGTAGTCGGTTCTTATTTTTTTTTGTAAAAAGTTTTTTATTTTTCATTTTTTAGTGGGACAGTTTTGAATTTATCTTAGTTACAATAGCCTAATGTTAACTGCTCATTACCTTTTACAAAATATTGCTTTTCCCGATGAAGGGAACGTTGAACCAGGAGAACTGCCACTCACCATATGCATAGTGACGAGCATAAATTGCTGTATCGCAACCCGTTAAATAGGGGTACTAATTATTATATTGTTCTGGTGGCCATATGTGGTCTCCATCATCAGTTCCACTTCACCAAATGGTGCTTTCCGAAAGCAAATGCACGAGTTACTATAAAAAATACCCAAATCGCTATAGGTTTGCCTATAAAATTTGAGGGTTTCCCTCGATTTCCATGGGATCCCCTCATCTGATTCTGATTTGGTGACAATGGGACCACCTCGGGAGTATACCCTTTCAAACAAAAAAAAGAATTTTCAAAATCGGTCCATAATTAACGGAGTAATCGCGTAACAAACGTATACAAAAAAAAAAAAAAAACATACCGCCGAATTGAGAACCTCCTCCTTTTTGGAAGTCAGTTAAAAATGAACTGAAAACCGAAGATGCTTCCGAAAAGTTGCCATGAGTGTTTTTGTTTTTTTGCTTTAAGTTGTGTGATAGGTTACATTTCATTACACAATCTGGACCATGCATCATTGACAATTTGTTGATTTTTAGGGTTCCGTACCCAAGGGGTAAAACTGGAACCCTACTACTAAGGCTCCGCCGTCTGTCTGTCTGTCACCAGGCTGTATCTCATGAACCGTGATAGACATTTTGTTGTTGTTGAAATTTTCACAAATGATGTATTTCTGTTGCCGCTATAACAACAAATACTAAAAAACAGAATAAAATAAATATTTAAGGGGGCCCCCATACAACAAACGTGATTTTTTTTGCTCGTTTTTGCTCGATATTGATAACGGCAACAGGTAGACGCTTGAAATATTCACAGAATATTTAGTTATATATTCACTTAAAAAATAAATAATTAAATTAAAATAAAAGATATATTTAAGGGGGGCTCCCATACCAACAAACGTGATATTTTGCCGTGTTTATAGATAATGGTACGGAACCCTTCGTGCGCGAGTCCGACTCGCACTTGGCCGGTTATTATAATATTTTATTCTTAGGATCCCAAATAATTCGCAAAAACATATTTTATGCAAATAAACGATTTTTCTTAAAATAATAGCTGTTATGTTATGTTCCAATTTTATTATCTTCATTTATTTAATTAACGTAATCAATTACTTTTCATGCTAGTTTTAGCGAATTGTTTGAGACTGTTAAAAACCCGTAATGTACTACAATTCTTGCAAATAAATTAAACTTCATAAAATAAGGAAAAAGTAGGTACAGCTGAAAACAGCTTATTCATTTTTCTTTTGTAAATATGTGACCCTTTTGTCGGTAAAAACTCATTTTTGAGTTAGGCTGCTCTTTGTACGAGCATAATAAATGAAGTACTTACACAAATTATAATTTGTAGGCGGAGTAAACAATAAAGTATTGACATTACACGTACGAAATGTGGAAGCCCTGTTTCCCATGTAGGATGAATCCGCCAGCCGCGTCCGTATGAATAAAGTATTACAAACACGATTACACCACAGACATTATGAAAACTGTCTGCAATGTGATCAGCTCCGAAAAACTCTTTTTTAACAAAAACGACTGTAATACAGCATAAAAGTACTCGCTCTGTCTACACTGCAGGTATCAAACTATTGCTTCCGACGTAACGCACCTTGCGCTAATAGATAGATACTAAATAGCCTGCCTAGCAGCGAGCAACTTTTCGTAGCGCTCGCTCGGCTCGCGCGTGGTTGGTTCTAACCTAACCTAACCCATTTCACCCAATCAATGGGCGTCTGTGTTGAATCCGCTTTTTCATTGCCTTATACAAACAAATGCGGCTGTACTACTAACCGCTGTGTTGCAGCTAGGTTCGGAGTGACTATTACTGATTTACGCAATCCGCAAGATAATGCAGCACAGACTATGGGTGTCTGTGTTGCATCCGCCTTTGTATTTACGCCTCCGGGTGTCACATTTTGCCTTGCAAAATTAGAATGGTGAACCTATGTGAAGGTGGCTGAACGAATATTGAATAATTTTCTTGATGCTCCTTTGGTAAGGAGTAAGTTTGCTAGTATCGTGCTATGTTGATATAAAAACTTCTTAGAATAAGACAACCGATAAAGCAACACGATGTGACGGTGTCATGGTAGTTAGGTGGCCTACGACTATATATTGGCAAACTCCTCTATAGTTTCGCGCAAAAGCATCGACTCACCAAAGTTCAATCAAAATCCAAATTCATGTCTTTTTCTTACATTTATGATTTTTTATATAACTAAAATAGGTAATGATGACAATAGGCTCGCATGGGACATGGGACATGGGACTTAAACATAACTAACTAGCGAAATGTGGGTGTAGGTACTATAGGTACACCTCTGCCTAACCTTTCGGGGAATCAAGGCGTGAAAATATATGTAAAATAGGTACCTATACATTGTATAACTAGGTACGTAAATTAATTACAAGCTAACTTCCTGGTATTTTATGAAGTTTTATCACATCGCTCAATCCATTTCTCTGAAACTCCTTGAAAATAAATAGGTATCTTCAGGCGCAGCCGATTCCGTTTAGTACGCACCTACTGTACGTCATAAATTTTAATGAATTATTTCTGGAAATTTGCATAATTATCGAATTAACATTGTTCCGCTTCCAGCTGGAATCATTTTAATGACGGGAATGTCGTCAGTTCTCTCTTGGATCCTTTTTTACGACTGCCATTGGTGCTTATTACAGAATAAATTTTAAAGAAGTGCGCAAGGAAATTAAATTTGGCAGGGAGCTATTTTAATTAGAAGCTGGAATGGAAACTTTTTACACAGCTTTCAAGAATATAGCACTGGAGCCATAAAAGTAATCCCCTTTACGATGTCATTTCAATCTAACTGCAACATTCTGATCTGATAGTATGTAAATCAGATCTACAAAATGGAGCAGCGAAGTCCAACGTAATAGCTAGATACCTACTTACTTACAATGTTTTGAAAAGCAGGATGTGGTTAAAAGTTAGAACGACATGCACATTGCTTTAAAAATCTTTTTTACAAAAAAATAATAATAATAATTTGGTGACTTTGGATTTGAATTTTTAGTTTTTAAGTAATAGTATTTTAGTTTTTGTTGTTGGTATTTGATAATTTAGTTTTTGTTGTTGGTATTTGATACAATTGCTTTCTTATTTAATTCTTGTATTGACCCAGATACTTACCTCAAGACTTTATGAAAACCACTGTTGTACTCATAGTAAAAAACAGAACCGGTGATGTGTCCAATCTGTCTAATTACCGCCCAATATCACTATAGTTTTCGCCAGATAAGAAAAAAATAAAAGCCGTTAACACCCGTCTACCAATGTATTCCAATATTTCAAAACGATACGAAAAATATGTAACGGAAGTGTCGCTAACATGATCAAAACAAACTTATCGTGGTAAGGGGCGTCCTTGACGCGTTCACTGGACATGAGTTACAAACCTTTTGGCCAAAACCTGCATTTCTATTCACCCCGAAGGACGCGATAGGCATAATAACAAAATGGCGGACAGGTAATGCGCCCCTGACTCGCAAGTCGGATCAGTGACTTTTATTTTTCTCTTATCTGGCGAAAAGTATAGCAGCCATCAAAATTTTTCGAAAACCTGATTATGAAACACTTAAATGAAACGAACATTCCACTTAACAACGCACAGTTTGGGTTCCGTCGCGGCCTGTCCTGACTTTGCTCTAAAAGTAGTATCTATAGATACATTAGTAGAAATACAACAGTACCTATACGCATTTTTAGACCTTAGCCGAGCTTTTGATACAATTAATTTTAATATACTCTGGAACAAGTTGAAACAAACCCATGTGCCGAATAACCTAGTAGCCGTGTTTGAATATTGGTCTAACAATCAAAGTAACCAAGTCAGATGGGGTAACGCCTTTTCGGAGAAATATAGGCTGACCAGTGGCGTGACACAGGGTGGCGTGACCTCCCCGGTGCTGTTTAACCTATAATTATTTCAACGACCTGATCGAGGAGCTGGGCAGCATCAGAGTCGGATGCCATAATGGTCCCTCTAAAGGTGTTTAGACGCCCAAGCGTAGCGCGGGCGGCTATAGTCCCAGTAGGAATTGATGACTCACCCGTGTAAACACTCTACTTTTCATTTCGAATAGAAGGAAAGTAAAAAATTGTAGTTTTTCTAAAATATTTTATTTTCTTAAACTCAAAACATTTATTTCAATTAAACCAATTACAGGCACTTTCGAATTGTCAAAGAGTCGGTCAGTTAGTTTAGGTAGTTTCTTGTTTGCTCGCCACTGCCTAAAATCATTGTATGTATTTAAATATCTTTCCTTTGAAATTTCTGGCAAAAGATTTTCGATTACTGTATTTGCCTCGTCTTTAACCGAATCCCGGGTCAACATTTCAGAATCGCTTGAACTCATTTTTATTAATTTATCAAATATTGGCCTATAAAACCGAGATTTTGAATTTCGGTGCAGCTTACAGTTCAGTTAGTATCCCGCCAAATTATATAGTATTTTTTAAATTTTAAACATGGAACACACCGTGTCATCGCCGCGGGCCATCCCGCTTAAATAGGCATTTTTTTTAATTCACACTGGCTACACTCACAAGACCGCAGCAGTTTATTTTTATTAAGTAAAAATTTTGTAACTAACCTAACCTAGTTCTATTTTTAAAATTCATTCCCGCCCTAGAGAGGGAAGTAATTACTATGTCGAGTCTTTCCCGCCCAAGGGTGGGGACCAGCGTCTTCCACCCGCTACTCAGATCAAACAAACACTACTTTCAGAGTATGAGAAATGAAATAGTAGATTGTTATACAAGGGTCGAAGGAATTGGTGACTTTCACCCGTGTTCATTTCGAATGTATGGAAATTAAAATTTTGTAGTTTTTCTAAAATATTTTATTTTATTGTTTGCACTTCATAAAATCATTCTATGTATATATATATATCTATTAAGATTTTCGATTCTAAGATTTCGACAGTAGGTATTTGCCTCTTCAACATTTCAGAATCGCTTGAACTAATTTTTATTAATTAATCAAATATTAATCTATATAACCGAGATTATTAATTTCGGTGCCGCTTACAGCGTTAGTATCCCGCCAAATTAGTCTTTTTAACATTTTAATCTTGTAACACACCGCGTCACCGCCGCAGGCTGTCCCGCTTAATAGGTTTTTTTTTAATTCACACTGGCTGTATAGATAACACTCACAAGACCGCAGAATTTTATTTTTTATTCTAATCGGTATTTTTTTAATTCAAGTTTTAAACTATGTAAAGTTTTTCGTAGCCGGCTACCTAACCAAATTTAGTTCTATTTTTAAATTCATTCTCGCCCTAGAGAGAGAAGCAGCAAACTTGAAACCATAGTGATTGTCATTATTCAATATTGAATTGAATGAGAACAGCTTCTTTCGTCAGCATAATCATCACAGTACTCGTAAGCCGTAAGTATATTTTTGACGTAGAGGTACGGAATTAAACAAACTAGGGGGTGCCTATTAATTACGTCAGGCGTTAAAGAAGAGGGGGGTCGCAAAATCGCCAAATTCGCCTCAAGTAATTAATGGACGCCCAGAACTTAAATTTCTTGTTTTTAAATATGTCCTTTACACCCCTGCCTTCCCCTACAGTGGAAGCGGGTGTGATGTTATGACTGTATGTTAATTAATAAAGTTTGTGGCAAAAAAGTGTTGTTTAATAATTTTAACAGGAATCTACGACTATAGATAACAAAGACTTTATAATTAAAACACGTAATTTTGATAAATCTTTATTCAAATTTACAATTGTAATGTTATCCTAAACCTCGTATTTAGCACCAGGTAATAACCTAACAATTATGCGATAAAACTAGTGGCGAAGTTGTTGTACAGTCAATAACAGCGTTATATCATAACATAGTAGAAATTGTGGTCCTGGTTGATTATGTTGTACTATTTACATTAAAATATTGGTCAAACATGCACACGGTTTCTGAACACATATTAGCAGTAAAAACTTTGAACGGTGGAATTACTGGTATATCTTGCTATTTTATACTATTAACTTTGTGTCTTAAAACAAAACAATAAATCCTATTTCTCTTTCTTATTCTTATATCACACACTTAAGTAGAGATAAATGTAACGTTTCTGCAAATGCATAACTCCATTTATAATCGAGACGACAATCAAACTTACTTTTTACAAAACAACAATATAATAAACAATAAACAAATGCCTCTTACGATAACTCACATTGAGCTGCTTTATGTTAGAGCAGAAAACGACAACTCTTCACTCTCGAAGCACGAAAACGGGGATAATATCCTTTTGGCGACTCACTTCGTCCTTGTACGATAACGATGGACGGCCATGTATCGCTTACGCTTCGGCGAATATTTTCCAGTCGCATCGCAGCAGATGATAGAGTAAAGAATCAACGTTATATCGACTCGAGGCCGTCGTCACCGATTGGCTCGACAAAGACGGGCGTATTCAGGTGCCGCTTGGTGCAGCCACTGTGGCTGAATGGCTGAAACTGTCAACATGTATGTGCGGCTGGTGGAGAGTAATTCGGTGTATAACAACACGGGTGGGGAAGGACGCATGGCGTGTAGTGCTGAAGCGGGGTGCAGTGCCGCCGCCGCACCCGCCGCAGTGACGTAACGCCCAGCAACGCCCGCACCACCCGCACCACCCGCACCACCGCCGCGCTGCCACGCGCAGTTTGTGAACAGACCGCATAGCAGACATTTTAGTACCTGAAATTATGCCAAAGAAGTTTATGAGCTTATCACTGATAACAGTTCCGTTACAGTCTACAGGGTTTTTTTTTAGTGTACGTGGATAGCGGCGAAATGCACAACAATAAGAATTAGCGAAAAGTACTAAATGAAGTCTCAGGGCCGATTTTGATGCAAATTAAAACCATATCCTTAGATTTTTGAGAAATCAATTTTCTTGGTTAGGAATTAAACCCTATGATTTTGGAAAAAAACTATCTAACAATTTTTAACAAAACAAGCCGTGTGATATCCCATCGGAAAAAATAAAATTAGCCTAAAATTATTACATAAAATTTGGTCATAGATACGAAATTTTTGATAACCAGCTGATCATCATTCATCATTTCAGCCAAAAGACGTCCACTGCAGGACATAGGCCTCCCCCTAAGGGTAGGTGTTTGCCATAATCGCCAAGCTTGGCAGGCGGGTTGGCGGTCGCAGTATGGTGTTAAAATGCAAAGAGAACGCTGCTGCCCATTCTCTAGTAAGTCCCTTAGTCGCCTTTTACGACACCCACGGGAAGAAATGGAATATTCTTTACAACCAGCACCACACGGAGCAACCAGCTGATATTTGGTACATAATATTCTGTAGTTTACCTAAAAAAGTCCCCGACCGTCCTCCGCTTGCGTCTTGAGATATACAGGGTGTTAAGGGGGAATTTTGATGTAAAGATTTCTGATCAAAATTCCTATCTAAACTTTTTTAATGACAGTAACAACAACAGAGAAAAAACATAAAAAAATCAAAATACCGAAACAATAATTAATATGATTACATAATTAAAAAGGATCATCATACATAAGATCGGGCGAACGATGGGCTCGTGGAAACTGTTCATATGGTCGGGTCTAAGATCTTTAAGACCCATCGTTCAAATATAAATAAGAAGCTCTCGGATCCTACTCTCAAGATCATGGAGGAGAGGCGCGAGATGATCCTGTAGTCTTCAGACGATACGCGTAAGTACCGACAGCTCAACAGACGTATCTAAGTCCTTCAACCGTCACCGCGCTTTAGCGCTAAACTTATTAAGAACGAGATACAAAGGAACAAAGCCAACTGACGAACTTGAAGACCGATGATAGAAGAATCGTATCCTCCAAACCTATACTTTTGAGGGATAGCGAGAAGTTCTATGGGCAGTGGTACACGTCAACCAGTAACCTCATTGCGAATTTGAAACGACCCAATTTAAGTGCTAGATTGAGCTGACACTATACCGAAGACATCCTGGCCATCAACCTGAACGAGATTAGGATGGCTTTGAAATAGCTAACAACATGGCGCCAGGCGACGACGGAATTACGACTGAACTTCTGAAGGCAGGTGGAAAACCAGTTCTTATAGCCCTCCAGAAGCTATTTGTACCTGCCTCTGCTTAGAGTTCGTGGACTACAAGCTACAAGAAAGCCCGATCGAAACTTGGGCTGTACTGCAGTCTCTTTAACGGTGCCAGATTGACTATCGGTACATCGAGTGCTGAAGTGTCTGTATGAAAACGCATCTATCCTTCTGCAGCAAAGTGTAAGGCGAGACGGGACGGGGGAGACGTTATCTCTCGCGAAACTGTTCACCACAGCACTGGAGGATGTCTTTAAAGTTCTAGACTGGAGAGGGCTAGGCATCAACATCAATGACGAATGCATCACTCACCTTCGGTTTGCCGACGACATAGTAGTCATGGCTAAGACTATGGTGGACCTCCTCCAGTAGAGCTTCCGAAAGAGTGGGTCTCAAAATGAACATGGACAAAACAACGGTCATATCAAATGCCGATGTGACACCCACTCTCATGAAGATCGGAGACTACACTCGTAGTTGTTGACGATTGTAATTACCTAGGACGAAGTCCAATTAGGTAGGTAATTTTAATGACCATTATGTCATTTTTTCATTGAATCTGACTCAACTGGGTACCGTTCGGGAAGCTAAGCAATATATTCTCGTCTGACATACCGCAATGTCTCAATATGAAAGTCTTTAACCAGTGATTGCTGCCTGTGGTGACTTATGGCACTGAAATGTAGTCTTTCACAATGGGCCCCAAGGCTTAAAGTCACCCAAAGGGCAACGAAGAGGGCTATGCTTGGAGCTTCCCTGCGTGATCAAATAAGAAATCAAGAGATACGCAGGAGAACCAAGGTAACCGACATAGCCAAAAGAATTGCCAAATTTAAGTGGCATCCGCCATCTGTTCTACGAGTAATGTGCCCCTGTAATGTTTTGGAGTAGCAACCGTGTACCGGAATGCGTAGCTCTGGGAGGCCTCCCACAAGGTGAACCGATGACCTTGTGAAAGATCAAAGAAACTTCTGGATGCGAGAAGCTTAAGATCGGTCTAGGTGGCGACGCTTGGGGGAGGCCAATATCCAGCAGTGCACGTCTTTCGATTGAAATGATAATGATGAAGATTACACAATAAACATTCGTCCATTGTTACTTAGAACATCGTAATGCAAGCAAACGTAAAACCCAGATTACATGTAGTCACAGTGGGTTCGGTATATATGCAGGTCACTGTCGGGTGGGGGCGTTGTATATAGTCACACGACATTATCAAAACAATGCCAACGGCCAACTGAATGCACGGGCTCTCAAACAAGAGGTTGGGCTTGAGGGGGGGGGGGGGGGGGGGGGCTATATCTCAGTGGCACGGGGAGTTTTGGCACATTATTCTAGGAACTATTCTGAATGCATTTGCAGTATTTTTGCTGGTTATCATTAAATTTCATATCTTAAACCTAAAAAACCTGGGCTAGAAGTTCCATACAAACTTTTATCCCCTATTTAACATCCCTTTAGGAGATGGATGTTCAGAAATCCTTCCTTAGTGAACAATTTCATGCTTCTAGACCCAGTGTTTTAGGCTGTACGTTGTCTGTCTGTGAATGAATTTAAGTTTTTTTTTTTAAGTAGAAAGATAAATCTGTACCTGATCATAAGCCTGCCCACAACTAGCGACAGTCATGTTCAGTTTCTGGCAGATTGCAAGCAGCTGTTGTCGGACCTCGCATGCATACGTCAAATTCTTGTGGTTCAGATAGTTTTCTTTACACCATTGCTGAAAATGCAATAAAAGTATTGAGTAAACTCTTGATTAACTTATAAATTACTAGCTGTGCCCGCGACTTCGTCCGCGTGGAATAGTGACTTTCAGCAGCATTTTTATTTTTTTTGCTCTAATGCGATTGCTCTAACGCTGCCCCTTTGAGATGCGTGACGTTCGGCATCTAATCGTTGCCGTGCTTGACTTTGCTCCAAGGTCTCAGCAGCTTTCTGAGCTGCGTGACGATCGGCATCTAAAATCCGACGCGCTTCGTTTTGCCCTTGAGTCTCAGCAGCTCTTTGAGATGCGAGGCGCTCGGCATTTAAAGCCAAACTGGTTTGAGTCTGCTCTTCAGACTCTTGGCTTCTAGTAATTTTCGCAGCGCGAGCTTTGGCAGAACTACGCGCTAGATTAAATTTGCAGGAATATTTATTAGAATAAAAACAAAGTAATTAAATAAAATCTTCTACCTAACGTACACGAATCAAAACTTTAACCTCTTGATTTGAAAATAATTTTTATCAAAACAAATTAACAAAACACTTATAACACTTTGTTTTATTTTTGACCATAAAAAAAACTTCCTATTACGAAAATAAGTTAATTAACATTTCACTATTTTATAAGAACCTAAGTTATTTAAGAACCTAAATAAATTAGTATTTAACTACTTTTATTGACCCAGATAAACAAAACCTCTATAACTTTTTACACTTAATTTAACGAAAGTAAGCAAAGAAAAATATTAAAATTACTTTGGATTGCGGAAAAACTTTTCTTTATTTTAAGAACATAAATAACGCAAAGATTATGAAAACACACTCAAACCAACTTAAAATTAACGAAAACAGTAGTTAATAGTATTTTACGTATGATTCTAAACAAAAATCTAATTCTAAACTAATCTAAAAAATTCTAAAATAATTCTAATCTAATCAAAACTTTGAATGTCGTATTTATTTATACCTAATCAAAAGTCTAAACAATAAGTTTCAAGCTTCTAACTTTCAAAATTACGTAATTTCCATATACACTTTCATCCCCTATTTCAACCCCTTACAGCCCTTTTTTCGTATTAAAAAGGGCGGCCTAGACTATCTCTGTAGCAAATTTCATTTCAATCAGTTCAGTAGTTTAAGCGTGATTGCGTAACACACAGACGGACAGAGTTACTTTCGCATTTATAGAATAGAATAGAATAGAATAGAATACTACACACATTTATAATATTAGTAAGGATAACTGACCTTTTTTAAAGGAGCTTTACAAAAAGCTTTGAACACATTGAGGAGAGTTATGTGATCTCCTAGAGGTGACAAGAACTTCTGTTTCACTTTTATAGCTTCTTCTCTCTTGTGCATCGGAGTGTGGAATACGTTTTCACTGGACAACACCGCTATTAAGCTTAGAGCCTGGAACAGAAAACAAATGCATGTAAGAACATTAAAGTGAATAAAAGAGATGGTTAATTCATTTGCAGGAACAGCAAAAAAATGTGCAAATGTGTGTTCAGGGTGTTAATTAAATTGCGTGTAGTAATTTTTTATTTACTTTTTTTATTTGTATTTGTTTGTGTCCGTTCATTGATACTGATCCCGCTCTTGAGCTACCGCACGCAATTTAATTAACATCCTGTATGCAACATTAGGGAACAATAAACAAATAATTTACGAATATACGTACTTCTTCTAAACAGTTATATTCCGGCGCACTCAATAGAACTCTAGAATATTTCGGCTCTATTGGGAAAGTCGACATCTTCTTTCCAATTACTGTCAGTTTAGGGTTGATCTCATTGTCAATGGCACCTGTAACAGACAAAAAAAAACATTTTACCTAGACAGGACTGGCCCAGAAGTTACCGATTGAATTATACAAAAGAGTTTTTGTAGTGAAAGTTGCATAATTATATTACTTACATAAAGTAACATACACAGCAATGTTTTTTAGAGTAATATTTAGGTATAGGTGAATTTAAACAAATAATTACCTAATTCTTTGAGTAAAGTAAGAGAAGCTTTAACAGAATCTGGTGGCGGGGTGTCGATTAGCGGGAATGTGCTGGGCTCTGCACCCGCCGCTATTAACAACAGCAGTGTCGATGCTAGGGGACACCTGTAGTCGAAACTATTATGTAGTAACAAATTAACACAATATTATTTAAACTTCTCGCACACAATAATGTACAAAGGCGGACTTAGGCATTTTCTACCAGTCAACCAAAGATGGCGAAGAGATAAGATGACGGGTGCTCTGATTGAGAGAAAATAATAATATTATACAATATTAAAATATAACATAATTAATTACAAATAAAATAGGTGCACAAGTACATAAATAGGTTATAAAATTATAATACACATACATACATATTTACTATAATATATCCCTACATTATACATATATTCCCACACGTCCGTGTGGTGCTGGACGTAAAGAATAGTACCATCCTATTTCTTTCCTTGGGTGTCGTAAAGGCGACTAAGGAACTTACTAGAGAATGGGCAGCAGCGTTCTCTATGCATTTTAACACCATACTGCGATCGCCAACCCGCTTGAAAAGCGTGGCGATTATGGCAATACCTCTATTGGCGGAGGCCTATGTCCAGCAGTGGACGTATATGTATATATATATATATATATTAGGTTGGGGAAAAAGTCTTTTCGCATTATAGTATGTTTGAACTTGTAATAAAATCTCTTTGGCTATACTATTTGTATCTGGCTGGTTTTGGTATCATTGAAAGTTTAAATTTTAAAGAACATAATTCCAAATTCAAATTAGGAAAATGTGTGACTTTCATTTGTTTTTCGTACTGTCAAGATGAGGAATCTAATGAGGAAATTCGATACATTTTAAAATTTTACTACAAAAAAGGTAAAAATGCAACACAAGTCGCGAAAAAAAATTTTCGATGTTTATGAACCTAGTGCAGTGTCTGTGAGAGTAGCACAAATTTGGTTTAAGCGTTTTCAATCCAGAAATTTTGATGTCAAAGATGCACGTCGCTCTGGTCGCCCTATTACGGATAAAATGGGTGCCATTTTTGAAAAAGTGGAGCAAGATCGGCATATCTGTAGTTACGACGTAGCTGAAGAACTGGGAATTGACACAAAACAGTTTTGGCACATTTGAAAAAAACTGGGTCACAAAAAAGCTCGATATGTGGGTACCTCACGAGCTCACTGAAAGAAACCTAATGAACCGTGTACTCATTTGTGATTCTTTATTACGACGTAATGAAACCGAACCATTTTTGAAGAAGCTGAACTTGGTGATGAAAAGTGGATCACGTACGACAAGAAGGTGCGAAAAAAGTCGTGGTCAAAGGCCGGTCAGGCTTCACAGACTGTGGCGAAACCCGGGTTAACTCGCAACAAGGTGATGCTGTGTGTGTGGTGGGATTGGAAGGGCATTATTCATTATGAGCTGTTACCACCAGGCAGGACCATCGATTCTGAACTCTACTGCGAACAAATGATGAGATGCAAGCAAGAAGTTGAGAGAAAGCGGCCGGAATTAATCAACAGAAGGGGTGTGGTTTTTCATCATGATAACGCTAGACCTCACACATCTTTAACCACTCAGCAAAAATTAAGAGTTTGGCTGGGAGGTGTTAATGCATCCTCCGTATAGTCCTGACCTTGCACCTTCAGATTTCCACCTGTTTCGGTCTCTTCAGAATTCTTTAGGCAGTGTCAGGTTAACATCACGAGAGGACTGCCATAACCACTTGTCGCGGTATTTTGATCAGAAGTCCCAAAATTTCTATAGCAATGGGATCATGTCCCTACAAGATGACAAAACCTACAAGTGACCTACAAGATGGCTAAAAGTTATCGAACAAAATGGTACCTACACACTTTAGTTAAATGTAAATAAACTATATTAAAAAATGTTTTGAATTTTCTTAAAAATTGCGAAGAAACTTTTTCCCCAACCATATGTATACACACAAATTCAAGGAAAAAACATAATTGAGATGACTATGCTATTTGTTTTGAAAATAACTCTGCAATTTCCGCTTAAATGCATACCGACTGGTGGCCGTCCTGATATCAAGGGGAAGCTTATTCCAGAGAAGAATGGACTGAATATGAAAGGAAGAATGAACAAAGTCTGAAGTATGAGAAGGACAGAGAAGAAGATTGTTGGAAGAACGCAGATTCTTAGCATGTGAAGAACATAGACATTGGAAGTGAGACATAAAGATAAGGAGGGTGGGAGAGTTGAGAAGGGAGAATAGTGTGGTCAGAGCCGCGCAAACTTCTTCTCTGGCGAATGGACACCCATTTGAGCTTAGACCTGTATATAACTCGACACATGGTCAATTTGCTTAGATTAATAATAATAGTTTATTGTCACAAAGAAACATACATTAGTATACACTGATTAACAAGATGCTAACTACGCTGCATAATTCTGTATACAGATATTGTGAGCCCTGCCTCTCAAACTAGGATAACCTGTATCTTAAGATCTCGAGATCTTGTTCTTTATCTGTGTGTTCAGCTGTGAGGTTACTTGAAATTAGGGATTATAAAATTGCGGACTGTGCCAACCTATTGTTAGAGTTAACAGTCAGGTACTTTTAAACATTATTATATTCAAAGACAAATGAAAAATAGTATAAAATAACAATTAAATAACCATGTAATATGAATGGGTCAATGTGTGTGGGGATGTGTTTATGATGTATGCATGGTGAGTTTTTGTATGAAAGTAGTGAGTGTGAGGTGTTATATGTGAAGAAATATAAGTGCAAAGTAATGCAATATTAGGCAATGTATTTGAGTAGTGATTCAGTTTGTGCATAGTCCTGTTCAAGTAGCCATTCCATAACCTTAGTTTTTAATTTAAATTGGAAGTGAAGTATTGGTGTTTGGCAAAAGCTGTTTTGTGTGGTGTACCTGTGTATTGGTTCGTTTGTTGGGATCAGACGGAGGGGCACTGGAGTGTCTTCTGAGAACGGATAGCAACACGAAGAGCTGACGAACTGTAAGTACCTTACAATCTGAGTAGAGTTGAGTTGTTGGATAGCGATAAGGTTTTCGTAGCATCACTTTCAGTATTGCTCTCTGAGCTCTCTCCACTCTAAGAAAAGTAGTTTTAGCTGCACCGCCCCCATACATTGATGCAGTACCCAAGAACGGACTGACACAGAGCATAGAAAACCATTTTTAGAATATCAGGGTTTGCAGAAACTCTAAGTGACTTGAAGGTATATATTAGTCTCAGCGTTCTCGAGGTTAGGGCATCAACGTGTTTATTCCAGCGTAACCCAGCATCTATTTGAACACTATGGTATTTGACGTGATCGGTACGCGTGAGTGTTGGACATTGGCACGAGGATGACAGTTGTGAACAAGTGTGCTCTATTATAGAAAGCGTGTGGTCTGGTGCGGAGCTCTCACGGATGGTGAATGGAATATATGATGTCTTGTTACAGTTGAGGGTAATTAGGTTAAGTTGAGCCATTTTGTTATTTCACGTAGTGCCAATTCCGCGCTACTTTTAACATTTTCCCATGTTGACCCGTCAATTATAACCACGGTGTCATTCGCATATACAAAGATCCTCGAGTTGGGAGGGACATTCTGCTTAAGTCATTAACATAATATCTGAAACAAAATCGGACCCAAAATGCTACCTTGGGGCACTCCGTAGGACAGGGTTCTTCATCACTGAAGTGATTTTCAATTTTAGTTCTTTGGGTACGGTTGTTCAGATAATCTTTGAAGATTTGCAGTGCTATACCTCAAACTCCAAGCAGCTCTAATTTGGCAATAAGTATGGCAACAGAAACTGTGTCGAATGCTTTCGTAAGATCCAGAAATATTCACAGACATTTGGTCTTCCTATCGAGATTCCCAGCAACCAACTGTGTCAAATCAAGCACTGCATCTTCAGTCAAGAACGGAACGGAAACCATACTGATTATCTGCTATGAACTTGTATCTATCCATAAAGTTCTTAAGCCGGTTGTTAAGAATCCTTTTCAGAACCTTGGAAAGAGCAGTCAGAACCGAAATGGGTCTATAGTTATTAACACAACTTCTGCTCCCACCCTTGTGGATTGGGCGCACAACTGCTTTTTTAAGTGCGTCCGGAAAAACACGCGCCCGGAGACAGCTGTTAAAGATGTACGTCAAAGGTTTAATCAGTGTTTGACGGCCCATTTTTAGCACGATTAAATATGAACACCAATTGTTGAGTAGTCCGTCAAGCTTATCTAGCAAAACCGCATTCAAGTCAAAATAGCACACCACAATAGTGGCGCCATAGTGGTTTCATCAACATAGTGGATGATAGGGTATTATGAACAAGTTTTTACCCGACTACTCCAGAAGGAGGGTTATCATTACATTTTTGTATTGGGTGTCAAAGTCGAATTAAAGTCAAATTGTATATCTGAATGGGGAAGGCCAGTCACAGCGAATTGTAAAAATCAAAGTCAAAAGTCATTTATTCAAACTAGGCTGACAATCAGCACTTTTCGAACAACAAAATTACTTAAGACAGTCCCCCAAAAACGCCCGCCCCTTACTACTTCCTATTGCTTTAGCTGAGAAGAAGGGGCGCAACAATCTCCGAAGCAGCACAGCTGTCTGTTCATGTAGATGGCGTCACAATAGCTCAGTCCCTACATTTAACGCTAAATGTATTTAAAACATCATTCTGTCTCTGTCCTTTTCAAACGATTGACAGAAAAAGAATGATGTTTAAAATTCAATTAGTGCTTAACAAAAAAAAACAATATATGCTATGCATTTTGTTATTTGCGGTGCAAGTGGGCCTAAGTGAACAACATTTTACCGGAGTATTTCAGGCGTGTGGTGCAGCGGCCGCGCTCGGAAGTCGTCGGCGGTGTAGAGGCGGTAGGCGGCGCCAGGCTGCGTGCGGCCGGCGCGGCCCGCGCGCTGCCAGCCCGCCGCCTGCGAAGTCGCGCGCACCGCCAGCCGCTCCGCGCCCGTACCCCCCGACCACGTCCTGAAACAAACACAAATTCTGGTAAAGGAGGAATGGGAAGATGGGGCTTGATAGCTTCATTATTTTGCGTGTGCCTAATTATTGTTCTACTAAAATAGATTTAAGTAATTTGTAATACTAAGATGCTAAGGGCCTCCGAAGCCGAAGAGAACTTTTTTTTTACCACGGTTGAATCACGCGAAATTTATCAAAAAAATATAAAAGCGACAAATACTGCAAGTTTTGAGCTCTGAGGAATTTGTTTATATTTCCAGTATTTATGTATTAAGAGGACTTTTTCCTTTTCAATTAGTAAAACTATGCAAAGCACTCACTAGTAAACGCACCTTTCTTTCACAACCCCAGTGTCGATAACGCACTTGATGCGGGGTATGGTGACGGATGCCTCGGCTATGTTGGTGGCCAATATGATCTTCCGAGTGCCGGGCGGCGCGTCTCGCCACACTTGCAGTTGTTTCGCCGCCGGGAGCCCCGCGAACAGCGGACATACCCTAATAGGGGGACCTGTGGCTTCCTGGAATGTTTGATCTAGCATAAAAGCAAATGCAATGGTAATTATATTGTAGACTTAGCTCAATTATTGGAGATGGTAGCTAAATAATTCACTTAATTATTACAAAATATATTACCTTTGCTATCTGTTTGATATTGTACATGACCGTCTCGATTTCTTCTTGTCCCGTTAAAAATACGAGAAAATCGTGGCTGAAAATATTACATACAATAAAATGGACGCAAAAATATATGTAGAGTAGCCCCGTTATTTAGAACGAAGTCTGGCCATACCACTTTTTATTTGAACATAATTTTGATTGCTTACTTTGCAGGAGTAGTTCCATGAAGTTGAAATATTGTGCACACAGCTGCATATTGATAATCATCTTGTTTCATCTTTGAATGATAAATGGTAACTGGATATGTTCTGCCTTCCAAATATATCACTGGGCAGTTATGGAAGTATTTTCTAAAGGAGTCAACATCCATTGTGGCAGACATGATAATTATCTGAAAGAAAAACATTTAAAATTTAATGAAAATAGCAACAGCAACAAAAAATAACCAATGATGAAACCTAATGAAGGTAAATAACTTGTCTCTGAAAACTGTTATAGAATCGGGTTTTAAGTCAATTCCTATAAATGGGACAAATATTTATGAAGTTGGAACTTGAAACATAACTGAACAACAGGCCAAATAAGGAAACAATAGATTTAATTATTAATTTATTACCTTTAGAGGCTTTAATTTCTTTTCAGTTCTATCTTTCTGTGCAAGTTTGACAATACCAAAAAGTACATCAGTGCTCACAGTGCGCTCATGTGCTTCGTCCAGTACTATTACAGAATATTTTTTGAGCAAAGGGTCCAATATTGCTTCCCTGAGCAACATGCCATCTGTCAAGTATTTCACTTTAGTTCTTGGACTTGTTACATCTTCAAACCTTACTGAATATCTGTATAAATGTATTAAAATAGTTAAGTAATTAATATTTATATTATATAATTAAATTATATTAATAATAAGTGAACCTTAGATTATGACAAGAATATAATGTAAGAATTAAACATAATTAATTAAAAATAAAAGAAAAAAAAAACAAGATAAAGAAAATTATCTTTTTTCTTATTTAATGAAAAGAAGCAATTGTTATTGTATAGTTTATTTTTATGTTTATCTGATTCTTACCCAACAATAGATCCTATAACTGTGTTCATTTCAGCAGCAACTCTCAAAGCTATTGTAATGGCAGCTACCCTGCGTGGCTGGGTTACTGCTATAGCACCAACACCCTCAAGACGCTGCTCATGGATCAATTGGGGGATCTGTGTTGTTTTGCCACTGCCTGTCTCACCAATCAGTATCATAGTCTCATTCTTTTTTATCTCTTCTAGGAGTCTGAAACACAGATACAGTATATTTAAACATAAGTGGTATGAGTTTGATTGATGATTGGTGAAAATTATTTATCTTGTTGTTAATAACCTTGCTGATCACAATATTGTATAGTAACTTAATTTTTAGGATTTTAGTGATGATATCAAATTATGTAGGGCCTACATATTCTCAATCATAATCAAGAAACAATTTCTCTTATTGTTTGTTATACAACTGTGGATAAACACATACCTGTTTCTAACCATATACACTGGCAACTGCCTTCTAGCTTCTTGTAAGTCCTGTACAGCATCATTTACAATCTTATTTTCTTTAGAATTATCATGTCCATTTGTTTCAACCTGAATGTTGTTGGGTTTACTGACATTACTATCATTAGATAGTTTTATTTTCTTTACTTTTATGTTTTCAACTGCATGTTTTCTTTTGAGGCCATTTGATTTTAGGCTATTACCCACACCAACCGAAGTATATTTTGAATCCATCCTTAGTAGGTCTGTTGATAATAAAAAATTAAAAGAACACATTTAATCTAATATTATCTTGAACCTATGTTCCGCTCAACTTGATGCCAGACGTTTGAATGTAAACCATATAGGAATAAATATAACACATATTGTTAATGTCAATAAATTAAAGGATCTAAAAGAATGTGCCAACAAACCAACATCAACTTCAAATTTAAGATCATAATTTTTGCATTACAGAACCATACTTAAAACTTCCAAGTTCAACCAATCACATTTGATTAAAGCCATTGCTATAAACAAGTATTTTATATGTAATGCTTGAGTTTTTAATGTGGTTCTGTAATAGGTTTTTATAAACTTTTTTTATCAATATTTCACCTCAATATTGACTTGCTATTGTCGTAGTTTATTGCAACTTACTGGAGTGCTCGGTACAATTTTTCCATGAGGATATAAACAGAGTTGGCGCAACATGTCGTTGAACCGTCGCAATATTCCTCTAAAAACATACGCATCTCTACAATGTGTTACTTGCTAATAATACTTACTTACTTCTGGTAATTGGGATGTAAATAATCCTTACTTGAAACTTGCTGGACACTCACTCCGCAAGAAACCACACTTGAAAACTTTATGACACTTGCACTCAGAGCATGCTTGCACTCTTCTATTCGCATTGATACACCATTGTCACCATTACGTCAGCAATAAGCTAAATAAGTTTATTAATAAGTCTATATTCTACATTATCAGCAATTTGATAAAAAAAATTAAACACGTGCCATGAAATTCTATAGAATCTTTTTGCTTTTTGTGTGGAACTATTTCAATTTCGGTTC
Organism: Tiliacea citrago; assembly: GCA_963921375.1. Taxonomy (NCBI): domain Eukaryota; kingdom Metazoa; phylum Arthropoda; class Insecta; order Lepidoptera; family Noctuidae; genus Tiliacea; species Tiliacea citrago. The sequence goes on along the minus strand of OY992786.1, from coordinate 12,774,007 downwards.
GGCGTGCTTTCGACCACTGACAAGATTTATGGCACTTGTCATTTGTCAAATGTCAACCAACAGTAGTCCCACAGACCAAGGGTGCATTCCGAATTAGGACCATAATCGCTGTAATCGATTTTAGCGCGCTTAAACGCGTGCCCTATTACCGTTTAGCGCGCTAAAATCGATTACAGCGATTCGGAATGCAGCCTAATTAGCGTGAGCGCGAAAACGATGTCGCGTGAAACGTCTTCGGTCTTACGCGACGTCCTGCGTGAGCGATGTAGAAGCGAGTGCGAAGCGGCGCGGTGCGGTGCAAAAACAACAAGCAGTCGAAACCTATTGGCGTTGCCTACGTGACCACACGTCCTATAAAGGAATATTTTACCTGAATTTTTTACACAAGTCTTCACGAACCTTCAGGAAGCAATTTTCGGGATTCTTCAGAAACACGACAACTTTGAAGACATACACACTATTTTTTTCTTCATAAGAAAAAATTTAGAAAATTATAATTAAGAATAACGAAAACTATTTTTCAAGTGAAAATTTCTTTAGGCGCGTTGAACGATAAGTTTTCACTTCTCTTGGCAGTCCTCATGGCTGTAATGTTTTTAGGCGAACTAAGGCCCGTATTACAGAACATCACTCAATACTCAAGCAATACTTAAAACTAGATTCAAGCCATTTGTTTGGTTGAAACTAGTTTTAAGTATTGCTTGAATAACGAGTGACGTTCTGTGATAGGTACTAAAGTCTTGATAGCTTTATTTGATTGAAATCTATACAAATACATAAGATTGAATTGTGTCTGTTTGTAATGTTAAAATGACAGCTTTTTACTAAATCCACATGAAAGTGTACAATACCTACGGTACAAGCAACGGTACGGTACGTAAAAAACCATTAAAAAAATGGTCTGTTTGTTTGTCCCGGCTAATCTCCGAAATGGCTGGAGCGATTTTGACGGGACTTTCACTGGCAGATAGCTGTTGTTATAAGAAGTAAATAGGCTACAATGTGGATGTGGGCGAAGCCGCGGTCAGCAGCCAAGTATGTACTATTACTACCTACTAATTGGTATTTTTGGTCACTTTTGTTCGTATTTGTTCGTTTCATTCATTCATTGTTTCGTCGGTCGAAACTAGGGCTGCATTCGGAATTAGACCATAATCGCTGACAGCGCTCGCATCAATCATTTCCGTTCCGATTTAGTTATCACGATTATGACAGCTGAGAGCTGTCAACAATTCGGAACGCTCATGAACGCGCTCACGGTTCGATTATAGTATTACTTTCTGTATACACCACTACACTTTGTCTTCTTTGGTTAGATGATGACTGTAGCCATAATGTGGACAGAGTATTCTAGCACACTTTTGAAAATGCCACAAAACAAAACAACACAACTGTCATTTTTGACGGCGCTCACGGTGATTGCCGCCATCGGTGGTGTATGGCCGGCTTTATAGCTTTATGAAAAAGTATCTTCGCATTTTATAAGAAAATTCAAAACATTCTTTAATATAGTTTGTTTACATTTAACTAAAGTATGTAGGTACCATTTTGTTCGATAACTTTTTGTCATCTTGTAGGTAGGGACATGATCCCATTGCTATAGAAATTTCGGGACTTCTGATCAAAATACCGCGACAAGTGGTTTTGGCAGTCCTCTCGTGATGTTAACCTGACACTGCCTAAAGAATTCTGAAGAAACCGAAACAGGTGGAAATCTGAAGGTGCAAGGTCAGGACTATACGGCGGATGCATTAACACCTCCCAGCCAAACTCTCTTAATTTTTGCTGAGTGGCTAAAGATGTGTGAGGTCGTTATCATGATGAAAAACCGACTGTTATACGTCAGACCGAAACTCGAAATCCCGAATCACTCTATCCCGAATGAACGCTATTCCGAATCACACTATTCCGAATGAACACTATCCCGAATCACGCTATTCCGAATGAACGCTATCCCGAATCACTCTATTCCGAATTAACGCTATGTCGAATCACTCTATCCCGAATAAACGCTATCCCGAATCACGCTATTCCGAATGAACGCTATCCCGAATCACGCTATTCCGAATGAACGGTATCCCGAATCACTCTATCCCGAATTAACGCTATCCCGAATCACGCTATTCCGAATGAACGCTATCCCGAATCACGCGATTACGAAATAACGTTATCTCCAACGAACGCTATCCTTAAGACGACATTTTAACCCTCAATTCAAGGTATGCATAAAATGACCTAGGAAAATGAGTTCAATTATTTAAAAGAAAGTCTGTGAAATAAAAAATCGAATGATGATTATCACTGGGATTATCTTTATGCAGCTCCTTTTGATCACAAATTGATCAAGTTTTAATATTGAACCTAATTCATTTTTTCTCAATCAGGCGCTTTACTTTGTGTAGATTATTTCATCGACAATGCTCTCAAAACGGTGAAGGAAAACATCGTGAGGAAACCGGCATGTCCTAGAACCAAAAATTCAAAGACATGTGACATCTACCAAACCACACTGGGCCCGCAGGGTAGATTACAGCCCACTCCCTCTCGAAGAGAGGAGGCTTGTGTCCCAGCAGTGGGAACATTATAGTCAGATTATAATTATGTATGCAAGCAATTCTTTTTTTTTACAAAAAAAAAGAAGAAAATTAACATTAAAAAACATTGTTGATAAATAAACATTAAATCATTTGAATTTAGGAATTGAATTTACTTTTATAGAAAACGCTTTTAAGTCTTTTGTTTAATATTGATTGTAATATTTATGACAAACAAATTTAGGGCCTATTGTTTTTGGGATCCAGGTCTTTCGATTGAATTGATTAATAAATTAATCTACCCCATCAATCGACGATCGGAAGTAGTCGGGGCGACTACGAGAGCGTTACGCAAGCGTAACAATACCGGGCACGAGAGAGCGGCGGGAGGGCGGGAGCACACCGATAGCAGCACATAAACACGACCGTCCGCAGCGAGATAGTGTTGGGTAACTCAGCACATGTGCTAGTACAGTTGTAGCTACTCACTTGTATAAAATGAGTCACTCACTCATTTGATTTTGATGTGCTAGCACACACCACGGGGCACAGATTAACTAAACAGAACATTTGTAACCATTATCATTTCTCTTTCACTCATCATCACTCGTGCGAGCTGTGTGACGCGCTTAACCGACTAGTCGCCTTGTGTGCCTACTCGACTGAGTATGTGTGCCGCGTCGCGTTGTCATCAATACACAACACACTCGCGACTCGTGAGTGTGGTGTGTAGTGACGACAACGCGACACGACACAACTCGCGACTCGCCCGGCGAGTCACGCGACTCACTGACACACTCGCATACTCACAGCACGTACGTGCTCACAGGCCATCGCAGCCTCGCCTCATTCGTGGTAGCATAGTGTGCTAGCTCATTTTGTAAAAAGAGTGCCTCACACAATCCTCATTTTAAAAGAGTGTGCTACCCAACTCTACAGCGAGATCCGAACGCAGTATGTTTAAAATTCATTTTTTCAGTACCTATTTATACAGTAACTAAATAAAGACTTGGCTAAAAGGTCCCAGCAACCAGGCCATTAAACTACTCATATCATCATCATCATCATAATCAGCCTATAATGTTCCCACTGCTAGGAGACAGGCCTCCTCTCTTTGAGAGGGAGTGGGCTGTAAATCTACCACGCGGGCCCAGTGCGGGTTGGTAGATGTCACATGTCTTTGAATTTTTGGTTCTAGGACATGCCGGTTTCCTCACGATGTTTTCCTTCACCGTTTTGAGAGCAGTGGTGATGAAATTGTTTACACATAGTAAAGCGCCTGCCTGGGTTCAAACCCACGACCTACAACTCGAAAGTCGGGGACGTTACCACTGGGCCCCGGCCACCACTGCTCTTAAACTACTATTAAAAAAAAAACATATACATGAAATGTACTCTGTGGCTAGAACTCTAGAAGTAATGGTGTGTATAACTAAAAAAAGACTTGGCTAAAAGGTCCCAGAGACCAGGCCATTAAACTAATTAAAAAAACAAAAAATAGTAATAGTGTGCTGTGCACAACAAGTCACAAATTTAAAAAAATCCCATCACGAAAAGTTGTATGTGAAAGCGTATTGCACAATAATTATGATTTCCAAACTATTCCACAGAGTGTCTCGAAGCCAAAGAATAAACGGAGTTCGCCAGTATGCAAGAAGCCAAAACCCCTTCAAAAAAACATTGAATATTCTAGCAAACGATATGCCTTCATTTTTTGGTTCAAAAGATAAATCTGCGATGTATCCAGAACATGCTGATGTAGTTATTATAGGAGGTGGTTTCATTGGATCAGCAGTTGCCTACTGGTTAAAAAAGAGAACTGGTGAGGGTCTGTCAGTTGTAGTCCTAGAAAAAGATTTCACAGTAAGTAGTATAATACTATCAATCAATTCTTAATTTGGCAGAAAATAATTAACATATTATTCTTGTGGCTCAATTGTTTTTTTTATCAATTTCAGTATAAGGAATCTCAAAATAATGTATCTTTAGGTACATTGAACCAGCATTTCTCCCTACCTGAAAATGTTTATCTATCTCAGTACTCTGTAGATTTTTTGAGGAATATCAAAGAGAACTTGGGATATGATGCTGAAATTCAATACACCCCTACAGGTTCTCTTACTTTAGCGAGTGAGCAATTTGCTCACAGACTAGAACAAAATGTTACTCTGCTAAAGGAACTTGGTGTAAAAAATAATCTTTTAACAGCAGCCGAAATAAAGAGCAAATATCCATGGATTAACACAGAGGATGTCAAACTTGGTAAGATTTTAAGTCTTTGTGTAAAGCACTCAATTTTTTTTTTTTAATGTGAGCAATCCCAACTGCCTAAAACAAATCTCTGTCATTAAAAAGTCCTAAATAATAAAAAAGATAATGGTAGATTACAGCCCACTCCATCTTGAAGAGGGGAGGCCTGTGTCCCAGCAGTGGGAACAGTATAGGCTGATTATGCTACACTCCGATAATGTAATACGAACCTGTTAATAATGTAGTTTACATTTAATAGGATGCATGGCGATTGAAGGTGAAGGAACCTTTAATTCATGGGCTTTCCTATGGGCATTAATAAAAAAATCCAGAGAACTTGGAGCCAATTATGTAAATGGTGAAGTAACAGGGTTTGAAATAGAAAAACAAAAAGATGTGCTCATGGAAGGTGTTACCCCTGGAGGCTATCAAAGAATAAACAGGATTGTTTACAAAACAAAAGATCAAGAAGAATATGCAATCAAATTTGCTATTTGTGTCTTAGCAGCTGGAGACAATTCGGGAAAAATTGCTAGTTTGGCTAAAGTAGGGACAGGAGATGGGATTTTAAGTATGCCACTGCCAATAGAACGAAGGTGAGCTCTCACGCTCACAATCACTATGTGAATTACATAAACATAATGGGGTTTATTTATCACGTTGCTTAAAGTAATGATTAATGTCTCAAAAATTTATTGACATCATTTATATATGAACCCAATTTTATATAATATTTGTAATTTTTTAGGGAATCAGATATATATTCCATTCAAGAAAAAGCAACAGAATTAGGCCTGAGCACTCCACTGGTTATGGATACTACTGGGCTATGGTTGATGAGAAATGGTTTAGAAAGTAATCTTTTATGCGGAAACCTACCACTTCTAAACGATGACACAAAGAATATATCTAAAAGTGACTATTTTAAAAAAGTGATAGAGCCTTCATTACTAAACCGTGTTCCTAGCTGTAATAATACAAAAGTGAGTATATTTTTTTAACCAATTAAGATAGAGGATGTTCTCAATTTTATTCTTCCTTTTTTTTTCGAATCTTAGCTTTATTGGCGGAAGTGCTGTATGAGAACAAAATTGTAATCCTGCAGTGTATTTAAAGAATGGGATTGAGAATAGTCAGGTACGTGCCCGTGGTCCCCCAGCCTAGTTCCCCTTAGGGTACCACAAGCAAATATTTTTGCCCATGGTACCCCATCTCAAACGGGTTAGGTAAACTTTTCTGCGAAACTCTCGTCCGCTCACCCGGCCCGCAGTAGGCGCACTGGGCGTCGGCAGAGGGCAGACAATGCCCTCTTCCGGCCCCCCTAAATGGATCCAGGGACGGCGGATTCGGGGACGTCTGCCGCCCCCTATCACACCGGACCCGAGGTGGCGGCGCGTAGTGTTCCACGCGCGCCCCTATCAGACGGCACTAGCCGGGGATTGTGGAAGTAATAACAGAACCCAAGATCCCCGACGCAAGTGTGGGAAGGGAACACTGGGGTGGTTTTTAGTCAGTAAGTCTGACAGACCCCTCCGCCCGCCCCAGGGCGGAGGACATCCATGACGATTTTCCACCCCAGCAACAAAATAAATAAATAAAAAGGTTAAATTAGAAGTGTGACGAAACGCGCGCGAGCCGAGCGAGCGGTGCCGCGGCAGCGGCCAGCGAGCGCTACATCCAAAAGTTAGCCGCAGTTAGTTGCCTAATTAGTAAGAATTATATTTCTGAACTTTCCAAATTCAACATTTTGGGATTCAACATTGTGGTCCAGAAGATTAAATCATAGGTCATCCGTCACTCAACAGCGTTAAGCACCGCGGGCCAAATAAGTTGCCCGTGGTACCCCTTTGTCCCCCTTGGGGGTTCCACGGGCAAAAATATTTGTTTGTGGTACCCCAAGGGGGACTAGACTGGGGGACCACGGGCAAGTACCGATGGAGTCGCCTCCATAATCTCTTAAAAATAAGCCGAGCCAAATGATTCTACAGATGTCATTAAAAACAATCGACAAATGTATTGATTATGAAACTGGAGAAGGTCAGTGTCTCCCAAATAATAATGCGAGGTACTGACAAATGCTTCGAAAAAAAAAATACGCCATTTCATGAGCTACGCAGTTGCCACTTCTGGATGCTCCAGACTACATCATGTATTTAAAATTGAAAAAGATCCTATAATTATTATTTAAATTATTTCAGATAGAAAAGTTTACTACTGAAGCATATGATTGCAATGTATTCGACAACACAGGTGTGTTAGGACCACATCCTTACCACAATAACTTATATATTGCAGCAGGATTTGGTAAACTAGGTTTGTATTACCTAATGAATTTATATGTATTTATGGCAAGCTTACCACGCTGGCCAAACATTGTGGGGAGCCCCATAATGTTTGGCCAGCTTCCAATCGCACAAACGATTTAACTCTTCTCTCAGCTACTCTCAATTTTACATCCTTTTCCAATATTGAAGTACCATTGTACTGCCCTTATCCCAATTTATTCAGAGTTGATGCAAAAATGTCTTTTTCTTCCATACTTCTCTTTTAGTCGTCATATCGGTAGTCACTCCCTTTCTGGCCATTATTATCATCTCTCACACAGTCCATCCATCATTTCTTTGGTCTTCCCCTACTCTTATCCAATATTAGCTTTTGCCCGCGGCGAAAATATCCCACGGGAGTGTACTACCGACCGGGATTAAAAGGAAACGAAGCGATCAGATTGCGCCCGTGCGTCGCCGTCAACCATAATTATTTTGTTACGCGTAACTTTGAATTTGTGATATCTTTTAAGGTATTCATTAAAATGATATGATGTAAAGGCATATTTTAATCTAAATTAAATGCCCAATTTATTTAATTGGTTATGGTTTAAATAGCTGAAATAGCTTCAGAAATAAAAATGAAAACAGTTACTGTGGATCATCAGTTTATCGCGTTCAGACCGACAGACAGACGCGAGGGCGGACTCTTTGTTTTATAATATGTAAAGATTGATGTATAGCTGTTTAAATCAAAGACTATACGAGAGAGTGCCCATAATGGTATTGGTATTTTTGTCTACAGGATGTCAACATGCACCGGGCATTGGAAGGGCGACTGCTGAACTAATTATTGACAGTCAATACACAACTGTGGATTTAACGAGATTCGGGTTTGACAGATTTTTACTTGATGAGCGAATAATTGATTTCAATGTATACTAAACTTGATTATTTATTTTTCCTTTTGCCATCTGTTATTTAATGAAATTTTCTGTTTCGTCTAGTTCTATTAGAAAAATAGCTTTAAAACATACGTAAAATGTATAGCAACCCAGCAGCGAGGTGTACATTTTTTTAAGAGACAAGCCGAAGCGAAGCCGGTTTTAACTTATCAATAAAGTAAAAATTAATTTATTAACAAAAAAAAAATCATATCCTTAACTGAGTTTAACACCATCTATCGTCAAGTAGCAGAACCAAAAAGACGCCACCACCACACAAACATAACTTTCAATGTTTTACAGTAATAAAGGAATCTATAGAATCGAATAAAATACTAGTGTGCAATATTCTTTCTCGCTGACATATCTGTCTCTATCGTAACCCGTTTTACAGCGGCTCATGACAAGATCGATAATGTATGAATTTTAGTTGCCGGGGATGCGCTAAGGTAGCCCACGAAATTCAAATTTTATTACATTTTTGCAATTTGCAGGTCAGTAACAGGTTGTATGTTGATCTAAATATGATTCGCGGCCGTAACAAATATGGCTTTACAGAATTATAATCATTAGAATCGGCATTACAACTCTCTTAAGTTCATAAAATCCTACTGAATGATTATTTCAGAAATAGTCATTCAATAGGATTTTACGAGAGTTAGTTGCATTGCCGATTCTAATGATTATAATTCTGTAAAGCCATATTTGTTCCGGCCGCGAATCATATTTAGATCAACATACAACCTGTTACATAACTGCAAATTGCAAAAAACGTAATAAATTTAGAAAAATAATTTAGTAAAATAGGCGTTTTTATTGTTTGAATGTTATGGTGAATTAGGGACTAACTACATTTATTCAACAACAGTCGCGTTTCGCTGAACGATTTTGGTCACACGTACAGTTCTGGTTCTATCAGCTGCGTACAGCATCGTAAGAATGTGAAAAGCCGTCATAGCGTTCAGCGCTGTTCCGCTACGTTCGGCGCTGAACGTGGACTGTTCCTGACAAGACTCGTCGAACTCGACAAGTTGCGACCACGTGCAGCCCTGAACGTGGCTGGACAGCGATGAACGCGGCGGAACAGCGCTGAACTCGTATCTATAGCATTTGCATGATAAAAATACATAATAATATGTCCTCATTTTAAACCTGTTTGCCGCGAAAACTGAATAGCCGCGGAAAGCTGAACGGATGCATGCAAATCTCCATACAAAATAGTTGATTTATGAACAAAAGCTGAACAGAGCTGAATAAGTGGTTAGTCCCTTAAATAAACATTTTTTTGGCAATAGTAGACACTATTGACCGTGCCATTTTTCAATAGCGAAAGTTGCTGATGCTAACCTCTGAAGGGAAGCCAGTAGGAATCGTGTTTTATGGTGTTTTTGCCACTGTAAGCAAAGCAACCTATGTTTGAGTTTATTGAAAGTTAGGGAATTAGTAAAAGAAGTAATGTAAATATATTAAACATTTATTTTTCCACTTAAATTCACTGCATTTAAAAGAACCTCTTACTTAAATTGAGCTGGAGGTGCTCCAAACAATGCTCCACCTTGTTTCGATGCGGCGCGAGATGGGGCAAATCCTAAAAGCTTCTGGATGTTTTGTCTAGAAAAAAAAAACATTATTATCCCAACAAAAAAATCCTAATAAAGTGTTAACCCAGCCAAATAATTCTTGTTTATTCCTGCAAGCTACTTAGTAAACTTCACGGTAACAACAATACAGTGACTGACACAAATCGTGAGCGCTCTATGATAGAGTGGGGACTTTTTTACCCGACGATACCGATCCCCACTGTTAAATCGAGCGCTCAAGATTCGTGCCAGTCACGCTTTGGACAATCACTTTTTGATTATAGTGTGAGCGAAAGCATGTCATTGTGTGCCTATTGCATTTTATGGTTGTATGAATATTTATGAACAATACACAATAAAGTTATATTTCAATAAGTTACCAAAATTTAAAGTTTTATTTTTCTAAAGCCACCATTTACCCATTATTTTTATAGTCTATCTAAAAATAAATGTAATATTCCTTATTTTCATGAAATTGTGGCGGCATTTACAACGCCACATGCGAACTACGCATCATACTGACGACACGCAAAATCCTGCATTGCGCAAGCAGAGATTACCGAGTGACAAGCATTTATGAACGCAACGTCCCGTCGATCAATCGTCGAGCAGTTGCCCACCATCAGACCCAGTCAGAGAGGAAGGATGAGTGAACTTTATCCCCTGTTCCTCATACCTCTATAAAATATAATAAGTTGTATATATTTCGCAATATGTTGTAATGACATTAAAATAAGTGCACAATTGCATTAGATTTAAAAAACCTTATCTAGTTCACAAACTCTGAATGAGTGCTTGCACATATTAAACTACTATTAGGTATTATAAAATTACCTTATGCTCATTGTACACAATATGTACAAGAAAATAAAGGAGCAGTCAGTATAATCATCCCCAGGCAAGTTCCTGTGGCTCAAACCTTGTATCCATGATATAGGGTAGAATGGAAGTTTAGCCACCACTCTTCCATCAAATCTGTAAAACACATTGACATGATTATTATAGTATGAAACTTCATAGATTGGTTTTGAATTATTATTAGCTATAGTTTGACTGAGATCGCTGTACCACGCTTTAGGTATGTGCACGCCGAGATGGTGGGCATTGTAGGCAGCTCAGTTGTCAATGCAGGCCACTCATTCGTCATCGCTCATGGCATCCCACCCCCTGCCTCACCATGCATTTCTAAGGCACGGTAAATTGGTTTTGGTCAAACTATAAATCAATTGCTATTAGCATAATCAGCTGGTAATGTTCTCACTGATTAGACACAGGCCTCCTCTCTGTGAGATTGCTTTTACCTTAGTGGTAATAACACATCATGTGGGTCTTTAGTATTGTTTCTCACTTAAGATAAATATTTCAGAAGGAGCAATTCAGTACTTATCTCCATGCCAGGCAGTTTTTTTTTTCTTTTCATATTAACAATGTATAACTTACATGCTATTGAACATGCTGAGTAAGGCCGTGAATGCAAAGCCAATGGCAAACATTGATTTCATCTTAACTAAAGAAAGGTCCCTATTGTTATTTTTTAGTCTTTCTTCCTCCCTCTCAATTTTCTTCTTATGTTGCTTGTCCAGCGAGTCTCCATGAGCTTCTTTTCTTTTTTCTACTACAAGAATGAACAGTAATGTTATCAAATGTTATTCAGGGTTTTGACTTTATATTGTAGGTATACTAAATTGCTAAGGCACAAGAAAATACTACACACCCTCTTAAACTTTGTACAGTTGTTGATCATGCTTATTGTTTAATAGACAGACTTAAATTTCGAATGCCAGCCACTTCACTCACATTAGTAGGTAGCGTTTGTCCAACTAACAGTATGGTATGAGTAAACTGGATGGTATCTTAATAGGTTTTTAAGATTCCATCCCAATTGGTTTTTAATAACAAACAAGTAGCTTTTTGATTTCATAAACTTACGCTTTTTACTTTGACGTTCCACCTCGACTTTCAGTTTTTGGTACTTTTCTGTCCTATACACCAAAATCCATGTTAGACCTACAAATCAGCAAAACAACCAGTGAGATGACATAAGTTGGGAGGTATCCACCCGTAGATTACTACTAAAAGTAGTTCCAACGCTTTTCGAAAATTACGGCAAAGCATTACTTTACCGCTAGCGCCGAAACTGGACACTCACCTTCGCCTAAAAATGCTGTACATATTGAAATAAATACGATGAGCAGAGAATCACTCCACATGACTGAATATGACGGAAGCAAGTTCAGTAAAAAAAATAAAAATATGTTATAACAGTTAGTTACTACCTCAACAGAGGATAATACGATTTAGACAGAGTGTGTTCAATTTAGAAATCAATAATTTTATTTTATTTTCTGTAAAATCGTCAAGACTCACTGACAGAAACTGAACTGGCACACAACCACCACACAACTGGAACCACAGATCAGTGTTGCCAGATGTGGCGCGCTCCAAGCACAGAACACTATTACTCCTAGCTCCAAGTCCCCAAATTTTTTGTCCCAAGTAGCCTAAAGTCGCCAATTTTTTTTTTTCTGTAAAGTAGCCTAATTTCGCCGAAATATAAGTCTGATGCCTTTTTGTGTTAAATAATAAGAATTTCATATTACAGTTGCTAATTGGAAAAAATGCCTGAAAATATAAATGAACCACTTTAATGTAGGTACCTACTTGTTTTAAGAAATTGTTTTTTTTTCCCCATTCGTCCCTGTATTGTTTGTTATATTTTCCACGTTTTCACATTCAGGTCAGTTTGTAGTGATAATAATCACTACAAACTGACCACCCCTGAGAGGATTTTCTTGTGATTTGAGTATACACCCAAATCACAAGAAAATCCTCTCAACGTATGCAGAAACTTTTATTTTGATAGATTTGTAGCGTTTAAAATATCTATAATTTCTGTGTATTTGGATGTAATTGTAAAAATATTAAACGTAAACCAAAATCCGCCGAAATCCATGGATACCTGACATCATTCAACACTTTACAAGCCAAATGTCAACTGTATTTCTCTATTTTCCCTCTCTGATTGACGTTAAAAATGGTTATGTTTCGTTATTATTGCATTTTTAGTATCGGACATTTTCATCTTAGAGAATATATTTCCATTGTTCCTCAGATAATCTGGATGGAGCCTAAAATCACCAATTTTTTTTTCTGGGGTAGCCTAATTGGCGACCAGTCTCTGATCGTAAAAATTGGTCGCCCCGACACCCTTCCAAGTAGCCTAAATGGCGACAAGCCGCCTAATCTGGCACCACTGCCATAGATAACTATAACAGAGAACAGAACATAACCACAGAATATTAATATTCCTACTCGAACGGAGGCGCATGACAAAGTTACATGCTCTGTGCGTATGACACAGTACAATGGGCACATGGGGTTAAAAACTGAAAGCTCGTCCGTGGCAGCACTGTGGTGCGTCTACAAACTGCCATTTTTTTTTATGTTTATTTTGGTGTCAATCACAAAATATATGAAAACTATACTCCATAGGTTTAGGTAGTTAAGTATAGGTAAACAAATCATAAAAAGGGTTTTTATAGATGACACTTTCTTGTTTAAAAATACGTTGTAACTTATAATCTTTTTTTTATTTTTATTATTACGATGGTTTCATCTTTTGTTACTGTATGTTAAACTTTATCATTTATTCTTAAACTACTCTTCGTAGATGTAATTGCTTGAGCACAATTATTTAGTTAGATTTACATATTACTATATTATTTTCTAATCTGTCTATTGTAAAGAGCCCAAAAATACATGGTCTCTAAACGTCAACGAAATAAAACGTTGCTAAATTAAAGAGTACAACTGTGACGTAGCATGCCAACTGAAGTGCCTGGTATTACGTTTAGTCGGTTACTTGACAGCTCTCTCGTCACGTAGCTTTTTTTTACCTATAAATATCTACCTAAACCAACGGAATATAGATAGCACTATTAGAAGATGAGCTTAGGAAAAGGGAAGTGTCTACCACTGGTAGAAAAGTAGCTTTAGTGCAAGAATAAATTAAATATTGATAAATTATAATTTATATGTAAGTTATTTTGTGTTTGTTAACTTTGAATTCATTTTTTGTAGAAGACTGCACGCATACTACAGGAATAACCTGATCAGAGCTGAAAACCAACTCCAGGATGATCTTCCTGACTGAAAAAAATCAGAGATGTTTATTCTACCACTGATCTAATACGATGGTTTATACACACAAACACAACTTTACTATAATTTACGTAATATCACCACAAATGCCTGTTAGTAATGAAAACCGACTTAGTTCTCTTGGTAGCATATTTACCTGTTTAAGAATTTCTCCTCTATATGTCTTCAGGTTTAAAAATGATAGCACATAGTCTGGACGAAATATTGGGCTTACAATTTTTTCGGAGAGATTTCTTCCACAGTTTTCGTCTTTTTACATCTTTGACAAATAATTGGGTCCCCGTATTTTTGCAGTCAACAGCTGCGCAACGCGTATTCATAAATACTATGCGAAAAGGAATCCACTTGTTAACAAAAATAAAAAATGTATGGTTAACAGCTACAAGTAGTACAGCTACTTCTTAACTTTGTTGTTTCTAGTTGTCAAATTGTTGGACATGAGATAGTAGAGACATCTGAATCATTATCATATTATGAAGTGAGCTGTGGCAGTTTTTATCCACATTCACGTTCAGTTCATGGCACGAGTTTAGTAAGAGACTTCACGGCATGTGAACATTGCTTAGAGCATTTAACCTGTAAATATACACACAAAGTGAATCTGTATGTGTGTGTTTTCCCTCCCGCAGAAAGTGGCAGAAAAAGTTGTTCGGTGATTCCCTTTTTGATATCTCCAGAGGATAAATACTCAAAGGAACATTGCTTTTCGGTAAAAAATCGTTTCGTATTATCATGGAGATTATTGCTGTGGTAAATCGACTAAAATCTGGATTAACATTTCGTATTAAATTTTTATTGTTGGCAACATAAAAACAAATTTTACGATCTTTCATTCAATTTGTTGTCTATTATTCAGTTTCCTTTTCCGTTCTCCCCATTCATTCATTCCACAATGATTCTTTTCCGTTTCAATTCATTCTTCAATCTTCCCTCCGCCGCTTGCCAGCCGTTTTCTCGGATCGAACGTCTCTTAGCTGGCCATAGCTTGGAATTCTGCCAACTCACTGAATTAGAAAGTGTTGTAGTATCCTATAAATTTAGTCAAATCCCTTTCTACAAGGATGTTATTGAAATAATCAGATGTAGGAGTATATATAAATATCATATTACACCATAATTAAAACGGAATTAATATATTTGTCACTACTGTGATTCTGATTATAGACAATTATGTAATATTTATGTTAAAAAATAGTGTAATTACATTGTTAATGGACGTAATAACTAGAAAATAAGTGTTCCTCTGTGCAAAAATAACATTGTTAAAAAATGATTAGACGCCATGTTGTATCTGGAGCCTAAGGCGTGGCATGGCATACCTTTGTGCAATCGGCTGTCGTGTTATTTTTGAAGTAATATAGAATATTATAATGGTAAGTTTTGACCCAATATAATACATAACTACTTTAATATTTTAACGCATTCTGATTGAACATAGCAGAATTCGTTTTACCTTAGGTAACTATTTGTAGAATACACTTTCATGCTAGTCGTATCAATGATTACCTACCAAATCTCCAAATCTATAATGCATAAATGCTTAAAAAGTCGAAAAGAAAAATAAAAAAATTACTAAGCTTCTAGAACAGTATCACGTGATGTGGATTTGATACGCAGTAGGCGAGCGAGCTCTTACGTCATCAACGTAAGCGCTCGCTCTCGCTTGCGCGACCGTCCGTCCGGTCCGGCGTCCATTTTGATTCATTGCTAAAATGGGTAACATAACGAGGCTGCATCGGAATTTGAACCCGTTGTACGCAAAATACGCGCTTGTGCGTGGAATTGCGGACCGTTTACCTGTATCTTTCAAGTGCACTGTGCTATTACAACATGCCTGTAGGTACACGTCGATCGATGTACTTACTGGCTTAAATGCCAGAAGACATTATCCGGTTGGTTTCAGATAGGTACCCATTATTTTTGTCAGAAATGATTACCTATTTGGCAGTATCTACCTACCTAAGCTTGCAGGTGCATACCTAACTGCAAGCATGACAAGCCTGCATGAACATTTTGAATACTAAGATTAAGGAATAAGATTTTGTCCACAAAATAAGGGTGTTCATGTGGTACTACAGAGCTGAGCGCCATGCGTTCAATCCCCAAAGTCTGGTCGGGTAAAGTTATATGGCATTTGTGATTTTGTCCACAAAATCATGTTGCTGAAGTGGTAATACTGAGCGCCATGGGTTCAATCCCCAAGGTTTGGTCGGGTAAAGTTTTATGGCATTTCCGTGTGAATTCTCAGTATGCTACTGAGAATTCAGAAGCAGCCCAGAGGGTATTGTGACCCTATATGGGATGATTTTATGGTAGCTTGATCGTCACTGGCCCTAGCCGCATCCGTATCTGCTCGATTTGTAGGGACCAAAACTAGTGATGTGTCCATCACTCATGACTACTCATGAGGTGCCTTGTTTGAGGTACTCGTGATCGCAAATTGAAAGAGTTACTATAATTGCAACATTGAGCCACCTCACTCGTTCACGCGTCCTCTAATTGACATTGACAGTATGAAATCGTGGCGAGGGGTGAGGCGAGCGAGTTCGAGACTCGCGAGTACTCCCGAGTCGCGAGTGAGTATTCAGTGATTAAGTGAGCGAATGTACCGAATTTATAATTGTATAGAGAATGAGTGAGGCGAGGTCTGGTCTCGAAATTTTGACAGCACAGTAAACATTAACTGCGGCAATAACGTTATGATTTTAGTATATACCTAATGAAGTAATGTAATGATGTTTGTTGTCCAGTGTGTGCGGCGAGTGTGATGCTGGTGTTTGGTAGGATAATTGATTAATTTAGTTTGGCGGTCTAAAATGTATGAGCGAAAAAAAAATGTGTGTGAGAGAGATGTGAATAATCGGACGGAGAGTCGTGAGCACTCGTGAGTCGTCGTCATGCCCGCCCGCCTCGCTCCCTTCGGACCTTCAGCTGAGTTCGGCTTGGGCTCATGATTCGTGAGGTGAATACGCGCGTTGTACGATTCCTCACCTCAAATAAAATGGATGAGTTACCCCATCACTACAAAACTGACACCGCACGATGTTGCTGCTTCATATTAAATGTTCGTAAAGATTTTAACTCTGTACAGTAGACCGCCGCACTTCAGTGGTGGTGATTGGCCTCATCTATTGAAACACCGTACTACGCTAGACCAGCTCAAGGTCCAAGTGTTACCACCTACGTGCGGTCGACTGTACGTGGCACGATTCGTGCCCGACACGGTCTAGCATATTAAGGCGCAGATATATGACTTTAGTGAGTTTTAAATCTGTTATTACGCGTTCATATAATGCAAGTATGTTATGCAAAAAATGTACGTTAAACTAGAACGCATTTATGAAATAAATTCAGGAAGTAATGTCTACCCAAAGCATAAAAAAACGATATTACTTTCAAACTACTTAAGATATTTTCATGCTTTTTAGGGATCCGTACCAAAATGGTAAAAAGGAACCCTTATAGTTTTCGCCATATCCGTCTTTTTGTCTGTCCCCGGCTCAGCTCAGAGACTTGGTACTGGAAAGCTGTATGTTGGCATGGTTATACATATAATAACGCCGACAGTGGTAAAATAAAATCTTGAAAAATAAAATTGTACGGTTACCTCCCCTTGCTCGTAAAAATGAAGAGGACATAATATGTCCTGGGGGATGTATATGGGGAACAAATATTATTTGTGCGTAATAATAAGCTTTAAAGTGCTAATTTTAGTTAAGTGTGTGTCAAACACAACAACCATTTATTAGCTGGCAAGGGTCAGTCTTGCCAGCTAAATGGTTGTTTTTGTATACTTATGTGAAAAAATTCATAGCAGTAGTATAAAATATAACGAAAACAAAAGGAAAACTATCACGGCTAAGTAGGCTTTACAAGTTAACGAGTAATAGTCGACCAAGTTACATTAGCAGTTGAAGATTTGACCGTGACGTACCTATATCGATTTATGGGAGAACATTTTTTCCAACTTGAATGTTAAGTTTGTTTTTGGGATATATTCATCTTAACTACGGAACCCCGTGGTCCGACACGCTTTGCGCCGGTGTTTAATATCGTCTCTGGAACCAAGCTCTGAGACAGACATGCTCGATCTTTGTTAACTTGCCATTACAAAGAAGTAAACTATAATTTGTATTTTATTTGTTATTAGCGGTTTTATACGCCCTAGAGACACACTTTTATAGCAAGCGAATATTAGACAAGTGAAGTTTAAATGCGATGTTGTACAGTCGACGCTAGTGGTAACACTATAACCTTGAGCTGGCTTCGTCGCGTACTTAGTACTTGATAAGGTATGAACTTTCAATAGATTGTGAGTCCAGCTTATACTGGTTTTGTTACCACTGACGTGCGGCTTTCGGTACCATGTAAGTTTAAACTATTTAACTGTTCTAGAAACGATTGTAATTTTTTTTCGCCCAGTTCTTTTCCGATCTACGCATCTCTTGCATGAATCTTTAAAACCGGCCAAGTGCGAGTCTGACTCGCGCACGAAGTGTTCCCGTACCATTATCTATAAAAACGGCAATAAAACACGTTTGTTGTATGGGAGCCCCTTTAAATATTTATGTTATTCTGGTTTTTAGTATTTGTTGCTAATTTAGAAATTTAGTCTGGACGACGTCTGTGGGGTCAGCTAGAAGTACATAAATACCATTGTCACGGTTGCTACTTAAAAAAAGTATTTTAATTGAGCCATAATACTAATTGCGTTATATCAAAAAAACAAGTCATCATATCTCGGCTGAAAGATGCCCACTGCTGAAAGAAAGTGCAATAACAAAACCTTCACGAATGATGGCACTAAGCATTCGTGTAGTGGACTTGTAATTTATAACCGAAGATCGTATGGAATATACCTACCTACCCCAAAGCGACATTAAAAACAGCACTCTTTCCCTTTCTACGAAATAAACATATCGTTTAACCGAGTAACTCCTGATAGGCAGAGCAAACTCATTAAATCAAAATACCATTTAATTCGATAGGAGAATCAGTTACCCTACCTATTGATTGATTTTCCTGTACTGTATATTATGTCGTTCAATCGCTTCGTGGACTGTCGAAAGTCACGGGGCTACATTATATCAGAATCCTAGATATCTATAAGTCTTTCGTTCTCATTCCGTGGATTTAGCTCATGATTACAGTATCAGGTCACAAACCTGCTGATTACACGATCGAAATCGTGGAATAATAGTTATGAAAACCAATAGAAACGTACTATTTTTGCAAGTAGGACTACTGCAATAACTTTTTATTGTCTTTATTACAGCCCCGTATTGATCCAATTCAGTTACTAAACTGCCTGAGCGTGCTTCTGTCACCGAATGGCGGGATCAAAAGCAGGGATGAAGTCCAGAGGCTAGCTAGGTAAGTTTTTCAAGTTGATTCTACAACAATTTTTTTGTTGTCTCATATTCTAACAATGTGTTATTAAAAATTAGTACTCGATTCTTAATAAATCTAATAATCGGAGATTCTGACATTATTTATCCCCGATTTATTTAGAAAATCTTTAAAAAAATGGCTTATATTAGCAATAGCAAATTTTAGGGAACTCATTATGGAATTGGCCAAAGTGATAGTCGTGTTTAAAGTATTTTATTAATTGACCCTCACAAGTTTTTATTAGAAGAGTGAACCACTTCGGCCATATACTATGTTGTCAAGTGAGTGATACCTGTTATTAAACATCGTATTAGAATACGGTGTGTAGTAGCAAGCATCTCAAAATACTTTATTTTATTTTAATAATCTGTGCTCAAGCACAGATTATTAAAATAAAATAAAGTAAATAATAAATCGACGTATTTGTTAAATGTTGCCTTTTTCTTTCAGCCTCATGACTAAATTTTCGAAGAAATTGGTATCTAAATGTATATACATACAAATACTGAAACGTACCGAGACCGACCTTCTGGGGTTATTTATGGGATCCGGCGGTTGGGTTTTGGTACACATGTGGCTGACCGAAAGTATAGTCGCCAAAAACTGGCCTCTTGTAAAAGAGTTATTGGAGCTGCTATTATTATGCCCAGTTGATATAGAGCGTTTGAAAACCAACAACTGTCCGAAACTTGTAAAGGAGTTGTCAAAGGATGATAACCATTTTGGTAAGATAATCACATCCTAACTAATATTATAAATGCGAAAGTGAGTTTGGGTACGCATTCACGCTTAAACGGCTGAACGGATTTGGATGAAATTTGGCACATGGTGGGTAGACCATGACCTGGAGAAGCACATAAGCTACTTTCCACCCTGGATCGCAGACGAACTCGTGGGCAACAGCTAGTTATTATTATTAATATTATAAAGAGAAAAGATTTGATTTTTGTGTTTGTTTCGCTTTCACGCCAAAACGGCTGAACGGATTTGAATGAAATTTAGCAAATGGGTAGACCATGACCTGGATAGAGGACATAGGATTCGTTTTATCCCTATATTCCCACGGGATCGAGACTTATGCGGATGAAACCGCGGGGCGCAGCTAGTATTAACTAATTGTTTCCTAGTAATAATTCCTACTGCCTCGTTGGTCGAGTGGTCGCAAGCGCTACTGCGAGCTTGAGGGCCTGGGTTCGATTCCCAAGGTTGGGCAAAGTGTTACAGGCTTTTTCCATTAGGAACTTCAGTACCAGCCCTGAGTCTGGATTTGTGCCCGGTTGATAACAATAGGCTCTCCTATTACATGGAATTTAAACATAACTGGTGAAATGTGAGTGTACTGGTAGTCCTGTGCCTAACCCTTCGGGGATCACAGGCGTGATGTTATGTTTCCTAACTGAAATTTAAAGTATTAAAGTCGACTGCAAATATTCTTATTTCTGAAGCAAAAGTTAAATTAGAATACTACTGTTGTTATTGTGAATTATTAAAGCATATTTAATTTCTTTCATTACAGCTATCAGAGCCCTAGCATCGAAGTTAGTTGAACAATGGTTAAAAACAGTAAAGGGCGAACAAGTAGTTCCTGTCCAGATTTCAGATATACCTCAAATTATATCGGAAGCACAATCTGATTTAGACATATTCATAAAATCAGAGTGCAATGTGGATTATAAAAATAATGATAACAATACTGAAATTAAATCAGTTGGTGAAGAACGTATCAAATTGGATAAATCCATTTCTAACAATGACACTGATAAGAATGTAGCTGATATCAAAATAAAAGATGAAGTAGATGACGAACCGGAAACTTTGCCGGTATTAAAAATCAGTTTAAAAGATGGAAAACAAATCATATCGCAAGTTGATGATGACAGTGAAAGTAAAACTTCTGAAGGGTTATCCGATTCCGAAAAATCTAAAGATAGATCAAAAAGTAGAAGTAAAGATAAATCAGATGATAAAAGTAATAGTAGCGGGTCTAAGTCTAGCAGGTCCTCAAAACATTCAAGTAGGTCTCATTCTTCAAGTGAGAAACATAAAACTCACAAAAGCAGTTCTAGCCGACATAATAGTAGTAAAGACAGGTCAAAAGATAAGGATAGACATTCTTCTAATAGTTCTAGATCAAAAAGTGATAGTAGCAGAAAATCTAGCGATAAATTATCGTCTTCTAGTAGTAAATCAAAAGAGGATCGGAGTTCACGGTCATCCTCCGAAAAAGATAAGAATAAAGATAAAGGAAAAGAAGATAAAAATGAAAAGAGTAAGGATATCTCTCTAAACAAATCTTCATCTGAGAAACCTGATGATAAAACGCCGTCAGTTCATAAATTGGGGAAAATACCGAAATTGAGTGATTCCAAAAAAGAAAAACCTTCAATATCCATAGAAGTCAGAAAACCAGATGAACCAAAACCAAAAACTGTTAAAACTTTTAATTCTAAGTTTAGGAAACATGGACTAGAAGAGGAAGTTAAACCACCACCTTCTCGTGCAGCAGTATTAACGAAAAAATCCACGCCTGTATTGCCACCTACAGTAACAATACCAAAAAGGCCGTCTCCAGTTCACAATGAGTCTCCACCAGAAAAAAAGCCAAAAACTATAGTTGAACCTGTTGAAAAACCGGGTGCAATCAAATTAATTCCTCCTAAACCTAAACGTAAGTATTCTACTGTTTATTCAATAAGTGACATATTTTTAATAGTTTCTTTTTTTCCAGATTTACATTGGTGGTGGCAAGTCCTTCCATTAATGTCACCAAGTCTTTTCAATTGTTTAGGTTGCATTTTCTTCAGTGGTAAGTCTAAAATGTATAACTTAACGGGTTCTAAAGTGTTTTTACCACCTGTAAAGTATTTTTTTCAAATAAATATTGAAATCAATATACATGACTCTTTCCGTTTACTACTTAGTTCAAATTTAATAACCTAAATTTGTTTAGTTTATCGTGAGGTGAAAATACCAGCGCACATATACCTACTGGATCCTTCCGTGGACTCGACGCAGAGCTGATGAAAACGACTGGTGCTCCAGGAGTGATTCTTCAGCAATCCATGTAATCCAAAAATGACGTAATATTTCTACATGAAAGATACAAACCATTACCTACTATAAAATCGACTGTATGATATTATTTTACGACAGTAATTCTAGCGATATTCCTATATATTCCAACAAAATATACAACATGAATGAATAATTAAGATGAGCTACTAGGGCACTACCTTGTTGCGTTAGTTAAACAGACCAGTTATTATATTTTGTATGGAAATCCAAGATTGATAGTCTTATCGTAACGTTTAAAAAAAAATGTTACATTTCATGGACAGGAAAAGCCTAGATTTATACGAAATACCTGTTTATTGTACCTACCTTACTATGCTATAGGAACTTGGGCTATTATAATGCAAATAATCATACTAGCGGTTATATGAAAGTATCGAGGCTTTCTAGGACGTTGCCAGCTGAAGTCAGCTAAGGCTTCGATTGTACAACAACATCATTCCATACTGTTTATTTTTATTTATTTCCAATTTCTAGAAAAGTTTTCAAGAAATTCACAAACAAATAGATGATATTGGAACTTGCCTGTAAAATCACAAGATACAAATATATCGTATGTTTTTTTAAGATTCGGGTCCAATTACCTTTATGTGTAAAAATATTCTTTTTAATTCTAAATATATTATAATTATTATATTATATAGTAGTAATTACGGCAAATACTGAAAAGATTTCATAAAGTACAGCAGTCTACAGCAAAACTTTGTCATCAAACCGTAAGTTGCTAACCAGTTTCCCGCTGCACAGAATACTGCAGACCACTACAAAGAACTATTTTGGGAGAACATTATAAGGTACCTACCTATATACCGAAAGTAGTAATCAAATTGTGGAAAATACTTGTAGTTCGTAGTGTAAAGGTGTACCTTCGCTATTGTCCTATTAACCGTACCTATATAAGTAACACTGAATTAAAAATTGAAAGTTTATAGGTACCTATCCACCATACTATATGAACTGTACCATATTATAGGAACCTATCTACTTTAATTTTTGTTTCTGAAAGTTTTAATAGAGGTAGGTATAATATACGGACATTTCTTCGTTTTACTACAAGAATAGTTCTTGCTAGATGGGCTTTGGGTGGGTATAAGGGAATAATCTACATCTTACATCGAGTTTGAGATCTAAAATATAGATGGTACCTACCTACGCACCTTGCTATCACGCCGATAGGCGTGAAGTTATGCTTGAGATAAACAACACCACAAACAGGTGGGAAGTGCTCTATAAACCAATAGATATGTGCCTAATAATTATTAATAATAAATTGGGTACACACATGTCGATTACTTTCATTATGACCTAATGTCATCTAAAATAAATTTTATTGTATTTTTCATGCAATATCCTTTGGATTGCTACATTGTTCTAATTGTTTTTTTTTAATTATTATTCTGTAACCGAGCCCCTGTTTCAAAAGGGCAAACACCACTAAATATTGGGCACCTTACGACACCTACGTGAATCCAAATAAAATGCTAATTTCACATCTTTTTTCTCGAAAACTTGACGTTATAATAGAAAATTGTCGTCCTGTACCTGCTACTTTAATCACATTTTCTATATTCGTTTATACCACTTTTGCCCAGTCTTCTTTATCTCTTAAAAAAACAATTGAGAGATTATACAGTTATGTACCTACAGCTGTGCTGTTTCAATATGTACCTTTAGGGGAAACTGTTTTGGTTTGCGTCGACAGCCACAACACTGTTCGAATGTTCACAAAAAAAAGGTTTGAAAGTTAGGTAGGTACCTAATTTGCTGTACATTCTGCCTCTTCTCACAGTACCTACTAGGTACCCAAATTGGTATATCTAAGTAGGTAGGTACCTACATACGGCGCGCCGCGCGTGTAGTAGTAGGTACTATCAATTTTAATATTTTTTAAATAGGGTAGCTATGCCGCCGTAATAATTGTTAAGGGAAGGTACCAGAAATACCTATAGATTATATATATAAATAAAGAAAATATAACTTAACCAAATCTTTAAAGCTGATTGTTTAGCTTTTACTTCTGCAGAATTGGATAAAATAAATATTTAATATTTGCCTAACTGCATACCAACTATCATAGATAACCACCTATACAAAGCGTATCTACCTTATTACCTATAGCTTACCCTATTATGAGAGCTGCCTATGTCCAGCTGAATTAATAGGTACTATGATACGATAATATTAAATTCGACGCATAGGTACCTAGGCACAGATAAGATAGACATAGTACCTAAACAAATATAAATAAGTTTGTAAGGTACCTACGTACGTTGTCGTTATTACGAGACCTAGGTTACAATTTATAAATGAAAATTCTAGAATCTTGCTGTAGCGTGCATACGTAGGTACGTACCTATTCGAATGCCTATTATTTCCTGGATTTAGTAGGTAGGTACACTTCTGTCTGAAGTCCACAATAGGTGCCTACTTAGCCAGACCTAATTGGCCATAGACAAATCAAAATGTAGTGCACAAAATTTTAATGCATAAAGCTGAATAATTTTAGTATGTATAGATAGGTACCTAGTGTAACTTTCTAAGAAACTTATAAATCCTGGTCTGCTCAACTAATGTTTCAAATTTTGTTGTATGTAATTAGGGAACGTAACTAAAATCTGTATATAAAACTTCTTACCCAACTAAAAGTTTTGTACCTACTTACCTATAACTACACATTACGATAAAATCTTCAAGCATCCTCTAGGTATCAATGAACCTATTGTTTTATTAAGAAAGTTTAATAAGTACTTAATACAAGGTCTAACAAAAATAGAGTAGGTATGTAGGTACCTAATATATTTAATTACGATGTTTCTTAAAAGAAATGTAAAAGAAGCAATAGCACCAAACGATTGATACTTGAGAATAATTACAAATTGAATAGGCAGTTGGGAGGCCAGAACCAATCACAAGTACCTATCTGCCAATTTATATTATTCTCTAGATTTAATTGAAGTGAATGAAGTCGTACCTACTTTACTTTTATATTAATAAGAGGGTTTTTTTATTCTGTTTCAATAATAAACATGACAGTATGTGTGTACATCAATAATCTACTGAATTGCCTCCCTAAAACAATTTTACAAGGCATTTAAGTTAGACCTTTTATAATTAGATACCTACTTTGCATTTTACTTTTAAAATTTCATAAGTTGATTTCTGAGTGCGTGATTTTACGGATGAACAAGTAGGTATCACTTGCAACTTTTTATCTTATTGCGTAAGACATAAATACAAAAAACAAAGGTCCTTTGGTGTCTGTATTTTCGGACATACGCGGCTACGTCCTGTAATTTTCAACTTTATGATGTTAGCGATGGTGTAGGTAAACTATTAAATTAATGTATAAAAAATCCATAAATCGACGCTTGCGCGTTTTGGGTGATGTTGTTTGATAACGTAGCTAGGTACCTAACTATGATAAGATATATAAGCTGCGTGTTCATTATGCTTTTCCGCGTTGTTCTTTCTAAACTCTACAACTGATTTTGATGCGATTTCATCACCATTTCGAGAATTTATTCCGGAATGTTTATGTGTAGGATACATTACATCCTACCTACCTACTAAAGAAATGCATCTCAATGTTTTGTCAAGTCGTAAAAACCATGCGAAGCAGGAACGGGTCGCTAGTCTAAAATAAAACTGAACTTACAAGCTATGTACCTACATTTTTTGTACCAATTTTCTTCTTGATTAGGTATTTTAAAATAATTATTTAACTAACCTACACTAAGTTACTAATACTGTGGACGAATAAAAACTACCTAAGTAATACTTAATAGGTACACGATTTCGCTCGCTTAGTTGAAAAGTAGATTCATTTTGTTTAGACACCAACGTGTTTGCAACACTAGAAAACCTCTAGTTTATGGGTCCCCAACCAGTGGGGCGCGCCCCACTTGGCGGATTTAAGGAAACCCATGGGGGGCGCGGCGGCTGCAAAAATAAAGAATGAAATTTTTTAAATTTTATAATCTTCATATTACAAAAGAAACGTTTCATATTACTTAGGTGCTGTAAAATTAGCTCACTCGTGCTCGCTCTTACATTCTTCGCCTTTTCTGCATTAGTCACAACCAAGTAACTAGAGGGGCGAAGTGATTTTAAAAGAAAGGGGGCGTGTATGTAAAAGGGTTGGGAACCCCTGCTCTAGTAGGTTACGATATTTATTATACATTAAATATTTTTTTAAGATCGGATACTTTCCAAAGACCTAGTGTCTGTGTGTGCGAACCTTAAAAAAGGTAGGCGAGTTATTTGAATCAATAATTAGGTACGTACAAAAGTTTGGAAAAAAGATTGAGTTACCTTAGGAATGTAGTTATCTACCTAATGCAATTGCGAGTTGATTTTACAGCGACACAGCAACTTATGATTTTAACCTACCTACTATTTCTTAATAATTAGTTAAGTAGATACAGTCATCCGCAAATCAGTGGTAACAGTTGGAACATAAAATTGTTGACATGGACATGATTATTCTTTGCCATGGACGTGCGGTTGACTGTACTTAGGTAATTTGCTAAATGTTTAGTCGAATGCTTTCCAATTTTAAACGAAAATAAGCTTGTTTTTTTTGTTTCTTTTAGACCTTGTGTTTATTTATTTACGTCAATACATACCTAATAATTTGCATGTTATGTATTTAAGTAAGTCGAAAGTTTTACGGAATAACGACAACAATTCCATTTATGCTTGTTTTCACTAACACTAGGCGAACGCCTAAATATGCACATTTGATTTTCAACTCTCGGTGCTGAGCCTAGCGTTTAAAATCCAACAGGCTTTTGTTTAGGCATTACCTTAAGTGTTATGTAGTGTTAGTGAAAATATGCATTACTGTATTTGCCATGAAGAGTTGATAGTACCTAGTCACCACCGCCTATGTCTGATGAACAACACTTTTATATTTTTAACCGACTTCAAAAAAAGGAGGAGGTTACTGATTCGGGTTTACTTTTCGTTTTTTTTTTTTTTTACTTTCACCGATTTCTCCGTGCTTATCTACTGGGTTACCGACATGGTATACAGATTTAGGTGATTCTTTTTTCATTGTCCCATATAGGTAAATTTAATTATCCTTGCTCGAGTAGTTTTTGAGTTATAATACGTATTTAATCCACATAAAGTAGAAGTTCCTAAAAATTAATATTAACTTATAAGAAAAAAAATAAACCGATACCTACTTTAAAAAAGAAAAACAAATTAGGTACTAAGTGAAAAATAACATCAATTTCGGATTTCCGGGCAAAAAACGGTAATACAAAACCAAAGGCACCGACTTCCGAAATTAAAGTTATTTTTCAGTGTCTGTGTGATCACGACATCTGTGCGATCATGAAGTGAAATCACAAATTTCTGGAAAAAATAATAATTGTACATATATAAAGTACAGCCAACCGCACGTTAGTATTGTCTACTAACGTGCACATACCACGGATATTTGTGTCTGTGAAGAAGCTGGCGGAAGTTGGAAGCAATCCCAGAAATCTCGTAGAGAGCGGTGTCCGTTATAAATAGTTAACAAATATGACGCATCGATTGCATAAAAACTTTTTTTTTTTAAATCCGTACAAATAAAATCCGATCTGCAGCTAAAATCACAAACATAAAGACCCGTGGCGCGTACTGCTAACCCTTGAACTACAAAAACCTTATTTACTGCTACGAACTAAAGGCGCTGTCAATATTACCTTTGACGTGACCTTTATTTACATTGTTTAACACGGCTCCGTCGAATAGACGTGTTAAACATTTCATTCAGTCTAGATTTTAAAATATAGAGAATATTCAATTCAACAAAGCAAAATTTAGAGTCCGTTTAACTACTTACATCTATCCATTTTCAAAGTTGGATTTTCAAATGCTCGGCTCCACACCAAGAGTTGAAAATCCAGTACGCCATATTAAATCGCCCGTGCGTACCTGGGCTAGAAGTAGCAAATAATTTTCCTACTAAAGGTTCATGCACACACGTCAGTCACGTCAAAGTAAAGTCGCCGATCAGGCACGTCCATTTCACGGACGTGTGTAAGGATAGTCAGTCATAGCAACGTCTCTGTTACAATTAGATAATTGTCTTGTTACAAAGAATGCCACGTTTTCAACTTGCCGGGGACGCGACGTCGACTGAGACGCGCCGGTAGTGACGACTAACGTCATAACTATATTTTTTTACGTGACTGACGTGTGTGTATGAACCTTTAAACGTAAATTTATAATTATTAAGAACATTGGTAGCCGATCTAATCTAACACATTTTTTCCGACTGCCTATACTTTCATATGAAGGTACCTACGTACAAAAATAGGTACCTACCTATTATAATCACAAGATATTTGGCGCAAATATCAAAGGAGACTAAGAAAAATTGGTAGGTAAAAAATGAAAATGAACCAATGAGACGTCGCTGTCGGGTCACACTGGAAGATTTTTATTATTATTTTCTACCTCGACATAACCGCGTCGGTCAAATTTAATGTTAAGAGACATATGATAATAATGAAGATACGGTAGATAAAAATTAGATAAAATAGTTATTGATAGTACAGTACAGGATTTATTTTGGTCTACAATAAATTGTTTTCCCAAATGCCCAGTGGCCTTTAGCTAGGTACAATCATCTGTAGATTAGTGGTATTACTTCTACCACGAAAACCGCCCCCTTACTGCTACATTATAAACGCGCTGTGAATGTCTAAATTGTAAACCCCTGATGTGCCGTTGACTGGACGTACCGGATATCTGAGTAAAACTGTACCAGCATAAAATTAAAAAAATCTCGTTATTATTTTCAAAGTCGAAAGCCATCAAGCTAGTCTACCAAAAATAAACAGTATTTACCAAGATAAATGGATGTTTTGTTCGTATGTCGTTTACAAGGTCTTGATTGTTTAAAACATACGAACAAAACATCCAGATAAATAGCTAGGTAACTGTTTTCGCGACGTAAAATAACATGTTTTGGTCCAGATATTCTGGAAAAGTAGGTATCCAAGCTTCGGGGTAAAATCGTACGTTTTGATTTAAAAACAATAATTGTTCCAATTCCACACGTTCTTGACAGTAAAATTAACGTATTTGGCGGTTTCAAGAAAGCTGCGTCGTAACAGTGCTGCTGTCGTTTGGTTAGTTAGAAAAAGAATAACGAATGACGCGCGGCTGCAGTTTGCTGTCGTTGTCGCACTGATGTTAGCGTCGGTGACTTGCATGGCTGTCCATCTCAAATTGCATAAGATTCTCACACCAATCCCGCACTCATTCGCAATAATAATGCTTAATGAAAATAGCACTCGCGAACAGTCCCACCTTCAGGGGTTTTTTTTTTAGGGTTCCGTACCAAAACGGTATAAAGGAACCCTTACGGTGAGACTAAGTCTGCCGGTCTGTCACACCTGGATATCTTAAGAACTACTAATGCTTTCAACTTGAAATTTGGAATAGTTTTAGATGACGTTTACCCATCTATTTTGCAAACATGAAAGAAATTTTAAAAAATAGTCTAGGGTCTTAAAAATTCGAATGGACCAGACCATGGGGTATCATTTATGAAATAGCGCTGTTTGCACATTCTCAAGCATTTTTTTTAGTCGTCAGTTTTCGACTTTTGATGAAAAATGTAAACAAAAATACCGCGCCCCCCCTTATCTCTAAAAAATCTGGAATTATTCTCTGTGATAGGTAGTAGTTTATGTAAAGATTACAGGAAAAATAAACGATGGCTCTAAATACCACAGTTTTTCAGAAATCATCAACATCATATATACGTACGGAACTCTGTGCGCGAGTCCGACTCGCTCTTGATCGGTTTTTTACAGAATAAATAATATTGGTGAACAAGGCACACACTTTAAAAACAAATTGAACTATTTCAGATAAAGTAATGACCCCTCCGTAAATCACGGGTTGAGCTATTTATTAAAACCCGACGGGTTTGAGGTAGGTACCTAGTAAAGTTGTAGCTGCATACAAATAATTGTGGTTAGCTACAATAGCTACTTAGCCCGTCAAGCCGATGACAACGGATTCTGTTCGGACACTACCTTTCTTTAAATTTTTGTTGTATCAGTCACTGGCTAAATATTACATACGATTGTCAGTTACAGAGATAGTCTCAGGAAAACAGTTAGCAAAACATTAACCTACTTTTGAACTTCGCCGCAGTCGCGTAAAAAGTGTGAAAGGTGCACGCAGACAGGGCATTCTTAAGATTGTTTTTCGTTTTTTTATCTAATATAAAGTTCCGTTTTAATAGGTATTATCTAATTAGTAGAGGGAGGGAACTAGGTTGGGACATTTAGGTTGCTTTGGCAGCACACACAGAAGGTGCGATTCTACTTTCACTCCGTTGACCTCATTAGAACGAAAATACCCCCAGGGAAGACTACGTAGAACAACAATATTTTAATTTGAAGGTTTCTACTTAGCGTACCGATCATAGGTATATAGCTACAAACAACAAGTCATTTGTATGGGTGCAGGGTAATGTAACAAATTAGGGATTGAATGTAGGTACAGTCAGCTTCGAAAGTCGATGTATTAGTTTTAATTATTAATAATATCATTACTACTTAATTGAAAAATTATTTGATGCGTTTTTTTTTTTTGTAAAGTGTTGTTTGTTAATAACTATTCTGATATTGCGTTAAATAAATTATGATAAAGTAGTTAAAGACTCGTTGCTGGCCATGCATCCGGGCCCCTTAGGCAGTAACAGTAGGTATCTACCTACTTACTAGATACAATGACTAGGTACCTGCTACCTACTTTACTATTTTGTTACCTTTTAAGATACCATTTTATTTCGTTTGATACAGTACCTAAACAGCTCTATCCATTATTTTAGCAATTGCTAACTTATTAACATAACATTACGTCGCCAGTATATACCTATAGACCCTATAGTACACCCAGTTCTTAAACTTTATAGCATCCTCACCAATAATAAGATTTTCTAATAAAGAATGGTCGTACCATTTAATATTTTTGTAGGCTTTATTAATGCATATTACGTAGGTACCTAAATCACGCACGACTATCTACCCAAACTGCCCACCGGCTACTTATTAAAACAAGCTCATTTAGATTTTGTTACGCTGTCACGTCTTAACTACTCAAATTTTCATCAGAAAAGGACATAGGAACCTATCATCCAGAAAAAAAGTACTGTTCCCGAGGGATAGAAACATTATTGACAAAATCTACAACGCGAGTGAAACCGCGGGCAAAGGCTAGTCTCCTATAAATATTTCCGGATTTGTCATTTAAAGTTATTGTAAATAGGTATGGCCATCGTACGGTGTTACGATGGCTAAAAAAGGCACCGACTATATTGTCGCATAGTTAATGCCTAGGCAGGCATTAACTATGAGTATTTGATTGGATTGACTAAGTACAAGTACGCGCAAAACATTAGCTCTCTGAAGTTGCACGCGACTGGCCTAAAAGTATATTAATTATACCTAATTACATAACTTACTAAAACATTAAATAACTTTCTTTATATTAACTTTATGCATATCTATAGCATTGATATGTTCATAACAAAAATAATTAGCTATTAATATAGGGTCAAGTTAAATTAGCTAGCGAAACACCGCAGACGTGATGGTATCGATATCTAAAAAAGATAAAAACAAAAACATTTGATGTTTTTTTTTTTGGGTCAACTACCCCTTGTAGTGAACTTGAGCAATCTGTTTTTTTTTTTAATCTTGTTTAGATATCGAAATCCATCACGTCTGTGAAGTTTACCTACACAAAAAAGTGTTTTTTTTAACTGATATTTCAAGTGACTTCACTACCGCGGTTGATGACCCCAAAAAAAAAGTCATCAAATTATTATGTTTTATCATGTTGTTTCATCATGTTTAGATATCAATTCCCATCACGTCTGACGAGTATCGCTAGCTAATATTTGACCCTCTATGGTTTAAACCAGTCGCGTGCAACTTCCGAGCGCTCATAAAGTTTTGCAAGTACTATACTAATAATATTTGTACCTACTTGACCTATCTGTCTCTTCTGCTTATACGCCGCAACCACTAGTGCTGTACATAATAGGTAATTTGTTACGATAATAGACTTCTTATCTGGTTTGGTTTTGTCAAACAATAATGACAATAATGTTATACAACTTCGCCTGCTCTATTCTTAAATCCCTATATTTAGGTAGTCAGTATTAGGCATAACCTAAATGTTTCTGCTTCTGTGTTCTGTTACCGTTCTTGTAAATAAGGTGCCAAATTGTATTTTTATAAATTTTTCAAATCACGAGAACCCGTTATTATACATTTTAGTCTTATCACTAAATTATTATTAGTTAATATTACTATTTTACACA
Organism: Tiliacea citrago; assembly: GCA_963921375.1. Lineage (NCBI taxonomy): Eukaryota > Metazoa > Arthropoda > Insecta > Lepidoptera > Noctuidae > Tiliacea > Tiliacea citrago. The sequence continues at coordinate 12,741,466 of OY992786.1, read as the reverse complement.
CTTAACCTTTCACATTGTATCCTACAAAAAAAAAATAGTTTGCAATTTTTTTAATTTTTTTTTTTTTTTTGTTTCAGCAATTCTTTTGCTAGAAAGTGACATGTTCATGGATGCATTGAATGCTTCAGCAACTAACAAAAGAGATCCAAAGAAAAGAAAACGACGAACCAGTGGATCTAAGGATGGAAATTCTGGAAACGATGCTTCACCGCCACACACACCCACTAACATGAGCAGTCCAAGTAGTGAAAGCAAATCAGTGCCACCGAAATTTTACCAGGACACTCTTGAAACAGAAGAAAACAAAGAAAAGGTTTCAGAGAAAGATACCGAAACCAATGAAGTCGCTGAAGAAAAAGATATCAAGAAAGATATTGAAGAGAAAATGGACACATCAGAACCTCATACTTTAACAATTAATGGACTTAAAGGAGTTTTATGCTATCATAAACGAAAAGGACCTAAAAAAAGTATTAAATGGAAACCAGAGTCTGAACTGGAGGAAATTCAGTACTTTGAACTTGATGAAACTGAAAGAGTTAATGTGACGAAGACCTTTACTGATATGAAATATTTAGAAAGAATCCACGAAAGAGACGCATTCCAGAAGGGAAGGAATATTAGTAATGATGACGTCATGGAAGAAAAGACTAATTGGAGGCCACTAATCCTTGTCGAGGCCGATGGACAAGTGCCGGTAGAGCATGGTAAGAACAGCAAAGAAAAGGACATTCAGGCAATACGTCAAAAAGGAACGTTACAACCTCTTTATTTTTCCAAATCAATGATACCCGACTCTGCATTTGAACCTGAGCCTGAAACGCATCCTTATACTGAACCGACAATTATACCCTTAGATGATGTTACTGGCAACCAGGATAATATAAGTGATTTTAGAAATATGCCTTGGCCTGAACCCAAGGGCAACGCGCCTCCAGCATCGACTACCATGAATGTCCCTAATATGTTCCCACCAAACATGAATCAATTTCCTAATGCTTTTCCAAACCCACAATTTCCTGGCGTACCTGGGTTTCCAAGCGGTAATATGGTTCCCGCTGAATGGCCAAGCGGAGTCCCGCCGCATATGATGGGCAACGGTATGCCAGGTCCCATGGCGCCTGGAGTCATTCCTCCTGGGAACTTACCCCCGGGAATGATGATGCCCCCAGAAGGAATGATGATGTCGCCAGAAATGTTTGGTGGACCAAATCCGATGTTTCCTGGTCCGCCAGAAGGTTTTAATATGCCGCAAAATCTGTTCCCAATGGATTTCAACATGTCGGGACCCCAAGGGCCTCCTCCACCCGGCCCTGATAGTTTTCCTGGTATAGCAAATTTCCGAGGAGCTATGCGAGGCCGTGGCAATGGCGGACATTGGCGAGGTAAAAACGCTGGAAGCTGGGATGGCCCTCCGCGGGGTAGAGGAGGTGCTCGTGGAGGTCGCAAAACAGTTTGTATATATTTCCAGCGAAAAGGATCGTGTCGACAAGGTGACAATTGTACGTTTTTACATCCCGGTGTCAATTGTCCATTTTGAAAATATGTACATAAAGTTTTAAGGTTTGTTGTAAAAAAATTAAGTCATTATCATAACTTCTGGGCTGCATTTAAGCAACAGATGCGAGTATAGTGTGGGGTTGTAGGAAACTGAAACAGCTGTTCTAAACTTCATATCTATTTGCCACTGTGCTGCAAATATATGCACAGCCTTTGTTTAGAGTTAGACACTCAAAAAGACTGATAAATGTAAATAAATATCTAAGTAATAGTTGTAGAAAACATGTATATTTGTAAAAATACTTATAAGCGTTTATACGAAATACAAATTCATTAATTTGAGAATACTTGTTTGATTTAATTTGACCGTGCAAGATCCAACAAAATGTCTGTGGCACACACGGTTGGAACCTACTGCTCGTACTGAAATTTTTACACGGCTGCCCAAAAAGGAGTGTATAGTGTTTATTATTACACGACTTCCCAAAAGGCATTCCAGGCATTTAAAAGTTAACACATTACGCACTTCTTGTGCGTTATGTGTTAACTTTTAAAAGCCTGAACAGATTTAGATTTAGATATAGGATTCTAACGTGATTCTAAAGATACCTACACCATACGTGTAGGTATCTTTAGAATCACGTTAGAATCCTTACATCACCCCGAGTGACAGGTTATAAATATTTTTGAAAAAATCATTATGGCGGCAGTATGAATTATTCCACTTTGCCGACCCACCAGTGGTGGGGGGGCAAAATGTAATGCCTAAAATTTTGTGTAGTAGAATTGCCCCTTTTTTTTTTTTGGGTGGGAAATTATCAAATAACTTCTCCCGCTCTGGGCGGAGCGGGAGGGCGTGTCAGACTTTTACTGACTAAAACCCACCCGTGTTCCTTCATTTGCCTGTGTGCCAGGGCCACGATATCTCTTTCGGACAAACTCGCAACCCTGGCAGGCATTGGCCCTAATGGACCCCGTCAATTCGTGCTGACGTCTCTTTGAGGCGGGCGTGGAACACAACGCGCCGTCGACCCGGGACTGGTCCAGTAGAATTGCCCCACTAGTTCGATTTGGTGGGGCAGATTCCACTAGTCTAAAATCTTGCTGGATTCTGCCACACTAGAATATTTGTGTGGGTAGGTATGGTCGTATTTTATATTTGTTTAGAAAACAAATAAATGTTTATCTTAGTAAGATGCAACTAGGGCTAAATAGTGTTTTTAAGTAAAAGTACTTCAATAACAGTATGGAAAGTTTTATTTATTATTTGTTTCTGGAAGGAATCGGGTTGTATCACAGATTAATTACCTACACGATTTGTTACAAATAAAATAAAATCTTACTACTTAAATATAAAAGTAAACCTTTAAAATCACAGTTATATACAATGATTTGTTCTTACTGGTTCGCTAATGGTTTTCATACTATGTAGTTTAAAATCCCCAGCAAAATAATGTCGAAAATAGTCATAAATCTTATAGATAATTAGTAGCCCAGCTTCTGTAATTTTTGCGCACATTTTTAAATTTGTTGCTCATAGTGTTTTAGTTACTTATTTCACAAAAACATTTCCTGCTGGGGTAACGTTTATACCGTTACCGCAGCCAGGCATTATTTTACTGCGAGTATTGAAACAAAAATTAGCTATATAATTTGTTGTCTAGACGAGGTAAATGTTGCACCTTATTTTGTATTTGTTCTTTCTTCGGCTGCGAAGTAATTCGAGATCCTGCTGGAGTAACGTTTGTGGTTTCGCTGGACCTCTGAAACGGTTAAGCGGATTCTTATCATCTTTTGTATACATAACTTCTTAGGCATTAGTTGTAATTAGTTGTGCATTAAAACAACCAAAATAATGCACCGTTTAAAGGTTATTTAATTAAATATAAAAACACTTCAATAGGTCCTAACATTCTAATTAAGAGCTCCACGTTCACGGTCACACTCACAATGCGCGCGGAGTTATTTGGCCACCGATAAACCTTTATGTGGATATATAAACAGAATTTTATATCAATAAGTAGTTGCTTAGTTCAGTTTTATACCTGTAAAATTTTAGCGTAGTAGGTACTTATAATAATTAACGAGATTACGAGATAATAAAATAAAAGTCATTAGGAAGTGCAAGACCGTGATAACCCGACCAAGTTTAGGTGGTTACAAAAAAGCGACCGCTTAGTACATTATGTTATCTTTTAAAATATGTAGGATAGTGTTACAAGTTTAGTACAGATGTGTACACAAGTGTTTAAAAAAAACTACATGTTTATTAAATAAATTATATTTACAGGTAAAATAATAATTTCTAATAAACTTTTAAAATATTAACTAAACTTTAAAACAATCACAGACAGCAATTTTGCTTTTATGGTATTCCCCCCTAAATGGATCCAGAGACGGCGGACCCCGTCCGCTGCGGGGTATCATAAGGGACCAGGGCCTCAAGTCTGCTATTACAATAGTGTGCTATTGCAATATTCTTATCTTAAACACAAATATTACACAACAAATACACCCGAATAATCTAATCTACACTCTAGGTAAAAGTACATTACAAAACTATGACTTTGTATTTGGCACAAGGATCTCTAAAACTTTATGGTTTTATCATTTCGGAGATACATTTCATTCCGGTGGACTGTAATTGGTATAACAGTCCACCGAATCCGCTGAAATGATAACACTTAGACGATAAAATAGAGGTTAGTTCTACATTTAACTACGAAATAAAATTATTAAAAAAATATGAACACTACTCAAACAAAACAGTACTTACGGCGAATTTAATACACACTGATGTGTGAAGTGTGGAAGTGAGGAAAGGTGAGAGGGGCGTAACAACGCAATGTTGACATGGCTATTCTACTAAAACTTACTGTCCTCTGAAATGATAACTTTTTTCCAGACAAAAGTTGACTGCCTGTCAAATCCATGAGAAAGAAGATAAACAAACAAAAATAGTTTTATTTGATCGAATATATTATAATTTAATGATAACAAAGTCGATTTAAATCCATATTACGAATGTATTTGTAGGGGAAGGTATTTTATGAGCGGAATTGGGTTCAGGACAGGCCACCGTGATGAAAAAATAACACTTTGTAATTTTTTTTTTGGTATATTAGAGGGTAGAAATCAATGACTTTTTTTGTCAAGGTAGAGAAGTACTTACGTTGTTGAGAAAAAATATATAAAATTAAAAATCAGCACATTGCACTACCGTTCTCAGGTTTGCCGTGTATTTTTTTTGCAATTCACCCTATAATGCTATTTCTTCTATTGCATCGATGCCCTCCTTGCAATGAGTTTAACAGTCGCCGCCGCCACCGCCACCTACATCAACACGTGTCCAAAGAAAACGCAGAGTTCATATACTTAGTTGTTGCTAACAGGGTAAAAAAAGGAAACATACAGAAATTCAAACTTTACTTTTTAATAGACAAAGAGAAAGTTTCAACTCAACGTTATGCCCATCAAAAGGTTTCCACAAAGGCGGTATTTTACACTTTGCAGACAACACCACAGAGTATATTTTGTATTGGACAACACGCAAGCGGACGAGTCCGATTGTTACACAAAATGTCGTTGTTTTCTTTTGATAAAGCTATGTCAAAAGCGCATTTTGTATATTATGTTATACGCCCTGTACGAGCATTGCCACATGAATTGTATTGAGTTAGTTTTTACCTTAGCAAGCATATGCTTATTCACCGATAACTTGCTTTATTCGCTGAATAAGCTATCGCGCCCACCACAACCACCTACTTTATGTATATATATTTTAACGTTTTCTTAATAAACCGGTCAATCGATAACGGACACAAAACAGCGATTTTATTTCCTGTAAACATCCCGTGCGATTCGTGCCCATAATATATCAACACTCTACATAACACCTCAGTGTACGGACAAACCGGGGTACACGCCCCTTACACATGCGATTTACTAACGTCGCGTCGGGAGCAATGTATATTATAATATATATAATACACACTAATTATCTCAGATTATCAGCTAATTAGTTTTTCCCCTATTTTACCTATCCTTATTATAGGTCTAACAATCATAATCAGGTATTATTTTAATGTTTTTTTTCGATTAAATGTCGTGCGACCGGGTTAACAATGAGTTCCGACCCTGCTGTTGTAGCAATTGTTTTAGTTTTACAAAGAAACAATAGAAATAGATTCCGTGTCGTATACCTACCTGCGCCTGCGACCACGTTCGTTCAGTATTTATAAATATCTTGAAAATCGATGATAGGTTCGGTTTAAAAAAAAAAATACTTCCATGTTTAGAGTTTCTTAGTCATTTAGGTACCCTTATAGTTTCGCCATACCTATCCGTCTGTCTGTCGTCTGTCCCCAGCTTTGCTCAGAGACTCTTAGTACTAGAAAGCTATAATTTGGCATGGGTGTACCTACATATTAATTAATCACGCCGACAAAGTGGTGAAATAAAATCATGCCAGTAGTATATATCACGAAATTATAAGGAAAACTATCACAGCTAAGTAGTAGGCGTTACAAGTTAACGTGTAATAGTCGACCAACTTAAATTTGCAGTTGGAGAATTGACCGTGACGTATGTATACCGATGTATGGGAGACATGGGGAGAATATGTTTTTCAGTACACGAACAGTATTCGTTAGATTGAACTTGCATTTGTTTTTGTCTCTTTGTGTTTGTTGTCTCGTATATACTGTCCTGTCTCAATGTTTATCAAAAATTTGTGGAAATTAAACCTAACAAAGTACGAAACCCTGACTGCCCGGCACGGTTGGTCTTAGCTGTATCATTTCGGTGGTTTTATTTCATTCCGGTGCACAGTCTATCATTTCGGTGGTAATTTCTATCATTTCGGTAGACACTTTTCATTTCAGTGGACTCTTAAAAATTCATCCTTAAATATTTATGTAAGTTTTGATGAAATTTGATGTCTACTCACGCACAATGTTATAAAATAGGCTAAAGTTTTATTTGTCACTAAAAATATGTAGATAGCATTGAAATAAAAAAATCCCACCGAAATGACACATAATAATCTCTTGTTGAAATTCACCCTATAATTGCATTGCGTATTGGAAGAAAATACTTTTGAAAGAACCGGTGTGAGTGGTGGTGGATCATTGCAGGCATCGGCCACAGTTTCAGGGCTTTGAGAATATATGGATTCCGAGTCTGGATGGAGAATCGATTTAAAATCTTCAACGGAGTCAAATTATAGTGCTGACATCACCATCACCCATTAGTTGACAGGTTCTGAGGTTGGCTGTGTATAGAATAATATACATCACAAACAAGATTTTTTTTTAGCATACAGTCGCAGTGTATGGTATGCTATACACCCAAGATTATGTTCGTAAAAAACTATTAAAATTAGTGTATTACATATATAATTTAGCATTGAGCTTTAGCTCCATACATTTGAATCCACAACACACATAATAGATTTTTATAGTGAATAAGAAATAATTTATCCTTGATGTGAACAAGATTCTTCTGCATGGTTTCTCATTTACGTTACGTCACAATTGTCGAATTTACCATAGTTAATACTTTCGTGTGCGTTACGTCAGCGGAATATTGTCGCTTTTCAGGATTTCGGCTTGACAGATAATAAGTACCCCATCTCGTGTAAATGTGACCGAAATTTAGAATTTGTGCGTCCAGCCGATGCAAAGATATTCACGAAAAACAGATTCCGCTGGAGTAACGTTACCCCAGTGGCATGTTTTTTAACCGGTGGTCGTAGCTGAGTACAAACTAAGTTTGTACTCAGCTACGTATCAAAGTTCCTGCCTGTGCGCTTGTTGGGAGCAGACGTGTTTTGCTAATTATCGCAATAATATTAAATCTTAATACATTTCGTTCTTTCAAAACCAATCTTTGGAATCACAGTGTTAAAGTCGTTATCCTTTTGGTTCAACTAAACATCGTACAGTGCGCGCGCGTACCTACGCAGCACGCGCACCTCGAGGATAAAAAGAGATACAACTATCGGCATCGCACCCGCACCCGCTGGGACTGGCGACGCAATGAACCTACAGAAATCACTGCCTGGCGGCATGATAACAAGCGGAAGCGAAAGCGGCAGCGGATCAGTACCGAACTTATCCACATTTAGTGACAATGAATACCAAACCAACATCTGCCTGAGAAAACGGAAAGAGCGCACTGATGAAATAGATTACAAATCAGACTTTGCAAACTTTCGCACAGACATTATGAAGTTTCTAGAGGATTTTGGACTATCTCAAAAAGAAAACCTGAACTTCATACGAGAACAAATCTGTGAGATTAAACAAGAAATTAAAACGATAAAATCGAGTACAGAAAACTTCAAGGAACAATTTGAAAAAATAAATACTGAAATCATAACTATTAAATCCAACAACGAAATAACTCAAGAGAAGTTTAAACACATAGAAAGTGAAATTCTCCAAATACAAAACCAAAACAATACTCCAATTACATCCGATCATGAAAACCTCATCCTAGAACTCAAGGATCGAAGTGAACGCGAGAAAAATATCATAATTGTGGGTATAATGGAAAAAAGCGACAAGAACTATAACTCTCGACAAACATACGATTACGAAGAAGTAAACAAGATATTAAGCACATTGTATGAGGCCTGTCCGAAGCCAATTAAAACCACAAGACTGGGAAAATACATCACAGATAAGAACCGGCCCGTCAAAATAAATTTTACCAATACAGAAACACCAAAATACCTGCTCCGGAACAAAAGTAAGTTACCCGAGAATATACGAATTTACTCAGATTTAACTCCAACTCAAAAGCAATATTTACAATCTCTAAAGGGAGAACTCGAAAAACGTAAGGAAGGCGGAGAAAAAGATCTCGTTATTAAATATATAAAAGGAAAACCTACAATTATTACATTTATTACCAATCAAAAAAACTTCAAAGAGGTTCACAACCCAATAGAAAACATACAGATAAACTAAGCCATCAAACCATAAAAAAATACGAAGACATACCCTTACACAATCATCACTTAGATTTTTTTATGCTAATTTACGAAGTATTCGCAAAACTGGCAAGCTCGATGAAATAAAGTGTATAATAAAAGCGATACCGAAGACTACCCACCTACTAGTATTCACCGAGACCTGGATTACTTCCGATGATGATGCAAAATTATATCACTTGCCAAACTACAAGCATGTTTACAACTACAGGAAAAGACGTAAAGGTGGAGGGGTATCAATTTATATACACGATAGCATAAAATACGACATAACGAAAGAATTATGCGAAAATGGAAATCACTACTTATGGATATATATAAACAAACTATCCCTAAACATCGGAGCAATTTATAAACCTGGTGATTCAAACAACAACGATTTCTTAGCGACGTACTCCTTGCAGTTGGAGCAGAGAAGAAGAGCAATTGCGTTTGGCGACTTTAATATTGACCTCCTCAATGCTGCCAACCACGTCACTAAATACCTGAATGAAATCAAGAGAAATGGATATCAAATACTGAACAAAATTAATGGTCTATACAGTACTCGTGAAACTTCGACTACAAAATCTATACTGGATCATGTTTGTACAAATATAACTAACCACTCATTTAATTTCTCCATAATTGAGTCAAGTTTGTCGGACCATAAACAAATATATTTAGAAATAGGCAGTCTAGAGCCACAAATAAACAAAACAATACAATACAAAGCAATAAACTATGAACAGTTATACAGCGACGCACTAACATATAATTATGTGAATGAAGAAAATGATTAGGTACTACCACCTCGAGCGCTTTATCACAAAACATGTAAATAATAACAAAATCAATAAAACAAAAATTCTAAATCTACCTCAAAACGACTGGATAAACCGCAGTATTTTTGATTCAATAACCCTACGTAACAACCTATGGCAACAGACAAAATCTCACCCAAAAGACGGAAACATACAAAAAACCTTTTCTAAATAACGAGACCACGTGGCCAACCTGATCAAGACACACACGAAAAAATACACGATCTATTCTACAACAACAACAATCAACCGAAAAAGATGTGGGAACTTATTAATAACCTAGCACTAAATAAAGTCAAAGAAAGCAATACTCCTCCGAAACTAATGTCGAGCTCAGGACCTGTAACTGAAGGTAACTCAATATGTGACCTATTCAACTCATTTTTCTCATCAATAGGCGAGGAATTAGCTAACCAAATACCCGACATGTATCACGCGAACGACGGCAACACTCTTATGTACGAACACAACCACTCACATGACGTAACCCTGAGTAAACTCACTCCTTGCACTGAAGATGAAATCTCTAAAATAATTGACGGTCTTGATAGCAATACAAGTACAGGGTTAGATGGTATCAGCACCAAGACGATCAAGTGCCTAAAAAATATAATTGTTCCGAAACTAACTAAGTGCATAAACGAATGCCTGATGCGCGGCGTTTTTCCGAACACGCTTAAGGTTGCCAAAGTCAGCCCTATTTTCAAATCTGGTAGTAGAGCCGATCCAGGTAACTATAGACCAGTGTTTAAATTTGAACGTATTTTGTACAGCCGTTTAAACACATACCTTCTTGAGAAGAAGTTCTTAATTGACGAACAATATGGCTTTCGCTCGAAATCTAGCACTCTTACAGCTACAGTAGACTTGATAACTAAAATCAAAACACACATAGATCAAAAAAATGTTGTGCTGGGGGTATTTATTGATTTAAAAATAGCATTCGACACAGTATGCCACCACAAGCTTCTCCAAAAATTAAACAACATAGGAATCGTAGATACAGCCCTAGAAATGTTTACATCTTATTTACAGAATAGACAACAAGTAGTTAAAATAGATAAATTCACAAGTTCCATAAAAAATGTACCATATGGCTGTCCTCAAGGCTCAATTTTAAGTCCGTTACTCTTCTTAATCTATATAAATAACACAAACAGGATAGGGTTAACGGGACACCTAACTTTATACGCGGACGACACATGCCTCTTTTATTTCGATAAATCTATACATAATATTATAACCGATGCTCAAAAAGATCTCGATATGCTCAGTGAGTGGCTTAAATACAATTTACTTACAATAAATACCTCGAAAACAACATACATGATTTTTACCGCAAAAAATAAACCAGAATTCTCGCCTCTTACTATAAACAATGACGGCAATTTGATGGCACGGTTGGCGCAGTGGTTAAGCGATTGACTGCCATGCTGCGTGTCGCGGGTTCGATTCCCGCACGGAACAAATATTTGTATGATCTACAAGTAGTTGTTCCGGGTCTGGCTGTTTGTGTATGTGAGTTTAAATGTTTGTAAACGCACCCACGATACAGGAGAAATTCCTAGTGTGGGGCAACGTTTTAAAAAAAAATAAAAAAAAATGACATAATAAAAAGATCCAGTCACGAAAAATACCTCGGTCTGAGGGTAGATGACAAACTCACGTGGAAACTGCACATCGAACATGTGAAAACAAAATTAATGTCATTACTAGCATCACTACACAAAATTGCAAATTGTATTCCAAGGAAAATATATACAACTCATTAGTATGTTATATACAACTCATTAGTAAAATCACATCTCGAGTATCTTATCGAAATATGGGGATCTGCCGCTAAAACTATCCTGATGCCTTTGCAAAGAACCCAAAATAAAATTATTAAAACCCTATACCATTATCACTATCTTACTCCAACTAAAATACTATTTGAAAAAACTAAATTATTAAATCTCACACAACTATACACATACGGCACCTGCATTCTAATTAAAAAAATCACCACAAACAGCATACAATCCAATTTATAATTACACAAAAAAACAATATCACACAACCTAAGAAATAAAAATAAATTACAACGAAGACAAGCTCGTACTAACTATGGTAAAAAACCATATTGTTCGAAGGAGCACAGCTGTATAATGACCTGCCAAATGACGTAAAAGATTGTAACAACATTAACTCATTCAAAATGAAACTAAAAAATCATATTCATAAAATGTAGTCATACCGCATCGCATACCTATCAATTAATGTTAGCAACTTACCTACCTAATATTTATTTGTATAACTTTCACCAACACGCACCTGAGGCAAAATGTATTTCATTTAGATTTAAGCAATTACTTTGTATCTCATTGTAAGTGAACCTATGTATTGTTCTTATGAGAATAAATTCTTTAAACCTAAACTAGCTACTTAGATAGATCACATTTGTGCCTAATTGTGCCCAAAAAATTAAATGTGTGCGTCTTGAGGTTTCAGAGTTATTCAAGATGCCGCTGGGGTAACGTTTAGCAAATTGCTGTCCCAACCTCTCAAACGGCATGACATACAACTACGATTTTTTTTACTACGGTGGGTCTTAATTTGTGCTTATGCTGTGCAATTTTATTTTTCTATAATCGACACCGTTGGAAAATAAGAAATTGATTTTCAAAAACCCTAAAATCGATCCCTGCGCTTCAATGAGAAAGCCTAGAAACTTACCAATTATGGTGGTTTGTACCTTTTATGAACTCAAAGCATCATGCGAAATCAGATGTTTCTATTCCATCTCCTCACAGAGCTATTCCATTTTAATTAAAATCTGGCTACGCTAAAATGTAACACTCCAAAATAAAAGTTATTATTAAGTGACGGTAATTATGATTTGACAAATAATTAGTACCTTTATTCAATATTCTTGTAACTACACGGATCTAAGAAGAAAACTAATAGGAAAAGAAATTTCACGAAAACCGAACAAATTCGAATGACTATATATATACTATAATGGGGTCAAAATCAAAATTCAAGATTATTCAACCACTTATTTTTTTAAATCTTTTTTGACATGGGTGTCATTTCCATGCTTTTAGAGGTAGCTGATAACAATACTGCGGTCTAAATCAAAATTGTATAATAAATAACCATTTTATTTCTCTTCCACAAAGGCGCCTTAAAAATATGAATAATTTAGAACCTCCAATAATTCCTTTGTGGGAGACTGGTATCTGCACTAGGAAACCCTGTCACACAGATTACCCCCCCCCCCCCCCCCCCAAACAGTGTTTGAGTATTGAAACCTAAAGTTAATATTAACAAATTATTTTAACCTTTGGTAGAAGAACACATATAAAATTATATTATATATTATTATATATTTATATATCAGCGCCCTCGAAAACCATGAAAACGATACCCATGACGAAAAATTTGTAAATTTTCGGTGGCACCATCTCTCCCACGTCGAAAAAAATAAAAAGATTAAAAAAAATAAGTGGTGCCATCTTGAATTTCGATTTTGACCCCCTAAAGTTATCAGTGCCCTCGCAAAACCATGGAAATGACACAAAGTCTAAAAGAGAAAAAAAGAAAAAAATACAAATTTTAAGATACAATAAATACTCGCACTCAGTATTCTATTATGAGTCTGTGTGTGTGTGCCTTTGTCCTTTGAGTATTTATGTGTGCACGCTCGTATCTGTGAATTCATTGAACCCCGTGTCTGTGAATTCTAAGGTCGGTTTTTACTTGTTTTCGTAAGTTGTCCGCCAGTTAGCGCTAAATAGTAATGTTTTACGAACGAAGTATTGTAGAGGTGAGGTGCGACAAAGAGCTTAGAGCATATAAATACAAAGATAAACTCAAAGGGCACAGAGGGAATGACCGAACGAATCCTCAAGGTTATTTGGTCAGGGTAGTGACTTAAAAATAGTCACGTAAATTATATAGATAATTAGTCGGCCAGCTGTCAAGTTATCATCACGCTGGCAGAATAGTCAACATCGGCTCAGTTGCAAAACAATAAAAAAAAAAAGTTATCAATGCAATGGCTATTCGCTATTGGTTCTTCGCGGGAAAGTGAAGCGTCATGATTAGCAGTTTTGTTTTATTTTCTATTTGTGTTTAGCGGAATATTAATATGTAATAATTCATTTCATCATTATTACAAATGTCACGTAAGAAGTTCAGCACAGAAGACCAGGCGGTATGGTCAAAAGACGATAGCCCGCCCTTTGGGCGAAAAAAAAAAAAGTTGTCGCTAATGTCTTTTTTTTTTTTTTTTTTTTTCTTTTTGGCTTCGCACGGTTTGTGCATTTAGCCAGTGTCATGTAAAATTAGGTAACAAGTACAAAGTTATTTAAATAATTATGAAATGAACTCCACTCAATGCATGATAAAGATGATTGATGATATCCGCCCCACTCCCCTTGGGTTTAAGTAAAGACGCGGCACTTTACTGAAACCTCGCGCGGACTTCTTGAGAGAACTTAAAGTGATGTTGCACTGTTTTGTTTCATTTGCCTACATTAATGCAGGATCACGAACACTTAATGGTTAATAATCCACCACTATTACACATTAATATTCGGCTAAACACAAATTTTAGAAAATAAAACAAAACTGCTAACATGACGCTTCACTTTCCCGCCAAGAAGTCGTCGCTAATGTCGCTATTGATTGACATAGGGTGCATTCCGAATTAATACCATAATCGCTGTAATCGATTTTAGCGCGCTTAAAAGCGTTCCCTATTAGCGTGAGCGCGAAAACGTTGTCGCGTGAAACGTCAGAGATGACGTCATGACATGCGCCATCTTGCGATAACGCCGACCATGCCGTAAATTAATATCACCGTGAGCGCTGTCAAAAATGACGGTTGCGTTGTTTTGTTTTGAGTATTATCTTATATATAATAGCGTGGCATTTTCGAAATTGTGCTTCTGGCTACAGTCGCCATCTAACCAAAGAAGAAGAAGTGTACAAATGTGTGTGTGTGGTGTTTAAACAAAGAAATACTGTAATCCAACCGTGAGCGCGGTCACGAGCGTTCCGAATTGTTGACAGTTGTCGGCTGTCATAATCGTAATAATTAATTCGGTACGCAAATTGATGTGAGCGCTGTCAGCGATTATAGTCTAATACGTGACTTCTTGGCGGGAAAGTGAAGCGTCATGTTAGCAGTTTTGTTTTATTTTCTAAAATTTGTGTTTAGCCGAATATTAATGTGTAATAGTGGTGGATTATTAACCATTAAGTGTTCGTGAAGCTGCATTAATGTAGGCAAATGAAACAAAACAGTGCAACATCACTTTAAGTTCTCTCAAGAAGTCCGCGCGAGGTTTCAGTAAAGTGCCGCGTCTTTACTTAAACTCAAGGGGAGCGGGGCGGGATATCATCAATCATCGTTATCATGCATTGAGTGGAGTTCATTTCATAATTATTATAACTTTGTACTTGTTACCTAATTTTACATGACACTGGCTAAATGCACAAACCGTGCGAAGCCAAAAAGAAAAAAAAAAAAAAAAAAATAGTCTAATGTGGAATGCAGCCATAGTAAAGACATTGTTATTTGACTGACGTGACAGTGCACAGTGACACCACTTTGTTTTTGTGAAATTGTGAAGCTGGCTGGGTCGGGTCGCTGCTTCGCGATCGAAACAGAGTAAGAAAGATCAAATAGATTAGGAAATTATGTATATTTAGTGTTTTATTATACTGGTGTGTCATTTTGTCTCTAAATTTATTTTTTGTAATGTAATAAAACAAAATAAAAAAACCTGTCATAACAAGATGCAACGGTGGTTTTTTTTAGAGGACCCGAAAAAGACAAAATACAAAGCGCCAAAAAAAATGGCAGAGAAAAAATCTGAATCTGTAGTTTTAGTAACATCACAACAATGGAAATTTACGGTATGCGCGCCAGATGTTGGACCCCAAGAAACAATGTTCATCACAGGAAGTATTCCAGAGCTTGGTGAGTGGAACTATGACAAAATTGTTATGCTTAACCGTGAAGAAGGTACAGATTTGTGGTGGAAATCCATTACAGTTCCAAACACCTGTAACATATTGTACCGATATGGTAAATGTATTTTGAATGAGGCTAACCCTGAGGATATCACCATTCACCAATGGGAAACACATCAACAACCTCGCATTCTCAAAGAAATTGTACTACACCCTTCTATTGATACATATGGTTATTATGTTGGCCAACAGTTGGTTTCTTCTGGTTGGCTCACAGTAACTACAATGCTGCAGTTCCAATTCATGAATAATCCATTAAGACTTAAGAGTTGTCTAGCTAAAAGAATTATGAGTATAAAAGTTACACCTGTTAAATTAACCTTTGGGACCGAAGTGCATGCTGATGATTCATCCCATAGCATGGATATAGGTGGAGCTGCATCAGGAGTGCCTGTTGATGTTTCTACTCTCAACAATGACCCAGCTGTTTGTGGTATGAAGCCACAGGAACAGTTTGGAAGAGCTTACAAACCAGATGATGTGTTACTCATAAATGTTACTGCTCCAAATATAAAATCTCTTGCATATCTTGTGGACTTCTATTGCTACAGCAGTCGTGCTGTATCTGAAGACCCTCCATGCCATGTGGGCTATACATATGTGCTGCCGAATATGTTTAAGTCATCTGAGGGCACTATGGATCTGCCTGTGACATGCAATGTGAAACACCGTCCTTTAGGGACAGTGAATATTGGATATTTAATTGTGAAGCCTATGCCTGAGCAGCTATGTAACCTTAAGGTGTCATTTGCAAAATATTGGGATCAATCTTGGACTGGTCTGGAGGTTGGACATCGAGGATTAGGTGCTAGCTTTAAAACCAAAGAGTGAGTTGCTTTAACAATTTAACTTGAGATTTGTTCTATTGTTTATCATTAATTTTAAATACCATATTTATGATAATTTTCAGTGGAGATGCCATTCGTGAAAATACCATAGCCTCCCTTAAAAAAGCAGCTGCCAGTGGTGCAGACTTGCTAGAATTTGATGTTCAGCTAAGCAAAGATATGGTACCAGTTATTTATCATGACTTTTATGTATGTATATCATTGAAAAGAAAGAGGGAAGTTGACCAATTGGAAATGTTAGAAGTACCTGTGAAGGATTTGACATTGGAACACCTACAGAAACTTAAGGTATGCTATCATATCATTACAAATCTTCTCTGATTTACATCTTTAGACAAATCTTATTATTCTAACTATGGTCATAGCTATTATATGATGCAGACAATGCAGGTTCTGTTCTGTTTTTAGGGTTCTGTACTTCATAAGGTAAAAGTGAAACCCTTATTGTGTTTGTCTGTCACAGCCGATTTGATCCGAATCTACTGGACCAATTAAGTTGAAATTTCGTATAGATACATATGAATTTCTGTGACCCAAAGACGGTAATATAATGTGAATAAATGAAATTTGAATATCACTCACTTAGATCTGTCACTTGGGGGACAAACAAGAAAAAAAAAAAGTTTTACTAACTGTAGGTACCGTATGTCATCAAATGAAAGAAGGCATAATATGAGGCTCTAATATATAATTTTTATAATTAAAAAAAAAATAAAGTAGTAATAAAGTAGGTATATTAAAAACTGGTTGGGTTTTTAATATACTTTATTACTACTTTATTTATTTTTTAATTATTTGTGGTGTTCATTGGTGGTGTTATTTGCTGACAATACTTCCTTAATTTTTAAAATTAATAAACGTGCATCAAATCTTGACGACGTAAATAATGCCCTATTGCAGGTCCAAAATTGGTTCACTGCTAATAATTTAGTATTAAATGGGAAAGAAATAAGTGCATAAGATTTTCTTTACGAAATGTTAAAAGTAGTAATTGTGAGATAGTATTGAATCAAGAGAAACTAGAATTCGTCGATAAAACTGTTTTCCTGGGGATCACGCTCGACTCGAGGCTTCAATGGGGACCTCATATAACATCCCTTGCATTGCAGGACAGCTAAGTTCAGCAGCTTATACTGTGAGAAAAATCCGTCAATTTACTGATGTAGCTACCCGCGAGGCTTGTCTATTTTAGTTACTTTCACAGTAATGTGTCATACGGTATTTTACTTACTTTCCAAATTATCCATTTATTGTCAAAAACCTTGGGTGGGTACAAAAGAAATTACATTCGAAAGTGTTTTCTATCCAGCGGGGCCCTTTCTATCCTCAGTATTAAGAAGTGAAAGTACATTAGATTAAAGCATTTTCAAAAAATAACAGCATATTATAAGTTGGATGATTATATCGTAGATAAAAATGCTTGGCTTAATGCTGTTACTGCGCCACAACCACTTAGGCTTACTTGTTAAGGGGGATGCGCTAAGGTAGCCCGCAAAATTCAAATTTTGTTACGTTTTTTGCAATTTGCAGGTCAGTAAGAGGTTGTATGTTGATCTAAATATGATTCGCGGCCGTAACGAATATGGCTTTACAGAATTATAATCATTAGAATCAGCAATACAACTAACTCTCTTCGAAAAATCCTATTGAATGACTATTTCTGAAATAATCATTCATTAGGATTGTATGAACTTAAGAGAGTTGTAATGCTGATTTTAATGATTATATTTCTCTAAAGCCATATTTGTTATGGCCGCGAATCATATTTAGATCAATATACAGGGGCCGATCGCGCTAATTTGGAACGTTAATACCAAAACTAAACCACAACAAAAAACGTTACGTTAGACACATTTCGTATCGCGCTAATCATTTCAACGGAAACGATTTAGCTTTACTTTGGAAGTTACGTTGGAGGAACGATCGATTGAACTTTCAGTATTGGGTAACGTCAACGATTTTGTCGCTCAAAAAAAATAGCGCGATACCGTTTCTTACATCAGCTAAACCAAAACTATACCAAAACCAAAAACGTTCCGTTCCAACGGTAATTACGTTGAGAAATAGCGCGATCGGCCCCCTGTTACTAACCTGCAAACTGCAAAAAACGTAAGAAAATTTGAATTTCGCGGGCTACCTTAGCGCATCCCCCTTAAATTTTAATATTTGGAAGTGATGCTTTCTGCCTTTGGTTATTTTTTTTTGTTTTGACATTATCTTATCGTTTATTTTTATGTACTTAATCAAATTTTAGATGTTGAATACTTCAATAGGTACCTAATAATGATTTTCCTTTTGCTAGTAAAATTTTATTAATCATTGAAATACATTGCAAGCTATAGTTTTGTATAATTTAAAAGCAATTTTTCAATTTTGTAAAATTTAAAAGCAATTTTTCAATTTTGTAAATTTGTGTCGTTTATTATGTTATGATGTATGTTGACTTAAAAAAGCCAGAGGGGTGTACTCCGAAGCGCTAAACCGAAGTATCGGCCGAATGTTCGGTCGCTTCTTTACTACGGCTAACTATCGCAGACTACGACAAAAAAAAGAAGAAAAATAAGGCGATTGTAGATATAAGCCAAAGTCAAAACTGTGACTTGAAGTCGGGTAGGGACTCGAAAGTCAAAAAAAAACTTTTTACAAAAAAATAAGAACAGACTACCAAAATTAACACTACAAAGTGAAAAATAACTTTAATTTAATTTCGGAAGTCGGTGTCTTTGGTGTATTTGAGTTTTTTGCCACCGACTTCCGAAATTAAAGTTATTTTTCACTTTGTAGTGTTAATTTTGGTAGTCGGTTCTTATTTTTTTGTAAAAAGTTTTTTATTTTTCACTTTCTAGTGGGTCAGTTTTGAATTTATCTAAGTTACAATAGCCTAATGTTAACTGCTCATCACCTTTTACAAAATATTGCTTTTCCCGATGCTGGGACGTTGATTGTTGAGGAGTTCTCCTGGTAAGAACCAGGAGAGCTGCCACTCACCATATGCATAGTGACGAGCATAAATTGCTTAATCGCAACCCGTTTAATAGGGGTACTCATTATTATATTGTTCCGGTCGCCATATGTGGTCTCCATCATCAGTTCCACTTCACCAAATGGTGCTTTCCGAGAGAAAATGTACGAGTTACTATAAAAAATACCCAAATCGCTATAGGTTTGCCTATAAAATTTGAGGGTTTCCCTCGATTTCCATGGGATCCCCTCATCTGATTTTGATTTGGTAGCAATGGGACCACTTCGGGAGTATAGGTACCCTTTCAAACAAAAAAATAATTTTCAAAATCGGTCCATAATTAACGGAGTAATCGCGTAACAAACATACAAAAAAAAAAAAAAAAAAACACCGCCGAATTGAGAACCTCCTCCTTTTTGGAAGTTGGTTAAAAAGGAAACTATGGAAGTTATAAAACGACCGAACATTCGACCGATACTTCGGTTTAGCGCTTCTGAGTAGACCCCCTGGCAGTTGAGAGTATGTCATGCTCACTTAAATGTCTTGCTGATGGTGGCGCGTGTGTTGGGATCATTCGGTTCCCTAAAAAATGGTTGAGCTGGATGGTGCTGATCCACGAGTCATGCAATTTAAGCAAATCAAGATCAAATTGTCCGAAGATCTTTGGGGAATGTCCATTAAAGTCTGTACCTCAATAATTGAGACTATAGCGCCTTACTTAGCCTTAATATTTAATTTGTGTGTGGATCAAGGAGTCTTCCCGGATTTAATGAAATACAGTAAGGTAATACCACTTTTCAAATCCGGAGACAGTAAAGACACAAATAATTATAGACCCGTATCCGTTTTGCCGGTTTTCAGCAAGGTGTTTGAAAAGGTAATGCTTAATCAAATGCTCAATCATTTCAACGCGAATAAAATCCTTCACGATCAACAGTATGGTTTCACCAAAGGACGTTGTACGACCGACGCCGGTGTAACCTTATTAAGACACATTTTTAACGCGTGGGAAGAGGCCCAAGACGCCATAGGAATCTTTTGTGACCTTTCCAAGGCATTTGATTGCGTCGATCACGAAACCTTACTCTTGAAGCTTGAGCATTACGGACTTGGAAAACTTGCGCTTAGTTTAGTAAAATCTTATTTAAACGATAGACAACAGCTAGTTCAAATAAATGGTATCAATTCACTCGGTTTAAAAGTAAAAATGGGTGTTCCTCAAGGCTCGATATTGGGTCCTTTCCTCTTTTTAGTGTATATTAATGATCTTCTCCATTTATTAAAAAATCAACCACAAATGGTGTTATTTGCTGACGATACTTCCTTGATTTTTAAAGTAGATAGACGTGCTACAAATTTTGACGACGTAAATAACGCCCTACTGCAGGTCCAAAATTGGTTCACTGCCAATAATTTAGTATTAAATGGAAAGAAAACTAAGTGCATACGATTTTCTTTACCAAATGTAAAAAGTAGTGATTATGAGATAGTATTGAATCAAGAGAAACTAGAATTCGTCGATAAAACTGTTTTCCTGGGGATCACGCTCAGCTCTAGGCTTCAATGGGGTCCTCATTTAACTTCTCTTGCAGGACGGCTAAGTTCAGCAGCATATGCTGTCAGAAAAATCCGTCAATTTACTGATGTAGATACCGCGAGGCTAGTCTATTTTAGTTACTTTCATAGTATCATGTCTTACGGTATTTTACTTTGGGGACGGGCTGCAGACATCGAGTCTATTTTTATTCTGCAGAAAAGAGCCATCAGAGCCATATATAATCTCCGCAGGCGCGATTCTCTTAGGGAACTGTTTAAGAATATTAACATCATGACGGTGTCTTGTCAATATATCTATGAAAACATCATGTACGTAAGAAAAAATTTACATCTTTTTAGTAAAAGAGGCGAAAGACATAATTATAGTACTAGAAGTAGGGATCTATTAGCTCAACCAGGTTTCAGACTGGCTAAAGTAGACTCATCTTTCATGGGGTACTGTTTAAAATGTTATAATAAAATTCCTCCCCACATACTTCAACTGAATGAGACGAAATTCAAATCTTGTATAAAACGCACACTATGCAAGCAGGCATACTGGGGGATTACATCGCTGATAGAAATGATTGGCTCAATGCTGGTCCTGCTCCACAACGTCAACTAATTGATTAACATTTGAAAATACTGTTGGAGATGCTGAAGATTTCTGCTGAGATCTTTTCATTGTATAAATCAATCACCTTTGTATTATATAATTGCATAACACAGGTGTGAGTACTATGTACAATAGAGCTACCGTTTACCGGGTAATATGTCTTTCATTGACTTGAATATGTCCTGGCAGCTGAGAGTATGTCATGCTCACTCAGATGTCTCGCTGATGGTGGCGTGTGTGTTGGATCATTTAGCTCCCTTCAAAATGGTTGAGCTGAATGGTGCTGATCCATGCGTCATGTTCGTGAACGGGCGCTGTCAGTTGGGACTGGTCATCTCTTAGCTGCCACGGCTTATTTTTAATTTTTTTTTATCACGGACGCTTCTGACGTTTTGCATCGTTCTCACATGTATATTTTCAATAAGAATGATGTAACCAATACTTTGTATCAAATATTTTATTTTAAAAGAGTGTCCGTGGAGTTTCTTGCCCGTTCTTCTCCATAGGAACCTACTATTTGGAATGGGCAACTAGCTTCATATTTGTAACTGACCGACTTGTTGACAATTCAAAAGTGCCTGTAAATGGTTTAATTGAAATAAATGCTTTGAGTTTTTGAGTTTTGAGTCATGTTCGTGAACGGGCGTCAATTGAGGCTGGTCATCTCTTAAGAGCCCTCTTTTCTTTCATTTTGGCGCTGTGCTAACTTAGGTATTTTTTACGCACTGACTGCGCGGCGAGTTACGCGAGCGATACCTTCTTTCATATTCTCACTCGCTCGCAACATGATGTTGCGAGCGTGGCGACTAAACGATTTTGATCCACCGCAGTATAAGTTTTCGTAGGAACTTTAGATAATATAATAAAGTTTGTTTTAATATTTTTCATTACTCAATACTACAAAGGTTTGATACTTTATATAAAAATTTTTTTACAAAAAAAAAAATCCGACTTCCAAAAAAACACTGCAAAGTGAAAATTAACTTTAATTTCGGAAGTCGGTGTCTATGGATCTGTATTTTAGTTTTATGCCACCGACTTCCGAAATTAAATTGTAAATTGTAGTGTTCTTTTGGAAGTCTGTAATTATTATTTTTTTGTAAAAAGTTTTTTATTTTTCACTTTTTAGTGCCGAAAAAGAATTTACCAAATCAGTTCGTAAATGACGGAGTTATGCGCGAACAAAAAACGAAATACAGAGTAAACGAAAAGAACGTTAATGTAGACAATGTAGACAAATTTTTAGATGTTTGTTGATTTTTCAAAAACCGTTTGTCCGATTTCGATAAATTTTTTATGGGACCATTTGGGAAGTATTTCCAACAAAATAAGAATTTTTCAAATCGGTTGGCAAGCGACGGAGTTATGCCCAAACAAACATAAAAAAAAACAAACAAATCCGAATTGAGAACCTCCGTTTTTAGAAGTTGGTTAAAAATAATTGAAAGGATTCATAAATACATATTTTAATTCCTACACAGTAATCTTAAATAGAAAATCATGTTCCATACTCAGTAAAATTACTATTAATATGAACACTACTACACTAAGTACTTACATTAAGTAAGTGCATTGGTGAGTTAATTTACGTTGTAAGTGGTCAAAAATATTGCAGCGCGTGATATTTTAAATCTTTGGAGTTCCTAAAAGCTAGCAAATATATTTGTACATTACTTTCTTATGCGGTTTTAAATGTAACTTGTGTTTTACAACTTTGGATTTAACTTCTCAATTTTCTGCTGCCTACACCTAAACCATAGATGTTTACGTGCAGCAATTAGCGCTCATTGTTCAAATTGGAATTTATGGCCCCAGGTCATGGGCGTATAAAAAAAGTCGGACGGATGTTCGCTAACAGAAAACTGTGTCACTCAGAGTCAGCCAGCTCGCTGTACGTACAGGCTGGCACGCACACATTCACAGCATACTCAGCCATTACGCTTGCAAACGTCAACACGGTCGACACGTCTACGCGGCAAAAAAATATTGAAATACAGCATGTCTTGTGTGGTGAAATGTTGCATAACATTTTACCACACAAGACATGCTGTATTTCCCGTAGCATCGGAAGAAAAAAAAAACCAGGAATCACGTTTCATAGGTAAATGAATAATTCGTCAAGATAGTTCCCGATTTTATAGATTACAATCAATCTTCATTCACCAGAACAAAATAATTGATCACAAGGCCAGTGTTGTCAATATTCACGTGTGCAAATTACCCTAAATATATGGGAAATTTATATTTTTTTTAATCAAATTTCAACTTATTTAGGTTATTTATTACTAGATATTTAATATTCTTTTTACTAGATTTCCTAATGAAAAGGAAATAAGGAGAAATGATTGGATTCAAAAAAAATCAAAAAAATTACTCAGCCGTTAGGATGTTATACAACAGATACAGTAAACATTTTTTACAATTAAAATATTTTCAATTATCAACTGTTTTTAATTGCACATATTTTTATAGGGAGATTTTGTTCTTACCGTTAACCTGTTCACGTTATAATTCTGCCGACATTTCCAAGTAACTTGTCTCCCGACCTGTATTTGTCTTAAAATAAAACAATAATATATGGGTAAATTTGGCTAACATGACAACCCTAAATTCACTCACACTTAAAAGACTATCGCCGCCATTACGGGACACAGTTTTGTCTTAGCGGGAGTTCCGTCCGACTTTTTTTATACGTCCATGCCCCAGGTATAGGCTTAAAACAATGTTATTATACTAGCGCATTTACTAAAGATGCATTATTAAAAAGTAAAAGACGACCACATTGAACACAAACACATAGGTTCCAGATATGCTAGAATAGATTTATTTGAAAAATAAACAATATCTTTGTACCACCTTATTCTAAAGTATTTGTCTGTGTATTATCTCTGATGTGTAAGGTTTAGATAAATAAAACATACAGATGGCACTCATTATAATTTTATTTTGGTACAATCAATAAATAAATTTTTATACGTATTAGACAAATATTTCCCGCAGAGGCATTGATCGAGCTTTCCTCGAGTCAATAATTTTACACATTTTTCATATAAAGCCTGCAACTTTGGTAACATCGTTTCCTGCCAAAATTGTCCGTCTTTATGGATTTTTAAAACCTTTACTGTACAATCCGGGCCACTCCATAAGGCAAACAGTTTTATTTTCTATATGAAGCTGGCCGTGGATCTGGTAAAACCAGTCATGGTTTTGATTCATCGTTACCTCTGCCTCTGCATATGGCCCTGAAGCAAGTACTGGTGTTCTGGGTGCAAAAATTAAATTATTTTTTTATTTATAAAAAAAAAAAAAAATGCCGTTGTTTAAGAAAAAGTTGGAGATTATTTTAGTATAAAAACTTCTTCAAAATGATGTAGAACTTCGGAGATATTGAGACTTGTTTCCAACCCTTTTCAGTAGTAAATTGAATTAGGTTCACTCGTTTTTAGGGTTCCGTACCTCAAAAGGAAAAAACGGAACCCTTATAGGATCACTTCGTTGTCCGTCTGTCTGTCTGTCAGTCTGTCAAGACCATTTTTCTCAGGAACGCGTAGAGGTATCAAGTTGAAATTAATATCAAATACGTAAGTCTATGGTCCCTTGAAGCTCTAAAAAAATCAAGCTTCCAAGTCAACGCAATAAACAAATACAGCGATATAAGCGTCATTATTGCGACATATTTCGATACTCGCAAATAATTAATTTGTATTTAATTAATTAATTAATTTGTAGTTGTATCACATAAAAAAAAAACATTTTTGCCATTACAAACTTAAATTTTCAGTTGGAAAATTGACCGTGGCGTATATCGATGTATGGGAGAACATGTTTTTCAACTACAATGTTATGTTTGTTTTAAGGATAAATTCATCCTAACTACGGAACCCTTCATTGTGCGCGATCCGACACGCACTTGGCCGGTTTTTAGGGTTCCGTACCTCAAAAGGAAAAAACGGAACCCTTATAGGATCACTTCGTTGTCCGTCTGTCTCTCTGTCAGTCTGTCAAGACCATTTTTCTCAGGAACGCGTAGAGATATCAAGTTGAAATTAATAACAAATACGTAAGTCTATGGTCCCTTGAAACCCTAAAAAAATAAATCTCCCAAGTCAACGCAATAAAAAAATACGGCGATATAAGTGACATTATTGTGACATATTTCGATACTCGCAAATAAATCAAAACCTATAGGGTACTTCCCGTTGACCTAGAATCATGAAATTGGGCAAGAAGCAAGGTCTTACAGCACAAATATAGGAAAAAGTCCGAAAATTGTAAATTTGTAGTTTTATCACATTAAAAAAAATTGCGAATATCTCGCACATAAATCAAAACCTATAGGGTACTTCCCGTTGACCTAGAATCATAAAATTGGGCAAGAAGCAAGGTCTTACAGCACAAATATAGGAAAAAGTCCGAAAATTGTAAATTTGTAGTTTTATCACATTAAAAAAAATTGCGAATATCTCGCACATAAATCAAAACCTATAGGGTACTTCCCGTTGACCTAGAATCATGAAATTTGGCAACAAGCAAGGTCTTACAGCACAAGTAAAGGAAAAAGTCCGAAAATTGTAAATTTGTAGTTTTATGACATAAAAAAAAATGCGAATATCTCTCACATAAATCTAAACCTATAGGGTGCTTCCCGTTGACCAAAAATCATGAAGTTTGGGCAGAAGCTAGGCCTCACAGCACAAAAAAAGGAAAAAGTCCGAAAATTGTTAGTTTGTAGTTTTATCACATAAAAAAAATCATTTTTTGCGATTACAAACTTAAATTTTCAGTTGGAAAATTGACCGTAGCGTATATCGATGTATGGGAGAACATGTTTTTCAACTACAACGTTAAGTTTGTTTTAGGGATAAATTCATCCTAACTACGGAACCCTTCAGTGTGCGTGGTCCGACACGCACTTGGCCGGTTTTTTTATTCTGACACGACATATTAAAAAAAAAATAAGCTATATGTAGTCGACATTTCCTATCTGACTACCCTGAGATGAAAAGGCGAAACAAACTCGGGGGCCAAAGTCTCTTTTAAAGTCCAGACATAATCTTGGTCAGATCATGAGAAAACCATGTTGATCCGTGTCTGAAATGGTCTTTTGAGGAAAGAACCACACAAATTTGAGTGGACCTGTCCAATCAGTGCAACCATGCAGTAATCATGCAGCTCTACTCAAGACTTACGGAGCTCAACGACTCGACGAACAATACCAAATAAAGTATATTTGTGTAGGTCGCATAAAGTGCTCAAAATGCCAGACCATGATTAAAACTAACTGAGCAAGAGAAAAAAACGAAAATATTTAATGAAAAATAAAGTTCACTCGTTTTTAGTTGCTAGCTCTACTCGCTTCTCGTTAATGGCGGTGGGGCAGGTACCTTTGTTTTGTTCCGAGCTTTATTCATCCGTCTTACCATCCGCATTCATTCACTCTTAAATATAGGCAGCTTTCATCCCTTTAGGTTTTGAACTGAGATCAATCGAAGATCGCATTTTTGGGTTTCCGTAGGTACCTCAAAAGGAAAAACGGAACCCTTATACTTCACTTCGTTGTCCGTCTGTCTGTCTGTCAGTCTGTCAAGACCCTTTTTCTCAGGAACGCGTGGACGTCGCCGCGAGGTCTATAGTCCCTTGAAGCTCTAAAAAATCAAGCTTCCATGTCAACGCAATAAAAAAATACGGCGATTTATGCGACATTTTTTAATACTCGCAAGTAACTCAAAACCTATAGGGTACTTCCCGTTGACCTAGAATCAGGAAATTTGGCAAGAAGCAAGATTTTACAGCGCAAGTAACATAAAAAGTTCGAAAATCGTTAATTTGTAGTTTTATCACATAAAAAAATATTAATGTCAATTGGAAAATTGACCGTGGCGTATATCGATGTATGGGAGAACATGTTTTCAACTACAATGTTAAGTTTATTATTATTATTTATATTTAGTTTATTATTATTATAGAAGAGAAATCGAACTATTATTAGCAAGTAATTATTATATATACGAACCAACGAATAGTATTCAATTTCAACGAGGAAATCATGCATCTACGCGCATTTCTGTAATAAAATGTAAGAGGTTTCTTAACTGCCAGCGGTCCGCGTACGGGCGTGCCAAGACGTTTGTGACAAGACATGATAAATTATGTCATCAATTAATCAATGTCAATAATTTGTACTAAGATTTTATGACAAAACTGTTTTATCGCTTAAACTGTGATAAAATGTGTTACTCAAGTCATGTCACAGTAGGCCGTGCTCGCCCGGCTGGGCTTATTTTGTAATATTTTATTTTGAATAGTTTTTTTTTTTTTTATACATTGTTCTCACATAAAGAAGCGAAAAGAATAATGTACCCAGGATTTTGTAATAATATATCTTAATTTAAAAGAGTGTCCTTGGAGTTTCTTGCCTGTTCTTCTCCGTAGAGATCTACGTTTTGGATTGGGAAAATACCTTCAACTTTTAGACTAACTGACCGACTCTTTGACAATTCAAAAATGCAAAAGTGCCTGTAAATGGTTTAATTGAAATAAGTGCTTTGAGTTTGAGTTTGAATGTACCTACAGTAATTGATGCGTTCATGATGCATCAACTTTGTACGTATTTTCCTATTATTTTCGTGTCTGTTTATAAATGTGTTAAATAAATAATGTAGTCCTCTCAGCATCGCAATAGACTAAACGAATGTGATCATGCGCGTGTGAGCCATGAGTTTATGACCATATTATTATATACCTACCTTGCATGGCTACTGCCTAGTTACGACTCGCCAATATCCAGACATCATCTGGGTCGCTTTAAAATTTGGGGCCAAATAAGTAGGAATTTCATGTATTTAAAATGTATTATATTTTCGTAGTGTTTAGTATTTAGGTGCGTTCAGTAATTAAAAACCATATGACATCAATGATCGCACTAGGTGAGAGGCAGGGTATAGCAGGGTATTAATCCCAGATGTTTATTGATGCGTTTAATAACAGTTACACAAATGAAATTACCTATACAAACTCTTCTAAAAAGCTTTTAAATGTTTATTTATTTATTTAAAACTCTTAAACTATCATTACAGGTTTAGAAACCTAATGCGATAGCTAAGCCTACTTATAGGTAATATTAACTATTTTAAATAACACTATTACTAACAATTACAAATAACTACACAATACATTAACACCAAATTACTTATATATAACTAAAACAATACAACCTTATAATTATAACAATGTAATTTTCACAGAAAATTAACTTAAGTATGCTTTACATTAAAAAAATAAAACAATAAACATAAAATTACACTAATTGTTGCTTTCGTAACATATTATATAAAAACTTACTCTTGCAAGTTCACTAAAGTAACACGAAAAAATGTCCAACCTATTCTGAATTTCGTTAACAGTACGAATTGCTCGCGTGAGAGGTGCTTTGGCCAGAGCAGGTTGGTGCGGGCAGTTGGCACAGCCAGCAGTGGCGGGCGCCGCCGCCTCCACATGTTATTTATTGTTATTCAAGATTGTCTCAACAGTTAATTATCCTTCCTTTAGAATTATATATTAAACAGTGTCAAAATTAAATTTCAGTTTCCTGCACATGTTTTTGTTTCATAGAGCTTTTTAGAAAAAATAAGCCCTTAGACCTAGTGACATTAATGAGAAATGGGTAGCTAGAAAACTATTTCTAGGCCCATCTCCTTAATTTACAGTGATAAGAAAGTCATTGTAATCAGGGACCATTTTGGTCACCCATTGAAAGGGTTTTCGATAGGGTTTTTTTAAGCGGTTAGTCAAAAACCAATACGATATGGGTAACCTTTTTGAACGGCTTAAATTAAATTTTGGCTACCCGTTGAAAGGGTTTTCGATAAAAACCCATACGGTATGGGTAACCCTTTTGAACGGCTTACTTTAAGCCATTCAAAATTACCCACACCGTATGGGTTTTTGATTAACTGCTTAGAAAAACCCTATCGAAAACCCGTTCCATTGAAAGGGTTTTCGATAGGGTTTTTGTAAAATGGTAACCAAAATGGTCCCTGGGTATAATAGAGATAGAATTCATGCTACGCGTTCTCGGCGGACATCGAAATAACTTAATATTATGATTTTTTCACTGGGTTTCAAGTAGGTATAGAACCCGTTGAATGGGTGATCATGTAACCCTTTCACTGGGTTTCCAGTATAAAACCCATTCAATGGGGTACACCATGATAAAGGTAACCCATTGAATGGGTTACCCCTTCGAAAGGCTTAACTCTTAACCGGGGTTGTACGGTCCCTGGTTGTAATAGGCCCTTATGCGTCTCAAAGAAGTCGTCCATTTAAAGTAATTTAAGTTACGTTAACACCTACTACACGAGAATCAAATAGCCTATTTTTGGCCCCAAATTTGAACACGATCCATCTAGCTAGAAGTTGGGAGGGTTGGCGGCATTCAGTATAGTTGACGATTACGCAAAAACTTGTCGGTTGATAAATCTACCAAGTTAAGCTGAGCTTATCGCGGTCGTTTCGTGGGTTGGTGCTAGAGATGTGTCCCTCACTCATGAGGTGCCTCGTTTGAGGAACTCGTGATCGCACATTGAAAGAGTTACTCGAATTTTAACATTGAAGCACCTCACCACACCTCACTCCCTCATTCGTTCACGCGTCCTCAAAATATGACATTGACAATATGAAATCGTGGCGAGGGGCGAGGCGAGCGAGTTCGAGAATCGCGAGTACTCACGAGTCGCGAGTGAGTATTGAGTGAGCCCAGTGAGCGAATGATGAAAGATGAACCGACTTACAAATTGTTTAGTTGTTTACAGAATTAGAGAATGAGTGAGGTGACTGAGGTGAGGTTAAAATAATATTACGATTTTGGTATGTACGTAATGAAATAATTTAGGTAATGATTATTGTGTCATGTGTGTGTGTGGAGAGTGGGATAAACAAGCAAATAAAGCAAGCAAGCGAAAAAATACGAACACGAAATAAACAAAAGTTTACGTAATAGTTGAACAAAATCTCAACAATTCACTTCACGTGTACCTGCAAGGTTAAAATTAGGTAACTATTAAAATTATTAGTCAAAACGAATTTTGAAGCAAATATTCTTATTTCAGATAATTATGGTTAATTATTATGAACTCTAAAAGCATTAGCATTAGATTGGTAATCACGTGATAAGGATTCCTTTATTTTGGCGGTCTAAAATTCATGAGCGAAAGAAAATGATATGTGTGAAAGATGAGGGAGATGTAAATAATCGGACGGAGAGTCGTGATTACTCGAGAGTTGTCGTCGCGCCCGCCCGCCTCGTTCCCTCAGACGTTCGGCAGTAATCGGCAGAGTTCGGCTCAGGCGCACGAGGCGTGAGGTGAATACCGTTGCACGAATCCTCACCTCAAATGAGGGGTACCTCGTGAGGACCTCACGAGGAAAAATGAGGCACTCCCTCAACCTCAAATAAAATTGATGAGTTACCCATTACTAGTTGGTGCCCGTTCTGTAGACATCGAGGTCTTGGTAAAAAGTCTCAATTGACATAACAATAACACCGACAGTCTTTTTATGTAGGTTAGTTATTAACTCCAGTCTTAAAACCGCTGGTTACTATGTTATCAGTATTTCCCAATCAAAAGGTTGAAGTTTTAAACAATTTGACTAAGACGGTCTCAGTAGATTCATAATTATCTAAGCATAGCTAATTGAATGGAAACCATCAGATAGAGACCAACAAGCTAAAGAAGGCAGATATGAGGCTTATTAGACGAAAAAGAATCCAATGAGCAGCGGCACAGCGATATGAAGAGAGAAAAAAAACTACCTGAAGAACTTTCTTCACTAAATACAGAAGTCCTAAAATGAGTTTGCAGGTAGACCAATAGATACCTACGTGTGGCAATATCGCTCCTTTAATTAATTCTCTTTGTAGGTTTATCACTTAGTTGAAGGTCGTAATCGGGAAACATTATTTTTCGATGATGACTTAGAGGAACATCAACCTTTTCCTACTTTAGAAGAAACACTGAAAAAAATTGACCCCCATGTTGGTTTTAACGTCGAGTTGAAGTGGACCATGGAGTTGAAAGATGGTACCTTTGAGCTGAACAACCCCTTTGATATGAATACTTACGTTGATAAGGTAAGACAGAGAATTATACTGTCATTAAACAAATGTTCATTGTCTTGGTTATTTTTATTTGCATGTAATTGTGGGCGGACTGACCGGAGTACCGAGAATAGGATGTTTGTAAACGGTTTCGATAAATAAATCCTTTCTTATTTCCAGGTTTTAGAGACTGTCTTAAAGCATGCCGGTGATCGCCGTATAGTATTTTCCTGTTTCAATCCAGATATTTGCACCATGGTCAGGAAAAAGCAAAATAAATATCCTGTCATGTTTTTAACTATTGTAAGTATACTTTAGGGCAAAGTTTATGTATTACCTAAGTATTTTAGTTTGGTTAGTAGTATGTCTAGCAAATTAATTTCCGTTTTATTTTCAGGGCATAACAAAAAGGTATGAACCATATCGTGATCCTAGATGTTCCTCCATACCGGCTGCTGTACAAAGCGCAGTCAGCACAGACATATTGGGAATTGTTGTACATACTGAAGATTTGCTCAGAGATCCTTCTCAGGTGATGAATTTATAATAAACCTTAACCTTGTTTTTATCGCTAAAAGCTAATACAATTTAGCTGTTGGTGACTGTACTAAGATTGCGCAAAGATTTTACATAGAACCTACTTAATGTGATTTTTTATCATAAATTCGAAATATAGATATGACTAGGTAGCAGGTTTCAAATCTAAGATACAAAGTGATCTTGTACAAGACAGTGGTGACCTCGATCCATATCTAATCTGTTTATAAATTGACATTCACGTGACTCCTCGCAAGGTCGTCGACTGATGTCTATATTCTTGGACTGATTATTTGCCAGCGTCACAATCGTACCGCGTTGGTGTCAATTATTAATGAATCCTTTAGTAATTTAGTTAATATTTTTTTTTTGCCTCAGTCGATTTAAGATAGCTCATGGCGATAAAAAGCATTTTGGTAATAAGCTAGCCAGCCAGCCAGATAAGCGGCGCAGGTGTCCCAGACGTCTTTGCCTACAGTATTCACAAGGGTTATTGGTTATATGTAGGCAATCCATTAAGGGGACGTAGGAGAGGTCAATTGCAACAAAATTGCCTCTGATGACCTCTATGCAAATGTCAACCATTTTCGAGTAATTTGACTTTTTATATTTTTTTGAAGATATTTACGGTAAGTATACTACTTTGATAACTTATTTTAAAAAAAACCAAAGCATGATTTTTTTTTGTTCTTATCTTCTTGCTAACACTTCAAATGCATACATAAAATAAATATTTAAGGAGAAGAATAAAAACGAGCAAAAAATCTCTATATTGATAACGGCAACAGGTAGACGCTTGAAATATTCACAGAATATTTAGTTATATATTCACTTTAAGAGTAAATAATTAAATTAAAATAAAACAAATATTTAAGGGGGCTCCCATACAACAAACGTGATATTTTTTGCCGTTTTTATAGATAATGGTACGGAACCCTTCGTGCGAGTCCGACTCGCACTTGGCTAGTTTTTTATTTCCAGTTAAGGCTAAGCAATGAGTTATAATGAATCTTACAGTACATTTCCGAAATATGAAGCTCTTAGTACCGCATTCTGACACGCGAGGCTAGCTTATTTTGACGCTGATTTTATCGGAAATCTTTGTTTAGACAAAAAAATTAAGGCTTTTTGTAATTTTTTTAACACAGGGGTAGCATATTAGTTGGCAATGGTAGGTTGGATGGTATTCCTTCGCTTTCCTTTTCGGAATAACCACACTTCGTAGTGACGAAGTGTGGTTATTCCGAAAAGGAAAGCGAAGGAATCGGGTTGACTGTTGTTAGCTAGTTAGTTCCGAGTTTCCGACCGTCTCCTGTCGCTGCCGGCCGTGGTCGAATCAATAGTCGGCAGCGAGGAGTCCTGGGAATCGGTGGTCTGGTCTGGACGCTGCGGGAAGAGAGCGGGAGATCTCTTCCGCTCACCCGGCCCGCAGCAGGCGCACCGGGCGTCGGCAGAGGGCAGACCATGCCCTCTTCCGGCCCCCCTTAATGGGTACAGGGACGGCGGACTCGGGGACGACCGCCGCCCCCTATCACACAAGACCGGAGGTGGCTGCGTGTAATGTTCCACGCGCGCTGCTTTTATACGACGCGGGAAGCGGTCGAACACCTCACCCCCCCAGACCAGCAGTGCTATTCTGTAACCATCTCACCGTGAACATTTAAGTGAAGTGAGCGTGGAGTGAACTGTCAGTGAGGGATTGACACTATTAACAACTGACTTCAAGCTCACTTCACCTACGTTTACACGGTGAGATTTTTTCAGAATAGATCGGCTGAGGTGGCCAGCCGGGGATCGCTAAAGTCGCACATGATCCCATTATCCCCGGTGCAAGTGTGGGAAGGGAACACCGGGGTGGTATTTAGTCAGTAAGTCTTACAGACCCCTCCGCCCGCCCCTGGGCGAAGGACATCCATGAGGATTTTGCACCTAGGGAACAAAAAAAAAAAAGTTTGACCGTCTTAACCTCCCGCTGTCACTATACAATTAATCAAATCATGACGCACACTTTTATACTATAGTGCGCGTCATTGATTAGTAAATTAAAGCGAGACGATATTAAATTATTACTTCTCTTTTCTCAACAGGTAAAGCTCGCAACCAATGCTGGATTGGTCATATTCTGTTGGGGTGATGACATCGACAATAAAAGCGTCGTCAAGAAGCTTAAAGACATGGGACTGCATGCAGTTATTTATGATAAACTGGACCAGTATACTACCAAAAAAGTAAAGGTAAATAAATTAATAATTTTGCTATAGCAGTGAGACATAATGAGAATCACCTAAGTACTTGTATAATCTTTTTGAATAATTTAGTTGGCCTTCTAGTCAATCCATAGTGTATTTGTACCAACCATGTTTTGAATTGCTTTGATATCCATATATTTTATCTCCTAGAAACAGAAATAAAAATAGAGATTTATTTTTTCCCGCCTTACTGCCTACCCTAGACGAGTTTCAATTAAGGCGAAGGTATAAAGCAATGGCAAGCTCATAGAATATAATTAGAATATTTCTCAAATGTTGATATCAGCCGCCCATAATGATTGGTCTTTGTTAAAACATTGACAGCAATGATCTTTTAAATGTTTATTGAATTTTGAATACACCACGCCATAAAGTGCGAATTAGTATTAATAAAACTAAGTTAAGTAAAAAAAGGCTAAGTGCGTGTCGGACTACGCACAATGAAGGGTTCCGTAGTTGAGATGAATTTATCCCAAAAACAAATTTAACATTGTAGTTAAAAAACATGTTCTCCCATACATCGATATACATCACGGTCAATTCTCCAACTGCAAAATGTAAGTTGGTCGACTATTACTCGTTAATTTGTAAAACGTACTTAGCTGTGATAGTTTTCCTTTTAATTTCGTTATATAAAATTCTCCCATAATTTTTTTCACTTATCCAAAAACAACCATTTAGCGTGCAGGGGGACACTTGACTCTAATAAAAATTAGTACTTTAAAGCTTACCCAAACGGATCCCTGAATCGAAAAATGGTTTTAACAATCCTTCAATATTTTTGTACGACCCTACCCAACGATATCACACACTATGGGATAGGCGAGAAAAAAAAATCATTCCCACTTTACGAACAAGGCTTTACCTACAAACATTTTTTTTCAAGATTTTATTTTACCACTTTGTCGGCGTGATTTATATGTAGGTATTTAAAGCAAATTACAGCTTTCTAGTACTTATGAGTCTCTTGAGCTAAGCCGGGGACACACAGATAGACGGACATGGCGAAACTATATAAGGTGTATCTATTCATACACGAAATCTCTTAAGGGGTCATTGTACTCATCATTATGGAACAACTTTTACTATGCGAAAGATGAAATCGCGAAAAAAAATCAGCTGTTCCTTACATTTTGACTAGTTAAGCGAACATAAATGTAGGGAACAGCTAATTTTTTTTTCGCGATTTCAACTTTGGTCCCATAGTAAAAGTACAATGACCCTTTAAGAGATTTCGTTTGTGAATAGATACACCTTATATGTACAGGGTGGAAGGGACATCGACG
Organism: Tiliacea citrago; assembly: GCA_963921375.1. Lineage (NCBI taxonomy): Eukaryota > Metazoa > Arthropoda > Insecta > Lepidoptera > Noctuidae > Tiliacea > Tiliacea citrago. The sequence continues at coordinate 12,706,012 of OY992786.1, read as the reverse complement.
CGAAACCTGTTACCATGGATTCAGTACATCATACTTTACCCCCGTGTGTTGAAATTTCTCGTCGGTAATTTAAAAAAAAAACCTGTTTCCTACACAAGTGTTGCACTTTTGTAGGAAACAGCTGTTTTTTTTTACCTACTCTGTCAAAATGTATGGAACAGCGAATTTTTTTTTAATAACCGAGGAAAAATCTTAACGCCCCCCGCGTTAAGATTTTTTGTTCAAGAATGATGTACTGAATCCATGGTGGTGGTGGTAGGGTTCCTTGTTGATTACGGAACCCTAAAAATAGAAAAACTTATTTTTATTATTGCATCCAACGAATCCACCTTGACGGCATGGAAATTAAGTTCATTTTAGAATAATAAAACATTTAATTTCGCGGTTGTACTATCGCTATTAAAATAAATTAATAATTATGGTGTTCGACTTTTTTTCGGATTATACATTTTATTATATAATAGCTATTGTGAGTTCACACAAATAATGACGCATAGTTATCTTTGGATAAATATACCCACTTTCTACAAACAAGGTTGCAAATTCTTCTAAGGCTGCCTTCTAAGATTCATCGGTATGTCTCCTATGTCTCACTGCTTGATAAGAGGTATTAATCGCTTGGAAATGATATAGGTACAGCACAAGAAGGGTGAATTTATAATTCGATTAGAATATAACTACTTAATATAATCTCCGTAAACTCAAAAGTTATGGACAAAATTGTCAGATAGCCGCAGCTACCTAGCTATCTAACAATCCTCATTAAATAACTATGTACAGACGCCAGCACATCAAGCTACTACAATCTGTCAAAGTTCGTTAGAAGATCTTCAACTTTTATCGTTAAAGCATAAGGCTCAAGGTTGATTGGGAAAATTTGACTGTTTCGGGTTACTTTGCTTCTTCATCTGTACTTATTCCGTTTTCGATTTAGTTGTTGTGGTAATAGCAAAGAAAGACTTAACCAATAACACAAATGTCCCGGAGGAGACGGTTATAAGACTAAAATGTGCTCCAGTAAATTCTTAAATAAAATGTGTAAGTAATGCTAGCATTTTTAATAACTAAAATCGCATGCTTGCTTAATTACTTTCTCATGGGTCTAATCAATTTGTAATATTTACCCAAATTCTAAAAAAATATTTTGTAATTATTTCCCCCGCTTTAATAAGCATTTCGCTTGAAAGTTGAAAGTCTAGCTAAATACTACGAACAGCACAATACATCTTAAGTAGCTCTCATTGATGCACTATGGACCCCCGGGGCTAGATAATGAATTTATAGTATCTCACTTATTAGTCAAGACTTGATCCGCATCGAGCCAACTTAGTTGGAAGCCCACCAAAATTTGTTTCACAGTTGTTTTAATTGTGTTGTGGCAATAAACAGGAGAGCATATTCCTGATGGAGGCGCGTGAGTCGCAGCGTGACCTCATGGAGCGGGCCGCGCTCGAGGACGTTGTACTATCGCTATTAAAATAAATTAATAATTATGGTGTTCGACTTTTTTTCGGATTATACATTTTATTATATAATAGCTATTGTGAGTTCACACAAATAATGACGCATAGTTATTTTTGGATAAATATACCCACTTTCTACAAACAAGGTTGCAAATTCTTCTAAGGCTGCCTTCTAAGATTCATCGGTATGTCTCCTATGTCTCACTGCTTGATAAGAGGTATTAATCGCTTGGAAATGATATAGGTACAGCAAAAGAAGGGTGAATTTATAATTCGATTAGAATATAACTACTTAATATAATCTCCGTAAACTCAAAAGTTATGGACAAAATTGTCAGATAGCCGCAGCTACCTAGCTATCTAACAATCCTCATTAAATAACTATGTACAGACGCCAGCACATCAAGCTACTACAATCTGTCAAAGTTCGTTAGAAGATCTTCAACTTTTATCGTTAAAGCATAAGGCTCAAGGTTGATTGGGAAAATTTGACTGTTTCGGGTTACTTTGCTTCTTCATCTGTACTTATTCCGTTTTCGATTTAGTTGTTGTGGTAATAGCAAAGAAAGACTTAACCAATAACACAAATGTCCCGGAGGAGACGGTTATAAGACTAAAATGTGCTCCAGTTAAATTCTTAAATAAAATGTGTAAGTAATGCTAGCATTTTTAATAACTAAAATCGCATGCTTGCTTAATTACTTTCTCATGGGTCTAATCAATTTGTAATATTTACCCAAATTCTAAAAAAATATTTTGTAATTATTTCCCCCGCTTTAATAAGCATTTCGCTTGAAAGTTGAAAGTCTAGCTAAATACTACGAACAGCACAATACATCTTAAGTAGCTCTCATTGATGCACCATGGACCCCCGGGGCTAGATAATGAATTTATAGTATCTCACTTATTAGTCAAGACTTGATCCGCATCGAGCCAACTTAGTTGGAAGCCCACCAAAATTTGTTTCACAGTTGTTTTAATTGTGTTGTGGCAATAAACAGGAGAGCATATTCCTGATGGAGGCGCGTGAGTCGCAGCGTGACCTCATGGAGCGGGCCGCGCTCGAGGACGCAGCGCTCGAAGATGGCGCTCTCGCCAAGCCTTCTACCTCGGAGCACAGTGTCAGTGTCGAGGAAGCGAAAAACAAACCATTCCTTGATCTTTCCGTTCGTGAAATAATACCAAACAGATCGACTGCCACATCGCTAGCGTCGCTTGTATGTCCTGATGACAATGAAGATATAATTGAACATGTCGAAAAGGAGTCCCAAGTTAAAGATCACCATAATAACTTTAAAGGTGTCTATATCTATCCAAACCCATGCAGCGACATGCCCAAACAGACACCCAAAAAAAAGAGACGGCATTAATATTTTCTAAAATCTGTAATTTAATAAAAAAACAATGAAAAGCGCAGTCCCAAGTTTTATTAATTTGCTCAAATAGACATTGAATGTTATATGACATTCTCGTCACAGCCTTTCATACCTATTGATATCATTTTTAAGGTAAACCTATTCTAATTATCTAACTAAATAAATATTTATTGCACTAATTTATTTTTGTGCACTACCCATCTCAATTAAAGTTGGTATTGTTTCATGATTTTTTTTTTAAATAAATCTCCAGATCCGAGCTGTCTAAGGAATTGTTAAGGGATGTTTGTGTTAAGAACTACGAATTTATTTTTTTAGCATAGTATTAGTCATTTGTTACGATTTGAACATGGTTTTTTATTCGAAAAATCAATCATCATCTCTCGGTTGTTGTTGAATTGGGCTTGGCCAATAATAATCAAGTTTGAGAAACCTAGTACCTAACAAATCAGTATTATACAGAGGGAACAACAACACAATGTAAATTGTTCACGAATAAATGAAATGAAATGAATGAATTTTGGACAGCAGGGTGGACAAAGTGACCATGTACTCGTGTTTGGCGAAAACTAAACTGGGATAACGGTTTTTTATAGTTCCAAGTTATGAATGCAGAATAATGTTTTCTAAAAAAAAACTCCGTATTATTGTACCTAGTTATAATTCTGCTGAAAAGGATTAAATACTTATGATCAAATCCTGTAAAATCACCCTGTATATTGAGAATGTATGCTTAAAAGTTTAGCCTACTTTTTAGCGCTACACCTATTTCGTAAAGTTACTGTATTGAACCAAGCCCATTATTACTGATATACCATCATAAACATTGAATATTCTTTAGAATAGATTCTATGTGAATTAGCTAGTGATTTAAGTTAATGTGTTTGTATTATCAAATTCAACATAGGTGAAAGCTTCAAATTGAATTAAATTCCAGAATCAAAATTATCTGCTACGGTTTCAAACAATTTGAGATATTTTTTTTTGACATTTTCTGTGATATTGTTTTTTATTTGTAAAATCAATAAGTCAACCGAAAAAGAAATGTTATGCTAACCATGAACATAATTATAATATTTAGATAAATAAATTATATTTTTATAATAATTATATTTTTATAATAATTATATTTTCAAAAACATTATTTTGTGCATAAATTGTGTATGTGATTCAAGAAATGTTTTTTTTAAAAATAAATTGTGTGTGATTCAAGAAATGTTTTTTTTTTTTATTGGCAACTGCTATCCTTTTAATAATTTCGCAATCGCAAGTTACTACCTATGTTGTTATTACGGGTTAGTAGACGGAAAATAACCAACATGTTTAGAAGTATGTAGCATTTCATTTTCAATTCACACAATAAATGTGGCTATACGCTAAACCATAGGTTTTCAACCTTATTTTGCCCTCCGCTCACTATGAGATTTTTTTTACTTATCATCTGTCGCGAATCTGAAACAGCTTTGCCACGATTATGTTTAAACGTGTAATATTATTTAGTCGTAAGATAGGGTAGGACCCCTATCCTATTTCTAAGTTTTACTAAAAGAAAGAAGAAATAAAGAAATAGTAGTAATAAATAAAAATATTTTATTTAGCACACGCACAGGAAATACAACATTAAAACTAACTAAAATCATGAAAACAATAAAAAAACAAAAAGAAAACCTGTGCGAGACCCAAAAGGCTTCTATCTCAGCATGATACCGCGATATTGAACAAAAAAACAAATACCGCAGCGCTGGCATTCTGATAGGGTCCGAAGACTAATGTTTCAATGAGAACAATTAAAACGCATACTTAATTATATTGAGAAGTATTTTTATTAACATTCAAAAGCATTTATAACTTATTTAATTTTCAGGTTTAATAATATAACGCTTGTAATTTATTGCATATGAAGCAATTACCTATTTATTTAAAAATGAGTTGAGTAATCTATGCATATAAACAACCAGACTTAAAATAATAATAATATTATTTACAAGTATATAAAAAAGGAGGGAAAATAGTCATAGGGCATCAAAAAATTCTTCCGCATCGCTGTCAACGCGAAAAGTGCCCAAAAGGCTGGCAGCATTGCCACGTTGTATGGCAATGCTGATTCTTTGGCCAAAAAATAAGCCAGCCCTCTAGTCACGTGAGGAGTCGACCAACCGCTTGGCGATGTCTCGAAAAACTAATTTTCAAGTTCAATTTGTTGCATTTTAAGGAGTTTGTTAATGTCAGGCTCGATTTTACTTAAAAACAATCGTAAGTCGCCGCGCTCAGTAACATGGAGCCGATTTCTCTTTTTAGTTACCAACGTTGCTACAGCAGTAAAACCACGTTCAGCTAAATAGGACGATGGGAAAATGCTATCAGAAATCGTTGAACAATCGATCATAATCTAAGTACACTTGCAAAATCGGCTTCTGCAGCCAACATTCTTGGTAGTCAATCTTAAATTTAATTTTTAATTTCTCATTTGTCGTCAGTTCTATTAGTTTTCTTCTAACTGGGAGGATCCTGCTGTGTTGACATTTGAAAAAGAGCAAAATCTAGTCTGGTACAGACGCCAGCAGATCAAGCTACCCGAAACTGTCAAATTTTCCCAATCAACCTTGAACCTTATACTGTAGGGTTAAAGTTGAAAATCTATTGAAGAAATTTGACAGATTGTAGTAGCTTAATGTGCTGGCGTCTGTACGTCCACGTTTAAAATATCCTGGAATCGTTCCTTGACGTCACTGAAGGTTTTCCAAGTGTTGACAGTAAACAAGCAAGTCGTTGTTCTTGGATGATACTTTATAAGATATTATTATATTTTTCATTTCTCATACTCGGAAAGTAGTGTTTGTTTGATCTGAGTAGCGGGTGGAAAACGCTGCTTTTGGGCGGGAAGGACTCGATAGTAATTGCTTCCCTCCCTAGGGCGGGAATGAACTTTAAAAATAGAACTAAGTTTGGTTAGGTAGTCGGCTACGAACACTTTTACATAATTAAGAATAATTTCGATTTAAACACAAACAGCCAGTGTGAATTAAAAAAAAAAACCTATTAAGCGAGACGGTCCGCGGCGGTGAAAAGGTGTGTTCCATATTTAAAATTTATAAAATACTATATAATTTGACGGAATACTAACTCTGTAAGCTGCACCGAAATTCAAAATCTGGGTTTTATAAAGACTAATACATATTTGATTAAAAATGAGTTCAAGCAATTCTGAAATGTTGACCCCAGATTCGGTTAAACACGAGGCAAATACAGTTATCGAAAATCTTTTGCCAAAATTTCAAAGGAAAGATATTTAAATACATACAATGATTTTATGAAGTGGCGAGCAAACAAGAAAATTTTAGAAAAAACCTTTAGATGCGTTACCCGCGCTCATTAATGGCAAAGTAAAAGCAAGGCATTTGCCTGACTTGGAATTAGTCGCGCGCCATCCAGTGACGCGGCTACACGTCACTGTCACTCGCAATACTCAGCAATTATTTGTAAAGAAAATGCCTTCCTGAGACAGGAAGGCATTTTCTTACACGATATACAAATTATATTACTACTGTGAGAGTAAAGAAAAACGTCTCATTTCATGCGTAACTGTATTTTTTATTAAAACATATTAAAATGTGTTTTGTTTTGAAATTCCTCTGAATGCCTGCGACCCCCGCGTATAACGCTCCAATGAACATGCAGCAGCTAGTGACGTAACTAAATATGTATGCTCATCTCTTTCCAACAACAGATATCAGTATAGGTCTTTCCTTTTCTTCACGCACTGCATGATTGTATGCAAGTATGTAGCTACATTCATGGCTTACGCTGTTTTTGAGTGCACTAATGTTCGTGTATGACGCGTCTATTTATAATACGTCATTGGAAAAACCAAATGTTTTTACTTTCCTTGTAATCGAAATGAAAAGTAGAGTGTTCAACACGGGTGAAAGTCACCAATTCTTTTCGACCCTTGTATAACAATCTACTATTCTGTACCTACGTCTTATTTGTCAGAAAGTTCTACTGTCTTCTGCACATTCATTTACACTATATTTTTTATTTTTGTAACATGTCTGCACACAGGATCTAGAAGATTCATCAACAAGGTACCGGTTCTTATAGGTTTAAGCTTCGATTCTATTCAATTACAAACACCTATCTCGAATTGTCTAAGAGAAATAAACCTGTATTAGAGTTTCTATGAGCTTGCTGCTAATGCACAAAAAATATAAATATTATTAAACTAATAGCAATTCACGTAGAAAGCTTAATTTTTGTCCATTAAAAATTTAATTGTATTTGTACTTACTACTCAGTACATGGAGTACCTATGTTCTATGTTATAGGGTTTGGTTTCGCACAAAGTTCTTCAGGTGGACCATTATGCGTGAGCCATGGCGGCCGTCGGTGGTTATTCCAATCAGCCCACCTCCCTCTAGAAGTTGATTAATTCTCCTGGTCTTTTCAGAACATTTGTAAAAGATCTGGGTGACCCAAGGGTTTCTGTTCTGATCTGGGTGACACCTGTTCATTCAAAGAGCACATGCCCAACGGTTTCCTCAGCCTCCATGCATGCCCTACACAAAGGACTGTTCGTTATACCTATTGTGTGGAAGTGTTTATTTAGCGAGCAGTGTCCCGTGATGGTCCCCGTCACCAGGTGCAGGCCGTTCCTGTCCAGGCGTTGTGCCTGGACTGCCTGCAGCCCGGTGTGTCGAGGTCTGTTTGTGTGAGTTCTCCGCTTGTGTGGAGCGAACTCCTGTAGCCACCTGCGTAGCTGGTTGAAGGGAATGGGTACGATAGGTTTGGGTCCACAGACTAACGTATTGTATGCTCTCCTAACTAGTTCGTCAGCTGCTCGTCAGTCGTTATCTAGTGATCCGCTGTGTCCTTTTATCCATTGCAGTGTTGGTCTCGAGGTAATATATTTTATAACAATTTGTTGTTCGATATCACCTACAGCAAATACCTGTCGGACGAATTAATGTACGTACACGACATAACGTAACGTATTCGATCGCCGATCTTATGTAAACAAACGGTCGGCTCAACTCGGCTGTCAGTAGATTCGCAGTGTTTATTCTAAATAATTATTAAAAATAGTTTGTGCGCGACATTTGTATTAAAAATGGAACAATACAGTGTATCTTTTATTAAAAATTGTGAAAAGACTCGAAATGCGTATCGAACTGAAAGCTAAGGGACCACCACGTCCCGAAATTGCACTTTCTCAAAAATGTGTTACGAAAAATAAATCTTTTACGCGTGGTTTTAAATCTGAACAATATTTCAAAACACCTTGGTTGTGTGGATGTGAAGAAAGCAACAAATTATTTTGTTTCCCGTGTCTGGTGTTTGGAGCTGGCGCCGGCAGTGGTGGTGAATCTGCATGGACGGAAACGGCCGTGTTGACGATTTAGCGCATCTTTCAATAAAAGTGAAAAAACATTCGCAATCTCGATTTCATATCTTATGTGAAGTGCAATTGGCATCTATCGGCCGTCAAGATATTCGTAAGGCGCTCGATTCTGCGTATCGAAAATCTATTAGAGAGTTCAATGAACGCGTTGATGAAAATCGATAAAGATCGCCGAATGGATTTTCTTTACAAATAAAATAAATGGTAAGCTCTAGTTCTACGTTTCTTTTTTTAGTGAACCCCCACAAATAAATGTCACGAGCCGCCTCTGCCTACGACAAATTTTCGAGAAAAACAAAGAATTTATGGTGCCATTCTACTGTTGCTTCATCGACTACAACCTACAACAAAGCATTCGACTTAATAGAGCACGACAGTATTTGGCACTGTCTAAATAATCATGGAGTCGAACACAAGTATGTTAGAATCTTAAAGAACTTAAACCTACAACAACAGTACAGCTAGAATATAATTAGAAAAAAAGGGAAATCAATAAAAATAAACAGAGGTGTACGTCAAGGAGACCCGCTATCACCTAAATTATTCACAGCTGTATTATAAGACGTCTTCCGAAAATTAAAATGGGACGCGTATGGACTTGGCGAACAACTTTCTCACCTACGATTCGCTGACGACATCATAATTATTATTTGCCACGACAAAAGAGCATCTACAAAGCATGCTCATAGACCTGGATAAGGAAAGCCGTAAGGTAGGTCTAACGATGAACACTTCAAAAACTAAAGCTATGACAAACGCATCAGAAGAACCTATCATTATAAACTACGAGCTTGTTAAGTTTGTAAAGGAGTACACCTACCTAGGCCAACAAATCTCAATCACTGATATAATGTCAAAGGAAATAGACACAAGAATCGGGAAAGCATGGAAATGTTACTGGGGGCTTAAGGAAGTAATGAAGAACACGGAAACTAAGATAACCGTCAAAACGAAACTATATAACACCTGCATACTCCCAGTCTTAAATATGGCTGCCAGACTTGGGCCCTCACTAAAGCGCAATACAGGAAACTGGGAACATGCCAGACAGCAATGGAAAGAAGCATGCTGAATATAAGGAAGTCTGACAGAGTATACAAGAAAACTGTCAGAAGACGCACGAAAATTTGAAGATGTAACAATGCGAATAACGAAACTAAAGTAGAAATGGATTGCCCATATAATAAGAGGCATTGAAAAGTAGAATAAAAACATAGTATTTTGGTACCTAAGAAATAAGAAAAGAAACCGAGGTAGACTCAAACTCAAAGCATTTATTTCAATTAAACCATTTACAGGCACTTTGAATTGTCAAGGAGTCGTTCAGTTAGAAATATGAAGCTGCCCATTCCAAAGAGTAGTAGGTTCCTATGGAGAAGAACGGGTAAAAAACTCCATGGACAATCTTTTAAATTAAAATATTGATACAAAGTATTAGTTTCATCATTAATGTTGAAATTATACATGTGAGAACGATGCAAAACGTCAGAAGCGTCCGTAATAAAAAGATTAAAGAAAAACAATTCAAAACTAAAATAATTAAAATAAGTCTAAAGACAGTTTCGAAGGTGGGGTGGGAAGACGAAATAAAGGTCATAGCAGGGAAAACATGGACTAGGAGAGCGCAAAATAGAACATAGCAGGGAAAACATGGACTAGGAGAGCGCAAAATAGAACAGAGTGGAAAGAAATGGAGGAGGCCTTGGCCTTGGCCAAAGTTGGGCAAACAGACCGGGTGTCGGTGTGACCGACTCGCTAGAGCGCTTAAGTTACATTTTTTTTGTCAAACTGTCTGAATAAAGGCTTATATTATATTATTATAACGTATTTGAACTGGCAATATTGTACGGTTTCGGAGGTTCGATACGGCATGAAAGCGTATCGTACCTTTGTGAATAGTTACGCTGAGGCACTGTCGGAGAGTATACGTTTATGGGTGTCCGTAACTCTCCTGGCTACTATGTCGTAAACCACTTGTATAATGCCCAAAACTTCCTCCTGGTAGACGGTGTTGAACATTCCCAGCGGGGTGGATGCATTATATATATTAAGGTCGTGTGAGAAACCTCCGACTCCTATTCTAGAATCAGTCTTTGATCCGTCGGTGTATACTCTCAACTTTTTTGGGCCTGAGTAGTCACACTGTTCTTCTGTGAGTATTATGCAATAGTGCTTTTGAAAGTAGTGTAGTTTCGGGGTTTGTCGCAGGGTGATGCCATCATTGGTTGTCGTTTGATCGCATCTTCCTTTATGCGTCTGTGCTTCTAGAGTCTTTGCTCAGAGTTCCCGATATATAGAGTCTAAAGGCGGCCAGGGCCGCCGCCTCTCGATCGATGAGGTGTACAGATGGCAGTCCAAGCATTGCCTGTAGGGCGGCAGTGAGTGTAGTTCTCATACTGCTAGTGATTACTACACAATCAAACCGTTGCAGTTTTTCGAGATCTCTTTGGGCTGTGCTCCAGGTCTGTCCTGGGCCACCAGACCAGTGAGCCGTATATGACGATTGGTCGAATGACTGTGGTGTATAGCCTGTAAGTGACCTTGGGGACCAATCCTCCCAGTTTCTGCTCCCAGAATATGGACTTTTGTAGTGATGTAGTTGGTATGTTTTGCCCAATTCAGCTGTTTGTCTAAAAAGGTGCCCAGGATATTGTTTCAGTTGGCTTAGGGGTGTTCCAAAGAATCGTGGTAGTTAAGGGTACTATCACAAAAAAAAAACGTTTTTCGTTATTTTCTTATCTAATTGTGAGAAAGCTTGAAATAATTGAAACATTAAGTGTGTGTAACTATAAAAGTACAGTTTTCGTGTCCATAAACCATTCGTGTCAACCTCAGCACCTGTTAATAGTTTCATCCCTTTTGCGCTCTCGAAAATATAGCTTATTTCGGCGTTCATTTACTTAATGAAGATATTGTATAGTCATAAAATAAAATTTTGATTTTATCACACGGATAGCTAAAGCCCAGTGTGTGATTTTGAAATTTCTTAACAAGGTTTGTTTTATAATAGGAAAAAAACATTACCGTCAGTATTTTTAAAAAATTATATGTTTTTCAATAATATTTTCTGAGACTATTTTAACATTTTGATAGTTCTTTTTGCTCTCTTTTTGAGTTGAACATGTCTGCTTACATAAAATAAATATGAAATATAAATATATATAATAAATATATAATATATTTTAATAACTAAATTTATGTTATTATATTGAAGAAAAATGTTCCTCAACATTCAACACGATATCGTCAATTGTATGTGAAGAGGCAACGGAAATTATTTTTTACAATATTATAAACCGACATTTTGGAATACAAACCTACAGATGGAGAAGAAGGAGTAATCTATCTGTGGCAATTATTAGTTACATTTGGTTTAGTTAAATTTTGCCGCAAAATGTACCGAAAATCTGCAAATTTTTGTCAGATTTTGTGATAGCGTCCTTAATTTCCTTGTGATTTTGATTCCGTTGAATTGCTTACGTAGTGCATCTCTGAGTTTACTAGGTTCAGCGTTCCACCAGGGATTTATTTTTAGTTTACAGCTCTGGTAAACTAAAAATAAATGTTGGATTGTCTCAGTACTGCTAGTGTGAGGTCAGTGTCTGAGAGTCTAATTCTGGGTACCTACGTTCTGAGTCAGCCAGGTCTTGGCATTGTCATCCTCACACTACATCTGCACGGTACCTTCCGCTCTCCGTGGGTACCCGTGGAAGGCAGGGAGCGGTGTCGACAGGTCTGTGTCCATTACTACGTTTACTAAGTCCGTCTTAATGTGTTCGGCCTCGTCCTTAGTCAGGTCTCTAAAGGGGGAAGGGAAGCAGATTGCTACGGCCACCCTCGCAAGAATGACCTTCGTGGCCCGCGCGTAAGTGCTATGCTCCCCCTGAGCGGAGTGGACCCTGACACGCCTGGCATCCCCGTGAAGCATGCTCGGTGAAGGCGTGTCGTCAGGGCGCTCCCTCTTCGCCGGCCCTGTACCGCTCGGTCCAGGCTGCAGCTTGGAGGTGCCTCGCAGGGTGTTATTTGTAAGGCTATATATTGTTTACCCCTATTATGTCTAGGTCGATGTCGGTCGTGGGTTCTGTCAGTGTCTTGGGGTCGGCTGGCGGCCCCGTTGGACTCTGTCGAGTGCGGAGGCTGTTCGCTCTGGGTTGCCCCTTCGCGTAAGTGCCCCCGCCCGCGTGGTTCCGCGTCCGAACGTTTATCGCTCTGGGTTACCCCTTAGCGTAGTTGTGGCTGGTCGCGTACCTACTTCCTCCTTGGCGTCCGATCGCGCTTCGCGCTGGCAACTGCCTTCGCGGGTCTGCGCTTTCGGTCTCTTACTTCCTCTCCCGTGCCTTCGCGCTTTTTCAGCAGGCGTACGTCATCAACATCGTCCCTCTCTGTCTGTGCCGGTCTTGGTCATAGTCTGGCTTGGTGATGCTGTTGCGCACGAAGCTCTGTTGCCAGAGGCCCATGGGAGGCATACACTGCGTAGTGGGTGTTAGCGCGTGTGCCGCAGTCGGAGTCGTGTAATTAGGCGCGTAAGTCGCAGCCTGGGGTGTGGGCGCTCAATCAGTAGCCGGCAGCGCTGAAGATCGTGGCACCAAAGTGCAGTTGGGTGTGTGGAGTACCTACGCAAATGTCAATCTTACTAGCAGAGCTGCTTGCAACCACTAAGATCTCAGGGGCAGTAGGTAATATTCCGCGAATCCGACTTTGGACTTGATATTTTTGCCCGCTTCGACGAGCAATGTCATGGACAGGTAGAAAACAACAGCAGTCACCAACCGACTTGCCAAAAAGGTACCTACTATGGGCTTATTACCTTACAAATTGATCAATAGAGATTTGCACTTATTATTAATTAGGTAGGTACCTAGCTTTTGTTTTGTCACACCTATTTTGAGCATGGCTTGAAAGCACTTTAGAAAAAAGTGACGTGACGTCATCGTTATGAAACGTTGTCTCACTAGGATTATTTTTATGTAGATACTGTAGGAAATTAGGTATGCTTACACTTACAAATCTCGCATAACGCAAATAGACAGAATAATTATTTGAAGGCAATAACATAATAATGTTTATTCCGTGCGAGAATCGAACCCGTCAGAAGTAGCGTGCAGCCAATTGTTGAGTCACTGCACCTACCGTTCCATCAAACGAACTTTAGTGCGTAATGGGCTTTTTTTCAATCAGTCCGGCAAACAAACGTGATGTAGGTCACTCACTGGTGTAACTCTTATGTCTCACTGCCGAGTATGTGTGCCATGTGGTTTATAATATAGAATACAGATACACTAAGGCGCACGTCAACCAGTACACGCTGGCTTCTTAATCTATTGAAACTCCATACTACGCTAGGCTCCATACCTCAAGGTCAAACTGTTACCACCGTCGTGCGGTCGACTGTACAAACGCAAATCAAAATTTTATAATTATGCATTGCTTGGCTAGAGCTATCTGCGTAGCACTAATAATAATTTTGTTTTATCACCATTATCATTAGATATGAACGACACATTTTTTTTGTAGATTAGCAAGCTAATTTGAGGTGCTCATTACAATACCTACCTGTTTTGTTAACTAGCATAAGCCAAGTGTACCTACCGATGATACTATTTAATGTTAAGATTACTGATTAAAAAAATAAATAATTTGTAGTATACACCTTGGCATTTTAATCGGCTTACAACGGCAGCCTACTTGGTGTATCAAACTACTAGGTACCTACTACTCATTCATAAAAAAGAAGAATAGAATATCCTTTATTATGTAAAGTTACAGATATAAATGTATAAAAGGAAAGAGAGAGTGAAGAAGATATTTATTAACCTTTAATAATTAAAATATTATTCAAAGACTTATGACAGTTATGACGCATGACGTAGCAGTGGCGAAGGGTGATTTTATAAGAGAGATAAGCCGGAGCAATAAAATAAACTCCTCCTGACGACGTCTATTTTGTATAGAAACTGAACTCACAGCAAGCCGGACGCGCCTTCTAGTTATTTTAGAGCAAAATGATCTGTTGTTGGGATATAAAGACAAAAGTGCAATGTTTTAATTGTATGGTGTATTAAATACCTACTGTGTGATTATACATATTATTTGGCATTATTAAACACTACTGATTGTGCCATTTTTCAATGACGATAGAGTGGTTGTGTTGCGAATTTCCGAAGGGAAGCCGGTAGGAATCGTGTTATACGGTGGTTTCGCCACTGTGACGTAGTTTGAATCACCCTGTCACGAGCGCGGTCCGAGCCTAGCGTTCCAAGGGCGGCGCGGAATGGAGCGGCGACATCTCTATCAGAGTTTATTCACCGTAGCGCAAAAATGTGTATCTTAATATTGCCATCTGTAGGGATCTCGAACGACGCGACGGCTGATAAACGGCAGTGCTCGCGCGCACTTTACTTCCGGTGTTCGGACGCAACTGACACTGTATAGCCGGGTCTGCTGCGCCATAATTGCGTGCATGTCAGCTTTATCCAGCCCGTCCGCTGCGACTTTTGAGTGTTTTTGGTACGAAAATCTCTTTTCAACGATGAGTTCCGACGAGGAAGACGTGTCTGCTGTTCCAGCAATAGTAAAGTTTTAGTTTTACAAAGAAATAATATAAATAGATTCCGTGTCCTACCGTACCTGTGACTTGTAAACCCCTGATTACAAGCCGCCCGCAATTAAAAAGAAATAGAAATTCAAATATCTCGGAAAACGTAGTATAGTAGCCAAGCTAAAATTAACTCGTTATTGCATGCAATAATGATAATAGATGTTTTTTTAAACTAATTAAGAAAAAAATAAGATTCAGTTATCTCAAAAAAGGTGCGTGCTAGTCAAAAAATTACAGAAATTTAACCCCCTCCCCTGTGTGATGCCCCCCATGCAAGCACTTAGCCAACATAAATTAAAGTTAAAATAAAAAAAAAACAACATTAAATAAATAATAAATATTCCGAAAAAAAATTGTCGTAAGGAAGTCTCACTTTTTTTGACTGTTCTTAGAACTTTAGGTATATACATTATATCACTTTTTCTGATCACTGTATAATTACATAAACTTTAAAAAATGTTACGAAGCGTCTTCGTCTGGAGCAGACCCGGCTTTAGACACCTTCACCTATTTTTTTTTGTGAAAGGGTGGGGCGTGACACGCAGCCCCGGATTTCCGCCTAGGCATACAAGGCACTATAGCCTAGGGGCCCTACCCACCCAGCTACGGCGACCAGGTAGCTTACCTACCGGCAGGCGGACAAGGCCGGGTTAACCACATAGCAGGTGTAGCAAATGATACCGGCCCTGCGCTTTAGGAGGCCCCGCGCTCATACCATACATGGTACCTATACCTCCAATAGGTCCAATGAATGGCATTTTATCTATCAATGGTCAAAAGAAATGTTAAAAAAATTCGAGCTCACTGCGCTCACTCCTGCATCATAGCTTCTCTTCATTCTTCAGCATTTCTGCACAAGTCGACCAAGGAACTCCTATTACTAAAGAAACCTAACCACTCCCAGGCAGGGTGCAAAAAAAATTCGAGCTCGCTATTTCATCTTAGTTGCTCTCATTTCTTCAACTTTCTTGCGTAAGTCGACATACTTTTTAATTGCAATTACTGTATGGATAGTCAAAAGAAATACTAACCTATGGTGCAATATTTTGCTTCGGGATGTGGCCTCAAATGGCAAGTGCCTAGGGGCCATAGGTCTGTAAGGGCCTGGTGACACGCGCCGCACTACTCAAAAGGACAGCATTAGAACATCTCATTGTTGGGTGACAGTCCACGTTGACTATGCTAGTTTCATAGAAAATTGAGGTGGAATGATCTACTCGACTCGTGCGCTGGATAGGTATGTTCTACTGTTTGGTACGTAAACACTATTATCAGTACGTTTTATAATTCTAATGCATTATTAATTTTTTCTTTGTACCTATTAACTTAATTAATGGTAACCATTTTTTAATCACGCCTAGAGGTATTTAATGTCGGATACATGTGGACCACCTTGTAATACGACTAAAATGTTACGGTGTACATTAATCTCTAGTAGCCTCTGTGGTAGACGCGTATGAATTCGAGTCTAATGCATTTGCATAAGCTTAAATAATAACTCTTACATAATACTCGTAACGCTTATGCCACTAACAGAAATGATAATCATCGGGCGTCACTCCTAACATGGGAACTCTACCTCATTCCTCCCCGCTACGCCTGCTATCGTCAAAAGGATTTTGTTATTAACTACTATTTTGATAGTCGCATAGATAAATTTCCTAACATTGAAAATCAATCATTTTTCAATGTGACGAATTTTGTAGGTTTAATTTTTTTCTTGTGAAACATAATATGTATTATCAAATAAATATGTTGATTCTAGCCAGTTATTTTATTTACGGTTACCAACTGATTTTCCATCGATAATCGATTGACTTAGAAATGATAAAATAAGAAGAATTAAACGACTTTAAAAAAAATATGTATATATTATATTATTCAACGTAGTTACATAAAAATAATAATATGTAAGTAAAGGTATACTGATTTTTACGACTAAGTACCTATACTTACGTTTAATATTTAGGACGGAATATGTTTACATTAATCACAACGTTGCGAATACTTTCTTAATTTTTCCTAAACATACTTACATTGTATGTTATTGAGTTTCGTTAATGAGAAGGATGCGTAACGCTTCTTCTTTATTCAGTTATATATTTCTCAAATTCAGTACATACACTCTTTTAATGTGAAACATTAGAGTTCTTTACTTTCTATCTAAACACACTTGGTCCAATAACTAACCTTATTTTCAGTATTTAAAGTGCAAAAGAAACTGCGCGACGACGCCCGCCCAGGAGCTTATTGATGTCCAGGGGGCAAACCACAACCTCTTCTAGCAGTATTACTTCACTGTGAGACAAGTATAGTTCTCTTTCCCACTGTGAAGTAATATTAAAATAATACTGTTTTATGAGGTTGTAGGTTGGCCCGCCGGCCATGCTTGTGCATTTTATCACTTTTTAACACTCATTATAAAGTGTATTATTCATAATAAAGCAGCAAAAAAGTGTAAGTATTGAGATTTGAAGAACATTTTCATAGAGGAAACAAAAGGCAAAACATTAAGATGTCAGCCTTATTTTATTTACAGTACCACCGACTTTTCAGTAAAATGGTTAGTGCCAGAAGTATTAAAACTTGAAATATGTGATGTCTGCTTTTAATAAACTTAGCACGTTTATTAAAAAGGAAATAATTTCTGAAAAATATAACCAATTTAGAGTAATAATGTTGTCCATTATTTCAAGAGTGAAAGAGATTTCCATAGCATTTAGCAACAGTTGCATAGTTTTAAATTCTTAGTTTATGATCCTCTAACATGCATTTTTATTATTCATAACATAGAGTTATCTGGCAACCCTGGCAACCTCTGACCTCTGGCAACCAACAGAATGTAAGTATTTTTATAATACTTATTTATGTACTTATTCTTAAACACAATATTAAAACGGAATGCATAGTACATTACGCGTATTGTTTTTTTATATAGTAAGTATAATGCTATATGTAAGATTATCCCTAATAATATTTAATACAAGATACTCTTTAATATTAATGAAGTCTATATTATTTTTAAATGATTAATGATGGGATAAAATATAAAATAATCATTTGAAAATAAATAGTTCTGAAACAATTTCACACTGAGCTTTGGTTTTACTATGAATCATTACAGCACACTGATATTATGTGTGCAGTTTAGCTACTGTAGATGACTAGTCTTTGCGATTGTGATTACATTGTATCCAGATCTTGTATTCTTAAAATAGCGATTATTCGTAAATTTTTGACAGATCACATAATACATTTTACAAGCTGAACAAGAGTAATTATTCACCAATAGGGTTTAAATTAACAATATTTTATACTACTGCTGCTTAAAACACAAAATCTATGAAAATTAAAACAAAAAAAAAAAAAATAGTGTAGAACTATAACATTATAGTAGTATTATAACCTTAATTACTAATAATATGAAAGAACTACAAAAAAAACAAAGATTTTATGTTTTTTACGAAACTAAAATATACTCCAATAAAACAACTTACATCTGTACAACAGTAAAAGCTTAAATGTATGGCCACTCGACATGAATACTCATTATAAACATTATATCTACATAATATCATACATAAAACGGGTATATTCCTTGAGGCTTTCTTAATTTGAGATTTCTTATTTTTTGATAAATGTACCTAGCCCATAGCTTATAATTTCTCTACTTTTAATTTTAAGCAGCTGTGTGGACAGAAATAATGAACGATGATGATGATACAATAATCTTAAATTGTAGTTTTAAGATCTTGGTTTCCCACTGAACTTTCAGCCAAGTGGAAGTATGGCAAAGCGTTAAGAAAGTTTTAGTTAAAAAGCTCTCGCCGCTATTGTGCCTCGGAAAAAAAGAAATAGTTTAGAATTATATATAGCTATATATAATTGTAAACTATTTCTTTTTTTATAAAAGTCTGATAAAATTAACCGGCACAAAATATCGTTGAGGTTAAGAGAGAAAACAACTAATCGTAGATAGGCTATACTTAGATCTAGTCGTTCGATGGCCACCGCGCACAGTATGGATGGAAAACAGCAGATTAAGAAGTATTTTCTCCATTGGTGTAATTACATAAAGTGATAATAAATAGATAGTTTAAGTAACACGGACGGCAAGTAATCACGTTTTTTTCGCAATTAGGTAACCTTTATCTACCGAAACAACTTTAGACAACTTATATCTACCCAGTCAAATAAGATTTCTTTCGGTGTACAGTAGGTACAGCACAGACGACCTTTTACAAATTATGTTTCATTTGAACTGAACGACGAGAGCTATTTATCATCCTTTCTTATGCTGCACCATGCACAAACAAATACACGTTAATCTTAGCAACTAAAATAACAAATATATATATTTAAGTACGTTTTTAGTTATTGCTAAATATAATGATATGTTATGTTTAAACTTTATGGATGGAAAGGTTAACATAAGTATAATATGGACGAATACATTTCAATAGTACGATTTTGTTTACCGTTATAGTTAATTCTTTTCTTTCTTTCTTTTTAGTGAAAACGTTGCCGTTGAATTAATATACTTGAACATTCTGGTTTGGAAGTGTAAAATATTTAGCAATGCCCGCGGGAGGTTTTATCTTCAGGTGCTCTTCTATGAACTGACAAGGACAAACATATTTCTCACCATGGCGTCCTGGCACGAGGCTGCTCAAGTTAAGTCGGTTTTTAACAGCCTGCGATCCCCAGCGTCCTGCATACCGTAAATATAGAAGAGCACCCCTTTCCTGCGAAAAATGAGAATCAAATACAAGATTATTAAACATAAATAAAATTAATTAATGGTTTCGTATACAATTACAAATCTGAAGACTTGCCAAAAGTGAAGACATTTGGTCAATCAAGACCGCGACGCCTGAGCCAATCGTTGCAGAGCGGACAACAAGCGCGTGTGTCTCTGGGCTCTTTGTTCCGCAATACTTCCTCAACATATTGACAAGGGCAGAGCGCCTGTGTTAAATGTCGCGGGGCGGCGGGGTTGCCGCCTTCCTCGTCAAGAGTCCAGTCGAGCCGGCGGCGCAGGAAGTCTTTCCCCCACCGCTGCAGGTACCGGAGGTACACTTGCTCTGCCATACCCTGCACATTCGTATGCCTTGCTTACCCACCAAAAACTACATAAGTGTCTACCAACCTAATTATGTTTTAAAACTAAGTTCGTTAAAGTACAGTAGGCCGCACGTCAGTAAACCAGTATTAGCTGGCCTCAATCTTTTGAAACTTCGTACTACGCTAGGCCAGCTCAATGTCAAAGTGTTACTACCAACGTGCGGTCGAATGTACATGTCACAGATGGATTGCTTAATTAGCTGTTTTACATAACGGAGCTGTTTTATAAAACAACTAGAAGTTGAACAAAGTTCAGTTGGATTGCCATTGCGCTACGTTTAACAAAACTGCTTCCCACGTTTAGACGTAATGCAGCACCGTAATTGCGTAACACAGTTTAAATCAAAATCATAATGATTTTGAAGTATATTGCTAATCCATTGCTTCATAATATATGTTCGAAAAATTTGTCTCAACAACCTAAATAACGAAATGAATGTTGTTGAACTGTCAAAATGAAACCCATTTCTACTGATACGTGCGTGTTACGCAATTACCCTGCAGCATGGCTTTTCCTGGTGTGGCTTCGAATGCCGAATTGGTCACAATAACTAAACTAGGCCCACCCTTACCAATTGGTTGAGGTTATGTTAGAACTGTGACCAACAGCGCGCGAGCCGAGCGAGCGGTGCAGCAGCAGCGGCCGGCGATTGCTAATTTCAAGTTGGTCGCAGTTACTTGGCTATTTAGAATTTTTAGGACTGACTTTTATAAAACTCTAATAACTTTTATTAAAATTGTCCCTAAAATTAGTTTTCACTTTAGTTAGGGTAATTTTCACTCATATACTGGTTTTATTTATTTCTGTTTTGGACGCCATTATTTTTGTTATGACACAAAGCCACGAGCGACAAAATTTTGAACTTAAGAGCCTATACGCGGTACGGCATTTCATACAAACTTTCAAGCCCTTGCTTTTCGAAATGACTGAACCGATTTTAATTAAACTTCATACACATACGCAGGATACAAAGGTCTAAAAAGTTAGTTAAGAACATTTTCGAAAAATTGTGTTACAGCCAAATTAGACCGATGTTAAATTTTCCATAGAAACAGAGATTTCCAGTTATCTGTTTTTATTTAAGACATTTCGAAAATGTTCTTAACTAACTTTTTAGACCTTTGTATCCTGCTTATGCGTATGAAGTTTAATTTAAATCGGTTCAGTAATTTCGAAAAATAAGGGCTTGAAAGTTTGTATGAAACGCTGTACCGCTTATACGCTCTTAAATCTACAATCCGACGCTTCATTTCACGCTGTTTTACATAACCTCTAATCGTTGACCCGCTGCATTGATAAATGCAAAATGTTTAGGCAATTCTGCGTATTAAAATTTAGTAATTATGAAAAACCGCTAAACGTCGTTCAGCTATTTTACTTAACGGAGCTATTTTGTAAACCCGCTATCGGTTATGTAAAACAGCCGATTCGACAATCTATCTGCGACATACATACTACATAGAAATAAACCAAGCAATTAAAAAAGAGAAGGATCCAAAGTAAAATTTTCTGGAAGGAAAGTAAGTAGGTAATAATGAGACAACATGCGTATTTAAAGCAGATTCGCAATAATCTGAACCATATTTAAATCTGGAGTGTTGCGCGAGTAGCTGACTTTCACAATGCAATGTATATTATGTATACAAATGGTAGTATACCAGTGGAAAACTGCACTTAGTTAACTAACAGAATTCACTTAGCACCCGACAACTGTTGGATTATCTATCTATACTAATAATAAAAAGAGAAATCGATTTTTTGTTTGTTTGTAATGGATAAACTCAAAAACTGGGCCTCAAGTCTGCTATTACAATAGTGTCAGAATGGTCGATCATTGATTTCATAATTGTTGATTTTGACAAGTTTGGTAATCTACTATTATAATGGCGTCATTATGACTTTCCAATGGTCGGCAACTGACACTACATTGAAAGAAATTGCAAAGAAAATGATCGACCATTATGAATTTACCAGATTACGAAATTTTAGCAAAATGACAATGGGATCGTGTTGGAATGACTGAATTTATAAAAATAGCAGACTTGCTTACTTAACAATTTAAAAAATGATTTCACCTATAGAAAGCTACATTATCAGCGAGTAACATGGGCTGTATTTAATTTTATTTTCATGAAATTAGAGATCCCTACGAAAATTACAATAATGTAAAAAAAATGCCTTTATGTCATTATTTGGCGTGCGCTGCAAAAACTATTGATGATACATAAAATGAGTACTACACTCATCATTACCCACAATTAAGTACGGGAGGCTTTATGTCTAACTAGCTGCACCCCGCGGTTTCACCCGCGTAAGTCTCGATCCCGTGGGATTATCGGGATAAAAAGTAGCCTATGTTTTAATCCAGGGTGTCAGCTACCTCCATACAAAATTTTATCAAAATTGGTCCAGCCGTTTGAGCGTGAAGAAGTAACAAACATACACACACAGACACTCACAAACTTTCGCCTTTATAATATCAGTGTGACTATTATAGTTAAGTCACAGTAATAGGGAATATGCACGTAATTCAAAACGTATCCATTATTTTAATATACATTGTGTAGGAGTCAAGAAACAAATTCCAATATTTTTTACATTTTTTAATGCATTACTTATTTTACAATTAATTAATTTATGTT
Source organism: Tiliacea citrago (assembly GCA_963921375.1). Taxonomy (NCBI): domain Eukaryota; kingdom Metazoa; phylum Arthropoda; class Insecta; order Lepidoptera; family Noctuidae; genus Tiliacea; species Tiliacea citrago. The sequence continues at coordinate 12,683,410 of OY992786.1, read as the reverse complement.
CCGTTTTTTTGGTGGAACGGAACGCAAACTCAAAACGCGTCCTCTTCGAAAATGCCGGAAGTGACGAAACAATACATGTGAATAAAATCTATTCTTTGCTAAATACTTGAAATCTCACTAAGATAAATATGTAAGTGCGATTTCTACTTGAATAAAGCATAAACAATAATTTAATATATAAGATTTGGGGCTAAAAAACAGATGTAAACAAAGCAGTTTCGTGAACAATGACGTCACATCATGACCGCCACAGAAACAGACGTTTGAACTGTAGTAGAAAATTGTTGGGAGTTTCATAATTTTTTTGAGCATCAATCAGTAGTTCAATTTAACTTTCAATACTTTCTTTCCTCCTCTCCCTTTGTTTCCTTTTTTTTTTTTTACTTTTCTTTGTTTACTGTCTATTATTGATTTAGTGACAAAAAAAAATACATGCATATTCCCTATTATGAAATCAATGATCGACCATTCTGAAACTATTGTAATAGAGCAGACTTGAGGCCTTCTAAAAACTTTCAGTGTCGCCCTCGTAAAACCTGTAACCTCGTAAATCATCATCAAATCTGTAAATATAATATTAACATTCCCATATCTATGTAGTTTTTAGTCCATTTGTCTGTATGTATGTTTCGTATTGGCGCAACAACGGCTGAACGGGTTTTGATGAAATTTGGCACATATTAGTTTATAACCTGGATTAACACATAAGACTTTTTTAATACGTCCATGCATGTAAGGTATTTTTAATCGCGGTAGTACGTTCCCGTAAGATTTTTCCCAACATCGCGCAGCGGTTATGCCCGCGGCGCGATGTTGGTTGGCTAGTAAATAATAGTTTGTCATAATATATAAATAAAAACCGGCCAAGTGCGAGTCGGACTCGCGCACGAAGGGTTCCGTACCATCACACTAATATTATAAAGGTGAAAGTTTGTGAGTGTGAGTGTGTGTGTGTATGTTTGTTACTTCTTCACGCTAAAACGGCTGGACCAATTTTGATAAAATTTTGTATGGAGGTCGCTGACACTCTGGATTAAGACAGGCTACTTTTTATCCCGATATTCCCACGGGATCGAGACTTACGCGGGTGAAACCGCGGGGCGCAGCTAGTTATCTATAAAAACGGCAAAAAAATCACGTTTGTTGTATGGGAGCCCCCCTTTAATATTTGTTTTATTCTAATTTAATTATTGATTTTTAAAGTGAATATATAACTAAGTATTCTGTGAATATTTCAAGTGTCTACCTGTTACCGTTATCAATATCGAGCAAAAACGAGCAAAAAAATCACGTTTGTTGTATGGGAGCCCTCTGGCTTTTAGTATTTGTTGCTATAGCGGCAACAGAAATACAATATCATCTGTGAAAATTTCAACTGTCTAGCTATCACGGATCATGAGATACAGCCTGGTGACAGACGGACAGACAGAGAGTGTTGAACTTTGTAGGCGAAGATACGAAATCCATGCGGACGAAGTCGCCGGCTGGAAGTGCTTGTTATTAATAATATGATTGGTTTCATTTACTAACACAATCAAAATTAATTTTATCATTACTTAGGTACTGGTCAATTTTAGAACATAATGGACAATGGTACGTTTCTCACAAATTATATGTTTCTTCCAATTACCTACACTATTTCACTTGTTTGGTGGCTTTCTCTCCAAAAACCTGAATAAAACACTTGAATCGAAAAAGAATGGAAGGCGTCACCAATACAATGTCGATAATAATAACAGTAAAAAAAAAAACGTTATTATTAATAATTTTTAGCGTGATAACTCTCTCATAGCTTCTCGGTCTTGAACTGTGTTAGCTTTAGTGAGTGCCGATACTTTCAAACCGTGTATCATACAAGGTACGATCACCATTCGATACATGAGTCTGGCTAGTTTCCTGTCTTGATTCCTATATTTCTTAACATTTTGGTTACGCATTCTTGTTATTTTGTTTGCGGTGGAGAGTGGCATAATAACATTGTCATCCAAACAGCATCCTAAAGTAATATCTCTCGCCTTTGTTCTATCCTCACGACCCTTTTTTGCAGTGGGTTGGGTCCATGTGGACTACACTTGAAGCTAGTCTATGACAATTTCTCAAAATAGAATGCACATTCACATAAACAACGGATTTTCGGCCACTTTAACACTGCACTGCTCTTAATATTATTATAGTTGACCCACGCTTATTATTGGTTAAAGTTAGGTACCTAAGCTATTTGGTTGGCACTTTTAACCGATTAAACTAGTAGGGACAAAATAAATGAAACGGTTTTATTGCTCTCCTGAAAAGTTGCGTATTTTGACATCCCCGGTAAATAGCGAATTGAATTGATTAAAATTTTTACCTATTTGTATTCTTCACTTTTGTGGACAAAAAAAAGGAATACTTAAACTACAGATATTTGAAACAAGCAGCGCAGACCAAAGCAAAGAGGAACTCCCTACTCCAATCAATAATTCATAAATGCAAAAATACAAGATTTTAATTAGATATAACCTTTTGCCCTTAGTAAGTAAAGTCAGCAACAAAAGTCGATTTTCAGATTTTCAAAGATGTCTGATGTTTGTTTTGAGACTCACCGCCAGTTGCACGGAAGTCCATTAAATTGCATGCCCCATTAAAAGTAATGCTGTCACTTTCTGATATGTTCCGTTAGATAAAGACAGCATTATTTTTAATGGGGAATTATATTTAATAGACTTACATAATACATGAAAATCATTGTAAAGCAATGCATTGAAAATTTTATGTAAAAGTGAACAGAATTAATCAACTTTTGTTTCTGACCATTCTGAGATCAAAATAAGAATATAATTCATACATACAAACTTCACATTGATGTCTCAGCACATTACATTCTCAAATCTAACTTTAATTTGATGTAAGTAACAAAAGTTAATTTTATAGCTAAAACACATAACATAATAATTATATAATAAAGGTCAGTCCTAGTATGATACTATCCTATTCATTATTATTTTGATTACAGCTTTAAAGAAGATCTCTCATCCAGTTATAACTAAAACCATGTTTTTTTTTTTCTTAACCCTGGGTTATTGAATAAATAAAATAATATTAATTAAGTAAAAAGCAAAATCTAAACCAATGTACAGCATATTAATAAGCAATAAGACATCATGCATAACAGTTCCCAAAAATAATGTTATGTAGTTTTGACTTGGTTATCTCAAATTTTAATAAGTGCTGTTAATAAAATTGTGTTGGATATTGGGCCTAATTATTTAAATTTATAGCATTAGAATGCTTAGGTATGGCAAAATTAACTTCAAACTAAACACACCTATGTACCCAATTTACAATAACAAGTTCTAATAACCATTTTGTGTACCACCAATATTTTAAATATTTTATTACAGCTGAAAACTACAGTTCAGTTTGAACTGTAGTGTTCAAAAGGATATGTATTCATATGGCTGAAACTTGTATGAAACTGTGAACCAACAAAACATACATACCTGTTTTCTGGACAGTCTGGTTGACTGGGATCCTTGAATTACAATATCATTTGTAGGTACATCAAGCCTCTGCTCCCAGCCCTGCATTATTGTTTTACCTTCTTCACTTTCAATGAACTGTTGTATATGTGCAATACAAGGTCCAGCATCAAAGTATATAAAGCAGAGATTTACTTTATGACATGAAATTTTTCCTCTATCATCAAGAGCTAGAATCAATTTATGTTTACTGAGCAGCTTGTTAACTCTGGCCAGACATTGTTCCAATCCTTTTGATAATCTCAACTTTATCCACATGCATAAAAATATTGCAGCTGCATTAAGAATCAGCCATAATACACCCAGTGAAAATAACATAAGGCCAGTCAGGCCCGAAAACAAAAGTGCTAACAGCACAAGGAATGCAAGTGTTATCCAACAAACAAGCACACGCTTGTAGCATATGTTGTACAATGTAAAACGAGCATCATTAATAAGCAGTTCCATTGCATGAACATACTCCTCAACTGTGAGCTGAAATTAAACAAACAATTTTTAATCATGCCAAAACACAAACTGTTATTAGCGTAGTAAATCACTTGATATTAAGAACTTACAGTTAGACCTTGCGCCATTAACTCCTCAGGTACAAGTTCTGGTCGAAAGTGTGCCGCTGTCACCCAAGGCCATTTTGAATTCACAGGCAGTAGAGTGACAATAATGTCACCATTAGCTATATGGATTATAATTTACAAAAGTTTAGCGTCAAAATCAGATTTTGTGTGATTTTATTCTGGTCTAGAACATGTACAATACCTACCGAAACCTTGACGAACATTGACAAACTCAACATTTTTAGATAATGTCCCTAATGTTAAGGGCTCAACATTTTTGTCACCTCTTTCCAAATTAATATGGACTGTTTCTGTTTTTAGAACAGCGGCAGATTCAGTTGATGCAGATGTACTCGCTCCCGCCGCTGAAGGTAAAACACTTGGCAGTATTTGATTTTCTGTGGTTTTTGGAGACTCGTCGTCGAATTTCACCCATCCTTTCCGCACTTTATCTTGATTTAAGTTTCCATTTAATTCGTTAACTTCAGATATATCACTTTTAATTTCTGCATTACTCATGTTTTTATTTATTTATTTCGTTTGATGATAATTGCGTCGGGTAGTAGTCTATCCAATTTATAATCAGACTATTAGTTAATAACCTTAATTGCCGAGTCTTTGTACTAAGAGTTGAATTTTAATTACGGATACTTATTGGATTTGGATTTTTGGTAAAAAAAACTGGAATGGAATCGAAAACTTGTGGATTACCATGCTAATGTCATGAACATGTCGATGTCATTGAGCGTATGACTGGTCTATGCCTCTATGGATCGGGCATTAAGTGTTAGCCATGGAATTAGTAATTACTATTAACAGTACATGTAAGACTACCTCGTCAACTAGTTATAGTCGTAGATACGAAGTGAAAAATTATTTTTATTTACCTACCAAGTAAATAGGTTGGTATCAAGGCAGCAACGGATAGACACGTTATTGAATGTTATCATAATTTTATCTCGTGTTACAGATGGAAAGAATATGGTCGTTTGTAGGTTACATTTTAACGGCTTTTATAAAATAAAACAATAACGCAGATAAATATAGGTATTTAATAAATGCACATACAATATTTGCAAAAAAAAATAATCACATGGCATATGTTAATAACTTTTTTCTCTTTGTCTCTCCTAAATATAGACTCCTAAATAATGCATGGGATCAAGTGGCCAACAGTGAGCCAACAGTACACAGATAACCAGTATTAGTATATCCTATCCCCCCCCCCCCCCCCGACGACGAGCTATTAGCAGACGTGTGGTGGGACGTTTTGTGTTTTCGGTCCCGCGCAAAAAGTAAAAAAAGGTGAGTTTTGTTTTTGTCCTCAGACTTGTGGTTTATTAGATTTTTTTATCGTATTTACTATACATGTAAAGTTACTATTTGGCAATCTTATGGGAATTATGTTTTTAGCATAACCAAATTATTTTTATTTTCATCTTATCTCAACTGTCAAATGTTTGGGTGGTATACAGTGACTAAGTATTCTAGAGTATACAGTGAACCGTGGTTCATTGTGTACCACAGTTATATCGTCATTCGTTATTACGATTTATATTTATTTTTGCTTCAGTATGGGTCGAACTAAGGTCGCCAAAAGGAAGATTGGACGGCACAGCAAGGAAGATACGCAAAAAGCACTTCGGTTGATAAGCGAAGGTACAAGCATCCGCAAGGCCGCTAAAGAGTATCAGTTGGCTTATCCTACATTAAGGAGATATGCTAAAAAGTACCAGTCATATGAAAATACTAACTTGATTCCAAACTATGAGGTAAATTCAGTTTTTTCCAATGACCAGGAACAACTCTTGAAAGACTATATTAAAGAATGTGCCTTAGTGTTTTATGGGCTCAGGGCAGCGACATTCTAGCTTCGGTGAAGGGATACGGGTATATAATTTAGATGAGACCTCAACGACAACTGTTCAGAAGCCATTATGTTTTAATGTTAACGGCTGTTACCAAAAATTTGAGTCTGATTCTATAGTAGGTAATTACTAGCTAATAAGTTGATAACATAGATCTCAATGACCACGTTTTTGAATATTATATTGTTTGTTAGTTTTCTACAGATACCTAAGGGTTTTCTATAAGTAATAATTATTTTTAAAATACGTGCAATGTATATGTTAAAGTGACGTGACATGTCACAACTTACTATGTTGATTTTATATTTTGTGAATGTGAGAACGTTGTAAGCTTTAATATACTGTAGATTATAGACTCTTTTATATACGTATTTTGTTAAGTACCTGGTACTTGTTGACGGGCCTTTACTAGGCTATACTGTCCTCCCATTCCTATTAGCATTGTAATTTGAAAACATTGTAAAAGCAATTATTTTTTAAAAGAGTAACAGTGGAGTTCATTGACATATAAACCTATGGACTTGCCATACCTACAAAATTAGCGTGACTACCTACAAAAATCGAGCATTAAAATGGCCACCTTTCGTAGGGTTGTTACTGCGAGTGCGAGAGAGAAACCACGTAACCGTTTGAAAGCTTTTTTTTTTTTTTTTTTTTTATATATGGCATCTCGCAGTTGACCTTGAGAGGCCGTGACTGCTTAACCGGTCTTTCCTGTGGCTGCCCTAAGGTATTAGCTTAAAGCCTCCAGCCAGGAGCGTAAATAAAAGTATTAAAAACTAAACGACAGCGCTCTAAGGGCACCCCCTGTGGGGTACGAACCTCGGCTTAGGGCGTCGTTGGGGAAAAACAAAGCAAATTGGGGACGGGCTGGATCGAAAGTTTAAATTCATGATTATTAACGGGGATTACTATTAAATGCTACGGCTCACTCAGCCTCGGGGCTGGCGGTTCGACGTGCAAGGGACGGGGGGAACAATTTATTCTTGAACTTCGCGTGGTACCTCGGTGGCGAAGACGGAATGACGGTTTGTGTTTGTGCACTGTACTTGTGGCCCTATTGCTTTCCTGAAGGAGAGTAATGGGGTCATCCGGGTCTAAGAGAGTATGCCTAGGTCGGCGAGTCTTACTAATTTGAGATGGCCTATAGCTAGCTGCCTGCACAACCAAGGGGTTGCGATGTCTATCTGCGGACCGTTTGACAGCACATTGCCGAGTTTTATACCACAAAACTTGACAATAAACATGGCGACCGGTCACGCATAAACAGATCTTGACGTCACTCAAAAGTCTTGCCAAGTTTAGTCCTTGACAAACATTTAGATATCTCTTTTTTCATAAGTAGCTCTTGATTAGTTAGAAAGCAACAAAGTGCTTTATGACATGACTGTGTCGATATGATAGATATTTGTATAACTATTCTTCACCCGCCCACGAGCGATTTTCTCGGCGATTTTTTGTGAATTAAAATGACGCCAGCACATCAAGCTACTACAATCTGTCAAATTTCTTTGATAGATTTTCAACTTTATCCCTACAGTATATGGTTCAAGGTGGATTGGGAAAATTTGACAGTTTCGGGTAGCTTGACCTGCTGGCGTCTGTACTTATTTCTTTCTGACAAAAATCGCCGAGAAAATCGTTCGTTAAGAATACGAGTCTCTGATACTTGAAATAAAATTATTTATTTATTTTGACCAACAAGCATTTGGACTAAGTATTTTTCACCGAGTCGTATGAAGAATTTACTCAAATTCGGATGGACTCGCGGGCGGTAGGTCGTATCGTATGGTCCTTTCTTCAGTACCTACATGTATTATTATTATATCATAGGGTCCTTCCCACCGCTTAGCAATCGCGAGGCATAAAAACTCGTACGCATCAAATTATTGAATAATTTTTATTTTAATGTTCGGAAAATATGTCTGTTCAACAACGTAAATAATGCAAGGAATGTTAATTTGTTGAACTGTCTCAAAAATCTAAATCAAAAGTAATTTATTCAAACTAGGCTGAGCATCAGCACTTTTCGAACGTCAAAATTACATGACAGTCTCCCAAAAACGACGGCCCTTCACCACTTCCTAGTGCTTTAGCTGAGAAGAAGTGGCGCTACAAACTCCCCAGCAGCGCAGCTGTGTGTTCAGTTAGAAAAACACTCATGTCTAGGTCCGCGTACCTGTACCTTAGATATGACCGCCAATGGTACGGGCGCGCGGGCGGCCTTAGATATTTTTTATCAGGGATAGATTTCTTTAAAAAAAACTTATAGAAAACCATAATGTTGTTACCTAAAACCGGCCTAGTGCGTGTCGGACCACGCACGATTACGGATTCCCTTGTTGGGATGAATTTATCCCAGTAGTTGAAAAACATGTTTGCCCATACATTTCAACTGCAAAAATGTAAGTTTGTACGCACAATATTCAGTCATTTACCATGTTATTTTAAGACCATAGACTTTTTAAAGGTTTTCCTGTAATCTACTCGTATAAGTAGGTATGTAAGTAATTAGGACTCTCGCAGAGTAATAATGCACACAATTAGACACAAAATCAGGCCTATAAGCGTAAACCTTACGCGGTCCTGCGTAAGGTTTACGCATAATGGCTCATTATTAATTTCAGATTTCAAGGTATCAAAAGCAAAATCGAAAATATACGTCCCCCGAACGATAAAGCAATAAGAGAACATGATAAAACCAAAGGAGAATCCAAATAAAATATAGTACTCGCATATTTATGCAGACAATAGTTTTCCAAATTGACTGCGAACGGAAAAAATATACATATTTACAAACTATCAAGATGTTTTTTTTTATTTATGACTAGAGACCCGCCCCGTCTTCGCACGTGTGCATTACCAATAGGTGTAAAGGCGGAATTCTGGTTCACGTTGTGCACAAGTTGCCATCGCTCATTAGTTTGCTCGATTAAGTCACACGTAACCACGTAGGTATTTCGTGCTACGGCAAATTCACACTCAGGCCACATAAATTCAAGATAGGTAGTATTTCATTAGTATTATTAAGTATACCTACTTTTTGTATATACAGAATGTCCAGAAGTAGCAAATAGTAGACCTTAGGGTCGTTCTAAATAAAAAACAAAAAAGCTTTGTGAGTTTGTGTATACTATGTGGAAAGTAATCACCAGAACTACAGCTCCTATTTGAAAAAGGTAGTACATACCTATATACTACTGCCACCGACTTCCAAAAAGGAGGAGGTTATATGTTCGGCTGTATGTTTGTTTTTTTTTTTTTTTTTTATGTTCACCGATTACTCCGTCGTTTGTGGACTGATTTTGAAAATTATTTTTTTGTTTGGAAGGGTATGCTTCCGAGGTGGTCCCATTGCCACCAAATCAGAATCTGATTAGGGGATCCCATGGAAATCGAGGGAAATCCTCTTAATTTTATAGGCATACATATAGCGATTTGAGTATTTTTTATAGTAACTCACCGTTGCGATTCGATAAGGCATTGTAATATGGTTGATAAGCAATTTATGCTCGTCAAAATGCATATGGTGAAGTCACCATCAGTTCTCCTGGTTCTTACCAGGAGTACTCCTCAACAATTAACGCCCCTGCATCGGGAAAAGCAATATTTTGTAAAAGTTGATGAGCATTTGACATTAGGCTATTTTAAATTAGATAAATTACAAACTGACCCACTAAAAAGTGAAAAAAAAACTTTTTACAAAAAAAACAACCGACTTATAAAAAAAAACAGAAGTTAGTTATTTTTCACTTTGTAGTGTTTTTTTGGAAGTCGGTTGTTTTTTTTATGTCCGTGACTACCGCAGGACCACGAACGCCAATCGCTTCCATATTTGGCAAATAATTAGTGCTCAACAGAATTGGTGCTTTAGTAGTTTTCGAGAAAATCGACTTTGAAGGTGGTCCTGCGGTAGTCACGCTCCCTTCAGCAGGACCACCATGAGCGCCGAAAAACGGGGCATGCTACAGCTATTCTAAGTATACAAATAATTAGTGCCCTTAAATGTGATTAATTTTGTAACAAAAACAGAACCAAAACATTTGTATTTACCGAGAAATCAACGACGATAACTTTCGCGCGCTCGTTCAGCAGGACCATGACTTTGAATGTTGATTCCAAGTTTCAGGAGCTAGTCGCTTTCTTTAAACCTACATAGAAAATTAGTGCTCTGCGAGATAAAATTGATACCCAAAATTCAAAATCACTACTCCAGTAGCTTACGAGATATACCATACCATTGGTGGGGTGGCGGTAGTCACGGTGTTAAATTTTCATTTGAAGATTTCCCTATTAAAAACACTGTGATTTCTTCCCAAATTAATACAAAAATTAGTGCTCCTAAAGAAGTAACAGTGACCAAAAATTCAGATTTCCAAGTGTGGTACTATAAGAGAAATTAGCATTCATTACTTTTCCATACAAAATCTCCGCGTATAACCCGACCAAATTAAGTTGTTAATGGTATTGAGCTGTTTATGAGATGTACACTCGTGAACATAAATTGATTGATGTCGGAATAGTAATAACAACAGTTCAATATCTATAATTTTTATACAAACTGTGTAAGTACCTAGGTACATATTAAGAAAGAAAAAAAAACCTATCGTTACCTATGGCCTGTGATACCTTTGTTAATGACGAAGGTAGGTAGGTACTCGAATAATTATTTTTCTACCCTTTTTTTTTTTTTTTTGGGTGGGAAATTATCAAATAACTTCTCCCGCTCTGGGCGGAGCGGGAGGGGCGTGTCAGGCTTTTACTGACTAAAACCCACCCGTGTTCCTTCAAATGCCTGTGTGCTAGGGCCACGATATCCCTTTCGGACAGGCTCATAACCCTGGCAGGCATTGGCCCTTTCGGACCCCGTCAATTATGACTTATGTACCTGGAAGCAATTTGAGTTTTATAGAAAATTAATTTTGTCTATAGGCTGATGCTACGGCTCTATTGTCGCGATAACGCGAACTAAACTTCGCGCGCTCTCTGTTGTACAGCGAGACGTCGAGTGGTGTGCGCGAGAGAGCGCGCGATGTGTAGTTCGCATTATCGCGATAATGCAGCCGTAGCATAAGTACTTATATAAAATTTACTTCGTGGTAGGTATACTTACTGTATGTTCTTACTTATTTCAATGCATAAAATGGTACAGATATTTACAAAAAGTCATGATAGTGCGCCCACCGCGCGCCCGCCGCCGCCGTACTGTTTCTGGGTCTTGTGGTCACAAGCGCGACTGCTGAGCTTGGGGTCCTGGGCTCGATTCCCCAGACCCCAGCTACTAGTTGTGGTTATTGACGCGAAGTCATGTACGACCACTTCACGCGCTCTCTAGACGTCGAGCGGTGTGCGAGAGAGAGCGCGCGAAGTGTAGTTCGCGTTATCGCGGCAATGTAGCCGTAGCATTTCAGTATCAACGAATGCCGTGACTTGAAAAGTAGCTACCAGTCAAATGATTATATACCTACCCAGGGTCTTCCAAGCCAACGGGTTTGTAATCAATATGTATTTGGCGGACCACGCGTATTTGAAAAAAAAACTTTTTACAAAAAAATAACAACCGACTACCAAAAATAACACTACAAAGTGAAAAATAACTTTAATTTCGGAAGTCGGTGTCTTTGGATCTGTATTTGAGTTTTTTTTTTTTCACTTTTTAGTGGGTCAGTTTTGAATTAATTTAAGTTACAATAGCTTAATGTTAACTGCTCATCAACTTTTACAAAATATTGCTTTTCCCGATGCTGGGACTTTGATTGTTGAGGAGTTCTCATGGTAAGAACCAGGAGAGCTGCCACTCACCATATGCATAGTGACGAGCATACATTGCTTAATCGCAACCCGTTAAATAGAGGTACTCATTATTATATTGTTCCGGTGGCCATATGTGGTCTCCATCATCAGTTCCACTTCAACAAATGGTGCTTTCCGAGAGCAAATGCACGAGTTACTATAAAAAATACCCAAACCATGGGATCATCTGATTCTGATTTGGTGGCAATGGGACCACCTCGGGAGTATACCCATCAAACAAAAAAAGAATTTTCAAAATCGGTCCATAATTAACGGAGTAATCGCGTAACAAACATACAAAAAAAAAAACATACTGCCGAATTGAGAACCTCCTCCTTTTTGGAAGTCGGTTAAAAATGGTACGTTACCAACAAAAACGGCTTTTCTCACATTATTTTTAATGATACCAATCGATCTTAGTAGTTATCTCTATTAGATCCGTGATAAAAAAAAAACTGTCGGCCAAATGAGATTTGGGTATGATTCCTCCAATGCATAATTACAACTTTAAGCATTAAGAAGTCGGTACCTATGCAAAATGCGTTAGACTAGGTCAATGTCCTCGATTGACACCTACATGGAAACACACTTAGGTAGGTACCGACTACATAAAAGCACCTAATGTAAGTTTGAAGGTTAACATTAAACACCTACACTGTTTGATAGTATATCAGAACGCAACATTAGGTACTTAGTACTGTATTTATCAAGTGTACGCACCTACTGTATTAAAATAACTTTATTTCACATAATACACCATCCATGAGGTACAAACTACAACAACAGACCTACACGCACCGTCCTATGCTCAGCTTACCTGCCGGGCCTGCTCGGTGCCGAAGAGACCAAAATGTGGTTTGACCGGTTCTCCCGCTCGCACTTGTGGGCTATTATCTCTCGCAAATTCCCTCCCAGCGGCCGATTGGTTCGCCCACCATACACGTACCGTTTGACAAACGGTCAGATTTTTGTCCTCATGCATGAGGCCAAACAACAGACGGTGATGGTGCTCTGTGCGCTATATTATGTTAAAGTGGCTGCCTAATCGAACCCTCTGTAAAATTTCCGTTTTTTCGTGTTTACTAATACATACATAAATATTTATACTTAATAATAAACCTATTGGAATCGGATTACTGCGATATAAACTTTTTCATTCCGATAGTTCAGTGTGGCGTTGAAGTTATGGAAATATTTATTTGTTGTGATTTAGTGAAAATTAAATAAGGTTTTTAAAGTACATATGAGATAGACAGACTGGGTGAAATTTAAAATGTGAAATAGGTACCTTCCTAGCTACTTTGGTGAGGACTATAACATCATGAATCGTGCTTCCTCCAGAAATATGGAATCTTTACCGAAACAATTCGTTTCGGCGATGCGAACTTTGTTTGATATTATGGACGACAAACACACAGGATATGTAAAACTCACGGATATAGAAAATCGTTGGAGGGACGATCGCACCAGAGGTTTGCCTCGCGGTGTCATCGAAAGCTTGCAGAAGGTAGCGTCTCACGATGGCCTCCTAACATTCGAAAGGTTCTGTACTGGCCTTAAAATATGCCTGTTACGTAATCAAGTTGAAGGCTCTTCTGGTAAAGAGGATAGATTTATTGACGATGTCGATAGCACAGGTTTACATGCTCAAATAGTTTCTCAAGCACACCGACCACCTTCTGCACCGTTGTTGGATGTAAACGATACACAAAACATAGACCGAAATTGGCTAGTTTTAAAAAGCTCTGAAAGTTCATCACAGCACAGAACTATAAGTATGCCACAGTTAATAGGACGTAAGGATGTGTTGGTTCAAGAGCCTCGTCACCTCGGAACGGTGTCTATTTCTAAACATGATGGCTCTCGGAGGGTTTATGGCCCGCCAAAACCACCAAGACTTGAAAAGCAATCTACAGAAAGAAATGAAACATCAAAATCTAGCTACAAATCGGAGGAAGAAACTGTGTTTGACACTGAAGAAATATCAGTTGATAAGATTGATTTCGAAGAAATGTCTCGAGCCGTAGAAGAACAGAGCAGAGGCCTGGGAGACGGCAGATCAGCAAACGAGACGCAATCGCAATTGCGTCGCGTCTCTCGTCGGCGGGAACCTCGCCGTCACACATTACACAACGGTGTAGACTACAACCTTTTAAAACGCATGAAACAGATAGAACAGGAAAAGGACGTTTTACTGCAAGGCTTAACGGCAGTAGAGGAAGCAAGAGAATGGTACATAAAGCAGTTAGCAGAAGTTCAAGAAAAAATGCGTTACGCAGGCAGAATGGGTGCTTATGTGGTAATTATTATTTTCAATGTGGTTTACATTTTATTTGAGAATATCAAAGTACTAAACATGAATCACTATTTCAAGCTACTCGTCCAACGCATTCTTTTAATTTCTTCAATTCAACAATATTATGTTTGCCATTCAATTCAAATCCATGTAAATAATTATGATACATGGTACTTATATAAATTATTTAATAGGTAGGTAACGTACAAGTAAAATAATATTATCTAGTTTCAAGACTTGTGCAGACTGGCGCGATGTCGCGGGCGCGACGAGTGTCGCGCTGCCTGTCGCGCCCGCGATATCGCAACAGTGTGTACGAGCCTTCAAGCTTTAGCATTATCTACCAACAACACTAGGTAAGTTTTCGGGTCATGGCCAAACAAGATTTTTTGCTATACCTACCTAGTGTAACTAGAATGAAACATAATTATTATAGCGAAAGAAATGTCAGCATTTAATAAACAAGAAGGTACCTATTAGGAACACTAGGAACATATGGTTACATATACAAGGTCAAATTAAATTAGCTAGCGAAACTCCGCAGACGTGATGGCTGTCGATATCTAAACATGATAAAACAAAAAAGAAATTAACAGTATGATTTTTTTTAGGGTCATCAACCGCAGGTATTTCTTGAAATAATGATCAGTTTAAAAATACTAGTTTTTGTGTAAACTTCACAGACGTGATGGGTTTTGGTATCTAAACACGATAAAACAAAAAAAAAACAGATTTTCTCAACTTATACTTCAAGTAACATAACTACAAGCGATCGCTGACCCCAAAAAAAATGATTATCAAATCATTTTTAATTTTATTTTGTCATGTTTAGATATTATCGATACCAATCTCGTCTGCGGAGTTTCGCTAGCTAATTTAATTTGACCCTGTATAATTGCGCAACATCAAGTTCATAGATGAAGATGACGACATCGATTAAACTGACACTTATATTATATGTAAAACGATGTTTGATTTTGGCTTTAAAAAAAATCATTACCGAGATGTCGCGTAGACTACTCGCGTGTCGTGTGTTCGATTCCCGCCACAGACAAATAGATCTACGGCCTTCAATATAATTACCTATTTAGCTGTTCAGATTTATGTATGGTGTCAACTGTCAAGTGAAGTCACAAATGATATCTACGTTAGATAATTTTATTATGTAAGTGATCCCTAAATGCCTATAGCGGGATCATTTCTATGGTTCCGTACCTCAAAAGGAAAAAAAACCGAACAAGTGCGAGTTACACTCGCGTGGTGAAGGGTAATCCATAAATTACGTCACACGAATTTCATGATTTTTGTCCACCCCGTCCTTGTCACAGACAGATGGTCACATTTGTGAGATTCCCCTCCCTAGTGTGAAGTCACATATTTTGCAATTTTACATCTAGAAATTATTAAATTAAAACAGCAGTTCTGAAATTGTCTTACGTACAGACGCCAGCACATCAAGCTGTACAAATACACAATCTGTCAAATTTCTTTAAAAGATTTTCAACTTTATCGTCAAAGCATAAGGTTCAAGGTTGATGGGAAAATTTGACAGTTTTGGGTAGCTTGATCTGCTGGCGTTTGTACCTACATATGTTTAAGACAATGAATACATTTTTCCGTAAAACAAATGCGTAATGTAAAAAAAAATGTAATGCTGCACAACATGTTTAGAATTAAAGTATTTATTTGCATTTTGTACTTACTTTTAGCTATGCTTAATCGCAATAGAGAGGGTTGCGATTAAGCATAGCCAAAATTGAATTCGCGCGAATTTCACTTTACGCGAGTTTTTCCGGAACGTCTCCCTCGCGTAAAGCGGGATGTGACGTCATGGACCCCTCCCAAACCTGGTTACACAATGTCACAATTCGTCGACCCGCCCCCTTAACGTGTGACGTAATTTATGGATGGCCCCTGAGGGTTCCGTACAATGACGTTATTTACCATGTTTTTATTCCAAGAACAACATTGAAATCATGTTCTCCCATACATTCCAACTGCAAATACGCACAATTTGCACGTACATGCGTCGTGGTCGTGCGTTGTAAGCACAATATTGAGAGATAAATAACATGTTATTTTAACACCATAGACCTCTTATAGGGTTTCCTGTAATCTAAGATAAAGAACTAGGTACATTCCGTATTTTTTTCAAAATATTATGCTCAGTAGTTTCGGAAATAAGGGCGGGAAGGTCAATTTTCATCTAGGTTCCTTTATCAATCGGATTTATTTTAAAATTATATAAAAAAAAAATATTGAGACCTCTGATATGTCATCGGTACAGTTTGTACAAAACTTTTTTTTCATTTTCTCCCAATTTGCCCCCCAAAAGTGACCCGCTTAGTCAAAACTCTTATACATATAATTACTTGACAGGTCTCTCGTCACGTGGGTTTTTTTGTTTACCTTTTTTTAACTACCTAAACCAACGGAATATAGTAAAGTTACACGTCCGTGTTTGGTCACAGATATTCATAAATGTGTAGGTACTACCTACCATATTCGGTCCAGTCAATTCGGAGAAAATCGGCTGTGACAGAAGGACAGAGAGACACACGAGTGATCCTCTATGGGTTCCGTTTTTCCTCTTGAGGTACGGAACCCTAATAGGACCACTTCGTTGTCCGTCTGTCTGTCTGTCTGTCAAGACTCTTTTTCTCAGGAATGCGTGGAGGTATCAAGTTGAAATTACTTAGTATCAAATACGTAGGTTTCGGTCTAAAAATTCAAACTTCTAAGTCAACGCAATAAAAAAATAGGTACGTCCACTTATACGACACATTTTGATACCTACTTGCAAATAAATCAAAACATAGAGGGCATTTCCCGTTGCCCTAGATTCTGCCAAACTTCTATACGAAAATCGTTAATTTGTAGTTTTATCACTTAGAGAAAAGTTATTTTGCTATTACAAACTTACATTTGCGGTTGGAGAATTGAACATGACTTCGATGTATGGTGTGTTTCTTCTTCAATCTTAAGTTTGTTCTTGGGATAAATTTAAATTCATCCCAACTACGGAGCCCTTCATTGTGCGTGGTCAGAAGTGCACTTGGCCGATTAAAAAAAAACCTTGCATAGTAAGACTTGAACACACCTAATAGGTAGGAAGGTAAGTACCTAATATGAATGTTCGTCAATGTTTGCGATCAATTTTCCGGCAAATACTTACTTACAATTTTCAGCGCGTAAGTAATTTTGCGAGTCCCCGATTTCAACGGTCATCATACCCCTAATAGTTTAATATGTTCACGTATATATCAGTAGGTATAGGTACCTAAAATGTTACGGTACATACACGAATGAAAAACGAGCCACAATTTATAATGGGATCACCCACGATGACCATCAAAATTACTAAGTGCTCTATTAGTTACCGTTCGTGGAGTACCATTCCGCCCGAGATCACCGCGGTGTTAGCAATTAAATACTTCCCTGATAGCACTAAGTACCTAATAAAAATAAATAACTAAGCTAATTATTAGAGGCATGTATTTAACACGGCGACAAATTAATCTGAATTTGGGATTAAAAAATAATTAAAGCCGGTAGCAAAAATAATAGGTTGGCAGCAAAAATAATAGTTTGGCAGCTACAGCGAAGTATTATTTTAAGTAGAAAGTAGCAGCTCAATAATCAGTTTTTAGCTTTATTTTAATTTAAACTGGCATCGAATTTTTGTTTTGGTAACTGAATTTACCAACAATAGAGGGGATCTGGCGCTCGGCGGCCGCTGGCGCGGCACGCTCGCCTTCGCTTGTTAATGGTTACTGTTCTAACCTAACCTAACCCAAATGATTCAATAACAGTAGATGACTTTGCAGCGATTAAGAAATAATATTTAATCGCTGCCAAGTTATTATTTTAGTAGCAAATAGTTAGTCGCCCTTTAAGTTATTAGTCGCCAAGTTATTATTTTAGTAGCAAATAGTTAGTCGCCCTTTAAGTTATTAGTCGCCAAGTTATGATTTTAGTAGCAAATAGTTAGTCGCCCTTTAAGTTATTAGTCGCCTGGAATATTATTATCCATTATTAGACAAGGTATTTTCCATCCAAAGGCAAACTTTGGATGGAAAAACTTAGGCAAACTTTTTCAAACTTTTACTTCCGAATTGAACTCAATCTTCCTAGCCTTGTTCCAATAAGTTTGGGGTCACCTTCCAGTCTAACCGGACGCACCTGAATACCTGTATTTTATTTACATGGAGCTGCCTATCTGACCTCCACAACCCAGTACTGGGTAACACGATACCCCTTGGTAAGATTGGTTGTCAGACTTTCGGGTTTCTGACGATCCGTAACGACTGTCAGATCTACAAATGACAGCCGCGATATGTAATGGATGGTCACCCACCCATCTGTAACCGACCGCGGTAAGCGTAGATCGACCCGTGCAGCTGTTATTATTAAGCCACGAGCCCAGGAATCGAACTAAAGCCGTATAAAAGCGCAGCGAAAAAGTTCAATTTTGAGGCTTTTTCGGGGGAACTTAGGATCCTCAATCCTCGACAGCACAGCACACAGCTGAGCCGAATCACTTCAAAATGTAATGGTACCTACCCATAATAATTATGTGGTCGTCTTTCAGGAACCTTGGAGTGAAGCGCACCAAGAGCGACTTGAATTATTAAAAGCACGGGTGTTGGAACTCAATCGACAATTGGGAGCGTTAGCAGCCGGCTGGCGGCACGGGCAGCTGTCGCTTCATATGAACTTAGCATTACCCGCGTCATCGCTGTCAGCGACCGGAACTACCGCCACGCCTAACAATGCGGCAGTACTTCGCTCTCAAAATCGTATGCTGTCAGAGGTATGTTGAAAAATGAATAGACCAATATATAAACTAGAGTCAATTTGAACTAACCAGACGTAGTTATGCTAATTTGCTAAATCGTTGGCTTGACACCGAGTAACCCTTTATCTAGTGAATGAATGGGTAAGCCAGGTTTTTACTGATAAGTGTGAAAGCTTAATATACGTACCCAAACACTTCGCCGCCGGGGATTCGGTGCCGACTACCCCGTAGCCGGACCGTGTGAAAATGCACTAAGGCCTGAAAGAATGGCGCTCACTGGATGGAAGGGAAAGACCAAGTGTGAGGGAAGATAAAAATGATAACGCGACTATCAAACGGGAGAATTGAAGACGAAAACATTTTGCGACGACTTGGGCAGGCAGAAGAAGAACACCTCACTGAGCATAACTGACTGGTGTTTTAATCAAGTTTGCTTCTTTTTCAGGAGGTCAACAGAAAAAATGAGAGGATAACAGTTTTGGAACGGGAAAAATCAGCACTTATAAGGGAACTGCTACTTCAAAGAAACAGATCAAAATTAATAGATACTTTTACATAGGTAACTCAAAAACAGATGAAATCTATGACTACATAGTGTGCATGTATGTAATGATTGCAGATGAAATATAATAGTAATTCTCTCCTTTCCCCCTTATTCATACAGGTTGTGCATAGGTATTACCTACTAACAAATATTGTTACAATGATTATGATGTTGTGCCATACAAAACCAAAATTAACCTGAATCTAGTAAGAAGTACATCATGTGGTACAGAATACTGTTTTTGAAACTAATGTGGAAAGACTAGGTACCCTTGGGATTGAGATGGAACCTTGAGTTTAACAGTGCAAAAGCTACTTTATTTAAAATTTCGAAATAGACATTACTACCATGACAGTAGGTTTATTTGTAATACATCATTACATAATAGATTAGAGCAAGCTACTCAATAACAACCAATTTACAAGTTTCAAAAATTTTCAATTTACTTACAAATCAATTTGACAAAATGTGAGATGTTTTTAAAGGTACTTAACAGATTTTAAATAATTCAATAAGATTGTTAGGTTCTTCTTGGTTATAATTATTTAAAGTAAGAAATTAATTATTTACAACAAATAACATATACGCGATTTTCACAAAATTAGGAAAGCGGAACAAACGAACCGACGGATAAATCGCAATTTCGAAAACAATAAAGCAACTTGTGTATGTGAGAAAGTGACCATCATTATATTTAACGAGACTCCTAGTTTTAAAATAGTGCCATAAAATAATTTTGGGGCTTCCTAATAAAATATTTGTGCAATAAAACGCTCAATCAACTATATATTTATCTATACTTATGAAACTAAAAATATATTATTTTATTGGTTTAAAACAGAATTGACATTTTTATTGTATAATTTGTAATCATATTCCCTGAACGGCACATCATAAGTTAGGTGGCCATGATCCCAGGCTCTTTCAATGGCAACTAACAACTCCTTATGTTTCTTTTGGCAAAGTCCAGTTTTGAAAGCATCCAGTATCTGGAAAAAAATATATGTCACTATTATTATTTACATAAAAATATTAACACTAAACAAGTGTTCACACAAAACTATTTGTAGGAATAACTTATTGCCCTGCAGGCTTAGCATGACGCTTTCTATTTCTACTCTACTGTAGAATAGAAATCGCTTGTCTACCCTTCTGCCGTCATAACTAAGAATGCAGTAATCGCAAAATGGCGGTTACGGGTTAAACGCAAAAAACATATTTCATATCATCTGAGCAAGATGTTCGTATTTTATTGGTTATAATATATATCTAAAAATTCGGAAAAAAATCAAGCTTTTACAAGATAATTTTCCTTAATTTAATTTACTAATATATGCAATTATAATACGTATTACAACGTTTCGGTCTAGTATCAGGTCGTTTCCGAGTCACAGGATACTAATACTAAATGCAGCACGTGCGCGTATTACTGCATTATGTCTTAGCACAAGTCGATTAGGTACTGCATTATTTTTTAGTAATTATTGCCATTATTATATGCATGGAACTAAGTTGAAGTGTACTGTGTCTTCTCAAGGATTTATATAGGTGCATTTTAAGGTTAAGGTTTTTTTAGTCTCTTAGCTACGACCTAAGTTTTTATATCGTGGAATGCAAATAAAGTATTGAGTAAACTATACGGATGTTAAAAACCTACTTCATGTTCTTATAATATGCAGCATTAGGGTGAAATAAAATAAAATAAAAAACAACAAGAGGCGCACCGAAGTCCCGCTCGTGGCACACGTATTACTCCACCGAATGACGTCGCCGATCTGATTTACTAAGAAAAAACGCGGATATGGATCGCACTGCTACGACTTCGCAAGCCTTTACAACACCACTTAAATACAGTAATGTGGAGTACTGCGTTTTAATTTAGCAATTTGTCTACTGAATTTAAAACAAAATAATAAAGTAGTGGATATTACTGCATTCTGTTTTAGGGTATTCTTGCAAGTACTGCATTCTTTCTTAGGCCATGTTTAATACTGCGTTTTTTCTTATCATTGAAGCAGTTTTTATGCAAGTACGGCGAAAATCATTACATAAAAAACATACTTTGAGTGATTTTTTTTATGAAAATATTTTTTTTTCATGTACGTGAACCTCTTGGGATGCCATTTCTGGAAAAAAGTGAAAATCTCAAAAATGTCGATTACTGCATTCTTTGTTATCAGGGCAGCCTTCTTGGTAGAAAATGTGTCAACTGTCTACACGGACACATCATTTTTGTTTACTCTTCTGTCGACAATATTATCGTCGGCGTAGGTGGAGAACTAAATAACTACGATTTACGTCAAAATTAATTTTTACCATTTTCGTTATTACTTACACCCCAACCATGTTGCATATTTTCACCTGAAAAGCATTTTCATATCCCTGTCCTGTTTAGAAATATAGAATTTGTATATTCCTAAAAGAAAAATAAATATGTCCAAAGCTATCACTAAATCGTAGTAGAAAAAGTAAACAATTTAATAAATAAATCCATAATTATGCTTTATGATACCCACGATACAGGAGAAATTCCTAGTGGGGCTAAGTAAAAAAAAAAAAAATTATAAGTTGAGTATTGTACTAAAATAAGTTGTTTAAGTTTTCTTCGACTCTAAATGTTATAATCAAATAACCATGTTCAAGGCAAACTAAATAACTTGAGTTGTTTAATTTGCACATTTGAAATTCTAATGTTAGACACTTCAATTTATGAATAATTAATATTATCGATTTCTTCTGTAACACAATATTAATCAAATATAAGATGCATAGCCAACATAATTAAACAAAATAAAGTTATTTATTACTGCTTTAAAAGAAACGTGTAGGAAAACAAAACAATTAACCTTAAAAAGTAGCTAACTCCAGTATACTTACAATATTATGTTATGGCAAAATTAGATAACTTGGATTTTTATTTTTTTTTACTTCTTGAAAGAATTTTGTTTGTTTAAGCATCTAAAAAAAGGTACAGATACCCGAAGAATATAAAATTACCCACAGTAAAATTGTCTCCCATTTATTAGACACCAAAAAAAAAAAAAAAATAGTAAATCGCAATTTTCTCCAAACTAGAAAATTTGAGATATTCAGTTCTCCACCTACGCCGACGATATGTTTCTCTATGGTTCTCGTGCTAAGCCTGCTGGAAATGTAAGAAAAACAGAATGCCATTGATGCATATTTTACTTAAGAGCCAATGTGAGTGCAATAGAATATTCACAGTATGAATTTGAATGTTTTAATTTATCTAGTTAAATTAGTTTATATTAAATTAAAAGTGCCACTACAAATTTAAAGCCTAAAAATGGTTACTTACTGATTCTTTAAAACTAGGCTCATATAAGCCATAATCATATTATGTCTCAAGAATTTGAATAGAGTATTTATTATTACTCTTATTTGTAAAACTTACAATGTCAGTATGATTGTTCAAGTAACAAAGAACTTCAACACAAATTTTCAAAGTTTTGGTATATATATTATGGATGGAGATTGGCCTAAGCAGACACAGCCCTATGACCAGCTGCAGGTTAAGTAGGGCTGTGGATAGTGATGATGATCGTAATAGTATATGATGCTGACATACCTGTCCAGTGTACTCAGATATGAACTGTTCCAGGAGTTTTGTATTCCTGTGATCTAAAACTAGATATTCATCTCGACAAATGGGGCATGGATTCCCGGTAGATATAACACCATTTCTGACGCAGGACTTCCTTGTATTCCTTGGGGCAAAACCACCCTTGTGGTTACGTCGATACAAGGCCCAAACTGCACTCTCGCCGTATGTTTGCTGATAAGCTTTACTTTGCATATATTTTATGCTAGTTTCAACAGGAACTATTTTGGTTCTATCTTTGGCAGGATCAATTTCTTTTTGTTCCTCATTAGATCCCTCTTGTTGATCTGAGTAAAAGCGAATAGAGGGCCGAAAATCAGACGCCACTAGTCTTCTGACTAAAGCACGGACGTTAAAAGAAAGTGCCATAGCGATATAAACCAGGTGAGATTATTATTTTCTTTAGTGGTATTGGTAAATTAAATTTCTACGACTCTTATCGTAACATAACCTCTATTTTATTTTTTTATAATAATATTTTAATAGCCTGGTTGCTGGGACCTTTTAGCCACGTCTTTATTTAGTTACAAAGGACATTGACCAGTCATATATGGGAGTTGGACCAAGTGCTGCCCAGAATAGACACACAGTGCATTATGTTCCTTGGGCTTATACTAGTCTGTAAACCAAAGCTCTTCAAAATCTATCCGAGGAATTTTGAGATAAAGTATTTTTTGTTAAGTTTTCACAAGCTTGCTTCGTTCGTATGTTTCCCTTGACTCCCATCGTAATCCATTTTTTAAGCACTGCCTGGCATCCGATTGACTGAAACATACTTATATAACTTCGGTGACAACGCAAAAATATGATACTAAGAAGCTGATCTGATGATGGAGTCTGAAGGTGGCCATAGGAACTCTTTAACTAAATAAGATAGCGTTAGTCGTGTTTCAACTCATTGGTTATGTATTGACAAGTGTTATTACACTATTATTGTTTAGGGTGTGATGATGGAGCCAGAAGGTGGCCATAGGAACTCCTCAACAAAACAAGATTGCACTATTATGTTTGGACTCGTTGATTTTGTCTTGACAAGTGCTATTACACTAGGTGGTATTCAGGGTCTGATGATGATGGAGCTGAAAGGTGGTCATAGAAACTCCTCAATGAAACAAGATAGCATCATCGTATTCCGACTCATTAAATATGTATTGTAAGTGATAATAAACAGGTGGTGTTCCTGATGATGGAGCTTGAAGGTGGTCACGGGCACCCCTTAACTAAGCAAGATAGCCCTGTAGTGATATTTAAACAAATTCTAATGCTAAAAAGTACAAAATAAAATATACTTAGGTAAAAGTCTTTTTTTTTCTTTAATGAGTTCCTATGGCCACCTTCCGGCTCCATCATCAAACCCTGGATACAACCTTGAGCTATACTACTTCTAGACAAAGCCAACGAGTCCAAACACAATAGTACTATCTTGTTTGGTTGAGGAGTTTTTATGACCACCTTCCGGGTCCATGATAAGACCCTGGATACATCCTTGGGCTATACTCATTGGCAAGACAAAGCCGACGAGTCCAAATAGTGCTATCTTTATTGGGTGAGGAGTTCCTATGGCCACCTTGTGGCTCCATCATTAGACCCTGAACACCACCTAGTGTAAAGCACTTGTCAAAACAAATCTAATGAAACCACATACGACGGGGCTATCTGGTTTCCTTGAGTGCCTGTGATCACCTTCCGGCTCCATCATCAGACCCTGACCACTACCTAGCGTTATAGCACTTGTCAATACAATCATATCCTAGTCCAAACCAACAAGTTCAAACTAAACGACGCTATCATAAACATATTATCCTATAATAAAATAAAATAAATAAATAAAACTACCATAAAAACATTGTAAACATAACTTTTAACCCTGGGACCGATTTCTTTTTAATTTTTATTTTTAAATATAAAATTATGCAAGGAACCATTTGCAAGTACTCCCATGTCTGGGCAACATTTGGTCCAAACCTAGTCAATATCCTTTAGATATTGATGAACTGAAATATTCGATGCATGATGATGGTATCGTCGCCCGCTCCCCTTGAGTTTCAGTAAAGATGTGTGACTTTACCGAGAGTACTGAGACCTCACGCGGACTTCTTGAAGTAATTTTGCACTGTTTTGTTTCATTTGCCTACGCTAATGCACGTTCACGAACATTTAATGGTTAATAATCCACCATTATTACACATTAATATTCGGCTAAACACAAATTTTAGAAAATAAAACAAAACTGCTAAATTTGACACTTCACTTTCCCGCCAAAAACTAGCAGTAAAGCAGTAAGCACTAAGCAGTGATACACTCACCACAGATTACTAATAAGTAGCAAGCTAACATTACACTTATTAAACCTGACAGACTAACGGTAAGACTAAGAAGGTGACACTACTGATAGTAGAGTGACATTGACAGCCATCTACTTCATTTGTGCCAGGTGAAAGGGAACCTTAAGCTCGCGCAGCGAATTTAGTCGCCAGCGAGTTGCTGGCAATGGGGTTAAAAAGTGAAAGCCTGTCATAGGTGGCAGTAGTGGTGTCCGTCTTCAAACAGCCATTGTTTTGTTTACTTCAATCACAAATTAAACGATAACTAGAAAAATATGTATGCAACTTGAAGTGTAGCACTTTAAAGCTTAGTAATTATTAAAAAGCGTGAACTAAAACAGATTGGACGATAACCTACCCAAACTAGGCAGTTGCCTGTATCTTGGGGGTCGGGATTGCGACGTTTTCAGAATTAAGGATACTACTGGCTGGCTGAGTGTCACTGAGTGGGTGGACTGACTGACATAGAACAGTGTACATACCTTAGATTCCCTTTAACCTAGCTCTAAGCAGCGTACAGTCGAAGCTATGGACAGGATCATACAATTTTATATTTCACTATAGCACTATGGAAATGGCTTTTGGAAATAGCGGGTATTGTTTGTATACAAATCTTGTTCCTTGGCGGCACTAATACTTTGACAGAAAAGAACTTGAAAAGAAAGAATAAAGTGTTTTTAGGTTTTACAAAAATCTACCCTTAGCGGGACAATAAGGAATAATTAAGATTTTAAGGGAGAATTATATTTCCTGATTTGATAACCTCGAAAATTGGTATAAATAATCTTTAGATCGAATAATGGAAACATCACAAAAGATTTTCAAATTCAACCCTTGTGCGATGAAAAAGGACATCTTCCTTTGATCTAATCATACATTTTCGAAAAATATTTTTTGAAGTGCGGCGGGGTTAAAAATTAAAGGTAAATTAAAGGGTAAATATGAAATCCATGCGAACAAAGTTGCGGTCGAAGTGTTGCATAGGATTTTGCGATCGCCAGCGAGTCCTCGGAGGTCATCGGTGACCATGGAATTAGTATGTACTATATCGAACGTCTTCCTTTTATGGACTGCGTGTGTATGTGGTGTGTATCTACCATTACGCAAGTGACGCAATGTAACGTCTTGTTGTCTGTTTGAAAAGTTGAAAAGTGAACAGTGAAGTGAAGGAGAATTTTACAAAGGTGGTTATAATACTCAGCTTTTGCTATTACAAGGGCCTTTACTAAGTGCTTGCGCCATACAGGAAAGTAATAATTGGCTTGCGCATCTAACTTCGGCATCATCAAACAGATGACTGTGTTAACTCTTTATTTATTAACTTTGAAAAGGGAGCTTATTTTTTCAATGAACACTTGAAAGGCAATTTTTGTGAAACAATCCTCCTGTTTTTTTCAGCTAGGTATATTTGCAGCATTTGACTACCGTTAATAAAATCAGATTCAAATGGCTGAGTTAATGCCTGTGGAAGTTGGTGCTATGTGAGTACTTATTTTTTTATCAAAATACCAACGTCATCATAAACATCTACATTATTACGCCCCGCCCTTAAGACTACCCTCTAACCATATAAATACAAAAGCAAGTTCGTCCTAATATCTTAATGTTCTATTCTACAAAAGAAATTCATTAAGATAAAAAGATGACCCTCTGATCGAACATAGTGCATTTGGTTTATATAAAAATTACACTATGTATTTAAATAAAGAGTGAAGTGTTACAGAAAAAGTAGGTATATAGGAAACTAACTATTTTTTTGATTTTCCATTGATCATTAGTGTCCCAGATGGTCTGTTTCAAGACCATTTAGTGGCTACAAAAGCAAACGGAAATCTACAAGAGTTTGAGAGGAGCAGAAAACAGTTGCTTAGTTGTTAATTTTATGTGCTTTTGGTGATCTCCCTATATGTGAAGGAGTGGGTTACTTGATACCTGATGTTACCCATTATTTATGTGTCATTTATTGAGTATCAGCTGACTCGACAGACCTTGTCTTGTCAAAATTGAAATGATTCATACAAGAATCCCATAGAAAAAAGGATGTTCAGTGTTCTCGAATGTTCCAATTTTCCAGGCAGCTTTTCCAATTTGTCATTCCCTATAAACCTAATTTGGAGTATTATGAATATTTTAAAACAAAATATAGCCAAAACGGTCCGGCCATTCTCAGGTGATGCAGTTACCAACTAACAGCATTTCATTTTTATCCCAAACTCGAAGCATTTATTTCAATTAAACCATTTTCAGGCACTTTTGAATTATCAAGGAGTAGCTAGTTGAACATTCCAAAGTGTAGTAGGCACATATGGAGAAGAACAGACAAGAAACTCTATGGACACTCTTATAAATTATAGTATTATATATATATATAAAATTATTTTTAGATTATCTAACATACATACATCTTTTATGGGGTACTGTGTTAAATGTTACAACAAAATACCTTGTGGTATATTGCAATTAAATGAAAGAAAATTTAAAACACATATTAAAAGTACACTTTGTGAACAAGCATAATTATTACAAATTAGAGGGTTATATCCAGGATAAGAATGCTTGGAAACATGCTAGTCCAGCTCCATAGGACAATCTAGAGTCTAAACAAAATAAAACTGGTTACTATTGTAGAATTTATTATTTAAATGACATTGATTTTACATTCTGTGATTACCTTCACTTACACACAGACTTATTAAATAAACAGAAAACATTGCGATGTAACGGTGGAGTTTCTTGCCCATTCTTCTCAATACGAAACTTCCTTTTGGAAGGGGCAACTAGAATCAATTCTATTTTTAGTAAATTTTGACCTTTAAAAGTGCCTCTTTTTTATTTGAAATAAATAATTTGACTTTTGACTTTTTTTTATATAATGAGTTACAAAAATATTGTTAATGGACATAAAAAAACGCGTCCATATTACAGCAAATATAAACAAACAAAAAAAAAACTTTTTTTATTTTTATAAAATAAGTTATGGTAGCTAAGAGATGACCAGTCCCAACTGATAGCGTCCGTTCATGACAATGACGCATGGATCAGTACCATTCAGCTCAACCGTTTTGAAGGGAGCTAAATGATCTAACACACGCTTAAAAATCAATTGTAGATAATGATTGTTGGACAAAGATCTAAGAAAATAAATAAATAAAATTAAACATTGTTTAAGGAAAAAGATTCACTGCTGTCATTTTGTAACAGATAATTATGTTAACAAAAAGGATTAAAAAAAAAAAATTTTTGGTTTTCCCCCCTAATTCTTGAAGTCATGATAGCCATGAGGTCAATCTGGGTAGCTAGGGCATCATACAGAGAAACTTTAATCTATGCTCCATTGGTCTATTTATCTGAAATACTGGAATTAATTAAAAAAAAATAAGCATTCCTTGTAACTGCTTTACCACTTTTGACAAAAACTCAGTTTCAAACAAAGAAAAAGTATTTATTGGGTATTAAGTACACTTTTGAATTACAAACACATACGTTTCTGTGACAAATAAACCTATTTTTCTTTCATTCTTCCTAAATAGACCTGTATGAGGCCAAAAGATTTTTATGGCAGTAAGTAGGTCACAAAATGTAGAAGAAGCCAGAGTGAATCCACCAAAAGGTTTATTTTATACTAGCTGCTGCCCGCGGATTCGCCCGTGGCTTTTTCTAAAATGAATTAGCCTAAATTAGCTATCTGCCAATGCAAGTCCGTTCAAAATCGGTGCAGCCGTTTTGGAGATTAACCATAACAAACAGATTTTTTTTTTTTAATTGTTAGTAAAAAGCTGTTATTTCGAAATTACAAACAGACACTTCAATTTTGTTTTTGTCAAGTGTGCATTTTTTCCTCAGGGTGGGTGACCAAGGCGAAAGTTCCCGGTCGATCACTTTTCAACCTTATTACTATGGGCATAAGGGCGAAAAGTGGTCGACCGGGAACCAACTTGGTTGTACATACTTTTAGTATTCGGTAAAAATCTCTCAAAGGCATGACCCAAATTAGTACTGTTATTTTTTGATTGACCATAAGCGAAACGTAAAAAATAGTGGTCAAAAGAACTGAGTTTGATGTTGTAGAAAATCAAAAGTTTTATTTCTATTTTTTGAATTGCATATAGTTTAGTTCAAGGAATCGAACCTGAACACTTAAATAATTATGTCTTTTCAAATCTTAATTCTACTGCTACACTACCACTCAGTATACATCATATTATAGGGTCCTTTTTGCAAAAAGGTTATTACCCACAAGTTGGTAAATTAAAAAAAAAAAGATCTTGTTTTCAGTGATTTAAATATCTACTTCTAGAAGTATGTTTAAGGAGATAAATACATACTTCTTCTGAATGGAAACTTAAAAAAAAAAATCTAATATTTATTTAGTAGTAGGTATAATAAATAGGAGCACCTTAGAAGGGGAAGACGGAGGATGGTGAGCCAACAAAGTACCAAGAGAAGCGTAGCAATGTTTCACAGTGAAAACGATGAAGTCAGAAGTTAATATACTTACTTAACTGCGTCCCAGATTAATGAAAGCTTTATGTTTTCGACGATTTCGACCTTATTTCAATATTGTCACAAAATTTGTATATTTCTTGGCTCAGAAACCGTACTAAAAAACTACCAGGTGTGGGTCGGACCACACATAGTAAACGGTTCTGTAGTTTAGATTAATATTTTACGCATGTACATTATTTAATTTACCGAACGCAAAAAAAAGGTTTTATTTATCATAGTATCTCGAAAAAAACTATGAATAACAAAGTTGTTTCTGCGGTTGTTACCGAAAATATCCCATAACTCAAAAACTATCGGCTTAACAGCAAAGTTACTTAGAAACATCATTATCTTTTTAATTATGGAATCTAATTGTAGATACCTACTCCACAGATATGGATAAAAAATAATATGAATTGAATCTTTTTTTTTTCGTCCTTAGGTGTCATGGGGAGTGCCACCGATAACTATTTTTTCCGCAATTTCACTGCACCATTGTTTACCTAACTACTATTTATATTTATTGTCTTACCCAACTTTCATCAATATAACTTGCAAAAAGTCTCCAAATATGGCTGTGTGACATCCAGACGTACGGACATACCGAAATCAACATGCCGAAATAATAAGAGTTCTGTTATTGTTTTGGTTTTGTTTGGCTTCGTTAAAAGTACTTAGGTAAGTACCCCTAAATACATACATTAAATAAAAACTTCGGGCAATTATAACCAGTCTGCTTTAACTTCATGTAGGTAAGTAATGATAACAAATAAATAATGATTATTATTAAATTAAACATTGTCGCATTTTGTTAAAACGCGTCCAGTGGATGCAGGAAGTAAGGCATAAATTCAAAATTTGGAACAGAGCATACTTAATGGCGCCACCACTTCTATTTCTGTAAATTGTGTAGTTCACAGTATCCGCCTTCGGTCCATTTGTCTCTGTCTAACAACGCATCATCTATCTCTTTCTTTTTTCCTATTCCCCCTTCATTATGTACCAAAATGCTGGCTATCTGCGTAACTCGCCCAGCGACTCCCGATGATATGCGATCGTTCCCGAATCCCACTCGAAGTCCCGTATCCCATTCGTCCTAAATTCAGTAACCTATCGTGTACCACGTCAATTATAATACAAAGTGATTTACTAATTACGCCATTGTTTATTTACAATTTTGTTAAGTTATTTTGTCACACTTGGTAGTGTTTTGAAGTGTATTCGTGTTTTATACGCTTATTATCAATCGTTATCTGTTACTGTAATGGTATTCGACAGAAATAATTTCCAGTTGTCGTCGATTTGCGTTCATTAAACATCGTGTTCGGTACCTATTGTTGTTATGTGAAATGTGTTTTTGAAGGTGTAGTTATATAACAAGTTTTACCTCAAATAAAATGGCAACATTGCCTAGGATGCACAACTCTAGACAGGGAGCTGGTATATCGTCTCCATTTAGGTAAGCTTATAAATTCGAATTAATAGCTAGCTTTTACTAACATATGTAAATATTCGAAAAACAACATGTCACTATCTCATAAATAACAAAAAAAGTATCACACTATTTTAAAGTATTACTTCATTTCCCCCCTGCTCGATCGTTAGAGCCCGTAACTGCGCAACGATGCCATTGGCATTTTTGTTTCAATAAATAAATACAAAAAAAAACAATGATGACATGACGAGTGTTTCGTAAAAAAAAAACAGCAACAAACGTCTTAAATTATGCGGTAAAAAGCAACACGATTTTTATTTTAAAAAATCGGCTAAGTGCGAGTCGGACTCGCGCGATAAGGGTTCCATGCTCCATACCACCAATGCTGATATACTTTACCTTCTTTATATTATTAATTTACTATGATAGAGGCCATAGTAACACATACGAGTAAGTGTTCATCTCAAATGACTGCCTATTATGGTTAAAAATGTCCAGCCTTGTTTATAGCAGATTGACGGGCAGACAGACTGAGAAAGAAGGCATTCGAGTTTTAGGAAAACACGAAACAATAAATTCAAAAAAGATATTTATTGGTTTTGAAATTGAATCTACCAACCAACCTCGAAATTCAAATGTTCTTACGTGCTTTGCAATTTTCAGGTCAGTGTCAGGTGGTTTATACTTATCTTGATCAAAATATAATTCGCGATCGTAACAAACGTGTGTTTACAGAATTATAATTATTATTAAAATCATTAATACATCTCTCTTAAGTTACATTTACTCCATAAGAACTTTTCCGTAAGAGATTTGTTTTTATGGAACAAATCTAACGTTATGAGTCATATGAGAGATTGAGACTGTTTTCTAACAAAACATAATAGTAAAACATGTTAGCAAAACAGCCAGTCCGCTGCGAATTTTAAGTAAACAATGTTTTTTTTGTTAGAAAATCATTTTTATAAAAATCTTTTTACAAAAAAAAGAACCACCGATTTCGAAAAAACACTACAAAACAAAATGAAAAATAATTTTAATTTCCGAAGTCGGTGTCTTTGGATCTGTATTTTAGTTTTTTGCCACCGACTTCCGAAATTTTAGTTATGTTTAACCGACTTCTAAATAAAAGGAGAACGTTATCAATTCAGATGTTTATATATTTTTTAATGGTTTTTTTTTTATGTTTTGTGTTATTTACGTTATAACTCCGTCATAATATAAAGACGGATTTGCAAAATTCTTTTTTTTATTCGAAAAGGTATTCTCTCCAGGTGGTCCCATTGTCACCAAGTCAGATTGGGTATTTTTTATAGTAACTCATGCATTTGCACTCTGAAACCACCATTTGGTGAAGTGGAACTGATGATGAAGACCACAGATGGCCACCGGAACTACTTAATAACAAGTAGTTCACGGTTGCGATTCGATAAGGCACTTCAATATGGTTGCTAAGCAATTTACGCTCGTCACAATGCATATGGTGAAGTCACCATCAGTTCCAGTTCGCCTGGTTCTTACCAGGATAACTCCTCAACAATTAAAGCCCTTGCATCGGGAAAAGTAATATTTTGTAAAAGGTAATGAGCATTTGACATTAGGCTATTGTAGCTTAGATAAATTACAAACTGACCTACTAAAAAGTGAAAAATAAAAAAACATTTTACAAAAAAAAATATAACCGTCTCGCGTCTTCCAAAAAAATCGGCCAAGTGCGTGTCGGACCACGCACTATGAAGGTTTCCGTAGATGGGATGAATTTATCCCAAGAACAAACTTAACATTGTAGTTGAAAAACATGAGCCCCCATACATTCCAACTACAAATATAAGTTTGTACGCACAATATTGAGTGATTTACCATGTTATTTTAAGATCACAGACTTCTTATAGGTTTTCCTATAATCTATAAGTAAACACCTATTTTCTGTATTTTCTTCAAAATTTTAGGCTCAGTAGGTTCGGAGATAAGGGGTGGTCATTTTTCATCTATTTTCTTAAATAATTTACTAAGTTTAAAATTATAAAAAAATGATATAAAAATATAATGATATGAAATCCTTAAAACAAGCCCTTTCATTTGATAAGTCACACTGTACAGTCCGCAAAACTTTTTTTTTAATTTTCTAATTTGCCCCCAAAAGTGGCCTCCATATTCAAAATTAATTTATTTACGTAACACGTCCGTGTTTGGGTCACAGAAGTTCATATGTGTACCAAAATTTCAACTTAATCGGCCCAGTAGATTCGGAGCAAATCAGCTGTGACAGACGGACAGCCACACGAGTGATCCTATAAGGGTTCCGTTTTTTTCGTTTCCGAAATTAAAGTTATTTTTCACTTTTAGTGTTTTTTTTTGGAAGTCGGTTGTATATCTATTTTGTAAAAGGTTTTTATTTTTCACGTTCTAGGTTCAGTTTCTAATTTATTTATGTTACAATAGCCTAATGTCAACTGCTCATCACTTTTTACTTTATTTTACAAAATATTGCTTTACTCGATGCAGGGACGTTCATTGTTGTGGAGTTTTCCTGGTAAGAACCAAAACTGGAGCCGATAGCGAAGTCACCATCAGCTCCACTTCACCATATGCATTGTGACGAGCATAAATTGCTTAGCAACCATATTGAAGTGCCTTATCGAATCGCAACCGTGAAGTACATGTTATTAAGTCGTTCCGGTGGCCATCTGTGGTCTTCATCATCAGTTACACTTTACCAAATAGTTCTTTCCGATAGCAAATGCACGAGTTACTACAAAAAATACCCAAATCGCCATAGGTGTGCCTATAAAATTTAAGGATATTCCTCGACTTCCAAACAAACTAAAAAATAATTTTCAAAATCGGCCCACAATTGACGAAGAAATCGATGAACATACATAAAAAAAAACCGGAGGAACATATTATTATACCCTCCTCCTATATGGAAGTCTGTTAAAAATGAGTTCCGACGAGGAAGAAGTGTCTGCTGTTCTAGCAATAGTAGATTACAAAGAAGACGTAGATATTTGATATCTCCATAAAGGCATCTTGCTTTTTACGTTTATTTTTATAATCAACTAGCTTTTGCCCGCGACTTCGCCCGCGTGGATTTTGGAAAATATCCCACGGGACTAGCTGTACTACCGGAATTAAAAGGAAACGAAGCGATCGCACACCTGGGCCTCAAGTCCGCTATTACAATAGTGTCAGAATGGTCGATCATTGATTTCATAATTATTGTTGATTTTGACAAGTTTGGTAATCTACTATTATAATAGCGTCATTATGACTTTCCAATGGTCGGCCACTGACACTACATTGAAAGAAATTGCATATATTGGTAATCTCGTACATAATGACAAATGAATGACATTTCTTCTATATTACGAGAACATTGACCGACCAATGATCGACCATTATGAATTTACCAGATTACGTACTTTTAGCAAAATGACAATGGGATCGTATTGGAATTACTGAATTTATAAAAATAGCAGACTTGGGTCCCTGTCGCCGAGGAAAAGCTCATTGATTCCTAGTGCTGCGCCCGCCGCCGCCGCCGCGCCGTCAACTATAATTATTTTGTTACGCGTAATTGTGAATCTGTGATATTAAAAGATTCACAAGTATTCATTTAAATCACATGATGAAAAGGCATATTTTAATCTTAATGAAAAGTCCATTTAAATAACACGCATTTTATTGGATATGGATTAATATAATACCGGTTAAAATTGCTTCGGAAATCGGAAATAACAATATTTTTTTTATCAAATTCTGAAAGATAAAAATTGTTGATTTGGGGGATCCTTAGAAGAAAGACATACGCTATCGTGGACTTTTTGTTTAACTTTTTAAGATGTACAATCCTATAGAACATAATTTTATGTTTTTACTGCGGTTTACGCGGCGCACGCCAGTAAAGCTCTCAGTCGGCATGATTTTTTCTGACATCTTCAATAATAATCATCATATTTCAACCAAGTTACACAAAACCTTAATAAGTTATACACCAAAGCCTTCCTCATGAATCACTCCGTCCATTGGTGAAAACCGTTTAAAAATCCGTTCAGTAGTTTTTGAGTTTATCGCGTTAAGACGGACAGACAGAAGCGGCGGGAGGACTTTGTTTTATAATATTAGGTATGTAAGGATTACTATTTATAAATAAAACTACTGAGTAGATGAACAGGAAGATCCCTCTATTTAGATTGGATAAGATAAGATAAGATAAGTCTTTATTTGCCTTAAACATGGTATAAAGTTGTTACAGTCAGATATTAATCTAAAGTCCGCATGTTTAGCTATACAGGATATTTGTATCAATTGCATGCAAAATAATAATTATAAGTAAATGATGTTGATGATGATGTTGTTGTTTCCAATATCCAATAGGATTACAGTTATTATAATCCCGGATTGTGTTTTTTCATAAATCCCTCTTGTGTGGTGTTGGCGGTCTTCGCCCGTGTTGCCAACACCCAAAAACCTATATTTTCATAATAATAATTTCGGAGTATTAGTCCTTTGGGTTTACAGTTCGGCCATCCTACTTTAAGTGAGTCCTCTCACTTTAGAATAAATAATATACAATGGTTAATTACAACTGAGCAATATTAACGATAAAACTTTTAGGGCTACTTTTAACTAACGTTCTTTTAACTTACCAACATAACTTTATAATTGAATTATAACCAAATTATGTCTTGTACTTATTACGAAATAATACACATTTTAACACTTCTAATATCACTAATTAGTCTCATAAATTCACATCAGTCTCAGATAGTATAGTTACAATCTGACAAGACACATATCTCATATACGCACATATCATAGGCTTCTAATCATATTAGTCTCAATAATTCACATCAGTCTCAGGTAGTAAAGTTACAATCACAATCTGGCATCAAGATACTTAACTGTCACATGTATTACACATATTGGGACACATGTCATGTCACCTACGATGAACAACAAACACAAACAATCTAAAATAAGTTTTCTCAAATTACTTACTAGTTATTAGTCAACATTGAACATTGGTCTACTCTAGGTGATAGTACAAAGTACATAATAAATAATAAAATTATAATAGTGCCATATAATCATCTTTGTACCTGTCACATAATAACAGTACAAAAATCTGTTTCTGGATTAGATAATCTAGTAGTATGTTATAATCAAGTTAATCTTATTCAGTCTATTAAAGTTAATTTGCTGATTACACTATTATAAACTATGATGTGCATCAGCGGCGAGGTGTCAATTTTTGTATGAGAGAAGCCGAAGCGAAGCCGGTTTAAATTACTTACTTATCAATAAAGTAAAAAATAATTAATTATCTTAAAAATAAGTCTTTCCTTTACTGAATTTTTACACCATATATCGTCAATTAGCAGAACCAAAAAGACGCATCACTACACAAACAAAACTTTTTTGTTTGTTATTTCAATTCAAAGCTAATAAAAATAGACATTTTTGTTGTTTGAATGCTATAGTGAATTAAATACCCGTAGTGTAACTATATTTTTTTGCAATAGTCATACATTATTGAAAAATGCTATGCTAATGAAAAACCTCCAAAGGGAAGCCGGTAGGAATCGTGTTATATGGTCCTTTCGCCACTGATGTGCATCTTCATTAGTTGCTAACAATACATAATATCAGAATGACCAGTTTTGTTTCAAGAGAACATTATCAGTCTTAACATTATTAATAATATTCTCATAGTATGATTAACTAGTGATGAGTCCAATTACTATAACATAAAATTAACAGTTCCAGTCTAACCTACCGGATATAATTTCCATCATAGTGTTGCAAAATCAATGCATAAGTAAATGATGAAGTTTTATTTTTCAATTATAATTGTCTATTCACTAAATTATTAACACTGTGAACTATTTAATAATTATTATGAAGTTACAAGCTGAGTGCTCGACCATCCTGCTATGAGGGAGTCTTCTCACTTTTTAATGTATTTACTTATTTTGATGTTCTAAAGTGCCTTTTATGTGCCATGTTGAAACAAATAATTTGATTGACTTTGTTTTGTACTTTTACAGTGATTCAACTCTCTCTTACATAAGAAGAACTTAATTACAATAAATTATTATTACTGCATAGATATGATCCAGCAACCCTCCGGTTACTCCATATCCTCTGCCCACTTATATTTACTTCAGCATAGATATGATCTAGCAACCCTCCGGTCACTTCATATACTCTGCCCACTTATATTTACTTCAGCATAGATATGATCTAGCAACCCTCCGGTCACTTCATATTCTAGGCCCACTTATATTTAATTCAGCATAGATTTGATCTAGCAACCCTCCGGTCACTTCATATCCTCTGCCCACTTAATAGGTAGGTAATAGGTAATAGGTAAAACGGG
Source organism: Tiliacea citrago (assembly GCA_963921375.1). NCBI lineage: Eukaryota > Metazoa > Arthropoda > Insecta > Lepidoptera > Noctuidae > Tiliacea > Tiliacea citrago. The sequence goes on along the minus strand of OY992786.1, from coordinate 12,645,791 downwards.
CTGGTTTCCGCAACTCCACGTCAATATGCGCGTATTTTGCGTACGGGTGGGAAAATCGATTATTCGATCCACCCCAGCTCCTCAAGGAAGGCCAGCAACGCCTTGGTGTTACTGACAATCTCACAGAGGGTACCTGGGTTACCGAAGTACTTTTCCCTGTATGTGGCGACCACTGGGCAGTATAATTGTAGCAGGTGCGCTGCTGTCTCGTCATCTTCCATGCAGGCCCTGCACAGCGGACTGTCTGTGACTCCTATGACAAAGAGGTGTTTATTAAATGACCCGTGGCGAGTTAAAGCTGCTGTCATTGTACGCAGCTGTTGCTTAGTTAGTCGGAGAACATGTTTCGTGAGGCGGCCATCAATTGGAGTGTTTCCTTGGCCTGCCTGCACTCACCTTGGTCCGACCATAGTTTGTGATGTTGATCCCTGGTGCGTTTCCTTACCAGAGTGCGTAAGTACCCGAAGGAGAGTGGCACGATGGGCACAGGTCCCACCGGTGCCATGCTCGACCCCCTTCTGGCAAGTTCATCGGCTGCGTCGTTGCCTAGCGAACCGCTGTGTCCTTTGATCCATTGAATGGTTATGTTGTTGAGGCTACCCACCTGGTTGAGGCGCTGGTGACACTCGTATATTAGCCCAGAGTCAACAGTGTGACTGCTTAGCGCTTGCAGGACAGCCATGCTGTCTGACAGTATGCGAATCGAGTGGTCCTTAACTTGTCTGGCCATGATGGCCGAGGCGGCCAGAGAAATGCCCATGCATTCGGCCTGGAACACTGTTATGGATCCCCAAAGGCGTGGCTATGTGTATGTGCAAGTCCTCCGAGAAGATACCAGCACCTGTGTCACTACCTGTTTTGGATCCATCTGTGAAGATACGCAGCTCTGCGGGGCGCAACCCCTCGCATCGGTGGTCCTCGTGAAGTTGGATTCTGTATTTTTTATCAAAGACAAATTGTTTGGGTACCCGGTCATTTATGGCTTTCGTAATAGGAAACTCTTTATTGAGTCCCGCCAGCAGCGCGGTGTGTATAGTGTCTCTCTTACCCCAGAGATCTAGTGCATTTAGACGTACCGCCACCATCGTCGCTTCCTGCTGTATGAACAGGTGAAGTGGTGGTAGTCCCAGCATGGCCTCGACTGCTGCAGTCAGAGTAGTCCTCATGCAGCCCGTAGTCGCCATTCAGGCCAGTCTTTGCATGCGTTGTAGTTTGTTGGAGGCTGTAACTAGCTCAGTGCGGGGCCACCAGACTACAGCCCCGTAGGTGATCATGGGGCGGATCACCGTCGTGTACAGCCACAGTATAATTTTGGGGGATAGACCCCACTTCTTACCTATCATTTTCTTGCACTGCCAGAAGCTGATGCAAGCCCTGTTTAGTTTGTTGTCTAAATGACTACTCCAGTTCAACTTACTGTCTATAATGACCCCGAGGTACTTGACTTCGTTAGTCAACTGAAGTTCTGTATCGAACAGTTTTGGTAGGCGGAAAGGGCCCAGAGCTCGTTTTTGGGTGAACATGACCAGTTCAGTCTTAGTGGGGTTCACTGATAGGTCAAATTCCCTGCACCATCTTTCTACGATACGTAGTGCCTGCTGGATGAGGTTACAGATTGTACCAGTCACCTTCCCCGAAACAAGGATTGCGAGGTCATCTGCATAGCCTATAGTGTAATAGCGGTTGGCATTGAGTTTAGTGATGAGGTTATTAATCACCAGATTCCATAGAAGGGGGGACAACACCCCTCCCTGGGGGCAGCCTCTGGCTATCATGGCCAACTGCTGCTCCTCTTCAAGGCGAACCACTCGTTTGCTTAACATGTTAGTAATCCAGTCCGTTAGTACCTGTTCTACTCCATGTCTGAAGAGGGCGCTGCTGATGCTGGAGAAGTTGGTTTTGTCGAAGGCTCCTTCGATGTCTATACAAGTGCCCAGGCAGGTGCCCTTCTGATGAATCGCTTCCTCTATCTGGCTGACCACTAGATGAAGAGCGGATTCGGTCGACTTACCCGAGCTGTATGCGTGTTGATTACCGTGTAGCGGTATGGTTTTCAGTGCGCCGTCTCTCAACTCCCTGTCACACAGCCTTTCCAGAGTCTTTAGTAGAAAAGAGGTCAGGCTGATTGGTCGGTGGGATTTGGCGTTTGTGTAGTCACCCTTACCTGGCCTAGGGATAAATATTACTTTCACTTCCTTCCATCCTTTAGGAACGTATCTAAAGGCCAGACACGCTCTCATCAAAGGCACCAGTCTTATAGCGACAGAGATCCCAGCTCACTGTAGTAAGGCGGGGAACACTCCATCAGCACCAGCGGCCTTAAAAGGATGGAAACTCCGGATGGCCCATTGGAGTTTCTCCAACGTGATCACCCTGCGTGCGTAAAGCCAATCATTGTCTGATGGTGGTTGAATTACATCGAGCCAGTCGATTACCTGTGCGAAGACACATCCAGGGAAGTGAGTTTCAATAAGGACGCGTCTCGTTTCTTCTGGCGAGGAAGTGAGTGTGTTATCAGGTTTGCGGAGGGTAGTTGGCCCAGATGTGTTCTGTTGCGCCAGTACCTTCCTTACTCTGTTAGCTTGTTGGCAAGATTCAATGCTACCACAGAATTTGCGCCATCCCGTGGTACTCCTGAATCTGATGGATATTTTGTAACTGGATTTGGCTGCGTAGTAGTTATCCCAGTCCTCATCCGCACATGTGTTCATGGCTCTGTTTAGAGCTGTCCTTACCTTGGCGCGCCTGCGCTGCAGATCAGCACCCCACCAGGGTTGTTTGCCAGGTGTGCTACGCGGGGTCGTCTCTGGGCAGGCAGTTTGGTAACTGTCTATCATTGATTTGGTAAAATAGCTTACTTGTACCTCAATCTGTGTCCTGTCCGTATATGTCACCGGATCGCTTAGCGTCGCAAACTTGGATTCAAGGCTGCGTGTATAGATGTCACGATCCGTGTTACGCGGATTACGCCGTAGTGGTGTTGGAGGAACACAGACCTTGATGTCAAAGCGGATCCACCTGTGATCAGAGCAGGAGGCCTCATTGGAGATCTGCCACCCAGAGGTGATTTCCGCCGCGCCCTCTGTTGCCAGAGTGAGATCTATGATTGTACGGCTTCGCCTGGTTACGAATGTTGGTTCGGAGCCAGTGTTTAGTAGGGATAGGTTAGTCGAGAATAAGTAGTCAACCAAGGCCTTACCCCGCTCGTTTTGCGTGTCCATACCCCACAGTTGATGGTGAGCATTGGCGTCGGCCCCGACCACAACCTCAAACTCGCATCTCTCGCAATGGGTCACGAGGCGAGCGAGGTCGTGCGGAGGCGGCGTTTCCGCCTCCGGCATGTAGGCCGAGGCAAAAACGATCACCATCTCCATGGTGTCGCCACGTTGTATGACCAGCTTAGCTGCAGAGACATCTCTGCAACAGAAGTCAGTTAAGAGATGTGTTTTAAGGTTACCTGTGACATAAATACACGCTCTGGGGTGATCGTGATCTGTGGTGACCAGGAGCTTACCGCCAAGATTGGAGAGTCCTTGTATACGGCCCGCCCTAATCCACGGCTCCTGGATCAAGGCAATGGCCGTGTGTTGAACCTCCAGCCACTTGCGAAGCTGAGCCGTCGCGGTCTGACTGTGGTGGAGGTTCGCCTGCAGGACTTTACAGGTCGACGAAAGGGACGCCATCGCTGGTCGAACCCCCCTCATCCCCCTCAAGTCTGAGCCCGGCATGATCTAGCAACCCTCCGGTCACTTCATATCCTCTGCCCACTTATATTTAATTCAGCATAGATATGATCTAGCAACCCTCCGGTCACTTCATATCCTCTGCCCACTTATATTTAATTCAGCATAGATATGATCTAGCAACCCTCCGGTCACTTCATATCCTCTGCCCACTTATATTTAATTCAGCATAGATATGATCTAGCAACCCTCCGGTCACTTCATATCCTCTGCCAACTTATATTTACTTCAGCATAGATATGATCTAGCAACCCTCCGGTCACTTCATATCCTCTGCCCACTTATATTTACTTGCATAGATATGATCTACCAACCCTTCGGTCACTTCATATCCTATGCACACATTATAATACATAAGATTCATACAAGTTAGCAAGTAGACTTCTGTCATCAATCAGTATCGACTGTTACTTTCAAAGATTTACACTCATAATAATAATCTCAATTTTAATTTAAGTGCCGGAATAAAATTGCTCGTTTAAAACATTAGGAATAAAACACAGCCATAGATAGTGTTCCTACTGTGTATTTTTAATTATTATTTTTCTTACTTGTACTCAATAAAATATATTTGATAAATGTTTGTGTCAGTGTCATTGGTCTCATTCTCATCTAAATCACTTTCACTGCTGAATCCATTAAAACTTAGCCAGGGGAATATTTTATCAATAGCAACCACATTTTCATATTTCCTGTTACCTTTTCTAGTAATAGGGGTTTATTTGACAATGAATTGACCATTAGGTAGCACTTTAATTATTTTATAAGGTCCTTGGATTTAGAAACTAGTTTCTTGGGTTTGCCCAAGAGTTGTTTGTCAATATCTGTCTGTTCATTCCTAACTTATAAGTAGTAGCTTTTTTTGTGCTTATCAAATCCCTTTAAAAAAATTCTGCTGCTGTTAATCTATTAATCTTCTTACCAGCATCCGATCTCAATTTTATAAGATTATCACCAGTAAGATTTTTAGATGTTTCTGCAAATATGTCACTAAACAAGTTGTGAGATGCACTCACTAATTTACACCATAATAACTCTGATGGGCTTTTGCCAGTTGATTTATTGACTGTTATATTGATTTCTAATTGAATGTTACCAACAAATGAACCCCATGCATTCTGGTTCTCGCCGTGGCATTTAGGAATAAGGAATCTAAGATAAGAATTTTTCAACCTGCCCACTTGCCCTCGAGGTGGCCACAGCATTTTAAATAACATATTTAAAATGCTGTGGCCACCTCGAGGGCAAGTCATATTTACCTTTTCCATAAATTCTTTAAATTTATGACTAGTAAAACAAGAGCTTCGATCTGTGATAAGCTGGTACTCCAAGATAACTGGAATATTCTTTAATCGTTTTAATAGTTATTGCTGTTTTTGTGTCTCTAACAGCACAGATATTGCTAAAAGTATTTCGTAAAATAATCTATTATCTATTATTACTAATATAAACATATTAGCCTTTTTTTTGGTCGAACAAATGGACTGAAGTGGTCTGCTCGAAGAGCGTGGAATGGCGTTTAAATTTTAGGAATGGGATGGAACATACCGTCTCTAGGATCTCCCGGTGCTTTGTGGTGAGCACATTATTGACAAACTGACACGTATTTTTTTGTAAAACGACGCATTTTGGTAACCAGAATGTTCCTTGTAGCGATTAATACTTTTATCGAACCTAAAGTGTCTCACATCGTCGTGGTTCATTCGCAATACCTGTCACCTTACACCAATAATATGAGTTTCGCTCTCAGTGGTGGGGTCAGTAACAGGATTGCGACTAAGCACATCCACACTCGCCACTCGCGTACCTGTGGGCTAATTGCGTAACACACCATCAGTAGGAATCGGTTTCAATTTGACAGTTCAATCAACATTTATTGCGCTATTACACCTTTGTCTAACTTACTTCAAAACCATTCCGATTCAAACTGTGTTACGCAATCAGGGTGCTGATCTATATTTCATTTCACAGTCGCACTCCTGAAACTGCACCCACTAACGAGTGATGCGTGGTATCAAGTCTCTTTTCGTAAGCGTGGTACGCAGTGCATTGCAATCAGTTATCATTTTAAACCTAATTTAATAGGTAAACACGAAAACGGTTTAGCGACGCTATGACTGCCAGTGTTTCTAATTCGAAAGAAAGCATCTTTTGTTCATCATTTTTTTGTTGTCTTTCGGCTGAAATATGCTACTGGTTTGAGTAAACCATCTGTACTACGTTGCAGTAGGATTCCGGCGCCTAGCTTTGGGTCGTACAAAGCCAGGATCGGTTGTTCCACCAATCCTTTTTTTTTAATTCGTTAAATGCAGATGAATGTTTATCTGTCCGTTTCCATTCAAACGTAGTGCGCAAGAGATCTGTTAGGGTCAGGCTATAAATGCATAACTCTTTACGAATCTTCTAAAAAAAACTAGTTAGACCAATAAATCTTTTCATGTCGTGTACATGCTTGGGTTGATGATATTCCGAAACCACCAATATTTTACGTGACCCTGCAGGCTTAGCATGACGCTTTCTATTTCTACTCTACTGTAGAATAGAATTCGCTTGTCTACCAAAAATGTTCCACCGTCTACACGGAAACGTCATTTTTGTCTACTCCTCCGTCGATAAAATGCTACTCTACGGTTCTCGTGCGAAGCCTAGTGGTTGTATCCCTTCTGAACTAAAATGAAATTCTAAATAAAAAATAAGTTCCATCTTGGTCTTATTATTCAATGCCCTAAAACCGACGGTCTTTTCTGGCCTGTTTTTGCATTGGCTTGCCTATGATGAATTTGACTCACAAATAATATCCGCATCTATCATATCTATAACCATAGATCGTACTAATTCGCGTTCTGGATAATTATGAAAGTCTTTATGGTCTGTAAACAACGGGCTTTGTGTCCATATGCTCAATATCCATTTGTACAACATTGTAAATCCTAAACCCTTAAGGTTACTTGAAAAGCATGTTACAGAATTCAATACTAATGACTTGTTATACTATACTATACTATAGTTATACATTTATTAATTAATACTATGTCAATTTAGGTACTCCTACATAGTAATTTAAGTTTTAATTGAAATGTTCAATGTTTTGTAAAGTTTAGGGTTGTGAACTATCATTTTGACATTTGTTAAATATGTCAAACTCAAATTTAGAGATGTGTCCCTCACTCATGAGGTGCCTCGTTTGAGGAACTCGTGATCGCACATTGAAAGAGTTACTCGAATTTTAACATTAAAGCACCTCACCATACCTCACTCCCTCATTCGTTCACGCGTCCTCAAAATATGACATTGACAATATGAAATCGTGGCGAGGCGAGCGAGTTCGAGAATCGCGAGTACTCACGAGTCGCGAGTGAGTATTGAGTGAGCTCAGTGAGCGAATGATGAAAGATGAACCGACTTACAAATTGTTTAGTTGTTTACAGAATTAGAGAATGAGTGAGGTGACTGAGGTGAGGTCTGGTCTCGAAATTTTTACAACACAATAACACAGTAAAAAATAACATTACGATTTTGGTATGTACCTAATGAAATAATTTAGGTAATGATTATTGTGTCATGTATGTGTGTGTGTGGAGAGTGGGATAAACAAGCAAATAAAGCAAGCAAGCGAAAAAGTACGAACACTAAAAAAACAAAAGTTTACGTAATTGTTGGAACAAAATATCAACAATTCACTTCACGTGTACCTCCAAGGTCAACATTAGGTAAACTATTAAAATTATTAGTCAAAACGAATTTTGAAGCAAATATTCTTATTTCAGATAATTATGGTTAATTATTATGAACTCTAAAAGCATTAGTATTAGATTGGTAATCACGTGATAATGATTTATTTTGGCGGTCTAAAATTTATGAGCGAAAGAAAATGATATTTGTGAAAGATGAGGGAGATGTAAATAATCGGACGGAGAGTCGTGATTACTCGTGAGTTGTCGTCGCGCCCGCCCGCCTCGTTCCCTCAGACGTTCGGCAGTAATCGGCAGAGTTCGGCTCGGGCGCACGAGGCGTGAGGTGAATACCGTTGCACGAATCCTCACCTCAAATGAGGGGTACCTCGTGAGGACCTCATGAGGAAAAGTGAGGCACTCCCTCAACCTCAAATAAAATTGATGAGTTACCCATTACTACTCAAATTGTCATTAATGTCAAGTGTCAATTATAGTGTTGCCAGTTTTGTAAAAGTTTGTTTGATGGTAACAAGTCCCAAGTTTAGTAATTTAGTAGTTGTGTATAATGTAAGTGAAGAAAATAATAAACTTGAGCTGGGGTATTGGATTTTTATAGTCTATTACTCGATATTACTATATAGTCTGTTAGATTAAGTGGCAACATTACTGTCCTGTGTGCTACCCTAATGTAATGGCGTGTCGCTCAATAAAATATTATAAAGAAATAATATATCTTTACTTCCGCTCACCCAAGATAATCTAAAGCAAGTTATCTTTAACATTGCAGCCTCTCCTTTTGCAACATTATATTCCCCGGGTAGGTAGTATATTCACCATAAGGCTTTCGACGTAATGAACCGTTAAACGTTAACATAAATGGAACCTGTCTCATTATTGTACAATATTTGTACTACCAGCATTTGTTGTGGCTGTATTGCAGTGTCACATTTATTAATCAATTGAAGTTTCATAATCAACTTGCATTCAAAGATCAAAGAATCTGTAGTTTTAGTAAGTGATCCCTGGCTTTTCAGTAAAACTATCAATACTGGATACTTTATAATGTTGTCTTCAACAATTAAAATATTGATATGAATATTTTGTATTTCTATGTTTACACAAGCAGAACCAACATTATTCCCTATTGTATTCTTAGTGTATGTATTGTATTCCCATGGTAGGTAAATTTTGATCTGTCCAATCTATACCTAGCCTATTAAGCTTTGATGTATTTCAGCAACGTGCATTGACTACCCAAGTCCACATATCCTTGCATAATTGTGTCATTTGTTTTTAAGTTTATTATATTTTTGCTATTCTGTGGTCTCAGTTTCTACTTGTAATACTGACTTTTCTGTTGGTTTTTTTTTTTTTTTTGAACAGAATTTGATTAATTATTTGTTGTTTGCTTGGAATTAGCACTAACATTTGAGTACCTATTGTAATTCAGTTTTTTATCTTGGCTGGTTTTAGTCCTATCACATTCATGAGGTTGTGCCCTAATAGATTGAAATTATTTCAAAACTTGTTCTGGTTCTACACATTTAGCTGCTTTTGCACCTAACCTTAAGGCACGGTCCTCTATTCAATATAATAAACAGTCCACAGCACGCCAACCCAATATTTCACATCTATTTAACATGTTAATTGTATCAAAATAATAGCTACTCGTTAAATTTCACTCGCTTTTTATCATTTCAGTTAATAACACAGCATAATCATCAGTTCTAGGAAAATATTCCATTCATTTGTCTTTCCGACCCTGCCGAGTGAATGGCATTGTTGGTAAGGCTTGGTACCATGTCTTGGCTACCCCACTTAGGCAATGCATAATGAATAATCTGATCATCATTCCAATTTTATTATAATTATAATTTAGCACATTCTTCTACTTTGTGAATCCACATATTACAGTTTAACCTTTGGTCATAGGGTCAAATTCTGGTACTACATTGCCTAGCATGGAAATTTATTCCTACTTGGTTGTTGATTATTCATTACGATTGTATTAATTCTTTAAAAAAAAGTCATGTATCACCTTCGGCAATGATTGAATGATCATAGCTTACCCGGAGGCGCAGCTTGTTCACTGTCCGGCTACAGTCCCGTTGATCAAAGGCTCGACCAACACTCCTCTGCACGGAGCCTCCGCATCCAGCTCTGTCCCGAGTCCGCACCCGCCGATCCCTGTTATCACGTTTGCAACTGCGAGCCCTCCACAGGGAACCTCCGGATCCAGCTCCGTCGTGTGTCTGTCCCTGGTGCTGACACTAACCGCGACTGCGACTCCGTGTCCTCCATAGAGAAACGCCCGATCCAGTTCCATTGAGAGTCCGCACCTGGTGTCGACCCCCACCGCGACCGCGACTCCTCCACAGAGAACTTCCGTATCCAGCTCGGTCGTGTGCAAGCCTCTGGTGCCGACCTTCACCACGTCTGGCACTCCTCCACAGAGAACCTCCGCGTCCTCCTGCTGCTCCGACTCTATCATGCGTCCGCCCCCGGTTCCGACTCCCACCGCGACCTTGACTCTTCGACGAAAATCCGCGGCCGCTTTCGTTACGATCTCTTGTTGTGCGGAGCCCCCTCTTCCGAGCCATACTGACCAAGGATATCATCCGTTGATCAGGCGGAGCTGCACCAGGTGTTCGAGTCGTCCGCATTTTTCGTTTTCTCGTACCGGTCGTCCATCTTGTGAACCAAACCACTCAGGATTTTGCCAATTTGTGGGTGTGATGTTGTTTTGCCGCTTCGGAGATATAAATAAAACTACTGAGTAAATGAACAGGAAGATCCCTCTATTTGTTTCCAATATCCAATAGGATTACAGTTATTATAATCCCGGACTGTGTTTTTTCATAAATCCCTCTTGTGGCTCTGGTGGAAGTCGCGGCCGTTACCACTCTGGGCCACCACTGCTCTGCAGTCGCTACACTCAAAATGTGTAACTGAAACTATCTTATATTTAAATAAAAAAAAGTTAATTAAAAAAATCAAAAACCCGACTGCGTAAAAAGTGAACTTAAAAAAAGATGGAAACAAGATTTATATAAATTAATAAGTATTATAAACAATCTCATGCAGTCGGAGGCATCTTCATAACAATAACGACCTATTGCCTCCATTAGGATGATAACGACCTCTTACTCACTCACTCCCAAAAGTTCGGGATATTTTTTTTATAATTTCTCATTTAAATTACTTTTAAACATATAATAAGTATATATTTTTGTAATCACCTTTCAAAACCCTTCATTTTGATACCCCACTCGATAGGCTTGGGAGATATTTTTTTTTCGAAGACACTCCTTGTGGCACCAAAAACCCGCCATTTTGATTTTTAATATACCCTATGACACTCGCGCAATAAAGACGAATTTAACGACATATCATTCGTTCAAAATCGGTTCAGCTGTTTAGTAGTTACGAGGGAACATAGGGACAGACATACATACAAAAATACATACATACAGGTCAAACACATAACCCTCCCTTTTTGGCTTCGCCGCAGTCGGGTAAAAAACACACATGTCTCTTATTTTAAACATCTTATTAGAAATTCAGGGAAATTGTAAGGTACTAGAACTTAAACATACGAGTAACTCTTTCAATAATTGATAATTAGATTAATAAGATAATTGTTTTTATTTTTGTTTTTTTTTTATGTTTAGTTCTACAACCTTAAAATTTCCCTGTATTTTCACCCCATAGTTTAAAAGCTAGAGTAGGGGTGCACTTCTTTTAGTAGTACCTATATCTTTTGACTTTGCCCTGCTACAATGTTTGTGGTACAATAATAGGCTAGTATTACTAATTATAATCTTTTGTTTGTTCTGTTTTATTTGCAGTACCAGCCCGCGAAAACTACAAGAAATGGGGTTACCCTCTTCTGAAGGACATGGTTCGTACATATAATTATTTTAATATACTCGAATGGTAATACTTCCTGAACTGAGTTCCAAAACAATATGCAGTAAAAATGTAAACTAATCGGCCAGAAAATGTACCGGTCAAATTGTATTGCTATTTACAAATTGAGTGATTTATTTGAATTCTTAAACCCTGAAACCTTTTTTGCAATCACGTTAAAAATTTTTTCATTTGAGAATACGAGGATATTAAACTTCAATTTCGTTGGCAGTTTTCATTTACATTTTAGTAATGTTATTACAATAATGTTAAGGACTTCAAAAATAAGTTACAAATTTGTCTCTGCGGTTTTACCTAACCAAAATATCCCTTATCTCAAACACTCCTTCAAATCAATTTTCGTTAAATGTATTTTTAAGTTCTACCAACTTAATTTTTTTGAGAATAAGTCTATTATAGTTGAAAAGTTAGGGGAGTAGAGGGGCTCGTGGCTAAGTCATAACAGTCGAACGGGTCGATCTTCAAGGTTAAGCAGGGCAAGCGGGGATGAGTGACCATTCATTAAATACCGAGACCGCCATTAAGCCATTGGTCCCGCCCGGCTGTCAGTTGTACATCTTTGGCAGTCGTTACGGGTAGTCAGGCAGTAGCCAGAAAGTCTGGACAACCAGTCTTACCGAGGGGTATCGTCGTAACTCGGTAGATTGATTGAGTTGAAAAAATAGAAAGGACTTGCGACTTTAGAAGCGCACCTTTCGCCAACTATTGACTTAAATGAAAAAAAAAACGAATAGTCGCCGAATAAAATAGCTGTAAAACATACAGACGGACAGTACGAAATATAAGGGTTCCCCTTTTGCCATTTTTCTACGGAAACGTTCTGTTTTAAGTTTCATTTTCAAGCGCAGTGCTCATAATAGCTGGCCGCACCGGCCAGCTATTATGAGCACTGCGCTTGAAAATGTAACATACTAATAATACAATAAATATTTCCACAGATGTTACCACCGCTAGTGGTATAAGCATGAAACAGTATGAAGAACAACTCAATGGTTTAAGAAAAGAAAACTTTCATTTAAAACTGAGGATATATTTTCTTGAAGAAAAATTGGGCACTGGATCGCCACCAGCTGTTCAAGTAAGTACCCATTTACTACCTAAAGACCTTTAAAAAAAATTGTATAGAAGTCAGACTAGGCTAGACTCTAGCCCTGGTCCAAACATATATTAACTGTAAATGTTCACTGACCTTACCATCTCTCACAAAGCAAATGTAATATCGATATGCACGACGATCTAGTTGGAAAATACTACCGACCTACTTAAAAATATCGCACAATAAACAAATCCATATAAAAAAAATAATTAGCCAATGTATTTTCAAGGGCCTTTTGGAACACAATGTAAGACTTCAAGTGGAAGTGGAAGAATTGAGAAGACAACTAAGTGATAAACAAGAACTACTTGCTGCGGCTGCAGAAGCCATTGATGTGTTGGAACAACAGGTATGGTACCATATCAACATGGTTTACGTCTTGAATACTATTTCTTTTTTATCCATTATCAAAAAGTAACAGGTCCTTAATAATATTAATTATAGTCTGGAACAAATGTCTTCCGTATTTTACTTTTGCAGCTATCTTTGTCTTTTGTTAAATTATACCTAAATTGTTGCTAATAAATAAACTTCACTTATAATTATAATCTGGCCTTTATAGCGCTTTATAGCGCAGACCATGGACTCTTGGTCCTACATGTGCGTTATTGCATAGATTCATGGAAGTCAAATTGCGGAAATCAAAACTAAGACTAACAAAAAATTTGAATTTAACTTTTTACGCACTTTTCTTAAGGCCCTCCAAAAGCTGTTCGATTCCGTGATACTCGAGGGTAAAAACGCCTCAGATGGAACAGAGGTGTGGTGGTACTATTCTTTAAAAATGGCGACAATGCCCTGCTTAAGAATTATAGGTCCATCTCACTTCTGAGCCATGTCTGCAAGCTATTTTCAAGAGTCATCACGAACCGTCTCGCGCGCAGGTTTGATGACTTCCAGCTTCCCGAACAAGCTGGATTCCGTAAAGGCTTTAGCACCGTATACCACATGCATCTCTGCTTATCGTTTGTGGACTACGAAAAAGCCTACGATTCGATCGAGACTTGGTCTGTACTGCAGTCTGTCCAACGGTGCCAGATTGACTATCGGTACATCGACGTATTTAAGTGTTTGATGATGATGAAAACGCTTCTATGTCAGTCCGACTCCAGGACCAGACCTCGAAACCTATCCATCTGCAGCGAGGGGTGAGACAGGGAGATGTTATCTCCGAAACTGTTCACCGCTGCACTGACGGATGTCTCCGAGGTTCTGGACTGGAAAAGGGTCGGCATCCACATCAATGGCGAGTACATCACTCACCTTCTGTTTGCTGACGATATAGTAGTCATGGCAGAGACTATGGAGGACTTCAATACAATGCTCAGTGACCTCAGCACAGCTTCCGAAAGAGTGAGTCTTAAAACGATCATGGGCAAAACGAAGGTCATGTAAGACATGTAACACCCATCCTCATGAAGATCGGAGACGACACGAAGTTGTGGACAGTTAGGTTTACCTAGGGCAAACTGTCCAGTTAGGTTTACCTAGGGCAAACTGTCCAGTTAGGTTGGTATTGGTACAACTTCGAGAAAGAGGCCAATCGTCGGATCCGACTCGGCTGGGTAACGTTCGGAAAGCTACGTACTATCTTCTCGTCTCATATACCAGTGTCTCAAGATGAACGTATTTGACCAATGCTTGTTGCCAGTGATGACCTATGGCACTGCAACGTGGTCGGTCACAATGGGCCTCATTAGAAGGCTGAATGTCACCCAAAGGGCAACGGAGAGGGCTATGTTTGGAGTTTCCTTACGAATCGAATCAGAAATGGAGAGATCCGTAGGAGAACCAAGGTTATCGACACCCCGAAGAATTGCCAAACTTAGGTGGCAGTACATTGCTTGCAGAACAGATGCCTGATGGTGTCGAAAGGTTCTGGAATGGCGACCGCGTACCGAATGATGTAGCGTTGGATGGTCTCCCAAAAGGTGGACCGATGACCTGGTGAAGGCCGCAGGAATCCGCTGGATGCGAGAAGCACAGAACCGGTTGAAGTAGTGGTGCTTGGGGGAGGTCTATTTCCAGCAGTGGACGTCTTTCGGCTGAAATGATGATGTATGATGAATGCTGTTTTTACGCGATAATTATTTTAAAACTTAGTAATAGTGTCGATTTGCAGTTTACACCATTTCTTATGAAAAATTTGATTGAATTGCCATTTTTTTACAGGGTTCCATATCAACTGATAGTGTCGAAATATCCATGAACAATAGCAATATTATTAAAAAAGAAATTGCATCACAGGACCAGGTAAATAATCAAATCATTCGTTTAATTTTGGGGGCTAGCTAGGATTACCAACATAACTACATAGTATAAAACAAAGTCGCTTCCCGCTGTCTGTCTGCCCCTATGTATGCTTAGATCTTCAAAACTACGCAACGGATTTTGATGCGGTTTTTTTTTAATAGATAGAGTGTATCAAGAGGAAGGTTTATATGTATAATACATCATAATATAGTAGAGAAAATCAGCATTGCACCCGTGCGAAGCCGGGGCGGGACGCTAGATCACAATAAAGGATTTCTGAGACGGTAAATAAAGAGACTCGGTCTCGGAATTCTTTTAGATAATACTGAAGTTTTCCAGACTTAAAATTCAAAAGAACTTGAGCCCTGAATATTTTTTATCAGACTCGAATCTTCAAAAACAACTGTATCTTCAAAGAGAAGTCAAGTCTTATTATTGCAAGACTTAGAACTCGAGTTTCTTTACAACATAACTACTGCTCTCTACTCTACGCGCTTATTCAAAACTAAAAAAAAAAAACAGGCCATGTGCGTGTCGGAAAACACACTATGAAGGGTTCCGTTGTTGGGATGAATTTATTCCAAAAACAAACTTAACATTGTAGTTGAAACATGTTCTCCCATACATCGATACACGTCACGGTCAATTCTTTAACTGCAAATATATAATTGTAATAACAAAAAAAAAAAAAAAAAATCACTAAAAATTAACGATTTTCGGACATTTTCCATTAGTATTTGTGCTGTGAGACCTTGCTTCTTGCCAAATTTCATGGTTCTAGGTCAACTGGAAGTACGAAGATTTGATTTATTTGCGAATATCAAGATAAATAAATGTCGAATATGGCCGTATTTTTACTGTTGCGTTTACATATTAATTTTTTAGAGCTCCAAGGTACCGTAGATCTACGTATTTGATATTAATTCCAACATGATACCTCCGCGCGTTTCTGACAAAAAGGCCTTGACAGACTGACAGACAGATGGACAATGAAGTGATCCTACAAGGGCTTCGTTTTTTTCCTTTTGAGGTACGGAACCCTAAAAAAGAGTATTCATTGTTATTGACTACGACTTTTTATCGTGCGATTATTTTGTCTTGCGCGAGTATTATTGCAACGTATTGGTTTATATATTGCGGCGACATTTTTCGCGTGTATGCACTGCCGGGTATTTCCGCCAATGGCAAAAAAACTGGTAACAACTACCTAGCAGTTAATATTCGATCTATTTAAGCGGATCAAAAATTTTACAATCTTAAATACAATCTTACTAATTAGTATTACAACTATTGCTCAACAAATAGGTCATCAAAAGCCCAAAAAAAAAAGTTTTGCAGTTTCGCAGACGCCAAACGCAGTGTAACAAACTGCGTTTTCGGCATTAAATAATAAATATTTATAGAAAATTCACTGATAAATCGACGTTTTTCTAATATTTTTAGAGTCATATAACCCTTGCTAATATCCGGATATAAAAATTACATAATTATATTATTTACACACATGTTCTTTTGCTTGTAATATTAAGGGATATCGAAAGTCGGTCCTTACCAAATTCACTATAAAATGTTTGTTGGCATGCTTTGAACGCAGCCGTACGCCATCTTGGATGACGTGTCGCGACCCGCACTCCGCCAGTGCGCTGTCAACCGTCGTGAATTGTGGTTGTGACTTGAATTGCGGGGTGGGCAGTTGTTCTTTTTCGAATATATAAAAAGTGTCCTTACCATCAAGGCCCTATTTTTAAGGTAAGTAAAAACTTTATTTTGTTAATTCCTGTGCAAAGTTGTATGTAGATGTGCAATTAATATCGGCATGATGATTGGAAATAATTAAATCGTAATTAAGTTACGTAATAATAGAAAACGTTCTAAATGTCCTTACCACTACTGTCCTTACCGTGTCAATTTGAAGGCTACGGTAAGGACATAGAGGTAACGGTAATGACTTACTTTAGGCAAGTTTTTTTTTTACTGGACGATAGCATATTTTATAAAATATGAAGTTATTTATTATGCCAAAAATATGCTTTTTTAATAATATATACATGTAATTAATTTGTGATGCGAATTTATTGCTTTTTTAAACAATTGTTTTAAAATAATTATACACGGTGTTTTCATTTTTTTACATCATTTTCCTGCTGTTGTATTATAGTTTTTTTTTAATATAATTGCCTGTTTGTTTACAGTCAAACAAAAATGCCGAAGGCGAGTTCGTCAGCTAGCAAAGAAAGAAAGAAGGTTAGAAAATCGAAACGATATGAATTTATTAAACTCAACGACCCTGAAAAATATGCAGAATTATTTAATAAAGAAAAAGAGCGTTACAAAAAGCGAAGAGAAACAAAAAAATTGAAAAACATTACAGAAATGACAGAAAGAGAAAAGAGAGCGAAAAGGAAGCAATGGAGAATTAATAAGAGAAATAATAGACGTAAGAAACAGGAAAATTCTGCGATACAAGAAGTAAATATAGAGCAAGCAGATGAGGTTAACCCTAGTACCAGCATTCAAGACAAAGATCCACTGCTAAATTTTAATGACAATCATGACTCTACTTTAATTACTAGCCGATTGTCCAGGTTAAGGAAATTAACGGTGCATCTTAAAAGCAAGCTAAAGTTGTATGAACAGAAAATTCAGAGACTTCAAAGTATTAATAATAGATACAGAGTAAAAATACATAAATTAAGAAAAGAAAAACATGTTAAAAGTCGAAATAAGCAGTCTAAAATACAATTTACAACTATTATTAACGAGATTCATAAATTTTATGAAGAAGATATTAACAGTAGACAAGCAGCAGGGAAAAAAGAATTTATAACAAGAAAAGGCATCAGGAAGACAAAAGGTACTTAGTAATGAGTTTAAAAAACCTTTACAGTAAATTTATCACCACCAGTCAAATAAAAATAAGCTACTCTACTTTTTGCAAGTATAGACCATTTTGGGTAGTTTTTCCGAAATCGAATAACCGAGAAACATGTTCATGCCAAATTCACGTCAATATTAAGTTATTAGTCGAGGCTTTACATAAGGCAAAAATTACGAGTATAAATGAAAAAAGTGACTATGATTTTATAAACTCTTTGTGCTGTTCCCCGAAAACTGACAACTGTTTGTTAAGAATATGTGAAGTATGCCAAGATAAAGAGATCATTTGTAATGAGTTCAATAATGAAGATCTCGTAGAGTTTAGTTACTGGTGTAAAATTAAAGAGCCTATTATCGGTGACATCAGGAAAGTCAAAGTCATAACGACAAAGAAAAAAGAAAAATCTAAACCAATAGACCTCATTGAAAAATTACGTTCCAATACCAAATCATTTCTGAAACATTGTTTTAATATTGAGAAACAGTATAAAGAAATGAAAAAACTGAAAGATGTGCTCAGTAATAATGAAGCAATTATCCACATGGATTGGTCAGAAAACTATGAGCTGAAATATCACGAAGAAGTTCAATCGATGCATTTTGGCGGTAGCCACCGCCAAGTAGCCTTACATACGTCGGTATTATATTTCCACGAAGAATTGACTGGCCAAAAGATAACAAAGTCTTTTTGTTCTATTAGCGCTAACGTACGTCATGATGCTGCTGCCGTGAGGGCGCATCTTAAACCTGTGCTGGACTATATTTATGAGATAAACTATAATATCGACTCAATACATATTTTTACTGACTCTCCAAGCAGCCAATATAGAAATAAAAATATTTTTTGGATTATGACCCAAATACATAAAGATTATGCGGGATTTTTAAATAAGTTATCCTGGAATTACAGCGAGTCTGGCCACGGAAAAGGGGCTGCAGACGGAGTAGGTGCCGTCCTTAAAACAACAGCAGATAGACTAGTCAACTTTGGTCATGATATTGGTCACTTCAACGATTTTTATAATATTTTAAAGGAAAACATACCTAATATAAAAATAGAGATCGTTAGTGAGACTGCCATTACTGCAAAATCAGAAAGTTTACCTCTTTGCTTACCAACTTTTAAAGGCACTCTTGATGTGCATCAAGTTCTATGGGACTTATTTTGTGGGCAAAACCTAACATTCAGAAAATTCAGCTGTTTTGTCTGCGACGCGAATGTTCACTGCGAGCACGGTGCACATCTAGGGTTTCTTAGCGAATCTGATGTAACAGAATTGGTCGAAGTGACGACTTTAGGTGAAGCAAGAAATACGATTGCTAATATTCCTTTTATTGCCAACGCGCCAGATGATTCTCAAATTAATAATGTTCTTACTGAAATGTCTAATATAGATCCTGTTATATCAAGTACGCCGTCAACTTCTAAATCTTGCACGTCTACCTATGATGATTTTGAGGAATTAGTGCCTGCAACTAGCTTAAGTGGCCTGGCAACGTTCAAAGAAAATATTGAACAACTTCCACTTCAACTTCCTTCAACTAGCAGTGCTGAATTTTTGAATTTACATGTTGCCGATTGGATTTTAATTAAAAAGACAGACAGAGCAAAAAAGCATCAGATAGGTCGGATAATTGGGATATACGGTGATAATATATCGATATCAGTTCTTAAAAAAATGTCAGGTGGATTTAGGTGGCCCAAGGCACGAAAGAGGGAGGTGATTTCTAGGAACTGTATAAAGGCAGTTCTTTCTGAACCAAACATTGATGCCAAACTTAATTTTCACTTTGATAATATTGATTTTATACATTTTTAAATCTGTGATTAATATAATTTAAGTGATTACTCAACACAAATTTTATGAGCCAGCAATAATTATTTTTAAGGATTAATCATGTTTTAGTTTGGATTTATTTAATATATTTTTTTACATCTTTAATGTTTGAGTCGCAAGGTTCTTATTAACTATTATAAAAATGTGTAATTTAATTGTATAATGGAGGTTTAAATTGTATCGGTTTTATTTAATTGTGAAAATTACTCATTGTTCTGTGATTATTGTAATATTTGAGACTGATTTAAACATAAAAAGTGATTTGTTATTACGAATTATATACGTTTAAAGTTGATTACGTAAAATTGTTGTTTTATTTCTATTTCCATGTTATCATTCTAGCAGGGCAATAAAAAACTAGGAATATTACTGCAATATTCCGACGTCAGAGCGCAGCACTAGCACAAACCGTAAACAAATGTTTGACAAGTAAATTCTATAAATGGCAAAAAATTGGTGAGTTAAACAACATATTAAAACTTAGATGAGTTTCGCAGAGTGGTTACAGTGAGAGTTCTCAACTAACCCAATGACATTTGGCGCCATGGCGGTTTGTTTATGTGCTAGTGGCGCCCTCTGCGCCAAGCTTTGGGTAATTTTCCATATTAAAACTGTTTCGTCAACAACGGTCATTACCGTGTTTAGTATGTCCTTACCGTTCATTCAATAACTTCTGTTTTGTAGACTTTAAAAATAAATACATGAGTGACAACAACCTATTTGTGGATTTTCTACTTATTGCAGTTATCTTATTTTAATAATTACATAATGTTGTCCTTACCGGGATTTTAGGGTCCTCACCATTTTTTAAAACGTTAATTAACAACGATACGTTTGTCATAATTAGTGTACACGCAAAGTAGAATATTTGTAATTACTATGGCAATGCATTACACGTATTTTTAAACAAATATCAGATTTTTTTTTCGTGTCCATCGAAAAGCGTGATTTGGCGGAAATGCCCTGCCACATAAACCAATTCGTTTCATTTCTGCGACAAAATAGTCCGCGATAAAAAGTCGTACTGCGCGCTCGCTTTTACAGTTGGAGATTTGACCGTCCTGACGTATAACGATGTATAGGAGAACATTATTTTCAAATGAAGTTAAGTTTGTTCTAGGGATATGAAGATTCTCTCTTCCCACCACTTAATGATAACCGAAAAGACTCTTAGTGAAAGGAATCGTTAGCGTTCTCTATTATGCATTTTAACACCAACCGATCGCCAACCCGCCTGCCAAGCCTAGCGTAGCGATTGTGCCCCCCTTTGGGGGAGGCCTATGTCCAGCAGTGGACGTCTTTCGGCTGAAATGATAATGAATGATGAAAGGAATTCAGGAATTACTGTCACTTCAGCATTCAATCATATATTTAAAATCAGCTGCCGGCATTTCGAGCGGTGTTGTGCGCTCTAAATGATTACTCTTTAATGCCGACATCCCTTATATTTTAGGAAACTGAAAAGAAAGAACTGGTTGATGATACATGTGCAGAATCTGAATCGGCTGGGTAAGCAACATTTAAACTGTTTCATTTGTTTTGTATTTTCTCATAAGACGCTGACAACAGCTAAACCGTGGACACTGTCAGACTGCATACAAAAGAAAGAGAAGCGCGATGACACAACAGTTGTAATTGTTTGCAAAATATGAAGCCATTATCTATTTACTCAAAAATGAGTTGAGTAATCGAAAATAAAAAACAACTAAGTTCTGCATACAAATAAGACATTCTTGTTATTAATTAAATACCAACCGTAAGTTGATATACAGATATTTTTGATTGAAACTCGAAGTAAGGGGTTAATTTGTATCAATTTTTTTTTTTATCTAAACGTGTTTTGTTAGCAACCAAGTTCTGAGAAGTATGTTCAAGAATAACATATATTTTTTCTGCTACCACAAACTATATAGATTTGCCAATTTTTTTGTTTAAGACAAGCCTACTTTTATCATTTGCCTCTTGTAAGCCTCTTAGTTCTGGTTTGAATTTGTAAATTGTTTTCAGGGACTATTTGGCTGTTACGGTTAATAACGATGACTTGGTAAGTATATCGAAAAAGCAAATCATATTTTATGCTATTCTTATGATATATTATTTTGAACTAGCCACCTGGGGTACCCCAAGGGGAAATCTGGTGGAACTAAAATAGTCGTCAAGAATAAAGCGGGAGGAAACGCCCGGGTGTCACCACTGTGTGCATTGCCCAGAGGACACGGTGGAGCATACGGTGGAGGTCTGCTTGGGCGGAGCACCGCCGTGTCCTCACGGAGGCGATCGGCGGCGGCGATCTCTCGCGTCCGGCCCTGGTTCAGGCCATGGTTCGGAGCGAGAGTGCATGGGATGCCGTCACCTCCTTCTGCGAAACAGTAATGCTCGCGAAGGAGGAGGCGGAACGCGTGAGGAAAAAGCAAAATCCACGCCCTCGCGCCCCTAGTCACCGCAGGAGACGCCCCGGGCGTCGGGAATCGCGGGCCGATTCCCGGCTACCGTAGGCGCGGGCTTGCGGACGGTGAGCGATGGGTAGCTCGCCGTCCGATAAGGACCAGAGGGTCTACTCCGAAGCGCTAAACCGACGTATCAGCCGAATGTTCGGCCGTTTTATAACTTCCATAGTTTGCTTTTTTGACTTTGAGTCCTTACCCGACTTCAAGTCACAGTTTTGACTTTGGCTTATCTCTTCGACTGCCTTGTTTTATTTTTTTTCGCCGTAGTCAGCGATAGTTAACCGTAGTAAAGAAACGACCTAACATTCGGCCGATACTTGGGATTTATGTTTGGAGTAGGCCCCCAGGTCCGGGTCACCGGCGCGTTGTGTTCCACGCGCGCCTCAAAGAGATGTCAGCACCAATTGACGGGGTCCGA
Organism: Tiliacea citrago; assembly: GCA_963921375.1. Classification (NCBI taxonomy): domain Eukaryota; kingdom Metazoa; phylum Arthropoda; class Insecta; order Lepidoptera; family Noctuidae; genus Tiliacea; species Tiliacea citrago. Next base: position 12,623,515 of record OY992786.1, on the reverse strand, counting down.
AAGGACCAATGCCTGCCAGGGCTACGAGCCTGTCCGAAAGGGATATCGTGGCCCTGGCACACAGGCATCTGAAGGAACACGGGTGCACGGGTGGGTTTTAGTCAGTAAAAGTCTGACACGCCCTCCCGCTCCGCCCAGAGCGGGAGAAGTTATTTGATAATGTCCCACCAAAAAAAAAAAAAACTTATTTGGGATATATTTTTCTACTGGTTCACACAGTTCACAAGTCACGAGTCCTGCCGCCGAGTGCGTAGTGGACCTATGTTCAATTTGAATTATTCGATTTCGCATCAAATTGAAAACATTCAATTATGATAAAATAACATGAAATAATTTCTTGCAGGATGAACTTTTAAAATTACGCAGAGAAAACAAAAAGGCTTTACAAATGATAAAAGGATGTATGAAAAAAATTCAGCAGCAAGACAAAGAAATCAAGAAAATAAAACTAGTAAGTTATGGCCATTCACATTTTTGCAGGCTATAAAGTATTTTTTTTGCAGATTAAGTTTTTTTTTTTTTTCTAGGACAAGGAATTAGTCTACGCGCATGTAAGTGACTCACAATTAGAGAAATACGAGGAAATACTGAAGTGTAAAGATGAACATATCAAGGACCTAGAAAGCAAAGTCCGGGATTTGCAGAAACATTTCGAGACAATTCAGAATGTCGACGCGGGGTAACAATAATTTATATGCACCTTATACATACACGTGTGTATAAACAGTATTTTAATGTCTGTTTGACCTATAACATATTATTTATAATGATTTCAGAAATCTCCAACAGCTGCTTACTAAAAGACTACAAGGATTGGCATATTTCCTCGATAAATTACTTTCACACAAGTTAGTATATTATTATACATTTATTCCCAAATCGTGTATTTAACATAGCCTGAGTTTGTGACTGAAAAACAAAATTTTACAGCTCAGTTAACATTGTCAATATAAAGCTACTCTTATTTAAATATAAGTTATCTGTAAATCCAAATGTGAAAACTGCCTTTTGACTTAATTATTATTTTATAGATGTGTGCTTGGTGAGGATAAGAAAAAATTGGCTGAAAGTATACTAGAACAAAGTCTCGCCTTGCCTGTTGGTTTGGAGCTGGACGAATCTATGGCGCCGGAGGAATTCACCATGGACGAGAGTAATATGGATATATCGCAGTCATTGAGAATTGAAGATTTAACTATGATGTTTGGGCACCATGTGGGATGTAGCGAAGATAACAGATATTCGGCACAAAGAAAAGCTCTATTCAAACATTTCCCTCAAGCGGATGTCATATCAGAGTCTGAATGTTGGTCGGAGCCAGATAGGAATGTATCGCTCGCCCGCGTTGGACTGTGTGATACTGGCGTCGGACTGCGCGAATCTAGTACTGATATTAGCAAAGTTCGCTCAAGACGAGCGCGTGTGTCGTATGGATCCCGATCAGAAGACAATAAACCTACCAGTGAAGGCTTGATTGAGGAACTGAACAATCTCACTAAGCAAACTGAACAGTTAGAGGAAGAAAACAACGACTTAAATAGTAAACTTGAGTTTTCAAAGGAACAAATCAATGAACTGATCACAGAAAATAATGAATTAAAAGAAAGTTTAGTGTCTGAACAATCAAGTTTGGCTGACGCTAATAAAACGTTAGATGATTTAAGGAATACGATCGCATGCTTGGAATCTCGAGTTAAAGACGTCGAGCAAAAGCTCTCTGACTCTGTACAAACTGCTGATAGATTACGATCAGAAAGACAAGAGTTGGAAGCCACGTTTATGGAAACGGAACGTTCCTTGAGACGTGCTGCAGACGAGGCTACTGTTCAAGCGTCGCAGGCTGCGTTAGAAAGAGCTCGCGCCCAACACGACAGACTACGCATTGAAAGAGAGTTGGAAGAGACACGTGAAAAGCTTTCCGATGCTTTAGAAGTAAGCTCTCAACTTGAGATAGAAGTTACACGAAAAATGGCTATGGACGTCAATAATAAAGTGGCTATTGTGCATGAAGGTCTTCACTCTGAAGAAGAGCGACCTACTTCACCAGATCAAGGTATTGATAGTGATAGGCTCTCAAGCTTAGAACAAAACGATCCTGTGGCTCTGTCACCTCGTAAGTATTACATCAATATCTTTATTTTGAACATTTCCTTTGTTGCTATGCCCCTCCCTGTCACATACTTATAACAAGCAGAACAAGAGTAGAAAGTCAGAGTAAAATTGCTCAAGATCAGCAACCAATTTCTCTTTTTGTAACTTTCATACAAAACAACTTTCTTTGCAGGTTCATTATATGAGGAGAATGTAACATTGAAGCAGAAGCTCGCTCGGACCAAGGCGACACTCGCAGAAACCTTGATGCAACTGAATGCCGCTAATTTGCGCAAAAGAAGTGTTCAACGTGCTATTTGTAGAGAGATTCACAAGACTCAGGGAGTGCTGCGCAAAGCTCGTGATCAGTTTGAAAATCCAACTAACAATTAAAAAAACACAACTTTGCGCAAAATCATGACTGTTTAAAAATTCTCATTAATTACCCACCTCCGAGGGTGCCAAAGCAAGTGATGACATGTAAGATAAATAAATAAGATTGATTGGTAAAATTTAAATTGAATTGACTTCCAAATAAACTCCGGTTGAATGGAATTATGTGTCAATTGAATGACTGAATATTTTTGTATGTTTATAATGATGTTCTAATAAGACTTAGTGCTAGTTACACAATAATGAAATGTAAGCGACACAACTTGCATCTCTCTATACAAATAAATAAAATTGTGTCTGTTTGTAATGTCAAAATAACAGCTTTTAACTAAGTGAAAAAAAAAAAAAAAATGTCTGTCTGTCTGTTCCGGCTACTCTCCGAAACGGCTGAATCGATGTTGACGGGACTCACTGGCTGATAGCTGATGTTATAAGGAGTAACTTGGCTACTTTTATTTTAGAAAAAGCCACGCGGGCGAAGCCGCGGGCAGCAGCTAAATAGTAATGAATAATAAACTGTGTAGCCCTTAAAATCACGATGGGGTAACTAGTTAGTATTGCAGTTTTTTTTTTAATTGAAAAATCACTTTTAAGGGATCTGTGATTGAGATAGTCTAAAATTAGCTATGCTGAAATATGTATTTGAATTGATTTTTTTATATAATTGTGTACTTTAGTTGAGTAAAATATTTACCGAATTTAGTTAACCATGTCTTATATTATTTTAATTTGATTAAAAAACTAACTTAAAGATTGACTTTTATTCGAAGAGATTTTATGCAAATTAAAAATACTAAGTACCTACTTAATCAATAAAATTGTCGGTTAACAAGTAGTAGTGATGGTACACTACTAATTCAACGATGTTGTGCTCATACCAGGAAAGTATTGATGTGACTGCACCTTCACCCCAGTCAGGCGGCGGTAGATTAAAAGTAAGACGCCAGTGACCACATAATAGGGAATATGCACGTAATTCAAAACGTATCGATTATATTAATATACATTGTGTAGGAGTCAAGAAACGAATTCCAATATTGTTTATTGCATTACTTATTTTACAATTAATTATTTTATGTTGCGTTTTTTTGGTGGAACGGAACGCAAACTCAAAACGCGTCCTTTCGAAAATTCGAAGTGACTAAACAAAACATGTGAATAAAATCTATTCTTTGCTAAATGCTTGAAATCTCACTAAGGTAAATATGTAAGTGGGATTTCTACTTGAATGAAGTATAAACAATAATTTAATATATAAGATTTGGGGCTAAAAAACATATGTAAACAAAGCAGTTTCGTGAACAATGACGTCACATCATGACCGCGACAGAAACGGACGTTTGAACTGTAGTAGAAAATTGTTGGAGTTTCATAATTTTTTTGAGCATCAATCAGTAGTTCAATTTAACTTTCAATACTTCTTAGGTGTATATTACTGCCTATTATTAATTTAGTGAAAAAAAAAAAATACATGCATATTCCCTATTAGGTATCGTACGGCCGATGAATCATGGCCGGTCTGAACATATGCAATATTAAATTTTGTGCACTCACACTCTCCTCATGTCACCATTAATTGGTTCCTAACAAATTTTGCGCAATGTTCGGACCGGCCATAATTCATCGGCTCCCGGGCCCGGGGCTTGGTTCGTGTACGTTACCCCAGCAGGAAAGTGTCTCCTAGAGTTATATGAGTGGAACATTTAATTGGTGCCTTAGCTGCTGTAAATGTGCCCCCACATAAAAAATGTGTGCCCCCTGTCGTTTTGGAAAAAAAACGGAAAAAACGATTCCTGCTGGGGTAACGTTTTTCTAGCAGGAAAATTCTAAACGAATGATCGGAGAGAGAAAAATTGTGCATGGCCAGATAGCTTACATGTGTGCCAAAATATGCCCCCAAAAATAAAATCTGTGCCCCTTCAGGTTTTCGAGATATTGCATTTCCTGCTGGAGTAACGTTTTGCAGAATCGTATATCTCTAAAACCATTGCATGTGCCCCTGTAGAATAAACATACACGAGTAGCTCTTAATGTGTGCCCCTTAGTGCCCCAATTAGATTTAAGAAAATATTTGTAGTTTTCAAGTTATCGCGGTTTTATGAAAACCCGAAAAAACATCGCAGCGCCTAAATGAGAGAAGGTATAAGTTCGCTGAAAATTGTATTCGGTCCTTCTTGACGCTAATAATAACCATACGAAGATTCAAAACTGTTCATGCATGCGTTTTTGAATAATCTTGCTAAAAGTCAAAACGATGGTGTAAACCAAAATCTTTAAACTAAAAACTTTTACGGCAAAATACAAGGAGCCGGCTCAATCCCAGATGTGTAGGTGTAAACCAAAATCTTGTGCCTTTAGTCAAAAATATATGGTGAAAATATTCAGCTTGGAATGTTTCGCATTAAGTAAATATTAACAAAAACCCAAAATATGTAAACAACGGCTGGTTATCCGACCAAATTCGAATGACTACTAAAAAGCGACGGATTCATACATATCGATGACCTTCTTTACTTTACTCACTAACCGGTTCACACGTGTTGTGCCTGAGTAAACTGAAGTAGAAAAGTAATAAAATAAAGTTGTTATTGGATTATATTCCATTAGCTGTTTCTGTGACTTTACACATGATTAAGTACATTATAAATAGTAGCCTAAGTGCTATTCCAAGGTAAGCTATCTTCTCCATTCTAAATTTAATTAAAATACATCCAGTAATTTATGTGTGAACGAAAGAAATACATCCAGATATTTGCCAGGTCTTTGACTCAAAATTTGATTGGTCCCGATGTTTAAAAAAAATATAGTTCATGAAATGTGTGATGAACACCTACTACGAAAAAGAGGTAGCTCTTTTTTGTATATAAATAAAAAGCCCGTATTTGTCTTATTATACTTTATTATATATATATATATATATATATAAAAGATTATTGATAAGCCGTAGGTTTAGATAAAGTAACATTAAGTTTTTCATCATAATAGAAGATTCCCTTTTTTTATATATCTCTGGCCCCGCGCCATCCGCTGACGTCGTGTCGCAAAGAGACGCCTTGTCTAGCTTGGAGAAAGTGAGACAGCTAGTACGCGTACGGTATTAGTGTGACAGAGACAGTAACGTGTAACGTCGCTCTATTAAGAATAATAGGTACGAAGTGTTTATTGACTAGGAAGTGCGTTTGGATTATTACTTGGTATTGATAAACAAACAGTTGCAGTTATGACGCCAAGGACACTGTTACGTTGAGTCACGCGGTTGCAGTGATACTGTTTGTTTACTTTTTTTTTTAAGTTGATTGAAAGAGGTTGAATGGTCACAAGGCGCATTTAATATATATTTTTAATTAGCCCCCAAAACTTTTGAACGTGACTGTACGGACAACAGCTCAGGTATAATACGCCCAATAAAGAAGGTCATCGATATGTATGAATCCATCGCTTTTTAGTAGTCATTCGAATTTGGTCGGATAACCAGCCGTTGTTTACATATTTTGGTTTTTTGTTAATATTTATTTAATGCGAAACATTCCAAGCTGAATATTTTCACCATATATTTTTGACTAAAGGCACAATATTTTGGTTTACACCTACACATCTGGGATTGAGCCGGTTCCTTGTATTTTGCCGTCAAAGTTATGACACCATCGTTTTGACTTTTAGCAAGATTATTCAAAATCGCATGCATGAACAGTTTTGAAACTTTGTATGGTTATTATTAGCGCCAAGAAGGACCGAATACAATTTTCAGCGAACTTATACCTTCTCTCATTTAGGCGCTGCGATGTTTTTTCGGGTTTTCATAAAACGGCGATAACTTGAAAACTACAAATATTTTCTTAAATCTAATTGGGGCACTAAGGGGCACACATTAAGAGCTACTCGTGTATGTTTATTCTACAGGGGCACATGCAATGGTTTTAGAGATATACGATTCTGCAAAACGTTACTCCAGCAGGAAATGCAATATCTCGAAAACCTGAAGGGGCACAGATTTTATTTTTGGGGGCACATTTTGGCACACATATAAGCTATCTGGCCATGCACAATTTTTCTCTCCCCGATCATTCGTTTAGAATTTTCCTGCTAGAAAAACGTTACCCCAGCAGGAATCGTTTTTTCCGTTTTTTTCCAAAACGACACACACACACGCGGGGCACACATTTTTTATGTGGGGGCACATTTACAGCAGCTAAGGCACCAATTAAATGTTCCACTCATATAACTCTAGGAGACACTTTCCTGCTGGGGTAACGTACACGCTTGGTTCGGGGCCCGTATTTATAAAGCGTTACTCAGTCCTCGAGCATTACCTACTAAAGAGTAGATTCAAGCCATTGGATTGGTTAAAACTAGTGTTATGTAATGCTGGAGTACTGAGTAACTATATAAACGAGACTAAATACTGCCCGACTAAACCTGTTCCACAAGGGCGCAAAAACTTAATTGATTGGCATTTGGAAATAGGTACTGTTGGAGCTGCTGAAGATTTCAACAAGTGCGAGTCGGACTCGCGCACGAAGGGTTCCGTACCATTATCTATAAAAACGGCAAAATCACGTTTGTTATATGGGAATAAAACCCTTAAATATTTGTTTTATTTTAATTTAATTATTGATTTTTAAAGTGAATATATAACTAAATATTCTGTGAATATTCAAGTGTCTACCTGTTACCGTTCTCAATATCGAGAAAAAATCACGTTTGTTGTATGGGAGCCCCCTCAAATATTTATATTATACTGGTTTTTAGTATTTGTTGCTATAGCGGCAACAGAAATACATCATCTGTGAAAATTTCAACTGTCTAGCTATCACGGATCATGAGATACAGCCTGGTGACAGACGGACAGACAGACAGACAGACGGCGGAGCCTTAGTAATAGGGTTCCCGTTTTACCCTTTGGGTACGGAACCCTAAAAACTATCTTTGCATTGTATAAATTCAATCTATTAGTATTATATAATTGCATAGCACATTTGTGTGAGTACTATGTATTTACTATAAAGCTACCATTTACTGGGTACGTCTTTCATTGACTTGAATGTGCCCTGGCGGCTGATGCTCACTGTAATGTCTCACTGATGGTGGCGGGTGTGTTGGATCATTTAGCTCCCTTCAAAATGGTTGAGCTGATAGCATAGCGGCCATGGCTTATTTTAATTAAAGAATTGTTTTTCTTTTTAATTCTTTAAATTACGGACGCTTTTGACGTTTTGCATCGTTCCCACATGTATAATTTCAACACAAATGATGTAACCAATATTATGTCCGTGACTACCGCAGGACCACGAACGCCAATCGCTTCCATATTTGGCAAATAATTAGTGCTCAATTGGTGCTCGAACTACAGAATTGGGCCTTAGTAGTTTTCGAGATAATCGACTTTGAAGGTGGTCACGCTCCCTTCAGCAGGACCACCATGAGCGCCGAAAAAGGGAGCATGCTATACCTATTCTAAGTATACAAATAATTAGTGCCCTTAAATGTGATTAATTTCGTAACAAAAACATTTGTATTTACCGAGAAATCAACGACGATAACTTTCGCGCGCTCGTTCAGCAGGACCATGACTTTGAATGTTGATTCCAAGTTTCAGGAGCTAGTCGCTTTCTTCAAACCTACATAGAAAATTAGTGCTCTGCGAGATAAAATTGATACCCAAAATTCAAAATCACTACTCCAGTAGCTTACGAGATATACCATACCATTGGTGGGGTGGCGGTAGTCACGGTGTTAAATTTTCATTTGAAGATTTCCCTATTAAAAACACTGTGATTTCTTCCCAAATTTATACAAAAATTAGTGCTCCTAAAGAAGTAACAGTGACCAAAAATTCAGATTTCCAAGTGTGGTACTATAAGAGAAATTAGCATTCATTACTTTTCCATACAAAATCTCCGCGTATAACCCGACCAAATTAAGTTGTCAATGGTATTAGGCTGTTTATGAGATGTACACTCGTGCACATAAATTGATGGATGTCGGAATAGTAATAACAACAGTTCAATATCTATAAATTTTATACAAACTGAAATATAAGAAAAAAAAATAACCTATCGTTACCCATGACCTGTGATACCTTTGTTAATGACGTGGGTAGGTAGGTACTCGAATAATTATTTTTCTGTATTGTAAGTCCCTACCTTTTGTGTTGAGCGATAGGTATTTCTTATTTATTTCTTTCCTACTAATTTACCGTTGCTGCAAGCAGTACCTAAGTATTAAAAACCTAATTTATTGCATTAATAATATGTTGCTAATAACGCATACTCCATCCATCCATTTATCATTTATTTAGACTTCACACAAACTCCTTCAAGTTAAGTCTCAATTAAGAAGATTAGATGATTTTACTCTAATCCAAGTTTAATCTGAAAATAAAACGTACATACATACATACGTAAGTATAAAAGTATTACATAAGTAAAAAGTACCTTTATATTTTAATAATATGCATTTCAAAGGGCACATCACGCAAATTTTAGGAAATATGTGTTTTTATATCAATATGTACTACCTATTATTTTCGACATGCACATATATTTAAAATATCTAAATCAACTTATAATAACGTTAACATCAAAATATTTCTGTAACTTCTGATTGCTAATGCCCTATAAAGAAACTAATTTTTTTATATCAGGCTGACTGTGAAAACGTGCGACAAAATTGAAAGGGGTGTTCTACCCATCAGTATGAATAACTTTTACTATCGGACCACTTATAAATTCGCAAAAAAAAAAAACGACCTTGTTATACATAATTGTCCAATCAGTTATATACCTTTATAGGAAGGTCGTCTTTTTTTTTGCGAATTCTCATTTGGTAGCATAGGTAAAGTTGTTCATATTGATGGGTAGAACACTCCCTTAAATGTCGCATGTTTTCAAAGTCAGCCTGTATAAGTATTATACTTCCTCAGGAAATAATGATTAGTTTTATCGTTTTCTGAAACCTTTAAAATATTGAAACAAGTGACCTTTTTGCAATTGCATATTCATTTATTTCTTTGTCTAAAAAAATCTTGAAACCATAAACGAATAAAAAAGAACTCTATGTAGGTACCGAGGGCGGCACTGAAAATTTCGGGAATCAAGGAAGTGACACGACAAGGGGTCTCCAAAATGGCCGTTTTGTAGGCGTCCACAGCTTCTTCAGGTGATGAAAATCTCTGTCCACGCAATTTATTCTTTATTTTAGGAAAAGTATAGAAATCATTAGGGCTTAGGTCGGGGCTGTACGGCGGATGGTCTAATAATTCTATGTTTTCTTGCTCTAAAAACTCTTTTGTTCTGTGCGCGGTGTGAGAACTCGCATTGTCGTGATGGAGGATGATGCGGCGGTTGCAGTTCTCTTTACGGAGTTCAGAAACGACCTGTGGCAAACAAATGCTAGCATACCATTCTGCATTAACCGTTCTTTGTCCCTCAAGAGGAATAGTCGTAACATGGCCGGTTTTGGAGACAAACGTGGCCATCATTTTTTTTGCAACACTCCGTGAACGAACAATTTTTGTTGGCTTTAACTCATTTTCGAACACCCAAACTCGTGACTGGTTTTTTGTTTCGGGTTCGTACGCGTATATCCAGGATTCGTCACCTGATACAATGTTGTATACAGCATTTGAGGATCCTGCGTGGAATCTTTCGAGAGTTCTGACGCACCAAGTAACGCGAGCCGCTTTTTGCTCTTCACAGAGCGAATGCGGTATCCATCGGGAAAACAACTTTTTTACAACTAATTGTTCATGCAAGATTATTTGTATTTGACTCATGCCAATGTCTAAAGTTGCCTGAATTTCGCGGTATGTCACATGTCGATCATCCTCAATCAGCTTACGCACAGCATCAACGTTTTCTTGGGTGACTGCAGTTTTTGGACGACCGTGACGGGGATCATCACTGAGCTTGACACGTCCACGTTGAAATTCAGCAAACCAGCGATAAATTGTGGTTTTGGATGGGGCTTCATCACCAAATGCAGAAATCATCCGGTCAACACACTGTTTTTGTGTTAAACCACTTCGAAAGTCATAATAAATCATCGCTCTTGAATTTTCTCGAGTCAATTCCATTTTCTCAACGACTAAACAAGTTTGACAAAACCTTGTGACAAGACCGAGAATCTTTTTTTAAATAAATAAATGGTATTCGATTTTTAAAACCAAGGAGTTTTCAATTAAAAAGATTTTAATATGACAGGAACAGTGGAAATATTCTATTCCCGATACTTTTAGTGCAGCCCTCGGTACCATGACACGCTTCGAGAACGTTTTACTTCGGTAATAATAACCTGCGCGCCATGCCACAAAAAATGTTTTTGACTATAGACAAGATACAAATGAGATTCAAAATCATGTGATTCTGTCAGTTAGCTTTTGTTTTTTGTTTGTTTTAACTGAGCAGAACTTAAAATGAACCCTGTGATATGAAGATACATAATTACTTTGTGTGAATTATAACATAGAGCCAGTTAATCTAAGTTTGAACGTGTCTTGACTCACGTTTTTTGACAAAACCTATGTAAGTATACCTAGATATCGTGCATGTATTATTACCATCTATATTTATTAAATACTTAAAATAATTAGTAAGTACTTACCAGTAAGTATTTCAAATAGTAACTTATTTTTATTTTCAGATTAAACTTGGATTAGAGTAAAATCATCTAATCTTCTTAATTGAGACTTAACTTGAAGGAGTTTGTGTGAAGTCTAAATAAATGATAAATGGATGGATGGAGTATGCATTATTAGCAACATATTATTAATGCAATAAATTAGGTTTTTAATACTTAGGTACTGCTTGCGGCAACGGTTAATTAGTAGGAAAGAAATAAATAAGAAATACGGGATCCTGCCGTTTTGCCGAAAAGATTTTGCCAAATTTTCATTACCCAAACAAATTTTAGCAACCTTTTTTTATTCCATTGCAATATTTCGAATGATTTTAGTACGCATATTTTCATTTGGTCAAATCTTTACTTGGCTTTAGGAATTTGACAAATTTTCACTTCCCAAAAAAATTCTCGCATAATTTCATTTGCCAAATTATTACTTAGCAAAAAATCTATTCACAAAAAATTGTAACGCAAACCTAATGTTTGACAAATGAACGTTTAAACTATAACTTGTTTACCAACTAGAACTTTTAACATTTTTTATTTAGTCAAATATTCCAGTTGGAATAACAGTTTTTACGCAAAATCAAATAATAATATAAATAAGTAATTAACCTAATCTAAATAGTTCAGATCCGGGTAACCTACTAAAAACAATCTCTTTTTTTCTATTAATGCAAGTCGTTCGCGGCACCGCTCGCTTCGCTCGCTCGGCTCGTGCGTAGGAGGTCACAGTTTTAACCTAACCTAACTTACCCATTTTTTTTTTTAAAGAAATTAACCTTATCTAAATAGTTATGTTCCGGGTAACCTACTAAAAACAATATCTTTTTTTCTATTAATGCAAGTCGTGTCTGGCACTCGCCGGCCGCTACCGCGGCACCGCTCGCTTCGCTCGCTCAAAAACGTTTATTGTCTGAAGATTGTTTGCTGTAATAAATCATTTGATTAAAGACCAAATGACATTATACTTGGTAATATTTTGAAAAATTTGACCAAATGAAAATATGCGTACTAAAATCATTCGAAATATTGCAATGGTATAAAAAAAGGTTGCTAAAATTTGTTTGGGTAATGAAAATTTGGCAAAATCTTTTCGGCAAAACGGCAGGATCCCCATAAACAGCCTAATATCATTGACAACTTAATTTGGTCGGGTTATACGCGGAGATTTAGTATGGAAAAGTAATGAATGCTAATTTCTCTTAAAATATAACACTTGGAAATCTGAATTTTTTGTCACTATAACTTCTTTAGGAGCACTGATTTTTGTATAAATTTGGGAAGCAATCACAGAGTTTTTAATAGGGAAATCTTCAAATGAAAATTTAACACTGTGACTACCCCCACCCCACCAATGGTATGGTATATCTCGTAAACTACTGGAGTAGTAATTTTGAATTTTGGGTATCAATTTTATCTCGCAGAGCACTAATTTTCTATGTAGGTTTGAGGAAAGCGACTAGCTCCTGAAACTTTGAATCAACAGTCAAAGTCGTGGTCCTGCTGAACTAGCGCGCGAAAGTTATCGTCGTTGATTTCTCGGTAAATACAAATGTTTTTGTTACGAAATGAATCACATTTAAGGGCACTAATTATTTGTATACTTAGAATAGGTGTAGCATGCTCCCTTTTTCGGCCCTCATGGTGGTCCTGCTGAAGGGAGCGTGACCACCTTCAAAGTCGATTATCTCGAAAACTACTAAGGCACCAATTCTGTAGTTCGAGCACCAATTGAGCACTAATTATTTGCCAAATATGGAAGCGATTGGCGTTCGTGGTCCTGCGGTAATCACGGACATACCAATATTTTGTAACCATAATTTTGTCAATTTAATAGAGTGTCCGTGGAGTTTCTTGCCCGTTCTTCTCCATAATGTAATGGGTAACTAGCTTCATCTTTATGACTGACCGACCCCAAAAGTGCCTGTAATTGGTTTATTTGAAATAATTGCCTTGAGTTTGACTTTGACTGTATGCCAGTAACGTTCTCTGTAAAAACTAAAGTCGGTATAAGGACTATGAATTTAAGCATACGATCGCAAGGTCAAAAACCTTATCACAAGGGGTTCGCCTCCTGCCAGGGGTGCGAGTTTGTCCGAAAGGGATATCGTGGCCCTGGCATACAGGCAGCAGAAGGAACACGGGTGGGTTTTAGTCAGTAAAAGTTTGACACGCCTTTCCGCTCCGCCCAGAGTGGGAGAAGTTATTTGATAATTTCCCACCCAAAAAAAAAAACGGTTGCGCTTCGTTCGTTTTTGATTCCATAATCGAATCGATTGTTAATAGAGGTAGGTACCTATCCTAATCAAATGATGTGTAAAATCAACTCTCACTTAACCGTTGTTTATTACAAGTTTACAACAATAGTGTATTATGATTAATGTGTAAGTAAATGTTTTTGCCCGTCGCAAATATAGTTCTTTTTGTTTTTTAATAAAATTAATTATTTGTTTATTTATGGCAACTACCCTTGTGACCTGACATACAGGTTTTGAAAAAAACTTAGTTTAGCACCAGTCTTCCACAAATTAATTATAAAATTGTGTCTGTAGACTTTGTAAGTACTAACATTCTCTGTACCTAATTTGTGGTAAGAAACAAATAAATAAATAAATTATATTTTCTGATAATCCAAATTATTTATAGCATAATAAGATGTTTCCAATCATTATTGTAGGTAATTCTCTAAAAGTTATCTAAGCTTTTAATTTTGTTATTAAAAAAAAAAACATAGCGCCTTTTTTGTAGTTTTGAAACTTGATTTAGGTAGGTACCTACGCAAAACATAAATCAATAAAATATTGGAAACATGAGAATAAATATAGTAAATCCAGATAAAGATAAGCTGGGTTACGTTATAGCTATTGCAAATATGAGTGATAAGCATGACAGATCCACGCCCTCAGACTACCATTGGAAAATACTTAAATGCAGGTAAGCCCACATAAATAAACTTATTTTTCATCATTAAGATACTTAATTATTATTCATTGTTTTCCTAAAACAATAAAATATGAGATTACTAATGGATACTTACCTCTAACTACATATCTGTGTTTTGAATGTTTCAGAATGTTAATCTTCTCTCATTCATCAATCTTGGCTTGCCCAGACAAGAGGGACGTAAAACAAGTTCATATAATTTTCAATAAGGCAGGAGATAATTATGATAAATTAATCTCGCTGTTTGTCAAATTTTCGCTAATGCAGGTAAGTTGCTTAATTAATAACCTTAATCGCGTTGGATTTTTGTCCAGCGTAGGCGCCGAACCTATGCATAAAAAATATCTACATACCTACTTAAAAATATACACAGCGCATAAGTCACACAAAAAGGCGTTAATGACGCGTGATACGATTTATTTTCGATACAATCACGTATCTAATCAGGGGCGTTGAGCTACGCCCCTGATTAGATTTAGGGTTAGTTAGATTAAATCTACCGCTGCGGTATCTTTGATGCGGGCCCCTCCGAGGCCCCGACGTAGGTACCTAATATTATCCAAAAGCTCATATTCTTATTGATCAATAAAAGGCCTGTAATTAATGAATAGGTACCTACCAAATAAAAATATAAAAATTAACGTAACTTGATTATGCCTTACACAGGCAGCGGTCCAATCTTATAGTACTCTTTGGGTACAATTCTCAAGCTCTTGCAATCATTTAGTCAAATCTAACCTACTTAGCTCTGGAAGCTTTATTGTGGTTAGTGATTACGTACTTCACGCTGTAACATTCAACAACGAACTAGGTGCCTACCTACTTATTTGTTGATTTAGTACTTGCATTTTAGGACGGTGAAATTAACTCGGCCACTACAGAAATATATCAAAAGTGTTTCCATTACACTATGACTGCAAGAATCGCACCTGTTTGGAATACATTGGAAGATAATTATCTCATAAATAATAGAGATTTTCTAACTGCAAAGGGACCTCAACAAGGTGTCAAATATAATGTTTCAGTTATCGGTAAGACTTGCCGCTATCTTGTTTTGTTAATACCTACAATAATCTGATGTGATAGCTGAGGTGATAGTATAGTTATCGCGTTTTAGCATGGGAATAGCGGACATTAATCCACCTATTTTCTAGCATTTTTTATTTAAAAAACTGAAAGAAATTCCGTTAACGTCCTGAATCAATATCTATCGCATTCAACATGTTCCAATATCGAGAAACCATACATAGTTTATTGTTTGGGTTCCTACGGATAGATATTAGGGCAATGCCCGCTATTGCCATGTTAAAACGCGACAACTATAGTAGGTACTTAAAAGATAGTACCTATTTGGTATTAAATCAGATGGATACAGACTAATATTAAGTACTACATACGTTCTGCTTTTCTTTTAGACAACTACACTATTATCGAAATAAATGCTGTGAAAATAAACTTAATGCTATCGGAAGAAGATTTTTTGCCCGGCGAATGGATAAGAGTCCTGCCAAGGTCCGCTTATTTAGTTTCCTGACTTACAATATTGTTAAATATCCTAATCACTGGTAATAATTATTTCACTGTTGGTGGCGAGCTAAGGGAAGGACTATCAAACTAGAAGAAAGTGGTTTCAATGTATGACTTGAAATATTTAATTACATTACCGCAATTTTGTTTTTCCTGTTCTAGTCTGAACAAGGCTATCATCGAAGAGAGTCATAAGGATTTTCTCGGAATATCAAAATTTAAATCCTATAAAGATTTACGACGCCACTGGAAAAATATCGTAAGTCCTAAATGTTTTATTTTCTTTACCTTGAAAGGCCTGAATGAAGACTCTGAATTGCTTAGCTCTTCAGTGCTTGGTTGGTCAGTTCACATAAACTACAACTTTTTTTTCGACGTATCTACCTACATTGCGGGCCTATGGGCTACCTATATAACTCTCGTCTACGCATAATAATGGAGTGAATTACTTGCAGTTTCTGTAATCTTTTTGTTTTCGGGGTAAACCTTCAGACGGCGCCTGGGCTTTGGGGATAAGACCAGGGAGTGTGGGATTTTTACCTCACTAAAGCCACCCCGGTGGTCACCATCTGCACATGGAAAGGGGCACCGTTACCTCTCAAAAGACCGATCCGAAACCCCTCTGTGCAACACCTGTTAGGGCACATCCCTAGGGAGACTAAAGAGGTCTCCCTAAAACTTAACTGTGCAAGAGTGCAAGGCAGCACGTTACCACTACGCCGTCTTTCCTGAGATCACTCGGTGGGCGGACAGAGTCCCCACTCTGAGCGCTTGCGACCCCAAATTCCCGCCTGCCTTAGGTGATGCAGGTGGAATTTCAGCGTGTTAGGCGTCGACGCGGTTGCCTCCACGAAGCCTTCTTCTCCGAACAGGATTAGCCCTCAGAAGGACATTTCGCTCCAGTTTCCCGACACCGGCAGCATAGACGCATCTACTGCTGGCAGAGACAGGTCTTGCCCGATCCTAGCGACCAGCAGGCTTAGCATGACGCTTTCTATTTCTACTCTACTGTAGAATAGAAATCACTTGTCTACCGAAAATGTTCTAGTGTCTACACGGAGACAGACGTCATTTTTGTCTACTCTTCCGTCGACAAACCGCTTCTTTACGGTTCTCGTGTTAAGCCTGCAGGACCAATTTCTGTAACCTACCAAAATGGATCGATGTCAGGGTAGTACCTAAAGTGCGCCTTTTGTCATATTAACAGCACGGATATCGACTGCCCGAAGAAGGATCTTCGTATTACTCGATTCAGTTCTGGCGCGGAGAGCCGTTACTTTACCCAAAGCTATGTGTTGTCAGAAATTTTCCCACTGTGATTCCGAGTCCAAAACCGTTAGAGGTAAGTCTTGAATGTCTTTATATGTAGAAAATTGAATTCTTTACACTGGAAAACTTCAGCCAACAGTCTTGAAAGCCTCATCTCAAAAGGGAAGTAGGTATAGTCGACCTCGTATTTGCTATAAGTATCAATTTTGACAACTATTCCCACTAAACTGAAGCTTCACTAAGGTTGAAACCTCAGAACAATGATTGTTCTGAAGTTGAAACTATCTAAAGCTCAGAACGTCACTCAATTCTCAAGCATTACTTAAAACTAGATTCAAGCCATTTGATTGGTTGAAACTAGTTTTAAGTAATGCTTGAGTATTGAGTGATGTTCTGTATTATAGTGTCACATAGACAAATACTTAAACTTTGTTGTTTTATACGAGTACCTGCAAGTGATATTTAACTAGGGTGGTAAAAATTACTAGGTCGAATATACCTCGTAAAGACCAGTCATCTAGATGCTGGTTGTGTTACAATTAAATTAATATTTCCTTTCTTTCTTCAGAAAGTAATAGTCTCAGGATTTTTGAACTGCCTTAACAGCAAAATGGCCAATGTTCTCGGTATGCCACTCAACATTCAGATACAAGACGTACAGTCTGAAAATGAAAACTTGATTGTAAGTAGGTACTCTACTACTGTAGTGTACTAGTTAGATAGGGATAGTACCTATAGGTATTGAATTCATTGATGATTCTTACTGCTCGGTCAGTCGGTCTGAAGATCCCAGATTTTAGTAGGTAGCGACCGAGTAATATCAATTTATCACGTCTTTTGTTTTAGGTGCCAAACGATAGTCTATCAGAAACGCAAGCAGTGAGTCTTTGCACACCAACACAACAATCTAGAGTCTACAGACATAATTAAAATGAACCCTGGCTACAGCAAGAAAATTTTCGTCGGAATGAAGCCATTTCACAAACATCTGTGGCGTTCATTGTAAGGGGTCCCCGAAACGATCAATTGCCATCAATTTCTATTGTAGTAATATTGTCAATCGCTTCAATTTCACTTGGTAGACGATCAATTTGCGCAACAATGTCTGGCAATCGCGTAAAAATTGACAATTGCAATTGATGGTTTCGGTCAGCTGATCTGGTTCCGCTGCTAAGCAGATAAGGTCAGCAACGGACCAATTTGAAACACGGATTTTCTGCATTTCATATAAGTAATAGTTTTGTTAGTGTTATTGTAATTTTAGTTCCGATGTTTTTTGTAAGTAGGTACCTACTGAATCGTTTATCGATTTTCCTGGCTGACTGTACCGGACCTAGGTGAACCTCGTGAACCTTCTTGAGTACCTATACGTACCTACCTATACCAGTCGTTTGAAGATATAATAAAATAAAGTAGCTATTATTATCAGTGTGTCTTTATTTCTTATTGAATAATAAAATTGGTCATTGTTTAAAAAAATTGCTATGAATAAAATTGGTCATCTTAACTAAGATAATATTAAAATTCTGTGTGCGAACAATAGATCAAATTTTAGGATAATCCTGAATGTGAAGTAGGTAAATTAATAAAAGTAAAGGGATAACCAGTCAATTCTTAAAAATACTTAGATACCCACTTGCACTAATTACTTATTATTAAATGTAAAATAGTAGTAGGTACCTACCTATTACCTTCCTACCAATTATCTAGCTACGTTATGAGCAAAATATTCCAAGATTACCTACATTACCTATTGTGAACCAGAACACTTCGCCTTGTAAACAGAAATTCCATTCGGTACCTTTTTGTGTTTCTAGTGTCAAGAGTGTCAAATAAAACCAGCTAATTAGTTGTGTCACTTGTCGGCGAGGACGTAAACAAAACACCTCTTCTTGTAGGTGCTAAGGATGACTGACTTGCTGTTTGATGGAAAAATCTGGCTACTGACGGTGATAAATTTCTGTGTGCCTGATACGGAGATAATGTGGCTCTGGCGGGCTCCTGTAAAAGTACAGAAATGCAGCGATCATTAATAGTTTTGTTTTCCGGATCACCAACTATTTGTTACCATCCGCATACATAATATAATACCGAGAGTACCCATATCAGAGCCAAAAAGAAAATATAATTTAAGTAGTTACCGTTCGATCAGTCTGTCTTGATATCCTTGGTGACATTGTTGTTTCATTCTCGTTATAATTTTGTATAGTAGGTGGGTTCATCAAATGAGTTAATTTGTAGCCTTTTGCCAATAGTTCCAAAGTTTTACCTGAAACGTTTAAAAGTTATGGAGGCGGGTAGGTAAGTATAGACAGCGACAAAAGCAATTTTTCATGATTTTTAGGGTTTCGTAGTCAACAAGGAACCCTTAGGGCGCGGCGCCCACTATCGGCATCGGCATCGGTGGAGCTCGGGCGCTTTACAGCGCTGCAGGCGCTTTACGGCTGATCCAAAGCGCTTACGTAAAGCGCCCGAGCTCTACCGAGCCCCAGCGATGCCGATGCCGATAGTGGGCGCCGCGCCTTATAGTTTCGTCCGTCTGTCTGCCCGTCAGCTTAGCTCAGAGACTCTTAGTACTAGAAAGCTGTAATTTGGCATGAGTATACATATTAATTACGTCGACAAAGTCGTAAAATAAAACCTTGAATGATATTCCAGCTAAATGGTTGTTTTTTGATAAGTTTGTGAAAAAAATCATGGCAGTAGTATACCTATACAATAAAGGTTTAGTATATGCGAAACCCGAAACACATGTCTAGTATTTTTATGTACAGAAACTATGTACAAAATTTCAAAACTGTGTCATGAAAAATCCCAAAGTTATAAGGTTGTTATGTTACCGGGTTGTTCGTACAAAAACATGCTAACGGCGCCCCCGCACCTCCATGGTCGTCTTGCGCTCATTGATAATAATTTGGCAGTAGGTACCTAACCGTACGGCGATTGTATTGTAAGTAATTAAAGGCATGTATTTAATGCGGCAACTAAGTAAAATGAATATAGGTTTTAAAAAAAAATAGAGTGGGTACCATAATAATGGGTTGGCAGCTAATAAGGAGTATCGTAATAAGTAATAGGTAGCATATTAATATATCAGTTTTTAGCTTTATTTTAATTTAAACTGGCATCGAATTTTTGTTTTGGTAACTGAATTTACCAACAATAGAGGGGGATCTGGCGCTCGGCGGCCGCTACCGCGGCACGCTCGCTTCGCTCGCTCGCCTTCGCTTGTTAATGGTTACTGTTCTAACCTAACCTAACCCAAATGATTCAATAACAGTAGATGACTTTGCAGCGATTAAGAAATAATATTTAATCGCTGCCATGTTATTTTTTTTGAAGCAAATAATTAGTCGCCCTTTAAGTTGTAAGTCGCCTCGAAAATTATATTCCGTAATTAAATGGTGATAACATTTTCCATCACACTTAAATATTTTTGGGACAAAATATAACATGGTGTAAAAATTATTGTAATCGATTCAGTGCCCTATTCTGAACAAACTAGCATTACAAGTTATCGAGTAATAGTCGACCAACTTAAATTTGCAGTTGGAGAATTAACCGTGACGTATATCGATATATGGGAGAATTGGGAGAACATGTTTTTCAACTACAATGTTAAGTTTGTTTTTGGGATAAATTCATCCTAACTACGGAACCCTTCATTGTAGTATAAAGCGGAAACCAACACATAACAAATGTGAAAAAAATTACAAAAATTAAAAAGCCTAACAAAAGCTGGACAGGCCAACGTCTTAATTTGGCCGCCCACGCAACCAAAAAGCCTGACTGTGTCCGGCTATAACCGGACGCCTTTTTTGGTGGGAAATTATCAAAGAACTTCTCCCGCTCTGGGCGGAGCGGGAGGGCGTGTCAGACTTTTACGACGCGCGCGTGGAACACTACGCGCCGTCGACCCGGGCCTGGTCCTTATTGGACGGCGAGCTACCCATCGCTCACCGTCCGCAGGCCCGCGCCTACGGTGGCCGGAAATCGGCTCGCGACTCCCGACGCCCGGGGCGTCTCCTGCGGCGACTAATGGCGCGAGGGCGCGAACCTTGTCTCACCCTCACGCGTTCCGCCTCCTCCTTCGCTAGCATAACTGCTTCGCAGAAGGAGGTGACGGCCTCCCATGCACTCTCGCTCCGAACCATGGCCTGAACCAGGGCCGGACGCGAGAGATCGCCGCCGCCGATCGCCTCCGTGAGGACACGGCGGTGCTCCGCCCAAGCTGGGCAGACCTCCACCGTATGCTCCACCGTGTCCTCCGGGCGATCCACACAGTGGTGACACCCGGGCGTTTCCTCCCGCTTTATCCTGAACAGGCACCTCCCGAAACAACCGTGTCCCGTGAGGACCTGCGTCAGGCGGAAGGTAGACGCCCGCCGTGGCGCCTCTCTAGCCACTCCTCAAAGAGGGGACTTATCGCCACAATTGTGGCGTGCCCAGCGCTGGGTTGCGACAATCGCACTCTCCATGTCGCCATGAGATCCCGCCGGAGCTCTGTCCGCTGTGCCGTGATTTCTCGCGGCAGCGGAGTTTCACCCAGGCGTTTCGCCTCCTCGCGCCACTCTCAGATATGCGCGAGGACTTTTGCCTCCAGATCCCATGGCGGCAGTCCGGCAAGGAGGCTCGCCGCCTCACGGGAGACCGTGCGGTAACCCCGTACCAACCTGATGGCCATGACCCTTTGGGACGCGTTCAACCGCTGGGCTGGTCGCAGCCTTAAGGAACGCGCCCACACCGGTGCCCCATAAAGGGCCATGGACCGCACGATCCCCGCATAAAGCCTCCGGCAGGAGGCGTCTGGACCCCCTAGGTTGGGCAGCAGCCGCTTCAAGGCAGCCCCGGCCCGCTCCAGTCTGGGAGCCAAATGTCGAAAATGCTCCACGAAGTTCCACCGGCTGTCGAGGACGAGTCCCAGGTACTTCATCGTCGACTCGACGCCGATGTGAACCCCTCCCGCCGTTATAACCGGACGCCTGGCAACGCTATAAGGAGCCGTTGTTTACTATCAAATGATTTGAGTAAAAAAAAAAATATAGGTAAACAATTTTTACACATAAGTACCTACCTAAATTTATTTACATCAAATTATATATGATTACTGATTAATGTACATAATTTTCAGCTGGCTTTCTATAATTATTGATAACTTATTAGTTATTACCTACACCAACTTTAAAACTCATGACTTAGTTCAGTACAAAGAAATCATAGGAATCAAAGTCTCAAAGAACTAATAGGACTCAAAGAACTCGAGACTCCTTAGACTATTAAGTCTTTTACAACACTGGCAGTAGTGGCCCAGTGGCAGTGGTAACGGCCCTGACTGGGTTGGGTCACGGGTTCGCACCCACCAAGAGGCAAGCAGGCATTACCTACCTGAATAATGTATGTTTTTATAGTAGGGTAACCTTATAAACCAACTAATTAAGTAGGTACCTGTTAAAGTTGTAGGAATGTTAGTATTACATCTTCCAGTAGCCAAAATCTTCTTCAAAGCCGGGACGTTATTAAAAATAATTGCCACAGCTGCTCCGTCCGCTAGTTGGGATGAATCGCAACACGACAGTAAAGACGTCCATTTATCAGTGTTCCAGTGATCACCAGAAAATACTGCCAGTTGTAAAGTTGACGCACCTGTAATTAGGAACATAACATAGCATCACGCCTGTATTCACCGAAGGGTTGGTTAACTCTGGTTAAGGAGATGTGTTTAGTACCTACACCCACATTTCGCCAGTTATGTTTAAGGCAAATGCATGGACCTATAAAAAAACTTTTTTTTATAGGTCCATGGGCCCATGTAATTAAAGATGGGGATATAAAACACAATAACACTTTGCAGGAATGAAGTCTACCGAGACCGAAAACGACCTAGATATTTGGCTCGCTTCTCCCAAGGGATAGGCTTACCGGACTATGCCTTAGGTCGGGGTTTAGAAAATAGGACCGCTTGGCTCTTGTCTGGGTTCTTATACTGGAAATATATAGCTTCATATATAACCGTGTGCATAGGCGCCGGGAGCGGGATGCAAGAGAGTGCACTTGCACCTCCCTGGCTTCAAAATAAAATACGTGTGTAAAAACATTCAGACTTATCAAAATATCCGAAAACGCCTAATACAATATTAGAGAACTTGACCTATTCGAAGCGAGATCCTAAAATGTTCCCAATTCAAAAGCTTCTTTGTATAAAGACGACAAAGTACCGAACTCCTATTTCCGAAAATCTAATCGACCGGGTGGGGCGTGGTGCTAACATTATCGAGGTTCCTTCGCTTGCTCTTGCATCCTACTCTATCTTAATTCTTAAGCTACTTTGTATAAATTGAAAAAAAAGAGAACCTCATTTAATTTTGTCAAACGCACCTACTTATTTTTGTTTAAAGATCTAAATCTCAGTTGCTTCCTGTGTAATAGTAGCATGTCATTAGTACCCAAATTACAACTAACTATTATTTTAATTTTGGCCGGGGGCCAGTGTGACTACCTACACTTACTGTATACCGATTACCGATCTACAACAAATGAACATAATAGATACATAATATAACGTACAGAGTAACTCACCCGATTCGCTCAATAAATGGGGATTTGCTCCAAATTGCAGCAACGTTTCTACTATGATGATACAGCCATAACGGGCCGCCAACCTGATTGGCCAACCGCCTTCGAAATTAGGGTCTAAACCAGAGCGTAAAAGTTCAATAAAATCATCCTCCTTATTACAAAATATTAAATTTTTAATCTTGTTCGTGTTGCTTTCCATTATAACGAGCGCGGAGCAACTACTAATTTCCCCGTTATTTCTAACTACCCACATGTAGTTAGTGGATAGTCAATTATTTATTTTTCACAAAGGTACCTACTTAAATTAATATGCTAGCTTAGGTACACACGCAACGCCTTTAGTCGCGGCCTGGTGACTAAAATTGCTGTGTGCGTACCTAGCATACCCTATATAGGTAGATGCATACAGCAGCAGGTTGCCGACTGGACCAATCGGTAATGATGAATTCTGGGTTTAGGCGTAATGAGCATAGCGGCCATGTCTCTTCGCCGGTGTCAGTGATGTTTAAGATAAACTTAGGAAGTACATACATATTAATTGAAAAAGTCACATTAGTAGCCAGCATTTGTGCAACTTTGATGTTCAACCTAGTGCATGAAGTGGCAAGCCCACAGAGTTTTCAGGCCACTGGGCCTGAAAACGCTGCTCAAAACGATGCTCTCAAAGCATTTTATATATTTATATTATTTTGAGCATTTTATTATTTCTATTGTGGGGTCCAAATTTTTATTTCCTTACAACCAACCAAATTTTCTGTGAAATTAATGGGCTCGCTACTTTCTTCATGCTGAAGCCAGTAGGTATGCTGCAGTCGCGGTATGGCTCTGGGCTTCTGGTGGCACTAGAGTATGACCAGACCATAGAACCAGACAAACGTAGACAAAAATAATTTATTATTTCTATGGATTAAATAGTATTATGTACCGTACTAATTCCATGATAAAAACAGAAAAAAAGAGAAGAACAATGGTCTATGGTCTTGATTAATCTGTGATTGTCAAATGAGTCTTGAATGAGTACTACAAACTGTTCTTGTTCTTGTAGTCTGTGAGTAGGTAGTACTACTCATGAAGGTATAGATAAAAGTGGAGGCCACACTCTAAATATCTAAGTGAAGACGACTGTGGGCCGACTCTCTCTTTCTGAATACGTACATAAGATAAAGAAAACACATATCACTGTCTCGTTCTTATGTATGTATTCAGAAAGAGAGAGTCGGCCCACAGTCGCCTTCACTTAGGTATTTATAGTGTTGCCTCCACTTTTATCTATACCTTCATGGTACTACTCGTGAGCGTGAAACCCGAATGGGGCCTGAACCTGAATGCACCTGAATGGGCGAATGAGTCTGACTGTGAATGTGGTGTCGTGAACTTCTTTGTTATTTCCGGTGCGTTCCGAGTTGCGATGTAATCGATTTTAGCGCTTACATCCGAACCGAATTAGCGTGCGCAAATGGTCATAGATGACGTCATGACATGCGCCATCTTGCTTGAGATAATGGCTGCATTCCTTATTAGACTTTAATCGCTGACAGCGCTCACATCAATAATTTGCGTACCGAATTAGTTATTACGATTATGACAGCCGACAACTGTCAACAATTCGGAACGCTCGTGACCGCGGTCACGGTTGGATTACAGTATTTCTTTGTTTAAACACCACACACACACATTTGTACACTTCTTCTTCTTTGGTTAGATGGCGACTGTAGCCAGAAGCACAATTTCGAAAATGCCACGCTATTATTTATAAGATAAGACTCAAAACAAAACAACGCAACTGTCATTTTTGACAGCGCTCACGGTGATATTAATTTAGGGCACGGTCGGCGTTATCGCAAGATGGCGCATGTCATGAAGTCATCTATGACGTTTCACGCGACAACGTTTTCGGGCTCACGCTAATAAGAAACGCGTTTAAAGCGCGCTAAAATCGATTACAGTGATTATGGTCTTAATTCGGAATGCACCCAATGGCGACCATGCCAAATCTCAGATAAGGCATTCTTTATCTGAGTGCCAAATAATATCACCGTGGGACTTCTTGGCGGGAAAGTGAAGCGTCATGTTAGCAGTTTTGTTTTATTTTCTAAAATTTGTGTTTAGCCGAATATTAATGTGTAATAGTGGTGGATTATTAACCATTAATTGTTCGTGAACCTGCATTAATGTAGGCAAATGAAACAAAACAGTGCAACATCACTTTAAGTTCTCTCAAGAAGTCCACGCGAGGTTTCAGTAAAGTGCCGCGTCTTTACTTAAACTCAAGGGGAGCGGGGCGGGATATCATCAATCATCTTTATCATGCATTGAGTGGAGTTCATTTCATAATTATTTAAATAACTTTGTACTTGTTACCTAATTTTACATGACACTGGCTAAATGCACAAACCGTGCGAAGCCAAAAAGAAAAAAAGAAAAGAATATCACCGTGGACGTTGGCAGAATAGTCGACACCGGCTCAGTTGCCAAAACGAAAAAAAAATATATATATCACCGTGAGCTCTGTCAAAAATGACAGTTGTGCAGTTTTGTTTTATGTCGCATCGCTTATGAGCGGCCAACCCGACATACTTTTCATACAAACGCTCGTACGTGATTATGGCGTGGTACAGATATTCTATTTCACGAAGTCCGTTCGGCTTAGATTGTAGTAGTGACGTATCCCGACAAGCGCGCTTGTGTGTGTAAAAGTAGGTAACGTTAGCAAAAAAATCTGATATATATTCAAGTCGAGATTTAATAATCTAAATAAAATTTTGGTTTTAAAAGTATATACATTTTGTAAATAAATTAGATTAGGTTGCAATAAATACAAAAATATTAAGAATATGTAGGCATTTAATTAAGCATTGGTGTTACAGAATGGAAACGAAACAAGTAGGACTATTCAGTATTTTCAATCACTATCAGATAAATTTTCGATTTCCGATTCAGTTTTGCTGTCGTCAGAATCATCTTGTACATTGATTATAAATTCAAAATCGAGATCAAAATATTTCAAGTAGTCTTTTTCAATTTTTTCAACATGAGCACAAGTTTTTTGCCACGTTTCACTGCTAACTTGGCCCAAACTTTCATTGATCAGTCTTTCCGTATTCGTCATGATTTGCTCGATATTTTTAGATGCGACATAATTTTTAACGATCCCCCAAATATTTTCAATCGCATTTAATTCTGGGTGATAAGGGGGAAGGCGTAAGACATCAAAACCCTTGCTTTTTATAAAATCGTCAATCTTGTAGATTACGTGTTGGGCTTTGTACTTCTTTATTGTATCGTACAATTCCAATTTAAGAAGAGATTCATCAAATGCTAAACCCTTATCCCTGAGCCATTGCTGCATATCGGCTTTCTTTGTAGATTGCGTCGGTAGTCGTTCAGCCCGTGTGTTGTGATAAGATGCATTGTCTAAGACAATGACAGAGCGCGGAAGTAAATTGGGTAGCAACTTTTCATTTAGCCATTTTACATAGTTATCATAGCTCATATTTGAATGATAATCACCAGCTGTTGAGTTGGCCTTATAAACCAAGGAAGCATTTTCAATAAAACCATCCTTGGTTCCCGCGTGCACTAAAATAAAGCGAGTGCCTGTGCTAATTTTTTTTAAAAACGGAGTTATTTCCTTTTTTTTGCCCAGGTGTTGTTTCGCACGTGTGTCGAAAGGACGTAGCTCTCATCGGTGTAGACAATGGGCTGACTTTGAGAGCGGTACTCTGTTATTTTTTTAAAATATTTTATACGCCACATTTGTATATCATGACGCTCCGTCAAGACTTTACGGTTGTTCTCTGTTTTGCGCCACTTGTAACCTAATTTCAACAGTAACTTGCGAACAGTTTCTAAACAACCTTCGAATCCGATTTTTTCATTCAATGCTGTTCTTAACTTAGCTAATGTTGGAATTTCTTTATGGACAATATGGAAATCTTGTACAGTACTGCGAACCACATCGGCTGTAAAATTATCTATATCCACTTTATTATCTCGCTTTCTCCTTTTCTTCATAGGTGAAGTGAATTTTGATGAAGTGGATGGGAATTCCTTCTCTTCTTTTAATATTCTTTGAACTGTTTTTTGGCTCACACCCGTAGCTTCAGCTGTACGGCGTGTAATGTCTCGTAAATGAGACGAATCACAGTTGAGTTCCATTAATGATTTTGTAAATTCATATTCTTCTCGCAGAAAATGATAAACACTAGCTATCATGTTTCGACCCTAAAACAAAATGTAATCAAAATAATTAAGTAATATAAACATTTTATAACACAAAAAAACATTCATTTTATAAATACTTCTATTGCTATATTAAGTATCTTTGTATAACATTTTAATTGAAAACGTATAAATAAATATTACCACACTATGGACAACTCTTCTTCGTTTTGTTGCCATGCTGACCTTACTCCGTGAAACAATTTGGCGCGAACTAAAAACCACTACTGATCCGGACCGTGTCCCGATCGACACTGAGCGCTCTCGAGGTTACGCACACAAAAACAATGTGCATGTGCACCCTTGACAACATTCATAGCCAAACGGACATAGAACATCTGTAACACATCTTTCTTTAAAATTTTTGAAAAACAAAGTCAGTATAAGTCTGCTAAAATCTGCTTTTTGCACAAATTTTACTTGAACTTTGGCCATTCATAATGTAAGTACTCATAAATTGTAAATATTAAGAAAACATTACGATAGAAACCTTGCAAATGTAATGGAGATTCTAAATGACCAACATTTATTTCACAAACTAGCAAGGCTTACTCAAAAACACGTATTTCCTGGAACAAGTTTTATGAAAATTCCGCACATTATTTTTCGTTCAATGTTATCGTGTTTTCACTCGTTTGTTAATAGTTTTCACTTGCGCTGGATGAAACAACAAACTTTTCGATCATGCTCGCGTTGGCGATAGACGGACCGGGAAGGGCCCTCTTAACTAAATATCGTGGCATTTTCGAAATTGTGCTCCTGGCTACAGTCGCCATCTAACCAAAGAAGAAGTGTACAAATTTTTAATGTGTGTGTGGTGTATATATCGCAAGTGAATAGTCATGTTTAGCGGTTTTGTTTTATTTTCTAAAATTTGTGTTTATCCGAATATCAATGTGTAATAATGGTGGATTATTAACCAATAAGTATTCGTGAACGTGCATAAGGATAGGCAAATGAAACAAAACAGTGCAATATCACTTCAAGTTTTCTCTAGAAGTCCGCGTGCAGAGGTCTCAGTAAAGTGCCACTCTTTACTGAAACTCATGGGGAGTGGGCGGGCGGGGCGGGGATATCATATCTATCATACATTGTATATAATTAATTTCATCATTATTTAAACAAATTAATTTTAGTGGGCAAAAATGTTACACCCACTTCCGCCATAGCTTAGACTACTTTTGTTTCGAAGGTATCACAGCCATGTTTCTCTGTGCCAATGCGCATTAAATTCTGTCCGAGGGTTCTCTTTTTATTTTATATCGAATAGGTTTAACTTACTGAGCATTATTGAAAACCATTAAACAGTGTTTAATTATCATCATTATCTATTATTATGTGTTCCGTTTGACGTCCGAAGTCCATTATGAGAGAGAGTGCACGCTTCCTTACATGATCAGCCGCTAGATGTCCTTACTTTCCGCCTCGTAATCGCGCCAATAGCGCCCCCAACGTCATACCTGTGAACTACTTTCAAAACCGCATACAAGCCGCCATGAAGTGTTATGTCATTGTTGCGTCGTTTTCCGAACTGTGCGCAGCTCTGTTAGATTGTCAGTTATATCGTTTAACGGTATTTTATTTTTAAAACTTGTGACATTAAAGTAGAAAGTTCATTTGACTAGTATTTTAATCATTTAAATTAATTTTCCGTCTCGTGAACTGTGTTTATTCTAAACAAAACGGACGGTGAAACTATCGCGCCAAACGATACTTCGCGAAAGAGAACGCGGGGTTCGAGTTCTTCATCGTCATCGAAAGGAGGTGATACGGTGTCATCGGAGAGCGATGTAGGCCATCCAGCGCCGCGCAAACGCCCCCGTCAGGTACGCAAGCGCTCCCTCTCGCAAGATTCTGAACTGGATCGCAGGTTTGATCTACTATCCCAGCAGTTGGTGAGTCATGTAAATAATGTTTTAACAAATTATATGATCGGAAATAGTGCTCCATTCGCACAAAGCCTACCCGCCACGCAAAATTATATTGGCACCGCGTTACCTTCAACATCGACTAATTAAATTTATAGGTAGAATGTGTTTTACGCTTCACCATCACATTTTTAATAAATGAATTGAATTCGGCGAACCATTTCACTTTGGGTTGGTAAACATTGCCACTAGCACCAGATGTGGATGACTTCTTAATCTTGTCTAGTTCAAGGTAGTATGTCGAACGAATACTTTTTATTTTGTTTTTCGCATCTTCCAATGTGAATCCTTCAATTTCCATACCAATGCACAGATTTTGGCGCATAGCTTTGTTTTTATAATGTTCTGATGTTATATCCCATAAACACGGGTTTTCTCTGTATATAGTGACAAACTTTACAGTTTCGTCTTCAGATAACTTCTTCACCATTGTTAAATCCTTTTTCTTCGCAAAAAAAGTCCGCAAAAACAACCAACACGTGTGTACTTCGTCAGCACTGGAATGGCACTGGATTGGCCGTCTACATTATTCCAGTTGCACTGGATTGATCGCACTGGATTAAAAAAAAACCGCGAATCCAGTTACTGGACTGGAATGCTTACTGGATTCAGTTCATTCCAGTACCGGTTTACATTTTTCCAGTAAGCAATCCAGTACTGGACTGGATCACTGGAATAATGTAAACCGGCCTTAACTCGTTGTCAACAATGGTCACCGGCCGACCGCGAAACTCGTTCTTCAACTCAAAATTTCTATATATAAAACGATTGAACAAATAATGGACCGTGTTTATGTAAGCAGTGTTAGGCCCGTACACATAGTTAATGTTTCGTGTTGTTTGCGCAGCAATATTTCCACGTAGGTACTCATATTCGAAAATTGTACGAATTTTCAGTTTATCCATGGCGCCTAAATTATATAGTGTAGGCAAATGAAACAAAACACTGTGCACTGCAACATCACTTCAAGTTCTCTCAAGAAAGCTCAAGAATTCCACGTGAGGTCTCAGTGAGTGCCACAGAGTACATTTGTATGGTGACTGCCACATCATTTATTGAAACTCAATATCATTTAACATGCATTGTATAATTATTTAAAAAATAAACTGTATTTACAAAAAAAAAATACGAACTAAAGTTGTCAAAAAATAATAGGCCCGTTTCTTTTCATTGAGGCCCGTTTTGATTGGCGATAGTCAATTGCGACGTAACTAGTGAAGTAACCATAAGACTGGGTACTCGATACTCACGATAAATCGATTCAAATATCAAACTGGATAAAAGAAAAGAAAAAAAATTATATTCTGGTTGACACTTTGACAGTTGACATTGTCAACAAATAAATTAAGCTTCGTATTCATTATTCAATACAAATGTACTGTATGTTCATAATTTTGTGGAATTTGGAATGAAAAATACGAAGCGGTGTAAAATGGATTTGATTTATTCTATTTAAAGTAGTTATTTTACTTAATTTTCCTAGGCGCGGGCAATAAAATCAAAAGCAAAGGAGAAAACAAAATTTTCTCCATATATTTGGCCTAATGATTAATTTATATTTCTAAAATAAATATGGGAAGGCAAGTAGGAAAAACAACCTGACAAACACTGCCTTATTTTTATTTTTTAACATAATGTATATAAATTTTTCAGGCATGCAGAATGGAGGAAAATTGCGAAAAGGGAAAGAAGAAAACGGATTCGCACAATTCAAGCTAAAGAAAGAAGTATGTCAACCATAATCATGGATATTCATTTAATTTAATTTAATAGTTATCTTTATGTATACATAGGTTCTTCGATACTGTTATCAATTCCTTTTTTGCCTGAATTAGGCTTCCTTCTGATTTTTCTTATAACTTCTCCATTAATCTAGTTGTTTCAGTTTATATGCCTTTTCAGCCACTGGCAGCACACACTCTAGTTCCAGTTTCATCATAACATGCTTTATTTCTTATAATTACAAATAGCTTTTAGAGGGGAGCTATGCAAAGATGCAAACATGCTGTTTCACAGGTTACCGTACCTGTGAAAATAAGAAAATTGTAATTATAAGAAATAAAGCATGTTATGATGAAACTGGAACTAGAGTGTGTGCTGCCAGTTGCTGAAAAGGCAAATAAACTGAAACAACTAGATTATTTGTTTTGTAATAATTTAAATTGATGTTTTGACTTTTAGATAAAATTTTCTTTACTGAATGGTATATCAAACAACGAGACCTAGAGGAAGAATTAATTATTGAACAAATTAATAAACAGAATGATGAAGAAAACGAAAAATGGATTCAAGCTGAAAATATTGCAAAATCACAATGGAAAAAACTTCAAGAAGAAAAAGAAAGACTTAAACAAAAACGCCTTGAACAAGAAGCTAAGCTAAAGCTGGTAAGACTGCATTGTAAATTTATCCTTTTATATTCAAGAAATCTGTACACAAATGGTTGATTTTTAAAGTTTTTTGTTAGTCCAGTAAAAATAGGGTTTGAGATTGCATTAAAGACACTTTAGTAAATTGGTTTTGAAATAATAGTATAGTTATTTGCTTAAGCATTCATGATATGCACGGAGGAACCTGATAAATACCTAAAGTTGTGTTTTTACTGTTTAACAATAAACAAAAAACACACTTTAGGTGAAAAGTAAGATTATCGTCTATAGCCAGCATAAAATTATAGTAGGTACATAAGTAATCCGTTGGTTTAGGCGCAAAATTCTTAACATTACGAGATTTTTTCTTTCACGGTGTAATAAATGAGATTTAAAAAATCTCACTTTCGGGGATTTTTCTGTTTATACATTCCACACGTTAACCTCGAACCTGTGTTAAGTTTTCACCTAGGTGACTTTTCAGGAACCTAGTTAAAAAGTGTTTTTTCATGATTTGTCTATTGTACATAAAGGACACTCGAAATGTGCATTAACATTTTCATTCTTCATATTATGTACCTAAGTGTCATAATCCCCTGAATTGTAGGCCAGTAGCGTATTAAACCAGAAAAAAATCATATTTCACCGGCCCATCCTTGCCAACCCCTCTCATCAAACACGACGAAAACAAAACACAATCCCTTCCCGCCCGCAGAAATTTTTCGCCCGGCATTTATGTATTTATAGAACAGTAAAAATAGATCGATTTGTATGGAGTAGATTGCAATAAGTGCTCTTTGGGTGATAATTCAGAATTAAATATATAATAGCTGAAATATAATACATAAATTGACAGTAATCTCCGATTTCTTATTAATATGTATTGAGTTAATAAAGCAATTCAATTAAAAAGTGTGAACAAAAAATGGACCACTGGTGATTTTGTACATAACTGCTCCTTTTCAAAAGTTTTAATTATGGTAATAATTATCCCCGGTCAAAATCGAACATATTAAGTACCTACCTACTTATTGAATATTTTATATAAAATAAATGATAACTTCAAAACAATAATTGCATAAAGAGTGCAAATTTGTCAGAGTATTTACATAGTTACTACAAATAACTATGTAAAATTGTAAATTATCACCAAGGTGACTATGATACTTTTTTTTCGTGAAGTTAAATTTGTATTTAACCCTCGTACATTAAAGACACATAGAATATTTTTATGAATCTTAATAGCAATAATTTTTGTCTACTCAAAAACTTTACGAAAAAAAAAGTATCATACTCACCTTGGTGATAATTTACATACTTTTTTGTAGTAACTATGTAAATACTCAGACAAAGAAGAACGGTCATTTGTGACCCAGACCCGACACGAAAGAGACATAATTATCTCAGTTTTTTTGTTATTATAAATATAGCTAAAATATATATTGTTTATATTCGAAATCAATGGCTACCAAAATATTGCCTTATGTTTTTGTTCAGCCAATACGCAAAAAAATATTGTTAATACCTGTTTACCTTCAAAATTCGTAATTTTAAGCAACTCAATCACGTTACAATAATTATGGAATTATCCAGGTGAACTGGTGATGGATCTGGATTATGTAATTTTTAAACTTCTAGAAGTCTATCAATCGAGTTAGGGTTAAAAGTGTCTTAATCGGTGATTCATTGCAGATTAGAGATTAGGGTATCATTAAGAAGCTGGATAGATAGTGGAATATTTTGGTAGCTAGGTACTAAATACCTACACAGAGTTTGAGCTTATCAATATTAACTCGATTTCAGTGCCGTTTGTGAAACAAAAATAAAGCCAATATTTGGAAATCAAGGTTCAATGTCAATAATCCATACCCAGTGCGGGATGGTTAAAGTGATCCTGATGTCTAGCCCACCCCAAGTAATACACAACACTAATGACGTGTGCGCAACTTCCCAGCGTCCTTTTACCGTGGTAGCACGTACAGTAATATTCTGTTATTGCATTTATTCCATTTATATTCTCATCAATAATATCATCTCATCATTATCAATCTCATCATTTATATTCTCATAATATAAGTTTTACGTAAGAAAATAAGAAGATAATAAATCCATACCCAGTGCGGGATGGTTAAAGTGATCCTGATGTCTAGCCCACCCCAAGTAATACACAACACTAATGACGTGTGCGCAACTTCCCAGCGTCCTTTTACCGTGGTAGCACGTACAGTAATATTCTGTTATTGCATTTATTCCATTTATATTCTCATCAATAATATCATCTCATCATTATCAATCTCATCATTTATATTCTCATAATATAAGTTTTACGTAAGAAAATAAGAAGATAATAATAAGAAATCCAAAAATCGTCGCAATATTTTCTATTGAATCTCGGAAATAAAAACGCCCAGATCACGACAGATAGAGCAAAAGTATTTTTTTTTAATGGTATCTCGCTGTTGATTATGAGGCTGTAAATGGTGCATGTGGGCTTTGTTCGCGTCGCAGGGAAAGGAGTCGTAGGCACGAATGGTCACGTTCTTCTCGGTTATCAGTTCACGTCAGTCGGTACTTTCCAGCAATGGTCTTCCATCACCGGAACTTCCCGTGAACAATCCGTCAATACGGATTGTACGTGTTCTGTAAACGAGTCGATCGCGCCCGTCGTGTCTGCGACTGAGACTATGAGGTCAGGAATGGAGTCCGAGTGAGGCGATGTGGTGCATTTCAGTCCTTCACTAACTTTCCTCCAGTCGGTTATCACTTTGATCTGTAGGGGACACAAAGCCAAGGACTGCGCACGAGCTTCTAATGAAAGAGTGAGATAGCATGATTTGTTACTGCTACTGGGTTACCTGAGCCACAGCGGGTATTGAAATTAAGATTACGAGATAATAATAATACAATTTAAAATAAAGGCACCAAATAAGACCCCCGCATATTGTATTCCACCAGGAATATTTTAGCTCTAATGTAGCTAAAAGCTTGATGACTGCCTATTTTTTGTGTTTTTATCTAAATTGGCGTAATTTTAAATAGATATAATTGCTATTAAATAAAAAAACAATTTTAAAATATTTTGCGTAACCAAAATCAAATGGCAATAGATAGGTCATAGGCCACTGATATTCAGAATAGTGTTAATTTATTTCTGATATAATTATTATAACGAGAAAACTGAGATACGTTCCTTTTGTGTCGGGCCTGGGTAAATTTCCTAAGGACCATGACCGTTCATCTTTTCACTGTATGCAATTATTGTTTTGAAGTTATCATTTATTTTATATAAATTAGTCAATATGTACTTAATATGTTGATTTTGACTGGGGATAATTATTACCATAATCTATCTCAGATTTATTGCAATCTACTCCATACAAATCAATCTATTTTTACTAGACTATGTTGTTCAATAATCTTGATTAATGGTTTACCACAAATGTTATATTATTGTTCTAAAACTCAATTGAGATCTCTGGCTGTCTATTAGACACCATAATCTATTAAAAATCATTATAATAATAATAAAATTATGGCAGGAATGGGAATTAGAACAGAAGAAAAAACAAATAGAAGAAGAGAGGATAAAAGCAGCTCAAGACGAACTGAAAAGAAAGCAAGACATCTTCATGAAGCACTTGGATATGTTTTTATCTGGAGATTCAATTGAGCCTCCGGCCGAATTGAAAGTGATGCATGAGACAAGACCTGATGCTGAACTTTGTCCATTTTTCTCTAAAACAGCATGTTGTCGATTTGGTGATCAATGTTCAAGGAACCATCAATATCCTGGCATCAGCAAAGTATATCCTTTTCATAAATTTAATTTCATAGTGCTGAACAATGAAATTTTTTTGATTATTAGATCATGCTGTAGGCAAAAATGCATCACACCCTAAACCTTTATTACTTTATTATTATTTTATGTTACTCTAATGCACTCTGCCAAGTGCGTGCATTTTGAGTTAAATGGTTATTAATAAAACAAA
Source organism: Tiliacea citrago (assembly GCA_963921375.1). NCBI lineage: Eukaryota > Metazoa > Arthropoda > Insecta > Lepidoptera > Noctuidae > Tiliacea > Tiliacea citrago. Next base: position 12,587,587 of record OY992786.1, on the reverse strand, counting down.
CTTTTTATTTTAGGTGTTATTAGGTACAAATTTTTATAACCATTTTGGGTTAAGTAATGCAAATGTCAATGAATATGACACAGATATAATGTTAGAATTTGAGGATACTGATACATTTAAGGAATACAAAGACTTTTTCTTTGATGTATTATCTGAATTTGAAAAATTTGGTCGCATAACACAATTTAAGGTGAGTAATCAAATTATATTCCAAAACCGCAAGATAATAATCTTATCATAAATTATTGAAACTTACTATAAAATGTAACCTTGTCTGAAAACCTAAACAAATTTGATCAGCATGTAAATCTTGTGTTAGCTCATGAGGGATTGTTGACCACTTAATATTTGTCACAAACATGTTTTGCAATATAAATAGGCTTCTATTATGTAAATACAATCTATTATTTTTAGAACTATTGAATAAAATATTTTTACTCAAATCATCTTCAGATTTTTACCATCTACACATGGTTGACAATTTTAAAATGAAAACAAAAACGAGGTTTGTATTAGAAGTCTTAAAATTCTATTCTTTACATAAATAAGAGATGTCCATAATATGGACATCTCAGACTTTTGTGTAGGTATGATATCATACCTACACAAAAGTCTTCAGTCAGTTATAGTTAAGGTTTAATCTGGTTGTAGGTCTGTAATAACTATGAAAAACATCTTCGAGGAAACACATTCATAGAATTTGCTGAGTTACGATGTGCTGTAGCGGCATATCGATCTCTACATACACGCTGGTATGGCGGCAGACAGCTATCCTTACAGTTTTGTCTTATAAATTCCTGGAAAAATGCTATATGTGGTAACTAATTTTATTTTTGTGGATATATTATTTGTATGCATTAATGCGGAATTTAAATGTGAAATTATTTATATTACAGGCCTCCAATTACGAAGGCGTTGCCCAAAGGGTCGCGCTTGTAATTTTTTACATGTCTTCAGAAATCCAAATGACTTATACAATGGATATTATACCAATGAAATTGTTCAAGAGAAGGATAGGTGAGTCAAGGATAGTACACACGTATTATTTAGTGTCATGATCGATTCTTTGGTAGGTACCTACCTAGCAATAATAGTAGCAAGCAATCAATTAAATTAATATACATTGTTTTCAGGACTCCACGTTCGTCAATGCGGTCATGGAGGTGGTCCGAATCACCGGAAACGGACGTCTCTAAAAGAGTGATCTCAAGACGTTCCGAAAGCAGTGACAAACGACGTCGAAGATCTCGACACCGCGACGGAAATGATAAACATTACCGACGATCTTCACCTCGACGAAGTGACCGTCGTTAGTTGCGAGCTATTGATTTTATAACGAGGTATTTTAAGAGAAAATTATCTAATTATTAACCTGCACCCTAATTGCGTAACACAGTCTGAATCACAATCTGAATGTTTTTGAAGTATATTGAGAACTGTCAAAATAAGACCCATTGCTACTGAGTGACTCCGTGTGTTAAGCAATTACCCCGCTGGGTACCTACTTATTGAACTGATAGTTTCTTGAAGAAAATAAAAACTAAGTTTAAAAGATGCCTATAAATTGGCTCGATTTTTGACGATCATTATGTCGCTCGGTATGCTATTTTGAAAGACTCAATAAAATCTGTCAGCTTCTATTATAACGATCGTTACTGTCACCTGATAGCGATCGATAAAGTATTAGTGAAAAAGTCGTTTTTTTTTTTAAAGTTGGTTTTTTTTTTTGTTAAAAGTTTTTTACTTTTTAGTGGGTCAGTTTGTAATAGTAAGTTACAATAGCCTAATGTCTACTGCTTATCACCTTTTACAAAATATTGTTTTTCTCGATGCAGTGCAGGGGCATTCATTGTTGAAGAGTTATTCTGGTAAGAACCAAGAGAACTGGATTAATGGGGTTCTTAATTGTTGCAAGTGGGTCTCACTATCACGTCCTGGAAGGAATACGTTAAATTACAACAACAAAAGTTGAATAATATTCATTATTGAGCAAAATATTTATACAAAAAACACCGAAGTAAACATAATTGAATAAATCATTTTGTGCCAATTTTTATTACATGAAAAAGTGAATAGTGATAATGAACTTTCGTTGCTGACTGTACCTATATAGTTACTTCGGCTTCTAGCCGCATATTATACTATTCGCAAGGAGTCTCTCGAAATTGATGTAATTTAAATGTATTTTTTTCTTTTATGTTTTCATAATAAAATACGTTTTGAAATTAAAAGTATCTTTTTTAGATATTATTGTACGAATGTCCAAAAGCTACTTTTCCTATTCTATGGTGACCATTTGACCACACCTTGATTTAATTGGCTCCACACAAAAAACCTGGCGCGGCGCGGCAAGGTTTGTATAGCGTTTCCTACAAGAGAGATACGGGCAAAATTACATAAACGCAACGCGCCGCACCGCACCGTGCTTGGTACACCTACTATAGCTCCTAAAGCACTCAGTTGAGAGCTCACAGTAAGCCTGCCCTGTCCCGACCCAGCTAAAAGCGGGCGCATCTTGCTTGATAGAGATGTTCCTATCGGACAAGGGCAGGCGGTAGTTTGAACAATCGGAATAAAATAATGTTGATAAGCATGACCAAGACACGGCCGGCGGGCGGGCCCTTCTCCCAGCCCGCTCTCCTTGCCGATCAACACTCGCCCTCGATTAAGGGGCACCAAGGGTCTCACAATACCTACTAGAGCTCCTAAAGCACTCAGTTGAGAACTCACAGTAAGCCTGCCCTGTCCCGACCCAGCTAAAAGCGGGCGCGTCTTGCTTGACAGAGGTGTTCCTATCGGACAAGGGCAGGCGGTAGTTTGAACAATGGTATAAATGTTGGTGAGCATGACCAAGACACGGCCGGCGGGTGGGCCAATCTCCCAGCCCGCTCTCCTTGCCGATCAACACTCGCCCCCGATTAAGGGGACCAAGGGTCTCACAATAGCGTTTGTTCTTCATGCCGACTGCTCCGCCCCGCTGCTCGAAGCCAGCCCGCAGACGAGCTGCAGTGTGTAAACTTTAGAATCTTATATATTTTTTGTATATCTCTTTATTATCTAGACCTATAAAAGGTGTATCTATTCATACGCGAAATCTCTTAATCTTCTCATTGTACTCATCATTAAGAAAAACTTACTATGGGACCAAAACTAAAATCGCTAAAAAAAAAATCTGCTGTTCCCTACATTTACGTTCGCGCTCGTCAAAATGTAGGGAACAGATGATTTTTTCTTCGCGAATTCTGGTTTGGTCTCATAGTTAAAGTTGTTCATAATGATTATATCATTGGTGCATCGTGTGCCAAATTGAAATGGTCGACTGAAGAGGTCATCTGCTATCCTTTCAGACCCCATAACACCTCATGCCCTGTGGTTTTTTTTTTATCAACTTTTTATTGTTTTATTAAAAAAAGACCCAAATTTTACATTCATATACAAATTAAAAAAAAAAACCGGCCAAGTGCGAGTCGGACTCGCGCACGAAGGGTTCCGTACCATTATCTATAAAAACGGCAAAAAATCAAGTTTGTTGTATGGGAGCCCCCCTTAAATAATTGTTTTATTTTAATTTAATTATTGATTTTTAAAGTGAATATATAACTAAATATTCTGTGAATATTTCAAGTGTCTACCTGTTACTGTTATCGATATCGAGCAAAAAAATCACGTTTGTTGTATGGGAGCCCCCTTAAATATTTATGTTATTCTGGTTTTTAGTATTTTTTGTTATAGCGGCAACAGAAATACATCATCTGTGAAGATTTCAACTGTCTAGCTATCACGGATCATGAGATACATCAGCCTGGTGACAGACGGACAGACAGATAGACAGACAGACAGACGGCGCGGCGGCGGAGCCTTAGTAATAGGGTTCCCGTTTTACCCTTTGGGTACGGAACCCTAAAAAAGGTTTATTTCATAGACTCTGAATTTTAATTTTATTTAGATGTGTTTTGATAAAAAGTAGGTATTTTTAAATACAAAATTAGTGACATTAGTCATCTAGTTTTTAGGGTTCCGTACCCATAGAGTAAAACGGGAACCCTATTACTAAGGCTCCGCCGTCTGTCTGTCTGTCTATCCGTCTGTCACCAGGCTGTATCTCATGAACCGTGATAGTTAGACAGTTGAAATTTTCACAGATGATGTATTTCTGTTGCCGCTATAACAACAAATACTAAAAAAATAGAATAAAATTAATATTTGAGGGGGCTTCCATACAACAAACGTGTTTTTTTGCTCGTTTTTGCTCGATATTGATAACGGCAACAGGTAGACGCTTGAAATATGCACAGAATATTTAGTTATATATTCCCTCTAGATTTAAGGGGGGCTCCCATACAACAAACGTGATTTTTTTGCCATTTTTATAGATAATGGTACGGAACCCTTCGTGCGCGAGTCCGACTCGCACTTGGCCGGTTTTTTTTTATATACTCGCAAAGTTTCGGAATTACTATTCAACATTCTAATATGTATTGTACAGCTTTAATTTAAGTTTTACATTCTTGTAAAACTTAAAGCTGTACATGTTACAGCTGTTTACATCGAATTAGTAAGTACGGTACTATAAAATTGTTAAAAGCTACTGTTTTAAAGCTTACTGACACTTCAGTGTCAATGTCATGTCATTGATGTCATTCCCTCATTCACTGTTTGACTGTTGGTTGATTGTTGTCCCGTCAGGGTTTAAAATCGTAGTATTCCTTGGTTTAAAAGTTCTGTGTGGTTATGTGGTTGTTGTTCTTGGTGTGGTGATTTCTATGAATACAATTATTCACTTTCTTTTTCCGACATACGTCTAATGATCTAATTCGAGTATTACGAATAATCATTTAACCATCTCGATAATGGTTTTAAGATCAGTATTTTCTATGTTATTAATTAGACCAACTTATTTGTCGTATTACAATATTTACAAACTTACTTCTGCAGCAACTACAAGTTTAATAAAAATATCTCCGAGCAGTGATTTTATTCATTCAATAGCTTCCTACAAGACTAGAACAAGGACTGTAGAGAAAACTGGTAGATACATTTTTTATTCTCTGCGTTTGTTTTTTCTGTGAGATATTATGGTTATGCTTACAGCAAAAGAAGCACTCCTATAATATTTTTTTACCTTTGTTTTAGGTTTTGATGCCTCCAAAGCAAAAATCGTTTTAGCTCTCAATTTTCAATCAGCTGAAGATGCTTTACCTTTTTATAAATTACCAATTAAAACTTTGATTCATCTTTATAAAACTACAAAAGATGATGAAAGTAAAGGATTTTGCCAAAATAGATTGTACTACATTTCATCCCGCCTGAAGGTATGATCCAATTTTTTCCGTTTTCATAATAGGTGAATAACTCCTTGTGACTCAGAATTCATGTTTTTTTTACAGGTGCCACCATCAGTACTAAGTGAAAAGCTTGCCAAGAGAACTTTCATATATAGCTTATCATTTAATTGGATTCAAAAAGCATTAGATGTGTTAATAGGTAAGAGATTAAGATGCCTTGTTTGCCTGGCTTGGAAAAATATTAATTTAGCCCATTACCCAGTACCCCTGTAGTATTTACTACATGCATTGTAATAGTTAAACATAAAAATATGAATATTATTTCAGATATGGATGTGTCTGCGGATAGAATACTGAGGGACCTATGGGTGCTGAAGTACCATCATGAAACAATCTATGAGAGGCTCCTAAGAGTTAAAAGTATGGGTATTGACAATTTATATCCATGGATGGTCAGATGTTCTGAAGATATATTGAATAGGTATGAGAACAAAACAAAAAGTTTTAGTTATTGTTGGTTAAATTCCACTAAAATTTTTAATTAATAAGCCAACAGTACTGACTACATAAAAACAGATAGACTGGTATAAAATTTGATGGGTTTACTCATGTTTCATTATTGTTTTCAGATTTATAACTATTTCACAAGAAACAAAGACCATTTTGGGTGAAAGCAATTCAAAACAGACATATCTTGCAAGTCGTTTAAATGTGACTGTTGACAATATTCAAGAAATGTGCTTAAAAATACCCGCACTGAAAACCATTCGTGTAACAAAGGTTGCCATAATAACTGAAATAACATTTTGAAACAACAATATTATTAAGTTCCTCCTAATTTATATAATTGCAGTGTATTTTTAGGTAAAACCCTTCCTAGACTTCCTCCTTACTGAAGGGTTTGATGTGGAAGACATTGCCAGTAAGCCTAGGGTTTTGTCAGCATCTCAAAAGACAGTAAAGCAGAGACTAGATAAACTGCGTGAATTGGGATTAAGTCAAATCAATTTAAATGTACTTTGTAGAAGTAAGAAAGATTTCAAAAAGTACTGTGAATCAATATCTAAAGAAAGTAAGTATGTTTAATTTCAGAGTGTTTGCACATAATACTGCATTCATTCATTTCAAACAACGTTAGCTATTACTTAGATCATTAGTTACGTTTACGTACTTGTGCTCAGCGGCAATTTTTTTTAGGGTAATTCCCTTGCATGTAAAATGGGGAAGGTTTTTTTTCTCGTCTATTCCATGGTGTGGGGTATCGTTGGATAGGCCGTTCAAAAATATTGTGGGTCTGTGAAAGCCATTTTACAATTCAGGGATCCGTTTGCGTAATATTAAGCTGTGCTATTTTTGAGAGTCAAGTGTCCCCCCCCCCCTGCCGGCTTTAAGGTTGTTTTTGGATATGTGAAAAAAATAATAGGTCAGAATTTGATTTCATGAACACACAAATTTCAAAAATGTACCCTTTCGGACAAACCCGCAACCCTGCCAGGCATTGGCCCTATCGGACCCCGTCAGTTGGTGCTGACATCTCTGAGGCGCGCGTGGAACACAACGCGCCGTGGTCCTGGGCCTGGTCCTTATAGGACGGCGAGCTACACATCGCTCACCGTCCGCAAGCCCGCGCCTACGGTGGCCGGGTATCAGCCTGCGACTCCCGATGACCGGGGCGTCTTTCACGGCGACTAGGGGCGCGAGGGCGTGAACCTTGCCTCTCCCTCGTGCGTTCCGCTTCCTCCTTCGGGAGCATTCCTGCTTCGCAGAAGGAGGTGACGGCCTCCCATGCACTCTCGCTGCGAACCATGGCCTGAACCACGGCCGGACGCGAGAGTTAACCGCCGCCGATCCGCCTCCGTGAGGACACGGCGGTGCCCCCAAGCCGGGCAGACCTCTACCGTCTCCTCTGGGCGATCCACACAGTTGTGACACACGGGCGTTTCCTCCCGCTTTATCCTGAACAGGAACCTCCCGAAACAACCGTGTCCGGTGAGAACGCCGTGGCGTCACTAGCCACTCCTCAAAGAGGGACTTATCGCCACAATTGTAGCGTGTCCAGCGCTGGGTTGCGAAAATCGCACTCTCCATGTCGCCATGAGATCCCGCCGGAGCTCTTTCCGCTGTGCCGTGAATTCTCGCAGCAGCGGAGTTTCTCCTCCTTGCGCCACTCCCAGATGTGCGCGAGGACTTTTGCCTCCAGATCCCATGGCGGTATTCCGGCAAGGAGGCTCGCCGCCACACTCCTGTGTGGCGGCGAGCCTACACACCTACCCACAACCGTGCGGTATCCTCGGACCAACCTGATGGCCATGACCCTCTGGGACGCGTTCAGTCGGCGGGCTGGTCGCAGCCTTAAGGAACCGGTGCCTGAGAGCCTGAGTACCTGAGATTATATCTGATCACCAATTTGAGTTTCGGGGAAAACATTCTACTGTAGAGCAAGTACATCGAGTGGTTCACAAAATAAGACAATCGCTAGAGAAAAAGGAGTATTGTTCTGCAGTATTTATTGACATTCAACAGGCATTCGATAGTCTGGCACAAAGGACTGCTGTACTAGCTAAAAACCCTCCTACCAAACTCATTCTACATGATCCTAAAATCTTACTTGGAGCAAAGAAGATTCGAAGTAAAATACAAGGAAGAACTGTCAAAGCTGTACTACATCACCGCCTCAGTTCCACAAGGATCGGTGCTTGGCCCAGTCCTTTACTCAATACTCTTATACACGGCAGACTTGCCTGAAACAAACAACGTTCGTAAGAAACACGAAAATACATGAATTCCTGACGATACCGACCGTAAAGGAGGAAGCCTGTAAAATAAGCAAGAGATACAAAGAAAGACTCAATAAACACACAAATGAATTGGCTAAGAATCTATTAACTCGACAGGAAGATGTAACTCTCCTAAAAAGATGGCAAATACCAGACATAGAAACTAACTATTTAGTCTCTACCAACTCATACGGTGCTGCTTAAATGGAATATCACCCACCCCAAATGAATCCCAGAAAACATCAGATTATGGCTGAAAGCCGGTACCGCACGACCCCCACGTAGAGCCTCTGACAGGAGGCGTTTGGACACCCTAGATTGGGCAGGAGCCGCTTCAAGGCAATCCCGGCCCGCTCCAGTCTGGGAGCCAAACGTCGAAAATGGTCCACGAAGTTCCACCGGCTGTCGAGGACGAGTCCCAGGTAGGTACTTCATCGTAGACTCGACGCCGATGTGAACCCCTCCTGCCGTTATCTGGGAACCCGTCAGTGGCGCGTACCGAGGACCATAAAAACACATGGCCTCGAACTTGTGCAAAGCCACCTCGAGTCCCAGTTGCCGGATACTATCGACGATTGTCGCAACCCCACGTGCCGCCAGTTCGGCCGCCGCCCCTTGCGCCAGGACCAGCGTGTTGTCAGCGTAGCAGACTACGCTAACGCCGCTAGGGAGTCGTAGCCGATGTCCCACAGATGCGGACCCAGGACCGATCCCTGTGGGACACCGCACGACATCTTTCGCCGGTTCCACTCTCCTTGGTGACTGGGGTAGTCCGGTGATACCAGAGTGCCTCCCTAATGCAACTCCAGGGCTGGGTATTGAAGGCAATCCCGCCCCGGGCCACAGTTTCCCCCGTCGTGAGGGCTCGGACGCGCATGATGGTATCCACCGTAGAGCGCCCCTTGTGTTAACCGAACTGCCTCTCCGCCAAATCCGGCGGCCGCACCCGCCCGACAAGGCGGTCTGCAATTACTCTAAAGAGCTTGCCCACCTCGTCGAGCAGCACGATGGGCCGGTAAGCGGACGGAGAATTTTAAGAATTTTGAGGTGAAATAATACCCAAAGTAGAAGTTATAGTTTTTTTATTTGTTTTTCGATCAGTCTTTTTTGTAGCGGCCAGTTTATCGATGGTAAAAAATGTAAGTTGGAACTTCTCATTTCCTACGAAATGTATGGGAAAAGTTTTTGGCGTTTTATGACTTTTCTAGTACTCGAACTTCAATTGGTCCAGTAGAGGTTTTTGATCCTTATAAGAAAGAGGATCGATTGGCATAAAAAAAAGTTTTTGTGAAAATTGCCCATTTTCCTGCTGACTGTACATTTTTTTCAAAATCTGTGAATGGGGATCAAAATTCCATAAAAAAATTGGATAGTCTCTTAAGACCATTTTCGCGTACCTGTAACGGATAAGGTACTTCCCCTTGCTGCCCCGCTGAAAGTTTCCAACCTTTTCCGATTTCAAATTTAAGGTTTCCAATTTAATTATTTATTTTTAAAGTGCATATACACTTTAAAAATAAATAATTAAATTAAAATAAAACAAATATTTAAGGAGACTCCCTTACAACAAACGTGATTTTTCTGCCGTTTTATAGATAATGGTACGGAACCCTTCGTGCGCGAGTCCGACGCGCACTTGGCCGGTTTTTATATTATTTTATCAAGTTTAGGTATGTATACCTATGTGATACGTTCAGGTACGTGATAACCATCACGTTTCCGCAGTTTCGTTAACTAATTTCACCCTGTACAGAATAGGTACTAGGTACCCAGTATTATAGAGAGACCTCGGTATAATACGGGTACATACTCTTACATTTAGAATTTTTTGGTTTGACCTTGTCTACTGAAGCTAAATTAATTGATTATTATTGCTAAAAAAAAACTCTCTCTTTACAGGTAATGCATAGTGGACTGGAGTTTTGTTCTCTAGGATATTTTCTATGTAGAACCAAATAAAACAAAAATATATTTATAAATAAAAACCTTTACAAAACCTTCACAAATGTTGTTGAACTTTTATTTTGCTAAAAGCAATTTTTCCATGATACAGAAGCTGTAATCCTCTACCATTTCATTTCGAAAAAAATAAGTTATCCTAGTCTTCTAGTGGTAATCTAGTGACTTGCTATCTAAACTTGAAACATGATTTAATTACTTCATTTTTGTGTACTGATTACATTTGAAAAAAAAAATCATTGTTTTCTGCCTTGTCATGTTAAGTGAAGATAAATATTTAACTATACACTTCATTCAAGCATTTTAATCAAAAATGTTAATTGATTTGTAGTTTATAATTAAAATATATTCATAAGGTATCACTAAATTTTATTTTTCATTTCATATAATACATATTATTATGGAATCCAATAACCCATTAGTGGATTAATACTATTCTATTGCCAAGTTTGAGCCAACTAGTGCAATTGAAAGACAGCTCCAACTAAAACTGCTCTGAAACTCAAAAACTACCTAGCTCATTTTGTAAATTACAAACAATACAATTTGAACACCACCTAGAAACAATAGCAATAAGACCTATGAGGTATCACAGGCAGGTATTACTTGAAAATAAATTTTAATTTCTAAATCTAAGTTTTGGATATCATAAGCCTACAGCCAATTTTAACAACAAATTAACTGCACCATCTTTAGAGTATATTAGACAGGACCCACAATATAAATTGTGACTCAAGCTTACAACTTCCTTAATTTCTGCAAAAAATTTAACTAGAGGCATAGGAATACAGTTACTCCAAATAAGTCAATACACTGCACGCAATAGTCAAATAATTCTAGCAATCTGTGAACTAAGTATAACAGTATTGTATGTTTATACCTACTTAGTTTAATTTACATAATAACTTATGATAAAATTATATAGTGTGAGGTTTGAGTAAAAATCCAAAAATGTGGACAATTGAACTACTGGTGTGCACACTGCACACCAGGCCCAGTTTGCATGTGTTCTTCATCATCACTGGCATAGGCTTCCTCTCGGCCCCTGCCACGTTCACTGGCTGTGTACTCCATCAGATTAACTTCCTCAACCTCTTCGCCAGTAGGCATCACAAAAGCTGGGCGTGGTGGCAATACAGTTTCTATCTGTTTCAACTGCTCTTCAGTAGCAAAGTTGTTTTCAGGGAAAACAACATCAAATTTTATATAAAGATTACCTTTCTCAAATGGATTTTTAAATTGAGGCATTCCTTCACCCTGTATGCCTTTGAGGTCTCCAGGCTTGATCACTTCTCCTGGAGTGTGTCTAACAAGTAAATCCCTGCCATCTAAATGCTTTATAACAAATTCGAAACCACACAATGCCTCAGTTAGTGTAATTTCATGTTTAATCACAAGGTCATCACCTGTTCTCTGGAATATATCATGAGTTTTTTGTTGCAGCACAATAATCACATCTCCAGGTTGAGTGTCAGGCTGCTGATCACCTTCTCCTCTGAAGAATATCTTTTGGTTTTCACGCATTCCTTTCTCAATATGCACCTCCAAGATTTTTGTTTCATTCAAAACTTTCTTACCTTTGCATTTTGGGCATTTATCTTTTTCATTAATGGTTTCACCTAGACCATGGCAGGTTGGGCAGCGAGACTGGAATTGACGAGTCATATGGGGTGCAATCTGCTGATAAGACACTTTGACACCCTGTCCATGACAGTCTTTACAAGTCACAACAGATCCTGGCTTTCCACCAATACCTTTACAGGGCCCGCAAATTACATTTTTACTTAGTTGTAACTTGGTAGTTTTACCCATGTACATGTCTTCTAAAGAAACTTTAAGTGGATGCATGGTATCTTCACCACGAGCGGGTCCTCGACCCCTGCTGCCGCCACCGCCGCCGCCTCCCATGCCAAATATATCACCGAAAAAGTGTCCAAACAGATCATCAGGAGGGAATCCTCCACCCTGGCCACCCTCTTGTAAACCTTTCAACCCGTACTTGTCATAAATTTGTCTTTTCTTCGTGTCCGACAAGACTTCATAGGCATAACTAATTTCTTTAAATTTATCCCCAGCAGCAGGATTTTTGTCAGGATGGAATTCTTTTGCCAATTTATGATAGCTCTGAAACCAAAAATTAAGGGATAAATACCAAAATGACGATGAAGAGAACAATGGACAGAAATCATGCAACGAATAGATGACATTACATGTGCGATCTGTTCATTGTAAAAACTTACAAAAGTACACTTACTCGTTTTATTTCAGATTCACTTGCACTTCTAGAAACCCCCAAAATCTCATATAATTTATTATCAGCCATTTTTCCCAAGATAAAAAGGAAAGAAAGAATGAGGAGTAGGCTGTGATTAATGTGCACTAGAAAAGGTTTTTAATTTTTCAAGCACAAAGGTCGTATCTACATTCAGCCTACGACAGACGACTCAAGCGGACAGGGACAGCGGGTTACGGTTACTAGCAATATCGATTTAGTCTATGGAACTACTAAAATCTATTAAAAAAAACCCGATCAACATTATTTTAGAATAGAATATTTTAGAATATTCAATATTTTTACAAAAAAGCAATCAGGTGATGTAACAACGAATTGAAAAGTAATGTTAAAGTGGTTCGCTGCTGCGCGGAAATCGGGCACGTAAACCTAAGAACACATTTTATTCACGCTAAATAGGTTCGATTTTAATGTACAGGTAAACGAAGACTGACCAGTACCTATTTAGTTTTAAAATATATTCGAGTTTTGAAAGTTCTACTTCACTCACATTTAATCATTGTTGATCTGAAAATCCCTTGTTTTGCGTGCCGTAAGTGGGCGCCCGGCCTAAACAGGATAGACAGTTTTATTTATACTAACAAGAGCTTGACGCAGAAAGCGATGCTTCTATGGCTTCCTCCCACATTATTATTTTAATCTTTGATGGCTTCTATGTAACCTGGACCACAAGTCTGCTATTACAATAGTGTCAGAATGGTCGATCATTGATTTCATAATTGTTGATTTTGACAAGTTTGGTAATCTACTATTATAATGGCGTCATTATGACTTTCCAATGGTCGGCAACTGACACTACATTGAAAGAAATTGCAAAGAAAATGATCGACCATTATGAATTTACCAGATTACGAACTTTTAGCAAAATGACAATGGCATGACAATGGGATCGTGTTGGAATGACTGAACTTATAAAAATAGCAGACTTGGGCCCCTGTTCTCAGTAGTCTGAGGTGCTTCTCTTTGACACAGCTCCTACGTGTTCTTGGCGGGAAAGTGAAACGTCATGATTAGCAGTTTTGTTTTGTTTTATTTTCTAAATTTTGTATTTAGCCGAATATTAATGTGTAATAATGGTGGATTATTAACCATTAATTGTTCGTGAACGTGCATTAGTGTAGGCAAATGAAACAAAACAGTGCAACATATCACTTCAAGTTTTCTCAAGAAGTCCGCGTGAGGTGTCAGTAAAGTGCCACTTCTTTACTGAAACTCAAGGGGAGCGTATAGGCGGGGGATATCATCTATCATGCATTGTTTAAAATTCATTTCATCATTACCTATAACAGTAACCAAATAAAGACTTGGCTAAAAGGTCCCAGCAACCAGGCCATTAAACTATTATAAAAAAAAAAGAAAAAAAAAGAATGCATAGTGTAATATCAACTTTAGGATCTATATTTTCTGTCTGTGATTATCTATGTCCTAATCGTCCTATTTTAAGTATTTTTTTTCGCAATCATTTCCAAGCATCAATTAAAAAATGTCATCTTCGACGAGCCTTTTTCTATACAAAAACCCGGCAAAATAATATATCTAATGGTACTGGTTGGTATTTTTACCCGACTGCGGTGAAGCTATAAAAGGAGGGTTATGTGTTTGACCTGTATGTATGTATCTCCGTCCCTATGTTCCCTTGTACCTACTAAACGGCTGACCCGATTTTGATGAATGATATGTCGTTAGATTCTTCTTTATTGCGCGAGTGTCAACATTAAAATGGCGTATTTTTGGGTCCAAAAGGTGTGTTTTCGAAAAGAAATTATCTCGCTAGCCTCTCGAGTGGGGTATCAAAATTAATGGTTTTAAAAGGCGATTACAAATTATATGTTTAAATGTAATTCAAATGATAAAAAATCAAAAAACCCGACTGCGTAAAAGTGAAGTAAAAAAAGATAGAAACAAGACATGCATCTTGTTTCCATCTTTTTTTACTTCACTTTTTACGCAGTTGGGTTTTTTGATTTTTTTTGTTGATACTTTTCGTTAGGATTATAACACGGTAAGTTGGGTTATTTATTTACTTATAATCGGGTGATAACGGCCTCTTACTCACTCATTCCAAAAATTCAGGATAGTATCATTTCTCATTTAAATTACATTTAAACATATATGTATATATTTTTGTAATCTCCTTTTAAAACCTTTAAAAAAAAACCTTTAGTTTGATACCCCACTCGATAGGCTTGGGAGATATTTTTTTTATTTAAACTCACTTTTTGGCACCAAAAATCCGCCTTTTTGATTTATAATAACTTTAATATATAGTGTATACCTAGTGACACTCGCGCAATAAAGACGAATCTAACGACATGTCATTCTTCGAAATCGGTTCAGCCGTTTAGTAGTTACTAGGGAACATATTGACGGACATACATACATACAGGTCAAACACATAACCCTCGTTTTTTGGCTACGCCGCAGTTGGACAAAAAAACTATCCCGAACTTTTGGAGTTAGTGAGTAAGAGACCGGTATCACCTGATAAGTTGCTAAATAACCTAATTTTCCGTCTTATAATCGTAACTAAAAAGTGTAAAATAAAAAAGATAATTAATAAATACAAGATTTTACAATTAAAAGTTAAAAAAAAAACAAAAAATGGACTGTTTTATATGTTCCGCTAAATGTATAAATTCACATTTTGATCAATGTATATTAGCTACTTACGAAGGTGCGTTTTCCGTCACCAAACTATAGGACAATATTAAGATGCTATTCACACAGAATAAAAAGAATTCAAATTCAAAACGATTATTGCGAACTAAGTGTACAATATAGGTGTTAAGTTATGTTAGTACTTATAACTTAGCAGCCTTTTACAAGCATTGCAATTATCATTTGCCTGCCCATACCATCCTAAATTAACATGCATTAAACATTATTATTACTTAATTATTTTATTTTTTATTAGTATAGACGGCTACACATCAAGTTATAGATTCCAGTTTAAGCTGATATCGCATTGTGTAGGATTTCCGTACAATGAGAGGTCAGCGTATACTAGAAATGTATAGCTTGATGTGTAGCCGTGTGTACAATTAAAATGTGAAATTATAGTTATGTATGTCAAAATTAAAATGTCAATAATGAATTTAATACAATTCTTCAGCGACTTCTTGGCGGGTAAGTGAAGCGTCATGTTAGCAGTTTTGTTTTATTTTCTAAAATTTGTGTTTAGCCGAATATTAATGTGTAATAGTGGTGGATTATTAACCATTAAGTGTTCGTGAACCTGCATTAATGTAGGCAAATGAAACAAAACAGTGCAACATCACTTTAAGTTCTCTCAAGAAGTCCGCGCGAGGTTTCAGTAAAGTGCCGCGTCTTTACTTAAACTCAAGGGGAGTGGGGCGGGATATCATCAATCATCTTTATCATGCATTGAGTGGAGTTCATTTCATAATTATTTAAATAACTTTGTACTTGTTACCTAATTTTACATGACACTGGCTAAATGCACAAACCGTGCGAAGCCAAAAAGAAAAGAAAAAAAAAAAAATTCTTCAGAAATATTAATGTCATCCTTTTCTGGTATAGTGTGGCCATTAGTGCTGTGCACTCCCTGAGGTATGCGCGAGGCGAGACGGGGGGGAGAATCGGCTGCTGCGCTCTGTCAGTGCGCCGTCAACGCTCGTGGCGGCAGGTAGTGTTATCTGTATCGGACTGTCTATGTCAGACGCACATGGGATAAATATTCAAAGATGGGTCGTGCGTTATCTCGTGATATGAAGACTGTCATTTTTAAGGTGGCTGAATATTTTAAGAAATGAAAAGCAGACAAAGAAAGCTTTAAATTTAAAAATGATGTGAAGATTGCCAAAATCGTTGCGGAGGCTACGGGGTACAGCAAAAGAACCGTGCATAATGTGATTTCTGCGGGTTATTTATCAATTGAAAATTCAAGCCAATTAAAATTTCAATCGCCAAAAAAACCAAAAGTTCTAAAGAAAAAACACGTTGTGGATGATTTTGACCTTGGAGTTATCAGAAGAAAAATTCATCAGTTTTACGAAGTTGAAAAAAAATACCAAGTGTCCGTAAGTTACTATCAAGTTTGAGAAAGGATGGCATATTGAATTGTGGACGGGAATATTTAAGACAGCTTTTACACAAAATGGGCTACGGTTTCAAAAAATGCAAATCAAAGAGACATCTCCTTATAGAGCAGCCTAATATTACAGTGTGGCGGAAAAAATATCTTACACAAATCAGAAATTACAGAACGCAAAACCGCAACATATATTTTCTTGATGAAACCATATATCAACGCCAGTCACCATGCCAGCAAATGTTGGCAATCATCGTCAGAACCCGGAATTCATGCTGATATTGGGAAAGGACGGCGATTGGTAATTCTCCACGCTGGGTGTCGAAATGGCTTAGTGGATGATGCATTGACTATATTCAAATCAGATGCTAGAACCGGTGACTATCATGGAGATATGAGCGGACCTACTTTTTATAAGTGGGTGGTGGTAGATGAAAAGTTAAAAGATAAGTTGCTGCCGAATTCTGTGGTTGTAATGGACAACGCGTCTTACCACAGCGTTCAGGTTGAGAAGAAACCAACTATATCAAGCCTCAAAAGTGAAATGCAGAACTGGTTGCTACGCCATAATGTAGAATTTTCAGGAACCATGACAATGGCTCAACTGCTACTTCTTATCAAAAATACACAAAAAGAACCCGTGTATAGAATTGACGAGCTCCTGAAAGCCAGTGGACATACTTTTCTGCGTTTACCTCCGTATCATCCAGATTTAAATCCAATTGAGTTGGTCTGGGCTGATATTAAAAACAACATAGCCAAAACTATATTAATTCTTCTCTAGACGAAAAAATAATCTTATTGGATAAATTGTTTTCGGAATTCACGGCGGAAAAATGGCAGAGATGCGACGATCATGTCCAGAAAAATGAAAATGATCACTGGAGTCGCGATAGTAGGTTCGATAATGTTATCGATTCATTCATAATAAATTTGCAAGACTCTGATTCAAGTTCCGGTGGCGAAGTGGAAGATGAAGATGATGACGAAATCGAAGATGAAGTTGAAACAGAATCTATGTCAGAATAACTTTCGTTAGAATATATAATTGTTTGTAAATATAAAAAATGTTCAATAAAACAAGTCCTGCTTTGAATTATAAGTTTAGTTCTTATTTATCACCTGCATATTTTTAATAAAATATGAGTATATTTGGATTACATTTTAATCAAGTAAGTAAGTATAATATATCACCTAACCATCGTCCCGCCACAAATCTTGCCTTAGAAATGCAAACTGATATCGTAAGATCTGTCCGACATGTATCGATCCCATGTGAACTCATGCACTTTTTTCTTCGCCACCCACCTCGCCGCGCATACCTCAGGGAGTGCACAGCACTAATGGCCACACTATAGTTCAAATTATAATTATAATTTAATATATGTAAAGTTGGTAAAGTTAAATAGGATAGATTAAATCGTATTGTTTGTATAGGACAGATTGCCAATTTTTTACATGAGAGAAAATCGCTATTTTAAGCTAGACTCTAAATATTCTTTTACCGAGTAGAAACATTTTTGGATTAGGCAAAGTTTTAACCTTTTTTGGAATATTGTTACAGATTTTTCAGTTTTATACATTTTGGGCAACTTATTATATATTTTTACTGCCATATAATATGGGCTATCACTTATCAATAAGAATTAGGTATAGGTACAAACAAATAGGATTTTTTGATAGAAATTATATGGAAAGTATAGATACCTACCTAACATAAGTGTAAAGTGAGTAATTTAATTACTGACTAGTTAACAATCTCTATATCCCGCGCTATTGTTTGTTGCATGGGAGTACAGTAATCTCACAGTTTCCTTGTGTCTGCAAATGTATGGGTAGGTACCTAATTATAACGGTAACAAGCAAACGAGTTTTCTTGCATATTCAGAATATGTATAAGTTCTTAGGTAGGCACCAGCAAAGCAAGACCGACATAACAGGGGGTCTACTCCGAACATAAATCCGAAGTATCGACCGAATGTTCGGGCCAGCATAGATGTAAGACTATTATACAACAACTGCTCGGTTTTGTGAAGAAGCGATCCACGACAACTAATTTATTGATATTTTCTAGTGACCTATTTGCATCGACAATCGTATACAGGTTGATGCAATGTACACGGACTTCCAGAAAGCTTTTGACAAGGTGGATCACGAATTGTTGCTGAACCGAATAGCTTTCAATGGTATTCGTGGTAATTTGTTGCGATAGTTAATTTCGTACATCACTAACTGTTGTCAACGGGTTGTTATAACGGATACTATTCTCATGTTGCTCGGGTTACATCTGGTGCCCCACAGGGCTCTTTTCTCGGTCCTCTGTTATTCATTATCTTTATAAATAATATTGGTAACTGTTGTCATCATTCCAAATTTTTGTTATATGCCGATGACCTTTAAGCATACGGACCTATTCATAGCATTCAAGATTGCTATCTTCTTCAAGAGGACTTGGATCGACTGACGGACTATTGTTATACTAGTAAGCTCCATCTGAGC
This sequence comes from Tiliacea citrago, assembly GCA_963921375.1. Lineage (NCBI taxonomy): Eukaryota > Metazoa > Arthropoda > Insecta > Lepidoptera > Noctuidae > Tiliacea > Tiliacea citrago. The sequence continues at coordinate 12,568,723 of OY992786.1, read as the reverse complement.
ATTCCCAAGTGCAATTACCTAAATTTTACTAAAAAAAAAACATCGTAAGGTTTTCATACTCACTATGTAATGTTTTATTGAATAAAGTAAACTCGGTTCGTGATCTTGGCATATTGCTTAACTCAAAACTCTGCTTGGATGTGCATATCGAATGTGTGGATTTATAATGAGATCCACTCATGACTTTAAGCGGACCTCTTCGTACCTCTTCCTGTATAATACCCTAGTCCGTTCCCAGCTCGAATATATATGCCGTATCCATCTGGGACCCATACTATGGCAAGTAAATTGACATGATTGAAAACCTCCAACTAAATTTCTTTGTGCAATGCACTACAGAGGGCTAATTGCGTAACACACTATCAGTAGGAATCGGTTTCAATTTGACAGTTCAACAACATTCATTGCGTTATTTACGTTGTTGAGCATACAAATTTTTCTAACTTATGTATGAAGCAATGGATTAGCAATATAGTTTCTATTTTTTTACATCTTTATTAGTTTATAGAGATTTTGATCAGTATGACCATGTCACCCTCATAGGGGCATTCTACATCTATCTACGCTTAATGCCTAGGTTTACAATTTAGTATATTTTTTTGTCTGTCCTGGACAAGGGTGCAGCCAGGATATTAATATGTCATGCCAACATTAAGGCTAAGTTCAGATGAACGCGCGACGATGCGCGCTGCCGCGCGATTCACCTGGGGCCCAAGTCTGCTATTTTTATAAATTCAGTCATTCCAACACGATCCCATTGTCATGCCATTGTCATTTTCTAAAAGTTCGTAATCTGGTAAATTCATAATGGTCGATCATTGTTCGGTCAATGTTCTCGTAATATAATTGTGTTATTATACTGGCATTGTCGTATTGCCATTATTATAAAACCCATTAGTAGAAATGTCATTCATTTGTCATTATGTACGAGATTACCAATATATGCAATTTCTTTCAATGTAGTGTCAGTGGCCGACCATTGGAAAGTCATAATGACGCCATTATAATAGTAGATTACCAAACTTGTCAAAATCAACAATTATGAAATCAATGATCGACCATTCTGACACTATTGTAATAGCAGACTTGAGGCCCTGTTCAGATGGCGGCGGCGGCGGCTTGCGCGCGACAGTCTAGCGTGAACATTCAGTGAGAATGGACGTGGAGGAGGCAATTTGCTTGTGGGTTTTATACCGCAAACTGCGACGTCGCCGTCGAAAGCAAAGACGATACTGGGTGCACCCTATTTTAAGTCAAAGACTTTCTTTAAGCCTGTTTGTGAGTTTATATCCCACACTAAGACTACACGAAGATCGATTTGTCAACTATTTTAGGATGTCGATTGCAACCTTTGACTTTTTGTATGATTGCGTTGAAAAGGATTTGCAACCTGCAGATGGTGCTGTAAGATATTGCATATCACCAAAAGAAAAACTGATAGTAACATTGAGGTAAGTAACTTTTTATTTTAAAATCAACATATCTGAGAGTATGCAGACTACATTACGTCATCATGTCTTAACAATTTATGGCGTTCACAGTAATAAGGGTGAGGCCAAACAAGCGTAATTTTTTGAGTAGTGAGCCGCGTAATTTCGGTCGCGTAATTTCTGCTACATTCGGTTTCATACAAAACTCAGTGGTTTAAATTACGCGCCTCACAACTCAAAAAATTACGCTCGTTTGGCCTCACCCTAAATGGCACAACATAGGATCACACTACACACATATTACACTATCATATATATAATCATGAATGACAATTCACAGATAGACCACATAGGTATATGACGTAATTTTTTTTTCTAAAAATAAATATTAGCGAGACCGAAAATCAAATTCTATAATTGTATTTATTATTTTTTACAGTCAAAGGGACTCATACGTCATGACTTGACTTTCAAAATGGTACCAATCACATAATTATTATTAATCAGTCTTACAATCACTTATTTTTATTCACTCGTTTACTATTTTTGTAATGTAACAACCTTAAAATATAACATAGGAACTTTTTAATCAACATTATAAAAGAATCTAAACGTGCCGTTCCATGCCTAAAGGGTCCTTCAGGTGGCCATAAGGACCTTTTAGGCATGAAACGCCACAAACAATCAACTAATCTTATTATTGTACATAATTAATTATTGTAATAATGTCGAAAGCAAACTTTTTAAATTATTTATTAATCAGTCTTACAATCACATATTTTTATTCACGAGTTTACTATTTTTGTAATGAAACAACCGTAAAATAAACAAAGCAACTTTAAAATCAACATTATAAAAGAATCTAAACAATCAACAAATCTTATATGAATCAGCCTTTCTATCACATATAAATATTTTGATAATTCTCTTGTTTCATTGATTGAACAAGGCCAATTCTTGAGAGTCTTCGTACGAGTATCACACAGGTGATGTTACCTACTTGTGATACATTTGAGGCAGGTGACATATAGGAAGAAGTGGTATAGCCATATTGTGTTGAAGATCCTGGAGCAAAGTACCTCAACCTGTCAGTATACTGAGAACCAGTAGTCAATGGTTTATTATTATATTGTTGTGAGGCGGTTGAAGTAGGCTGTTAGTTATTTCCATCAAGCGGTTGGCCAGACTGGTACCGTTCTAATAAATTATACATTTCAATTTTCAACTTTAATCGCCTGTGATCAGGAACTTTTATTATTTCCTTAACTAATGAAAGACAAAATAGTTTATCTTCATTATCTTCTTCTTTCTTTTCTGTCTGGTTATTTTTATTTAAACTTTTTACTATAATGTTTGCGAAATGCTCTTCGGCTGGATGAAGTTTGTATTTCTTTCGTGCCACATTTTCTGTCGGAGAAACACTGCTGTTGGTGCTATTTAAATCAACGTTTTCTGGTGTTTCTTCGGTGTCTAAGCTATTGTCAGTTATGTTTTTATTGATAACCGGTTTGAGAAATGATAATCTTTGAAAATAGGAAAACGTAGAAGTCTTCTTTGATGCTGCTCAACCGGATTTCAATTTTTTTTTTAAATTTCTTTAACACAAGTATCTCGCAACTTTTTTCCACTTTTTCTGTAAAATCCTGTAAAAGAAATGATACATTTATATATTTTTTATTACAGATACCTAGCCACTGGTTGTTCACTAACAGAGTTACAATATAATTATAAAATAGGGAAATCAACGTTGTCGGTGTCGCCTATAATTCAGCAAGAGCATGCCAAGTTTTATGGAGAAATTTAAAAGCGATCGTCATGAATCAACCAAACAGGGAGAAGTGGATACAAATAGCTGAAGAATTTAAAAACAAAGCTTTTTTTCCAAATTGTATCGGTGCTTTAGATGGCAAACATATTCATCTAGTTCAGCCACCAAATTCAGGATCAATGTACTACAATTATAAACACTTCTTTTCGTTGGTTTTAATGGCTCTGTGTGATGCAAACTATTGTTTTATATGGATCGACGTTGGAGCTTACGGCAAAGACAGAAAGTGACTCGGGGTGTATTTAAGGAAACATCGTTATTCAAAAAACTTCTGTTTTCTGTGGTGTTTTCTGATCAATATCTATTACAAATAATGAGAATGCTTCCCATACATTACCATATGTAATTGTGGCTGACGAAGCTTTCGCCATGACAAAAAATCTTATGAGACCATATGGAGGTAATTTTTTGTCAAAGGAAAAAATAATTTTTAACTACCGCCTTACTTTAGCACGAAGGTATGTCGAATGTACATTTGGCATAATGTGTGCCAAATGGCGAATTTCACACCGGCCTATAGACGTCAAGATAGACTTTGCAAATGATATAGTAAAAGCCATTTGTGTTTTACACAACTTTGTTAGAACAAGAGATGGTGTCAATAAAGAAGACACATGAATCCAGCGCCATTGCTTAATATGAACCGATCCAACAGTGGGCGGGCAATCCATGACGCAGATAAAGTTCGAACTACATTAACAAATTACTTCGTAAATGAGGGTGCATTAGATTGGCAAGAAAATATGACTTAATGTATAAAATATTAAGGAAATAAAACGAATTTATAACTTACCCAAGTTTTTCTTTTTTTCTTCTGAGTCACCATGGTTACAGAAAAACACTAATTCTTCCCAAGACCTTCTTTTTATCATTCTATTTGAATAGTCCTTCGAGTTAAGATTCCAAATCGCATCTCTTTTTTTAATTTCGTCTATTAGTAAATCCATTGATATGTCGTCCTCCATTTTTTTCGTCCCTCCTTGCGTCCGTCCGCCTCAAACCGCGCGGGTCAACTGAACGAACAGGGTGTAGATCTTAAACCGCGCGCGCGCGCGCGCGCGCCACCGCGCGTCACCGCGCGATGGCGCGCGGGTCAACATCTTGAACATTTCAACATTGATTTGTTACAATCTTAAACCGCGCGCCGAGACAACCGCGCGTCGTTGCGCGTTCATCTGAACTTAGCCTAATAGAATTAAAACCGTTTTCTATGACATAGATACTCCTCTCAACCTCGTTCCGGACACATGCCGCTAAAATATGAGTGGTATCCTCTACTTTATCACACTCAGAACAATTGGGTGAATCACTCTTTCTCATTAAAAAGGCGAAGCTATTCAACGGAATATGTCCCGAACGAAGTCTGAAAGCAGTCACAATCTCATTTCTACTCATATCTGTACCCACAAATTAAGGAACGCGGGAAATGCTGTGTTGATTGGTTCTATACCAAATTCCCTTACTTATTCATCTCTCAGCAAAGTATTCTTTCCATAATTCTAAACACTGTTCGCGAACTCAATATAAGAGATCACTAAATAAGGGGAAACGTTCAACAGATATTCCGTCTGTGATAGCCTCTTTTGCTAAACGATCTACTTCCTCATTTCCATACAAGCCAATATGAGATGGTACACATTGAAGAACGATTATTTTTTTTCACCTCGACAATTCGAGGTGCATCGAGCCAGGCGTTGCAGAGCACTCCTAGAATCAGTCAGTATTAAATAATTTCCTGATTCGAATCCTGAATCCCTGATTCGATATATGAAATAGCTTCTGAGATCGCTAGCAGTTCAACGTACATTACTGACATTTTGCACATGATCTGAACTTTATAGACGCCTTCGTTTGGGTATCATCAAAAACAGCCCATCCCGACTCGTTACCCTCCTGTGGCCCATCAGTACAAACTGAGTAGAAATTTAAATTATTAGCATTTAGATATTGAACACACATTTCATGTATGTGTTTACATCTATATTGATGTTTCGGTTTGTCTATGCCATCTATGTAAGGCTTTACTACGTTGGATAGGTCCACAGCAATATACTTCAAAATCATTCCGATTCCGATTCAAACTGTGTTACGCAATTAGGGTACAGCACCCTAGCTGAACAGAACTTAGCTCATACAGGCCTATAAGTCTTCTCCCTATTCTATCTAAGGTATTTGAAAAATTTATTTTGCTAAGACTTAAACCAACCCTGGACGAAAACAAGATTAACCAGAGGGCTAATTGCGTAACACACTATCAGTAGGAATCGGTTTCAATTTGACAGTTCAACAACATTCGTTGCGTTATTTACGTTGTTGAGCAGTTTTTTTTTTCTAACATATGAAGAAATGGATTAGCAATATACTTCAAAATCATTCCGATTCCGATTCAAACTGCGTTACGCAATTAGGGTACTGGACCCTAATTGCGTATATATGTATAACGAAATTAGAAGGAAAACTATCACAGCTAAGTAGGAGCCTTACAAGTTCACGAGTAATATTAATCGACCAACTTACATTTGCAGTTGGAGAATTGACCGTGACGTATATTTATATAAGGGAAAACACATTTTTCAACTATAATGTTAAGTTTTTTTGGGATAAATTCATCCCAACTACGGAACCCTTCATTGTACACATCAAGCTATTTTTTCCAGTATAAGCTGATCTCGCATTGTGTAGGATTTCCGTACAATGAGAGGTCAGTATTTACTGGAAATGTATAGCTTGATACGTAGCCGACACACACTTGGCTGTTTTTTTTCACATAGAATCCACTTTCGTTACTGACTGAACCTATGCACTTACACAAGTTTTGAGACTTCTTGATAGTAGGTGGTATGCCTACTTATCTCCAGAGTTATTATGGTACCTACTTCACTGAGATTTCAAAACGTAGGTAGGTAGATCATACTAAATTAATAATTATAATTTCTAATCTCTATTTATTTATTATGGCACTCCAACGACTATTTCACAAAAGCACTTACAGAAAACTTTATCTTATTTTAAAATTGCTAAGGTGAACTTGTAACTTAAAGGTGTGCACAGCACTTACATAGTTTTGGGCACGTCACAATTGTGGCGATAAGTCCCCTCTTTGAGGAGTGGCTAGAGAGGCGCCACGGCGTCCTCACCTTCCGCCTGACGCAGGTCCTCACCGGACACGGTTGTTTCGGGAGGTTCCTGTTCAGGATAAAGCGGAAGGAAACGCCCGGGTGTCACCACTGTGTGGATCGCCCGGAGGACACGGTGGAGCATACGGTGGAGGTCTGCCCAGCTTGGGCGGAGCACCGCCGTGTCCTAACGGAGGCGATCGGCGGCGGCGATCTCTCGCGTCCGGCCCTGGTTCAGGTTATGGTTCGGAGCGACAGTGCATGGGAGGCCGTCACCTCCTTCTGCGAAGCAGTAATGCTCGCGAAGGAGGAGGCGGAGCGCGTGAGGGAGAGGCAGGGTTCGCGCCCTCACGCCCCTAGTCGCCGCAGGAGACGCCCTGGGCGTCGGGAGTCGCAAGCCGATTTCCGGCCACCGTAGGCGCAAGCTTGCGGACGGTGAGCGATGGGTAGCTCGCCGTCCGATAAGGACCAGGCCCGGGTCGACGGCACGTTCTGTTCCACGCGCGCCTCAAAGAGACGTCAGCACGAATTGACGGGGTCCATTAGGGCCAATGCCTGCCAGGGTTGCGAGTTTGTCCGAAAGGGATATCGTGGCCCTGGCACACAGGCAAATGAAGGAACACGGGTGGGTTTTAGTCAGTAAAAGTCTGACACGCCCGAGAAGTTATTTGATAATTTCCAACACAAAAAAAAAAAAGCACTTACATAGTTTGCCTATTATCAGACATAAAGATAAAATGAAATAAGTTAATAATAACAATAAAATCAAATTAATCAGTAATATTAAAGTAAAATAAATCAAATTAAATTAAGTTAAATTCATTTATGAAAAATAACTGCATTCATTAAAAAGTTCATGTTCTAGCAAAGAATAAAGAATGATGGAATTCAAATTAGAAGTTGCAAAAGATGATTGCGAAATTGAGTTAGGGTGTTGGAGAACATGTCAATGCTATTGGTGCGAGAGTGGCTTTCATTATATTTTCGCATCAAACGGTTCAATGGCGCTGTTCGCCCGATGTTGGTTCGAGCTGTAATTGGTGCAAACACATCCAATTTGCGGTCGGGCCTGGGTTGACTACAACGGGGAACAAATACTCGTATATTTATGTCTTCTAGAAGTTTTGGAACATGGATCAGTCCATTGACAATTTTGAAGAGCATAATTTGATCCATAATTTTTCTGCGGTTTTCGAGGGATGTAAGGTTAAAGTGGCTCAATCTCAGTTGTGTTGGGGCAGCTGTTCGATTTATATCGCAGGTACCTAGTGAAGCCTTTTTGGACGCGTTCGCTATGAAAAGTAAGTAACCTCCTGCGGTTAATTTGACGCAAGCAACTGCAGTACAGAGCTACAGACCTATCGTGGCGTTAAATGTAAGATTGTTGATCAATACAGCCTGGAACCTCTAAATATAAAATTGATGCGTAACGTACTTGTACAGCATAGGTACATACCTACATGGAATACAAGGCCTACAACATTCACTTGGTATGGTAGGGAACTGGGGACCTACGGACCTACACTTATTTTATTTTATTGCAGGTACCTACATAAGGCAAATAAAATACTGAACAGGTCTGTCATGTGACTGGGGTAGTACCCTTAAAGCCTGGAATACACATGCTACTAATAAGCATGCTTGTTTGCTATTATGTAGCATGCTCATTACTAGCATAATCTCTATGCCTGTAAAATACTCATGCTCTTTTCGTTCGAAAGTAGCATCTTAGCAAAGTAGCATCTTTTCGCTCGAAAGTAGCATGCTCTTGTGCTACTAGGTAGCATATTTTGTATTCCACGACGTGTAACACTCATATTGACTCTTGAGTCCTGGGGGTCTACTCCGAACATAAATACGAAGTGTCGGCCGAATGTTCGGCCGTTTCTAGATTACGGCTAAAAATGGCTGACTACGGAGAATGAAAAAGAAAACGACAGTCAAAGAGATAAGCCAAAGCAAAATGCATGGGAATATTGAAGTCGGGTAAGGACTCAAAGTCAAAAAACTAAACTTTGGAAGTTATAAAACGGCCGAACATTCGGCCGATACTTCGGATTATCACTTCGGAGTAGACCCCTAGAATCTCTTTAGAGCGACATTAGCGAAGAGGCAAGTGGATAATTTCGGGCAGATCTTATGTAAGGCGATTAACACACGACACCGCGCACCGCCGCGGTCGGAGAGGGTGAGAGCATCGCTCGACCGCGCGGTCGGGCGGTATACGTGTGTTAGGCATCAACGGATTTATAAGAGGCCAATGCGACATGAGATCCGCTTCACCGCCTACCGCGGCGGTGCGCGGTGCCGTGTGTACACGGCACCGCGCACCGGTTTGTTTACTGTGGCCTAACAGTAAACAAGGTCAAATTAAATTAGCGAGCGGAACTCCACAGAAGGGTGCGTATCGAACTATCGATCGATATCTAAACACGATGAATAAAAAAACCGGCCAAGTGCGGGTCAGACCACGCACAATGAAGGTTTCCGTAGTTAGGATGAATCTATTCCAAAAACAAACTACTTAAAAAAGATGTTCTACCATACATCGATATACGCCGCGGTCAATTTACGAAATGCATTATGTAAGAATATAATAACAAAAAAAAAAAAAATACGAGATAAAACTACCAATTAACGATTTTCCGACTTTTTCTTGACCTTGCTTCTTGCCAAATTTCATGATTCTACTACTTATTGTCCATGTTCAAGACTTTTTGCAGATTGTCATGAGCGATCCCTTTGGTGATACTTAACAGTCCGAAAAAATCGTCTGATTTCCACAATGTTGATTCTAGGTAAGGCTTTAATAAGACACAATGCCCTGAAGAAATGTTTTTATCTGTAAGTAGGCCGCACTCCGGGCACGTCAGTGGTAATGGTAACTCTTTGATCTTTAGCAGTCTTAGCATAGTACGGAATGACAATAGAATAAGAGGCCAGCTTATACTCGTAGGTAGGTACTGGCTTTGTTATCACTTACTATCTACATATTTGGCCTGTTTGTCACCACACAAACAAAAACAAATCAGCCCCTGCACCGAATCCGAATGATTTTGAAGAATACCTATTGCTAATCCATTGCTAGAAAAAATTGTCTGCTCAACAACGTAAATAACGCAATGAATGTTGTTGAACTGTCAAATTGAAACCGATTCCTACTGATAGTATGTTACGCAATTAGCCCTCAGTACCCCAAGTGTAAGTTTGCAAGAGAGTAAACGTAACTAGCGCGTTTGAGTTAAGATTTTTATTCTCACCCTTATAGTCTTAGCAACGTAACTATTTCGTTTGCGTTAAAATTTGACCGATAGATCATAATACTAAGACTATAAGGGTGAGAATAAAAGTCTTAACGTAAACGCGCTAGTTACGTTTACTCTCTTGCAAACTTACCCTTGGTGTACAGCCGGTGCTATTCTGTAAATATCTCACCGTGAAAACTTAGGTGAAGTGAGTATCAAATGACAGCTCACATCACCTGAGTTTTCACGGTGAGATTTTTACAGGATAGACCGGCTGTACACTAAGTGTAAGTGCAAGAGAGTAAACGTAACTAGCGCGTTTGCGTTAAGACTTTTATTCTCACCCTTATAGTCTTAGCATTATGATCTATCGGTCATATTTTAACGCAAACGAAATAGTTACGTTTACTCTCTTGCAAACCTACACTTGGGGTACTGCAGTGCTATTCTGTAACCATCTCACCGTGAAAACTTAGTTGAAGTGAGCGTGGAGTGAACTGTCAGTGAGGGATTGACACTATTAACAACTGACTTCAAGCTCACTTCACCTACGTTTACACGGTGAGATTTTTTCAGAATAGATCGGCTGAACAGTTTTTCAAAATTACTATTTCGTTTATAACGATGACATAAGTAAGTGATGTTATAATATTTTATATTATTAAGATTCTGACCCGACTGAGTACGGAATATGCACATATTAAAATCTAATATTCTAGATTCACAGAAATAGTAAAAGGTGGAATGTAACTTCTGCAAGGGGCAGGGGGCACCAATAACCTCACGGTTTGGTCATGTGCCCGACTACGGCGCGGGCGCCGGTCGCTTGCGTTACGCAACATACGGCACTCGACGTTCATCTTCTCCAAGCCTTTCGATAATAACCTCGTGGGTAATTATCTAAGTCGAGGATATCGCTAGGGACGTTTCGAGAATATTGCAAGACTACAAACTGTGCAGTTAGCCTCTAAATATAAGATGTTATGTTGCGAATGATAACTACACGTTTAAATAAGAGTTAAAACATACCTGGACAGATTACGAGTACCTATGTTGCTTGCTTGCTTATTTTTCGCAGGATATACTTAGGTTTAAGATTTCCTTAAAAAGCTTGAATGCTTGTGCACTTAATGCAACTTAATAATTTTATTTATGTTCTTATTGTATTAGTATTGATAGTACGGCAAGCAAGGAAGGTTCCTCTTCAGCTAGGTTTCTTTTGTCCAACACTGTGATTTCCCCTGTTTAATTTCCCTATTTTTCTTCAAGTTTGTTTTGCAGACTTTTTGCTTACAAAGTAGGTATCTATAACCCAATTTTATTATAATCTGTGCTTCTGTGCCAATTATTTGTATGATAATTTTAATTTATAAAATACTAGCTGACCCGGTGGACTTTGTACCGCCTTAAACCGACAGCAGCGCCACCTATCGGATCCAATTGTGTTTTTAAACCATCCAGGAACCCGTTGAAATATAAATACAAAATTTCAACCAAATCGGTCCAACCGTTTAGGAGGAGTTAGGTGACAAACACACGTAGGTACAGAAGAATTATATTTATTTATTTTATTTTGTTAAAAAAACGTTGCCCCACACTAGGAAAGTTCTCCTATATCGTGGGTGCGTGTGGGTTCCTTTTTATTAACATTTAAACTCACATACACAAACAGCCAGACCCGGAACAACTACTTGTAGGTCATACAAATATTTGTTCCGTGCGGGAATCGAACCCGCGACACGCAGCGCATCACTGCGCCAACCGTGATTAAGATTAGTCCCATACGGTAATCGAACCCGCACCCAGTACTTATAATAGCGGCAAAGTCAACGCTGCACGGCCAAAGTCCACAACTCCTAACGAATAAGTCAGCCAAAAAGTCGAAACTTACGTGTGTGCTTTATTAATTTTAATTGTATTTCAGGAAACGATAAGTACTGCATTATACCTACCTACTTACATGAAACTTTCTCCTAAAGTAGTCGTAAATTATGCCAAAATACTATCTCTGGATCCGGGGATCGCTGGTCATGAACTTCATGTACTTACGTAACCACGTTTAAAAACAAGTACCTAAACGACAAGTACTAAATCATTTCATACAATACCTTTTAACTAAGTGTATATTATTTCTTTTATACTATCTCTGTTTTATTTGACTTTCACTCGCCGTACGACATAGTTATACTTAAGTATCAAAACACGACCTCGCATCCGATGCTATTGCATTTGTATATTGCACAAATGCATTGGATGTTGCATACATGTAAATCACATGCTATTTATAGTTTAAATATAGTAAGTAGATAGTTGCAAAATATAAATTGTAGGTAACTTAAATAAGTGTGCACTTATTGATATGTATTAAAAACATTATAAACGAAAATATTTTTGTTTTTAATCTCGCGTGTAGTTTTTAAAGGTCATCAATCTCATGCAACGATTAAAAAAGTAATTTTACAACTCGTTTCTTTTTTGGCATTCACAAGAACTTACGCAACACATACCTATACGTTCTATACACTAAGTAGAGGTAAAAGAGGAAGTGTAATAAAATACTCCGTAATTTTCGACATTTATTTGATATTCACAAATCTACTTCGTCATAATAGCAATCTACACATTCTTCTCATGAAGGCACCCGCAGACAGGCGCGACGCGACACTAGTAGCACAATTTCTGTGAAAACTTCATGGAAAGTGTCGCGCTGCCTGTCTCACCCGCGATATCGCGCCAGTCTGCACGAACCTCACCCGTTTATGCAAATCCGTGTCTATTAACTCTTGATTGCATAGAGATATTATGTAAATACTCATCTGATCAAGACTTTCGGAGATAGAAAATTGAATCCTTTATTAGATGACGAGAATACGAGATCACAATATTCATACTACCCTGTCTACCCTATGTGAGCTGTAGGCCCTTTGTGCACGGTTTTTTAACGGTACAACGTATAAAGTCTCGTGCAGACTGGCGCGATATTGCGGGCGCGATAGGCAGCGCGACCTTTTCCATGAAGTTTTCATAGAAATTGTGCTACTAGTGTCGTGTCACGCCTGTCTGCGGTAGCCTTATAAGCCGCGTGGTAGAAAAAACGTGTCTATCAACAAGCTTCCTTATTCATCCATACAACACTGACGACCGTGCCTACAAACGGCAAATAAACCGTAGTTTTTCACGGCAAGAAAAACGTGTATAAAGGCCTTACATATACTAAGGACGAAATAAAATGTATGGAAATATACGTGCAAGTTATAACGTTATCATATTTCCAAAGATTTTATTTCCCTGTGTTATCGTAATGCTGCGCCCACGCTGTAGACGTCCACGGTAATAACGTCACGTTAGAAATTATAAAAACGCCATAAACCTTATAGTATTTATCTTGAAAAAGAGTTGTAAATGAACCCTGACTCACTGAGGAAGGACATAAATGTACTTAAAAAAAACCTTAAACAACATGATTACAACTACCATTCATATATATCTTTTCGATAACAAACCGAATCGAATACCAACAAACTATTATGGTAATCAATTTGTAATTTCTACGGTATTATGGCAATGTCGATTCAAAAAATAACAATAAAAGTTGGACAAGCTACGCACAGTGTGTGTCTATCGAAGCAAATCAATCGTAATAAAAAGAGTTATCGTATGCTGAAGGCTGAACAAAAAATCCCTGTAAAATTGAAACATTGAAGTTCATTTAGGAATCTCACAAATAATTATACATAACATCAAGCCTGTATTCCCGGAAGAGATGGGGTTAGTTAGGGCGTAGCGTGTGACAGCCACACTTTTAATTAAAGCTTATTATAAACAAATGTTAAAACATGATTAAGAGTAGGTATAACCTGTAGCTTGCTAGAGCTAGCTTGTTAGGCGGTCTGATTAAATATTCTGTAGTGTAAAGACGTTCCGTTTTATTTACTTTAGACCCCTTCTTTCGACGTGTACCTATTATTGCCGCCCGGAGTTAACCCTAAATTTGCTGCCCTCCCCCCTCCCTATTTTCGCAACTATGCATTGAGTATTACAATGTAAGGTTAGGTTAGGACTTCAAACTCCGGTCCGGCCGGTGCTCGACAACTGGCTCGGGAGAAGGCACGGCTCCCTGTCATTTAGGGCGACGCAGGTGCTCTCCGGGCACGGCTGCTTCGGGAAGTATCTGTGTCGCATAGATATGCAGGAAGCCAGACGCTCGGTGTCATCTCTGCGTCCACTGTCGGGAGGACACGGCGTGGCATAGGCTTGCAGAGTGTGTATCTTGGGAGGAGCCGCGCCGTGCCCTCGTTTCGGAAATGAGAAGCGATCTTTGGCTGCCGGCTGTGATTCGTTCTGTATATGGTCGGCAGCGTCACGGGACGCGGTGATCTTCTACGAAAATGTCATGTCGCAGAAGGAGGCAGCGGAAAGGGAGAGGGAGGCGGACAATACAGAATGACCCATACTCTGCACCGGGACGCCATCGCCATGGCGAAGTCGCCAGGTCACGCTGACAACTACATGTATACAGCTATTAGTGGGTGGCTCACCTGGCGTCCGCTTGTTTACGCACCCAACCATACATGTTGTTGGCGACGCGACCTAAGGGTCCCCCGCACACGGTTTCCTGTAGTTTTCATACATTTTATATGGACTCGCCGCACACGGTCACACTGCGGCGAGTCCATATAAAATGCGCCGGTGGCTGCCACACGGTACTGATACTATACGTTAAACTAGCTTCTCGTGGCGGCGGCGTTTGAGGCTGAGGCGTTAAGCCCGTGTGCGGCGACCCTAACTGCGCCACCATGACGTCTATGGCTCTTAGGATGACCTGACGCCGCCGCGCGCCGCCTACTATATCGGCGCCGCCCGAGGCCGTGGCCCCTTCTGGCCCCCCTCTCATACTTAACGCATCCCCCTTAACTTAACCCCACTGGGTTAAGTTAAGGGGGATGCGTTAAGGTAGCCCGCGAAATTCAAATTTTATTATGTTTTTTGCAATTTGCAGGTCAGTAACTGGTTGTATGTTGATCTAAATATGATTCGCGGCAATAACAAATTTGGCTTTACAGTATTATAATCATTAGAATCAAAAAACTATCATCATAAGTTCAAAAAGTCCTACTGAAAGATTATTTCTGAAATAATCAATCAGTAGGATTTTTTGAACTTAGAGAAATGTAATGCTGATTCTATGGATTATAATTCTGTAAAGCCATATTTAACTAGGGCAGATATTACGTTTTTTGTTTCAGAATGGAGGTTGACAATCAAAACAAAAAAAAATACGAAAATATCTACAATGTTTGCATTAGGCAAGCAATTTTTATGTGTGAATCAAGAAACAGAAAGTGATGATGATTTTTGAGTATTTTCATCCCATCTATTCGAAAAGAGCCGAAGGGTTCCTCGATAAGTGCGAGAAAAATGGGTCATTCCGGCGCACTTAATAACACTGACGAAATGACTTTTGAATTTGGAACACTATTTAATTTTATTAAAAGTTTGAACACCCATTCGCTTCGATAAAGTCGACCGGTAATAAAAAAACCGGCCAAATACGAGTCGGACTCACGCACGAAGGGTTCCGTACCATTATCTATAAAAACGGCAAAAAAATCACGGAAATAAATCAAATTAAATATTTGTTTTATTTTAATTTAATTATTTATTTTTAAAGTGAATATATAACTAAATATTCTGTGAATATTTGAAGCGTCTACCTGTTGCCGTTATCAATATCGAGCAAAAACGAGCAAAAAAACTGGCAAAGTGCGTGTCGGACCACGCACAATGAAGGGTTCCGTAGTTAGGATGAATGTATCCCTAAAACAAACTTAACATTGTAGTTGAAAATCATGTTCTCGCATACATCGATATACGCCACGGTCAATTTTCCAAGTGAAAATTTAAGTTTGTAATCGCAAAAAATGTTTTTTTGTTGTGATAAAACTACAAATTAACAATTTTTGGACTTTTTCCTTTACTTGTGCTGTGAGACCTTGCTTCTGCCCAAATTTCATGATTCTAGGTCAACGGGAAGTACCCTATAGGTTTGGATTTATGTGCGAGATATTCGCAATTTTTTTTTATGTGATAAAACTACATACTTACAATTTTCGGACTTTTTCTTTTACTTGTGCTGTGAGACCTTGCTCCTGCCCAAATTTCATGATTCTAGGTCAACGGGAAGTACCTTTTCTTTTACTTGTGCTGTGAGACCTTGCTTGTTGCCAAATTTCATGATTCTAGGTCAACAAAAAATCACGTTTGTTGTATGGGAGCCCCCTTAAAATAATAATTATTATAGCGGCAACAGAAATACATCATCTGTAAAAATTTCTACTGTCTTACTTACACGGTTCATGAGATACAGCCTGGTGACAGACAGACAGACAGACAGACCGAATTTATCCTTTGGGTACGGAACCCTAAAAAGCGCGCCTGCCGACGCGGCATTGGTTAACCAAATTAAAAAAAAATACGCTGTAACTTCATTTACAGTCTGAAGTTATTACGAATACCCAAATGATAATTAAGTCTAAGACATTTCATTTCTCATATTCGGAAAGTAGTGTTTGTTTGATCTGAGTAGCGGGTGGAAAACGCTGCTTCCCACCCTTGGGCGGGAAAGTTTCATAGTAATTGCTTCCCTCCCTAGGGCGGGAATGAATTTTAAATATATAACTTTTGGTACGGTTGTCTGCGGTCTTTAGAGTGTAACAGCCAGTGTGAATTAAAAAAAAAAACCTATTACCTATAAGCGAGACGGCCCGCGGCGGTGAAGCGGTGTGTTCCATAATTAAAAAAAAAAAAAAACAAATTATTAAAAAAAACAAAAAACCCGACTGCAAAAACATGAACTGAAAAGATGGAAACAAGATGAAAAGAAAACGAGTATACTATATGTACCAAAAATAAATAAATGCAGTCGGAGGCAAATTTTAAAGGCAAATTTTAAGGCGTTCGTTAATCCTAGATGCCTCCGACTGCATTTATTTATTTATCTGCGTGATAATTATGTTTTTAGTATTTTTGAAATTCATCAGCCATTACGTAGCGTTGGTAGGTAGGTACCCAAAAATTTCAAGCGCTGGCCATATGGATTAAATACCATATTTTTACATAACTAACAACCTAAACATTTTACTATTACAAGGAACACCTACGATTATTCCTCAGGCTACTATTAGTTATAAAAGATGTAAGTAGGTACTTGTAAATATTATTTTTGCTGGCAAATGTTGGAGCATTACATAATCAAATTCTAGCCCGGGAGTTTATCGTAGACTTTCGTTGTGATATTTAAAAATAATCATTGCCTTATGAAAACAGTGTTTTATTTACAGAGACTGGGGCGCGATTTCAGTACTTTTCATAAAACCAAAGTAGGTAGTAAAAAGTATATTTTCATTTCATGTTTCAAAGAAGTTCAAATTTAGAATGAAGGCCCGCTCTTTCTAGGGTTCCGTACCCGAAGGGTCCAAGCGGAGCACTATTGCTGTCACTCACGTGTCCGTCTATCACACAGGTTTTACAACCAAACGGTTGATGAATCTACAGTCTTTAAATTTTCACAGTATAAGCATCTTGTTAACCCTTGTTTTTTCTTTATTCATGATGAGATACTTCACGCCGCAATCAAAAAGAGGAGTGTGGCTACCTACAAGGATTAGCTGCTCAAAAAGGAAATCCATCCATCTCGATTATTTCTGGGCCTTTTGGCTTATATATCTTATTGCGCATTCTTGCTTCTGAAAATGAAAAACCGGTCAAGAGCGAGTCGGACTCGCGCACCGAGAGTTCCGTAGGTATATATGATGTTGATGATTTCTGAAAAACTGTGCTATTTAGAGACATCGTTTTATTTTTCCTGTAATCTTTACATAAACTTCTATCACATAGAATAATTTCAGATTTTTATCTATGCAAACTTCGGAGATAAAGGGAACGGTATTTTTTTTACATTTTGCATCAAAAGACGGAAACTACGCTGCCTAAAAAAAAAAGATTTTTGAGAAGGAGCAAACAGCGCTCTTTCATATGATACCCCACATGCCCTAGTAGCTCCATTTCAAATTTTTAGGACCCCCTTTCAGTCCCTTTTGCAAAAAAAGTATATTTTTTTAATTTCTTTCTTGTTTGCAAAATAGTTGGGCAAACGTCATCTAAAACTATTCTAAATTTCAAGTTGATAGCATTAGTAGTTCTTGAGATATCCAGGTGTGAAAGACAGACAGACAAACAGACTTAGTCTCACCATAAGGGTTATTTTTTATCATTTTGGTTATTTTTGGTTTTTTGGTTATTTTTTGTCTTTTTAGGGTTCCGTACGTAAATCAAATAAAACAAATTACCAACAGACGTATATCAACGTCTGTAACAAAACTCCAGAGTAGATTTGTGATTTCTGAATGAAAATACAAAGTCTAATTACTTTTGTTTACTGCTACGTGTATGATTTTTTTGTCCTTTATCCAAATTTCTGAATTATAATATTATATAATAACAAGTGTAAATATTTTAGCAGAAAAAAAAGCGCGGGAAACTTAACTTGGTGGACGTGTCCTTTTTTGTTAAAATTGAAAATATTTAATTAATTATAATATAGGATCAGTAGTGGTTGTTTTAGTGTTTTTTATTCCTTCACTTGTAATTTAATTGTAGTTTTGTACATTTTCTTCTGTAGGGTAAGTTTTTTATTATTATTTCTTAAAGCGGGAAAATGAAAGACCCGCCTGACCCGGGGGACTTTGTTCCCCCGGCAGGCAATTTTGTAACTATCCAATCCAACGAATCAGGCATGGAAACCGATGGGTCGTCGTCGGCTCGTCACTTAAAAAGAAGCCGCATGCAAGTGTGCAAACACTGCAACAAACGCCGTCGTATCAGAAAAAACCAGGGTTCCGAGTCTTCGGGTTGTAGTTGCATGGAGTCTACACCTCTCTCTCTAACTCCATCGGAGCCTAAATGCTCTGAAATAATTGTATCTAACGATATTCCTGATGTTCCAGCTCCGCCTTCAGTTATTCCCACTCAGATTGGTCGAAAAACGTATGACAAAACTGACAGCTCGCCGTACGTTGTTCATGTGCAAAAAATATTACTATCACCAGATGATGGAACGTCATTGCACCCAATTACATTTGGCAAGTTCTTAAAACACAACGCCTTCCTAAATATTATTAACGGTAGCGTCAAAAAAATCGGGCGCAATAAAATATCTCTTTGCTTTTCCAATTTCCTGGACGCAAATTCTTTTATTTCACATAATAGCCTTGTAACATATAATTATAAAGCTTTTATACCTACTTTTAATGTTACTAGAATGGGTTTAGTACGTGGTGTTCCTGCGGAATGGTCTCCAGAGGAAGTTATTGATAATATAACTGTACCAATTGGTTGCGGTCCAATTTTAAAAGTCAGACGCCTCAATTTTAAAACTGTTGTTGATGGTACAACCATTTGGAAACCATCCCAGTCAATAGTTATTACTTTTGATGGGCAGATTCTGCCTAAAAGAATTTTTATGTGCTATAATGCATTACCTGTAGATTTGTATATTTTCCCTACTGTACAGTGTTTCAATTGCTGTCGTTTTGGTCACACAAAAATTCAGTGCAGGTCCAAACCTCGTTGTTATAAATGTGGCCAAGGCCATACTGGGGACAGTTGTGAAAGAGAACATGAAAGTGCATCTTGCTGCCTTTGCTCCGGTTTTCACTATGCTACTAATAAATCTTGCCCAGAAATGTCTAGACAAAAAGTAATTAAAACATACATGGCACAAAGTTCAGTATCTTATGCTGAAGCGGCAAAAATGTATCCCCCAGTTACTAAATCGTATGCCGATACACTTTTGTCTTCTCCTTCCAAAAACTTTGCAGATACTCCATCTTTCCCTTCTTCTAATAGAATGCCTGTTTCAAGTAGCTATAAAAAAACTGTCTTCCTTAAACCACGCTCGCCTCCCAAATCTGTACAAGGATATAATAAAGAGGCTCACAATGCCATTATTAAAGATTACGACATTCCTCAACCAGCAAATGGTTGTGCTCTTTCTAATCATAACAATGGACAAATTGATGCCAGTTTTTCCATAAACGATTTTCTTTCTGCATTACACAATCTTCTGTCTCAGTTCAACATTTCACCGTCCAACGTTGCCCCATCTTTCAATGTATCACAATCCATCCTTAATGGACAACACATCCAAAATAATCCAGTGGAACTGCCGCAGTCTAGTAAACAAAAAGAGTGATGTTATACATCTTTTAAACAAATATGAGCCATTTGCCTTTGCTTTAGCAGAGACTTGGCTCAAACCTAATCATATTTTTAAAATGAATGGTTATTTAACCATTAGAGAGGATAGATCTGATGGGTATGGTGGAGTAGCTATACTTATCAAGAATTCTATCCCTTTCTCTACCATTACATTACCTCCTCATAGTGAGGAAATTTCAATTGTAGCTATTAAAGTGCATCATACTTGTCTTGTTTCTATTTACATTCCTCACCCTTCTTTTTCTGTTCTTCAAGAGATGAATAATCTCGTTTCTTTTCTTCCAAAGCCATTATTAATACTGGGGGATTTTAATTGCCATCACCAATCATGGGGTTGTTCAACTTCGAACTGTTATGGTGATGAGTTAATAGATATAATAGACTTACACAACTTATGTATTTTAAATTCTGGAGCTGCCACACGTCGTTCAGATCCCAATCAGAACCAAAGCGCAATTGACCTTTCTATCTGTTCTCCAAACTTAGCCTCTTCATTAACTTGGCATACTTTAACCTCTACTTATGGTAGTGACCATTTTCCAATAGTTATTTCTTATCCTCTTTCCAAACCAAATGCACAATTAAGGAAATCAAACTTAAAATATAAACTGCCTAATAGAAATAATACTGACTGGGGCAAATTTAGGAACATTGTTGACAGTAAGCTTAGCTCCTTGCCCGTAATTTCTGGTGGCAATGAAAATAGTTGTGCTGAAGCTTTAGCACACATATTAATTGCAGCGGCTGATGAAGTTTTTCCTGTAAAAAATAACAATATTAGTACAATTCCCTCGCCTCCGTGGTGGGACTCTGAGTGCACTGAATTGATTAAAAAACGTAAAGAGGCTGAATATAATTATAACGTTGATATGTCTGATACGAATTTTGATATCATTACTAAGTTAAATAATGAAACTTATAAACTTTTTAAAAAGAAAAAATTTGAATCTTGGCGTATTTTTTGCTTATCAATTTCACCGAATACTCACCCTACGATTGTCTGGCGCAACATTCGTAGATTTAGGTCCATATATAACAACCCTTCTCCTATTCCTGATTCTTTAGCCAGTGATTTTTTTGATATATTAGCTCCGCCTTGGGTTCCTGAGGCTAAGGCTATTTGTACTAACCATAACCTGTCTCTCGTTTCCAATATCCGAGACACTCATACGACGCTAGATCTTGCATTCACTCTCACTGAATTAAAGGTTGTTATCCATAAAACTAATGATTCTGCACCAGGCATTGATGGCATCCCGTATTCCTTTTTTGCTAATTTAAATGATGAAGTCCTCAGTTATTATTTAGTACTTATTAATTCTATTTTTTATACAGGAAACATCCCTGTTGAATGGAAACGTCAAATGGTGTTGCCATTCCTTAAACCAAATAAACCTCCTTCTGATGCTTCTTCATACCGTCCCATAGTTTTGTCTTCAATTATGATGAAATTAGCGGAACACTTAATTAAAAATCGACTAGAATGGTATGTTGAAAGTAAGGGTCTCTTGGCAGAATCACAATATGGCTTTAGAAAAGGTAAAAGTACAACTGACTGTTTAAGTATATTAACATACGATATTCGGTTATCCTTCTCTAATAACCAATCCACCGTTGCAGTTTTCCTTGATATTAATGCAGCTTATGATAATGTTGTATTATCGGTTTTACAAAATAAATTAGAAGCCTTACAAGTTCCATTGAATTTGTTGAATTTCATTATTAATATCTTGACTGAACGCTCTGTTAACATGTTAATAGGAGACCATGAGGTATCTCATCTTGTATGGAGGGGTCTCCCACAGGGTTCTGTGCTCAGTCCCCTTCTATACAATATCTACACTTATGATTTAGAGTTATCCTTAACTAGTCATGTTAAGGTTCTTCAATATGCCGATGATTTATTATTATATTCTTCAAGTCCATCTGTTGAGCAAGCTAGCTCTGCCATCAATTCTGCTTTATCTATTTTGGCGTCATGGTTACATCTAAACGGTTTGGATTTATCCACGTCTAAAAGCGCGGCTGTTTTATTCACCCGGAAGAGAAATATTCCCATAGTAAATCTCCTTTATAAGGAAATACCTATCCCTGTTAAAGATAAATTCAGATATCTAGGTATAATACTTGACTGTAAATTAAGTAGTGTCCCTCATTGTGAATATATTGTTAACAAATGTGAAAAACACCTAAACATGCTTAGATGCCTCTCTGGTGTGTGGTGGGGTGCACATCCCTTTTCTTTGAAACTCATTTACAACGCAATCATCAGAAGCACTCTGGATTATGGATTGTTCGTTCTAGAGCCAGGTAATGTCATGGCTTTTAAAAAATTGGATCGCATCCAGTCTAAAGCATTACGCATTATTTCAGGTGCAATGAAGTCTAGTCCCATTAATGCACTCCAAGTTGAATGCGGGGATGCTCCTTTATATCTTAGAAGACAATTCCTATCTGACAAATATTTGTTCCGGATTCTTCAATTCTCAACTCATCCTCTCATTCCTAAACTGGACACATTAGTGTTGCAGATTGAATCATCAGATTACTGGTCCCATAGACGCGAACCTTGTTTAGTTGTAAGTTATAAAAAATTCCTTTCACTTTCTTCTCCTATTCACCGTTCCAATAAACTTCCCATATTTAGCAATAGTTATGAGAGTTTACAATTCAGTCCCATTATAAAATATAACTGTGTAAGTAAATCAGATCCCGATTGCCATTTAAGTTTTAATCATTTTCTGGCTGAACACGTAGAGTACCACCATATTTATACGGATGCTGCCAAGCCTTCTACGACGGGTTGTGTTGGAATAGGTACTTACCATTCTCAATACAACATCGAACAAAAAATAAAACTGCCTCCGGAGACTTCTGTTTTTACCGGGGAGTGTTTCGGCATTTTTAAAGCCATAGAATATATCCGAATTTTAAAGCTCAAAAAATCTATAATTTTTACTGATTCTCAAAGTGCTCTTCTAGCCATCAATAAATCAGCTTTCGAACACAAATCGCAGTTACCTATCATTTATTTAATAAGAGAATTTGCGTTCAGGACCATTTCTGAGGGTAATACACTACAATTTGTATGGATTCCGGCCCATGCTGGAATCCATGGCAATGAAGCGGCTGATAAACTTGCCGGTGATGCGGTGCAGTGTGGGGACTTAGTTCCTTATACAAATTTTAGTTATGACCTCGTATCGTTACCAAAGACTTTTCTTCGGGAAACCTGGAAGGTGGCTTGGGATATCGGAAGCAAATCGAAGGGACGTTATTTTTCGCATATTCAACCCGACGTTCCAGAAAAACCGTGGTTTGGCAGGGCCAAGTTTGGCAAGATGGAGACCTCCATTCTAATACGGATGAGACTGGGTCATGTTTGTTCTCCAGCTCATCTTGCCAAACTTCATATCATCGACGATCCCATATGCTTGTGTGGCACAGATGTAGGCGACTTAGATCACATTTTTTTCTCCTGTCCCTTATATGACCGTTCTTCCTTTCTTAGTAACCTCTTATCCCTCCATACTCCTTTTCCTACCTCAATACTTTCTTTACTTTGTACAAATAGCTCTCTTGTTTATAAATGTATAGTTTCATTCATTACTCTAAATAATATTAAGTTGTAATTTATTTTTTATTTTTTTATAGTGTAATTAACGTAATACTGATCCTATCCCGTCTATCCTAAATCCCGTAAAAAATTATATTTATATTAATTTTGTTTCCCTACCTTTTTATAAAACTAAAACGTGACATTGGCTAAATGCACAAACCGTGCGAAGCCAGAAGAAAAAGAAAAAAAAAAAAAAAAAATATTTTAGCAATGCACACCACAATCAAAAACCATACTTGGTGTCGAAAGTTATAACCATCTGCTATTCTGGATTTATGAATTGACAACTAAGTCGATTTATCACCAACATGTACATCGCCATCATGAATCAAAAGTTGGATGGTATATTTGTAAACACCACCGTCAGCAATTGATAACAAACCTCCACAATTGCTAACAATGTCGAATTTTTATTTAAAAAAATACACCCGCCATCTTGGATAAAAAAAATTGTGACATACGTAATCACCACCCCCAAAAACACTAAAATTGACAATGTATCGAATATCTCCAAAAAAATATTTCCGCCATTTGATTAAAGATAATATAATTATTTACACAACGTTTATCCGTATTCTACAACCATGATTCATACAAAATGTTGAACTATGTATTTATTTTTAAAACAAATTCCAATAATCGTGCTTACTTTTATTTCGGTCCGAAAAAGTATCAACTTCGTCCGCCCACAGTAAATGTGCCACAGTGTGTGCAATACAGCACACACTAATGTACGTAAATATTTTTTTGCGAAAAATCGATACACCAGTGCTTCCACGAGCGCGTCTGAGCGCGGAATGACGAACCGCGAGTAGAAAATGTATGAAGAAATTTGAGGGCGCTTCTTATTTTAATCATAAATAAAAAAGTTATTTATTTACTTACAAAATATTTAGTTGACCGTATAGAGGACTATATAAGCAACAGTTTGTTATTATTTTTATGTATAACTATGCAGTGGATTTAGCTATATTGGTTCCTATTCAGACCTCATTTTTTTTCATTTGTTTGTTTTATTGTGATTGTTAAAACGTATTTGTGTGAAAAATTTGTATGGGGCTATACAATTTTTATGTGCCCATTCTGGAGATGAATATATTATCTTTAATTTGAGAGAATGATATATAGTTGTGACACCTAATTCATTAAAATGGTACGTGAAAACCACTGATATTTGAGGAAAAATGTGATAGCGTCCTTAACGTTAAGACACCGATTTAATACCTATTTTTTATTTATTTAAGGCTCGTACATACTGGTGTGATATCGCGGGCGCGACGCGACACTAGTGGCACAATTTCTTTGTCGGTGCCTGTCACGCCCGTGATATCGCGTGAGTCTGTAAGAGCTTTTAACAGACTAACGTCCATTAAATATTTGCATGCCATCAGTATACGGTGGAATATGTCTTTGCACTGAATTTTATACATCTTTTGTACCCATTTGTACACATTTATGCAAATAAACGATTTTGTTGGGAAACGCTTTTTGCTATTTCTGAGTTTTGTAGCCGCCAGTCTATTCATTTTATAAAACCGGCCAAGTGCATGTCGGACCACTCACAATGAAGGGTTCCGTAGGTTGGATGAATTTATCCCATCAAGATATGTCGCATGAATGGCCGTATTTTTTTATTGAGTTGACTGAAGGATGATTTTTTTAGAGCTTTATGGGTCTGTAGCGCTTCATATTTGATATTGATTTCAACTTGATACCTCCCCGCGTTCCTGAGAAAAAGGGGTATTGACAGACAGACAGACAGACGGACGGATGGACAGACAACGAGGTGATCCTATGACGGTTTGAGTTTTGTTGTTGGCGCCGTCTTGCGTTTTGATTTTGACCCCATTATCGTCGTCAGCGCTCGAAAACCATGAAATGACAACCATGATGAAAAATTTGCAAATTTTCGTTGGTGCCATCTTGAATTTTGATTTTGACCCCAGTTTTGTTATCAGAGACCTCGAAAACATGAAAACGACACCCATGACGAAAAATCATCACAAAATTACGACAACCATCTTTCGTGCAAGTGTCTTTAGCGGAAATTTCATTCACGCAAGTGTACCAGATCCGATGTATCAAACCACAGTTGGCCTAACTCTCTCATAAGAACCAGGATCTATTGGCATTTTTTTTTTGTGAAATTATCTCTTAAGCAGATTAAAATATCTCAAAATTTTAAGGACAGTCTCCTAAGACCGATTTCGCGTTATTATGTAGCTACAATGGTTAAGATTTACCTCCCCATCTTAAAAATCCACCGCGTATATGTCATGATGATTGACTGCTTAGCCCCATAAAGATATAGCGTGCTGATAATCATTTAAAAGATTAAATCTGCAATGTTCTAACCGTTTGGCTCTTTTTACAATTTACTGTAAACCATAGAGGAATACAAACAATACAATATTGCTTATCCCCCATAATAAATAGCTTGATAATATAAATATAGGTAGCCCACCGGGTGACCAGACTTATAGGTAATATAATGCAAAATTTGAACAGAATCTATCCAGTTGAATTTTCGTGATGCTGAAAAATTCTAAAAACTATGTTTTCGGCATTAGAATCGATTCCAAACCTCATAGCAATTCCTTTTTTCAAAAATATTCAATGTACAATTTTGATTTCGCTACCATTTTGTTATTGTATAGGAAATGTACTTTTTTATAGTTTGAGTCAAAATAGTAGCTAAAAAGTGTTATACTATATATATAAACTTCTTTGAAAATCACTAAAATCTGTTCAGTCTTTTCTTAACTCTCTCCGAGTGCTTATAACTTATTCTTGCTTTCGTTTGTCTGTCTGCTGTTTCTTATGCTACCCTAATATTGTCAGTGAAAACTTTTAATTGGCCTTCTTTCAGTAACAGTCAACTATCTGTATCCTAGCTGTAAGTTTTCTTAAGAAATAAAATAAAATAAAATAAAATATATTTGGAATTGGCTTTTTACTAGCTTTTATTTGATTATACCCATATTATTAAAATCACAATATTTTTTTGATTCGCAGATGCCATATGAAAATTTTATACCCTATGACACTTCTGCAACTAAAACAAATCTAACGATACCTTATAATATATATGTTAAAATCCATCAAGCCGTTTAGGCTACAGAGCGTGCCAAAGAATTAGATATACATACATACATACATACACTCGAAAAACATAACCCTCCTTCTGAGGCAGTCGGGTAAAAAGATTCTCAGGGACTCGCCGCCCGCCGCCGCGCCGGCCGAACAGTGGACAAAGTGGACAAACACTCAGTTTGTTCGGAGACACTAACGAGTATAACCTCTTAATTATGTTTCTATAACACTGGATTAAACGATCTAAGTACGTTTACAACTTTACACCCGTAATTTCTTCCTAAAATTAAAACATGTAAAACAGGGCAAGTCATTTCTCTACATTTTCTCTTCGATATCTACCTATTCAATTCGATTCTGAAACAAATTAATGTTAAATTAAAACACACACAGCGCAGCGGTCTGATTATAGAGTCATCGTCATCCTCCATATGGGTCGCTGCAATAAAAATTATAAACCGGCGAAGTGCGTGTCGGACCACGCACAATGAAGGGTTCCGGAGTTGGGATGATTTTTTCCCAAGAACAAACTTAACATTGTAGTTGATAAACACGTTCCCTCATACATTCCAACTGCAAATGTAAGTTTGTACGCACAATATTGATAGATTTACCATGTTGTTTTAAGACCATAGACTTGTTATAGGTTTTCCAAGTAAAGAACCATTTTATATATTTTTTTTCAAAATGTTAGGTTCAGTAGTTTCAGAGATAAGGGATGGTAAATTTTCATCTATTTTCTTAAATAACGTTAAAGTACTTTTGTTAAATTATAAAAAATATGTATCTGAAATCCTTACAACAAGCCCTTTCATGATAGTTATGTCACACGGTACAGTTTGCAATTTTTTTTTTTGTTTTTCTTCAAACGTGTTTGGAAATTTGAGCATTATATTGACAACCTTCTTCGAGATAAATCGAAATTGCTGTACTGGCCAAATACATGCGAGCAGCGGCCACCAAAAGTTAATTTAAAAATGGAACGATCTTTTACTCCGAAACATGGTAGTCAAGGAGGTAACTTATCAAAGGTTTTATTTAAATTTCGAACTGGCTTGGAAATAGAAAGCTGTTTATTGAAAAAAAAAACAACTGAACATATTGGCGCGTGAAAAATGATCGTTGTTCATCATTGAATCTGGAATTTATAAATAACTAGCTGCGCCCCGCGGTTTCACCCGCGTAAGTCTCGATCCCGTGGGAATATCGGAATAAAAAGTAGCCTATGTCTTAATCCAGGGTGTCAGCTACCTCCATACAAAATTTTATCAAAATTGGCCCAGCTGTTTGAGCGTGAAGAAGTAACAAACATACACACACACACATACTCACAAACTTTCGCCTTTATAATATTAGTGTGATTTACTTAGTTTGAATTTCCGCGCATTATTTGAGAAAAGCACTATACAAGCCTTGGCCGCAACCAGGCATTGATGGACGTGTAAATGTGTGCCTCGGCTTCGCCTCGGCCCACATTTACACGTTCGTCCATCAATGCCTCTTTTGCTGGCCGCTGCAGTTAAGTTCTATTAATTTCCCAAAACTGCCCAAAAGTGACCCCCATAATCAAAATTTATTTATTTACGTTACACGTCCGTGTTGGGGTCACACAAATTCATATGTGTACCAAACAACTTAATCGGTCCAGTTATACATTCGGAGCCAATTGACTGTGACCAACAGACAGTCAGACACACGAGTGATCCTATATATAATATAACGGGGGTTTCGTTTTTTCGTTTTGAGGCACGGAACCCTATGTACAAAACTCATGTTTTTATGGAGTAATGCTATAAACAAAGCTCTTGTTTTTAAGAAATACTTAATACTTAAAAAAACTTGTATACTCGTATACAGAGATTTGCTATAAACAAAGCACTCGTTTTTACTAAGGTATGCTATAAGCAAAGCTCTTGTTTCTACGGAGTTTTGCTATGATCAACGCTCTTGTTTCTACGAATTAATGCAATAAAACAAAGTTTCCATAATTACGAAGTTATGTATTAAACATAGCTCCCATTTTTACGAAGTTATGCCATAAAAAAAGCTCCCATTTTTACGAAGTAACGCTATAAACAAAGTTCTTAGTAAGGTAAGGGCAGGTAAGTGCTAAGTAAAACAAAGCTCTACTTTCACGAAGGTGTACGAACAAGTACCTAAGCCTCGCATTTGATTCTCTTTATAACTAGTTTTTGCTTGTTTTAGTTTATAGGTAAACAGTGGTGGCCCAGTGGTAACGGGCTCGTACAGACTCGTGCGATAATCGCGGGCCCAACAGGCACCGGCATCTCCTAGAACCAAAAATTCGAAGACATCTACCAACCACCACAGGCGTGGCGGATTAGGGCCCACTCCCTCTCACCGAGAGGAAGCCTATGTCCCAGCAGTGGGAACATTACAGGCTAATTTTCTAAGTAAACAGTACAGTATTTGCGGTCACCTATCCGCTTACTTAATGCTTAGCGTGCTGATTTTGCGATGTGCAGTGAATGGCGTGCGTGCGACATACTCGTGCATGAGACCGGAGACTTCTTCGTTTATCGATAACTTATAAAGGATGTTTAATTACCGCCCGGTCCTGAATTACCTGAAGGATTTTAGTTAATTAGGTAAGCTTTATAAATAGAACATAACTGCTCAAAATAGAATAAGTACCTACTACCTAGCTCTTGAGGTTTTCTTTAGGCCGCAGGCAGGTACTTTTATAAGAAACAATTAGAATGAATAGTACCTACATGAGGAGTCCGATCTTAAATGCATTTTAAAATGTTAAAGATGGTTTGAATTCAAACACAAACGTTGCAACACGTTTAATTTTGGGGAACAAGGCCGTTTTTGATGAGAATCTTGGCTAAATTAAATCTAGCTTTGCATTCACTATTCACATAAAAACATAAGTCTTTCTTTCCATTTATCTATTTTCGGCTGGTACCTACCTATACAGTTTCAAGAAAAACAAAAAAAAAAGTTTTGGGATAGGTGTCCTATCCTAAAACGCTTAACTTCTTATCCACCATCACCGTACTTAAATAGTACTATCATAAGACTAGATGGTGCGACTAAGCTGTTTATGCCTGAAGGTTTTTGCCTGTACAATGCCAAACTTAAGCTTTGTTGAAATGAGGTCACGAATTTACTCAAAGCTAAGCAATTTATTTAATTTGAGTTGTAATTGTGTACGGTACTAGCATTTGTTATGTAAACTCACTCTCGTATCCGGCTACGACCTCCAGAAGGTCTTTAGGTTCTGTATAGTGAAGAGGTGCGGCGTAGCGGGTGGGTCTTCTCTGGTATTGGAAGTGAAAGTGAATGAATGTCGGAGGCTTAATTAGAGAGGAGAGCTGCGGCTGCGTCAGTCCCTCCGACACCGTCGCACTATACACCTGTGCCCCGCGTACCGACACAGCCGCACGCGCACCCGCTCAGCCGCACGCAAGCGCATCATCAACTTACTCCGTTCGACATAATTTCAGAGGTACGCGCGCCTTTATCGACACTATCATTATTTTTGAAGTGAAATTAATTTATTTTTTATTGTTGTGAGTGGTTTTTTTAATTGAAACAGCCCCGATAGCATCTACATATTCAACAATAGATTATTCCAACAGAAAGTTCTGACTTTTCGTAGTGAAATCATCTTTTTCGCGCTTCTTGAAAACCATTGTTTAAAGATAAACGGCATAAATACACTTGCACTAATTGAAAAATGTGTTGCCTTCATAAGTACATATAACGAAATATTCTAAACTGTTATAATACAAACTCTATAACACAGAACTTACAATTATTAAAAATGAGTTATAACTATAAGCTTCAGTGAAAATATTGGAACTTTTATACATAGATTGATATTGAACTCAAATCGAAGTGGGTATCTGTTACTTCAAAGTGATAAACAAAAGCTGAATGAAATTGATTCCCAATCAGACACAACTTTTTACATAATAATTTCCTCCATGGCAGGTGTCTAACCAAAAGTGATTCATGTTTGCCTAACAAAAACTTGTGAAGTTACATAACAAGACGTTTTCATTTTTATGTTTAAACAAGCTTCGTGACATGAAGTGAACGAAGCGGCTCTCCGTTACCATAAAATGCGTCCCAAATCGACGATTTCTCGCACTGAGTAGCTTTTCACGCAAACATTTAAACTCGCAGCAAGGAGGTCAGCGAGGCGGGTTTTGCTTTCACAAATACAACAAAATAAATTCATCTCACGTATCGATTGTCCTCGAGCATTCGTGCTCTGCATAACTAAAAGAAAGCGAACTTGCAATACGGGCTCACCCGTGACCACTTTCGTCAAAACGAGCGCCCGACGCCGGTGTCAGTAGCACCAGCTGTGTCGACGACTCTGTTTCGAGGGGCGCAGCGACCACACCTTCTCCATCGTTTCGCATCATCAGTACTGCCTATAATCAACGACCCCTTTATTATATGACACAAAATCTGTAATAAGGAATATGACTTCTGATCGTTTTTCTCTACGCAGATGAGCCGGCACGTGTGCCTGGCGGCCGTCGCCTTGATGGCCGTACTCTACGTTGCTGATGCCCAGAGGCGTCTAGCTCTACCAGACCCTAGGAGCTGTGCAAACAGTAAGTATACCGCAGATTTGAGCAAAACGAAGTCGTTACGTAAAGATAGGGGTTATGACTTATGACACGGACATGATTACGAATTACACGATGCCAATTTGCCAAATCGAACGTCATCGGCAAGTTACCGAATATTCTACTCTCGTGATGATGTGGTGTAGCCACTAAAGGTTCGTTGTTCTCTTTAACTGTATTAATGAGGTTGCATTCAATGAACGTGCCGGGTTATAAGACGCTATGGATTTAAAGTAGCATGTGCCATTGTCCATTATGTATCAAAGCACGTAGTAGACGGCAAATTTAGAACATGCTATTTGAACTCCTACGCATAGGTACCTACGCGAAACAGAATGCGGCAGATGCACGACATTAGACAGCTAGGTCCAAAATAATAAGAAGATACGGCGCAATGAAACTGATCCATATGATATGGCTGGCGTGATTTATCATTGCTATTTTGATCTGACAGTATAAGTTACAATATACCTACAAGGTTAATAAACCTGAAAAGGGTTATTGGACTCATAATTATGAACAACATTTTACTATTCGACAAACCCTGAAATCGCGACAAAATATCAGCTGCTGACTGCTCCATACATTTATAGGGAACAGCTGATTTTCGCGGTTTCGGGGTTGGTCCCCTAGTAAAAGTTGTTCATATTTTTGTTTATTTTATTGAGGGCCTCCATTTTGATTGTAATGATCCCTTTGAGGTTATCAATTACTCCTTGTACAAGATTGTTTCTTCTCTACCAGTTTTCGCTAAGAACTTTTTGAAACGATGAATTCGCAACTGCGTATATATAAATCACGAATAAAGTAGGCCACTACACATTGCATCTCACGCACCTCTGTAACGCATTATTGCTCAGTGCTAATTGCAATGTTTGAAAAGCACGGCGCTAAAGAACAATACCAAGAATTTTAAACATGTAGCGAGAACTTTGAGAATTTTTACCTAAGCCTCTGTAATAAGTAATTTTAATAAAGATGCATTCGGTATAATTATATTATTTACGATCAAATACAATCCCTGAAGGAAGTCCTTTGAAATTAGCATTCTTGATCGCTTAGAATGCGTGTATCCTAATCCGGTGCTGCAAAAACCATAATGAAATGAAATAAAATGATTTTATTTCTGTAAGTAGGTTTGTACAAACACTTTTACACGTCACTCATATTTTAAACGATGAGGTCGGCGTTTCCTATCTGACTACTCTGAGAAGAAAGGCCGAAACCAACTCAGAGGTCATAATCATAAGTCTCTTTTAAAGTCTAGACATAATCTTGGCCAGATCATGTGAAGACCATGTAGATTGATGTCTGAAATGGTTTTTTGAGGAAAGAACCACACAGATTGAGTGGACCTATCCAGTCAGTGTACGCATTTGTCAGTAAACAACATAGATAGGTAATTCAGAAACTTGCTCTGCCTACGACTACCTATGCTAATGTAGTAACTGACTTTAATGTTATGTTTTTCATAGTCTTCTTTTTTAGTTTTTTTTCAAGTTGTTTTGTTATTGGTTAGATAGATAGATAATGTAGGCTCTGACGCATGACCTCAATCATAAGATTTATCGCAGTTGAATAACTTAATTATTATGATCATCATCATTCATCATTTCAGCCGACAGACGTTGCTGGACATAGGCCTCCCGCAAAGGGGGGGTTTGCCATAATCGCCACGCTTGGCAGGCGGGTTGGCGATCGCCCATTCTCTTATCAGTCCCATAGTCGCCTTTTACGACACCGGAAGAAATAGGGTGGTGCTATTCTTTACGTCCGGCACCACACGGACAATTTTTATGATGATTGGTTTTCGCACCACGTTATGGGTATCTACCTACTGTACCTTACAAAAACGAAATAAACTTCTTGATCGTGACTGAAGATAGAAATCAATCATAAAGAGATTGATTTTGATAACCCCTCGTATTTGACCGCTTGATTATTATATTACGGGGCTTAGAAATATAAGTAGGGAGTAGAAATAAGTAATGTACTCAAAGTTACAAAACCATTGGTGAAGTTGGGTATTTTGAGGCTAGAAATAATTTTATTTATTTGCTGGAAAAGTATCCATATATATTAATTAATGTAAGTACTTATTTCGGTACGAACTTTATTAATTTTATTGGTTCATCGAATCCTGCACTCGTTTATAAGTTAAGTAAGTAGTTAGTGATCGTACTCTAGGGAGATATTTACGAGAAAATAGAAAAAACCGGCCAGGTGCGAGTCGGACTCGCGCATCTAGGGTTCCGTACCAATATCTATAAAAACGGCAAAAAAATCACGTTTGTTGTATGGGAGCTCCCCTTATATGTTTGTTTTATTTTAATTTAATTAATTATTCTTAGAGAGAATATATAACTAAATACTCTGCAGTGAATGTTTCAAGCGTCTACCTGTTGCCGTCATCAATATCGAGCAAAAACGAGCAAAAAAAATCACGTTTGTTGTATGGGAGCCCCCTTAAATATTTATTTTATTCTGTTTTTTAGTATTTGTTGTTATAACGGCAACAGAAATACATGATCTGTGAAAAATTCAACTTTCTAACTATCACGGTTCACGAGATACAGCCTGGTGACAGACGGACAGACAGACAGACAGACGGCGGAGCCTCAGTAATAGGGTTCCCGTTTTACCCTTTGGGTACGGAACCCTAAAAAAGGTAATTTTTCTTTTTTTTAAACCTTAATAAAAATTACTTTTTTTATGAGAACTTGTCCATTCTATGGCTTCATGGCGCAAGAACCAAAAATAGCTCCCTCACTGCTTATTCAAAGCTTCCGAAAAAAAAGAGTTAGTAAATGATCATAGAATTACCTAACAAATAATGCATAAATATTAGATTCTTGCCTTACTAACACTAGGACCCCAGTTCGACCGCTACCTAGACCAGTGTCAAAGGTTAACATCGGGCTGATCCGTTGATGCCAGTCACTTAACACTTGTATTTCTTAAAACTTGTTACATAAGACTGGTTCCTGTTATCGGATAAATTCTAAATAGCGCCAGATAATTACGGTAATAACCTGAGCCAGAGGCGAAGAGCTTTCAAACTAGTAACCTGTAGATATAGTGTAAGTGATTACCTCCTTACATATTATCAAACTATTTAATCTTAAGTGCGATGCTGACATAACCTACTTAAAAGTTGAGAATAAAACATCAGTAGATCTTTGGCCTGAAACAGTTTAATTCGAATCCATATAAATGAGGATGATAATATATTTTATAATTGCAAAATGTTGTAGGCACAGAATGTTTTAATACTTACCTACTTACTACAGAATCATGTTCGAACGTAGTAACTAGTTGGTTGCCTTCAAAGTAACGATTATCCTAATATGTAAAGAGGATTCTTAGGTCAGTAGGTGTTAGTTGATTCTAGGTCTCTCAGTGTGTATCTACCATGCTACCATCCTCAATAATCTATAAAAGGAGATTCAGGAGATGATAAATGGTTAGGTTAGTTACGCTCTACGCTAGGTGATACAAGCCAGGCGAAATGTTATTTGTAGATGTCAACTTTTAGAGTACCTACCTAGGTACGAACAGTTTGTCCATATGGGAAATCAGTGGATATTTCGCAATTCCGAGCCCGCATGGAAGGCGTGGCGCGTCCCATGCGATGTCATTTGGGAGCGCACTGCACAATCACAATCGAACGATGCATTCATGGCAAACTCCCTCACAAAGCGAACAAAGATTCTTTGTTAGTTTTATGTGGCCACATATTACGTAGTACGTACCCACATAGAAGTTTGCTCGTAGACTCATTCTCAAAATACCAGGATTAAATATTGCATCACAGAACTTTTTTTTTTCTTCAAAATACTGAACCGAAAATGGCCAAAATCATCATAATTTGAATACATAAGTAGCCATTTATAATAATTTGTTTTTGAACAATTTCGCAATCATATAAAATGAGAAGCTAGACACGTTGGTTTCGCTCACAACTTTCTCTCCTCAGAAATGCGAAATAACAATGCTCGTTTTACATGTTCGGTACACACGTAGGTAGGTACAAAGATAAACAATAATCATATAAGCACATTCTTATCTTAGTTAACTTTGGGAAGTTCTGTATGAGCACAGACATACCTACTTATAGACAATTACATAAGTGCACTTCCACGGGAAGTACAACTATAGGTAGGTCTACTGGAAACATTTATGATCTATGACTTTTAATTTATCTATTCACGCTCAGCCATTCACTGTTACGTAAGGTGACATTCCTAAAATTACGTTCTTCACGGAAGATACGCAAAATGGTTCCGGTACAAAATACCCGTTTGTTGAATGAGTTTATGTCAATATTACTAACGCGAATTTTATCTGGTAGGCAATTAACTATGTGAAAATACATAAATGAACTTTCTAGTTACGAAAGAATCGCTTCATTTAACGACGTGACGATGGGTTCATTTTGATTACACACTTTATGAACGATAAAGTCTGGCATTGAAGCGAGAGTTTTAATACCCACGCACAACTAATGTACCTATTTATTACCCTTTTATGGGCAAAATGTTTCTGCTAATCATTACAGCTATTTGGCAATCTATTAATTAAATTAACGATTGCGCTGTACCCAATTTTGCACGTCAGATCCTATCAGATAAGTAATTTGTTGACATTTTAATGAATGAGAGTGAATTGATCGGTTCGTGGGTCGGTTTATTGATCTGTATGCCTAAGTAGTTTGCTCAATAAGGTCTTAGATAATAATAGACATGTCTAAATACCTACTCACATAGATTCACCGCAATGGTTGTGTGAATCAGGACAACATGCGGTGTTGTGCAAACGGCAAACTTGTGAACGACAAGACGCTTTAGATAAACACTCATTTCGAAATTCAAAGTAACTACCTACATCTGTCGTCATCGACTGTTCAATAGGTGACATGCTTTGTACAAAGTTCTTAGTAGTTCAGTGACTTACATGCGGGATGTTGCACAATTGGCTGCACTCTTCCTCACGCGATTTTACTCTCATGTATGGGAAGGACCTAGCTTACAGAAATATCTGCCTGTATATTGAAAACTGTACGAGTAATTACACTACTTACCGAATGTAATTTGTATCCTCATAGGAGTACGTCACTCAACGTACCGCGACGCCCGAGGAGTCCTCCACTCGTACTTCTTCAGCTGGGAGCACGCCCCCACCCGCAACTTGGAGGTGGATTGGCTCGACGCGAGGAACATCTGCCGCCGCCACTGCATGGACGCAGTCTCGCTAGAAACTCCACAGGTATGCGAATAAAAACCAAAATAAAAAAAAACCAGCGACCTTTACAGTAGTCGCATAATGATGTGTAACATCTGACATCTCACCTTGGTAATAAGCAACTGAGCAGCGACAGAAACTAACCTCAAAATTTAAAAAGCTAAATACAGCTACTTACATAATTATTAATTACTAGTGGTCGTAATTCGACCCCTCTACTAACAATCTATATAAGTACCTACTTACTAATTTCATGAGTACACTAATCCCATGTTATTATCAAGTACTTACTTATTCCATGCTCAAGCTGTCACTTCCTGTTGCACACTTCCGTCCCTTTTCACGAAATCGCTTCAACAGAAAGCGAGAGGAAAGATGTTACACATCAAAAATAATAAAAAAACGTGAAGGTGAAGTTAGAAGGTCAAAACATAGAAGATATCCTATTAGTAACATGATCAAGGTTTACTACCCATTGCAAAATAAAGTACAGTCTATTAAGTACGCACACATGACTGGGCCAATGTTTAGAACAATCGTACATATCCGGCGAATGTAGATGAACCTTGAGATAATCATCTTCGTTAATCCATGTGGTCATTTAACGCGAACAACTAGGTCGATCGTGATGATATGTCTTCTCCCCCGCCATCATCCACCTGCAAATTGTATGCCCGAAACATTAGCTATCTAGGACTAATTTAATTTTGAATAGCAATTTGTATTTCATCATGATGAAGTGGTATATCTGCTACAAAAACGTATTTCACAATGATGAATCTTGGGAACAAAGCAGCTGAACTCTCAGATTAAGGCGATGTAGGTGTTGCATGAAACTTAATGGTCATATCGTGGAATTGCTTCATTTCATCATTTTGGATTGCACTTAAACATAACCCAGATTATTAAGAAATACCTAGGTAAGTGTGTGTATGATATGAACAAAGGAAACTCTCTGCAATTTTTTCATAACGTAAAAACTAAAAGGCTTTAATGAAAACATTTAACACGTTGTTTTAATATACCTCTATTGTTAAAGTTCATCCGGGTGAGTCATCAACGGAAAATACGCATGTTTTCTCTAAACACTTCCTGTTGGTTGTAAGATGGCAACGAACCCACATCTATTGTTATGAAAGCATGGCAAACAACAACCTTTTGAGTATTTTCTTTGGGTTGTTTTTCTTATATCCATACAATTGTACAGATCTCGATATATCCGCAATTCTTGCAGATTTATAAGTTCCTACATCCATTGAGTCATTAGTGCGCATCAATATTCATTAGGATAGATTGATTCGATTTGTAGAGCGTTGAAGACGTCGCGTGAAAGAGGTGCAACGGCCGACTGCGTCAGTCGAGTGCGCGGAGGCGATCGCTCCGCAAGTAGCACGTGGCACAAATTCCTCCCGCAGCCGTGTTGCCCACTTCTTGTGCCGGACGTACGCGGCGGACGTGGACTTCCCGCGCTGACATTAACACACATGACACCATGCCTTACTATCGAAACCCTTAGTACTTACCGGGCTACCAAGAGAAGATACACCTAACACAATTATTTTATGCAAACAGGTGCAAATGCAGGAACGTAATTTATTGTTTTATGTCAGAAACAAGCTTGGTTGTTATAATCGGTCATCTATCGCGTCCGCGACACTTGTCAGTTCCAAGGTTCTCGTTGTAAATATGCAGGTGCATCCGTGCACCTAATACCAAATAGCAGATTTACATATGGTATAAAATAGATAGCTTTTTGAAAGTTTTAGCATAAGTCAGCACTGGTCGGCAATCATTGGAGAAATCAACAATTACAGTTTAACATTGTAAATTAGGTACCTACATACTTGATTTGATGTTTCTCAAAATATTCAGAAATACATTAGGTATATTATTTAAGATATTATTTTTGATTGAATACTGATAAATATGCTTATTCTTAGGGCAGAATTTTTATATCGGTGTCCCAAAATTTACGCAAGATTTTAATTAAATGGAAAACACCGTTTTTTCTTCTTTTTTATTATAATTTCTTTCTTGAATCATCAAGTTCATAGGTTAAGGTTATGTATGGAATAGCACATCGGGCAAATGGCCTCCACAGCTTAGCTGTTAAACAATTCGATTAAGTACTGAATGAGACATTTCCTGGTACCGTACTCTCTCGTTTTGGTGATCAGAATTGGCCCCTAGATCATGTCATGGTCATGTGATTTAACACCACTGGATTTCTTTGTATGGGGTTATTTGAAGTCAAAGATCAATGCAAGAAGCCCACAACGACCCATGTATTGAAGGCACTGCATCAAAGAAATTCAGCCACATTTATGCAAAAAACCGGCCAAGTGTGAGTCGGACTCGCGCACGAAGGGTTCCGTACCATTATCTATAAAAACGGCAAAAAAATCACGTTTGTTGTATAGGAGCCTCCCTTAAATATTTGTTTTATTTTAATTTAATTATTGATTTTTAAAGTGAATATATGTACATCTAAATATTCTGTGAATATTTCAAGTGTCTACCTGTTACCGTTATCAATATCGAGCAAAAACGACCAAAGCCCCCTTAAATATTTATATTATTCTGGTTTTTAGTATTTGTTGCTATAGCGGCAACAGAAATACATCATCTGTGAAAATTTCAACTGTCTAGCTATCACGAATCATGAGATACAGCCTGGTGACAGACGGACAGACAGACAGACAGACGGCGGAGCCTTAGTAATAGGGTTCCCTTTTTACCCTTTGGGTACGGAACCCAAAAAATGTCACGGCTAATACGATAAAAGTGTTGCGTCATGCGCTATGGAGCCAAACTATAGAGGCCATTTGCCCGATGTGCTATTCCATACATAACCCTAAGCCTATGCACTTTATGACTTCAATAAAGAAATTATAATAAAAGTAGGTAAGTATAGTAAATAGTTCTCTTTACCATTCAAATCTTGCGCAAATTTTGGGACAACCTATAATAGTCTTATCAGGGTTTAATAATTTCATCTCGCCATCAAAAAAAGAAAGCACATCGTTGGTAGCAAATCTATATTTTATGCGGCAGAAATTCATATTTGGCAGAGTCGCGTTGTTTGGTAGTTCAACCAAACAACGCGACTCTGCCAAATATGGACACTTCACGCATGTAAAAAGATAATTGCAGTTGGGTGATAATTAAACTCATAATTTTATGGACATCTCACGCATAACTATAAAGAAATCGTAGTTTCTAACAACTCCGTAATAATTCGGCACTTATATGGTTTCTCAAATAATTTACTACACAAAAATATTATATATCTGGGCGCAAATAATTATTGATTGCGTTATACCTACTTTACATAAAAGGTGTTTAAAAGTTTAAAAAAATCTGCTGTCCCATATAGTTTAGAACAGTTATAAACTTTAGTATGGAACAGCAGTTTTTTTTTTTCGCCATTTCAAATTTGGCCCCATACTAAAAGTTCTTCAGTTCGATGGTATACAGTCATAAGGATATAATCATGATTGGTTTTATTTTTATAGGAAAATGAATTCGTCAAACAAAGGATTGCACGCGGAAACATCCGATACATTTGGACTTCTGGACGTAAATGCAACTTCGCCGGCTGCGACCGCACTGACCTGCAGCCTCCCAATGTGAACGGCTGGTTCTGGTCGGGCTCCGGCGGTAAGATCGGACCCACCACCCAGCGCAACACCGGTGATTGGTCGTACACGGGCGGGTACGGACAATCCCAGCCTGACAACCGTGAAGCCGCTCAGGTCAGTTAAAGTTGGCTTTAGATAAAATATGTATTTAAACTTGTAAAAGCGTCTTCATAAAAACGCAGCATTCTTTTTCCTTATTCTAAATTGATGTTTGTCGTGCAGGGTAACGACGAGTCGTGCCTGGCGATCCTGAACAACTTCTACAACGACGGCATCAAGTGGCACGACGTAGCCTGCCACCACGTGAAGCCGTTCGTGTGCGAGGACAGCGACGAGCTGCTGAACTTCGTGCGCTCGCGCAACCCCGCCCTCCGCCTATGAGACAACAATCATATCGCACTCTCGCCCTCTAGTACTTTAGATGGCTGACATTGTACAAAACCAAGTGTCTATCTATTATTAAGTTATTTATTAAATCAACAAATTGTTAACAATTTGGATATTTTACTCAATGATAGCCATAACTACATCCTCAATACGACAGAGTGAAATAATAAATATGAACAGCGAATGTATGAAAGCCACAAATAAGTAGGTTTGTAGCTTTCAGAGCCAACAACTTAGATGAAAAAAAAAAATTAAAGGCTCAAAATTTATCGTTTCGTATAAAAAAAAGATTATTTCTGACAAATTCCAACTATTTAGAAAACAGTCGTTACAGATTCTTTTAACTTGAGCTCAATAATGGAAACCAATTTACGAGTGATACAGAAAAACATCTCTTTTTCTTGGTATTATCAGTATTAATTTACTTTCGTCAGTCATCCCCTCCAAGCTACACACTTACTTTAACTATAATTATTTCACTCTAAGTAAGGTATTTAAAATTTGTAAAAAGTATTATTTTGCACGAATAGGATTAACTTTTTAAGTGTTAGCTTTAATAAAAAGAATTGAAATATGGTGTTAAAATTATTTTTATTGAATTAAACCACTGCATCAAAAAGTCATACATACAATTGACATCAAGATCAATCTAACTTTGCCTCTCCTTAAACAAACTAAAAGTACTAAAATAAGTAGTACTCGACGCAGCTAATAATAAAAACAAAAATGCTAGTACACATGAACAGATAATTGAATTAAAAGAATGATTGAAAACTCTCGTTTATAAAATGTGAGTACAAAAACTATTGAAGCATGATTGATACCTAAAGTAGATTAAAAAGTTTTTTGAAAACACTATTCAACACAACATAATAACATTACATAATTGGAAACTTTCGTCACGTAACAAAACTGTAAGTAGGTACCTACAACCGGGTTTGACGGCTAAACAATAAACATTTTGTTCAAAGTATTGAGTTGCTAATTCAATCAAACTTGCTTGATCCAAAGCAAGTTTTGTTATCTTTTGAGGAATAAAAGTTATTCATGAACCAATTAGTAATTACCAACGAATACCAATTATTACCCTTTTATAATTATGCACATCATAATATTATTGAAGGAGCTCGTGGCTAAGTAATAACAGCCGCACGGGTCGATCCATCAGGTTAAGCTACGCTTGCCGGGGTTGGTACGTGGATGGGTGACCATGTTTACATACCTCGACTCCTGCATGTCTCGGAAAGGACGTTAAGCCGTTGGTCTCAGCTGTCATTCGTAGATCTTTGACAGTCGTTAGGGGGTCGTCAGAAGCCCGAAAGTCTGACAACCAGTCTTACCAAGGGGTATCGTATTACCCAGTTACTAGGTTGTGGAGGTCACATAGGCAGTCGCTCCATGTAAAATACTGGTATTCAGCTGCATCCCGTTAGAATAGAAGCCGACTCCAACATAGTGCCGAAAAGGCTAAGCAGATTGATAATATTATTGTGTTTAATACACTTCCAACATAAGTATATTAAATACGTCTGTCGTCCAGTATGATAATGATATTCATTAAGAGCGCATACGCCGTACGGCATTTCATACAAACTTTCAAGCCCTTGTTTTTCGAAATGACTGAACAGATTTTAATGAAACTTCATACGCATAAGCAGGCTACAAAGGTCTAAAAAAGAACATTTTCGAAAAATAGTGTTATTTGTATCCTGCTTATGTGTATGAAGTTTCATTAAAATAGGTTCGGTAATTTCGAAAAATAAAGGCTTGAAAGTTTGTATGAAATGCTGTACAGGGTATACGCTCTTAAACGCTATTATAACGAAGTTGGGTACATAATATAAAAGTAAAATTCATGGATATATAAGCACATGGAGCAAAAACAAAATCAGGTACTTAAAATTCTAATAATGATATCTAGTTATCTAGCCCACAGTCGTCCACTCTGAGTTTTGGCCTCCTCTGCTTTATGGCAACTTATCTGGCCTTTTAAATACGGTACCTATTAAGTTTAAATGCGAAAGCTAAATATTACGTATAGCTCCAATGTATTTAAGGTATCAACGAATTCTAGTTTATTTCTTGCAGTTTATGAGGGCGCCTCAATCATTGGAAATTAAACCTTGTGACCATGAAAAAAGAGTCACTTATCGCGAGTTTGTGATTTGCAATAACTATTCAACCTAATTTCTGGTACCTTTTACTAAGCATTCTAATTCCAAGTGCTTTTACTA
Source organism: Tiliacea citrago (assembly GCA_963921375.1). Lineage (NCBI taxonomy): Eukaryota > Metazoa > Arthropoda > Insecta > Lepidoptera > Noctuidae > Tiliacea > Tiliacea citrago. Next base: position 12,525,998 of record OY992786.1, on the reverse strand, counting down.
CATAAATATGGATTGCTCAGGAGAACAAACCTCTTACCTATTACCATAGCCAGCCCAGCTATAGCATTGTTTTGCCAAAATTCTTCAGCATGCAGGCGCCTACTTTTATTGAGTAAGTTAGTACTTGTGCTTAAGGGGCATGCGCTAAAGTAGCCCGCGAAATTTAAATTTTCTTACGTTTTTTGCAGTTTGCAGGTGTAACAGGTTGTATATTGATCTAAATATGATTCGCGGCCATAACAACTAAGGGTTTACAGAATTATAATCATTAGAATCAGCACTACAACTCTCTAAGTTCATAAAATCCTACTGAATGATTATTTCAGTAATAGTCATTCAATTGGATTTTTCGAACAGAGTTAGTTGTATTGCCGATTCTAATGATTATAATTCTGTAAAGCCATATTTGTTATGGCCGCGAATCATATTTAGATCAACATTCAACCTCTTACTGACCTGCAAATTGCAAAAAACGTAATAAAATTTGAATTTCGCGGGCTACCATAGCGCATCCCCCTTAAGCACGCAAAATTAAAATTGTCTGCGCTGCGCAGGTAGTTCAAAAATATATTTGTTGCCTGTATTCTTTGACCATACTTACATACTAAACAAATAAGGCACCTAAAGTAATAAGAGCTTGAACATAAAGGCTCTTACAAACACACGCGATATCGCGGGCGCGACATGCACCGACAAAGGAATTGTCTTTGTCGGTGCCTGTCGCGCCCGCGATATCGCGTGAGTGTCTAAGAGCCTTAACGCTGTGACCTACATATTGTGTAAACTAGAGGCAAGCAGAGTTGAAGCATTGAACACGCAATAAAGCGTAAAACCGTGAGAAACACGCTGATTTATTGATATGTAAAATTTTAGCTTTTATTACGCACGTTCTTCAAATCAGTGCGCCAATATCACCCCATTGTACTTGTAATATTCTTCACATCTGCCTGTTTAGCTTAGAAATCAGCGCGGCCATAAAATACTAACATACACTGGAATCAATAAATAATATAATAGCAAGATATTAAAGTAGTTAAGTCTTAAAAATTATAGTACAGAGTGGCATGTTTGCCTGTTATTTGAATTTAATATTATTTCCTACCTACTGGTTAAAATAAATAGCTATCCAATACATGTGCACACAATGTTATTAAAGTGCACTGTCATAAGTACTAGTCAATATGAAAACTTGTGCATTTTAATACCATCAATACTCTTAAACATCTAATACAGTATGTCAGTTTCCCTGACCACAATTATTATAAACACAGCCTAGTATTTTATAGTGTTTCATTTTTACTTATCTTGGTGTCATGCCGTCAATAAGGCCAACGACTAACAGACAAGTAAGAGTCCACAACAATAACACTTAACTCTAAACAAAAGTCCATAATCAAACAAAGATTTAACTTTAAATCTTAACTTCAAACTTGCATTAACACTAAGAATACGCAAGTCAGTCAATAAAAATAAAAATACAAACTCAAATCAATAAAACAGAAATACAAAACTAACCCACACAACTGGGCGTGTCGAAAGGCTACAAAAATGCATGGTGATAGATAACTGACCTAAAATAGGTTTTCTTCAACGATGAGAGTTAGAACTGGGTGCTAGGAGGGCAGGCAGCTGACGTCATCAAGTATGGCAGATAGTAAGGGCTTGTCCCTGAGCGCGGCGGCCAGTTCCGCGCGGTCCCACTGCAGGCGCACGCGCCGCGCCCGCGCCGCCGCGCCGCTGCCCAGGCGCAACGCACCGCGCGCCTCCAGCAGCGAGCACGCCGCGCACATGTCGCACGTGTCCAGCGGCACGATGTTGCGCGCCGTCGCCACCCTGATAACAATACCGAACATTAAGGGCTGATTTCACCAATGAAACTGAACGCGATCAGCACTTCTAAACAGAGTTCAAGAGCTGTCAGTGTCAATATTACAAAGCAAATAATGGCACTGACAGCTCTTAAACGTGGTTTATGTGCTGATCGCGTTCAGTTTCATTGGTGAAATTGGCACTAAGCATGCTCTCGTAAGCATGGTTCGTTTCAGTACTAGACCAGCAGTTTGCCAGCGAGATCGTCCACCCTATATTTCCTACCCCGTGGGACTTTTGGAAAAACTAAAGCCAACCAAGCTTGTGGGATAAGTATTCGCGGGCGTCGTATGGAGCCCTTCGTGTCCAATTTATTAATGCGTTCAGAAAACTGATGGGGTTGCCATGGCGTTGCAGTGCTTCGGGGGTGTTTGCAGCGGCGAGTGTAGATTGGTTTTATAAAATAATGCGCAAGCGCGCAGCATCCGTGGTGGCTCGAGTCATGGCCAGCCTTAGCAGGGTTCTGAAAATAATTGCTGATAGAGTCTGAGAGGACTGTCCGTATGTTATTCGCTGCTGTCAGTTACATGTGCCGTCGTATCGTGTTGTTTACTAACACTTAGTTAAAAGGACAATGTTATTAACCCTATATAAGAGTCTTCGCTCGAAATAAAGATTTTGAATTTGAAAGCTCCAAAAAAAATATAAACAATTGAAAGAGGAAGAGATGAAAGAAAAGATGGATGGATTGTTTGTTTGAGGAATGTTATGAAAGAATAAAAACTTGTTTTTTGCCAACGACTTCCGAAATTAAAGTTATTTTAAACTTTGTAGTGTTTTTTTGGAAGTCGGTTGTTTTTTTTTAGGTTTTTTTTATTTTCACTTTTTAGTGTGTCAGTCTGTAATTTAGCTAAGTTACAATAGCCTAATGTCAACTGCTCATCACCTTTTACAAAATATTGCTTTTCCCGATGCAGGGGCGTTAATTTCTGGTAAGAACCAGGAGAACTGTAGCTGATGGTGACTTCACCATATATTATGCATTGTAACGAGCATTAATTGTTTAGCAACCATATTATATTAAAGTAAGTAATAAAGAAATAAAGTACCTAATCGAATCGCAACTCCTGAAATACTTATTATTAAGTAGTTCTGGTGGCCATCTGTGGTCTTCATCATCAGTTCCACTTCACCAAATGGTGCTTTCCGAGTGCAAATGCATGAGTTACTATAAAAATACCCAAATCGCTATAGGTGTGCCTATTAAATTTGAGGATTTCCCTCGATTTCCATGGGATTCTGACTTGGTGACAATAGAACCACCTCGAGTGGATACCCTTTCAAACAAAAAATAATTATCGAAATTTATTATTTATTTATTTATTTAATATTTTAAGCCCACAAATGTACAGAGGCGGCCTTAATGCCATAGGCAAAACCGGTTCACAATTGCCGGACAAATCGGTGAACAAATATAATTTTTTTTTAAACCGTGCCCCCAGTGCGAGTTGAACTCGAGGGGAGAGGATTCCGTAGTAATGAATAAGTTATAAGAGTACCATGTTTTGTTCCAAAAAAAAATCCGAAGAAGTAACTTAACATTGTATGTAGTTGAAAAACATGTTCTCCCATACATTCCAACTGCAATTGTAATTGTACGCACTATATTGACAATGTTATTTAAGACCATAGACTCTTCTTATAGATTTTCCTGTAATCTAGAATCAAAGAACTGTATTGTATTTTTTTTTTTTAGGTTAAGTAGTTTCGGAGATAAGGTATTATAAAAAGTACTTATTATTAAAAAACAAAAATGAGACCCACAGAACAAGCCGTTTCATTTGATATAGCCACACTATACAACGTGCAACACCGTATTTTTAAATTTTGCTTCCCAAAAATGACCTCCTTATTCAAAATTCATCATATTATTTGCATTACACATCCGTATGAGTCACAAAAATTATAATGTGTACCTTTTAACTTAATCGGGTCAGGAGATTCCGAGCAAATTGGCTGTGACAGACGGACAGACAGACATACACATGAGTGATCCTAAATGGATTCCGTTTTTTCATACGAACGTACGGAACCCTAAAAGGCAGTGAATGATAGCGTAATGGTTGACAGGGGAGAATGGAAGACGTGTTGCGCCGACCACGAGTACGAAGGGCAGGGAGATTAAGACGCTGGCAACAGCTAAACCGCGGTCACTGGCAGACTGCATACAAAGAGAAGCGCGATGAAACAACGCTTGTAATTTATTGCAAAATATGAAGCAATTATCTATTTACTCAAAAATTTGTTGTGCAAAACAACCAAGTTCTGCATACAAATAAGACGTTCTTGTTATTAATTAAATACCAACCGTACATTGATATTTTGGATTGAAACTCAAAAGGTTAGTTTACCGTTAATTTGTATCGAGTTTTTTTTCTAAATATGTTTTGATAACAACCAATCGCTGAGAAATATGTTCAAGAATAACATATATTTTTTCCGCTACCGCAAATTATATAGATTTGGCAATTTTTTTTGTTTACGACAAGCCAACTTTTATCATTTGCCCCTTGTCAGCGCTATAAGGCGATTCACACACTGGCCCGCTATACGCTGCGGGGTGCGTGGCGACGAAGTCACGCGCGTGGTTGCGAGAGTGCAGATTTGCACCATCATGCAGATTTCTTCGCACAAACGCGCGGAGCTGCAGTATAGTATAGCAGCGAGCTCATTTCACAGCGAGATCCATTTCAGAATATTACTTCACGTCTAGCTCTATGAAAATGACGCCATATACTGCAGAACTCGGTGTGCCATACCTTGCGTCTTGCCCACGCGCGAAGGCGCGTGTTTCTCTTCATGTAGGCGCGTGACATGCAACACTGCGCGTGAATGCGTTTTCTTTGTGTGTTGCACTACGCGTGTTTTCAATGCAAAGAGAGATACTTTAAAGCAACGTAAGAACACGCACTCCCGCGCTACGTTGCGTAATGCGGTGCAGTGTGCGAATCGCCTTACTTGAGAGAAACTTACTTTTTATAAACATCATGCAGCTTCCCCATTACGATTTCTTTGACCTTCCCCTTCGTCAGCATTAACATTATACTACAAAGTATCAATTTCTGTTGCAGCGGGAACCCATCCTCAGCGTCCGACTCGATCTTCCTCGACCCGCCATAGACGTCGTTCAATACTTCTAGTACTTGCTTTAGTTCCACGGTAACTGAAGAATCTTTCATCATGCTGTCAATGGACTGATTATCCAAAAACTTTGTCCTTCTCGCGAGCTCTATAACTCTTCTTCCTATGTCTAAAGCTCTCCTCATGTCCCCCGATATCGCTGAGATTTTTGCTGGAATAATTTACATGGGATTTTAAATATACTTCACTTTGAACTCTAAATCTAAAAATCTAAATTATACAGCAGATCGCCAGGGGAAAAACTACATGGAAGAACTTGGGGGAGACCTTTCCCTAGCAGTGGGACAGAACAAGCTAGGGAAACAATATGAGATTTTTATTTTATAATTACCTGCAAGCATTTGTAAAGCGACAGGAGAAAACACATTGCTCTTGTCTTCACTGGCCAGTACATGGGTGAATATATTGATGATCTGTTGCTTAGTGTAGGGCGCGAAGTGCAGCGTGTGGGGGCGCAGCAAGCAGCGCGCTTGCAGGCGCGGCAGCGCGCGCTCCGTGAGATCCAGCGCGTTGGCCACGCCCACCAGAACCACGCGCGACCCGACTATCGCCGGCCATTCGAATATCGTGTACAGAACTGATTGGCGCTTGCTGTCTAACTGGTCTATCTCGTCTAATACTAAAAGTCTGTAATCAATTATCAACATTTAGGCATGCTTGCATCACAAAAATAATAATAAATAAATCGCTAAATTAATATAAAACTTCGTTCTATTTCTGCCAATATTTTAAAGTTGACTGAGACTGACTTTGCATTGCATTTAGTGCTTAATGTATTTTATGATTTCTGGTGCAACCGGGCCTTAAACTCATGTTTTGTAAGTTTCTACTGAATAGGTGGTGGGGATACCAATGTGTTACTTACATCATTACGTGTTTCTTTTTTAAATATTTTTCAATGGCATTGAAACAAGCTTTTTCGGTTGATCCAGGTGTTGGCACTTTAAGTTCCTTACAAATTCTGCTATAAATACTAGCAGCTGATTTCATCATTGTGCAATTAATGTATACTTGTTTGTATCCTTCTCTAAACTGTAACAAAGCAATATTCTTGATTATATTTGCGGCGCCAAAGGAACTCAGCTTGGGTTTAAAATGTCTTATGAATTGAAGGACGCTTCTAAATGCGGAAATTGTGTTTTATTTATCCCCTTCAATTTCATTGATATAAAAATTACCAGTTGAATGATTGCTAGAAAATTGTGGCAAAGGTTGATGTGGGAAAATTGACATGAATGTGGAAGGAAAATAACATACCTTAGGTAAGTTCAAAATGTACGATAAACTTGCAGTTTTCCCGGTGCCTGGCTGTCCTGAGACATACAGAGATCCAGACTGTTCCTTATCAAGATGTTCAGTCAAAAAGTTATCTAACCATTCAATCTCTTTCTCTCGACTTGTCAGAGGCTTTAGGTTCTCCTCTTCACTGCAACCACAATATTACTTTAGTAAAACGGTATTTAAACGATTGGCTAGCTAACAAGAACATTGTCAAAAAATCCCCTAAATAGCAGTCAGTTTCAGAGGACCTTTGGAATTAAAACAACGTCGTATGGTTACCCTAAGAGCCATAACTCACCAGGACGCCATGGTGGCGCAGCCAGGTCGCGTCGCCAACAAAATGTATGGCTGGCTGCGTAACCAAGCGGACGCCAGATGAGCCACCTACCATTGAGCTGTATACATTTAGTTGGCAGCGAGACCTGGTGGCGTCGTCATGGCATCCCGGTGAAGTATGGCTCATACCCACAATGGGAAGTTGCCAACGTCCCAGAACGCATTTTACTTAGTTTATTTTTACGTTGGATGTTTCGGAATTGGACAAAAATTAACGTTAGTGTTGGATAAATTACCACTAGATAGACCATAGATGTCAATATGACTATAACCAGAAATGGCGTGGATTCAGATTCATTTATTTGCCATCCTTAAGCTCAATTTACATTGCGGTGAAATGGAATGGAAGCATATTTTTGTAATGTACTTAATAATTATACATATCGTAATGAACATGGTGTAACATACAAACGAGATACGTACGAGCTAAAAAACAGATCGCGCGTCTTCCAGAAAATTTTCGAGCATTCTCGCGAATTCACGAGTCTTCTCGTGCAACAAAGGCGAAATTGAAGCGTCCGTTCCATTCCGTTCCGCCGCAATGTAAATTGAGCCGAATGTACGATGGATGGAAAAGTGGTAAACATAGGTACCTGTTATTCCTTGAAATAAGGTTGTTCACCTTAGTATCTTTTCGGGAAATCTTTACAGGCGTGCAATCTGAAAATAAAGTAAACCAAGATGACTGTAGCTATAGTGATGATCAGAAATAGGTTGGATTATTAAGTACTTGGAGTTATCGGTACATGAACTAAAACTATCAACTAGGTAGTAAATAAAACCTGTTAAAAAAATATATTAAAAAAACACTATATAGTAAATAATAACTTTAATTTCGGAAGCCGGTGGCATAATACCAAAATTCAAAACCAAAGATACCGACTTCCGAAATTAAAATAATTTTTCACTATGGTGTTTTTTTTTTTTGTAAAAGGTTTTTATCTTTCACTTTTAGGGTTCCATAAGTCCCAAGAAAAAAAAACGGAACCCTTATAGGGTCACTCGTGTGTCTGTCTATGTGTCCATCTGTCACAGCTAATTTGCTCCGAATCTAATGGACCGATTAAGTTATATACAATGATTTTCTGTGACCCAAACACGGACATGAATTAATTTTGAATATGGGTCACTTTTGGGAGACAAATAAGAAAATTAAATAAAAAGTTTTGTACACTGTACCGTGTGTGTGACATGTCAAATGAAAGAGCTTACTTTGAGGGTCTCAAGTATATTTTTTTAACAGTTTTTTTTAATAAATAGGTTTAAAGTTCTTAAGAAAATATATAACCATTATCCCCCCTTATCTCCGAAACTAATGGGCCTAAAATAAAAACAGAAAATAGCTTACGAATGTCTTAAAATAACGTGGTAAAACTCCCAATATTTTGCGTACTAACTTACATTTGCAGTTGGAATGTATGGGAGGATATGTTTTTCAACTACAATGTTAAGTTTGTTCTTGGGGTAAATTCATCCCAACTACGAAACCCTTCATTGTGCGTGGTCCGACACGCACTTGGCCGGGTTTTTTGGTTGTGGTACCTACCCCACACAAATTGGAATACCAATACCTGCTATGGAAATAACAGTGCAGGAAGTTATTATAACAACATTCACATGGAAAAACACGTATTATTGAAGCTAACTCAAAAACTACCCAAGCATAGTTCATAAAATGTATATGGGACCACCGCGCAAGCTTCCTCTTCCAAATGTAAAAATTTCCAAAATCGGTCCACAATTGACGAAAAAAAGTACATACTAACGAACATACAGTGGGTATGTGCGTTCGTTTGTTTTGTAGCTTTTGGAAGTTGGTTAAAAAACAACAAGTTAATGAAGCAGGCCCTGACAAAAGTCGATCACGAGTCAGCTAAGTAAGAGCGTTTGCAAATAAATAAACTCATAATTAAACAATTTTTAGTACATTCTCATAATTTCATGGCGTATTATACGCCCTATTCCGCTTCAATGTATGAAGTTTTTTTTGTGCGTAATAGGCCTGCTCTTGACTTCGATCTCGCCTGATGGAAAGCGTCTATTGCCATTAGTACATGCGAACCGATTTGAATAGGTATTAGTATAATTTTGACGCAAACGTAGCATCATTTCTGGATAATGGACTTCGCAAAAAAGTCTTACCGTCAATATTTTTCATTAAATCATGTTCGATAAAATGTCTTTTCAATTTTCTTTCGCTAGATTTCCTAATATTCAATATGTCTTTATTTTCGTTTGAGGCGACATCATCATCATCCACGTATACCTTCTTACGAGACCGGAATGGAATAGTCGCCTGGACACCAGCCATCTGCAATAAATAGTTTTTTTATTTTTTATAAAGGTTGTGCTCATAGACTTAATTACAATAAGAATTCAATGCTGAATGTAATGTATAGATACCTTTTCTCCATGCTCTATGTCCAATTAAACATAATCGTGAGAAATTCGATATCGATTGGATTATTGTGAGTAATCCAGGGTCTCAAGTCTGCTATTACAATAGTGTCAGAATGGTCGATAATTGATTTCATAATTGTTGATTTTGACAAGTTTGGTAATCTACTATTTAATTATAATGATGAGCGTCATTATGACTTTCCAATGGTCGGCGACTGACACTACATTGAAAGAAATTGCATATATTGGTAATCTCGTACAGAATGACATTTCTACTAATGGGTTATATAATAATGGCAATACGACAATGCCATTATAATAACACAATTATATTACGAGAACATTGACCGACCATTATGAATTTACCAGATTACGAACTTTTAGCAAAATGACAATGGCATGACAATAGGATCGTGTTGGAATGACTGAATTTATAAAAATAGCAGACTTAGGCCCCAGGACGTAAGAAAAACAATCACGCTGGGATCTTATATTTATTATATAAATTAAATTACATTTCCAACACACTTTTGCATAAAACTTATAGCGTTATGAATAGGTATGATTAATTACATAATTAATTCGATATTTTAAAAAAAACGGCATTTATAATTAAAATAAATTCATTTTTGCACTAGCTTGTTTTTTTTTTTCAAATAGTCTTGCTTAATAGGGCCAGAAACTTAACAGACCCAACATTACATAGTAAAAGTGCGTTTATTATGTGAAGCTATTATTGTGGGAAACACCATAGCTTAAATGCAGCAGTTGTGGTAATAATTAAGTGACTTGAGGTCACAAAAACCAGCAAAACCTCAAATAACAACATTTCTAAGAGGTTACTGTACTAGAGTGTTTTAGGCTTGTACCTATGTGTGAACCCTGCAAAAAGCTGTAATATGTTGCAAGCATTTAAAACTACTACTATTACATGAGTATGTTTGTTGTATCAGCAACGAATGTCGATTCACACTGCTACTTTTGGATTATTCCCGCTGTCCCCACCGCCCTTGTCCCCATTATTACGGACAGGGGTATATTAAAAATTGTGTTCCAAAGGGGTTTGAACTTTTTTCTATGGAAGCTGGCGTCTCCCAATTCCCCACCGCCCGCCATTTAGAATTTTTCTGCAAAGTGCAGCGCATTCGATGTAAAGATCTGATTTAGCGATCTTTAATTCGAGATAATACAATACGAGATCAAATACCAGAAGGCCAATTCCAGTAATTTAAAACATTCATTCATCTAGTCACAATCATAGCTCAGCGACAATAAAAATGAATGGAAATTCGAGGTATTTTCGACAGATTACGACTGAGATTAGAATGCGAACGCGTTCTTAAAAATACGGGAATTGGCCCTCAGATATTTGGGGGTAAAGTTCTCCTTCCAATCTTTGCCTCCAGATCTCTCGGCAACGTTACACTTTAGGGACGACATATCCCTGGTGATTTTCCGTTTGTTAAAATATCCTATAGCCATTTAAATATCAGTTTCATCGTGCGCCGGATCATTTTCCTCTTTCTAGTGTTTTTAAAACTACGTGTTATTCGACTCTCGTTGCTGTCGGTGTCTCATTGAACACTTTTATTGCCATTCATGTAGTCCCAGGAGTGCTTAAAACATAAGCTACTATTAAAAAAACTTATTGTTAATATTAACAGGGCACAAAACTCATTTAACCACAAGAATTTATTTGTATTAAAATAACATTAGACACCCAAAATTATAAATATGAAATTTTACATTAACATACAATCTATCAGATCACATGTTATATAAAAATATCAATTGGTCTGGTATTTACATAATGATAATATAATTGATGTTATGTACAAAAATAATAAATTAAAAAACTTCTATTAAGCCGATAAGCTTTCTTTTCTCATTTTTTATCAATAAAGACATTACATATATAATAAGTACATAATTCATTGTAAGATAGAACATAATAATAAGTAACTAACAACAAGATAGATGTAAAACTGAAGGAACATTTGTTTCCCTCAATCCAAAACACCAAGTTCTGTGCATTTGTAGTAAATAGTAGATCTATTTGTCAATGCTGTCAGCCCCCTAATCAGATTCCTATTTCAAGAGTTCCTAAAAACAAATCTTGACTGCACTATGGATAAAATCTGCAAATGTCAATACATTAATTTGTTAAATTAATTTAAGCATGTTTAGTAAACTTACGTTATTAGGTAGATGTTGTTGTAGGAAAATAAAATGCAGCCTCTGTATTAAGGTCGAGATTAGGTATTGGGTAAGTGTTTCATTAGAATATGAACATTATTTGTATAAAATAAGGTTCATATTCGTATAAATTGCTTGTTCACATTTGCATAGAATATTATGCGAATTTGATATTAGCATGATTCGATTAATAATACTTAGCCTAATAAAGTCAACATTCGACATAACTGCTCAGTACCTACCCCTTAATTAAATGGTATTACACTACAATTGAACCTGCATTTTGGATCACCCTAAGGATAAACTGAGTGATTGGACAGCATCAATAAAACATTGGCCTAGTCATGAATGAAATAAATGAATAGATGCATAGTACTATATCTACACAAACAGATAATAATATGTTACATTTTCATGAACTTAATTAAAAACGTGTTTCTTCTTAAATTACTTTGCCAGACACTAAATGAAACACAATAAAAGTTTTATTGCTTTCACATGTTAATTTACTGTAAAATAATGTGTTTTATAATTATGTTTTATTAAATTAGTACAAAAATCTATGTATCACTTACAATAAAACTTCACTAGGGATTCCTGCCCCTTACAAAAATGTTTCACCAGTGTATATAAACACTTATTAATATCACTATATTTTGTCTTTATTGTTGAAGTCATTTTGAGACTGGTGGGCCATGTTTGTTGATATACTCTTAAATAAGTCTATCTGCCGTTTAGCTTCTAGCCACGCATTCACTTCCATTTGATGCCTTAGTAGCACATGGTGATGGGGCATCAGTTGTGGTTGCGTTTGAGACATTCGATAATCAGCCGAGGCATTCATAGTGGGATTTGTTTTTTGATTTGGTGTTATCGGCTGTCTTATTCCAGGTAATTTTCCTGTTGAAGGCATAGGTTTCAATCCAGGCTTAGAAGTCCCTGGTGATGCTTTTGATTGATCATTATTTGCAGAATTCATATTGGGTATCTGTGTACTAGTAATCTGATTTGACTGGTTTATGTTTGGTTCTGGAACAGAACTACCTGCTTGTTTTTCTTCTGCTATTACTAACTTTGGAGAAGAACTAGGTGAACGAGTTTGCGACCTAGGGGAAGGTTGTGCTGCACTGGGAGGTGTATGAGGAGCATTATGAGAATTTGGAGAAGCAACATTGGGACTCCCACTGGAAGACTTCATTGGATTTGGTTTAGTACTGGCCATGTCCTGTCTGTTGTTCATCTGCGATCCACTTAGGCCACCTTTATCCAATTTTAATTGATTTATGTTAGATGTTGAAGGAATTCTTAATGGGCTGACACCAGAAGTCAGTGGTCTGTTTGTAATACCACTAGGAAAAACAGTACTTTGTGGCATAGTCAGAGGCATACTCTTAGTTGGAAGATTTTGTTTCTTAGCCAAATTGTCAATAGATTGCATAGTTTCAAATGCTTTATGAAAGGTTTGTTGTTGTGCTAGTTGATTTTGGATGTTGTGAGGAGTAGATAAATCCAGAGCAGTGCTTGGCTTGGTCTCTAATACAGGCATGTTACTGGTACTTGACTTGTTTACAGGATTGTTGGACTTGTTTGCTGCATTAAATGATTTTGGAGAGGCAGGCACAAGTTTAGGAACCTGTGCTTTGTTTTTCGGCAACTTGGATTTTTTATCACTTTGCAAGCTTTGTAACTGCTGTTCAAATGTTTGCTGAAAAGTAATAGGAGCTGAAAAATTTCCACTTTGTTTCCCTAATTTAGTATCAGAAATTGGCTTCAAGTTAGGAACTGGGCCTTTAGCAGAACTTTCTGATGATTTAGTTGGAGGTTTAGTTGGTGCTGCAATATTATCTGTTTTACTTGGTTGACCTGACTTGGTTTCATTATTACTTTCAAGTTTTTGTTTTTTTATGTCAGTGTCTGGCAATTTTAATATTTCTATATAGTTATGGACTGGCGGACTTGGAACTTTATGAGTAGTGTTACTAGCACCAGTCAAGTTTTTATTTACCATACCTTTCTTGGGATCAGGATTTGTTGTTTCACCAGGATTTCGAGAATCTAACTTTTGATCAGTAAGTGTAATAGATAATGATGATGGTATATTAATTTTACATGAATCAAATAAAGACTTTAGAGGATCACCAGATGGTGGTGTTCCTGTGATTGAAGAACCAAGAGAGGATTTTACCTGAGATAATATTTTAGTTCTATCAATTGTAGGGTCACTGTTATTTGCTAATAGATCCATTCTTACTTTATTAACAGGTTGTCCTTTGTTTGACATTGGAACACTAGGCTTTAAATCAGGCATCTTTTTAACTGGAGGCTTTTGTACGTCATATGGCTTCAAATTTGCTGTTAGTTCAGGCTTTGGTATTTGAAGTTTAAGTGGAGAAATTGTTTTCTGAGTTCCAGGGTGTGGCTGCATAGTTGAAGGAACCTCATTTGGGGGCTTGCGTTTTGGTGATGATATATTTTGAGGCACTGAAACTGTCCTTTTGACTCCAGGACTTTCTTGTTGCTTTGGACCTGTGATTTGCTGCTTTATGTCTTTTGATGGAACAGGCATGGGGGAAGGTACTTTAGGTGTCACTGGAGGTACTTGGGAATTTTTAGAGGAGCCTTCCAACTCTTTACCTTTTATTGCAGTGTCCAGTGATTTATTATTTTGGCTGGTAATTGTCACATTTGCAACACAAGGAGGACTGATTAAATGACTTATCTTTGCTTTTTCAAGTTCAATTTTTAGTTTTTTTAACTCTGGTGTATGAGGAGTTGCCTGATATTTTCTTTTGGATGGTTCCCCAATCTTCTCATCTAATTTTGGAGTATTAGACTGATTCTTAGATGGCACATCATTACAAGTGATTTGTTCATCAGAAGATTTTACTGGTGATGATTTAAGTGGCAACATACTTTTTGCAGTAAGCTCAAAAGAATTTAGAAATTGAGATTTTTCAACTTCATCATCATTTTTCTTAGAAGATGTGTCAGAATGTTTGATAGGAGTTATAGTCTCAGCCAAATCTTTACTTTCTTGTCCTGATTTTTCATTATTCTTAGAGATGTCACTTGCATGGCTTATACCATCATCAGGCATTGGACTATCAGTTCCGGAAGAAGCTTCAGAGCCTTGATCATTCATATGGGGAGCAGGGCTGCTTGCATTTGTATCTTCAGTTGAAGCAGGACTTGACTTTCTATCGCTTAAATGACAGGAAGCTGAGCCTTTCCTATTGACTTCAAAAAGCCTATTTCGAATAGCTACATAATCTGTTATTTGGTAGAAAAAGCGCATTGGCTCATTCCTTTTCCAATTGTATATGTAAGCTATGTCCATCAAAGTATAGTAATCTGGTAAAGGAACTCTCTTGTACAAGATATCAATAGCAAATTGGGTGCTGTCTATATCAAATTTCATACTTAAAAATTTTTTGAGATGATTTATGTTGACAACAGCAGGGCATTGCAAAAACCTTCTTGGTGTTGCTGATACAGGTTGTGGTTCATTGCTGTCAGATGATTTGCTAGATATACTATCAGTGTCAGTAGCATCAGCATATTCTAAAGAGAAGGATATCACATCTTCAGGACTGAAAATTATTCTTTCAGTATCTTCTCCTCTCTGTTCAGGAGTAGCTGACGCAGCAGGGCCTGGTCTTGATGAATAAAATTGCTGTCGTCTCTCCATTTCTTTTTGAAAAAGTCCTGGTACAAGTTTATAAACTATGTCTTGGAGTGCTTTATCTAATTTAATGTTTGGCTTGGCAGAATTGATCATCATTTCACATACAGGGCAGTAACTCTTTGCTCGCAAATGTTTGATGATACAACTTCGACAAAAGGAGTGTAAACATTCCACAATAGTTGTTGCATCGATGTAATAACCCCTGCATAGAGGACATGTTATGTGTTCGTTGACTTCACCAAGTAAGGTTCTTTGAGGCACAACTGCAGCACTATTCTGCTCAGCCATTTTCACTACTTTTTTCTCGGGTTGTTTGTTAGACGTAACCATTTTCAGAATCCACTGTTACTACAATAATAATGTATGGGCACACGTAGCTGCTAATAGTACAGCTAATGAACAGAGCATAATTTTGACGTGTTTAGGGAATTTATCACTACCGCACTAAAGTTTCAACGTTTCATTTATTTGGAAACTCATTTTATACGAAAATCAATCAATATTATTACGGACAAAGCCTTACAATAAAAGTAGAGGACTCAACTTCGTCGCATCGCATAGCGCCATGAAAATCGATTATGTTGGTAACACTGTTTTATTTATGTTCATGTATCACGACAAGATCATAATTCTTTGATTATACGAGTATTTATCAACGCTAACATTTATCTGCAAACACTTACCGTGTCAATATTTCGAGAGAACCAATTTAAGCACTGAAACAGTAATTATTTACTTGTTATAACTTTTGGCGCGAATACGTTGCGTTGAGTGTACCATGATGAAATAAATGTCACTTTTCCATAATTTTTATTATTCTTGATGTTGGTACAAGTACTTTATTTTTTAGTGGCCTAATCGAGGTATTAACAAATGCAGCCTACACAACGTTCTCTACAGGAAAAGTTTTATGAGTTTTTTTTTTATTTACTGGTTAGTGTTTACTTTTACAAACAATACTGACCATATGGAGGTCAGTGACAAATACCAAACAGGTTTCGGAATCCAACGGATTTCATATTGACTTTGCGGATAAAAACTGCCACTTGCTCACTTCAGATGTCGGTACTATCCTACGTCTAAGAATTTGACAGCTATTGTAGCTGTCACTATCCATACTTATACATTTTTGAAAGCAAGCGACTTCTTTTATGCGTAATGACTCGTACAGACTGGTGCGATATCGCGGGCGCAACACGACACTAGTAGCACAATTTCTATGTCAATGCATGTCGCGCCCGCGATATCGCCTGAGTCTGTAAGAGCCTTAATTCATTAGTTGCGCACAGTTGAGTGTTGTTGTTGTTGTTGTTGTTGTTTGCAGCTGTTGACTGCAAAAATACGGGGACCCATGTATTTCCCAAAAATGTTAAAAGACGCAAAATGTGGAAGAAAGCCCTCGAATAAAAAACAAATCCCGATATTTCGTCGAGACTATGCACAGACGCCAGCAGGTCAGGCTACCCGAAACTGTCAAATTTTCCCAATCAACCTTGAACCTTATGCTTTAACGATAAAGTTGAAAATCTTTTAAAGAAATTTGACAGATTATAGTAGCTCGATGTGCTGGCGTCTGTACTATCCTTTTGGAACCTAAAGACTTTTATGTGAGAAATTCGTATACAGGCGATGCTTCCATGAGAACAAAGTCTACAGTCTAAGTCTAAGTTGTTTTCTTTAGCTACATGGACTTGTGATGTGGTAATATGTGTGTTATGTACAGACGCCAGCACATCAAGCTACTACAATCTGTCAAATTTCTTTAAAAGATTTTCAACTTTATCGTTCTATTCTATTCTATTTTTGTTGTATGGCAAGCAAAGCCGGTGTCGACTATTCTGCCAATGTCTAAAGTGAGTTGAGAAAACAAGTGTGACCTAACTTTATCGTTAAAGCATAAGGTTTAAGGATGATTGGGAAAATTTGACAGTTTCGGGTAGGTTGGCCTGCTGACGTCTGTACATTGACGTACAACTTTTTGTACGTTCATGGTTTTGTATTATCATAATAGATCAGTGCTACAATACGTCTCTGAAGTTTGTCAGTCAGGAGGATCATCCTCGAGTTGGATTTCAACTCGGGTTACTTCTGTCACACGCCTCCAGTCAACAAAAAAATAAGTTAACGTCAATAAACACAAAGGATAATGTATAAATTTTTAGGTAGCGGTTTTTTTGACTCTTATACGTTAGACCGAAACTTGAAATGCCGAATCACTTTATCCCAAATGAAAGCTATCCCGAATGAGCGCTATCCCGAATCACGCTATTCCGAATGAACTTTATCCCGAATCACTCTATCCCGAATTAACGCTCTCCCGAATCACGCCATTATATTCCAAAATAACGCTATCTCCAACGAACGCAATCGCTAAAACGATATGAAACCCTCAATTAAAGGTACTTATGCATAAAATAGCCTAGGAAGGAAAATTAGTTGAATCAGTGGCGTAGCTAGGGGGGGGCGTGGGGAGCGATCCGCACTGGGTGACACCTGGGCCATAATATAGTACTATCTGTAACCATACCTATGTATATCAAAATAAATGACGATGATGATGATGAAATTGTATTTTACAAGTTACAAATCTACACGTTTCTATTAAGAATCCAACTTACAAAACCGTTTTGGAAAACTGACAAAATTGTCTGTTAATAAACATTTTCTCTTTACAGGTGACAATTTACATATTTGTAAGGAACACTGTTTTATTGAACGTATAATTGTAATTACAAATTTACATAACTGTAGAACAATTCTGACCGGTGGACTCGCCTTGTGTCAGAACTTAACAATTTTATACCTCAATTTAAAAGGGAAGAAAAATTGTTTTACATTAAAAAATTGTTCTAACAACTATTAGTGAAGCAGTGACAGTACGAGTGTAAACGGCGACGGATTCGTAAAAGGATAAACTTTACTTTTGATGTGACAGATTTTTAAAACCTCAAGTCGTTCGCGCGCGCTAACCGTCAAACGCCAAGGACGACTTTAGGCGTCCGCGAGCGCACGCTATTAACAGCTGAATTTCTACTATTATTAAGCCTAATCTTGCGTGTGGTAACTTTAATCGTCGGGCCTGACAACTATTCTAAAAAATTAAACTTTTCCATAGACGAAATACGGCGTGGCAACTTAAAAAAATAATATTTTAGTTTCGCGTGCTCGGGTCCGCCATTGTTGTTGTGTGAGTGCAGTGAAGTGATTTTATTGTGTTAGTGCCCTAAATGGATTAGAAATCAGGGTAAGTGGACTTATTTTCATTTATATGTTATTATTACATCGTTTTAGATAATAATTGCACGAAATCACGTCGTAAAATTTAAATTTTTGAACAAAGAAATGTTACGAGAAAATTCGTTCCGCCGACTACATTTTTTTACGAAATATGGCTCATTTTGTGTTTTATCGCCTGGAAATAGATGAATAATCATAAAATAATACTTACTACATCGTTTTAGATAATAATATCACTAATTATATCATAAATACATATGAAATGTTTCGAAAAATCATACGTCCAAAGGCGGCCCCATGCACTGTGATGTTTGGGTTTTGGGTTTTATTATTACGCAAATTTTATCTAGAACTCTCTAAAAAACGCTGTTGTTAAATTACTTATCTATTCATAATGCAAGGTGCAAACTTTCGTGTAAATTCAAACAGCCGTTTTACCAGAAATAGAAATAACGTAATCCCAATACAATGGCAGCTGTTATCTGAAATCATATTTTGTTTAGAAAAACAATACACTTCCCAGATCCATTCTTGCAATTGTTTATTATGGCCTGTCTAATTAGCTTCTCAGAAAAATTTACTCCTTAGGCTTGACGTCTATTGTTATTTTTTTTTAAATATGTTTATAATTGCCGGCGGCCCCTGTCATAACAATGACAGGCCATAAAAAAAGGTCGGTGCGTGAGTCATTGTTCGCCAAAACGCGAATAGCGCCTCAAAGGTTAACTTCTCCCGCTCTGGGAGGAGAACTGTGGAGGGAGAAGTGTCAGGCTTTTACTGACTAAAAAAAACCATCCGTGTTCCTTCAGATGCCTGTGTGCCAGGGCCACGATATCCCTTTCGGACAAACTCGCAACCCTGGTGTCAGGCATTGGCCCTATCGGACCCCGTCAGTTGGTGCTGACATCTCAATGAGGCGCGCGTGGAACACGACGCGCCGTCGACCCGGGCCTGGTCCTTTTCGGACGGCGAGCTACCCATCGCTCACCATCCGCAAGTCCGCGCCTACGGTGGCCGGGCATCAGCCTGCGACTCCCGACGCCCGGGGCATCGCCCACGGTGACTAGGGGTGCAAAGGCGCGAACCTTGCCTCTCCCTTACGCGTTCCGCCTCCTCCTTTGCGAGCATTACTGTTTCGCAGAAGGAGGTGACGGCCTCCCATGCACTCTCGCTCGGAACC
This sequence comes from Tiliacea citrago, assembly GCA_963921375.1. Taxonomy (NCBI): domain Eukaryota; kingdom Metazoa; phylum Arthropoda; class Insecta; order Lepidoptera; family Noctuidae; genus Tiliacea; species Tiliacea citrago. Next base: position 12,506,673 of record OY992786.1, on the reverse strand, counting down.
ATGGCCTGAACCAGGGCCGGACGCGAGAGATCGCCGCCACCGATTGCCTCCGTGAGGACACGGTGGTGCCCCGCCCAAGCCGGACAGACCTCCACCGAGTTCTCCAGGCGATCCACACAGTGGTGACACCCGGGTGTTTCCTCCCACTTTATCCTGAACAGGAACCTCCCGAAACAACCATGTCCGGTGAGGACCTGCGTCACGCGGAAGGTAAGGACGCCGTGGCGCCTCTCTAGCCACTCCTCAAAGAGGGGACTTATCGCCACGATTGTGGCGTGCCCAACGCTGGATTGCGACAATCGCACTCTCTATGTCACTATTGGATCCCGCCAGAGCTCTGTCCGCTGTGCCGTGATTTTTCGCGGCAGCGGAGTTTCACCCCGGCATTTTGCCTCCTCCCGCCACTCTCAAATGTGCACGAGGACTTTAGCCTCCAGATCCAGATCCCATGGCGGCAGTCCGGCAAGGAAGCTCGCCGCCTCACGGGAGACCGTGCGGTAACCCGGGCCCGTACCAGCCTGATGGCCTTGATCCGTTGGTCATGACGCGCTCTGGCTACTACGGCTGGTCGCACCCTCAGAGAACGCACCCACACCGGTGCCCCGTAAAAGGCCATACCACAGATTACTAATCTGTAGCAAGCTAGGCCATACACCGTGTAACGTTGAATCGTTACTATCTTGTAAACAACAAAATGACAACAATAAGATGTCAGTCGAACCGCAGACGTAATAATATTAGGGACGTCCTAAGTTACTCAACAACATAAATTAGTCTGTGCTAGTGATGCGCGCGGTTGGCACATCCGAACGTACATAATAATCTACGAGGACACCGCCTGTGAGAGCAAGGTTACACGCTCAGTTTGGCGTCATTCTGGTCCATCAGTCTAGTCAGAATGATCGGAGAATGATCGTGTAACCCACGGATTCACAGACTGATGGTCCAGAATGATGAAAATTAAATATTTTAAATAATCTTGTCAGTCCGTTTTGAATGATGACAGACTGATGGGAGAATGATCGTGTAACCTGCTCGTATCATTCTCGCGTCAGTCACCGTCAGCGACGCAATGCACAGGGACGAGTCATGCGACCTATCTACGAGCGCGCCGAAAGTTCCGCCGCCACCACAGCCGTCCCCAAGACCTCCGCCCCTGCCCCCGCCGATATTTTTAACCGACTTCCCAAAAGGAGGAGGTTATTATGTTCGGCTGTATGTTTGTTTTTTTTTGTATGATGTATTTTCACAGATTACTCCGTCAATTGTGGACGGATTTTGAAAATTCTTTTTTTGTATGGTATGCTCCCGAGGTGGTTCCATTGCCACCAAATCAGAATCTGATCAGGGATCCCATGGAAATCGAGGGAAATCCTCAAATTTTAGGCATACCTATAGCGATTTGAGTATTTTTATAACTCGTGCATTTGCACTCGAAAAGCACCATTTAGTGAAGTGGAACTGAAGATGAAGACCACAGATGGCCACCGGAACTACTTAATAATAAGTATTCCACCGTTGCGATTCGATTAGGCACTTTAATTTGGTTACTAAGCAATTTATGCTCGTCAAAATGCATAATGGTGAAGTCACCATCAGTTCTCCTGGTTCTTACCAGGATAACTCCTCAACAATTAACGCCCCTGCATTGGGAAAAGCAATATTTTGTAAAAGGTGATGAGCATTTGACATTAGGCTATTGTAAATTAGATAAGTTACAAACTCACCCACTAAAAATTGAAAAATAAAAAACTTTTTACAAAAAAAAAAACAACCGACTACCAAAAAAACACTACAAAGTGAAAAATTACTTTAATTTCGGAAGTCAGTGGCAAAAACTAAAATACAGATCCAAAGACACCGACTTTCGAAATTAAGGTTATTTTTCACTTTGTAGTGTTTTTTTGGAAGTCGGTTGTTTTTTTTTGTAAAAACGTTTTTTATATCATCCGAAGTCTAACGTAGCTTGCTACATATTAGTAATCTGTGGTCTAACGTAACGAGCCGTGTCTAACGCGCTACTGCTGAGCATGAAGTCCTGGGTTCAATTCCCAGGTCGGGCAAAGTGTTATTGGCATTTTTCAGTAGCAGCCCGAAGTCTGGATTTGTGCCCGGCTGATGGCAATAGGCTCGCCCCCTATTACATGGGACTTAAACATTACTGGCGAAATGTGGGTGTACTATAAGTACACCTCTGCTTAACCGTTTGGGGATTACAGGCGTGTTGTTATGTGTAAAATCTAACGTCCACTGGCGTACTTTTCACCAGTGTGCTGTCGGTCTAGATTGACCGTGTAACCGTGAAAATCATTCATCATTCTGATTTTAGTCAATTCAATCCAGACTGATGGACCAGAATGCCCCCAACTGAGCGTGTAACCTTGCTCTGACACCGCCCGCGCCATGTGCGGCTCGCTCATGATCACCTTCCATTCGAAATCCTGCTCCGGGCGAAGACGCACGTTCACCTGATTCCATATCACTTGTGACCTTGTACGTGGTCTTCACCATTTTAAAAGCCTAAAGCAGACGACAGTATTTATTGGCTCATATTAGTCAACCTTATTAAATTCTGTGTTTTCGTAACTCCATATTGGGTAAGTGTTGAACAGCTAATTATTATTTATATTTTTCTATGTACCTACCTATATAGGTTAACTTAGGGCGTGTACCTACTTGCTACCTTTGTTTAGCTTATGGGGGATGCGCTAAGGTAGCCCGCGAAGTTCAAATTTTATTACGTTTTTTGCAATTTGCAGGTCAGTAACAAGTTGATCTAAATATGAATCGCGGCCATAACAAATATGACTTTACAGAATTATAATCATTAGCAATCCTCCAGCTCCGCGCCGGGTACATATTTTACCTAAGCGGCACGTCGAGCTGGGGTCTGGCGTGAACATCCGCCGACCGTCACCATCCCTGGCGTCTGCAGCGTGGCACACCCGCCGCGGTCTTCGTTACACCAGGCTGAGCCAGGAGAGTACTGTGCTACTCCCAAGGAAAGTTACGGAAATCCTTTTGACCATAGACTTACCTACCCCCTTCACTTTTATGTGTTAAAATTATGTTGACAATTTACGTGGTTTTATTTATCTGGTTCATCACGTAAACCCTTTCCGTCACAACTGTAAAAAAAAAAAATTACACAAAGTATCATGTTTTCCAACGATAAACCACTTATGCTTGAAGCCATTTTATACTTATCCAAACTAAATAATTTAAATAAAACAAAAAATGGAAGAAAAAATCACAGCAGAGTTTATATACCGAAGTTAAAAGAAAAACTAGGCTGTACACGTTAAAGGGTTAAGGGGCAATTAAAAGAAAGGCCGTTCTAGTCCGAACTGAAAGGATAATAAACATATTAATATGTTTATTATCCTTTCAGTTTTAAAATGGAAGGTGTGATTAAAACTAATATTATGTGAGACGTCTGGTCCCACGCAAGGCTAAAAGGGAATAGTAGATACAGTTGCTAAACGAAGTAAGGATTAATGTCAAGTGGAAAGGCGGGCTCGGATAATGTTGAAGTCGGGTCGATTTGCTTTTTGCTATACTCCAACACGCCAACAACAAATTCAAAAGTTTGTTTTTGGGATAAACATCCCAACTACGGAACCCTTTATTCTGCGTGGTTCGACACGCACTGGGCCGGGGTGGCACCCATGCATGCTAGCTACGCCACTGAGTTGAATTAAAGGCAAATCTGTAAACTATAAAAGCTAGTGGTTATCACTGGAATTATCTTTATACAGGCATTCGAAATACTGTCTGAAACAAAGAGATTGAGGCTAACATAATGTCATAGAAAAAATTGTAATCCCATGTCTCAGGTCTTTAAGCGTCAGGCCGCACACGATCATATGAAAATCAACGGCCCTGAAGACCACGTTTTTTTTGTCCTGTTTTGAAATCTGAAAGTGGACCTCTGACAATCTCAAGCCTCTAAGCTGACAACGGGGCTCGTATGTACCTGAATGAAACTTTTCAAATTTAATGTCGGTGTTTTCTTTTCATGCCGCACCCAGTCAACCTTTCACTCTCTAAATGCTTGCTAAAAACCCTCTGCGTTACCAAAACCACCAAAACGGATTGATCGCAGATCAAACTCGTATTCCACACTGATTGACCGTCTCGGGTGGCCCTTTATTCAGAATACTTTTCTATGATGGCAACATCAGAAAACTTTGTCAAACTCACTTGCAACTTCGTTGAAGACCTTCTTTTCATTCAACGGAGTCTCGAGCACAGTCCGATATCTGCATCGTGAATTTCACTACCAATCACGAACTCCTTTTGAAGGAGGAAAGTTAAACCTTTTCCTTCTTAAACATGAGAGCGAAGGTATATATCTATTTGTGTAATAAAATAACGTTCTAGCAAGTTGTTTTCATCAACATGTTATGTTCGGCTGAACCGCGTTTTGATTTGTGGTGTGTTTCAATTGTTTCAGTGGCGTAAGAAGCGCATGCGAAGGCTAAAGCGTAAAAGGAGGAAGATGCGTGCGAGGTCCAAATAAAATGGTATGTATAAATAATTAATTTTCTAGCACACCCCTTTTGGCTTGTCTCACCAAGTCTTCCGAGCTGCTAACCGGCATCCTCTCATTGTACTGATATGATTTGTTTGTAACAAGTTTTGTATAATTTTAACCTCGTGTCCTTTATAATCTCTCCAAATTGTGCCCAACCCAAATACCTATTTTGCAATGTTTCTAGTGTTACTGTAGTGATTAGATAAAATTACTATTCAATTCATCAATAATTAACATGTGCTCTGAGTTAAACTTACTAGTAATTAAAAATGATTGTAGTCTTGAGTGTTTCTGTTAACAATTTTGTATGACCAATAGTTATTATGCATATAATAACTTTGGCATTGTTGCCCATAAGGAGCATTAGACCTCTCAGCCTAAACAAGTTGTTCAATGCTATAGAGAAAACTGCAGTGCAGTTGCCAAATCATAAACGTTGGAATTGGAAACTTGAGTGAGGCCTTACAGGTTATCATGGCATATAATGCAATGCTTGAAATTTAGGCACTGGAGGTTATGTTATTGAATAAAACCATGTGCTAGAGATAGTTTCATCGTGAGCTGTTTTGTTTACTACATGCTTTTCAGATAGTAAATGATGATGGGTATGAAACCATTAGGTGCATTCTAGTAGTTTAGTTCAACCCATTTCTGTATTACCTTGTAAAATAGTAGGCACCTAACTAGGTAAGATTCTGTAATGGAGTAAAGCATTTATTTTGGTCCAAGAAAGACATGATGAAACTGTAGGTTATGCTCATTTTAATTTAGAACTCTTGAAGATTGGACAAATTCAGCAGTTATTTTCATTCATCATCCACAGTCCAACTTCACCCACTGCTGGGCACAGGCCTCCCTTTTCTTATGCCATGCTCCAGTGCCAGCCTATTCAAGACCTTAGATACCACTTGGTCAGTGCCTTATACCACCTGTCCAACTTCCATGTAATAAGTACTATAAATATGAAAGTGAGTTTGTTTTGTTAAACGGCTGAATGGAGTTCAATGAAAGTTGTCACACGGGTTGGCCATGACCTGGATTAAGACATAGGGTGCATTTTATTCAAGTAGTACGTTGCCATGGGATAATTTCCAACATGGACGCAGGCAAAGCTGCTGGCAAAAGCTAGTTACCTATAAAAGGCTCTTTCTTGTTTATATTAATGTATCATGCTTATGAGAAATCAACAGACAACAGTAGTGATGCCACTATAACTGTAACTTAGACGAAATTATCATAATTATAAAGGCATTGGATAAACTTTCTAAAAAGTTATATTTGTTTGAGAATTTCCAATTTCGGTGAAGGTTTCAGTTGATGCCTGATAGGCAGCAATAATTTGGGCCATTGTATAGTTGAATGATACATTGCTTTCTGAATTCATACATTATAAATAGAAGTTGCTTTTCTCCGCAATGGATTTTGATGCGTTTTCAACATCATTTAGAGATTTTATTCTGTAAGGTTATTGTCTATTATTAATATTTATCTTGTCGTTAAAACCTAAAGCAGGGGTGGGTCACTAGTAATCACAACATAGTATAAAACAAAGTCGCTTCCCACTGTCTGTCTGTTCCTATGTATGCTCAGATCTTTAAAACTATGCAATGGATTTTGATGCGGTTTTTTTGTTAACACTGATAATTTTAGAGGTTTCTAATGTGATGTCATAATTAACACATTTTTTTGCGCTTACATTGCAAATGCTGGCTGAATACTACAGTATTGTACTTAAAAGGTCTACCAAAAAGTCCGCGATGGTATAAATTTCTATCTCTTAGGGATAACCCACAATATCCATTTTTTATCCTTTTCTTTTTACGAGAAATAATGGCTTATTTACGAAGCGATTTTAAGCAATACATCATTAATCCTTATCCAATCGCTCTTTCAAGAGATGATGATAACAAATTATAAACAAGCTTATGCCCACATGGAGGTTTGATTATTATCCCACATTAAACTACTACTGGGATATAAGTATCCTATGTCCTAAGCTAGATCATAACGTTTATTTGGACTCGATAAAATATAGCCTAATACAGTCTTAATCCTAAGAACTAGAATACAAATCATGGAAGTGAGTAGACGGCTAAAACTATATGAACTCCTGAATTCCAAACTAGGTAAAAACCTGTATCTTGGAAAACAGTGCTCTTCCGCGGTAAATTAGGTGTATAAACTTGAAAAATTTCATACAATGAAATGATCATGGTGTACCTGTGTGCTTAATTTGATCCAAATCTGTTCAGCCATTGAGGTGTGAAAAGGTAACAGACCAAATATCATGTGTTATTTGTTACCCCTCTGAGGCAGTCGTTATCTCATCATGAGACAAACGTAAAGAATTGGAGGGCATATTAGCATGCTTGCTCCACCCTTGTCATATGAAATTATGTCACAAGGACTATTGAATAGCATACAAACAAAATTATATTACAGTAGTACAGTCAATAGCATGTCAGTGGTAATGCTGGGACTTTACTTTGTCCTGTGGGAACTCCAACAAGGACATAAGGCACTATGAATTTCAAATAGTTTCCACGGACTTGCTGTTGACTGACTATACATAGGTTGGCTGTTAGGAAACTTATGAATGCTGTGCATATTGAAGCTAATTTTAATATTTATTTTATTGTTTCAGGTACACAAGTAGAAGTTAGATTCATCTAATATTACTATTGTATCAAATAAAAGCTAAAAAAATCACGATTTTGTTTAATTTCTTATATCATCAATAATATCTAACTCCACCACAAGTAAGCCATACCATCAACAAATCGCTGAATACGGCAGTAAACGAATTTAAAATATCGATGTCTGAAAATCGTTTGAAGAAGACCAATGTTTTGTAAACCTATGATACGATTATGTGATTTGTGGACTTGGGGTGCAAGAGGGCATTAATCAGACCCGTGATAATTTGTGCTGCTACCCGATTTATATCTGCTATTGGTCACCCAATTCTGGCGCGCTAAACGCGATTATCTAGTTGCATAGGTACCTAGCGTGACTGCTTAGCAATAAGGCTCTTGATTCAGTTTGTTACCCGTAGTCCCTGGAAGGGATTCCTTCTATTTTTGGTGAATCATTTTGAATGTTTCAAGTAACTAAGAGCTAAAACTAACGGTCTACCATTTTAATTTGGCAACATTGTATTTCTCGAAGGGACCACGGGTAGGTAACATGCTTGATTCGATCCTAGCAGCCCGATCGGGCTGCTAGGAGCATCCTGGCAGCCCGATCGAAGATCTTCGGCCTAGGTATTCAGTTTTTACCTGACTACAGCTGAAAGGAAAGGTGAATCCAGCTGTTGTACGTAGGTAGGTACCTACTGTATGTGTCGGTAGGCGAGGTCACATTCCTCGTTGCCGAAAAAGTTTGGGACTCTTGCGAAGACTTGTATGGATGTTATAAAAGTTGGACTCCTGAGGAAGTTTGACTTGCGAACAAAAGGAAAGGTCAAAGACATTAATTAAGACCTTGTCCAGAAAGGGCGAATTCGCCGCGAAACGTTTCGCGCGTTAGCGAGATACGGTACTATATAGGTGCCAGTACATTGCGTTCAAAAGCATCGCGCGAGTTCAAAATACGCGCGTAAATCGCGAGCACTTCGCCAGACTCGATTCGCGCGTATTGCGCGGGAGTCGAGATACTAGAGACGCCTTGTTGCGTTCAGGTAACGCGCGGACTCCAGAGCGAGTGCACGTATCGAGGGAAATGGAGCGCCAAAATTTTGATACGGAAATGTTTATCGAGGAAGTGTAGAAACGCGCGTTGGTACGCTCCTTCTGGACGCAACGGTCGCGTGTAATACGCGCTAGAGAATCGCGGCGAATTCGCCCTTTCTGGACAAGCTCTAAATGATGATGTCCGTGACTACCACCGACCACCAACGCCAATCGCTTCCATATTTGGCAAATAATTAGTGCTAATTAGTACTCCAAACAACAGAATTGGTACCTTGGTAGTTCTCGAGAAAATCGACTTTGAAGGTGGTCCGGCGGGGGTCACGCTCCCTTCAGCAGGACCACCATGAGCGACCAGGGACCACGGGTAACAAATGAAAAATTAATGCTCCTAAAGAACTTTCCAAAAACTATAAATTCAGATTCCTGTGTTGTATTTTAAGAGAAATTACTTTCATTTACTTTTCCATACTAAATCTCCACGTATAACCCGACCAAATTAAGTTTTCAATGGTATTGAGCTGTTTACGAGATGTACACTCGTGCACATACATGTATGGATGTCGGAATAGTAATAACAACAGTTCAGTATCTATAATTTTTATACAAACTGTGTACCTACGGACTACGGACTTTTTCAAAAAACTCTGTTTCGATTAACTCGAAACTCTGTATTTTGTATATACCTAATACTCACAGAGAAAATAAAGCCTTAGAAGTTTTTGGGTTTATTCAAAATGTAACTATTACTGGGTAAAAGGGGATAATTAAGTTTTTGGGAAGGATTTTACTGCGAGTCTTGATAAACTCAATTTGTCTTGATAAACGCAATTGTCGAAGTGTGCAAGTTGAATTTGGTTGACTTTGTAGCTGTCTTGTTTTTAGGGTTCCGTACCCAAAGGGTAAAACGGGAACCCTATTACTAAGGCTCCGCTGTCCGTCTGTCACCGGGCTGTATCTCATGAACCGTGATAGACAGTTGAAATTTTTACTGATTTCTGTTGCCGCTAAAATATTAAAAACCAGAATAAAATAAATATTTATGGGGGCTCCCATACAACAAACTTGTTTTTTTTTTTCGTTTTTATAGATTGTGGTACGGAACCCTTCGTGCGCGAGTCCGACTCGCACTTGGCCGGTTTTTGTTTGTTATCATCTTTTCATTGTTCTGAGGTTTTTTTTTTCTTCTGGCTTCGCACGGTTTGTGCATTTAGCCAATGTCACGTTTTAGTTTTATAAAAAGGTAGGGAAACAAAATTAATATAAATATAAATTTTAACGGGATTTAGGATAGACGGGATAGGATCAGTATTACGTTAATTACACTATAAAAAAATAAAAAATAAATTACAACTTAATATTATTTAGAGTAATGAATGAAACTATACATTTATAAACAAGAGAGTTATTTGTACAAAGTAAAGAAAGTATTGAGGTAGGAAAAGGAGTATGGAGGGATAAGAGGTTACTAAGAAAGGAAGAACGGTCATATAAGGGACAGGAGAAAAAAATGTGATCTAAGTCGCCTACATCTGTGCCACACAAGCATATGGGATCGTCGATGATATGAAGTTTGGCAAGATGAGCTGGAGAACAAACATGACCCAGTCTCATCCGAATTAGAATGGAGGTCTCCATCTTGCCAAACTTGGCCCTGCCAAACCACGGTTTTTCTGGAACGTCGGGTTGAATATGCGAAAAATAACGTCCCTTCGATTTGCTTCCGATATCCCAAGCCACCTTCCAGGTTTCCCGAAGTCTTTGGTAACGATACGAGGTCATAACTAAAATTTGTATAAGGAACTAAGTCCCCACACTGCACCGCATCACCGGCAAGTTTATCAGCCGCTTCATTGCCATGGATTCCAGCATGGGCCGGAATCCATACAAATTGTAGTGTATTACCCTCAGAAATGGTCCTGAACCCAAATTCTCTTATTAAATAAATGATAGGTAACTGCGATTTGTGTTCGAAAGCGGATTTATTGATGGCTAGAAGAGCACTTTGAGAATCAGTAAAAATTATAGATTTTTTGAGCTTTAAAATACGGATATAATATTCTATGGCTTTAAAAATGCCGAAACATTCCCCGGTAAAAACAGAAGTCTCCGGAGGCAGTTTTATTTTTTGTTCGATGTTGTATTGAGAATGGTAAGTACCTATTCCAACACAACCCGTCGGAGAAGGCTTGGCAGCATCCGTATAAATTTGGTGGTACTCTACGTGTTCAGCCAGAAAATGATTAAAACTTAAATGGCAATCGGGATCTGATTTACTTACACAGTTATATTTTATAATGGGACTGAATTGTAAACTCTCATAACTATTGCTAAATATGGGAAGTTTATTGGAACGGTGAATAGGAGAAGAAAGTGAAAGGATTTTTTTATAACTTACAACTAAACAAGGATCACGTCTATGGGACCAGTAATCTGATGATTCAATCTGCAACACTAATGTGTCCAGTTTAGGAATGAGAGGATGAGTTGAGAATTGAAGAATCCGGAACAAATATTTGTCAGATAGGAATTGTCTTCTAAGATATAAAGGAGCATCCCCGCATTCAACTTGGAGTGCATTAATGGGACTAGACTTCATTGCACCTGAAATAATGCGTAATGCTTTAGACTGGATGCGATCCAATTTTTTAAAAGACATGACATTACCTGGCTCTAGAACGAACAATCCATAATCCAGAGTGCTTCTGATGATTGCGTTGTAAATGAGTTTCAAAGAAAAGGGATGTGCGGGGTGCACATCCCTTTTCTTTTCCGAATTAGAATGGAGGTCTCCATCTTGCCAAACTTGGCCCTGCCAAACCACGGTTTTTCTGGAACGTCGGGTTGAATATGCGAAAAATAACGTCCCTTCGATTTGCTTCCGATATCCCAAGCCACCTTCCAGGTTTCCCGAAGTCTTTGGTAACGATACGAGGTCATAACTAAAATTTGTATAAGGAACTAAGTCCCCACACTGCACCGCATCACCGGCAAGTTTATCAGCCGCTTCATTGCCATGGATTCCAGCATGGGCCGGAATCCATACAAATTGTAGTGTATTACCCTCAGAAATGGTCCTGAACGCAAATTCTCTTATTAAATAAATGATAGGTAACTGCGATTTGTGTTCGAAAGCGGATTTATTGATGGCTAGAAGAGCACTTTGAGAATCAGTAAAAATTATAGATTTTTTGAGCTTTAAAATACGGATATAATATTCTATGGCTTTAAAAATGCCGAAACATTCCCCGGTAAAAACAGAAGTCTCCGGAGGCAGTTTTATTTTTTGTTCGATGTTGCATTGAGAATGGTAAGTACCTATTCCAACACAACCCGTCGGAGAAGGCTTGGCAGCATCCGTATAAATATGGTGGTACTCTACGTGTTCAGCCAGAAAATGATTAAAACTTAAATGGCAATCGGGATCTGATTTACTTACACAGTTATATTTTATAATGGGACTGAATTGTAAACTCTCATAACTATTGCTAAATATGGGAAGTTTATTGGAACGGTGAATAGGAGAAGAAAGTGAAAGGATTTTTTTATAACTTACAACTAAACAAGGATCACGTCTATGGGACCAGTAATCTGATGATTCAATCTGCAACACTAATGTGTCCAGTTTAGGAATGAGAGGATGAGTTGAGAATTGAAGAATCCGGAACAAATATTTGTCAGATAGGAATTGTCTTCTAAGATATAAAGGAGCATCCCCGCATTCAACTTGGAGTGCATTAATGGGACTAGACTTCATTGCACCTGAAATAATGCGTAATGCTTTAGACTGGATGCGATCCAATTTTTTAAAAGACATGACATTACCTGGCTCTAGAACGAACAATCCATAATCCAGAGTGCTTCTGATGATTGCGTTGTAAATGAGTTTCAAAGAAAAGGGATGTGCGGGGTGCACATCCCTTTTCTTTTCCGAATTAGAATGGAGGTCTCCATCTTGCCAAACTTGGCCCTGCCAAACCACGGTTTTTCTGGAACGTCGGGTTGAATATGCGAAAAATAACGTCCCTTCGATTTGCTTCCGATATCCCAAGCCACCTTCCAGGTTTCCCGAAGTCTTTGGTAACGATACGAGGTCATAACTAAAATTTGTATAAGGAACTAAGTCCCCACACTGCACCGCATCACCGGCAAGTTTATCAGCCGCTTCATTGCCATGGATTCCAGCATGGGCCGGAATCCATACAAATTGTAGTGTATTACCCTCAGAAATGGTCCTGAACGCAAATTCTCTTATTAAATAAATGATAGGTAACTGCGATTTGTGTTCGAAAGCGGATTTATTGATGGCTAGAAGAGCACTTTGAGAATCAGTAAAAATTATAGATTTTTTGAGCTTTAAAATACGGATATAATATTCTATGGCTTTAAAAATGCCGAAACATTCCCCGGTAAAAACAGAAGTCTCCGGAGGCAGTTTTATTTTTTGTTCGATGTTGTATTGAGAATGGTAAGTACCTATTCCAACACAACCCGTCGGAGAAGGCTTGGCAGCATCCGTATAAATATGGTGGTACTCTACGTGTTCAGCCAGAAAATGATTAAAACTTAAATGGCAATCGGGATCTGATTTACTTACACAGTTATATTTTATAATGGGACTGAATTGTAAACTCTCATAACTATTGCTAAATATGGGAAGTTTATTGGAACGGTGAATAGGAGAAGAAAGTGAAAGGATTTTTTTATAACTTACAACTAAACAAGGATCACGTCTATGGGACCAGTAATCTGATGATTCAATCTGCAACACTAATGTGTCCAGTTTAGGAATGAGAGGATGAGTTGAGAATTGAAGAATCCGGAACAAATATTTGTCAGATAGGAATTGTCTTCTAAGATATAAAGGAGCATCCCCGCATTCAACTTGGAGTGCATTAATGGGACTAGACTTCATTGCACCTGAAATAATGCGTAATGCTTTAGACTGGATGCGATCCAATTTTTTAAAAGACATGACATTACCTGGCTCTAGAACGAACAATCCATAATCCAGAGTGCTTCTGATGATTGCGTTGTAAATGAGTTTCAAAGAAAAGGGATGTGCACCCCACCACACACCAGAGAGGCATCTAAGCATGTTTAGGTGTTTTTCACATTTGTTAACAATATATTCACAATACGGGACACTACTTAATTTACAGGCAAGTATTATACCTAGATATCTGAATTTATCTTTAACAGGGATAGGTATTTCCTTATAAAGGAGATTTACTATGGGAATATTTCTCTTCCGGGTGAATAAAACAGCCGCGCTTTTAGACGTGGATAAATCCAAACCGTTTAGATGTAACCATGACGCCAAAATAGATAAAGCAGAATTGATGGCAGAGCTAGCTTGCTCAACAGATGGACTTGAAGAATATAATAATAAATCATCGGTATATTGAAGAACCTTAACATGACTAGTTAAGGATAACTCTAAATCATAAGTGTAGATATTGTATAGAAGGGGTCTGAGCACAGAACCCTGTGGGAGACCCCTCCATACAAGATGAGATACCTCATGGTCTCCTATTAACATGTTAACAGAGCGTTCAGTCAAGATATTAATAATGAAATTCAACAAATTCAATGGAACTTGTAAGGCTTCTAATTTATTTTGTAAAACCGATAATACAACATTATCATAAGCTGCATTAATATCAAGGAAAACTGCAACGGTGGATTGGTGATTAGAGAAGGATAACCGAATATCGTATGTTAATATACTTAAACAGTCAGTTGTACTTTTACCTTTTCTAAAGCCATATTGTGATTCTTCCAAGAGACCCTTACTTTCAACATACCATTCTAGTCGATTTTTAATTAAGTGTTCCGCTAATTTCATCATAATTGAAGACAAAACTATGGGACGGTATGAAGAAGCATCAGAAGGAGGTTTATTTGGTTTAAGGAATGGCAACACCATTTGACGTTTCCATTCAACAGGGATGTTTCCTGTATAAAAAATAGAATTAATAAGTACTAAATAATAACTGAGGACTTCATCATTTAAATTAGCAAAAAAGGAATACGGGATGCCATCAATGCCTGGTGCAGAATCATTAGTTTTATGGATAACAACCTTTAATTCAGTGAGAGTGAATGCAAGATCTAGCGTCGTATGAGTGTCTCGGATATTGGAAACGAGAGACAGGTTATGGTTAGTACAAAATATAGCCTTAGCCTCAGGAACCCAAGGCGGAGCTAATATATCAAAAAAATCACTGGCTAAAGAATCAGGAATAGGAGAAGGGTTGTTATAAACCTATACTCACACACTGACTTATTTTTTTTTTTTTTTTTTTAGAAAAACATACTTGTATGATGTTTGTAAATATGTGAACACCACGTATCTATCTAATAATTAAGTTATTTTTCATTGCTTAGTTTTTAATTCGTTTTACCTATTATGGTATAGTAATTTTATTCTAGGTGCATCGTCTTCACATATAATCATATAATTAATGTAATCAAACAAAATATTGTAAAACATTTTTAAAAGAGTACCGGTGGAGTTTCTTGCCCATTCTTCTCCATACGAAACTACCTTTTGGAAGGGGCAACTAGAATCAATTCTATTTTTTTGTAAATTTTGACGTTCAAAAGTGCCTCTTATGTGCCTATTTGAAATAAATGGTTTGACTTTGACTTTGACTTTATATATGGACCTAAATCTACGAATGTTGCGCCAGACAATCGAAGGGTGAGTATTCGGTGAAATTGATAAGCAAAAAATACGCCAAGATTCAAATTTTTTCTTTTTAAAAAGTTTATAAGTTTCATTATTTAACTTAGTAATGATATCAAAATTCGTATCAGCCATATCAACGTTATAATTATATTCAGCCTCTTTACGTTTTTTAATCAATTCAGTGCACTCAGAGTCCCACCACGGAGGCGAGGGAATTGTACTAATATTGTTATTTTTTACAGGAAAAACTTCATCAGCCGCTGCAATTAATATGTGTGCTAAAGCTTCAGCACAACGATTTTCATTGCCACCAGAAATTACGGGCAAGGAGCTAAGCTTACTGTCAACAATGTTCCTAAATTTGCCCCAGTCAGTATTATTTCTATTAGGCAATTTATATTTTAAGTTTGATTTCCTTAATTGTGCATTTAGTTTGGAAAGAGGATAAGAAATAACTATTGGAAAATGGTCACTACCATAAGTAGAGGTTAAAGTATGCCAAGTTAATGAAGAGGCTAAGTTTGGAGAACAGATAGAAAGGTCAATTGCGCTTTGGTTCTGATTGGGATCTGAACGACGAGTGGCAGCTCCAGAATTTAAAATACATAAGTTGTGTAAGTCTATTATATCTATTAACTCATCACCATAACAGTTCGAAGTTGAACAACCCCATGATTGGTGATGGCAATTAAAATCCCCCAGTATTAATAATGGCTTTGGAAGAAAAGAAACGAGATTATTCATCTCTTGAAGAACAGAAAAAGAAGGGTGAGGAATGTAAATAGAAACAAGACAAGTATGATGCACTTTAATAGCTACAATTGAAATTTCCTCACTATGAGGAGGTAATGTAATGGTAGAAAAAGGGATAGAATTCTTGATAAGTATAGCTACTCCACCATACCCATCAGATCTATCCTCTCTAATGGTTAAATAACCATTCATTTTAAAAATATGATTAGGTTTGAGCCAAGTCTCTGCTAAAGCAAAAGCAAATGGCTCATATTTGTTTAAAAGATGTATAACATCACTCTTTTTGTTTACTAGACTGCGGCAGTTCCACTGGATTATTAAGGATGGATTGTGATACATTGAAAGATGGGGCAACGTTGGACGGTGAAATGTTGAACTGAGACAGAAGATTGTGTAATGCAGAAAGAAAATCGTTTATGGAAAAACTGGCATCAATTTGTCCATTGTTATGATTAGAAAAAGCACAACCATTTGCTGGTTGAGGAATGTCGTAATCTTTAATAATGGCGTTGTGAGCCTCTTTATTATATCCTTGTACAGATTTGGGAGGCGAGCGTGGTTTAAGGAAGACAGTTTTTTTATAGCTACTTGAAACAGGCATTCTATTAGAAGAAGGGAAAGATGGAGTATCTGCAAAGTTTTTGGAAGGAGAAGACTAAAGTGTATCGGCATACGATTTAGTAAGTGGGGGATACATTTTTGCCGCTTCAGCATTAGATACTGAACTTTGTGCCATGTATGTTTTAATAAATTTTTGTCTAGACATTTCTGGGCAAGATTTATTAGTAGCATAGTGAAAATCGGAGCAAAGGCAGCAAGATGCACTTTCTTGTTCTCTTTCACAACTGTCCCCAGTATGGCCTTGGCCACATTTATAACAACGAGGTTTGGACCTGCACTGAATTTTTGTGTGACCAAAACGACAGCAATTGAAACACTGTACAGTAGGGAAAATATATAAATCTACAGGTAATGCATTATAGCACATAAAAATTCTTTTAGGCAGAATCTGCCCATCAAAAGTAATAACTATTGATTGGGATGGTTTCCAAATGGTTGTACCATCAACAACAGTTTTAAAATTGAGGCGTCTGACTTTTAAAATTGGACCGCAACCAATTGGTACCGTTATATTATCAATAACTTCCTCTGGAGACCATTCCGCAGGAACACCACATACTAAACCCATTCTAGTAACATTAAAAGTAGGTATAAAAGCTTTATAATTATATGTTTCAAGGCTATTATGTGTAATAAAAGAATTTGCGTCCAGGAAATTAGAAAAAAAAATAGATATTTTATTACGCCCGATTTTTTTGACGCTACCGTTAATAATATTTTGGAAAGCGTTGTGTTTTAGGAACTTGCCAAATGTAATAGGGTGCAATGACGTTCCATCATCTGGTGATACTAATATTTTTTGTACATGAACAACGTATGGCGCGCTGTCAGTTTTATCATATGTTTTTCGACCAATCTGAGTGGGAATAACTGAAGGCGGAGCAGGAATATCCGGAATATCTTTACAAATTATTTCAGAGCTTTTAGGCTCCGATGGAGTTAGAGAGGGAGGTGTAGAGTCCAAGCAACCACAACCCAAAGACTCTGAACCTTGATTTTTTCGGATACGACGGCGTCTATTGCAATTCTTGCACACATGTATGCGGCTTCTTTTTAAATGGCGAGCCGACGACGACCCATCGGTATCCATGCCGGATTCATTTGAAATTATAGTAACAAAATTGCCTGCCGGGGGAACAAAGTCCCCCGGGTCAGGCGGGTCTTTCATTTTCCCGCTATGAAATATTAGTAAAAAAAACTTACCCTACTGAAGAAAATATACAGAACTATAATTAAAATAAATGTGAAAGAAGATAAAACACTAAAACTACTACTACTGATCCTATAATACAAGTTAATTAATTATTTTCAATTTAAGTAAAAAAGGACACGTCCTCAAAGTTAAGTTTCCCGCCGGAATCTGTTCTGAGGTTATTTTTTTATTTTTTTTATTTTTTTTTTTCTTCTGGCTTCGCACGGTTTGTGCATTTAGCCAATGTCACGTTTTAGTTTTATAAAAAGGTAGGGAAACAAAATTAATATAAATATAAATTTTAACGGGATTTAGGATAGACGGGATAGGATCAGTATTACGTTAATTACACTATAAAAAAATAAAAAATAAATTACAACTTAATATTATTTAGAGTAATGAATGAAACTATACATTTATAAACAAGAGAGTTATTTGTACAAAGTAAAGAAAGTATTGAGGTAGGAAAAGGAGTATGGAGGGATAAGAGGTTACTAAGAAAGGAAGAACGGTCATATAAGGGACAGGAGAAAAAAATGTGATCTAAGTCGCCTACATCTGTGCCACACAAGCATATGGGATCGTCGATGATATGAAGTTTGGCAAGATGAGCTGGAGAACAAACATGACCCAGTCTCATCCGTATTAGAATGGAGGTCTCCATCTTGCCAAACTTGGCCCTGCCAAACCACGGTTTTTCTGGAACGTCGGGTTGAATATACGAAAAATAACGTCCCTTCGATTTACTTCCGATATCCCAAGCCACCTTCCAGGTTTCCCGAAGAAAAGTCTTTGGTAACGATACAAGGTCATAACTAAAATTTGTATAAGGAACTAAGTCCCCACACTGCACCGCATCACCGGCAAGTTTATCAGCCGCTTCATTGCCATGGATTCCAGCATGGGCCGGAATCCATACAAATTGTAGTGTATTACCCTCAGAAATGGTCCTGAACGCAAATTCTCTTATTAAATAAATGATAGGTAACTGCGATTTGTGTTCGAAAGCGGATTTATTGATGGCTAGAAGAGCACTTTGAGAATCAGTAAAAATTATAGATTTTTTGAGCTTTAAAATACGGATATATTCTAAGGCTTTAAAAATGCCGAAACATTCCCCGGTAAAAACAGAAGTCTCCGGAGGCAGTTTTATTTTTTGTTCGATGTTGTATTGAGAATGGTAAGTACCTATTCCAACACAACCCGTCGGAGAAGGCTTGGCAGCATCCGTATAAATATGGTGGTACTCTACGTGTTCAGCCAGAAAATGATTAAAACTTAAATGGCAATCGGGATCTGATTTACTTACACAGTTATATTTTATAATGGGACTGAATTGTAAACTCTCATAACTATTGCTAAATATGGGAAGTTTATTGGAACGGTGAATAGGAGAAGAAAGTGAAAGGAATTTTTTATAACTTACAACTAAACAAGGATCACGTCTATGGGACCAGTAATCTGATGATTCAATCTGCAACACTAATGTGTCCAGTTTAGGAATGAGAGGATGAGTTGAGAATTGAAGAATCCGGAACAAATATTTGTCAGATAGGAATTGTCTTCTAAGATATAAAGGAGCATCCCCGCATTCAACTTGGAGTGCATTAATGGGACTAGACTTCATTGCACCTGAAATAATGCGTAATGCTTTAGACTGGATGCGATCCAATTTTTTAAAAGCCATGACATTACCTGGCTCTAGAACGAACAATCCATAATCCAGAGTGCTTCTGATGATTGCGTTGTAAATGAGTTTCAAAGAAAAGGGATGTGCACCCCACCACACACCAGAGAGGCATCTAAGCATGTTTAGGTGTTTTTCACATTTGTTAACAATATATTCACAATGAGGGACACTACTTAATTTACAGTCAAGTATTATACCTAGATATCTGAATTTATCTTTAAATGGGATAGGTATTTCCTTATAATGGAGATTTACTATGGGAATATTTCTCTTCCGGGTGAATAAAACAGCCGCGCTTTTAGACGTGGATAAATCCAAACCATTTAGATGTAACCATGACGCCAAAATAGATAAAGCAGAATTGATGGCAGAGCTAGCTTGCTCAACAGATGGACTTGAAGAATATAATAATAAATCATCGGCATATTGAAGAACCTTAACATGACTAGTTAAGGATAACTCTAAATCATAAGTGTAGATATTGTATAGAAGGGGACTGAGCACAGAACCCTGTGGGAGACCCCTCCATACAAGATGAGATACCTCATGGTCTCCTATTAACATGTTAACAGAGCGTTCAGTCAAGATATTAATAATGAAATTCAACAAATTCAATGGAACTTGTAAGGCTTCTAATTTATTTTGTAAAACCGATAATACAACATTATCATAAGCTGCATTAATATCAAGGAAAACTGCAACGGTGGATTGGTTATTAGAGAAGGATAACCGAATATCGTATGTTAATATGCTTAAACAGTCAGTTGTACTTTTACCTTTTCTAAAGCCATATTGTGATTCTGCCAAGAGACCCTTACTTTCAACATACCATTCTAGGCGATTTTTAATTAAGTGTTCCGCTAATTTCATCATAATTGAAGACAAAACTATGGGACGGTATGAAGAAGCATCAGAAGGAGGTTTGTTTGGTTTAAGGAATGGCAACACCATTTGACGTTTCCATTCAACAGGGATGCAGGCCTGCGACAGCTTTAGTTCCAAAAAATGCGTTATGGCGCTACTTTCGGTAGCCAAGTTGTTGGCAGCCATTTTGGGCGTTGTATTTATCTATTAAACTGACAGATTGTATTTTCCAAGAACAATAAACTGGTTTGCTGAAATTAATTTATAATGTGTAATGTGGTGTTGATAATATTTTTAGAGTACCAAAGCACAAGACACAAAAATGGGACACAAAGAAGAAAGCCAATTGCTAATTGCCCTTGTTATACTTATATATAATCATGTAATATTTCAGAAACTACAGCCTCCGGTCAAAATGTCAGTGAGACAATGGCTACAACAGGCGAAGCTGTGGCATTCATCGATAAACTCTTTGATAGTGTGAACGGATCTCGAGGGAGCATTGTCCAGGGCAAACTGCGTGGGCCAATAAAGCCGAACGCTCGTCAACTCTATAATTTTTGGATAGACGCCAAACATAATGAAAAATATACAAGTTTTGAAAGGTCTAAACTGTTGTTCGAAAAACACGCAACAATCTGAAATGTCGTTTTATTTTTACATTTCTTTCGTTATATTCGTATCCAATGAACATAACGAAAGGAAATTATTGAACCTAGCAAATAATAAAATTAACCCTATAAGAATTTTCCATGGAACATCACTATGCTATCGATATTTTATGGTAATCGCTATCGTCACTTTTCTATTAAGCTGTGGGTAATCACTAGGTGACATTTCGACACTAGCGCTTGGCGCATATTTTTGGAATTAATCGTCAACCATTGTACTGTCCTATCTGTCTCTGACTAGTATATAGTTATCTGTGCAGGGATGTTTCCTGTATAAAAAATAGAATTAATAAGTTCTAAATAATAACTGAGGACTTCATCATTTAAATTAGCAAAAAAGGAATACGGGATGCCATCAATGCCTGGTGCAGAATCATTAGTTTTATGGATAACAACCTTTAATTCAGTGAGAGTGAATGCAAGATCTAGCGTCGTATGAGTGTCTCGGATATTGGAAACGAGAGACAGGTTATGGTTAGTACAAAATATAGCCTTAGCCTCAGGAACCCAAGGCGGAGCTAATATATCAAAAAAATCACTGGCTAAAGAATCAGGAATAGGAGAAGGGTTGTTATATATGGACCTAAATCTACGAATGTTGCGCCAGACAATCGTAGGGTGAGTATTCGGTGAAATTGATAAGCAAAAGTTACGCCAAGATTCAAATTTTTTCTTTTTAAAAAGTTTATAAGTTTCATTATTTAACTTAGTAATGATATCAAAATTCGTATCAGACATATCAACGTTATAATTATATTCAGCCTCTTTACGTTTTTTAATCAATTCAGTGCACTCAGAGTCCCACCACGGAGGCGAGGGAATTGTACTAATATTGTTATTTTTTACAGGAAAAACTTCATCAGCCGCTGCAATTAATATGTGTGCTAAAGCTTCAGCACAACTATTTTCATTGCCACCGGAAATTACGGGCAAGGAGCTAAGCTTACTGTCAACAATGTTCCTAAATTTGCCCCAGTCAGTATTATTTCTATTAGGCAGTTTATATTTTAAGTTTGATTTCCTTAATTGTGCATTTGGTTTGGGAAGAGGATAAGAAATAACTATTGGAAAATGGTCACTACCATAAGTAGAGGTTAAAGTATGCCAAGTTAATGAAGAGGCTAAGTTTGGAGAACAGATAGAAAGGTCAATTGCGCTTTGGTTCTGATTGGGATCTGAACGACGAGTGGCAGCTCCAGAATTTAAAATACATAAGTTGTGTAAGTCTATTATATCTATTAACTCATCACCATAACAGTTCGAAGTTGAACAACCCCATGATTGGTGATGGCAATTAAAATCCCCCAGTATTAATAATGGCTTTGGAAGAAAAGAAACAAGATTATTCATCTCTTGAAGAACAGAAAAAGAAGGGTGAGGAATGTAAATAGAAACAAGACAAGTATGATGCACTTTAATAGCTACAATTGAAATTTCCTCACTATGAAGAGGTAATGTAATGGTAGAAAAAGGGATAGAATTCTTGATAAGTATAGCTACTCCACCATACCCATCAGATCTATCCTCTCTAATGGTTAAATAACCATTCATTTTAAAAATATGATTAGGTTTGAGCCAAGTCTCTGCTAAAGCAAAGGCAAATGGCTCATATTTGTTTAAAAGATGTATAACATCACTCTTTTTGTTTACTAGACTGCGGCAGTTCCACTGGATTATTTTGGATGTGTTGTCCATTAAGGATGGATTGTGATACATTGAAAGATGGGGCAACGTTGGACGGTGAAATGTTGAACTGAGACAGAAGATTGTGTAATGCAGAAAGAAAATCGTTTATGGAAAAACTGGCATCAATTTGTCCATTGTTATGATTAGAAAAAGCACAACCATTTGCTGGTTGAGGAATGTCGTAATCTTTAATAATGGCGTTGTGAGCCTCTTTATTATATCCTTGTACAGATTTGGGAGGCGAGCGTGGTTTAAGAAAGACAGTTTTTTTATAGCTACTTGAAACAGGCATTCTATTAGAAGAAGGGAAAGATGGAGTATCTGCAAAGTTTTTGGAAGGAGAAGACAAAAGTGTATCGGCATACGATTTAGTAAGTGGGGGATACATTTTTGCCGCTTCAGCATAAGATACTGAACTTTGTGCCATGTATGTTTTAATAAATTTTTGTCTAGACATTTCTGGGCAAGATTTATTAGTAGCATAGTGAAAACCGGAGCAAAGGCAGCAAGATGCACTTTCTT
Organism: Tiliacea citrago; assembly: GCA_963921375.1. Classification (NCBI taxonomy): domain Eukaryota; kingdom Metazoa; phylum Arthropoda; class Insecta; order Lepidoptera; family Noctuidae; genus Tiliacea; species Tiliacea citrago. The sequence goes on along the minus strand of OY992786.1, from coordinate 12,483,754 downwards.
GTTCTCTTTCACAACTGTCCCCAGTATGGCCTTGGCCACATTTATAACAACGAGGTTTGGACCTGCACTGAATTTTTGTGTGACCAAAACGACAGCAATTGAAACACTGTACAGTAGGGAAAATATATAAATCTACAGGTAATGCATTATAGCACATAAAAATTCTTTTAGGCAGAATCTGCCCATCAAAAGTAATAACTATTGATTGGGATGGTTTCCAAATGGTTGTACCATCAACAACAGTTTTAAAATTGAGGCGTCTGACTTTTAAAATTGGGCCGCAACCAATTGGTACAGTTATATTATCAATAACTTCCTCTGGAGAGCATTCCGCAGGAACACCACGTACTAAACCCATTCTAGTAACATTAAAAGTAGGTATAAAAGCTTTATAATTATATGTTTCAAGGCTATTATGTGTAATAAAAGAATTTGCGTCCAGGAAATTGGAAAAAGAAATAGATATTTTATTACGCCCGATTTTTTTGACGCTACCGTTAATAATATTTTGGAAAGCGTTGTGTTTTAGGAACTTGCCAAATGTAATAGGGTGCAATGACGTTCCATCATCTGGTGATACTAATATTTTTTGTACATGAACAACGTATGGCGCGCTGTCAGTTTTATCATATGTTTTTCGACCAATCTGAGTGGGAATAACTGAAGGCGGAGCAGGAATATCCGGAATATCTTTACAAATTATTTCAGAGCTTTTAGGCTCCGATGGAGTTAGAGAGGGAGGTGTAGAGTCCAAGCAACCACAACCCAAAGACTCTGAACCTTGATTTTTTCGGATACGACGGCGTCTATTGCAATTCTTGCACACATGTATGCGGCTTCTTTTTAAATGGCGAGCCGACGACGACCCATCGGTATCCATGCCGGATTCATTTGAAATTATAGTAACAAAATTGCCTGCCGGGGGAACAAAGTCCCCCGGGTCAGGCGGGTCTTTCATTTTCCCGCTATGAAATATTAGTAAAAAAAACTTACCCTACTGAAGAAAATATACAGAACTATAATTAAAATAAATGTGAAAGAAGATAAAACACTAAAACTACTACTACTGATCCTATAATACAAGTTAATTAATTATTTTCAATTTAAGTAAAAAAGGACACGTCCTCAAAGTTAAGTTTCCCGCCGGAATCTGTTCTGAGGTTATTTTTTTATTTTTTTTATTTTTTTTTTTCTTCTGGCTTCGCACGGTTTGTGCATTTAGCCAATGTCACGTTTTAGTTTTATAAAAAGGTAGGGAAACAAAATTAATATAAATATAAATTTTAACGGGATTTAGGATAGACGGGATAGGATCAGTATTACGTTAATTACACTATAAAAAAATAAAAAATAAATTACAACTTAATATTATTTAGAGTAATGAATGAAACTATACATTTATAAACAAGAGAGTTATTTGTACAAAGTAAAGAAAGTATTGAGGTAGGAAAAGGAGTATGGAGGGATAAGAGGTTACTAAGAAAGGAAGAACGGTCATATAAGGGACAGGAGAAAAAAATGTGATCTAAGTCGCCTACATCTGTGCCACACAAGCATATGGGATCGTCGATGATATGAAGTTTGGCAAGATGAGCTGGAGAACAAACATGACCCAGTCTCATCCGTATTAGAATGGAGGTCTCCATCTTGCCAAACTTGGCCCTGCCAAACCACGGTTTTTCTGGAACGTCGGGTTGAATATACGAAAAATAACGTCCCTTCGATTTACTTCCGATATCCCAAGCCACCTTCCAGGTTTCCCGAAGAAAAGTCTTTGGTAACGATACAAGGTCATAACTAAAATTTGTATAAGGAACTAAGTCCCCACACTGCACCGCATCACCGGCAAGTTTATCAGCCGCTTCATTGCCATGGATTCCAGCATGGGCCGGAATCCATACAAATTGTAGTGTATTACCCTCAGAAATGGTCCTGAACGCAAATTCTCTTATTAAATAAATGATAGGTAACTGCGATTTGTGTTCGAAAGCGGATTTATTGATGGCTAGAAGAGCACTTTGAGAATCAGTAAAAATTATAGATTTTTTGAGCTTTAAAATACGGATATATTCTAAGGCTTTAAAAATGCCGAAACATTCCCCGGTAAAAACAGAAGTCTCCGGAGGCAGTTTTATTTTTTGTTCGATGTTGTATTGAGAATGGTAAGTACCTATTCCAACACAACCCGTCGGAGAAGGCTTGGCAGCATCCGTATAAATATGGTGGTACTCTACGTGTTCAGCCAGAAAATGATTAAAACTTAAATGGCAATCGGGATCTGATTTACTTACACAGTTATATTTTATAATGGGACTGAATTGTAAACTCTCATAACTATTGCTAAATATGGGAAGTTTATTGGAACGGTGAATAGGAGAAGAAAGTGAAAGGAATTTTTTATAACTTACAACTAAACAAGGATCACGTCTATGGGACCAGTAATCTGATGATTCAATCTGCAACACTAATGTGTCCAGTTTAGGAATGAGAGGATGAGTTGAGAATTGAAGAATCCGGAACAAATATTTGTCAGATAGGAATTGTCTTCTAAGATATAAAGGAGCATCCCCGCATTCAACTTGGAGTGCATTAATGGGACTAGACTTCATTGCACCTGAAATAATGCGTAATGCTTTAGACTGGATGCGATCCAATTTTTTAAAAGCCATGACATTACCTGGCTCTAGAACGAACAATCCATAATCCAGAGTGCTTCTGATGATTGCGTTGTAAATGAGTTTCAAAGAAAAGGGATGTGCACCCCACCACACACCAGAGAGGCATCTAAGCATGTTTAGGTGTTTTTCACATTTGTTAACAATATATTCACAATGAGGGACACTACTTAATTTACAGTCAAGTATTATACCTAGATATCTGAATTTATCTTTAAATGGGATAGGTATTTCCTTATAATGGAGATTTACTATGGGAATATTTCTCTTCCGGGTGAATAAAACAGCCGCGCTTTTAGACGTGGATAAATCCAAACCATTTAGATGTAACCATGACGCCAAAATAGATAAAGCAGAATTGATGGCAGAGCTAGCTTGCTCAACAGATGGACTTGAAGAATATAATAATAAATCATCGGCATATTGAAGAACCTTAACATGACTAGTTAAGGATAACTCTAAATCATAAGTGTAGATATTGTATAGAAGGGGACTGAGCACAGAACCCTGTGGGAGACCCCTCCATACAAGATGAGATACCTCATGGTCTCCTATTAACATGTTAACAGAGCGTTCAGTCAAGATATTAATAATGAAATTCAACAAATTCAATGGAACTTGTAAGGCTTCTAATTTATTTTGTAAAACCGATAATACAACATTATCATAAGCTGCATTAATATCAAGGAAAACTGCAACGGTGGATTGGTTATTAGAGAAGGATAACCGAATATCGTATGTTAATATGCTTAAACAGTCAGTTGTACTTTTACCTTTTCTAAAGCCATATTGTGATTCTGCCAAGAGACCCTTACTTTCAACATACCATTCTAGGCGATTTTTAATTAAGTGTTCCGCTAATTTCATCATAATTGAAGACAAAACTATGGGACGGTATGAAGAAGCATCAGAAGGAGGTTTGTTTGGTTTAAGGAATGGCAACACCATTTGACGTTTCCATTCAACAGGGATGCAGGCCTGCGACAGCTTTAGTTCCAAAAAATGCGTTATGGCGCTACTTTCGGTAGCCAAGTTGTTGGCAGCCATTTTGGGCGTTGTATTTATCTATTAAACTGACAGATTGTATTTTCCAAGAACAATAAACTGGTTTGCTGAAATTAATTTATAATGTGTAATGTGGTGTTGATAATATTTTTAGAGTACCAAAGCACAAGACACAAAAATGGGACACAAAGAAGAAAGCCAATTGCTAATTGCCCTTGTTATACTTATATATAATCATGTAATATTTCAGAAACTACAGCCTCCGGTCAAAATGTCAGTGAGACAATGGCTACAACAGGCGAAGCTGTGGCATTCATCGATAAACTCTTTGATAGTGTGAACGGATCTCGAGGGAGCATTGTCCAGGGCAAACTGCGTGGGCCAATAAAGCCGAACGCTCGTCAACTCTATAATTTTTGGATAGACGCCAAACATAATGAAAAATATACAAGTTTTGAAAGGTCTAAACTGTTGTTCGAAAAACACGCAACAATCTGAAATGTCGTTTTATTTTTACATTTCTTTCGTTATATTCGTATCCAATGAACATAACGAAAGGAAATTATTGAACCTAGCAAATAATAAAATTAACCCTATAAGAATTTTCCATGGAACATCACTATGCTATCGATATTTTATGGTAATCGCTATCGTCACTTTTCTATTAAGCTGTGGGTAATCACTAGGTGACATTTCGACACTAGCGCTTGGCGCATATTTTTGGAATTAATCGTCAACCATTGTACTGTCCTATCTGTCTCTGACTAGTATATAGTTATCTGTGCAGGGATGTTTCCTGTATAAAAAATAGAATTAATAAGTTCTAAATAATAACTGAGGACTTCATCATTTAAATTAGCAAAAAAGGAATACGGGATGCCATCAATGCCTGGTGCAGAATCATTAGTTTTATGGATAACAACCTTTAATTCAGTGAGAGTGAATGCAAGATCTAGCGTCGTATGAGTGTCTCGGATATTGGAAACGAGAGACAGGTTATGGTTAGTACAAAATATAGCCTTAGCCTCAGGAACCCAAGGCGGAGCTAATATATCAAAAAAATCACTGGCTAAAGAATCAGGAATAGGAGAAGGGTTGTTATATATGGACCTAAATCTACGAATGTTGCGCCAGACAATCGTAGGGTGAGTATTCGGTGAAATTGATAAGCAAAAGTTACGCCAAGATTCAAATTTTTTCTTTTTAAAAAGTTTATAAGTTTCATTATTTAACTTAGTAATGATATCAAAATTCGTATCAGACATATCAACGTTATAATTATATTCAGCCTCTTTACGTTTTTTAATCAATTCAGTGCACTCAGAGTCCCACCACGGAGGCGAGGGAATTGTACTAATATTGTTATTTTTTACAGGAAAAACTTCATCAGCCGCTGCAATTAATATGTGTGCTAAAGCTTCAGCACAACTATTTTCATTGCCACCGGAAATTACGGGCAAGGAGCTAAGCTTACTGTCAACAATGTTCCTAAATTTGCCCCAGTCAGTATTATTTCTATTAGGCAGTTTATATTTTAAGTTTGATTTCCTTAATTGTGCATTTGGTTTGGGAAGAGGATAAGAAATAACTATTGGAAAATGGTCACTACCATAAGTAGAGGTTAAAGTATGCCAAGTTAATGAAGAGGCTAAGTTTGGAGAACAGATAGAAAGGTCAATTGCGCTTTGGTTCTGATTGGGATCTGAACGACGAGTGGCAGCTCCAGAATTTAAAATACATAAGTTGTGTAAGTCTATTATATCTATTAACTCATCACCATAACAGTTCGAAGTTGAACAACCCCATGATTGGTGATGGCAATTAAAATCCCCCAGTATTAATAATGGCTTTGGAAGAAAAGAAACAAGATTATTCATCTCTTGAAGAACAGAAAAAGAAGGGTGAGGAATGTAAATAGAAACAAGACAAGTATGATGCACTTTAATAGCTACAATTGAAATTTCCTCACTATGAAGAGGTAATGTAATGGTAGAAAAAGGGATAGAATTCTTGATAAGTATAGCTACTCCACCATACCCATCAGATCTATCCTCTCTAATGGTTAAATAACCATTCATTTTAAAAATATGATTAGGTTTGAGCCAAGTCTCTGCTAAAGCAAAGGCAAATGGCTCATATTTGTTTAAAAGATGTATAACATCACTCTTTTTGTTTACTAGACTGCGGCAGTTCCACTGGATTATTTTGGATGTGTTGTCCATTAAGGATGGATTGTGATACATTGAAAGATGGGGCAACGTTGGACGGTGAAATGTTGAACTGAGACAGAAGATTGTGTAATGCAGAAAGAAAATCGTTTATGGAAAAACTGGCATCAATTTGTCCATTGTTATGATTAGAAAAAGCACAACCATTTGCTGGTTGAGGAATGTCGTAATCTTTAATAATGGCGTTGTGAGCCTCTTTATTATATCCTTGTACAGATTTGGGAGGCGAGCGTGGTTTAAGAAAGACAGTTTTTTTATAGCTACTTGAAACAGGCATTCTATTAGAAGAAGGGAAAGATGGAGTATCTGCAAAGTTTTTGGAAGGAGAAGACAAAAGTGTATCGGCATACGATTTAGTAAGTGGGGGATACATTTTTGCCGCTTCAGCATAAGATACTGAACTTTGTGCCATGTATGTTTTAATAAATTTTTGTCTAGACATTTCTGGGCAAGATTTATTAGTAGCATAGTGAAAACCGGAGCAAAGGCAGCAAGATGCACTTTCTTGTTCTCTTTCACAACTGTCCCCAGTATGGCCTTGGCCACATTTATAACAACGAGGTTTGGACCTGCACTGAATTTTTGTGTGACCAAAACGACAGCAATTGAAACACTGTACAGTAGGGAAAATATATAAATCTACAGGTAATGCATTATAGCACATAAAAATTCTTTTAGGCAGAATCTGCCCATCAAAAGTAATAACTATTGATTGGGATGGTTTCCAAATGGTTGTACCATCAACAACAGTTTTAAAATTGAGGCGTCTGACTTTTAAAATTGGGCCGCAACCAATTGGTACAGTTATATTATCAATAACTTCCTCTGGAGAGCATTCCGCAGGAACACCACGTACTAAACCCATTCTAGTAACATTAAAAGTAGGTATAAAAGCTTTATAATTATATGTTTCAAGGCTATTATGTGTAATAAAAGAATTTGCGTCCAGGAAATTGGAAAAAGAAATAGATATTTTATTACGCCCGATTTTTTTGACGCTACCGTTAATAATATTTTGGAAAGCGTTGTGTTTTAGGAACTTGCCAAATGTAATAGGGTGCAATGACGTTCCATCATCTGGTGATACTAATATTTTTTGTACATGAACAACGTATGGCGCGCTGTCAGTTTTATCATATGTTTTTCGACCAATCTGAGTGGGAATAACTGAAGGCGGAGCAGGAATATCTGGAATATCTTTATAAATAATTTCAGAGCTTTTAGGCTCCGATGGAGTTAGAGAGGGAGGTGTAGAGTCCAAGCAACCACAACCCAAAGACTCTGAACCTTGATTTTTTCGGATACGACGGCGTTTATTGCAATTCTTGCACACATGTATGCGGCTTTCTTTTTAAATGGCGAGCCGACGACGACCCATCGGTATCCATGCCCGATTCATTTGAAATTATAGTTACAAAATTGCCTGCCGGGGGAACAAAGTCCCCCGGGTCAGGCGGGTCTTTCATTTTCCCGCTATGAAATATTAGTAAAAAAAACTTACCCTACTGAAGAAAATATACAGAACTATAATTAAAATAAATGTGAAAGAAGATAAAACACTAAAACTACTACTACTGATCCTATAATACAAGTTAATTAATTATTTTCAATTTAAGTAAAAAAGGACACGTCCTCAAAGTTAGGTTTCCCGCTCTTTTTCGTTCTGAGGTTATTATGTTATCAAACATTCTAATAAACATGTCAGCTAACCAGCCAGTTCGCTGCGAGTCTGCGACTAAAGAGTGTTTTTGTTACGAAAATCTCTTCATTTCTCTTACTCGGAAAGTAGTGTTTGTATGATCTTAGTAGCGGGTGGAAAACGCTGCTTCCCACCCTCGGGCGGGAAAGATTCATAGTAATTGCTTCCCTCCCTAGGGCGGGAATGAATTTTGCGCGCTCTGGAGCAGCGGTCGCGCTTGACGAACAAAAATGATTTCAAGCGATTCTGAAATGTTGTCCCCAAATTCGGTTAAGAACGAGGCAAACACAGTAATCCAAAATCTTTTGCCAGAAATTTCAAAGGAAAGATATTTGAATACATACTTACAATGATTTTATGAAGTGGCGAGCTAACAAGAAAATAAAATATGTTTAGAAAAAGAAAACTATATTTGTTTACTTTCCATATATTCGAAATGAAAAGTAGTGTTTAACACGGGTGAAAGTCACCAATTCCTTTCGACTCTTGTATAACAATCTACTATTTCAACAATTAGTTCCGACGAGAAAGACGTGTATGCTGTTCTAGCAATAGTAAATTTAATTTTACAAAGAAATAAAAAAATTGAGCCGTCACGGAACGCCTAGCAGATGTGAAACATCGAAATTATTACACACACTACATATTAAAGACTATACTGTGGCGAGGCGTCGCCACGCGGCATGCGTCACCCCGCCAGCAATCGGTTTTACGTGCGACTATAGATGTTTCACATCAATAATAAAATAAAAATACCTAGATTCCGTGTCCTTTTTTTTTTGGGTGGGAAATTATCAAATTACTTCTCCCGCTCTGGGTGGAGCGGGAGGGCCACGGGCCAAGGAACACGGCCCACCCGTCCAGTCAGTAAAAGTCGCCCGGGGCGCCTCCTGCGGCGACTGGGGGCGCGAGGGCGTGGATTTTGCCTTTCCCTCACGCGTTCCGCCTCCTCTTTCGCGAGCATTACTGTTTCGCAGAAGGAGGTGACGGCCTCCCATGCACTCTCGCTCCGAACCATGGCCTGAACCAGGGCCGGACGCGAGAGATCGCCGCCGCCGATCGCCTCCGTGAGGACGCGGTGGTGCTCTTTCGAAATCTGGGTATAAAACCCAGATTTAGAATTTCGGTACAGCTTACAGAGTTAGTATTCCGTGAAATTATAAGTCTTTTTAAATTTTAAATATGGAACACCGCTTCACCGCCGCAGACCGTCTGGCTTAAGAGGTATTTTTTTTATTCACACTGGCTGTTTATACACTCACAAGACGGCAGTTTTTTTTAAATCGATATTTTTTAAATTTATGTAAAAAATTTCGTAGCCGATTACCTAACCAAATTTAGTTCTATTTTTAAAATTCATTGCCGCCCGAGGAAGGCAAGCAATTACTATGAGTCTTTCCCGCCCTAGGGTGGGAAGCAGCGCTTTCAACCCGCTACTCAGATCAAACATCTGAGTAGCGGGTATCAACATCTACTTTCCGAGTATGAGACATGAAAAAATATTTTGTAACATCGTAACCCCTATACATAAAACCAAAAAAAAGTAACGTAAATGGTACCTATAAGAATATGCATAGTATGTATGATCATGTTTCTAACTTTCGCAAGATACAGAAGTGGCTATTCGACTTCGCAGGAACTCTCGGATATTGTGTCTGCTATATAACATCCTTCACAACCCTAAAACGCCATCCTATCTGCGGGAACGCTTTTCCTACGCCCGTCCTTCTGATTTCTGATGCGCCTTGCAGATCGCGTCTTAGAAATCACCTCCCTACTCTACCGGCTTTTACTCCTACTCTACTGTGCACGCGGTTCGGTTGTGGAATTCACTTCCACCTGACATTAGGGACTGCTAAACTGTTGCAGTTTGAATGAAAGAACACTATCTTTCCACTTCCTCATAGTTGCTTATTATGTATTTATTATTTTATACTTCTATAAATTTTAGTGATATTTATTTTAGAAGTATGTATATATTCTCTTATATTTAAATTAGTGTAGTAATCATATTAGTAAGTTTTTTTTTTATCCAGGGATTATGAACCTTTTGAAAAAGATTGAAAAATAACTTAAAAGATTTTTTACATATAAAAATCATTAGTTAACTATTTCATACCTGAAACATGCATCTTATTATGAAATTGGTACATTTAGTATTGACCTATTTATAACTTAGGGTTAGGTTTAAGAGCATTACATTTTTAAACAAAGCTGCGCGTCACACGTATTTTATTAAAACTGTAACTGTGTTACATAAATAAAAATTGATTTCCGAAAATAAATGGTTTTAAACTTACTGAAATAATTATATTATTAGTATTAAAAATGGCTCACAGTCAACGAAGCATACACAAAGTTGTTATAGGAACCCTTAGTTGATTCTCTTTTCTCACCATGATTACTGTTATTCAATAGTAGGTATAACATTTACTTCTGGTCGACAAATCTAAAATTAAGATAGGTAGATGAAAAAGGTTTACGATATCTGCAATGGGGTATTTCCTGTTTATGACGATTGATAATAGACGGATTTTCCCACTTGTCCATTTTGACCTTATACATTTTTTACAACAACTAATTCTGTATCAAATTAACTGGTTTTTATCTAAGATTATGTGTACGATTAGTTTCTTCATACTAACGACAGCGTTAGTTTTTCTTTCTTTCGGCACATAATTACTGTTTTGTTTTAGTGTAAAACTCCTATTTTAATAGTATGCTGTAAAATTAAAATGTATTACAAACACAAGATGGTGGCGTTGGGTCCGATTTAGACCACACGCCAAAATAACCTTGTAGCACTGTAGTTTGTTCTTTTTTTTCTAACCTTGAGTCTAGCTAGACAAGTTTCAACGACAACCATTGAGGATGAGGGTTTGAGTATTTACAGGTTAAATGCTCTAAGAGCAAGGTTACACGTTCAGTTTGGCGTCATTCTGGTCAGAATGATCGGAGAATGATCGTGTTACCCACGGATTGACAGACTGATGGTCCAGAATGATGAAAATTATTACCGTGAAAATCATCCATCATTCTGGCGTCAGTCAAGTCAATCCAGACTGATGGACCAGAATGACGCCAAACTGAGCGTGTAACCTTGCTCTAAGGGATGAGGACCTTTCGGCCTAAACCATACATATTAGTAATCTGTGGCCTAAACTATAATGTATAAGTCAGTATAAGTATTATCTATGATAACGACATGCTTCTATTTGTCCTTTTGAAGTAAATTTATTTATTTTGGTAATTTTAATTTTATTTAGTGCACACATGATACATATAAATCAAAACTGCAATGGGTCGAATGAGCGGGATTAAATGGGAAAAAACCACACCATGTCGACCTGCGCATAACATAATTTCTTCAGATTTCCCCAAATACAATCCTCAGCCATGGAAGTTTATGGTAAGTCGCACCCACGAAAATAATGCCGAATTGTCGACCAACAGCTCAGCTAAGTCAGGGCTAGCTTACCTAGCTAGCCGAGCTAGCTCCCAGCTGCAGGAATTATACATGTCGACCAAGAGCTAACATACCTATTTGTACATAGATTCTAAACATGTCTGATAAGAGTATCGCGCTGCAAAAGAATCGGGATAAAACAATAACAATGATTTTGTGAGGGTCGGAGCTTGGGTCATTTTCATACTTTGCATACAAACGTATTACCTACATAGGTAGGTAGTTAAATTTTTGGAAACTTCTCGGCTGATTTTGATTAAACTTGGAATGTATAATTATTTTAAACTGGCAAAATGTATGCTTTGCGTTTACGAGTTTTTTTTAAAACCCTATTTAAAAATGTTAAAATGATTCGAATTAAAAAAAAATACAGGTTCGCCATCTTGGAATTTAAAATGGACATCGTGTTAAGCAATGACGTATTATATATAGACACGTTATCAACAAACATCTCGGCGCTTAAAAACGGCGAAAATACTAGATAACTACTTATACGCGTAAACATTTTTGTCTTTAACTTTTGGGGTATAATTTGTACATCCTCTGAAAACACACGACGGCATGTTTTCTTTATATTTTGCACAGGTTTTCACACACGATATAAATTAAAAACAAACGTAGCGTCGCGCGACAGGTTGGTGCGTGACTGAGCGCAATGTGGCCAATTGGCTTCATTTCATGTTGCCATTTTAGAGTGCGGACAACGTATCTATAGTTTTATACATCATTGGTGTTAAGCATGCAACGTAACTAGCAGCTTTTCGATCTTGCACATTCTCTCATTTCTCTCCACATTTCAAATCTAGACCACTTATGGTCTATCAAAAAACCAATCACCCCTACTTCAACACTATCCGAGCCCGCCTTTCCACACATTAATCCTTACTTCGTATAGCAACTGTAGGTACTATTCCCTTTTAGCCTTGCGTGGGACCAGACGTCTCACGTAATATTAGTTAATCACACCTTCCATTATATAACTAAAAGGATAATAAACATATTATTGAAATCCTTTAAAACGGCTTTTCTTTTAATTGCCCCCTTAACCCTAACACACGTCGAAAACCCCGAAATAGTACCTACTCTTTTAATTTTTAGGGTTCCGTACCCAAAGAGTAAAACGGGAACCCTATTACTAAGGCTCCGCCGTCTGTCTGTCTGTCCGTCTGTCACCAGGCTGTATCTCATGAACCGTGATAGTTAGACAGTTGAAATTTTCACAGATGATGTATTTCTATTGCCGCTATAACAACAAATACTAAAAAACAGAATAAAACAAATATTTAAGTGGGGCTCCCATACAACAAACGTGATTTTTTTGCCATTGTTATAGATAATGGTACGGAACCCTTCGTGCACGAGTCCGACTCGCACTTGGCCGGTTTTTTTTTATGATTGGCGGGACCACGGTCTCGAGACTTGACATATTCGGCATCATCATCGTTAAAAATATTTAAACCCGAAAATGATACTTGCCCCATGTTGATTTTTAACCTCATAAAAAACTACATGTCCGGCATCGCTTTTCGTTCCAATATCCAGACATCAGTAAGTATGTATGTAAGTTAGGAGTAATTTCTGTACTGGCAAAAATGAGAGAATTCTGTCAGCAAGGGCCGTAAAGGCGCGGGCCCACCGCGGTGCACGGAGAGGCTACGCACGTGTATTAAGCTTCGCTTTGTAAGAAAATGTATGTGGTTGTGTCCACTGCAACCCACGGAGAGGCTATGCATGAATTGACGTCATTGATACATGCGTGGCTTGCTCGAATAGGCGGTTACATAGCTCAACGCTGTCGACGTGGGTCTACGTTTCCACTGGAGTACACGAATATGACCCATGACTATGTACAGCTCGCTTATCGCAGAGCAGTTTTCAGTCATACAGCGTAGCCGTACGTAGCCTCTCCGTGCGCCGTGCCACGCTACACATAGTCGTGGGTCTTCGTGTAGGTAGTCCAGTGGAAACGTAGACCCACGTTGTCAAACAAATTAATACACGCAGCTAAATTGCGCCGCGTGCCCGTGCTCAGCATGCGCCGCGGTGGGTCCGCGCCTTAACACATGGTTAATTTATGCCTGCCCATGTACAGACGCCAGCAGGTCAAGCTACCCGAAACTGTCAAATTTTCCCAATCAACCTTGAACCTTATACAGTAGGGATAAAGTTCAAAATCTATTAAAGAGATTTGACAGATTGTAGTAGCTTGATGTGCTGGCGTCTGTACCTAATCGATGATGTTTGTTCACATAATTATGTATAACTTATTAACAGGAAGGTCAATCACGTGTGGAATGGTTACTCTCATACGAGTACCAGAGAATGTGGATGGACGAAATGGAAGCTTGGAAAAAGAGGATGTATCCAGAAAACACGACGGTCAACGTAGATGTTGTGAAGCGTTACGTCCTGACTTTCAAAACTGATCACCAACCTCCGAAGCCAGAAAAAAAGAAACCGTTCAAAATGAAAAAGTAAGCACTTTGGTGGTACTTATTACACTTTTACAGTTCGGCAGGCCGTACATTTTTTTGTTTTGGGTGGGAAATTATCAAATAACTTCTCCCGCTCTGGGCGGCAGACTTTTACTGACTAAAACCCACCCGTGTTCCTTCATTTTCCTGTGTGCCAGGGCCACGATATCCCTTTCGGACAAATTCGCAACCCTGGCAGGTATTGGCCCTAATGGACCCCGTCAATTCGTGCTGACAACTCTTTGAGGCGCGCGTGGAACACAACGGCGAGCTACCCATCGCTCACCGTCCGCAGGCCCGCACCTTCGGTGGCCAGAAATCGGCGTGCGACTCCCGAAGCCCAGGGCGTCTCCTGCGGCGACTAGGGGCGTGAGGGCGCGAACCCTGCCTCTCCCACACGCGTTCCGCCTCGATCCTCCTTCGCAAGCATTACTGCTTCGCAGAAGTAGGTGACGGCCTCCCATGCACTCTCGCTCCGAACCATGGCCTGAACCAGGGCCGGACGCGAGAGATCGCCGCCGCCGGTCGCCTCCGTGAGGACATGGCGGTGCTCCGCCCAAGCCGGGCAGACCTCCGCCGTGTCCTCCGGGCGAACCACTAAGTGGTGACACCTGGGCGTTTTCTCCCGCTTTATCCTAAACAGGAACCTCCCGAAACATCCGTGTCCGGTGGGGACTTGCGTCAGGCGGAAGGTGAGGAAACCGTGGCGCCTCTCTAGCCATTCCTCAAAGAGGGTACTTATCGCCACAATAGTAAGTAGCGTGCCCATCGGCAGACCATCCATGGGCCGAACATCCGTTAGGGTGGGGGTGGGCCCACCCACGAGCGATTTTCTCGGCGATTTTTGTGTGAAAATTTGACAGTTTCGGGTAGCTTGACCTGCTGGCGTCTGTACTTATTTCTTTCTGACAAAAATCGCCGAGAAAATCGTTCGTTAAGAATTCGAGTCTCTGATACTTGAAATAAAATTATTTATTTATTTGTTATTTATTTTGACCAACAAGCATTTGGACTAAGTATTTTTTACTTTATCGCCACAATAGTAGCGTGCCCATCGGCAGACCATCCATGGGCCGAACATCCGTTAGGGTGGGGGTGGGCCCACCCACGAGCGATTTTCTCGGCGATTTTTGTGTGAAAATTTGACAGTTTCGGGTAGCTTGACCTGCTGGCGTCTGTACTTATTTCTTTCTGACAAAAATCGCCGAGAAAATCGTTCGTTAAGAATTCGAGTCTCTGATACTTGAAATAAAATTATTTATTTATTTGTTATTTATTTTGACCAACAAGCATTTGGACTAAGTATTTTTCACCGAGTCGTATGAAGAATTTACTCAAATTCAGATGGATTCGCGGACGGTAGGTCGTATCGTATACGCATACATGTGTGCAAGAATTGCAATAAACGCCGTCGTATCCGCAAAAATCAAAGTTCAGAGTCTTTGGGTTGTGGTTGCTTGGACTCTACACCTCCCTCTCTAACTCCATCGGAGCCTAAAAGCTCTGAAGTAATTTGTAAAGATATTCCGGATATTCCTGCTCCGCCTTCAGTTATTCCCACTCAGATTGGTCGAAAAACATATGATAAAACTGACAGCGCGCCATACGTTGTTCATGTACAAAAAATATTAGTATCACCAGATGATGGAACATCATTGCACCCTATGACATTTGGCAAGTTCCTAAAACACAACGCTTTCCAAAATATTATTAACGGTAGCGTCAAAAAAATCGGGCGTAATAAAATATCTATTTCTTTTTCCAATTTCCTGGACGCAAATTCTTTTATTACTCATAATAGCCTTGAAACATATAATTATAAAGCTTTTATACCTACTTTTAATGTTACTAGAATGGGTTTAGTACGTGGTGTTCCTGCGGAATGGTCTCCAGAGGAAGTTATTGTTAATATAACGGTACCAATTGGTTGCGGTCCAATTTTAAAAGTCAGACGCCTCAATTTTAAAACTGTTGTTGATGGTACAACCATTTGGAAACCATTCCAATCAATAGTTATTACTTTTGATGGGCAGATTCTGCCTAAAAGAATTTTTATGTGCTATAATGCATTACCTGTAGATTTATATATTTTCCCTACTGTACAGTGTTTCAATTGCTGTCGTTTTGGTCACACAAAAATTCAGTGCAGGTCCAAACCTCGTTGTTATAAATGTGGCCAAGGCCATACTGGGGACAGTTGTGAAAGAGAACAAGAAAGTGCATCTTGCTGCCTTTGCTCAGGTTTTCACTATGCTACTAATAAATCTTGCCCAGAAATGTCTAGACAAAAATTAATTAAAACATACATGGCACAAAGTTCAGTATCTTATGCTGAAGCGGCAAAAATGTATCCCCCAGTTACTAAATCGTATACACTTTTGTCTTCTCCTTCCAAAAACTTTGCAGATACTCCATCTTTCCCTTCTTCTAATAGAATGCCTGTTTCAAGTAGCTATAAAAAAACTGTCTTCCTTAAACCACGCTCGCCTCCCAAATCTGTACAAGGATATAATAAAGAGGCTCACAACGCCATTATTAAAGATTACGACATTCCTCAACCAGCAAATGGTTGTGCTTTTTCTAATCATAACAATGGACAAATTGATGCCAGTTTTTCCATAAACGATTTTCTTTCTGCATTACACAATCTTCTGTCTCAGTTCAACATTTCACCGTCCAACGTTGCCCCATCTTTCAATGTATCACAATCCATCCTTAATGGACAACACATCCAAAATAATCCAGTGGAACTGCCGCAGTCTAGTAAACAAAAAGAGTGATGTTATACATCTTTTAAACAAATATGAGCCATTTGCCTTTGCTTTAGCAGAGACTTGGCTCAAACCTAATCATATTTTTAAAATGAATGGTTATTTAACCATTAGAGAGGATAGATCTGATGGGTATGGTGGAGTAGCTATACTTATCAAGAATTCTATCCCTTTCTCTACCATTACATTACCTCCTCATACGAGGGCGGCACTGAAAATTTCGGGAATCAAGGAAGTGACACAACATTACTATTTAAAAATGTATTTATTGCTTTTCGAAGTATTCTCCGCGAAATTTGACACATTTTTCCATACGATGGAACCAATCATTGAAGCAACCATTCCATTCGGAAGTTGGGGTCTCCAAAATGGCCGTTTTGTAGGCGTCCACAGCTTCTTCAGGTGATGAAAATCTCTGTCCACGCAATTTATTCTTTATTTTAGGGAAAGTATAGAAATCATTAGGGCTTAGGTCGGGGCTGTACGGCGGATGGTCTAATAATTCTATGTTTTCTTGCTCTAAAAACTCTTTTGTTCTGTGCGCGGTGTGAGAACTCGCATTGTCGTGATGGAGGATGATGCGGCGGTTGCAGTTCTCTTTACGGAGTTCAGAAACGACCTGTGGCAAACAAATGCTAGCATACCATTCTGCATTAACCGTTCTTTGTCCCTCAAGAGGAATAGTCGTAACATGGCCGGTTTTGGAGACAAACGTGGCCACCATTTTTTTTACAACACTCCGTGAACGAACAATTTTTGTTGGCTTTAACTCATTTTCGAACACCCAAACTCGTGACTGGTTTTTTGTTTCGGGTTCGTACGCGTATATCCAGGATTCGTCACCTGATACAATGTTGTATACAGCATTTGAGGATCCTGCGTGGAATCTTTCGAGAGTTCTGACGCACCAAGTAACGCGAGCCGCTTTTTGCTCTTCACAGAGCGAATGCGGTATCCATCGGGAAAACAACTTTTTTACACCTAATTGTTCATGCAAGATTATTTGTATTTGACTCATGCCAATGTCTAAAGTTGCCTGAATTTCGCGGTATGTCACATGTCGATCTTCCTCAATCAGCTTACGCACAGCATCAACGTTTTCTTGGGTGACTGCAGTTTTTGGACGACCTTGACGGGGATCATCACTGAGCTTGACACGTCCACGTTGAAATTCAGCAAACCAGCGATAAATTGTGGTTTTGGATGGGGCTTCATCACCAAATGCAGAAATCATCCGGTCAACACACTGTTTTTGTGTTAAACCAGTTCGAAAGTCATAATAAATCATCGCTCTTGAATTTTCTCGAGTCAATTCCATTTTCTCAACGACTAAACAAGTTTGACAAAACCTTGTGACAAGACCGTGAATCTTTTTTAAAAAAAAAAAATGGTATTCGATTTTTAAAACCAAGGAGTTTTCAATTAAAAAGATTTTAATATGACAGGAACAGTGGAAATATTCCATTCCCGATACTTTTAGTGCAGCCCTCGTAGTGAGGAAATTTCAATTGTAGCTATTAA
This sequence comes from Tiliacea citrago, assembly GCA_963921375.1. Taxonomy (NCBI): domain Eukaryota; kingdom Metazoa; phylum Arthropoda; class Insecta; order Lepidoptera; family Noctuidae; genus Tiliacea; species Tiliacea citrago. The sequence goes on along the minus strand of OY992786.1, from coordinate 12,465,915 downwards.
AGTGCATCATACTTGTCTTGTTTCTATTTACATTCCTCACTCTTCTTTTTCTGTTCTTCAAGAGATGAATAATCTCGTTTCTTTTCTTCCAAAGCCATTATTAATACTGGGGGATTTTAATTGCCATCACCAATCATGGGGTTGTTCAACTTCGAACTGTTATGGTGATGAGTTAATAGATATAATAGACTTACACAACTTATGTATTTTAAATTCTGGAGCTGCCACACGTCGTTCAGATCCCAATCAGAACCAAAGCGCAATTGACCTTTCTATCTGTTCTCCAAACTTAGCCTCTTCATTAACTTGGCATACTTTAACCTCTACTTATGGTAGTGACCATTTTCCAATAGTTATTTCTTATCCTCTTTCCAAACCAAATGCACAATTAAGGAAATCAAACTTAAAATATAAACTGCCTAATAGAAATAATACTGACTGGGGCAAATTTAGGAACATTGTTGACAGTAAGCTTAGCTCCTTGCCCGTAATTTCTGGTGGCAATGAAAATAGTTGTGCTGAAGCTTTAGCACACATATTAATTGCAGCGGCTGATGAAGTTTTTCCTGTAAAAAATAACAATATTAGTACAATTCCCTCGCCTCCGTGGTGGGACTCTGAGTGCACTGAATTGATTAAAAAACGTAAAGAGGCTGAATATAATTATAACGTTGATATGTCTGATACGAATTTTGATATCATTACTAAGTTAAATAATGGGGACTTCTTGGCGGGAAAGTGAAGCGTCATGTTAGCAGTTTTGTTTTATTTTCTAAAATTTGTGTTTAGCCGAATATTAATGTGTAATAGTGGTGGATTATTAACCATTAAGTGTTCGTGAACCTGCATTAATGTAGGCAAATGAAACAAAACAGTGCAACATCACTTTTTCTCTCAAGAAGTCCGCGCGAGGTTTCAGTAAAGTGCCGCGTCTTTACTTAAACTCAAGGGGAGCGGGGCGGGATATCATCAATCATCTTTATCATGCATTGAGTGAGAGTTCATTTCATAATTATTTAATAACTTTGGACTTGTTACCTAATTTTACATGACACTGGCTAAATGCACAAACCGTGCGAAGCCAAAAAGAAAAAAAAAAAAAAAAAAAGTTTAATAATGAAACTTATAAACTTTTTAAAAAGAAAAAAATTGAATCTTGGCGTATTTTTTGCTTATCAATTTCACCGAATACTCACCCTACGATTGTCTGGCGCAACATTCGTAGATTTAGGTCCATATATAACAACCCTTCTCCTATTCCTGATTCTTTAGCCAGTGATTTTTTTGATATATTAGCTCCGCCTTGGGTTCCTGAGGCTAAGGCTATATTTTGTACTAACCATAACCTGTCTCTCGTTTCCAATATCCGAGACACTCATACGACGCTAGATCTTGCATTCACTCTCACTGAATTAAAGGTTGTTATCCATAAAACTAATGATTCTGCACCAGGCATTGATGGCATCCCGTATTCCTTTTTTGCTAATTTAAATGATGAAGTCCTCAGTTATTATTTAGTACTTATTAATTCTATTTTTTATACAGGAAACATCCCTGTTGAATGGAAACGTCAAATGGTGTTGCCATTCCTTAAACCAAATAAACCTCCTTCTGATGCTTCTTCATACCGTCCCATAGTTTTGTCTTCAATTATGATGAAATTAGCGGAACACTTAATTAAAAATCGACTAGAATGGTATGTTGAAAGTAAGGGTCTCTTGGCAGAATCACAATATGGCTTTAGAAAAGGTAAAAGTGCAACTGACTGTTTAAGTATATTAACATACGATATTCGGTTATCCTTCTCTAATAACCAATCCACCGTTGCAGTTTTCCTTGATATTAATGCAGCTTATGATAATGTTGTATTATCGGTTTTACAAAATAAATTAGAAGCCTTACAAGTTCCATTGAATTTGTTGAATTTCATTATTAATATCTTGACTGAACGCTCTGTTAACATGTTAATAGGAGACCATGAGGTATCTCATCTTGTATGGAGGGGTCTCCCACAGGGTTCTGTGCACAGTCTCCTTCTATACAATATCTACACTTATGATTTAGAGTTATCCTTAACTAGTCATGTTAAGGTTCTTCAATATGCCGATGATTTATTATTATATTCTTCAAGTCCATCTGTTGAGCAAGCTAGCTCTGCCATCAATTCTGCTTTATCTATTGTGGCGTCATGGTTACATCTAAACGGTTTGGATTTATCCACGTCTAAAAGCGCGGCTGTTTTATTCACCCGGAAGAGAAATATTCCCATAGTAAATCTCCTTTACAAGGAAATACCTATCCCTGTTAAAGATAAATTCAGATATCTAGGTATAATAATAAAAAATAAATGGTAAAAAAATAAACGAACAATCCATAATCCAGAGTGCTTCTGATGATCAGAAGCACTCTGGATTATGGATTGTTCGTTCTAGAGCCAGGTAATGTCATGGCTTTTAAAAAATTGGATCGCATCCAGTCTAAAGCATTACGCATTATTTCAGGTGCAATGAAGTCTAGTCCCATTAATGCACTCCAAGTTGAATGCGGGGATGCTCCTTTATATCTTAGAAGACAATTCCTATCTGACAAATATTTGTTCCGGATTCTTCAATTCTCAACTCATCCTCTCATTCCTAAACTGGACACATTAGTGTTGCAGATTGAAACATCAGATTACTGGTTCCATAGACCTGATCCTTGTTTAGTTGTAAGTTATAAAAAATTCCTTTCACTTTCTTCTCCTATTCACCGTTCCAATAAACTTCCCATATTTAGCAATAGTTATGAGAGTTTACAATTCAGTCCCATTATAAAATATAACTGTGTAAGTAAATCAGATCCCGATTGCCATTTAAGTTTTAATCATTTTCTGGCTGAACACGTACAGTACCACCATATTTATACGGATGCTGCCAAGCCTTCTCCGACGGGTTGTGTTGGAATAGGTACTTACCATTCTCAATACAACATCGAACAAAAAATAAAACTGCCTCCGGAGACTTCTGTTTTTACCGGGGAATGTTTCGGCATTTTTAAAGATCAAAAAATCTATAATTTTTACTGATTCTCAAAGTGCTCTTCTAGCCATCAATAAATCCGCTTTCGAACACAAATCGCAGTTACCTATCATTTATTTAATAAGAGAATTTGCGTTCAGGGCCATTTCTGAGGGTAATACACTACAATTTGTATGGATTCCGGCCCATGCTGGAATCCATGGCAATGAAGCGGCTGATAAACTTGCCGGTGATGCGGTGCAGTGTGGGGACTTAGTTCCTTATACAAATTTTAGTTATGACCTCGTATCGTTACCAAAGACTTTTCTTCGGGAAACCTGGAAGGTGGCTTGGGATATCGGAAGCAAATCGAAGGGACGTTATTTTTCGCATATTCAACCCGACGTTCCAGAAAAACCGTGGTTTGGCAGGGCCAAGTTTGGCAAGATGGAGACCTCCATTCTAATACGGATGAGACTGGGTCATGTTTGTTCTCCAGCTCATCTTGCCAAACTTCATATCATCGACGATCCCATATGCTTGTGTGGCACAGATGTAGGCGACTTAGATCACATTTTTTTCTCCTGTCCCTTATATGACCGTTCTTCCTTTCTTAGTAACCTCTTATCCCTCCATACTCCTTTTCCTACCTCAATACTTTCTTTACTTTGTACAAATAGCTATCTTGTTTTGGTGGTATAGTTTCATTCATTACTCTAAATAATATTAAGTTGTAATTTATTTTTTATTTTTTTATACTGTAATTAACGTATAAAAAACCTTTCCTATCCCGTCTATCCTAAATCCCGTTAAAATTTATATTTATATTAATTTTGTTTCCCTACCTTTTTATAAAACTAAAACCTATAAGCGTAAACCTTACGCGGACCTGCGTAAGGTTTACGCATAATGGCTCATTAAAAATGTTATTAATTTCAGATTTCAAGGTATCAAAAGCAAAATCGAAAATATACGTCCCCCGAACGGTAAAGCAATAAGAGAACAAGATAAAACCAAAGGAGAAACCAAATAAAATAAAGTACTCGCATAATTATTTATGCAGACAATAGTTTTCGAAATTGACTGCGAACGAAAAAAAATATACATATACAAACTATCAAGTTGTTTTTTTTATTTATGACTAGAGAGAGACCCGCCCCATCTTCGCACGTGTGCATTACCAATAGGTGTAAAGGCGGAATTTTGGTTCACGTTGTGCACAAGTTGCCACCGCTCATTAGTTTGCTCGATTAAGTCACACGTAACCACGTAGGTATTTCGTGCTACGGCAAATTCACACTCAGGGCACATAAATTTAAGATAGTATTTCATTAGTATTATTAAGTATACCTACTTTTTGTATATACAGAATGTCCAGAAGTAGCAAATAGTAGACCTTAGGGTCGTTCTAAATACATCCGGTTTAACGTCTCCGCCCAGACCTCAGGCGCGCTGGTCCGACGGACCCCGAGTGGTCCGCGGTGGGCGCTGAAGCAGCTGGACCGGGAGCTCCTCCTGGAAGCCTCGATCGTGCAGGCCTGGGTGTCATCACCAGGCAGGCCTGCCGACATCAACGAAGAGGCGGAGTGGTTCCGGGAGGCCATGTCCGAAATATGTGACGTGGCAATGCCCCGGGTCCAGCCCGGACGTGCTCGGCGCCAGGTGTGCTGGTGGTCGCGTGAGCTGACCGCTTTACGCGAGGCGTGCGTTGCTGCGCGCCACCGGTACTCCAGGCACCGCAGGCTCCGTATCCGCCCTCCGGATACGGAAGTCATTCAGGCGGAGCTATACGAGGGGTACAGAGTGGCGAAGACTGCCCTCCGAGCGGAGATCCAGCGGGCCAGAGGACTGGCCCGCGAGGAGACGCTGGAGACTCTCAACAGAGACCCGTGGGGACGCCCCTACAAATGGGTGCGAGATAAACTCCGCCCATGGGCTCCCCCGCTGACGCAGAGTCTCCGGCCCCAGCTCGTGGAGGACGTGGTGAGCGCTCTGTTCCCTTCGCGAGGGGAACATACTCCCCAGCCCATGGCTCCGCCTCCTGCAGTGCCAGATGCGGACCACAGCGACGACGACGATGCTACAGAGGTGACCGAGGTAGATCTGAGAGTGGCGGTACGTAGGCTGAATGCCAAGAATACCGCCCCAGGACCCGATGGCTTGCCTGGAAAAGCCTGGGTTCTGGCCTTAGAGGCTCTCGGGCCTCGACTAAGGGGGCTCCTAAGCGCATGCTTGGAGAGGGGCCAGTTCCCACTTCGTTGGAAGACGGGGAAACTGGTCCTCATAAAGAAGCCAGGGCGCCCGGCGGACTCTCCGTCCGCTTATCGGCCCATTGTGCTGCTCGACGAGGTGGGCAAGCTCTTTGAAAGAGTAATTGCAGACCGCCTTGTCGGGCGGCTGGTGCGGGTGGGGCCGGATTTGGCGGAGAGCCAGTTTGGTTTCCGCAAGGGGCGCTCTACGGTGGATGCCATCATGCGCGTTCGAGCCCTCACGACGGGGGATGCTGTTGCCCGGGGTGGGGTTGTCTTGGCGGTGTCTCTTGACATCGCCAATGCCTTTAATACCCTGCCCTGGAGTTGCATTGGGGAGGCACTTCGGTATCACCGGATGCCGACCTACCTCTGTCGCGTGGTCGAGGCCTATTTGACGGACAGGGCCGTCATCTACCCCGGTCACCAAGGAGAGTGGAACCGGCGAGAGATGTCGTGCGGTGTCCCACAGGGATCGGTCCTGGGGCCGCATCTGTGGGACATCGGGTACGACTGGGTGCTGCGCGCCGACCTCCCTAGTGGCGTCAGCGTAGTCTGTTACGCTGACGACACGCTAGTCCTGGCACAAGGGAGTTCGCATCAGGCGGCGGCCGAACTGGCGGCACGTGGGGTTGCGACAATCGTCGATAGGATCCGGCAATTGGGACTCGAGGTGGCATTGCACAAGTCCGAGGCCATGTGTTTTTATGGTCCTCGGAACGCGCCACTGTCGGGTTCCCAGATAACGGCGGGAGGGGTTCACATCGGCGTCGAGTCGACGATGAAATACCTGGGACTCGTCCTCGACAGCCGATGGAACTTCGTGGAGCATTTTCGACGTTTGGCTCCCAGACTGGAGCGGGCCGGGGCTGCTTTGAAGCGGCTCCTGCCCAATCTAGGGGGTCCAAACGCCTCCTGCCGGAGGCTCTACGCGGGGATCGTGCGGTCCATGGCCCTTTACGGGGCACCGGTGTGGGCGCGTTCTTTAAGGCTGCGACCAGCACAGCGGTTGAACGCGTCCCAGAGGGTCATGGCCATCAGGCTGGTACGGGGTTACCGCACGGTCTCCCGTGAGGCGGCGAGCCTCCTTGCCGGACTGCCGCCATGGGATCTGGAGGCAAGAGTCCTCGCGCACATCTGGGAGTGGCGCGAGGAGGCGAAACGCCGGGGTGAAACTCCGCTGCCGCGAGAAATCACGGCACGGCGGACAGAGCTCCGGCGGGATCTCATGGTGACATGGAGAGTGCGATTGTCGCAACCCAGCGCTGGGCACGCCACAATCGTGGCGATAAGTCCCCTCTTTGAGGAGTGGCTAGAGAGGCGCCACGGCGTCCTCACCTTCCGCCTGACGCAGGTCCTCACCGGACACGGTTGTTTCGGGAGGTTCCTGTTCAGGATAAAGCGGGAGGAAACAACCGGGTGTCACCACTGTGTGGATCGCCCGGAGGACACGGTGGAGCATACGGTGGAGGTCTGCCCAGCTTGGGCGGAGCACCGCCGTGTCCTCACGGAGGCGATCGGCGGCGGCGATCTCTCGCGTCCGGCCCTGGTTCAGGCCATGGTTCGGAGCGAGAGTGCATGGGAGGCCGTCACCTCCTTCTGCGAAGCAGTTATGCTAGCGAAGGAGGAGGCGGAACGCGTGAGGGTGAGACAAGGTTCGCGCCCTCGCGCCCTTAGTCGCCGCAGGAGACGCCCCGGGCGTCGGGAGTCGCAAGCCGATTTCCGGCCACCGTAGGCACGTGCCTGCGGACGGTGAGCGATGGGTAGCTCGCCGTCCGATAAGGACCAGGCCCGGGTTGACGGCGCGTTGTGTTCCACGCGCGCCTCAAAGAGATGTCAGCACAAACTGACGGGGTCCTTCTTTAGGACCAATGCCTGCCAGGGTTGCGAGTTTGTCCGAAAGGGATATCGTGGCCCTGGCACACAGGCAACGGAAGGAACACGGGTGGGTTTTAGTCAGTAAAAGTCTGACACTCCCTCCCGCTCCGCCCAGAGCGGGAGAAGTTATTTGATGATTTCCCACCCAAAAAAAAAAAAAAAAGTGTCGTTCTAAATAAAAAACAAAAAACTTTGTGAGTTTGTGTATACTATGTGGAAAGTAATCACCAGAACTACAGCTTCTATTTGAAAAAGGTAGGTACAGACGCCAGCACATCAAGCTACTACAATCTGTCAAATTTCTTTAAAAGATTTTCAACTTCATCGTTAAAGCATAAGGTTCAAGGTTGATTGGGAAAATTTAACAGTTTCGGGTAGCTTGACCTGCTGGGGTCTGTACCTATATACTACTGCCACGGACAGGTTATATGTTCGGCTGTATGTTTGTTTTTTTTTTTTTATGTATGTTCACCGATTACTCCGTCGTTTGTGGACTGATTTTGAAAATTATTTTTTTGTCTGGAAGGGTATGCTTTCGAGGTGGTCCCATTGCCACCAAATCAGAATCTGATTAGGGGATCCCATGGAAATCGAGGGAAATCCTCAAATTTTATAGGCATACATATAGCGATTTGAGTATTTTTTATAGTAACTCGTGCATTTGCTCTGGGAAAGCACCAGTTGGTGAAGTTGAACTGATGATGAAGACCACAGATGGCCTCCGGAACTACTTAATTATAAGTATTTCACCGTTGCGATTCGATAAGGCATTGTAATATATGGTTGATAAGCAATTTATGCTTGTCAAAATGCATATGGTGAAGTCACCATCAGTTCTCCTGGTTTTTACCAGGAGAACTCCTCAACAATTAACGCCCCTGCATCGGGAAAAGCAATATTTTGTAAAAGTTGATGAGCATTTGATATTAGGCTATTGTAAATTAGATAAATTACAAACTGACCCACTAAAAAGTGAAAAAAAAACTTTTTACAAAAAAAAAACAACCGACTTCCAAAAAAAAACGAAGTTAGTTATTTTTCACTTTGTAGTGTTTTTTTGGAAGTCGGTTGTTTTTTTTTGTAAAAAGTTTTTATTTTTATATCCAAACAACGATTTAGCTGCGGGCACACTGTCTTGGACTCTGTAACAAAATTTTGCACTTTAAGGCTCAGCGCAGACGACAGACTTTTTGTGCGAAGGAGTGCGGCACACACCAATGTGATTACATTTTATTAGCTCACAAGCTTTCATTAATCACTCGATCCGGTGCAGCGCAGACAACAGACTTTTTGTGCGAAGGATCGAGTGATTAATGAAAGCTTGTGAGCTAATAAAATGTAATCACATTGGTGTGTGCCGCACTCCTTCGCACAAAAAGTCTGTCGTCTGCGCTGCACCTAAAGCTCAATAATACGTAAACGGATGGCTGGATCGAAAAATGGTCTTCACAGACCCCACTATTTTGAACGGCCTATCCAAGGATACGCTACATCATGGGATAGACGAGAAAAAAATATCATCCCCACTTTTCTTGTACCTACCTATTTTTTTTTTTTTTTTTTACCACTGTCTGCGTGATTAATACGTACAGGTACCCATGCCAAATTAGGAGGTATTTCTTTATTTCTAGTACTAGGAGCCTCTGATCTAAGCCGGGGACAGACAGACATACGGACATGGCGAAACTATAGTTTTAACAACAAGCAGCTTTTTAGTCCCAGTAACAAGGGTTCCTTGTTGACTACGGAATGCTGAAAGGCTAATTAGGGAAATATTTATTCGAATATTATTAATTACTAGTGGTCGCTCACTGGTCGGAATCCGTCTCCCTCTACTTGCAATTTATATAGTACCATACTTACTAATTCCATGCTATAAAAAGTACTTACTTATTCCATGCTCAAGCTGTCGCTTCCTGTTACACACTTCCGTCCTTTTTCACGAAATCACTCCCACAGACTGCGAGAGGAAAGCTCAATACGACGTCATACGTTATTTTTCTAACATGACTAGTCTATTGCAAAACTACCTATCTGAAGAAAGTGTCAACAAACCCTTTTCATGTTAAATTCTAACGCAATAACTCAAGGGAATTAGTAACACCTGTATTATTAATAGGTTTCAAGTTTATATTTCACCACATTTTCGATCAATTATTGTTTCAATTGTTTATTATATTTCATTATTAAATTAAAATTTAATTGATGAGAATTGAGGTTTTGAGCCTAAGAACAATCTAAGTATGGTTGTGGATTTAGACTACTTAGCTAAGCAAGCAATTGGCGAAATATCGAAACTTGCCGCAATAATAGACAGCTAGCCCGACCAAATGGGTTAGGTTATGTTAAAACTCTTGACCAACCATGCGATCACGCAGTCACGACATTTTTGCTGAGACTACTAACTATACAACATTGGCTACAATAATAACTATGGTAGTTTTACTTAATATTATTTATATTCATGATAATTGTACCATTGGTATATAATTACACAGCGTTTCGTATACGCGCCATCGATGTACGTATAACGCGCTGCATACGAAATAATGCTGGTTTTTTACCCGACTGCGGCGAAGCCAAAAAGCCAAAAGAGGGTTATTTTAGTTTGGCGAGGCAGACAGCACCGGGTTTCGACCAAAGAACCCGTCGACGCGCGTTATGGGTGCTTCACTTTTGTACGGGTTCGATTGGGCAATAGGTATTTGTTGAACAATTCGGCTCGTGCCAATCGGTCTCTCTTCTCTCGCTAAATCATGTTCTGGTCGGCTCGGCACTATTCGAACGACTGTCTTTCAAACATAATTCTATCTATAAATATTCGATTTGTGTCGAAACCAGAACAAATATTTAGCAATCCTTACACGGAACGCGCGTCTATTAAAAACGTCATGTGCTTATGCCATATTGGACCTAGAATAGTTAAGATCGGCGGGGAAGTAGGTACCTTTCATTAAGTTAAGCAGCTAACTACTGTTTCCTCACTTTGATCAAATAACATTTCCATTAGACGGGGGAGTCGGGGCCAGCAAAATAAAAATTGACATCCAGTTAGAGGATTTTTTATTTCCATGCAATACGTAATCAAGTTTCATGTATTTGATTAAAACTACTGTGAAAGTCCCTTGATTATATTTTTATAATCTATTTATTTGTTGATTTTTTATTGATAATTTCAGTAATAAGACATAACTATATATTTTTTTTCTACTTTTATGATTGAACACAATACCCAATCTTAAACAAGCGATTAAACAAATAACTCCTAAGTTTAAAATTTTCTTTCATATTTTCTTTGTTATATACAGAAACGAGTCAATATTTTTTTTTTGATTTGCAACTATATATCTTGATTTGCAACTATTTATCTACTTACACGTACATAAATATTACACATCATGTATTTGCGATTCAAATTAATAATTAAGACGAAAGACAATCAACTAATTCAGGTTACAAAGAAATATTAAAAAAAAAAACGGTTGACAGAGTTCTTCAGCTTTAACAAAAGGGGATTACATTTATCGTAAATTGTACATTATTTTATATGGTCTTTTTGTGTATTTCAGTTCTTAATTTACCTTCGGGCAGACAAGGGCAATTCATAAAAAAATCCCGAGGTAGTTATTGTTATTTTCTAGTTTTATTAATTATTATTATTAAATTACATAAAGCATGTTCACACATCTCCGCATGTGGGGGCTAACAATCAAAAAATTACTTAACCAAATCAGTCATTATTATAATAATTAGGTACTAAAGTTCTGAACGCAACACCAATGAATGCACAGTTATTAGATCTATGTGTCCATCAACGTACTTGGTTATAGTTCGTTGTGATATTGTATGGCAATCATGTAAATATATTTTAAACATAAAACTTCTAACTGTTTGAATATAGGAAGAAATAAAACCAAAAATTTTGCCAAACATCAATCACTCTTTCAGAAACATTTACATATTTTAATGTGGAATGATGTGTATGTGTTCAGCTAGAACTATTCCTTTTATAATTCTATAAAGTACACATACGAATTTATTAATTTATGCATAACATTTGTTGATTGTCGAAATTATGTTTTTATGAAACGGAAATAAGGAAATTAACCGAACTGAAAACTAAATGCGTTTCCAGGGAACCCGCCGCCAGAGTGGAAATCAAAATGTTGTCCTCCCCCACGGTTGAAGAAAGTCTGGAATACTACGTTGGGGTCGATGTCTGAAAAAACAATAAAATCACAATCAGAATTATTACAGTTTTGAACCTTTTACCCACATGTATTTCGTGTTTGCCCAATGTGACAAGTCGAATAATTCATACTGAGATCGTTCTATGCAATAATAATATTCACTCGGCTCACTTTTATTCTTATTACTAACATAGTTCTGTTTGGTGGAAAAAGGTTTGCAGTGTTAAGTGTGATAAGCGATAACACTGCATTCACTAATTTCTCATTAACTGTTCAATCGTGGACTGTCAGGAATGTGTGCGATTATAATTAAGCAAAGGCACTTTTAGTGGCATCATATTTGAGATTTACTCTAATATAATGCCACCAACTGCATCAGACTGCTTGAAAATTGAGCTTGTTTTGAACTTTTTAGTTGCAGTCGGGTTTTTGAAGTAAAACTTCTTTACGCACGCTTGACGCTCTCGTCACGCATTTACCAGCTTACTCCCCAAGGAGTAAGCTGGTAAATGCGTGACGAGAGCGTTACGGAAGCGAGCAAACGGAAGTTGAGAGGGAGACAGAAGTTAGTGAAGATAGAAAGAGAGAGAGTTACGTTAAGTTCTACTTCAGTCGTGTGGTCTAAAGCACACTGGTTTTTTTTTTGTATTTTTTTTCCTAGCTAACACTAAAGTGTTGGACTCCTAAATCGAGCCACCGGGCATTTTTATGTATAAAGGCCTAAAACATCAAAATAATGATATGTCAGAGAAAAAGTTTTTATTCAATTTTGAAGCTGACATACTGGCCATCATTTCGGTATCACCATTGTTCCAAATTAGAACTCACGAATTTGAAAAAGAGAAGAATATCGAAATTTGGTCGTTCGAGAAGCAACAAACTTTGATTAGACTTTAACAACTTTAAGTCAATCATTATTTGTTTTGTTTTGCATAAAAAGAATATCGAAATTGTTTTTCTTTCTGTGATTTATTCTATCTGTGACATCATAAATATGTTAAAATAGTAAATTTTATTTTTTGAACAAAAATTTGATTTCTTTTTCTTCATTTTATTAATTGGGCTACATTATATCAATAATATTGCTACAGACAAAGACTAAAAATTGTGCGCAATCCCTTGTTCATATTATTTAGCGCAAAACTAGGTTCAGAAATATCTATGCAATTTTTCTGTGAAAAATATCTTGACAATTTGGCATGTCTCGAATTGTTGTCTTAAATTCTTTGAACCCCTAAGATGACCCACTGACCGAACAATCTCTTTACAGTAGTCAGTATAGTCTCTAGTGGAATCTTTTTCTTTGAAACAAATTCAAATTGAAGTTGTCAGTTATGACATCCTGCATCAGAATACCCTGTACTATAGTGTATTATCTATGCGAATACCTACTGGATTCCATCCTCTTCGTGGGTTGACAAATATTTTTAATTAAAATAATTGTCCTTGTATGCATACCAAATATTAATAATTATGTATTGAATAGAAGAACATACGAAACATGTTATTGTCAATTTGAAGGAACAAGGAAATTCATCCTCGCATGTCGCTGAAGAGTTGAGTATTTCTGTTAGTATTAGAATTATGAATTTAGCTATTTATTTTGTTTTCTGTACTCGTGCTTACGCTACTTTTGATTTATTTGCTATTTGCAGAGAAATACAGTTGATTTATGGTGGAAAAGATGGCAAGAAGAATATTAACAAGCACGTGTCGTATGGTAGACCTCGAAAGACAACTAGAGAACAAGACGAACAGCTTATTACTAGAGTGCGAAACCAAAGATTTATACAGACTTCGTTGTTTGCCGCCGAATTATCTGTGTCAAAGTTAACCGTGACGAGAAAGGCTTAAAGAGGCTGGACTCTATTGTAGCCAACCTGCCCGGAAACCTATTTTGACCTATTTTGACCGACATAAAATGTTACGATTGAATTTCGCCAACAGATATTAACAGTATAATTTTGATAACGTGGCATTTATGGACGAAAAAGTTTTTATGTCTGATAAAGATGGGCGTATATCTCTTTATCGTACTAACAACACTAGATACAATGACGAAAACATTCTTCCTGACAGACGAAGTGGGCGTATCTCATGCGGTTTTTGGGGGTGGATGAATGCCGCTGGGCCCATGGAAATATGCGAAGTCACTGGTCGTATGACAGGTGTCGATTACGTGGACATCTTAAAAAATGTCTTTCTTCCGACCGGTAAAATTGTTTATCCCGATGGCCATCGAATCGAATTTGTACAGGACGGAAGTTCCGTCCACAATGCGAGAAGGGTCCAGGAGTGGATAGCTCAACAAGTAGATTTACATTTAATTAAACTCCCGCCGGGGGGTTTAATGGTTCAAAATTGTGACTCGACGCGAGTTTAGATCAGTCAACAATTTAAGGGCCCACGTACATGAGATTTGGGAAAACTTTAGAAGTAGCGCCGCCTGTTCAAACATGACTGCATCAATGCGTGAACGTTTGCAAGATGTCATTGATGTCAATGGTGGATATACCAGATTCTATAACTGGCAGCACCATTGCTAAAACCTTGCCTGGAAGTTTCCTACCTTATTTTAAATGTTAAGTTTTCAGAAGAAAAAAATAAGAATTTAAGAATAGTAAAATAAAAAGTAAATGTTATTTTTATTTTTTTAACCGAATGAAAGTTTTAAACAAATAGGTAGGTATAGTCTGCATTGAACCTAAGATTTCCTAAAACTTAATTAATCAAATAATACAGCTACTACGCAACGTTGTCAGATTGATACAGTCATATTACGAACGTCAACATTGCATTATTACTCTTAGTTCTGCTCTGGCAAGCAAAAATAAATTTTATGGTAAAGGCCATTTAGTTGAATATTCAAAGCTGTATGGATATTTACGAATCCTAGGTTATACCAAATATATTGAAATCTAGAGTATTAAGATATTTATGTTCTGAAGAGTAGTCAGATATTTTTAACTGCACTACCGTAACATACTTATGAACAGTTGAGATGATAACATTTTATTGATGTCTAAGTTTGTATAGAACTATTTATGTTTTTTTTATTGCTTACAATATTTTGAAACATTGTCACTGCCAATATAATAGTGAACTAGACTATACCACACATTTATGTTTGTTTCTAGTATTTATATTATGGGCATCAGTGTATTTCTGTGTGTCTTGTTTTTCTGTTTTTTTTTTTGTTTTTGTATTTTTTTTGTTCTTCTGTGTTGAGTACCAATATTTTTTCTATTTTCTTTCTTTCTTTTTATTTTTTAAACAATTTCATATTTTTATGGGCATATGAAAGATTTTCAAAAATATACAGAGAAGGCACAGTCTTTACACTAATCTCCTTAAATTTCTCTCTGAGAGTGTCTTGGACTTAATTTATAAATTGATTGTACAGCTCTTTTCTGCAAAACAAAGATAGCCTGAATGTCGGCGGCTTTCCCCACAACAGAATACCGTCCGACATTACACTATGAAAATAGCCAAAGTACACTAAACGGGCTGTCTCTATGTCAGTTAAATTACGAATTTTTCTAACAGTATAATTATGCTGCGGTTTATCTATAAGCTTAGCATCCAAAGTTAAGCCCAAGAATACTGTGCTATCTTCAGGATTCAATTCTTCGCCCATTATAAACACGTCAGTTTTCACCTGCCTAAAGTGAGGTAGCGTAAACTTAATGCATTTGTTTTTTTTTTTTAATTTAGAAGTAAATTATTAACATTGAACCAGTGAACTACTTTGAGATCGCGCTATTTACATCATCAGTAACCAGCTGCTGACGTTTAAGTTTAAACAAAAATGAAGTGTCATCTGCAAACACCACTATAATCATGATTATCCTTTATGAGGTCATTCAAGTCATTAATATAATTAAGAAACAAGAAAGGACCAAGAAATGGGACTTTTTCTTTGTACTGTCTTTTACCCAAAAAAATGCAGGGTAGCTCGATTCAAGTCTCCGGGAGTGGCTTTTATCGTCTCCTTATTTTGTTCATATTTTATTCTTATTTTGATATGTCATGGAACTAGTTTTTAAAAATAATTATGTAACTTTTTCCTCTCGTTTTCTGTGGGGTGATTTCGTGAAAAGGGACGGAAGTGTGTAACAGGAAGTGACAGCTTGAGCATGGAATTAGTATTACCAAGGTGAGATGTCAGATGTTACACAATCATCATCTGAGACTACTGTAAGGCTCGCTCGTTTTTGTTAACAAGACGTAATGTCTTTTTTCTGACGTCTTAAATCCGCCATTTCGTTATAAAAAAATACAAAACCTAGACTATCGTCATCGTGCGACCTAGATGAGTCGATAAAAACATGTATTAAAATCCATTCAGCCGTTAGATGCTTTGAAATTGAGAATATGAAGAATCCCACATATAAAGCTACGCGTAAAAAACATAACCCCGCCTTTGCTGTAGCGCAGTCGAGTAAACACAAAGTCATCCGTTGTCTGTGCGGATGTTGCTGTGTGTGTCATTTTGCCTAGTACTTCTAGAGCACTTGATGGATCTTTTCTTGTGGAAGCTTTATGTGTTACATATTGCACCCATGCAAAACTGAGGTGAGTCGCATCTTTTTCACTCACAAAAGCTGGCTGTGTATGTTGAATATTTTTGTGGGACTGATCGCTTCCGATCTCGTGCACATAGATAGAAACAATGTGTGCGTGCATCAGACAAGAAAGACATAAATAAAGTGGAGTATGTACGAACCTGCCATGCCGGAGCCGTCGTCGTCGAGGTCTTGTCCGTGGTCGTAGCGCGCGCGCTTCTTGGGGTCGCTGAGCACTCCGTAGGCTTCGCCCACCTCTTTGAAGCGGCGCTCCTGTTCGCGCCGCTCCGTGTCCGGCGCGCCCGCGTGCCGGTCCGGGTGGTGCACCAGTGCACGCTTCCTGTTACGTCACATTATTTGATAAAGCTTTACATAATAATATACTGTTATGAATAGAAGATTAATTTAAGGGGTAACTAATTATTATTTAACATATCTATACTAATATAATAAAGAGAAAAGTTTTGATTTTTGTCTGTTCGTCTGTAATGGATTAACTTAAAAACTACTTAACTGATTTTAAAATTTAAGAATAGAAATCGGTGGAAATACCTGTAAGCTTTTTTGATTTCGTCTTCAGAAGCACTTTTGTCAATGCCAAGAATTTTGTAGTAGTCTTTGCGTTTCGATTTCTTAAGAGCTATTTTGGCTTCATGCAACAATTGCTTGTTTTCCTTGCTCTTATCAATCTTGTAGAGTCTTTCGTAATCTTTGACAGCCTCTTCATAGTCACCAAGTTCAGTGTAACACTTGGCACGTCGAAGCAGCGCCTTCACGTAGTTGTCGTCTAATGCAAGGGCAGCAGTGCAAGCTTCAGCGGCTTCTTTTATTTGGTTCAATTTAGCGCATACTGTGGCCTTGTTGAAGTAAAGCTTGGCATTCACAATCTTATTGTTCTTGTCAATAGTCAAAGCTTCATTGTACAGGCTCAGAGCTTGCTGCCACCTGCCCATTTTGAATGCTTCATTGCCTGTAACCATGAAGTAAATCCAGGTCATTTACATGAGATTATTATGTATTAATGCTAAGTAATACAAATCGGAATTGTGTGATATTTTGATGAATAATGATGCTTCTAATTTATCATAAAGAAAAACAAGGTTTACCTTCTTCTTTCTTCTGCTTCAGCAGTTTAGCCTTTTTGTAAGTTTCCATGGCTTTCTTATGATCTGGGGCAAGACGCAAAACTTGTTGAAAATGCTTGAATGCTTGTTCATCTTTATCCTTTAACATGAAATATTTTATTAGATACAAGTTGTAAAACCGACACGAACTTTAGTTTAAATTATGTATGATTGATTACCTCGAAATACAAGCAGAGACCACGCACATATATAGCCTCAGAATCGAAACTGTCGAATCTTAATGAGTCATTTGCAATTTCCTGAGCTTCCTGACAGCGTCCAATCATGGCCAAACATTCTGCTTTTGTGAGCTTCGCCCTGAAAAATATGAACACGAAAATCATTATAATGCGTTATTTGTGGAACTCGGAAGGTGTAGTTGCTGTCACAGCTATAGTGTACTTTATGTGATACAGGTTACCTAGTATGGCCAGGCACATGTAAGTATTTGAAATGTTTTCCACCAGCTACAGACTTGAGGAAAGTTATGGATTTTCTGTGATGCCAAAATACAAAAAAAATGCTACAAATCGGAATAAGTATGCCACATGACATGAGGCTGTATTACATACTTATTCCGATTCATAAGATTTTTAAAGTTCCTAATGCTCATATTGTAAATTCAGATTTTATCACCACCTGGTTATGCCTGAAAGTTCTTGGGAAATCTAATGAATCATGTGAGCTGAATGTAGTAATAACAGTATTAATAGCAAAAAAATGTTTACTAAAATATGATGACTGACTTAGTGCAAGAGGGGCTATAGTCAAGACAGCGATCCATGCAGAAGACCACGCGGCGGTAGTCATTGGCTTCCATGGCGCGCTGTGCGTCCTCGTGGAGCTTGCGCAACGTCTCGAGAGCGCGGCGCTCGCTGCTCGCACAATCTACGCCACCCAGCTCGCTCGCGCGCCGCACGGCCTGCTCGCCTCCCGTTAAGTCACCTGGTAGTTAACATAATACTTCTATGAATCATGATCATTGAGTATTAATAGCGTTAGCTAATCACCTGATGCAATAATAACAACAGTGGCACGTATGGAACAGTTCTGATGCTACAGTATTTGTTGTGTCACAAATACTAAGAGTTTTGAAAATAAATAAAGGGAAATAAACAATACAATCTTTGTTGGTTCTGGAGTATGCCAAGTTCAAATTAATGATGAAATACCAACGACTATCATACTATACATATTACCATATGACTTCACAGTTTTTAAATATCAGCGCTCACAAATATTAAGGAAGTTTTAAATTCTGCATAACTTGGATGTAAGGATGTAGTAACAGCTGATTAAGATATATATTATTGTATTGTAATAATAATATTGTCCACTAAAGCTTTAATAAACACCGGTCACAAGGCTGAACCGCAGTGCATAATATTAAGTTAATATGATAAGTAATTTACCATTCAGCACCGGACATACCTAAAACAATTTGTATGCAAGGTTCTTTCCTAGGCTGATAAGGAACCTAATGAATCAACAGTCCATTATGAAGTCACTTATAATAAACACCATTCAATACTGATTATACAATGGAGTGATTTCAATAACAAATGCTACAACTCTATCATTAAGTGATTGGTAATAGCAGCTTTAAATTCTGTTATAGTTTCAACTCAGCATGAAATTTCATCAACTTGTTTAAAGCACCCAATACATCAAAAGCACTAGCATTCACACCTTTTTTTCATTTTGTTCCCTGGTCTAGCATACAAATACATTTTAAAATTAATTTAAGAATAACATAATGTAATACTTACCTAGTGCAATACAACATTTGGCCATGCGGATGTATCCTTTAGTAAATGTTGAATCCAGAGAGACAGCTTTCTGAGCATCATCCAGGGCTTTCTTGTACATGCACAGCATCATGTAGCATGCAGATCTGTTGCCATAGTATGCTGCATTCTCTGGGCAAAGCTGTATAGCTTCATCATACATAGTCAGGGCACCCTTGTAATTTTTGAATTTGTACAAATGATTCCCACTTTCTTTCTTTTCTTCAGCCACTCTAGGGAAATTGTTGAGAACAAAGAAAAAAGTTAAAATCTAATAAGTAAAACATTAATATTGTATTATTGATTGATATTTGTTCAACATTATCATGTAAAAGTGTTAAATATCATAACAAATGTAAATATGGGTTCACATGCACAGCTGATTGATCCTGATCTTGAATTGATTCTTTAGTAAAGATAGAATCAAGAACTAACCCTTAGTAATATTTGGATGAAGATCAAAGTTGCAACAGTAATTTAATTGTGTTTTTATGCGTCTTACAAGCAAAATATGGCTTTGCTATAATATTATGCATATCCATGCACTCCCACACACACTGATCAGGCTATTGTACTATATGTAGGTCATAAGTCAAGGCACCCTTATTCTAATAACTTTAAACTAATAGATAACCTATAGATATACACTTTGGGATTTAGTTGAGAATATAAAACGATTTTTTTATGTTTAAAAAAACAAGGACTTTGGCATAATTTCACATGCAATTATAAAAACATTCGTAAATATTTACCTTTCGGGACTCTTCGGAACTAAATTATCGATTGTTAAATCCAAGTCCACTACATCTGAGTCTGCCATTTTATATTTTGTAATTTTTCAAGTAAATTCCTATTTTTCAAGAATTTTAGACCTCTTTATTTTGACGACGAATTCACAAAAGAGCTGTACAGGGTTGCCAGATTATAACTCGCACGCACTTCGCAGCAACAATCATAGACAACTTTTCTGTCAGGCGAAATTGGCAGCATTCATTGAGCATTCCACTAAATGTAAGCCATGGAATTAGTAAAACCTCATTTGATTTCATCTGCCTAGCCTTTTCCCAACTATGTCGGGGTTGGCTTCCAGTCTAACTGGATGCAGCTGAATACCAGTATTTTATATGGAGCGACTGCCTATCTGACCTCCACAATCCAGATACTGGTCAAAGTCAAATTATTTATTTCAAATAGGCACTTATGAGTTACTTTTGGACGTCAAAATTTACAAAAAAATAGAATTGATTCTAGTTGCCCCTTCCAAAAGGTAGTTTCGTATGAAGAAGAATGGGCAAGAAACTCCACCGTTACTCTTTTAAAAATGTTTTACAATATTTTGTTTGAGTACAAGAATAAAATTACTATACCAAAATATGTAAAAAGAATTAAAAACTAAGCAATGAAAAATGAGATAGATACTGGGTAACACGATATCTATTGGTAAGACTGGTTGTCAAACTTTTGGGCTTCTGATGACCCGTAACAACTGTCAAAGATCTACAAATGACAGCCGGGACCAACGGCTTAACGTGCGTTCCGAGGCACAGAGGAATCTTGGTATGAAAAGATGGTCACCCATCCATGGGACCAACCGCGGCAAGCGTAGCTTAACCTGATCGATCGACCCGTGCGGCAGTTATTACCTACCCAAAAACTATACAGTACATACTAATTCCATGGTAAAAACTGTATACGGGTGGGGGACGCGCTAAGGTAGCCCGCGAAATTCTCATTTTATTACGTTTTTTTGCAATTTGCAAGTCAGTAACAGGTTGTATGTTGATCTAAATATGATTCGCGGCCGTAACAAATATGGCTTTATATAATTACTAGCTGCGCCCCGCGGTTTCACCCGCGTTAGTCTCGATCCCGTGGGAATATCGCGATAAAAACTGGCCTATGTCTTAATCTAGGGTGTCAGCTACTTCCATACACAATTTTATCAAAATTGGTCCAGCCGTTTGAGCGTGAAAAACAAACATACACACACACACACTCACAAACTTTCGCCTTTATAATATTAGTGTGATAATCATTAGAATCGGCAATACAACTAACTCTCTTCATAAAATCCTAGCAACAAAGTAAATAAATAAAGACTTGGCTAAAAGGTCCCAGCAACCAGGCCATTAAAATATTTATTAAAAAAAACTGTTTACATTGGCAACACATGTTAATGTCATCGGTTTGATTGATTGTTCGCAGCGCAGATTGTCAAAAAAACTTGTTTCGCCGTGATCGTGTCATAAACTACCTGTCGACCGTGTTGTGGATGTGAGTTGGAGTCTTGGTTTTATTATTTATCGTTAGAATTTTACACAGGATTTGTACAAACCTGATAACTGTTTCAGTTTTCTAGCAAATGAAGCTAAAATGGAGGATGAGGCTGTGTCTGTGAGTGATGTTTTGCATAATAACGGTGATATCGAATGGCAACCACTAGCACTCACTTTAGTTGAGTATCCAAAAGGTAAGTTTAACATAAATTAACTCGGTCTCATACTACGTTATTCATGCACCAATTGTGATCCGTTATATCTATGTTTTCAGGAGACTGGCTTGGAAAGTTTTTCGCCCTTATAAGCCTGTCCCCATTTGGTATAGGCGCTGGGTTTGTTGCGCTTATTTTGTTTCGTCGAGATCTTCACACTGTAAGTTTTGTATTTGTTTTAAAACTTGGCAGTGCCATACAGAATTTCCATTTGAAGCCATGAGTCCCACTGCCTCTGATATTATCTAAGCTCTCACTTGATTTTCTACTTCAGTGTAACTATACAGCATTATTTATTTAAGATGTTAATAATATTCATATGCAAATTTGTTTTGAATAATGGTTTCATTAACAAGATGACACTTATCCATTCACACTTCCTTTGATTGAGTATTCATAATTAGGCAGCATTGCAGTCATCTTTTATTTATGTCAATAAATTACATTTAATTTAATATTCCTAAATAAAATTCCTCTTTTTACAGATTACTTTTTTCACTGGCACATTGGTGAATGAAGTATTGAATATAATACTAAAACACATAGTATGTGAAGCCAGACCACTCTCAAGGGGGAACTTGTACAATGAATATGGGATGCCATCATCACATGCTCAATTTATTTGGTTCTTTAGTACTTATGTTCTATATTTTGTATTAATCAGGTGAGTTGATATTGACACAGTTTTCATCTTGCATCCCAATGTTTCTGCGTAAGATGTAGGTACTTTTAATAAACAAAACTGGGCCCATTTTTAGGGATCCATATCTAATAAGGAAAAGCGGAACCCTTATAGGATCACTTGTGTCCTCGTATCTGTCCGTCTGTCACAGCCAATTTGCTCTGAATCTACTGTACCGATTAAGTTGAAATTAGGTATACATATGAACTTCTGTGACCTAAACACGGACATGTCACATAAATAAATGAATTTTGAATATGGGAGACACTTGGGGCAAATTAGAAAATTAAAAAAAAAAGTTTTGCAACCTGTACTCTGTGACATATCAAATTTAAGGGCTGATTGTAAGGATTTCAGATAAGTATATATATATATATATATTTTTTTTTAAGTAGATACTTTCATATTTATTTAAGAAAATAGATTTATCTCTGAAACTACTGAGC
Organism: Tiliacea citrago; assembly: GCA_963921375.1. NCBI lineage: Eukaryota > Metazoa > Arthropoda > Insecta > Lepidoptera > Noctuidae > Tiliacea > Tiliacea citrago. Next base: position 12,443,507 of record OY992786.1, on the reverse strand, counting down.
CTAAAATTTTGAAATAAATACAGAGAATAGTTCTTTACTTATAGATTACAGGAACTTTAGGAAGTCTATCATCTTAAAATAACATGGCAAATCTCTCAATATTGTGCATACAAACTTACATTTGCAGTTGGAATGTATGAGGCAACATGTTTTTCTACTACAATGTTAAGTTTGTTCTTAAGATAAATTAATCCCCACTACGGAACCCTTCATTGTGCGTGGTCCGACTCACACTTTGTCGGCTTTTTTTATATGCTTTTAAGAACAAAATATTTCATGTGCCTTGACAATGTATATGGCTCAGACAAATTGTATAATACTGCGTATTACAAAACGTCTAACCTTTAGGCCTATCGCCGCTAGTGACACCCCGACTAAATGGGTTAGGCGAGGTTAGAACTGTGACCAACTGCGCTACATCCAAGTTGGTCACAGAAATGGTATTTGGAACTAATAACTACAAAGCGACGGCGACGCGCCAAATTGTGTTATGGCGGGCGGCGCGTTGAACAGCCGAATTGTAGGACGCGATGTGCTATCACAATGCGGCGTACGTATAATTAGCCGTAATACATTTTGGCTGAACGTCAATCAGACGTAACAGAAAAAAGCGCCTTTGTTTTTCGGCTAGACGTTTTTAGGGTTCCGTACCCAAAGGGTAAAACGGGAACCCTATTACTAAAGCTCCGCCGTCTATCTGTCTGTCCGTCTGTCACCAGGCTGTATCTCATGAACCGTGATAGTTAGACAGTTGAAATTTTCACAGATGATGTATTTCTATTGCCGCTATAACAACAAATACTAAAAAACAGAATAAAATAAATATTTAAGGGGCTCCTATACAACAAACGTGATTTTTTTTTGCTCGTTTTTGCTCGATATTGATAACGGCAACAGGTAGACGCTTGAAATATTCACAGAATATTTAGTTATATATTCACTTTAAAAATAAATAATTAAATTAAAATAAAACATATTTATGGCTCCCATACAACAAACGTGATTTTTTGCCGTTTTTATAAATATTGGTACGGAAACCGTCGTGCGCGAGTCCGACTCTCACTTGGCCGGTTTTTTATTACGCCGTATTATACAATTCGGCTGCGACATAAAAAAATAAACTATTTTCTAAATTGTCTACATTTAAAAGTATTATAATTTGTTTTCAGATTGCACCACATAAATAACAATAGTATAATATCAGCATTATGGAGAGTGATAATTGTGGGCGGTTGTATCTTCTTATCATTGCTAGTGAGCACTGCAAGGGTCTATCTACACTATCACACAACATCGCAAGTTGTAGTAGGAGGCATTGTTGGATTCATTTTTGCAACCCTATGGTTTGCAATAGTTCATAGAGTATTCACCCCACTATTCCCGCAGCTTGTGTCACTGTAAGTATATATATTATCATCATAACAATTATTATTTTCATTTTTGCATAATCTTGAAGTGAAGTCATCACATGTGATTTCATTTTTGATAATTATATTAAAAAAATATGTTTGTAATTTTTCAGGAAACTATGTGAAATATTGATGATACGAGATACAACACTGATACCCAATGTGTTGTGGTTTGAGTACACGACTTCGCGGCAGGAGGCACGGGCGCGCGGACGCAAGATGGCAGCTCTGAAGCCGACACAATGACGGTGCGCCATGGCGCGCCCGCCCGGCTGCGCGACGCGGCCGCGCGCGTGACGCCTGGCGGCCGCCGCGGCGCTCGCGCTGATCGGCGGCGTGTTACTCACTAAATCTGACCCTGCTCGATCTCTCCTCCCCTAAAGATCCATCTAAACTTCCCATGTGACAGGTAGGAGTTGTTTTTCAGTGTTGATCATGGTGAATTCTAGCTTACATAATACATTTACTAAATAATGATGTTGTAATCTAAATGATGCAATAATAATTGATTATAATGTTAATTTTAGGTAATGTGTAGTGTATGTAATTGTTCCTTTGGAGTTGATTCGATGTGTTAATTGTACAGTTGAGAATTTTATAATAATTGAGATAGAATTAGTGAATGGTATTTAGTACATACATGTTACTGTTAAAATGTTGAAACCAGTAAAGTCATAGACAAACTTCAGATTATTTTTGGAAAGTGTCAGCTATCTGCACACACCAGTGGCCAATAATTACTTAAGGCGAAGTAACGTTAGGCTAAAATATAGATAGTGTGGACACATTAACAGTATCATAAAATTATTAACATTTAATTTCTAGACACATGAATCGTTAAACTAAAGCAGCATTTTTAACAGAATATAAAATATAATTATTATACACTAGGAAGAGTATTAAATTATGATACAAAAACCTTTTCACGGTTTCCACGGTTGTGTTATAATGTAGGTATATTTGTATAAACACTAACCAACTAGTAAAGTTAAACATTAAAAAACTTTAAAATTGTATTTTTGAATATTGTAAAGAATCATGCATAGACAAGATACTTTTTATGCTCAGACATGAAATCTATGATAAACTCATAATACTTCTTTATAGGGGTCTATGCAGACGGGATACTTTTGAGATCGAGGATCGAGCTTTCGGCGCGGGCGCACACAAATTTTGAGCTCTCCTTAATAACTGTAGCAGACTATGCATTCGTCCTGCCAAGAAATTGCGATGTTTGTAGTCTTCATAGACCCTAATATAATAAATGGGACAATGTTTCATGCTGAATAATGTTTGAATAAGGTTCTAAATAGGGATGCCAAAATACATTCAGCATTTGGAGCTTCGATTGGCACTTAAATGCGAGTAATAAGTTCAATATAACGGTAGAGTAGTTTTAATTATTTCGATCTTAATTAAATAAATACGACTCATGGAAAAAGTATAATCCAAAATCTAATCAATCAGCCAACTGTTTGATCCATAGAACTTTGTAGGATTTGTTAAAAATAGAGAGTGGTGACCCAGTGGCAACGGTCAGACTTTTAGTAGGTCGTGGGTTCGAACCCAGGCAGGCGCTTTACTTTGTGTAAATAATTTCATTACCACGTCTCTCAAAACGGTTAAAGAAAACATCGTTAGGAAATCGGCATAGCCAAGAACCAAAAAATTTGAAGACATGTGACATCTACCAACCCGCACTGGGCCTGCGTGGTAGATTACAGCCGACTCCCCCTCGAAGGGAGGAGGCCTGTGTCCCAGCTGTGGGAACATGTGGCTGATTATGCTACTCCTTATTTTTTTTAAATCTTTTTAGGGTTCCATACCAAAATAGTAAAAAGGAACCTTTATGGTGAGACTAAGTCTGTCTGTCTGTCACAGCTGGATATCTCAAGAACTACTAATGCTATCAACTTGAAATTTGGAATAGTTTTACATGACGTTTACCCAATTATTCTGCAAACAAAAAAGAAATAAAATAAAATAAACTTTTTTGCAACAGGGCCTGAAAGGGGGTTTTAAAAATTCGAATGGAGTCTACTAGGGCATGTGGGGTATCATATGAAAGAGCGCTGTTTGCACATTCTCAAACATTTTTTTTTTTAGGCATCATAGTTTTCGACTTTTGATGAGAAATGTAAAAAAAAATACCGTCCCTTATCTCCGAAGTTTGCATAGAGAAAAATCTGAAATTATTCTATGTGATAGAAGTTTATGTAAAGATTACAGGAAAAATAAAACGATGTCTCTAAATAGCACAGTTTTTCATAAATCATCAACATCATGTATATAAATATACGTACGGAACCCTCGGTGCGCGAGATCGACTCGCTCTCTGACCGGTTTTATTATACGTGTTCATACCTACTCAAAACATACTGAAAATTATTGCACAGGCATCGTATTTAATCATTAAAAAAAAAATTAATAAATAAAAATGAAATAAAATCAACAAATAAATATATTGTGTTTTTGCGCTAAGGTAGCCCGCGAAATTCAAATTTTCTTAAGTTTTTTGCAATTTGCAGGTCAGTAACAGATTGTATGTTGATCTAAATAATTATGATTCGCGGCCATAACAAATATGGCTTTACAGAATTATAATCATTAGAATCAGAATTACAACTATCTAAGTTTATAAAATCCTACTGAATGATCATTTCAGAAATAGTCATTCAATAGGATTTTACGAAGAGAGTTAGTTGTATTGCCGATTCTTATGATTATAGTTCTGTAAAGCCATATTTGTTACGGCCGCTAATCATATTTAGATCAACATTCAACCTGTTACTGACCTGCAAATAGCAAAAAACGTAATAAATTTTTAATTTCACAGGCTACCCTTAGGGAATCCCCTTAAGCGTTCTTAAAAGTGTATTAATAGTCTGTTAAAACCAGATCACCCAAAGAACGTGAAAACTAGAATGCTGGTGCAGTCTTGTTACTTCTGATAAAAGCTGGAATTAATAAAGTAAGGTCAGGTGGGTTGAAGGGAAGTTTGGGGAAGAGGAACATACTTTATTTTCAGTAAAATATTTTGACTGCTAGGACGAACAGTTGAAGTCTTTTAAGATATTTGGAAAACACAAAACTTGCCTTTATGTATTAGCTTCCCGTGGGCTAAATGTCATTACGCTAATAACACTTCTTACGACGATATTGACGTAAATGTCAAGATTAAATAAACGTTCCTCTTCCCCCTCACATGGGGTAAGAGGGACAGTCATTGTATTTCCTAAGATTGGAGTTTGAATTAAAATATTCGTTGCTAAATGTTCGTTAATTTGTAGGCAAAACTGCTTCGATCAATATTAGATCTTAATTTCGATGAAATAAGGTATCATTTGGAATGAAAAAGAAGAATAAATCAATTCGGGGTAAGAGGGGCATACAGGTTCGATCAGGGGTGGCAAACTAAAAAGAAGTCGATCAGTTATATTTTTATTTAATCATACAAACAGTAGTAATAAACAGTCTCACCCTAACTAGTTTTAAATAATAATGGTACTATGTAACGAGATCAACATTGCGAATCAGTCTTTTAATTCTTCTATAAAACACCAAAACTATTATAAAAAAACACTAAAACTATTAAAAAGTAACACCAAAACTATTATAAAATACCTGAAATTATTTTTGAAGCAAGGCACTTGAATCAATTAAATTGGCGTAGGTACAGCGCCTCTTAAATATTTATGAAAAATATGAATGATCTTCTTCATCTAAAATAAATTCTTTGGAATTGCTAGGATTTTGAGACAGGCGAACTTTCTTGACTACAGAGTATTCTAAAACAGTATCACGATCTACTTGTTTAGCGAGTTTGAATTTCAGTGGCTTTTTGTAAGTTTTGTAAAACATTATATCATAACTAGTATCGCTTCCAGAAAGTATATTTTCTATGTAACCTACATAATACACCCACCTTTTCCTGATAAAGTATCGAATCAAGACATTGTCATTTATTTTATAATTCTCTTTCTCTTCTATATTCTTCATATCCCATTTGTCATTACCTGCTTTTGCCATAGTATTATTGTTCCTTTGATGCGATCTCTCACCAACTTCCTTTGCCGCCTGATATCTGTCATCCGAACTATCACAAACTTTTTCCAGCACATCGTTTCTCTCATCCGATATTCCACTGACTTCATGTACCACCTTGTTCCCCTCAGTAACTACTTGTTCATTAGATGCACAATACTCTTCGTTTTCCACTTCTGTCAGCCCATCCCATTCGCCGTTAAATTCCCCTGCTACCATATTAGTTTCATCTGATTCCTCTCTAAAATTCACTGTCTCCTTGCTTCGCTTGTCCAAATTCTTACCAACTTTCTTCACCACATTGCTTTTCTTATCTAAGATAAAGATTTCATCCTCTTGTTCACTATAGGGTTCATAATTTTGTAAAAATTCGTTACTGTATAAATCTCTTGTTATATCATATTCTTCATCGGTCAAATCTATAATATCAGAATCCTCATGCACGCTCATGCAATCAGATATGCTGGTAGATGAGAATGATGATATTTTTCTGAGCTTTTTATTTCGTCGAATTATTTTTTTTGTAGAATTTATGGTTTTACTCTTTTTTGACTCACTTTTAATTTTCCTCTTTTTGTTAAGACCTGATGGACCTGGTAATGACATATCCACTCCAGAAACCTGTACATCAGTCTGCTTATAATCACCTCCGTTCTCTTATTATTTGTGCTCGCTCTTCTTTCCGTTGGTTTCTTTTTTTCTTTACTTGCTTTGTTTTCTTCTCGTTTTTTCAACTTTTCTTTTTTTCTGCTTCCTTTATTTGATATCTTTCGTACACAAGATCATGAGTGATGACCTCTGCTCCTGGCGCTATTTTTGTTCTTTTGGTTGTCAAAGATGGTTTTCCAGGTTTAATCATTTTCAGAAGCAACTCTTCAAATGTGACATTGGTATATACACGCTGATTGTCAAGAATTTGGACTTTAGGACGCTGTTGAACATTTTCAATATTTAGCAATGGAGCAGCTTTTTCTTCGCTGTGTAAAACGTACTTTGGTGACGCTTCTATTAAATTACACTGAGGAACTTCCTGCTGTATTATAAATGTTTCATTTAAAACAGTCAGTGCGATTTCACTCAACTTTTTGGGGGATATTTGTTTAACAAGCTGATTTTGTGATTTTTGTAGCTGTTCATTCTTCCATTCTGCTAACTGAACTGGATCAAATTTCTCTTCAGCTATGACATTTTTATTTATTGGGTATATCCCTGCTTTACGAAAGCCTGCTTGACATACTTGAGAATCTATCTGAGTCCACACTTGACCAAGAATCGTTGAAAACTCTTTTTTGGGTAAAACCTTGCCGACATTCAATCTTTCCCATTTGACCAACGCTATGTCCCATTTGTCTTTGAACGATTTATTTACCGCTAGATCCAGAGGCTGCAATAAATGACTCGTATGCGGTGGGATTTTTAAAATCGTTATGTTGTTTTCTCGTGCCTTTTGTATAATATTAATTCCCACATGAGTAGAATGACCATCGTAAAGCAAGAGAATAGGGCGTTTATTTTCAACGGTTGGCAAAAAAACTTTTTCGAAAAAGTTTTCGAATACTGTCGCTTCCATCCAACCTTTTTCTGTCGCAGCATAAACTGTTCCAGGAAATCCATCTTTAGAAACCCATTCGTTCCAGATATTTTTGCCTGTATATAATTAGCGGCGGAGCTTTGTCACCAGCGGCACTGCATGCTAAAAGCACAGTTGTATTCGTTTTCCCTGGAGAGGCGATGGTTCTTGTAGACGTATAGCCTCGACGACCGACAACATTTGATTTACTTGGGTCCTTGCTGAAGCTGGTTTCGTCGAGATTCCAAATATGCGATGGTTTATCACGTAAGCCCAGTTCATTGATAGTTTCCTCTAATAAATCAAAGTAACTGTAGATCACGAAAGGTCTGCATGCAGCTTTACGTGCATGTTCAACGGCCTGGGGTTTTTTAACGGAAAGGCCATGTCTATTCTTAAAAGCAAGAAACCAGTCCTCTCCAGGGATCCCATCTCTAAACGAAGTTTTAATATTATTCTCAACCACGTATTGGCCAACTAATTCAATCACTTCCTTGCGCGTTAACCCAAACCCTGACTTTTCCATGACATGGAGATTTTCCGCAAGTGTTTCTTCCACATCCGTAGGCAATGCAGTACACCTGCCTAAAGTTTTGGATTTTAAACCTTTGCGGTCGTATACACGGTTAACAATTGTTGTTCTTGGTATATTATAAAGTTTTGATGCAGCGTATGCAGATATTGTTCCATTTTTTACTGCATTGACAGCTTCACTTAATTTATCATTATCATAACTGCTTCTATCAGTTTTTCTTATATATTTTCGCGGCATGTTTTATCATTCCTGCAACAGTCCAACAACAACAAAATATTACAATTAAAGAGAGAGGGACACAACGCATGAAACTTTATTTATCTAAACTATTATAATATACTAAAAAGAAAAGATTTGATTTTTTTATTTGTTTGTGATATATATATGTATATATTTAAATCGGTCTTTTAGTTTTTCTTTTGACTTCTCTTTTTTGTTTATATAAATAGATAGATAGAAGATAGATAAATTATTCACAATGTTGGTCAACCCCTGACATGGGGGAAGAGAAACATATGTTCCTCTTTCACCGTGAATAGTGAGCCTCTTACCCCAGCTATTGTTTTCGGAGGTTAGGATTTTCAAGCGTAAGAAACTCATATTATTAGTTGTTTTTAAACTAAAATGGTTAATAAAAATAAATACTTACAGTTTTCTCCATGTATCATTACATTTAAAATATTTCCAGCACTCTTTTTTCAGCAAAATATTGGTTAGCAAGAAAACGTGCTTACTTTGTGCTAGTCGAGTTCACAACTGTCAAACGTGTTTTCATTTTTTGTGGCGTCTGAGTTACGTAGCGACATCTATTGAAAACCGTTCAAACTATTTCGCATTCACTGTTTTATCGACGGAACGTTCATAGTCGTAAACGCTTCGGTTTACTAGTTATGGTCCTTAGTCCCTCTTCCCCCGGTATCTCTCTTACCCCACCTGACCTTACATCTAGATATATTTTAAATATACATTATTTACTTTGATTCTGCGTTCGCATTATCGATAGTATTTACACCGTGGGAATATAAACAGACTTGAACATAATCACAAACGAAATATGTCAGAACATAGATTCCATTTGTTCCATGTCTGTGTGATGTAAATGGATGTCTAGTTTAATAATAATAGGCATAAATTGACAAAAGTACCCACTTATTTACAATAAATTTGAATATTTGCACAAGATACTAGCCAACCATCTAGAAAGCACTAATGGATGAATGAATATAGCTTTAACAGAATACGCTTAAAATAAATAGTATAAATGAAACGTAACAGTGCCTGCTTGCATGCAAATACATAAATACTGCTCAATATAAAACTCTGGTAAAAATCTCATTAAAGGTTTTAATGTAAAAGCAGAACTTTCTTCAAATATTCGGAGAAATGAATATCACACTTGAGGTGCCACCCTTATACCCGCTTAGAGTGGCACCTCAAGTGTGATATTCATTTCTGGTAAAAAATATATACTTACACTTATTGTATTTTTGTAATACGGTACGGTGTTTTATTATAATACCATAGTCATGACTAGCGAATTGGGAAATTGAACGTAGTAGCGGTAGCATAAATTGAGAAACGAATAATCGGCTAGCGGCGGCTCCATCTGGCGCTGGGGGTCAGGGATGCGACGAGTATAATTGTTGGACTAAGAAATAGAGAAAAATAGGCCTAAACCTATTAACTTCAAATCTTCATTAACCGATTCAGTGCGATGGTAGTTTTTTCAAACTATAGGGCCTGGCGGCGAACAAATTTTTCGTGGCTCCTCTGAGGCGCCAAGCGCCAGGGACTATCATGGCTCCTCTCGTGCGCCACCCGCCATGAAGTGTAACTTATCGCTTTTTCCTCGGAACCTCGGATTCCACTTGTTATTGTTGTAGTCGTAACCCAACAGCGAACGTGAGCGGTTTTAAAAGTTCGTTTCAAGTGTTTACATGTGACTACATACGTGTATAAACCGAAATGGAAGGTAAGTGACTTATTTAATCAGGTGTCGTAAACCTTTTGGTATATGTTTGTTAACTTAAGAGGCCGTATACGAAATTATGCCGTTTTACCTGATTTGCGTGATTTTACAGACGTGATCACAAATAAGTACGCTATTTATATGTTTTAATCCATAAAATAATAAAAATAAAACAAATTACTCATACAAGTGGTCCTAATTGAAATGATCTATGATATTATGCATTAAAACTTATAGAATTATGGTTTTTTAACTGTAAGATCACGTCTGTAAAATCACGCAAATCAAGTAAAACCACATAATTTCGTACACGGCCTTTTAAAAAAACATTATATTTTTCATGAACATATTTTTTATTTAAAAATAAAAGAAATTTCACTATTCACTATACTTGTACATTAAATTCTTAATAAATAAAATATTTCTTTATGTAATTAATAAAAAAATCCAATGGAGTTTCACTCGTAATCTGAATCAAATTCATTAGTGTCACTATCCTCGATTTCATTTTTTTAAAGGCGACAGCCAGTTACCGAAACGTTAATTTAATTGTAAATATATTTTTTTACATAAATATTCATTCGGTTTCCGTATCATAATGAATGATTTTTATATTGAAAAGGTTTACAACTCCTGAAGTATGCGTTTTCATGCAATATCCCGAAGCTAACACTGGAATCGTAATCTGCGTGACAAATAAGGACACTTTCATTTACGGATAACCACTGAAAAATGGTGTTTTATCCGAGTTTTACAGGTAAACATTTTAGCTCCTCTCGGGCGCCACACGCCATTCACAGAAAATACCCATGGCGCCTCTACGGCGCCATCCGCACGGAATCGGTTAATGACCTAAAATTCAAAATAATCTTTTTTCTACCAAAATGTGTCCTGTGTTTGTGGCTAGAAGTACTACCGCGCATCAGACTCCGCTAAAGGGTTCCGCTCCACAGCGGTACGCATTATAAATGTGTAAAGGAAATGCTTCATCAAACTCAAAGAATTTATTTCAAATAAACCAATTACATGCACTCTTGAATTGTCAAGGGGTCGTCCGGTCGGGCAGTCAGAGAGATGAAGCTAGTTGCCCATTCCAAAGCGTAGTAGGTTCCTATGGAGAAGAACGGGCAAGAAACGCCACGGACACTCTTTTAAATCGAAATATTGTTACGAATTATTGGATACATCATTCATGTTGAAATTATACATGTGAGAACAATGTAGAAAGACGTGCACGTTAAAAGCATCCGTAATAAATAAGTTAAAATAAGCCGTGGCAGCTAAGAAATGACCAGTCCCTACTGACTGCGCCCGTTCACGAACAAGACGCATGGATCAGCACTATTTAGCTCAACCATTTTGAAGGGAACTTAATGATCCAACACACACGCCAGCATCAGCGAGACATTTGAGTGAGCATGACACACTCTCAGCCGCCAGGGCACATTCAAGTAACACACTCTCAGCCGCCAGGGTCATGGGATGCGTATAATAATGATGGCGATTGCACTACATCAACATAAACTAACCAACTACCTACACAGTCTTTGGTCACAGACCTCTAGCTTTAAGTACTTCGGGGCTTATTACGTTACTTTTGAGCAATGATGAATCATGCCAAACGCAAGCCTCGATTTGGTGATCAGGTACATCGCGCCCCTGGGTGGAGCCGCCCCTCTTGGATCTACGGTACGGAAATAGCTTATATACTTAATAGAGCGCGTTGATGGATAACTATAATAAATTCTAAAATCATATAATAGCAATAGATTTTATAGCCTTATTGTTATACAATATACACTATTTAAACGTGGTCATCTTATTCATAGACGCCTTTTTCTTACTTCTGGAAAAGATGTGACTGGGAAAAGACAGGTGGTAGGGTAGTCAGGCCAGTGAAGATATTATTGTAATTCTACATAACTGCTTAATATTCTTTAAAATATGTTAAGTTTATGTGTAATTATGTTTATATATTTAAACGAGGGCCGGATTATAGCAATTGCGCTGGGGCGCTGCGTGATTACTACGCTTTGGTGTGCTTCACGCGGACAGTTTTAGGAGCAGCTAGAATATACCGACCACTTCGGGCGTCCCGGGTGATTTTTATAATAGTCCTTATGACGTATGCTCATGCAATAGAAAAAATATGTAAATAGGAAATTTTATGTATATTATGTATTTTTAATAAATAATGTTTTTTTGCTCATGTGTTCGTAGTGATTAAGATTTTTTTTTTTTTTTGTTGTTTAAATACTTTAAACGCTAGTGATATTTTTAATTGCCTATTTATAATCTTATTAAGCAGCTACCAAGTTTGTGTTATGAAAATGTATGCATGCTTCACTTTAGTATTGCATAAACATTGCATTTTTTTAACTTCAGCTTATTAAACGATTTGAAGCTTTTGAAGGAAGATCCATTTATCTCAACCAGCCCAAATAATATGCAATAATCCACTTTAATAACAGTCGAAACGATATTGCGTAGTGTAAGGGATTTTGTTATTACACTTGAGTTACTCTGCTGAGCTAATTGAGTATAACTTGGTTCTAGGTTAAGACAAAGTGAATGTCCCTTTAGTCATGTCATTTATGCTGGAAACAAACTGCAGGGAGAAGAAAGAGATCGGAATTATATAGCATATTTAACATTTATTAATTAACTGAGTAATTCAGAAAATTAAGCAATTGTATACCTACTGTGGTAACCTAAGATGAGCCAAAACACCAAAAGCTATAAAAACGGGTTGTTACTGTTCGTAGTCTGTTCCTAGCATACATTAATCATTGTTTCCAACCTTTGGTTTTTAACAAATTAATAAATTATATAGATACCTATGTACCTATACCTAGTTCAAATACCTATTACAATTTAATAATCTCTGTAGTGTGCTTACTTACAAAATATTTGTTATAATGTACATACAATACTAAAAAGTGGTGACTTTACGTACTTAGTAAACCAATTTATTGTTTGTTGTTTTAAGAATTGACTCTTATTAATAATACCCCTTTTTATACGTCCGGGGTTAATAAGGATGAGAACACTAAGCAGTGTAAATCCATATTTTGTTCATAATATTCTCAGTACATGCACCTATGAAGATCTTCTAAGCTTACTAATTTACGGTAATTAACCAACATCACGTTATACTTCGTGTGCTGTACATAACGGCCGGCGCAGCGCACCGCGGTTGTCACCGCCCGCGACAGTCAAATTTCCAAATTGCGTTCCATAGTATAAAGTCCAAAATAAATAACGTAACTAACCTGAGACGCAAGTATTACGTGATCCTGTTTAAAAAATAGTTGCCATGGTAATGCGCGTTTCGATCGTTTCCTCAGATTATAAGATGAGCAAATTAGATATTTATGTAGAGCACAGCACAGTATAGTTTGATGTGGATTAGTTACCCTTAAACTGAAGTGCGTTTTCATTAAAAAAAATTAGGAATATTCGGTTCGTTTTTAATGAAACATATGCAATTTATAGATCTATTTATTGATAGTAATTTCAAATTGTTCGATAATAAGAATAACTAATTAGTTCTTGAACTGCTTCAGTTTCTTCTAATCTTCAGATTTATCTGCAAAAATGGTGGTACAGTTTTATGTTTTTGTTCTAGCGACTATTGAAACCTTTGTAATATATTTCGCCTTACTTAATGACCTTGCGTTTATTAAATCATGTGAACTTGATTCATCCGCGGTTGATTGATTAGTGCTTCCAATGTGCTTTTTTCTTTTCTTTGTTTTATTTTCGCTCAATTCTCTGTCAGTAATTTCACCGTCTGCTTCATAATCACTTGATATACCTTTCAAATTATGTTATATCATAACCTTTACAATTAGTGTTGTTAAAAAAGAGAAAGACGAATAAATTGAGTAAATATTTATTAGGTATTGTTTGTTGATTACAAGAAAATTGTTAAAATTACTTACAGTTGCTAAGTAGTCCAGAGTCTACAGAACCATATGAATTGCTGTTTTCAGTCAAACTTTCCATCCATTGCTGTAAACAACAATTTAATATAGAATGAAAAAAAAATAAGTAAGTTTTTTTTTCCCCAAACTATTAAGCTACGCGTCCGCGTCGGCAACAACGATACCTACAGTTACTGGAGTATACGGAATTGCTTGGTTTGCATTGATTCCCATTTGTGGGAGTGAAGCCACGTGATTGGCTAATTCGCGCCTGACGCAGACGCACGCTCGCGCTCGCTCCAATGCCGGCGATACAGACGCGGTAAGCCGCAAAAAAATTAAGAACATTTGAATTTCCCAGGCCACCACTTCGGATCCACTGCTGCCTACTACCTACTATCTCGAATCCGTATTTTGGTGTACAATAAAGCATATTCTATCTACTTTATCTAATTAATAACCCATTATGTATCAAGACATCAAGGTGGTGGCAGTGGCTGAGCGACTGGCTTTGGCGCTACTACGGCAGGCGGTCGCGAGTTCGATTCCCGCACGATATCGTTTGTTGTTATGTACCTACCAGCACGTAGACCACACATAGAACCTAAGTACTCCGGAAACACTTATTATTAAGAGCGCTATCACATTTTTCCACAAATATCAGTGCTTTTCAGGTACCATTTTAATGAATTAGGAGTCACAACTGCAAGGATATTATGTCTCAAATTAAAGATTGTCTCATTCATCTCCAGAATGGGCCCTTAAAAATGGTATAGCCCCATACATCCCATTTTTTTTTTAATGGGGTCTGAATAGGAACCAATATAGCTAAATCCACTGCATAGTTAAACTTAAAAATAATAAGAAATTGTTGCCTATATAGTCCTCTATACGGCTAGCTAAATATTTTGTAGGTAAATAAATAACTTTTTTATTTATGAGAAAAATAAGAAGCGCTCTCAAATTTCTCCATATATTTTGCACTCGCGGTTCGTCATTCCGCGCTCAGACCCGCTCGTGGAAGCACCGGTGTATCGATATTACGCAATAGCAGCGTTTTACCTTCAAACAAAACGCTTGTTGTGTCCGGAGACTCATTCGGGGTCATATAAACATAATTTGAGTCTAGCATCTTCCGTTTCCTGTCACATCTATTTAAGTATATGCAACTATCGCCTTTTTGACAACACGATGATGACGTATTTCCGCCCGCGTTCACCAGGTGGCTGCAGCGCGCCAAATCGTTCATTGTGGCCTCAAAATAAAACCTAAAACTTGAAAAACCACTTAAACCAGACAGTCTTTAAAATTATGACCCCGAATGAGTCTCCGGACACAACAAGCGTTTTGTTTGAAGGTAAAACGCTGCTATTGTGTCCTTCGGCCTCATTCGGGGTCATATAAACATAATTTGAGGCTTTGTTTGTTATCGCCTGGTGAACGGGACGCCAATGTGTTGTAAAAACATAAGTTAAATTAGATTAAGAAATTATCAAAAACGGTAAGCACAAAATTAAAACACAGATGTAATTTACGATTTGCTTTGCAATAAATTAATAATAGTTACTATGTTATGGTAAATAACTAAAAATAGTACTTAACAATCCCATTACAGAGTAAACATACCTAACATTGATACGTACCTCGAATCCATCATGTCAAATCTTTGTATAAACTTACCATAATCATGTAAAACTTATTTTATTCATCGATACAACATCTTGTTCTCATAATTCAAACACCTTATAGGATCATCAATACCACAGAATAATTTATTCTATATAATCAGAGGTAATTAATTAATTGGCTGAAAAAGATGAATCAAGGAGCTTCCCTGTGCTGATGTCACTTCCTTCCTGTAATGCTTTTTGAAAGTATTACCAGATCTCCAATTAGCTCGTGCCATTATCTCATCAAGAGGTTCGCGATCCAACCAACTTCGTGACGCAACTGCAGAACGAAAACTACCTGGAGTAGCCTCAATTCCTGCTTCTTTCAAAATCGACTTAACCCAACTTGCCAAAATAGTTCTAGTAGCTGGCTTAGCTTTTCCACATACAGTGATAAATAATCTATCGCTAGAACAAAGCAAACGACGCGGTTTACCAATTTCTATAAGTTTTTTAAGCCAAAGTAGGTACTGGGTCAAGCGCTTCATTATCAGGATTCCCTAACAACTTCCAACCTGACTGCACATGAGTTTCAGAATCAGTTTTGGAACCAAAGTGCGGCTAAAACATTATGCTATTCTCACCTACTATACACCTGTCTGGCGAGACATTAAGTAATGTTAAATCGTGTATCCTACGCCCTGAACATAACAACAGTAAAACTGCACAAACTCTTGAAATTTCGAATGGACCTTGATTTTGAAGAGGTCTACTACCCAACCAACTTTCTAAAGACTGAGGATCCCAAACAGGGGGTGGACACTTTTTAGGTTGTTGCAACGCTATAGCTTTTATCATTTGTTTAACCAAAATGTTTGAACTTAATCGGGCCTCGCTCTTTGTATTGCATAAAGTGGACAACTGATTTATGAAGTAAAATAGTACGATAAGATAATTTTTCTTTTAGGTGTAAATCCGCTAAATATCGAGCCAAATCACTACCTGATGGGTCTGAAAATTGTATACCAAACATGGAACACCAATTCAACCATCTCTGCCATGCTGGCCTATATGTATTTAAAGTAGACGATCTCCATCCACTTTTGTTCTTCAGACCAGTCACCTAAGGATTCAGACCACCCCCACATTTCCATACTTCTAAGACCAGCTCCTTCACTCGAGGTGGGGGCTGCCCGGTGCTCGTGTCTACTAGCACTTTCGATAACCTGTGAATCGAAAACGGAGGCGCGATCGCTCTGGCTTTCAAGTCTGCTCTCCAGAATGCTCGAGGCCACCTCGGCGCAACTATCAGGAATACACCTCGAGCCTGATTTAGATGCATCAGGACCCGGGGTATCAAACTCGGAGGGGGAAAGACCCAAGCCAAACGGAAATCCCATTTGAATGCGAACGCGTTGTCTCCATGCTCGCCGATCTCGTTGATCTAGAGTTACATAACAAGGTACTACGTGGGCTGTGCTGGAGGCAAAAAGATCTGTCTGGGGAACACCCCACTTTGCAAAGACAATTCTCGTAAATTCGGGGAGTAGATGCCATTCTTGTAACATCGAGTGACGCGACAGACCGTCTGCGACGTTGTTGTACCTGCCTGGAATGTGATGGGGGATTACATGAATGTCGTACTTTTGAAGTATCTGAAAAATTTGATATATTAACTCCATCAAGACCAGTGACTTGTTTCCCCCTTCCTTCCGAAAGTACGCTACAACCGCCTTGTTGTCGCACTGCAGAGCAGAGCAGAGATGTGTGGCTCAGAGAAGGAGCGAATTCTATTAAACATTTTAGAACAGTTAACATCTCTTTGTGATTCGAATGAAGCCGCTCTTCTTCTTTTGTCCACTTGCCCGATAGGTGAAGACCATTTAACTCCGCCCCCAACCTGTATCTGCTGCGTCTGTTGTCAAAAAAATGTTTACTTGTGGTGGATGAAGCCTGGATTTCTCTACACAGTGAACCTTCCACCAACTTAATTCTGCCAGCACCTCCGCATGCAAGGGATAAGTCGACTGAAAAGGCATCTTTAGGACCAGGTTGCAATAAGCCAGAGGTGCCGAAAATTCAAACGACCCATTGGAACTACCAGATGAGCAAAATTCAGAACGCCTAGGATAGCACTATTTGTATGTTACTTTGATAACACTATTTGTATGTTGTGAATTTTGTCTTCTGGTAAATATTTTTGATTTAGCCACGGATTCCACATCAAACCCAAATACTGTATTATCTTCTGAGGGATAAGAATCGATTTCTCCCTGTTCACCTGCCAACCCAGCTGGCTGAGAGTTTGAAGAACAATGTCGACGTGTTTCGTAAGTGTCATTCTGTCCTGGGCTACTAGGAGATAATCGTCGAGAAAAACCACTACTCGAATGCCTAGATTCGAATGCCTGGAGGGTCTGGATTTATGCTTTCGCGGTTGCACAACGACATGCTTTGCTTTGCTTGGTAGTATAGATGCAGGCCTACCCTGCCGCCTTCTTCAGAGGTAGTAGGGTGGCGAGGTCTTAAGGGAGAGCGCTACAGTCGTGGAGATCCTCAAGGCAAGTCTGGCGGATGCACCTTCCCGAGGTTGCCACCCCGTTTCTTGGTCTAATGCCATAAGAAATAGACGTAACAAAAACCACCAGGCGGCTTCACATCCCCTCCCCATTTCCCCGCAACCCCATTTTCTCCCGTCTTCTTCCATCCTGCCCCAAATCGCACAGTCCCTCCCCACTTCATCCTACCCACACTCCCTTACTCCCTCTCCTCCACCTTTTCCAATTTCCACTCCGAACTGCAACCCCTTTGTGATTGGGTGGTTGCGGGCTCGACTGTCACTAAAATCAGCTGATGGCGAGTAGGAGTAAGTAGTCACCTGTGCTAGGACCTGCGCAGTTGAGCGCCGTGAGCGGGGATGAAGGAGTCCTGGGGGGTTGAGCCGAGCGGCTCTGGTTGTAATGTGCCCGTAAGGCAACACGCCCCCTTTGGTCCTAATTTCAAGCGAAACGGTGGCCCTACCCAATAGCCAGGGGTAGGGAAATGGTCATAATGTCCCGTCAGAGGGCCACAGGCGAGGTGCGTGAGGTCCGCTGAGGTCGTTCTCGGACGGCTGAAGTGGTAGGTAAAGGTCATGCTGACGGTGTAAGTGAGGGTTGATCAGTTCGTGGGGAGTGGCCTTTCGACTCCCTATGCCAACCCGCTCGAGCACCCGATGTCGCACTGTAAACCAGCCTTGCGCCCCTATATCTCTCTGGTAGTCCTAACGTTCGAGCTTTTTTTATAGTAAGACGTTCCCAGGTGCGGGCTCCATGGAGGGTGGGAGCCAGAGAGATGAAATTTTTTAAAATCATTTAACATGGAAAATTTAAGGCCAGTTAAAAACCATAACACCGGAGTGGAGGCGAAAGCCAATGAGACTCCCAAGGGTGGTGCTTGCACTTCCCTCGCCCCTGGTGGCCATGCGGCTAACGCTGCGGGTACCAGCGCGGGCGTAGGTCTGGCTGTGGCGAGAACCACAGCTAAGACCAAAGCCAAAAAGTCCCTGTATAAACAAAGGACGTCGGCGCTGACTGGGACCAGTACCGACCCTTCTAAAACCAGAGTGAAGACGGCGACGATTAATACCACTGCCGGTCCGAACCTCTCCACGCCGACCCCGGCGCCGGGTAAAACTAGCGCCGGGTTCCTACCCATACACCCTCCCACTCCTGTGGCTCCTTTAGCCGCCTCCCACTGGATGGCCGAAACGGGTCAAACGGAGACAGCCAGCTGCACCGAAAATGCGTTCTCACGCGCCTGGCAAGTTGTGCAGAAAAGCAAGGGCAAGGGTAAAGGCATTCAACAAGCCCGTCGCCCTTGCACCGACCCTTCAGGTCCACCGGCTGCTGCAGTACACAAACGCAAGGGCAAGGGTAAACGCACTCAAAAAGCCCTTTGCCCTTGCTCTGACCCTTCAGGTCCACCAGCTGCCTTAGATAAGGGCAAAAAGAGGGACAGAGTGACGAGGAAGGAGCGACGCCAGGCACGCAAGTGGTCAGGTAAGGACTCCGGTAACAAACAGGACACTGCCGCCAGTCTGATCAAATCGACAGGCGGCCAGCTTAACTTCTCCGCCGGAAAGCGGTTACAGGCAGAGGCCGGCACAAGCCGATCTGCGCCAAGTCAACTGCCAACCGGTGCTTCGGGGAGTCCGGCTGTGGGGACCGACACGACACAACGACCCGATTGGAAGGATCAGGCCGCGGCCAAGCGAACTCTCAACGAGACTTTGACACCTCGGGGAGAGCATAAGCGGCCGCGCCTTGATCAATCCAAACGGGTCGACCAACGAAGCTACGCCAAAGCTGCCAGCGTTACCCTCGACGTCGCCATCACCTGCGACCGAACGGGTATCCTCAGCAAGGATGTATCGGACCAGGTACTCGCTGCTATCCAGAAGCAGATCATCCTCGAGGCCTGCTCCCCCAAACAAGACACTCCAGGGCCGACCTTCAACGCGAAGCCGCTGTTCGCCGGGGGTGTCCTCAAACTGTGGTGCGGCAACGACCACACCTTAGCCTGGCTAAGGAAAGCTGTCTCTGGCTTAGCTCTCCCAACTAGCACCTCGCTAGTCGTCGTGAGCCAGTCAGAGATCCAGAAGCGTGCACGGTGTGGCATCGTGATCCCGGACGAGCAGGGGGTCTACGGAGAGCCGTCCAATATTGTTCGCGCTCTCAGCTACCAGAACCCTTGGGTGGACTTCAAGAGGTGGGTACTGCTGCACGCCGACAAACAACCTGAGGCGTGGTTCGTGGTGGTCGGTGTCCCTGTGGATCAGATTCCGACCCTGATGGAGGCCGGACGCTGCCTCTCAATTGGACTAGGGGCAGTGTACGTGAGGTTTCAGGGTCGGAACGGCAGGCTCACGGACGTTCCTCAGGGTTGGGACCCTGCCACGAGAACCGTCAGCGAGACACTGATACAGGTGCCGCAGGCACCAGAAGGGGAGTCCACTCCCCCTGTATGCAACCCGGTAGCATCCGTGGCTGAACCTGCTGCAGCAGAGTCGGCCGCCCGTGCAGCCGTCACCGTGGGTGCCGTCCTCTCATCGGGCGAGGAGCTGGACGACACCATCCTATCCCCGGCTTCGGGCCTAGGAGGGGACGGCTTCGACGAGGGCGACCTGTTTGCCGGGCTCAAACTTGAGGGGGACGAAGAGGGTTCGACCAGTGATGGCGTCCCCTTCGTCGATTTGTAGAGTTGTCCAAGCGAACCTCCACCACAGTCAGACCGCGACGGCTCAGCTCCGCAAGTGGCTGGAGGTTCAACACACGGCCATTGCCTTGATCCAGGAGCCGTGGATTAGGGCGGGCCGCATACAAGGACTCTCCAATCTTGGCGGTAAGCTCCTAGTCACCAATGACCACGATCACCCCAGATCGTGCATCTATGTCACAGGTAACCTCAAAACACAGCTCTTAATGGATTTCTGTTGCAGAGATATCTCTGCAGCAAAGCTGAGAATACAGCGTGACGACGCTAGGGAGATGGTGATCGTTTTCGCCTCAGCCTATATGCCTGAGGCGGAGGCGCCGCCTCCCCATGACCTCGCCCGCCTCGTGAACCACTGCGAGGGATGCGGGCTTGAATTAGTCATCGGGGCGGACGCTAATGCTCACCACCAACTGTGGGGTATGGACACGCAAAATGAGAGGGGTAAGGCCTTGGTTGATTACTTATTCTCGACTAACCTATCCCTATTAAACACTGGCTCCGAACCAACATTCGTAACCAGGCGAAGTCGCACAATCATTGATCTCACTCTGGCATCAGAGGGCGCGGCGGAAATTACCACCGGGTGGCAGGTCTCCAACGAGGCCTCCTGCTCTGATCATAGGTGGATCCGCTTCGACATACAGGTCTGTGTGCCATCAACACCACCAAGGCGGAATCCGCGTAACACGGATCGAGCAACCTTCACACGCAACCTTGATTGCAAGCTTGCAACTCTAAGTGATCCGACTACTTTTGCGGACTCGACACTGATTGAAGTACATGTAAGCCATCTTACTAACTCAATCATAAACAGCTACCATTCTGCCTGCCCAGAGACCACACCGCGTAGCACGCCGGGTAAACAGTCCTGGTGGGGCGCTGAACTGGAGCGAAAACGCGGTAAGGTAAGACAAGCTCTGAATAGAGCCATGAACACATGTGCGGATGAGGACTGGGATAACTATTATGCAGCCAAATCCAGCTACAAAAAATGCATTCGATTCAGGAGCACCACGGGATGGCGAAAATTTTGTGGCAGCATTGAATCTTGTCAGCAAGCTAACAGGGTAAGGAAAGTACTGGCGCAACAAAATACATCTGGGCCCGCTACCATCCGCAAACCTGATAACACACTCACGTCTTCGCCTGAAGAAACAAGACGCGTCCTAGTTGAGACTCACTTCCCCGGATGCGTCTTTGCGCAGGTAATCGACTGGCAAGACGTAATACAAACACCGTCAGACAATGATTGGCTCTATGCTCGCAGGGTGATCACGTTGGAGAAACTCCAATGGGCCATCCGAAGCTTCCATCCTTTTAAGGCAGCTGGTCCTGATGGAGTGTTTCCGGCCTTACTGCAGTGGGGGGGAGCCTCAGTCGCAGTAAGACTGGTGCCTCTAATGAGAGCGTGCCTGGCCTTTAGATACGTTCCTAAAGGGTGGAGGGAAGTGAAAGTAATATTCATCCCAAAGCCAGGTAAGGGTGACTACACAAACGCCAAATCACACCGACCAATTAGCCTGACCTCTTTTCTTTTAAAGACTATGGAAAGGCTATGTGATAGGGAACTAAGGGATGGCGCTCTGAAAACCATACCGCTACACGGTAACCAACATGCATACAGCTCAGGTAAGTCAACTGAATCTGCTCTTCATCTAGTGGTTGGCCAGATAGAGGAGGCGATCAATCAGAAAGGCACCTGCCTGGGCACTTTCATAGACATCGAAGGTGCCTTCGATAAAACTAATTTCTCTAGCATCAGCAGCGCTCTCTCCAGACACGGAGTAGAACAGGTACTGATGGACTGGATTACAAACATACTGAGCAAGCGGGTGGTTCGCCTTGAAGGTGAGCAGCAACTGGCCATGATAGCCAGAGGCTGTCCCCAGGGAGGGGTGTTGTCCCCTCTTCTATGGAATCTGGTGATTAACGACCTCATCACCAAACTCAACGCCAACCGCTTTTACACAATAGGCTATGCAGACGACCTCGCCATCCTTGTTTCGGGGAAGGTGACGGGAACAATCTGTAACCTCACTCAGCAGGCACTACGTATTGTAGAAAGATGGTGCAGGGAATTTGACCTATCGGTGAACCCCACTAAAACGGAAGTAGTCATGTTCACCCAAAAACGAACATTAGGCCCTTTCCGCCTACCAAAATTGTTCGATACAGAACTTCAGTTGGCCAATGAGGTCAAGTACCTTGGGGTCATTCTAGACAGAAAGTTAAACTGGAGTAGTCACTTGGACAACAAGCTAAACAGGGCCTGCATTAGCTTCTGGCAGTGCAGGAGAATGATAGGTAAGAAGTGGGGCCTATCCCCAAAAATTATACTATGGCTGTACACCGCAGTGATCCGCCCCATGATCACCTACGGGGCTGTGGTCTGGTGGCCCCGTACCAAGCTGGTTACGGCCTTTAATAAACTACAACGCATGCAAAGACTAGCCTGCATGGCGACCACGGGCTGCATGAGGACTACTCCGACTGCAGCAATCGAAGCCATGCTGGGTCTACCACCGCTCCACCTGTTCATACAGCAGGAAGCGACGATGGCGGCGGTACGTCTAAATGCAATAAATCTCTGGGGTAAGAGGGATACACAACACACCGCTCTGCTTGAGGGACTATATAATGAGTTCCCTATTACGAAAGCTATTAATGACCGGGTACCCAAACAATTTATCTTTGATAAGAAATACAAAATCCAACTTCACGAGGATCGCCGATGCGAGGGTTTACGCCCCGCAGAGCTGCGCATCTTCACGGATGGATCGAAAACAGGTAGTGGCACAGGTGCTGGAATCTTCTCGGATGACTTCAATATACACATAGCCACACCATTGGGAGTCCATAACACAGTGTTCCAGGCCGAATGCATGGGCATTTCTCTTGCCGCTTCAGCGATCATGGCCAGGAAAGTTAAGGACCACTCGATACGCATACTCTCAGACAGCATGGCTGTTTTGCAAGCGCTAAATAGTCATACAGTTGACTCTGGGCTGATATACGAGTGCCACCAGCGCCTCAACCAGGTGGGTTGCCTCAATAATATAACCATTCAATGGATCAAAGGACACAGCGGTTCGCTAGGTAACGATGCAGCCGACGAACTCGCAAGAAGGGGGTCTAGCATGGCGCCAGTGGGACCCGAACCCATCGCGCCACTCCCCTTCGGTTATCTACGCACTCTGGTAAGGAAACGAACCAGGGACCAACATCACAAACTATGGTTGGACCAAAGTGAGTGCAGGCAGGCGAAGGAGGCACTTCCTACTATCGACGGCCGCCTCACGAAACGGGTTCTACAACTAACTAAACAACAGCTGCGCACAGTTACAGCCGCTATAACTGGCCATGGGTCATTTAATAAACACCTCTTTGTCATAGGAGTCACAGACAGTCCGCTGTGCAGGGCCTGCATGGAGGACGACGAGACAGCGGCTCATGTGCTGTTAAACTGCCCTGTGATCGCTACATACAGGGCAAAGTACTTCGGTAACCCAGGTATCCTACGTGAGATTGTCAGTAACACCAAGGCGTTGCTGGCCTTCCTTGAGGAGCTGGGGTGGATCGAATAATCGATTTTCCCACCCGTACGCAAAATACGCGCATTGACGTGGAGTTGCGGACACCAGCCCGTATTACCTATTACCTATTACCTATTATGCCTAGATTCCTGAAAACCTCGGCGGTCCAGTTGGTCAATGATGCAAATACTTTTGGCGCTGTCGCCAAGCCAAACGGCAAACAGGTCATGTGCAGTAACCGATTTCGATACAATAGACGAAGAAAACAACGGTGAGCGGGTGCTACATTTACGTGGTTGTAAGCTTGTCTGAGGTCTATTTTGATCATCCAATCCCTCTCCTGAATGAAATCGGGAACTCGATTTACCGAAATCAAACGAAATTTGCTTATTTTCAGATAATTGTTTAAACTTTTTAAATTGAAAATGGGACGGTAAGTTCCGTCGCTCTTGGGAATCAGAAAGAAATTTGATATGAAACTCGGAGTCAGGGGGGCATATTCTAAAATACTCTGTGTCAACAAATTTTGAATGACTCTGTCCATCTCCGGGGATGGTAGAGTAAGATTGCAACGTTTCACCTGCCTTGGCGGGGCCAGAGGCGGTTTCTTTTGAAATGGCATACGATAACCCTTTACAATTTTTATTAATGGTTCTGGTGCCCCCAGTCTCTTCCATTCCGTAACATGATTTTGTAAGCACCCCCCTCAAAAATCTTGATCAGAGTCAGAACTTTTTATTGAATTTAGCCGAGCCCTTGCCCCGTTGTGCATAGGTTTGCGATTCATTTTTCCGTAAACTATAGGGCTGATAAAAGCGTTGTCCAGCCAGTTGTCCTCTCGGTTGAGGACGAAAAAATCTTGGATTATTAATAAACGGGTTCATTGCCTGATAATTATTATTAAAGGCTCCTGTACTCTGAGGAGGAGGAAACCTATAGTTCATCGTCAGTGCCGAAGCGCGACTGGACGATTGATATCCACTAGGTCCAGGGTACGCCGCCTGGGGTCTAGTGATTTTCTTTTCTTGCCCAGCAAAATTTATTTTATTTGCATAAAAAAATTTATTAACTCCGCCATTATTTTTAATAAATTCACTAAAAGGTACTTTATCAAACAAAAATTCACTAGAGGGCGGTATTTTCTTCAAACATGGCTTAAATGATTTGTCTCTTAATTGCTTAATGAACACTTCGCGTCTTTGTTCAATTATATCTGCCCTACGGCCACAAACTAGTTGCAAACAATCACGTGAAATCTTTTGATAATCACCGGAAAAAAATCTCTTTTAATTTTAATGTCAATTGTTCTGGGTCCATGCTACCCGTATCCTTAGCCCAGTCCACTATCTGTCGAAAACCCTGTTGCATAGCGTCGCTTTGCATTACCAGTGCGCGACTTACAGCGCCAAGAAATTTATCCGCAGAGGGTAAATGGGTAACTTTTTCAAAAGATTTGATTTCATCGTTAACTTCAAGGTCAACATATCCAGGACGAGCATTATAAACTTTTTGTGATTCCACATATCGAACATTATTCCAGTTATCATTATTAAAATATTGAATAGTATTGAGCAAATCTAACTGATTTAATGGAGTTGCAGTGACAGCTGGCTCCATTAATTGCGTTGCCAAATCAAAATCAAATGATTGAACTGTTGCAGGATCCGAGATGGGTTCTGACAACCTTTGGGTAACCGGTTGTTCCTGTGCCATTTCGAAATTATCACCATTATATAACGGATTATCACAATCATAATTTTCATTTTCATAATACATATGAGGGTAGAAGTATAAGTTTTTCAAATCACTGACCTGTTTTGCAAGCTTTTTGATTACCTTGCTTTGTCCTCGACGACGCTTACTTTTCTTCTTCTTACTCACCTTCCTCCTCTTACGGGATTTCTCTACCTGATCAACCTCTAAATCCGACGGGGATGATTCAGAGGAACTTGAAGAATCCGATGACGAATCAGATTTTTTACGATTACGCGCCTGTACTCTATCCGCCATCGTAAGAAATCACTTTTCAATTTTAAATAGAATCGTTAATATTTTTATATTTTTAAGCATATACCGAACGCTAACAGCGTTAACAAAAATAGACTAATGAAAACTATAATTTTCTACGAATTCAATTTTAACTATTCTTTTCCACAAAATCGAACGTTAACAACGTTAACTTTAAATTTAGATGTGAACCGTCCGAAAACAGGACGCCAATGAACGATTTGGCGCGCTGCAGCCACCTGGTGAACGCGGGCGGAAATACGTCATCATCGTGTTGTCAAAAAGGCGATAGTTGCATATACTTAAATAGATGTGACAGGAAACGGAAGATGCTAGACTCAAATTATGTTTATATGACCCCGAATGAGGCCGAAGGACACAATAAATAATTACGTATAGAAATGACTGCTATATATTGTATACTGTGGGTGAACAAAGTTGATACTTTTTCGGACCGAAATAAAAGTAATTACCATTATTGGAATATCTTTTAAAAATAAATACATAGTTGTAATTTTTTGTATAAATAATGGTTGTAGATTACGGATTAACATTGTGTAATCTATAATTAAATTGAAATGGAGGAAATATATTTTTTTAGCTATTCGATACAATAGTAAATTTTGGATTTTTAGGGTTCCGTACCTAAAGGGTAAAAACGGGACCCTATTACTAAAACTCCGCTGTCCGTCCATCTGTCAGTCTGTCACCAGGCTGTATCTCATGAACCGTGATAGTTAGACACTTAAAATTTTCACAGAATAGATTATGTATTTCTGTTGCCGCTATAACAAAAAATACTAAAAAGCAGAATAAAACACATATTTAAGGGGGCTCCCATACAACAAACATGATTTTTTGCCGTTTTTATAGATAATGGTACGGAACCCTTCGTGCGCGAGTACAACTCGCACTTGGCCGCTTTTTTTATTCAAGATAGCGGGTGTATTTTTTAAAATAAAAATTCGTCATTGTTATCAATTCGGTATGTAAAGTAAACCTATGCCGATTCCAAAACCATATCGAGATTTTAAGCTTTTATGAGTTATTTTTGTATTAATAGGTCTTAAAATTATAAGATCGTATTTATTTTCACAAAAATACTAAAAACACTTGACTTTTATTTGACCTCTAAATGTCATCCAAAGTAGCCTGAATTGGGAATTTTCAGAGCGTAATTAAATAATTAAGTTGTTCTGTATGTGTCAAGTGTCAATGTCAACGACAAATTTACATGCAGCACTTATTATTATTCTATTCAAATAGGTAAATAGTGTAGTATTTCACCAGTGGCCGACAGTATAAGTCGAATCACATCTATGTATCGCCTCAGGAAAACTTAACTTACGTTCAAGTGATCTTCACAATAAAACAGACGCCGCACAGACTAGTACTCAACGTTTACTTCCTCGCACCATTTCTTTTATAAGGTTTCTTTTACTAACAATCAATTTGTGTCGACTATTTGTTGTGGTGTTTATACTTGACGGTATGAAGCGCGTAGCAGAAGTAGTATATTTTAACCATTCATTTTATTAATAAGCTATAACTTTAAACTAAGGTAGGTACGGAAATCGCTAAAGTATGAAATGTAAACAAATTAACTTTCAAATTTGACTGTTTGACTTTAGTGAATTTTTGTTTTTAAATAAGTGTTAAACGTGGCAAACATCCTAAGCTATTCAGGCTACTTTAGAAATCAGCACGAACAATACTTTAATAAAATATATAAAAATAACTACAGCTTGTAAAAACAAAAAGATGAAATTATGTGTTTGAAATACTCTTCTTATAATATCTTTAAAATAAAAATATAAAAAACATACCTGAAAAATACTTTACATACCGAAATGTGGACGTGTTTACGAATATACCATCCAATTTTTGATTCATGATGGCGGATGAGAAAAAACCGGCCAAAAGCGTCGGACTTCGCACTTTAGGGTTCCGTGCCAAATGTAGAATATAAGCCGTCCGAATGGTAGAATTATTCATAAGCAGTAAGTGCGCATTTGACCGCAAAATCAAGTTGGTTGTAATAGGAAAATAAAGGGAATTTCAAAGAAAAATTCTGAGCTGTCAATATATTGGTATTTGTTAGTAAAATATACGTAATAATAAACATTATCACCAAATTACAAGTTTATAGGTCAATGGGAAGCTAAAAATTTCTTGGGAACAAAAAAAAACTAACTGGTAGCTTCTCATTCCTTTGTATTCCAATATTTTTAAAACAAAAAATACAGTGTATTTTTATCTACTCAAAGAGCTCTAGACAACGATACCACACTCGATGGGATAGGTAAGAAACATGTATCGCGCCACCTTTACCTGTATGGGAGCCCCCTTAAAAACATAAACATATTTGTTAATAATTTGTATGGCTTTGGGTCAACAAGATGCTTATAGTGTAAAATTTGAGGACTGCAGCTCCAACCGTTTGGCTGTAAAACCTGTGTGAGTGACAGCTGTGTGTGTGCTTCGTTTGCACCCTTCGAGTACGGAACCCTAGAAAGAGCTGGCCTTCATTCTAAATTTGAACTTTTGTGAAACATGAAATGAAATTATACTTTTTATTACTTTGTTTTAATTTTTATCAAAAATACTGTAATCGCGCCGTAGTCTCAGTAAATAAAATACTTACTGTTTTCATAAGGGAATGATTAGTATTTTTAAATATCACAATGAAAGTCTACGATAAATTCCCAGGCTAGTATTTGATTAAGTTAAGCGCAGGCCACACCGCCAGCTAAGCGGGCGGGCGGGCTAGGCGGGCGAACATCGTTTCACCTCTTTACATACTTCGGTTCACACCGCGAGCTACCGACTAAGGTGAAACGATGTTCGCCCGCCTAGCCCGCCCGCCCGCTAGCTGGCGGGCTAGGCGGGCGAACATCGTTTCACCTCTTTACATACTTCGGTTCACACCGCGAGCTACCGACTAACCATGTAAAGAGGTGAAACGATGTTCGCCCGCCTAGCCCGCCCGCCCGCTAGCTGGCGGTGTGGCCTGCGCTTAATGCTCGAACATTTGCCAGCAAAAATAATATTTACAAGTATATACTTACATATTTTCCAACTTGGGGAATAATCGTAGGTGTTTCTTGTAATAGTAAAATGTTTAGGTCGTTAGTTTCCGTAAGAATATGGTATTTAATGCATAATGGCCAGTGCATGAAATTTTTGGGTACCTAGCTATCTACGTAATGGCTGATTAATTTCAAAAATACTAAAAACATGAATATCACGCAGATAGTACTTAGTCACAGTTACCAAAATTCGATTGCAAACTTACAACTAACTTTACTCAAGCAATACCAGTACAATAAAAAAATATACCTTCAAGTACCAACATTAGATAAGTACGTATAAAATCGAGCGGACAGCGGTTTCAATGTGTGCGTGCGCGTAATGTTGTTGTGTTGCGAATGTAATGTTGCGATATAGATACCTACGATACGAGCGAGTTCAAAATGTGATAGCGTCCTTAAAATTACCTCCTAATAATGATTTGGCAACACCGGTAGCCCAGCGATGCGTAGTTCACAATTCACATGCTTTTTCATTCGTTTTGTACGGATTCGTCCCACACGTGAGGCCGGTGTCGGCCACCCGCTTCAGGAGTACTCAACACCGCAGCAAGAGGTGACAGCCACCGGTGGCTGTGGTCGGTGGCTCGTTTGTGCCGAGCCTAAGAGGCGCAGACAATACCATGACCACGAGTCTCATTCTGTTCTACTATCTGATGAAAGTGGAAAGCCTAAATCCCTAGCTGGCCCGCTTAAACCATCGATAGGTCACTGTTTAAGCGTGTAGGCCACTCCTACACAGCATGACTTTACTTTTGACAGCAAATCCCCTAATGCAATGTTGGAAATTCAATTCTCACTAAATATCAAATAAAAAGATCATGTGGATACCTTTTCAGGCGGAATCAAGCGATCTGCTTTTTTCATGAACGTAAAATTAGCTTTTTGCCCAAGGTCCACTAAATGTCTTGTTACTTCTGTTGTGGACATAGCTTTGGTCAGCATGCCTTGCAGTGTTTTGGGATCTTTGTCAAGTAACCCCGGAAACATAATAGCCAGTGGTTTCATTTGAGGCCCATCTTCGCATTCTACCTAAAAATATTAGGCTGCTTACATACGAGTTTGGTACATTTGTAAATAAAATGATGAATTAGATATTATTTACAAGTTGTAGTACTTCCTCCTCGTCAGACACATTAGCAGAAGATCTTTGGTTTTCTATTTGGGATGTCTGCAATATGTCTACCCATTCCGAGTCTTTCGCTAACAGAGCACATAAGGGTTGAGTTGGTTTTTTCACAGCCTCATTTCGTCTATTTCTTTGCCTCTGTAATACAACTGATAAGTAGCAATTCGACAAACAAGACAAAACATATTTTAGAAATAAAGAACGCCCGTCTGGTAAGTAAATGCCCTAATTTTTAGGGTTTTATACCTCAAAAAGAAAAAAACGGAACCTATAGACTCTTAGAGGATCAATTATGTGTCTGTCTGTCACAGCCGAATTTGCTCCGACATCTACTGGATGGATTAAGTTGAAATTTGGTACGCATAATATGGTCTTCTGTGACCCAAACACGGACGTGTAACGGAAATAAATGAATTTTGATTATACACTAGAATTCACTGGGCAAATTATACAATTTTAAATAGATTTTTAAACTGTACCGTGTGACATATCAAATGGCTTGTAAGTATTTCAGAGATAGGTTTTTATAATTTAAGACTATATACTTTTAAAATGATTTAAGACAATAGATGAAAATTTACCACTCTATCCGAAACTACTGAGCCTAAAATTTTGAAAAAATACAGAAAGTAGGTAGTTCTTTACATAATATAGATTACAGGAAAACCTATAAGAAGTATAATTATGATCTTAAAATAACACATGGTAAGTCTCTCAGTATTGTGCGTACAAACATTAATTTGCAGTTGGACGGAGCATGTTGATATGGACACAGTTTTCATCTTGCATCCCAATGTTTCTGCGTAAGATGTAGGTACTTTTAATAAACGAAACTGGGCCCATTTTTAGGGATCCGTATCTCATAAGGAAAATCGGAGCCCTTATAGGATCACTCGTATCCTCGTGTCTGTCAAAGCCAATTTGCTCTGAATCTACTGGACCGATTAAGTTGAAATTAGGTACACATATGAATTTCCGTGGCCCAAACACGGGCAGGTAACGTAACTAAATGAATTTTGATTATGGGAGTCACTTTTGGGGGCAAATTAGATTTTTTTTTTTTAAGTTTTGCAACGTACTCTGTGACATATCAAATGAAGGGGCTGGTTGTAAGGATTTCAGATAAGTATATATATATTTTTTTTAAGTAGATTCTTACATATTTATTTAAGAAAATAGATGAAAATTGCCTTATCTCTGAAACTACTGAGACTAATTTTTTTTTAAATACAGAAAATAGTTCTTTACTTAGAGATTACAGGAAAACCTATAAGAAGTATATGATCTTAAAATAACACATGGTAATTCTCTCAGTATTGTGTGTGCAAACATTCATTTGCAGTTGGAAAGTATGAGGGAGCATGTTTTTCAACTACAATGTTAAGTTTGTTCTTAGGATAAATTAATCCCCACTATGGATGCCTTCATTACGGGTGGTCCGACATGCACTTGGCCGGTTTTTACATCCGCGTCAGGCTGGACCTATTCGCTTTGCTTTAATGGTGGCCGGTGGGGACTGGATGGCGAGAACCCTAACGCTAGGCCCCGATACCTTTCCATAAATTACTCTTTAAGAAGCTTAGTAACGACTGTTGCTTCTAACAGCCTTATTTGTGATCCCTAATGAACTTGAGATTTTTCAAATTTGAATATTTTTATAACGTAATAATTCATCATCCGATTTGGACACGATCTACCCGCCGACATCGTAGGTTCTTTAATTATGTGTTTAGGTACATATTGGTAAACAACAGATTTCTGTAATAATCAAGCCACCAAGATACCGTTATAACGACTGTTACCTACTGAGGTTCCTGGATTTGTGGTTGCTAAAGTATTTTGTTTTGGCCTTTTGTATTTCTTATTAGAATCACTGCTCATTTTGTAGATACCATATTGTGAAAATAATGACTGCTCTTTCAAAAGCCAAAACAAGCTGTGTGTTGACATGACAACATATTGACAGTCACAGAGTCAAAGTTGTGGACTTGATGGACCCTATATAAAATGTACTCTGTGGTTGTAAACAATTTTTAGCGATTTTTATTAAAGAAACAAAAAGTTTTGGTGTTGTTATTTATTATCTGTAATAAATACAACACAAAATACATTTTTAGTCACCAAGCAAAAATTTTATGTCATCCTTAATTTACCATTTACAGGAAAATCTAATGGATATTTTATAATATTTTCTTATTAGATCTATGAGTAATCATCATCCTCTTCATCATCAATTCTAGGTCCAGGGGGAGGCGGCACATATGGCTGTGGAGCTCCCTCGGGCCCTGCTAATCCTTGTTGCTGTAACAGCAACCATTGTTGTTGGTCTTGCTTTGCTTGTTCTTCTCGTGCCTGAAATATAATGAATTAAGGTCAATAACTTGGTTTCAGATTAGTAGACATTTAGGTTCCTGGTTTAGGCCTTGAGAAATAGACAGATCTACCATGGAAATTATATACAGGGTGGAAACTTTCAGCGGGGCAGTAAGGGGAAGTACCTTATCCGTTGCAGCTACGCGAAAATGGTCTTAGGAGACTATCCTTATCTTTTTGAGAAATTTTGATCTGCATTCACAGATTTTGAAAAAAATGTACAGTCGGCAGGAAAATGAGCAATTTTCAAAAAACTTTTTTTTATGCCAATCGATCCTCTTTCTTATAAGGATCAAAAACCTCTATTGGACCAATTGAGGTTTGAGTACTAGAAGAGTCATAAATCGCAAAAAACTTTTCCCATACATTTCGTAAGAAATGATACTCCAACTTAGTTTTGTATGATGGATAAATGGACCGCTACAATGAAGACTGGCCAAAAATAAACAAAAAAAATAAACTTCGTATATCGAAATCGCATCAATCTAATTCCGGCAATTCGCAAGGCAGTGGATACAAACATAATGATGGTCCTTTAACGTGACCACCTCGCAGTCTAGATCTCACGCGTCTACACTTTTTATGTGGCGCTATTTAAAAATCGAACTTTATAAAAAGGAATACAATAGTGTTCAGGAAATCAAAGATTTACTTACCACGATTCTCTATGGAATTAATCCTAGCACATTATCAGCTGCTACCCACTCTGCAGTAAAGGGAATAAACCTATCGTCAAAACAGCTACCATTCTCAACACTTCATAACTTAGAGCACAAAAGTAAAATTTCTAGGTGAGTCCAAATGTAAAGTTTCAAGTTTTTAATTTTAAGGTGAAATAATACCCAAAGTAGAAGTTATAGTTTTTATATTTGTTTTTCGATCAGTCTTTTTTGTAGCGGCCAGTTTATCGATGGTAAAAAATGTAAGTTCGAGTCTCATTTCCTACGAAATGTATGGGAAAAGTTTTTTGCGATTTATGACTTTTCTAGTACTCAAACCTCAATTGGTCCAATAGAGGTTTTTGATCCTTATAAGAAAGAGGATTGATTAACATAAAAAAAAAGTTTTTGTGAAAATTGCTTATTTTCCTGCTGACTGTACATTTTTTTCAAAATCTGTGAATGCAGATCAAAATTTCTCAAAAAGATAAGGATAGTCTCCAAGACCATATCCGCGTAGCTGCAACGGATAAGGTACTTCCCCTTACTGCCCCGCTGAAAGTTTCCACCCTGTATATGTATTTACTTATTTAGTCAAGATATCACTGTGATACATTCTCAAGTCTAGATCATACATAGTCATGCACACATTCATTCAATAGAGTATTCATACTTTTTCTTTAAACACTTTTCTTTCTTTTTTTAAACACTGGCTTTGACTTGCAATGACACTTTTCAATGAACTGAATGTGTTTTTATGTCATAACCTTGCTTTTCACTGCCGTACAGCATCTTTATATAGTTATTATTTGTCATGTTTTATGTTATTTGTCAAGTTACTGATTGATGTTTTTCAAATCAAAATTACATGTTTGAAAGGCAAACATGTTTTGATGGATCAAGATGATCTTAATAGCTATTCAAATACATAAAATATCACAATGTACAGTTATTCTGGAAAATCTAGAAGAATTCATATAACAGTCAGCTTTTACGTTTAAAACTGAAGTCCAAAAGTTTAGTAGCTATTTAGTTACCTTGGCAAAAAGTTCTTGTTGCTGTCTTAACAATTCTTCTTCTGGTATACCAAGATTCTCAAGTCTTGTGCTTTGTCGTCTTCTCTTTGCTGCAACAGCTTTGCAATCTTTCAATACGGCCTCTGCTTCAAGAGTATAGTCACTAAAACCTAATCTGTCCAGTGCTGCAAGAAAATTATTTGGTTAGATTTTTGCTCGGATAGACTCCCACGCTTATGGAGTAATAAAAAAAAACAATAGTTACTATTTTCTACTAGAACTAATGGCAGCTTACCTGTGAGTACATGTTCTGCATTGATTGTCTTTTTGTTACTCTGATTGCAAACTTCGTTAGCCTCTGAACTTAATAAATGGATAAATTCCGTGCAGCAGTTAAGAATTAATTCCCGTGACTCAAAGGCTACACGCACGGAAGGGACCAATTCTTTTATCATTTTATTGATGCTAGCTCTAGGTAGAGTTAGTTCGTCTTCCTCTGAAGGTGGCGGGCACAATTCTCTTTCTGGACTTCCCATTTTTGGCTCGATTGGGAACTTTATAATTTGATTTAGTTACATTAAAAGCAATTGTAAATAAAACAACTTGAAAGCACTTTCTCACGACGATTTTGTTTGTTTGTTTAATACGTCAGTGCATTGAGGTATTCTATGTCTAGTTTTCCTACCTCAATGATGTCAATGCGTCAGTGTGATTTGTTGTCACTGTCAGTGTCCACTGTCTTCACACTTGTCAGATTTTTTTTTTAATTCTAAAGATTTGTTAGATCATAGGTGACGAGTCAAACTACCCCGCGAAATTAAAAAAAAATGCAATTTGTTCAGTATCAGGTTGTATGTTGATCTAAATATAATTCACGGAAGTATAAAATATTGATTTAAAGAATTATAATCATAAAAATCATTAATACTCCTGTTATTTACTTAGAGCATATAACCTGGAGCCGCTATTGATGAGCATTCCCTTCTGCCAAAGTCAATTGGCCCTATGACCATGCACGTTATATAAAACTAGTTCATTCGCTGACAGCCGACATTGTGAATCGTAGTGTTGAAGTAAGTCCTCTCAAAAAATGGTAATTTGTGCAGGTGTCTGTTGCAAAAAGCGATCTGCCACTTCTAGTTTACGAAACCATAGTGTTTCCTACCACATGTAGGTATAAATTATACATTAAACTGACTGAAAAAATCATTTGTAACTATTCTTGCGTAACACACAATAATCACAAGATAAATGTTTTTTAAGGATATTACCATTGCTTCATATTGTCGGAATACAACCTCATGCGACTACTGCACAGAAAAAGTAAAAGTGTTGTTCTTTAGTTTAAAAAATAATATGTCACTTGTGAAAAAATGTCTACTTAGAAGTACTAATATAGCTATACAATTAATAGATTTTCAACTTTATCACTACAGTTTAAGGTTCAAGGTTGATTGGGAAAATTTGACAGTTTCAGGTAGCTTGACCTGCTGGCGTCTGTACAATGTCGAATTATTAAATACGCCGCCGTTACCATAGAAAAATACAGTTGTACGTGGACAAGTCAGCACCCTAATTGCGTAACACACAATAATCACAATCTAAATGAATTTGAAGGATATTGCTAAGCCATTGTTGCTTCTTATGTTCGAAAAATTTGTCTGCTCAATAACGTAAATAACGCAATGAGTGGTTCAGTCTACAAGAACCTGGGCACTGGAGAGAAACGTAGTGCACATCGTTCAACGATCCACGAGCACTACAAGGAATATCACAGGACCCATTAATTGTTTCTCTTTATTTATTACTAATGATAAGGTCTGTAAATCCTGACACTAATTAATAACAAGAAACCCATGTCCCGACGATCGTTTACAATTGAAATATTGACAAAAAAGTCAATCTGAAAAAACACTTCCTCACTCCCTAAACATCATGCTCTTGTTTCATGTTTATTATGGTATATATAGATAAGTGTATTGTTTTATGTATGTATGTATTTATTGTATAAGTAAATGGTATACTACTGACTACCTGCAGTATTATCTCTACTTTTCCCTTTAATCCATCCAAAGGTTGTCTGTAAAAGATCGCTTTTAGCGATAAGACCGCCCATTGTGTCACCCTATGTCAAATTTCAACATTTATATCTGTCATTTTTATGGTTTGCATAATAAAGAGTAAGTATTCTGTGTTTTTTTTATTGTGTGGTTATTATTTTTTCGTGTGCTTTTTTATCGATAGGAAGCATGTATCTGTGTGATTGTCAAATCGTAGCGTGCTGTATGTCTTTTCCTCGCCTCCCGCAGATCGTGGCAGAATGATATGTTGTTCGGTGATTCACAGCTTCGCATCTCCATATGTTAAATGCTCTAAGTAAATCCTTTATTTTTAATTTAAATAATAGTTTAATGGCCTGGTTGCTGGGACCTTTTAGCCAAGTCTTTATTTAGTTACAAACTTTGGTAATGATGAAATGAATTTTAAACAATGCATGATAGATGACATCCCCGCCCGTACGCTCCCCTTGAGTTTCAGTAAATACGTAGCACTTTACTGAGACCTCACGCGGACTTCTTGAGAGAACTTGAAGTGATAGGTTGCACTGTTTTGTTTCATTTGCCTACACTAATGCACGTTAACGAACACTAAATCGCCATTATTACACATTAATATTCGGCTAAACAAGTAATAGAAAATAAAACAAAACTGCTAATCATGACGATTCACTTTCGCGCCAAGAACTCTTAAATCCTTAGTAGAAAAAAAATACCCTCAGGGCGGCGCGGCGCCAGGACCAAGAACAATTCAACAATCGCTCATCTCTATTTTATTTTTTCTCTGGGGCAATTATTTCCATCTTATGTCAGTGACTCTGTGTCACTCATGACAGGAAATTGTGCGGTGTGGTGTGCCTTGGTTGTAAAATTTTAGATTATCGTTAGCCGCTACGTTATTTTATTGGACACACAAATTCGCAAAAATGGTTTTTTACTTCACTAGTAATGTAGTGGCTCCACCGGTAACTCTTTTCATGGGTGCTGATAAACACGAAAGTAAGGAACTTGTCAATATATTTACTATAGTTTTGGAGTTCTATCACAACTGCAGTATTGTTTGTAGAATAACACTATGTTATGCTTTCCTTATCCATTTATTATTTGCAGATGAAGATTTGATAAAGTGGGGATGGCCTGAAGACGTGTGGTTTCATGTTGACAAAGTATCATCAGCTCATGTGTATCTTCGCTTAGCACCAGTAAGAATAATGATCTGCAACTATGTTACTTTTAAGATATAAGTGTAATTCAAACCTTATTTAACTTTCAGGGTCAAAATATTGATGCAATACCAAACTCTGTTTTGGATGATGCATGCCAGTTAGTCAAAGCAAATTCTATAATGGGAAATAAAATGAATGATATAGATATTGTCTATACAATGTGGTCAAATCTTAAGAAAACGGCAGGAATGGAGGTAATTTATGTGACTTAAGTTCTTTTTCTTTCAGTTAGTCAGAGAATTACCTACTTAATTATATAAAAGCTGGCAACTAATTTGAGTAACATAAAATAGTTGTATTTTTTTGCCATAAAGAAAATTAGAATAGAACTTTTTTTTTTCTTTATGGCAAAAAAGCATGTTATTGTTGGTATATGCAAATTTCCTTGGAATTTTATGATAACTAAGTTCATTCAAATGACTGAATTACAGAAATTTTAGCAGAACATAGTTATATTACCTATAGGAAAGCATGACTCGGTGCTTGTTTCAATGATAAAAATCTTTGTTTCTATTGTAATTAACATCAAACCAGTAAAAGTTATCTGATATCATAAGTACTCAATAATACTTTATTTTCCAGGCTGGACAAGTAGCATTTCATAAAGACAGAGATGTGAGAAAAGTGAGAGTAGCTAAAAGATGTAATGATATTGTTAACAGACTAAATAAAACTAAAAAAGAATCCTTCCCAGACTTGAGAATAGAAAGGGAAACTAGAGACAGGCTAGAAAGAGAAGACAAGAAGAAGCTACTTAGAGATAAGAAAGATAAGGAAAAAGAAGAAGAAAAGAAAAAGAAGGAGGAGGCAGAGTTGAGAAGTTATTCCACTTTAATGAAAGCAGAAAACATGTCTACTAATTATAATGATGGAAATGATTCAGATGACTTTATGTAAAAAACAATAAAACATTTAGAATCATTTCTTAATTGTTTTTCTTGAATAATAATACAGCCCTAGTACCTTGTTGGATACCTACTTACAGCTTAAAACTTTCTAAAAGTAGATACATGATTTGTTAGTATGAGTATTTTCAAGAAAACAGTGCTTCAGTTTTTAGCTATGTTTATTCCAACTGAACTTAATGATTCAACAACCCAGGTTGGGTACTCACTATCAGTATAATACTCACTAACAAAGTTTTTCACAAACTGTGGGAATGTTCCATTTTCAATGTTCTCCCTCATATTTCTCATAAGGTTCATCTGAAAAAACAAAAATGTTTTGTATAAACACAACAATGCCTACTTGCTTTTAAAATGAGGTAATTTATGTGATTTAAGTTCTTTTTCTTTCAGTTGGTTAGAGAACTACCTACTTATATATAAGCTGGTAACTAAATTATTACTTATTATTATTATTACTTATTTATTTATTTGTTTGTCCCAAATAAATAAATAAACTAATTTGAGTAACATAAAACAGTTGTATTTTTAATTATTTATAGATGAAACAAACTGGAGAAAACTACAGTACCTGATAAGCAATGTTGTGCACAGATATAAGGTGACAAGCTACAGTCTCCACTGTTACTATGCTGTGTAAATAAGCTCTGGTGTAGTTTTTACAAGTTGAGCATGTACAGTCCTTGTCAAGGGGATCCAAATCAGCTTCATAAATTTTTTGTTTCAAATTCAATTGACCATTTGAAACAAGAGCACAGCCAAATCTCTGAAAAATTTATAAGAAGTTATGTAGAAATACTGTTTATTAGCCCAGGGCTTGGAAATGTGGTCAATAAATAGATTAGTGTGCATCATAAACATTCAAAATATTTCTCTTTTCATTCAACTTACTGCAGTGCGAGTTGGGAAGACACAGTCAAACATATCTACTCCAAGGGCAACACAGACAACAAGGTCTATTGCCAGACCAACACCCATCAGGTATCTTGGTCTATGGTTGTCAAGTATCCCTGTGCTCAGAGTGACCATTGGCCAGAAATCATCCTTTGCTTCACCTCCACTAAAACAATAAATAATAGGCTGGTATTATTTTAATGTCAGAACAGACTCAGCATTACGCAAACAAAAATATGTATTGCAGCTTTTGTAAAGTTTTTAAAATTTAAAGAGTTGTAAGAAATTTTTAGCAGAATGTATAGTTTTGTTAGAGAAAGGTAGAAAAGGTAACAATTCTTATCTGTTTACCTCAAACCTCCAATGGCAAATCCATTTACATCCTTGGTCATATGATCATTTGCACTTTGTTCTCTTAGATCTTTATTTAGTAATCCTTGAACTATTGGAAATATGCTTTGTTCTGTAGGTCTCTGATGAGCGGCCAAGCAGCGATCCAGCCACCTACTTGTCCTCTCTGTCGCTTCCTTGATGCGGTTGTAGTCTTGGAATGTTGTTTGAACAACATCATCCAGTTGCATGATAATGTCAGCACCTAGAAGTTGACAAATTAATTTCAATGAATATTATCACATCATAAATCATACTACTCACATAAAAAATATGCTACAATTACATACCAATACAATTTTGAATTTCAATTGATTTCTCTGGAGTTAACATGATTTCAGAATCATCATAAGGAGATCTAAATTTAACACCTTCTTCAGTTATTTCAGCTAATTTTAAAAGTGATACCATTTGAAAACCTCCTGAATCAGTAAGAAGTGCTCTATTCCATCCCATAAACCTATGAAGCCCTCCAGCTTTTGTCAAAACGTCTGTACCTGGACGATTCCCTAAATGATAGGTATTGCCTAAAATTATTTCACAGTCCAGACTTTCAAGTTGGTCAGGTAACAGTCCCTTCATTGTTCCCTGAAAGTTCATATTATTATATTTTTTTTATAAACAAAATACAATTACAGGCCTATAACCAGCAGTTGATTTATTCTGGCTGAAATGATAAAAATACAATTGAATTAACAGCAAACATCCTCACCTGTGTTCCAACAGGCATAAAAACTGGTGTTTTAACTTCATAATGAGGTAATTTCATCAACCCAGCTCGGGCTCTGGATACATTACATTCGGCTTTTACATGGAATGACAATGCTAACGATTTGGCACCCATTTTAAGTATTATGTACTTCTAGAACTTAATGTTCAGTTCCAGGTTTTATCTCATTTTCTTTTTGTTCGGAATTCCAGTGACACTAAAATCTAACCACTTAACTTGGTCATGTTTAATTGGTGGTCACAATATTTTAAGTTTTTATTTTGCGTTAAGTTGGTGAGGAACTCAAGAGCTGAGGTTTTGTTTTTTGAGAACTCCAAATGATTTTTATGTTGCATAGGTTGTGTTTAAAGCACACAGAGTACTTTGTTATGTTAGAGCATCACTAAACTCCAAGCTCTCCTATTGCCCAAAAGTTAATGATTGTGTTAACCATGCCATAAAAACATAATCCATATGGATTAGTTTACTTAAATAAATCTAAATTTATTTAATTAAAGACGTTGTGGAACTATATACAAATGTACTCTGTGGTGGAATCTTAAAACGAAATCACTGATAAATTAAAAATCACATTGACTCGACTCGATTGAAATGACATGAGTTTTTTTTTAATAATATTTTTATGGCCTGGTTGCTGGGACTTTTTAGTCAAGTCTTTATTTAGTTACAAAACTTTGTCCTTTTAGTTATTAATGGAAGGTGTGATTTTACTAATATTACGTGAGACGTCTGGTCCCACGCATGGCTAAAAGGGAAAAGTAGATACAGTTGCTATACGAAGTAAGGATTAATGTCAAGTGGAAAAGCGGGCTCGGATAGTGTTGAAGTAGGGTCGATTTGCTTTTTGCTATACTCCAATATATTGATGAAATGATGATGATATCCCCGCCTGCTCCCCTTGAGTTTCAGTAAAGATGTGGAACTTTACTGAGACCTCACGCGGACTTCTTGAGAGAACTTGAAGATTGCACTGTTTTGTTTCATTTGCATACACTATTGCACGTTTACGAACACTTAATGGTTAATAATCCACCATTATTACACAAACACAAATTTTAGAAAATAAAACAAAACTGCTAAACATGTCACTTCACTTTCCCGCCAAGCTATTTTGTGGACGCGATTTTGTCTAGCTAGAAGCACAGCACAGAACAATACATCTACATCTATACTCAATCAGTTTAGGTAGTTAAGGTTTACTATTGCTTTTACTGAACTGCATGTGTAGTTGTGGCGAGTGGTAGGGACAAACTGGAGACACCGGGTTCTGATACATTTTAAACTATGTATGGTATATCTCCTCTTTCTTAAATCGATGGTGATATCTTAATCGGAACGCAAATGATTGATGTTCATGACTTCATGAGCGCTGTAAGCGAATATGGCTTAATTCGGAATGTACAACGTGTCTATTTGACGATGTCTACGATTCGACATATGACATATGGTTTGTCAATGACTGGGTTGTGCTGGACTGGCCTATGCCACAGAACACATAATACTAACGGAGTGATAGGCTGACAAGGGACAACAGATAACATAATTTAGTGATGGGTCAGAAAGTGCATGGTCAAGGGGCTCGTGGCTATGTAATAACAGCTACGCGAGTCAACTTGCCAAGGTTGGTCCGTGCCTCAGAAAGCACGTTCAGCCGTTGGTCAGTAGATCTTTGGCCACGAGTTATCGTGTTACTCAGCAACTGTGTTGTGGAGATCATATAGGCTGTCGTTCAATGTAAAATACTACTTACTGCATCCGGTTAGACTGGAACCCAGTGAAACCCCAACGTAGCTGGGCAAAGGCTAGGCAGTAGTAGAAGTACACAGAGTTTATCACCGTGGTATCACCCAAGTCCAGAATGAGGTCCAGAATAATCTAACTCAAGACAATGCGCCAGCCCAGGTTAGATAAAGGCATCTTTCTAGCAACAGTGGTGCTAGTGCCACTAAAAATAGGTAGATCCAGAGTAGGGCTACCGGGACATTTGGAGTAGAAATAGGGTAAATCATGGATAATTAAAAAGCTCGCTGAATATTCAGTAGCGGGACAAGACGCATCCCACCTCGGATAGGATAGGTACGAAGGAATTCATGGTCAAATAAAGGCACCTTAACTTCCTGGGGCTGTGAAATAAAAGTGATGTTTTGCTTGTATCAATAATAAGTATAATACAAGAAAAATATCAAGTTTCGAATGAAACCATAATATCCAGTTTACAGTTTATCACACTGTAATTTTTTAGTTTATTTTATTTACACTACACTAATAAAAATATTAGTCTCTAATCTGTACTTGCAAGTTTAGCCGAGAAATTGGTTAAGGCGCCATCTGTCGCTCAAGGTATAAGGTTCCATATGACTACGACCACTTACTTTTACGGTCACTTTTTGCAAACTCAACCTTATGCCGATAGCACTAACGGATTTCATAGCTCAAGAATAATTTTGTAATTAAGTAAACTTCAGTCATTTCAGATGAGCGGTCCTAACCTCAACGATTATCAATTTTCATGTGAATAATTCGTTAAATTCGTTTTCGTATTGCCCAGTGCCTGCTGTAATTTCGTACAAATA
The DNA here is from genome assembly GCA_963921375.1 of Tiliacea citrago. Taxonomy (NCBI): domain Eukaryota; kingdom Metazoa; phylum Arthropoda; class Insecta; order Lepidoptera; family Noctuidae; genus Tiliacea; species Tiliacea citrago. The sequence continues at coordinate 12,400,607 of OY992786.1, read as the reverse complement.
ACGGAAGTGAATTACGTTAATTTGTAATCTAGTTGGCGTCTGTCGGTTCTTAAATATTTATCGCGAATGCGTATCGTGTGTATGATGAAAAATGTAATGTCAAGATTTTTCTTCAACGTGTAGGCTGACTATTTAGGCCTGTCGCAAGATTCGTAAGGTACTTGTTTGAAATTTAAGTTTCGCAGACGTCTAAATTTGCAGATTATATTTTTTTTCTCACCAATTAACTGAAATAAAAAGGCAACGCAAATTACAACAATGTGCAAAGCGGTTCCTTTAGCGTAGTTATGAACACGTGTGATCATTGATTTTGGTGACCACGGTTCGATTCTGGGTTTCTGTATTTAGTTTTTCCTAATCTTTTATTTAGTTTTTGTATTTTTTAAAATTCGTATTTAGTTTAGATATCACTTGATGTAAAATCGACGATAATGGTGCAATTACACTTTTTTTTTTTTTTTTGTAAGTGCTTTTTTTTGTTCAGATTCACTAAGAGTTTTATTATTATACATATTTGATAATTGCTTAGTTAAATATTATTTTATAATTTTCACACTATTCTATGAAGTAATAAGAATTACCACAATTTATTCCTGTAACTTTTAATATTAAAGTAGGTACTACCTACTCTGTGAACAAGCAACTTTCTGTGTATAGTGTTAATTAATGAATATCTGATTATTTGTAGTTGCTACTCTACGTTCATGAAGAATTTAATGTCCAAATGACAATAACTTTAAATATTTCTAAAAATGGATACTAAAAGTCTCCATTGTAAACATCCAAAAAAGATGAAATCTAGCAAGGATAAACATGAAGTATTTGTGCTACCGCCTGATCTTTTAAAGAAACTTGGCATTAGCATTGGAAATATAAATGGGAGCCAAGTAATTCCTGCCGATGCAAATGGTTCACCTAGTAAGTCCAGCCATGTTTTCTTTTTAGGGTTCCGTATAATAATTATATAGTATAATTCCGTCATCCGTCCGTATGTACTTCAACCATTTTACTTGACTAGACTATATTAATGAAACTTTGAAAGGTGTATTGTGTGCACTGCTAAACAAATGTTGTAGTGAAATAATGACAAAAGTCCTCCCAGTACACGTATTTGTAGGATGAAAAAAAATGCACATACACATGTTGGATATTGTTGGATCCCATTATTAATAAGATTATGTTTCTAATTGACATTGCAAAGTCAATAGTTATTGAGTTATGAGATATTTTCGGTTACAACAGCAGAAATAAGTTTGTTTTTCTTAGATTTTTCGAGAAATATAAACTTATTTTTTCGGCCGATGAAATCATCCCAACTGGGCAATCCTTCACTCTGGCTGGCCGACACGCACTTGGCCGGTTTTTAATTTGCTGTGTTTGTTTGTGATCTACAGGTTGATCCGTTGAGATGGGTCAGTAGGTATGGGAATATCCATAACTATTAGTGAGAAATGTATTTTAGGGAACATATTATTGTCTTTAATTTTGGAGTTAAGTGTATTATTTTATTTTTTGTAATATGCGGGTGGTTGTACAGAGTCAGTTGACTTCAAAAGTTACCGAATTTATAGTAAAATAGTCATATTATCTAATATTTTTTTTAATTGTTGGTAGGTATGGGGTTCCTTAGTAAAATTGAATTCTTACAATTTACACTATCAATTACCATAATAAATCACCATATGATTTCTTTATACGAAAAATAACAACAAAATAACATCACACCTGTAATCCCCGAATGGTTAGGCAGAGGGTCACAAAAGATAACTGGTTTTTTATTCCTGAACTGTATAAGAGATTTTATATAGCAGTTTAGCATCTTATACAACGACGGCATGGATTCTCAGAAGAAAAAAACTGCACCTCTAATAGTTTCAGAATTGTCCATACTGACCCATCTCAATGGATTACCCTGTATACCTACTTTTATTTGATTCCTAAAATTATTTTTCTAGGTACTGCAATAATAAATAATGAACTCATAGAAAATGTTCCCGCATCTAACTATAGTCAGAAACCATCTGATACATCAATTTTGGAAACTGCAAGCTTGATGAAGAAATCTGTTTTCTTGAGTCCTACCTTTGTTTCTACCATAGCAAATGCGATTTCAGGCGAAGTTGAAATTTCAAGCAAAAATATCACTGAAGACTCTGTTGCCGTAACAGACTTGGTACAGCCACAAGACATTGGGTTTGAACCTGCAGATAGCATCGAAGTTCCCCTACTCTGCGACTCTAATGATATTCAGAAAAGATTTCTCAAAGTAGAGCAATATAACATTGCTCAGAATGGAGAACGAATGTCTCAGTCAAATATTAATCAAGAACACCAATGCATGCCCCTTGATGGAAATAAAAAACAAGTAGTCAATATTAATATGACATTTGATAAAAACCTAAGTAAATTAGAAAGCAAAGTTAATAATGGTTTGCCTGATGATCATTCATTTAAAAGTGACAACAATGTTGAATTCACTTTAAGTTCAACAGTCACAGATTCTGCTAGTATTTCTTCTAATGATGATCCTTATGATATTCCTGCACCAAAAGCATCTAAAATACACATTATCTCTGAAGAAACAATCCCACTATCAAAACTTAGAGAAATAAAAAGATTACAATCTTTAAATGGCAAAAAACTTACGCCAGTGACAGTACACTCTATCATTGATACTAAAATAAATATTGAAAACGGGAATTCTGGGCTACAAATTATTATGCAATCTAACTCTACAGTGCCTTTAGAAAACACTGAGATATTACATTCGGATTTAGATCAAGTAAAAAGTACAGAAAATACGAATCAAAGTAATTTAAAATCCATGTATAGCAATGAACAAATTGAGGCTACTGCTGTGCCTAGTCTTGTATCTTCAAAGCAAGTTGAAGAGGCAAGATCAAATATTACATCAAATATGATTGAAAATGTTAATTTATTGGAAGATGACCAAAGTTTAAAAGATACCAGTGAAAACAGAACTCTTTCCTGGGAATCAACTGATAAAGACAGTCGAGATTTCTATGAAGATAACACTACCATGGCAATGGGTGACTGTGAATTAAATTATCAAAATAAAACTTCAGAAGATGATATATCAACAGTAGTAAATGGTTTTGATAGAGGTGAAGTAGTGATGATTGATGTAGATAAAAGTGTTAAGATTTCCAATTGCCAAATGGATGAAGGCCCTGGACCTGCAGTTGAACATATCAAAAATGATCGTTTGGCGGAAATTGAGCAAAAATGTATCATGGATAACGCGGAAAAAGTTAGTCCTATACAAGAAGCAACTAGTATTGAGGAAAACAGTACGGTCAAAGAGAATATAAAACAAAAAGTTAGTCCTTTACAAGAAGCAACTGGTATTGAGGAACGCAATACGGCCAAAGAGAATATAAAACAAAAATCTACCAATAGTCATTCAAAAAATACTCTTGATAACGATAGTGGGGTGAAAAGATTAACACAACACAAACATTCTTCTAAAAATGTAGAAGATAGAACAATAGAACATGATGAGTTGGCTACTATTTTGAATGCAACCAAAAAACTCTCGAGCACCGTTACAGATATAAAAGTAGATAAGGTTAAGGAAATAGCTGCATATTTGCGGAAATTTTCTCACATATACACAGATAAAAAGAAAACAAAAACAGCTCTTAGCAATGATATTACTAAAAAGGAAACAATAAAATCAAATAAAAATACAATTGAATCAAAATTATGTATTCAAGGAGTCGAAAAACCTGGCGGAAACGTGGAAGTAGATAGAGAACACACTGGTGAGTGCAAAGTTCTTAAAACTTACGCTAGGCGCAATCCGCCAAAAGCGCCTAAACTATCTACACATATTTTACACAAAAAAGAAACATGCAATACAGTTGATGAATTGGATCTGGATCTTGATGCTGTAAACATTTCAACAATACATGAAATGCAGGAATTTTGTTTATGCGATGATTTTGGCCGTTTAGCTTACTATGATTGTGATAACTTGTATGAGCATATACATTTCTGGCACCATCATACTGCAAACTGTGAATTAGATTTAATATTTGCCATATACAGTGACGAGGCAGTTATTAGTAATAGTGAAAGTGGATTAGAAAAAGAGGAGAAGACTGAAGAAACAATAGAAGCTTATAATGTTTGTTGGAATATATTTCAAAGTGAGTTTTCTGAATACGTAGACAACTCTGACACAGAGCTAATAGAGCATAATTATGTAATAGATGAATTGAAAGATGCTTGTCCTGGTGAAAGTTCACAAGTGCTTGTGTTGAATCATGTAGCTCAGAAAGTAGATGATGGAATTGTGTACAAAACCCATGATGAAGTTCGTATGGGAAATAATTCAAGTTCTGATATTATTTTAGAAACTATTGACCATGATATAGTTGATGCAGCTGAATCCAAAATTAGCGATACCATTACAAATATAGAAAAACCTTTGAATACTGATATTAATGATAATAACAGTGCTGCAGGTAATGAGCATATAAATACTGGCCTTAGCTCTTCGCAACCTATACTGACAGTAAGTATATACATACTTTAAACAGGGTTAAAGCAGACCCATCACCATGCCGAAATCTACGCATTTTTTAACATAATCACATTATTGCTGGTATTTTTGGTATGAAAACCCCTGTAGCACACAATGTAACGTGCGCAAAAGACTGTCCTGCGCTAACGTGTGTAACAGAAAGGGACTGGGGGTTAATTTGAAGTTTAGTTATTACAATACGGCCGATGAATCATAGCCAGTCCGAACTTTGCGCAGAAGGCTGCGCAATAACATTGTTTATGGACCAAATGGCGACATGAGGCTAGTGCGGGTGAGAGATCATCCCCGAAAGTTCGGAGAGCCTATGTGTTCAGACCAGACATGATTCATCGGCCGTATTGTACAATGGAAACTTAGATCGTAAAAAATGTATACCTTGTTAAGAAAAATCCCGTCTACGAATTAGTAAAAAAAAAAACTCAATTCTGAGAGAGAAGAAAATAAGACTGCTTGGTGATGGGTCTTTTTGCACCCGTTATAATAAGCATGCAGATGAAGTAATGTAGTTACCTCTTTCTACCGCGAACCAGTGTTGCAGTAAACCTACGGGCACGTGACGCATTTCAAACTTCGTCGAAACGGTTGGCGCAGTGGTTAAGCGATTGACTGCTGTGCTGCGTGTCGCGGGTTCGATTCCCGCACGGAACAAATATTTGTATGACCTACAAGTAGTTGTTCCGGGTCTGGCTGGTTGTGTATGTGAGTTTATATGTTTGTAAACGCACCCACGATACAGAAGAAATTCCTAGTGTGGGGCAACGTTTTTTAATAAATAAATTAAAAAACTTGTCTCTAACAATGGCAACGCATTATTGCCACAACTCTGGCTAATGTAGCTACAACTACTTTATATTATATTTTACTGTCTTGCGGAAAAAATATGTCACGCTTGCGGGTCAACCCGGCCAATCCATCGTGCGTGAGAAAATCCTTATGATAATAAAAACGCTCCAAACTTGTGTGTGACGATGATATGAATACGCACATTCGCTGCATATAGAGAATTTTGTATACTGACTTATCACGTCTTCGCATCCATGTAGCGGGCCGGGCAATATATTTTTGCGCGAGCGAAATCTAAAATGATCATCTACTTATGATGCCGACTGTACATCATTTTTCATTGCATGTGTTAATCAAGTAACTTCTATGTAACTTGTCTTCTTTCATACTTTCTGAGGTATAAATTTATTTTTATTAAATTTCAGCCCACTTCAGCATCAAAAATAGGGTCGTCAGAGATGAGCAACGTATTGGACAAGGTGCGTAAACAATTATTTTTATTACCTAGTTAAACTGCCTTACTGTCGTTAGATTTAATTGGAAAATGTTACAAATATATATATTAACAGATTAAAAGCCTGTGATGTCCCACTGCGGGGCAAAGACATCCCTACTTTCTTTCCACTTCTTCCACTTCACTTAAAAATATATACAATAGCGAAAAGCACCATAAAGAAAAAATAAATCGTATATCATGATTCATGAGTTATTGTACAGTTAGGGAAAGGGATTGTTTAGCAAATTGACTATTTACAATATTATTTAACGGTCATTATTTATCTATAAGCAAACACAAAACGGCCAACTGCCAAAGAATACATTTCTCTAATCGTATCTTATGCCGCTGAAGTAACGCAGCTTTTAAGAAACGTCCATTTTCGACAAACGACTACGATAATGGGAAACGGATGGAATCTTTAAAAGATTGAAAAAAACAGAAAAACATAAAATAAAATTGTTTTCTGTTGTGCTTTATTGTCCTTTAGCATTCTGGTCACAGTTGGATGGGTAATAGTTTTATATATAAAATCTACAGAAATAAAATAACAATAAGCGTTTTTTCACTTTTTTTGTTGTTTTTTTCAGACACCCATAGAAGATTGTGACGCTAAAAACAAAACTTATCAACGCAGACAATCTTCTAGCAATGAAAATAAATTCTCAAGACAGGAAGTGAAATTGGATTCGTCTAAAAATATCAATAAAACTGCTGCTGTACGTCCCCTTTTTTTTTTTTTTTTTTTGGGTGGGAAATTTTCAAATAACTTCTCCCGCTCTGGGCGGAGCGGCGGAGGGCGTGTCAGACTTTTACTGACTAAAACCCACCCGTGTTCCTTCCGTTGCCTGTGTGCCAGGGCCACGATATCCCTTTCGGACAAACTCGCAACCAAGGTCCTAACGGACCCCGTCAATTGGTGCTGATATCTCTTTGAGGCCCGCGTGGAAACAACGCGCCGTCGACCCGGGCCTGGTCCTTATCGGACGGCGAGCTACCCATCGCTCACCGTCCGCAGGCCCGCGCCTACGGTGGCCGGAAATCGGCTTGCGACTCCCGACGCCCGGGGCGTCTCCTGCGGCGACTAAGGGCGCGAACCTTGTCTCACCCTCACGCGTTCCGCCTCCTCCTTCGCTAGCATAACTGCTTCGCAGAAGGAGGTGATGGCCTCCCATGCACTCTCGCTCCGAACCATGGCCTGAACCAGGGCCGGACGCGAGAGATCGCCGCCGCCGATCGCCTCCGTGAGGACACGGCGGTGCTCCGCCCAAGCTGGGCAGACCTCCACCGTATGCTCCACCGTGTCCTCCGGGCGTTTCCTACCGCTTTATCCTGAACAGGAACCTCCCGAAACAACCGTGTCCGGTGAGGACCTGCGTCAGGCGGAAGGTGAGGACGCCGTGGCGCCTCTCTAGCCACTCCTCAAAGAGGGCCTTATCGCCACAATTGTGGCGTGCCCAGCTGTACGTCCCCTGAGATATTTATGAAAAAAAAACACGTTTTTTTTGTAGATTTTCAATAATATTTATATGCCTTTTTCAGAAACGGGGCTTGTCAGGAAAACCGACACTAGGTTCTGAGCCATCTTTCAAGAAAAGTGTAAAGTGTGGATTATGCAATAATATTTTTTCTGGAGTAGAATGGGAAGACCATGTGGCCAATCAGCATCATTTAATTGCTTGGCGAGCAGGTGGTTCCATCGTAAGTGTATAAATATTGCTGTTCGTTATTTATATATATGTATTTTCATTAAAAAATGCACGAAATGATGTGCATCGTCGCGGAAATGTCAAACGAAAGTCAGATAAAAAAATTACAAATTTGAAAGCGTTTATTTGTCTTTTAGCTCTAAGACACGACGACATAATACGCGTCCCAGACCTTCCCGATTTCTTTCGCTTATTGACTACCACAAGCATCAATTTTAATACACTGTGTTGCTGTTACAGAAATTGGACGACCCTAAATTAGTGCTTAAGCTGAAAGATAGATTAAAAACTCAAGGGATGCTGGAGTGCAGTGTATGCAACATGCAAATAAACAAGTTTAACCGATTCATGGAACACATTAAGTACTGTATACGAAAGAAGGTAGTTTATTTTTCTTACTATGTACTAAAGTCTCTCCAAAATAAATTAAAGAACCGAAAAAATAATCATTTGGGTCGAGTATGTATTGAAGTTTTGTTTGGGACGACTGATTACATTTTCGCGTTTACGATGTTGGTTCCGTGGACAAAGTCGTTCAGTTTGATGGTCCACACCCTTAATTTTGACCACACCTTTCTGATACTTTGTATTCATGTTTGTCTGCCAATCAATGATGTCTTTACCCGGCTGCAGCAGAAAAGGGTTCATAGAGATAGTTTGAAAAATGATATATTATTTTCCATTTAAAATTTATTTTAGCTATCAAACGTGGACAAAAAACCAGATAAGCCTACTCGCAAATCAAGAACAGCACTAGACGAGAATGTTACATGTGGCGTGTGCCAGAGAACTGTACTGTCTTCTAAATGGCTTGAACATATAGGAAGCATCCATGATTATTTGGCTTGGAAGCAAGGACAAGATGCTTTGGTGAGTATTTGATTAATTCCGATTGATTTTTTTCCGTCTCCTAAGATACAGGACTACCTAGTTTAGGAGACGGGTTACATAACCTGTGTAGATTTATGTAGATATACCTTGCTATTTTGTACATCTGTTTTTGTGTCGCATTAATCTTGTGTGTATCGTAATAAATATTATTTATTTATTAATTGTCTATGATGACATTGGTGTGCATCCGACTACTGTGGCTGCCCAAAACAGTACTCGGCCGAAAATATGTTACATCAAGGTTTTGTAGAGCTCTGTCACTCATATCTGTGTGTCTCTTTCTTTAGCTTGATGTGTCATATTAATAATAAAAGTTTATTCAGTTAAAATAATGTCCGGGTACCTGTACTTTGAATAATTAAGACTGCCTAGTCTTAATTATTCAAAGTACAGTCTAAATCAAATTTCCACGCAAGCTCCGCCCCATGCTCCCCGCCACTCCGTTATGTGCTAAACGCTAACACATTAGTAATAAAGTTGAATACCGCTTGCGCTCTTTGATCGTGTTCGAGCACGAAACTAAACAGCGTAAGTCTCAATTCTTATTTCGTTTATAACTAAAGTAATATTATTGATCTAGAGAAAAAAATATCTGGTAAATTCTGGTGGTGGCTGGATAATAAACTATATTTTCTTGCTGTGAAATTTTAGACATAAAAGCCGGATAATTATAAAAACAAACAAGATTGTTCTTGTTTGTTTTTATAATTATCCTTAGACATGATTTTCGAATAAAAAATATATCGAGCGAAAATATTACAATAACGTAAATGTCTTAAACATGGAAAGAAAAGATCCAATAAATCATATACTAAACTTTCAATTTGATTGTATGTGTGACTGATTCAGAATATTCATACAAACATAAAAAAAGAAAACGAGATTTTAATAAATAAATAATAATAATAATAAAAAAAGGGAGCCTCCTCTTAATCAGTTGTCGAAACTCTTAATTAGTTGTCGAAATTCTATCGATTTTGTCTGTATCTTTTATGGTGTACTGAATAAAGAGTATTCTATCTATCTAATTATAATTTTTTTTAAATATTGCGTTTATCTTTCCAGAATTTGGATAATGAATCAGAAGTTTGGCAACACCTGCAGAACATTATCAGGCTGAATGGAAGTTTAACTTGTTACAAGTGCGGTTTGCAACGCAGTCGTGTCAAGACGTATCAGGCGCACATAAAAACTTGTGATGGTAGTGGGGTGAGTGGACATAATAATGTACAGTAAAGGAATTAAAGTTGAGCACCTTTAGACCATTTTTTACTAGCATGGGGCTTATTATTTTTCCAATGTTATAAATTAATGACAAGGAAAAGGTGACATGTGGCCAATATCCAGAAAAGATCTACTTGTTGGATAATTGCCTGACCATTTCGTTTTAGGAGTGTGCATAAAATATGATGATAGTGACCAATTGAAAGGATCCGGAAACTGCATTGAAAATAAGACAACGCTTTGACTAATCTCAATGTATTTTATTTCAGTTACATTTGGATGAATCCTCAATAAGCTTCGATTTGAACCCGTCAACTACTTCTGAAAATAAAAGCGCTGAAGCCAGTGCTGTGAAGTGTGGAGTCTGTGAGCAAGATGTGGCACACTCGGACTGGATTCAGCATATTTCCAAAGAACATAATTATTTGGCCTGGCAGGAAGGCGAAACACCATTGGTGCGTTCTTCTCCTTTTTCGAAGTTTAAAAATACAACTTACTTTATTTTGGAGTTGCGGCCTCGCTCTGCCCAGGTACAACAATGACATGCGGCCTACTGTACCTGTGTTTTCTGAACACAGGTACAGTAGGCTACATGTTAGTGTTGTACTTGGGCATTTGAATGTATAAAACCTAAGAATGACATAAATCACTTGTATGTTCCAGGATTTGGAAGAAGAAGAAGAAGCAGTATGGAATCACTTGCAGCAATTCATCAGACAGAATGGAGGATTAACTTGTCACAAATGCGGCATAGTGCGCAAACGCGTCAAAGTATATTTGACTCATATTGAAATGTGTGATGGCACTAACGTAAGTACCACTCACGCATACAAATATATATTTTAGAAAAGGGGGGATAACCAATCAACAAATTCATAACAAGTCTCTTGTAGATGAAAATTTACTAATAATTATATAGGTACAGCTGCCTCATACATCTATGAAATGTCATAGTCTTCTGTAGCGAAAAAGAGATGGTACATATTCATTAATGTCTCTCTTGAGTGGCTCCAGCACGTCATATGTATGGCTACATACAATCTAACTAAGAGCGGTATTTATACGATACGGAGTATTACTGAGGCCAATCCTTATTCATTATTTAGGTGCTAGAAACTGCGACAGATGCAATAAAAATCGTTCGTGAACTGTGAAAAGGATTTCATCTAGAGGAGTTTGTTTTAGACGATGTTAATAAAAATATTTTATCTATTTAGATTATGGCCTATAGCGCATTTATTTTATTATTCAGAACCAACTGGATAATTCGTCTAATAATATCAGTTTGAACACTACAACTGGGGCTACTGACTTGAATAGTACAGCAAAGTCTACTGACGAGTGGTTTGAAGTACCAATAGAAAGAGAAGACAGGAAAATTGTGAAATGTGGAGTTTGTAGTGAAGAGGTGCCAATCCTGGAATGGATACAGCATATCGGCAAGGAACACGAATACTTAGCGTGGCAAGATGGAGCTACACCGCTGGTAAATGTTTCCCTATATTTTAGATGGCAGACCAATTCAGACCATTCAATTAAAGCAACTGTATTGTAATTTAAATTAACAGTTGTTGTCTTAAAAAATAATTTCGTTTGAAGCTCGGAACCTTGTCTATTTATAATTTTATAACACAGTTATACCAAATGTTTCAGAACGTAGACAACGAGTTAGAAGTAAAAGTGCATCTCCTTGAAGTGTCTAAGCAGGGCGGCGGGCTGGTTTGCAACAAATGCGAAAAAAGATTGAAGTACCCGAAAACTTTTCAGATCCATACAAAAGAATGCAGTGGGCCTACCGTAAGTATACAAAAAATATATATTTTCACTATAATGTGGGCGTCCAAGCAAAAAAGGTCCAGTTTTCGTTCTCGGCATTTAGTTTGCGAGATATACGTAATTTTGTAAAGTTGGGTGAAAAAATTGCATTTCACGATTTTAATTCATTATTAATTAATGCTCAATTATCTACAATATATAATGTTTCTTAGTACCAGAAATTTTAAGTGAAAAGTTTAGTCAGTGGTGTTAAAGTGATGTCAAATTTGAAAATGGTTTTTCTCAAATCAAGCTTTTTCAGAGTTTCAACTTCAAATGTCAGATACTTAAAAAAAATGTGGCAGTTTATGAATATGTTTTTAAACCCTATTATCAATTGACTATTCTAGATCCCGAATTTAGTCGTCTCAATACCCCACTACCTGGACCCTTTTTGCTTGGACGCCCAGTTATTTTCTTTAGTTTACACAGTGATGATACTGCGAAGTGAGGCCTGAAGCAAAAAAGGAGAATTAAAAAAAAAAAAAAACATACAGCCGAACATATAACCTCCTTTGTTAATTATAGTAAAATGAACGCAACCATTTAACTGTCTCAATGGATTTAAGTAAAATGCGCTATAAAGAATAAGGCTACTAATGGTCTTGCACGCGTACAATCAATCGCACGTCAGTAGTAACACTTGAAGGCTCGTGCAGACTGGCGCGATATCACGGGCGCGATAGGCAACGTGACCCTTGTCGCGCCCGCGATATCGCGCCATTTGCGAAGTCCTTACAGCTTACGTTACGAGATAAAGACGCTGCCAATGTCAAACTGTAACCATTCACGTGTGGTTGACTGAACATTTGGTCGAAAAGGTAGATTGGTGAAAACAACTTTAATATTTGTGTTACAGGCGTCTCCCGACAGTAAATTGGATTCTTCAACCCCGAGTTGGATCGAAAAATTAAGTAACAATAAAATTAAAGATGAGGTTCTAACGTGCGGAGTGTGTGCAATTCAAATAGAAAGTGAAAAGTGGATCAGTCACATAGAAGCCAAGCATCAGTACTTGGCTTGGGTGGAAGGCCAGGCCCCTCTTGTGAGTACATAATTTCATAGTAGATTTTGCAAAATATGGGCAAGGAAACATCTTCTTATTATAAATGGAGGAAGCGAAGGTAGGCGCCCCATCAGAATGTAGACCAAAGAGCTGGTAAAGGATATCAGGATACGGGCGGCACAAGACCGGTCCTTGTGGTGATGTTTTGGGGAGCCCTATGTCCAGCAGTGGACGTCTTTCGGCTGAATCATTATGGTGATAGACGGAATAATCTCCTTGCTCGTTTTTTTGTCGTTCCAAAAATTACAAAACTTTCAAAAACAATCTCTTAATTTAAACTCACAATTTCAGAACCTCGAAGACGCTGTAATGGTACAAAGGCATTTGAACGATGTTTCTAAAATAGTGGGAGGTCTGACGTGTATGAAGTGCGGCGTGAAGCGGAAGTACGTCAAGTCGTACCTGCTTCACGTAGACTCGTGCCAGGGGAAACTCAACACCGGCGAGCTTTCCTTCGCGTTGATGAGTAAAGGTAAGAAATTTTATTTATTACAACTCGTTTTGCGTTTGGGAGATAATGATGAAAAAGTCACGGTTTAAAAAAATAAAGTATGCCGAACCAGCAAAAATAAAAGAAAAGTGCGCTTGCGCATATGTGCTAACAAAAACGCAAAGCTCATGACTTGTAGTTCCTAGAGTATTATATATTATATTGTCACCTAATTTTTTTATCATTTTTTTCTTCCAGATATCATTGAATGTGCCATATGTGCTGCAACAATGGAACCCAAAGACTGGCGGGCTCACTCTATGACGGAACACTATAACATTGCTTGGGTGGTTGGAGACAATCCTATTGTAAGTTTAGAATAGATCATTATCATTTAAATGCATTACTTTTGATATACATCGTTCCTTGTTCCCCAAACTATGTGGCTCGAATCAAATGCGCGAAAAACCATGATCATATTTTGTCTTTCAGGAAATAAATAATCCGTATGCAGTTGAAAGTTATTTGAAAGAGTATCTGCATGCACACAATAAATTAGTTTGTAAAGTGTGTAAAATAAGCAGGGTATCGTTCGTTGGATTTTATGCTCACATCATCGCCTGTGGCAAAACTGAAAAGGTTAGTTACGTGCAATGCAATATAAATAGCATTGCCAGCTATAATTTAATTTGATGTTGGACTAATCATCTTTTGATCCTAGAAATAACTTTTAACTTTTATTTTAACAATAATTTCAGGAAACGGAAATATACAAAACCGTGTGTGATATATGTAACAATAAGTACTTGCGTATATACAAGAACCAGCACATGACCATGCACAGAGAGAAGGAATACGCGAAGGAACGCAAGCTGCTGGCCGCTAAAGAGCAATTGCTGAAGAAAGAGGCAGAAGAACCCGTCGATGTCATTCTGAAGGGTCGTAGGAAGGCAGCTCAGAAGTAAGCTTTTTATAAGATTAACAAGCCGTGCGTCCGATTAGATTTCCTCGGCAAAAATGTCGAACATACACCCCCACCTCTATTTAACCCTCTTTAGAAAAAAAGGGGGTGGTTTTTCAGAAATCCTTCCTCAGTGCTCACTTTCGCTGTTGGATCTTTAGTGCACAATTTCATGCTTATAAATCGCGATTTAGGCTTGTGCGCTGTCTTTATGTGAATTTAAGATTTTTTATTAAGTAAGTTTTTAAGGCTGCGCAACTCGTTGGCTTGAACTCGTTCGTAGGTGTGAAACGCATGCTGTCTCGCCCAAATTCGTGTGAGTAAGCACGATGATTAATACCGAAAAACGTAAACACAACCTTTGAGTGTTAAATTTAAAATAAAATAATTTGCATTATTAAACTATGGCTGTAGGTCAAAGTCAAAATCAAATTATTTATTTCAAATAGTCACATAGATGGCACTTTTGAACGTCAAAATTTACAAATAAAATAGAATTGATTCTAGTCGCCCCTTCCAAAAGGTAGCTTCGTATGGAGAAGCATGAGAATGGGCAAGACTCCACCGTTACTCTTTTAAAATGTTTTACAATATTTTGTATTGGTACATCAATTATATAATTATATGTGAAGACGATGCACCTAGAATAAAATTACTATACCACAATAGGTAAAAAGAATTAATAATGAAGCAATGACAGATAAATTAATTATGTGAATTATGTGATAGATACATGGTGCTCACATATTTACAAACATTGTAAAAAAAAGGAATTTTGTTTTCATACTCTTGCTGTTATTTATTTACGCCCAAAGTAGCATTAAATTAGTGTTGAAATACGGATCTTTTGAGGCTCATAACTTTCAAATTACTTTTTATTTTACTTTTTTGCTTTCGTACAGGCATCGATTCGTTATCGACCCATCGATAACGAGGAGGCAAATTGAAATCATGCTTAACTTTGGAGTTAATGATGTCAAATAGTCGTAGGAATCGCCCCACATCGTTTGTATTGAGAAAGTGCCGACAAGACCGACCTTAAGCCCCCTTTTCACACGACGTAAATTCAGTAAAATTATTTTCAGAAAATATTTTTGACATCTTCAAGAATATATTTGGTGTGATTGTAATTATTTGTTTCTTTTGTTTTTAGAGCGAAGAATGTAATCGAAAAGTATAAAAACAACTTCCATGATGTAAGTTAACTTGTAAATATGCTATACGTAATTTGAGCTTTTAAGAATTTATATTTCTTACACATTTGAATAAACGACTTCGATATTTTTGTCAATTCTCCTAATTTTATTGTTTTTTTCTTCAGGGTAAATACCATTGTACAAAATGTGGTTTTGATTCTGAAATTGAGAAGGAGTTGTCAGACCACGTGTGCGTAGACGACAAGTGGGGCGACGCCACCGATTCTGACGAGTCAGTGAAGTTAGAAAACTGTTCCAGTGACGATTCTGACGAGTCTGACATTGATTCTAACGTATCTGACGAGGAACGAGAAGCGCGCGAACATTCCCCTAATAAAAATAAAAAGCACTCGGATTCCAGTAAGTGATACCATACCATAGTTTCGAAAAAAAACCACGTCATCATTCTTCGTCGACATTATTGAGGTTTCTCAGGTTTTCACCTGAATAAGCTGTAGAGGTTCTGCCAACAATGTAGGTACAGGTATAAGATACATAACTAAGAGTTTCCGCTACATTCTACCTTACATACCGTAAGATAGAATGTAGCGGAAACTCTTAGCACTGGCAAAGTCATAAAAACTAAAAGATACAATTTTCATAATATAAATTACCATTTTTTCACATTACCACCGATTAGAATGACATATTAGTATATGTCATTCTAATCTAATAAAATTGACCTTTCCCTTTGACCATATATTATTATGAGTGCCCATTACTATCTCCTTTATTTCATTAAAATACTAACTTATCTACAAATTACATTTTTAAATATTAAGTTAATATTTAAAAAAATTGTTGTCGACCGGTATCAGGAACAGGGTTATGGCCACTATTTATTAGATATACTTAATTAATTTGATCATTTTTATTTTCAGGTTCAGCCAAAATATGTCGTTTACCATACCAAATTAGTAATTTAAGTACTTATATGAAGAGAAGCACTGAAGGATTGTAAGTAACAAGATTCATAATAATATCTATATCTACAACATGTCCCAGAATGAACGCACAATCTCTTAAGGGGTCATTGTACTCATCATTATGAACAACTTTTACTATGGGACCAAACCTTAAATCGCGGAAAAAAAATCAGCTGTTCCCCTACATTTTGACAAATGCGCGAGCGCGACGGCAATACAATTGTGCGCGAGCGATAGAGATAAGTAATGAGGGGTCATTGTACGAAATTCTTTCAGCTTCGCGACCGGACTTTAACTGCAATGTAGATAACTAAATATTTACCTTGACCTTTTCCAGTATTGACACGTATCTAACGGACGAAGATTTGTTTTCGCTGTGGCATATTTGTGAACTTGAAGAAGTGCCTGAGAATGATGTGGTGTATTACATGCCGCCCGTTGAAGAGTCCTGTAAAGTTAGATTCGATGAAAATCACGACTGGGTGACGTTCAATCGACTCGAATCTAGCAGAGTAAAAGGTAATACTTATAAAGCTACATAGTGATTGCGGATTTACTTGTAAATAGATATTGATTTTATCGATAGGTAGTTTTATTTCGACATAGACATTGACTAATATTAACAGCCAAGTGTCATGCATAGGCCTTCACGCTTCGTAAACGCATCAATTGAGTCGTAAGCGTTTACGCAGCGTCTACTCAGTGTGTACGTTCGACTAACGCCTCTGCTGGACCAACTATAAAAGCGAAGGCTTAACCCGCGTGGTACTCCTCGTCTTACGTCCTCACTTTTTGTTCGGAAAATCGGAAAGCGCCCTCTGTCGGCGCAACCACGTTCCAGTTCACCGAACAAAAAGTGAATGAACGCGACGATCGCTTTTGATTAAGATGCGGCCTTAAGGCGCTGACAAGAGGCAAATGATCTAAGTAGGCTTGTCTTAAACAAAAAAATTGCCAAATCTATATAGTTTGTGGTAGCGGAAAAAATATATGTTATTCTTGAACATATTTCTTAGAACTTGGTTGTTACCAAAACACGTTTAGAAAAAAATCTCGATACAAATTAGCGGTAAACTAACCTCTTACTTTGAGATCCAATCCAAAATATGTGTATTAAATATCAACGTACGGTTAGTATTTAATTATTAATAAGAACGTCTTATTTGAATGTAGAACTTGGTTGTTTTTTATTTTCGATTACTCAACTCACTTTTGAGTAAATAGATAATTGCTTCATATTTTGCAATAAATTACAAGCGTTGTGCATGCGTTGTGTCATCGCGCTTCTCTTTCTTTTGTATGCAGTCTGACAGTGACCGTGATTTAGCTATTGTCAGCGTCTTAAGCGGCGTCGTCATATGAACTGTTTAAAAAGCTTGTATTACCATATACAAAGTTTTTATTTTTATTGTTTAATAAAATAAAAAAACTTTACCATATAATTTCTCATACGAGGGCTGCACTAAAAGTATCGGGAATGGAATATTTCCACTGTTCCTGTCATATTAAAATCTTTTTAATTGAAAACTCATTGGTTTTTAAAATCGAATACCATTTTTTTTTTTTTAAAAAGATTCTCGGTCTTGTCACAAGGTTTTGTCAAACTTGTTTAGTCGTTGAGAAAATGGAATTGACTCGAGAAAATTCAAGAGCGATGATTTATTATGACTTTCGAACTGGTTTAACACAAAAACAGTGTGTTGACCGGATGATTTCTGCATTTGGTGATGAAGCCCCATCCAAAACCACAATTTATCGCTGGTTTGCTGAATTTCAACGTGGACGTGTCAAGCTCAGTGATGATCCCCGTCAAGGTCGTCCAAAAACTGCAGTCACCCAAGAAAACGTTGATGCTGTGCGTAAGCTGATTGAGGAAGATCGACATGTGACATACCGCGAAATTCAGGCAACTTTAGACATTGGCATGAGTCAAATACAAATAATCTTGCATGAACAATTAGGTGTAAAAAAGTTGTTTTCCCGATGGATACCGCATTCGCTCTGTGAAGAGCAAAAAGCGGCTCGCGTTACTTGGTGCGTCAGAACTCTCGAAAGATTCCACGCAGGATCCTCAAATGCTGTATACAACATTGTATCAGATGACGAATCCTGGATATACGCGTACGAACCCGAAACAAAAAACCAGTCACGAGTTTGGGTGTTCGAAAATGAGTTAAAGCCAACAAAAATTGTTCGTTCACGGAGTGTTGCAAAAAAAATGGTGGCCACGTTTGTCTCCAAAACCGGCGATGTTACGACTATTCCTCTTGAGGGACAAAGAACGGTTAATGCAGAATGGTATGCTAGCATTTGTTTGCCACAGGTCGTTTCTGAACTCCGTAAAGAGAACTGCAACCGCCGCATCATCCTCCATCACGACAATGCGAGTTCTCACACCGCGCACAGAACAAAAGAGTTTTTAGAGCAAGAAAACATAGAATTATTAGACCATCCGCCGTACAGCCCCGACCTAAGCCCTAATGATTTCTATACTTTCCTTAAAATAAAGAATAAATTGCGTGGACAGAGATTTTCATCACCTGAAGAAGCTGTGGACGCCTACAAAACGGCCATTTTGGAGACCCCAACTTCCGAATGGAATGGTTGCTTCAATGATTGGTTCCATCGTATGGAAAAATGTGTCAAATTTCGCGGAGAATACTTCGAAAAGCAATAAATACATTTTTAAATAGTAATGTTGTGTCACTTCCTTGATTCCCGAAATTTTCAGTGCCGCCCTCGTAGCATAGCAGGTGGCGTTCTATAGTTTCTGCCTTCTCCCATAAGAAGGCGTGAGCTTATGTATGTATGTAAAATCTCTCAGTAGCAGCCCTGAGTTTAGATTTGTGCCCGGTTGATGGCAATAGGCTCGCCCCCTATTACATGAGACTTAAAGATAACTGGCGAAATGTGGTTGTACAGTAGGTACACCCACTTATCGCCTGACTGACCCTTTGGTGGCTCTGGAATACAGACGTGATGTTATTTTGTATGAAAAATTGCCTTATTTTTTATTTTACCATCTTTCTGCTCAGATACGATGGTACTGTTCTTGGGCGCGAGTATCCAGTGCATGTCATGGGTCCCTCCGGCGGCCGACCAGGAGCGGTCGGCTCATGAGCCATTGTACCTGGCCGTGGTATCACATCGTGAAGCAGATGTGCCGCGACATGCCTGGGATACCACGTTCAGTGAAAGTGGGCTCGTACAGCTCTGGGACTGCGGGAATTTGATAGCGTGAGTTGATTACACGGGATTTATATGTACGATTATATCCCACATTTATTTAGTGCGCTAGCATATGCATTCTTACATACTGGTTGATATATCACTGATATTATTGAGAACACTTTTGACCGTTTTATTGTAAACAAGTTGTTACAATTAATGCATAATTTATCAAGAACTCAGCAAGATTAGTTTTCTGCCATCAAAATTTATAACATAATGTTTTAGGAAGCAACTGCTCGTACATTTATGGTCCTTCGAGCCGGATGTGAATGATAATAATAATTTATACGGACTAGACGTCTGTCAATATCTATGTGACGGCAATGGTCGCGGCACTCCTCACAACCCCATCATAAATTATCGTGAGGCAATCGTCTTCCCATTTCTTTTTAATTTGAGCTAGCCATGATTCTAGTCAGTGTCAAGCTGCGACATCGCCTAGTTTTTCTAACTATTGTAGTTCTTTATGTCATTGGCAAAAAAAAAAAAAACTAGGGAGAATTTGTGGCTAACGAATGTGTTAGTCACTTTGTATTCCTGCGCTGTCCTACATAAAATAGTAATAAAAATGTTGATTGCAGGACCACGCCAAAGTTCGCGCTTGGAATAGCTCACGACTTTGGAACCGTGTGGGCTATTGACTGGTGTCCATCTGGAGCAAGGGATGTATTCGACCTCGTGCCCGCATCAGGCAATATGCACAGACTCGGCTTAATGGCCACAGCCTGCTCTAACGGACTGGCCTACATCTTCGTCGTACCTTACCCGACATCTATAACAGAAAAGTAAATACATTTTATGTATCAACTTATACTTCCCTATTTGTCCAGTGTTTGTGTAATCTTCCATCAGAACATTATCATCGATTAGTAGATGTTTGTATTAATGAGACTTGTCTGGGTAGTTTGGGGGCCTGGAGACCTGTAACACAGGTATTCCTAGTACAGGCTCCAGTCTCCACAACATAAATGTAATTATAAAAAAAAAAAAAACACTTATTTCAGACAAAAAGTCCATAGGCAAGGCAAGGTTGTTAGTAACAAGAATTTTGCTTATAACTAGTGTTAGTAACTAAAAAGTAAAAAGAAGAAACTCGACACACCGTCTACCCCTGCCCAGTAGGCTCATGGGTCTCGCAACACATGGAGCAGAGAAACCTACTGAGCAGAACAGTATCGGTTCTCTCGCCAATCATCCTTATTTATGTAATTAAAAAAAAGAAAAATTGATATATATTATGTAAGCTTAATCAATATGAATTTTGTTTTCAGAGAAAAACCATTTTATAAACTGAAGCCGGTTGTGGAACTAAGGTTAACAAGTAATGAGAGTAGAAAGGTTTATCAAGCTACTGCTATCAAGTGGTCCATTGTAAGTTAAATATGTTTCGGAAATTATATTTATTTGTTTACCTAAGTATAGTTATTTGCTGGTACAGCATAACATCCATGGTACTCACTATTTTCTACCCTGAACACATTGATTAACAGTATAATAGCTAAATAAGTACCTTTATGATAAGAAAAAAAATAACGGGTAACGGGTCGTCAGAAGCCTGAAAGTCTGACAACCGGTCTTACCAAGAGGTATCGTATTACCCAGTACTTGGGTTGCGGAGGTCAGATAGGCAGTCGCTCCATGTAAAATATTGGTATTCAGCTGCATCCGGTTAGACTGGAAGCCGACCGCAACATAGCTAGGCAGATGATGGCTGACGATAATAAGTAAAAAAATATTTCAGCAAAAAGGACATTCTCACGTGGTAGTCGGCTATGCAGATGGAACCACGGCGTACTATGATTTAGACGGAGAATCTCCATTACTGAAGACCACAGAAAACAACCGGACAGTCTTTTATCCTTATCACGACGAGCGTGTTCAAAATTCCTGTATCGAGGGTAAGTAGATCTTTGGCACCTACGAATAATTCACACAAAGTTTTATGTCTGTGAATTTTACGCCTGAATGTAATGGCTGCATTCCGAGACTTATGGCTCGTTATGGTCGATGCCGTAATCGATAATTTTCACTTTAGTGCTCGTTCATTGTGATTACTTGGCACTGGTACCGTTTGTACGTAAAAAGGGTACGCTTCGAACAGTCATGGATTGATTTAAGGCTTACAGCGGATGGGCCTGTCATTACCTAAGTGGTACTGCCCACCTTCACCAGCGTATCATGAGTCTGTAAAACTTTCGTCATAGCTCGCAGGAAGCTACAAGCAATTATTCTTTAAACGCGATACTTAGATAATGAGTGAGTGACAATATTGATTATGATTAAAGATAAGTGACGTTTAAACGTCAAAAATATATGGTTAAACAGTCGCTAATCATTTCTTAACTTTAAGCAGCGTTTATAAATAAAGGGGTTAGTTATTTTAAGCTTTTCATACTAATAGAAAAGACTAAAGCCATATAATAACTAAACGCTAATGTTACCAATATGTTTGCGTTACATAGTGGGTACAGCTGCTAGCAAAAACATAAAGTTTCATTTCATAATACCCAAAGTAGAAGTTATTGTTTTTTATTTGTTTTTCGATCAGTCCTTTTTGTAGCGGCCAGTATAACGATATTAAAAAAATTAAGTTCGAAGATTTATGACTTTTCTAGTACTCAAACCTCAGTTGGTCCAATAGAGGTGTTTGATCAAGAGGATCGATTGGCATAAAAAAAGTTTTTGTGAAAATTGCCCATTTTACTGCTGACTGTACATTTTTTTCAAAATCTGTGAATGCAGATCAAAATTTCTCAAAAAGTTAGAGACAGTCTCTTAAGACCGTTTTCCTGTAGCTACAACGGTTATGGTAGCTGCCGTTTCTGCCCCATCTCAAAAATCCACCCTATACTTCTGCCTAACCTTTCGGGGAATACAGATGCTATGTTACGTTTGCACTATTACTTTGTTTCCGCATCAGAGGCCCTAGCAAGAACGTGCGAAGTTAACGTAAAAATATCTATCCGCAGCATTTAGGTTTAAATTTATGAGGCAAGCACAATTAGTATCACTCATAGATATGTATTAAGGCGCTGACAAAAGGCAAATTATAAAAGTAGGCATGTCTTAAACAAAAAAATTGCCAAATCTATTTAGGTAGCGGAAAAAATATATGTTATTCTTGAACATATTTCTCAGAACCTGGTTGTTACCAAAACACGTTTAGAAAAAAAAATATCGATACAAATTAACGGTAAACTAACCCTTTACTTTGAGTTTCAATCCAAAATATCTGTATTAATTATCAACGTACGGTTGGTATTTAATTAATAACAAGAACGTTTTATTTGTATACAGGACTTGATTGTTTTTTTATTTTCGATTACTCAACTCATTTTTGAGTAAACAAATAATTGCTTCATATTTTGCAATAAATTACAAGCGTTGTGTCATTGCGCTTCTCTTTCTTTTGTATGCAGTCTGACAGTGACCGGGATTGCGAAAGGAGAGCACTTGCTGCTACCTGCTACAAGGATCTTTTGGGGCTCAAATGATGTCGACCTCTCCTGCTATGCTCGTAGAAATAACGTCATTTAAAACAAAATGGCGGCGGTAGTTCCGATTTTAGTCACGCGCCAAAAGTGCCTTGTAACATTTGTATGTTCAAATGCACGTTACGTTTACTCCTTGCGTTCATGCTAAGCCCACAGTTTGTATGTCTAGACGTGGACATGTACCCAAGCGGCGCGAGCGCGGCGGCGCGTGCGGGCGGCGTGGTGTGCGCGGCCAGCGCGGGCGGTGCAGGTGGCGCGGCCGGCGGCGTGCTGCAGTCGCATGTGGCGGCCGCTAAAGTGCTGTATCCACCGCATTGGCCCGCTGCGTTGCTTGCTGGGGATGACTGTCTAGGTGAGTGCTACATGTTGCAGTATACTGAGATAAAAACCTCGAGTGTCCCGAAATTAACGTGAACAACTTTTACTATGAGACCAAACCTGAAATCGGGAAAAAAATCAGCTGTTCCCTCCATTTATGTTCGAATAACTCGTGAAAATGTAAGGAACAGCTGTTTTTTTTTTTCGCAATTTCAGGTTTGGTCCCATAGTAAAAGTTGTTCATATGATGAGGTTGTGCGTTAATTCCGGGACATGTTGTAATATCTTCCGAGGGACTTAGGATTTTTGTTTATGAAGGGAGTGCACGGTTCCTCTAGGAATCTCTACGCGAGTGAAAACGTGGGCTGCGGCGAGTTTTATAAAATTAGGGTCCCCAATTTATTTGGGGTCGGCGCGACATGTCGTTTTCTACGAAAGTCTCTATTAGTTGCCATCACGGTACTAGTACTAGTAGTACTCGTATAGTTTGTCGTATACTGAGTACCTTTGATTATTTATATGTTTAGATAGTGTCTCGCTGCAAAAGAACTAAAACAAACAGGCCAACATTGATAGGCTGGTATGCGTTACAGCTACGTCTTACACTCGCGCCACGTCATTGTGTTATTCTAGTGTGCATTTTGCGGCCAACACTTGAACGCAATTTTTCCGACGAGTTTACTCCTTTGACTGTCTATCTAGACATATTTATATCTTTGCTTAGTACTTTACAACACACGCAGGCCGCGGGCGTGGGTCGGGACGGCAGTACAGCGGGCTGAATTCTCTGTATTTATATGAATGACACCACATGAAACGCATGCGCGGGTCGGGCACGCAGCGGGTCGGCGGCGGGAGCCACGCACGCATTTCGTGTGGTGTCCTTTAAATAAATACAGAGAATTCAGCCCGCCGTACTGTCGACGTCTGTGTGTGCTGAGCTTTAATAAAATTAATTTGCGAATATACTCGATTATGTTTGTTAAGAAAATCATCCGATATTGTTTTGTACTAGTGAACCAATCCGTTAACGAGCTGGAGTGGTGGGGCGGCGGGCGGCGCCTGGGCGGCTCGAGCGGCGCGGCGGGCTGCGCGTGGTGCGGCCGCGTGTGCACCGCCGCGCTGCCGCTCTTGAGGCTCATGCGCGTGCACCCGTGCTTCCCCGATGTTCATAAGCAGGTAAGCTGTACGCAGTACTCACTACTCCTTCATTATTTCCTGTATCCACTATCCAGCATGTGCCCTGACGGCTCAGTGGTTACTGCCTCTCCTGTCAAGCATGTGGTTGTCAGTTCATATGGACTTTCTATGTTTATCCTGGACATTACTGACACCGGTAAAGGAAAATTATTCTGATGAAACCTAGACTTATATGTATTAAATATAAGTCTGATCCGTCTTGAGCAAGCATGGTGATCAATGCTTGTACCTTTTCTGTATGAGACTATTCTCATCAATATTCAGCCTATTGTTGTCCCACTGCAGGGCAAAGGCCTATTGGTGGGACAAAAATAGGCTGGTTATTAGTATTAATGTAGCAATAGGCTGGTTATTAGTATTTATGTAGCAATAGGCTGGTTATTAGTATTTATGTAACAATAGGCTGGTTATTAGTATTTATGTAACAATAGACTGGTTATTAGTATTTATGTAGCAACTAGCTGCGGCCCGCGGTTTCACCCGCGTAAGTCTCGATCCCGTGGGAATATCGGGATAAAAAATAGCCTATGTCTTATTCCAGGGTGTCAGCTACCTCCATACAAAATTTTATCAAAATTGGTGCAGCCGATTGAGCGTGAAGAAGTAACAAACACACACACACACACACACACACACACACACACACACACACACGCACTCACAAACTTTCGCCTTTATAATATTAGTGTGATGTGATGATAGGCTGGTTATTAGTATTTATCCAGCATACAGACCCACAAGTCCCACAACTAAGAAAAAGCAATCACTATTGCATATGCTTTTCCGAAAAGCGTTAGCGCGAGATTTATTTGATAAACTGAGATTCAATCAACTCAGCTTAAATCAACTAACCCTACCGCTGCACCATAACAACTGGTTCTCCACCTTCCGCATCCCCGGGTATCGTCTTGAAAATCTATCAATACATCAAGTATTGGGATAACAAACTCAATGTTCGAATCCCATTGCAATATTTTTTTTTAATAAGGAATATGCATGTATTTTTTTTTCACTAAATCAATAATAGCCAGTAATATAAACCTAAGAAAAGTATTGAAAGTTAAATTGAACTACTGATTGATGCTCAAAAAACTTATGAAACTCCAACAATTTTCTACTACAATTCAAACGTCTGTTTCTGTCGCGGTCATGATGTGACGTCATTGTTCTCGAAACTGCTTTGTTTACATCTGTTTTTTAGGTCCAAATCTTATATATTAAATTATTGTTTATGCTTTATTCAAGTAGAAATCGCACACATATTTACCTTAGTGAGATTTCAAGTATTTAGTAAAGAATAGATTTCATTCACATGTTTTGTTTCGTCACTTCCGGCATTTTCGAAGAGAACGCGTTTTGAGATTGCGTTCCGTTTCACCAAAAAAACGCAACATAAATTAATTAATTGTACAATGTGTAATGCATAAAAAAATGTAAAAAATATTGGAATTTGTTT
The DNA here is from genome assembly GCA_963921375.1 of Tiliacea citrago. Taxonomy (NCBI): domain Eukaryota; kingdom Metazoa; phylum Arthropoda; class Insecta; order Lepidoptera; family Noctuidae; genus Tiliacea; species Tiliacea citrago. The sequence continues at coordinate 12,374,841 of OY992786.1, read as the reverse complement.
CCTACACAATGTATATTAAAATAATGGATACGTTTTGAATTACGTGCATATTCCCTATAGTAGTTGCATGTCACCCAAATATCAACTTACATTACTTATGTATTTTAAGTTGAATTTTTTGTGAACGTTTACTCAAGTATCTACTGTAGCGTTATCCCTAAAGTAGATAGAATTGTTGAGTAAGTAGCGATGGAATTTCAAATATCTGACATTATGAGTTCATGTACAGTCCGCGAGGCCTAAGCTGAGCTTTGCATTTGTGTGACGTCGGCCTAGAGTGCGACGCGTCCTTTGCTTGGTTTAAACCGGTTTATACAATCGGCCTAAGGCGCGGTGCGTCCCTCGCGCGACGCAACTCCGCCGCGCACCTTCCCCTCTTGTACTGGTCTTGTACTCACTCAAATGCAAAGCTCAGTTTAGGCCTTGCGGAGTGTAACCGGGGGTTTCCCACGCAACGCTTGTCGGGTACGGCAGTTGGCGAAGTACAGGTAGTTAGTTATAATACAGCCGGTAATAAATTAGGATTAGCCTAGATCCGCACGACGCGTCAGAAACAACAGATCAACCTAAATCCTCAATAATGTAATTACGCTAATTTGATTAAATTTTAAATAATGTAAACAAATGTCCAATAAAAAACTAACATGAATTAAGATCTCTAAACATTTTATGATAAAAACAGGTCATAGCCAGAATCATGATGATTCCTTTTGGAGGTAAACGTAAGCGGCAGAACGACGAGCTGGCCATGATAGTGGAGCCCATAACCTACAGCGACGCAGTCAAGAAGTACGGCATCGAGTTCAAACAGATCACTGCTAGAGATCGGGTAAGGCACTTCACAAACTAAAATATACTTATTTAGAGTAATAATTCGTCCAGATTTAAATGAATTATAATCAAACAAAATATTTAGGGTAATCTGAGGGCCTAGACAAATGACATTCACTTCGGAGCGATCCTATTTCTACAATCGCTATCGTTATTTTACTTTTTGACAAGCATTATCACTAGTTTTTGATTCGAATTCCTTCATACGAATTGAAAATTAGCGATAACGCTTGTCAAAGAGTGCCACTATGCATCTCTATGGAAGTTATCGTTCGATGCTGTCGATTCGTTTCATGGAATCGAATGATGATAACATTGTCTAGCTAATTTCTGTTCGTTGGCCTATGATCACCTGCCATTTCGATAGCTTATGTTGTGTTATGTACGGGGTTGCGTGGCAGCACGGTTCGGGGAGATTGTCGTGGTGGGAGTATACTTCTCCCCGAACCGAACTCTCGCCGAGTTCCACAACTCCCTTGGGGAGTTGAGAGTCATCGTCGTCGGGTACCATCCCCTCCCAGTGATCGTCCTCGGGGACTCCAATGCCAAGAACGTGGCTTGGGGTTCCCGGTATACGGACACACGGGGCAGGATGGTGGAGGACTGGGCTCTGGAGACAGGCCTGGTCGTCCTAAACCGGGGTTCTGTCCCCACGTGTGTGCGGATGCGGGGTGAATCAGTGGTGGACATCTCGTTCGCCAGCACCGCTCTGTCGCCGCGTGTCATTGACTGGCGCGTCATGGAGGGGGTGGAGACACACTCCGATCACCGGTAAATCCTGTTTGACGTCTCCGCCCAGACCTCGGGCGCGCCGGTCAGACAGACCCCGAGTGGTCCGCGGTGGGCGGACCACTCGGGCCATGCTCGTGCATGCATCACCGGACATGCTTGCCGACATCAATGACGAGGCGGAGTGGTTCCGGGAGGCCATGTCCGATATATGTGACGTGGTAATGCCCCGGGTCCAGCCCGGACGTGCCCGGCGCCAGGTCTACTGGTGGTCGCGTGAGCTGACCGCTTTACGTGAGGCGTGCGTTGCTGCGCGCCACCGGTACTCCAGGCACCGCAGGCTTCGTGTCCGCCCTCCGGATACGGAAGCCATTCAGGCGGAGCTATACGAGGGGTACAGAGCAGCGAAGACTGCCCTCCGAGCAGAGATCCAGCGGACCAGAGGACTGACCCGCGAGGAGACGCTGGAGACTCTCAACAGAGACCCGTGGGGCGCCCCTGGAACTTCATGGAACACTTCCGACGTTTAGCTCTCAGACTGGAGCGGGCCGGGGCTGCCTTGAAGCGGCTCCTGCCCAATCTGGGGGGTCCAAACGCCTCCTGCCGGAGGCACTACGCGGGGATCGTGCGGTCCATGGCCCTTTACGGGGCACCGGTGTGGGCGCGTTCTCTGAGGCTGCGACCAGCCCAGCGGTTGAACGGGTCCCAAAGGGTCATGGCCATCAGGCTGGTACGGGGTTACCGCACGGTCTCCCGTGAGGCAGCGAGCCTTCTTGCCGGACTACCGCCATGGGATCTGGAGGCAAAAGTCCTCGCGCACATCTGGGAGTGGCACGAGGAGGCGAAACCCCAGGGCGAAACTCCGCTGCCGCGAGAAATCACGGCACAGCGGACAGAGCTCCGGCGGGATCTCATGGCGGCATGGAGTGTGCGATTGACGCAACCCAACGCTGGGCACGCCACAATCGTGGCGATAAGCCCTCTTTGAGGAGTGGCTAGAGAGGCGCCACGGCGTCCTCACCTTCCGCCTGACGCAGGTCCTCACCGGACACGGATGTTTCGGGAGGTTCCTGTTTAGGATAAAGCGGGAGGAAACGCCCGGGTGTCACCACTGTGTGGATCGCCCGGAGGACACGGTGGAGGTCTGGGCGGTGGAGCACCGCCGTGTCCTCACGGAGGCGGTTGGCGGCGGCGATCTCTCGCGTCCGGCCCTGGTTCAGGCCATGGTTTGGAACGAGAGTGCATGGGAGGCCGTCACCTCTTTCTGCGAAGCAGTAATGCTCGCGAAGGAGGAGGCAGAAAGCGTGAGGGAGAGGCAAGGTTCGCGCCCTCGCGCCCCTAGTCGCCGCAGGAGACGCCCCGGGCGTCGGGAGTCGCAAGCCGATTTCCGGCCACCGTAGGCGCGGGCCTGTGGACGGAGAGATGTCAGCACCAACTGACGGGGTGCGTTAGGACCAATGCCTGCCAGGGTTGCGAGTTTGTCCGAAAGGGATATCGTGGCCCTGGCACACAGGCAACGGAAGGAACACGGGTGGGTTTTAGTCGGTAAAAGTCTGACACTCCACTCCGCTCAGAGCGGGAGAAGTTATTTGATAATTTCCCACCCAACAAAAAAAAAAAAACATTTTGTGACTTTTCAACTAGCGTTATCGCTAGCCGAATGTTACTTTTTCTAGGCCCTCAGGCAGTTCACAGTGTTGAGATCTTTGTGTATTAGGCTAATAATACTAAAAAATGCAATGATACAGAATTTACACCAAATAACAAAAAATAATGCCCAATTTGCGGATAGCACATTGTAATGTAATTAATGTAATTCATTAGTCTTTAGCCCAATTGGACTATAATATTTCGTCATCTTAGCCAACTTTTTAAAATTGAATTCATTGATTGACTTGTCAATAACTTTGAAGTTTAAAAATCCGCAGAATTTGATGAAAGTGAATTTTAAAACGTTTTTGCTCTAGTTCAGTAGGTTCATATATACAAACAGAAAGTTGTTATTAAATACATTTGTACAATGGAATACATTTGGGTTTTAGCCAAACAATCCGTCTGACGTAAATGAGTGTCTGAGGGAAATGGGTAATGAGTAAAAAAAAAAAACAACTTATTTGTTTAATTTTGTTTTTTATACCAAGTAAATTTATGTAACGAAGAAGATAGACTGATGCAATATATCATAATTTCATCCTTAAACAAAATGTAACATCGTTCATCAGTGAATGAAAACGTCGTACTTAACCTTGTCCTAGATGGTAGAAATAAAATAGCACAGTCTTCTCTAGAGTGAGGAAAAGCCTGAAAGAAATTACAGGCTAATATTATTATTATTTTCATAAGAAAAAACTTCGTTCGCGAAATAACACAGGTCTTCTTTGTCAACAGACCACACAACAGAAGTTATCAGCGACTCCTCGAGACGCGTACCCCGAGCGCTTCCCTCTCTCGGACGTGGCAGCCATAAAGTTCTGTCCCACATTCAAACAACACCATAAGCTCGCGCTCGCCATGCACGCCGGCCTCATTTTCATCATCAACGTATGAGACTTGCTTTTATCTTGTTTCATACCTACTTATTAATACGCAAACACTGTAGTATAGTGCCACTAACTTATCTGACCCGGTGGTTGAAACTGAAACTAACCAAATCGCTATTAAAAGTGACAAATTCTGTAATTTTTTTGTACACCGACGCCAACGGGCCAGGTGGGCTTGTTTGACCATAGGTCAGTCCTTTCACAGTTGTTTTACCACTGACAGCAGCAACCCATAGCAACCTTATTGTAACGACAATAAAGATCACTATGATTTTGACAGTGATGAAAAATCAGAGGTATAAAAAAACTGTAAAAGGACTGCTGGACACCTGGTTTTTGAAACCCAGATCAAGTCTCTTTGTCAAAATTCATGTAAGTTTTTGTGATTGGCTGAGTAAAATCACGTCGGCCAATCATGACAGCTGTTGCGTGATTTGACAACGGATTGCATTGACTTTCCGACACGAGCCGGGGGGTCACTCGACGAATAATACTATTTATAAGACATGTACAGAAACTGTTATCGAAATGAATGAAAGTAATATAAAATAAAACTGTAAGAGTAAGCTATACCTATAATACAGATGTAAGTTGTTTCTTAATTGAAATGACATTTTATTGAATGAACGAAAACGAATGAAAGGAGTTTCATGTGTTGTGCCGTATACGAATAAGACCGAACGTGAGAGGATTATCTCAAAATTTCCAAGTTTTTTTGTTATATTGAATGAGGGGCCAACATTACAAAGCCTTTAGTCACAAACACAAACATTATGTAACATTAATAAGGGCCCGTCTGTCAAAGGTTTTATAATAAAAATGTTGGAAGTGAGGATGTGAGAATGATTTCAGTTTGAATGATTTTGTTATGTCAGTACTATCTTAAATTGAATAGTCGTCCTCATGAAATGAAAACTTATTTTTAATAAACAGCAAGAGGTCATAACCTCAGCAACCAAATACGTAATAACAAGATACGCTCTAAAACTGGAATCATCGATGTGGGCAACAAGTCTGCTAGGCTGAAGTGGGATTGGGCGGGCCATGCATGTAGGATGCATCGGGACAGGTGGGGGCCAGAGTCGTCACGCAGTGGGGCCCAGAAGACGGGCGTCGTCGCCGAGGGAGGCCGAGGAAACGCTGGGTTGATGACTTACAGGCGTTTATGGGGTATTGGCCGGAGAAGGCAACACACAGGGAAGAGTGGAAAGCTGTGGGGCAGACCTTTGCCCAGCAGTGGGACAAAGCAGGTTGATTAAAAAAAAGCCTAGCAGAAAGCTAATATTTAGTACGAAATCATATAATTAATGGTTTGATTTTACTAAAATCATATTTTAATTAAAATATCCTGAGTCGAATTAGCTTTTCCTCGTTTCGTCAGTCACATATTAGACGTCATCATTCTCTTTCACTTATGCCAAGTTATTTGGGGTCGGCGCAAGATTAGTCGTCATCTCGGTAGCCACGTATACCAATACCAAAGAAAAAATAATCTTCATATACTGGGTCAAATTAAATTAGCTAGCGAAACTCTGCAGACGTGATGTGTATCGATATCTTACCTACCTAACTAGGTAAACTTGTGAGTATCACTGGCAAATATAGATATTGCATTAGAGTTTTTATCATTCTATACTTTATTTTAAACCGAATTCCTGCTTGGTTCAGCATCCTAATTGCGCAACATACTATCAGTAGCGGTTTCATTTTGATAGTTCAACATCATTCATTGCGTTATTTACGTTGTTGAAGCAGACAAATTTTTCGAACATATGAAGCAATGGATTAGCAATATACTTTAAAAAACATTCAGATCGTGATGTGTTACGCAATTACGAACCAAGTAGGAAATCGTGGGAAGTATGTTGTCAAGCACAAATTAAGGATTTATTCGTATAACATGCTTATAGTAGACTAGGCTCCCAGTGGAGACTTAAACTACCTGCAGACGTTGATGGTACTGGGTTTTCATAATCTATGTATTCTAAAGGTTCTTCTTCAGGTTGGACGACGGGCAGATTCTCTTTGCTGTGTGATGCAAATATGTTGAAGTTTTTAATCTACTTTTTTAAGGTTTCGCGTATGCATCTTTTTAAAATCAGTATAGGCGTAATTATATGGACTGAATTGTACTTCTGATATAATCCTTTTGTCTGGTTTCTGAAAAACGCCCATCGGTCACTCACCTCGGCTTTAAGACTCGCTGCTGGATCAATTGAAGTCGGCTGAGCTTCTGAAATAATTTTGCTATTTTTTCATTTAACTTAGATGTTTTTTTTTCGTCAATAATAATTGAACTTCTTCGGATGTAACAGATTTACCTGGAGCAATATTGTATCTTTTTGTTTCTCACCTTTTGTGCTGGGTTCGCTGCCCGGTTTGCTTTCAAATAGTCTAAGAGTGCGATATCAATTGTATAATTGTTTTGCTCTTCATAATCGGGTATATTTCGTAATATTTTCTTGGAATTAAAAGGTACCATGCCGTTGCTTTAAATCCAGAGCAAATATTTGCTTTATTAGTTATTTATATAGCCTCTAATAAAGATTTTAACATCATTGGGAAATGAGCCTTATTAATTTGTGTTTCTGCCGGATTATCTATTTTATGCTGGGTCAAAACTTACAAAACTTAAAAATACACTTTGTTGACCCGGGGTTATCTGAAAGATTTGTCTCGTCATAATTTAAAATTCTTCTACGCGGAATGTTAAAGAGAACTTCTAAAATTTTCGAATTCTTTTTCAAAATCGGCAGCGTTAGTAGCAGCGCGCACCTTTTTGATGGTTTGTACAGCTCTTACCGTTAGCATCTCTTCATGGCGAGTCAAAAAAAATTTGGACTGCCACTTTCCTGGAAGATTTCCGTCAAAATATTTATTTATTTATTTATTCTTCGGAAAGCTTACAGTCTAACATCTGTACAGGTAAGTTATGGACAATAGCGCTTACAGTTGCCATTTACAAGCTTCCACAAATTAAATGCTTATTGTTATTATTTTTCAAATAACTGATAACGATAAGCCTTAGTTCGAATCTTGATAAAGGTGACCCAAAATCCACTGCCGCGATGAGGACTTTCACAATTGCATGCTATTTGGCAACAGTAAGTCGTTACTGGACTCCTAGTTTATTAGTATTTTTACTTTGTTATCAATTGTTCTTCTTGGGATATAAAATCGTTTTGATACCTCTAATGATGTAATAACTTTGCAGCTTACCAGATCTACTACAGCATTGAGCATCTCTGGTGAATATTTTTTGTAGACTCTGCTCCTCACCTTACGCCCTGATAGATCTTCCATTAAAAAAAAAATAAGAAAAAAAATATACTTAATGAATATTTTATAAATAAATTAGGTTTGAAAAGCTTACACATCCAAATTCATAAAATTTGAAGTAAGTAAGTAGGAAACAAAACTTAATAAGATTAAGTATTTTATATAAGAGATATACACAGTTTTGTAAAGTTGGGTGAAAAAATTACATTTCGCGATTTTAATTAATTATTAATGAATGCTCAATCTACAAGTTCATATAGATTTTCTCAAATCAAAAATTTTCAGTTTCAACACAAAAATGTCTGATAAAAAAAATGTGTCAGGTTTTAAATATTTTTTGAATCCTTATTATCAATTGACTATTCTAGATACCGAATCTTATCTTAACTCAATAACCAACTACTGGACCAATTTTGCTTGGACGCCCACATTATGTACATCCATAAACACTCGTTCTTAATAAAGTAAAAATCCCATGATTAAAATCAATAGTCTTTTGGAATATACTATCAATGAACAGGGGTAAGGGAGAGGGGCGGCTGACCACAAAAGTCACTGGCAACATCAGTCATATTGAAGCCTGGTATCACTACAACGCAAATACCAGAAGTCAGAGAGCGGTCTTCATATTTTGCAAACGAAAACCCCATTAGAGCTTGCACTTTAAAGGATTGCTTTGAAGTGTAAAGCAGACGTGTTAGATAAGTCTTATCCCAAGATCTTAGAGAGAAGGCTAGAGGCGTTTTATTTCGGAAATATATGATTTTATTAAATTGATAATCCATGCGGCATGACCAGTGAAAGATATTGGGTACCAATCTCCAAATAATTGTATATTTCTGCTCACAAAATCTTCTGACACCGTAACTTTGATTAGAGATGAATGGCATTCGGTGTTTTATGTCCAAATGATCAAATGACTGACGTTATCTTTATGAACAATTGTGTTGTTTGAGACCGTTATAAGAGAATAGCCACGAAAGTAGCAAGCTAGGGAGAAAAATATATTTTTCTCATTAAAAGTAACTAATTTAAAATAATTAATCAGTAAAGAAAAACGTGGTATATTAGATAGACACAAAAATAACAAGAATTGGGGAATGAAGATTACCTGTTTGTTAGAGATCGAAAATAATAATTAAGACTTTTAAAGACCTGTTCAGGAGGAATAGATAGTATGGCTTAAAGATGAAAAGAAGAATGAAAATCATAACGTAACGTTTGCGGTAGTTAGATCCTACGATCATGACGAAATGTATTGTCCAGAAGGATAGCATAGCCGCGTGCTAGCTAGGAACTAATAATTATGTAATAATATTCATTGATTGTATTATATAGATATATGTATAAAGTTTATTTTAAGATAAATAATAATATTATTGACGTTTTAACTTTATTTTAGTTATCTTCATTTAATTCTTGCAATAATATGTTGTTAATTAAAGTTATTTTGAAGTAGTCGTTAGTTTGATTCTGATTCGCTTCTAAGACACCCATTAAAAGTCGCAAATTGCATGTATTATAATAAAATATCCTGTGTTGTATGTATTAGCTTACAAATATTGTATAAGAATTTTTATGTATGTGAAAGCACATAAATATGTAATTTTTTTTTTTAGGTCTGTATATTAAGCCTTTTATGTATGTATAAATTATGTAAGTCTCAAATTAATTTTTCCAAGTTGTTAACAGTGAAGTTTGATGATTATTTTAGTCTGAAGGAAAAGTCTTTAGAAACACGAATGTTTTTCTTTACGTTCTGCGCATTTTTATCGCATTTACATAATTTCTTCTAAAACCGCAAAGTGTGCGTCAAGGTGTTGCGTAGTTACCGACTGTGTCTACACAACATGACGCACTGGCAACTCGGACACAATTTTACTTCAATGTTTGTGGTGAAATGAACAAGCTTTTTCTGACGTCATCGGAGTTGGTCACTTTGATGAGATTAGTGAATAACTCATCTCCTACATTTACAACCCTTTCTCTGTTAAATATTATTCTGTGTCGTCATTTGACGTAGAGATTAGTCCCGTCTCGATGCTTTATTTTCGATACTAAGGTTGATAATCAAATTATACAATCAACTATACTCCATTGGTTTAGGTAGTTAAATAAAGGTAAACAAATCATAAAAGGGGTCTTTATAGTTGACACTTGATTAAAAATATGTTGTAACTTTTAACCAATTTAAATTTATTTTTGATTTTTACGATAGTTTCCTCTTTATTATTATTGTATGTTAAGCTTTATCATTTATTCATAAACTACTCTTCGTAGATGTAATTGCTTGAGCACAATTTTTTTGATAGATTTATAATAATACTATTATATTTTGTAATCTGTCTATTGTGCAAAAAGACAGGATCTATAAACGTCAACGAAATAAAACTTTGCTAAATTGAAGAGTACAACTGTGACGTAGGTAGCATGACTACTGAAGTGACAGGTATTACGTTTAGTCGGTTACTTGACAGCTCTCTCGTCACGTGGTTTTTTTTGTTTACCTTTATTTAACTACCTAAACCAACGGAGTATAGTTATATCACATTCCCTTCGCTATACTAAGTACCTACGAATTCGGGATTACAATGATAAGTAGGGTTTTTACTGGTTTCGAATGTAAGGCTTCGGATGGGTCAAATTAATGGGTATGTTGAATTAGATGAGGGTTTTGTGCGGAATTATTTTATCTTGTTGATTTTATTCGAATGTGACAAAGCCCCAAAATGAGGGTAATATTTTTTGCACACATACACAACATCACAAAAGTTTTTATATGCCTTAGGTTTCGAAGGCATCATTTTAACATACTATATCTGAAAATGTGTAATGTTAGTCTCGATTGCCATTTTAAATAATAAAATATATGTTTATAAAAAAAATGTGGCAATTATTTACGTCAGAACTTTGTAATTAAAGTAGTTTTAGTTTATTTATTCTTAGGTAATATCAGAAACTTTATATCGGATTCTACAGTGATATTAATAATTAACTTCCTTGTATATCTTGTTTGTGATGTGCTTGTTGCAAATAAACTTATTAAATAAATATGGCCTTTTAATTTATCTGACCTATGAGTTTTGTAGAAAATGGCAGCGGAACAAAGAAAGTGTTGCTGAAAGTTGTGAAAGAGCTTAGTTGAAGTCGTGACTCATGATTCGTTCGCATTGCGACTTTTAAGCTATATTGTATCAAATGAAAAAAAGAATGACTAACGTTGGATCGGATACATGAGCCTTCTTGGTATTTCTGAAGTACCTACACAAATGAAAATGATTACTGCTTCTTTTTTAAAGCCAAGTTTACAACTACTAAAGTCCGGTCGCGAAGCAGAATGAATTTCGTACAATGTCCCTCATTAGTTACCTCTATCGCTCGCGCACACTTTAGACTTTAGTGTACTATTTCAGCGAATATATAATGATGACGACGACAAGAATGATGACGCTCGAAATCAGATACATCCATACAGTGAAATGAAAAATCATTTTCTAGCTTTTTCACTAAGAAACTGCAAACCAGTCACGTAAAACACTAACCTGACTCTACAGACAGTGAACTTTTGTGGACCTTCTTGCTGTTTGTTTACATTTCACGAAATTTAAATCTCACTCTCCTCTAAATTGTATTGTTACACCGAGGGCCAGGATTAAAACAAAGCGTCTGCAGAAATAGTTATTTGGTAAATAAATATGGAGAAATGTTGAGTTATTTATCGAGGTGTTATGTAGAAGAAAGGAATATATTTAGACAAGTGGTACTCAGTCATTTAAATTGTTATTGTACGAAGAGCATCGTCGACTTTGTCGGAAATATTGCAGAAACAAGAGAGTTTGTCAGCGTTTATTTTATCGTAGCCGTCTCGTCTCGCGTCTCGTTCGGCTCGGCAAGTCGGCAGTGAAGCGAGCGAGGTCGCCTGCCGCCTGCCCGCCAGTGAGAAACAAACCGCTGCGCGCACGGAACGCCTTGCCGATTGTTACCGGTAACGCGCGTATCTTCACGATAACACACATTTAATTTAATATTTATTTTAATACCAATATAAAATTTATAAACAAATATTTTATTCAATAATAATACACATCATAAAAAAATATCGTTAAGCGGAATTAATAAAATAATTAAATCAAACTGCGATGTTTATGTTTTTCGGAAAACAAATATTTGAACTGAGGAGCTTGTAGCAGAGACGAGTTAAAAATTTCGATTGTGAGAAACTTTTGAAAATGATGATGGCTAGTGCAAAACTGGTGAGGGACTGCAGCTCGGAGCTGAGTTCTGATGTGCGGTCCCTGTCGGTAGCCTCTTCGACTGAGGAACAGGATTCCACCACCACGGAGTCAGAATACACTGAGGAAGAAAAGGAGTACGAACTAGAAGACCTCCAGATATTGAAAACTATTGGTAAGTGACATGATACTTACCTACTATATGTAAATAACGCGCGAATTTTTTTAAAGAGATAAGCGGAGCGTAGGTACCTACCTACAGTCATCTCACTGATGACGATTGACGAAATTAGATAAATAATGATCGATCTATCAGACAGAGGTACCTAATACTGCAATCCAGCCTATAATTTAGTGCGATTTCATTTAAAATAAGCAATTTATAGTCCAGGAGTCTGCGAAGCAAACTAAATTACACTTGTAGGTTTTCCATGACTCCAGAACTCTATTAATAGTAAAGACTCACATTTTACTAATTTTACAAGATAGTCATCGTCATTTAAGACCTTCCGATGTAGTACAAGTTGGGTATATGAATCATTGCCCGTCTCTGCCCACATGAGTTAGATAAATATGAAAATGTCGTTCTCTGGAAAATACATTTTTCTTTTCAGCGAAAATCAGTAAATATGGAACTTATTATTGGTAATTTGTAATTGTCTTAACTCTTAACAAATTACACTTGGCGTGTTATTCTAAATCATCACTTATTTTCTATCGTTACGTTGTCCGTCGTTATTGTAGGAGTTGTCTTAGCTGTCCGTCATTTGTAATGATTTGTTGGGAAACACGGATATAAAGAAAGATGATTATAAAGTCTTGATTATATGACGCCGATGAGTTTAATTAAATGTTTTTAAATTTCCCACGAGTTCTGAGCGGTACTGTTATAAAGGAAGGACTTCATAAAATAATTTCTCACAACATTATAATATTTACACAATTACATAAATTTTAATCGCGTTATAGCGTAACTTTCTCTAAACATTTTCTATAAGTAGTTATTTTATTACTTTAACATATTTTTTAGGTTTTGTACAAAATTATATTACGAGGGCTCGAACACTAGGGCTCTTATTCATAAACGTCTTGTAAACCTATTTTAGTTAAAACGCTGCTAATTTTTGTCACTTTGACCTTTGTGTTTGCTAGAAAGTGACAACTCGATCAATAACTTTTTTATGAATAAGACCGTAGGACTTTTAATTACTGCCAGGGTTACGAGCCTGTCCGAAAGGGATATCGTGGCCCTGGCACAGAGGCATCTGGAGGAACACGGGCGGGTTTTAGTCAGTAAAAGTCTGACATTCCCTCCCGCTCCACCCAGAGCGGGAGAAGTAATTTGATAATTTCCCACCCAAAAAAAAAGGGCTTTTAATTAGCTGCAGCAAAATTGCACTTCTTACCGTAATTTCGTCAATAACTTAGAACATTTTTAACGAAATGACAGGAAGAAGTGTCATTTTACTGCATCTAATTAAAAGTCCGACTATAGGGTTTACATAAACTGAGGTAACTTTCAGCGGGTTCCCTTAGTCATAATGCCTTGAATTCACTGTACCACTAGGTAGCATGCTATTCCATGCATTATGGTAAAAGTTTGGTTCCGTTAGGGCTCGTATAGACTGGCGCGACATCGCGTGCGCGACAAGAGTCGCGCTGACTGTCACGCCCGTGATATTGTGCCAGTTTGCAGGAGCCTTTATGTTGTGCGGCCTCTGCAGGTATCTCTTGAAACGGCACTGACACAGTGGAAAATAATTATGAAGTTTAATGGGAAAACTGTATACTCAAGTTTAGTGTTTTGAATTATAACAGACCGTAGGTCGTGTACCGCGTTTTGTTTGGTCATGGTGGTCTTTGTTTTGACACTGTGTGTCACAAATTACGGATTCATAGCCTAAAGGCCTAACCAATGATTATTCTAGCTATGAGCTGTTCTACAGTGTAACAGAGACAATTAGAGCGTTTAATTTCGCTTAAATCGAAATAAAAACAAAAGCGATGTCGAATGACATAATGGCTTAACGTAAACACATTAATATTCTGTCTGTAGGTTTGTATGTTTCCACTTGATCGGACAGTTTTAAATCGCTTATTTACAATTGTTTGGACAAAATCGTTCTTATTCTCTCAGGATTAAGACCACTTCTCTTCTAGGCGATTATACAAAACGCTGTTTTATTGTCTGACCGTGTAGTTGTATTTCGGAAGATGTCATAAGATTATTTTCTTGTCCACTATAAAAATGTTCGACGTAATTTATGATTAGGAAAATGAGAGAAACTGGTTTTTTACGAGTTTCTTTTACTAGCTTCAAGAGTGTGTACATCGAAAGCTCTTTTCATATCTGTCAGTCCGTGATGGATCGCGTGGAAATTCTGCATAATAAACGTATCTGCTTATTTCTTGTTCTTGTCTCGCTGAAATTGATGAAGTTTTAAGCCTATGTATATCATTTTCCTGTAACACATAAAATATATCTAAGGGACTGCGACACGTGACGCGAACTCTTCATTGAAGTGTTAACAACATAATGAATGACTAACAAACTTTATTTAGTTAGGTATTCATATTTTTTTCATAAGCTATCTGACGTAATCTTTGTACCTATATAGATCTTGATGAGTACCTATTGAAGTTGTTTTAATAAAAATATGCGAAAACAAAAATGAATGGATCAAGGACATAATGAGTATGTAATTATTGATAATCATTATCGCCGTGTATAATGTGAATGCAGGTGATAACACCTCGACCTAATTTTAGGTGAGGGGAATATAGGCCAAGGGTTGTCGAGCCACCCGTGACCCAGTATATAGGATACGGCCCGGGTATTGACATTTCCTGTTTTCTGTGCATATTATTTTTTATATTACGTAAGTTAGATAGTTTTGTTTGAGTTTATTTGGCAAAAAAAGGTATAAAGAAAATCGTTGATGCCAGGTTGCCTTCGAAGAGTATGATAAGTTACAGGTTCGACGCCCGTACGGTAGCGGCGAAGTGTCAATTTTTGTATGAGAGAAGCCGAAGCGAAGCCGGTTTAAATTACTTACTTATCAATAAAGTAAAAATTCATTAATTAACTTAAAACTAAGTCTTTCCTATAATGAATTTTTACACCATATATCGTCAAGTAGCAGAACCAAAAAGACGCACCATTACACCAACAAAACTTTTTTGTTTATTATTTCAATTCAAAGCTAATAAAAATAGGCATTTTTGTTGTTTGAATGTTATTGTGAATTAAATACCTGTAGTGTAACTATATTTTTTGGCAATAGTAGACATTATTGAAAAATGCTATGCTAATGAAAAACCTCCGAAGGGAAGCCGGTAGGAATCGTGTTATATGGTCCTTTCGCCACTGCCGTACGGTATTCAATTTTGGAGAATAGCGTAGTGTTTGGTATTTTGATGGATCAGTGATGATCAGGTCACTTTTACAACGTGTTTTCTTTCAGAATTTACATTACAATACAATGCATTCATTAATTCTATTCAATGGCAAAATTATCCAGGAATGGTAGAATATACTAAGTAGGTAGGTAGGTAGGTATAAGTTTACGGTAGTTTAATTATAATTTTAATCTAAGATTCGAAACGAACCATAAAGTAACCAAGATTACATGAAACGGTAAAGCGATATTAAAACAAATGTAAGTAAACCGAGTGCACAAGTACTTACCTTATAATAATATACTACAAACAAGTAACTGCAGGAAATCACAAATTACTAGTTGGAATAAGTCAGTGCAGAAAGGTGTAGCTGGGATATGAATGATAAATGATAATGCTAAAACTGCTGCCTACTTGTTGACCCAGTTACATATTAACGACACACCTAATAAAGTTCACCGAAGTCGGCAATCAAATCTTGCAATAACTTTAACCTTAGCAACATAAATACATTAAAATAAGAACCTAATGAAATGAAATGGAAACTACAAATATCGGGGAAAGTTTAGTAGAGACGCAATAAACTCAAACTGTTCAGTATTCTGAATGAAGACTAAAGATTTGTATTGCACTCATATCGACTGAGATGTGTGCTGCTGTGCATAAGGAATTTGCACTTCGACAGAGATTTAAGCAAGTAAAATGCGTAAACCATCACCAAAACAGAAGAGACAATGGTTTCCAACGGTTAAGAGGACGTCACACCAAAAGATCATGTTAATATGTGTATTGAACCTACGAAAATAATACGTCTCTCGCGGTCCGTTTGGTAGAGGCGATTATCAGAAACCAAGAATAAAAAAAAAAATAATTAAGGAATAAGGAAAACGAAAAGCAACCTGTTTTATTAAGTAATAAAAAACAAAAATAGTAAAGTAAGTAAGTAATTACGTACTTTTAATGTGAAAAATGCAATTTTTTACTTTGTATTATTTGTATGAAGTCTGAAGTAAAGTTAGTGTTGGTGCAAGCTAAAGCTTTATTTTTTACGTTTTAGTAATCAATTTTACTGTTTACATAATTAGTGTTCCGCACAAAATCCAGACCACGGTCCGCTATTTGCTAATTTTGCGTAACGCACTATCAGTAGCGATGCGTTTCATTTTGACAGTTCAACAACACTCATGGCGTTATTTACGTTGTTGGGCAGACAATTTTTTCGAACATAAGAAGCAATGGATTAGCAATATACTTCAAAATCATTCAGATTGTGATTAACGAACATGCTGAGCTTTTAATAGATGGCTGTGAGGAACCGTTGAAGGAATGGAATCTACTGTTCGTGTTGGCATGCACAGCTATCAATTCTGTGTCCGGATTGTTGACAGAAATATGTACTTGTTGTTATTAGCGCACTCTAAAATGCTACTGTCAATCAGATTTATTGTAAAAATCCACTAACAGCAGCTATATAGAGAGAAGAGTTTATTCTACGTCACTCTCTGAAAGGTACTTAATCAAGTTTTAGTTGTTGAATACTTCAATAGGTAACAACGATTTTCCTTTTGCTAGTAAAATTTTATTAATCATTGAAATACATTGCAAGCTATAGTTTTGTATAATTTAAAATATTTTTTTCAATTTTGTAAATATGACTACCATGGAGCCGTTTATTATGTTATGATGTATGTTGACTTAAAAAAGCCTGACAGTTGAGAGTATGTCATCCTCACCTAAATGTCTCGCTGATGGTGGCGCGTGTGTTGGGTCATTCGGTTCCCTACAAAGTGGTTGAGCTGGATGGTGCTGATCCATGCGTCATGTTCGTGAACTGTTGAGGCTGGTCATCTCTTAACTGCCAGGGCTTATTTTGTAATCTTTTAATCTTTTATTTTGAATGGTTTTTTTTAAATATATATTTTTTTTTTAGTTTTTTACATTGTTCTCACATATAGAAGCGACAAGAATAATGTACCCAGGATTTTGTAATATCTTGATTTAAAAGAGTGT
The DNA here is from genome assembly GCA_963921375.1 of Tiliacea citrago. Taxonomy (NCBI): domain Eukaryota; kingdom Metazoa; phylum Arthropoda; class Insecta; order Lepidoptera; family Noctuidae; genus Tiliacea; species Tiliacea citrago. The sequence continues at coordinate 12,357,821 of OY992786.1, read as the reverse complement.
CCTTGGAGTTTCTTGCCTGTTCTTCTCCATAGAGATCTACGTTTTGGAATGGGCAAATAGCTTCCACTTTCTGACTAACTGACCGAATCTTTGACAATTCAAAAGTGCCTGTAAATGGGTTAATTGAAATAAATGCTTTGAGTTTTGAGTTACATGGTGTTTTCCAAACCTGCATGCGGTTGGCTCGCAACCGCAAATGCTTCAAGCGAGAAACACATAATGAAAATGAAAAATCGAATATAATAATGTTCTACGGTACTAGAAAAAAGGTTGAGCAAACTGCCTCCTACAAGTCAGGAACTTTACATACCTACTGTTTCTGAAAATACGGATTGAGAATAGAACATGATTATGAAATAAATATAGTTGTGTCGTTGTATTATTGTACAATTATACGCTTTGTTATTACAGGGCGGGCATTAGTCCAAGCGGTATAATTACAAGTGTGAAAACATGTACAGTCTAAAGATCGGAATGGTGCATAACTATTTGTACTAGTTAATTAAACATCAAGGATGATTTAAGAATGACTTAATTAGTCTCGGCAGATACCTGAGTTCCATGCGTTCTTTTTTGAAATTCTATGTTAGGTAGGTACCGATTGGTCGCGGGATGGGATTCTAACCGTGCTTTATCACGACATACTATGGAAATCATCGGTCAATTGTGACTGTGCGCACAGTAGTAGATACACTTCTCCCTAACCCATAAAATGTACCTACATGGTTTCATATTCTCTGTTCTCTACAATGAAATTGGAACGACGAAGGTGTCATATGCCTCGCATACCTAAAATATGTTTGTACAGCGTGGCAGACAGTTAATTGTGGAGGTGAAACAGAGCACGAAAGTCTCTCGGGTAGGCAGTAAGTACAGGCACGTAGATCTAGTTTGTGCATTATCCTCGCGGTGCCATTCGGTGCTCCAGTTACCGTGCTAACGACTCCAACACGCGCCCGCGCCGCTTCGTCCACCGTGCTACCGCAAACATACGGAATGAAAATGAGAATGAAATACAACTATCATAACGTTAATTCGTACATGACGAATAATAGCAGCACAATATAACATAAAGGTACCTAGGTCTTATTATCACTTTACGTACAACGGTGTTTACAATAAAATTAAACATCCAGGAGATAACGATGAAACAAGAAGTAATGAATAGGCTATGGCTGTAGAATAGAATCATCCACCATAATAACATATCTATAGGTAAGATGAACAAAGAGGATGTAGGCAACCATACGATATTGTTTATAATACCTACGCAACGTTGCGAAACGGCTAGTAACTGCAACGAATAGCATAGACAAAAGAATTCATTTGTTCTTATGTTTACGCATGCGATAGACTGTGTTTGTCACGCGTGATTAACAGCAGATATGTGGGTTAGTGTGTCGCGTGCCAACTTCCATAATGTTAACCAGATAATAAATAAATTGTTTAATTAGCGCATTTCAAGACATTTTTGAGGTAATAATAGCAGGTGATGAATTTTACTTAAACTGTGTAACCCGTGCTGACTATAATGGTAGAGATGATATCTCTAGTCGCTTATCAAAACGTAATTGGTATATAATTTTCTAAAAGAAAATGTAGGTATCATGCTACAACAGTTACCGTTGTTAATCAACTACATGTTAGATCCGTGAAATCTGCGAAATGAGCTGTTCCCATACTCCATAGTGCACTCGTGCACAATTGAAAGTAGCTACTTGTGCGTGTAGTTAAATTAAGAAAAGAAAGTTTTTAAGAACAATGAGGCAGTCGGAGTGGTGCGCAGACGCAGGTCCAGACGGAAATGGAACCGGTCACACCACGCATGCACCTAAATGTGATTGCCAACAAACCAAGCACTAAATGTGACAAGACATGAAGTTTATGAGCTTTCCTGGAACAACAATGACCAGGCCAGCTACAGCTACTATAAATCTTAGTGTCATGTTCTAGTCCAGCACTGTTAAAGTCCATAACGGTTCCACGTCAGAAGTCCAAGAACAATTCGCAGGCTAGCTACAGCCTGCGAATTCTCTACGCTACCGAGGAAAATCATTATCAACATCAATTAATGTAGGTACAGTACCTAAATCCATAAAGTCGGTGGTAAAAAATTACTGACGAATCGTAGATCTATAAATAATTTAGACTACTTTATTATGTTGATTGTAGTAAACAATTCACACCGGCGGCATCCATTCCTACAAAAAACTGTTAATTTTGCGGATAGGTAAGTCTATCATCAGATCTTTAGTTCTGTCTTTGTTTATTAACTTTACGACCATGAATCTCTGGAAATACAGCTTTCTAAGACATCAGGCTTCGTGAAAACACAGACATGTTCTTAAATTAGCATTTCTTTACCCATAAACCTCTCTGAATAATGCATGTATCCAGCCATCATGAAAGTGCCAAGGTATGGCACATCGATGCACTGCCCTTGACCGTTTTCCATCGTCTCGTTATTAAGCTGTCATAATTATTAATATTCATGTAAACTGGGATGCGGGCGAGGTCGGTGAGCACACTCGTGACTGGTCCCATCTCTTAACCCTCGTATTGTGTCTATTATCCAGCATTTACCTACAGAATCAATATTGGTGCATGTTGTACGAAACTATCTGCGCTTACTCTTTGTTTACATGGGTGATCCCTACTGACATATTCAATTTTCATCGTTCTATCCAAGTTCTACTTCCCCGTTATAACACTTTACTATGCGGTTAGTATTTTACCAATTTATATCCTACGTAATTTATATCCTACGCAGATATTGACGAATGGTAATAAAAGAAATGAATGTAATATTATTTTAAGTCTATTGGTATTCAACTTTCTATGAATAGAATTCTAAAACGATTTGTTAGATCAGTGCAAATCCTAATCTCGTAGTTGTAAAACGAGATCTAAACTTGTAAAAAGCCTTGTGGGTCATCAAGAGATCTGCTCCGACGTTTACGGGTTATTAACTTGTTCTTTTTTGCTATATATTGTTCACGTTTTACCTTTAGAAGCGTGTAACCAATCTTAATTGCGTAGCTAGTGGTACCAGAACGATGCCCGTCTGTTTTCCTTGTAGGTAATTGCTGCTGGAATAAGTCCAGCTGACGAAGCTCGTACACGTGCCAAGACATGTCTCAGATTTTGTAAAATTTTGTACACAGGGAGAAATTCTACGACACATGTCTTGTCACAGTAGTGCGTGGTAGGCACCACGCACTACTGTGACAAGACTGTGTAGTCGTGAACATACAACATTCGCATGTACTTTCTCCATCACGAGTCGGTATATACTCGTAGCAACCGTGACATTGCGTGCTTATCGGTTACACAGTAATTCTCGCTAGAAATAACTAATACAATACCTATTCGGAATTACAAACAATGGTTTTGTGCAGCGGCTGCTTGATATCCTCGCTTCATTTTAAATGGTTGCGATTATTACTTCTTTTCTTCATTAGCGAAACACCATTTCTTTTTTTGTAAGTTAACTAAGTAGGTAGATTATTTTCTAGATTCTGTAAGTATAATATATTATCTAAACCGTTATGAAAGTGCAACTAAAAAAAGTAGTCTTATTGACTTTCATTTACTACATAACGTAAAATTAATTCTTATGTTAATTCTATATAATATGAATTACAAGGGGCATTTAATATGACCTTAAACGGACACCTAAGATACATATTACAAACACATTACAGATATCTTGAATGAATTAGGAATAAGTATTTTTCTTAATCCACAGTAGATTACCACAAACATCAACGGTCATGTTTACCGCAAATAAACGTATTTTCTTTCTTTCTTCTTTCTTATTACATAGCAACAGACTTAAATGGTTCCTTTCTTTTTTATTTTGGAATTAAAAATATTATGCTGCTATAGTGCGTCAAACCAAAATAAAATGTAAGAAATACATAAAACATAACGTTCAATCGGCCGAAGACAGGTTTGTTTATGCAACACTACGTAATCGATAAGATTTTCGGCACACCAAAGAGCCAGTTGAGAGACACGAAAAAAGTGAAATGTTCTCTAGAGTCAACAAACTCGAAAGTGGAGAAGCGCAGGCGCAAGCAATTTAAGGCGAAGTAAGTATTTGTTAGCGGAAACTTGATTGCCGACAGATTTCACAACTACCGATTCCTGTATCTCACAATGTGACTGGCATGCTCCGTTGCTTTGATTTGTTATTCTAGCCTCGTAACAATAAACAGCGAAACTACAGGGTTCCATTAAGTAGAGCCACATAAATCAGATTTTGACGAAACAAGATTAATGAATAGTTCTTTTTGTATTGTTTATGACTCTTTATCATCATCAGGTTACTGATAGATGACCCAATAATCCGATTATAATAACTATAACGTCTCCGATAACGTGCAGTAGGTAAAGATTTTCCATTTTTCCGGTGAATGCGACCTACTTACAGCACCACATCGGAACACTCCCACGCTTCTGGGAAACGTCCATTTGCTGTTTGACAATTCAATAAAACGTCAAAAGCGACGTGAGAATTGAGTTTGTGTATTTTACACTTATTAAAATATTATTTATTTGTTTCTATCTGTGAACATTCACACGTGCTTAGTACCGTTATTTAATGTAAGTGTGCCGTAATGTTAGTTCTTAATTTGAAAGTGACGTTTCGTACTAGTGATTTACTTCACTCTCGTTTTCTTTTGTGTGCTGCGCGGGCGCCGGTAGTTCGTTACGAGCACAACTTAACGCTACGAGGTGTAGCAACAGGTTAAACAGCTCTTATAAACAATGGGACACGTTGCCGTTGGTGGCACAGCTACATTAATTACAACAGTTAAGTAATAGGTTAAATCATGTCCAATACTGCTTACATTGTTGCACTGCATTGCTCGCATTGAGAGAAAATTGAAGGCATTTCTTCAAAACAAGTTGGGATTTCCCATCGGCAAAAATGACGATCTTCCATACAAATTAGTATTTAACCCTTAGAGCTATATATTATGGAACTCTTGTGCAGAATTTCACTCTTCTAGAATCAGCGGTTTAGGTTGTGCGATGTCTGTCAGTTAATTAATGATTGAATTTATAAGATTTTTATTAAGTAGATGCTATCGTAGCTATCGTGTAGTTGTATCTCCTCCAGGGACCATTTTGGTTACCCATTGAAAGGGTTTTCGATAGGGTTTCTCTAAGCAGTTAATCAATACCATACGATGTTGGTAACCCTTTTGAACGGCTTAAATTATAATCCTTTCAAATTTTGATTACCCGTTGAAAGGGTTTTCGATTGGTTTTTCTAAGCAGTTAATCAAAAACCCATACGATGTGGGTAACCCCTAAGCCGTTCAAAAGGGTTACACTTTCAACTCTTAAAAACGATAACAGCGTTACATTCCGACTCGGAGCAATGTAACATGATCTCTCGATGATGGGCATAGCTACTTACCGAGCGGCTTGTAAACAGGGATCCATGATCAATTGATCATTAATGCATGTAATAGGTATAGAGTTCATTTTAGCTATGCTTGGCGGATATCGAAATGATTATAATATTATGATTTTTTCATATCACTAGGTTTCAAGTAGGTATAGAACACATTTAATTGGTTAATAATTTATCATGTAACCCTTTCACTGGGTTTCAAGTATAGAACCCATTCAATGGGTTATTCATATTGAAGGGATAACCCTTTTACTGGGTTTCAAGCGTAGAATCCATTCAAGGAGTTACATCATGATAAAAATCATGATGAAAACCTCATAAATGACTTACCCCTTCGAAAGGCTTAACTTTTAACCGGGGTTGTACAGTCTCTGATCTCACGATTTTATTACCGGGTCCGTATCTCCGTTTTAGTGATCCATGGAAAAAACACTATTACACGAAAACGTTATTTTCTAAATTTTATAGCGCTTTTATGAGTGATATTATGGATCAGTAAAATACTATATAGTTTTATTATTTATTTACCCTTTGCGTAATTATGCCGTTGTGTTACGGGACAAATATCTTTGATCTGTTGGACTTCATAAAACAATGCTATAAAATATGAATTTCATATAATAGTTACTTATAAATATTACGCTTTCCATCTAAATCATCACTATAGTGTAATACCTACCTACTGTTTTTCTTGGAACGGTTATGGTATGAGTGGATTTGAGTTACGTCTTATATCAGTCAAAAGTTTAATGTACGTCATAGATGCCAATAATAGATGCTCAATGGGTAAAAAGTTTTGATAATAATGCCTCGTAAAACGACCTTAGTATGGATTCTGAAACAAAAATACTAACAGCTCATTTTAGGTTTGAAGTGAAGAAATATTTATGAATGTTTATGACACAAACAAATGAATAAATTTGTTTCTTCTAAACGATGTTCCCTCCAGTCAGATGGACATACGACTTTAAAAACCGGCCAAGTCGCGAGTCGGACTCGCGCACGAAGGGTTCCGTACCATTATCTATAAAAACGGCAAAAAATCACGTTTGTTGTATGGGAACCCCCCTTAAATATTTGTTTTATTTTAATTTAGGTATTGATTTTTAAAGTGAATATATAACAAAATATTCTGTGAATATTTCAAGTGTCTACCTGTTACCGTTATCAATAGCGAGCAAAATCGACCAGAAAAATCACGTTTGTTGTATGGGAGCCCCCTTAAATATTTATGTTATTCTGGTTTTTAGTATTTGTTGCTATAGCGGCAACAGAAATACATCATCTGTGAAATTTCAACTGTCTAGCTATCACGGATCACGAGATACAGCCTGGTGACAGACGGACAGACAGACAGACAGACAGACGGCGGAGCCTTAGTAATAGGGTTCCCGTTTTACCCTTTGGGTACGGAACCCTAAAAAAGGTGGCTGGGACAGACTGGATATGGAAGGCGGAGGACAGAGCGTTGTGGCGTAACTTGGGAGAGGCCTATGTCCAGCAGTGGGCTGCGATAGGCTGAATTAATTGAATGAAACGATGTTCTTGCTGACAAATAAAGCTGTGATAATGATTATTTGGATTCCACCAATAAGCGGTCTGATCTTAAAGTTCAGATTGCTTGTTGTAGAATCCGAACGATGTATGTCCGCAAGACCTGTAGAACTCGTGTTTGACCTATATTACTACTGAGTAATAATTACTTTACTGGCTGGTAATTGTAGGATTACAGCGAGGTTAACCCATTTTTAACAATGCTACAGGTTAACGCCTTCCGTATTCTAAATTTAACTTAACTGTTTTAGATTTTCTTGTAAACGATAACAAATGAGTTGTTTTAACTAATAGCCACAGTTTTTTTTTTTGTTTCTGAACGTTCGAAAGCAACAAAATACTTTACTTGGTCTTCTAAATTAACTAACATTTTTATTCATTTTCATTTTATTAATTTTGTTAGAAAGCAACTTGTTGGAAAGTTTTAAATTATGGGAAGACTTTAAATTCGATTAAAAATTGCAAAAGCTTTCAGTGAATATAAGTTAAAGTGATAATATATCTATCACAAGAACCGTTCATTATTTTAAGAATCTCCGCGACTTTCTTTGGCTTTGGTCGACGTCAGCGTCTGACGTCCGACCTGAGGTTTCGTGATAGAATAATTCGCCGTGCGCCAACGCCCAATGGCCACATCACATGGCCGGTTATATTATAACCAGATCACTTTTACGATATTAAGATTATTATTTCAATGAGTGATATTCTAATATTGTATATTTAACCTTTGTTTTGTAAGATTATTGTATCGGATGCTGCCAAAACGTGGCGTCCGTTAGGAAGTTAAGTGAAAACATATCAACAATGTTTTAAGGGTTTTACGTTATCCGCTGACGTCAGCTGAAGTATGTAGAGATTAGAATATTTTGTCTAGGTAGTAGTAGGTAGATACCTGTGGTATATTACCAAGCCAACCTTGTTAAACTTTGCGAATAATAAAGGTTTTTGAAAAATAAAAGTTTATTAAGATGCCTACTCGTTTGGAAAATGGTTAAGTAGGCTGTTTTGATGAATAAGAAATAGTTACATAGGCACGCAACATGCGCAGGAATACCTAGACTAACTCTGTTATTTTTTACGAGGTAAGCAATTTTGAAACTAAAACAAGTGATAAGGTTTAATCTCAGTCGGCATCTAAAAACATTCTATACAAAAAAAATCTAATCATATTTTTGCTGAGATTTTTATCAACGCCCTCGATTCTTTTTTTACGCTTTTTCCACCTAATTGATAAAAAAAATAAGTACTTAAAAAAAAAAAACTAGAATTGCGTTCGAAAATAAAATCATCAAAGATTCGCAAGTCTTTGATGCACATGTATAATTAACCTTTGTGTACAACAAGTAGAATAAAAAGATGCTGAACAAAACCGTTAGTGAGCAACATCCGATTCCGGTAGAACTGCGTACAAAGCAACAAAAAGCACGCCGCGTAGAATAGAGCTGTCATTAGCGATTACGTGCATCGCGACCAAAGACCATTGAACCATTTGAACTTGCTCCTCATGAATATAAAATACCTATTATGTCCACACGCATTAAATATTCATTGCTTACCTGCAAGAAATTAGCATAACGATTGCTGCTTCGATAATTAAAAACGCTATTTTCTTGTATAAAGTCTTTATTAAAGGTTTTTAGATCGTGTTAAGCGCTTTGATGGGTCTATCGTCACAATGATTCGATATTCCGTTGGGTATATAAAACCTGATATATATGGAAAAGAGTTAGATACAGTTTCTGCTCATACATATACGAGCAGAAATATCTACCAGTGTTTTTTTTGCAAAACATAACAAGAAATAGACGTAGTTAAAGTCCCCATGTCTGTTTCATTGCCAACACAATTTCTTTATTACAAACAACGATAAATTTGACGTAGTCTACCGTTTAAAAACGTATAGTTCACTTATTACGTATCCTGTGGTGATTAATATTTGTCGTGATCCCGGCGGCAGTCGGCACGCGATTCAGGGAACACGCTTCAAATTCATGTTAAAACCTTTTACCTTTGTCACGAACGGGCTTTTTTCCGTATAAAAAGTATATTAAAAATTGTAAAATAGGTTTTATCGGCGGGTCGTGTCATGAAAGTTTTCAGCATACAATTTAAAATCGATTTTAAACCATTGTATATTTTTGCTCATTGGGTTTGTAAACTTCCATAAACCGCCTCTAAATAAAGATTGTAACATTGAAAATAGATAAATACCAGCCTGCATCGCATAAAACTATCGGATTTACTCATTTTCTTTCCTCTTCTGAGCGTCAAAAAATCACTGGAAAATGTAAAACATATTATTAAAAACGTAAAGGCTCGTACAGACTGATGCGATAAGTATCGCGGGCGCGACGCGACACTTGTAGCACAATTCCTTAGTCGTTGCCTGTCGCGCCCGCGATATCGCATGAGTCTGTAAGAGCCTTAACGCTATCTATGTGTATTTTACGTGTCGCTATGCATTTCCCCTTCGCAAATAGGTACTTATAATATTGTCAGGTTCCGGTTTGTACAACAATCACAATGGGTTGGTAACTCTGAACAGTGCCTTTAATTGTTTTATTCAAGGATCTGTAACGGTTGCAAACACTAGGAAATTATGAAACCGCAATCATGTTAAAGATGAATCGATAAACAAATGAAAAGATCTAGAGATAAAAAAAAGAAAGAAAGAAGAACAAAAAGAAAAAAGAAGACCTAGAGTCAACGATCTTGTTTATTTGTAATAATAAATGAATTAATAATAATAAATACTTAATTTGACGCTCTTATGGATTTAAAGGTAAACAAAGAATTTATTGCAGGACTTGTTTGAAGAAACAAGTCCTTCAATAAATTCTTACCTATTTCCAATAAGATAAAATGAATAACAGGAAGCTTTAAAATTAATCGAATAAGCTTTTAATGCGTCCTCACTAATGATCGGCAATCAAGTAGACCACTCGTAACATGTTCAAGCAACATTGTATGTAGGTATGCCCGAAGGCGGATTGACTTCGCAAAACTAGTTTACAAAATGATTGTAGCTCTTATGTCATCGAACGTAATACTTACTCGTGAATGCATCTGTTTATTAAACTTGAAATATACTGTTACCGTTTGGCAATAATGGGCAAACAAATACTTGCAATATCTGCTATTACATGTGCGTACTCGTATAACATTACCTATGAAATCAGCGTTTTGTATGGAGAATTTTATAGAAGTTGCGTATTTCATACTAACATTTTCTTAATTTATGTAAGAACCATGAACACTAATGTTTTAAAACTTTTATGCAATAATGTTTAAAAACTAAGATAACGATATGCCACTTAAATTATAAAGCGCTAGCGCATGCGCCTTTGGCTAAGTTAAAACAAATAATGGTAATTTCTGCTAAAAAAAATGAGGAGTCATTTTTAAGGTATTTTTTATGTTTAGACCACTACAAGTAATATGGTTTTTTTACTAGTGGTAGTTGTCTATGATGGCCAGTATTCGATATAATACCAAGCAATTGATGAATATTTGAAATCATAGAAGTGACGAGGTTCTCTATTTGTGAGAAAAAAACGCCAATTTCATAAGTGGGAACCCAATATTATTGAATTTATAAGTACCTACTGTATTATATAATCATTTTGCAAGAACCTCTCTACAGGTGAAGGCGTTCTTCAAAGATATCCAGTCTTTTTTTACATGCAGCTGAGAATATAATTACTAAGTTTATTTTATTTTATTGTGTAAACTAGTTAAGGTTGGCAAGAAATATAAGGCTTTTTATTTTGTTTATTTTATTAGTAGGTGGTAAGCATAAATTAAGTATGAAGATATACTCTATCGTGGACAGAATTAGTTCATCTAGGCAAGAATATCACATCACATTCCTGCGAGTTTCATCTTGATAACCACATCTGTCCCACAAAACGGTCCTATAAATAAATATTAATTAGATAATAATGCTAACGATGACGGTGGAAAATCATTGTGTAAATCTGCGACAAAACTATTTGGCTCCCGACTTTTAGAATCTAGCGATTGGAACGTACGGTCGTGTTTTAACCTTCGCTTGAATTGTTATCTATTCTTAGGTCACAAAGTTATTTGTTCCAGTAATTGTCAGTAACTTTATCGGTTGATTTAATCAATGTAATTTGTGTATTTATAGTTACGAGTTTAAAACAGGGTTATAAAGCTTTGGAATACATTAAAATTTTCATAAGTCATCGACCTATATTATGATAGGTACATAATTACAATATATCCATCAACGTTGAAAGTTGTAAAAAAAAATGACACGTCGCGACTTTTGGCCACCTACGCTTGTATGTTTGGTGTAGGGCGACGTGACACTTGGTTTCCGTCGTGTCATTCGAGACAGAGTCGTATGTGTAAATTGTCTACGCCTTTTTCGCGTAAAAAGTCGAGTGCGTGATATAAAGAAAATCTTTGCACTTCCCAGGGTAAACGTTTAGTGCGTTCATTCATAAATTAAAGTAATGGAACCGGTGACACTTTGGGTTTCGTCCAAAAATCACAACTTTGACTTTCATCCTTGACACGAGGTAGACCATCTCCATAATATTATAAAATATGTATGTACTCGTAACCAACAAAGCAGCAGATAAGGTGTAGTAAACCGACCGACGTTTATTATATTATGGATCGCGGTATTCTAATAAAACAGGGGGTCTACTCCGAAGCGTTAAACCGAAGTATCGGCCGAATGTTCAGCCGTTTTATAACTTCCATAGTTTCCTTTTTTGACTTTGAGTCACATTTTTGTCGTTGGCTTATCTCATTGACTGTCCTTTTTTTTTAATTTCGCCGTAGTCAGCCATAGTTAGCCGTAGTCAAGCAACGGCCGAACATTCGGCCGATACTTCGGTTTAACGCTTCGGAGTAGACCCCCAGTACTTTTAACGAGCTGACTGTGACTAATGACAGCGTCGCCACGTCGTTTCTTAGAACGTGCATTATGGTTGCTGTTGACCACTTAACGAGAAGAATAAATATATTTTCTTAAGTATATCAACCTGATTTTTTTGTTACTTTCCAGAATTTCCAGAATAATATCACAATGTTATATATAGTTTTTCTGGAAACACTGGAGCGTTGTCCCAATTTGGTGTCAGGACTCGCTTTATGGAAGACTATACTAAAAATAAGTTAGGTACGTGATTGTCGGAACCAGCTGCAGGAGCAGGAGTGAGTCAACCTATTTTAAAACCACATACTCAGATCAAACAAGTTGTTTGTAGTCAAGACCTTATTGAACAATAGTGGGCAGGCTTTGGATCAGAAAAATGACATCCAATGTTGTATATAACGATTTCTTTGCGGACCATTAGCGAAATATATCGCAGTCAACCAATACAAATATACTTATGATCGATGGGTTTGCTTGCTTGTTCACACACCTTGGCTTCTGTTACTGCCTAGCGAACTTTTAGCCGTTTACCTGATGTTTATGTTATCATAGCACTTGATCTGTTAAAACCTACAGTAGATAGTTATAACTCATGCATGCAGGCACCTGTAATTTATTAGATACTGTAATTGATCAAAATATGTAACAACATAATGTACTCATGTAGTTACGTATGTAAGTACAACGGCTTCAGTCCACTTTTCAACATGCGTGGACTGATTAACAGCTGACATAGTTTGTTTATTTCTTAAAAAACTCATGCAAATAGAATGGACGAAGTAGACTTCCGCGCCATCCATATTTGGGTCATTGAAAACTGTATCTATGTAAGTACATATAGCTCTTAAATATACCTATACATATATATGAAACAGATTTGTAGCAAATATCATTCTGAAATTGTTGCATGGCTAATCAATTCCATTGCAACTGCATAGCAGCGGCTGAACTTGGTTTTTATGTAGATGTTTTTGTGTTACCTTCGCGTGAAGGTCGGAGCTCGTGGGTTGGTCTGGCAGAACGTCATCGCGTCACCCACCAGCGCGTCGCCACCAACGTAAGATTAATGCTGATAAAAGTGTTTAAGATTATAAATAATAGTGTGTGTGTGTCAAGTTCTCGACGTGACGGGAGGGACAGCTGTGCTCTGACGTCACGGCTTGTGAAAACACCTCTCAACTCTCATTCTCTTCATCATTGATTTATACAATATAGCAATCTTTCGGGGAGGCGTGAACCCGTCTCGAAGAGTTAAACAAGCAAGTTTAGAGCATGATTGAATATTATGTTAGTACTCGTATACTAAATATCAGTGTTATCGTTTACCTATATATATTTTTATTTTGTTTTTATAACTTTTCTTTTTATTTTATTACGATCTGTCTAGGTTTTTACGACTTTTCAGCAATAAATATCTTTATTAAACTGAAATATAAATTAAAGATTTACCTACTTCTCTGAAGTCACAAAAATGCGTGTGTAGCTGTAGCAAACAATTAATCGAATTAAAGGAGATGAGGGCAAAGAACTAATAAAGAACAAAGTGTTGAAAAGATGTTTGAACTTCAAACGTCTTCTTTTGCATTAGAAATCCATGAGGCGGTTGGCAGAGGACATAAGTTTAGAATCAATTTGTTGAGACATTTGCGTCATCATACGTGACTAAACGATCCCGACCGTGACGTACTAGGAAAGTAGAAACAGAAAGAAATACGAGTAGATAAGTGTTTTTTCTCAGACACTTGTCAACGTACACAGCTGACAGAGTTAATTGCTAGAATTTGGCATGTCACTACATTTATATTATTTTCTTATTAAAATCAAATCTATAGTGGGCATAGGATATACAGACGGTTGTTAGGTAAATTACATTTCCATTATGTCCTGCATAGTAGCCATACAATAATAAATTATGTCAACACGCAGTATAAAAAAATTCATAGGTAAGTAGCAAATCTTACAAAATGAGAATTAAGAGGAGTAGGTGGCAGATTGTAGTAGGTACTAATTACTAAGAAAATCTTGGATCGTGTAGTATAAACTTTGTCAATTAAAAGATTACGCAATTATTCATTGCAAACTTAAAAAAATTAGCACTGAAAGTTTGTGATTGCTTATATGCTCGGAAAGCACGTTAAGCCAGGCAGTTATAAATTTGTAGATCTTTGACAGTTATTACGGGTCGTCAGAAGCCCGAAAGTCGGACAACCAGTCTTACCAAGGGGTATCGTATTACCCATTAACTGGGTAGTGGAGGTCAGATAGGCAGTCGCTCTATGTACAATACTGGTATTCAGCTGGTTAGACTGGAAGCCGACCCCAACGTAGTTGGGAAAAGGCTAGGCAGATGCTTAGATGTATTTACATTAAATTTACAAATCGTTTTTTGTAGCGACCTTTTCTATTTTTGTTTTTAATAACATAACATAACATCACGCCTGTAATCCCCGAAGGGTTAGGCAGAGGTGTACCTATAGTACACCCACGTTTCGCCAGTTATGTTTAAGTCCCATGTAATAGGGGGCGAGCCTATTGCCATCAACCGGGCACAAATCCAGACTCCGGGCTGCTACTGAGAAATTCCTGGTGGAAAAGCCCAATAACACTTTGCCCGAACTGGGAAGTTTTTAATAACGTAGCTAGTTAACAAACCACTTGATGAGGAAAGCTTTACAGGGAAAGATGAAAGTATCCCACGTAATAAACTAATGTAGGTAACGATGCACTTACACGAAATTGGAGCAAGGCTCATCCCCAAATAAATTTTATTATTATGGCCGTAACAAAACCAAAATATTTTGACCGATCGGCTCAATATTTGCGTATAATATTTTAATAATCAGGTTTACAACGAGTGTAAAACTGCGATACTTCATTGAACGTTTAACGAGCAGTAAATTTTAGTGATGATAAAATATCGACTTCTTGTGAGCAGAGTAAGACGATGTGCCTTGAGTTGGTTGACCTGTACCCTAATTGCGTAACGCAGTTTGAATCGGAATCGGAATGATTTTGAAGTATATTGCTAATCCATTGCTTTATAATTATAAGTTAGAAAAAATTGTCTGCCCAACAACGAAAATAACACAATGAATGTATTGAAATGTCAAATTGAAACCGATTCCTACTGATAGTGTGTTACGCAATTAGCCCTCTGATACGTATTGGTTAAATAAAAATAGAGTAGGCAACTATACAAACGAGAATGCCTGAAATAAGTAGCCCACTAGCTACTTATGAACCAATTGTAATTTGTTTAGTTTAGACATGATTTGTGAACGAAGATTATTTTTTACGAAGGTTATATGTCAAGACGACTATACCACAATATATAAAAATAATTAAAAATGAAGCAATGACAGATAAATTAATTATGTGATAGATACATGGTGCTCACATATCTACAAACATTGTAAAAATATACGTTTACCTAAAAATTTTAAAGGTAGGTTAGGTTAGAGGTTAAATATAGGTCAGTGTGTGAGGTAAGGTAATCACCAGTGATCGGAAAAAGGTCAGCTAAAATACCTAAAGTTTGAATGACAAAATATTTTTTTATTACTTACGACAAAATATTTTTTCCACAAAATCATGTTGGTTTTTTTAACTTTTATTCATGTTAGCTGCTTGCACGGCGGTAGCACAGGGGGAATAAATTTCTGTAGTTTTTTTCCTAGGACGCCCCGTTGTCGAGATATTTGATTTTTTTATTAATTAGTTTACAAGAAAAATGAATTCAATTAGTTTACTGTATTACTAACATTAATATTAAATGTACTTATGTGATGTCCCAAAACTCGAAACAAATTTTCCGTAAAAAAAAATTGTCGCAAGGTCTCCACTTTTTTGTCTCTGTTCTTTTAACTTTTGGCATATTAGCTCTACCTATTCCGATCACTGGTAATCACAATATGTAAAATAAATGTCATAAAAATAATAAACTTTACAATTAAAATAGCAACCAGTTTGATTTTGTCTAGAAGACAGACTAGCATGGCCGGTCGACGATATCGGGCCATTGCGCTTACGTACTCAACACTACCAGTTTTTTGGGTGACGTTATATCAATTAATCTGGACGTCATACGAAGTGAAAACTATTATAAATTAAGTATTAAGTATCTGATTTAAATATTAGAAAGTGTATAAGGGTCAATCGCAGGTCCGAGTGATTGGGCGCTGAGAGATCCATTAGAACTTAATAACATTTAGTCACTGTTCATGACGCTGAAGAATGATATTAAGTAGAAATTCAGAATGGCAGTAAAATACCTCTGAGTTATATGTGAAGACGATGCGCACCTAGAATAAAATTACCTACTATACCACAGTAGGTAAAAAGAATTAAAAATGAAGCAAAAATTAATTATCTCATAGATACCTACTTAATGGTGCTCACTTATTCAGAAACATTGTAAAAATATACGTTTTCCTATAAAAAAAAAAAATAAGTAATAGGTCAGTGTGCGAGTTAAGGTAATCACAGAATGTGAAATAAATGTCATAAAAATAATAAATTATACAATTAAAATAGCAACCAGTTTGATTTTGTCTAGAAGACAGACTAGCATGGCCGGTCGACGATATTGGGCCATTGCGCTTACGTACTCAACACTACCAGTTTTTTGGGTGACGTTATATCAATTAATCTGGACGTCATACGAAGTGAAAACTATTATAAATTAAATATTAAGTATCTGATTTAAATATTAGAAAGTGTATAAGGGTCAATCGCAGGTCCGAGTGATTGGGCGCTGAGAGATCCATTAGAACTTAATAACATTTAGTCACTGTTCATGACGCTGAAGAATGATATTAAGTAGAAATTCAGAATGGCAGTAAAATACCTCTGAGTTATATGTGAAGATGATGCGCACCTAGAATAAAATTACCTACTATACCACAGTAGGTAAAAAGAATTAAAAATGAAGCAAAAATTAATTATCTCATAGATACCTACTTAATGGTGCTCACTTATTCAGAAACATTGTAAAAATATACGTTTTCCTATAAAAAAAAAAAAAAAGTAATAGGTCAGTGTGCGCGTTAAGGTAATCACAGAATGTGAAATAAATGTCATAAAAATAATAAATTATACAATTAAAATAGCAACCAGTTTGATTTTGTCTAGAAGACAGACTAGCATGGCCGGTCGACGATATCGGGCCATTGCGCTTACGTACTCAACACTACCAGTTTTTTGGGTGACGTTATATCAATTAATCTGGACGTCATACGAAGTGAAAGCTATTATAAATTAAATATTAAGTATCTGATTTAAATATTAGAAAGTGTATAAGGGTCAATCGCAGGTCCGAGTGATTGGGCGCTGAGAGATCCATTAGAACTTAATAACATTTAGTCACTGTTCATGACGCTGAAGAATGATATTAAGTAGAAATTCAGAATGGCAGTAAAATACCTCTGAGTTATATGTGAAGACGATGCGCACCTAGAATAAAATTACCTACTATACCACAGTAGGTAAAAATAATTAAAAATGAAGCAATGACAGATAAATTAATTATCTCATAGATACCTACTTAATGGTGCTCACTTATTCAGAAACATTGTAAAAATATACGTTTTCCTATAAAAAAATAAGTAATAGGTCAGTGTGCGAGTTAAGGTAATCACAGAATGTAAAATAAATGTCATAAAAATAATAAATTATACAATTAAAATAGCAACCAGTTTGATTTTGTCTAGAAGACAGACTAGCATGGCCGGTCGACGATATCGGGCCATTGCGCTTACGTACTCAACACTACCAGTTTTTTGGGTGACGTTATATCAATTAATCTGGACGTCATACGAAGTGAAAACTATTATAGATTAAGTATTAAGTATCTGATTTAAATATTAGAAAGTGAGTAAGGGTCAAGCGCAGGGCCGAGCTGAGAGATACATTAGAACTTAATAACACGTGAAATTATATATAAATTAATTATCTCATAGATACCTACTTAATGGTGCTCACATATTCAGAAACATTGTAAAAATATACGTTTTCCTATAAAAAAATAAGTAATAGGTCAGTGTGCGAGTTAAGGTAATCACAGAATGTAAAATAAATGTCATAAAATTAATAAATTATACAATTAAAATAGCAACCAGTTTGATTTTGTCTAGAAGACAGACTAGCATGGCCGGTCGACGTTATCGGGCCATTGCGCTTACGTATTCAACACTACCAGTTTTTTGGGTGACGTTATATCAATTAATCTGGACGTCATACGAAGAGAAAACTATTATAAATTAAGTATTAAGTATCTGATTTAAATATTAGAAAGTGAATAAGGGTCAAGCGCAGGTCCGAGCTGAGAGATACATTAGAACTTAATAACACGTGAAATTATATGATTAAAACAGATATCATCAACTACATCTGATTAAAACAGATAATTAGCCTTAATTAGGTAATGTTCATGATAAAGGTTCACAGTTCACATAACTAAATATAGTTATGTGAACTGACTATAAATGACGCTTGAACCTATATGTAAAAGTGGAAAGCTATGTAAGACATAGGTGATGCATACGATACATTACGTTACGGAAATGCTTTTTCTTCCTGTCCTCTAGAAACATAATTAAGTGAAAAGTTATTACGACTTCTATTTACCATTTGTCGTAGTAGGTTTCATTGCCAAAACCGTGCCGTGTTTTCAGTTAGACATAATATATACCAGCATCTCGACACCTGTACCGTGTCTATCACCGATTGCGTAATCACTACATACACTAGAACTTGATTTCAGATGAACGTACGACGTAGGCCGTAGGTAGGTACATTTTGTATTACATAAATGTCACCCATCAGTTTTATTTTTGTTATCTGATATTTCTATTCGATTAAAGAAAGTTCATGAAGACATCACTTCTATTTCTATGCTGCTCGGTGCTCCTGTACTGTGCTGGAGCCAAGCTCCGCTTGTTTGCAACCCTTTTTAACCGACTTCCAAAAAGGAGGAGGTTATATGTTCGGCTGTATGTTTGTTTTTTTTTTTTTGTTATGTATGTTCACCGATTACTCCGTCAATTGTGGACGGATTTTGAAAATTCTTTTTTTGTATGGAAGGGTATGCTCCCGAGGTGGTCCCATTTCCACCAAATCAGAATCTGATGAGGGGATCCCATGGAAATCGAGGGAAATCCTCAAATTTTATAGGCATACCTATAGCGATTTGAGTATTTTTTATAGTAACTCGTGCATTTGCACTCGAAAAGCACCATTTGGTGAAGTGGAACTGATGATGAAGACCACAGATGGCCACCGGAACTACTTAATAATAAGTATTTCATCGTTGCGATTCGATTAGGCACTTTAATATGGTTGCTAAGCAACTTATGGTTGTCAAAATACATATGGTGAAGTCACCATCAGTTCTCCTGGTTCTTACCGTGAGAACTCCTCAACAATTAACGCCCCTGCATCGGGAAAATATTTTGTAAAAGATAATGAGCTTTTGACATTAGGCTATTGTGAATTAGATAAATTGCAAACTGACCCACTAAAAAGTGAGAAATAAAAAACTTTTTACAAAAAAAAAAACAACCGACTTAAAAAAAAATACTATAAACTGAAAAATAACTTTAATTTCGGAAGTCGGTGGCAAAAAACTAAAATACAGATCCAAAGACACCGACTTCCGAAATTAAAGTTATTTTTCAGTTTGTAGTGTTTTGTTTTGAAGTCAGTTGTTTTTTTTTTGTAAAAAGTTTTTTTATTTTCTGAAATCAGTACCTACTTTAGTCAGCCGATCGTATATATAGATTGATGGGTCGTATCGTAGGCGTGGAAAATTTTAGTTAAAAGAGAAAAGTTATAATATATTTTTTATTTAGCATATATTATACCAAATTAGGGTGTAGTGACGTAAAAGCCATCACTCCATCAGTCTTGTGCGTTATGCGCAGGATCAGTGAAAGTGGTCAAACGAGTGCGCGCGCGCCGGTTCAACTGTGAACGAATAAATTAGTCGCACCACTCGCAGCGCCCTTCACTGATACACAGATCTAAAACGTCACTCGTCATGGGTTTGTGAAAGAAACTGCTTGCGCAACATAAAGGTCACTTGTTTGTTACTTGCAGTGTTTGTGCTTTCGTTCCTTAAAGTTCTCACCGAGTCGCATAATGCCTGACCTCTTTTTAAGCATGATTTAGGCGTGTTTTCAGATAGTCTTACTTATCAGTAAGCGGAT
Organism: Tiliacea citrago; assembly: GCA_963921375.1. Taxonomy (NCBI): domain Eukaryota; kingdom Metazoa; phylum Arthropoda; class Insecta; order Lepidoptera; family Noctuidae; genus Tiliacea; species Tiliacea citrago. The sequence continues at coordinate 12,337,723 of OY992786.1, read as the reverse complement.
TAGCGGAGAAGTAGTGGTTTCTGGTGCGCATGTGCCAAGAAATCTCATATTTACTTAAAGTCTAGAATTACTTCATATTTTCTCGTGTTTTCATTGCTTTCTTTCTAACGTGATGTATGTTTTAAGGCTTTGACGGACGAACGTGTAAATGTGTGCCTCGGCTTCGCCTCGGCCCACATTTACACGTTCGTCCATCAATGCCTGGTTGCGGCCAAGGCTTGTATAGTGCTTTTCTCAAATAATGCGCGGAAATTCAAAGTAAGTAAATTATTTATAAATTCCAGATTCAATGACGAACAACGATCATTTTTCATGCGCCAATATTTTTATTTGTTTTTTTTTTTTACAATAAACAGCTTTGTATTTGCAAGCCAGTTCGAAATTTAAATAAAACCTTTGATAAGTTACCTCCTTGGTTGCCATGTTTCGGAGTAAAAGATCGTTCCATTTTTAAATTACACGATAGTAATTTATTTGGTCTGAGGAGACTTCTTGGCGGGAAAGTGAAGTGTCATGTTAGCAGTTTTGTTTTATTTTCTAAAATGTGTGTTTAGCCGAATATTAATGTGTAATAGTGGTGGATTATTAATCATTAAGTGTTCGTGAACCTGCATTAGTGTAGGCAAATGAAACAAAACAGTGCAACATCATTTTAAGTTCTCTCAAGAAGTCCGCGCGAGGTTTCAGTAAAGTGCCACGTCTTTACTTAAACTCAAGGGGAGCGGGGCGGGATATCATCTATCATCTTTATCATGCATTGAATGGAGTTCATTTCATAATTTTTGTACTTTGTACTTGTTACCTAATTTTACATGACACTGGCTAAATGCACAAACCGTGCGAAGCCAAAAAGAAAAGAAAAAAAAAAAAAAAATTTATTTGGTCGCTAAACCATGACAATATGGATTTTCATACAACTTTTGGTGGTCGCTGCTCGCATGTATTTGGCCGGTACAGCAGTTTCGATTTATCCCGAAGAACCCCTGCGTTAAGATTTTTTGTCGGTTATTAATAAAAAAATATCGCTTTTCCTTACATTTTGACCGAGTAGGTATTGCACTTCTGTAGGAAACAGCAGTTAAAAAAAAAAATTACCGACGACAAATTTAAACACACGGGGGTCAAGTATGATGTACTGAATCAACGGTAATAGGTTTCGCGTCGATGTCCCTTTTTTTTTTTGGGTGTGAAATTATCAAATAACTTCTCCCGCTCTGGATGGAGACGTGTCAGACTTTTACTGACTAAAACCCACCCGTGTTCCTTCAGATGCCTGTGTGCCAGGGCCACGTAATCCCTTTCGGACAGACTCGTAACCCTGGCAGGCATTGGCCCTTTCGGACCCCGTCAATTGGTGCTGACATCTCTTTGCGGCGCGCGTGGAACACAACGCGCCATCGACCCGGCCCTGGTCCTTATCGGACGGCAAGCTACCCATCGCTCACCGTCCGTAAGCCCGAGCTTACGGTGGCCGGGAATCGGCCTGCGATTCCCAACGCCCGGGGCGTCTCCTGCGGCGACTAGGGGCGCGAGGGCGTGGATTTTGCCTTTCCTCACGCGTTCCGCCTCCACCTTCGCGAGCATTACTGTTTCGCAGAAGGAGCTGACGGCCTCCAATGCACTCTCACTCCGAACCATGGCCTGAACCAGGGCCGGACGCGAGAGATCACCGCCGCCGATCGCTGCCGTGAGGACGAGGCGGTGCTCAGCCCAAGCAGGGCAGACCTCGCACCGTATGATCCGCCGTGTCCTCCGGGCGATCCACACAGTGGTGACACCGAGGCGTTTCCTCCCGCTTTGCGTCGATGTCCCTGCCACCCTGTATAGTAAGAAGATTCATGCTTACGAGTTCTCGACTTGTACGAGTATTAACACGTGCTCGTTTGACATTTTTTCAAGTTCATACGATTGTTGTACAAATCGGTTTGAACCGTTTTGAATGCGAGATTTGCAATTAGAGTTGAGTGATGAAATTTATAGAAATTACGAGTGTTTGTGGAATACGAAGAATGAGCATTATTAAAATCGTGATGCAGGAAATGCAGCTCTATGCATTTGCAAGAGAATTGGGAGTTTAGGAAGTTATGGTACACCTAGGTACTCTAAATATTTCTGATAATGTTTGAAACGAATCTCCTGTCGTTTTCGTATTATTAATTCTTGTCTTAGAAGTGCTGATATAATATAAAAACTTTTTACGAAAAAAAACAACCGACTCCCAAAAAAAACACTACAAAGTGAAAAATAACTTTAATTTCGGAAGTCGGTGTCTTGGGATCTGTATTTTAGTTTTTTGCCACCGACTTCCGAAATTAAAGTTATTTTTCACTTTGTAGTGTTTTTTTTGAGAGTCAGTTGTTTTTTTTTTTTGTAAAAAGTTTTTATTTTTCACTTTTTAGTGGGTCAGTTTGTAATTTATCCAATTTACAATAGCCTAATGTCAAATGCTCATCACCTTTTACACAATATTACTTTTCCCGATGCAGGGGCGTTAATTGTTGAGGAGTTCTCCTGGTAAGAACCAGAAGAATTGATGGTGACGTCACCAAATGCATTTTGACGAGCATGAATTGCTTAGCAACCATATTAAAGTGCCTAATGGAATCGCAACGGTGACATACTTATAATTAAGTAGTTCCGGGGGCCATCTGTGGTCTTCATCATCAGTTACACTTCACCAAATGGTGCTTTTCAAGTGCAAATGCACGAGTTACTATAAAAAATACTCAAATCGTTATAGGTATGCCTATAAAATTTGTGGATTTCCCTCGATTTCCATGGGATCCCCTCATCAGATTCTGATTTGGTGGCAATGGGACCACCTCAGGAGCATACCCTTCCATACAAAAAAAGAATTTTCAAAATCGGTCCACAATTGACGGAGTAATCGGTGAACAACATAAAAAAAAAAAAAAAAAAACAAACATACAGCCGAACATATAACCTCCTCCTTTTTGGAAGTCGGTTAAAAATTACACCTTCGCGCACTACACTCATGGTAGCAACTGGCACAAAAAGACAGATAATATTATATTGTCAATATAAGTACACTAGTCACCCAAGGGGAAGGGCGACAATCGTGAATCAAACACGAAGAAACTTTTATAATTATTTCGATAATCGTATCTTCGAGTCGAGAAACTCTCTCCATCTAAATGGCCCTTACGAAGCCGGATAAGGTGACAAGTTCAAACGTCATAAATTATTTATAACGTAAATAAATCTAAATATAAACGAAATTGTAGAGAAAGCGGATCAGTGTTATTCCAAAATACGAGGAACGCAATGGTGAAACATGTTTTCTGTCGTCTGACTTTTTTAATTAGTAACAAGCATGTATATTATTTTGGGTTATCACTTTCATAGTAGATTATTATTATACATAACTACTATATTAATTTGTGTTATTGTGTTTTTCTATCTGGATTTTGTCAGTAGCAGCCCCCCCGAGGATATGTTCCCGGTTGATGGCAATAGGCTCGCATCCTATTACATGGGACTTAAACATAACTACCGAAATGGTGTACTATAGGGTACACCTCTGCCCATCCCTTTGGGGAAACAAGGCGTGATAATAAAGTTTTTTTTCCACACTAGGAATTTCTCCTGTATCGTCTTCGTAGGTGCGTTTAAGAGTACAGAGAGGAGCGGTAGGGTGGGTGGAGTTGAGAGGGTATATGATAAAGTTATGTTATTAATTTGTAGATATTTCCTTCCTTTTCTATGGTGGATGAGTGAACTTTACCCTGAACTTGAACCCTGTTCCTCATACCACCAAACCGTCAATGAGGATTTATGGACTTTTCTTCCAAAAATCCCCATTGAGGTCTCATAGACTTCATAATGGGGATTTGTGGAAAGAGTTCACAAATCCCCATTAGTTTAAGTCTTTATCTCCCTAAGAAATAAAGACTCAGTGATTCGTTTATAACAATTATGTTGTTTGTATTTTAGTTTAAACTAATGGGGATTTGTGAAAGTGGTTATTTTGTTCTCAATATCGGAAGACAGGGAGATGTGAATACTGAATATCTATGATGGATGACGATAATCATAGAGAATTTGACGGCACGGTTGGCGCAGTGGTTAAGTGATTGACTGCTGCGCTGCGTGTCGCGGGTTCGATTCCCGCACGGAACAATTATTTGTATGACCTATAAGTAGTTGTTCCGGGTCTGGCTGTTTGTGTATGTGAGTTTAAATGTTTGTAAACGCACCCACGATACAGGAGAAATTCCTAGTGTGGGGAAACGTTTAAAAAAAAAAAAAAAAAAAAATTGAGAAAATTGGTCAAAGAAAACTTTGAAGGAAACTAGAACTCTCATTTTGGTTGTAAATCAAAAAACTCCCCTATACCGGGTCAAATTAAATAAGCTAGCAAAACTCCGCAGTGGTGATGGGTATCCGATCGATATCTACACATGGTAAAACAAAAAATAATATAATATTATGAGTTTTTTAAGGCGCCATCAACCGCAGGTAGTGCACTTGAAATACCATATAAAAAAAATTGTAAACTTCACAGACGTGATGGGTTTCGATATCTAAACACGATAACATCAAACACAACACAAAAAAAGCAACAAGCGTTTGTTGACTCCAAAAAATCATCAAATCTTTTTTTATTATTTTATCGTGTTTATATATCGATACCCATCATCATCATCATCATCGATATCGTCTGCGGAGTTTTGCTAGCTAATTTAATTAGACCCTGCATATGCAGGGTCTAATTAAATTAGCTAGCAAAACTATAATTAATCCCAGATTAATATTTCAAAATTAACCTTTAAAATATTTTAAAGGTTAATTTTGAAATATTAATCTGAAATATACAGTCTAACACTAAAATATACAGCGTGTTACGGAAAGGGTATAATAATATAGGTACATATCAAAGGCACGGATTATTTTGGTGATAACAAACTACATGGCAACGTTTTTTTAATAATACCTTCATAATTATAGAGTTATGAAACATTTAACTAATAAAAATCAAATGTTTCTAATTGAATTCTACACATCTCTACACCAAGTCAGCTGATCGGTACACGTTTTAATCCATTCGTTTGATCCCCCCACCAATAGAGGCGCCCGCGCCGCCGCGTTGCGGCGCGCCGCGGTGCGGCGCCGTGTCGCAGAGCTGTGGCAGGTGTGTGTGTGTACTAGTGCGCCCATTGTGTCACCCTATGTAAAATTTCTACATTTATATCTGTATTTTTTATGGTGTACATAATAAAGAGTATTCTATCTATCTATCTATATAAATAAAAAGAAAAGTCCTGTTTAATATAAAACCGGCCAAGAGCGAGTCGGACTCGCGCACCGAGGGTTCCGTACGTATATAATTTTTTCTGAAAAACTGTGCTATTTAGAGACATCGTTTTATTTTTCCTGTAATCTTTACATAAACTTCTATCACATAGAATAATTTCAGATTTTTCTCTATGCAAACTTCGGAGATAAGGGGGGGGGGGACGGTATTTTTTTTTACATTTTTCATCAAAATTCGCTGACTAAAAAAAATTTTTGGGAATGTGCAAACAGCGCTCTTTCATATACATTAGTATACACAATAGTAGACTCCATTCAAAGTTTTAAGACCCCCTTTCAGGCCCTGTTTCAAAAAAAGATATATTTTTTAAATTTCTTTCTTGTTTGCATAATAGTTATCCAAATTTGTCCAAATATATTCCAAAGAACATCGGCCAAATTTCTATAAAAGCTGGACCTGACTTTTATTTTCAGTGTCCAGAAACAAATTATAGTGAGATTGGTTTGTTTTTATATAGAAAACACCATCCCGTTCGAAAATAATATCTAAATAGCCAAGATATTTTAATAAAGCAAAAAATATTTTTTAGGTTAGAATTAAGTAATAAAATAAGTCGATATAATGCAGCACAGACTATACAGTCTTTACTCCTACAGCGAAGCCCAAAAGGATAGTTAGCGATAAGCGAGGAGGGTGATTAGCGATCGCATTTCGTTTTTTTTTTTTTGATTTCTCTCAGATAATTATCGAAAAACATAGGACTGATCAGTCAAAGCGCACTTACACACGAAAAAAAAACTAGTGGACCTTTTTCTGGCTATGACTGATTTCAATTTTGACTGAACAGAGTTAGTCGCTTGATACTGACTTTCAGTCTGCATTGCTACTGGGTAAACGAAAAAATAAGGGTTTAGTTAAAAATAGTTTTTATTCATCTCTCTTACAAGTACAGCATCAAGGAATGCTGCTGGCGCTAATATTGTCGGCTGATGCCTGGCCCACCCAAGGTACCATACAAGTGTCATTACCTGCGCACAGCACCCAATCGTTCTTCTACCGACTAAACAATGACAGTTCAACCAGGTGTCAGACTGGCTAAAGTAGACTCATCCTTCATGGGGTACTGTTTAAAATGTTACAATAAAATACCTCCCCACATCGTCCAACTAAATGAAACGAAATTTAAATGATGTATAAAACGCACACTATGTAGCCAAGCATATTATAAGTTGGGGGATTACATCGCTGACAAAAATGCTTGGCTTAACGCTGGTCCTGCTCCACAGGGGTGCAGACACTAATTGATTAGCATTCAAAAATATTGTTGGAGCTACTGAAGATTGTAAATACTATCTCTATATTGTATAAATTCAATCTCTTAGTATTGTATAGTTTCATAGCACATGTGTGAGCACTATGTATCTAACATTTACTAAGTACGTCTTTCATTGACTTGAATGTGCCCTGGCGGCTGAGTGTGGCATGCTCACTTAAATGTCTCGCTGATGGTGGTGTGTGTGTTGGATCATTAAGTTCCCTTCAAAATGGTTGAGCTAAATGGTGCTGATCCATGCGTCATGTTCGTGAACGGGCGCCGTCAGTGGGGACTGGTCATTTCTTGGCTGCCACGGCTTATTTTAACTTATTTTAATTGTTTTTTTAATGGTTTTATCTTTTTATTGCGGACGCTTTTAACGTGCACGTCTTTCTACGTTGTCCTCACATGTATAATTTCCACATGAATGATGTAACCAATACTTTGTCACAATATTTTGATTAAAAAGAGTGTCCGTGGAGTTTCTTGCCCGTTCTTCTCCATAGGAACCTACTACGCTTTGGAATGGGCAACTAGCTTCATCTCTCTGACTGACCGACCCCTCGATAATTCAAAAGTGCCTGTAATTAGTTTATTTGAAATAAATGCTTTGAGTTTGACAGCAGAATTCCACTATAGCTTCCCTTCCAGACAAATTATTTTCAATATCAATATGTATTGCTTGTTGCAACTCAGATGGATTCTCTTTCACAATGAGGTCACCTCTACGGTTCAGCAGGGAGCTTCCACAAAGTAAGCAAACATGCCTGTGGCCATGGGAGGATGAGGCTCCAGGTTCATTCGCTAATCCGGTGTTTATATGCTGCATTGCCAATTGGTTACAAGCGTAATCTTCTTTAGCGATCTAAAATAATAATTAGAGTTGTATTATGATGTATGATTGTGTATGATGGTAAAATAAGATTAGGTAAATAGGTATACAATAAATACCTACCTACTATTATTGAAGAATTCCACTCGCAGATCATAGAACTTACTCTCGTATCAAGCTCAAAAACGAGATGGCGGCGAAGTGTGTCAATGCGTATATTGCAATTAACCTAAAGCATTCGCAGGGCTGCTTGTGGAGTATGCATTATGATGAGTTAAGAGAGCACACAAAAATCCAAAAGGCAAAATCGGTGCCCGGAAATCAAAAGCAGAGAATAATCGTCCAAAACGGTAGTTATCAGTCCGTAAAACAATGCCAAGATCAAAACAACAGAAGGAAATCCAAAATAGTACAGTTCGTATTTGTGATACGTTATACGTGATACTATTTTGGATTTCCTTTCACAACAACAATGCGAAATTGCGAATGATCGCCGGGAGTCAACTGTCAATCAAAGCTGCGCGCGTCGATGACATTATTAAGACGTTCCATTGTACGTATTTAAACAAAACGTTTTTACTTACTGTGAACCTACATAATTATTTTTTTATGACAAGAATCCAATACGTAATATAAACAGCTCTAAAATAGTTAATTTGATATAGAAGTATTTAAAGAATTGAATTACATTTAATAACTATTCAGAAAAACGTGACTAATTATAATCGTGAATACTAAATCATTTCATAGTCAAAATGAATCGTCAATAGGTGCGTTCTGAACATATTATTTTAAATAATTTTCAAAGAAATACATAAACAAAAAAATGAATATTTTTTTTTCTGGCTTCTTAGAGAGATATTTCATAGCTTTTTTAAGACCGTGAAAAATTACGTTTTTTTTTCATATATATGGCATATCGGGACGCTACCGCCTCGTCGTCAGGTACGATATGGCCGTCCTCCTTTCAAGTTGATAGCGTTAGTAGTTCTTGAGATAACCAGCTGTGACAGACAGACAGACTTAGTCTCACCATAAGGGTTCCTTTTTACCGTTTTGGTACGGAACCCTAAAAATGTTAGTGTCTTTAAGTATTTATTTCTTAGATATAAAGCCACGACAATGAGGTGACTAGGCATGACTTGATTCAGTCTTCACAATAAGTTACAATACTTCTAGAATCTAGAGATATCCACTACTGGCAATGAGATCATTCTTTACAGTCATTCGTTTCTAGAACATTGAAAATCTACATCACAATGTCAAGAAAACAAGACTAAAGTACGTACTGCTTAAAGGCTTCCGATGAATTTGATGGAAGCCAAATCTAATCCGTCTTTCCTCAAGATTAGATTCAATATGAGAGAAGTAATATATTTATGAAGAAAATGTATGATTTTATTTTGATAACTGAATCATTCCCTTTCACAGAAGATATCCGACGGTGCCCTATCCTCATCTACACAATTAGTATACATAAGAACATGCTTGTGTTCACCATGTATATATTCGTCGCACAGGCGCACCCTGTAGTGTGATGAGACTGTCGGAATTCAAGTTTAGATAAACACGTCGATAAACGGTAGAGATATGAGGATACATAAAAGTGATAAGATTTAATCTCGCCGTTATGATATGAATATATATTTTTTTTGCAACAATACCTACAGATGAAATTTCTTTAAAACAAAAGAGCATCCGTTAAAATTTATAGTGCTCATAAATGGTACATCCTCAATGAAGCAACAAAAAAAAAACAATACTTATAACTAACCAAATATAAATATTTACGGCACATTTACATGCAGGGTAATGCGATGATTATTTTATGGCTGTTCCTATTTTTCGAGCAGTTGGCTCGTCTGAACCTTGCGCAAAGAGACAGCAGAATATACAGTGCGTGGAAAATTGAAAGATGCTGCGTCACGCCACGCTGGAACCAGTGTTACGCAAATTAAAGCCCTAATTTAAGATATCGCGCCGGCCTTCTGACACAAATAGGATACTTTGGTTGCAATGGGTAGGTTAGGTAACCCGTTTACTGGGCCATCCTATTTTCATCACGATTCGTGTTTAACTCAAACGCGTACTGTTCTAGGAAACAGGATTATTTAATGTTCCAGTTTTTAATAAACGATAAATAAGGAACTTACCTAATGTAACCGAGTTATTGACCTTTCTACACTACGTAGATATCAGCTAGAGAGCCAAGTTTTACGTTTTTACGAATTTTCTAGTAGGTACTCGCCCTAAATATGTTTGAAACATTCTGCTACATGATTTATTTTAACCAAGCATCTGAGGATAGCCTTACTGATCATATTATACCATCAAACATCAACTTCGCTCAGAGTGAATTCTATTCGTGAAAATCTATTTAAAAATCTAAATAAATTATGAAGTGATAAACTTTTTAACAAGTTAAGTATAAGAAATATAACGTTATGAGAGATCACAAAACGTTTCATTAATAGATGTTTCATAATAAGTGACTTGGCTCAAGGCGTTGAAAAGAAATATAATATCGTTTGTATATTTATTACGAACTAAACTTTATTTTTATCTTACAAAACACAACAAAGTGATAATTTTGATAAATCTGTATTTAATTTAGACAAGGGTCAAGTTAAAAACGGAATGCTCCCACCAGATACTAGGATAGCACAGCGTAAAAGACATGCAATAATGACAATTCAGTTAGAAGTAATAAAGAAAATGCTAGCAAAGATAATCATGCGGATATTTAAAAGGTAGTAAAACAAAACACAAAGACAACCACAGTTTCCAACAAAGACCACAATCAACTAGGTTTATGATCGCGTAGGTTCAACAGCCTATTGTTCTAAACCTAGCAGGCTGTGTTCAGTGACATCGATATTGAATTCTATCGCATGTAACCCACGGCACATGAATATTTAAAAAAGAAGTAATATATAACTTTATTACGAACGAAGCCTTATATTAGTTACGCATAGAGTTCGATTGCCAAGAAATTACATATGAATTTTTTAGAGATAAAGCTATTATTACAAGTTATCAGGATGATTCTGAAATAAAACATTTGACAAACTGCGCTCTTATAAGATAACGCTCATTATTGTTCTATTGTAAGGTCATATGTCATGTACAAAACAAAAACCTAATGTGACGGAATAGAGCAAGATAAAAAATAATATATTGTAGGAGAATCATTTATTGTTATATTTGGGCAGCGTCAAATAACGAAGATCATCAGGAAAACAGCCGCAGAATTTACTAATAAGCTTGAACTAACGACTTAGGATTTGTTTGTGGCGTAGACAGAATCTGAAGTAGTTTCCATAAAGTCAAGTGTTATTGGTAACCGTAACATGCATTTGTTATGACCAACTACTAGTTAAATAAATAACTATGTTTATTATTAAGCGGTTTTCCCTAGAAAGAAAAGTTTCAACAACACTCACGAACTAAACGAAAAACAGAGTTCTTTAGAATAACAATGTAGGTACCTAATTATATGATAATCATAATTATGCGGTAACTTTCTGTGACTCACAAAATTCACCACATAGGTTATTTAGTAGTTCATACCATTATTCATTGTGTAAAAGATTGGCCTTGAGATTGACCTTGAATGATATATAGAACTGTCCTTGGAAAAACTTGTGAAATAATGAAGCTAACGTATACTTACTTTGGCTTTCTTAGAAATTAAAATGAAGCCCTACACGTAAGGTGTAAAGTATAAGCTGGTTAGACAGTCAGCACGTGTATGATGTAATCATTTAGGTACCTAAATAAGTAAGCATATCAAAGTGGGTGTCAGCATAGTACCTAAGACACGACTTAGGTATTAAATCAGTGGGATCAGCAGTAGTTTCTACGAAAACAATTGAAGATTTTATAAACTCAACCATTCCTCAAATGCAGTCAGTCCAAAGCAGTTTATGTTGTAAAAGATGCAACAGAAATTAATAGCTTACGTGCACTAATTAACTCAATTATTACAGAGCACTACAAGGGTCAATTAAGGGATCATTTGTTACGGGAACGTAATGGAAAAAATAATCGTCCACCCAACTCGCCAACGTACACTCAGGCTTTTTGTGCAATCTCCATAGATTTTAAACACCTTGATTCAACCTACTTACCGCTTTATTTTTATTCTCTATTTATTTGTGTGTTGATATTTCAATAATGAACCTCGGAATGATCAACGAACTTGAGCTTTTATTTACAGCAAGGTCTCACAACGCAATATGTTAGTTTCGTGGATCAAACCTTCAAGGACTATCTAAAATATCCTACCTACTGCAGCGGTCGGAAAAGTCGAATGACTAACTGAATTAAGAAAACATTCTGATAAATTTTCGATGAGTGAATTTTGGTTATAAGTAATTTGTTTACGCACTACCACGAACGCATTAAGATCATTAACATCATGTTTGCACTAATCTCTGCTCATACAATTGAGTCGGGAATCTCCGTCAGTGATTCATTTATTTATATCATTGTACTCGGAATTGTTTTCATCAAAACAGTGCCGACATAAGAGATTATATTTCAATGATTTCCCAATGTAACATATTGATTACCAAGCAAATACAACAAGCCCCGGAATTAATGCACGCCACCAAACACCCCAATTAGAATATTATGTAATAACCATAATACATAATTATACCTACTTAATTTTTGTTATTATGTTTAAAAAAATGTTTATTTATTAAATTAGTTTTACTGATTGTAGGAGAAAATTGTGGTCACATTACAAATCTACGCTCGCACACAGTCGCACACGTACACCAGTTTGTTTTTTTTTTTGACTGTACAGTGGATGACTGTAATTTACATAGTTTTGATTGTTTGTTTGGAAACAAAAATCACGACTCAGAAAACGATTCTGGATAAAATACTTTCATAATGTGCATTAATTCTGTTACATAATTGTATATTTCAATGCAGAACTTGGTAAACATATTGTTGCGTTCGCGTTTGTTATTGTATTCAATTGTTATCCTGCAATTGCTGGTTTTTATGAATGTTGTAATTGAATAGCAGTAATTATGAAAATGTTTACAAACGAAGTAGGATACCTACCAAAACAAGTAAATATTTATAGTTTTCAGAGTTCAATGAAAAACCGTTGTAATTTTTATTGTTTCAGGTACTGGTACGTTCGGTCGCGTGTGCCTGTGTCGTGACAAAGCTGCTGATGAATATCTGGCCATGAAGATTTTATCCATGGCCGACGTCATCCGTCTAAAGCAAGTGGATCACGTCATGAACGAGAAGAATATCCTCGCTGAGATCAATCATCCCTTCATAGTAAATCTGTAAGTACGTCACTTACAAAGTTTTCAAGTCCCCGTCAATCATGTGGTGCAATTAATATTCTTGGTGGTTATCCAAAGCGTCTAGACTGATGCGACATGTCTAAAGGGTATCATTATTTTCGCGAGATCATAACAACGATGTTTACCATTGGAACACAGTTGGACTTTTAATTAAACGTGCTTGGGTGCATGTGACGCACGTCAATTATGTCAGCGCCAAATGTCGGCATTGAGCCAATGTCATTACTTACTCCTGTTTTCATTCCCAGCGTTCCGCCTTCCAGTGTAGCCTACCAACCTATAATAGTTATTTTACTGTCTCATATGTGCAGTTGAAGCTATTGTAGTAATAATTTCATATAATTTAGTAATAATATTATAATAAAAATAATAAATTATAACAATATTTATTTAGTAGTAATTTCATTTTAAATAGTTAATTCATTACCATAGTTTTGTTAGTAAAGGTGCTACAAAGATTCTTCGACCCCTTTGTTCGACTCTCGAGCTCTTTCCGTGTTTTTTTTTTTTTTTTTTTCCGTTTGGCATCGCACGGTTTGTGCATTTAGCCAGTGTCATGTAAAATTATGTAGCAAGTACAAAGTTATTTAAATAATTATGAAATGAACTCCACTCAATGCATGATAAAGATGATTGATGATATCCCGCCCCACTCCCCTTGAGTTTAAGTAAAGACGCGGCACTTTACTGAAACCTCGCGCGGACTTCTTGAGAGAACTTAAAGTGATGTTGCACTGTTTTGTTTCATTTGCCTACATTAATGCAGGTTCACGAACACTTAATGGTTAATAATCCACCACTATTACACATTAATATTCGGCTAAACACAAAATTTAGAAAATAAAACAAAACTGCTAACATGACGCTTCACTTTCCCGCCAAGAAGTCCTCTTTCCGTGTTGGATTCATTTAACCCAATACCCTGTTAAGACGTGACTGTTACACCTATATCGATTACTCTTTAATAAGTATTTATCTAAGTATGAACTATTTGTGGAGAGAATTGTAGGCGCCGAATTAGCGCCAAGTGCGAGTCTTGCGAGCCGACAAATTTCAGTGCGCATCCCTATTGATGACGATCTGGCAACTATCACTATGTCCTGATCAGTAATCCATGATATATTGATTTACGTAAATTTTGTATTTATAAACAGCGTAGGTATTCGTTTTGAAGTGACGTTATTGTTTACTAGGGTTTTCCAACCGACTGTAGGAAAAAGCAAGAGGGAGTCTAGGAAATGTAAATAACTTTTCTTTTGTAGTTAACATTTTCTGAAACCGTAATGGGTTGTTTATTCGAGACTCCTTTTACTATACGGCTGTGTAGTAGAGTTAGTATCTGGCACGCATCTGTAACTGCAATTAGCTCACAGACGTAAAAGACTAATCTAAGTTGTCATAACTGTGGACTTCCAGCTTCCTTGAGCTTGGCCTTTGCGTCGTATGATGATGATGATGTAACATCAGTTACTGATGACTTGCAGGCGGTGGTGGACGCATGACGACTCCTGCATCTACATGCTGTTTGACTACGTGTGCGGCGGGGAGCTCTTCTCATACTTGAGGAATGCCGGCAGATTCAGCAACAGTATCGGTAATTGCACTTTTTATTAAACAAATACTATTTAAACGACCATCACCTCTTAATTTGTATGCCTCAACAAATGAACGTTTACATAAAGCATTATTAATACTACGACATCTATGCCAAACCGCAGTATCTTCAGTTGTCACAATTTTTCCTTTGATGACTAGATGTAAAACAAAAATCAGTAACAATTTTACTTGTTTATCGTAGTAAATAAATAAACTGGAGCGGAATAAATAAATAACGGTTGGAAACACGCCAACACAACGCAGGCAGCCGTACCGTGCCGTACGATATGTGCGCACGATGCTCTGCAATTACCCACGATGTCCACTTTTTCACTGAATTTTATCACATCATTATAAAGACCGTATCAAATATAATTCTTGTACTTAGGGACAATAAAGCTGGATTTCAAACAAAGAAATACGTCGCTTAGTGCCTTTTAGACAATCATTTGACGACAGCTACTGTGACGCTACTATCTTTTTCATAAACTACAGCCGTAAATGAAAAGACGACAGATGTTTTTTAATACTACATTCAATATTTTTTATGATTAGCACCATAGCTACATAAAGTTGCATAACGTTTGGTTGCATAATAGTACAATTTGATAAAGAATTTGAGTATTTGATGTGAGTAAGGATAGTAAAATTAGAATAGATAGGGTTTGTGATCTCGTTGTTTTGCACGCTGCACGTTTATCTAACGTATGTTTTTTTTATTTTAGTTTGCATTATAACTTTGAAAGAAGTCGATTTCTGTTCATTATACTTTTTACGAATTTACCGGTCGGCAAAGCATTTGTGGAAGATGATGTCAACATGGTGCTTATTTAGGACTTGGTTTCTAAATCAAGGTAATAAATATTTACAATCACACCTAAATCGAATGATTATAGGTATTTGAGAAAAGATTTAGGTTTTCTTTTCTATTCTAATGTTAAAAGATTATTGATTGTTGAGGTGCACAGAAAAGTTGAGGAAGGATACCTACATACTATACCTATTTCATGAATGTTTGGACGATCTCTTTGATTTTATTCGTAAAACATTGCCTGAATTTTATTATCGGTAGATTAGGTTAGGGGATTTGGGATTCGACTATTCAATACGCAGAGCGTAAAATAGCTTCTCTGTTCTCAATTACCTATGTACCTAGTTAAAAAAAAACGTGATGTGCACGCACACACTGGTATAATAAATAGATAAGTATCGTGTAGAGAAATAGAATTGCAAAAACACTGAAAAAATATACGGCAAACGACCGCCTCGTATTTCTGGAGAAAAGACAAGACAGAAATAGGGGCTCATGTGGGTTCAGCGACGCGAGGAGACAGCGAGTAACTGTCGGGCTTGAGACGTAGATTAAATAATAATACTACATGCTAGGTGCCGTGTGGCTTGAAGGTGGCCCAGCCCATATTTCAAGACGTCGGGGTACAGCGGCCTGACAGTAAAAATGTCGAGTCTGCGCCATTTGGCGAATGCTGACTGCTGCTGAGCCAGACATCCCGACGCCCGCGCCACCGCGCCTGACTCGCTCTCCTGCGCGAACCACATAATATATAAATAACTAGCGTCTGCTCGTGATTTAGTCCGTGTGAAATTTCTTGTTTTAATATAAAATATATCCTCTAATACTCGGCAATACTGTAGCTTCTAGCTTCTCTTTTTTAAGCATTTTCGGAATCGGATCAGAGGGCCTAGACAAAGTAACATTCGATTAGCGATGACGCTAGTAGAAAAGCCAAAAAACGTATGGGGTTGACATAAGCTATCGAAATGTCACGTGATCATAGGTTAACGAATAGAAATTAGCTAGACAATGTTATCATCATTCGATTCCATGAAACGAATCGACAGCGTCGAACGTTAACTTCCCTATAGATGCGTAGCCTGTAGCGTCTATAATGTGGATAAAATGGATTATTTTAACCTTCCAAGCCCCCAGAGTTATAAGATAAATTAAAAGCTTGTTTAAAGGCAATTTAAAAACATTTTAGACTATTGACAAAATAAGAATTGTGCCAGCTAAATCCATCTGTGACCTTAATTGCATTTCAAAGAAAAAGTTCACTTTTCGATAATTGAAATAAAAATAAAGAACACACTCTATAATTTGAGGCGGCCAGGCCCTGCAGTCTCGACATAGATATAATAGCGATCGCTTTACGACCAAAATCGATCGCAAAGTCCTAATGAAAGCTCTAGACGGTCAAAATTGCTTGATAAGCAAACAAAAATCACAATCTTGTCAAGCATTTTTGACCGTCTAGGGACTCCATTAGGACTTTGCGACCGAATTCGGTCGTAAAGCGATCGCTATATAAGTCGAGACCGCAGGCCCTGCCTAAGTGACGGTTGCTCGAGAAAAGCGAGGAGAAATGTTATTATTTTATTTATTTTAAAAACTAGAACAGTCTTTTTTGTGGGAATTAAGTATACATTGGTTAGTGGGTTTATTAGATGAGTATTGTTTGGGAAGTTTAGTCATGGTGTGATGTCATGCGGCGATCACAAAGACTCCGTATTGGACATGCTTCCGCGTGGCACCATGACGCCCACGGCTGGCGTTCTCAACAATCTAAAAAATCAAAAGTTCAGAACAAGAACAAGCATAAGAATATCAGTAATATTAAAACAAAGCATATTATAAAATACAAATGTGAGGCATTGAACGCGTTATGCTGTTGGGTTTATCTGGAACGAAGTTCTTGTGTTGCTTGCCGTTCGAGAAAAGAATGCAATACAATACCTCAGTACCTTAAACTTTGGATTTGAATAAACGCGTGTTGATTATATGTTGCAATAAATGAGTATCCTCAGTTTTCCTGCACGCGAGTGGGCACACATACGAGATCGAAGTGACGACGCGTCTCTTCCAGCTGGCATTGACTTTACACATGATAAAAATAAACGAGATTTACCTAATCCTGGATACAATTTAACATGTTTAAATACTGTTACATAGGCCTATATAACGAAGCAATTACATGTTTAATTAAGAATTTGCATTTTGAACCGACAATATTTTGCAACAGTCGGGTAAAGTGAGGGTAAAAGTTTTAAGGAGGTGGACAATACATATAAATGTGGGAATTTTATTAAAATTACCTAGATAAATACTAATACCTATTCACTGTATGGCCAGGAAGTGCCGCTCGTAAACTTTTATGAAAACTACATCTATAGTTACAATTCTGTTTGAACTTAATAAAAATGCTATGTCTGATAGAGGCGCATGTACAAATGTTACATTTTCATAACTGGTATAAATTGCTTTTCATTTCCCGTCATCAGTATTCTTATTGTTTGTCTGGAAAAAAGTTACTGTCACTTATTTAAATAAATATCTCATTTTTAATAGATGTTCATGGTTGTATGTACCTACCATAAAATAAGCTGATTTCTGTAATAAATAAATAATGCTGCCATTTTATATCCGGCGGTTATATAAATAAATATCTCACCTATTCAATTAAAATCTTGCTTTATTTCTAGTTTTTGGATTCTTTGGATGAAGTAAATGAGAGGTGTCTATTTTACTGAAGCCTTAATTAGGCCCTTGCTACCATACTTAAGTAGATTAGGTACCTATCCACACTTTACCGTGATAGGCTCTGATAGTCACATAGATTATATATTCAATTATCACATGAATGAGGACTTAAACGCTTTATTTTTGAACAAACATTAAAACGAGTTACTAAAGTAAAAGCCAAATTGATAGGTGCGAAAGATATAGGAGAAGACTTTAATGAGTCAATAAAACGGAACTATAAACATTTTACGTTCGGAATCTAGTAAATATCGTAAACAAGAGAAAACAATAGTTTAGGTCATAGTTATGAATAACAAATAGCATGGAAAAAAACTTAATCGTTGAATATTGGAGAAAGTATTGTGTGGCAGATGTGAATTACCTATATGTAACTGATGTACTAATAGGTACATCATTAAGAATGGCATAAGAATTTATAAACTAAATATACCATATTTAGTTTATAAAGAATTTTAGCAACATCCACATTTTACATGTAATTATGTGCTTCTGTCTAAAGTAAATGGTTTTGCGTAAATGCGGTCAACTATTATTGTTTTCCCTCGGTAGCTGGTACGGGAAAGTAAGGTGCGCGTCGTGTTTTCTTATTCCTAGATCTTTATGGCAGCCATTTTCTTAAGCCTCAACAAAACATCGTCTTTTACGTAATCGTTTCCACAAAATATAGAGTTAAATGTTAATTGTAAAACCCGTTTTATCGTTTCAATACAAAATGAGGTCGCCTCGTATATATTTATAGGTCGAAGTCATAAAAAAATCAATGCATTTTAAAACGTTATGTTCGCAGGAAACTTCTACGCATCAGAAATCGTGTCTGCGCTGGAATATCTTCACGCCCGGAACATCGTGTACCGAGACTTGAAGCCAGAAAACCTACTCCTTGCCAAAGATGGACATTTGAAAATAACAGATTTCGGATTCGCGAAAAAGCTGACAGATAGAACTTGGACCTTGTGTGGTACTCCTGAGTACCTGGCGCCAGAGATCATACAGAGTAAGGGACATAATAAAGCCGTCGATTGGTGGGCCTTGGGTGAGTACAAACATTGTTACTCTTATGATCTCTGATAACGGTATCATTTTGTGTAAATCACGGAAATAATAATACTTCCTTCCAACCGAATTGCCTTTCAGAAAACAAATATTATAGTATCCGTCGTCATAAATGACATTGCTCTACAATGCAAGAACGGGCTCTAGTCACGCTATCAAACTCTTTGTATTCAAGTAAAAGCTTCATTAATTTTATTCATATTTATGGACCTCGTAGAATTTAGAATTTATAATTGTCAAGAACATTTTTAATACTATGTTATCTTGTGTTAATATCATAGATAAAATGTTAAGTATCACGGAAATACTTGTCACGCTATACAAATTTATTTTATTCACAATTGTTTGTGCGCAATTTTGAGTGCCTTAAGTCTAAATGAAGTCTATTATAAGGGACTGCTATAGTTAGTAGGTGCTATATTGATCTGACAAAGACGACGTGTGAACTAAGGAATTAATCTTAAGTCTCGTCATTAAATAATTAGTCTCATGATTCGTTCTTAATTGACATTGATAACTCTACTATTATTTGTCAAAGATTTTATTTGTACACAAGCACGCACTGTATGTTCTCAGTAATTTATTATTTGTATTTTCAGTTGATTCTTGTTATGCATCTCATATAGTGTCTCTCGGCACTTGTTATCGTTCGTTCATATATATTTCATAAGCACAGCTTATGTGGCGCCGTTACTATGAATTGTGTACATCATTGGTATTATTTAGTATTCCGTTGATTTACTGGTGTCTTTTCCATTTGGGTACAGTACCTCCTTGCCAATTTATATACTTACATTATAGAGAATGGCACGTCTTGTGTCTCGTCGTTCCCGTGCTTGGCATCATACGCTATTACATTACAACAATAATACTAAAAGTAAAGATACTTGTTCTTCGCTATGCTCCACAATTTTCCAATATCAAGTTACTGTGTAGTCTAAACATGCCAGTGCTAAAGTGAGTTTTAGTTCAGCTCGTTGTAGGTATTCTATTTTAATATAAGTAGCAATATTTTCAGTGGTAATTACTGAAGTCGTTTGTTGGTGGCGAAACATTTTGTAATTTCTCGGCTCTCAATATTTGAAACCGGCGTGCAATAATGCGCAACTATTGCACGCCGGTTTTAAATATTGATAAATGTTTATTAAGCTGTTTGCAATTTTCTCGGCTAATTGCTAATTAGTAGAGATATAAAATTGTCAACTTATTATAACTTTGGCACACATATCTTAATGCGCATAATGCATAGTCTTTACTAGTTAATTAAATGGAACATTAATTAAAGACCTTGACGTTGATCATCTCGTGAGAATTGATTTTACGACTACCACATTGCAATTATTAACATTAGGGGTATTTATATCTGTGTAAAATACGACTTAATTGTTTCCGTGTCGTTGCTGATCATAAAGTTATTTTGATGATGTTATTTATCGATTTTATTAATAAACTTTATGTTTTTAATTTTCAGGCGTGCTCATTTACGAAATGTTAGTGGGTTACCCTCCGTTTTACGACGACAACCCGTTCGGGATCTATGAGAAGATCCTGAACGGTCGCGTGGAGTGGCCGCGGCACCTGGACCCTGTCGCCAAGGATGTCATCAAGAAGTTGCTCGTGCAGGACAGGACCAAGAGGCTGGGAAATATGAAGGTATGAATCGAATTTTCCCTATCTGTCTTCTTACTTTGCACCACACATCACTAATTACGTTTAGCGTTAAGGGGCACGAAATCGGCTGATTTTGATCAATTTTGTTCATTGGTTGTGAGAAAGGGAAAAAGAATGTAAACAAAATTATTTCAAAACTCGAGATCTTTGTTTTGCATGTGGCAAAACGCGTATTATGACGCATGACGTAGAGTGGAGTGCAAGGCTCGCACCGCGCTCATAACCATGAGTCTCATATAAAAAAAAAAACAAAAGTTAATAAATATTTTTTTTTACTTTTATTAATGATTATTAGTCATTGGATACATTAACTGGGCTGCCGTTGTAAGACGAATGCCACGGTGTATAGTCTATTTGCATAAATGGCTGAAGCACGTTTTTCAACATCGATACAAGATTTAGCAGAAAAATAATATTGAAAAAACCTATATATTTTAAAAAACCCAGTCGTTAATGTATCTTTTCCTATTATTTACCTAACCTTATCAAGAAATTTTAAAATCACACAATCCGCTGAAGCGGATTGTGTGATTATTGTGTGAATAAAATTTAGATAAAATCTAAATTTTATTTAAGGATTACTCTTATTCAATATCTTCAACACAGGCGAAATAAACTATATTTTCGAGAGTGCAAAAGTAATGAAACTATTAACAGGTGCTGAGACTGACACGAATGGTTTAGCACCATGAAAACTGTACTTTTATAGTTACATAGACTTAATGTTACAATTATTTCAAGCTTTCTCACATTTAGATAAGAAATTGACGAAAAAGGGGATTTTTGTGCACGGAGCCTTAAATAGGTACCTACGTCTAAAACATCGTTCTCTTTCTGTTAATCGTTTGACGATACCAGAGACAGAATGATATTTGAAACATGTTAAGCGCTAATTTGTGGTGTAAGTGGGCCTAAAGCCGGGTCCACAGAGACACGAAAATATGGGGCAGCGGACCCGGCTTAAGCATCTTAGCGAGTTGCAACCAACAATAAAACCATTATTTTGAAAATGAAACAGTTTAATCTCCGATTGGTGTTCTTTAGAATCTTTCTTCGGAGGAAAATTCCCGTCCACGCGTTCTATTTCCATTTTTCATTGAGAACAGTTTTAATTGCTACTGCAAGCTTAGGTGCTACAAGTTTGCGTCACGCTCGTATGCATGTGGCGTTACGTTACTCAAATTAATTATCTCTTACTATGTTTTGTTTACTTGCCAAATTGAAATTCATTTTTATGTTATTTAGTCGGAACTGACGATTAACAAGTTCTCGTTTCAAAGTCAAAGTCAAATTATTTATTTCAAATAGGCACTTTGAACGTCAAAATTTACAAAAAAATAGAATTGATTCTAATTGCCCCCCTTCCAAAAGGTAGTTTCGTATGGAGAAGAATGGGCAAGAAACTCCACCGTTACTCTTTTAAAAATGTTTTACAATATTTTGTTTGAGTAGGTACTTTAATTATATGATTATATGTGAAGACGATGCACTTATAATAAAATTACTATACCATAATAGATAAAGAGAATTAAAAACTAAGCAATGAAAAATAACTTCATGAAAAAACTCACATATTTACA
This sequence comes from Tiliacea citrago, assembly GCA_963921375.1. Taxonomy (NCBI): domain Eukaryota; kingdom Metazoa; phylum Arthropoda; class Insecta; order Lepidoptera; family Noctuidae; genus Tiliacea; species Tiliacea citrago. Next base: position 12,315,506 of record OY992786.1, on the reverse strand, counting down.
AACATCGTAAAACATGTTTTTCTAAAAAAAAAATAAGTCAGTGTGTGAGTATAGGTAATCACAGAATGTAAAATCAACATCATAAAAATAACAAATACAATAAAAATAGCAACCAGTTTGATTTTGTCTAGACTCTAGAATTGGAAAGGAATTAAACACGTCACTTTTACTTTATATGTACAATATTATAGTGACTTTTAATTTCACCATTTATTTAACGTGTTTTTTAACCGACTTCCAAAAAGGAGGAGGTTATCTAATTACGAAATTTTGCTAAGAAGTTATAATATCATCGGGAAATTCTGAAGGCAATTAGTAATTACATAATGTTGACCTCAGCGTATTTAATAAAACATTGGTACAATTTTGATTTATGTCAATTTAATATTATTGAAGGACGATGCACTGAATAAATACGAGTTTAAACTACAGATATTGTTGCGAAGACACGGGCCGGCTGTGCTTTACGCTTACGCAAACTGAAAATACTTCAGCCTTGCGCTTGACCCGTTTCGGCACCAGTTTTGAACTATACACGTGACGGACTGCGCACGAGTACACACGATATAGCATTAAGGTTCGTGCAGATTGGCGCAATATCGATATCCGTCTGCACGAGTCTTTAACTACATGTCCAACAGAGTAGTGCGTGGGCCATTCACTTGTTGTTCCAACTCAGACATGACAATAAGATCCTCAGTTCAAGTAATCACCTATTCCTGTAAATGAGAAAGAAAAATTAAATTAACTTTTCACATCGCTGTGCTGTTTGTTGCGTTCGTAGGAACGCAACAAACAGCACAGCGATGTGAAAAGTGACTTTTAAAATTATTTCTTTCATGCACTTTAAATCGAATGGATTGTGTCCAAAAAGAAAATTTATTTAACTTTTGAAGTTGGCTGTATTCCAAGCTGTTTCCATATTTATCTTCTAATCTAATTCTTGACACTTTAAATGTTAGTTTTTTTTTAAATTTGTTCAAGTTTTTAGATGTTGCGATTCAATTATTCTAAACCATACCGTAAAACTAATTAAATGAAAGAGTGGGATAAGTGCAGATCAATGGGTTTTGATCAGAATTAATCTGAATTCTCACTACATTCTCGTAATACAGTTTGAGAGAGATTAAAAAAAATTGGAACCACCTCAATAGTCAGTTGAAAACATTAGATAAAGAAGAATGAAAATATAAATAAAAGTTTAGATTGAAGTTGAGATTAGATTGTTTTATGTAATTGTATAACGATTCATTTTGTAAAAAACTGCGGTTGTATAATAAGAAAATAATGGGAAAATAAACGTTCCTAGCGTTATTGCTTTAATTGATCTGATACTCGAACTATATTTGAATAGTTCCACATAACTAACCATGCAGACAAAGATAGAGCCATACGAGGAAATTGCGGATTGTGAAAGTCCATGTCATATTCTTTAGTACCCCAGACTATGTTATAAATACCCCTTCCTCGGCCGTGCCTATGTTGTCATGGCTAAAGCGAGAAATCGGGATGCGGTGTGCCCAATAGTGTCGCGCTATCACGCTGAGAATGTATTTTTAAACGGTTGCAGTTAGTGGTTGGTTGTTTTCACCGAGCTTTTTGCCGCGATGTCGCCGAGATGTTTAGAAAGCCATCAGTCAGGTGTCTGCCGGCGACTTCAAAAGCCGCTGCCGGCCGCTGACTTATGTCGCGACGCAAATACAACACATTGCCGATGTCTCGCGATAGTCGCGATGCGCTAGAAACTGGGTGCCTTGTTAGCCGCGGTGACTTTGCGCACACAATCTGTTTTCTGATCCTAGAGTGTAATAATTTTGGCACACATTTTCTTGGCCTACATAGTGATTAGTTGAGAAGAGCCCTAGATAGTTGTAACACGGTTAAGCTATCAATGGAATATATTGATGCCAATAATATTTTGTTTTGAATAGATTACGTAAGAATTATGTGACTCCATGTTTATCATGGTCTTCATAGAATGGGCACCAGCTACCGAACCTTTAGTGGAACTAGAATAGACTCATTAAGGGCCCAAATATTAGGCCAAGGAAATGCTAAAAGGAGGAAAGTAGATTTAGGTCAAAGGAATCACGAGCTCTCAAACAGACGCAACAAGTGTTTTGATTTACAACGTCTTTCTTATACAACACCGCAGATAATGGGCTGTAGAAGCGGTAATGATACTTATTACAAAACCTACGTAATATGAAAGCGGTGGAAAGCGGCCTTTCCATCAATACACTTTATTATATTGGAGTAATAACGATATTGCCGCAGGTTTGGAGGAGTTATGGGACAATTCCCTGCTGATATTAAAGCGAGTGGTCGGCTTGGCATCGCCGTACAATAATAAATTAAGCTCCGATATGCTCCGCTAACTCTAAATCTGAGAATTTACGATGTCTAACCGTTGAAGAACGTCGCGAACGCCAATAATAACAAAGTTGCTCTAATTCCGGCCACTTGAAAATGCGCATTATGCTCGTAGTCAATATCGCTGTTATGATTGATTGATTGATCTTTCACTGATACTAGTATACATTTCAGTAATCTTCTTGTGAGTTGTTCGATGATCTTTGTACTCGTTCTCTTTGTATATTTATTCTCGTTAATGCAATGTTTGTTTCATTTTCAGTGCGGTACCGAAGACGTCAAACGGCACAGATGGTTCAAGCACATAGACTGGGCGGACGTCTTCATGAAGAAACTTCAGGTATTTATTAGCTCATAAATAATGTGTTTATGTTCCCACGATATTATCGGATTCAAACTATATCGAAGAACCCTGGAAAATTATAAACGCCCACTTATGGAAAAGTATGAAATAGGGCACTGTTTGGGAAGTACTGTCGGAAGAGTATAATGAGGAAGACTTTTGTTTTAAGTAGAACAATATAAAGTAGTTCGAGTTCAGTATACTTTTGCGCAATATATTTGAAGCTCGATTTAAAAACTAATTTAAATTAGGTCGCGAGGCCGACAGAGATTAACGAAGTTTACGTTATCTTATTTCGATACTTTACGTTAATACTACTTGAATTGTATTTATTGCCCGATTAGTATTGTACAGGACACGACACTAAATAGACACAACAGGGAATTTAACTAAGTGTTATTGTTGGTTGAACTGTGTGTGTGTTGTCCACAGCCACCCATCATCCCGGCAGTGTCGTACGAAGGTGATACCTCCAACTTCGACGAGTACCCCGAGACGGACTGGAAGGCAGTGCGCGCGCTGGACTCCGATGAACTCAAACTGTTCGCCAACTTTTGATGGCCCAACTCTCCGACAGTGGTTTAAAATAAGTTAATAGATAAATATCGCAACAGATGCGAGGAGGAGAACAGGTCGCCTAATCATATTTATGAAACTACTTTTAACAAGTATTTTTTTATATTTTATTTTACATCTTAAGTTAAATGTAGGTATCTTTGTTAGTTATTGAGGCCAAGAGCGCCGTTGTGTTTACAGAGTCGATAGGAAACCGTCCGTATTTGAGTAGAGTAGAGAGATTTTGTATTTCGAATAACCTATTTGATTGCTTAATTGTGTCAAGCCAGCGACTAGCTGGTGCCAAGTGGTCTAAAAATTCCTGAGTATCTAGGCAAGGGATTAATAACAAAACGAGAAGAATAGACGAGTAACTAATCACGGCGAAGAAATCATTCCGGGGTTGAGTTATGCGCTACTTTAAAGGTAAACCGAAAATAGGAACATCAAATAGATATGGAATTTAAGATAAAGCTAATATTGAAGACACTAATTTTCGTAATTGTAATAATTAACTTAGTGCCTATTATATCAATGTCTACAACTAGTAATCGAAACTCTTCGACATTATAAATCGACAAATGTTCGTTCATATTCTTTGTAAACAGCCTATACTATTGTATCTACCTTATAAATTGTTTTTGTAAATGAGATCCAAGTCTAAGATGTATATTATGTACCTACTTCCTACTTTTCTACCTGTTTACACCCTTCTGGTTGAATATGGTGTCGTGTAGATACCCAATTCCTTGCAGTAAACTATCAATTTGGGTTTGGACAGTCTTGCTGCTTGAATCCATCCTGTGTGTGCATTTATGAGGACGATTGGCGTTTAACTTAAAACCTGAAACAAAGAAATCATGTATTATATCAGTTACATTTTCACCCCAAGTTCTCGTGTATGTACCTCTACCTATACCTAAGTAATGTACATGCCTCAGTGAGTACCTAAGTGCACCCAGAGGCTTAATTAGAAAAGTGTAAATATTTATTTGTAAGTTTATGCATTACATTTCCAATGCTTTCTAGTTCAAATGTTAGTAATAAGAAGTAAGCTAGGTCGCCATCAATGGTAAATAATGTTTGTGATTTTGAAGTATGTCATAGTATTTTCCTTTAACTTAATCATCTAGAAATAAATAATTATGATGTCTTAATTTTAATATTTGATTTTTGTTTCCCGAATACATTGATTGAATATGAATCTTGTAGCGCCATCTAGTGAGTGAAGTTTAAACAATTAGTCTACATTTAATTTTAATTAATCGATTCTTGCAATAGGTCATTTTTTAAATCTGACATTTTGTTTAAATTCTAGTTCATTCATTTGTTGGCTATGCCACCCACTAAAAGAAGATCTCACACAATTTATATTTGTAAAAAAAGTAAATCTTATAATGTCACTCTAATATTATCTATTTATGTCATGTTACTGTAATTATCAGGCCATACAGTATTTCTGTGATCTTTTTAGTCTTGACAAAGATAACTTATTGACGTTGTTTACTAAGAAACAATTGTGTCATAATTAAATCAATACAGCCAGTAATGAAAAATAATGTAAATAATACTAACCAAACCCGATTTTATGTAACAGAAAAAATTTAAGTACCTAGTTGATTATGAAGTGCATTTCTTTTCGGATTGATTGTAAGTACCTAATGAGAAAATGTGCTGCGTTCGATGTTAAAATAAAAGGCTATTCGATTTGCCCCACTGAGATAAAATAACTATAGCGGATGGCGAACGACCGAGATTGATTTTTTTTATTGTGATGATTATAGTTAATCGACCACAATAGCATAACGCTAACGTATTACTTTAGCAGTCATCTAGAAATGGGCTACTTGGTTGCTAGGCAACTGCACTTCGAAACGAAACGAGTGAAAACAAAATCAGGTTCATTATTGTCAGGAATAGGGGCTTGTGGCTAATAACATGTAGTAATAACAGCCGCACGGGTCGATCGATCACGTTAAGCTACGCTCGCCGCGGTTGGTCCGTGGATGGGTGACCATCTTTACATACCAAGACACCTCCATACCTCGAAAACCACGTTAAGCCGTTGGTGCCGACTGTCTTTCGTAGATAGATAGACTTTGACAGTCGTTACAGGTCGTCAGAGGCCCGAAAGTCTGACGACCAGTCTTACCAAGGGGTATCGTGTTACTCAGTAACTGAGTTGTGGAGCTCAGACAGGCGTTCGCTCCATGTAAAATACTGGTATTCAGCTTCATCCGGGTAGACTGGAAGCCGACCCCAACATAGTTGGGAAATAGGCTAGGCAGATGATAATGATATTGTCAGGAATAACTGGACTAAACTGAGTTTCCCTGAAATCGGATTTGGGTAGTAAAATAATGTTTAAATTAATGTAACAGGGTTGTATATAGTTTATAATAATTGTAAATACACAAAAATAAATGTGTTGTTTAAAACAATTGGTGTGTTTAATTTAATTCTTGAATGCTATGAAAGGTGGTCTAGATTATTATCAGTAATTTTTTTAAAATTAAAATTGTAAATAATTTTAAAATATAATTACCATAATGAAAACCAGAAATGCGATGCGATTTGTTACTTGTAAAGAGCGTGGGTAGTAAAAGGTGGCTAGAAATGAGAACCAGTCAACACTTCTTTAACATAAAACTACATAGAATCTAGATTTTCTAAAGAAAAGAAAATATTAGTAAAACAACCGATATACATTGTTACTAAGCTCTGTTTCCTACAAAAAACTGTAGGTAGTATTATATTTTCAAACAATTAAAATATGTTTGCACTAGTTTTGGCTTCTGAATGAGTTAGTGTAAACAATCAGAGCAAACGTAAAAAAATTATTCGATGTAAATAATTGTGGCTTTTTGATTATTGCTTGTTCTATCTACGGTGTGCCAACAAACAGATTTCGAAATAGAAACTTAATAACAGAGATGAAAAATAAACTACCTATTCGGTAACGAAATAGAAATGAGCAATAAATTGGCGACTGACGGTTCTGGATGTACCTAAGTACACTTCATGAAATGAAACAACGTGTCTTTATACTTAGCCAATTTTCAGAGCTTTTGACTTTTAATAACCCCTAAAAGGTTAAACGTAAGTCAACCCAGTGAGGCTGGCAAGTAAGCAATTGCTATCTTTAGGAGACAGGCTATCCGTCACTCTAAAAGCAACTAAAGACCACAACAAGTACGGCTTTACATTGTCAAAAACTTATCAATATTTATCAGTCATTTTGGAGCTATTACTGCACTTGCATCTTTCTTTACAAGATACAGAAAGACATTCATTTCCTGAATAATCTTGAGGCGCAAATCCTAAGCATTCAGCTTAGAATGGGCTATCTATCATGTAGCGGCTAGATGATTATTCAGATTATTTCAGCTGTCTATTCAGATTAGTTCTAGCCTGAGGTGACAGCTGCCTAATCTTATCAAAATAAAATAATCAGAAGGATCATCAATTATTTAAATGTCTCACAAGCGGTTTATTGTCTTCAGATTTTTATATGTACTTAGATACTCGGCCATGGCTTATACAATTGCGGGTCTAAAGTTAATATAGAAAAGCTCCTAAAAATGCTACCTAATCTTTCATTTTCCTACCATTATTTATAGAAATAATAGGCTACCAATAAATTAATATAATATCTTCTTGGTTTCAAAACAGTTCTTGGCACTGGGATCGTACATCGATTTTTCAACAGGTTATAAAATCATTTCTAATATAATATAAATAATAGGTACGTGTGCCGGCCAGTAGCCGTGTTATTTATGAATCAATAGAGGACATCGCCATTTATGCTATCACCACTTCACATTTATCTAGTCGTAAGCTGTAAAAAGATATGAACGATAATTTTTGTGTAGGTAGGTACATCATACATGCATATCTATAAAATGTTGTTCGTAGACAGCAAAAAAGTTTTATTACGATGGTACCTAATGATAAAAATCATTCATCATGTAAGGTGTTGGTCGATCAAGTTTGTTATATCCTACCTATAAGCAGAAATTGTAAAATAAACCAGCCAACTGCGTGTCGCAAAACGCACAATGACGGGTTCCGTAGTTGGGGTAAATTTATCCCAAGAACAAACTTAATATTGTAGTTGAAAGACGTGATCCCTTATACATTCCAACTGCAAATGTAAGTTTGTACGCACAATATTGAGTGATTTACCATGTTATTTTAAGACCATAGACTTCTTATAGGTTTTTCTGTAATCTATACCTAAGTAAAGAACAATTTTCCGTATTAAAAAAAAATTAGGCTCGTTAGCTTCGGAGATAAGGGTAATGGTCAATTTTCATCGATTTTCTTAAATATATTTAAGTTTTTATTTCAAAATTATTATAAAATATATCTGAAATCCTTACATCAAACCCTTTCATTTGTTAAGTCACATGGTACCAATAGCAAAACTTTTTTTTTAATTTTCTAAGTTGCCCCCGAAAAGTGACCCCCATATTCAAAGTTAATTTATTTACGTTACACGTCCGTGTTTGAGTCACAGAAATTCATATGTGCACCAAGTTTCAACTTAATCGGTCCAGTAGATTCGAAGTAAATCGGCTGTGACAGATGGACAGACAGACACATGAGTGATCCTATAAGGGTTCCGTTTTTTTCCTTTTGAGGTACGAAACCCTAAAAAGGGACGCTGTGGTAACAATAAGCCCACGTACGCAAAGACTTAAAAACATCGCGGCGGGATTTTATAGCGCACTGGATTTTCAACTCTCTGTGTTGAGCCAAGCGTTGAGAATCCAAAAGAGTCCATTCCAGCGCGTTGAAAAATCACACTATTGGATTTTCAACTCTCGACGCTAAGCAGAGCGTTGTGAATCCAGTAGGTATGCGAAAAAAATAACCGCGGGTAAAAATCGCTCGTGCTTACCAGGCCCTGCAGTCTCGACATAGATAGCGATCGCTTTACGACCGAATTCGGTCACAAAGTGCTAATGGGGTCGAGACTGCAGAGCCTGGCCTAATTATTGACAATCTAGTTATCGTAAAACCTAACCCATTTTAGCAAAACTAAAGTGAGTTCACGATATCGATGATTAGATTGAACTCAACCTTGATAACAACGATACTTAATGAAAGCAAAAACTAAATATAAAATGATATACGAAGAGAATATACAAAGGCGACGCAAAACCTAAGAGCCTGATAATGTTATAAAAAACGCAATAAACATATTGCCTGGTGGATTAAATGGTAGATAACTAATCACATATCATATACAATTATCACAATGTCGATATATTATCATTGTAGAGTAAGTTTCTTTGTGTGACAGGTCGTTTCTATAAAAATGTCTGTTAGGCCATTGACTCCCGCTCTGGCGGAGAAGGCTCGAGCGGAGTTGAACGAGGATCCGACGAGGCTGCAAGCTGATCTGCAGAGTATTAAGGACTGGATAGCCAAGCAGCCCCATCTCAATGCTAGGACAGGTGAGTAGTACCTACAACAATGTTCCTAGTAGATGATGAAACGAATAGTGTAAGGTAAGTATTATTAATAAATAGAAATATATTAGCTTAGATTAATTCTAGGGTCTCCGAAACAAACAATTGCAAATGTAAAATTTTTACGCGATTAATACATCGCACACCGGGAGCAATAACGTCATAAATGCTAAAATTGGTAAAATGTGTTTTTGATAACAAATTATGTCAAACATGCGTCTACATCCGGCGCAACAATTTCATAAATGTAACTCTTAAAAGGACCCACAGAGGGCGTAAATGTCGTTGTGGTTTTGGCGGTTTTTTGTAAGCGCTAGTGCAACAACGTCTTAAAGGTGATTATGACAAATATTTCATACAATTTTGGGTCAAGAATGTCACAAGTGAAAAGATTATTTTATAAAATATTTCACTCTAAGATTTTTTTTTTAACATAACATGCATACAGTATACTACATGTACGTACGTTATGGTAAAAAAAGCTTTCATTGTTTTTCTACAAATTTTATTTCTAGTCTGTTAATTCTTCATAAAACTCTGATTACGGGTACTTAAATGTAAGAAATTATTCATTATTTTGTTATATTTTTATACGCTATTTATTTTAATATTATTGTTGATTATTTTTACCCACTGAAAAAGTTAATTGTAAGTGCTATATTATAAATTTTGGGTGTTAATGTTTTGTTTAGTTCAATAAAAATATGCCACTTAAATAATATTTTTATTTCTGAATCTACGTTAATTTTAAAATATAGAGTATAAACAAAATTTTGGTAATCGATATATAATTGGATCTTATATACACTTCACCTGAATAAAACAACAACTTTTAAATCGATCTCCTGAAAAAAACGTCATTTGTTACATATGACGTTGTTGCACCCAGTGTACGACATATTGATGCGCAAATTGATCGTGTACCAAGTGCAATTGAAGCGATTGACAATATCACTACAATAGAAATTGATGGCAATTAATCAATTACGATTGATGGTTTCGGGAACCCCTGGTATTATTGCCCAAAAGCACTATACTGACTAGTCTTTATCTTGTAAGTTCGGACAAAAATGGTCGTAAAATTTAGGGTGGTTCGTGTGTGAGTGGGTAGATGATGTAGAGGGTCGTAGGGTGGCTGGTAGCAGCTAGATAGGAGAAGTCGAGGATCGAGTTAACGGCGTGCGATTGAGAGGCTAATGATGAAAGATGGTCAATATTAATCTAAAATAAAAACATTTCGTTTTATTTTGTTTGTTTTTAGGGTTGTAATGAGAATAGATTAGGGCTCGATATTGGGTTTACCTCATGTCCTTATTTGAGTATTAGTTCAAAGATGTAATTAAATTTATCATCTCAATAAGCCGTGCCACTAGTATGTGCATTCGCGGTACAAGGCATACATTTAAACCAATAGCCAAGTTATTCTGCTTAGACGATGGAGCAGCTAGACAAGACTGATATGGATGCGGCCGACGAACTAACAAGACGACGATTGCAAAATTAATAACTATGGATAAATGAGCTTGTTGTATTAGTACTGTAGTTATGGATTATTTTGTATTGTATTTTAGTAAATTAGTAACTCTATTTATTGAATAAGTACACATCGTTCAAAGATGGATCTAACAGCGTATTTGAATTTCGAGTCGTGTCGATATTTACAGATAGGGTTTTTATAGGTATTGTAGAGCTAATAAGCTTAGACAACACAACACAGCAGTCGTATGGGCTAAGTACAACACAGTCCAAAGACGAATTACGCGGATACACACTTGTTTAGAGAAAAATCACATGAAAGTTATGACGTGCTTTGGTGGCACACTGACTTATAAACACTTATTTTCCTATTAAGACGCTGACAACAGCCAAAGGGCGGTCACTGTCAGACTGCATACAAAATAAAGAGAAGCGCGATGACACAACGCTTGTAATTTATTGCAATGGAGGAATTAACTATTTACTCAAAAATGAGTGGAGTAATCAAAAATACAAAACAACTAAGTTCTGCATTCGAATAAGACGTTCTTGTTATTAATTAAATACCAACCGTACTTATTTACCTTTAACCAGTCCAACCCACAAACCGCACATGTGCGGTGTAAGATATTTTGGATTGGAACTCAAAGTAAAAGGTTAGTTTACCGTTGATTTGTATCGAGATTTTTTTTCCTAAACGTGTTTTGGTAACAACCGAGTTCTGAGAAATATGTTCAAGAATAACATAATATACTTTTCCCGTTACCACAAACTATATAGTTTTGACATTGTTTTTTGTTTAAGACAAGGCTACTTAGATCATTTGCCACTTGTCAGCGCCTTAACGTAGTTGTTGTTGTAAAGTTGTGTCAAAATATATAAACAAGATAAATAACTCACAACCTCGTATGGGGTCATTGTACGTATCACTATGAACAACTTTTACTATGGGACGAAACCTGATATCGCGAAAAAAAGTCAGCTAGTAAAGTTCCCTACATTTGTGTTCTCTTATCTCGTTAAAATGTAGGGAATAGCTGTTTTTTTTTCGTGATTTCAGATTTGGTCCCCTACTAAAAGTTGTCCTGTTCTCGTTTATTAAAAGTGTTAAATCATACAAAAACATTTATCAGTCAGTTTAAAATTGTCGTTCGATACCTTTTTTTTTGTTGGGGTGGGAAATTATTAAATAACTTCTCCCGCTCTGAGCGGGACGGCGTGTCAGACTTTTACTGACTAAAACCCACCCGTGTTCCTTCCGTTGCCTGTGTGCCAGGGCCACGATATCCCTTTCGGACAAACTCGCAACCCCGGCAGGCATTGGTCCTATCGGACCCCGTCAATTGGTGCTGACATCTCTTTGAGGCGCGCGTGGAACACAACGCGCCGTCGACCCGGGCCTGGTCCTTATCGGACGGCGAGCTACCCATCGCTCACCGTCCGCAGGCCCGCGCCTACGGTGGCCGGAAATCGGCTTGCGACTCCCGACGCCCGGGGCGTCTCCTGCGGCGACTAAGGGCGCGAGGGCGCGAACCTTGTCTCACCCTCACGCGTTCCGCCTCCTCCTTCGCTAGCATAACTGCTTCGCAGAAGGAGGTGACGGCCTCCCATGCACTCTCGCTCCGAACCATGGCCTGAACCAGGGCCGGACGCGAGAGATCGCCGCCGCCGATCGCCTCCGTGAGGACACGGCGGTGCTCCGCCCAAGCTGGGCAGACCTCCACCGTATGCTCCACCGTGTCCTCCGGGCGATCCACACAGTGGTGACACCCGGGCGTTTCCTCCCGCTTAATCCTAAACAGGAACCTCCCGAAACATCCATGTCCGGTGAGGACCTGCGTCAGGCGGAAGGTGAGGACGCCGTGGCGCCTCTCTAGCCACTCCTCAAAGAGGGGACTTATCGCCACAATTGTGGCGTGCCCAGCGCTGGGTTGCGACAATCGCACTCTCCATGTCGCCATGAGATCTCTCCGGAGCTCCGTCCGCTGTGCCGCGATTTCTTGCGGCAGCGGAGTTATGCCCCGGAGTTTCGCCTCTTCGCGCCACACCCAAATGTGCGCGAGGACTTTCGCCTCCAGATCCCATGGCGGCAGTCCGGCAAGGAGGCTCGCCGCCTCACGGGAGACCGTGCGGTATCCCCGTACTGTCGTTCGATACCTGCGATATCTTTCGTTACCCGTGGTTTGTTTCAATAGTCAAGTTCTATCAGATTTGGTTTTTAACCAATAGCAAAGTCGTATATACAGTTATAGAAATTTTCGAAGTATTCCCGTTTGAGCACCGGTTTTTTGAGCACCTATGCATTAAGCACCAAAGGTATTCTCAAATGGTTAGTTAGTAGAAAAGTTCAAATATTGTCATGTATCTTTTTTTAGCACAACTTTGTAAATTTTTTTTAACTCCGCTTTATGGCTTGTGCAGACTGGCGCGATATCGCGGGCGCGACATGCCAGTCTGCACGAGCCTTCATATAAAGCAGTACCTACCTACAATCTTGATTGTTGTATTCCTCCTATATTAAGAACAAGGAAACTTTATGCTCTTCGAGTTTTATCACAGGATTTCATTATTATTAAGTAAACCGTTTGTCATGACGGCTACGTAATGTAGCGGTACAAGTAAATAATTTAGTTGTCTTTTCAATTAGTTACCTTTTGTAACTACTAATTACATGTTTAATTAGATATAATAACCTGCGACATGGAAAAATTTCCAGATGATCAATGGCTGGTGGCGTTCCTCCGTGGTTGCAAGTTCAGTTTGGAGAGGACGAAAGAGAAGCTGGATCTCTACTACTCCCTACGCACGACGGCACCTGAACTTTTCCGGGTCAAGCACACCGATCCCATTTTTGACGAAATCCTGAGTCTGGGGTAATTCGTTTGAAATATTTGATTTCTCCAGCCCTTTGGCTGTACCATTTTAAACCTTGTAGAGGACACTTACATATTTTTCGTACATTGTTTTATTGCGTAATCTTGCTAACCTGGACTAGTTTAGCAGGATTATGCAATAAAACGATGTATGAAAAAACAGTGTCCCTTACTAGGTTTTGAAATGGGACAGCCGCATTGTATTAGGGATAGGCGCAGCTAATCTTCACCGTCATTTCGGTATTCACCTTTTTATAACCAGTAACCATAAATTCATCTGTCACACAATCCAACCATAGCTTCCTTGGTCTTCCTCTATTCTTATATCTACATTCACACTCAATACATTTTTCATGAAATGCATTTATAATAATTTCAGAGCGGTTGTCATATTGCCCAAAGCACCCGACGCGCCACATACGTCCATTATCAGGCCAGCGAAGTATGATACGAACAAGTATCATATCTTAGATGTCATGTCCGCTAGCAACGTTTTGATGAGGGTATTTGATTGTTTTTAATTTACCGTAGGCCGTATATTACCACGTTGAGAAGATTATACTTCAACAAAATTAACAATATTGTTGAAATATAATCTTCTTTAGCATAAACAATACTCGTACAAGGTCTTGTGGTAATGCTGTTATTTTTACATTTTGTGAAAAATGTCAACACATTGTGTACGTTTTCAGATAGTCTTAAATGAAGATGATAACGCCACAGTAGCTGGTGGCCAGAGTATCTTAGATTTAGAGGGAGTGACGATGGCACACTTCATGCAAATGACGCCAGTTACCATGAAGAAGATGGTGACCTTGGGACAGGTATACTTTTAGTTTTTAGTTATACACCGTGGCATTTTATTCGTCTTATAACGGCAGCCCACTTCATGTATCCAATGACTACTAATCATTCAAAAAAGTAAAAAAAATATTTATTAAAATTTTAATAATACAAAAAAAAATCGCATGACGTAGTTGGAAACACCCTGTTACGAGCGTGGTGCGAGCCTTCCGTTCCAAGGGCGGCGCGGAATGGAGTGCAAGGCTCGCACCGCGCTCATAACAGGTTGTTTTAAACTACATCATGCGTCATAATGAATAATATAAAAAAAAAAACAAATATCAATAAATACTTTTTTTTACTTTCATGAATGATTAGTAGTCATTGGATACATGAAGTGGGCTGCCGTTGTAAGACGATTAAAATGCCACGGTGTATTTGAATAGAAATTATAAAAGAAAAATTGGGAGTATCTTGCAACTGCCGCTAGTCTAATGTTTTTTCGTTTTGAAGGTTTTTTTGTTTGATAGTTTTTTTCGTAAAACCATTGCCTTTCTAACCTATACTTAAAATACTTTCCAGGATGCATCGCCTATGCGTATGAAAGGGTCTCATTACTTGAACACTCCACCAGGTTTTGAAACTATCTTCAATGCAATCAAAGCTTTGCTTAATGAGAAGAACAGAAGCAGAGTAAGTGGACACATAACACTTCTCATCCATATAAAATAATCGTTTAAAAAGCTACTGGAGTAATGGAGTTGTAATAAAGATTGTTTATTTTTTTAGCTCTACGTTCATAACAAGAATTACGATGAATTGTACAAACACATCCCTAAAGAGGTGTTGCCTGCCGAGTATGGTGGAACCGCTGGCACAGTGGAGGAAATTACAGGTAAGAGAAGAAGAGAATAAAATCCAAATACTTAGCAACAAACTTTCGATACCTCTGGTAGCCTTGTTGCCTTGGCTAACCTGGAAGTCTATAAACAGACTCCGAACCCAGGTTGGCCGAAGCAAGGAAAACCTTGGTCGACATTCATAGACGACTCCGCCTTGGAGTGTAAACGTTCGTAAAATAAATGTTCTACAAACGATGGAACACTTAATATCGTGTCCTGCGTGTACTGTCGTCTGCACGCTACAGGAATTGATGGACGCTAGTGATGGCGCCAAACACGAAGCCGAATTTTGGACCGAGTCCATTTAGATTGCCATCGACACGATATGAACAAGAGTACCTCGATATCGGTTGTAACCAAATTCATCGGCAGAAGTTGATGACTTTGTATAACTTTTTATTCCGTTATTTTAATGTACACATTAGCTATGATTAGGAAGAATGTAGTGGTGGCCCAATGGTAATAGCCACGACTTATGAGTTGTAGGTCGTGGGTTCGAACCAGGTGCTTTACTTTGTGTAAATAATACCGCGAAGAAACCGGCATGTCCTAGAATAAAAATGGTGCTTTTTGGATATATGTGAAAAAAATCATGGCAGTAGTATACAGCGTGCTGCTTTAATGGCGACATTAATTTAATACACCTATACGGGTTCGCGTTTTCTTTATACGAAGATATTTTAATTTCATTAAACGTTATTATTTATTGACTTATCAACAATTTTCTAAAATAGCGTTTTGGAGTAATCTGTACTTAATGAATTGTAGCGCAGAGGTCATTAGCTGGGATCACGGATCATAACATCGCATCAATTAAATTAAAACGAATAACGTGCAATTAAGAGTAGGTGAATTGAAGGAAAGAGAGAGCTTTATTATTTAGTAGGTATGTTTGAAAATTTTAATTTTTCAATGTACGTATTTTTTGTCTTATTATATTTTTTATGATTACCCGTCTGTTAAATTAATGTCGCCATTGTAGCGGCACGTTGTATAATTATAACGAAATTAAAAGGAAAACTATCACAGCTAAGTAGGCTTTACAAGTTAACGAGTAATAGCCGACCAACTTACACTTGCAGTTGGAGAATTGACCGTGACGTATATCGATGTATGGGAGAACATGTTTCAACTACAATATTAAGTTTGTTTTTGGGATTAACGGAACCCTTTATTGTGCGTGGTCCGACAGGCACTTCGGACCGGTCGGTTCGGTTTATATTTTATTTCGTTACTAATGGCATCCGTTCCATAAATTCTTTGTAACCGGTCAGTTATTACATTAAAAAGACCTTTGAGGGTTCAGCCATGTGATATGATTTTATACTGAAAGTGAATTGGGTTATATGATAATTTTCAGAACATTGGAGGAATAAGGTGAAGGAGTACGGTTCCTGGCTGGATGAGGATTCCCACTACGGCACAGACGAATCAAAGCGAGTTGGTAAACCCAAGACTGCTGAAGACATGTTCGGAGTAGAAGGCTCCTTTAGACAACTTCAAGTTGATTAAGATTTTTTAAATCTTTTTGTACAGAAATAAAAAATAAAAATGGTTTTTCACGTAAGGATGGCTTTATAATGGTTTTGCCTCTTTTGACAATAAATAGTTGATTGAATGAAATCAAATGTCGTATCAGCACATCGAACTTCAGTCAGAGGTTCTGTAGGCCCAGATAATATTTTAAATAGCGTTCTCCAAGAAACGCGACTGCTTTGTTCGTCTAGTGGTCGAAAGCGCTATTGCTGTTCTGGGTTCGATTCCCAGGTCGGGCAAAGTGTTATTGGGATTTAACGTCAGGGATTTCTCAGTAGCAGCCTAGAGGCTGGATTTGTGCACGGTTGATGGCAATAGGCTCGCCCCCTATTACATGGGGCATCAATATAACTGGCAAAATGTGGGTGTACTATAGGTACGGTACATCTCTGCCTAACCCTTCGGGGATAACAGGCGTGTTGTTATGTTATATAGAAGAGCGTTCAAAAACTTAAGTTAGACAAGAAAACTCTGTAAAACATTTGTTACTTTTTGAGGGTTAACATAAAAACAAAACAACTTTCGAAAATATGAGATCAGACATTCATATTTAGACGTGCTTGTACAGAGAACCGGGAAGGTCTGGGTCGTAAGGGTCAAGGGCAGCAAATCATCAGCAAGCATCGTTTTCCGTAAGCCTTTTGGCGGGTAAGGAGTTCATTACATTAGGTTCTCGAGAATGCAAAAGCTTTTGTCTCTGGCCCATTAATCTTGGTTAGTTACAATGGTCACACTTACAATGATCGGACTTTTTAAAGAGGTTAGTTTATTTTTTTATGGTATTTCATACTCTAAAGGCTCTACAGATTTAGATGAAAGGTCTACAGATAGTACATGACCTGTACCCTAACTGCGTAACGCAGTTTGAATTGGAATCGGAATCATTTTGAAGTATATTGCTAATCCATTGCTTCATATGTTAGAAAAATTCGTAAATAACGCAATGAATGTTGTTGAACTGTCAAATTGAAACCGATTCCTACTGATAGTGTGTTACGCAATTAGCCCTCTGGGTTAGGAGTTTAGGACATAGGATACTATGAAATCCGGTATTACGTTCCTGTGGAATATTTTCGGACCATTACGCGGGTGAAGCCGCGGGCAGATACTAGGTATAGTTTTATATTATGTGGTATAAAACGATTTTCAATGGTAGGGATTAACTACAATAATATGGCCTACCCCTCCCAAAATTCAAAACCTTTCAAAGTATTTGTACGCATGTGTGCGTAATGAGACGGCCGTCAAACAAAAACAAATCACGGATTTGTTGCTCGACTAGTGGCGTCATTAATCGCTCATTATTATGAGTATGGCCCTGCACTGACGTACTCTATGAAAACGACACGTGCGTTGTCTTGCGCGCTCGGCTAGTTATGATTAGTTGACCAACAAATCTGGTAATAAGTGAGATATTACGAGTACTTACAACTACATACAAACTCTTTCGTAAGGATGTGACTACACACATTGAAACAGTAATTTGGAGGGGCGAGCCATGTTATCGTAGTTTAATCTCTAATTGGATGATTATTGTTTTGGTGAAACATAGAAAACCAGCCTATTAAGGCGGAGATTTCTTGAAAATTGTCAAAAAGGTGATTTTTAAAGCAGTGTTCTCTTAAACCACAAATATTTTTTGCAAAAAAAAAAACAGTATGATATTTTAAAGTCCTTTGTGCATACGGTGATGGAACTCAAAACATAATTTAATACATCAAAAAAATGTTTAAAGACAACACTTAATTATTTTTAAAAGCAGTTTATCCCTTCGTTAACAGTTATAATTACAATAATACAAGTATACCATAAAATTGCAAATGCCAAACTGCATCCGGTGATGGATTAATTTTTATTAATTAGTTAATATCTAATTTTATACGATTTTATTTGCATTTTTACGAGATACGTTGTGTCATTTCGCATCTTTTTCTTTCTAGAAAAAGGTCCTTTCTAGTCAGAGAAGGCACGAGCATTAATTACCAAGTTTTTCATCTTTATACTAATCTATCTATCTATCTATACTCATCAACTGTCTAGCATTTTCCCAACTATGCCACAGTGAACATAAATCGTCCGTTAGATACAATGCGATTCAACTAAGAATAGGAACGTCAATGACCTCGATCTGTCAACTGAAACTTGAAATATACGGCTTACATAGATTCTTTTTCGTTATCCGTTTGTTCAATTTGTTTTTATCTGTTTCTGTAATTTGCTTTTGTTATATTTATTGACTTTGCTCCACAATGAGTTAACGACGTGCGGTTTTGCTAAAACATTTCAATATGGCACCAGGTCTTTCCTATTCTTAGTTGAATCGCATTGTAAGTGTCAATACTGGAAAAGAACAAGGTAAATATTTACTTATATTGCAGATATTGTACTATTAACACTGTAATTTGAAAACGTTGTAATAGCCAATTATTATTAAAAGAGTAATCGTGGAGTTTCTTGCCGGCTCTTCTCCAAAGGATACGATCAATTGGAATCATGCACCTAGCTTCTGACGTTTCATAAGTGCCCATGTAGGTTTATGTGAAATACAATATTTTGATTTTGTATTCAATCTGCCTAGCCGGCTTCCAGTCTAGCTGAATGCAGCTGAATACTAGTATTTTAAATAGAGCGACATCCTATCTGACCTCCAATACCCAGTTACTGGGTAATACCATACCCCTTGGTAAGACTGGTGGTCAGACTTTCGGGTTTCTGACGACCCGTAACGACTGTAAAAGATCCACGAATGACAGCCGGGACCAACGGCTTAACGTGTTTTCCGAGGCAGGGCAGGTCTTGGTATGTAAAGATGGTCACCCATCCACGGACCAAGCGCGGCAAGAGTAGCTTAACCTGATCGATCACTGACGCATGAGAAGTTCGTTCTTTTTCGTTGTTTACTGTGACATTTTGCGTCATTATTTTCCTTATGGGTTTCAAACTGAGTTCGTTTGATTTATTTGAAGTTGATTTATCTTAAGGCAATTGCATTCCTGTTTTTAACCGACTTCCAAAAAGGAGGAGGTTATATGTTCGTATATACAGCGTGTTATGGAAAGGGTATATACATATCAATGGCACGGATTATTTTGGTGATAACAAACTACATGGCAACATTTTTTTAATAATACCTCCATAATTATTAAGTTAAGAAACATTTAACTAATAAAAATCAAATGTTTCCAATTGCATTCTACACATCACTAGACCAAGTCAGCTGATCGGTACACGTTTTAATCCATTCGTTTGATCACGCCGCCAATCGTGCCGCCCGCGCCACCGCGTATCGTTGCGGCGCCGTGTCGCAGAGATATGTGTTTACTAGGCGCACAGACACAGATAATGGATAATGACCCTCGTAGTGCAGTGACACGTTTGTTATGATTTAAATTCAATAAACTATAGAAATAAAAAAATATATCAAACAATTTCAAAGTTATTCTTTTTGAGCTGAAATTTTGTTCAGAGCTTCTGAACTGGCTTATGTATTGAGTTGGCTTATGTAACTTAGATAAATTACAAACTGACCCACTAAAAGTGAATAAAAAAAAACTGACTTCCAAAAAATTACTACAAAGTAGTAAAAAATAGTAAAAAATACAGATCCAAAGACAGCGACTTCCGAAATGAAAGTTATTTTTCACTTTGTAATGTTTTTTGCTTATAATCGTTGAGTGAATGTATGTTTATCGAATTAAAAATAAACAATATAAGATAAACACGTTTCTTGTAGGTACTAGGTAGGTAATTTAGTTTGTTATTTCTGCAGTGGAAGTGGCGAGACAATTTATTATCATTTGGCTTATTATGGTCATAACATACTCCGAAACAGTGGCGGACGCATATTGCTTTTAATTTGCTCTGACCTTGTTGTTTAAATAATATGTTCAAGTTTTAAAAGTTCACACGCGTTTACTATAACTTTCATAAGTTTTGTGAATTTATAATCATTCAAGAAAAGTGTCTGAACGTAGGTAGAGGAACTTTGGTTAATGAAGTAAACAACGGTAATTAAAGTAAAATTTTCGATGATGTTGGTGAGACCCTTAAATCCTGACTTAAAGCAGAAGGCAGAAGTGGAACTGAATGAGACTCCGAAGAAACTCGAGGAGGGCATAAAACACTTGAAAGAGTGGATTAGTAGACAACCTCATTTGAGGGCTAGAACAGGTAAATATATGTCATTTATATGCTTAGGTTAACCCATTTGCTAGTAAGTTTAATGAGAATCACAGAACATAATATGCCCAACGGATGAGAATAAGCTTATCCAGGTCAGAAACTGGAAAATAACATTATAATTGATAAATAAAATTTAGCAATTTGTTTATGTTACCTCTTTGGTAACGAAACTTAAAAACTCTGAATAAGTTAAAACCAACCAATTAAAAGAATACACCCGACAAGATACCTACAGAATAAAACTAAAAATAAATTAAAATGCCTATTTAGGTTTCCCCGGAAAATATAATTGTTTTAGGTAAAGATACGTAATAGTTAATTTAATTGTTATTCTTGATAAACCAGAATGTGTTTTAAATTAATGTCAGGGATGTGAATTTTGGAATTAAAATATCTTCGTGTTTCGGAAATAAGGCAATGTGAAGGTGACCTTTGCTAGCCCCCGGGCTAGTTACACTAATGCTCGCATAGGTGTAATAGTAGTCCGTGTCATGTTTCTTTCCGTGCCTGGGGGTCTGCTCCCTTAGCACGAAGTCTGTAGTTTCGGCCGGAGTTATGGGCGTTTAACTACTCCGTATCCCTTACGGACATATGATTAGTTCGGGGCCAGAACTAAGAATGACTTACAGCACGATTTGACAGTTGGCCCTACTCCCTATGTGTTTTTGCCCGTGCAAAAAAAACGAAGGTTTATGACCCACTCCCTCTCGCCGAGAGGAGGCCTATGTCCCAGCCACAATAAAGGCTGATTATGCTCTGGAAGAGCGACGACAGTTAAATGATATGATGTTATTGTACGATATACTTAACAATAAATTTGACTGTTCACAATTGCTCAGCAGAATAAACTTTAACGTCCCACTCAGACGTACCAGACATACTACTTTATTACCAGTACCATCGTCCTCCACTAATTACCTCAAGATGTCACCATTCTTGCGTTTACCTGCATTATATAATGATAAATTCTCAACATTGGATCCCTTCAATACCACACGGAACAGATTTAGAAAAGAGATTATTCGAATCCTTCGGTCAAACCCCGGAAAATCAGCAAACTTAGTACCTAGTGCCAGTTTTTAGTCATACCTACATAGACATACACACATCATCACACGCTTTCAGCACCTACTCCACACAGATACACGCACTCATATACCTACTTTAAATACTAATAATAATGTCACTCTCTGTATTTCTTATTTTTTGTGTACTTCGTAATTGGCGTAATGTTTCGAATAATATAAATGTTAAATTTACATGTCAGCTGTGAAGCTACCTTATATTAAATAAATAAATAAATAAATAAATGCTTAAGCATTTATTTTTATTGGACAGTCAGTTTTTTTTCAGTGTTATGTTGCCATGGGGTTTTTTTTTGTTTCTTATAGCTATTTATGAAACTTAAACTAGATAAACTTATTAACATTGCAAGTTTTATTTATTGTCTCATACAAGTTAAAACCTATAGGTACATTCACGAACATAAATATAATACTGTGGCAATGATATCTGATTTCATGATTTGTGGAAGGCATAATAATATACAAGTGGCAGCACAAACAATTATGTAACATCGAAGGAACGCCAAAGTTATCTGGCGAGACAAGCGACGCCAAAATAGAGGATGCTGCATTGGCTTCAAAATTATGTGTCAATCCAATATTGACGGACATATCTTGCATCATAAATATCTGCATACTCAGTTAAATTTAGAAGAATGTGGTACCTTGTTAGGATCAAAAATATCTGACATCAATTTGGTAGCATAAACATACTTAGGAGGTTAGTGAAACAACGGGACATTCTGCGTCCCAATCAAGGGTGAATCGGGAAGTGTCACCAATAACCAGACCCCTAGAAATCGGGACGTCCCACGATACCATCGCGATACAATCGCGACACCACTCACAAGACACATTAAGAATCTAATTATTATTAACACTAGCTTCTGCCCGCGACTTCGTTCGCGTGAAATTTCTGGTTCCCCCGACCTACCCCGTCGCATCGCGTTGCCTGCCCGCCCTTTTACTTCGCTTTCTTTCAGACTTTTTTTCTTTTTGCTCGGCTCCTCATACTCGTAGCGATGATGTTGAATAGCCCAACCTTCCTCAAGAATTGGGCTATCACAAATGTAAAAATATTTATTCATATCCAACTGGTCGTTCCAGAGATTATAGCGCGTTCAAACAAACAAACAAATAAACAAATAGTTCAGCTTTATTATTGAATTCAAAACTTCTTCAGGTGCGTTGAAGGATTTTTGATAGGGGAAAAACTTATGGGTTCGCGTCACCGACATGCTAACCGCGACATACTAATGGGACGTGTTGCGCCAGACTGTGTACTTGAATACGCATATATTAATTATGTTATTCCAAAGGTCTATCGGCAGTCCCCATAATCGCCTATTTTTGAATTGAAAATTCAGGCTATAACATAAACATAATCAGCTTATAATGTTCCCTAACTGCTGGGACACAGGCCTCGTCTATGTGAGAGGGTGTGGGCGTGGGCCGCTCGGGCCCAGTTTGGATTAACATGTCTTCGAATTTTGGGTTCAAGGACATGCCAGCACTTCGAGCCATTCCATTACAACATCATACTGCGTCCTAGAGTCAGCCAGCCCGCAGGCTAGCCAATTATATAAATAACTGACAACTATTTTTTAGATGACCAATGGCTAGCAGCCTTCTTGAGGGGATGTAAGCACAGTCCCGAACGAGCCAAAGAGAAGCTGGATCTGTACTATTCTTTGAGAATTGTTTCACCGGACTTGTTTAGTTTTAGACCTAATAACCAAAGGTTTAAATATTTGCTGCAAACTGGGTAAGTTTTAATGTCTAGACTAGACGTTAGATTTAGTCAGTTTTTCATACTGAATTTTTAATAATTCATGATGATTTCTTTTTCATTTATTTTTTAGATTTGATTTTTTTTTGAGTTTTTATTGAAATTGGTTCTAGTTTGGCCATCTACACATACAAATTCACCTTACACCTACACACCACATAGTGGAATATAATCCTCAAGTACCAACCTGTCCTGCTAACCTTACACGATTTTGGGTAAAATGTATTCTGTATTCACTATAATTTATTTTAGGGCAGGATTGGTCTTGCCGAAGCTGGCGTCTCCCCTGGCCCCAAGGGTCGTCATAGTCAAACCTAGCCTCTATGACCCTAATAAGTTTTCGCCCACGGATTTATTCTCGTTTGCACATTGTTTTCAGCAGGTTGGTTCATTTTATTTTTTGGTAACTATGGAGATGCTATGTGTTTAGATTTAGCAGTCACGTGATCTTTGGCGTTCATTCTATACTAACGTATTCCTCTGTTTTCTCCCTGGTTAATGATAATAGTCCAAATATTTTTTTACGTTATAATGTATAGGTAACTACTACTGACATGTGCCTATGTTTCGTTTTTTGGCGTAATTTAGAAAATAATATATGATTACGGCAATCGTAAAAAAATATTTCACTAGTATCATTAATCAGGGAGAAAACAGGAATACGTTAGTGTAGAATGAACGCCAACGACCAAGTGCACTTTTATAAGCCGCTTTTACCATTTTTAAGGTTCAGTACCCAAAGGGTAAAACGGGAACCCTATTACTAAGGCTCCGCCATGTGTTTGTCTGTCCGTCACCAGGCTGTATCTCATGAACCGTGATAGTTAGACAGTTGAAATTTTCACAGATGATGTATTTCTGTTGCCGGTATAACAACAAATACTAAAAAACAGATTAAAATAAATATTTAAGGGGGCTCCCATACAACAAACGTGATTTTTTTGCTCGTATTTGCTCGATATTGATAACGGCAACAGGTAGACGCTTTCAATATTCACAGAATATTTAGTTTATATATTCACTTTAAAAATAAATAATTAAATTAAAATAAAACAAATATTTCAGGGGGGCTCCCATACAACAAACGCGATTTTTTTGCCGTTTTTATAGATAATGGTACGGAACCCTTCGTGCGCGAGGCCGACTCGCACTTGGCCAGTTTTTAGTTGGTGTCAAAGCAACTATGTGTTCCATAAAATTACGTCGAGCTTATGTCAGGCAGTTTAAAAGTTGTCGTATTCAAAAGTTCTTCATATTTTGTAGGTTCAGTATTTGGAAGACGATGCTTTTATGGTAAACGGGAGTCTCAATGTAATAGATCTTGAAGGGATAACTATGACACACTTCATACAAATGACACCGACGGTGCTGAAGAAATTAGTTATAGCGGGACAGGTACCATAAAACATATTTTTTTGTCATCACTTATTGAGACAATAAACAAGTGAATGGTGTAATTAATCCTAGTGCCAAGCTATTGTATCGATTTCTATTTCAGGATGCTTCTCCGTTAAGACTGAAAAGTTTACACTTTATAAATACCATGCCAGCCTTTGAAAAACTATTCAACCTTGTTATAAAACTTCTAAATGAGAAGCATCAGAAAAAAGTAAGTATAAAAACCCTAATCTACATACTACCAGTAACTACTAAACCATATTATGCATAAAGGCTCGTGCAGACTGGCGCGATATTGCGGGCGCGACAGGCAGCGGGCCCCCAGCGCGATAATTTTCATGAAGTTTTCATAGAAATTGTGCTACTAGTGTCGCGTCCCGCCTGTCTGCGGGAGCCTTAAAGCAATCCTTACTACTCATACTAATATTATAAACAAGAAAGAAACTCCGTCTGTTAGATTTTCTCGACCATTAATCTGGGACCTGGAAAAGGACAACAATTTGAATAGGCAACTTTTTCATTCTTTATAAAAAAAAAAACATCCTGAAACTCAAATGAAGTCGCGGGCAACAGTATAATAAATGTATTATGGATCATTTCATACAATGTTTTTTTCAGCTGCATATGTATAGCAAGGATTTGAGAGTCCTTCACGAATACGTACCTCCAGAAATATTGCCAGAGGAGTACGGTGGACAGGGTGGAACTAAACAGGAAATCATAGGTAAGATATTTTAATCATTTTTGTTTAGGCAGGCCTGAAGTCAATTTTATAGGAGTGAAAGTAGTCATGAAAATACTAAACTTTTACTATAAGACCAACTTAGTTGGTCCCATATTAAGTTTGTATAAAATTACTGAACCGATTTTAATGAAACTTCATACGCATACGCAGGATACAAAGGTCTAAAAAGTTAGTTAAGAACATTTTCGAAAAATAGTATTACAGCCAAATTAGACCTAGTTAGTTTAAATTTTCCGTAGAAACAGAGATTTTCAGTTACCTATCTGTTTTTATATAAGACATTTCGAAAATGTTCTTAACTAACTTTTCAGACTTTTGTATCCTGCTTATGCGTATGAGGTTTCATTAAAATCGGTTCAGTCATTTCGAAAAACAAGGGTTTGAAAGTTTGTATGAAATGCCGTACTGCGTATACGCTCTTAAGTCAGCGTGTATGGTTCAAAAGTCATCCTTTACAAAGTTATCAGCTCATTCATGAAAAGTTTAATTTATGACAGATTACTGGTTGAAGAAACTAGATCAATACGGAGACTGGTTTGACGAAGACCTGAAGTTTGGCACAGATGAATCGAAGCGGCCAGGGAAACCAAAGACTGCGGAGAACATGTTTGGGGTCCAGGGATCTTTCAGACAACTTAACGTGGATTGACAACTTGCTACTTATTAATGATAAGTAGAAGAAGAAAAAAAAAACATTACAAAGTGAAAAATTACTTTCATTTTGGAAGTCCATGTCTTTGGATCTGTAAATTAGTTTTTTGCCACCGACTTCCGAAATTAAAGTAATTTTTCACTTAGTAGTTTTTGTTTTGTAAAAACATTTTTATTATTCACTCTTTAGTGGGTCGGTTTGTAATTTATCTAAGTTACAAACTGCACATGACCTTTTACAAAATATAGCTTGTCGTTAATTGTTGAGAAGTTCTCCTGGTAAGAACCAGGAGAACTGGAGCTGATGGTGACTTCACCATATGCATTGTGACGAGCATAATTTGCTTAGCAACCATACTAAAGTGCTTTATCGAATCTCAACATTCTCAACCCGTAAAGTACTTATTATTAAGTAGTTCCGGTGGCCATCTGTGGTCTTCATCATCAGTTTCACTTCACCAAATGGTGCTTTGCGAGTGCGTGAGTTACTATAAAAAATACCCCAACTGATATACGTGCGCCTATAAAACTTGAGGATTTCCCCCGATTTCCATGGGATCCCCTCATCAGATTCTGACTTGGGACAATGGGACCACCTCGAGAGCATACCCTCTGTTTCTGCGGTGTATGTATGATACTTTAGATTCCGGACTCTCGAAGTTAAATTACGGACCCTCTTGAAGGGTCCGTAATTTAACTTCGAGAGTCATAAGTTTGATTAATGGAAAGTCGACTGAACGATTGCTCGAATGGAATTTATTGCGAAACAACCTTTTATCGCCAAACGCTACTTCGACTGAACGATTCATCGAATATTTATTAATCGATGGACTGCTCTTTCGAATGAGTTTTAGTTAATACATAGTTTAATAATTGAAATAAAATTATAAAAAAATGCGCTTTTAAATAAGATGAGTAACAAAACTGAAAATTGTTATTATTATTATTATATATTATTTTATTCTTTGACATAATAACGTGATACGCGTTTAATGAATATAGTCTGGACTTAAGACCACAATATGTGTTGACAGATTTCGAGATTGCTGCTACAAAAGAGTAAAACGAGCTTCAAAGCTACGCTTAAAAGAGTATTTCCTGATAGTAATAAAAAATATTGTTATTTTCATCTTCGCCAATCGATTTGGAAACATATATTAATTTTATGCGAAAATAGTAACGTAAATGGTTTTTTTATGTGTGTATGTTTTATTTGTGCTTTATTATATTCCATTTCACCAAATTTCATGTTTCTAAATCTACGGGAAGACGTAAGATATCTTAGAAGTGGTTGATTTCCTCGATTATGTATGAAATAATAATGTGACGAAAAATCTTTTTTTTATAATTTTATTTCAATTATTAAACTATATATTAACAAAAAACTCATTCAAAAGAGCAATCCATCGGTTAATAAATATTCGATGAATCGTTCAGTCGAAGTAGCGTTTGGCGATAAAAGGTTGTTTCGCAATAAATTCCATTCGAGCAATCGTTCAGTCGACTTTCCATTAATCGAACTTATGACTCTCGAAGTTAAATTACGGACCCTATCTTGAATGGTTCATAAGCTACGAACGCCTTCAATATCGTCTTATTAGCCACTGTTTGGGGGGTTCGAAATGCACTGTTTCGCTTCTTCTCGAAGTATGAGGGGTGTTTAATGTGTTCTCGGTATGGGTGTGATTTTACTAATATTGTGAGTAATTTGAATAAAATCTGAGGGTATAAGGTAAAATTTCATATACTTAGTTGTGATCATAAGTTTGCTATTTATCTTTAGTTAACGATATAATTTCTTGTTCTGTTATGATATTTCCATATCAACAACTGTTATAATTGATATGATATGCGTGTTGTACTAATTAAGCTACATAGACAATTATTATAGCAAATTACATTTTCTTCTTAGGGTATGTTATGATTACGGTAAGGCTATCTCTTTATATAAGGTTAACATTAGATGATTGTTGTCAATACAATGTCGACATAGATCTCTGCACTTAGGTACACAAGACTATTTCTAGATAGAATAGTTAACTCGTGCAAATATAACATTTTAAGAAAACTCAAGTCTTTGTTTCTGTTAATTTAAGTGCGAAGTGATTGTGTATGTCTCAAGGTAAAAGAGTTTCCGGGTTTCACGTGAAATAAACAAAATTCATAATATTTTGAAAGTAAGTATTTATCCTGTTCACAACTATATGTAGTAACAATCCTCAGGGTCATGTGGAGAAAACTATAATTACAGTATAAAAGTGAATAGGTAGATAGAATGTAGTACTGAGGTAGTTCGAATGTAGAAAAACTTGAGAAATTGTAATGAACTAACAAGCATTAAAAAAGTGGGTGGATTAAGAACAGTGAAAGAACAAATACCGCTTTGCACGTGATAGGTGATCGCAAGTGGTAAGTTGTGTGATGATTTAACAATGTGAATTATGTTGAGTCATCCTTCATATCTAATACACGGAAAGAGAGGACGCGGCAAAGACTGGAGAAAAATACTGTACTTAATTATGTAGTACCTAAATATTGGGAATCCCAACTCCAATTTCATTGTTGTCGAGTAATTACGGTTGAAATGGGATATTGATTGCGCTTGTCGCATGATTGGATAATATTGGCAGTCGGCGCCGTTTCCCAACACGACTGTGATAACAACCGAGTTCTTTATCAGTTACTCGATACGCCGGCAGCGCACGATACCATAGGTGAGTCTTACCTTACTTTCTACAACTTTAAACAAATGCTCTTTATTACGAGAGGACAAATGTTAGTATTTAAAACAGTTTGTTCTATATTTAGAATTTAATTATTTTACTTTTTAAAAACGTTATCTTTTTAAGTGCTTAATTGATTGATAGCTTTCATAGATAACCAGTTTTGACTGAATAATCAATACTGGGTAAACGGGGAATCATTTTGATTTAGCAAATATTGGTAGAACAGAAACTTGCATTTTATAATAATAAAATTGAATTGTATTTTGCAGGTCTACAAAAACAACAAAATAATGATTCGTGAGTTGACACCGGAACTGGCGAAAATTGCCAAAAACGAGTTGAATGAGAACCCAAAACAAGTTCCTAATGATTTGCAGCATCTGAAGGAGTGGATCTCGAAGCAGCCTCACCTGAAAGCAAGAACAGGTATGTAACCTATATTCTCCGAATGTAGCAGTAACAGTAGACAGCAGATACACCCATATTTTATTCTAAATGGAATAGGGAATGTTTGCAGTTATCTGTAGATAAACGTGGTAAAGAGAGAGTTTAAGTTTGTTTAATTGTAAGGGCTTATCTTGAAAACCAAACTCGTAGGCTGAAGTGTGACTACAGGTTGTTGTAGCTGTACAAACGAAAAGATGACAAGTCTTTTACAAATTCTTTGGGTTCTATTTTCTACATAATGGAGGATATTTAGTCCGTTTCGACAGTAAAATGTTTTATCATAGTAACAGATTGCATATCAGAGCAAGTAGAGTTTACTTGTACTAAAACTGAGTAATAAAATATTATTACTTTATCCATCGTGATCATGTATAATCAATCTGCAGTGAATTATTTCAAAGTTACGTCAATAATATTGATTATCTTTTGTTTTGTAGTTTTTGGTTTGACCTTGTTAAAACTTTATTGCCCTTTAGTTGCCTTTTCAGTCCAATTTATCTTTTACTTAATCTTCAATAAGTCGTTCATTGTAATCAATTAACTTGATTTAAATATTTTTACACACAAGTCGTCCTAATTTTAGGCAAAATTGGTTTTTGTCTCTTGTTTTTTGGATGTCTCTGTCAATAATAATAATACGCGATATTTTTAAAACAAAAACATAAAATAATGTGATATTTTTTATGTTCAATATTTTTTTGTACCTATCTTAAATTAAATGATCAATATACTCAGTTAAACTTCGGCTACAGGCTCTTTACCAAAATATGACACACAATGTCGCTTTAAACCACGTATTTTCATGTGATTGTATTTAATTTTCAGATGATCAATGGCTCATAGCATTACTGCGAGGCTGTAAATTCAGTTTAGAACGAGTTAAGAAGAAGCTGGACCTGTACTACACACTCAGAACCACGGCTCCTGAAATAACCTTGAGGATAAAACCAACAGATCCCAAGTTTATAGAGTTTTTCAGATTAGGGTAAGTAATAGAGATAATTTTTTTTTTCTTTCTTTTCTTTCTAATATAATTTAAATATTGCCTTTTCCATTCCATAACTATATTTTATTAAGCCTGTAGCCTCCGAAGCATCAGGCAGTGGTGTTAGTCCACGCCTATTTCACCATCCCCAGTCAAGTTGAAGTCTCATGTAAAAGGGGACGCCTCTATTGCCATTAAACCTTCTTCATTCTTCTATCGTTAAAAAAACAAAACCTTCTTTCCAAAAACAACACACTTTAATTAGTTTCACTAGCAGCTCTGCAACTACTTAAGGTTTCAGTATGGATGCCATTTCTATTCCAGAACAGTTTTGATCTTGCCGAATCCGAAAGAGAAGCTGTATCCCCGAGTGATCCTCATCCGAGCAGGCAGATACGATCAATCCACACACAATGTGGGCGACATCATGTGCATGCTGTACTATTTAGTACAGGTAATTATTGCTATACATGTTCTTCTTTTCGAATTAATGGTAGGTACTTATTTTATATTAATCGCGGGCCCAGTAGGCGGCCACGCTATTCGTGGGATCAGTAGTGTTATATATGGTGTTGTAACAATTAAATAACGGAGCATGTTTGAGGAAAAGTCTGGCTGTACGGTAATTGGGACACTATAGCAAGTGTAATTTAGAGTTAGCTCAAAGACTCTATTGCGGAATTCTAAAGCAATAGGGTCGAATCACTTTTGAAGAATCTGAAAGTTTAATAGGTATTAATAAATTGACGTTCCGTGTGATGCTGGACGTAAAGAATAGCACCGCCCCATTTCTTCCCGTGGGTGTCGTAAAAGGCGACATAAGGGGCTTACTAGAGATCATACTGCGATCGCCAACCTGCCTGCCAAGCGTGGTGATCCCCCCCCCCCCCCAAATGTTGGGGGAGGCCTATGTCCAGCAGTGGACGTCTTTCGGCTGAAATGATGAAGATGATGAAATTGATACCTTGTTTGTCGGTTTCGGACAAAGACTTAATCTTTCGAGGCTGTCATCGAAGAAAAATAAATTATCACCAGAGTAATAACTTCAGCATCCCATCGATCCGACCATGACCATGGCGATCATAACATGCTCACTTAGATGATAACATTCTCTAAATGTTAGCCTTTAAGAAGACGCCCACTTATGGCTGATAAATGATGCAGTTTGCTCTAATTGAGTAATGAGAGTTGATTAAATTAGCACCAATTACAAATGAAAAACTCACGCGTCTAATTCTCTGTGATTATCAGGCATACATATTTCCGGCACTAACAACAGACTTGGGAATTTTCGTAAAAGGTACTTCTTGGATTCAGAAATCGGTAACGTTTTTGATCAAAGTTTTCCAGCACGTAAAATAACTTTGGATTTATTTTTTGAATTCTGCTCGTCTAGCACGAAAAGCGATGAATGGACAGGACAGGACTGCAGACAAATACGAGTTTACTTGGATTTTAAAAACGAATTGCACGTAGAAATTAGTTGCAAATTGGAATAAAATCTATAATGCATATTATATATCTGTGAATATTATCATTCAATTTTCTATCAGTCTCGTTTTGGTTTGCTTGCGTGGTTTTGATCGTTCCAAGGTGATGTGGATTTCAAGAAGTCTGACGCAGTTGGTGACTTCAAATCTGAGATTGAACTAAAATAATATCTGTCACCGACTGCATCTGCCTGATCTTGTTTGGAACTTTTAAGTTGTTTTTGGCGGTTTTATACGTGTTTGCCATCCCTAAAACGTTATAACTGCTAGTAAATTCGTAATAAATCATCTCCCACGTTTCCAGATTATGGTGGTAGAGGACGATAATGCCTGCGTGTTGGGTACCAAGATCGTGACCGACTACGACGGTATCACTATGTCACACTTCGTTCAAGCCACACCCTCGATGTTGAAGAAAATGGTGGCTGTGACTCAAGTACGTATGTTGTCTTAAAATCGCTAAGCTGCTATCAATAAGTCTAAGCTGGCTTCTAGTTCCATTGAAACTCCGTACTACGCTAGGCCAGCTCAAGATCCAAGTGTTACCAGCGACGTGTGTCCATAAGTAGTGTCACCCTATGATGATAGTAAAAACCAGCCAAGTGCGTGTCGGATCACGCACAATGAAGGGTTGAGATGAATTTATCCCAAGAACAAACTTAATATTGTAGTTGAAAAACATGTTGTTCATACATTCCAACAGCAAATTAATGTAAGTTTGTGCGCACAATGTTATTTTAAGACTTCTAGACTTCTTATAGGTTTTCCTGTAATGTGTATAAGTTTATGACTATTCTCAGTATTTAAAAAAAAAAATTGGCTCAGCAGTTTTGGAGATAAGGGTGAGATGGTCAATTTTCATCTATAAAATAAATCTTTAATCTGCAAAACTTATTATTTTAAAATAATAAAAAAAAAAATGTTTGAATTCCTTTCATTTGATATGTGACACGGTTCAGTTTGCAGAACTTTTTTTTTAATTTTCTTTATTTTCCACCAAAGGTGCACACCTATTTAAAATTCACTTATTTACGTTACACGTTCGCGTTTGGGTCACAGAAATTCATATTATGCGTACCAAATTTCAATTTAATCAGTCCTTTAGATACGGAGAAAATCGGCTGTGACAGACAGACACGCGAGTGATCCTATAAGGGTTCCGTTTTTTCCTTTTGAGGACGGAACCCCAAAAAAACATATTAAAGGAAATAACGACTTTTCTAAAGTTCTTAACTTAAAAGAAAACACGGGACCTTTATAATCTCACCTTTTTGTCCGTCTGTCACAAAGGTTTTTTTTTAAGTTATTTATAAGAGTGAACAGCAATTTAACTGTGCACTTTTCACTGCTTTTTCAGGATTCCATGCCTCTCCGACTAAAAGGCAGTCATCACATAAACTTACCGTCTGGCGTTGAGAAAATATTTACACTTATCTCAGGATTTTTAAATGAAAAAGCTAAGCAACGGGTGAATATTTTTCTTATTTATTTCATATTGACTGCAGTTTTGCTTGGAAATAAATAAATTATTGATTCTCTATATAAATTTAGACTGAGACATTATCTGCATAATTAAATATTTTCCAAAATCATCAGAAAAATAGCAAAATTATTTTAGGTTCTTCATTATTTTTGAACAATGTTTCATAAAAATGAGAATAAAAAAGATTTATGTCTATTTTTGTGCGAAAAGGTTCGAAACCTTATTGCATTCGAATGTGATGGACAGGCCATTAGTTGTGAAAAATATTGTGTGTATTGTGTATATTGTGTATTGTTGTTGTTGTTGTGTTGTTGTGTTGATATTGTATTGATATTGTGTTGTTGTGTTGTGGTGTTGGTTGTGCTATTGTTTTATTTTTCAATTTTCTTTTTGCCTCTTAGATGACGTGCATTCTTCTTTTCGTTAAAAATCAGTCTGCTTTAAATAATTTGAGGTAAACCTTTTTGTTTTTCCAAGACTTATACTAAAGAACTACCAGTATTATTTATACTAATATACATATGTTTTAGCTGACGCCAAAATAATGTTTTACGGAATTCTCAGATGCTGAATGTTTTATCGATACAAATAATATTTTTGCTTGTATTCACAGTTGAAAATCCACAAAAACCTAGAAGAGATGATGGAAGAAATCCCGAAAGAAATAGTTCCTCCTGAATACGGTGGAACAGGGCCTGCTGTTGCGGAACTTACCGGTAAGCTGCTTTATTTTTAACCGACTTCCAAAAAGGAAGGTTATAAAAGGAGGACGGGAGGTTATAAGTTAGTCTGTATGTTGTTCTATTTTTTATGTAAATTGTGGAAATTCGAGGGAAATCCCCAAATTTTATAGGCACACCTATAGCGATTTATAGCAACTCGTGTATTTGATCTCGGAAAGCACCATTTGGTGACGTAGAACTGATGATGAAGACCACAGATGGCCGCCGGAACTACTTATAATAATAAGTATTTCACCGGTTGCGATTCGATTAGGTGCAGTCGCTAGCACATCAAGCTGAAAAATTTTCTCATTCGATTTTGAACTTAACCATCAATATTTTAAGGCATAAAATCATTTGGAGAAATTTATCAGTTTCGTATAACTTGATGTGCTGGCGACTGTACTTTAATATGGTTGCTAAGCAATTTATGCTCGTCACAATGCATATGGTGAAGTGGCAAAAAACTAAAATACAGATCCAAAGACACCGAATTCCGAATTTGTTATTTTTCACTTTGTAGGTAGTTTTTTTTGGAAGTCTGTTGTTTTTTTTTGTAAAAAGATTTTTACCTAATACAATCTACATGTACCTACTAGTACATGTTAGGGTAATTTTGTATGAAGTTTGTCACACATGACCTAAACCATTGTCCAGACTGTACGATTTTATCATGCGACTTTATGAAGTTTAAAATGCATTTTCAGAGTACTGGGTATCAAAATTCAAGGAGTACCACGACTGGATGAAGGTTGAGGAACAGTTAGGAACGGACGAGTCTAAACGGATTGGACCTCCTGTCACTGCAGACCTCATGGAAGACGGATCCTTTAGGAAGCTGGATATAGACTGAGTCGTGTAAAGTCAATGTTACTTAGTAAAATATTTTTATTAAATTTTGCTTGCTTCGTGAATTTAGTTTTTTAGACTCTTGAATTTATCAGCAGCTACCACTTGGCAACCGTCAATTGTTATACATATAAATATGGTCACAGGCCTCGTCTGAATTACCAGTGCCTGTAAATACAACTCTGTGCGCTGGTCGCTGTGCGAATTGATGACCATAGTACACCCATAGTATTCTAAGCCACATCTTAAAATAAAGTTGTTTAATAAATTAAATATTATTGATTTGTCGGTTGGGGTGGACATGTTCTTCTCAGTTTCAACTTAAATTCTTTCGATCTTTGATTATTTATATGTCTAGATAATGTCGCGCTGCAAAAGAACCAAATCAAACAGGCCAACTTTGATAGGCTGGTGTGCGTGCCAGCTACTTAGATACGTCTTAAACTCGCGTCACGTCATTGTGCTGCCATTGTGTAGTGTGCGTGCATTTTGCGGCCAACAGTTGGACGCAATTATTTTCGATGAGTTCACAGATTTGACTGTCTTTCTAGACATATTTGCTCTCGATCTTGATCATCTGAACGTTGGTGTTTTGATATAGTTAACATAATTTGACCAATCCACGTATGCAATGTTCGTGCATTTATTGGCACGTGTTTTTCTGAAGAACATTGCAGTTATTTTCTAATTTAATGTAAAGAACAACAAAACAAAAACACGGTATTCTGAGAGATACGACACACATCAATCATCGTTTAGAACGCGTATAAACGTCAGAAATGCGTCAGAACACGATACTGCAGACATAAAGCCGTCACGGAGAAGGCCGCTTCAGGCAGAATGGGTTCGTTCACTTTAGCTCGTTCGCTAAAAGAGCGAATATTTATAGCCCGGTATTGTTTCTTTAAGCAAGCCAATTCACTGATCATAATTATCATAGGACCATGATTGAAGCTAGTCGTAAATACTTACGGTTTTAAGGAAACACTAATATAAATAAACTAGTTTTAACAAATTATAAAACTATAAAATAATAACGTCTCATAATAAGACTAAAACAGCGTGGCGAATTATAAACAAAACAAGACTTAACACCCCAAAATAATCCATTGATAACATACAAATTGATGAAAACAACGTCCTTTATAATCCAACAGAAATAGCAAACGCATTTAATAATTATTTTATTGAAAAAGTCAAGCCCCTTCCGGGTGCCGGAAAAAATGTAATGTAAAAATAAAATGTCTTTAATTAATTACCAATTAAATTCAATGTTTCTTGCACCAAGTTCACCCTACCAGATTAACATAACATCATCATCACGCCTGTAATCCCCGAAGGGTTAGGCAGAGGTGTACCTAATAGTACACCCACATTTCGCCAGTTATGTTTAGTCCCATGTAATAGGGGGCGAGCCTATTGCCAAAAAAAATATTACTATTGTAAAATTATAAACAACCTAAAAAATACCAACAGTGTAGGATACGATGGTCCCTCTACTAAAATAATTATGAACTTGTCGATAACAACTGGAATATTTCCACAAGATCTTAAACTATCAGTTATAAAACCTTTATTCAAAAAAGAAAGTAAACAGTTAATGGTGAATTATAAGCCTATTGCCCTATTGTCAATATTAAAAAAAAAAAAAAACGAATAATATCTTTATGTGGTGAACTTAATTCATATCTTGAAAAAAAATTGTGCAATGAACAAAAGGGCTTTCGACAAAATAGAACCACAAATATGGCCATTTCTGAATTCATCCAAAGCGTTATCTACCATGTTGACAAAACAGTTCCAGTTTGTGCTATTTATTGCGATATGTCACAGGCATTTGATTATGTAGATCATAAATTAACATACTAATCAGTAAACTTGACGCATACGGCATAAGAGGCAATGTTTATTTAATTCGATCCTATTTAACGAATCGACTACTGATAACAGTAATAACTAGAGTGAATCCCAAAACAAAAAAGAAGAAACGTTCAGCTCCGTGAGGAAATATGTCACATACGGTATTCCTCAAGGCAGTGTGCTAGGGCCGCTGCTGTTTACTAGTTATATCAGCGAATTGCCAAAGGCAACGATTCACCCTATGATATTATTTGCTGATGACAGTACAGTTTCAATTGCATGTAAGTACCTTAATAATTATAAATTTAACATAAATAATTCACTGACATCTATAATTTCTTGGCTTGATAATAATAATTAAAAAAAAAACAAATATAATGCACTTTGGACAATGATTTCATAATCCATTAAATGTAAATTTGAATCATGATAATTACACTATAAATGAAGTAACTAATGTTTTCTCGGTTTAATTATAGACAGTAAACTAAATTGGAAAGAACACATTGAGAAACTATGTAAAAAAATCAGTAGTCAATCATATGCCTTGTACCAACTTGCTCCATCCATCAACACTAATGTGTTACTCTCGGCTTATTAGGGACTTGTTGAATCTGTCCTCAGATATGGCATTATCTATAGCGGCAACTCATCAAATAAAGATATGGCATTAATGCAAAAGCGATGCCTACGTGCCATGTTCGGTATCCAAAGTACGGAGACCTATCAGCCACTTTTTATAAAGCATAAAATACTCACATTTCCTTCACTTTATATTTTGGAAATAGCGTTTTTTGTGAGAAATAACCCCAATTTGTTTCCTCGAATATAGGACATTATAATACGTAATCGCCGGGATAATAGTACAATTCGTGTTCAGCCAGCTAAGACTGTATAAAAGCGTTGTATGCAGAGCGCCAATAATTTATAATAATATCCCTGTTTTAAGAAATTAAATACAGACCAGTTTAAGACAACATTACAAAAAATACTGATAGAAAAAGCCTATTATAATGTTAATGATTTTTTAAATGATAAATCGCTCTGAAGATACCTAGTGACTGAATCTATTCTATTTATTTTGAATCGCATGACTATAAACCTATTTTTTAAATTTAATATTAATGTTAATTGTTGATTTATTATTATTCGATGTATGTATCTTTATTTTTAAATCCTTAAAGTCTTTCGACCTAATTTGTACACCAGCCATGGTCAAACATGTTGAGCCTAAAAATACCTTGTTACACCTATATTTAAATAAGCATCATACCATGTATATTATCTACACATGTTTTTGCAAATAAATGAATCTTTATCTTTACCTTAATCTTTAAAGTTAATACTACGCTTCCTTGGTTGCGGATAAAATTATTTTATGTTATTTACTGGTTATTTTGATTATGACTTCCAGTTATTTTGATTCAGGGCTAGTTCTATATTGTTCCATTACAGTTCCTGACCGTAAGAAAAGTAAACACGACAAACAATAATTAAATTTTATGAACTCATTCTTAGATTCCGTCCTTTGTACTAGCAACTCTCTGCAAGCACCAATCCAAGCGTGGTCTTGTTGTCAAAAATTGATCCTGCAAAATTGTTTTGACTCAAAATGAAATGTTCTATCTGGCAGACAAATCTGTTTTGATTCTGGGTTTAGCACTTTCTTTGGACGTTCAACAATCTATTTATTGGTCTAATAATTAATCAAAAGATCAAGTTTATGGTCTTGAAACCAACCCCACCCACCTACCTATCTTTATAATACGCAACAGAAAGAGGTTTGAGTGCAATTTGTAGCGAAGCATTACATCCTCCACAGCGATGTTCATTTGTTAGGCAATGTAGACTAAAATACACCATAATTACTACATTTTCTTTGTAAACGAAGATGTGCACGTTTCCGTTTTCAAGAAGAGGTGTGAAAGACAATGTTGAATCGTAGTTGCACACGACGCGGGGTATAGAGCGAGCAAATTCAATGTCACTGAGATAGTGTTCTTGTTACATTATACAAGTACGAAGGTGCGATCAGGCGCGTACGGTTCGGCATTCGGTACTGATCGTTTGGCGGTAAATGCATCTCACTTCCTGTACGAAGATATTTTGGAACTAGGCTATCAGTTTTCATCTACAGTGAGTGCCGTGAAGTTGATAAAATTGTTATAAAGAAGGTAGGTCAAATAATCGTATACTTCTCTTTTTTTGTGTTTGTTAACACAAGTACCTAAAAAAATAGAAATAATAGTCATAATAATAATTGTATTTGCTAAGCTAACACACGTAGGTACCTAAAAAATGAGAAAAAAAGGCTGTTAGATAGTTCAACCTTTTTTTAGACGCAGAGTTGATTGTTAAAAAAAATACAATTATTACACTCAGTGAAATAGTCGAAATCGAGTAAAAATCGTTGTTTCGATTAAAATAATCAGTTGAGTAAAATTATATATATATTTATATTATAAAATATTAATTTAGTAAATTAATCACCATTTTTATCCCCATATTATCTTTTCACAATGTCATTATTTTATAATGCGTAATTATACTAATTATAAAAGTAT
Organism: Tiliacea citrago; assembly: GCA_963921375.1. NCBI lineage: Eukaryota > Metazoa > Arthropoda > Insecta > Lepidoptera > Noctuidae > Tiliacea > Tiliacea citrago. The sequence continues at coordinate 12,276,233 of OY992786.1, read as the reverse complement.
ACATTTGTAATTAAAAATTCAAGCCATTACTTTCCTAGTTGATGTTTGTAAACCATCTGTAGGTATATGTAATTTATCTTTATTTTTTAATTAGAAATTGTGAATTAGTAGGAAAGGTTTAAATCGTAATGTTATTCACTCAATGACACGATATAGCACAGAACATGAGAGGAAACGTTGAAATAAACGTGTTTTTCCTTACGTTTGTTGATAACTAAAAATATGTCAACACGATGTCAATATGTCCCAATATGTCCATGTCTCATGACCCTGTAACCATTTTCAGCCGTAAAGAATTACTGAGTAATACCAAGGATCATGTTAATAATAGTTTGTTTATTAGGGATTCGCAGTTTCCATTGTTGATATAAAGATACACATTTAGAACCTGATTGTTTACTTCATTACGTAATGTATATTACATTTTCACGGTCCTATGTTATGCGAAGACGTGCAGTTGTTCAGCTAATACAAACTGATAAAACAAAAGGGGTATATCACATCACACTAATATTATACAGGCGAAAGTTTGTGAGTGTGTGTGTGTGTATGTTTGTTACTTCTTCAAGCTCAAACGGCTGGACCAATTTTGATAAAATTTTGTATGGAGGTAACTGACACCCTGGATTAAGACATATGTATCCCGATATTCCCACGGGATCGAGACTTACGCGGGTGAAACCGCGTGGCGCAGCTAGTATAAATATATTTTCATGGCATTATCTCTTCGAACGGAGATCGACGTGAGGCTCAATGTAGGTATGTAAAATTGTACATTTTATTTTTTCTATAATTGCGGCATTTAACTGAGGGGCTTGTGGCGATCCATCAGGATAAGCTATGCTTGCCGCGGTTGATCCGTGGATGGGTGACCATTATTATATACCAAGACCCTTTCGTGTTTCGGAAAGCAAGTTTAGCCGTTGGTCTTGGCTGTCATTCGTGGCACTTTGACAGTCGTTACGGGTCGTCAGAATCCCGAAAGTCGGACAACCTGTCTTAAGAAGGGGTATCGTATTACCCCGTAACTGGCTTGTGGAGGTCAGATAGGCAGTCGCTCCATGTAAAATACTGGTATTCAGCTGCATCCGGTTAGATTGGAAGCCGACCCCAACATAGTTGGGAAAAGGCTAGGCACACACTTTTTTTTAATCATACATGCTATACTATATGAGTTAGTGTTACTTGTCAAATTTGTACCAAACAGGAAAAAACAAAATGATGCAGTTAGCAACATTTGAACAAACATCAACCCGTGGGTCGCTTTTTTGCATTTTCCTTATGCTATTTCGGTTTATTGACGCAATTACACGACACAAGTTGCAACCGGCTTCCAAATCGCAGCTAAATGATTCAAACAATCAAGAGCCTAGCAGCGACCCAGACAAGCGACTCGACCAATCGCACAACAGTGCTTCGTCGCGGAAGGTTTCAACGAATTGGATAAATTCTTATATTGTTTGTAAAAGCTCGTTTTTAGGGTTCCATAGTCAACAAGGAACCCTTATAGTTTCGCCATAACCGTCTGTCTGTCTGTCCCCAGCTTAGCTCTAAGATTCTTAGTACTGGAAACCTGTACTTCGGCATGGTTTTCTCGTTTTTCTCATAGTGTGGGGTATCGTTGGATAGGCCGTTAAAAAGTATTGTGGGTTTGTGAAAACCATTTTTCGATTTAGGGATCCGTTTGCGTGATATTAAGCTCGGAAAGGGTATATACATATCAAATGCACGGATTCTTTTGGTGATAACAAACTACATGGCAACATTTTTTTAATAATACCTACAACTCAACAACGAAACTAATCGTATCGTTCTAATCGTTAAATCGTTCTAATATGAACAGTTTACTTCAAATGTGTAGTAATTATTGATACTTAGATCAATTTCTTACTAGGTAGAATTTTTTAGTTAAAACGTTTTTATTTTTGACAACTTATGATTTTTTTTTTTTTGAAGAATGGTAATATTTTATTGTTTATAAAATAATATATACATACCTACTTAATTCATTAATAAAAATAATAAAATTATATCCTATCTAAAACTATTCACAAATTAAAATATGGCGTCGAAAAATTCATCCACATCACTGTCGACTGGTAATGTACCCAAGAGACTGGCGGCATTGCCACGTTGTATGGCAATGCTTAGCCTCTGGCCAAAGTAAAAGCCAGCCCTTGGGTCACGGGAAGTGTCAATTAGCCGTTTTGAGATTTCATTAAACAGACCATGAGCACTCGGACCCCACGGCCCGAGGGTTTCAACCCCAAACGGCTCGAAAATATAATTGCCAACAAGGTTATCATACTTACGCCGCTTGAGGTTCTCCGCAGCCGCAGCAGCAGCGCCAGCACAGCACGCCGAGCCAGGAAGATGGGATGGCGCAAGAGTATCGACACACGTGGCATCCCACACTAAAGGCCTACCCATCTTCCATGGAAATAAAGACATTCCGTCTGGTCTCTTGCCATCGTCGCGTGCCAAGCCATTGGGTTCTAATACAGCTGGAACGCCGACGGTGACAAGAGCTCGTCGGATGATGTCGTTGATGTTCGCGTGCCGTGCTAAGTGACCCGCACTTCGGCTGCAAGACAGGCCGTGGTGTCCGAGACTGTTGACAACTTCGCCACAGTGACAGCGATGAGGAGAACAACATGGAGCTCCTAGTCTTAGGGAAGCAGCGAGGCGGAAAGTAGTGTCATCGAACAGAGTGCCTATGTTCGACGACGGTAGTGTATGAAGCCACAAACCCGACTCCCACTTACCCACAGCCAGCAGGCGCGCACGCTCCGCAGTAGTAGCAGACGTGTCAAGTAAATTGTTCTGTACTACTCTGCAGAGCGGCTCATCCCACCGTCTCTGAGAATATGGATTATCGGGTAGATCCGAGTTCGGGCAAGCGAGTCTCCAGGCATTGATAGCCTCGGTGAAGCACGGCACATCAAAATGAATCAGTGTGGAGGCAAGGATTTTCCTGATTAATTTATCAGTGCTGTGGACCGAGGATATGAAAGCCGGTAAACTAATACTAGAAATTTTGCGGATTGGTTTTAGAACCATAGTCACAAATAACATAACATATACTCACGCCTTCAGAAACGTTAATGTTCGTTAATATTTACAAAATAAATTGATTGAAATTATGTAAACAAGCATAGGTAATTAAATACCTTATAACAGCGATCAACGAGAATACAAATTATATTATAATTATGTTGCTAATCATAAACTACTTAGGTACTAGCTAAATAGTTTACCTGAGTAAGTATGCAGTGTTTATTTTTAGCACTGGTTACTTGGTTAGTCATCGCATTATTGTGTCTGATACTCTAATTACCTGCTTAATTAAATATACAAAGTTAATTGTTGAGTGGCTATGTTCATTAAAATAAAAAAGTGATTGTAATTACCTACCTACTCCGTTTAATTTCCCATTTATTTGCATATTATTACAATTCAAATTAAGGAAAGACTGGAGATACATTTTAAATAGAAACCATTTTTGATTTTAAATCTTCGTCTTAGTATCAGGTAGGTAAGCATAGTGGTAGATAATAAAGGGTTGTGCAGACTGGCGCGCTATCGCGGGCGTAACAGGCAGCGCATAACTTTCCATGAAGTTTTCATAGAAATTGTGCTACTAAAGTTGAATTATTAATTCAATGGAGTAACCTGACATGTGTATGTGCAAGCTGTCAATTTGTGTAATAAAACGGTCATTTTTATTGTAATGGTGATCGTTTAGTATTATCGATTTATTTATGTGTAAAATAAATGTATAATAATAAGTGAAAAAGTCTAGAATAAATAAATATGACCACAAAGTGACAGCTAGCACATGTCAGATTACTCTAGTGATTAATTAATAATTCGACTTTAGGTGTCGCGCTGTCGCGTCGAATCTGTCTGTTGGAGCTTGAAAAGTACAACGAAACGAACTGAAAGATACAACGTAGATCGATATTATACCTATAGGTCCCTACTACCTATTGGCCTCGAACAAATGTCAATCCTGTAAGTTATGATTCATTTTTGTTTGATAAAACAGTAGTTTTACCATAAGATATGATGAAACATTTAGATAGCTAGGTAGGTATTAGGATTTTCCCCGGATTCGTGCGTTACAATAACACGTATTATATTTTGATTTAAGCCTGACAACAAATTAATAATCGAAAATGGATGTTCGGCCACTAACAGAAGTTCTCGCAAAGAAGGCCGCCAAAGAACTCAATGAGAATCCCCGAAGGGTTCAGTCTGACCTCACAGCCATAAGACAATGGCTCAGAAAGCAGCAACATCTGAAATCTGTACAACCAAGTAAGTAGGGGTCCCTATGTTGTTTCGAACGCCGCTGTTGCGACACACGCTGTTGCGAATTATTTTTCCACTGCCTCACAGGTTCGAAAGCTCACGGACTCGAATGAAGTAGTCGCGAAAGACGCTGTTTCGAAAAACATTTTCACTGCCTCATACGCTCGAATGCTTGTGATTTCGATTTATTTAGTCATAAAGTGTACAGAAAAGTATTTAATCATTTGGGTTAGGTTAGGTTAGAACAGTGACCATTAACGCGCGAAGGCGAGCGAGCGAAGCGAGCGTGCCGCGGTAGCGGCCGCCGAGCGCCAGGTCCCCTCTATTGTTGGTAAATTCAGTTACCAAAACAAAAACTCTTCATCAATATCCAATTTAACTAAATTACTATACGTTATATTAAATGATGATGTTGACACCGAATTTGTTGATTTTATTTAATTACTGCTTAAATACTTTTCTGTACACTTTATGACTAAATAAATCGAAATCACAAGCATTCGAGCGTATGAGGCAGTGAAAATGTTTTTCGAAACAGCGTCTTTCGCGACTACTTCATTCGAGTCCATGAGCTTTCGAACCTGTGAGGCAGTGGAAAAATAATTCGCAACAGCGTGTGTCGCAACAGCGGCGTTCGAAACAACATAGGGGACCCAAGTAAGTATGGCATATACCTACAATTTTAAAATCAATTCATATTCTAACTTCCTAAAATTTTCATAGAATATTATCGCCATCATACGATAATTTACAATTAAAAGAAATAGCTTAGAAATATTCCAAATAAATTGTCTGCGTTTTATTTTTTATTGTAGCGACATCTATGTTAACAACTCTGCATTAGATATCGCAGCAGTGCTACAAACTAAAACGTTGGCAACCCAAAGACTGCTGTCAGTGTGTGCGCTACTTTTATCATTAGTTCCGTACTGTATTGAATAGATGTCGCTGCAAGTCACGTTTGAAAGTATCAATTCATCTATTGTGACTTGCTTTTTCCACAACATTCAGATTCCATTGCACAACATGAAATTGCACAGTGATAGCTTTAGGCATTTTACAATGATAATTATACAATGAGAAATTCGAATAGGAATATCAATCTTAAACAGGCAGTTAATGTATTAAAAACCAATTCATTTTCAGCGGATCAATGGCTGACAGGATTTTTGCGCGGTGGAAAATACAGCCTCGAAAGAGCGAAAGAGAAGTTGGATATGTATTATACTTTAAAAACTATTGTGCCAGAATTTTTCGCAAACAGAGATCCCAGCGGGACAAAGGTTCAAGAAATACTTAAACTCGGGTAAGAAAATATTTTTACCCCAGCGTCTAATCAATGCTGACTAAATGAGGAAAGTGGAACAGTGGGCACTTTCCGCTAAAATGTGGTTTTGGAAACGACTCCAGTGTTCTACTTTTATTTTTGTGCGAAAACATTTATATTCTAGCAGTAGTATTTCGTATCTGTTGGTTAATCAAACATGAATTTTTCATTTACTTTCAGAGTTTTCCTGCCACTGAAGAATTGTACAGGAGAAGATGCCCCACGAATATGTTTAATGAGGCTTGGGGTGTTCGACCCCTCCAAGTATCACCTATCTGACTTAATTAAGGTGGCTCTCATGGTGACCGAGATATTAATGCTTGAAGATGACAATTTCTCTGTTTCTGGCGAGGTAGGATCACTTTACCGACATTCCGGTCAGGATGAGATTATAAGGGTCGTGTCGGGGTCGGCTTTTTTTTTTCATAATAAAAGAACCGAGCACGGAATGTGAATTCTATATTAATGAAAAAATGCCCCAAAAAGACGGTTTTATTGTTAATCAACATTTAATAAGAACAAGGGCTATTGTTGAATCAAACATTTATTACAGGTTGTAGTAGTCGACATGAAAAATGTAGGAATAAGTGTACTAAGTCAATGGACTCCAGCCTTAGCCAAGAAGATCATATCGTGCTTCGAGAAGGGTCTCCCAGTGCGAGTGAAGGGAAACCACATCCTGAACACACCGACAGGATTTGAAACGGCTTTCACAATATTTAAAACATTTTTATCAGAAAAATTAAAGAAAAGGGTATGGATATTACTTAGTGTTGAAATAGTAAATTATGTTAGTCATATTTCTTGGTATTTTTTTTATACAAAACGATACAACTTCTAATTGAATGTTTGCAATATAAACCAAGCATTGATTCTCTGAAGCAGACGTAACAAAAGCGGGCAAGTAATAACATCATTGTTTTGATTTCAGATTCGTGTCCATAATCAAAACTATTCGGCCATGTATAAAATAATACCAAAGTCTGTCCTTCCGGTTGAATATGGCGGTACCGACGGCAACTTGCAAGAACTAACAGGTATCTACTTATTTAACATAACTTAAAAATTAATTAAATGTTAGCGTTGCTTTATTACGCGGTATATTGTTGTGTAACAACTAGCGATTACTTGCAAAACATATTGCACTAAGCTTCTAATAAATGGCACGTGAAACAATATGTCCGTCCAAGCAAAATTGGATATTTATATATATAATTGAAAGGTATTGAGTTAAGACTAGCTTCGGTATCTAGAATAGTTAATTGATATAAAAGAATTAAACAAATATTAAAAAACTGGCACTTTTTTTAAATCAGACATTTGAAGTTGAAACCCTGAAAAGGCTTGATTTGAGAAAACCGGCCAAGTGCGAGTCTGACTCGCGCACGAAGGGTTCCGTACCATTATGTATAAAAACCGGCCAAGTGCTAGTCGGACTCGCGCACGAAGGGTTCCGTACCATTATCTATAAAAACGGCAAAAAAAATCACGTTTGTTGTATGGGAGCCCCCCTTAAATATTTGTTTTATTTTAATTTAATTGTTTATTTTTAAAGTGAATATATAACTAAATATTCTGTGAATATTTCAAGCGTCTAATTGTTGCCGTTATCAATATCGAGCAAAAACGAGCAAAAAAATCACGTTTGTTGTATGGGAGCCCCCTTAAATATTTATTTTATTATGTTTTTTAGTATTTTTTGTTATAGCGGCAACATAAATACATCATTTGTGATATATATGATACAGCCTGGTGACAGACGGACAGACAGACAGACGGCGGAACCTTAGTAATAGGGCTCCCGTTTTACCCTTTGGGTACGGAAGCCTAAAAAGCATTTTCAAATTACACATGTTCTAAAATTTCTGGTACTTAGAAACATTATAAGTATAACGTTTATGAACTTTTAGGTAATTGAGCATTAAATAATAATCAAATAAAATCGCGAAATGCAATTTTTTCACCCAACCTTACAAAACTGCGTTGGAAAACTAAATGCCGAGAACTGGACCCTTTTTGCTTGGACCCACATATGTGTTACAACGGCGCGCGCGACTAGAAACTCACACATAATGTAATTTTCGCAGATCACTGGAAAGCTAAAGTAGAGAGTTACGGCGACTGGTTCTTGAAACAAGAGGAGGCCCGCTCCGACGAGTCCAAGAGGCCAGGCACTCCCAAGAACTCCTCAAACTTGTTTGGAGTAGAAGGATCCTTCAGGAAATTAGACTTCGATTAATTATAATGAACAAATAGTGTAATTTTTATTTTGATATACTTACGTCTGTGTTGTACAAAAAACAAATAATAAATTATAATTATTTTGAATCTCGAAGGTTTTGTTATTTCTGAGATATTTCTATTTATTGGCTTCTACTTATTCCAAAAAGTTACCAATACAAGTAGAAAGTCGTAAGTACACAACGTTACATTGATTCAATTGCTTGATGAGTGAGATTATGCAATTTACAAAAATATCCATTAAATGTAAACACATGCCAAGAACATCCATTTACAATACGGCATTGTTTAGTATATTTTCTTCAGTTCCAAAATAGGTGAACCTATTTACGTTTCATGGCATAGCAATCACATTTTCTCTGTAGATTCTAATCTAGAAAACTTGCAGTAATAATAGCGGTCTCAGTTATAATTGAACGATGCATTTTATAAGCACATAATATCATGCTTCGGAAGCAGGTAGTATGTTCGAGCACGCGATTCGGATAAGTGTAAATCATTCGGCAAAAAATAGACCGAATGTAATATCTGATACATGAGTGTGTTCAACCTTAAATTGCATTACAAGACTTGCAAAATACAGGCATTCTTATATTAAGTACGCTTCGTCCGCGTGTCTTTTTATAAAATAAAAGTAAGCCTTAGTTACTGCTTGTAAAAAATCGGTTATCTGCCAGTGAAAGTCCCGTCTAAATCGGTCCAGCCGTTTCGGAGATTAGCCGAAAGAGACACACAGTCAGACATACAAAACTTCAAAAATTGTTTTTTGTTTTAAGTACCGCATATGCTTAGTAAAAAGCTGTTATTTTGAAATTACAAACAGACACTTCAATTTTATTTATTTGTATAGATAAATCAAAAGTAATAAGCTCAAGTTAGCGTTAAGGCTCCAGCAGACAGCCGCGACGCTACAGTGCGATGCGACACTAGTACAATTTATATAAGAACTACATGGAAAGAGTCGCGCCCGCGATTTCACGCCAGTCTGCACGAGCCTTTAATTGCACTGACAGATTTTATTTTATTAATTATTAAGGCTAGTTGTATTGTGGGCGGCTGAGGTAACCTTGGCTTGAGGCTTGATACCTCAATCAATACAATCTAGCCCCACTGAGTTTAGTAACCCAGACGATTGCTTGTTGTAGTCCTATTGGCAATCAGACATTAAGATCCGATAAACAAAAATCTTGATAGGAGGGGTTTGTGGCTATAAGTAATAACAGCTTCACGGGTTGTTCGATCAGGTTAAGCTACGCTAACCGCGGTTGATCCGTGGATGGGTGACCTTCTTCACATACCAAGACCCCTGCGTGCCTCAGAAAGCACGTTAAGTCGTTGGTACCGGCTGTCATTCGTGGATCTTTGACAGCCGTTACGGGTCGTCAGAAGCCCGAAAGTCTGACAACCAGTCTTACTAAGGGGTACTTATCCTATAACCCAGTAATTTGGTTGTGGAGGTCAGATAGGCAGTCACTCCATTTAAAATACTGGTATTCTGCTGCATACGGTTAGACTGGAAGCCGTCCCCAACTTACTTAGTTGAGAAAAGTCTAGGCAGATAATGAAACAAAAATCTTGATATACCTGATTTTGTTCAATAGTCATAATATTGGACAGTTCTTTTTAATTGATCTGACATACATATTTATTTATAAACAAGTAAAATTACTGTATTCTTGTTATTTGATCGAGACTGTCGATGAAACGCGAGTCCATATTATTTTAGAGTTTTAGACGATAGTGAATTTACACTTCTAATGTTGTATCACTTACTTGTTTTTAAACCAACTCAGCGCAAAAGAACCAAACAAAGATAATTTTCTAAGGTACATTAAAAATCGTCCAGTCTAAGTAGAACTGCGCGTTCCGTCTCCAGCTGGCAGTGTGTTCTGTTATTCTATAAGCATTGGTGTTTTATGAAAGCGGTGGGCGGTGCGGTGTGGCGCGCGCGCCTCTGTCAGTCAGTCGTGTTTGATTATCAGTAGCGCGCGCGTGTCGGAGGTGCGCACCGCGGCCTTTTTGATATGAGCCCGCTCACCCGCGCCCGCGGCTTGTGTAACCTTGTGTTTGCTACCATCACGCCATGACACAAGAGGAGTGTTGCACCCGGCTCGACTACGAGCTCCAGTCATCTTCCGGAAACGCTTCCGACGAAGACAGTGTTATCATCAGAAAGGACAGAGCAAGCGTTAGAGATATAATTCTCCGCTTCGAAAAAACCAACCTTAACAACTTCAGCGGCTCGAGAGAGTCGATCGACAAGTGCAAATCACCATTGGGAAGTTTGACAAGTGTAGCTAATCCTATTCAATCCCATTTTCAGCATTTACAAAGTCCAGTGACAAAGTCTCAAGACAGAAACTCTAACGTATCAGTGAATTCCATTTTATCTAATGCATCAGAACATGGTTACGAATCTAGTTCATCAGGTTTTATCTCAGATAGGAAATCCGGAGACGTGCTAGTACCTCACAGACCTGCCCCACCACCTCCGGATCAATTTAAAGACGCACCTTCACCGGAGAGGAAATCACCTGTTCCTCAGGAAATCATGTTTAAGGAAAGACGGTATTCCTTTACTACGCCGCACTCGTCACCGGTTGTCACGAGGCGCTCACGACAGCCACCTGTCATTAGGAGAAAATCTACAGCAGGTCAAGGACACCCCACCGAAACACATTGGTCTTACGGGGTTAAACAAAGTGATTTAGAAAAGTTGCTAAGACTTAAACGGTCAGATCCGTCTGACAATGAGGAAGAATCAACTAGTCAAGAGCCCGTTGAAGAATCGTCAGAAAATGATAGCTCTGATAGTAGTAGTGATTCAAGTGACAATTTGAGTAATGGCAAGGAATACGTACTGAACTTAGAAGACGGTGCAGCGGAAACGATGTCGACCGATCATTCTACGGACACCTTGATACACGAAGAAAATAGTGATGGACAAAGTGAAAGAGGGGATGATGGGTCTGTTTCTTCGGGTGACTTTGGTGATCGTGTTAATTATGACAATGTTAGTATAAAGTCGATATCGTCTTTCGACATGGTTCCGTACCAGAAGTATGATAGCATTACTGTGTCTTCGGACGAGTTCGGCTCTGAGGTGTGCCACGCGCCGGACTCAGAGTTTCTTACTGTGAGTGCAGTGAACGAATGGTGTATTTCCAAGTCTACGGAACCGGTATTGATGCCGGTGGAATCGAAAAAGGAGAAATATCGCAGGTGAGGTCACTCGAGTTTTTTCAAGATATCTAGGAAAATATTTGCGATATCGCCGCCTGGCTTTGTCACGGTATGATAAGATATCTTTTACCTTCTGAGTGCGTGTAGGTATAGCTAGTGCGTCTTTGTTTTAGCCTGCGGGATTTGTTGAATGAATACTGATTCTTTTTAGGTTTATCATGGTGTAATTTTATATTTTATATAACTAACACGTAAAAATGAACTAAATCGCTTACTTACAGCTACAGTTTTTATAAAATTGCACATGTAAGTACCTACTTTGTGTCTTGTTACCGTGTATGAGGTTTCACCTTGATGTTTATTCATATGGTGCGAGGCAAGTGGGCAGGTGTGGCATATACGTATTTACCGCCAGATAATTACATTTATTTCTAACGTCGCAATTAAATATGTCGATTATCGATTAATAACATATTCACAAACTCTCAAAATAACAAAACGATTTTAGGTACCTACAGGGGGTCTACTCCGAACATAAATCCGAAGTATCGGCCGAATATTCGGTCGTTTCTTTACTACGGCTAACTATCGCTGACTGCGACGAAAAAAAAAAAGACAGTCGAAGAGATAAGCCAAAAAGTCAAAACTGTGACTTGAAGGACTCAAAGTCAAAAAAGGAAACTTTGGAAGTTATAAAACGGCCGAACATTCGGCCGATACTTCGGTTTAGCGTTTCGGAGTAGACCCCTGGCTATTGATTCCATATTTGAAACTTTTTGCTCGGAGCCAGAATAAAAACATCAGAGAACAATAAACGGCCGGTAAAAAAAATTAACATCAACATGGCGGTTATTTACGTTTACGAAACAATGTATCAATAACAAAAACAGAATAAATAAAGTGTATTAATAATAATCAAAGTAATTAGAGATATGTATGTAAACTGAAGGTAATATTTAGTTATTGAAATTATGAAATTAAAATTCTTGATCTATTTTTGCACGTGATTCACAAAGATTCTTGTATCTTAGGAAGCATGATAAATAGTCGTCAACGTAGGTGGCAAGGTCGTTCTATGTTCTGTGCGAAGCATACCTAATTATTATGCTCATGTATATAACGGCATACTATGTCCAGCGATGGACCGCCACGTGCCGTGCCTACCATATACCGAGTTGATGGGTTGCTAGCAGTAGTTGCTATAATTATTTAAAACAAATAAACATTCGATGTTATATACGATTGAATAGTCGTTTAAAACATTAAACACCGATCTAATTATTTCATTTGATTGAGATGCGCATTGCGACGTTTTAGTAACTCTAAGTGACACTTATATTCCTTTTATTATGTCACCGTAAGATTGTGAGAACAAGTTTATATCTATCGGTATTATTTCCGTTAGAATAAAACTTTCGAAAAATTGTGAACAGGGTAAAATGGGTTAGGTTAGAAACAACCGCGCGCGAGCTGAGCGAGCAAAGAGAGCGGTGCCGCGGTAGCGGCCGGCAAGCACTACTTCCAAGTTGCTCGCAGCTAGGCAGGCTATTTACAAAGTATCAGCGCAAGGTGCGTTACGTCGCAAGCAAGTTTGATACCAATTTACAATTTGTCGGTTTCCCATGGATAGATTATAAACTATCGAAAAAGAATGTGTTAAATTGTAAATAGTTTGTTGCAGTTAAAAAAAAATTGACAGTTTATAATCTAACGGAAATAATACCCTTAGATTATAAACTAACGAAGTTCATAATTATACGGTGACGTATACGAGTATGTACTCGTAGATTCAAATTCGGAAATGCCATTAACCCATTCTATACTGAGAAGTTTTTTTATATCTTTAATAGATGCTTATCTCTTAGTACCTTTAGCTGTGACGAAGACGCAGTAGTTTCAAAAATCGTTGCATAAAATATGTTTGAAAACAAAGAGCTCTAAAAGCACCACAATTATCGTTTTCAGCGTCCATTCAATGACCCGTGTTAGTATTACAAAATCAATATTATCAATTTACAGTTCATTGTTTGTTTTCACCGTTTAGTTTTAATTTTACTCATGTGGCGAGCGTTGAGTTACGCTAAAACATAAAGTTGTTGAGTTACTAAAGGTTCTGTTCATAGTTATGTTATTACAAAGCATGGGAAATGCAAAATCTTCATAAATATGCTGTAGATTGTGTAGGCACTCTGCGTAAGTTGTAGGTTTTTCCTTAGAGTTACGTTGTCAATTACTCTTATTATTAGTAGGTAGGTACTAATAATCAAAGCATGTTTGCGTTCATATAGTATTGCATCATCCATTGATTGGTGTCTTGTTTTCTAATTCGCTGTAGATGTATTAGAATCATAACTACAACCGAAACGCTACCGTACTGCTGTTTATAGACACAGTTATTTAAATCCAATGTGTACCTATTGTGGATGTGAATTACGAGTGTGTGTGAGTTAAATATAGATTCCTACTTCTGTACCCCAAGTGTAAGTTAGCAAGAGAGTAAACGTAACTAGCACGTTTGCGTTAATATTTTTATTCTCACCCTTATAGTCTTGTCTTAGCATTATGATCTATCGGTCAAATTTTAACGCAAACGAAATAGTTACGTTTACTCTCTTGCAAAGTTACACTTGTGGTACTGTTTTTTTTTTTTTTTTTTTTTTGTGTTTATTATTTATTTATTTATTTAGGATCTCCAACAAAGGATACACATATACAATATAAATCACAATAATAATAAAAGGTTCTTGTACGCGTGCTCCTTCAATTACAGGAAAAAAAAAAAAAAAAAAGTGTTTATTATCTTAAATCTAGATACAATTAAGTTGCCGGGGCTTCCCAGAAAGTAATCCGAAGATACTTGTGATGGGATAAACCTCGCTCTTCCTCGATTAGTTTAACTGCTTCGTTGTGCTAATTTTTTTTTTTTTTTTTTTTTTAAAAAACGTTGCCCCACACTAGGAATTTCTCCTGTATCGTGGGTAAAATTATGTATAAGTATATGTATTATGTGTAGTTATGTATAATTCAATTAGGTATAAGTTAGTTTTCTTGTCCAACCGCTTCCTCGTATGTAAGTGAAAAGAGGACTGATTGTTATTTTAAATATGAGTAATAATAATATCAGTAAGTACTCTTATTTATATAATATGTCTATATTATTTCAAATTCTTACTCGAGTGAAAAATATTTTTTACGTAAATGCCTTTCTGGAAATCGTAGTGTCCCCCGAAAATGTTCCTAATATCTTTACGAGCACATACGAGAATTTGGGTAAGATTAAACATGAACAAATAAATTGTAATCGTTCTTGATAATTATCTAAAATTGCTGCTTCCGCACTAAAATTAAACAAAGTAGTTTCTCAATGTAAAGAAGAATTTTGTAATTTAGATAAGTTAAATATGTTATTTGATTTACTAGTTAGTAATTAAGAGTAAACTACCTAGGTACTCTGTATCGTTGGGTCTGTAGTTACTTCAATTTACTGCCGCCTTTTAATGAAGTTTGGCATTGTTTTCATTTACTTGTACCCAAATACAGCTGTAAAACCAAATTGAATCGAAAGAACAGGGTACCCATTTGTAAACATAGAAATCGAGGAAATCGAGGGAGTATAATAATCAAGTAACAATATGAAAAACATATTTCGTAGCATTATTTAGGTACCTTTGAAGAGAATAGCATGCATATTTTAAACTAACAACCATGCTTTAAATGAACTATGTTATTCCACTATTTTTACCGATTTCAAAAAAGGGAGGTTATCAATTCGATACGTATGTATGTAATGTTCCTACTATCTTTTTTTTGCTGTGCCCGACAGGGTCCATGATTGTTCTAAAGCCAATGTTTACCACCTAAGCATTTATTATACATGATCTGAGAACTGCAATATATTCACATTTATGATAATCTATTAGAGTTTCCAAAGAAATACATCTACAATTTTTTTTACTTTATGTCTGGAACCTTACTGCTTTGGAGATAGATCCTGCTCTTAGATTAGGTACGTACCTATACAACGTAGTGCCTATAAGTACAATAAGTATTTACTTATCATAGGTGCTTGTATACTGTGAACATCGGTTCATTTTATCTTAAGGGTTCCGGGACTTGAATGATATGTCGTTGTAGGAAAGAACCGCGTTAAACGATAGATGGTGATAATAATAATATAGGTCTAGTCCTTGAAATAAAGGAGATCATGGTTATTGGATTAAGATGAAGTCCTTAAGTAAAAATACTTCAAATTACATCGTGAAACTTTGTATATATTAACTGAACTAAATATGTATAAAGCAGACACTGTGTTTTTTTTTTTTGTTTAGTTATGTACCATTATTTTCACCGTAAAAAGAAATGACATAACTATCTGCGCCTTGGAGCCTTCTCCATGCCGCCCTGTCTCGCTTGCTCTCGTGACCGTGAGCAGCAGTGTGCGAGAGAGATAGAGTGAGGTGGCGCTGAGTTATTATGGACTCTAAACTTTTTTTTGATCAGGACACCCATTAACTTAGGTCAGGTGCCGTATGTTCTATGTTAGAGGGTATGGTTTCCGCACTTAGTCCTTCATGTGGACCATTGTGCGTGGGCCATGGCGGCCGTCAGTGGTTTATTCCAACCAGCCCATCTCCCTCCAGAAGCTGATTAGGTCTTCTGGTCTGCATAGGATATCTCAGTCAGGTGCCATATTATGACGTTTTAATGCCATCATGATTCCAGTGCAAGAGAGAGATGCATCTATAAATGACCGCTAGCACCGTCCCCTTTTCGGTCTGGAATCATAATGGAATTTATACTTCATAATATGTACATATAATAAAATAGTAATGAATCATTTTTTTGTCCGTTTGTCTGTTTTTCTGGAATTCTGGATGTATGTTCCGGATTGACGCAAAAACGGCTGAACGGATTTGGATAAAAAGTGGCACACAGGTAGTTTATAAACTGGATACACACAGGATACTTTTAATCCCGGTAATACGTTCCCGTGGGCGAAGCCGCAGGCAAAAAGTTTTGGGGTAGGGGACGTTTAAATTTTAAGGCCTCAGATACCTACTAAAATATAGCTATGAGTAAAGGCTCTTACAAACACACGCGATATCGCGGGCGCGACATGCACCGACAAAGGAATTGTCTTTGTCGGTGCCTGTCGCGCCCGCGATACCGCGTGAGTGTGTAAGAGCCTTAATGCCTCCTTGTTTGTATTAGAAACCTTTAAATTGTAACAAAAATAATAAAGGTGTGTGCAACATGCTTACTACAAGGAAAATCTTTTATGTTAATCATAACAGTAACTGGATAATGCGATAACCCTTAAGACTGGTTGTCAGACTTTCGGGCTTATGACGACCTTGCTTATGACGACTTGTTTATTTCAGACCTATTCATGTCTATTGCACATGCTTGTTTTGAAGTTATATTTGAACTCGTGGCTAAGTAATAACAGCCGCACGGGCTGATCATTGAGGTTAAGATACGCCTGCCAGGGTTGTTCCGTGGATGGGTGACCATCTTTACATACCGAGACTCCTCCGTGCCTCGGAAAGTTCATTAAGCCGTTGATCTCGGCTGTCATTCGTGGATCTGTGACAGTCATTAAAAGGATTTGTTGTTCCTCATCTTGTGATGACAGTCTTCAATAGGATTTGTTGTTCCTCATCTTGTGATGACACTCTTCAATAGGATTTGTTGTTCCTCATCTTGTGATGACAGCCCTTAATAGGATTTGTTGTTCCTCATCTTGTGATGACAGTCTTCAATAGGATTTGTAGTTCCTCATCTTGTGATGACAGTCTTTAAAAGGATTTGTTGTTCCTCATCTTGTGATGACACTCTTCAATAGGATTTGTTGTTCCTCATCTTGTGATGACAGCCCTTAATAGGATTTGTTGTTCCTCATCTTGTGATGACAGCCCTTAATAGGATTTGTAGTTCCTCATCTTGTGATGACAGTCTTTAAAAGGATTTGTTGTTCCTCATCTTGTGATGACAGTCTTCAACAGGATTTGTTGTTCCTCATCTTGTGATGACACTCTTCAATAGGATTTGTTGTTCCTCATCTTGTGATGACAGTCTTCAATAGGATTTGTTGTTCCTCATCTTGTGATGACAGCCCTTAATAGGATTTGTTGTTCCTCAACTTGTGATGACAGTCTACAATAGGATTTGTAGTTCCTCATCTTGTGATGACAGTCTTCAATAGGATTTGTTGTTTCTCATCTTGTTATGATAGTCTACAATAGGATTTGTAGTTCCTCATCTTGTGATGATAGTTTTCAATAGGATTTGTTGTTCCTCATCTTGTCATGGCAGTCTACAATAGGATTTGTAGTTCCTCATCTTGTGATGACAGTCTTCAATAGGATTTTTTGTCATGTCCACATAATCCTTATTATTCTTCACCAGATGAAACAGTTTCAGTATATATTATAGATAGATGAACTTTTGCTTCGTTGGTCTAGTGGTCGCTAGCGCTATTGCTGAACATGAGGGCCTGGGTTCGATTCCCAGGTCGTGCTCAGTGTTATTGGGATTTTCCATTAGGAATTCCTCAGTAGCAGCCTGGAGTCTGGATTTGTGCTCGGATGATGGCAATAGGCTCGCCCCTTATAACATGGGATATAACATAACTAGGGAAATGTGGGTTTAGAGGTACACCTCTGCTTAACCCTTCGGGAATTACAAGCGTGATATTACGTTATAACCTTTGATTATGAGGAGTTAAGATCTTCCTCATATTCCTTGGTGATTGGTGTTGCCAGTCCTCTCTTATGTTAACATGTGAAGACTCTCATCTCTTCCAACGAAACGTTTCCCTACTATCTAGGTAGGTACCTATTTTTAGGGTTCCGTAGTCAACAAGGAACCCTTATAGTTTCGCTATGTCCGTCTGTTTGTCTCCCGGCTTAGCTAAAAGAGACTCTTAGTTTTAGAAAGCTGTAATTTGGCATGGGTATACATATTAATCACGCCGACAAACTGGTTAAATAAATTATTTTTAGACTTTTTTTTAGGGTACCTCCCTTGCACGTAAAGTGGGGATGATATTTTTTTCTCGTCTTTCCCGTGGTGTGGTGGGGTGTCGTTGGATAGGCCGTACAAAAATATTGTGGGTCTGTGAAAACCATTCAAATATCATAATGACATACAGGGTGCAAGGGACATCGACGGGCAAACTGTTTCCATGAACTCAGTACACGATTATATGTATACACAGAAAAACAGCTGTTTCATACGTTTTGACCATGTAGGTTATGCACTTTTACATGAAACAGCTGATAAAAAAGAAGAAATCAAAGAAAATACGTTTCATTGCGGTAAACATGTCACAAAGAAAGAAGATAAGCACAAAAACATTTAAAAAAACAATTCCATAAAACACTACAAAGTGAAAAATAATTACAATTTCGGAATTTGGTGTCTTATGATCTGTATTTTAGTGTCTTCCTACCGACTTCCGAAATTAAAGTTATTTTTCACTTGGAAGTCGTTTTTGTGTTGAAAAAAGATTTTTTATTTTCACTTTTTAGTGGGCCAGTTTGTACTTTATCTAAGATACAAAAGCCTAATGTCAAATTCTAATCACCTTTTATAAAATTTTGCTTTTCCCGATGCAGGGACGTTAATTTTTGAGGAGTTCTCCTGGTAAGAACCAGGAAAACTGCCACTCCCCATATGCATTGTGACGAGTCATCATCATCAGTTCCACTTCACCAAATGGTGCTTTCCCAGAGCAAATGCACGAGTTAAAATTTGAGGATTGCCCTCGATTTCCATGGGATCCCCTCATCAGATTCTGATTTGGTGATAATTGGTGATACCCATCTCGGCAGCATACCCTTTCAAACAAAAAAAGAATCATCAAAATCAATTCATAATTGGCGGAGTAATCGCGTAAAAAACATACATACAAAAAACACAGTCGAATTGAGAACCTCCTCCTTTTTGAAGTCGGTTAAAAAGCAGGTAAATTATTATCTAGTTTCTAGAATAAATAGACTAAATATCAGAAGTTTCGAATAACTGTGGGGTAATTGCATAACACACTAGCAATGTTTCATTTTGACAGTCCAACAACATTCATTGCGTTATTTACGTTGTTAAGCAGCCAAATTTTTCGAACATATGAAGCAATGGGTAAGCAATATATTTCAAAGTCTTTCAAATTTTGATTGATAGTATGTTGCGCAATTAGTGTGCTTGTAGGTATACCGTTTCAGAGAATTCTGACGTAAAATCAACCGCAAATGCTGTCAAAATTATGTAGTTATAAAAAACGACTTTAAACCAAAACGTTTTTAGAGTTCCGTACCCAAAGGGTAAAACGGGAACCCTATTACTAAGGCTCCGCCGTCTGTCTGTCTGTCTGTCCGTCTGTCACCAAGCTGTATCTCATGAACCATGATAGTTAGACAGTTGAAATTTTCACAGATTATGTATTTCTGTTGCCGCTATAATAACAAATACTAAAAAATAGAATAAAATAAATATTTAAAGGGGCTCCCATACAACAAACGTGATTTTTTTGTTCGTTTTTACTCGATATTGATAACGGCAACAGGTAGACGCTTGAAATATTCACAGAATATTTAGTTATATATTCACTTTAAAAATAAATAATTAAATTAAAATAAAACAAATATTTAAGGGTCCCATAAAACAAACGTGATTTTTTTGCCATTTCTATAGATACTGGTAGGGAACCCTTCGTGCGCGAGTCCGCCTCGCACTTGGCCGGTTTTTAAATATTTTACTGTCACAATAGCTTCATGTTAGAGTAGAAAAGGCGAACTGATTACCAACAAATACTTTTTTATATTCATCACCATCTAATTTGGCAAACCGTGACGTCACATATTATATTTTTGTATGGATGCGCTAATGTTGGCGTGGATGCCAAGGTTGTTCTTGTATTTACGTTTTGTTAGTATTATTTACGTATAAAGAATACAAATACGATTCTCACTTGTTACCTTTATAGATTATGCCGCAGGCCCGATGCTCGGTTTACGTTGAATCGCGGAAAAACGTCAAGGATATTGTGAATTGTAATTGTATATCTTTGAATCTATTTATATTTTTTGTACGTTTTACAGATAAAAATGGAAGGTTATGTTATAAGAATAAAGTAGGTAGGTACAGTTAGGTATACGTATATATAGATACGATTTATAGGTACGTGCATAGTGAAATCAATGAGTCAAACTGTCACTTTCGCCAATATTGGTGATGATTCGATGACTCACTTGACTTCAAACAAGTGACTATTACGTCATTAGAACATAATAATATGTGGGTTCTCCAAACTCTATATTTACTTACAAGACGTTGTTAATGATAGCAATATTATGATTAGTAATAATTTATAGGTACGCCCCCGATAAAAAAGATAATATTTAATAACAGATAGAAATAGATAAATAATTAATAAAAATGATATTATTTGTTGTCATCCATTTATCAAAAAACTATCGACAGGAAACAAAGTTTTAAAAGCTTTAGTAGCAAAAAGTAGCACACATTTCTTTGGGATGACTATTGTTGGAGTTTGGAGTATAGCAAAAATCAAATCACCCCTACTTCAACACTATCCGAGCCCGCCTTTCCACACATTAATCCTTACTTCGTATAGCAACTGTACTATTCCCTTTTAACCTTGCGTGGGACCAGACGTCTCACGTAATATTAGTTAATCACACCTTCCATTATATAACTAAAAGGATAATAAACATATTATTGAAATCCTTTAGAACGGCCTTTCTTTTAATTGCCCCTTAACCCTAACAACTATTTCTAAAATTTAGGAAATCTAGTCGTAACGGAATAGGTAGGAGGTACAGAGTCTAAACATCACTTAAATAATTGGTTATCATAGGTATGCGATATGAAAACAAACATTTAAAACGATAGTCAACTTTCGTAACGTTGTTGTTACAAAATAAAAACATCCTTTTAATTCGGAATTGTTTCAGAATCTACGCATTGTTCATGAATTTGTTTACAGATACCCACACTATAATTGTGTTGTTGAATCACTCGTACAATCGTAGCCAAGTTTAAAATTTAAATACGCTAATGAACTCATGTTCATGACTATGAACTTATGTATATGACTGCCTCCCTGGTCTAGTCGTCGGAAGCGCTACTGCTGAGCACGACGTCCAGGGTTCGATTCCCAAGTTGGGCAAAGTGTTATTGGGGTTTTCCACCAGGAATTTCTCAGTAGCAGCCCGGAGCCTAGATTTATGCCCGGTTGATGGCAATAGGCTCGCCTCCATGGGACTTAAACATAACTGGCGAAAAGTGGGTGTACTATGGGTACACCTCTGCCTAACCCTTCGGGGAAAACAGGCGTGTTGGTATATGTTATGTATGAACTTATGTAAACGTCACAAAAAAATTGTCGCATTGGAAATTCAATTGCTTCCTTAGTATCTAATGACCTAAGGAAGCAATTGAATTGTTTTACTATTACCAGCTATCAAAGGAAGGCCTTTGAATAATAATATTATTATAATAATATTATATCATTCAGTTACCCAATTACCCTGGTATACCTACACAGAGATTAAAAATTTTGGTATCCTATAGAAAAATATCAGCCATATTTATTGCCCAACAAAAGCCGTAGGTTTGTAACACTTCCCAGGCTATCGAATTCAAACGATTTGTTTGTTATTCAAAACCACCGGTAGCGCAATCTTTGCATTGATGCCAGATCTGAAATATTGTGTTTATAACATCTACGACTCAACATCGCTGGAAACAAACGAAACAATTTGCACTGAGAATCGATTCCATAATACAAGGAAAAATGTATGAAATGAATTGTTAAAACTTGATTAAATTTAATTGTGCTGACCTTGATAAAGATTACAACTAAAATAATAATTCAGACGCTTCCTAAAATGTTATTTGAATATCAGCATTTTTTTTTTGCTTTAAAACAAAAATGTTCCTGTAGCATATATAGATAGATGGGGCCGAAAGGTTCTGGAGTGGCGACCGCGTACCGTACAACGTAGCGTTGGAAGGCCTCCTATAAGGTAGACAGATGACCTTGGCCGCAGGTATCGGCTGGATGCAGGAAGCACAGAACCGATCGAAGTGGCGGTGCTTGGTCCCGAGGCCTATGTCCAGCTGTGGACGTAGGCCGAAAGCGTCTGTAATCAGGGACCATTTTGGTTAGCCATTGAAAGGGTTTTGGATAGGGTTTTTCTAAGCGGTTAATCAAAAACCCATTCGATATGGGTAACCCTTTTGAACGGCTTAAATTATATTTTGGTTACCCGTTGAAAGAATTTTTTGATAAAAACCCATACGGTGTGGGTAGCCCTTTTGAACGGCTTAATTTAAGCCATTCAAAATTACCCACACCGTATGGGTTTTTGATTAACTGCTTAGAAAAGCCCTATCCTCCCTGGGTTTTTCTAAAATGGTAACCAAAATGGTCCCTGGGTAGAATAGAGATAGAATTGGCCATGCTACGCGTGCTGGGCGAATATCGAAATAACATAATATTATGATTTATTAATGTCACTGGGTTTCAAGTATGTATAGAACCCATTGAATGGGTTATCATGTAACCCTTTCACTGGGTTTCAAGCTAACCCATTCAATGGGTTACATCATCAGGGGTTGTACGGTCCCTGGCTGTAATGAATAAAGATGATAATAAAGATAAATAGTGTTTTTGATAATGTTATATAGGTACCTATCGGAATTGTATCGTATTTTAAAACAACTACTTGATTACAAATGTACCTACACAAAGTAATTGTACCTACTTCACTTTGGATTTCGAGCCCAAATCGTTTCAAAGGGCCGCGACTAGATGACTTAACTATGACCAGCAACCCGTCAAATATCGCGGTCAAATCAGGTTATTGACCTTAACGTGTTATCTATCGAATAACCTTTAACTAGGCTCAATTATAAGGTATAACTATGTAATATGTAGATCGAAAAACACGCGCATATTTTTTTTAGTTTTGGATACAGATTATACGCAATTGTGGCGTTCTGTAGTTTCTGCATACCCTCATGGGAAGTAGGTGTACATTTATGTATGTAAGTTCAAGGTTCAAATATAAAAACAACTGGGTTTTGTGCTCGATACATATTACTCAGTTTATCGTTATTTGCCCCCGATAACGGGTTTTCCAAAAATGAAGGTCGTGACATAGGTACCACTAAAATCAGCATTGCTGCTCCACAACGTTATTTGGGTTTTCCAATAGAATGCTGTCGGTCTAAAGTCTGAGCATAGATGTAGCGGGACCAAAGGCCAATAGGGTTAGCGTGACGCTTTCTATTTCTACTCTAATCGCTTGTCTACCGAAAATGTTTTTTTATAACACCTTAAATCTATCATTACAGGTTGCCCTAATGCGATAGTTAAGTCTACATATAAATCTCCATACTTTCTACTTATGAAATATACTGGGTACCTATATATTTTATAAAATTCCCAAAACACAAATACTGTCTACACGGAAACGTCATTTTTGTATACTCTTTCCGTCGACAAAACGGTTCTTTACGGTTCTCGTGCGCTCCCTAAGCCTGCGTCAGGTTAATGTGGAAGGCCTTTAAACAACTTTTATGTTGCGTAAATAAATAACTAAGTAACAACTAGGCATTTGAAACATGTCCATGCTGAACATTTCAAGGCAATCTTACGAAATCTAGTAATATAATATTGCTTAAACATTTAGATTGTATTAATTGCCTCAATAACAGTTGGTCAGAAGCAGTATCTCACCGACAAGACATTAATGTAGGAAGCGATGCATTTTATCATTTGCAATTCATATCTTAAGCCTTTATTGACAGTGGAAGAATCTTGACCTGTTTGATATGTATTATGATAAAGATATGTTTAGCATCATTTGGAGCGTACAATGTGCTTTCATTGAATATAATTTATTATAAGCAATAACATGGCAAGTGTTATTTTATCACTTAGGTAAAATATTAGTTAACACTAATGCGTTGTTTCCACTTTGGCGATAGTGACGGTAGTTGATTGCACAGACAATAATTATGAAATATTTACATCTTTATTGTATTAATGATAAAGGTTTACGACTTATACGCAGAGATAGCAAGTTTCTGTAGAGGGGTTATTCCCAAACTACTCCATTCTTTTGTTCTAAAAAGATAAGAATCTCATAAATGAATTCCCGAGTTACTCCATGGAATTATTATTATTTAAAAATACTTCTTATTTTGTTCCCATTCTGCTCCATAGGTATCTGGAATTATTCTCAAAGTACTCCAACGATTATTCGCTATCAATTCTCAAACTGCTCCATCTACATAATTACCTATAAAATACATAATTTCATTACAGTCACAAAAATTCTTAAAAGAAATCCAGTACATATTTAAAATAGCTTTTTGATTAAAATGGAGTGGAGTACTTTGAGAACATTTTAATATTATCATGGAGTAGAATGAAACCTAATTAAAAATATTATATTTTTCGTGGAGTAGTTTGGGAATAGAGATATGTCAGTTATTTTATTTAAACTATTGGGTGCAACGGCTAAGATAGAGAATTATGCGATCAAAACCATACAGGAGATTAAGAACCATAATTCAAATAAAAACTGGATCCATGCATTTTCAAGGTCCCAGTTATTGTGTTGGATTATGGCCTCAAATACAGGGTGGAAGGGATCGACTCGCATCCTGTTACCATGGATTCAGTAAATCATTCTTGACCCCCTGTGTTAAAATTTTTCGTCGGTTATTTTCGCTTTTCCATACATTTTGACCGAGTAGGTATTGCACTTCTGTAGGAAACAGCTGTTTTTTTTTTAAATTACCGACGAGAAATTTCAACGTACGGGGGTCAAGTATGATGTACTGAATCCATGGTAACAGATTTCGCGTCGATGTCCCTGCCATCCTGTATAGTCAGAAAAGTCAAACCACCTACCTACCTAAATAAGTTAGTGTAACTTTATATTTGCAACGCAATTTCCAATAACAATTAAGAAAAACCCTATCATAACATCCCTAACAGACGTGTGGGTATAACGTACGAATTGTTATCAATGACAATAACAATGGTTCATCCTTTATTAATATAATGTTTTATTTACAGACGGCTAACAGAACGCGTGAACGAACTAGTACACACGGAGAATGTCTACGTGGAACGACTAAGGCATGTCGTGGACGACTACATCCCCAACGTGAGAAAACCTGAACTATCTCCCAACTTCAGGTCTCTAGAACCTGAGATCTTCGGCAACATCGAGAGGATATTCAGGTTTCATTCTGAAGAGTTCCTACCAGCTTTAAGAGAATGCGAAAATGATCTCAGGAAGTTGGGACAGTGCTTTAGGAGATTCGTAAGTGTTGTTTTTATTTCGTTTTAGTCGTCAAGTCTTAATCTGATTACTTTTAAATGATGATGAGATATCTGATAAAAATTGGTTTCTCTGCTTTTTGAACCTAATTTTATAAACATAAATGTCCGGCGGGTCCAAGCAAAAAGAGTCCAGGGGGTCTACTCCGAAGCGCTAAACCTAAGTTTCGGCCGAATGTTCAGCCATTTTATAACTTCCAAAGTTTCCTATTTGACGTTGAGTCCTTACCCGACTTCAAGTCACAGTTTTGACTTTGGCTTATCTCTTCGACTGTATATTTTTTTTTCGCCGTAGTCAGCGATAGTTAGCCGTAGTAGTAAAGAGACGACCGAAAATTCGGCCGATACTTCGGATTTATGTTCGGAGCAGACCCCCAGTTCCGGGATTTAGTTTCAGAGTTACACGCAGTTTTGTAGTTGGGTGAAAA
Organism: Tiliacea citrago; assembly: GCA_963921375.1. Lineage (NCBI taxonomy): Eukaryota > Metazoa > Arthropoda > Insecta > Lepidoptera > Noctuidae > Tiliacea > Tiliacea citrago. Next base: position 12,250,357 of record OY992786.1, on the reverse strand, counting down.
GATTGCATTTCGCGATTTTAATTGATTATTGATAATTAAAACTCAATTATCTACAAGTTCATATAGATTTTCTGAAATCAAGCTTTTTGAGAGTTTCAACTTCAAATGTCTGATTAAATAAAATGTGCCAGTTTTTGAATATTTTTTTAATCCTTTTTGCTTGAACTCCAACATTTAATATGTCTGTTCCACTAACTAGCCATGACGATCATGTTGTTTTTCTTTGATAAAATCCTCAGTTTTGCTTGATGTAAGTACCAGTAGGTCATAATTCTGACATAGTAACTGCCGAACGCGCCGAAAAGCGCCGAAAAGCGCTTAAATGATTTTATTTTGTTAATGACCATCTATTTTTAAACTGATGCTCACCCTGAAATAATTGTGTTTCCCCACTAGAGTAAATAGTTAGCGTTATGACCGATTAAGAGCAAATCATTATAAAAAACATTGGTGTCACGGACTGGTGGAGCGCATGATTCTATGCCTTCACACTTTACCGCCATAATAAGATCGTCTTTCTTCACAGCTTTGATTCATAGAAATGGCTGGAACACGGCAACTTTGAATAGCCACGGCTCATATTTAAATGGACGGGCAATATCTATCTACGTGTCGAACGATTATTCACAGTTCTTCAGCTTATCGCCACATTGGCCCATAGGCTCCGATAGTTTTACTTAATTCAATTGTCTTCGGAGAAAGTATAAGAATTTCTCTTAACCTACCGAGTGTATATCACTGGAAATCACAAATAATGACCGCGGTTAATGTACGTGACGTTTGATTGATTCAAACTGAATTTAATATAAACAATACGAGAAAGGATTTACGCAACAACCACGTTATTTTATTTGCAGGAAAAGCGGTTTAATATGTACGTAATGTACTCTAGGAATAATAAAAGAGCGACAAGACTGGTATTCGAACACAAACAGTTTTTCCAGGTAAGCTTTGTTTATTGCTAGAATTTATTTTTTGCGACATTCAATTACAACAGAAAGGTGAGTCCTTTTGGCAGCGGGGCATTAGAAAGAAAGAAAGAAAAGAAAGAAAATACGTTTATTTGCGGTAAACATAACGCAAAGAAATAAAAACACAAACACGAAAGAACAAGTGGAGGGAAAATATGCGTCACATTCATGCAAAACGGCCATCGCTCAGCATAATGCTGCGACCCTATGCTAGACAGAGCCCCAGCGCTGGTTTTCAGCGACAGCCGGCGTTGACGTGATGACGTCAACCGGTGCAGCATAATGAGATAAAAATAAACAAAATAAAATAAATGCAATACTTCTATACACACACACACACACACAGTCTTCAGTCTTCTATTACAGTTTTTTCAGATAATTAAATGAATCCTACTGTCCTGATGTCAAACCAAATGAAAAGTATTTTTGTTATTATCATAACAGTTATCTCAAAAATTCAGGATATTTTAAACTATGCATTGCATCCGTTTATTTATCTGTTCATGGGAATTCCCTGCTCATGAAAAATACCCCTATTTATCAGCTTCCCACACACCTACAGGCAGATAATTTTAGAAATAAGTTACATAACATTACATTAGATTTGAATTCTAACTTTGAGTGTCGCTTCTAATCAGGGACCGTACAACCCTGGTTAAGAGTTAAGCCTTTCGAAAGGGTAACCCATTAAATGGGTTACCTTTATTATGATGTAACCCATTGAATGGGTTTTATACTAGAAACCCAATGAAAGGGTTACATGATAACCCATTGAATGGGTTTTATACTTGAAACCCAGTGAAAGGGTTACATGATAATATTCAATGGGTTCTATACCTACTTGAAACCCAGTGACATGAAAAATCATAAAATTATGGTATTTCGATATCCGCCCAGCACGCGTAGGATGACCAATTCTGTCTCTATTCTACCCAGGGACCATTTTTGTTACCATTTTAGAAAAACCCTATGGATCGATAGGGGTTTTCTAAGAAGTAAATCAAAAACCCATACGGTGTGGGTAATTTTGAATGGCTTAAACTAAGCCGTTCAAAAAGGTACCCACACCGTATGGTTTTTTTTCGAAAACCCTTTCAATGGGTAACCAAAATTTTATTTAAGCCGTTCAAAAGGGTTACCCATATCGTATGGGTTTTTGTTTAACCGCTTAAAAACCCTATCGAAAACCCTTTCAATGGGTAACCAAAATGTTCCCCGTTCGAATCTATGGAAGTTGTAAGTCGTACGTGCCATTATGGTTTAAATGGCAGTATTAGCGTAGTTATAAGTAGTTGGGATGTATTACCGTAAAAACTAAATTGATTGAAGCATTATCGGTTGGCCGCATGCACGCATCAGTCATCACGATGGACACTGAGCGTTATGTCCTCGTTTCTGTTAAGTGTACGGCGTGCGGGATGGCGCACGCTGCTGCACAACCGCCTAACTGTTGGCGCTACCGTTATACATTCATAGGCATTACTCGACCGCCACTGCCTCAAAAAATAATACTCCGTTACGTATAAACAGTCATTAATTATACTAATGAATTTAGTTCTCTCCGCCCGTTGTTAGCCAATCTACTAGAAGCTTCACTCCTCGTTATTTTTCAAATTAGAATTTTCATAATGTACTACTACTTCTTTTTTTGACCAAAAAGTTAAATTTTGCGACATAAATGTCTTAAGTTAAGTGAAAGTTTGTATTTTATTATTATAATTGTCGCGCGCCATTTCCCTTCTGTGAACCTTCTCAGTCTACTTGTTCGGATAAAATTCTGCTCCACTTATCCCACACCTCGATCGCGATCACATATCATTCGACCCAAATTACGCATGAAAGCCGGCGAAAGTCTATTAAATTATATGTATTTACTAAATGTAATTTAACCACAAACATTTATATTTATAGCTACCGATCGAATCGATTTGCAAATGAGTTATGTCAAATTTTTTATGTTCCAGGGAATACAATTAGAATTAGGTGATCGATTAGATCTGTCTAGTTACCTTCTGGAACCAGTGCAGAGGCTACCGAGATACAAGTTGTTCTTGGCAGATTTAGTTAAAACTTATTCAAATTATGAGAACGAGCGGTGTGAAACTGAGTCGAGGATATCCAAACTGAGCGTGGACAGTGACGAGACTGGCGGCAGCAACGGAGAGCCTTCGGAAAACGATGAGACGCCCCTGGAAAGTTTGAAGCTAGCGAAAACTATGATCGAATGTGTACTAACAGCGGTCGATGAAATCATGGCGCTGGAAAATATTACTGACTGTCCGGTGAGTGAAATATAAACGTTTGTTTTCAAAACATTATGACTTGAAAGTGCTATAGATTATAATGGAGACATGTAAAACATTATCGGTAATAAATTAAATGTAGATATAAAGATATTCGTAAATAATATAAAGATATTCGTAAATAATATAAAGATATTCGTAAATAATATGTACAATTATGTTAGTTAGTCATATACGTTGTTTGCTACAGGCGCGGACAATGTTTATTATCTCTCATTTTATCATATCTCAGATAGGCATGCTAGAATATAAAGATAATTTTATTATTAGTGTGACGAATTTTACGAAACATCCGCAATATTATAATCTTAGAGTTTACTGTACTTTACTTTTTTAACCTTCTGATAATAGTATTTACCAGGTAAATAAATGAGGTCATAATGATGTGAGTGGCATATCACGTTATTTTACTATTTGTTAGTATCTACAATCTGTGATTGTTTACTGCTACTATTGACTGGTAAAAAGGCTGTTATTAAACACAGAAAATTGAAAAAATTGTCCACATGCTATTTCCATCCGAAACCATATAAATCGTCGGAGGGAAACTGTTACACGTAGGCTTCATCCAAAATCTATTTGTGTCCTGTAGGGCTTTAACTTAATTCGCGAACTACTGATCCCTCTTGCAGCTATATTTGAATCTGCTGAACCAAGGCCGGCTGCTGCGCCAGAACGAGTTCTATGCGATGGACACGGCGCGCCGCCGACGACAACTAATGAGGATATTCCTCTTCGACAAACTCGTGCTCATCACTGTGGTGTATAGAAAGGTCAGTGTCTACTGTTATGTCCAACACAGACACAAACATTTGTGTGCACACAAACAAATACACGCCGCAGACAGCTAGGTTGTTCTTTTTTGCATAGAGTGTCTGGGTATTTTTATTTAAAAACTGCTGTTTTTAATTTTGTTGAAAACCTGCTGACTAAACTCTGATAGTTATTAACGATCACTACTGTGACTATTACGGTTTTAAGTCGTTAGGGCGATAACGCAGTATTAATTAAAGCATTTATGGTAAAAACTCAATTAGTATTCATTGTAGCATATGAATATAATAATATTAATAAAGTTCGGAGACATAAAACTCTGAAAACGCATCGTACAATAAATGACAAGGTAATTTACCTCATCGATTATGTAATTCTGGCATTAAAATTGCTCTAAAAGGAATCAATTAATACTTTACAAATAGGTTGGTCGTGAGTTAAATAATTAAGTAGCTACTTAAGTAATTACATAATGTTGGTTGCCATCGTCTGTTTTGACTAGAAAAGACGTCAAACAGAATTGATCGACAGTCTTGCCTAAAGAAAACTTTGCAGGCATCGTAAATTATGAGACTTGACTTGTGATCGACGTAAGTCTATCTGCCTAGCCTTTTCCCAACTATGTTGGGGTCGGCTTCCAGTCTAACCGGATGCAGCTGAATACCAGTATTTTACATGGAGCGACTGTCTATCTGACCTCCACAACCCAGTAACTACCGGGTAGTACGATATCCCTTGGTAAGTTTGGTTGTCAGACTTTCGGGCTTCAGACGACCCGTAACGACTGTCAAAACACGAATGCCGGGACCAACGGCTTAACGTGCTTTCCGAGGCTCGGAGAAGTCTCGGTATGTGGATGGTCACCCATCCACGGACCAACCCCGGCAATCGTAGCTTAACCTGGCGGCTGTTATTACTTAGCCACGAGCTCCTCGTGGTCGACGTAAGTACTAATCGATAAACGTCGTATCAAAATGAATTATTAGCGAATCGACTAAATAAATCGTATGTGGTGTTGGCCTTGTTAATAATTATCGGAGAATAATTAAGGATAGTTATTTTCAGTTTATGAGTTTGCTAGTTATTTTTGATAACAATGTAAATATTTTGATAGGCACGTACGTTAAAGTTAAAGGTCATAATGTGACGATACCCAAGACTGCCGGCTGGTGAAGCTCATTTTTTTGTGGAGTAGTACTCAATTGTAAGTAGCAGTACAGACTCTCCGCATTTCGCGTATTCGTTGTGCAACGTGAATTGCACTTTTTATGATTGGATTTCAGATTTAAACAATCGACCCACGACAAAAACTTTGTTTCAAAACAGCAGTTTCAAAATAAAATAGATAACGCTTGTTCTTTTCTCCTCAACGGAAAAGTTTGTTTTCAATTGAATTTATTTCATTATTATTTACGCGTATTTTTAGTTTTCAGGAGTTCTCAATAATCTTTATTACCTGTATAGATTTCCTCTCATTTTTCATTGAAGTTATTTTCGTATTATTTATTAATAACATACATCCAATACTCTCATATTAATTTACCAAATTACATACATAGAGAGTACACAAGTTATCTAAAGGTTTCTACTTAATCATACTTGACATATATTTTTTGGCATAAACAATATTTGCTAATACGTCTTAGTAAATGTGTACTTAAGTATAGTTCAGAAATAGTATACAATGTGGAAGGTTAATGTGAACATTATATTGGTGATATATTGTGCTATTAATTTTACTCTAAATTCTATGGCTACTCAGTATGGAGAGATGCGACAGCCCTAAATGTAGGGTATATTGACAATGTTTTGATACAGTGCTATAATAAAGGAATATTGATATTAGATTCATTCAACTGATGACAATGAACTTACGTTTTCTTTGATGACACGAGACAATTACAACCTTGTATTGAGAATGACAATACAAGTAATGAGCAACGATCAACAACGGCAAACGTGAAAGATTTTTCGTATTTGACAATTTTAAATGTTATATTGATTTATTTAAATAAGAAAAAAATAACCAATTTAAGAATTGTTGGATTTAACCAAGCAACAGCGACATTATGCTGTCAGTACCCATTTTACAGAAAGGCTATATGATTTTGCATTATGAGCATTTGCTGCAAAGGGTAAATTATATAATTCTTTATGTAGATCAAATAAAACGTTGTTTGGATGACTCATTATTTTAAATGAGTCACGACTTATCAATGTAACAATAACATTATTATAATTACACCAGTCTGTGCCCACTGTCGACTGATATGATAGGGTAGCTATTTTATGACAAACTTAATGGTAATTCAGTATCGGTTGGGACTTTTTATTGCTCTTCAAGTATATTATTTGAATATGCCCTGATTTTAGGGAAAATACAGTGGTTGTGACTAGATGTTCGATTGATAGGAAATTACTAAGTCGACATTTTGGTATCCATAATTATCAATATAGATAACTAGATTAACCTTTAAATTAGATTGTAATATCTTGACGTATAAAACGCGTACGTCAGTGGCGTTAGATCGACCAACTATTTAATTAAAAAATAAACGAACATATAGCTTCTTAGAAATTAATGAACATTTTTGTTAGACAGACAGGTGGCACTGATTTTACATAATTATCATATTCAAGTATCATATATTATCATAATATTTTTAATCTCATTCTCTACCTGTACTCTCGCTCTAGAAGCGCTCTCGCAGTTTGCAAGTTTTTGCTCAGATTCGCTAAAATACAATAAATTCCAGAATTGGCAGAATTAAATTCCTTTACACAAACGTTGAAAACGCTTTATTCAATATTCAACTTGGTCCGAGATGCCTTTGAAGTCGTTTAGAAATCAGTCAAGGGGTGACGTTTGAAAGAAAGATGACTTGCCAAGTATTGACTTGAACGCGGCGAGTTTCAAGTCGGAAACTAAAGAGCTTTACATTCATGATTGCTCGTTTCAGTTTGTATTACAAGCGGTTATTTTTAGTTTTAATTTGATACCATTCACTGCTACTTAACTTGCATCATAATGAGATATTGTGCGTCGGATGTTACGAAGTGTTTATTACGCAGTCGCGACGCACTGGCGTCGTCGTCAACGGAATTATCTGTATTCCATCATTCACAATTCGCGTACAGCTTCATAGTTTTGATATAAGTTTGTATCATTGTCGAGTGTCTTGAAGTTAACATAACAAAGGATTGTATTCTGAGTAACAGCTCAAATATATTATGTTAGTCTTATCTCTGGAGTTATAATAATTTTAAACACTGCAGAGATTCTCCACAAATTCAAAGTAAAGTTTGCTGGTTCTATGACCGTGACATGAGTACGTAGTCGGTCATTGTCACGGACTTTATCGACGCTTCTTTAAGAGGAGGCTCCCTATTTTTATGTTAATTTGCATGAATATTCTGAAACAGTCACACATACAAGCAAAATGAAACTTTAGTATATGATTTATTGAATCGTTTTCTTTCCATGTTGAAGACAGTTACGTAATTGTCATATTTTCTCTAGATACATTTTTTATCCGAAGATCATGTCTTTTTAAGGATAATTCTAAAAAACAAACAAGCCTGTTTAGCTTTTATGTCTAAAATAAGTATTCACAGCAAGAAAATATAGTTTATTATACCGACACAAGATGTTTGTTTTTTAAATCAATTATTACTTTAGTTATAAACGAAATAAGCATTGAGACTTAGGTACGCTATTTAGTTTCGTGCTCGAACACGATCAAAGAGCGCACGTGATATTCAACTTTATTACTGATCTATTAGCGTTTAGCACATAACGCTAATAGATCGCATCGCATAGCGAGGGGCGGAGCTTGCGTTCGAAATTTGATTTAGACTGCCTGCTCTTAAACCAACATGTACATTAGCTAGAGAACATACTAAAGCAAACTGTGAGATATTTTTGTAATGAAGTTTGTACACAATAGCAATTGTAGTGGCGAGAGTTAAATGACCTTGCCAATGCTACGGAACGATTAATTTACCACGCATCGTCGATTTCAGCTGTTTGATGGTACAGGAAATACGTAATACTGGGAGACCGTCCCATTGTACACAAGCTACTAATATCACCATAAATGTCGTTCTAGAACTGGATAGCGCTATACCCAACCAAAGCTAATGTGACCTTTTGTACAACGATTCAATGACTCCGATTTACATTTTATGTAAAAATAAACTTGACATTGAAACTCTGTTCTTGATATTAGTTTGAATTTGAATAAATAAAATTACACATAACATCACGCTTTTTTCCCCGAAGTACTATAATTCTATTTTTGTTTGGTTACTTTTACATGTTTCATTTCTAATTTGGATTTTATGATAGCTATTAATTTTTAATGTTGACTGCCAGTTAAGAAGAGGCACCCTATTTTTATGTTAATTTGCATAAATATTCTGAAACAGTCACACATACAAGCAATATGAAACTTTAGTATATGATTTATTGGATCTTTTTCTTTCCATGTTGAAGACAGTTACGTAATTGTAATATTTTCTCTCAATAATTTTTTTTATTTGAAAATCATGTATTTTTAAGGATAATCCTAAAAAACAATCAAGATTGTTTAGCTTTTATGTCTAAAATAAATATTCACAGCAAGAAAATATAGTTTATTATCCCGACACAAGATATTTTTTCTCTAGATCAATTATTACTTTAGTTATAAACGAAATAAGAGTTGAGACTTACGCTATTTAGTTTCGTGTTTGAACACGATCAAAGAGCGCACGCGATATTCATACTGATGTATTAGCGTTTAGCACATAACGGAGTGGCGGGGAGCGAGGGGCGAAGCATGCGTTCGAAATTTGATTTAGACTGCCTGCTCTTAATAATCAGTGTCGTATTTTGGTTTTAAAGACAAACCCAATTAGGAAAAACTATTATGCATATTAAATTATCAAACATACTAACTAGTTCATTTCATATTTTCCAGCAACCTAGAGTGGAGTACTTCATATACAAAGACGACATTCCTGTCGATGACTTGGGGATAACGGCGAAGGAACACGACCAGCACAAATTCACGATCTGGTACAAGAAGAGGAACCTCAAGTCTTACAAGTTGGAGACCAGCGACCCTGTGATCAGGAACGCGTGGGTCGAAGGCATCACCTCGCTGCTGTGGGAGCAAGCCATGCAGAAAAAAGGTAATACTCTTCAAGAGTTATATTTTCTCTAATGATTTCGTTACGATCAATAATGCATAGCGTGGTCGCGATTTGCGGTTTGCAGTGTCGAAAAGTCAGACTAAAATCAATTATTTTCAATGATTGCAGTAAAAGAATAGCAATATATATAAACTAAACATCAATTCCTAATTTTATCATAGAATCAGAGAGCAAAGCAGTGTCAAACGTCGTTGCACTCATAACATTATAAGGCTCACTGTGAGAATCTGGTTTTGCGTTGAAATCATAACCTCGCCGCAACATGAATGAAAGAACTGGTTGTGTTTGTATTAACAAGAGCGGGTCCACTTGCCATAAGTTATATACTGGGCATAGTAATTAAATACGATGGTTAAACGATACGAAGAAGAAAAGAAAAGGTTTTCCGAGATAAACGTTTGAAAGATGAACTTAATATCCAAGTTTATCTAAAACCGAAAAGAGAATTGAGGCAACAGATACAATTAGTTTTCAACAACATGCTTAGATCTGTATGTACATATACTGCTGTAACTAGGCCTTATTTTATATCTATCAACACTTACAATAATATGGCTGAAATATCATTTTACCCATCTAGATAACGTGGCATTGTTTTGGGGCAATTTATCAGCATTGGTTAAAATGTAGATGTTGTTCAACGATTAGCAACGATACGCGACCATCAATATCAGCACACGTTGATAAGGGCACTGCGTTGAAACAATGCACTGACTAATGATGCAATTTTAAGCACCCACTATTGTGTGACGAGCTATAACATTCAAATTACATTATAATGTCTCACTATACTACGGTGCTTGGTTTAAAAATCCACTTGGGGATTTTATTTTCTTCGATCCCGTCATGATGTGGTAATGTCCACTCGTAAATATTGTACTTGTCTCCATACTTCACTTTTGTGGGAATAAAATATTATTAATTAGTTGGTCGCGAAAACAAAACACGTTCAATAGTAAACATTGCAAAGGTGAGTCGTCATGCAACGCAGCAGGGTGTGACAAAGCGAATCCGTCCTAAGTCGATAGAAATATTTAATATCATCTTTCAAACATTGCGTACGTCAGTGTAACACTATATTGTCCATGTATATGAACCCCCCTGAATGATTCTGTCAGTAGAAAGTATTTATATCTACTTAAGCGATTGGTAATAAAACCAGCTTTAAATTAATGACCAAGGAAGCTTATTTTTTATTAGTTCGGTAACCCATGTCTGTCGATGAACATCCTACGTTCACGTGATGTTTTGATATCTATATGCCATCATAAATGTAATATCGACTGTTAATACTGTGCTTATGTCTCCTATTGAACATTCGTTTCCAGTAATCATGACCAATACATTTAGATAAGTCACATTAACGTTAACTTAGAGCCCATTTCTCACAAAGAAATTCGTTGAGTCCATGAGGCACGCACGCTGAACCAAACTAATTCCCGCATAGTTAATGCGAACAAACTTTTTAATTGATCGTCATCTGCTCCCCGTATTATACGTGACGGAAGGACCGGGGTTCTTTATCTCAGGCTGACGCACGCGGGGTCGACGACACATTTTTTTATTGGGCACTCGTTGGCAAGTTACATGTGCACTGCGTTGCGTCTGTGGGAACGCCAGGCACTCGACGTTTTTCTTTGACACCGTTGTTTTGTAAATGCAAACGAATATGCAACGATCGCTCTGTTTGCTGGTTTACGCAAAACAAAATTAAGTATCGGTTGTACACTGAACAACAATTTTCACACGTTCCTACGATCCTTATCTTCTTATTCTTTATTCCTCTTTGAAGAACGTCTGTATTATCTAACTTGAACAACCTTTCCTTACGGATAATTAGATAGGAGTATCACAAGGGAATGCTGCGACGAAAGTACCATCGTTTTGAACTCTAGCTGTTACAATGCCACAATTCTCGCTGAGATTACGCCGATAAGCATAAATCTTTCTGGTAACGCGTTTCTTTGTTACTCAGTGATATTTAGCGACAATTGCTATTTCTTCAAATGCACAATGGGCTTTTGTCCATTGCAAAATAGATACCACCGAGTCGGACTGGACGATTTGATGTATAAGCGGATCATGTGTGGTGTGAACGAGACAGTGGAGTTTTATTGTCGTCATGTCGGAGTTCATTTTGCGTCATTACGTGAACATTATCTAAACTATCGACGGAGGTGACGGGTATTCGATTAAGTTCTATTATTGTCTAAGAGTTGAGTTTACTGATGATAGTGTAGTTTGAGCTGCCTCTCTCTGCCTGCCGATGTCCGCTATTATTGAATATTGGTTTAACAACAAGATCGTTGGTTCTCACAGTTTCTATCTGATAATTAGTATAGACGTTTTGGTTCTGCGATTATTTGGAAATTAGATTGTATGTGTATATTGAACGAAGTTTATGAGATTCTACAAATTTTTTCATCATGCCTCTAATTTTAAGTAATATTTTTTATGGATATTAAAATACTAAGTTCGCGTTGATATTATTCAAACGACGATTTAAATTTTCTCGATTATTCCAAGTATGCAGTTTATAGCACAGCATTCAAATATCCGTTGGAAATTAAAACATCCTACGCGAATTTAATCATAACATACATTATTTCTGTAAACGCTTAAAGACCGCTTTCAAGTGTTTTTATTTAAAATTGCTTTGTATCACAAGTTAAGTTTATGACGATAGGATGATCGTCCGTCGATCCATCGATCAACGACCTACCCAAGGCGTCGACACAGTTGATTAGCAAACCGTACCGAGTAGTCAAGTCATGCATATTTACTTGACAAACGTCAATTGTATTACAGAAATCGTTAGGTATATTATTCTGAATGGGGTATGAACGTTTTCGCGGAATCGTAGGCTTTATCTGCGTTGTTATCAGCTTCACTAACGCAGTCAGGTGTGGCTTAACTGAGATAACAGCGGTGCCTTATTATAAATCACATTCTAAAACTGTGGTTCTATCGATATTCGTGAATATGACGCTAATACCTATATTATTTTTAATAATAGTTTATTTTTGTAGGGTTCGTAGTCAACAAGGAACTCTTATAGTTTTGCCATGTCTGTATGTCTGTCTGTCCGCGGCTTAGCTCGTTGACTCTTAGTACCTACTAGAAAGCTGTAATTTGGCATTAGTATACATATTAATCATCCCGACTAAGTGGTAAAATAAAATCATAAAATATTTTTTTTAAGGTAGGTACCGCTTCTTCATGTAAAGTGGGGATGATTTTTTTTTGTCTATACCGTTGTATGGGGTATCGTTGCAAAGGTCGTTCATAAATATTACGAGAGTGTGAAAACTATTTTTCGATTCAGGGATCAGTTTGCGAAATATTAAGCATTAAAGTGCAAATTTTTGTTAAAGTCAAGTGTCCCTCCGTCTGCTAGCTAAATGGTTGATTTTGAATATGTGAAAAAAATCACGGCAATATCATTATAACGAAGTTAAAACGAAAACTATCACAGCTAAGTAGGCTTTCCGAGTTAACGAGTAATAGTCGACCAACTTACATTTGCAGTTGGAATGTATAGGAGAACATGTTTTTCAACAACTACGTTAAGTTTGTTCTTGGGATAAATTCTTCCCGGAACCCTTCATTGTGTGTAGTCCGACCTGCATTTGTCCGGTTTTTTTCGTACTTACTCCACTTGACTTGTGGGTAAGTGCAAGTTCATTTTGTATTTGAAGAATACATCAAACATTTTTTTTCTATGGATGTCTTAATAGCCAATAGAAGGATTAAAGGTAACCCAGAGAACAGCATCTACCAGACTACTAAAAATAACCTACTGAAATCACTAACCCGTCAGATATTAATCTTTGTTGGTAGTGGATAGTTGCCGTCCTATGATGGATGGTACAAGAAAATGTTATGTTTTTTTTAATGTTTCTTTTGGTATAGTGGCGTGTGCTAGCTAACATAAGGCAAATAATTTAATTTAATGTTGTGTTGCGTAATGCAAATTCTTTTACATTTTATTGTATCTATAGATTCAAGTTTTATATCTGAACAGACAGCTGTGCTGCTGGGGAGTTTGTTGCGCCACTTCTTCTTCCCAGCCAAAGCACTAGGAAGTGGTGAAGGGTAGGCGTTTTTGGGGGACTGTCTTATGTAATTTTTGACGTTCGAAAAGTGCTGACTCTCAGCCTAGTTTGAATAAATGACTTTTGATTTAGATTTTTGATTTTGAAAAACTATAAGAAATTCTTGTAGGATCCGTAGTTCCTGGAGTTCATGGTTACCAGGACACTGCAGAATTCAAATGTTTCTGTGACGACTATAATATTTATCACTATATCCTTAATGATAACACAACTCGTTAACGTGAGAAATATACACAATTTAGAAATTCATGACATACCGATAAATTATCTGAAATATACCATCGATTTGTAATGTAATGCTTGCAGTCGATAGATATAGGTACCGTCGTGGTGGTATTGTTGACCAAAATTTCGACCTTCAGTCTCCATTATCAAAATCTATTTTTATTTTACTTTGTTACGACGATCTTGAAGGTAAAGAAGAAAAGTTATTTAAATAAGATTCATCTAAATTATTTAAACGTCGACAATCGCTTCTTTTGTTTTGACAAACGAGATGTCATTAATGTCTCATTGGAGGAAGTTGGGAGATCAAAAATTTATAAACGTTGTCGTCATTAGTTCTAATGTTTCGTGCCATTTAGACAGTATATTTATTTCATATTTGAAACTTTTATGTTATTTGTAGCCGTAAGTTTCCTGAATTAAATTAAATAATGTAAATTATACCCTAATCAGGAGATATAGGTACCTACTGTTATTGGCGTAATGGTAGACTACGAGCTATTGCCAGACATCTCAATAGACAATATTTCTAATATTAAAACTTTCACGGTTTTCAGAACTCCTTCTACAGCAGAGAAACAAAAGAATATCTATGGTGTCCATGAACAGCGAAGAGTCAGTGGAATCAGAGAGGAACGAAAATGACAAATGTAAGCACAAACATATTTTTACAAGAAACACTAACAATACGTCATTGTGAATCGATATGGAGTTTGACACCTCGAACTTTAGACTTGACGGAACTAATGAGTTTTGTGTAGATAGTACAAGCCTAACACCCGGTTTCTGCATTGAGAACTTGTCAAACATTACTTACGATGACAGCCCGCGAAATTCAAAATTTATTTGCAAAAAACCAAGCAAAGTTTACGTGGTCTTAACTAGTGGTAGAGTTTGACAGTTCTCCACTTCAAATTCTCAGTTCAGAAACCTTGTGTAACTCTCATTGGTTGTTAAGTCAGTGTGTCACGGATTTGTCGCATCTTTTATCACATAATAAGTTATAGTAGCGCACGCTAGGTATTGCATTTGCATACGGCAAAAAGTATGTCAGGACTGTCAAGTCTAATACGTGCTTACGTATTTGGTATTGATTTATAGAACACCAAGTTTATAACTGTAATTCAACCTGTGTTGTATTCAATCCGTGTTACTAATACTCCATTTATCACATTAGACAAATAACGGTTATAACCCTATCGTTATTTCTATATAAACGTATACTAAGTTCCGTTATTTAACGATACATATATAGCAATATAATCTATCCACCATTTATATAAAATAAAAAAAAAACTAAAATGCAGGTATTTTAATAATATTACACAATAACTGTTGTTATTTCACCGTTATTTTTCTGATGCTACATAAATGGACTATTGTTTTTGATGTGATTGATTTGCTATAAAGAAAATTAATCATAATATTTGAGCCGTACAAAGTTGACGACAAAGTTGCGATACACAACAGAGCTCCTTGGAACATGATGAAATATAATTTTAAATAAAATGTGTTACGAACGTTGTTGACGACTTCAAATAAAGTGTCATCTTGACAAAAAAGTCAAATGACGCATCGCATACAACAATATATCCAAATCTACTACAAAGATTATATTATTTTTGTGAAAACTCCCTCGTCCAATTCGTCTAGAATTTCTAGAATGTGTTTGTTAATGTTGTAAATAACACTGTGCAGTACCTGGCCGTAAATATTGCATAACGAGTATTAGAAAAAGTTATCCTATATAGAGCGTCGTCTTTATCAGTCATATTCTGTGTGAGTCAGTCTCTTTCTGAAGCTCGATGTGACATATTAAAGTTCTATCCACACATAATTACCCGATAATGATCCGTAGTTTCAGCCGAAGATACGGGCGTTTCCTGGGGGGCTACTCTCTGAGTCCGTCAACGAAGAAACGGGCCCGACCAAAAGCAGTTGATCCGTCAAAACAAGTGTCAAATTCTATAATTTGGACGGGCAAAAACACATTGGGCGTAGGGACAACCGGACAACTATCAAATCGTGTTGTCATTCATTCTTAGTTCGGAATCCGAATTAATCGTATATCCGTAAGTGGTACGGAGTAGGGAACGCCCGTAACTTCGGCCAAAACTACGTTCTTCGTGTTAAGGGAGTAGACCTCCTGTTCCGTATCACTACGGACATGAGATTAGTTTGGAGCCCGAACTAAGAATGAATGAAAACACGATTTGACAATAAGTTGTCCTTACTCGCGATGTGTTTTGCCCGTCCGACAAAGTTAATTAATCGGGGGGGGAGTAGGGTTCACTCCAAAGTATCGAACTACTTTGGGACGGGCCCGTATCTTTTTTGACTGACTTAGAGGGTAGGCCCCGTGGGCCTAGTCGAAGCGTGACAGGGCCCTGATATGTGTGGATAGATCTTAACTCTCAGGTACTGTATGTCACCAATAACACTGAGTACCAATGTACCATCTTTGCTGCAGGTCTGTTAGATGGTTACGTTCTCGTGAAGTTGCACCAATGAATTGCTTTGTAGGTCAGTAAAGTTTAGGCACGCTTCCAAACATTACACATTGTATCTGCTTTCGTTTTCTTTGCCTTCGCTTTTGTAGATTGACGGGATGACGGAAAACTAAACTGTAACAATACAAATCTTTTAACTTAAATAATGTTGGAGAATATACTGGAATTTTGGAAAATTACCAACACTATTGCAGATCACTACATATTATAAAACAAAGTCCCCCTCTGCTGCGTTTGTATGTTTGTCTGTCTTAATGCGATAAATTCAAAAAGTACTGAACAGATTTTCATACGGTTTTCATCAATCGACGGAGTCATTCATGAGGAAGGTTTAAGTAATACTTACATACAGTTTTGTGTAAATTGTCTGAAATATGACGATGTAAACTACTCCAAGTAGGATGAACTTCAGTTACATTTTAAACTAAACCAGATGCTCGACAAAAACAGCAGATACGAAACAACGAAAAAAAAAAATCATACCTATAATATATGATCAGCAATAACCCGTGCAAAGCCGGGGCGGGTAGCTAGTATTTAATAAGCATGTGCTCTTGGGTATTAAGATGATAAAATCCTTGCCTGGCAAGAACTATGAAGAAGGGGAGAAAATATTTGGTATATTTTGAAGTCCAGCTTGGACTGAAGTTGAAACAAAGTTAAGGACCATACTTTTTGTAGTAGTGTAGTTCATAGCAGCATGAAGGATTGTAGTTAGTAGTTAGTGTATACCCAGTAGTACCCACGTAGATCTAGATTACATTGTAAATCTTGGGGTTAGTTTTGCACAGAGAAAGAGAACAGTTTCTGCATAAATTGTTTTGAAGAGATCACAATATATTCCCATTTTACCTGTACCGTAAATTCTAGGATCCAAATTCGACATTTCTTAACACTTGAATTATTGAACGGCCTAAGCTATCGACTCCAAATATTTATAGGTCTAGAAGTGGTTCAGTATAAAGCTTACTTTAGCCGACGGGTCCAACCTTGAAATAAAACTGACATCTTTTCTCACTTAGCTTACCTATGAATGGCTATAGATTGTTCATTGTGTGGATTGTTTTTAATAGATTACTTCGAAAATGGTTCACTTTCTTTGTTCTTGGTGGCAGTTTCTGGGTTTTCTGATCTGTTTTAATGTGTATATGTTGATATAAATTAATAGAGTAATTTGTTAATTCCAGATAATTCTCTGCGAGGAGTGCCCGGGGAGTGCAGGAGATTAGGAATAGTAGATAAAAAAGTAAGAAGAACCACCTGGTACTGCGAATGAGTCCCACCTGATAACACTACTGATTCACTTAACTTTCCTACATAAGGAATAGGACTAACATCCCAAATCACACGACGGCGGAATGTGTGTCTTTGAATGTGGCAATGTTACTCAAAAATATATGAACAAATTTTGATGAAGTGTAAAAAAAAATGTCAGAATTTTGAAGAAAAATATAATTTCTGATTGACTGATACAGATACCATTGAATCCTTGTACTCGGGATTGTAAACTTAATGATCACAATAGAGATATTTTAATGTAATACATAAACGTGCTTCTGTACGATACGATTAAATGCTAAGTTGAGAATAGTTTTAAAATAACAAAGAAAAGCAAATAAGAAACATCTTCGTAATACCCGAGAAAAGTTAAAGTTTTCTTGAAAGTCTTATAGTAAAGAATTCAGCAATAGTATATTTAAATTCAAAGAGTACAGGAGTACTTAAAACTTAATATGATAGTATAGTTGATAAATCCAAAGAAAGATTTTATGGATAGATAGAGAAAAATAAATGCTCTAAAATTGTTACTTAAGATTTATTGAAAACAGCAAAACGAGAGCAGAACTCTTGCAGGATATAAATAAGATATAGCCAAAGCATCGCAATAGAAATTTTACGATATGTACGAGAAATGTGATAAAACGTTATTCGAAAATGTATTATACTTTATGTTATTATGGTAATTTCAGTCATTATTTTATGGGACGTATATTGTTACAGTGTTATTTAGTGTTATCTTGTTGTAAATAAGTATTTTGTATCAATAAATAAATGTATATCGTCCGATGTAAAGTGAATAATGTAAATGTTAAATTAATAACTCATATTAAATAAATGTATTATTTTCATCACGTGTTTATTTCATTTTGAAATTGAAAGTGAATTCCAGAACACTTTTGTTATAGTAAATATTATTTATTTGTTTTACAAGGGAACCGATCACTTTTCCGAATTTTGTTTGTTCGAATTTCATTTTACCGAAAACTATTGACCGACGTATTTTTTTATATATGCATTGCATTGACATATTTTTAGATTATCGAAGTATCATGTGTCATATGTATTATTATACCGAACTATATTTCGCCGATTTACAAAATAACGTTTTGCTATTTGCCGAAGCCTCTTTTGAACTTTTTTCATTTGCCAAATGATTTATTTGCCATATTTTCACCACATATCCACATATATCATATATGTTCCGAAACAACATTTTACGGAATATTATTTGGTCATAAATATACATATAATTAATTAATAATGAATTAATTAATAATTAATTGGTAGCATTTTCAATATTAAATTAAAATAGTGTCATAAAAAGTCACTATGTTGTGCTACAAAATTTAGTGAGAAACGAATCGCTGCAAAAACGACTTCACGCGGGCTTAAATTAGACTCTGGGGGTAGGGCAGACACCTACCCTAGAGTGTAATTTAAGCCCGCTAAGGCGCGGAGATGTGGAGCGGCCCGCGAGCTGAGGAGCAGGTGGTTTGAAGGCCCGAGCCGGCCAGCAAGCCGAAGCTGCGGTGGTGAGCGTTAAAACCATCTGCGACGATAAACTCGCGTAGGGCCGCCCAAACTCCGCAGCGCCGGAGCCGTGACAGAAACATTGCCTGCTGCATGTTACATGCTACATGTTACATACTTGCTTGCATGCAGCATGCACCTGCGTTACCTGCGGCCGCCGAGCGCCAGATCCCCTCTATTATTTAGGCTTCTGGTGGAATGAAAATATGTTAATTAAAACAGTGGTATCATGAATGTTCAAACAATACTTCGAACGAATGTTATTTCGGCTAAGAGTAACTTCGGTAAAAAGTTTTTCGACCAAATGAAACGTCGGAGTAACGAAAAAAATCGAATTGATAATAGGTCAACTGATACAGGTACGTGACTTCGATGAAGTAAAAAAAACGAAAGGATAATAGTTAAAAAGTTTTAGGTGAAATGAAATTCGGTCAAATATTTTTCGAACTTATGATAGGTAACCGTTTTATAATTATAATAGGTGATGTGTATTGCATCAGATTTTTCGTAGGTAGTATAAAACTAAGGTTAGCTAAACACAATTACCTGTTTAACTAACTTTAATTTTAAATTACCTAATAATTTTTACCTGCTTATTAAATTTCTATTCAAAATGTCAAGTTACGAGTATGTTCAAGCGATAATAGCTAAAATTAATTATGACTAGTTTTCGGACAGTTCGGTGTCCGGTGGCTTTACAGCTCTCTGTAACTGACATTAAATATCTTCTGTTTTCTAATAATGTCAACTGAGATGCTTTTGTGGACATTAATGGGTGTAGCTACCTTTTATTATTATTTTCAAGTCACAAGTGACTTGCAAGTAGGATTTACAGTGGCAGGAAGGTGTAAATTCAATGTAAAATGTAATTTCTGAGGAAACAACAACTTGGTACCTATATAGAGTTCGGTTATATTGTATATAATTCACATACGATTCTTGAAGTTGAAGATCTATGTAAAATGTGTGTGGATTTTTGAGATGGGGCAGTAAGGGCAGCTACCTTAACCGTTGTAGCTACAGGAAAACGCTCTTAAGAGATTGGCCTTAACTTTCAGAGAAATTTTGATCTCCATTCACAAATTTTGAAAAAAATGTACAATCAGCAGTAAAATGGGCAATATTCACAAAATATTTTCTCTTTTCTGTTTCATATAAGGATCAAAAACCTCTATTGGACCAACTGAGGTTTGAGTACTAGGAAAGTCATAAAACGCAAAAAACTTTTCTCATACATTTCGTAGGAAATGAGACTTCAACTCAGTTTTATAAGATGGATAGATGTCCATCTATCCATCATAAAAAAACTGAGTTGAAGTCTACGCTACGATGAAGACTGGCCGAAAATAAACAAAACAAAAAAAAAACTTTGAATTTTGAACGAATACGCGTCATAATTTAATTTGCTTTGAAAACAGAATCTAGAGAATATGTTGCTTGGTTGCTTGTAATTTCTGAAATTCTGCGCAACAGCCGTCATACCCGTTCTAATTTCAAGCGGTAATTCGCAAGGCAGTGGGTAACCACGTATGGTCCTATACCGTGACCACCTCGCAGTCCTGATCTCACGTTTCTAGTTTTTTTTTATGTGGCGCTATTTAATAAAATAACTTTATAAAAAGAAATACGACAGTGTTCAGGAACTCAAAGATTTACTTACCACGATTTTCTATGGAATTAGTATAGTACTAATTCCACATTATCAGCTGCTACCCGCTCTGTAGTAAAGGGAATATATAAATTGAATGAATAAAAATGAATAAATGAATAAACCTATGCCTACGTCAAAACGGCAACCGTTTTGAACACCTCATATCTTAAAGCACAAAAGAAAATTTCTAGGTGAGTCCAAATGTAAAGTTTTTAATTTTAAGGTGAAATAATACGCAAAGTAGAAGTTATTGTTTTTTATTTGTTCTTCGGTCAGTCTTTTCTGTAGCGGCCAGTTTAAATAGGCATTTAAAAAGTGTAAGTTGCATTCTCATTTCCTACGAAATGTATGGGAAAAGTTTATTTGCGATTTATGACTTTTCTAGTACTCAAACCTCAGTTGGCCCAATAGGGGTTTTTGATCCCTATAGGAAAGAGGATCGATTGGCATAAAAAAATGTTTTTGTGAAAATTGCCCATTTCCTGCTGACTGTACATTTTTTTCAAAATCAGTGCAGTCAAATTTTGCACAGATGTTTTCTATTAGTCTAGTCAGTCGGTAGGCTATGTATTATCACGCTATGCACTGTGGGGGATGAGAAATATTGCATTATGCTTGTATTCCTCTATAGTTTACAGCTAATTGCAAAAAGACGAGCTAAACGGTTAGAACATTGTAGATAGTTACAGATTTAACCTTTTAAACATGTATAATTGAATATTAAGAAAATGGTAAAAGTATACCTGTATATAAAGAAAGAAAGAAAATACATTTATTTAGCACAGACTAAAAGGCACACAATATAATAAGTATACAGTAGATTTAAAAAAAAAACAAGTAAAAAGTGTAAAGTGCGATGTAAGAAATTAGCAGGAAAGTGTGCCTCACGGCTGCGCCAAAAAGGCCCGGTTCAGCAAAAATGCCAAACAACTAGTATCTAACATTTTCAACCCTAATTTAATGTATCAATCATTCGAGTAATTTAGGCAGTTATTTATTTCGTGTCACAGATAGATTAAAAAAGTTTATTTAAAGTGTTAAAATTATTAACCAGATAAAATTTATATATGTATATTTTTTTTAATTCGTGTGGCGATTCAAAAAGAATTAGTACCATCATACTGTATATCTACAACAAAAAAAAAAAACATTGTAACACATCTAATTTGTTGTAAAAAGCGAACGAAATAAAGCTGTAGCTGACTATACTCAAAAATAAAAATATCGGCTCCGATGGGAAAACATTTTATGAAAACCGACCCTTTTTTTAAATAGTAGCCTTTTAACGTGTGTGGGTATTCGGACATCGATAGCCAGATTGATAGGTTTGCGAGGGTAGTTTCACTCTTTGGTCTTTGATATCCCTATGGACCTCGTTATGTTAGTAAAGATATTGTGTCTATGGCGACACCGGCTTGTTTGCAACATTTTAAGAATTTCCGTAAATATTGCCTGCTAAAGTGAGGAAACAGATGAATTACTACATTGTTGTACACACGGCTAAAAATCAAGCCATACATGTATACGATGACCTCTCATTGTACGGAAATCCTACACAATGCGAGATCAGCTTATACTAGAAATGTATATGTGTAGCCGTGTGTACGGGCAGCAATAATAACGTAATGCTGAAATGGTAATTTATCGAACGGATGAGCGGTATTTTTATAATTTATGAGTTGTCACAGGCGGCAACATACAGCTGCATGAGCCGACAAAGGAAGAAAATGAAGTGTGATTTTCAGCAAAGACTGTTCTTATCCTGCTCGTGTAGTAATAATGTCTATTAGTAGGAAACTGGTACTTAATGAGCAGACAGTACTAGAGTAGTAGCAGCAGCTTTCTTTGGCAGGGATCAAATTAATGAGCACCATGCAGAGAATATGAAAGCGCCGTGCAGTTTATTGCTTTAAGTATTTCAACAGTGTTAAGGTTAGCAATGATTGCTTGCCTACCTACTGACTATGCCGCTTGCAAAATTGTTGGAGTTTCAATATGTATTTTATTAAATCGAATATTTTGGCTAATTATACTGGTATTTTGTATTGGTTCTTTTATTGAAAACTAATTAAAATGTTATCTGCATGCAATCTCCACCTGTTTAATACAATCTCATTAGTCGTAAAAACGTAAAATGAAGTAATGAAATACATTTACCTGAAATCCGCAATGCGAAAAATTATGGCTACGGCTACGAAGTGGGGCGGAATATTCTACCTGAAGGCTAAATTTTATTGCCCCGCGCTGTTTTCGAACAATTGCATTAATAGTGTATCAACGGAGCGCCTCGCCGACTTCTTTACGGCTATGGAGTCGGGCGCCGGAATACAATTAAAGTTTTAATATTTTAACACCGTGAAATCACAATTTGAACTGGAGCCGTGAACACAACTGGCGTAATTAAATACATAAAATAAACTAATTTTCGTGAACGCTTGCTATTTGTTTCCTTGTATTCTCCACTAGTTTAATCCTGGTTTACTGCCTACTTGTTTTAGATATGCTTTATGCCAACGAAGAGAGAGAACTGGTAAACCTATGAACAAAATTCTTACCTGTCAGCCAAGCTTCTCTCGGGCGGAATTTATAAAAGCTGCATATTTTTCTAAGTAGGCATTTTCACGAAAAACACAACCAAACACGGTGGATCGCTGGCTCTACCAAAAGGAGAAAATTATAATTAGTCTAAAATAAAGCGGACGTTTATCTATAATTCAATAATATAATGAGCAGAAGAAAAGACAATTTATCAAGAAACTTTATTTAGCCAACTACAATTGTCGCTGAAAATTGGCTCGTTGGTACAAATATACAATTCTTATTATTTTTTTGTGTTCCAACCGACAGTTTCGTACAAAGAGCAAAATGACGTCTCAGCGGATGGGGTGGTTTACTGCGCCATTTCTCTGAGACCGACTTGTTTCGACAGGAGTTCTTTGGCGGCGTCTTTAACACTCCCTCGAGGGTTCATTTATATATTCGCAACACGGAGCCGGCAATAAAACTGCGTTATCCTGGTCATTATTTAGTCATCGCCCGGCCTCCTCGCCTACTCTATGAAAATAAAATGCATTCGAATGACTCGTGTATGTATGGTGCAATTTCATGCACCATCAAATGTACCGAGGGTCGTAACTTTGTTTATGATGTTTGTATTGAAAAAGTTTTATATGACGTCATGAAAAAATATTTGGTATTTTAAATATTATTTTTATTATATCTGGATTTAAAGCGGTTTTGTACATTCACTACTCTTACCCATACTAAATTCACTATTTAAATTAATGTTAAAATTTTCCAATTTTAATATTGGTGTTGTTATTTATATTGGTTTGGCTGCAGTGTACTAAATCCAGACTTATTGTAACATTATCGAGAATCGTTAGTTAGGGGACTGGTCACGGCCGGTTACGAGCAAGCCATTTTATGAGGCGGCTCTGGGCGTCGCCGCTAAATCTCCTTATTTATCCGGGAAAACATAAACCGAGGTCTCAGCAAAAATTAATTGGCTCCCAAGCTCCTTCTTGGCACATTAACTATTTCAGGGTTTATTGTTTTACGTGTTTTTTTGAGCTCATATTGATTTCTAGTGGGACAATATTAGTTGTTTCTCCCCGGATATCTAGAACAACTTCGTTTTATATTTAATTCTTGCACATAACTGAAAGAAGTCTGAATTATTCAAGACCTGGCACTCTGTGTCGTATAGATAATCTTCAGAGCATGTGTTATCCAGACTACTTTACTTTTTATTTTTATGACGGGACCAAATTTGGCGTGTTGCTGAAACGAGGGATCATAACCGTTGGACACAGCAACTGTTTGCAATCCTATCCGTAAACCAGGCATTGTTTTGTTCACAGACAGTTCGAGGTTAGAGTGAATACCAACTTTATATCTTTGGGTTAAGGAATGTTTTTGTGTTTGTATTGTCATTGTTGTGGTCGCATCCATTGGGACCTCTCCTTACTCACGCGTGGCGATTTTATTTTAGTCGCTATAAAAAGAGCTTGCTTTCACCTGGCACTTCTTAAAGCGCTGGTTGCGGTACGAGCGGACACACTTCATTAAGGCCTCCGTATTTGTTGCGTTCTAAAACTTTGTAGATTTTTATTCGAGTTCTTTTCGCCAGACAGAAAAACGACTTTCGCAATGTTTAAAAATAACCTTCGATCCCGACAAAAGAAAATAAAAAGGAATGTATTAAAAATAAAACAGTAGAATATTTGTTTAGTTATCCAGTTAAGATTCGTGCTTACACGACACGTTTTATAAAGAACGTAACACAACAATGAGCATGCAGGAAATATCGCACATGCGGCCACTCGGTGCGTTGCCAACTACAACAGATGAGGTTGGAGCCACTCCAGAACTATGCACCTGCCTACCGATACAGACGTCAACTGCTCTATATTAAATCCAAACATTTAGTATCCATGTTATCGGAAATATTTTATTTGATATTGTACTCAGTTCGTTCGCACAGTCCTTCAATATTGGATCTACGAAAGTATGAAGGTACGGGATTTTATTTGCTTAGAAAAAAGTGTTCTCTCTAGCCAAATTTCGCCGAGCCGAGGTTAAGGTACATATTTTTATGTATTCGGCCGTAAACGTGGAGTATAGTTTTATGGATATGTTTTTGAAAGTGCGCCGAGTTTTAAAAGGGATTTATTTTTTCGGGAACAAGGCTGTCGGTCGTATCATAAAGCCTTTTTGTATCCACATTGGCAAATTACGTGGGCGTGTCCAGTTAGGCAGGTGTAGGTGTTTAGACGCCATATCACAGGCTGCAGTGATCCATTCCGATGGCCGCGTAATCCCGGCTAGAGGCTTTGTCTCACGTCCAGCTTACTTTTATTACCGTGCCTGCATCGCGAAATAAAACAAAATTGGCGGGAATTTATGGGCCACAGCCCCAGCATGGCTAGTGGGGTGGAAAGTTTTCAATTTGAAACGAATAACTTGTTTGTGTCCTGTAATAAGGAGGGTTTTGCAGCGGGTAATATGGGGCCGCAATGGCTGTCGCGGGCTTCCTTAAAACTACTTTCTTGGTTTTATTACCTAAGTGCTGTGTGTGGCGTAACTCTTGAAGGTGTGTGGTTATATTGTGGTTACAATGTTCGCCATAAAACTACACCTACTGCCAATAAGCCGATCAGAATTTGGGTGAAGTATTTCAGATAGATAGAAGAGACATGTTATAACACCGGGTTTTAAGAACGCAATATTAGTGAAGGTTTCATGGTCCTATTTGCTATAATTTTGTATGAACATTTTTGTCACGAATTAAAAAGGAAAGGACATTCGAAACACTTTCTGCCATAATTTAGAACCAAAATGAAATCTCTCATACAATTTATTTTAAATGAGCCCCATACATCCAGTAACAAGCACGCTTCGTTATCACCAACGAGCGCTGCACGTACAATGACATTGTGGCGCCTCCCGCCACTCCTGCGACGTTTACCGACCATAACGTTTCTTCTGCCAGCAAATTGAATGTTAAAGCACGTTACCTGCCCCTAACTGAATAAGTTATGAGCTTCGAGCTATTGGTAATGAAACTTGAATGACCTCGGGCGTGTAAACCGCCTGCAGGATGGAATTTCCGTGTTTACACGACTAGCCAACAGTTTATTCTGTTGCGTTAAGTGCCATTTCCGAATATACACCGTTTTAAACGACCCAAAGATATTGTTTCGATTTGAAAATCCAACATTTTAAATATTGTAGTCTCTAGCGGCTAACTTTTGTTTCATAAATAAATCTGACATCTTTTTATTCGAGATTTACCGATTATTTTGTTTTTCTTTGTTTAGTTTGTATGCTTTCTAACCGACTTCAAAAAAGGAGGTTTTATGTTCGTCTGTATGTATTTTTATGTATATCCATCGATCTCTCCGTGATTACGTGGCTTTACGTGATTCTTTTTCATTTGGTAGATGAAGCTTGCGTGGTGGTCCTATATTTTTTTTATTAATTTTGCTTGGGTAGTTTTTGAATTAGCTAAAATAGGGAATACTTATTTTTTCTTGTGTATATTAATTATGTTATAATAACTCCCTGTCACTGATATTTACAGAGCAAGTACTGGTATACGAATTTGTAGGAGTTGAACGGTAGGTTACGCAACTAAATAGTGTATTTTTTTTTTCTACTTCTGCGAGTGTAATTTTGTAACCCAGACGTGAGGTTATCATGTATGCCTCGTACAGCACGCGAAGCCGTTGGTCCCGGCTGTCATTTGTAGATCTTTGACAGTTGTTACGGGTCATCAGAATCCCCCAAAAAGTCTGACAACCAGTCTTACCAAGGGATATCGTGTTACCCAGTTACTGAGTTGTGGAGGTCAGTCATTCCATATAAAATACTGGTATGTAGCGGCACCCGGTTAGACTGGAAACAGACTCCAACATATTTGGGAAAAGGCTTGGCAGAGACGTGACGTTATCATGGCACTAAACACAAGGTTTCTGTTTTTGTTTTGTTTAGTTTTTGAACACGCTTTTATTAACTTCATACGTATGTAGGTATGTAACGGAAACTTTGAACTTGATTTTCGACCACTTCAAACCGTCGGATTTTTTTAAAATTTTGCACACTTATCAAGGACCGATGACAATACAATAATTTAATAAGTTTGTCCCATTATCCTTACCAGGATCTTCAGGATTATGTATTTTTTTCCATATTCCGAGACACGGTAGTGATTTGTGCCAAGTACTAAGGCATACATGACTTAAACTTTGAGACAAGCATGTGACTATTGGCAGGATCAACTGGAGAGTTTTGTACACTCAACAAAAAAATATATTGTTTTTTTTTTTAACACGCTGTAATAGAAAAGCAAACTAAAAAAAGTTGAAAATAAATAATAGTTTTAAAAAATAATAAACACGCTTTAATATATACTAATATTGTAAAGCTGAAGAGTTTGTTTGGTTGAACGCGCTAATCTCAGGAACTACTGGTTCGAATTGAAAAGTTATTTTTGTGTTGGATAGTCCATTTATCGAAGAAAGTTATAGGCTATATAACATCACGCTATGACCAAGAGGAGCGGAGCATCAATGAAAAATGTTGAAAAACGAAAATAAAAATCCATTAGAGAGCTTCCGTTGCGTAAAAGATTAAAGTTACGAAAAAATCATGGAATATGACTATGAAGTAATATAATTATCTAGGTATATATATAGTAATATAAATATATATAAAATATAACTATCATGAATATGACGGAATATTTCCCCTTAAAAAATGTTTAAAAAAAAAGTCCGCGACAGCATTATGTCTATCTTTTAAGGTTCACTCACTATAACTTTTTTATGGTAATCTTTGTTCTAAAATAATGCATTATTTTCGAAGGTGTTTTTATAAATATGATATTAATCCTTATCCAAATAAATACGTTATTCATCACAAGTATTTAATTTTGAAGACTCTTGCCCTTGACTTCATAATAATATGATTTCAATGAATATCTTAGGAGATATCATAGTTTTTAAATAATAATATTATAAATGCGAAAGGTTGTGAGGATGAATGGATGTTTGTACTACAACTACTGAACGGATTTAGATGAAATTTCGCACACAGATATAGTTTAGAGCCAGGATTAACAGATAGGGTAGTTTTTATCCCGATGTTCCCACGGGATAGAAACTTATGAGAGTAAAACCGCGGGGCGGTGCTAGTAGAAAACTAAACTGAGAGTAACCGTGGAGTTTCTTGCTAGCTCTTCTCCATAGAAAACGACCAATTGGAACCTTGCACCTAGCTTGTCACGTTTCATACGTGCCCATGTAGGTTTATGTGAAATAAAATATTTTGATTTTGACTTCATTGAACTTTGTATAACTTGACTGAAGATACTTCAAAGCAGTGCGAACCATTATTTAAACTCCAAGTCTAGATTCTGAGAACTGCGTTAGTGACAATGAGTAGTATGAATAATTTTTTCTGCGACATTTAACACAAAAAGTAAATCCAACGCGAGCTTCCGGGGAAGGTTTTTCTAGGAACAATAGGATTGGGTAAACAAACCAAACTGAATAAATTTCTCGGAGAAGCAAGTCTCACCTAAAGTTTGCGAAGAATGGCAGTTACTCAGTTAGTCTCGATCCTAGCCAGCCAGTAGAACTTTCTATTTTTCGATTGCTCGTGTTACTGAGTTGGCAAATGTAGTTTAGCTAGTAGTTCACGCTGTCGCCGCTTCTCAACTGAATTTCATTGCTAACTTATTTTGCATTGTGTTGCTGTAAGTAGACGTTGGTCACAATTCAATATATTACGCACTCTATGCAGGTCTTCTCTTGGGAAAGCTTTTATAAAATTCTGCCAAGTAGAAAATTTCCGTACGTAAATAAAATAAATAATGACGATTCTTTAGTTATTTGAAGTAAGTATCTGCAAAGTTGGGCAGTATTCCGAAGTTTTATAACAATTCGAGCCTGATATGGGAAAACATCGTAAGCGACATAATGTAGGTATGTCGTTTACGATGTTTTTCCATACCAGGCTCGAATTGTTCTTATCTCTTTGAATAGACAAACTTTTCAATAGATCATCCAATCCATTAAATGACTGATTGGTACGTTATGGAATGTATGTGGCAGCCATTACCCAGTTTGGTATAATACTATGTATAACCATTTAACTAATGTTTTCAAGGTGCCATTTATAATAGTTTTATTTTTAAGTTGGCCTGAATTCTTTAGAGGCCAAAGCAAACATAAAAATCAGATTTATGGCAGTTAAACAATAAAATGGTCACAGTTAACAGCCTAACTGCATTATAACTAGTTCAGAGTACTTCAAGGCTGTGTTCGAATAATTTAGTTATTTTATTTAGAAACTGCTGTGTTGGTTATGTTTAGAATAACTGTAGTAATAATGTATCTTGTAGAAACAGGCCGTTCTTGTAGGGGTTGTCGAGACAATGTTCTTGCGTCATTAGTAACGTCTCAGGCGGCGATTATCAAAGCAATCAGCCGTTCTGCAAACTGTTACCAGCCGACTGGCTGGCGATAGGGCTAGCGGCCTGTGTCGATGTATTTTTTCAACCTTCTTTCATATCGATATTGAGCCACGCTGTGATACTGGAATTGAATTGATATCAGTGTTTTCTAGAAACGAATTTAAATGTTATTGTTATTTGAATCGACATGAAAAAGATTCGTTACAAATCAATCTGTTTTCGAGCACGTAATAAAATTTTAGTAGAGTGTTGATTTTGTTTTGTAAATGCCTCTAGAGAGAAAAAGTTCGTTTCAAATAGGTATTGTGATTGCAAAAAGATTTCACGCGTAAACTATCGATAGTTTTGTAATTCTCTTATAAACATCACTAAGGCAATTGACGAGTGTTTGCTCGAGTTTGAGCGGCTGCGGCGCTGGGCGGGCGGAAGTGGTCGAGGGCTGTTCCTAGTTTAACTGTTGCGTCACTTGATTGTTGCCGCCGACCGGCGCCAAGTACTCTTACTGAATTCAGCCTCACGGTTCACAACCAGTTTATATTTATTATTTTAATACAGAACTTACATTGAATTGTTGAAACATCACTAATAAAAGTTAAAATGCCGTCGAGCCTGCCAGCTGGAGACAAAATGAATTGTCAAATTCCACTTTGTATTTTTCCTGACGAATCCAAAGCCGATCTGTCTGTAGATTTAAAGACCCGAGCTCTTGTAATTTAATACCGATATCGAATTACAGGCAATCGACTTAATATCTCGCATTTACATACTAAATAAAAGAAGGTAGATATTAGAAGATTAGGGAGTAAGTGGTGAAAATCGGGACAGTAAAAGTGATTTACATTTAACTGAGAGCGAGGAATATATACTTCGAATTACTAAAGCTATTCGTTGCTTAATTCGTAGGCCAGCCAAGAAAGATGGGCGGCCAACGCTCCCGGCGCGCCCGGCACCCGACTTTAATTACAACTCAGGTTTATTCACTCTAATTTCGGGAGTTTTGCATTCCCCGCGCGAACCGCGGAAGGGTCAGAGTAAAAGAAAATGGCATTCGTTATTCTATTACGTTAGGCAAAGTAGCAAAGAAGAGCTCTGTAGGTACTGGTAATTACTTTTGTGTTGGTATTATATCAACCGGATCTGTTTTGGTAATAGTAATCTGTAGCGGGAGTGGGTCCGGCCATTGTGTCGCGGATAGACCGCCCCGCCATGTGGAACGAGAAGATTGCTCCTTTTTGTTGTTACTCATGCCTCTCTGCAATCAGATAAAGGAGTCCACGATTTACGTAGTACGTAGTTTTGTGACTTTTGGTAAGGTATTGTCATATTTTTGTTTGATGTTTTTCAGAAGATTTTATGCAGCATTTTGTTCTGTGAATTAAACTACTGAGGGAAAATGTAGCTACGTTTTTAAGACTGAAAATGTATATGCTTTAAAGTTTCGTTCATCAATTCGTACAAGACATAATTATTGTAAGTTTAGGGCCATTAATGGTTGTTCGTAGAGCAAGTTTGAGTCGTATGTAGGTCAAGAGCTGTGTAGTGTGCGCGTGCGCCTGTGGCCGGGCGCCTGTGGGGCGGTGCGTCGCCGTCGGCCGAGCTGCTCAAACGGGCGAAGTTTTCTCCTCTCGGTCGTTACGAGGCGCGAATTGCCCGCGTTACAATTACTGCGCGGCCCGCCATATTTATGCCAGCGGTAACCAAATTGCCCGATATTATTCCATCCCATTGAGTGCGAAAAGCGCAAATTAAACCGATTTTATATTGGACGATTTTCCTTCAGAGCGGGGGCGAGATATGTTCGTTGTTAGATAAGAAGCCGAGAAGATTGCGTTATGAAATAAGAAAGGAATTGCACGTTATAAAGAGTTGCTTTCCTTGTGCGGTTTTGATTGCGATTAATTCTGTTAACGGTAGGGGTTTCTTAATAAGCAATATCTAAAGCTGTTGATTAAATGCGCAATGGTTTTGTGTTTAGATTCCAATAAACACGGTTATCGTCATTTTGTTTAAAGGATTTTCGAGCTATATGGCGTTCTAATGGCAGCACCAGTATGCCAAAATATTTTTTATGTTTGCATGAAAATTAAACTTCTGTGTCTATATTTTAATCATACATTGTTGCATTGGTTTAAAACCTAAACCTAAAATACAGCCATACAACATAGGTAGTAGGTACAGTGTTGTAGAGAATATTTTTACAGTGTTATAAAAAAACATAATATTTTTAAACTTTAACACTCTTGTTGTTGTGTAGTTAGGACCGGAATTTGACTATGTTTTAAATTAAAGTATCGTCGGTTTGTACGAGCGGGCTCCGGCCGTCGAATAAACCGCGAAACACTAGTAAAATTTTACAACTGAGTTGCTCCCCGCTTCTCGCATAAGCGAACTGTTAGAAGAAAATGGAAAAGCAACCGAAAGATATATCTCTGAGGGGCCCAGATATTTGGGAAACTATATAGCCTAATGAAAGCGAACGAGGGCGGCCGGGCGCTAACAACTAATTGGCTATTCCGAAAACTCATTTGAACACAAAATGGATTCTGTATTTAAATTTCAGCATTCCGTAAAACAACGGCGAAAGTTAAACGCATAAGGCATTTTGGTTTCCATAGATTTACTTGCCATTTATCGGTTGGATTACTTCGACTTTTCTGGCGTCGCTCCAACGCATGAACGACAACGGGAACGACCTACGTTCATGTTTTAGTATTTTTATCATTAATTTTCTTTATTATACAGGGTCAAATTAAAATTAGCTAGCGTAACTCAAATTAGTAACGTTAGCTAAACACGAGACGACAAAGTAAAAACAAAAACGAAGTGATGATTTTTTTGGGATCAATGAACGCTAGTAGTGTTGTTACTTGTAGTGTGAATTGATAAAATCTATTTTGTCGTGTAGAGATATCGAAACCGAATACTACTGAAAAAAAAAACAGATTGTTATACTGATTTTAGGTGACTGACCCCAAAAAAAAGACATCATCAAATTAATTTCTTTTTCATATTCATATATTTATTTGCATTCCATAATGTTTAAGTAAAGGTGTACCAATGGCTTAAAGCTAAGGTAAGCAAAAAGTACCTATAATAAAATTAATTCATAATAAAATTAAAATAAAATTAGGAAACAGTTAGCAATCAACAATTTTTAATAGATTATTAACAATAATTAAGTAAATATAAAATTTATTGAATGAATTAATATATGATCATATGAATGATATATTTATTTGCAAGAATAAATGAATGAATTATATATTTTATTGAGATCAGTCATAGGTTGTACAATAATTATTTCAAAAGGTCAATCAAACATTTTTTGTTTTATCATGTGTAGATATCGATATCCATCACGTCGACTGCGGAGTTTCGCTAGCTAATTTAATTTGAGCCATTTACTTCTAACTAGCCTACGTGGTTTGTGAACAATTCTGAACAATCACACTAATATTATAAAGGCGAAAGTTTGTGAGTGTGTGTGTTTGTTACTTCTTCACGCTCAAATGGCTGGACCAATTTTGATAAAATTTTCTATGGAGGTAGCTGACACCCTGGATTAACATATAGGCTACTTTTTATCCCGATGATCGCACGGGATCGACACTTACGCGGGTGAAACCGTGAGGCGCAGCTAGTAGCTTTATAATATTGAAAAATATTGCACTTAATTCGAACTTGAAATTGAGTTGGTCCGATGTCATCATTATTCAGCAGCACCGGGTAGGTACATTCGAGCTGCTTCTGGGAATCCAACGTCTGGCTCGGCTAATGACGGCTGCGCTCGGAATACTGAGCGGCCAGCCTCCCACATGGACCACCTACCACTCTATAAACATCCATCAAACTCTAACGACTGTGCTCAAACTTATGACAAATACTTCCAATATTCGTCCTTAGAAGCGGAAGCACAACTAAAAGTTATTATAAATCAAATAGTTCACTTTCTCTGTCGGGTTAAATTGTGTTTTGTTTAAGTCGCTCGTTCCTCGTGCGTCTGCTCGGGTGGCTCGCGACATATTGTCTGAGAACTCCGCCGACGCCTCTCCAATAAATAAGCAGGTCACATATTGAAGGGGGCAAAGGGGGAATACAATTGTAACTTTCTTGCTCCGGCTTACGGGAAGGCAAAAGTTTAAAAAATACAAGTTTCCTTGCCCCTGGCTCGCGGGCACGCATGACAACGTTCGCACGTACGCGCCCGACGAGCCTCGCGCATCTCTTTAAATATGTTTTACTTACCTTAAAAGAAATACAAAGTAATTACTCCTTCAGGAAAAAAAACTGAAAAATAAGTTCGGAAATTGGTATGCGGTAATGGCCCCGATGGCCATCCCCCGTAACGTTAGTCGGAATAAGAATGAGAATCCATTAAAATATCCAAAGATTTAGTGCATGACAAGCAGCTACTCTTTCAAAAGTCCTTTCTCCACGAAAAAAATGAGCTTATATTTGGATGATACTTTCAATAATTTAACGCGCGATGCGAACAAAAGCGGTTTGAAATCGAAGCTTATAAAAGGCTGATGTTAAGTGATCGATCAAGGGTAAAAGTTGTTAATCTTGTCTCGCGCCGCTAAGTTCCGGTCGGTAAGTTCTGAATATTACTTAAAGAAAGCGACACAACAAGCAATTAGTATGCAGCAGGGCCGCGTAACATTTTTTCACATTATGCTAAGTCCCGAAGAGAAACTGTAGGAAGTCCAAGGGGTGGAAGGGGGCACTCCAGCGATTCCCAATAATTCATTAGAGAGACCGTCGTCACGGGGTACGAATTAAAATTAATGATTCGCGAGGACAGCAGCCGCCTTCGAAGGATCTCATTGTATTATCTAGTCACTTTTTATCTGCAGAGATAATTTAAACTTGCCTTCTAACAGGTGTCGCAACGACTTTTCTGTATTAGCGATTTTAAGAGGCTAATAAATTCTGAATCGGGGTGTTATTAGCATTTTTATGTACTTTGGTACTTTGGGAGCGTATCGTTATGTATTAACCAGGGTACTTATTAGATTAGTCGAACAGGATGTAGATTACAGAAAAGAAAATAATACTCTTTATTATGTATGTACAGTGTACACCATAAAAATAAATATATTGAAATATAAATAAAAAATAATACCAAATTATTAACAAAAAACAAACAAAAAAAAACAAAAACTAATATACTACACTACACACACAAACACACACACACATGATACTCTCACTTACTTTTATTTTAATTACTTAATAATTTTGGATATATTGTTGTTGTTTGTTTTTTGTCAAAGTCAAAGTCAAACCATTTATTTCAAATAGGCACTTATCAGGCACTTTTGCACGTCAAAATTTACAAAAAAAATTGAATTGATTCTAGTTGCCCCTTCCATAAGGTAGTTTCGTATGGAGAAGAATGGGCAAGAAACTCCACCGGTACTCTTTTAAAAATGTTTTACAATATTTTGTTTGATTACATTAATTATATGATTATATTTGATTATATTGTATATATTATATTTGCATAATAACGTTCATATAAAAAAAAAATCATACGAAAGAAGACATAAGTACCAGATCAACGTTCCAGTTGTTACTGTGAAACCTCCCCACTAAAACATTCCCAGCGCGTATGAAATGTATACGTACTGTCACAAACATATGCAATTAGGTGTCATCACTGCTTCGGTTCAATTTAGCTATAATATCTTTTGATCCCGTGTTGGGATTTGCAACGACATTGTCGCGAGATGATTTGATGAGAATTCGGGCGACAAGACGCGACGCGACATACAAGTTGAGTTTCCAGTTTCACGTCACGCGCGCTTGGCTCAAATAAGGCTTACTACCCCTGCTGCCGCCACGCCTGACGCCTAGTATAAAGTAGACTGTGGAATACCTAATGCATCTACGTGTTAAAACTATTCGGCTTTCTTCACCATGTTGCTGAGCAAACTTAGCTAACAACATTACTAAAAAGGTGACAACATTGATGTCTGAATTTCAATGACCAGCAACAAACTAACAGCTAAGAACTTAACAAGGTTCTATTGGGCTTTTCGCAACATTTTTGCCCTTTACAGTAAAAGAATAACAAAGTCTCAATTGGATTTCTCCCGGAAGCAAGAGAGTGTTTAATGGAGCTTGTAGGCGAGGAGTTAGCGATCTGTCACTAATTGCGAACTATTATTGACTAAGAACAAAATATGTTATTGCGGCGAAGTACATTATTAAGAACCGAACAAAGTTGTGCAATTTAGCTCATCTCGGGTCGGTACAAATAAGAGATATATGGCTATATTGGAAATAGAGAGACAATCGGCGTGTATTCTGTCGAAAAACAAATTCATATTTTATTTGATAGTTTTTAGTATGCTGCAATTTCGAAATCGACAGTTTAATCTAGTGTACGAATATAGCCTGATATCACAAAATAGCGAACGTTACGTCAACGAGTTACGTATTTGTTCGGACAGAATGTTTGTGAACGAAATATATAATTTACTTGGACGAAAAAAGGGATGTTATCGTGACTTGCGGCTAATCGGCTGACATCTCAACTTTGTTGTTCTTATTGGTGGTGTGTTCATAAGCCCGGGCGGCGGGTCGAGCGTCGGCCGAATCTTAAGCAGCGCCGAGAAGAGCAGCCCTAACAAATTGACGACAATATCTGTCGGCAGTTCGCTGTCACCCGACGCCGGTTATTAGTGTTGCCACACGATGGAACGCCGCCTCGGCCTCGGCTTATGTACGTGTATTATTATTTATGTGCTCAGTATTACCTTCTTTTGAATTTATTGTAATGTATTGTGGAAATGTGGATAGCGCGTGATAAATTGTGAGCTTTATTAAAAGTGTACGTCAATATTTTTTTAGGTGGGGATTAAAATAAAATTTACTGCAGTAACTGAAAATCAAATACTGGCTTTTATTTTGTGCTATTGACACGAGTTTGAGTTGGTATTATAACAAACAAAAGTTAAAAAAATGCCACACAAATACTTGTTGAAATGCCGCTTGTCCAAACTGCATTTGCGGCAATTCCCGAGTACCTACACGCGCGTGGGCCCGGGATGTCTGTTTTAATTGTCCGTCAGTCGTTAGGCCTCGGTCTCACAAGCACGTACATCCAGCCCATATATCACGTTGATTACTCAAAGTGGAAATATCATATTTTTATTTCCTCGTGCCGGAGTAGGTAGATCAACGTTGGGGCGAATTAGTTCACTGTTGGAACGTCGTATGAGTCGTAATGAATGAACTGTTTTGTTTTTAAAACAATAATAATTATGTATGGTAGGTATTATTTGTTTATCAATATTTTTGGAGGTGAAACAAAATTCAGATTATTCTTTATTTATATTTTCGTGGGTTTTGTACTTACATAGCCGAGATGACGAAAGATGGATGATGGACTCAGTATCATTACATCCTGCCAATCCTTACACCATTTACGCACCTAAGAGAATAGAACACAAAAAATATTTTGTGTCTAGAGAATCTATTCTGTAAAAATCTCACCATGTAAACGTGGTGAAGTGAGCTTGAAGTGAGTTGTTAACAGTGTCTATCATTCACTGACAGTCCACGCTCACTTCACCTAAGTTTTCACGGTGAGATGGTTACAGAATAGCACTGCTGGTTGCTGGTCATTTCACTTTCGATAGGTTAACGAATCAAGTAACCTAAATTGACAGTCGAGGTTGCCTGCAACAACCCGGATAAAAGCTACTTCCATTTTTAAAAGATCTTTAATAGATCTCTAATACTTTAGTAATAGTTACGTACCATCAGTATAATAAATGGCAATAGAATTTAAGGCTTTGAAAAAATATATGTGCGTGACTCGGCAGGCGCCGTGAGGTCGCCCCGCCATACAATTGTAAGTATAGTCCTAGAAAAGGTGACCAGATAAGCTTGAGCTTAGAATATACACCAGTTTACCCCTCTATACTGCTTTTACACAAGGAACAGAAGAGGAAAGGAGGATCTTTTTAGCTGGTGGGTGTATAAAGTGGCTAATATGAGCAGAGCACGCGTATGGAAATTACTGTGGAATCAATCACGAACCTCCCAAACATGCTCTATAGATAGCACAAACAATGCTTTTCTTACTTAATGGTTTACCATAAAGATTCATATCTTCCATTCTTCTCAATATATACTAAAATCTGCGATTTTCTCTGTCAGTTTGTTCTCGTGATAAACGATTTTAGAACAAACAAACGTTGATAAATCTTTCTGCTTAATTTTAAATACGAATTAATTTGACGATGTAACAATCAGAAAGTCGAGTACAATAGAAACAAATAAGTAAAAATATAACGCTTCTATTGCTCACCTATTGTATAACATAACAATAAGAAAATGAACAATTCACTTGTTAGACAAATTGATGTTTAATTTTAAAACTGAACAAAATGTGTTTAGATGTTTACTACTCGTTATGTTATAGTTGGTAATATCCTGAACACAGAATATAATATACGTCCCATCACTACAAACTGTATGCAGGTGCCGTTCGGAGACTTAAAGTAATATTAGAAAACTGTTCCACCGAAGCGCACTCATCAAAATTTTGTTTCAGTGCCGTTAGTGGAAGTGCTCAGGTGCGGTTCGGTCAAGTGCTGTTGAAATCAGTGCTCTTAGTGGAATGTCTCTTTTATTACACAAAATAATATGTTTAGAATGAGTTAAAGGATAACAAGAGTGTTTCCGTGTGTAGGAGTTTGTAACCCATTTACATAGAGAACGCCTTAAGATACGCGACCGTAATGTTTTTCCTATGGTAATGTGCAGTCATATTGAGCACACATAAAATCAGATAATAAAATACACATCAGAAAATTCAAAATCACTTACGTTTCAGGACGAAGCCGGCAGGCGCTGTCCTAGCATACCAATAAAAATGTAAATGCTACCAATAAAATTTTGCTTTTGAAGTAGTGGGGACTTGGTCCGCGGCTTTGATGTGGTGTATATGTTATAATCAGGATTGTTTGTCGGTAGCCACACACGCTACCCATCCTCGGCCAAATCATAATAAACAGAATTTCCCAGAGGAGAGAGCGATATCTGATAGGAATCATTGAATTATTTCTGAGAGTCGGTACGCTCTCTAGTCTCGACAATGTATTATTTTTTGTTATTTATCAATTTGCACGTAGCACTTATCTAATAAGATTTCTTCGTGCGCTTTATTGGAGTTCTCACTAATTGCTCTTTGTTCGTTCTTATTTTTTTTTATTCGCTCTACGGAGGGCGGGAACTACTTACTGGCTTCACCCATCGTCTTCTATTACTGTAGACCTTACTTTACTTAACCAGCCTATAATCTTCCCACTGCTGGGACACAGGCCTCCTCTCTGTTAGAGGGAGTGGGCTGTAATCCACCACGCAGGCCCAGTGCGGGGGTGGATGTCCCATGTCTTCTGTACAACACTCTGATGAAATTTCACGACACAAGTGAGATGCAAACCTGTGCGGTATTATGGTATTATACAGTGTTATTGGTAAAGTAGGTATTTCGCACATCTGCGTACAATAAACTTATTCATAGAATAATATACTGTAGATGTTCAGGGGTGGAAGAATTTCAATATGTATAATATTATGCAGGTTGATTCTTTGAGCTCGGGTCGGACAAGGAGCATTTGAATAAACCGATATCGCGGGAGCCGAGCAAAATATTGTCCGCCAGAGGTCGCTGTGTTTAGCCGAACCCCGGAAAATATGTATGTTTTGCCTCCGAGAGAGCCCCGTTATTAGATTCGAGATATACGAAGATGTTGCTACGTAAAATATTGAGAAACACATGCACGGTGAGCTAGAAGAACAAACATAATAAGTAAAATATTATTTATAACATAGATCACTTATTAAGAAAGCGGTACCTACTTAAGCTTATTGGAAATAAAACATCTAAATTGCTCCAAAGATATGTCTAAAGATGTGCTTCCATGGTTCGCAGGGTGTGGGGCAGCTCCAATAGCATCCTAAGCATGATTTCAAGTCGTCTGGACTGTGTTTTCGTGGGTCGCTGTTGTGCCATCTCACATGGGTTGCCACAACGGTGATTCACTACCATTTGTTTGTTTTAGTGAAGTGTCAGTTCTTACTAATATAGTTGTAAGTGTTACTAATCATTTTTGAGTCTAAGATGATTAAAGATTATTCTATTCTTTAAATATAATGTTGTATTCTTTTGTTTTACGAAATAACATTAGACCCTTTCATCCCAAAAATGTGACATCATCATATTTATTCGTTAAGTCCAACTTAAGGAAACGAGAAATCATGCTGGACAATTCCTTCAGTGAATTATCCTTCCATGAAAAAATCAGACACTGAAAAAATATCGAAAATGTTATCTTTGTCGCAGTAATGAGTGAAGAAAATAAACATTTCAACTATGCGATAGTGATCGGGCATGATCGGGTGACGATCGTGTGTAATCCGTGATCAGGGCTCGCTCAGCAGATGTATAGGGCGATGAGTTCCGCCCTGCCATTACACGCTGTACTCGCACTTACATTAACGCTCTGCCAGATGAAAGATAAACATTTGACGTGAGGATGGGGCGAATCCGTATTCTCGTCACACGGACCGGGTTAATTCAATAGCTGATTGGATTTGGGGCACGTTGATCTAAAACCCCTTTTACAACTCACGACGCTTTCGACATTTCAACTCCTTGGTTGAGTTATTTTTTTATTATTAGAAGCTGTAAGAATCAATAAAGAGATAGAAAACACTTACATAAACCGGCTGTTTAAAATAAACTAGAGAAATTGAATGAAAATAAATAAATTATGATAAAAAATTATTAGGTATACAGGTAAGTATAACCCACATGACGAACAAAAATACAACATCAAAATGTTAAAAATTTATAGAAAAGGTGATACTTGTATGGAAATCCTAATGTTATATATATTTTTTTAATTACCATTATTGTCACGATAAAAAGAAATTACCTAAACTATTGGCGCCTTGGAGTCTTCTCCCTACCGCCTGTCTCGCTACCTACTGCTCGCGTGATCACGAGTAGTAGGGTGCGAGCGAGATAAAGAGTATAGTGGCGCTGAAGTATCCTGCCAGGGTTGCGAGTTTGTCCGAAAGGGATATCGTGGCCCTGGCACATAGGCAACAGAAGGAACACGGGTGGGTTTTAGTCAGTAAAAGTCTGACACGCCCTCCCGCTCCGCCCAGAGCGGGAGAAGTTATTTGATAAGTTCCCACCCAAAAAAATAAAAAAAGGCGCTGAAGTATTATGGACTTTTAAGTTTATGTTCCGTGTGGTATTTCTTCCCGTGGGTGTCGTAAAAGGCGACTAAGGGACTTACTAGAGAATGGGCAGCAGCGTTCTCTATGCATTTTAACATCATACTGCGATCGCCAACCCGCCTGCCAAGCGTGGCGATTATGGCAGCCCCCCTCCTTTTGGGGGAGGCCTATATCCAGTAGTGGACGTCTTTCGCCTGAAATGAAGTTTGTGTGTAATTTTGTGGTTAACTCCTGAGGTTCCCGAGAAATGTCATCGTGTCTACTTAAATCGATAAAAACCATGAACCTAAGTACACATACATTTTTCACGCGTTGAATAGAAAATGTAAACTATTCCTGCATTTCCACATAAAATAATGAAAATTCCGATTTTCAAATAAATCTTTCTACCAGTCGTGGGGTGTAAACGGGTTGTAAGTACGGGCCGTCACTTCGCGCGCTTTTATATTCCATCTTGTGTTGACACTGCATTGTTCTGCGGGATACCCTATTTATCTGCTGATTTGTTTGCATCACGACGCGCCACGTCGCTACGACGTACGGCCGACCGACGACGCTGGGGTAACTTCACTGTAATTGAGATGAGAAATGCGTGACTCTTGAATTGTGTTCATTTACAAATAAATTTGTTCGCGTTGGACGTGTTTGTGATTCTGATACGTCACCTATACGTACTCAGTGGGTGATATCGAAGATTTTCATGTTTATTAGGTTGGGAATTTGGTGTTTCGTTTGTTCGTAGGCGGCAGAAGATTTGAAAATTGAAGTAAGAGGTGAAAATTATTGTAATAGCTTCGTCATTAAATCAGGTTTTAATCGTATGTAAAGTT
Organism: Tiliacea citrago; assembly: GCA_963921375.1. Classification (NCBI taxonomy): domain Eukaryota; kingdom Metazoa; phylum Arthropoda; class Insecta; order Lepidoptera; family Noctuidae; genus Tiliacea; species Tiliacea citrago. The sequence goes on along the minus strand of OY992786.1, from coordinate 12,208,723 downwards.
TTGACCATTTAAAGCAGACAAAAAAAAACTACTTCATGCTGTTGTACGAATAAATATCTACAAGGTTAAGGAGTTTACTTAAATATATAGGAGAAAAAAAAAGCAAAAAAAAAATCTGCGAAGTAGTGGCCCAGTGGTAACGGCTTACGAGTTGTGGGTCGTGGGTTCGAACCCAGGTAGGCGCTTTACTTTGTGTAAATAATTTCATCACCACTTGCTCCCAAAACGGTGGAGGAAAACATCGTGAGGAAACCCGCATGTCAGAACCAAAAATTCGAAGACATTTTTAACGTGACATCTACCAATCCGCACTGGGCCCGCGTGGTAGATTACAGCCCACTCCCTCTCGTAGAGTGGAGACCGTGTCCCAGCCGTGCGAACATTATAGGCTGATGCTACAGGCGTCTGTTATCTTCAGATAAATAAAAACTGATACCTATCACATCTTGTTATTTTTTATAGGTGTAAATACATAATATAGTACTAGTCTGAGTATGGCCAATTAGATTTTTTGTTATCTTCACTGAAACTTCGGCTGATATCGTTGATATTGATAAACGATGTGCCATTCGATTTATAAGAAAAAAAAAGTTTGTTGATCCTTATAAGTCAATGGCTGAACGCTTAATTTTCTCTACAACAGGTTTTCAGAGAAGAATATGAAGGATAAGATTTCGGTACCTATATAATTATAATTCAGTAGGAATATCGATTCCCTGGAAGTTTTCCTAAATCGGGATGCAGATACATTCCCAGGTTTAATAGTTAATTTCTGAAAAACAAGCACATTATTTAATAAATCGTACACGTTTCCTTGAGGAAACCGGCATGTCCTAGAACCAAAAATTCAAAGACATGTGACATCTACCAACCCGCACTAGGCCCGCGTGGTAGATTTATAGCCCATTCCCTCTCGAAGAGAGGAGGCCTGTGTCCCAGCAGTGGGAACATTATAGGCTGATTATGATGACACGTTTCCTTACATTTTCAAATCCGTGAAAAAATGGAGACAAAGAACAAAGGTTAAACCCCAAACACAAAATTATGACCCAAGAAAATACACAAGGAAAGAAAAGCACATGTATTTTTCAATTCCAAGAGGTACGTATATCCTTGAGTGACCTTGTGTAGGTACAAATGTGGGGTGGTTTTACGATCGCCTTTCTCGTTTGTGCCGAGAAAGGTAAATTTTGGGAGAATCTATTGGACGTTTTGACTTATTGCACAATTGAAGAGTATTTTGTATTTCGTATATGTATATTCTAAGGTGTGTCAGGAATACTAATACTTGCCCTCGCTTGTACGCATTCAGTCACTTAATAGCCGTCTTGAACTGACAATATAAGAGACAATACTGTGATCCCTTTTTAGGAAATACCTAGAAACTGAAAGCCTCAGTTTATTTTCTTCGTATAGAAAATCTAGGTGATGGCCCCCAATCTGTATCTAATTAAGCCCACCTGGATTAGACTAGGGCCGCTCCCTGACGTTAGCGTACGCAAACAACTATCTTTACCGAATACCTAATTTCATCGTTTGTTCAACAGGTACCCCAGGTCGCTATAGAAACATTTCTAATTAAATCCCTACTTACTTATCATAATAAACCAATAAAACCAATCTAGTTCTAAAACTGTATTAATACACGATCTAATCTGTGAAAATTTACGAGGAATATATTTTCTTTTTGGCACAAATCTAATATCCTAAAATCCATCCCTATTATTTCAAGATGTACCATAAAATACGCATATACTCGCACTCGTAGTTTGACACATCTCAGCCGGAGGGGCGGCGCAGAAAGCTGTGCGGTGTAAAAAAATCCCCTAATCTAGTAAACAGGGGCTTAATGACTCACTTCACTGCGGGCTCCATGTATTCGGGGAAATTCGGGGGACTTAATCTTTACGGGATAAAGTAAAAGGAGACATGACCCAGGTGCTAGTCACACCGCCACGCGCGTAAATTGTGGCCTCTTTGTCTTTTTGTAATGGTACCTCCAAGGGCCCGTCTGTTAATTATTAAATTGGGAGCCGTTTTAATTTTAATAATATTAATTTTATCAGTATGCCTATTGGTTTTTTGGTAGGTATGTTTAGAAGAGTGGGGTTGTCTATGGTCGTTTTAGAATTTATTTTGGATTGCTCGGAGTTTAATACCACAAGGGTACTTGCTAGAGTATATTGTTCGCGGAGTAAATAGTTATAGGCACGTAGTTAAACTATGTTAATCCAACAATTAGTATTTAACCAACTTTGGTCAGAAATAAACTAATAGATATTAATGTGTTACTCAGATAAACTGGCAAAAACAAACTATATTGCAGTTGTTATTAATTTGATTTTTGATGATGGCCAGGTTTGCATTTATCACACTAGAGATAGATACACAGGATGTGTAAGCTAAAGTCACATTTCAGAATTAACCTAAGCCAGCAGATAGCTCACGTACGTTTTAACACCTGAGCTCCACCTGTCGACCTCCACCATAAACATTTGAGTCTCTAAGACAAGAAGCTGTTAAATACATAGGAGGATAAATCTCGAAGTTAACATTTACAGCATTACCGGAACGGTTTTTCATGTTTAAAACACAGCATTAGGTACGGGGCGGCCGGTCGGCGGCAGGCCAGTGTTCTGCTACGTGCGGCGTAATCGCCACGCGGACCTCTCTCAAACACGGAAAACCGTTCAGACACCCCCCGCACCTACCCCTGCACCCCCAACCCACACCCACCACTTTTACGATGAATCTTCGTTTCTCCGCATCAAGAAGTAATTTTAGTGTTCCTTTGCCGATTCAATGATACCACTCGGCCTGATTGGTTAAGCCCCTCTTTGATTTAATTTCGGGTTAAGTTGCCCTGTGGTCGGACCCTGTGGGATTTGGATACGTTTAGTACGAACATACGGATATTTGTATCGCCCTGTTATACTGGTTTAACGGCTTTACGACTCAGTTTTGAGAGGGCATTGAATTGATCAAGTCAAGTGAAGTTTGTTTTCCCGCTTGGTTGCGTAGTTTAACATTAACTAACCAATCCATCGATTTTTCATCATCACATACAATTTTTCTTTCTTTATGAAACAATTAGTAAACTTTTTTTAATCTACTCGAACGTAGGTGTACGTTTAATGTCAAACGTCAGGAGATTTAAAAATAGAAATGGAAAAGGTCAGCGGAACGTTTTTGTTTATTCAGTTTTATTTTAAAACCTTAAACTCCATTAGCAGGCACTCTGTCTGTGTTAAAGAGACATTAATAGACATAATGCGAGAATCCATTGAGAATAATATCTCTTTTAGCTCTTCCTGAAATGATTAAAGCTCTTTTGCAGGTAACGAATATAAATATTCCTGTATTTAATAAAATTGGAAAAAATGGAATGTGTGAAAGATTATATGGCTAGAAAGGGAGTGGTTACCGTAGTGACGACTAATAGAGAAGTATGGAAGCTATGGAAGGAATAGTAGATTAGTTTTACAAGGGTCGAAAGGAATTGGTGACTTTCACCCGTGTTAAACACTCTACTTTTCATTTCGAATATAAGGAAAGTAGAAAAATATAGGTTTTCTAAAATATTTCATTTTCGCCACTTCATAAAATCATTGTACTCGTATGTATTCAAATATCTTTCCTTTGAAATTTCTGGCAAAAGATTTTGGATTACTGTATTTGCCTCGTCTTTAACCGAATCTAGGGTCAACATTTTTAATCAAATATTAGTCAAGACTCAGATTTTGAATCTCGGTATAGATTACAGAGTTAGTATTCCGTCAAATTATAATAGTCTTTTTTAAATTTTAAATATGGGACACACCGCTGCACCGCCGCCTTTAATTCACACTGGCTGTTACACTCACAAGACCGCAGACTACCTAACCAAATTTAGTTCTATATTTAAAATTCATTCCCACCCTAGGGAGGGAATCAATTACTATGAAACTTTCCCGCCCTAGGGTGGGAAGCAGCGGTTTCCACCCACTACTCGGATCAAACAAACACTACTTTCCGAGTATGAGAAATGAAAAAGACATATTGCGCCGATAACAAAAAAAAGGCATAAGGCCAGGAGTATGAGGATGATGTATTGGAGGACCTCCTGGTTAAGTAATAACAGCTGCAAGGGTCGATCGTGGATGGGTGACCATCTTTACATACCAAGACTCCTCCGTGACTCGGAAAGCACGTTAAGCCGTTGGTCCCGGCTGTCATTCGTGGATCTTTTGCAGTCGTTAGGGGTCGTAAGAAGCCCGAAAGTCTGACAACCAGTGTTACCAAGGGGTTGTATTACCCAGTTACTGGGTTGTGGAGGTCAGATAGGCAGTTGCTCCATGTAAAATACTGGTATTAAGCTGCATCTGGTTAGACTGGAAGCCGACCCCAACATAGTTGGGAAAAGGCTAGACAGATTGAATGATGATTTGTTGAATAAAATTTATATAATTATACCTAAAGGATATTATTAAGCTAAGACAATTTTTGCAATATAGCCTGGTGTAGCTGATTCTACGCGTGTAACTGGCTAGATGAAATAAGTTTATTTCAACACACAACAGTTTCCAGTATATGTGATTATACCTATCTAGTGATTATAGATTTTTTGCATAATTTCGGACACCAGTTACAATGCATTCTTTTTTGTAAATTTTATTTGTGTGTATGTCTCTATTAGAGGTGCCGGAAGTAAAGAATAGCACCATCCTATTTCTTCCAGTGGGTGTCATAAAAGGCGACTAAGTGACTTACTAGAGAATGGGCAGCAGCGTTCTCTATGCATTTTAACACCGTACTGCGATCGCCAACCAGCCTCCCAAGCGTGGCGATTATGGCAATCCTTGGGGGCGGCCTATGTCCAGCAGTGGACGTCTTTCGGCTGAAATGATGATGTCTCTATTCTTTTTTTTTTTTTCATTTTTTTTTTTTCAAGTGTTATATTTAAAAACCGGCCAAGTGCGTGTCAGACCACGCACAATGAAGGGTTCCGTAGTTAGGATGAATTTATCCCTAAAACCAACTTAACATTGTAGTTGAAAAACATGTTCTCCCATACATCGATATACGCCACAGTCAATTTTCCAACTGAAAATTTAAGTTTGTAATCGAAAAAATGTTTTTTTTTATGTGATAAAACTACAAAATAACAATTTTTGGACCTTTTCCTTTACTTTTGCTGTGAGTCCTTGCTTCTGCACAAATTTCATGATTCTAGGTCAACGAGAAGTTGGGCACGCCACAATTGTGGCGATAAGTCCCCTCTTTGAGGAGTGGCTGGAGAGGCGCCACGGCGTCCTCACCTTCCGCCTGACGCAGGTCCTCACCGGACATGGATGTTTCGGGAGGTTCCTGTTTAGGATTAAGCGGGAGGAAACGCCCGGGTGTCACCACTGTGTGGATCGCCCGGAGGACACGGTGGAGCATACGGTGGAGGTCTGCCCAGCTTGGGCGGAGCACCGCCGTGTCCTCACGGAGGCGATCGGCGGCGGCGATCTCTCGCGTCCGGGCCTGGTTCAGGCCATGGTTCGGAGCGAGAGTGCATGGGAGGCCGTCACCTCCTTCTGCGAAGCAGTTATGCTAGCGAAGGAGGAGGCGGAACGCGTGAGGGTGAGACAAGGTTCACGCCCTCATGCCCCTAGTCGCCGCAGGAGACGCCCCGGGCGTCGGGAGTCGCAAGCCGATTTCCGGCCACCGTAGGCGCGGGCCTGCGGACGGTGAGCGATGGGTAGCTCGCCGTCCGATAAGGACCAGGCCCGGGTCGACGGCGCGTTGTGTTCCACGCGCGCCTCAAAGAGATGTCAGCACAAACTGACGGGGTCCGTTAGGACCAATGCCTGCCGGGGTTGCGAGTTTGTCCGAAAGGGATATCGTGGCCCTGGCACACAGGCAACGGAAGGAACACGGGTGGGTTTTAGTCAGTAAAAGTCTGACACGCCCTCCCGCTCCGCCCAGAGCGGGAGAAGTTATTTGATGATTTCCCAACCAAAAAAAAAAGGTCAACGAGAAGTACCCTATAGGTTTTGATTTATGTGCGAGATATTCGTATTTTTTTTTTATGTGATAAAACTACAAATTTACAATTTTCGTACTTTTTCCTTTAATTGTGCTGGAGAGACCTTGCTTGTTGCCAAATTTCATGATTCTAGGTTGACATGAAGTACCCTATAGGTTTTGTTTTATTTGCGAGTATCGAAATACGTCGCAATAATGTCGCTTATATCGCCGTATTTTTTTATTGAGTTGACTTGGAAGCTTGATTTTTTGAGAGCTTCAAGGGACCATAAACTTACGTATTTGATATTAATTTCAACTTGATACCTCTACGCGTTCCTGAGAAAAAAGGTCTTGACAGGCTGACAGACAGACAGACGGACAATGAGTGATCCTATAAGAGTTCCGTTTTTTCCTTTTGCGGTACGGAACCCTAAAAAGATCAATGTTCATTCATTTAGTTTATTTTGAAACCTTTTGAGAAGAAGTGAGTTAAAATACATATTTCCATAAAACCGTTATAATTCTTCCAACTTATGCTTTTGCCAGGGTTCCTCTTATTATCAAACGGTCTCATAGAAATAAGTTTCTGTAAGTAACGTCTGTGATTATATGTTAGCGATTTTCTCAAAAACTTTTGAACCAATTTTAATAATTGTCTTCACTATATTAATCAACATACTTTCAGGAGAGCTTTTTTGCTTCTTTATTATCCAGTTTTATTAGCCTTGATAACATTTTAATTTTTTATTCATTAACTTAATAAATATCTACAGAACCCAAGAGAACTAGAGCTTATCACTAACTAGACGATATTTATAAAGTTACGTGTTGTCACCAATCCACTATAAAATCTTATTTTGTTGGCTACACAAATGTTTGGATAAGGTACAGACATCGGTACCGGTGTCAGTGATTGATGTGTTACCAAGACATGACCGCCCAAAAGGGCTAGGTATGTTTTCAGAAAACAACATCCCACAGATCCCACAACATTTGTGGACAATGATGAGTTTTATTATGAAAAAGGTTTTCGTGTAACCACTCGTGTGGAACTTCATAAAGATGATTTTGATAAAGGATTTTCTACATAGATCTTACAAATAATATATCTAAAGCAATAATTATCCAAGTGTTTGTGTATTATGAAGGGATTAAAATAAAAACCTAATTACTAATAGCCTGAAGACTTTGTTCCGGACTTAATCCATCAAATAAGTTGCTTAATGAGGAAGGCTTTGTCTCCAAATTATGATGACTGTGGTGTGGTTGATGATGCCTTGCCTATTGTGATGGAATGTGTCCGGAATGAAAATACCAGAATTAATGTTTTGGGACATTATGATAGATATGATATTGCGTTTTGTAATACCATCCTTGGTTTTCCAGTGTCCGATAAGGCTAAACATCAACAATTTTGTGTTTTTCTGCACTGACAAAGCCCTTTAAATAAATATATATAAAAAAGGGATTAAAATAGTACCTAAGTAGTTTAAGTTTACATCTAAAGAGGTTTTAGATGTAAAATATAGGTTCACCTCTGCCTAACCCGGAAAAAACAGGCCTGATGATGTTATGCTTTAAATATGCAAGTAAGAAAAAAGAAAAGAACAAAGAAAAATAATTTTATTTGTCATAGAAACACGTGTATATGAAAACATAAACTCGAGTAGGTAAACATAACAAAAACACATCTAATTTATAATCACGAGCTCAAAAAAACAAATTAATAGTACTATAGCAGCACGTCATAACTGTGACAAGAAGGCTTGCACTCAGCATGATGCTGTGCTATGGGGGACCCACAGCATAGCGCTGAAGTACTGCGGGGTAATAGCGTAACAGACTACCAGTAGAAAACGGAAAAAAATAATGGGAATGGGAAATGGGTTTCATTTTGACAGTTCAATAACATTTGACTACTCAACAATGTAAGGAACGGAATGACCGTTCCTTACATTGTTGAGTAGTCAAATTTTTCGAACAATGAAGCAATGGATTAGCAATATACTTTAAAATCATTCAGAATGTGGTTAATAGTGTCTTACGCAATTAGGGCACTGTTTTCATTGGCGGAAACCATTAAGTCATGTCTTAAACAGCGTGGCGCTTTGGCGCATTAATTTAACACAAGTATACGGTTTCACCTTTATGTTTTTTGAAGATATTTTAATTTCATTATACGTTCGTTTCATCGTACGCATCTTGGAGCAACCTGTACTTAAAGATCTGTAGCGCAGAGGTCATTTGCCGAGGTCTTGGATCTTAACATCACATCAATGAAATTAAAATGAATAACGTGCAATGAGTAGGCGAATTGGAGGAAGGAGAGAGCTTTATTATTTAGTTTATTAGAAAAAAAATCGGTTGCCTGTAAAGTCGGTTTACTGACGATAGTTGAACGTGACAACGTCATAAGCCTTAAATGGAACGCCTCAGAGCGAGGTAACGCCGCATGAGAGGTAACGCCGCATGAGTCATGTTTTTTCGTGCGTGCAGCCGGCTCCATCGAATTATAAGACGTTGTCACGTCAAAAATATATATTTAAATTTATAATTATTTTATTATGGTTATTGGACACTTAAATTAATGTCGCCATTGTGGCGGAACGTTGTATAAGTATCTAATCTGTGCCGGCTATTTGGCATGTGTACGATTAGTACAACAAAACTTTTCTAGTAACATTCTGTAAAGAGCCTTGAAGACTTGCCAAAGTTAACCTGTCAGAGGGTCACTAACGGGATTCATAAAGCTAATCAGCATTGAGACTTGTATGGGATGACAACCGCCTTTAGTAGACGAAGCTTTGAAGATCACCTGTAAATGAGGTGCTGCAACTGCGCTGGTCATCCTTCTCCTTCTTAGTCTTATCGATGGGAAAAGTACCTAATACGAAAGTTCAAATCAGCGCTATGCTGTGGGTCTCCCATAGCCCAGCGTCATGCTAAGTGGAAGCCTTCTTGTCACAGTCACGGTGTGCAGCTATCAAATATTTATGTTCTGTGTTCATAAGTAGGTATTAACAACCAACTGTCTCCAGGCCCTGCAGTCTCGTTACTACCCATCCTTGACTACGCTGATGTCAGTTATCTCGATCTCACTGAGGCACAATTAGATAAACTTGAGCGACTTCAAAACTTTTGTATAAGATTTATATTTGGCCTGCGCAAATATGATCACATTTCCGAATTTCGTACAAAGCTCAAGTGGCTACCAATACGTCTTCGCCGGAATTCTCATATCTTATTTCAGCTCTACAGTATTCTGTTCAATCCTAAAACCCCCTCTTATCTTAAAGAACGTTTCAAGTTCCTTCATGACACACATAATAGATATTTGAGGTCATCGGAAAACTTAAGACTAGAGATGCCGATGCATTCTACCAGCTTTTATGACAAGTCTTTTACAGTTTAAGCAGTACGGTTATGGAATGCCTTGCCCGTGTCGATAAGGCATGCTCAATCTTTGTACACTTTTAAAATTCTGGTAAAAAAACACTTTCTCTCTTCTTAAACAGCATCATTACAGAATACAGTTCCTTGCTCTTGTTTCATGTTTATTATTGTATATATATATTATAGATAAGTTATGCTTTGTGTATATATGTATTTATTGTACATGTAAATAGTACACCACTGACTACCTGCAGTACTGTCTCTCCTTCTCTGCTTAATCCATCCAAAGGTTGTCTGTAAAAGATCGCTTTCAGCGATAAGACCGCCCATTGTGTCACCTTATGTAAAATTTCAACATTTATATCTGTAACTTTTATGGTGTACATAATAAAGAATATTCTATTCTATTCTCGACAGAGATGGCGAGACTGCAGGCCGTGGGTGTCATTGCTAGAGAACTGGATTGCTTTATCATTTACTTTTTAAGCGAGCTGCATGTACCTATAGGAACGTAGTTGTTTAAGAACTTGTTGTTTTTGTTGTTGTTGTGTTGTTTATGTTTTGTAAATATTACTAACATAGTTTGTAAGTAAATTGTTACCAACGTTATGGATCCATGTTACTTGAAAATAAATGTTTTATTATCGTATTATTATTACTATTATGTGTTTACATATCTCGGGGTCCTGAACCTTTGGAAGGCATACGAGGGGCCAAAGTCAACTCGCAGAGGCCCGTTATACATTTTTAATGGAATGAGGCACCAACCGACGACTATTCCTGTTCTCAGTATGCAGTTGGTGTAGGACTGTTACAGGATATGTAAACAAAGACAATTGAATTATGAGTTTGGGTGGTCAAAATTAACTGGTTATCTAGGACTATGGAAAGAGCCCCCCTGAGCCCCCTGACCCTGCTTGACCAATGTTTTATATAAAATACACAGAGAAAATGACAGGGGGTGACATTGACCCATTGTTGAGTGTGCAAGTCACCCCGACTTGCACACTCAACAATGGGCCCCCGAAAACGATCGCATAGCACATAGTGACGTAGCGACAAAGGGGCAATACTTCTTGAAGAGCTTGAGGAGTGGAGAGGTATCCCACGGCTATCAGAACAATCCCAGAACCCGGAAGATGGTCAAGATCCCTACCAACACTTACTGGAATACTTCCTTCCTCCGAGCACGTTTGCTCTTGCGAATCTTCACTCAAGCCGGGCAATAATGGCAAGAAAGAGGTGGGAGCTCTGCTCCTCATCAGTGTTTACTCCAGCCGTCCAATAAAGGCAAGTCAGAGATGAGGAACAAGACTTCTCCCGGGAGATAGGATCCGTGGGGTCGCTACTGCCCAACAGCTCGCCACATGATGCCCTGAGGGTTTCTATATCTCTCCTGGTCTGGCGCCGTACCCTAGACCTGCTCCAGCAAAGTAAATTTACTGGCACAGACCTAGAGTTCGGAACGCGCAAGCCCCACCATGACGTCAACGTAGAGATACGGCAGCGGAGCTGTTATTATTATAAATCTGTTTTGTTTTATGTTTTTTATTTGAATTATCATATCTTTTTGTATGCACGTGTTTCTGTGATAAATGGATCTATTTTTCTTTATTTCTAAATATGTTCGGCTCAAAATTCCGCTGTGCGAACTCCGCTGGCTGGTCATTCTTAATTACTGCGGGTATCAACTGCTTTAAGAGAGGCCTATGTAGGGCAGGGGATGAGCATGGTAATATTCACTGCTCCGCGGCTTAACGCGGCGTCCTAATCAAAAGTGATCATCACGCAAGTACGCGGTCAGCGCGCTCTTTTATATAATTATTTTGAATACTTATATAAAAGACATAGTCGCGCGATCAATCAAGTTGCGTTTGAACGTCAGAGTTCATACAAGCGATCGCATCGATCGCGCGACTATTGCTTTTGGTTAGGACGCGGGGTTCTTCGTTAGGCTCTTGATGAACACTAATCAAGATTACTCCATGGCAAGAACCTATTTTTATTATCATTTTAAAAACAACTTTTCATACTAACTTCTCTACAAAATACCGGAATATTTGTGTCCATTATTTATAACTTAAAACGAGCATAATATTTCAGCCACGTTTGTGAGTTCAATTAGTTCATAAAAATACTTTGCAGTGATAAATGGATAGACGGAAGGTTGGGAGACAAAAGAAGATTAATATTCGTGGTGGCTATTCGCTGTACCCTGTTCGTGTATACGTCCACCGTATTTGTCGTAACAAAATATAGTACAAAATACTATTTTAATAAATAAAAATACTAATTTATTCACGTAAAAAGTTTTTACCCTTAATTTTTGAACCTTATTGTTTTTTTAACCGCATCTGGTCAGCTCTTGGCCTGACCAGCTCTCACCTGATGGTAAGTGACGATAGGGCCGAAGGTGGAAGTTAGATTCACCCGGAATCCTCAATCACAGAGGAACTGGCTATCTTACCTCTAACTGCCGAACCACAACAATGCTGTTAACGTTGTTGTTATGGCGACATTTATTAATCAAACGGTTTTCCTAGGAATCACTCTAGACAAGGAACTACAATGGGGACCATATATAACCTCTCTTGCGGGGCGGCTAAGCTCGGCCGCTTCTGCTGTTAGTAAGATAAGACAGCTCGCGATTGGTTTATTTTAGCTAGTTCCACAGCATTAGGTCGTATGGCATTTTACTGTGGGGTCGGGCTGCTGACATTGAGTCCATCTTTATTTTGCAAAAGAGAGCTGTCAAAGCAATTTATAATCTACGTCGCCACGAATCTCTTAGGGAACTATTTAAAGAGAGCATATTATGACGGTACCTTGCCAGTTCATTTATGAAAATATTACCTATGTATGTAAGGAAAAATCTACATATTTTTAATAAGATAAGTGATAGACATAATTTCAATACTAGAAATAAAGATAAAATAGATCAACCATTATTCAGACTATCTAAAGTACATACATCTTTTGTGGGGTACTGTGTTAAATGTTACAACAAAATACCTTGTGATATATTTCAATTAAATGAAAGACAATTTAAAACACTTATACACTTTATAAACAAGCATATTACAAGTTAGAGGATTATATCCAAGATAGGAATTCTTGGAAACATGCTGGTCCAGCTCCATAGGACAATCTAGAGTCTAGACAAAATCAAAGTGATTGCTATTATAATTGTATTTTTTTTATGACATTGATTATACATTCTGTGATAACCTAAACTCACATACTGAATTATTATTTTAACATTTTTAGGAATACATATACTTTTACGATGTTTGTAAATATGTGAGCACCATGTATCTATCTCATAATTAAGTTATTTTACATTGCTTCATTTTTAATTCTTTTTACCTATTGTGGTATAGTAATTTTATTCTAGGGGCATTCTTCGGTCTTCTTTAAGTACATTAATTATATGATTATATGAATCATATAATTAATGTACTTAAACAAAATATTGTAAAACATTTTTAAAAGAGTAACGGTGGAGGTTCTTGCCCATTCTTCTCCATACGAAACTACCTTTTGGAAGGGGCAACTAGAATCAATTCTATTTTTTTTGTATAATTTGACGTTAAAAAGTGCCTCTTATGTGCCTATTTGAAATAAATAATGTTTACTTTGACTTAGACAGACTTAGATGAGATGGTGGTAGCTACCCTAGCGGATTTAGAATAGCCACCAATAGAATACCACCAACCAAACCGAGCAGAAAATTTTGGCTCCGCTGGGAATCGAACTCGGGACCTCAGGGTCTGAGACAGGTGGTCTAACCACTAGACCACAGCGGCGGTTAAAATTAATCTTCTGTTAAACTGGCCTACAAATAAAGTTCAAAGTAAGTACTAAATGATTTAAAGATAATATTTACATCTTTTATAGTTACAAATATTTTCAGTAGTTTTCATTCATCTAAAAGTGGCAACTGCATTTACAGGAGACGGTACAAAACGCAACTCAAGTAACGGTACTGACTGCATAATCTGTTCATGCTCGAAAGGAGACTGCTGAAAAGTTTTGAAGGAAGTCTCCAGAAATGTTTTCAAGAAAGCAGTCTTCTTCTCTCTTGTCAGCACGTATGTGGAAGTATATACATTAGAATTGTAGGCTGTATGGTGTGGAAGCATAAGACATCGGCATTAGGTAGGATGAGTCCGCCACCAGCGCGGCAGAACTTGCGCTATGAAAATAGCCCTCACATATTACTCTATACTAAAATACACTGCTACTACTTAAAGTCGCTGCAATGTCAAAACGTTATCACTGTTGTGCGGTTGACTGTACTAGTAGGTACTAGTATCTACATGTGTGGGGCTCGTGACTGTACGCTTCGGCGCAGCATCGCGTCCACGGGGCCAGTCGTCATGAATACGTAATATAAGGGCAGGACGCGAATTCTTTCGTTTATTATTCAATCATTCGTTCGGCGCGAGTCGGCTTTAATTTCATGGCGGGTGGGCACGGGCCCCGAGCGTCGGCCCGGCCTCTTAGTGTGGAAACGATCCCGATACTATTGTTGGAATTATGCTATTAATTAGAACATCGTGGCAGATTGTCGGAATTTATAGGGCTGCCTCAACCGTTGGAAACTTGTCTTTTAACTCGTGCTGCTCTTAATTTTGGCTGGAGTTTTACGAGATTTTGAATTAACAAATGTATATTTGTTCTTTACTTTTTACCTCTTTTTTGGTATCTACAATAAGTTAAACTAGCTTCTAATATAACTACCAATATCGCTAAAACTTTATATCTTGCAACACTTGCTCCATTTGACATTAAAGTCCGCAAAACAGAATGTAATTTATCCTGAAATGCAAAGCGAGAGGAAGCACTTTCCTTACTTGTTTGTCCATCACCGCCGAGTACTGTGAAAAAGACAATTCTTATTCTAAAAGGCGAAGCTGGTGAGGATGTGGAGGAGCGCGTGCCCGTTCTGATTGAAACCACCAGCACCGCCCCTCCCGACGCCATCGCGACCTACGCCGAATTGAAAACGCAAATTTAGTGACACATCTATTAACGAAAATGCGAAGAAGGCACCACCAGAAAATAGGATCCGCGAGGAAGAAAATTTCCGTACAATTGTAACAATATTTTATGCTGGCAACATTCTTATTTTAATAAACAGGTGTTGCTATTATAGGCGTGTAGGAATTTTCTACTTACGTAACTTTCATTAAGTATATTTTTGCTGCAAAGTTGGGTTATTGTTATTTTGTGCGACAAACTGAATTTGTTTAGTCTCTGAAATATCTAAAATAATGTATGTTTACTTTTATATAAATGCATTCGTGAGACACGGTGGGGACGAACAGGGTTGGCAGCAATCTTGAGAAATCATTTTTACGACTATCAAAGGGAGAATAACATTAAAATTCAGGAGACGGTCACGCGACCTTGTACTGGCATGTTCCTTCATGCCGCGCCGTGTAAGGGGTCTGTAAAAATGCGTTCTTCTTTAAATAAAACGTGTATGTGAATTGCACACATGTATTCCGTGTGGGGTTTTCTTTAAGAAATCTTGTTTTTAGGGTTCCCTAGCTCAAAAGAAAAAAAAACGGAACCCTTATAGGATGACTCGTGTGTCTGTCTGTGTCCATCTGGCACACACACACAATTTGCTCCGAATCTACTGGACCGGTTAAGTTGAAATTTGGAACACATAAATATGAATTTGACCCAAAAACGGACGTGTTACGTAAATAAATTGACATATTAAATGAAAGGGCTTGTTGTAAGGATTTATTAAGATTTAAGGATTTTTTTGTATTTTTTTTTAATTTTAAAATAAATTCTTTTAAAGTTATTTAAGAAAATAGATGAAAATTGACCATTCCTCCCTTATCTCCGAAACTACTGAGCTTAAAATTTTGAAAAAAGTACAGAAAATAGTTCTTTACTTATAAATTACAGGAAAACCTATAAGAAGTCTATGGTCATAAAATAACAATGGAAAATCTCTCAATATTTTGCGTATAAACTTACATTTGCCGTTGGAATGTATGAGGGAACATGTTTTTTTAACTACAATCTTAAGTTTGATCTTGGGATAAATTCATCCCAACTACGGAACCCTTCATTGTGCGTAGTCAGACACATACTTAGCCGGTTTTTTATTTTACATTTTGAACTTCTACATTTGTTTTTGGAAACATAAATCATTCCTTAAGTTAAGAGCGTCTTAATATAAGAAGATTAGAATTTAAGCGATAATTAAAGCCAGATCCAATCTTAGCTCATTTTTCTCATTTTAGTCATAAAGCAATCCTTCACGTAGCACCTACACCTGCTCCTGAAATATTTGCTATAATTTATTGAAAGCCAGCACCCTGTCTCGGGCTCGTCTATGTAAGTAATGTGTCGTAACAACGCGTCTGGGCATTCGGACGGTCGCATTCACACACGATTCAAATAAAAAAGTCCGCCATCACTCAAGTATGCGTCGCCATTCACTCGCTTTCCTAGAAATTTGCGCCCTCGACCCATTATAATAATGTGGACATGCTAGATGAAAAATACTATAGTTTCAGATTACATACAGTCTAGACAGCTCTCGTGTTCGCAGGAGACACGACGACACAGGGCCGAGCTGATAAAGTCTTAAGTGAATTACGCTTTACATGTGTTTCGTGTCGTATCCATACAATGTTGGACATGTCTCCGGCGCAAGGTTAGCGTGATGTGAGATCTACACAGTCCTTGCAAATGGGCAGGAAAAGACGCGGGACGAATGCGTGGGTGCTTTTAATTTAATATCGACTGACACCGAATTGGAATCGAAAGTTTGCCAAGGACGTGCTCTGCCGTTTAATCCGTACCGCTTGCTTGCCGCTTTAATATTTATTGCCTACCTACAGGACCCGGGATACTTATTTATAAATATGAGCTATTAAATTCCTAAGAAAAAACATGCATGACGTGACTGTGTAAAGACAAGGTGTGAGGGATTAGAATAGGAATGCGTTGAATATCTGAATATATCTGGATATCGAGCTTAAAGCGTCTCTCACACTATGAATATAATATAAAATATCGCTCACCATACAATATAAAGTTGTCAAAAAATGTTAGGCCCGTTTTGACATTTAACTTGAATCGATAGTCAATCGCGACGTAACTAGTGAAGTAACCATACGGTACTCGATACTCACGATAAATCGATTCAAGATAATGTCAAAACGGGATTATAATTTTTTGACAAGTATAGTGGACCCAAAAATAAATACCCAACAAATAGAATAAAGGTTACCCAAAAATCGTTGTTTTTTGTTTATTTTTTACGCGAATCTTAGAATCTTTCTCCTGTTGTTTATCTTAAGTTCAATATCGCCAACTATCTTACTGTATAGCATATGCATAATCTGCTTATAATGTCCCCAATGTTGAGACACAGGCCTCCTCTGAGAGGAGATCTCCTCTTGATCAGTCGCTGCTCCTCTCTTCGAGAAGGAGTGGGCTGTAATCTACCGCGCGGGCGCAGTGCGGGTTGGTAGATGATGTCTGAGAATATTTGGTTCTAGGACATGCCGGTTTCCTCACGATGTTTTCCTTCACCGTGTTGAGAGCAGTGGTGATGAAATTATTTATACAAGGTAAAGCCTGTATATTTAATTATACCTATTATAATGTCTTCGGTATGTTAACATAACTTTCGCATATCGGCCAGTATCTTAAGATACTTAAATATAAAATGTATATTATATTCACTGTGTGTGGTAGTCCATTAAATAGTACGGTGAGCGGTATGTCGAAGATAATATATATATTTTATAAGTGTCGGGTCCGGTCATTAGTACGGACAAGAAACGAATCGCAAGCGCGCCACTACTGGCGACATCACGTGATCTATCCGCACCTCTAGCACTTCTACAGAGTCGTGATGTTTTGAACGATGGCGAGGAGGACATTCAGTGTTTGATAGCATCGGAGTTGACACGTCGCGGAACTGTACCCGATTCGTTGTGCTCAGTTATTGTGGTAATTGTAATTTGTAGTGATTATGTGAATTTGTGATTTTAATAAACGCTGTGTATCGCTCCCAGTGTGTTTTCATTGCACGAAACCCACCTTATGGCCACATGATGTCTGAATCTAACAGAGTAAATCCTGACGATCCGACATACATTATACCTATTCATAGTGTATATATATATATATAGTGCATACATAGTGTATGTATATAAGATTTAATATTTCGAGGGAAAAAATCTTATAAGTGCGAGCTTGTAACTTTATTCTTGAACAAGGTTTCAAAGATAAAGATGAAATAAAACATCCTCGACTACGAACAACGCAAGATTTAAGGAGCAAAAAGATACGTTAGTTTCTCGTTTTCCGTAATTGAACCACGTACAGCAACATAACTTCGTACAAAATATCTCGTTGAAGACGCTCGGTTGTGCTGCGAAAAATAACGTACGCATTTAAAACAATAAAAACATTCGCGTCTAACGGAGGCGGCTTGAGTGAATTTTCGCGGGAGGAGCGCGGCGCGGGCGTTGTGAAGACGCGTATTTACCGCGACCAGAGCATGTCTACAATGTTGCGATGGAAAATGTGGATATGGTATAGTGTCCATTATTTGATTATTTATAAAAAGAAATGTAAATATGCAGCCTTCAATTTTGCGATTGTACAGGTACTAGAACAGAACGTATTGTGCTAAGCTCTAAGTACGATTAGAGTTAAAATGGGGTTACTATTGAGTTTCGCTCATTTTGCGATGTCAGTATGAGTAAATACTTTATATTATTTTTGCAATACAGGAATCGAAATAGCATATATCCTGAAGAATCTCATATATTTTTCTGATTTTGTTTACTGCAGTGAACTTCTAGGCATTATAAAACTTTCGTTTAGCTGCTGTAAGCCCCTTAAACGCTATTACTGGAAACATGCTCTGAAACGTTGATTTTGGAGTTATGTATCTTTTCAGTTTCCGTTTTAGAAAATATAGTCAAACTAATACTTCGTTAAGCTTGGTCTGGAGATCGAAGCTAGGTAGAACTACCATCAAAAAGATATTGGTAAGATCCTCTATAATATTGGTCAGCCAGACAGATACGATTGTAACAAAAGATAATTCCAGGCAGCAAGTTTCGCTTAAAACAATAAAGCACACCTGCTAGACGCTTATATTCTTATCTCCCCAGTGGGCCGGTGTCAGTGGGGCAAATTTCATTTGGGCGGCAGTCCGAAGCGAAGCCTCGGCCTGAACTTCGCCCCAACTTGCAAACACGTGTTAACATGAGTCGTCTTTGAAAAACTGGATAAGCACCTTATTTATATGGGGCCAGCGTACTACGCGACACAAAAGCACATGATGATATTACTGTTAGCCGGGACACGCTAACATCATGTACATAATGTTATTTACCAGTCACGAATTACTCTGCCTTTTTATGCCTAAAAATGTCGGAGGAATGTGATAAAAATTACGAGCCCTTACGTGTGGGGAAGTAAAGTAAAGATATACGCCTAGGACGTGTTATTTCTAAAGTCGCGTATATTACAATTACGGCAGAGAACTCACAAAATACCACAAGCAGCTTAGAAGGAAAATGAAAAAGAAATCGTTCTCATTACGTACATTAAGTGTTCAGAATATGAAACAACACGTGTACGTCACACGTATCTTGCTGTAAAAAGCCACGTCACGCTTTTCCGTTGATAATTTTATTAAAAGTATGAGAGAATTTTCCTAATAGTCAAGTTCGACAAAATTTGTAATTTTTATAAATACTTCTTTTTTTCGTATTTTCGTTTATTCTATAAATAAATATAATGTTTATTTACTCAAAAACAAGGCATTGTAGTACACGTTAAAAAAAATACAGTTTTACAAAAATAAGCACTATATCTACAAAAGTGTGGGCACTGCTCTCCTAGCAAGGTTATGAAAACCTGTGTTAAAGAGAAGCAGTCCGGTCCCCTAAGGTATAATGTCGTAAAGGTTACATAGTGCTTCTGATGTTCTATATATAGGATATTGGAATCACTTTTACACGTCATATTATAAAAATAAAAATGAGCTAGATGTAGTCGACATTTCCTATCTGACTGCCCCTGAGAAGAAATGGCGAAACAAACTCAGGGGTCAAAGTCTCTTTTAAAGTCCAGACATAATCTTGGTCAGATCATGTGAGGACCATGAGATCCGAGTCTGAAATGGTATTTTGAGGAAAGAACCACACAAAGAGTGGACCTGTCCAATCTGTGCAAGCGTTTGTCAGTAAACGTGCAGCTCAGATACGTCAAGGTTTTGTAGTACGTACACGAGGGACTTACAAAGTATGCGTTATCTACGTGGTATCGGTAAAATTAATTTTTGGGTGATTTGCTGCTCTCCTGCGCTAGATCACTCAGTAAACTGTATTTAGGAGAGACAGTTTCGAGTCTCAATTTGATTATCACAATAATCATGTGGTTGCGTTTGGAGCTTACAATATAAAACAAAACACAAAAACAAAAATCTTAAAATTAAAATTAATTAAGTAAAACAAATTAGAATGAGGAGTGTTGGTGTGGTGAGTCGAGTGAGTGCGTGTGTGTGTGTGTGAAAGTGAGTGTGTGTGCATTTGAGTAATAGGGTAACTATAATGTAAGTGAAAATAAGTACTTTACAGTCTCATCGTAGGTTTTAATCAAGAGGAATGGTCGGAGGGCGAGTTTGAATTTGCCGTGTGGTAAATTATAGATATATCACATATTATTATAACTTATACACTTGTAGCAAATAGCCAGAGAAGCGGCTCAGCAGATATTAATCTTTTCCATCTCGGACGACGGACTTACAACTATGTATTTAACTTTCGATGCTTCATTTGGTTTTAGATACCGAAACAAATGTTATTTTCTGTTCATAAAACTAAAATAGTGCGATGGGAATTATTTCAGTTTGAGAACAGACTGTTACTTATATATTTGATTTATTTTATTTACCCAGCGAGTTGGTTTTCTCCTCGCACGTACTAAACGATATTTGGCGATCCCTAAGACGAGCCGTTTGTCACGTACGTGACGCCGCGGACAAAATGGAAACTTCACTGTGTTGCCGAAACGGACAAATAAATACGTAACTGTTTTGTGGAAAACTGTTATTGCTATTTATATTTTACGTCCGATAATTGAAACAAGTATTTTAGCTCTCATGTGTGGCTTTACTCCCAGTGCAGGCGGTAGTTTGTTGCGGAGGCGTTTTAATCTTAGATACGGAACCTTTTGTACAACTTTGTAGCTTTAATGGTAATGCATTCGACACTGAATCCAACACTAAAAGTTTTACAATTCCCAGAGTGAATGAATGTTATCCTTTTACATTTTTTTCATGCCTTGTTCCTCCATCCCCCTAGTAACACAGAATTGTTGATGAATTTGAACGCTCAACACTTCTATAGAGCCTTGCAACTCTATTATAAGTATTGTGTGTAGGTACATTCAGTGACCAGGGGGCCGATCGCGCTATTTCTCAACGTAATTACCGTTCGAACGGAACGTTTTTGGTTTTGGTTTAGTTTTGGTTTAGCTGATGTAAGAAACGGTATCGCGCTATTTTTACTGAGCGACAAAATCGTTGACGTTGCCCAATACTGAAAGTTCGATTGATCGTTCGTCCAACGTAATTTCCAAAGTAAAGCTAAATCGTTTCCGTTAAAATGATTAGCGCGATACGAAAAGTGTCTAACGTAACGTTTTTGGTTGTGGTTTAGTTTTGGTATTAACGTTCAAAATTAGCGCGATCGGCCCCCTGCATAACCCGAAACATTTAGACCTCCTTAAAGAGCTCCCTTTATAAGAGGGGTCAGGTAATACAGAGTACTGACCGTACGTCTAAATATATTTGTAAATATTTGTTATTGGTTGGATTTTACAGTCGATTTCCAACTTCAACGCAGGTCAATGGCGCATTGGAGGTTTATCTGGTGCTTTCAACCATACAGCGATACAAAAGCTTAACCTAGCTAAATCCCAAAAAGTAGTGACGTGGATTTGAATCCAAACGGAAATAGAAACAAAATTTCCGCGAGAGTGTGGCTGTTGCTAGAATATAAAGTAGTTTAAAAAGAGTACCTAGCATTGAAAGTTCAATTTTCTCTGAATAAATTTAGTTAAAGTAAATTAAGAAAAACTTTGGAGTCCTTGGAGTTCGCGTAGGTTTAAATTTTTCCAAGTCACGTTACAGGGAAATTCTTGAGAAGCTTTGTGCTTAAGAGCGGCCAACCCGACATATTTTTCATACAAACGCTCGTACGTGATTATGGCGTTGCAACACATCTTTCTTTGAAATTTTTGAACCAATAGGTATCTTGTACACTATAGCTAGGTTTCTATGCAAGCAAAAGATAAAACTTTTGAAAAAAAAATTTAGTATAAGCCTGCAAATCTGCTTTTTTGCACAAATTTTACCTGAATTTTTGCTATTCATAATGTACTCATAAATTGTAAATGTTAAGAAAACATTACAATAGAAACCTTGCAAATGTAATGGAGATTCTGAATGACCAACATTTATTTCACAAACTGGTAAGGTTTACTCAAAAACACGTATTTCCTGGAACAAGTTTTATGAAATTTCCGCACATTATTTTTCGTTCAATGTTATCGCGTTCTCACTCGTTTGTTAATAGTTTTCACTTGCGCTGGATAAAACAACAAACTTTTCGACCATGCTCGCGTTGACGGAAGGTTGTCGGGAAGGCTCCTCTTAACTTGAGGGTATACCTATACAGAATGTATTAGAAAAGCGTGGTCATATTTAAGAGTGTGGTACAGACCATCAAACTGAATATTTTTCTCCATGGGACCAACATCGTAATAGTGAAGAAAATATGACCTATCCCATACATTTGGGTCGAGTAGGTAGTGCAGTTTTGTATGAGACAGGTGGTCTATCAAATCAAATCATTTATTTTACAGATCATAAAACCAAATTTGTTAGTAATTACATACACATCTTAAACACTAGTGTTATTACCTACATACATTTGAAAAATGTTGGTAATCAATCAATCAATCAACTCAGCCTATCGCAGTCCACTGCTGGACATAGGCCTCTCCCAGGCTGCGCCACACCACCCTGTCCTCCGCCTTCCGCATCCAGTCTGACCCAGCCACCTTCTTCAGGTCGTCGGTCCATCTAGCTGGGGGGCATCCCACACTACGCTTGCCGATACGCGGTCTCCACTCCAGGACTCGTCTGGTCCATCGGCCATCAGTTCTTCGACAAACATGGCCAGCCCACTGCCACTTCAGTTTGCTTACTCTGCAAGCTATGACGGTAACTCCGGTTCTTTTCCGGATAATTTAATTCCTGATCTTCTCCTTCAGAGAGACTCCAAGCATAGCCATAGAAAAATGTTGGTAATAATTACTAATAATGTCAAAATCATTAATAATATTGTCAAAATCACTATTAATAATGTAAAAATCACTATTAATAATGTAAAAATCACTATTAATAATGTCAACATCATTACTTAATAATACAATAGTCAAATACAATACAACAACAATAATCAAATATGCAATAGGTATAGCCACGATTTGAAGGCAATACTTGTGTCCTGGTCCAGTGCCCAAATTTTAGACCTATCGGCCACAGTAACCAAGAGGCTGTTGGCGCTGCCCAGCACCACCACACTCTTAAATATGACCACACCTATCTGTTTCATTCTGTAAACCAATGTTTGTGTGGGTAAAGATATTTGGGTTTTTCTAATGATTATAATTCTGTAAATACATATCTGTTGTAGTTGCGAATCATATTTTTATCCAGATACAACCTGACACTGACTTGCAAATAGCAAAAAACTTAAGATTTTTTTTGTTTTTTTTGCTAGTGCACCGATCTGCGGGGGAGGTGGCGGCGCGGTACGGCGGCGGCGCGGTGGCGGCGGCGGCTCGGCGCGGCCCAGAGTGTTTGCACAGAGATTAATGATGCGATACTGAGCGCACTATGGGGCGAAGGCACTCGACAAAAGGGCCTCTTACTTACTCTTTGGTGCCTATGAAAAGTCCCGCGAAGAAAACAGCCACCTGCAACATTAAATGTTTTTTAGGAAACGTGTAGGTATAAATTTACGTGTTCCCTTTTGAAATTATGCTCCTTTTTAGTATGTTTAAAAAACGAAATAATGTAATTAAATGTTTTTAAAATGCCTTTATTTGGAAAAAATATTGGTACTCTTTAATAATTAAAAAAGTTTTACTCGAAATTACTCATACGTACATAAGCAAGCGGCACGTGTTCATTAATTGTCCCTCGTCAACTTACTTTTCAAAAAGTCCATAAAAAGTCGCATCTCTGTCACATACCCATAGAAATGAAAGACAAGAAATAGGCTTATAACACAACCACCAGCATTATAAGCAGACTACAATAATTCAATGACACTCATAGCATCTCAATGAAGGGGGAAAATGAAAAAGTCTATTGGAGAATAAATCATAAGTAAATGAGATATTGTGTTTCTGCGACGCCCCGGCGGTATCCAACTGAAATGGAAATCACAAATGATGACAGAGCGTAACGTAAAGTATATTAATGTAACCTAGAACGTAGTCTATGTATGTTGCATAGAGGTGGGTGTCATTGTTTTAAATCAATGTAGGTAATTTACAGAGATTTTGTTTCAAGTTTTCAATTTTCTTGTTTAAAAGTTGCTTAAGAGGTGGGCAAAACATTCCCTGAAGGCTCTTACAAACACACGCGATATCGCGGCCGCGACATGCACCGACAAAGGAATTGTCTTTCTCGGTGCCTGTCGCGCCCGCGATATCGCTAGAGTGTGTAAGAGCCTTGATTCCATATTACATGTGGCATGGCCTCTGGCATTGAGAAGATCAAAGATTTATATTTTACTAGCTGCGCCCCGCGGTTTCACCCACGTAACTCTCGATCTCGTGGGAATATCGGGATAAAAAGTAGCCTATATCTTAATCCAGAGTGTCAGCTACCTCCATACAAAATTTTATCAAAATTGGTCCAGCCGTTTGAGCGTGAAGAAGTTACAAACATACACACACACACTCACAAACTTTCACCTATACAATATTAGTGTGATGTGATTCCGACATTCTCACAAATGATTTCCTCTTGACGATATAAAATGGAAATAATAGAGTCACGCCCTAAAAAATATGTAGATGTTAATAGACACTTTGATTTGAGTTTACCAGTAAGTTGAAAAAAAAGAAGAAAATTGAACAATTTTACTACATTAGTTTCGGGGTAGATTGACACCGAACGCTGCTTGATTAATTACTAATTTATTGTAATAAGACATTTTTCCAACTTCTGCTAATATAAAGCGGCTATAAACATATATCATAAGTCAGCGTCAGCAAGACTGCCTGAATAATGTAGCTAGATCATATATCACTGTCGTAAGTATTCCTAGAAATGTTCTAAGCTAGGAGAAAAACATCAAAATACGCAATTTTGGCCGCTATTTATAACATGCGAGGGATCATTATTTGTGCCGTAGTGACTCCATTTATAGTGTATCCAGTGGTTTCATGAGTGCTCTAGATTTTCAATATTCGCCTGTTGGTCGCATCATAAATCTTAGCGCGCAGACGTTCGCTGCGACAACGTGCATTCCGTGCCGCCCCCGCCTTCATATTTAATGAAAATTGTTGGTTTAGCTTAATTTCCTTCTCTGTATACAGCGTGTTACGGAAAAGGTATATACATATCAAAGGCACGGATTCTTTTGGTGATAACAAGCTAAAGGCAACATTTTTTTAATAATACCTACATAATTATAAAGCTAAGAAACATTTAATTAATAAAAATCAATTGTTTCCAATTAAATTCTACACATCACTAGACCAAGTCAGCTGATCGGTACATGTTTTGATCCATTCGTTTGATCCCGCCGCTAATCGTGCCGCCCGCGCCGCCGTGCGTCGGTGCGGCACCGTGTCGCAGAGTTGTGGCAGGTGTGTGTGTGTACTAGGCGCACAGACACAGATAGTGGATAACGATCCTCGTAGTGCGGTGACACGTTTGTTATGATTTAAATTTTATAAACTATAGAAATAAAAATATATCAATAATTTTCGAAGTTATTCTTGAGCTGAAATTTTGTACAGAGATTCTGAACCAGATGCACTCTTCACCCTGTTTGTACCCTTGTACCATATACCCTTTCTGTTACACGCTGTATATATCGTAGTATGAATAATATTTTATTTAATACAGCTTGGTATTGTTAGATATTAATTGCTTTTATGAATTGAAATATTTGAACAGTGAATCATGATGATTAAAGCCTCCAGTACTTATCAATATACAACCAAAGCGAATTAGACAAAAGGTGCTATAGAACAACGTGACGTAGATGAAAATGCAGTAATAATTGAGCAAGCAGCGTCAATGTTTAATCCGGCGGGAGCGCAACGGGCCGTTTATCAATCGGCCCAAAAAACAACATATTTCAATATCCGCTGATTAATATCCGCTGCCAGTTCCGCCGGTCGAGGCAAACATGAAATTTATGTACTGCGACCGAGCGGTTTATTTCATTTTGCTTTTTAAATTACGAATGTTTGCCGCGACAATTGGCCGCGTGTCGCCGTTGCTCCCATCTGTTGCGGCCGACAATTAACATTTGCATTAGAATTTTATTTCGCTACCTAAATCTGTATTATGCGATAATTTTCACACAAATATCCCGTCCTTTTATAAATGTGAGCCTTTTTCGCACATTCAGTGCGGTTGTAATATTAATAGTTATGTTTCTGTAATGAGTTTCGCAACTCCGTACGTGCTCAACAAAATGCGAAATTAATTTGTAAAGGCCTAAGTCTCGCCACCATATTAGCATAAAGACGTAATTGATGGCTAAACTAATTTAATGTTACACAGCAATTATGCTAAGACGCTCATGGTTTACAACGCCATAAAATGTACTTCCGGTCCCCGAAACTGCAACGGAAGTAATAAGCAGTGCAATACTCCGAGTCATAAATTAGAATAAGCAGTTTTAAGTGAGGAGGGAGCGCGCTGCCTCCGCCTCACGCGCTAATTAAATCATACACTTAATATTTGTACTCGTTCGATGTATCCTAGTACATTCAGGTGAATAACTTAGAGCGTATATTTGAAAACATAAACAATCCCACAACAGCGATGGCGGGAGTCGTAAAAATGTAACTCGAGAGAAACTTAACAGGAAACTTTTATTAAAATAACAACATTAAGCCGTTAATTTGTTTGTAAAACTGCGCAGACGGTAAAAATTACTTATTCAGGGTGTTGAGACCGCGAAGGCGAGGCGCGTCGGCTTCTTGGCAAATGTCGCGCCGCTTTTCTATAATTCAAGCCGGCAGCGGCGGAGTCGTGCGGCGTGCGGCGTGCGCTCCGATCCGCTCACTCACACTAAGCTACTGACAAGTTGACAACTTAGCTCGCACTGGGCCAGATCAATTCATGATATTCACATCGTTAAAGTTACACTTTATAGCCCGGCGACACTTACACGTCGCCCCAACGCTCACTCTTTATACAGAAAACTTTTACATTGAAAACTCTTGCAAAGTTAAAAGTAGTATCTATCGAAACCCCAAAACGATACATAAACCACCTACAATATTAAACAGAAGACGTGAACTCTGTGTTAAAACAAAATAATAAGATACTCCGAGGCGAGGATTAAACTTATAGAAATACAATAACTTAATTGAGATTCTCCGGGCACTAATAGGTTTTCCTATGTTATAGAAAATCCACTTTCTCGCAAAGTGAAGAAGAACGGTCGTGTTCCGGCGTCGATGGGCTAACAAATGAAATTAATGCATTTCTCCAGAGAAATAAAATGTCATTAGTTTCGCCCGATGAGCTCGCTTCCACCGAGAACCTTCTTATGAACACGAACTTTATTGTCTCCGATAGTTTTCACTACATCTAAGTACTTGTAATGAATATTCTTTCAGTACTTACTGTAATTTAATTGACGATTAAACATTTTATTTAAATTGAAGATGTTTTAATACTTAGTTAGGGCTTCAAATAAAGAGGATTTCTATCAATGATATTAGTCTAGGCTTTACTTGGGAATATAAAGAGTCTGATTACGTATTATAATTGCTGAGAGCAGTCTTTGGGATTCATCGATGTTATCTTGCTGAAAGCAATACATGAAAAGGATCTCGTAGACGTGAAATTGGCCAATTCAATCGATATTATATCCACAATAATAGGACAAATGATATCAAAAACGTAATATTCTGGCATTTTTCCATTACAAAATGGCTGTAGCTCTATAAAATAATGAGGGTCACATTATTGGTCAATATCGGGCTTTTCAGAACACATTCGGTATAATACAAAAGATAATATCGTATTTTAAGTGCCATGTAAATTACGGATTTGAGCCAAAGCACAAGTACGTAGTGTTATTGTGAGGCCCAGTAATGTCTTATTTTATCTAAATCCTATTTTGTGTCCCACGCATAAATCGAGAGCTAAGGCGTCTACACTGGGTGAGCATTTTCTTATTTTCTCGCAAACGTGCCAAGAACAGTAAGTAAGGATGTTCTCGTCCTTGTTATTTATATATAAAAATGTATATAATGTATTTGAAACAGAAGTGAAATCAAAAATGTTATTGGCATTTCCAGTTTCCTAGATCAAGTTTCCATTTTGATGTTTAGTAACGTGAGGGTAACGAAATTCTGCAGAATTCTACTCAAATTCGATATAGATTGAGCGTTCGAGTGAGCGGGTCAACGGCAGCGCAAACTTTCCTTGCTTCCTTGAAAATATGAAATTCTATAAACTGGAACGTATTCTACGAACTTCAGACTTAAGTAGATAGTACGGAAGGAAGGCTATTGGTAAATATATTCCTTCGTCTGGTTGCCCTAGGTCACGTGTGTCTGGACATTAAATGAATTAACTGAGTAGACAGAATAAGATATAAAAGCTGAGCACTCTTCGCTCTTCCTAGGAACAAGGTAGTGCTTTTTGAAAAACGTGTTTCGCTTGTAGAACACGCGGGTAGATTGTGAAATTGGACCACTGCCATTGCAGTAAAAGTGGAAATAAATCGACTGGGACGCATTTGCCAGCGAATGACCCAGATCAAAAAAGTAACTTGTAGTCTGTCTGACACTTATTTTAAACACTGTTTTTTTTTTAATCCATTAATATTTACTTAACCTAAACCGCAATTTCAAAGAACATAAAATTTAACTTTGGTTTTCAAACTCAATCAATCACTACCTTTTCCCAACTATGTTGGGGTCGGCTTCCAGTCTAACCAGATGCAGCTGAATACCAGTATTTTACATGAAGCGACTGCCTATCTGACCTTCACAACCCAGTTACTGGAATACTGGGTAATACGATACCCCTTGGTTGTCAGGCTTTCGGGCTTCTCACAAACCGTACATAATCAGCCTATAATGTTCCCACTGCTGCGACACAGACCTCCTCTCTTCGAGAGGGAGTGGGCCGTGATCTACCACGCGGGCCCAGTGCGGGTTGGTAGATGTCACAACATGTCTTCGAATTTTTGGTTCTAGGACATGCCGGTTTCGTCAAGTTGTTTTCCTTCACCGTTTTGAGAGCAGTGGTAATGTAATTATCTTAATATTATTTAATTATGACGACCCGTAACGACTGTCAAAGATCTACGAATGACAGCCGGGACCAACGTCTTTAAGTGCTTTCCGGGACACGGAGGAGTCTCGGTATGTAAAGATGGTCCAGCCACGGACCAACCCTGGAAAGCGTAGCTTAACCTGATGGATCGACCCACGCAGCAGTTATTACTTAGCCACGAGCTTTCTAACTACAAAGTTATGAAGCTCCTATTGCAACGTTTTGCACATAAATACCCAGTAGCCACATCGCCGGGCCGGCGGGCGCCTGTGAACTTCCGTAATTGTTCAATTACCTATTACAACTTGCGTGGGAAGACTGACAGCTGGCCCACTGGCACGTCGCTTACGTGGAGTGCAAAAGGTTACCAAGAAAAATGAAATTGATTTAGAATTGAACATTCAGAAAAGGAAAATGCTTATGCCCTTGGGACAATACAGGCTGATTATTACTCTTATTATTGTCTATCATATTTGAAAATAGACAATAGCCGATCGAGTCTTCAAAGCTAATAACATAATCATCGGCTGTTACCCGCACTTAACATGGCATGCGATCGCGACCGCCACTTGTAATTACTTCAACAATATTGAATCCGTACCAGTGACCAGACACGAACGCTGAATATTTCCATACAAGTATGTAGCACGAACTTATTCATATATTACATACTACCGACAATACAGATTACAGTCTTTATTGTTTCTCTAGGCTCTACCAATGTTTAAGGCGGGCTTTACGATTGGAGGCAATTCTTCTAATCCATTAGGCTGTCTGATGTTCAACTTTTATGCGGGTCCTACCACCGAATGTCTCGCGGAAAACGAGTAACATCGCTCAAATTATTTTCAGTGAGGTTTTTACGATAGTCGTATCTTTTTACACGCACATCATGTGTAGATATGCGCACATAATGTTTAGGTGTACTACAACGTACCAGCTAAGTGTTCATAAATCGAATTCGTGAGTCGAATTGCATTCTTTTCGATGAGCGGTTTAAGTGGTCTATAGCATTTCAAACTGTCAATTATGTCCAAAATAACATATAAAGTGACTTTTAATTTACTGTTACATAAGTTATAAGCAAGTTCTAGTAGAAAGTGATGTTAGTAGGGTTTCATTCATCAAACTTACCCAATGTTCTCGATCAGTCCGATCGAGAACATTGGGTAAGTTCGACAAATGATAGCGTAATGTCGGCGGGTCGTGTTGGAGACTAGCGCCGCCGTGTCTGGCCTTCGAGACCATTGACTTCTTGCAAATGAAGTTGGCTTAATTTTTTTTTTTTAACAAGCAAGGAGTATTTCGTTAGTTGAGGTTCTAGAAGTACTGCTGGAGGACTTGTAGGTACATAGCCATACACGCAACACACGAATGTGGTGAATTACTGCAGAAACATATTTTCTTATGCACACAGACAACGCAAAAATTGTTAGTATAGTCAGTTGAAACCCTACGTCAATTTGCCGTGTTATAGCCATTTCATACAACTGTCTAATAATGACAGTTGAGATTTGAGTATACGGACAATTTCCGTTGGTAGTCAAGTTGCTTAACTAATCCCTGACTGTGCTTGCATTAGGAGTTACGATAATCATGCTGCGGACGTCGGGAGTAGCTGTAAGTACCATCTAAGGTTCATTTGAGGTTTCTCTCAAACATGCTACCATAAGGTTCTTGATTTTTATCCAGTCATTGTTGATCAAGTGCTAGTATGTTACGTAAGGAACAACATATTTTTTACTCCTCTACCAATCTCGCCAACATTGTATACCAAATTCTTCTTCGTCTTTATCTTAAACTTTACGTAACTTCACTCTGCTTTAAAAAACATTGTATCCTTAATTTTATCCGAAAATCTAGAGCAGCGTAGAATGTAACAAACATAGTTAAAAATTTTACGAAAGCATTTATGAACTGCAGTTTTTATAAAATGGGTCAGTTTTGCCAATAAAACTGCATTGTGTGGTAGGATACAGTGTGCTATTCCAGTGTTTTTGGCAGCTGTCCGTAATTACACTGTGAGAGGATGGTGACGCGTGGTATCCGTGACGTGCGATGACGTCACAACCGGATGGTTCATCGATCTCCATGGGTCTGATAACAATTGAGTTGTGCGTCATCCAATCTCCTGCGTGCCGTCGTTGTCCCGCCATATCGTGCGCTGGTAATTGTCTAACTTAATACAGTGAGTATGAGAATTTAGTTCTGGTTATTTGCGTTGATAGGTTTGATATATTAAGTCACTGATATTTCCTTTGTTAATAGATATTACATATTGACAGATCAATTGGTTATGGTCGAAAATTCACTTATGGAAGGTACTTACCGCGAAAATTTGCTTTCTCTTGTAAGCATTATTATTATACTAGCTGCGCCCCGCGGTTTCACCCGCATAAGTCTCGATCCCGTGGGAAAATCGGGATAAAAAGTAGGTTATGTCCTAATCCAGGGTGTCAGCTACCTCCATACAAAATTTTATCAAAATTGGTCCAGCCGTTTGAGCGTGAAGAAGTAACAAACACACACACACACGCTCACAAACTTTCGCCTTTATAATATTAGTGTGATTATAAAGCCAGCTTTTATTACGCAACGAGCATTCATCCCCGAAAATGAACATTAAATCGTGATACGAAGTTAATATTGGATCGTGAGCATAGCTAATTGGTTTTTTTTTGTGTTCGGATTCACGTACTTCCTCACCAAACTGTTCATTTCGCGAATAAGAAAAAGTCCGTTGAGTAAGCGTCGTTGCGCGAGCTTTTCGCTCGCGCAACGAATGTTTACAAAACTAATTCGTGAAGCGAATGCTCGCGGTGAGTCCTACGCTCCTTTACGTAAATCTCCTCTTATCTTCCCTGTTTCTCTCTTCTCAGGAGCTAAACTGAAAATTATACAGGAAATAGTTTCATAGTTACTACCTATAAAAAGTACAGTTTGTTACGATATCCTTCCAGCCGATAAAAAAGGTAGTCATTGGGATTACCGACAGAACTAAAATCTTATAGCTCGACGCTCGATTTAACTCCACTTAGTGCTACTACAGCATGTCGGTGACGCGAAACCTTATGTTTTTCCTCTACCAAAAATTCGTTCAACGCGCCTAACGTAGTTTTTACCTTAAAAAAAACTTGTCATAACCTAACATCACTACTCAGACAAAACAATTAGACGTAGACAAAACAATACATCATATTGGCAATTATAATCACATAAAAATCTAGTTAATTGTATAGTTCAAAGACCGAATACCAACCTAACACGCGATAAATAATAGTCAGCTATGTAATAAACTTATAAGAAATACTAGCTGCGTCCCGCGGTTTCACTCGCATAAGTTTCGATCCCGTGGAAATATCGGGATAAAATGAAATTATCTGTCCTAATCCAGGTCATGGTCTACACATGTGCCAAATTTCATCCAAATCAGTTCAGGCGTTTGAGCGTGAGAGCGTAATAAACGAACAAACTCGCTTTCGAATTATTTTATAATATTAATTAGGAGTAGGATAAGAAACTAGCGACCCGCCCGTGCATCGCACGGTTATTCCGACATAACAAAACATTTGGACACACACAATAAATCAATTTCAAATCAATCAATTTCATTTTGAATTTTTTCTCAATTTTGTGCGTATGAGAAACATTTTTTTTTTTGTTTTACTACTTGAATTTTGAAGTAAAAGCTTTTTTGAGCGCGTTGAGCTATTTTTGGTAGGGGAAAAGCTTATGCGTTCGCGTCACCGACATGTCATGTCCGCGCCGAGATTTTCACTTTTGTCAGCAGTATTGGCTGCCTATGTTTTATTTTTATTTTATGTAATTTTTGTATTTATGTTTTATACTCATAAACCTTCCAGATTAAATTCTCTATATGATGGTGAAAACGGTATCAAAATCCTTTGCGAAGTTCAGAAGAATTAAGTGGTCACAGAGACAGTATGAAAAGTGACATTATTATACTCGCGGACAAAGAATACGGCTCATTATGAAAAACTAAAATTACTTTTAAAATAATAGAGCTAACGGCGGAATTATACTTTATGTTGTAGATAATATACCAATTAATAAAATAACACCAAATGTTGGAAATATTATTAGTATAGTTGCCAAAATTACATAAAAAACAAAACTATAAATAAACATAAAAAATATAATGGTTGGTGCCTCACATACAACACAAAAACGACATTTAAAACAAAATTAATACTTTATATTGCCTCCACGGGCTTTTCTCACAGCTGCCAGGCGTTTGGCCAAGCTGTTTATTAAGTTTCTTATGCGATGTTGCGGGATATTGGTCCATTCTTCCACTAACGCATGTTTAGGTCTCGAAGTGTAGCTGGGCGGGGTTTCGATTTCTTACACACCTCCCAAGCTCGTCCCAAGTTTGTTCAAGGTCCGGGATTCTCGCGGGCCAGTCCATGCGATTGATGCCAACGTCCTGAAAATACTCATTTGCAATTTGAGCTGTATGTGGCCTGGCGTAGTCATGCATGAATATGGAATTTTCACCCATATTAATTTAATATGGGCCGACATGCTCATTAAGAATTTCTTCCACATATCTTGCACTTGTTAGCGTACTATTTTCCATCGGCACTAACTCCGTGCGACTCTCTGAAGAGATTCGAGCCCAAACCATCACAGATCCACCGCCGAACGGCACTTTTTCCTCAAAACAAGCTGGAATAAAACGTTCTCCTGGCCATAGGTAGACTCTTCACTGCCCATCATGTGCATACAGCATAAATCTGGATTCGTCAGAAAACATTACTCTTGCCCATTCTTCGTCTCCCCATTGTGAGTGTTCGCGGGCATAACGTAATCTTGCTACCCGATGTTCCCTTTCAAGTTTTGGACATTTTGCACCCTTATGTGGGGTCAAATCAGCTTCAAGGAGTCACCGCCTTACAGTCCGCCCTCTTAAGTCGTCTCCACGGGTATCCCGAAGTTTATATATATAATATCATTATATTATATTATGTACTTTGCCGACTTCTGCCTTCTTCTAACATTGTGACGATACGTGCACATTCTTCTGGTGTTACAGATAGTACTTTCCAGGATGACGCGCCCAACTCTTTTTCCTATTCGCTTACAGTGCAAGTGTGCATTCTTTCGATAGTTTTGTAGTGCTGTCGATACGTACGAATTGCCTATGAGTATGCACACTATGATGAATAAATCGGCTCGGATCAAACCCGAGGCCCCCTCGACCAAAAAATAGTGAGGCGCGTCTTAATTCAATAATGATGGTGAAAGACGACAATGACTGCCTTTTATCATTTTGATAAACAAGTAAAAGAACCGCGAATTGAATTTATTTCCAAATCCGAGGTTTTTTAAATATAAACTTTTTTTAATTACGTTGTAAATCATTTAAGGTTTTATTTCATACGATATTAAAATTCTCTGTAATATAAAGTTAGTTTCATGCATGTACATGTACCATTTTTAATTTGCAAGTTACAGGGATTTACGTCATCGGCATCGACCCGTATTATTTGACCGCGAGTGTATAATATTTACTAGCGACCCGTCCCTGCTTCGCACGGCTACAATGCATGTCAAATATCGAGATTTCTGTGGGATACCTAAATTAAATATTCATCTGTTAGGACACATAAACCTTTATAATAAAACAAAAAAAAAAAACACAAACGACTTAAAAAAAAACAACAAAGTGAAAAAGAACTATAGTATTTTCGTTTTTTGCTACCGAATTCCGAATTTAAAGTTATTTTTGGACATTGGTTTGTTTTTTTTTGGAAAAAAGTTTTTATTTTACACTTTTTAGTTGTGGGTTTATGGTACCTATCCCACACAAATTCGAATACCACTACCTGCTATGTAAATAACAGTGACAGGAAGTTATTATATCATCATATGATTGAGTTATTGTAACATCATACACATAGGCTAAGTGGAAAAAATACGTATTATTGAAGCTAACTCAAAAACTACCCAAGCAAAGTTAATAGAATTTATATAGGACCACCTTTTCAAACAAAAGTCATTTTTCCAAATTGGTCCAGCCGTCTTCGAGTAAACGGGGAATAAAGAAAAAAAAGGGCTCAGACGAACTGAGAATCTCTTCCCTTTTTTGAAGTCGATCAAAAATTCTATAAATGATAGTGAAAGCCGAATCAAAATCCGTTGCGTAGTTTAGAAACAACGCGGTGACAAAGAAAAACACAAAAGCAATTTTATTTTTTATATAGGTACTATTTATTTGCTAGATATAAAAGAAAGCACTGGTTTGACGTCGTGGGCTCGATTATACACATGTATTGTTGAATTATAAGGAAACCAGTGGAGGCATTCATCCTATAGATTGAAGAGCGGCTTCAGAAGTCTTTGTTCCGTAATGATGTGTCTGTTTCATGTCGGTAATTTTAGTACGGTTCATTACTTAGCCGTTATTTATGCATAGCTAGTTATTAGCCGAAACGGCTTGACGCCAACGTTGGCGGCGCGAGAGATTAATTTTATACCGTAACGTGTTCAGTCACTTGCTACTGTATTAGTGTTATGATTTTTACGGAAAAATTAACAGTTAGCTAAGGATTT
Organism: Tiliacea citrago; assembly: GCA_963921375.1. Lineage (NCBI taxonomy): Eukaryota > Metazoa > Arthropoda > Insecta > Lepidoptera > Noctuidae > Tiliacea > Tiliacea citrago. Next base: position 12,173,139 of record OY992786.1, on the reverse strand, counting down.
GGATAACACGATAAAATCCAAATTTAATAGGCGTCCAAGTCGTTGCAATAAATTTCCAGTTGGGGACAAATGCATATTATTGCGTAAGTGCACATAAAAATATTTGAGAGCGCGTAGACGCGTCGCGGCGAGGCGGCGGCGGCGGCGGCGGCGGCGGTGGGAGGCGTCGTGGGCCGCATCCGGACCTAGGAGGCTAGGCTCCGCTATAAACTCGCTCGTGCTGCGCTTGGCTGACGTCACGTGCCATATTTTACACACTTAAAGCTGTTTGTCGTGTCATACCATTATACGCCATGTAAGGCCCGGACTTATTGCCAGCAAAGAGGAATAACTCAGTTTAAATTGTTTTCAGAGTAACAACTAAGAACTGCTTTATTGCATTACGTTGGAATGCTTTTCAACTGAACCCTATAATAAAATTACACTAGTATTAAGAATAATGAGTCTATTTGAGACATTTTCGACTGTCTCTGTACTTTTATCTTAATGGCAGCTATTTACGCTGTTCAATATTTCAACGATGAGATATGACAGAAGCAATCAAATTTTATTTTCTCTAGGGATGCTCTGACCTTCACCGCGGTGTTGTTTAGTGCGAATGTCGTTGCAAGGTGACCGCTTTCCTAGAAGGTAAGCCTTCGTACGCACGGGAGTTTAAATAAACGTCGCGTAAAAAGCGATCAAAGTATTTTTTTACCGCTTAGCTCCAATGCTGTTAAATAATCACTTTGTGCCATTACATTGCTCGATACAGACGCGCTAAGAAATCAGCTGAAATTACGGCAATAGGTATTGACGTTGTAAGAGAAAAGCAAAATTATGGATTCACGCATTTAATAATGAAAGATTATTGAAAAGCCAATTTGTGAAGCTTTATGAAGAATTGTGACAATAATCAGCCTATAATGTTCCCATTGCTGGGACACAGGCCTCCGTTCTGTGATAGGGCACTCCCTCTATTCTCTATCCCGGCCGTATTCCACCACGTGGGCCAAGTGTGGGTTGGTAGATGTCACATGTCTTCGAATTTTTAGGTTCTAGGACAAGCCGGTTTCCTCACGATGTTTTCCTTCACCGTTTTGAGAGCAGTGGTGATGTAGTAATTTACACAAAGTAAAGCGCCTGTCTGGGTTCGAAGCTACGACTTACAACTCGTAAGTCGTGGCCGTTGCCACTGGGCCACCACTGCTCTTAATAGGCCACCAATGCTCTTGCATAATTGAGGCTGTTGTACGATTTCAATACCTTGAAAAATTCTTTAGCTACTTCAGGATGACAGTGAAACCGTTTGATGAATTGCTGGCTAAATACAAATATGAGATGTGATAGACCACTTACAAAGGTTAACTGTCAATTTGAGGTAAGTTATAGTTTATCGATTAAAAATAAAACAATGGGTTCGTATTGCTTTTGTGAATATTAAGTTTTTAACCAACTTATTGTGGACTGCGTGCTTTCTTCATCTGAGCTGGGTGTGTAGGTCGAAAAATAGTTTTGTGCAGATTCAGATCTAAAAGACAAGTTCGGGGATGGAGTGGTTTGACAGTCCAAGTTCGTTCTTTTGTTAGGCTCTATGTATTTACCCTGTTTAGGTTGTGCATTTTGTAGGTAGCCACTTATTGGTTGACTGGCACCATTATGGCAATGGAATTAAAATTCGGATTCAGAGCTTTAAAAAGCGTAAAAGTTTAAAATAGAGCATGTACCTGACCGATAAAAAACCTCCGACATGAAAAAACGCCCACAAGCGAACACACACGGGAGAAGTCATAAGGTCTATTTAAAACGTTAAAAATAACGTGCGTTAAAACATCGAAAAAGCGCTCGTGCGTGCGTACGTATACTACATACTCACCCTTTTAAATACTTGCCCAGTGATCAGAAAGAAAAAGATTTTCACTTTCACATAATTATGTAGTTGAACTTAACTGATATAAATCAATTTAAAGTAAATTAAATATTATAATAAGTACGCATTCGTACCACGACCATAGTTTTCAATACAAGTGCAGGTTTACCATTTACATCATTAGCATTTACCCTTATAATATATTATCTGATAATGGTAGATTTTATTATAATTCATAAAGCGATGAAATGAGCTTAAAATAAGGCTCTGCTTATAACAAGCTGTCAAACTGTCTCGACTAATGCACTTTCATGACCTCTACTTTAATATGCTACCGAAATCCCGTTACAGTGATCCAAAAATATGGCACTGCATGAATGAGGAATTAATGACAATACAGATACTGCTTCTACTAATAATATTACAGGCTGGTGAAGTTAAGTTTCGGGGAGTGGCTCTTAAAAGGGCCGTGAAACTGTGTCCCACCTCTTATCCTGCTCTCTGTGCCCCAAAAAATGCAGGCATAGTGACCTCTGCGCAGCCACTGATGATGCCGTGGAAGTGGCGAAGTTTTGGGCCAACTAAAGGGTCTCACCGGATTTCCTTAAAAAATCGGTACTAACCTCTTTTTTTAAATTGTGCCTTTATTATGTTGCTAGGTGTTAGAAATATTTTTATGCCAATTTCCGAACCTAACTTTATTCGTTTTTTGAAAATAGGGGTTGCGACTCTAATTTCAAAATCGATTTTCTACGAAACTATCACAGATATTTTAATGAAACTAAAACAAAGTGGAAGCTACTAACTAAATCTACATTCCATATTTTTTTTTTAGTTTTTTGTCTAATTATAAGGCACTAAATTAAAAAAAAAAATGGTGTGATTTTTCGAAGCTAGTTTTCAAGGTTCACTGACAATAAACAATGGGTGGAACATATTTAATATATGTAATTATATAAAAAGACGCCAGTGCAGATTTCCTAAGGAAATCCGCTGAGACCTTTTAATGCACTGTCGTGCCATTGTCACGACGAAGAATATTACAGGCTCGTTCACTAGACGATCTATGCTAAGATTGTTATCTTCGTTTTGTCATTATTCTAGTAAATTGACCTAGCAAGTCGAGTCCTCTCCTTGATGGATTGACTGAAGACGAACGCTTTTAATTAATTTCAGATACTCCTCATAAATCGCAAAACTTGATTGTCACTTGTTTCTCCATTACACATAAACATGATATAACTTCCCGCCTGTATTCCCCGAAGGGTTAGACAAAGGTGTACCTATTATATAGTACACCCACATTTCGCCGGTTATACTTAAGTCCCATGTAATAGAGGCGAGCCTATTGCTATCAACCGGGTACAAATTGAGACTCGGGACTGAGAAATTCCAGATGGAAAAACCCAATAACACTTCGCCCGACCCGGGAATCGAACCCATGGCCTCATGTTCAACAGTAGCGCTTGCAACCACTAGACCATCGAGGCTTATCGACGATTGTCGCAATCCCACGTGCCGCCAGTTCGGCTGCCGCCTGATGCGATCTCTCCTGCGCCAGGACCAGCGTGTCGTCAGCTTAGACTACGCTGACGCCGCTAGGGCGGTCGGCGCGCAGCACCCAGTCGTAGCCGATGTCCCACAGATTCGGCCCTAAGACCGATCCCTGTGGTACACCGCACGACATCTCTCGCTGGTTCTACTCTCCTTGGTGACCGGGGTAGATGACGGCCCTGTCCGTCAAATAGGCCTCGACCACGTGACAGAGGTCGGCATCCGGTGATACCGGACTACCTCCCTAATGCAACTCCAGGGCAAGGTGTTGAAGGCATTGGCGATGTCAAGAAACACTGCCAAGACAACCCCACCCCGGGCGTCCCTCGTCTTGAGAGCTCGAACGCGCATGATGGCATCCACCGTAGAGCGGAGCGGAGCGTTGCGGAGTAGTGGAACTCGCTGAGAGTTCGGTTCGGGGAGAAGTATACTCCTAGCACGACAATCTTTTGTTCGTCCAAAAGGGATATCGTGGCCCTGGCACACAGGCGTCTGAAGGAACACGGGTGGGTTTTAGTCACCACCCAAAAAAAAAAAACCAGCGAGGCTCATAACACCTTTATTATTAAGCAACTTGATGGATAATAATTAAATCCTGAAAAATAAATAAATCCTGCTAACAAATTAGTCCACCCGATATTCGTAATATTATAAGATAATAAACGAAACGAACGCAAGATAATAAATGAAAGCGTTAATTAGGTTTTTGTTTATAATCACCACTTTCTCTGGCACGACGTGTATTGTGTTACAGTTTTAAGACATCGTTACCTAGCGTCATTGTTATGCTTGTATAACGCAAATTAGTACATAGCCCAGTGCTAGCACCAAGTTTGTGACGGGTATCTGCCTGGGGAAGACGATACTTACCCTTAGGCAGTGTATGTTTTTGTTACACTAGTTACTCATAGGTTTTACTGGGATGCAACTAGGGGGTCTATTCCGAAGCGGTAATAGAATCGAATAGAATATTCTTTATTATGTACACCATAAAAGTTTTAGAAGAAAAAATCCAAAGTATCGGCCGTTTCTTGACTTTCAAAGTTTCCTTTTTTGACTTTGAGTCCGTCGTATTTTTTTTTCTTTCCCACTTTACATCCATAGTCAGCCGTAGGTCAGGATACGGCCAAACATCCGGCTGATACTTCGGATTTATCTTCGTAGTAGACCCCTTTTTTTTTTTGACGTCAGCACCAATGTGCTGACGTCTCTTTGAGGCGCGCGTGGAACATAACGCGCCGTCGACCCGGGCCTGGCCCTTATCGGACGGCGAGTTACCCATCGCTCACCGTCCGCAAGCCGCGAGCATTCCTGTTTCGCAGAAGGAGGTGACGGCCTCCCATGCACTCTCGCTCCGAACCATGGCTTGAACCAGGGCCGGACGCGAGAGATCGCCACCGCCGATCGCCTCCGTGAGGACACGGCGGTGCTCCACCCAAGCAGGGCAGACCTCCACCGTATGCTCCACCGTGTCTTCCGGGCGATCCACACAGTGGTGACACCCGGGCGTTTCCTCCCGCTTTATTCTGAAAAGGAACCTCCCAAAACAACCGTGTCCGGTGAGGACCTGCGTCAGGCGGAAGGTGAGGACGCCATGGCGCCTCTCTAGCCACTTCTCAAAGAGGGGACTTACTACCACAATTGTGGCGTGCCCAGCACTGGGTTGCGACAATCGCACTCTCCATGTCGCCATGAGATCCCTCCGGAGCTCCGTCCGCTGTGCCCTGATTTCTTGCGGCAGCGGAGTTACAAGATTTGGTTCAAAACGTTATAGTATAAGCTAGAAATCAGTTGGCGATTTTCTCTAAATTATAATTCACCAGAATGGACTTAAATCCTTCTTGCTTTTTTAACCCTGTAAAACTTTAATGGGTGTTTATCCACCCTTAACAAACGTCACGTAAAGCCACAATACTGGTAAGGGTGTGACAGTACATAAAAATATATGATAAGTTAAAGAAACCTACAAAGACCTACAAGCCTACGTCCCTACGAACCTAAGCCCTACAGCCCTAACCTATCATATACTTAGTATGAGTTCAGGATGTCTGCACCATGCGACCTTTGGTTACAGATGGATAGTAGACAGGATTTCCAGGTTTGTTTTTGTTTTGTTTTTTTAAAAACGTTGCCCCACACTAGGAATTTCTCCTGTATCGTGGGTGCGTTTACAAACATTTAAACTCACATACACAAACAGCCAGACCCGGAACAACTACTTGTAGGTCATACAAATATTTGTTCCGTGCGGGAATCGAACCTGCGACACGCAGCGCAGCAGTCAATCGCTTAACCACTGCGCCAACCGTGCTGTCTGAGGTTTGGGAAGGATACACTCACTGCCAGTCCCGCAGACTCACGAGACTGATTAGAGATGGCTAAAGGTGTCTTGGCCACAGTGAGGGGTAATGAGACAAATATAAAATTCAAATCTGATTTATTTACAATATCATACAGCTTATATACTACTTTTTCTTAACACACACTATATATATAAAATCTTTGTGTCCTATGCGTGTAAGATGCAACCAAATCAATATTTTTAACTGGGCCGCGCGTTAGCCGGGCCAAATGCTGAGTCAATATCCAAAGGTAACGTTGAACAATGGGAATAAGTATACGAGTATTGTCTAAGTAAATTACATCATATATTTATACACAATGATATATTTCTTCGTTTCTGTTTGTAGAATGAAATTGATAACATATGAATACAGCTAATTAAAACAATATTAGGCATCAGTTACACACATTAAGCTAGTAGCTTGATTGGAATTTAATAATTCAACAAGAAATGGTACAACTGGATAAATGTTTAGACAGTAGGCAGAGAACAGGCAGATACATTTTATAATATTCACTTTCAAGTGTGTTAAATAGTTGTATTAATGTCGAAATAAGGAAAGAAAGCAGTACAAGGATCTTTTGGCGCGAGGCCAAAATCTGAACGAACACCGCCATCATGTTTACCAGCAGCGCCCTCTGTCAACGTCAAACGAGCGCCAAAGGATCCTTAGAATAATCAGCCTATGTTCCCACTGCTAAAACACAGGCATCCACCACGCGGGCCCAGTGCGAGTTGGTAGATGTCACATATCTACGAATTTTTGGTTTTAGAACATGCCAGTTCTCTTACGATGTTTTCCTTCACCGTTTTGAGAGCAGTGGTGATGAAATAATTTACACAAAGTAAACTGTCTGGGTTCGAATCTAACAGTTCAACTTACGACCTACAACTCTTAAGTTACGGCCGTTACCATTGGGCCACCGCTGCTCCAAGGGATCCTTGCAGCAGTGTATCTGGTAAGTCTTTCTTAAACCAAAAGAAGTTCAGCAAATACTCCTACCTACTCATGTAATATCTCACCGACTGATCGACACTTCACGTCGACACTTCACGCTCGTTCTTTGGCCAAAGAATTAGCATTGCCATTCAACGTGGCAATGCTGCCAGTCTTCTGGGCACGTTTCCGGATGACAGCGATGCGAACGAGTACTTCGACGCTTAAGTGTCCTTTTCTTGTATATTTTTGTTTATCGTTAGTATCTAGTGTAAATAGTTAGTTGCGTAAATGATAAATGATGATAAATGATTTTTATTTCTGTAAGTAGGTTTGTACAAACACTTTTACACGTCAGTCATATTTTTAAAACTAGATGAGGTCGGCGTTTCCTATCTGACTACTCTGAGAAGAAAGGCCGAAACAAACTCAGAGGTCACAGTCTCTTTTAAAGTCCAGACATAATCTTGGTCCGATCATGTGAAGGCCATGTAGATTGGTGTCTGAAATGGTCTTTTGAGGAAAGAACCACGCAGATTGAGTGGACCTGACCAGTCAGTGCACGCATTTGTCAGTAATCGTGCAGCTCTACTCAGAACTTAAGGAGCTCAACGATGCGACGATCAATACCAAAGAAAGGACATTTGGGTAGGCCGCTTAAATGACTCAAACTGCCAGACCATGATTAACACTAACTGAGAATAAAAGACAAAGTGAAAATAAAAATAAAAGAGCAATAACCCACATAGTCTTCACATTCACAATAATTAAAATAATATAATGTAATCTATTGTTTATAATAATTTTAATGTATTTGTTACGAAATAAAATTATATCACTTAAAAGTTTGTAAACCCCGATGCCATCAGATTCGAAAACGGATAAAATTCTACAACACATCAATCACAATAATGTAATTGCCAGCCCATTTTCATCGCACGCGTCCATTTAACGCTCGCACCTACTGCAAAAACATAAATTTCTTTTGTGATTATTAAAATGCTTTATATTTCTCCCATCACGTGCCCTGCTAATTTAATACGTGAGGTGATTGTCAGCTGTTTATGATCACTATGCTACGTTGCTTAATGCGTTTGATTTGCATTTTATTAATGTCTACTGCATACAATATGGCGCTGATAATAAACTTTGTAGTAATGTTGTGAGATACGATGAGTTGCATACGAAATAAGATGCTATTAAAACTCTATTAATTAATGGCACCGTAAAATATTTATTTAAATTGGTGAAACTCGTTTCTAATTAAGTTTTAGACAGTACGTTAAAAGTTTTGTTTTTCTAAACAAGCCATACGTAGTCATAGAGCTTTTGGTTGTACATACTACATAGCAACACGGTCGTAATGTCATTAAGAATTAATTAATGTGTTGGCATTTTAGGAAAATATTGACTGCGTCTTTACGTGTAGGTTCAAAATACGTCAATGAAGTAAATACCAAAACAAAACTGAATCATACAATTTATTTCTTTCAAATATTCCTTTAAAATATTTTAAAAGATCAACCGACCCTTGAGAGATTCGGAATATATCTTCAAAACTTATTTATACGACTGAAAGGAGCCTCAGTCGGGACGAGATGCACTCGTCCGGATAACATCGTGTTTTTCTAGCACACTATATCCACTCACTAGTTTCTTACTTTCAGATCGGTAATTCAGAAATATCTGACATGCCATAAATTTTTTCCTTGTTTCAACACAAAACAGCAACAGTAAAATTAATGCCTCGAAGAATAGAATTTGTTTTGTTTGATACCAATGATGAAGTAATGACGCTTAGCGTAGACTCGGCGTAGGCTACCTAGGCATTTCGTTAGACTCCGCGCAGGCTGCGTAGGCATTTCATTGACTACGCGTAGGCTGCGTAGGCATTTTGTAGACTCGGCGTAGGCATTTCGTATACTCGGCGTAGGCTGCGTGGGCATTCGTAGATTCCGCGTGGGGGCTGCTTAGACTCTGTTGTGTAGATTCTAACAAAATGCATATTATAGGATTATGCAATAAAGGCTGTGAGTCTCCAGTTATAAAAAGTAAATTTTCCTGAGCTTTATTTGAAGCTCTATGAAGTTCATTTAAAAACACTATCAAAACAAATTTAGCCCCAAAACAGAGTAGTCGAGTACACCGTTTTTATAGACATTATCATATAACGCTCGTATATGGTAGAGATAACAAAAAGTGTTGTAAAACAGAGATAACAGTAACTAGTGTTGTGTGTGTCAGTTTATGTACGAACTTCAGTCAACACGCGTTAAGTAACTAATTAGACGTACTCGAGACAAATCGTAAAATATCCTGGATCTAGTTACAACGTAGCTCAGGGATACCTGGCCTGAGATTTTAGGTAAAGTCTGGGAAAAATATTTTTATTGACATTTGTATGATATGGCTATAACACGGCAAATTGATATTGGGTGTTAATCTGCTTAACAATTAATGTCCTTGACTTTACCTACACAATCTTAATTTTTCTAAAGTCTTTTAATGCCACCATTATTTATAAGTTCGCTTCTAACTAAATAGTCCCAAAAATACATTTAAGGAAAGTAGGAAAAAAAGCCCTCTTTAATTAAGTATTCCTCTTTTTTGTTTTTTTTTTATTATAATTATGTAGGTAGGTATTAGTTGCATCAGTATACATATATGTGTAGTTTAAATATTTTTTGCTATTATTAGAATATTTTCAAAATAAAGTTCCATTTACTATTTAAAACTCTAGGATGAGTTAGTTAATTCAAGGTAGTCTTGTCCGCATGTACTAACTGGTTCTTTCATTAGTCAAGTATGGTAATCAGAGAACTCTCATATGCCAAGGGCTGAATTTCCCGGTTGGCAGTGCATAAAATATGATAAACCTTGGACATGATCGTTCTTGAATTCAAGGTTTAGTTCTATCATTGCTTTAATATGACGCGAATAAATACCTTAGTTAATTATAAAATGTAATGGCATGATAATTACGGTGAAAAATGCAATACTACGGGTTAAGAGGTTTTTAAAACAGAATATTTACATGGATATTTCGTGACATTAAGAATTAGTAGGTAGTATAACTCCGAAAGTACTAACATTTGACCATAGTTTTATTAGTAACTAATGTTCCGCTTAAAAAGCCCTATACAACGGTATATCAAATGTTAAAGTTGTTGTAAAGGGTTGGCCCAGACTCCATACATTTGTTTCCCACTCTTAATACACTTAATAAACAAATTACACAATATACAACAAAAACACATAGGTACATTCATTGCTTAGTCAATTTATATTCATATTATTGTCATTAAGAAATTCATCTACAGTGTAATAATTATTCAAACAAAAAAGTAATAAGTTAGATTAAACATAGGTAATTTCGTGGTCCATCATGTGTTATCAGCTCGCTGTCTTCTATTTCTAACAATGCTGATTGCAAGCATTTGAGTCAAATCGACACGTAACAAAAAAAAAAAACAACCGACTTCCAAAAAAACACTACAAAGTGAAAAATAACTTTAATTTCGGAAGTCGGTGTCTTTGGATATGTATTTTAGTTTTTTGCCACCGACTTCCGAAATGAAGATGATGATGATTATTTGTTTTTTTTCACTTTGTAGTGTTTTTTTTGGAAGTCGGTTGTTTTTTTTTTGTAAAAAGTTTTTTTTTCACTTTTTAGTGGGTCAGTTTGTAATTTATGTAATTTACAATATCCTAATGTCAAATGCTCATCACCTTTTACAAAATATTGCTTGTCCCGATGCAGGGGCGTTAATTTTTAAGGAGTTCAACTGGTAAGACCAGGAAAACTGATGGTGACTTCACCATATGAGCATAAATTGCTTAGCAACCATATTATTAATTCAGAAACGGGTAGAACAACAGTACGTAATCGTGACTTCCACCTAAAAATCAATGATGTAGATATTAAGGCAGACGTGGAGGTGGCAACTGAGTTTGAAAATTTCTTTACTAATATTCCCATTTTAACAACCAAAACTCTGTCATCGTCGTCCTCCACTTCTGCTTACTCCATACTAAAAGAATGCGTACCAGAATGTGATAAACACTTTAAATTCACGGTTGTTACCGCTAAGGATATTATAGAATCTTTTAAAGATCTTGATGTAAAAAAAACTGCTGACCTTTGGGGATTATCAGTACATACCATGTCTTCAATAATCGATGTTATTTCACCGTTTTTAGCAATTGTTTTTAATTCTTGTATTGCATCTGGTGTATTTCCTGATCTGATGAATCTTAGTAAAGTGATTCCACTGTTCAAATCTGGCAGCACAACTGATCCCACGAATTTTCGGCCAATTTCGATATTACCTACATTGAGCAAAATCTTTGAAAAGTTAATTTTAAAACAAATGTTAGGACATTTCAATACAAATAATTTACTTCATCTGAAACAAATTGGTTTTACAAAGGGTCGTTCAACTACAGACGCGGGCGTGGAATTACTGAAGAGCATATTCGAGGCCTGGGAGAAGTCGCAGGATGCTCTTGGCATTTTCTGCGACTTGTCTAAGGCCTTCGATTGCGTTCATCATGATACACTCATCCGAAAACTGCACCACTATGGTATGAGGGACAGTGCTCTCGACCTTCTGACTTCTTATCTGAACAACAGAATTCAGAGGGTTGATGTTAATGGCAAGAGATCTGCAGGATCTGCGGTCACTATGGGAGTTCCACAGGGTTCAATTCTAGGTCCTTTCTTGTTTCTAATTTATATAAATGACTTACCTTATCACATAAGGGATAATCACAAGATTGTATTATTCGCAGATGATACTTCCCTCATTTTTAAAATCAAACGTCAGCTAGTCAATTTTGAACATGTTAACGATGCACTCTCTAAGGTTGTCCATTGGTTTAATGTAAATAATCTTCTCCTGAACGAAAAAAAACTAAGCTCATTAAATTTTCAATGCCAAATGTCAGGCAGCTAACTACCAATGTTCAACTTAATGGAATAGAGTTGGACCCTGTTGAGTCGACAGTTTTTCTTGGGATAACTATTGACGGTAAATTACAATGGGGCCCACACGTAGAAAAATTGTCAGAAAGGCTTAGTTCGGCCGCCTATGCTGTTAAAAAAATTCGACAGATAACTGATGTAGATACTGCCAGAATTGTTTATTTTAGTTATTTTCATAGTCTTATGTCATATGGGATTCTTCTCTGGGGAACCTGTGCGGACATTAATACTATCCTTGTTTTACAGAAAAGGGCTGTTCGAGCCATTTACAATCTAGGTCCAAGAGATTCACTTCGTGAAAAATTCAAAGAAATAGATATTCTGACTGTAGCCTCTCAATATATATTTGAAAATCTATTGTATGTACACAAAAATATATCAAATTTTAAGAAAATGTCCGATATTCATTGTTTAAATACCAGGAATAAACACAATCTTGCTGTACATCGCACTCGCCTCCACAGAGTAGGCAACTCGTTCATGGGTCAATGTATACGCTTTTACAACAAACTTCCTACTGACATTCGAAACTTACCCATTAAACGATTTAAAAGCTGTATTAAAACTAAACTTTGTAAAAAAGGGTACTATAAAATTTCTGATTATTTAGAAGACAAAAAAGCTTGGGATTGAGCTGCTCGCTCTGCAAGCCTTGTGATCAAACTGGAAAACTTGACATTTAATGTTATTATGCATGATTTTATATAAATATTGACATTGCAGAATATTATATACAATATTACATTAATGTTTACTTTGAAAAGTATTATATTTACTGCTTTAATTTATTGTGAATGCACTATGTGGGTCATTTTTTTTTTCTTTAAATATTTTCCTATTATTTTATGCTTTTTCTCAGTTTTAATGGTGGTCTGGCATTTTGAGCACTTTATGAGGCCTACCCAAATGTACTTTCTTTTTTTTTTTTCTTTTTGTAGGTATTGTTCGTCGAGTCGTTGAGCTCCTTAAGTCTTGAGTCGAGCTGCACGATTACGACAAATGCTTGCACTGATTGGACAGGTCCACTCAAAATTGTGTGGTTCTTTCCTCAAAAGACCATTTCAGACACAGATCTACATGGTCCTCACATGATCTGACTAAGATTATGTCTGGATTTAAAAGAGACTTTGACCCCTGAGTTTGTTTCGCCATTTCTTCTCACGGGTAGTCAGATAGGAAATGTCGACTACATCTAGCTTATTTTTTACTTTTTAATATGACGTGTAAAAGTGATTCCGATATCCTATTTACAGAATAAACGATTTCATTTCATTTCATTTCAGTTCATTAAAGTGCCTAATCGAATCGCGACGGTGAAATACTTATTATTAAGTAGTTCCGGTGGCCATCTATGGTCTTCATCATCAGTTCCACCTCACCAAATTATGCTTTTCGAGTGCAAATGCACGAGTTACTATAAAAATTACTCAAATCGCTATAGGTACGCCTATAAAATTTGAAGATTTCCCTCGATTTCCATAAGATTAAGATTTGGTGGCAATGGGACCACCTCAAGAGCATACCCTTCCTTACAAAAAAAGAGTTTTCAAAATCCGTCCACAATTGACGGAGTAATCGGTGAACATACATAAAAAAAACAAACATACAGCCGAACATATAACCTCCTTTTTGGAAGTCGGTTAAAAAAAAAGATGGCAGGAATTACATTTAATGTGTAGGTAGTTATTTAAACAGATAATGCTTTCGTATTTCAGTTTATCAGAAATTTAGGATTCAGGGTAATTTCAAGATTATAAGTCTTAGATAAATTGCTGCTTCTCTCTCGCTACGTGAACATCTATAATTTTCTTCAATAAATTATAAACTTATTAAACCTTATTTTTCTTGGCAGGCGGGTTGGCGATCGCAGTATGGTGTGAAAATGCATAGAGAACGCTGCTGCCCATTCTCTAGTGACTCCCTTAGTTGCCGTTTACGACACCCACGGGAAGAAATAGGATGGTGCTATTCTTTACGTCCGGCACCACACGGATATATAATTATATATGGATAGATAATATTAAAACGTACGAAACAGCAATCGGTTATTATTGAAAATCATTACAATAGGAACATTTGAAACCGTACCCAATGACACAAGAATTCAAAGTAAATCGCCATTTAAAAGCAGAACCGTTACAAATCCGACAAATGATTCCGTCAAAAAGCGACAATACACATTTTCCGAGTGAATTGCCTTAGGTAGACGGGGCGGAAGTCAAACATCAAATAATAAAGGGATAATTCCAATTTTTTTGCTTCAATTTTGTACCAACGACGTAAATAAAAGAAGCGCTGTGTTACAGCTGTCAAATCAGGCCGCAGGGGTGGGATTATATCAAAGGTTATGTCGATAAATTTCATAATTCCTCTTAGCTCATTTTAAGGTCTTCTTTTTTTCCCTGTAAAAAAACAGCGGTTCCCCATATTTTCTGTTATAAAAATTTAAAACTAAAAGTACTTAATGCAATATTCTTAGTAAATTCACCGTCGCTCATGTTCAAAGATATTGCCTTCATCGTTTTCATTTTCTGCATTTATTCTCGGAACTAATAAGCTGCTTCTAGTAAGGAACGATCGATTTATTTAACACTGTAATTTTCTTTACTACGAGAGAGAGACGAGCGAACCATGATGATTTATGTAAGAGTACCTGTACTCCATTGGTTTAGGTAATTATATACAGGTAAACAAATCATAAAAAGGGGTTTTATAGATTACACTTTCGTGTTACGTTAACTTAACCAAATTAAATGTATTTTTGGTTTTTACTATAGTTTCCTCTTTTATTAATGTATGTTAAATTTTATCATTTATTCTTAAACTACTCTTCATACTGCTTGAGCACAATTTTTTTGTTAGTTTTATAATAAAACTAGCTGCGCCCCGCGGTTTCACCCGCGTAAGTCTCGATCCCGTGGGAATATCGGGATAAAAAGTATTCTATATCTTAATCCAGGGTGTCAGCTACCTCCATACAAAATTTTATCAAAATTGGCCCAGCCGTTTGAGCGTGAAGAAGTAACAAACATACACACACACACACCCTCACACACTCACAAACTTTCGCCTTTATAATATTAGTGTTACTTAATATTTGTGTTTACTTTTTATTATATAAAAAGTAGGTACTGTAATATTTTGTAATCTGTCTATTGTAAAGAGCCCAAAAAGACAGGTCCTCTAAACGTCAACGAATTATAACGTTGCTAAATTGAAGTGTACAACTGTGAGTAGCATAACAACTGAAGTGGACGTTTAGTCGGTTACTTGACAGCCCTCTCGTCACGTGTTTTTTTTTTGTTACCTAAACCAATGGAGTTATAGACCTAAGTTTATATTTGATTACGATATCATATATAATATTATAAATTAAAGTCTGTTTTTGAGTCTGTCTGTGACCGCGTTGTTCTAAACTACGCAATGGATTTTGATGCGGTTTTACCCATCATTTAGAGAATTTATTTAGGAAGGTTTATGTATATAATACAGTATAAGATATTAAACTTACATATAATAAGGAAATTTCGTTTATATAAATAGGAATCATTCAGATCGTTAAACCTATCTTTCATTTCGTGTTATTTAACTAAAATAAATATCTTCTATTTTTTCTGGTTCATAAGCAAGATAAATATATGGCGCTGTGTTCGCAGACTAGGCTAACAACTTCTTATTACTTAGGCGCATAAATAGGTTATTGCTGTACGAGAACAGTCTTATTGCCATACATACAGTATATCAAGTTGATCTACAAAGGTTAGTTTTTAGGGTTCCGTACCCAAAGGGTAAAACGGGAACCCTATTACTAAGGCTCCGTCGTCTGTCTGTCTGTCCGTCTGTCACCAGGCTGTATCTCATGAACCGTGATAGTTAGACAGTTGAAATTTCCACAGATGATGTATTTCTGTAGCCGGTATAACAAAAAAACACTAAAAAAACGGAATAAAATAAATATTTAAGGGGGCTCCCATAAAACAAACGTGATTTTTTTGCTCGGTATTGATAACGGCAACAGGTAGACGCTTGAAATATTCACAGAATATTTAGTTATATATTCACTTTGAACATAAATAATTAAATTAAAATAAAACAAATATTTATGGGGGGCTCATATACAACAAACGTGATTTTTTTTGCATTTTTATAGATAATGGTACGGGACCCTTCGTGCATGAGTCCGACTCGCACTTGGCCGGTATTTTTATTCTGGCTAGAAAGAACGAAATATTATAACAGCTAGTGTTTGAAAATATTATGATATTTGCATATTATATGTGGGTGCCAAAAGTAGAAGCGCGTAGATGTTCAAAAAATATCGGGAACAGCATTTTTTTTAAATTCAGTTCTGACACGAAAAAATAAGAAAAGAAAAACTTTTTCATAGGTATTTATTTAATGTCGACCCTTGGTTATAAATCTACGATTCTTTGTATAAGATTTAATTTAATATTTTATCAATTTAATTTATTGAATAATTATAGGTATACTAGCTTTTGCCTACGGCTCCACCCGCGTGGAGGTCGGAAATTATCCAACGGAAATTTACTACCGGGATTAATTTACTTTATGTGTTATTCCAGGTTATTAACTATCTGTCAAATTTCACCCAAATCCGTTCAGCCATTTTTTCTGTCGTAGTAATAGCAGAGGAAAAGGTCACTGACCCCGGGGCGCCGCCGTCAACCATAATTATTTTGTTACGCGTAATTTTGAATCTGTGATATCTTTTAAAGTATTCATTTAAATGATACGATGACATGAAATAACATATTTTATTGGATAAGGATTCATATAACGGTTAAAATAGCTTCGGAAATAACAATGAAATTTTTGTCAAATAGTGAAAGTTAAAAATGGTTACTCTGTGTCATCCTTAAAATATTTTTTTTTTTATACATAAACCTACATGGGCACTTATGAAACGTCAGAAGCTAGGTGCACAGTTCCAATTGGTCGTTTCCTATGGAGAAGAGTCGGCAAGAAACTCCACGGTCACTCTTTTTAAAAAAAGCGGGCTTTAACAATGTTTCCAAGTTACAGTGTTAATAGGTATGGGAGGACAGTGTAGGCCCGTCAACAAGTACCAAGTACTTAACAAAATAGAAGATAGTTTACAAAGCTACGGTCTATTAAGCCTACAACGTTCACACATTCACAAATTAAACGACTTAAGAGATATACATATGTTATTACAGATTTTTTTTGTTAAACTTTTTAAGATGTACAGTCCTGTAGAACATGTACATTTTATGTAGCTCGTACAGTTTACGCGGCGCACGACAGTAAAGCTCCCAGTCGGCATGATTTTTTCCGATGTCTTCAACAATAATCGTCCAATTTACCAGCCAAAACCTTCCTTATGAACCACTCCGTCCATTAGTGCAACCTATTTGAAAATCCGTTTGGTAGTTTTTGAGTTTTTCGCGTTCAGACAGACAGACGCGGCGAGGGAATTTGTTTTATAATATGTAAGGATATTCTCCTTTATTCATCCATTTTATTTTATATATAAATTGCATTTTAAAATATTAGAATTTAAAAATAAAATAAAAATACATAAAATTGTCGCCCGACGATATCGGGAACCCAAGAGTCCAAGCTACTGGTTATTATATTTATAATAATTATAAACCTATAGTTACATCTCTATTACATAGTTACGTCAACACGTGCACACTGCATACGTCATGCTCATGGATCAATAACGAAGTTTATTCATGGCTGCGTAGGCGTTTAATTGAGTCGAAGTGCTACGTCGTAGCAACCGCAGGCGGCCGCTACGACGTCAAAGCGTAGAAATTTTGTTTTGAACTATATGAAAAATAAAGCAATTTTATTTCAAACAAAACTGCAGTTTATAATGTTAATTATTGAATGTATTGGTTTAATGCCTACTTTGCATAATTAGTTTAATAAAAAGCCCGACGAGCGAGCGGGCTCTGAGGTATTGTATGAATTAGATTCACGGCCAAATTTGGAACTGAAAATAAAAAAAATCTAAATATTTTATTTCACATAAACCTAGATGGGCACTTATGAAACGTCAGAAACTAGGTGCACGGTTCCAATTGGTCGTTTCCTATGAAGAGCCGGCAAGAAACTGCACGGTTACTCTTTTAAAAATAATGGGTTTTTACAACGTTTTCAACTTACAGTGTTTATAGGTATGGGAGGACAGTGTAGGCCCGTCAACAAGTACTTAGCAAAATTGAAAATGGTTTACGAAGCTGCGGTCTATTAAGCCTACGTTCTCACATTCACAAATTAAAAAAAGAATCTATTATATATAAAATATTACTAAAATGATAAAAATAAAAAACTATTTAAACCAAATGACAAGATTGCCATTGCAACTGTAACAAATCTGAATTAATATTCTTTCCACAAGTCACTAATAAATATTTTAAATTAAAATTGTAGGTATTTAGTGTCAAATAATGAAGAGATTATGTCAACGTATATAAAAAAAAAAAAACATCGTAATTTGGGAGCACTTAATAGAAATTTACATAGTTATGCTATTAATATGTACCAGGAAAGCCACATGTGCAGAAGGAATTATTGCCAAGCTTCCTTGTCTTCAACGTAGTCCTTAATCTTCTAATATGCTTTTTTGATTAGGACACTTTTTATGTGGAAGCATTGGTAAGATGCTTCTTCTATACGCAGGATCAAGTAACACATTTCATCTGCTGATAAGATTCATAAACAAAAGCAACGATCACTATCATCATCATTCTGCCCTCATCCCAATATATTTGGGGTCGCAACCAAGTTTATTAAAATGCTATACCTCAACCTACATTTTATTGAAAGTATTTTCTACCAATCGGCAAATATTGTCCCAGCCCTGCAGCTCCATGCAAATATTTCGTATATATTTACAGCGGCGTATTTTCTTCTTCTTTTATCCGGTAACACGTTACAGCAACGTTACACCGCAAGCTTTACATGAATTTCACGGCCGATGTATGTTATTAGATACATGGTAAATAGATCTTTATTGACGGTTCGTGAGAGTTGAGTTGATAATAAATCGTATGGCATAATATTTAGTTTATTGTTACCATTATTGTTTTAATACCGTCAAGTATCGGATTGGATGTAAAGTATTGTAGGTACTTAAATGGGGAAAAAAAGGAAACCGTGTTATTGTTTTTTTTTATTATAATTTATGACATTGAGATTTTTTAATATTAACGGCTATTGAACTGACTTAGACTTTTGAAATCATTTATTGTAATCTTATTAAATTATTTTGATTATTATTATTGCATGTTTCCGAATCATTATAATTACGTATTAAAATTATGTAACAAATCATTTGTATACCAATTGCAATGGTAGAACATAGAGATCACGCTAAAATGTATATTTTAAGACCTTTATGTTCACAAATAAAGTTTGATTTGATTTGTGTTACTAGCGTCTTGCAGTCTGTAATTATATCATTGTATTCAGATTCAGATTCATTTATTTATTGTAAAACATAGGTACATTATAAGTTCTTAGTTGGTAATACAGTGAGGGCGCTATATTTTGCCTCTAGGGCGTACAAAAATAATAATACATGCAAAATAATTAAAACAAGAAATTAATATAGGTATACGAACCACAAATAACAAGTAAATAAAATTAGATTTTCATAGAAACAATAAAAATGTTTGCAGTTATTGTAATAAAATGAAAATGAAAAATCGTCAGCACTTATTAAGAAAGTTAAAGTATGTGAATTATGTCATAAATTAAAAATTAAATGTCAATAGGGAAGATCATTAATTGTTACATAACAAATGTCAGAAATTTTATAACGGCATGTCATTCAAATATTCGGTGATAGAATAATAGCATTTTTCTATTAACAAATTCTTTAATTTTCTTTTAAAGTTGTGCAAATTTTCATTCTTAATGCTGTCAGGAATTTTATTGTATATAACCGGACCTATGCCTAAAATACTTTTCCTTGCTAGTGCTGTTTTGTATTTACTTGTAAACAACATGGTTTTGTATTGGGATCTAAGTTGAGCTGTTCGTTTTCTAGTATCTACTATCGCAGGAAACAAGTTCAAGTTACACTTGACAAACACTGCTACTTCAAATATATATAGGCATGGAAAAGTCAAGATTTTTAATGATTTAAACACAGGCTCACAGCTATCAGTAGTTTTCAGGCCTACCAACCTACCATACATCGTATACATATTTTTTGTGTTCTAAATATAGTTTCTCTTTCAGCACAGTTGCCCCAAAATATTATGCCAAATCTCAACACTGAGGAAACAATGCCATGGTATGCTATAAGTACTGTGTGTAAATTAACTTTCTTTGCCAAGATGAAAAGAGCATAAGAAGATTTACTTAGCCTCGCACATATGTCGTCTGCCTGTATCCTCCACGTCAATTGGCTGTCAACAAGAATGCCAAGAAGTCTTGTTACTTTTACCTCTTCTACACTTTGTCCGTTATATGTAACACTAAAAGGTTGGGTTTTAGCCTTTGGTAGAAATGCAATAACTTGGTTTTTGTATATTAATAACCAAGTTATTTCTGTCAAGCCAATCAATTATTTTTTTAAGGGTGTTATTTACCTCTTCTTCATAAGGCTGACTATTGGAACATTTAATTATTGCTGTACTGTCATCAGCGAAGAGGATCATTGGATGCTGTATTTGAAGTGGCAGGTCATTAATGTATATGAGAAGTAATGGTGGCCTAAGGACACTGCCCTGAGGTACCCCATAGTAACATTTCCTACTGTTTGACAGGTATTTTATTTCCCGTTTCGAATTTAAATTTACTCTAGTTATTTCTGTATATTGATTGCGGTCACTTAAATAAGATTTTAACAGTTCCAAAGCATTTCCCCTTATACCGTTAGCGTTAAGTTTTTCAATTAGTGTCTTATGATCTCTACATAGTCGAACGCTTTTGTCATGTCACTGAACAGGGCACATATCGGCGTTTTACTGTCAACATTAGTAATTATATGATTGATAAGATTATAAATTGCCATATTGATGCTTCTATTCTTACGGAATCCCATTTGTTAGTCATATTAAATTTGGTCAAATATGAGTTTAGTATTTCACAAAATTGTAAAAGTGATATATAAATTATGTAGAAAGCAGGATGTCCTCTTTTCTTGTATGTACTTTTTAGGACATATTCATACACGAAGAAGTTGAATAAATACACATGTTAAATAGGAACATTTGTTGCTAGTTAAGGAACATTTACGAGTGGAGCCGGTCTGAGAAGCAAGTTTACTGCAGCACGGTTTTATGTTATGAACACACAAACGTGTTGGGGGCCGTCTTATTTACGAATAATAAAAACAAGGAAAAGCAATGAATCTCTGGCCACTTCATTTCGTCGCTTTAATATTTTACGTGACCCCTAAAATTTTGGGTAGCATCTCGTCTGACGGCCGAGCGCACTTTTCATTAACTTCTGATTACCCTCAGAGAGTTCCCGGAGACGTCATGTTGGGGAAGATCTCCGAGGTTTTCGGCGAAGTGCAAAAGTTTTATGATATTATGATTACTTGCATGAGACGAGCTTCGGCGGAACGTGACGTGGCTTCTGTTGTTAACGGGATCATACTGACGCAGACACGATACTACTGTGTTATACTAGTTTAAAATAGCGGCTTTGAGATACAAAGTGCAGGGTGAAATGGACTTTGTGAAAAGGATAAATAAGTAAGGATTGTAGCAACAATATGTTGTCTTTCACTATTTGTTTTATTTAAGAAGCACAAGTGGAAATGCTGAATCATTTAAAAACACACATCTTCAATGATGACTTATCTGAGTATAGTGTAAACTTACTCCGTATCGACTAAAAATCAAAATGTTACAGAGTATCAGCAATAATACAGAGTGCCACTTTAGTGGCGACATTAATTCAATACAGCTATACGGTTTCGCGTTTTCTTTTTATGAAGATATTCTAGTTTTATTAAACGTTATTATTTATTGATTTATTAACAACTTTCTAAAATTGCATTTTGGAGCAACCTGTACTTCAAGAACTGTAGCGCAGAGGTCATTTTCCGGGGATCATAAAATCGCATCGATGAAATTGAAACGAATACAAAGAGTAGGCGAATTGAAGGAAAGAGAGAGCTTTATTATTTAGACTAGCTGCGCCCCGCGGTTTCACCCGCGTAAGTCTCGATCCCGTGGGAATATCGGAATAAAAAGTAGCCTATGTCTTAATCCAGGGTGTCAGCTACCTCCATACAAAATTTTATCAAAATTGGTCTAGAGGTTTGAGCGTGAAGAAGTAACAAACATACACACACACACACTCACAAACTTTCGCCTTTTTATTGATTATTATATTTTTTTTATGATTACTGGCCACTAGCCCTACCCGTGTGTTAAATTATTGTCACCATTGTAGCGGCACGTTGTATACCTACCTATATAAAAAATCCCAAAAATCCTTATAAGAAATTCAGTGAAGAATAAAGCCACATCTATTCCTCTCCTCGAGCTACTCTTTGACAAGAATACAACTAGACGGAAGGCTCATAGTGAGTGCGATACTCTTTCCTTCATTACGTGCTACGTGTTAATTACCGACTACTACAATTTTATGAGCGCCCACTATATCGCACTTCTCTGTTCTACTGTTTAAGCTGTTTTCTACCTCAGCAACACAGACGAGATGAAAAATTAAGTGCCGTTTGTACGACTTTTTTATTGGAGATTTTAAAAGTTTTATAAAAGTATGGTGTTTGTACGTGATTTACTAACGATGAGGCTAATATTTTATGTATGTACTTTATCATGTATCCAATAAGGATTATTATCATAGCACATCGTTAGAGTTAACCATTTGAATTAATGATAAAGATGATGTTTAAAATTGCTACTCGGCTTGATGGATCTATAATTAATAATGAAACATAAAGGCAAGTGAGGATAGTATCGACCTCGTTATTTAAAACTGGTTGCTTACGACACTTTGGGGAAGTGACAGGAAGGTCCTCTCGGTTGTCTCTTCTGTACAAATAAATAAAATTACAGTGTCTGTTTGTAATGATAAAATAACAGCTATTTACTCAAATGTAAAGTATGTAGCTACGGTACTGTAGAGGTTCTATGATGATGCATCATCCTGGCCGCTAGTTGGCACTGGCAGCTTAATAAAAATAAATATTAAAATTGGAACAAAGAATGCCGGATTGTCAGGGAGACAGATTTACGAACGAACATGTATTGAATTTTGAAAGATATAAAATATAATTTTATTTATCGAAATATCCAAAAGGATTATTATTTAATAGTGTAGCACGTCCCCCACACTACAGTACTTACAACAAAAAAAAAAAAATTTTTTTGTATTTCTGTCTGTTTCGATAATCCCCGAAACGTCTGGACGGATTTTAACGAGACTTTCACTGGCAGATAATTGATATTAACTTAGGCTACTTTTATTTTAGAAAGAGACACGCGGCCGATGCCGCGGTTAGTTATAAAATAAATATATGTTGCTAAAAAAATGTCATTAAGAAGACAAAGTTTCAAAAGAAAGCATTAAGTTCTACACTCCATCTAATAACAAAGTAAATAGACACTCCAATATTCTTACTTTTTATTATTAAATATGAACCCACAATAAACTTGCTTAACACGTACAGAAGCTCAATGTGAATAAATAAAATGAGAGGTCAGGAATATCTGTATTAAACTGAATAAATAATACGAAATAACATGGGATTTAAAACGCGAACCCAGCTTATTTGTATTAAGTCAGGGAAAACGATATACGATACATCTGATTCTACATTATTGCTCACTTATATCCAACGTCAAAACCTGAAAATATGGTCCATCGAAGACAATACAAATGCAATATTAATATTTACCTTTGCATCGTCCAAATAAAGACTGCATTCATATTCACCCCACGAAAACAAGTAGATAAAAATGCAAACACGCGCAATTGTGTCTCAAACGAACAGAGGCGGTCGCACTCACAGCAGGCGGGGGAAAGTATTCCAGACAAAAATGTTTTCCCGGTCATATGAATTTAGATCGGCCGCCGTATTAGAGGGAAGTATAACCATCGGTAGACAGGTAAACCGAACTATTGGAATAAAGGGTAAAGGTGAGGCCGGGTCGGAGCCGATGGCGTGGAATGCGGCGCGTGTCGCGACACTCATGTGAATTTAAGAGGAGCTCCCAATAAATGTACAGAACAACTGTAAACGAATTTTATATTCAGAATTATTCGTGTTGAAGTATGTTCGAATATAAATTTTCTCAGCGGGCGGTCGGCGAGTGGCCGCAAAGGCGTCTTGATGCGATTTCCGGCCCACTTTTAACGGCGCTTCCTGCACGATATAAATCCAAGTTAGAGCGCTCCCTGGGACCTGCTGTCGTTTCAGCCGGATACCGCGTCCTCGTTTTGCGGATTGGACCATATTGCCTATTATGCTTTGTAAAGACAAAATATTGCCGATAATTGTATGGGGCTGGCTAACCCATCCCAAGCAACTTTATTTCAAATATATTTTTACCGTGTTATTAAAAATATGAACACTGAAAATAGCAGCATCATACTTTTAATAACCGTATGTACATATTTACTGATGATTGAAGACTTCCTTTTGGTCAATTCCGTTTAGTTTATATTCTGTTGCAGTAATGTGAAATTAAATAAAATTTTATGTATTATGGGTTTTGCCTGAATTAAATGTTTATTTATTTATCCCTAAATCCTAAATGAAATTTAACATTACTCTAGCCGGTTCTTCTTACCAATAAATAAGCCACGTAACTTTAGCTATGAATTCCTCAGACACCGAAATCCGATCAGAAACTAATTCTAATATAAGCAAGGAATGAAAGTTTTATTTGTCTTTGATGGCTTCAGAGCAAACTCTAAAGAAAATCCGCAAAGTTAATCACATCCAAGAGTTTATTTTCTTACGGAATAAAAATGTATTAAGTAAAATAATTTCTTAAAATTCGCAACAAAACGTCGCCTAAGCGAATTAGACCTACATTTTGGAGAACACAGGGTATACAAAATGAAATTTTCTTAACATAAAGTGGCTGAGACGATGTAACGATGCTGGAGTGAAGTAAACTGCGCGGGCCTGCAAGCCCCTCATGTTTCTAAATAAATTATGAATATTTACCGGCACGTAACGCTTTACTGGGACATAATTATTTTAATCTGACTCTGAGACGGCAATTTTGGGGAATTGATGTTAAAAGAGAGGTCGTTTTAGTTTATTAAGACGGCTTGCGCACTAACAGATAGCTCTTTGTCATTGTGGTGATAAATAATACCTAGTTAATTATGAAGAATCTATTACAATGTTTACTGTTTTGTTTGGTATACATTTCTGAACTGTAAATCTCAGCTCGTTAGAAACTGTGGAGTAAATGTTCCTGATTTTCTAAACTAATGACGAACTTGTTCGAAGAAACTTTTAATACTCAATATATTTATTGCTTCCACATGTGAACGTAGGTTTTTAAAAAATATGATCATTGTGGACCCTGTCGGTCACAGCAAAAGTAGGAGAGAGAAAGCGGGCTTTTATTTGACTACTTAGTTCTTTAATATATGCTAAATATTTTATAAAAACATAATAATTATTAACATCCTCATCACTTTTTGGGGGTCCGTACCCAAAGGGTAAAACGGGAACCCTATTACTAAGGCTCCGCCGTCTGTCTGTCAGTTCGTCCGTCACCAGGCTGTACCTCATGAACCGTGATAGTTAGACAGTTGAAATTTTCACAAATTATGTATTTCTGTTGCCGCTATAACAACAAATACTAAAAAATGGAATAAAATAAATATTTAAGGGGGCTCCCATACAACAAACGTGATGTTTTTGCTCGATATTGATAACGGCAACAGGTAGGTAGATGCTTAAAATATTCACAGAATATTTAGTTATGTATTCACTTTAAAAATAAATAATTAAATTGAAATAAAACAAATATTTAAGGGGGCTCCCATACAACAAACGTGATTTTTTTGCCATTTGTATAGATAATGGTACGGAACTCTTCGTGCGCGAGTCTTTTATTCGTTTTTTATTTATCATTTGTCATTTAAATATTCATTGGTTTTAAAATAGCATTTAGAAAAATAAATTGTTTTAACTTATTTATGAATATATTCAAGTTTTGTTAACTAACGGCATGTTTCGCTAAATACATATAAACATTCGCTACGGTCATATTCGCTCTACCTCCTTATGGCGCATTATAATCGTATATGACGTATATCCTATGTTTGTTATATGGATATTTTTTATCGTCTCGTCGGAGGTGGTGGAGCTGGTGCTGCATCTACGTAATTTAGCGCTCCCCAGGTGCGGCCCCGGCTTGTGGCTTATAAGTACATCGAGATTTTAATTAAGAAGGTCTATCATAATCCACATGAGACACAGCAAAAAAATAACAGAATCTTTTTATACCATTTTACTATTCTGGACTCGTATTTGTGCTTTTAAGTTTTAAAAACAAAATTTTGTTAATTTGGATTTTAAAGTTGGCAACGTGTCTCGTATTTGGAGCTTGGAGCATCTGCCGTCTAGATAATAAGGCATATCTGAAGTCCAGTTAAATGGAAAATACACATGTTAAGGGGTCGAGTTCCACGAAACACAAAAATAAAACAGAGCGTCTTAACTGAGAGCTCGCGAGTCAACAATTCGTATAATTCCACAGGAGTTGTTCATAATTAAGTGTGCTTACCTCGAGGGCGCGGCGAAAGATTGAGTTCCATCAAATATGTAACAGGGTCTACCATGAAATCCTTTTTACGTTCACCGCGGACAGCTTTACGCAGGTCCGGTATAGCTGTGGCTTAACGGTCTTATAAATTAGTGAAACTCTATTAGCGAGATGTTCGGCCAAACGAATTTGCGTTATCGCCTCTGTTGGGCGTAACGTGCGTCGCATACTAATGACGTCATAGCAAGATCGTCCAAACTTGCTGTTCGTGTAATTACTTCTTTAAACGAAGCTTCTGTGAGGGGAGGATACGATCACTTTTGTCCGAGGGAATACCGTCCCGATAATCCAGTTACCAACCGTTCCTCCGCTGCGTCGTATTTTTGCACAATTAAGTTTCCCTCGAAATTTATTTAGTTAATAATGTTTTCTGTTTGAGAGTTGCGATGAATTATTAAGTAGTTCCATTTAATAATTCAATGAGTTAAAGAGATGATAATTAAGTATAATAGGGAAAAGTATGCTGTGTTAATTACGAGCGTTAAACATTGAAAAGCGGTTTGAGGAAAATTAATCAAGCTGGGAAGCAATAATTATGAATGATCAAAGTTTAATCTGTTTTAAATCGTAATATTTTTGGAAACACATGCTTGTATTTTTTAATGTAAATGAAGGTAAAGGGTTTCTACAATGTGGGAACGACAGTAAATTAAAACACTGGCAATACTAATGCATAGGAGTATTTTGAAACTATCAAATAAATCCTGAAATTAAAATGAAAAACCGGCCAAGTGCGAGTCGAACTCGCGTACGAAGGGTTCCGTATCATTATCTATAAAAATGGCAAAAAATCTCGTTTGTTTTATGGGATTTCTTTTATTTTAATTTAATTATTTATTTTTAAAGTGAATATATAACTAAATATTCTGTGAATATTTCAAGCGCCTGTTGCCGTTATCAATATCGAGCAAAAACGAGCAAAAAAATCACGTTTGTTGTATGGGAGCCCCCTTAAATATTTATTTTATTCTGTTTTTTAGTATTTGTTGTTATAGCGGCAACAGAAATACATCATTTGTAAAATTTTAACTGTCTCGCTATCACGGTTCATGAGATACAGCCTGGTGACAGACGTACAGACAGACAGACAGACGGCGGAGCCTTAGTAATAGGGTTCCCATTTTACCCTTTGGGTACGGAACCCTAAAAAGTGTTTTTTCAAACAAATTAAATAGTAGATAGTGATGGCCGACTATAGGTTTTGCCAAACTTTGAGTAGCTATGGTGACTAAACTATTGGTTATCTCTTTGTGTGCCAAATTTTAACCAAATCCGTTCAGTCGTTTTTGCGCCAAACCGGAACATACATCCAACCATAACCACGGACAAAAATTCTAAAAACTATATTTTCGGCATCAGACTCATTCCCAGATTTTTTTTTTTCAAAAATATTCAATGGTCGGTTTCGACTTCGTTACTATTTCATTATATGTAGGTATATATACTTTTTCAGGGACCGTAAAAGAAAGCCAGGGGCAAAAATGTTGTTTAGCCATTACGAAAGTACGAAGCTAGTGCGGCGTCAGCATTCCTAGGCGGTCTGACGTCACAACGATATGGCCTCCCTAGATATGACACAAGAAGCCTCGTATCCTGCGTCAACGGATAACGTCGACAATAAAATAAATTCAGACTTGATCGTCACATTACACTCTAGTATGAGAGACACACTATAGTAAATAAAATACAAAATCTGCAGATCTATCAAAATAATTAAATGATTCAATACAATCGGAAAACTAAAAGTATTTTGATAAATACTGAGCAAATCAAGGTATGATTTTGTTTATCATCTTTGAAAACCCAAGCGTCATAGTGACGGTGACTAAACACATGGTAGAACATAGATTGAGCATTGATTTCAACAGCACTTGACCGTACCGCACCTGGGCACTTCCACTAACGGCACTGAAACAAAATTTTGATGAGTGCGGTTTGGTGGAACAGTTTATTAATGTTAAAATTACCTAGAAATCGGCATAATATCTAAATAATAAAATAGTGGGACCTACATAAGTATATTAATCTCAAACAGTACTCAAACCGGCGCTCCATTAGTTTTTCCAGTTCCATCGCTGGTATGTCGGTCAAACATTGTTCATCTGGCTAACCTCCCAACTACTTGTGTTGAAATCGACTTTCAGGCTAACCAGATGGGGCTGAATATCCGCATTTTTGATAAATTAATTAGGTAAGTAATCGTACCGCGTGGTGCCGGACGTAAAGAATAGCACCACCCTATTTCTTCCCGTGCGTGTCGTAAAAGGCGACAAAGGGGCCAACCCGTCTGCAAAGCGTGGCGATTATGGCACCCCCCCCCTCCCCCCCCCCCCCCTTAGGGGGAGGCCTATGTCCAGCAGTGGACGACTTTTGGCTGAAATGATGAATTAGTTAATAAATATTTATTATATATAATGTTCCCACTGCTGGGACACAGGCCTCCTCTCTTCGAGAAGGAGTGGGCTGTAAATCTACCACGCGGGCCCAGTGCGGGTTGGTAGATGTCACATGTCTTTTATTTTTGGTTCTAGGACATGCCGGTTTCCTCACGATGTTTTCCTTCACCGTTTTGAGAGCAGTGGTGATGAAATTATTTACACAAAGTAAAGCGCCTGCCTGGGTTCAAACCCACGACCTACAATTCGTAAGTCGGGGATGTTACCACTGGGCCACCACTGCTCTCGACGCAGTATGGTGTTAAAATATATAGAGGACGCTGCTGCCCATTCTCTAGTCAGTCCCTTTGTCGCTTTTTACGACACTCACGGGAAGAAATAGGATGGTGCTATTCTTTACGTCCGGCACCACACGGCACGATACAGTACGGTACGTGAGTTCGATCACGACCCCTTAAACTTTACTATATACCATTGCAAGCATTATTTCTAGGGTTACTAGGAATATAAGTAATGTTTATCCTCAGAAAACTCTTTCAGCCTCTCGGTGTGAATTTCTAAATGACACAAGTTTCCTTTCAGTAAATCTCTCAAGAATGAACAGCCGGGAATAGTGTCTTGCATTAACAATATTTTAATCCAGCCGAAGAATTTGTTGCGGAAGTGCGAACCAGCTGTGCTCAATCGAGAATACTTTTAAATTTTTCAAAGAGTTGTCTCTGTTAAACCTTGAGTAAGAACCATGGGTACGTATAACTGTAAACTTAACAACAACATTATGCTTTTCGAAAACAAAACCATAAGTCGGTATGCTAATGTGAGAACGTTGTAGGCTTAATAGACTGTAGATTTGTAGACCATTTTCTATTTTGTTAAGTACCTGGTACATTTGACGGGCCTACACTGTCCTCTCATACCTATTAACGCTGTGGTTTGAAAACATTGTAA
The DNA here is from genome assembly GCA_963921375.1 of Tiliacea citrago. Lineage (NCBI taxonomy): Eukaryota > Metazoa > Arthropoda > Insecta > Lepidoptera > Noctuidae > Tiliacea > Tiliacea citrago. The sequence goes on along the minus strand of OY992786.1, from coordinate 12,143,350 downwards.
AGACCAATTATTTTTAAAAGAGTAACCGTGGAGTTTCTTGCCGGCTCTTCTCCATAGGAAACCTCCAACTGGAACCGTGCACCTAGCTTCTGACGTTTCATAAGTGCCCATGTAGGCTTATGTGAAATAAAAGATTTTGATTTTCATGCTGTTTAAGTGTAAATTGAGACTATTCGTATTGATAATTTGATAAAATTACATTTTAATTCACATCCAAGACTTTATAAAGTGTAACCTTTAATACAGCGCTAACCCTTAATAAAGTTTTGACTAATGCGTTTACTAAAAATAGTCGTGATAAATACGTGGATTAAAGTGTAATTTTATCAAATTATCAATAAACTTTACAGTTTACTTAAAAGGAGTTAAATATGCCTCTCATTAAGATAGGAGGAAATCACTGTGCTCATTTAGGTACTTCGTGCTGTTGGTGGTTATTAGCCTGCTATACTTTCGATAATAACCATAATAGGCTTAAAAATTGATTTAGGAACTATTCGTAAATTGCAGATCATTTTTCAGTCTCATCCAGCGATGATCTACGGCCACGACAGCAGCAGTCGCCGTCCTCGTAAAGCCAAGATACGCGTTGCTCGTAAACTTAAACACGGCTTACTGCATTTGTGGCCATCTGCCATACGGGTGACCCTGTCGACCAGTGGATTACAATAAAAGCCAATATAGCACCTACCAACTACGCATCGGCTATTTTAATTTAAACTGTCTATTTTAGTTTGACCTTTACTTTTTAACATTTAAATGAGCTCTGTTATTTAAAATAGAATATTATTTATTGTTGCTACAGTTATTTACAAAAGAAGCGGGTCCAAATTAAAAAAAATGTGTCTCTGTAACAATAACTAACGTACGTAGTTCTTTAAAAAAAATAAAAGGATGTGGTAAACTGACATATTTTTTCATCGTATCATCAGGTAAAAAGTCACTGCTTCACGTAGGCCTCCCCTGGCCACTACAATGGCTGCGTATAGAAATAAATGGCTGTAATCACAATACTTAGCACTGATTGGTTTTCACAGTTTGTGTGCGTTACCAATACAGTGATTCTGCTGTAAATAGTTTACTCTAGAACGTGAGCGTCCCATGAAAAAGATCTTAGGGGAATAATGGCGTAATTACCACTCTTGGGAGCTATATTGTGCGCCGCAGTGTGATGTTATTAGTGGCATATATTGCGTACACTTCCCCCAGATGAATGAACTATACGATACCTAAAAGATGTAGGTTTTGTTTTTGCAAAGCTTGCAAAAAAAAACACAGGCACACCTAAAGAATTGAAAAAATACATTTTCAACATTTTTTATATCATTTCAATACTGAATGCAAACTGTAAAATGTATTTTAATTGCCTCAAAAACAGACATGCAGGCAGTAAAAAAAGAGCAAACAAATGTTATCATAAAATAACATAGCCGAATATCCAGCTTCATATAAAAATCATTTTCAGCAACATTACAATCACAATTACACGTAAAGCAAGGCCGCACGGTTCATTTAATATGAATGCCGTCGGTGCCTTTGTATTGTTCAGTAAACATATTGTTTTAATAAAATTGGATGCATTAGCACTTATTTGAGTAACAGCATTAGACAATCTCCCGTGCTCAAGCCTCCCGGAGTGATCCGAACGACCTCCCGCGGTCGCAAGTAATCGCACTTTTCTTTTATTACCCTTAATGCCATCATCAAAGTGTGGAGGTATATCGTACTAACCACATTATGGCTACTAGTTTTTCTAATTCACTCAACTAAGTTAGTGTTTCGACTCATAATAAATTGGTCCGTAAACTTTACTTGAGTGAGCGTCCGGAGTTTAGTTACACCTGGCCAAAACAGATGGCGTTAGTAGTAGAGTTTAGTGGTAGTTTTGCTTGTAAAAGCAAATAATTTGTTTAGACTGCGATGTTATAAGCATTTACAGCTTTATTTTGAATAGTTCTTCTGAGAATAATAATAATTGTAAGATGAGAGACTGTTATGATATAGAAAATGAACGATTTTCTAAAGAATTGAAGTAGTCAGTGACTAAAAATCTGGAAAAATCAAATTTTCACAGTAATGTATTAAACTTTACCACGTTCATAGAATACTTTAGCGTTAATAATAATTCTATTTTTACTGAATATCGAAACAGAGCTACGTTCTAAGATAAACAGAACAATTACCTACCTAGGCAAATTTCCATTTTATTAAGGAAATGAAGGTAATGTAACCTACAACAAGAAACCTTTATTATACCTGTGCGGCAGTTTTCTCAAAGTAAAAATAGACACATTTTTGTAATTCGTAAAAGTAAGTTAGCAACGTTGTCTCTTTGTTTTTCTCAGAAGTGTAGGTATAGGCGACAGTAAAACTCGTTGAATACATTTCTGTCACTATAAAGAGAAAATATTTTGTTTTCAAGGAAAGTGCGGGCACATCATCATTACGCTGCGTAATTTTTTCGTATGTGCCATTCCCGTGCCTGTACTTTTATGCCTTCCCTCCATAAAGACAAAAGCGACTTTGAAGTAAAATCACGTACATTTTTTGCAACTTACTTAGGAGAGATTCAGCCCCTTGCCTTCCATGTTAATATTTTCTGGGAAAACATTGCGGGGACAACTCATGTAAAATTACATTTAGATATTTGCTCACAACGCGTACATCTGAGTGTGGGTAGGGATATTATATTTTACGTGCATGGAATGTAATAAAATGTTTAGGACATACCGCGGGGCACGGAGCCCTAACCAACATAGGTAATGCCAATTGAAACGTAAATGAAGGGCCCGATACAAACTTTCGCTCTCGTTTTATTCAAAAGCTTTTTTAATAATGCCATGTTTATTGTCAATTATTGTTTGCGTTTATACAGAAATGAATTTTAATTCTGTTTGTTAAACAAAGCTTATTAATTGTTGCGAGAAATAGTAATACCTGCGTTTTGTACTATTTTGAATTTCCAGAATAATGTAAAACAAACGTAATTTTAAGCTTAAATTATCTGTTGGTTTCCGTTTGTACACGATCCTGTTCATTTGAACATAGGTAGGTATATAAGTAGGCACAGTGGTGATCTGTCGGGTCCCTCTCCCCTTTTTAACTAGTGGGCTTTACTTGTCATATATTTTAAAAGTTTATTGGGCATTACTTCGCGAGATAGCGAGGGTGAAACGTTCTTCTGAATTTTCCTTTGGGAGCATTTTAAATTAGTTTTACAATGTAAGTGGTTTAATATAAATCAAAAATAATATTAAAGTTAAATCTCACCACTGAACAGCTACCATCTAAAGTTTCTTATTGTTATATCTTAATTTCTTTAACTTCGTGGCCATTTCATCGAAATTTACCGCCGATATTTTTGTCTTGAATTGGATATTATTAAAAACTAACTGATCTCAAAATGTAGCAACATTTTGTGTGAAAAACGACAACGATGGACGTACAAACAGTCACTGAGCGATCCTATAAATGTTTCGTTTATCCAGTTTCGTGTTCCGGACGGAGGTGGAAAATCTCATGACGCACTCGGCTACCAACTGTTCAGCGAACAAAACAGTATTCAAAATGTTGTTTTATGTTTAAAGTCCAATGCTTTAACTAATATAGCTCGTTTTGTATTAATCCGTACGATAAGCTTGTTAAAATACCTACACGTTTGCCAATTTATACAGACTGTATTTGGCTTTAATTTTCCGTGATTACAACCTCGTGGTTCTAGTTTAGATAATATGGGCTGAGACTGAACGGATATCAATGCTAATGCATTAATTTGTATGCTGATATTTGCTGTCCATTAATCACATATTAGATGTGTTAATTGGAACGGCTATAATTAATTGTAATATTATTGTTGACTCTTGTATTTTTGTATCCAGTTATACCTACGTGTTCTGTATGAAGATATGAAGTTACCGGAATTTTAAGGTACCAACAGTGTTGCTGTGCATGACATTAGACAGATTGGGATTCTGTTTCGGGAATTGTCTATTTCGTGGGATTGTTTCGTGGAACTTGCTATTCGGTCGTGGCATTTAAGTACCTAGGAGTGTAATTATCGAGCGAATGATTCAGCTAAAGGATATCATCGTAGCTACTTATTCTACGAGCATTTTCTGATGTTTTTTTTTTTTTTTTTTTTTGTTATATTTGATTACTCGTTTAATTATTTATTTATAAGTATACGAATTATGTATTAGGTATGTTGAAACTGTTTGTACTCCCCGTCACTTGTCCCTAAGGTTCATTAGAAAACCAGCGTCAGACTGCATCTGTCGTTAATGCTGAAATGAACCTTTTTGGCGCAGCCGTGACTCATACACTATTGTTGTTAGTACATTATTTTTTTATTTTGTTATTTGTATTTTGTGTTTCATGAACTGTGTCCAAATAAATGCTATTCTTATTTATTTTACTGGCGTACGTGTATGACCAAATGTATGACCGTAGGCGAAGCAAAAGGAGTATTTAAGGAGCGTAGCAGGTTGCGTTCTATAGTTTCTGCTCACCCCCATGGGAAGAAGGCGTGAGTTCATGTATGTTATTTTTTATTATTTATGTACACACAGTAAAATACAGAGAGATACGACATAATTATAATTATTCTTATTTCTCTCTATTTTTTCTTTTATTCTTCTTATTTAGACTTGTCGAGATCAAACGTTTAACTCAATGATCTATTGCATAAGCAGTTTGATATTCCATCTAAATTCGGAGCATTCTTAAGCCTGCATGCAAGCATGACACCATCACATCCAAAATTGTATACATAGAAAATTCTATCGGTAGAGGTCATCAAAGGGGTACAAAGCAAATACATTTTCCGATTATAATTTATTAGTCGTCCACCCATCACACCAATGACCTTGTAACAACTGCGTCTTTACAGAACTCAATAAAAGCCTTACCTATACTTGGGAGCGAGCTTAACGTGCTATCTCCTCCACTTTGCTAATTGCTGTAGTTCTATTACTATATCTATATATAATGTCTATTGGCCCTTTACAGCCTTGTTAGTTTATCTATTGTGCCTCGTAAATGGCCAGTTAACGGATTACATGTTTAGGAGAAACGTGGAAACGTGTTTGGGAGCAATGTGAAGAGAAATTAAGTGTTTGTGTTCCAAGATTTATATTAGGACTTTTCTCTTAAATCTGTTTTTTTTTTATATTCCTTTAGCCACTAAAACATTATACTTAAGCGAAAGTAAATCTCTTAATCGAGATCTTTACCAAGTAATTTAAGAGCCCTATGTTGCCTACGTAGTATTCATGGTACGTTCGATATTTTTTTATTTATCTCTTCGCTCAAAACTTTAGCACTTATATGCTAACGGACATTGCTATTCTGTGTGTTTATAGGCACTTATCGAGAAACGAAATGTACTAATTGTATCGCAGCGGTAGATGGCCCTCGACGGGAGTAGATGAGTAATAATAATGCATTTAAGAGGCAATCCGCAGCCACATTCGTACCCGGCGGCAGCCTATCAAACTGCAATATCATTTTATGGCTTCTCATCATAGCATAAACGAACATTAGTGACTCTTTAGCAATGCTAAACACTTTGAGAAGGAACGTAAACGCTTAATTTACGAGTATGCGGTTCGTCTCTTTAATTGACTAAGTGGTATTTAATTATTTATTATGAATAATCCGAGAGACTGATGACTTGCTAAATAAAAAATTGTTGGTATTAATTAAATGTGGAGTAAACACGGCGGTGATTTTTAGGGTTCCGTACCCAAAGGGTAAAACGGGAACCCTATTACTAAGGCTCCGCCGTCTGTCTGTCTGTCTGTCCGTCTGTCACCAGGCTGTATCTCATGAACCGTGATAGTTGAAATTTTCACAGATGATGAATTTCTGTTGCCGCTATAACAACAAATACTAAAAAAAAGAATAACATAAATATTTAAGGGGGCTCCCATACAACAAACGTGATTTTTTTTTTTACTCGTTTTTGCTCGATATTGATAACGGCAACAGGTAAACGCTTGAAATATTCACAAAATATTTAGTTATATATTCACTTTAAAAATAAATAATTAAATTAAAATAAAACAAATATTTAAGGGGGGCTCCCATACAACAAACGTGATTTTTTTGCCGTTTTTATAGGTAATGGTACGGAACCCTTCGTGCGCGAGTCCAACTCGCACTTGGCCGGTTTTTCAGGTTTAAAAGCTGATTAATAAAATGTACAGTTATAAATTATGTATCTGAATGATATTAATAACCTATCTATAGTATATTCTTGACGTTATTTCTTCAACATAATCAAGTAATGCCCTGATTATGAGAGCCTATGGTTATGAGAGCAGTGGTGGCTCAGTGGTGACGGCCTAGACTTACAAGTAGGTCTGGGTTCGAACCCAGACAGGCGCTTTACTTTGTGTAAATTATTTCATCACCACTGCTCTTAAAACGGTGAAGGAACATCATGAGGAAACCGGCATGTCCTAGAACACAAAAATCGAAGAAATGTGACTTGTACCAACCCGCACTGGGCCCGCGTGGTGGACTATGACCCACTGCCTCTCACAGAGAGGAGGCCTGTGTCCCAGCAGTGGAAACATTAGGTATAGGCTGATTATGTGTGTAATAAGGTTATTGTGAAATACAGATTTACATCGCGTTTTAATAAAATATAGTAATAAAACGCATGCACGAATATAATATCTGGTTTATTTATTCAAAATATTATCCTTTCCCTCTGATATTTTGATATTGTTTGGCGTCAGTTATTATGAATAATGACCCATTTGTTTATTATTGATTGTAGTATACTCGTAAAATACTTCCAATTCGATTGTAAATTTTGGAAACACTCCACCATATTCTCAATAAAATTTCACATTTAATATTGTAAAATGAATGGTTGTAGCACAACGAACATGGTTCTACGTTGATAAGTAAAATTACTTTCAAAAATGAGTAATTAGAATCCACCAGAATATAAAAAAATGCATTTATGATATCACCGTTCTTTGTGTTGATAAGAAAAGCTGATACAAATAATTATTATAGAGCGATATAAAGAAAAAATCCAAACACTAGAGACAGGATATTGCGTTTTAGCGTCAATTGACCAGACGAGTGGTCAATAACTGGGATGGAGGCTGAGGAGGTTCCATATTGCGTCCTCTTAGGCTCCTACCAAGTGTTCTCATGGAACCCTATACATTTTAATAACCTAAAATAATATAAAAACAAACATTTATAAAAAAAAATATATGAATATCTGTGATGAAAAACCGTCTTGACTAGTTTGACTTGAGTGGTTCTACATAGAAAAAAAAAGAAGAAAATACGTTTATTTGCGGTAAACACAAACACGAAAGAACAAGTTGAGGGAAAATATGCGTCACATTCACGCAAAACGGCCATCGCTCAGCATAATGCTGCGACCCTATGCGAGACAGAGCCCCAGCGCTGGTTTTCAGCGACAGCCGGCGTTGACGTGATGACGTCAACCGGTGCAGCATAAACCGGTACATAATAAATTATGGTATGTGTAATGTAGTATGTAAGTATATTACAGTAAAGATGTGTGTGTTGGATAAATGCAGTGTCTAACCATCAGCATTCGAGATGTATCATCGTCTTTAAATCCCGTTCATAAAATATCTATTCATAATAATATGCTACGAGAAACAGTCCTTTAAAACACAATGGTTGTCATCGAAACTACAATTTACCTTCTAAGTTTAATTTCATATAAAACAAGGTTTACTATTGGACAAACTTTGATGAGAATGAAAATTAATAGTCTTATATGTGGATAGATTTAGTAATGAATATCAAGCCAAGTGTCAATTTTGGCATTCACCACAATTGGGATTACATCTATCCAATTTGCGCAGCTAGTACTCTAGCTAGACTTAACTACTCGTACAATACAGGTATGTACATTTGTAGATCAAATAACCACAACTTTGTTAACTAGATAATTAGACAGAATAGGCTAGTTGACAAACACACCTTATGTATTTTATATTTTAGAATGATTCTGAGCAAAAATATTTACAATCAACTTAATTTTGTAAGTGATTTTAGATTATTACATATTTGAGAAATAATTGCGTAAAAATAAAGCCGTCAGATGACATTGAATGCGAATCAGAGCGCGACACGTCACAACTTCCAGACGACAGTTTCAAATTGTATTGTAAACAGAAACATAAGTCTCACACAAGGAACATTATTAATTGGTTTCTCAAAAATAGTCAACTAGCCTAGCAAGCACAAATCTTTTGTTTTATTTGGAAGGGAAGTGGGAATCTATGGGAATCCATCTTTTCTTAATAGGTGATGAAACTAGCAGTGGCAAACCTGCCTATTATAAAATCGTTTAATTCAGACTATTTCTGTTCTGATCATTCGCTAATAACAAAATATTGTTATTAAAAAATGATCTTAAGACTATGTTTGTCATGACGAGGCGCTCAATTCATGCATTTACAGCCGACTTAGCACGAGCACCGTAAAGACGCGTTTTGTCGACGGAGCAGTAGACAAAAATTACGTTTCCGTGTAGACAGTAAATAGTTTTCTACCGAGAAGGTTAGACAAGCGATTTCTATTCTACAGTAGAGTAGAAATAGAAAACGTCATGATCAGCCTGCTGGGAGGTAAACATAAAATAGAAATAAATAATTGAAAATGATAAGCTATTTACATTATTTAGTATAAAATGCACATACTTAATAAAGTTGTGTAAATATGCTACTTAAGAGGAGGCTCCCTATTTTTATGTTAATTTGCATGAATATTCTGAAACAGTCACACATATAAGCAAAATGAAACTTTAGTATATGATTTACGAGTTGTTTTTATTTTTCGATCTTTTTCTTTCCATGTTTAAGACAGTTACGTAATTGTAATATTTCTCTAGATACATTTTTTATAACAAACAAGATTGTTTGGCTTTTATGTCTAAAATAAATATTCATAGCAAGAAAATATAGTTTGTTATCCTCCCACCAGATATTTTTCTCTAGATCGATTATTACTTTAGATAGAAACGAAATAAGAATTGAGACTTACGCTATTTAGTTTTGTGCTCGAACAAGATCAAAGAGCGCACGCGATATTCAACTTAATTACTGACGTGTTAGCGTTTAGCACATAACGGAGTGGCCCGAGCAAGGGGCGGAGTTTGCGTGAAAATTTGATTTAGACTGCCTGGTCTTAAAAGAATATGTTGTAAGGTCTCATGTTACTTCGAGGCAAGCACAGCAATGTTGATTGAGAGAGGTATATGATATTCACTAATATAGTTGTATGGGAAAGCCCTTGCACAAGTAATCGGTGCTATTTTGTAGGAACCCGAAGAAGAATCTTTAAAAACATCCCGGGAAAGTCTAGGTATTCCTAAAAGTTGTTTATTTATAAATCCTTTTTAGACCTTTGAAGTCGTGTCAAGTTTTTTCTTTCGTCTTCGTGTTTGCGTGACCTTTGACGCGTCACGTAGAATTTTTAGCGGCACTCAGTTTTGACACCTCGTAACCTTTTGACATTTTGAGTTACTTTATGAAACAATTCCCTTAGTGAACTATTTTGGCTTAAGTCCATTATTTAAGTAACTATTTCGTTGTTATTTCCTTAATTCTTCAGAAAGTTTTTATCTGTATCATTATTGACCCATTACGTTTGTTTTTCGACGTAAAATCCCACTTTATAATTACTACAGTTTTCGTACTATCTTGATTCGTGCTTTTAATTAATTGTTCTAGCCAACTTGACTCGTATACGGTCTGATTACTGCCAAAACTTTCTTCAAGTTTATGTTTAAAGTAAAGATGTACTTTGATTAACTATAATTAACTGGAGTACGACTGTATGTTACGAAGATATATTTTGCAGGATTACCTACTTAGTAAACGTAAATAAAAAAATACTTATAGAATAGAATAGAATACTTTTATTTCAGACAAAGTCCATAGGGTTAGTAGCAATTTTACTTTATCATCTAGTGTTAATACGTACCTAGGTTAACAACGCAATTAAAATTAAAGTTCAGCGTGGAGCTGCATCCACCTCCGCAACATCGGGGAATCCCACCGATCTGCGAACACATTGAGAATACCTACTGTTGAGCTGCCGCGAACACGTGACATGAGGGATGCACATCTTTTTTTAATAATGGCGGCAAAACCATCATGGTTGTTATCTGCAAACATCCCTGACGCACTAGAACGCCACGGCAGCCACAGCAGTACTCTCAGTGCATTATTATATTGAACGCGTAGGTCGCTGTATGCCCGCTGAGTGAAAGGCTGGACTGAAGCTTTGAAAAGCGTTACTTTACATGCATCGTGCTTATACTTTTATTTCCATACCAACCCAATTTTCGTTGACAGTGTCCCATGACGCACAATTTAATTCACGCCCTAACTTTCCTATCGCCTGCGCCGGCAATAAAAACTAAGATATTTACTAAGGCAGCCTCCCACGCTTCACTTAATCTAAATATAGATGTGTTATAACCAGCGTCAGATTATCTGACGTAATGATATCCTGGCCCTGAATCATAGCTCTCTAGGGTGGCTCCGGGACTCATACTTTCAAAGTTCATGACCATTAAGAGATTTCTCCGTTCTCTTTGGTCGATGCTTTAGAAGATAAATAAGACGTTCCGCCCAATAAATTGTGCTGTGAAAATTTGATCTAACCGGGGAAATGCTATGTGCGTCCGCTAGGTTATGCATTCCGGTCTGCTTGATAAGGGGTTGTTTTGGAATATTGTTTTAAAGAAACTGGTGCTGTGAAATTTATAGATTATCTTTAAAACGTTATTATTTAATAATATTTCGTGATGTTTGACTCTTATTCTGTGTCAGTATTAACAGTCATATACTTTCACATTTATTTAAGAGTTTTTTTTAATGGATTGTTAACATATAAACTATCTTCTTTCCAATCTTATTTGTCTTCACTTAGCTTGTAACTGTTCCTACTGTTGATATCAGTATCTCAAGTGTGTACCTACTTACTTGTTACCAACCAATTCTCCCATTCCTTGCCTACTGGTGATGTTGTTGTTCAAATCATATACAGGGTGTTTTGATAACGATACCCGACACGTCTGCAGAGTTTCGCTAGCTAATTTAATTTGACCCTGGGGGTCTACTCCAAAGATTAATCCGAAGTATCAGCCGAATGTTCGGCCATTTCCTGACTACGGCTGACTATGGCTGACAACGTCGAAAGAAAAAAAAACGACGGTCAAAGAGATAAGTCAAAGTCAAAAACGTGACTTGAAGTCGGGTAAGGATTCAAAGTCAAATAATTAAACTTTGGAAGTCAAGAAACGGCCGAACATTCGGCCGATACTTCGGATTATCGCTTCGGAGTAGGCCCCCAGGGTAAAATTAAATTAGCTAGCGAAACTCCGCAGACGTGACGGGTATCGTTATTTAAACACGATAAAACCAATATAAAGATTTTGTGATAATTTTTTTGGGGTCAACGACCGCTGATAGTGTAGTTGAGAAAATCAGTTTTCTTTTATCGTGTTTAGGTGTCAATAACCCTTATCTACGTCTGTGGAAACTTCACAAAATAAACCTACATACACTACGTAGATACAGTTCGCTTACCCAAAGAAAAAATCACCAAACAATGAGTTTGTTTTATCATTTTTAAAAATCGGTACCCATCTCTTCTGTGGAGTTTCGCTAACTAATTTAATTTGACACTTTATAACTTATCAACCTACGACTACATCAGTTGTACTGGAAATGTGGAATTTATAATGTTAAACACACCTTTACCTATATTTGAATGGCGAAAAAAGTACACCTCAGCTTAACCCTTCGTGGAATACGGGCGTGATGTTATGTTTTATGCTATTTTCATTCATAAGATTCTACTTCTAAGTAAGAATATTTCTGTAGGATACAGATTACTCACGCCAGCTCATCTGTACAGCTACGTATTACTCAGACCCAGCTAACTGACTATCTCAGATAGATTAATTTGTTACGACCACCACATTAACCGCAATGAGTTAGTTACCTCTCTATACACAACTGGCGAAATACTGCACTGGTTATACTAAGTACAATTGTACATTAACTAAGAATATTAATTATCAAATATAACATTAGAGCGATAAGGCCGCCCGTTGTATGTTTTGTAATGTTTAATTTATTTATAAGCACTGTGTGACCTAAATCCGCACTTAAGTCACGGTTCTCCGTGACTTAATAGTCCATTTTACACCATGCGAAAATGAATCTATAATTTTTTTCCGGCGTCTAGTTTTCCTGAATTATCGCGATGTTTTTATTGCCACATTGTTAAAAAACTACTCGCACGGCGTTTAGCACCCTCGCTACGCTTAGGCGCTAAATTCACGCCGTGCAATAATGGACTACTTAAGTCACACGTATCGTAATGTACTATTTTGTTATGTATTAACTGGTGCACAATAAAGCATAGATAAATAAATAAATAAAGCAGCAGTAATGGCCGAGTGATAACGGCCGCGACTTACGAGATGTAGGTCGTGGGTTTTAACCCAAACAGACACTTTAATTTGTGTAAATTATTTCATCACCACTGCTCACAAAACGGTGAAGGAAAACATCGTGAAGAAACCTAGAACCGAAGATTCGAGGATATATGACATCCATCAACCCGCACTGACCCGCTTCGATATCATCAGGATTGTGTCGGAATTTAGGAGTTCGTCGTGGACGTGGTAAGACAGTGGCTACCCTGACAACTTCTGATGTAATCAGAAGAAAGCCGCCACGCAACCATCGATGCGATCTTGATGCGACGCTCTGCTAGAGTGACTGTAACCAGTGTCACTCTTATCCGACTTTTCGGTGATTCCAGTAACTTCGTAACAAAACTAGATGGCGCCACTTGCTGCGCCGTCATATTTTTAATAATAAAGTAAGTTTTTATTTCGCTAGCTACACTTAGCAAACGAAAAAAAATCCTCCTAAAGTATTGATTGCTATTTTTTACCCCTTGTGAAATAGGTCTTATTTCTAAGTTTTTGTATTTTGTAAGTGTATTATAATATTGATGCTCCTGACTGTACAAGCAATCTGCCTAGCCTTTTCCCAACTATGTTGGGGTTGGCTTCCAGTCTAACCAGATGCAGCTGAGTACCAGTATTTTACATAGATCTACTGCCTATCTTACCTCCTTACCCAGTAACTAAGTAGGTAACACGATACCCCTTGGTAAGACTGGTTGTCAGACTTGGGCTACTGTCGACCCCTAACGACTGTCAAAGATCCACGAATGACAGCCGGGACCAACGGCTTAACGTGCTGTCCGAGGCAGAGGAGTCTTGGTATATAAAGTCACCCATCTACGGACCAACCCCGGCAAGCATAGCTTAACCTGATGGGTCGACCCGTGCGCCCTGACTGTGCATTACCTAAAGTAAAACCCGGTCACTACGACCTAACCCCAACGACTTCATAAACGCAAGTACATAGGTAATATTCTTTCAATAAGCCGATACGTGAACATAGCGGGTTTTAAAAGGCATTCCACTTTTATGGCGTGTTCAATCCTGGGGGTAATAATGTTGACAACGTTGTTCGAGTAGACAAGTAAGTGCTAGCACATATTATACGGACCACGGGAAGGTTCTTAAGAGGTTAAGCGTCGTATTTAATTTAATTACTCTATCATATTTATGGGGATTATGAAATTTGTAGATAGTATATTTTGAGGGTTCGTTAGATTAAAGTGAATCCGCAGTGGTAGCTCGCGAAATTTAATTTTTTTCTTACTTTTTTGCAATTTGCAGGCAGTGTTAGGTTTTATCTTGATCGAAATATGATTCGCGACCATAACAGGTATGTATTTACAATATTTGGTTTTTTATTGGAATTATAATCCTTAGAAACATTAATACATCTCAGAGATGTATGTGATGTATGTTTCACAGATGTCATGATTTCATGAAATAGTTATTCAAGGGAAAATTATCAACACAACAAAGTCATTATTCGCTTCCCTACAATTGTTATTTTTTCAAGTTTTTATTTTACCACTTTGTCGGTGTGATTAATATGTATAGGTACCCCATGCCAAGTTACAGCTTTAAGGCTCTTACAAACACACGCGATATCGCGGGCGCGACATGCACCGACAAAGAAATTGTCTTTGTCGGTGCCTGTCGCGCCCGCGATATCGCGTGAGTGTGTAAGAGCCTTTAAGGTGCTTTAACTGTGAGTACTTTAACTAAAAATATCGATGTGTCGATATATTATGCATTAAGTTATAATAGGTTTATTTGTTTTGAGGTACAAAGTAAATTTGTAGTACGAATATTACTAATTTAATAACTGTGTTGTAATTTTATCTTTACTAACATGTAGTCACACTATATTGCAAAACATATTTTCGCGATGTGCCTTAAAGTAGAACCAACATAAATATGTTCCTGTGGATACCATATAACTAGGGTCGAGTTTTCTTTAGTCCCGCAGGACAATAAGTAACGTGCAACATAAACTTCACCCTAAGACATACCATGGCGTGTAAGGGCTCATTACAGAATTATAGTATCTTTGATTACACCCCAAAGAATTAGTGTTTACCTATAGTCTTTGTTGTGAGATACGGCTATTATTTTCCATTACGAAATTGTGATCATACACAGCACTATTTAGATTGCCTTGATATTTAGTTAAATTTGCGTTGAAACAACTAGGAAATAATTTTTCTGATGATATGAAGTGAATGAAATATGCCAAGTTTGAAGTTACTTATAATGAATGCGTTTAGTTATTTGAAACTAGCTTATAACATAACAGATTAAAAAACAAGCCAGAAAAGAATGAGAAAAGAAAGATGTTGCCGGTAATTACCAATAGGCATAGATGGTAATTATCTGAGTGTTTGTAATTAGAAACTTAACGCAACGCTAACTAAAGCGTATTTTTCCTAACCTATTTAATTTTACGCAAAACTCACGCCTTCTTGACCGATATAGTCCTACTTTTGGACAAAGGTATTTGTATTATATTATCAAACTTAATTTACTAAATGTTGCTAGGATCCTTGATCTACATGACTTTTTGAAAACTTTTCAAAAATATGCCAAGCATACTAGACCCTATTAGCTTGGACTCAAAAATATTTGTGTCCAAGCTAAAAGGGTCTAGTATCGGTAATACTAGACCCTTTTAGCTTGGACACAAATATTTTTGAAAAGTTTCTTGTTTCTAGAATGGTCAATTGATTAATCAGGATAAAAAAAAACATACAAAAGCTGGCACACTTTTTTTTATCAGATATGTATTTAAAGTTGCAACTCTGAAAAAGCGTGATTTGAGAAAAAGCATTTTTTAAAATTAGACATGGCACCTTTTTACTAAACTTTTCTCTTAAAATTTCTGGTACTTAGAAACATCATAATTATAAAGTCATTTACCTATATGAACTTTTAGACAATTGAGCATTAATTACTATAATCAATTAACATCGCGAAATGCAATTTTTGCACCCAACTTTATAAAACTGCGTATATCTAGGAAACTAAATGCCGAGAACTGGACCCTTTGTACTTGGACATTTGAACTAAAGTTTACATTTCAGTATTTTTGAGCTACTTAAACCACGACGTAAAATGTTTCACCAATGGAGAGGTGTGCATTAGCCACTAATTCTAAGAGAAACACAGAAAGTAAAATTTATTATTCTATTCGAGTGCGTCGCGAGGTGACGTTTTTAGGAGAATATTTTAGTGTTTGAGGAAGTTAGGGAGTTTGTAATTAGTTTGGTGTACCGCCAGGTGGCTCCACCGTCTTTGCAGTATCATCACGTGCCATAACTTTTTCATTTGACGCGCACACGAACAACTTTTCCATTTCTTTTTATTAACATCATAACGAAAATGAGAGTAGGCTTTATGAGAAACAGATACCTGATGGTTTTGCTAAGTATCCTCGCCGCCTGTCATTTAGTTAGGTTATTATAACTTGGGGTTGCAGAAAATAAGATGTCGCCGGCCGATAACTAATGTATATCGACGTCCGTCTGTATATTAGCATACTGAGCTGAAAATGATGTTAATTTATTCAATTTATTTTCAAGAAAAATACCACCGTACCAAGTCACGGGTAAAGATACTGAAAACCTAATCTACAATAAAGTAATTACCCTACATAATGAAGAACTTTGACTCAAACCTACGGGCGATATCTCAATAAAGTTTTGGTATAACCATAATAAAATTTATTACAAAAAGATTTATACATTTTTCAAGGCTTTTTACCCGTAATAAAAAACAGATGTTTATTAGTTTAGACGATTGCTGGAACCCGAGGCGAATGTTCTAAACAACGGTACGCGTTATGGAAACAATTGTTTTCCCTGTTTGAATTCTCATTTTGGGAACGAGATAAAAAAATCTTTCAAATCACGTACTTGAGCGAAGTTACTTAGCTTAGGAACAAGTCTTTGTATCTTTTTTGTACATTAATAATTTGTTTGGGTCGTAAAGGGGCATCTGACTTACATATAAGTTAGCTGTGTTATTTTCTCATACAAAGCTGTCAGGAATGTGAAGAGGTTTTATTTTTTACGTGCAAAGAATGTAATGAATAAGAACATAACATGCGCCATTATAATATAATACGTTGGCAGTCTGTGACATCGGATCTTTGAACACGTCTAAATTGATAAACATAAGTCAAGCGTTCGCGGGATTCTTTATTCCAGATTCAGATATCTCTGTTACGAGGATTATTTTAGGATATTCAGCCAGTCCACTGTCCAGATATGTAGCCTGCTTTTTTTTTTGGGTGGGAAATTATCAAATAACTTCTCCCGCTATGGGCGGAGCGAAAGGGCGTGTCAGACTTGTACTGACTAAAACCCACCCGTGTTGCTTCCGTCACGATATCGCTTTCAGACAAACTTGCAACCCTGGCAGGCATTGGTCCTAACGGACCCCGTCAGTTTGTGCTGACATCTCTTTGAGGCAGTATGTAGCCTGCTGTAGTTCTGATTTACAGCAGAAGTTGTCTTATTTCATGTCTTCTTTTCAAATAAAAAAAGACAATTTATAACTGGTGGTATGGAATAATCCGATATTCTTTACTGTGTATTTGTGTAACACAAACTGTTTATTCTTACAAGAATGTTCCCACTTACTTATCACCTTACAGTAAGATTTCTTGTCGAAGGTTTCCTTTCACGGTAAGCCTTTTACTGAATTTTCAGGATGTACTTTGCAAAATGCGCATTGCACAGCTTTGTACGCACACTGAAATATTAAACGACACTTATAAAACCGTGGGAAGCCGAGCACATGACTTACAAAGCATTTTCTATGATTTGTACTGCGTATAGTTCTAGTATTACTGGGTAGATACATTTATGGAAACAGAGATCCATTATCGTATCCTAAACCAACACACGATTAGGATTCACTCCATCACCTACCGTCACTTCTGCCTTAATCAAAAAACACTTAGTGAAATGTTAATGCTATTTTCGCACTCTACTCAATCTGTTCTTGTTTGTAAAAAAACGGAAACATCTGCAACTGATGAGGTTAATATTGTCCATTATTAGGGTTTCGTTACTCAAAAGAAAAAAACGGAACCCTTCTAGGATTCTTCGTTGTCCGTCTGTCTGTCTGTCAGCCTGTCAAGACCTTTTTCCCCAGGAACGGTTGTAGATATCAAGTTGAAATTAATTTCATTTAGGTAAGTCTACGGTCCCTTGGATCTCTAAAAAACAACAGCTTCTTAGTCAACGCAATAAAAAAATACGGCTTTATAAGCGAGATATTTCAATAAATCATAATCATTTCATTAAATCAAAACCTATAGGGTACTTCCAGTTGACCTAGAATCATGAAATTTGGCAAGAGGCAAGGTCAAGGAAAATTGTTAATTTGTAGTTTTATTACATTTTTATTTATTTTGCGATTCCAAATTTACATTTGCAGTTGGAAAACTGACCGTTGCTTAATATCGATGTATGGGAGAACATGTTTTTTTAACTACAATGTTAAGTTTGTTTTTAGGATAAATTCATCTTAACTACGGAACCCTTCATTGTGCGTGGTCCGACACGCACTTGGCCAGTTTTTTTACGTAACACAAACTGAAGCATCCTTTAAAAGTTTTACACTTACTGGTCCGGAACTCGGCCAATTTTATTTTCAGCCAAACCAAGTAAATTAACAAAACCAAAACAACCGTAGGACCGTACAAAGTTGCGACCGTAAGTGGGCGCCGAGTTTCCAGCTGGAACTTGGCAACATCTCTAGTAGCGTGACCGAAAAACTTGCAGAAACAGTATTGGAATAATAGACCAGCCGAATAATTAACCGATGCATAAGTCTTAATAAAGAAGAACGAGGAAGGCAGTGAATTGAGTGGGGTGCCGCAGTGCGTCGAGTCGTGCAGTGGCGTTGACACCGGCGCCGCGCGGCCGGCACGCGACCAATTTACTTAAGGCTGTACACAACCCAGGACTGCTAAATCACTGCTAAGTGACTGTTAAATCTTTGTTGAAGCTACGAGAGTGGAATGTCAAAAGCTTGACAAGTTTTTGCGAAAACGGCGTTTTAATAAACTGTAAACTTAGTTGATTGAAATATCAGATATTGGAAATGCAATTATAATGCAATATCCCCTTCGGGAAACACATGCATGATACACACCTGCAGTTCGTGGAAAAGTATTATTTCCTCGATTGGGGTAAATCCAACCCCGTTTATTCCCGTCCCGACTTTTACTGAGAACTTTCAGATAGAAAAACCCAATTCATACTTATAACTTGGTTAATGTCTGTATATTTATTATTTTTAATAAAATTTCTCCTGGGAAAAATATTTATGTTAAATTTTCTAAGTTTATAAACCTTAAATATTTATTTATTTGCGTAGATCACATAGTAAATTCTGTTTTGTTTTGCTTAGTGACAAACCGCGGAAGTGACAACACAGGTAGAAAAACTTCAAACAACGCAAGATCTTCATTACCACTACAATTTGTTTTTATTTGCACTTCAACCTTTTATATATTAGATAAAATCATACAATAGACCCCTCAAGGCGAATAACAAGCTCTTACATAAGAAACACAAAAGCGGCGTTAATCATAAAACACGGGACTCGTAAAATCTTTACAAGTTATGTTTAAGTTAAGGAACGCAAAATATGTACTAACAAATGCAAAAAAAAACCTCAAAGATGTTGTGTTGCCGCCCTAAAGTAACAACAGTTTCACAAATTTTACTATTAAACTACCTACGCGAAGTTATTTGATGTAAAATAAGCCATTTCAAGAATTATCATTTTTTGGTATTTATATAACTTTTGACCTCATAAATCTATGAATAGAACAAATTCCGACAGCGTTTATTGGAAAATCTTTGAAGTTTTATCTTCGAGCTTGACGGTACATGGTATTAGTAGAGAAAATTATCTAATCTGGTCGCTTGCTTCAGGAAGAAAATTACATTCAAAGCAACAGGAGAATTTTTAAACCAGAAATTTTCGACCAACTATTATAAATGTTTGTTGAGATAAATTAAAATAATTGGGCCATTTGAATGCTAAGAATCGATTTTTCTGCCTGCTGATTATCCCAACATTTGGATACAATAATTTTTGTTTACGTCCTACGTTGATTTTCTTTTTCTCACAATAATATCAATAGGTAAGTCTTTGCAGTAATTAAAACAAGTAGTTTGTAGTTAAGGAAGTTCTTTAACAGTACATTAATGTTAAGAGGCCGTTGGCCTATTGACCACGAGGTCCAATCCACTTCTCTCAATTGATTCTCACTATTCGTGCGCGAACTATGTTTTCTTTTACTTCCCGTGATTCGATTACAACACGTTTTCTTCTACATTTAACACACAAAAAGGAAATCCAATAAGAAACGAATACTGGAATATGTATACTATATTTCCAATACATCTTGCTCTTATCTATTAAGCAAGTTCTTTACATCGAGAGCATGCTTTAACTAAAGGTAACTAAGATAAACGGTTAAAAAGTATCGAAAAAAGATTACATTTAAATAATATCACCCCAGCGATCAGTTTCGCCTACGCGTGAATGGCAATTGGCTTCATGAAATCTGGCCTCCTGGGCTCTTAGTAATCAACCCGAGGAATGTTCGATTCCGACAAAGATTCCTTTTTGCAAGGACTAAAAAAGATTCTTATCATGAAATAAATTGCTGTTATAAGGGTAAGAGAAAATTACAATTTGCGATGGGGCTCCAGCATAGAATTAGCTGTGGCCTAGATTCGCCTTTTATTTCTAAGTGGGACAATTTTTTTTATTATTTAAACTTGCTATTTTGCTCTGTCTGAATACTGAATTAGAAGATTAGGGTTCTACATCACTCATTTTATGTTTGGGGTCGGGAACACATTACGTATGTATTAGCATAAAAAATAATAGTCCATATAGAAATTCTGTAAAGCTCTTTAACCCTTTTAGGAATTTGTATCTTTGAGAAAAGGCAAAACATTATTTAATTAAAGTAAGATCCTACGCTATAAATTGATAGATACTGGCTTTCAGGCTAATCATACAGCTTTATTTGTGTAACGAGAACTGCGTTCCATGGTGATATCAATACGGCGTGATGTCATTTAAATCTGCTTCAGTAAATTCAGGTCAGACACTGTTTAGTTTTGTTTTTATTTACGATATCGAATAGAATAGAACAGTCTTTATTATGTACACCATAAAAAATACAGATATAAATGTAGAAATTTTACATAGGGTGACACAATGGGCGGTCTTATCGCATAAAAGCGATTTTTTAAAGACAACCTTTGGATTGATTAAGGGGGAAGGAGAGACAATACTGCAGGTAGTCTGATAGTCTGAGATATATCTTCAAAAAGGCATATGTTTATTAAAATACACCTCAAAATCTCTTAGCCTATTAAGCGTTGACTGATGTCTATTGTTGCGAGACCCCCGGGGGCGCCTCATCCTAAATGCGAAAGTAAGTTTGTTTGCTTATAACGTTTCCACGAGAAAATGGCTAGACGGATTTGGATGAAATTTGGCACATAGGTAGACCATGACCTGGCTTAGGACATAAAATACTTTTTATTCCGGTAGTATGTTCCTGTGGGACAATTTCCGACACCAACGCGGGTGAAGTCGCGGGCAAAAGCTAGTGGATTAATAATTAACAACCTATTTAAGTCTACTCTAGTCTCTCAACAACAACTTCACTATAAAAATATTATATTATATATTTTAATATAGTTTTATTTAATTAAAATAAGAGCATTGTGCAGGATATAATTAAATATATTGCACACCATATAAAATGGTAGAATGTAAAGGGGCCGTTATAATTAAGTAGTTTACATTCTGGCAAATAAATTGATTTAATAGCAGCCCTTCGATACCATAAATAATAATTATCCAAAATTATTATATTAAATTTTTAAATATATTTAAAAAAAATAAAAAAAGAGCATTGTGCAGGATATAATTAAATATATTGCACACCATATAAAACGGTAGAATGTAAAGGGGCCATTATAGTTTACATTCTGGCAAATAAATGGATTTGATTTAAAAGCAGCCCTTCAATACCGTATTATCCAAAATTATTATATAATATATTTTAATATATTTATATTTAATTAAATTAGGAGCATTGTGCAGGATAAATATAAATATTTTCACACCATATAAAATGGTAAAATTAAAATTTATTTGCCAGAATATAAACTGAAATGGCCCGTTCATTTCAGTTTATATTCTGGCAAATAAATGGATTTGATTTGATTTAAAAGCAGCCCTTCAATACCATAATATCCAAACAATTTAACCAAGACACACTAAATCAAAACCCACTCAAACAATAGTCTAATTACTAACTAAACAACTGAAACCTACAATTCCAGTGTGGTTGAATTAAATCAGCCGAGTTAAGTGTGACCGTACGAAGCAAATCTCGGCGAGTGGTTCGCTTCATAATTTCATAATCTTAATGGCTACCTCGGTCCGTAAAGTGGAGGAATTTAGTGAGGTACCCTCCCCCGAGGCAAAACACTTTGCTGACCATATCTTACATCTCGGTAATAACCCGGATAATACATTGGCCAGTTTTTGAGTACGCTCTTCTTATATATTTTTCTTAGTACTTCTTTTATCTTCTTGTTGCTTTTATTAGAGATAATTGAAGGTAATATGTTGTTAGTTTTCGTGGTGGTTATTAGCTGGCTTTGTGTTTGGGGTTTAGTCTAGATATTATCATATTATATCGCAGCTATAGCAATATCCATAGAAAATAAAAACCTATTACACTACCATTAAGACCGCACGCCCGAAAAAAAAAAGCGCCTAATACACAAACACACACCCACGCGTCGATCGGACGGACCAACACCACTCCACACACGCACACACACACACTCCACACACAAAGAACCTATTTAACAAAAGTTTAGTTTATAATTATGTTAAGTTTAAAATTTCCACTCTAGCCACCTATCTTTTTATAATAATGTTTTCTTTTGGGTTGTCAGTGTACAAGTACATAAAAAATAAAATGCATAATTTTGTAAAAGGGCGGAGACCTGGTGATCTGAAATACAGGCCTAGAGCTTAGTTTAGGCACCAGTGTCCCACAATATTAAAATTTTGTCTGACTCTGATACCATGTATTTTGTAATATTGCGGTGAGAAAATAAATCTTATCTTATCTTATTATTGTTGTTTGTTTTGTCTTTTAAGTAATGAGGAGTATACATTTGTTAGGAATACGATAGGTAAGCAACAGGGCTACTGACGCACACCTACGAGTACGCACCTTATAAGTGCAGATTAGAGTGTGTGTTTTTGTCAATTTTATTTTTTATTTTTGTAAAGTGTGTCTTGTTTGTGCAGAATAAACAATTTGTCTTTCTTTCTTTCTAGATACATGAGAAGGTAAGTAATAAATACAGAAATAAAAAGAAAACATTTTATTTTAACACGTTTATTTTATACACGTGAATTCTATCAGATATCTAAGTCACTATAGACAGAGAAATAGCAGTTTAATATTTATACAAAACCGTACTATTATTATTATTTATTTATTTATTATTTCAAGTTACATGACTCATGTACAATATTTAATACATTATACACACAACAGACAATACATTAACATTACAATACAATACAAAACAACCAATCAACCATCGCATTATCAACACTTACATTACCGACGACTGTAGGTGACGTGCAAGTCACTGCAGTGTCTAATGTATGGACAGTCGAGCCTGTCCGCTATCATCCTAAGTACGCTGTTGGGGCTGCCGCGCACCCTGCGTACCAGAGACGCGCTCCGTTTACGCATCGTTGCATACAAGCAGTCAACGCTAGCTTCGGCAAACATGCCCGAGGCACTACAGTGTCGCGACAGCCCCATCAATTATGAAATTGTATAGAAGCCACAAAAGTAAACATAATCATTCGATTATACTTTGCCAAAATAGTAATACTAATTTACTTTCCCGAACCCAATTCCAAATATTAGTGACCAGCATTAAATTTTAGTATCAATTCCTTAAACTTATAGTTTCATCTGAAATTTTACGTAGAGTAATGACAAAATATCGTTTCAAACTGCTCTAGAAATTCGCGTATAAATAAAACCTACATGAATTTTGAACCGCTTTCCCACAGCGATTCATAAAGTAAAGAGGGCTTCAAGTGCACCGTCATTAATTCAATTTACATACAATGCCGGGCCTGATGTGCTCCGCGAGACAGATAATCGTACAAATGACTTTTCGAACTCAGCGCTGGATGGTGTTATCCTCGATGGAGCCACATTAACTGGATTATTTTTGCTGTATTAACATTTCGCAGTGCATTTTGCATTTTCCGATTTCCAATACGATAATTTTATGCGCAAGATTGAGCACAGTGGGACAGATTTTGTCAGTAAATTAAGTCTCGTCTGAGTTATACAAAGTTGAGTATTTTGTTGCGCACATAAATATTTTAAAGTTGTTTTTCTGACGATAATAGGTTGTTATAAAAGTGTTGACGTATTTATGGTGTTTTCTTGTGAAAGTGTCCACAATGTAATGAGTTCGTAGAAATAAAATAACTAAGTGTATGTGTGTGTTTGTGTGTGTAAAAACATAATTCTAGCTGCCAATGATGAAGGTTTACGCATAAACTGCTAACGATGTCATTCAAAAATGATAACGTAGATTAGTATAAACAAAAATGATTTTATAAACGCTTATACAGACTTGATAATAAACATATATTATAACTTTCACATTAGAACTATAACAAATAAAAATATATATAATAAATAAAAACCACTTAGTTCAAAACAAAAACCGAACACCATCAGAAATCACGAAATTAAAACGCAGCGCATTCTTTTTTTAAACTGTCACATTTGAAATATCGTAATACAGTTTGCATATGACCGTTCGTCGGTCGACAAACGAGAGAGGGGAGCATAGAAACTGTAAATGGAATGAAAACATTCGAGTTTCGTTTTCATTCATTTAATTAGCCGGAGTTTTAAACGCGGCGCCGCCGTGTCGCTCCGTCCCGTAATCGACCATCCATTCGGATGTTTCACTATTTTCTTTGTTAACTGGCGTTTTGTTTCTGATTTCTTTTAGCAAATCCGATCTGGTAACGTGTTTTTAATAAAGTGAGTAATTTTGTGTTTATTTGCGCTACGAATGGCGTAGTTGCGTAGGCATGCTACGCTGAATTAAATTTGTAGTCGTACAGGCTTTTGATTAGCGTAAATAAATAAGGATTTGAAATGAAATTAGATTATCATAGGAGTTGTATTCAATAATAAGTATTATTTAAATTCAAACCATTTTCAGTAACTGTTTAGTAAGTAATAAATATTATGAAAAATATCAAAATTAAAATCATTTACTCATAAACTGTTATTTTCAACAAAATACGAAACAAGGGGTTTAATGGTAAAATATTTTCTATTACAAAAAAATAAAATCCCGAAAGCAATCAGAGAATGGTGAAACAGAAAAGCTCTTTTTATTTTCCCAACAGCAGCAGATGCAAACGGGAAGTGCATTGGGCGACTTTTGTTTTCAACTTTTTCCGAATTTATGACTTGGATCCCACATGAGTTCAGGCGTAAACAAGTTTTCACCTAGTTGTAACATTTTTCACAGGTAACAAGTTACTGTAGATGTTTTTAAATTTAATTTACACTTTGAAAATAAACTTTAATGTGTGTTGGCGTCTGAAGGCTGGAGTGTCGCCTGGAGAGGAAATTAATTACCAATTCAAATCTTTTAATAATGTAAGTGATGCTGGTGAAGATGGCCAATATCTTGGGGTGGAGCAATTCGCCTTCAATTAGTGCAGAGGCGTGGGCTCGCCTTATTTATTCAGAGGGCGAGATGAAATAAAAAAGTAGAAAAAATATCTCTGAGATAAACATTTATATGCCGGAGATGGGAGCGGAAGGTTCGGTTAGAATACGTTCAAGGTGCTTCGGGAAAATATTTTGATTTACTACTGACTATTTGGGGGTTCGGAGACTGATTGAAAGTTGCACTCTGAAGTCAATATCTACCGATTCAATTTCGAATAGTATTGAACAGTACAAAGTGTATTTACTCAGTGGAGGTAAGTAGTTTATATGTACTGGGAGTTTAATAACTTTCTCTGTTAATAAACTTGGGTGGGTGGTGTTCTTAAAGCGTTGTTATTGGTTTACAGACTCTCTGTTAAATCATTGCGTTCGTGTTCTATAGAACGAAGTATTGTATTTATTTTTATTTCTTATTTTGTTTTTTTTTTATCTAATTTAATGCTGCACCGGTTGACGTCATCACGTCAACGCCGGCTGTCGCTGAAAACCAGCGCTGGGGCTCTGTCTCGCGTAGGGTCGCAGCATTATGCTGAGAGATGGCCGTTTTGCGTGAATGTGACGCATATTTTCCCTCAACTTGTTTTCGTGCTTGTGTTTTTATTTCTTTGCGTTATGTTTACTGTAAATAAACGTATGTTCTTTCTTTTTCTTCTTTCTGTCTTCGGAGGGCTTTTTTTGCGTCGTGCGCGTGATCTATTCTAATATTATAAAGAGACGTAAAGTTTTTGGAGGTAAGGGGCAATCTTCGGAACTACCGATCCGATTTTGAAAATTCTTTCACTAATGGGAAGCTACAGTATTGCCGAGTGTCATAGGATATTTTATGTTAAGAAAAATCACGCGAACGAAGACGCGGGCAGAAGCTAGTTAGTTATAAATTGAAATACCTTTATAAGGTGTATCTATTTATACACGAAATCTCTTAAGGGGTCATTTTACTCATCATTATGAACAACCTTTACTATGGGGCCAAAGTTGAAATCGCCAAAACAAAATCAACTGTTCCCTACATTTTGACGAGTTAAGTGAACCTAAATGTAGGGAAAAGCTGATTTTTTTTCGCAATTGAAGGTTTAGTCCCATAGTAAAAGTTGTTTATAAAGATGAGTACAATGACCCCTTAAGAGATTTCGTGTATGAATAGATACACCTTATAAACTAACCATAATTATTATGGCCATAGTTTTAAGATGACAATCTTATTTGATGAGATGAAACTGTCTTTTGAGACTAGGTACAGTAGGATTAAATACCTACCTTGTTAATTTCAATATAATATAATTATCATCTGCCTAGCCTATTCCCAACTATGTTGGGGTCGGTTTCCAGTCTAACGGGATGCAGCTGAATACCAGTATTTTACATGGACCGACTGCCTATATGACCTCCACACCCCAATTACTGGGTAAATCGATACCCGTTGGTAAGACTGATTGTCAGACTTTCGGGCTTCTGACGACCCGTAACAACTGACAAAAATATACAAATGTCAGCCGGGACCTCAAGGACTTAACCTGCTTTCCGAGCATGAGATGCTTTCCTGCTTTGCTTATTTTAAACAATCGCAATTTTGCCACGTAAACATCGTAAAACCCACACAACAAATTTTCCATTTAAACAAATCTATTTCAAACGGAAAATCAAACCATTTTGGTTGTTTAACATACTCTTTTATTATTTAAAGTACACCATAACCTAATACCGTAGCGAAAATCAAAACACACCATGAAAACATGGTACGTTTAAAATTTGCTTTACTCTGGCCACTGTTGGCTAATAATATGATCAGTGTTAATGTGTTCCGGTCCCCTGATACAGTTGGCAACGCGTCCGCGATGGCGTTACGACGGCTCTGCGGGTTTACGACCAACCTTGACCATTTGTTATTAGGTACTTAGACCCACCATATACTTTTGACACACTAGTACCATATATATCGTCGGGCAAAAGGTAAAATCCGCAATTACTGGTAATGGCATGAAATATAACATCCTGGCATTTGTAAATACGGATATACCTAATAGTACATGGGTATCAGAAAGGTTTTGTTTAGGTTTTGATGCTCAAAATGTAATTCACTAGCGACCCGCCCCGGCTCCGCTCGGTTTTTACGACTTGACAAAATATTGAGATTTCTTTATATTATATTTTATACACGTAAGTTTTACATGAACTAAATTATAGTGAACTAGCGACCCGCCCCGGCTTCGCACGGGTATAATGCTGATTTTTTCTTCTATATTATGCATTTATTAAACATATAAACCTTCCTCTTGAATCACTCTACCTATTTAAAGAAACCGCATCGAAATCCGTTGCGTAGTTTTAAAGCTCTAAGCATACATAGGGACAGACAGACAAGGGGAAGCGCCTTTGTTTTATACTACGTAGTGAAACTGCATCCAGATCGTTGCGTTACTTCAACGCGGTCTCACAGACAAATACGATAAGCGACTTTATAATGTAATGAGATTTACTTTTAAAATATTATAACAGCTACTACTAGAGCGAAGCCACACGATGCGTTGCGATCCCTGAGCGCTGACGCAACGGATGCTCAACGGATAAGGAATCGAAGCGAATAGTTAGAAGGGAATAATTTTAAGGTGCGATGCCGAGCGTCGCAGTGGCATCGCAACACAGTACATCGCAATACTGTACATCGCAACACAGTACATCGCAACACAGTACATCGCAATACAGTACATCGCAACACAGTACGTCGCAACACAGTACATCGCAATACAGTACGTCGCAACACAGTACATCGCAACACTGTACATCGCAACACAGTACATCGCAACACAGTACATCGCAACACAGTACATTGCAACATAGAACATCGCAACACAGTACATCGCAATACAGTAAATCGCAACACAGTACATCGCAACACAGTACATCGCAACACAGTACATCGCAACACAGTACATCACAACACAGTACATCGCAACACAGTACATCACAATACAGTACATCGCAACACAGTACATCGCAACATACAGTCTTGCTTGTATTGAAGAAAACTGACACACCCAGCACCGTGACGCTGCAACGTCGTAGTAAGCGGCGTTGCGTTGCGATACCGCATTTTCCGTGTAGTACTCATCATCAGCATATAATTTTCCCACTGCTGGGACACTGGCTTCCTCTCTGTGAGAGGGAGTGGGCCGTAATACACCACTCGGGCCCAGTGCGGGTTGGTAGATGTGACTTGGAATTTTTGGTTCTAGGACTTGCCGGTTTCCTCATGATGTTTTCGTTCACCGTTTTAAGAGCAGTGGTGATGAAATAATTTACACAAAGTAAAGCGGCTGCCTGGTTGCGAACCTACGACTGACAACTCGTAAGTCGCGGCTGTTATCACTGGGCTACCACTGTTTACACGTGTAGCATGTGTGGCACTCGGTGCGATGAAATCATAGCTCTGCGACGACGCGGCCAACGCACGGGCAACGCCCGTGTGTGTGGCCTCACTCTTACATTCTTATAATCAATCCATAAAAGCGTACATACTTCCACAAAAACAAGGGAATAGATAAAACTTTAATGTTATTTTTATATGTTATTATCGCCCCAGAAAATCCGTTACAGATCCCTCTTAAAAGTGCGTAGATACGAGTACATTGGACCTTTTTTATGCAAAGGTGCCTCAGTTCCCGGATTAACATAATAGGATATTCTTTATCCCTATAAGTTGTAGAACTCCCGTGGGAGACCTAAAGTTGCCTTCAAACTCCGTGGGGAAGGACTGGTGTATTATAAAAATCCATTGGTTTACGTCTTCATGGAACCCTTAGAAAGTTGATTTTTATGACCAAGCAACGTAAAACTGGTTGATTTTTACTTTAAATAATATATTTAATGCCAGTTTCAATGTTATTGAATGAAGTTAGAGTTTATTTATACTGAGCTTGTTTTTGCATGGGTAACAAGTAAAATATTGAAAACATTTGTCGAACAGAAAAATAAAAAAAACCAGCCAAGTGCGAGTCGGACTCGCGCACGAAGGGTTCCGTACCATTATCTATAAAAATGGCAAAAAAATCACGTTTGTTGTATGGGACAATACATAAATATTCGTTTTATTTTAATTTAATTATTTATTTTTAAAGTGAATATATAACTAAATATTCTGTGAATATTTCAAGCGTCTACCTGTTGCCGTTGTCAATATCGAGCAAAAACGAGCAAAAAAATCACGTTTGTTGTATGGGAGCCCCCTTAAATATTTATTTTATTCTGTTTTTTAGTATTTGTTGTTATAGCGGAAACAGAAATACATCATCTGTGAAAATTTCAACTGTCTAACTATCACGGTTCATGAGATACAACCTGGTGACAGACGGACAGACAGACAGACGGCGGAGCCTTAGTAATAGGGTTCCCGTTTTACCCTTTGGGTACGGAACCCTAAAAAAGCAAATCCACACGTTCTGTTGTTTTATTATATCTGAAAACTACAACTACTTTTAGGTATTTCTGCACAGTAAAAAACTATACATTGAGGTCTATAGAGATAATTTTATAAGCTCCCAAAAAAAAATACAACAAACGATAAAATTCTCATCTATGTAACAAAAAATGTTACCCCTTCCATAACAGACAACCATTTTGCCATGTAGCACAATATTTTTAAATTGTAATCATAGTAAAAGTACGTTAGTCGCAACGATTGGGGCGCGTGGCTCATAAACCATGGTTCGGTCTGCACTAAATGTCAATGTACAAGGGCACACCACTATACTGTACCAATACCTGGAGTATATGGACTACCACAGTCTACCAATATAAACTAATAAGTATTTATCCGTGGAATCTCACGTTACTGTCGGTCAACGTGAGATTCCACGGACAAAACGGCAGCAGCGGCATCACAGCGGGCATGGTTCTTTGTTTGTATTTTGTTTATTCGAACAAATATGGCAATTTTGTTTATTTTAAAATGCCTCTTTTTAGGGTTCCGTAAACAACAAGGAACCCTTATAGTTGCGCCATGTCTGTCTGTCGGTCTGTCTGTCTGTCTGTCCCCGGCTTAACTCAGATACTCTTAGTACTAGAAAGTTTTAATTTGGCATGGGTACACATATTAATCACGCCGACAAAGTGGTAAAATAAAATCTTGAAAAATATATTTTGTTTAGGGTACCTTCCTTGCACGTAATGTCATCATCTGCCTAGCCTTTTCCCGACTATGCTGGGGTCGGCTTCCAGTCTAACCGGATGCAGCTGAATACCAGTATTTTACATGGAGCCGCTGCTTATCTGACCTCCACAACCCAGGTACTGGGTAACACGATATCCCTTGGTAAGACTGGTTGTCAGACTTTTGGGCTTCTGACGACCCGTAACAACTGTCAAAGATCTACAAATGACAGCCGGGACGTAGCTTAACCTGATTGATCGACCCGTGCGGCTGTTATTATTTAGCCACAAGTTCCTTCCTTGCACGTAAAGTGGGGATGATATTTTTTTTTCTCGTCTATCCCATGATGTGGGATATTGTTGGATAGGCCATTCAAAGATATTGCGGGATTGTAAAAACCATTTTTGGATTCAGGGATTTGTTTGCGCAATTATTTGATTCTTTAATATTAAGCTTTAAAGTGCTATTTCTTGTTAGAGTCAAGGTCAAGTGTCCCTCCCCCCCTGCCAGCTAAATGGTTGTTTTTGGATATGAGAAAAAAATCATAGCAGTAGTAGCGTAATGAAATTAAAAGAAAAAAAAAAATAAGAAAAGGAAAAAAAAAATTAAAACTATCACAGCTAAGTAGGCTTTACAAGTTAACGAGTAATAATCGACCAACTTACATTTTCAGTTGTTTATTTGACCGTGACGTATATCGATGTATGGGGAGAACATGTTTTTCAACTACAATGTTAAGTTTGTTTTTGGGATAAATTCCGGAACCCTTCATTGTGCGTGGTCCGACACGCACTTGGCTGGTTTAAATTTTTGTATTTTTTGTGCGTGTCCCAAATATAATATTTTTATTTCTTTATAAATTCTGCGGGGGTTTACGGGGAAAGATGTGGAGCTTATGTCCCAAACTGTCCTACCACAGTTTGGGGCATAATTAAGATATGGTATAAAGTCATTTATCAAGCCCTGTCATTAGTATGGACGATGAACCACTGTGCGTTACTCAGCCGTTAACTTATCAAGTCTTCACTAATGAGACAAAATTAGTTATCTACCTATTATTGTTGCGCAACCCCCGGAGGTCTATCACAAGAATAACATAGAATATCCATGTCCATAGCACAAAGAGTTTTACGAAAATTTCGGCTTTGTGTAGCCATTATCACTGACACTCATGGCTGCGTGACAGTATTTTTATAAACACATGTAACACCCGGCTACTGGAGGTAATTTAATATATACACTATGGCACCACCCATCAGTTAACACTACAGTATCGATTGCTTTATAGTAATGGCAAATTGTATTACATTTACTGCGATTATTTTCAATATATGATCTAGAACTGATCATATTTTTTCGAGCTCACCCTAACTAGTTGGCGACCCTACGTCACAGGGGTGTCGTTACTAGTGGCTATTATAGGCTGTGCCCTTACAAAATATGATTCCCTTCTTCTGATAATGATTTTCTTCATGTCATAGAATAAATTATTTGTAAATTTGTGTAAATTATTTCATCACCACTGCTCTCAAAACGGTGAAGGAAATCATCGTGAGGAAATGTCCTACAACTAAAACTTTAAAGACACGTGACATCCGGAAACACGCACTGGGCCCGCGTGGTAGATTATGGCCCACTCCATCTCCCAAAGAGGAGGCCTGTGTCCCAGCAGTGGGAACATCATAGGCTGATTATGCAAAGAAGAAAGAAATAAAAAAATCAAAAATAATATTTTTTTTTTCTCTAGATCAATTCTTTAGATAGAAACGAAATAAGAATTAAGACTTACCCTATTTAGTTTCGTGCTCGAACACGAACAAAAAGCGCACGCGATATTCAACTTTATTACTGATGTGTTAGCGTTTAGGACATAACGGAGTGGCAGGGAGCAAGGGGCGGAGTTTGCGTGGAATTTTATTTAGACTGACTGCTCTTAAGGGGGATGCGCTAAGGTAGCCCGCGAAATTCAATTTTCTTAAGTTTTTTGCAATTTGCAGGTCAGTAACATGTTGATGTATGTTGATCTAAATATGATTCGCGGTCGTAATAAATATGGCTTTACAGAATTATAATCATTAGACTCAGCATTACAACTCTCTAAGTTCATAAAATCCTACTGAATGATTATGTCAGAAATATTAATTCAATAGGATTTCTCGAAGAGAGTTAGTTGTATTGCCGATTCTAATGATTATAATTCTGTAAAGCCATATTTGTTACGGCCGCGAATCATATTTAGATCAACATACAACCTGTTACTGACCTGCAAATTGCAAAAACCGTAAGAAAATTTGAAATTCGCGGGCTACCTTAGCGCATCCCCCTTAAGTCTTTGTCGTTGTTGACTAAACCTACCGTAGTAGTTATAGAATAAACCTATGAGAACTGAGAAACGTGTAAGAAATCAGACAAATCTGCCATGATTATTTCCTAATTTTATATGGCAACTGAGACACTTCCGATAAAATATCTTTGATTGACAAGAATTTTGCAGTTTCTTGTCAAATTAAGAGTTTGCTAAATCACGGGTAATTTGCTAACACATAATAATACACTTTGTAGAAAGCTGAGATGAAGAAAAAGACTAGACTAGTATCATAGTTGATTACAACTAAACAGTCATAAATCGAATGAAAGGAATGTTCTCACTCAATTAATATTCATATTATGCATGTAAGTCGCGAGAGAGCGGGACTTATTGACAGTACTCGTATTACGATGGTAAGAGGCATTAGACGTGAGGGCACATGTATTGAGCTTATTGATTCATTCAGTTTTGGCTGTTTTGTTGAGACTAGCATCTGCATGGTTTGGAGACAAAATTAATAAAACATTTAGTGATTCATAAAGCTCAACACACACAGGCAGCGGGTGCGGGTCGGGCGCGGGTCGGGACGGCAGTACGGCGGGCTGAATTCTCTGTAATTATGAATGACACCACACGAAACGCGTGCGCGGGTCGGGCGCGCAGCCGGTCGGTGGGGAGCCGTACACGCGTTGCGTGTGGTGTCATTCATATAAATTCAGAGAATTCAGTTCGCCTTACTGCCGTCCCGACCCGCGCCCGACCCGCATCCGCTGCCTGTGTGTGTTGAGCTTAAATGTAGATAGCTATAAAATTCGCGGAGTAATTACGTAAGAATTATATATACGCACTTTAAAAATAATGTTTCACACTTTAAAATGTTTTGCTTTCAAATTAATTGAATGAACTATAAAAATAATGGTTTCCACTATAAATATGCTTAGCTTTAAAATGAATTAAATGAATTGTCAAAATAGCAAAGACTAAGCCAAGTGATTCTTTAGTTCAAAACAAATCGGTAATTGGTGGTTGGTATGATACCTACCATCTACTGTTATTGTATCATTTGGTTTAGGTTAGGTTAGAACTAACGCGCCAAGCGAGCGTGCCGCGGCAGTGGCCGCCTAACGCCAGATCCCCTCTATTGTTGGTTTTGGAGTTGGTTCTCGACACAGTTATAGTGCAAACCGTTATTTTTGTAAGTATTTTAATTATGATGAATAAGAAATGATTACTTTATAGTGTATATTTATTTTGTGTTTGGTTCACGTTTATTAAAGTAATAAAATTAAAATATAAAAATATTATTATTTTAAAGTGCTATTAAATACATCCCATTACATAACACACGCACAATAGAACTGTCAAAATTAAAGGCATTGCCATACCTTTCATTTTGACAGTTCCATAATATTATTTGCGTTTTATACGTTGTTGAGCAGACGAACTCTTTAAACATATGAAGCAATGGATTAGCACTTTCCTTCAAAATCTTTCGGAAAGTGATTGAAACTGTGTTACGCAATTAGGGCTAGGGTGCTGTTCAGCCAAAAACCCATTTGGAAAATGGCATTTAAACATGTAAAAGTACCAATTAGATATACAAAGAAACTGCCACTTGCGTATCCTTTATCTTTTATATCAAGTCTATTTGCAAGTAGATAAGGTATTATATAATATTTCTAGTTCACAACCAACACGTATAGGTATCACCAAAGGTTATCTTATAAATAAATGCAGCAAACAAGACAACAACAACAGCATAAAAACTAATAATACTTTTATTTCAGCTTCCAAGAATCACACTATTACGTAATACGTAAGTAGGTTATTGTGTACACTGGAGTAATAAACACATTTTCTTCTTTATATTTTATCGTGAATTCGTAACAGTATGCAAAATTTATGTATCGTGCCGTCTACGGCGCGACGTGCCTCCTCGCAGAACAATTGATGTTCACCATGAAGCCACTCACCGCTCCACAGCCCTCCTAACAACATAAAATTTTATGACCGCGAATATTTATTATTTATAGTTTTATAGACCTGCCTACCATCGATTTCCTAGTCGTGTTCCAAATTGTAGCACGTCACAAATGATTTTTTGGCTTATCAATTGAATATTTCCCTTGTACGTTGTTGGTTAGTCGACCTGACAATTGTTTTGCCACCCTCGGATGTCACTTAGATGTCACAAAACGAAAAGGTAGATTTATGACAGTCAGATAGTTTTAACCTAAGGCTGTCTACAAGGGGCAAGAGTATCGTGTCGATAGTCACACCGTGGCATCAAATTCAATAGAAACTGTATGAAGCAATCTCCACACTGGAGCCGTATCTCCGTAACCGTATCTCCCCAGACTGGAGCGGGCCGGGGCTGCTTTGAAGCGGCTCCTGCCCAATCTAGGGGGTCCAAACGCCTCCTGCCGGAGGCTCTATGCGGGGATCGTGCGGTCCATGGCCCTTTACGGGGCACCGGTGTGGGCGCGTTCTCTGAGGCTGCGACCAGCGCAGCGGTTGAACGCGTCCCAAAGGGTCATGGCCATCAGGATGGTACGGGGATACCGCACGGTCTCCCGTGAGGCGGCGAGCCTCCTTGCCGGATTGCCGCCATGGGATCTGGAGGCGAAAGTCCTCGCGCACATTTGGGTGTGGCGCGAAGAGGCGAAACTCCGGGGCATAACTCCGCTGCCGCAAGAAATTGCGGCACAGCGGACGGAGCTCCGGAGGGATCTCATGGCGACATGGAGAGTGCGATTGTCGCAACCCAGCGCTGGGCACGCCACAATTGTGGCGATAAGTCCCCTCTTTGAGGAGTGGCTGGAGAGGCGCCACGGCGTCCTCACCTTCCGCCTGACGCAGGTCCTCACCGGACATGGATGTTTCGGGAGGTTCCTGTTTAGGATTAAGCGGGAGGAAACGCCCAGGTGTCACCACTGTGTGGATCGCCCGGAGGACACGGTGGAGCATACGGTGGAGGTCTGCCCAGCTTGGGCGGAGCACCGCCGTGTCCTCACGGAGGCGATCGGCGGCGGCGATCTCTCGCGTCCGGGCCTGGTTCAGGCCATGGTTCGGAGCGAGAGTGCATGGGAGGCCGTCACCTCCTTCTGCGAAGCAGTTATGCTAGCGAAGGAGGAGGCGGAACGCGTGAGGGTGAGACAAGGTTCGCGCCCTCATGCCCCTAGTCGCCGCAGGAGACGCCCCGGGCGTCGGGAGTCGCAAGCCGATTTCCGGCCACCGTAGGCGCGGGCCTGCGGACGGTGAGCGATGGGTAGCTCGCCGTCCGATAAGGACCAGGCCCGGGTCGACGGCGCGTTGTGTTCCACGCGCGCCTCAAAGAGATGTCAGCACAAACTGACGGGGTCCGTTAGGACCAATGCCTGCCGGGGTTGCGAGTTTGTCCGAAAGGGATATCGTGGCCCTGGCACACAGGCAACGGAAGGAACACGGGTGGGTTTTAGTCAGTAAAAGTCTGACACGCCCTCCCGCTCCGCCCAGAGCGGGAGAAGTTATTTGATGATTTCCCACCCAAAAAAAAAAAAAAAAAAAAAACACGGCGTTATCGTTGCGGCGAGACTTTGATGGCACGGCAAGACTATCGCCGCGATTATCTTGTCTTGAAATTGCTGTCAAAAGTGATAAGCAATTACGAGGTCGACTAAGTTACATTAAAGGAGGAAAACAACTTTTGAAAGCTTTTATTTTAAAGTATTGAATGATGTCTATCATGAATAAAGAAAAACATCAAAGCCGCAAAATCGCAGTACTGTTATAATTGAAAACATGAAAATGATACTCGGCAATGGGTTTAACCGTCAGTAAAAATGGTGTTTTAATCCGTCCATCGATACCTGCCGGCGACAGCCGGATTACCGTCCTGCCTCACTGTCCACCAACTTGCCGTTCTTTTTTTATATTTACGCGGCGCTATATTTAAAATTTTCGACGTTTGAATTTTAGATTCGACCAGCTCGCTGCACTATTTCACCTCTGTATAAATGAGGCTCATTAAACTTTTTGCTGTGACACAGAGTTTAATGTAGAACACATCTAGGTTCAGGTAGTACTGGAAGGCTGCCAACTACCTGTAGATGTTGTGCTCTTTAGGAAATTTACAGCTGCTAAGGTGCCATTATTTATTACTTTTTATGAGTTATTGGAAACGATAAATGCAAACAAAAATGTATTCGAGCTCGAACATATACAGAAAGTACGGACAGATATGTTTTCTCGGTGGCTCGTGCATCTGTCACATGTTTCCTTCCCCTTTATTAAATTTATTAGAGTAGTATTCGGTAAATATGAGAAGCGATAGGTAACGTTGGCCTGTATTCCCACGTTTAAGGCGCGTCACCGGGAATCCCGCGCCTCCCCGGGGCGGCCGGGCGAAATGTTAAGCGGATTCACGTTATTGTTGGAGCCATTTTGTGAACTTGTATGGGGAAGCCGAATGTTTTGAGATAAATTCGCGAAGAGTACTTTGAGAAACGCAAGAGTTTCTTACTTTTCATTTTCACAATCTTGCTAAATTCATTTACTTGAACAGTAAAGACAGTGCCATCGCTGAAACACGGACTTATCCAGAATCGATCCGTAAACAAGTACTGATGAACATCAAGAATAGTTCGATGATATTATCGATGCCAAGAAGAGGTTTGCATTCAACTTTACGACCTTGTTCGTATTTATTAAATATGTCGGTCTTTTCCGACCCCAAATTTTACGGCTGTACAATAAAACATGTCTCGACATCCAAATTTATATGCGTACATAAAGTTTTATGTCCGCGCGACTTGCACCGGCGGAGGTTTTCCTAATTGTTATCGGTCATGGACGGATGGAAGCAGGTCACGGCGGGTTCATGAAAACTTAAAATAGTGACGAATCAGCGACAAGTCAAAGTCAAATTATTTATTTCAAATAGGCACATAAAAGGCACCTTTGAACGTCAAAATTTATAATAGAATTGATTCTAGTCGCCCCTTCCAAAAGGTAGTTTTGCATGGAGAAGAATGGGCAATAAACTCCACCGTTACTCTTTTAAATGTTTTACAATATTTTGTTTAGGTACATTAAATATATGTGAAGACGATGCACCTACAATAAAATTGTATAGTAAATTTATTACACATCATCTGCCAAGCCTTTTCCCAACTATGTTGTGGTCGGCTTCCAGTCTAACCGGATGTAACTGAATACCAGTATTTTACATGGAGCGACTGCCTATCTGACCTCCACAACCCAGTTACTGGGTAACACGATATCCCTTGGAAAGACTGGTTGTCAGACTTTTGGGCTTCTGACGACCCGTGACAACTGTCAAAGATCTACAAATGACAGCCGGGACCAACGGCTTAACGTGCTTTCTGAGGCACGGAGGAATCTTGGTATGAACAGATGGTCACCCATCCACGGACCAACCGCGGCAAGCGTAGCTGAACCTGATCGATCGACCCGTGCGGCAGTTATTATTTAGCCACAATTACTAAATTTATTACACAATAAGTAAAAAGAACCAACAATGAAGCAATGACAGATAAATCAATTTAGTAATAGATACATGGTGCTCACATATTTACAAATATTGTAAAAAATACACGTTTTCCTGAAAAAAAAACAAGTAGGTCAGTGTGTGAGTTAAGGCAATCAGTATCACAGAATGTAAAATAAATATCATAAAAATAATAAATTATACAATTAAAATAGCAACCAGTTTGATTTTGTCTAGACTATAGATTGTCGTATGGAGCTGGACCAGCATGTTTCCAAGCTCTCTTATCTTGGATATTGTTTGATATTGCATTGTACGCAGACGATCGATCGCGGACGTTTACTTCAAAAGCTGGGCAATCGTAATTGATTGGCGGTACAAGTGATGGGGAGCGTCGCACCGCGCCACCGGCTCGTACCGAGCGGCTATCGTGCAGACACCCGTATAAAGTCGCGTTTCTAATGATGTAATTTGAGTCGTATAATTTCCACGTTACCGCCCTGTGCTGACACGACTGGGCTATGCGATCTTGTTTGTTTTACTGTGTCTGCCGGCTTACGACCTAAATGTTCAATTTGTGTGATTTTTCCGTATCGTTTAACAATGCCCCATTCAAAATAACGTGTTCATGAATCGTTCATCGCGACTGAAAACGATTCAGTGAGTCATGTTTATTGACCTTTTGTTGCTTTAATTAGTCATCGTGGTTATAACTCGTTGGCGCCGCATATAAAACAGGTGGGAATTTCATTTCGTTAATAACGTTACCTTAATTGCGTATGCAGCAATTATCTGGCGGACGTGTTCAAGCGTACAGCTATCGGTCGTAAGGAGAGGCTGAGCTGGGAATTAGCGTGCAGTCTCAGGTGCCCCCTGCGTTCTAACACTGCATGGATAATAACGGTAACTACTCCAGCTTATGCAAACTTACTGATGCCAGTTATACACTCGGAAATAGGTACCGTTCACTTTGTGTCTTGTTATTGAATTATAAATCCATTTTCAATACGTCACCTTGATAAATCACCGTCAGGATTAATAATATTTTTTTTAATGTTTTGTTAATGTGAAAACGTTTTAGGTTTAATAGACTGTAGATTTGTAGACCATATTCTATTTTGTTAAGTACCTGGTACTTTTGACGGGCCTACACTGTCCTCTCATACCTATTAACACCGTAATTTTTTTTTTTTTTAAACGTTGCCCTATACTAGGAATTTCTCCCGTATCGTGGGTGCGTTTACAAACATTTAAACTCACATACACAAACAGCCAGACCCGGAACAACTACTTATAGGTCATACAAATATTTGTTCCATGCGGGAATCGAACTCACGACACGCAGCGCAGCAGTCAATCGCTTAACCACTGCGCCAACCGTGCCGTAAAATATTACAAACATTGTAAACGCCAATTATTTTTAAAAGAGTAACCGTGTAGTTTCTTGCCGGCTCTTCTCCATAGGAAACCACCAATTGGAACCGTGCGCCTAGCTTCTGACGTTTCATAAAAGTGCCCATGTAGGCTTATTTGAAATAAAATATTTTGATTTTGATAAAAATAGCACATTGTTGTTTTCCTGCTACGTAATTGGGTTTTTTGAAGCGTATAGGACCTAAAGTGTGGTGCTACGAATTAACAAAGCCTACGCGTGCTCGTAGCCGTAGCGCGTAGCACCGTCGTAGCGCGTAGCGATTGTTATCAGTACGAATTTACTCGTACTTTAATAATAAATGTTTATAATTAAGAAAAGTCATTGAGTTTAATGAAAACATGGAAAGGTAATAAATGTAAGAACAGAATGTCGCGTATTAGCACACCTATTTATATAACAATTATTACAGACGAGTTTAATTAAAAGACATTACTAAATTGTTATTAAATTCGCAAGATAAAATATCTTTTTTTCTCTATGATGTAATTCATACCGATATTACGCTGCAAATATTTCGTAAACAACTCAGAATTCATAATAAAAACATCCTTAAACTGAACAAACGTTTCTTCGTATAATCAATTTATAGATAAAGCGAAAAATCGTACGAAGTAAAAAGTCATTGTACAATAATTGTCTGTTATTTCCAACAGCCCACGGCAAAAAGCGTTTTCCCAGAATTTCGTCTGCATGGAGTCACCGCTCAACGGCCGCAGCGCGTATATAGAAAGGCTACTTCGAATTGGTTAAGGCGAAGTGATATAGGGTTTCCATGATGTTTTTCATCAAACATT
Organism: Tiliacea citrago; assembly: GCA_963921375.1. NCBI lineage: Eukaryota > Metazoa > Arthropoda > Insecta > Lepidoptera > Noctuidae > Tiliacea > Tiliacea citrago. The sequence continues at coordinate 12,102,815 of OY992786.1, read as the reverse complement.
ATTGATTAATCACGAGGTTTTTCTAAAGAATAACTCCACATTTTTGATTGATTGATATTTCTCACGTTTTTGAAGATTAACAATGGAACACATGAAAATAATCTACTGAACCGATCCATCTCATGATGTTATGTCATGTTATTGTCATGATGATAATTTATTCCCTCGTAAGTAACTAGTAGTACTTTTGTATTATATGTAATATATTTTACATAGGATAGATTTAGGTATTAATGTATCAATAGGCTTTTTCTCATAGTTGTTAATAGATAATTTTTATATCACTTTTACTTAAATAAATATGTCCCAATGTAATTAAAATGTAAACTGATGGCCTGAAACACAGGTTTGAATAGACCTAGATCGGGCGGGTCGCTACGTAGCATTCTAATTCAGAACCATCATTACTTGCACCTGTAATTAAAAATATTTTAGCTTTAGTTTATTAGTACGCACTATAATTGTATACGATATTTATACTACTATTGGCTAAATGTACAACTTTTGTTAACGTTTTTATTAAAAAAAAAATGGTATATATTAATATTTATTATTATCTCATGATTAACTATACGACTATTAAGATAACATAACCTTTTTTGATTTTTTTCCTGATTTCGGCTCTGTGCATGGTGATGTGCTGAAACGATGTAGGTAAATACGCGTCCGCGGCGCCAGACATTGACTCATATAATGCTTTAAGCAATTTAACTCTACGTTGAACTTTTGATATTTTATAGAACAACTGAATTCACTCACCTTTAGTTCACCATACATACCACATTATACGTGGGTGCATTCAAATGACGTGTGGCAATCGAATGAAATTCTTAAATTCAGTTTAAAATTTGAGTTGGTCAATTTATCAGGTCATAAACGTTATCTGGGTGTTTTATCAACATCATCATTTCAGCCGAAAGACGTCCACTGCTGGACATAGGCCTCCCCCAACACTTGGGGGGTTGTCATAATAGCCACGCTTGGCAGGCGGGTTGGCGATCGCAGTATGGTGTTAAAATACATAGAGAACGCTGCTGCCCATTCTCTAGTAAATCCCTTAGTCGCCTTTTACGACACCCACTGGAAAAAATAGGGATATCCCCGTAAATAGTCTAGAAATCCCGTAAAGAGAAATACCCCCGTATTTGGGTGTTGATGAATACGGATTTTGATTTTACTTTGCTTTAATATTATTCATCTTTAGGTTGGTTTGAAAACGTGGTACAGAAACGAACAAAACAAACATAAATTCGAATTAAAACAAAATAATTTGTCCACTGTCACATATCTGTCAGCGGCTGCCTCCAGGGGTAGCGAAGCTATTAACTATTGTTCCTATTTTGATAGGAATCAAATAAACAGTGTAAAAGGCGGGTAAATCTGTTTTATTCCCCTATTTCTTATCAGAGCGCTTCGCGAAGATTTTTCGTGGATGTCATTTAGTGCTAATGCCTGTTGCGGGACGAGTCGCCTACGAATTGCCACATTTACTCGTAGTGTCGGCCTCTCGAACCGACGTTAAATCCTGTGTTTGGAATGAGCCAATGCATCTTAAGCAAGGGAACGCGGCTTTAAATTGCTTGCTGACAAAACTGTGGAAAATTCATGTACTTAGTAGGAGTTTCCGTGTAGTAGCAAATTTTGGAGCTTAGTCGAGGCCCTGGGGATGGGGATCCGATGTATATCGAGCAAATAATGTTGGCGTGACGATAAAATCACTAATTGAGGTTCACACATACAGGGGAGGATGGAGAAAAAATACTGTTATTGAGTATGAATCACCGAAGAATAGATATGACTTTATCACGTAGGGATTTTTTTTTTTTTTTTTTTTGGGTGGGAAATCATCAAATAACTTCTCCCGCTCTGGGCGGAGCGGGAGGGCGTGTCAGACTTTTACTGACTAAAACCCACCCGTGTTCCTTCCGTTGCCTGTGTGCCAGGGCCACGATATCCCTTTCGGACAAACTCGCAACCCCGGCAGGCATTGGTCCTAACGGACCCCGTCAGTTTGTGCTGACATCTCTTTGAGGCGCGCGTGGAACACAACGCGCCGTCGACCCGGGCCTGGTCCTTATCGGATGGCGAGCTACCCATCGCTCACCGTCCGCAGGCCCGCGCCTACGGTGGCCGGAAATCGGCTTGCGACTCCCGACGCCCGGGGCGTCTCCTGCGGCGACTAGGGGCATGAGGGCGCGAACCTTGTCTCACCCTCACGCGTTCCGCCTCCTCCTTCGCTAGCATAACTGCTTCGCAGAAGGAGGTGACGGCCTCCCATGCACTCTCGCTCCGAACCATGGCCTGAACCAGGGCCGGACGCGAGAGATCGCCGCCGCCGATCGCCTCCGTGAGGACACGGCGGTGCTCCGCCCAAGCTGGGCAGACCTCCACCGTATGCTCCACCGTGTATCACGTAGGGATGATGTTCACAAAATTGATATTTACTATAGTATAATTATAATAACCCCACCGCCGTATCTCTACGTTGACGTCGTGGTGGCGCTTTCGTTTTCCGAACTTTACGTCTGTGCTGGTAGAGTTTACTTTTCTAGAACAGGTCTAGGATGAGGAGCCAAGAGAGATACAGAAACCCGCAGGGCAGCATGTGGCGAGTTGTTGGGCAGTAGCGACCCCACGGACCTTATGTCCTAGTAGAAGGCTTGTTCCTCATCTCTGGCTTGCCTTTATTGACCGGTTGGAGTGAACACTGATAAGGAACAGAGCTCCCCCACCTCATTCTTGCCTTTATTGACCTGCTTGAGTGGAGATTCACAAGAGCAAACGTTCTTGGAGGAAGGAAGTATTCCAGTAAGTGCTGGTAGGGATCTTGACCATCTTCCGTACTCTGGGATTGTTCTGATAGCCGTGGAATACCTCTTTACATCTCCAAGCACCCCAGGAATTGTTGCCCCCTTGACGCTACGTCACTATGTGCTAGCGAAAGTTTCCGGGGGCCCATTATTGAATGCGCAAGTCAACCCCTGCCATTTTATCCGTATATATATAAAATATTGATCAGGCAGGGGTCATAGTCCTTCCATAGGTCTTGGTTAATATTCCACTTTAGCTACCCAAACGCATAGTCCAATTCGTTTTTTCCATAACCTGCTACACCAACCGGGGGTTGTCCTTGGGTGCACTTCCATAAAGCAAACAGGGATAATCGTCGGTTGGTGCCTCAACACTTAAATTGTCTAAGGGGCCTCTGCGGGTTGGCTTCAGGCTCCTCATACGCCTTCCAAAGGTCCGAGATCCCGAGATATGTCAAAGACTTTTAAATAATAATAATAAAACGTTTATTTCGACCTACAAAGGATCGTAGACACAAAAATTAAAAAATAAATAAAAACACATAAATTAAAAAAATTAAAAACAAATTAAAATACCACATAGAAATATTACAGGTTCGATTAGTCAGTATGTGAACCATACAGCAATGGTTACGCTATAGTGGTGAGGTATAGGATGGAAATTTCTTCAGCAAAGTTGTGTTACATTCATTTTGTTAAGAGTACAAAAGTCAGCAACCCAGCGGCTTTAGATACAAAATAACACAATCATTATTCGTTTTAACCTACATTACATTTGTATTATCCAGTAAAACGTGTACAATCAAAGTATTTAAATTTACGACGACACCAAATGGTGCAACACCATTGAATAAAATAGATGTAATAGTTCTTTTGGAACAATTAATATAAATTGTTCTACATATATGTGAATGTGTGCGTGCATATTGTGTGCACTTTAACACGTTTAAACGCAAATTCAATAATGATTTCCATACTAAATAACGTTGCAGGGAAGTGTCGAAATATGTTGTTTAGTGAATGGCTAGCTGGTATGATGTTACCGGTTTATTATTTTAGAGTTAAAGATATGTTTCAACAATGGTTTTTCAATCAATATAAAATTTAGGTAACATTTATTTTCCTCACTTTTAAAAGTATTGTGACAAACCATTTAAACACATTGTTAAATCGTTTATTATTATAAACGATTTAACAATGTGTTTAAATGGTTTTTCAAAAAGTTGTCACAATACTTTTGTACATCTGAGTAGGGATCTCGCCCCGAGAAATGTGGCTGTTCGTCTTCATGATGACCTAACAGTTAACTTCTAACCTAAATTCTCCAAGTTGGAACCGCCCCGAGATTTTAAATTCACTTTACTAGCGGTTGCCTTTCTTAGAAGACCCTGCTACATTCTTTCAGTTCTGACAGATATTTATTCCACTGAATTGAAAACAATTTAATAAAATTTTAGGATAATATTGGCATCGATTATCTTGGGAATTAAACAAAAAGGTAGTATAAATACTAAAATGTTATTAATATTCTAGAACGATAATCAAATATCTGTTCCTGTAACTTCACTGCGACAAATACATGAACTTTATAGCCGTAATAATATAAAACATTCACACTCTGAAATAATTAATTAATTTACATCGTATATTGTCACATCAGACACTTTATATTGCATGAGCTAGTTCAAGTTTAAGTACTTAAGTTCAGCTATTTCAAAGAATACCATGTATCTTCACTGAAATTGTAATTTTATGCGACAATAAAGTTTTCGGTTATTGCTTACAGCTTAACAACTGTAGTTTTACATTATTTTGTGCTTAAAATAGTTTAGGTACTATAACTTTACAACGTAATAAAAAAATTGACAGCTTTCGTAATAAATTATGTATGTATTTTTCTCAAGGGGTAAGGGTGTTAACAGGGGGCTGTTGCTGCCTCCTGAATCAAACAGAGGGGGTTATCGCGATGTTTTGTTCAAGAAAATCCAGCTTTTTTCTTTTCAACGTAGCTCTGTGTGATTCTATTCTGGTACCTAATTATGTGTAAGTAGCTCTACATCATCCTAACTGCGTGTCAAAGCTTTTAAATAAATTTCCAGAGCGCCACAAAGTGAGTGCAGTGAATTTTACGATCGCGCCGTTTACAGCCATGCATGTGAATTTTATTCGCTTATATATAGGCTTTTAATGGGTCGTACGTATCAGAGACATTGGTTGTAAATGTTGCAATGTAACTTTTAGAGAAATATGTCCCGGGTAATTGGACAATAAATTGATTGATAAATGTGACTGCTCGAACATTCTGGCTGAATACGCGCCGTGTTTACTGAAATATAAACAGTTTGATTTTATTTTATTGCTAGGTGTGGTGATATTTGAAGCTATAATTGATTGGTTACGGTAATTTGACATTTGATTCGACTACATTCGCATAGATCTACAAATACGTGAAGTGAGAAGTAAACCTACAGTTCGATAGAAACGTTTCTACATAAAAATCGTGTGTAAACATATTTTTAACACATTTGATAAAAAAATGCATTTACGAAGCCTGTATACATTGTTCGAAAGTTAAAAATTACGCACCATACAACGGAATGTGCGGTAAAATTGGTACTATCACCTAAGTACATGTTTTATCGCTATTTATTACGAGAATAAATAAGCTGAAAGATCGAACCTCCTCGGAAGCGCTTTTGCTCAATACCTTTATCTCACTTTATTATTAAAGAGAAAATGAAACGAAAAAAGTAGTACTAATTTTTACCATGCGTAATTGGCGCGAATTGGCAAACGTTGCCCATTTGCAAATTCGCGCCATTTTCATATTAGAAATGTCAAAGATTGTTGCGACTTTCCGACTGATATTTATAAACAAAATAACAATATGAGTTCAAGCGAAGAATCCGATATTAATATGGAATCTACTCCACCTGATATCTTAAAAGAGACGCATATTGCATAAAATCGTCTCTTGTCGTCAAAATCACGAAAGCGCTATTTAATGATTTACGATAATTTTATATCATGGAAGACTCAATCATTCTCTGAAAATGTTTTGATGGCTTGTTTAATTACCTACCTTTGTACTGTTTTCTCGCTAATGTGTTGAAAAACATTGTATGACTTACGTGCGGAAACTGCTATTTACAAACTCGTGACTATGGTAAACCCGAGACGAAGTCGAGTGCTTACATTCGTCTACTCATTTGTAAAAACCAACTTACCGCTCTAGTATCATAAAGAACTATTATTAACAGTATAATATTCTCGTAGCCCTTTAAGGATATACCCATAAACAAGTTATAATAGCGTGTCATTTAAACATGCAAAGCACCGTCGATTTATGGAGACATTAAACCATGATTATCGGTTGAAGTCGACTGACATCTACGTGAACGAGCGCGACACAATCGATGCGACATTTTCCCGTGTAAAACAACCCTTTTTAAACAATACTATTTGTCCATCACGGTAATATGGTGTGTTAGCGAGTAGGCAGGGAGCCGGCCGGCGCCAGCCATCGCCAGCCATCGCCTAACGGCCCCTAATTGCAGTGTAGACGGCATGTTACTTCGGACAAATTCGGAACGCTATTATTACCTACAATAACCGTTTACCTGTCGACCAATTCAATTCTACAAACTTACCCCATACGACTCGTGTGTTGACACAATTGGATTTTCCCAATTCCATATGACAATATAGGCTCACGTATCTGAAATAAATTTTGGTCGCTATCACACTACGCCATAATGTTTGCTGGCTTATACAAAAGTTGAATATCAACAAACGAGTACGCTGAGGGGGGAAATTGCATAGGCTGTTAACGTGTCTACGTACTGTAATCAGGTTTGGATATTACAGTAAATCTGCTTGATTTGGGAGTAAAGGAAACAATGTTTATCTGATGTTTCTTTTTCCAACGGACAGCCAATCATGTTGCATTATTTTGCATGGCGTATGGTGAGCGGTATGCTGTACTTAGTAACAATTTCACAAACTGAAATTATAAGTTGGGTAGCTGTTATTTTCATATAAAAAGTTAGTCATGCGTTGATACTATTCAAAGGTTATTTACATTTTTTTCTCATAATTATAGCTTCGTCTAGCTACGTTAAATCACAAAAGTTGAAATATGGGGTTTGGACAAAGGAAAAGCAACAATAAAGGTTCCCCGAGATTTCCGTTTCATCTTAGGACATATACTGCCTTGTCTCCCAGAAAAAGGGTTTCAATTGGGCCCTTAAGCAGCGGATTAACCACTTGTGTAGTGCATATTCAATACTCCAGCTCGACATGTCCTCGTATGACGACGGGTGCAGTGGGACCACTTCGGGACGTCTGCATCACCCCATCGGCGTGGAGCTTGAATGAGACGTGCATAAAATTGTGGGGAATTTTCCATCAACACCTCAATGGGGTACCATTGAGGTGTTGATGGAAAATTAGAAATAAGCTTTGTTTTTGTTTTGTTTTTTCATGGTTGTTGGCAATCTACCTATTGGATGTTACAGCATCCATTTATTTGTGTGCATGTGAGTACAAAATTGCTAGAACTTCAATAGAGAGTGAGCAACTCGAGTAACTAAGTATTGTTCGATGTTCCAAACAACTAAGTTATATTGTGTTTTATTAAGTTTTGATAATTGCATTGTATAGAGTGACTATTTGTTATTATGTATTCCAAGTGGCATTATTCAATAGAGTCCTTTCTTGATCTGTGAAATGTTGAGGAGAACTGTGGCTGATGGTCATGGTCATGATCATCCCACCTTCAATGAACTCCTTAGGTACGTCATTTTTTTTTTTTAACAATGATTGAAGTCTTGAAAGCAGAATGGTATTTATTAATCCTATATTTCGATCCTCATCCCCAAACTGAATTCATTACCAGCCATTGTACAGCACAAAGCACAGTGTTGGTGATACAACAAGCGCACCTATAAAAGGCGTTGATGCCGCCGGGTTCACTTATGCAGACACTGCATGTCAATGCGGACGCACTTCGGAGAATCTAACCCAAATTCAGCACACATAGGACCTTTATATACCTACTTAATTATGCCCTAAAAAGCCAATAAAGTGTTGCAATATCTTTTCTTTAAAATTAAGGAAGAGACACAAAATATTCCTAAACTGAATTTATTAACAGACAGTGCACAGCACCATGCACAGTCTCGGTGACATAACAGGGGTATAAATGGCGCTGACACCGGCTCCACTTATGCGGACACTGCACGCCAATGCGGACCCATTTCGGAGAAGTACGAAGTCGCTGAACTGTTGTGTGTTGTGTTTACTGTTTATATTGGAATATAGAAGGTGGGAAACAAATGACTGTTGAACAAAACACTAGTATGTCGAGAATTAAACACAAACAAATTGCTTCTTTTTTTTTTTAACCGATCACGTCAGGTGACGCGAGATTTAATAAAGGTTACTGATTATTAGATCAGGCTTTCAGAAACTGGATGGTAGGTACGACATTCTATGAACTTTTTTTTCTTTATTAAGGTAACATGACTGGCGAAATATGGGTACACACCTTTTTTTTTTTTTTTTCTTGTTTCTTCCGTTGCTTGTGTGCCAGGGCCACGATATCCCTTTCGGACAAACTCGCAACCCTGGCAGGCATTGGCCCTAACGGACCCCGTCCGTAGGGCGTGAGGCGCGCGTGGAACACAACGCGCCGTCAACTCGGGCCTGATCCTTATCGGACGGCTACCCATCGCTCACCGTCCGCAGGCCCGCGCCTACGGTGGCCGGAAATCGGCTTGCGACTCCCGACGCCCGGGGCGTCTCCTGCGGCGACTAAGGGCGCGAGGGCGCGAACCTTGTCTCACCCTCACGCGTTCCGCCTCCTCCTTCGCTAGCATTACTGCTTCGCAGAAGGAGGTGACGGCCTCCTATGCACTCTCGCTCCGAACCATGGCCTGAACCAGGGCCGGACGCGAGAGGTCGCCGCCGCCGATCGCCTCCCGTGAGGACATGGCGGTGCTCTGCCCAAGCTTGGCAGACCTCCACCGTATGCTCCACCGTGTCCTCCGGGCGATCCACACAGTGGTGACACCCGGGCGTTTCCTCCCGCTTTATCCTGAACAGGAACCTCCCGAAACAACCGTGTCCGGTGAGGACCTGCATCAGGCGGAAGGTGAGGACGCCGTGGCGCCTCTCCAGCCACTCCTCAAAGAGGGGACTTATCGCCACAATTGTGGCGTGCCCAATGGGTACACCCCTGCGTTACCATTCGGGGATAACAAGAGCATGTTATCTAATGTATTTGTGCTAAACAAATAATCACGTACCAAAATTATTATATTAATTGGAACGAACTTTTAAGTAATTTCTAGGAAAATTAATTGTTAAGCAAATTGACTACCAAAGTAAATTGCTCGTATATTCAAACCATAATTCTTTACTTTCGTAATTCTTTGACAGTTTTATGAAATGTCAATAACTAACTAAGGCAAATTGACTTAGGCTGTCACTTAATTAATTTCCCTGACTGTACATAATGTGTGATAACGTGATAAGTGTATATTTTATGTTAAAACAATTATAAATTTATAATTTTTAAAACATAAAATTCGTCTTCCAGTCCAGTACTACTCCAACAAGATCTACATTGTGTTCAACTGTATAATAATCGAAGAGATTTATTCATTTTTATTTTAACATTTAATTGTTTCATTTATTTTAATTTTTTACCATGCACACTTGTTTACCCAACTCACTTTAGACATTGGCAGAATAGTCAACACCAGCTTTGCTTGCCATATAATAAAAATAGAATAGACTGTACATAACGGGGTCCCTATGTTGTTTCGAACGCCGCTGTTGCGACACACGCTGTTGCGAATTATTTTTCCACTGCCTCACAGGTTCGAAAGCTCACGGACTCGAATGAAGTAGTCGCGAAAGACGCTGTTTCGAAAAACATTTTCACTGCCTCATACGCTCGAATGCTTGTGATTTCGATTTATTTAGTCATAAAGTGTACAGAAAAGTATTTAATCATTTGGGTTAGGTTAGGTTAGAACAGTGACCATTAACGCGCGAAGGCGAGCGAGCGAAGCGAGCGTGCCGCGGTAGCGGCCGCCGAGCGCCAGGTCCCCTCTATTGTTGGTAAATTCAGTTACCAAAACAAAAACTCTTCATCAATATCCAATTTAACTAAATTACTATACGTTATATTAAATGATGATGTTGACACCGAATTTGTTGATTTTATTTAATTACTGCTTAAATACTTTTCTGTACACTTTATGACTAAATAAATCGAAATCACAAGCATTCGAGCGTATGAGGCAGTGAAAATGTTTTTCGAAACAGCGTCTTTCGCGACTACTTCATTCGAGTCCATGAGCTTTCGAACCTGTGAGGTAGTGGAAAAATAATTCGCAACAGCGTGTGTCGCAACAGCGGCGTTCGAAACAACATAGGGGACCCGTACATAACATGGTACTTACAAAAAAAAGGAGCTACGTCTGCCAGAGACGTTTGGCAGAGGTAATAAATATGTCTTTAAAAAAAATCAATGAATCGAATACATTTTTTAAAATTATTATTATATTTCTTAACAATTCCTTAATAGATTAAAAAATAACATTCTAAAAGTAACCTAACCTGCCGTTGCCTTTGAGCTAGTCGCTTGAAAACTACACGTTCAATATACGAACACGCTGTATACTAACTCTATCCAAGTAATAAACAGTCGCTGTCTTCTAAGAATAGATCGCCCTGTATGAATACTATTGTGTTCCATAACTACCAAGTTTGCTGCCTCGTATGCAAGATACTTAGTTACTATACCAGTTACTATGTTGATCCTTTGTCAGTTAACTTATATTCTTGTACTAGCTGCTGCCCGCGGCTTCACCCGCCTGGTTTAAAAAAAATAAAGGAGCATAAATTACTCCGTATAACATCAGCTATCTGCCAGTGAAAGACCTATCAAAATTGGTTCAGCCGTTTCGGAGATTAGCCGGAATAAAAAGACAGACAGACAGACGGATAAAGACGTAAAAAAATGATGTGTTGGTAAAAATGCCGTTTATACACGTAGGTGTTACTGTTGTACGCTGTTATTTTGGCATTACAAACATACACTTCAGTTTTATTTATTAATATAGAGATATTGTGATTTGAAATTGTAAAAATAGAGGAAAACCGTTGATAATAACAGCAAACTGCAAATGTGTTTTTTTTTTAATGATTCAAATATGCTGGAAGTTTATTTGTGAATTTTTATGCATCATCATTTGCCTAGCCTTTTCCCAACTATGTTGGGGTCGGCTTCCAGTCTAACCGGATGCAGCTGAATACCAGTATTTTACATGGACCGACTGCCTATCTGACCTCCACAACCCAGCTACTGGGTAATACGATACCCCTTGGTAAGACTGGTTGTCAGACTTTCGGGCTTCTGGCGACCCGTAACAACTGTCAAAGATATACAAATAACAGCCGGGACCAACGGCTTAACGTGCTTTCCGAGGCACGGAGGGGTCTTGGTAGGTTAAGATGGTCACCTATCCACGGACCAGGCAAGCGTAGCTTAACCTGATCGATCAACCCGTGTGGCTGTTATTACATAGCCACGAGCCCTTTTTAGGTCATAAACATATGAAATGGAATAAGGAGGTACAGTAGGCCGCACTCGGTCTTTACAAATCAGTATTATCTGGCCTCATATTCTATTTAAACTCCGTACTATGCTAGGCCAGTTCAAGGTCCAAGTGGTACCAGCGACGTGCTGGCTACTGTACAATATTATCGCCGTTTGGTTGTGGAATTCACTTCCGCCTGACTTTAGGGACTGCCAAACTTGCATTAAAAGAAGAGTGAAAGAACACTATCTTTCCATTTCGTCATAGCTGCGTATGTATTTATTATTTTAAATTACATTATACACATAACTTAACATCACGCCTCTAATCCCCGAAGGGTTAGGCAGAGGTGTACATATGTACACCCACATTTCGCCAGTTATGTTTAAGTTCCATGTAATAGGGTTCGAGCCTATTGCCATCAACCGGGCACAAATCCATACTCCTGGCTGCGACTGAGAAATTCCTACTGGAAAATCCGAATAACACTTTGCCCGACCTGGGAATCGGACCCAGGACCTCATGCTCAGCAGTAGCGCTTGCAACCACTAGACCAACGAGGCAGTAAATTACATTATAATTATTAATATTCTAGTAGTGTTTATTTTAGAAGTATGTATGGATATATGTTAGTACATATATTCTCATAATATTCCTTATATTTTATTAAGTGAATTGTTTTTGATTTTATAAATTCTATTTTCTCTTCTACTTTTACACACGTTGTCTACATCTCTTTGTCTACGAAAGTAAAAAAAAAAATGGATCAAAAAGAAAAAAAAATAGAAAAAAAAGAATGTTTTTTTTTTTTTTATAAAGTATGACTGCTGGTGATAGTTTATTCACATTACGATCTAGCCTATTCGCTTATAAGTAATTTAAATATAACCTAAACTGCTAAGTAAATATAAAATCTTTTCTTTTTTTTTTTTTTAAATGATGATTATGCTTATTTCTAAAGAAATCTCAGGTATGCTGGAAAAGATTTCTATAGAAATAAGCATCTCCTTTTTACGTATTTTTCTCTTCTTTTCTTCGTGTATCTTTAAAATCTGTTTACATAAATGGTTAAATAAATAAATAAATATAATCTTCTGATGCTGGGCCACTGTAAGTGAGCGAATACACTATTACGTTAAGATAACCTACTTCCCTACGTTCCTTCGATAAATACCTAAAGGTATTATTGACAAAAAAAAACAAATAAAAAGGTATTTTCTACTTAAGTAAACTCCAAAGCAAATGTTGATCTTTAAAATAATATTTTTCAACGCCAAACTTTTCTCTATTTACCGAGAAAATTTCAGCGTTTACGTAGTAGGTTTTTTTTTCAAAAGGATTCTATACAATCAATTATTATAAGTAAAAAGAGGTAGTGAAGGAACACACTCCCCAAGTGGCACGTCAAAACTAGGCTAATTAGCCTAGTTATGTATCGCCTTGTCTCTTTTTCGCTACCGATAATTACGACATGCCATCCTACTTCCACGTGTCATATAGAATAGTATGACATTGTGTTTTTAAACATCAAATGTTGGGTAGGTCACCAATCTAACTCTTTTTAGTTATAACATACCGACTTGTTTGACGGAGCAACGAGCAAATAATCGTAAACAACAACAAAGTATACTGGTGAACAACATCGGAAAGTAATAAGGTTCCAGCAAGAGAAGCTGAGCAGCATTACGCAAAGACAAATGTCTCAGAGACAACATTAACATAATCCTAGAGTGGTGCGAAACAAAGGAGGTGACATCACGGGAGCGCGGCCCGACTTCCGGCCGATGCACGACTGACATAGAGCACATAATAAAATAAATTGATGTGGTCCATCAACGTGTGGAATTTCATTACCTTTGATAAAAAACCTCCTTTTTATTATTTTCGGCTTTCATGACTCTTATAATAACGTCATGTATTTGACATTATTCTTGAGAAAAGTATCTCCTTATACGAACGAAGTTTGTATTATAAAATTCAAGTTTATATACACAATGCGGTTTTGATTATATAACTGTGCATTCTGTGTTCATGAGGTAGTGAACTTATTTATACTATTAAGACGCTGACAACAGCTAAACCGCGGTCACTGTCAGACTGCATACAAAAGAAATAGAAGCGCGATGACACAACGCTTGTAATTTATTGCAAAATTATGAAGCAGTTATCTATTTACTCAAAAATGAGTTGAGTAATCGAAAATAAAAAACAACCAAGTTCTGCAAACAAATAAGACGTTCTTGTTATTAATTAAATACCAACCGTATGTTGATATTTAATTTAGTTATTTTGGATTGAAACTCAAAGAAAAAGGTTAGTTTACCGTTAATTAATATCGACATTTTTTTTGTTCTAAACGTGTTTTGGTAACAAACAAGTTCTGAGAAATATGTTCAAGAATAACATAAATTTTTTCCGCTCCCACAAACTATATAGATTTGGCAATTTTATTGTTTAAGACAAGGATTTTTTTTGTTTACTTTTATCATTTGCCTCTTGTCAGCGCCTTAAGGCGCTGCAGTACCTAAGGTAGCATATATACAGGAATGTTATTTGGTTTGAATGGACTCTGTTTAAAACAGCTGCACGAATTCTTTATGACTTGGGAACAAAGTATAAAGTTCAGTGCACATCATAGAGTAAAGTTTTCAAGCGCATCTGTCCACCTGCCTGTTTGTTAGGGCCAATCTCAAAAACTATTATTCGGGTTTTAAAACGGTTTTGACAACGGCTAGGTTTTTATAGGTTATATTTAAAGACAGATTACGTATCCTATTCATTTTCGCTCACCCAAAAAAAAAAATGCAATATTTTAGTAACTTGCATAAACAGCGTTCTATTTAACTTTAAAACTTCTTAGCAATAAAACCTTATAAAAGTAATTAACAATGAAGATGATTTCTTTTAAGTTATTTTTTACACAAAATTTAACGATCCTAACTTCCTTAATTTTGTACAGTTTCGTTCACATCTTGGTGAATAAACGTTATTTAGTAAGACCATTATATTTTATGAGCCTGTGGTAATAATTACTTAATTATACAATATTAGTTTTAGTATATGCGAAACCCGAAACATATGTCTAGTATTTTATGTAAAGAATCTATGCACAAAACTGTATCATGAAAAATCACAAAGTTAAAAGGTTGTTATGTTACCGGGTTTTCCGTACAAAAACATGCTAACGGCGCCTCCGCGCCTCTTGGGTCGTCTTGCGCTCATTGATAATAATTTGGCAGTAGGTACCTAACCGTTCGGCGATTGTATTATAAGTAATTAAATGGTGATAACATTTTCCATCACACTTAATTTTTTTTGGGACAAAATATAACATGGTGTTAAAATATTGAAATCGATGCAGTTCCTTATTCTGAACAAACTATATTCAGGTTTCGCATATACTAAAAATAATGTTGTATAAGAACACTGTCTGGCTTTAAATTAAGTCCGCATCCATGGCAGATACATTCGTTTGGTACCTATTTATTTTTAAACTAGCTTCTGCCCACGTCTGCCTCGTTGCTCCAGTGGGCGCAAGTACTACTGATGAGCATGAGGTCCTGGGTTCGATTCCCAGGTCGAGCAAAGTGTTATTGGGATTTTCCATTAATTAATGAATTTCTCAGTAGCAGCCCGGAGTCAGGATTTGTGCCCGATTGATTGCAATAAGCTCGCCCCCTATTACATGGGACTTAAACATAACTGGCGAAATGTGGGTGTGCTATAGGTACACCTCTGCCTACCCCTTCGGGGATTACAGGCGTGATGTTATGTTATGTTCTGCCCGCGATACTGTAGCTTCCCATTAGTGAAAGAATTCTCGGAATCGGATCAGGAGTTCCGAATCTCCCCCCCCCCCCCCTCCCCACATACAAACTCACACCTCTTTATAATATAATATTAGTATATTTATTTATTTAAAGCAAGGAATATGCTACCTGACCATTCCCCGAGTGCCTCAGGGTGTAAGGGTGCTGACTTCAGGATGCTGTTGTCACTGACCCGCGTTCTACGCATCAGTGATGCGACTTTTTTGCCTTCAGTTCGGTTCTGAGCAAACATCTCCGATGCGCTACAGAAACGGGGCAGTTTCAACAAGCAGCATCCTACAAACATTATTGTATTAGATGCGTAAGACTTCTAGCAATCTTTTGGTGTAGCTGACCCGTAGACCCCAGACCTTGAAAATTTGCCTTGAACAGGGCATTTTGCCTTGGTCCGCACAACGAGAGAATCTACGGGCTAACATGTTCCTTCGGACCGCCAGTGCCCTACGTTAACTTTCGGTGTCAGTATAATAGATGCCAGTTAAATATTAGTATTTAAAGTATTTTTTTTTATTCACTTTTATAATATTCCAAAGGAAATATGGTTGGGGAAAAAGTCTTTTCGCATTATAGTATGTATGAACTTGTAATAAAATCTCTTTGGCTATACTATTTGTATCTGGCTGGTTTTGGTATCATTGAAAGTATAAATTTTAAAGAACATAATTCCAAATTCAAATTAGGGAAATGTGTGATTTTCATTTGTTTTTCGTACTGTCAAGATGAGTGAACTTAATGAAGAAATGCGATACATTTTAAAATTGAAAAAACAAAAAAGGTGAAAATACAACGCAAGCCGCGAAAAAAAATTGTGATGTTTATGGACCTAGTGCAGTGTCTGTGAGAGTAGCACAAATTTGGTTTAAGCGTTTTCAATCCGGAAATTTTGATGTCAAAGATGCACGTCGCTCTGGTCGCCCTATTACGGATAAAATGGATGCCATTTTTGAAAAAGTGGAGCAAGATCGCCATATCAGTAGTTACGACGTAGCTGAAGAACTGGGGATTGACCACAAAACAGTTTTGGCACATTTGAAAAAAACTGGGTACACAAAAAGCTCGATATTTGGGTACCTCACGAGCTCACTGAAAGAAACCTAATGAACCGTGTAGGTAATCATTTGTGATTCTTTATTACGACGTAATGAAGCCGAACCATTTTTGAAGAAGCTGATAACTGGTGATGAAAAGTGGATCACGTACGACAAGAAAGTGCGAAAAAGGTCGTGGTCAAAGGCCGGTCAGGCTTCACAGACTGTGGCGAAACCCGGGTTAACTCGCAACAAGGTGATGCTGTGTGTGTGGTGGGATTGGATGGGCATTATTTATTATGAGCTCCAGTCACCAGGCAGGACCATCGATTCTGAACTCTACTGCGAACAAATGATGAGATTAAAGCAAGAAGTTGAGAGAAAGCGGCCGGAATTAATCAACAGAAGGGGTGTGGTTATATATTCATCATGATAACGCTAGACCTCACACATCTTTAGCCACTCAGCAAAAATTAAGAGAGTTTGGCTGGGAGGTGTTAATGCATCCGCCGTATAGTCCTGACCTTGCACCTTCAGATTTCCGCCTGTTTCGGTCTCTTCAGAATTCTTTAGGCAGTGTCAGGTTAACATCACGAGAGGACTGCCAAAACCACTTGTCGCGATATTTTGATCAGAAGTCACAAAATTTCTAGAGCAATGGGATCATGTCCCTACCTACAAGATGGCAAAAAGTTATCGAACAAAATGGTACCTACATACTTTAGTTAAATGTAAATAAACTATATTAAAAAATGTTTTGAATTTTCTTAAAAAATGCGAATAAACTTTTTCCGCAACCTATTAGTTATGATTGTAACAGGCATATATTTTTTTTTCACTCTAACCGCTTCGCTTCTGCTGTCCGCTGTCTACGAGGTACCAGCCTTAGACAAGTAAGACATTATAGCTATTTTCTACTTACTTTATATTTTTGTGAAGTTAGTCTTCAACAGGCAGCCGAAGCAGACAGCAATCATCTTTTGACAAGAACAGTTAAAATGAAACATTCACGCATCATCTTGAATTCTAAAATCTATGAGGGCGGAATGTTATGAAAATTAAAGGTTAAAAAGCGCTAGTTAACTTTATGATACTCGACTTAAAACCCCTAATTAATAACCGCAAAGCCAGGAATAACTTACTAAAATTAATTGACCATAAAGCTAAGAAGGTCCGGTGTTGCCAACGTGTAAATCCAACTTAATCGTTTCTACAGCGTGTTACGGAAAGGGTTTATACATATAAAAGGCACGGATTCTTTTGGTGATAACAAACTACATTCATGGCAACATTTTTTTTAATATTACCTACATAATTTTATCGTTAATAAACATTTAACTAATAAAAACCAAATATTTTCAATTGAATTCTACACACTAGACCAAGTCAGCTGATCGTTACACGTTTTTAGGGTTCCGTACCCAAAGGGTAAAACGGGAACCCTATTACTAAGGCTCCTCTGTCTGTCTGTCTGTCTGTTTGTCTGTCCGTCTGTCTGTCTGTCTGTCTGTCTGTCCGTCTGTCACCAGGCTGTATCTCATGAACCGTGATAGTTAGACAGTTGAAATTTTCACAGATGATGTATTTCTGTTGCCGCTATTACAACAAATACTAAAAAACAGAATAAAATAAATATTTAAGGGGGCCCCCATACAACAAACGTGATTTTTTTTTCTCGTTTTTGCTCGGTATGGATAACGGCAACAGGTAGTCGCTTGAATTATTCACAGAATATATAGTTATATATTCACTTTAAAAATAAATAATTAAATTAAAATAAAACAAATATTTAAGGGGGGCTCCCATACAAAAAACGTGACTTTTTTGCCTTTTTTTATAGATAATGATACGGAACCCTTCGTGCGCGAGTCCGACTCGCACTTGGCCGGTTTTTAATCCATTGGTTTGATCCCGCGCCAATCATGCCGCCGCGCCGCGTGCCAGCGCGGCGTCGTGTCGCAGAGCTGTGGCAAGTGTGTGTGTACTAGGCGCACAGACAAAGATAATGGATAATGACCCTCGTAGGGCAGTGACACGTTTGTTATGATTTAAATTTAATAAAATATAGAAAAAAAAAATATCAAACATTTTCAAAGTTATTCTTTTTGAGCTCAAAATTTTGTACAGAGATTCTGAACCAGATGCACTCTTCACTCTGTTTTTATGGTTGTACCCTTTCCGTAACACGCTGTATATAAATTGTTGGTGGCACAGAGAGGCACATAGTGATCTGGTTTTAAATTCGGTACAAAACTTTAACAAGTGCACGTAGTTTATCCTACCCTACATGAGACACTATCTCACAAATACATCAATCTTGTTCAGGAGTCACTGGGGACCGGCTGGTCCATCCATTGCTGCATCGCTACGTGAGCGGACGGTACCTACCGACGGAATTCCAATGCTAATACCGTAATGGACAGATACACTGTATATATGTGAAGCGTATTCTGAATACTGAATTGTTTTACATTTTGTTTTGTGCACAGTACATAAGTAATGGCAGGTACATAAATTGTGGATCTTCAATTTCGTTTTTAAGTGGTTTGTTTAGATTAGTTTTGTTACTTGCGTAGCATTGGGAATACCCCGCTACGGCGTAGCAAAGAAATGATTATATTTTACTGTACTTCCATAAGTGTTAAGCAAATTTAACTAATAAGAAAGCTATCCTAATATCTTTTAAATAAATAAATACGTTAAGAAATGTTAATTTTAGTCTGATTAATTCGTAAAGTACACCATCGTATTAAACAATCGAAACCATGGCGTCGCTCACTGAATTGAATTCAAACAATGCTCCACATAATTCAAAAAACCAAGATTAAACCTCAAATATGAGCGACATTACCATTCACTGCGGAAAAGTCATTTAATTAACTCCGCATAATCTATTCAAAAGCATCCACGTTCAACAAGTAGCTCGGTTTCAAAAATTCCTCAATACTTTTATGTAGGTAGCTTACAAAGTAATGAAGTAGAGTTTTTCTTGGGAAAAAAGATTACTTTTTTTGCATCGGGCGTCAAAGAGTGGCGATCCTCTCGAAGATTTTCTTTCCGCCAATGGTCTGTGAATACTGCACCACAATGCTAGGGGTTCAAAAGCGCTTGATGAATTCCCGGTTCTTTGTTTCCGCTCGCTCTGTCTCGACAAGGCATTACTTTTTAATTTAGACCATTTTGCCTCCCACTTTTTTATTTTAGTAATAAATCTGGATATGCAGTATCTGTTACGGTTTGTTCCGTTGTTTTTGAGTGGGTAGTCGATTAATATTAGCTATGTTTTCCATTCCATATTTTAAATATAATAGTGACTTTGTTTATATTATGCTTATTCGATGCATATTTATTCACTTCTCATCACTAGAATAGAATAAGAGAAAAAATAAAAAAGAAACCGGTAAAATCTAAAAAAAACTTTTGACGTGAATGACGAGCACATCTAGTTAATTAAATGATAAATGATTTTTATTTCTGTAAGTAGATTTGTACAAACACTTTTACACGTCAGTCATATTTTTAAAACTAGATGAGGTCGGCGTTTCCTATCTGACTACTCTGAGAAGAAAGGCCGAAACAAACTCAGAGGTCACAGTATCTTTTAAAGTCCAGACATAATCTTGGTCAGATCATGTGAAGGCCATGTAGATTGGCGTCTGGAATGGTCTTTTGAGGAAAGAACCACACAGATTGAGTGGACCTGACCAGTCAGTGCACGCATTTGTCAGTAATCGTGCAGCTCTACTCAGAACTTAAGGAGCTCAACGATGCGACGATCAATACCAAAGAAAGGACATTTGGGTAGGCCGCTTAAGTGACTCAAACTGTCAGACCATGATTAACACTAACTGAGAATAAAAGACAAAGTGAAAATAAAAATTACAACTTAACCTAAATTCATACTTATCTTCCTAGCCATCCGTCATTGAAGCCTATGACTGTTTATAACAGTTAGCTTTATACTGCTGGCATTAACTTTTATGTCCTTATTAGCTTGACGGTTAATAAGGGGTTATTCAGCTCAAGGCGCAGTTAATTATAACTCTTCAAAGACGGAATACAGCTGATTTGCTTGTTGAGACATTATTTTCAACTTGCATCATAAAGAATCAGAGACCAATTACTTGTTTTAAACCAATCGTAAACTCAAAGAGAACTGTGTTCGATCCCTGGCCCCGGAACAAAAGCTCTTTTAAAAATAACATGAAGACGTCGGAAAATAAGAAGAAAATCTTGGGAAATTCGTGGAAGGTTAAACGACAAAAACCCATCCGAGCTTACTGCTTCCAGATCAATGAAACGAACATCAACAAAAACTAATTTCGAAGTCGGTAAACGGATTTTAAACTCAAACACTAAACAAAACACTATCGCACTGTATAGCCACACAGAAGTTAGATTTGAAATGCTTTCTAGAAATAGAAATGCAAGAGAATAATGTAATTCCCAGGGTGAGAGAAGTGGAATAATAAGTTTTTTTCGAATAAGAGAGCAAATAAAAGCGTTAATGCGGCTGCATCGAGATTTTCCTACTGGGAAAAATTGCTCTTTTATGTTAGGGCGCTAAAGGAGGTTTTAATGAAAATTCTACCCTGTCCCGGATAGACAAAAGTTTCGCGCTACAACAAAGTGAGCCCGGCCTTGTTTCATAATATGTGCAACATGTTAACATGTTTTGTTGTGAACCCACGTCTTTATAATGTAATGTAATATGATGTATGATAATTTGTGTTCTATGTAAACGAGGCGCTGCATGGAAGTGCGACCTTCAATTACTTTTGTTTACCGGTAAATATTAAAGGTTTTAATATAAAATTGATTTTAAATTGTTATTATTCTAAGTTGAACGTAATCGTGAAACTTATGATCTCCAAGTAGTTGTTTTGATGGAAATGTAGCACAAACAAACTTCGCAACTCGCATAGTAGTATTTTTAGTATTAGGTAGGTACCTTGTAGAGTTAATCGTGACATTTCGTCCAGAGGATTACCATAGGTACGTATTTCCCCGGAAACCGGCCATGTTCTAGAACCAAAAATTCGAAGACATGCCACATCTACCAAGCGGGCCTGGGTGGTGGACTACGGCCCACTCCCTCTCACAGAGAGGAGACCTGTGTCCCAGCAGTGGGAACATTATAGGCTGATTATGAAATGCGGTACATATTTTTCAGTGTTTCATTGTAATAGCTATAAATTTAAAAAAATAATGACGATTGGCAAAACAACATTTGTTACGTAATAAATAACAATTTGTTCACAACAACAATTCGCAAAATAAAATACACTTCTTCTATCCACAATCTTGTCAAGCATTTTTGACCGTCTAGGGACTCCATTAGGACTTTGCGACAAAATTCGGTCGTAAAGCGATCGCTATGTATGTCGAGACTGCAGGGCCTGGAAGATGATAAAATAACTGGAAATCAGCCTATAATTGTTCCCATTACGGGGACACAGGTCTCCTCTCTGTGAGAGGGCGTGGGCCGTAATCCACCACCCGGGCCCAGTGCGGGTTGGTAGATGTCACATGTCTTCGAATTTTACTGGAAAATTCATTAAAACTGTATGATAAAACTAATTAACAATTTTCATGGAAAAGTTATATAACACATCGAGTCTGACAGATTTTCTAAGAACTTTAACAAAGAGAAGCTCCTATTTTCAACAGTTTCCGAGTAAACAGAGAGGCAGAGGGGGGAGGGGGTAGTAATATTGGGTTCCCACCTATGAAATTGGCGTTTTTTTTCTCACAAGTAGAGAACCTCTTCACTTCTATGATTTAAGATATTCATCAATTGCTTGGTATAGTTGGTATTATATCGAATAATGTCCATCATAGAAAACTACCAGTAGTAAAACAACCATAATACTTATAGTTTTCTAAACATCAAAAATACCTTAAAAATGACTCCTCATTTTATTAGCAGAAATTAACAGTATTTGTTTTAACTTAGCCAGAACTTATTTTTGTCGCTTAATCTAAGTGGCATATTAAATTATCTTAGTTTTTAAACATTAGTGCATAAAAGTTTTAAAATATTAGTGTTCATGGTTGTTATATAAATTAAGAAAATTTTAGTATGAAAAATGCAACTTCTATAAAATTCTCTTCATAGGTCATCTTATAATGACTATGCAAAGTGGTATAGCATTCCAGTATTGTTTTAATGTTTTTATTTTGATACATCTAATTTTATCTATTATATGTATTCCATGTATCTTTCAGGTCATGGTTAGTTATAGTATCCGAAATCATTTACGTATATATTCATTTATTATTTAAATTTAAGAGACGTCTAAACATGAAAAAATGTTTGGTTAAGCAGACGTTGATCATAACTTACTTAGCTTTAAGTTACGTTTATAAATATGTCGCTCCCCAAAAATAATATGGCAATCGATAAATCTAAATTTAACAGGCAAATTAAAAAAAAACTGTTTTATGCGTATATCTCAGCACGGGTAGATCATAAGATAGACATTTATACGTCAAAACAAAGCTATTTTTTTTTAAATCTATTTTATATATTTTTTTTGTAATAGTTTAACAATATTAAGTTATCCACAAAAATAATGTTACTGAAATTAAAGGGCAAAAGTATAGTATTCAAAGCATCATTACCATATTATTTACGTATAATCGCAACGATATGGTAGTCAATATTATGAGGAGGCTCCCTATTTTTTATGTTAATTTGCATGAATATTCTGAAACATTCACACATACAATCAAAATGAAACTTTTGTATGTGATTTATTGGATCTTTTTCTTTCCAAAGTGAAGACAGTTTCGTAATTATAATATTTTCACTCGATACAGTTTTTTATTCGAATATCGTGTCTTTTAACAAACAATATTGTTCGGCTTTTATGTCTAAAATAAATATTCACAGCAAGAAAATATAGTTAAAAATTATAGTAAAAATTAATTATATTACTTCAAAATGGCATCATTCATTGAAATGCTGAGCCCCAGATTCTCTCTATTCTTGGTGAATCATTTGGGTCAGATGAGGTTGTAAATATGAAAATTATGTCAACTAAACGTTATAAATATAAATAAAAGCTTCTCATTTTGTATTTTAAGTAACTCAAATTAATGTTTGTAAGTTGCTGCTCTGTTGATTTCTCGTCACTCGCTGTCAGTCACTCACTTAATAATACTATAACGTTAACTAATTATTTTTGTCACTTAAAACTTTAATTTACAGTCACTCGTTTAAATACTACCCTTTTTATTTATAAATATACATGGAAAAAATACAATAGTAGATTGTTATGGTCATAATACGAGGTAGTTTTACTCCCGAGCTATATATAACAAGGGAGTAAATATAAACCGAGTTATAATGGGTTTATAGCGCCGTGTGTTACACTCAACTTTTCACTACGATTTCGAGAAAATAAAATAAAATACACATGTACGCCAACAGATTGAAAATTATTTCTTTTCCTTTCTCTTCCATCTGCAAATTAGGGTATCAATTCTCACTAGATGATTGATGATTTTCATTGTTGTAAAATAAATTACGGTCACCAATTAAATTTGTAATTGGAGAAAACTTCAAAAGATTTTGCGCCAATGCCTTTTTTTAATTACATCTGCAGTAGAACATATACTGCAGAAGTAAGTATACTTACCTACGGCGAAGCCGCAACGCAATGCACACATTCTACCGAAGAGATCGCCGCTTTTAGTTCCATTTTCAAAAATAAAATGTTCTTCATTTTTATGAAACAGTAATGAGTTGAGTCTTTATTTATGATTATAGAATAATCATAAATAAAGACTGGACTCATTACTGTTACTGCTAAAGGTGAATCCGTAGCTGTAGCCCGCGAAATTCTTCTTACATTTTTTGCTATTTGCAGGTCAGTGTCAGGTTGTATCTTAATTACATTATGATTTGCGACTATAACAGATATATATTTACATAGTTATATTTTGATCAAGATACAACCTGACACAGACCTGCAAATTTAACAAAAAACGTTTGAAATTTTAAATTTCGCGGGCTACAGTTGCGGATTCACATTAAGAATAATGACTTTTCCGTTTTTGTAGGTTCGTTGGTAACAGAATTTTTTTTTTAAAGAAACCTTTTCCCTAGGGGAAAATATACTATTTTATCCCCCGCTCTGGTACGCTACTACAATGACGGACTTTTTGAGCATGAGAAGTGAACAAAAAATTACAAGATGGTAATTAATGCTCTATACACCGAATATGCAATAAAACAAAAACTGTCGTAGTACCACATTACACTATTATTCGGTGGGGGGAGCGATGTGGGTTTCTGCTTTCTTTACGGTAGCTATTAATTATTCGTCATTATGAAGTGGGAAGGGGCTTCGCTTTCCAATCCTTTAAGTTTTAAGGTCTTTCCAATCTCAATATTTTTAACCGACTTCCAAAAAGGAGGAGGTTATATGTTCGGCTGTATGTTTGTTTTATGTATGTTCACCGATTACTCCGTCAATTGTGGACCGATTTTGAAAATTCTTTTTTTGTTTGGAAGAATATACTCCCGAGGTGGTCCCATTGCCACCAAATCAGAATCAAATGAGGGCCATTCCATGGAAATCAAGGGAAACCATCAAATTTTATAGGCAAACCTATAGCGATTTGGGTATTTTTTATAGTAACTTGTGCATTTGGTCTCGGAAAGCACCATTTGGTGAAGTGGAACTGATGATGGAGACCATTTATGGGCCCCGGAACAATATAATAATGAGTATCCCTATTTAACGGGTTGCGATTAAGCAATTTATGCTCGTCACTATGCATATGGTGAAGTCACCATCAGTTCTACTGGTTCTTACCAGGAGAACTCCTCAACAATTAACGCCCCTGCATCGCGGAAAGCAATATTTTGTAAAAGGTGATGAGAATTTGACATTAGGCTATTGTAAATTAGATAAATTACAAACTAACCCACTAAAAAGTGAAAAATAAAAAACTTTTTACAAAAAAAAAAACAAGCGACTTCCAAAAAAAAACACTACAAAGTGAAAAATAACTTTAATTTCGGAAGTCGGTGGCAAAAAACTAAAATACAGATCCAAAGACACCGACTTCCGAAATGGCCTGGTGACAGACGGACAGACAGACATACGGCGGAGCCTTAGTAATAATAGGGTTCCCGTTTACCCTTTGGGTACGGAACCCTAAAAACCACCTATACTCACCCATACATATCTACACTCACACATACACAGCTACACACCCACACAAACAACACATGCCCGGCACATAAATACATATCTCCCTTTTCCTTGTTATTAATCCATTTAAACCCCTTTTACTTTCTTCCCCCGTTTCTTATCCCACAATTAATTGTATTAGGCTAGTTTACTTTTTTACAAAAGTGCACATTACTAATTTGTGAGTAACTATTATATCCTTAATGGATGAATGGATGGATGACCCCTGGGACACACGTTTTTCCTAGCATGGCGGTCATTGATCTTTATTTTGTACCGGGCTATTTCCACGCTAAAATTAAATGTCACTCTGTATCTGTGTACGTTTATGTCAAATACATAAATCAATCAATCTGCCTAGCCTTTTCCCAACTATGTTGGGGTCGGCTTCCAGTCTAACCGGATGCAGCTGAATACCAGTATTTTACATCGAGCGACTGCCTATCTGACCTCCACAACCCATGCAGTAACTCGGTTATACGATATTGGTAAGACTATTTGTCAGACTTTCCGGCTTATGACGAACCTTTTTTTTTTTGGTGGGATGATATCAAATAACTTCTCCCGCTCTGGGTGGAGCGGGAGGGCGTGTCAGACTTTTACTGACTAAAGCCCCCCTAACCCCCTAACGACCTAGACCCCTAACGACTGTCAAACATCCACGAAGGACAGCCGTGACCAACCAACGGCTTAATGTGATTTCCGAGGCACGGAGGAGTCTCAGTATGTAAAGATGGTCACCCATCCACGGACCAACCCCGGCAAGCGTAGTTTAACCTGATGGATCGACCCGTGCGGCTGATATTACGTAAACACGAGCTCCTCAAATACATAAATATTAAATAAAATATACACACGTTTGAGATCTTATTTCTACATAACCTTACAAAGGTTGTAATATCTTCTGAGAATAAAACAGAATACATGTGAGAGAGTAGCAAACCCACACATAGTACTGTTGTGGTTTTTAAATCCAATACACTGTTGTTGATACAGTGCGCAGCTCAACTACGTAATACTTACATTGTGCTGCACTAGGATCATATCGGAAAAAGAAAAAGAAAATGTTTTTCAAGACTAATAATATTATAAAATAAGTATCGAACTTTCAAATGTTCGTCTTGTAAATTTTGGTCTAATTAGGAATGAAATAAGAACGAAGACACTGTTTAAAAATATTGAGATTGGAAAGACCTTAAAACTTAAAGGATTGGAAAGCGAAGCCCCTTCCCACTTCATAATGACGAATAATTAATAGCTACCGTAAAGAAAGCAGAAACCCACATCGCTCCCCCCACCGAATAATAGTGTAATGTGGTACTACGACAGTTTTTGTTTTATTGCATATTCGGTGTATAGAGCATTAATTACCATCTTGTAATTTTTTTTTCACTTCTCATGCTCAAAGTCCGTCATTGTAGCGTACCAAAGCCCTATAAAATAGTATATTTTCCCCTAGGGAAAAAGTTTATTTAAAAAAAAATTGTCTGTTACCAAAGAGCCTACAAAAACGGAAAAGTCATTATTCTTAAGGTGAGAAGTTATTTGATAATTTCTTACCAAAAAAAAAAAATGGGGGCCAAGGCTCCGAGTCTGGACTCCGACTATTCATTGCTTCTGTTATTACTTAGTGAACTAGAAAAACTGAAGCAGATGATGATGGCGAATACTGTCTACAAAGAGAAACATCATAATTATTTTATTTAATTACTTTATTTAATTAATTACACAATTAAAAGATCATAATTATTTTATTAATATTACAAATGCGACAGTGAGTTTATTTTTTTGTTATGTTTTCACACTAAAGCGGCTGAACGGATTTGGATGAAATTTGACACATAGAGCATGACCTGGATTAGGACATACAATACTTTTTATCGCGGTCGTACAGTCGGTGACCAGCTTTACCTGACCCCTCTTACAAAGAAGAATAATGGAAGAGGGGTCAGCTAATGCTGGTCACCGACTGTACGTACCCGTGGCATAATTTTAGCAAATTATCTATAAAACTTCCACAAAAAAAGTATGACAAGAACAGCTCGTACATCATCACAATTGCCCAGTGTTACCCAAGTTAAATCTTAGCACTTTTGAATCACACTAATATTATAAAGGCGAAAGTTTGTGAGTGTGTGTGTGTGTATGTTTGTTACTTCTTCACGCTCAAACGGCTGGACCAATTTTGATAAACTTTTGTATGGAGGTAGCTGACACCCTGGATTAAGATATAGGCTACTTTTTATCCCGATATTCCCACGGGCTCGAGACTTACGCGAGAGAAAACCGCGGGGCGCAGCTAGTACTACATACTCGTAATTTATGAACATTCCATCACCAGTAACAAAGCATTAAATAATATTTGCCACAACAACGCTCTCAATTCAACATCTATTAGATACCAACCAACTTATATTACATAGCTACCAATGAATTTACATTCCCTCGAAGTCCTATATAATAACGTCATTAGCCGTCCGCGTCGAAGGGTCCATGACATGGAGCCCTCCGTAATAAAGGCCCATCGCCGGGCGTCATCATAGATTGATAACGTGTCTATCAGGCCGGTAGTTGACTTCCAAATTAGTTTATTGTAGGTATATTAGATGTGATTACATCAAAGTCAAAGTTAAAAGTCG
Source organism: Tiliacea citrago (assembly GCA_963921375.1). NCBI lineage: Eukaryota > Metazoa > Arthropoda > Insecta > Lepidoptera > Noctuidae > Tiliacea > Tiliacea citrago. The sequence goes on along the minus strand of OY992786.1, from coordinate 12,074,690 downwards.
TATTATTTATTTCAAATAGACATAAAAGGCACTTCTGAACATCAAAATTTACAAAAAAAAATTGGTTAGACTGGAAGCCGACTTCATTCAACATAGTTGGGAAAAGGCTAGGCAAATTGATTGATTGATTGAGATTTTATTTACAGAGGTGCGTTATTAAAAGTAATACACTGTCAGGCATTGCAAGGTGGCACGGAAGAAGACTAATTATGTGGAAAATTCTCCATAGGATGTTAAAAACTGTATCAAAATCCGTTGCGTGATTTAGAAGAACAACGCAGTCAAACAAACAAACACGAAAAGCGACTTTGTTTCATATTATAATATATAGATACAGATCGTGTAAAAAAAAAAACTTCTCTATTACTAGGTCTTAGGGGTCCACGTCCACTTGACCCACTTAGACTCGACCCAAAAAATAATACCTGGATATTTCTGTTTCGATAGGCGTAAAAACGTCGATGTATAGTCAGACAGAAAAGTGTCTATTTAACGCTTGCACTACAGAGAGTGTAAAATTTAAATAATGTTTAGATAAATAAATCAATAATTAAACAAGTAAATACCTACTTATCCTTTTTCGGGTTCCGTACCTCAAAAGGAAAAAACGGAACCCTTATAGGATCACTTCGTTGTCCGTCTGTCTGTCTGTCCGTCTGTCAAGACCATTTTTCTCAGGAACGCGTAGAGTTCTCAAGTTGAAATTAATATCAAATACGTAAGTCTATGGTCCCTTGAAGCTCTAAAAAAATCAAGCTTCGAAGTCAACGCAATAAAAAAATACGGCGATATAAGCGACATTATTGCGACATATTTCGATACTCGCTAATAAATCAAAACCTATAGGGTACTTCCCGTTGACCTAGAATCATGAAATTTCGGCAGAAGCAAGGTCTTACAGCACAAGTATAGGAAATAATCCGAAAATTGTTAATATGTAGTTTTATCACATAAAAAAAACATTTTTTGCGATCACAAAATTAAACTTTCAGTTGGAAAATTGACCGTGGCGTATATCGATGTATGGGAGAACATGTTTTTCAACTACAATGTTAAGTTTGTTTTAGGGATAAATTTATCCTAACTACGGAACCCTTCATTGTGCGTGGTCCGACACGCACTTGGCCGGTTTTTTTAAATATGGTATACGCTTTGTACTTTGTAGTTAAATTCACAGATTATTGTTATTATCATTACAATCTTATAGCTAGTGGCACGGAGGCATTTATTGAAATAGTCTTTATATGTGATTATAATTATTAGGTTAACAAGTAGGTACTAAAACCTAAAATACAAAAAGCATGATTGACTATATTATCTTTAAAAAATAAACATTAGGTATCTTAAAGAATACAGAACTAGGTAGGACCAACACAATTAAAAGAATAACATTTTCAGCAATACAAAGCAACAATGAAAAAAATAACAATTTTCTATAAATAATCAACATTCAAGAACAGTAAAATATTACAGTTATCAGTACAAATGTTATATTATTACTGAATTCTTGACTGTACAAATGACACTGAATTGGTAGTAAAACATCTGGTATTCATACTTCGGGTCGAGTCTAAGCGGGTTGAGTGGCCGCGGACCCGTTTTTAGTGGGCAGAGATGTCAGCTAGCTTTGTTTATTCCCACTTCAGTATCAGAGGTATATATCTACTTGTATTGTGTTGGATCATTTAGCTCCCTTCAAAATGGTTGAGCTGAATGGTGCTAATCCATGCGTCATGTTCGCGAACGGCCGCCATCAGTATAGACTGGTCTTTTTATTACGGACGAGTTTAGCGTTTTGCATCGTTCTCACATGTATAATTTCAACATGAATGATGTAATCATACGTTAATTTAAAAGAGTGGCCGTGGAGTTTCTTGCCCCTTCTTCTCCATAGGTACCTACTACGCTTTGGAATGGGTAACTAGCTTCATCATTCTGACGGACCGACGACTCCTTGATAATTCAAAAGTGCCTGTAATTGTTTTATTTGAAAAAAATGCTTTGAGTTGACTTTCGGTAAACATAGAAAAAAAAATGAGTTGACTTTCGGTAAACGTAGAAAAAAAATTGCCATGACAAACACGTGCACCAGTAACAACAAGGAAAATAAATAAATCTAAACTTTTTACCAGCCATACAAACAAAGCATGCTCCGACGTTTAATGAAATCATTGGAAACTTCAGAAAGTTGTCGGAACATATCGGCACGTATATTTAAGCTTGTGATGCAGTTCCATATGAAATTTTCAGATATTTTCAGATAATGCCCATTGACATTGACAAGGGTCGACTGGTGCTCGCCCACCCATAAAAATATCCGACTGTAAGTTTTATTTTATATTATATATCAAACGTAAAACTACATTTGCGAACTTTTATATATACATTTTTAACAGGATATCTCGTGGTGAATATCGGATGTTTTATTTATTGTTCACACCATACAACATAATGCCGTTTGTATTGAAAATGTGCTCGGAAAACTAGTACGATATTTTTTCAACAATCACTGAGAGCTTTTGCGTTAAAATGACTATTTTATTTGAAGCTGAATATTTTAATCACTTGCCACTCTGAAAGCGGATTTGGCGAACGTTTGCGCTTATTTTTAAAGTTAATAATGTGCATGTATGACCAGATGTAGGACCGTAGGCGAAGCAAAAGGAGTATGTAAGGAGCGTAGCAGGAAGCGTTCTATAGTTTCTGCCTACCGTCATGGGAAGAAGGCGTGAGTTTATGTAGGTATGTATGTTATAATAAGCAACATGATTTTTCGTAAAAAGAAAAGTCTGTCTAGATTAAACCTGATATTTTATAGTATTATTGGTGGCTACGGATAGGAATCCATTTTGCATTGTTCGGAGGTCAGGGAGTGCAAAATGTATTTTTGTTAATAGTATGCTACCGCGACTGACCAAAGGCTAAAACTAAAATATTGTGAGTTATGCCGATAAACCTGATAGTTTACGTCCCATACACAACTTCAGACCAATTTTCGCTTGTGATTACGATTAATATAAAGTATGCTGTAAAGTAAACTTAATTAAGCCTAATAGAAAAACGATTTTTCACTACTCTTGCTCAAAAAGTCCGTCATTTTAGCGTACGAGAGCGGGGGATAAAATAGTATATTTTCCTCTAGGGGAAACAGTTTTTTTTTAAATTTTTGTCTGTTACCAACGGCCAACAAAAACGAAATATCCATTATTGTTAAGGTGAATCCGCAGCTGTAGCTGTATTAATAATTATAATTATGTAAATACATATCTGTTATAGTCGCGAATCATATTGTGATTAAGATACAACCTGAAACTGACCTGCAAATGGAAAAAAACGTAAGCAAATTTGTTTTTTTTTAAATACATTTTATTTTTGAAAATGGAACTAAAAGCGGTGGTCTTTTCGGTGGAATGCATGCATTGCGTTGCGGCCTCGCCGTAGGTGATTATAACGCTGGTAGCACATCCGCCGTGAAACCATAGCAGCGAAACCGCAGTAGTTAAATTGTACTGGTTCTCGTCATGTTCCGCTACTCGCATCCGATTCGAGTAGCGGAACATGACCCGAACCAGTACAATTTAACTAGTGCGGTTTCGCGGCGGAGGTGTGCTACTGGCGCAAATGTTCCTTGGTTGCAGCTACAGAAGAAATAAAATAAAAGGCATTGGCGTGAAATCTTTAGATTTTTTTTTTCTAATTACAAATTGAATTGGTAATTTATTTTACCTCGTATGTAATGGGTAATTTTAGCCCCTTGTATAACAATCTACTATTCTTCACTAAGTTTTGCTTGAAATTGCACTAACAAACGAAAATCTCATAGGCTTGTGCTAAGTATAAAATAATCATAAACCAGTTTTTAATAGAAAAGTAGTCTGTTCTGTCACGTGATTTAACACGCGGAGTTAAGAACGCAAGTTGCACTTGAAGGGTCAAGGGTCATACTGTCCACACTCAGCAACCTGAGTTCTTTGATAAGGTCATATTACTTTCAAGTTCTTCTTCTTAAACCACGTTCTGTAAACTATTACGAGTATCATTCAATATTGTTGTCACAGTTACTTGCAGGAACTTTTGTTTTTAACAAAGTTAAGAATGGCTACAATTATTTCTCTTTACTCTTAACTCAAAGCAAACTCAAGCTAAACTTCAGTTTAAATGTAAGTACGAGGGTTACACTCTATGTTCTTAGAAAATCATAAACTGAACAAACTAGCAAGTTATTAGTTTTATTATATCTTTTCAAAATAGTGTCCATTTACATCAATACATCGCTGTATCCAATGGAACCACTGAGAAAAGCACTTTGCCCACTCGTCCTTAGGGGTCTCTTCGACGGCATTTTGAAACGCAGCCACTGCTTCCTCGGTCTCTATAAAACGTTTTCCCCGAAGTTTTTCTTATATTTTCGGAAATAAATAAAAATCGCAAGGTGTGAGGTCGGGGCTATAGGGCGGGTGACCCAGTAATGCCACGTCTAACATCGCCAATTAGTCGATTGTTTGCTTGGCGGTGTGCGACGAGGCGTTTTCGTGGTGAAGTTGGATCCTACTGCGAGGTTGTTTCTCGCCAGACAATTGTTAGTGTACCACTCTGCAGTAACTGTTTTTCAATCCTCTAAAACAATTGTTGCGTAATGAACTGTCCTTCCGAAGAACGAGGCCACCATCTTTTTTCCCACGCTTCGACCTCTCTTCACTTTAGTTGGCAACTCTTCGGAAGGAAACACACAAACAGCAGATTGTCTCTTAGTTTCAGGATCATAACAATAAATCCAGCTTTCGTCACCCGTAAGTATTCGACATACCTACGGGTGACGAAAGCTGGATTTCTGACACAGTATTTGAGTCACCTCCGTTAAATATTTGAACCATTTCACGACACTAATCAACACGACGGAGTTTTTGGGCCTCTGTCAAATTATGAGGAATCCACCGGGCACAAAGCTTCCTGACCGCTAAATGTTCATGGAGGATTTTGTGCACTTGACTCGTACCGATGCCTAAGCTGGTTCAAATCTGCTGATAAGTCATTATATTGTCAGTCTCTATCATACGCCGCACAACACTGATGTTATCTTCAGTCGTCGCCGTAGAAGGCCGTCCCTCACGCAGATCATGAGATTAGTGCGACCACGTTTAAACTCATTAAACCAGTTGTAAACAGTGGCACGAGATGGGGCTTCATCGTGAAAGGCCAATCGAAGTCTATCATAACTTTCTTGTTGACCTAAATGACATCGAAAGTTATAAAAAATCATGGTACGAAAATTTTCTCGCCTTAAATTCATGCTGACGTGTCACAGACAATTTTCAATTTGCCCCCAAATCGTAAACAAATGACAAATGAATAAAATACATACACAATAATATTGGCAAAGGGTTCCATTTTAATAATTTGAACATATTTTTTTATTATATCGTTTACAAGTGGCCAGTTCTAAAAACTTTCAGTGTCGCCCTCGTATAACCCAGTTTCACCTTAGAAACAGGTTTGATTACAAAAAACATTTCTATCATGAATTTAAAATGATTATGACTGGGCTCATTTGTTTAGGTTTTTCTATCTGGAATTTCTCAGTCTGCTCGCCCCCTGTTACATGGGACTTAAACATAACGGGCAAAATGTGCGTGTACAATAAGTTCACCTCCGCCCAACCCTTCGGGGAAACAAGGCTTGATGTATGTATGTTTATTTGTTTAGCGCAGATAAATGATTTTAGTGACTTATAAATCTGTTATTACTCCTTCATAAAATGCAAGTAAGTTATGAAAAACATGTAGGTATGTTAAATTAGAACGCATCATCAATTGTGAGTAGTAGGTACTCGTAAAATACTTTATGTAATAAATTGAGGAAGTAATGTCTACCCAAAGCATAAAGAACGATATTCCTTTCAAACTACTTAAGATATATTCATATTTGTATGTACAGACTATTTTATCATCTATAATTATATCTGTGTTTTTTTTAAATATTTGAAATATTTATGTAATATTTTCGTTACTAAAAAAAAAATCGGTTGTCTGTAAAGTCGGTTTACTGACGATAGTTGAACGTGACAACGTCATAAGCCTTAAATGGAACGCCTCAGAGCGAGGTAACGCCGCATGAGAGGTAACGCCGCATGAGTCATGTTTTTCGTGCGTGCAGCCGGCTCCATCGAATTATAAAACGTTGTCACGTCAATAAATATTCCATAAGAAGCCAAACGGCGGCGCGACGCGCATTTCTCCAAGGTCAACGGCGATTACATGACCCTTAAGGATTGCCAACGAATGGTACCTATATGATTATTTTTATTAGTACAAAATTGCGTATCTGTCTGTCATATCAGGCCACTCCAGATGGCCTAGACAAGTATGGCAATAGCTTTCAAAGCGTTTCGTATTTCCACAACGTCTTTCAACAGGATTGATATACTCGTAAGCTTTGAGATAGCTCATGTCAGTCACAAACATTTTTGAATTGTCCATTATCAAGGCTTAGACAAAGTGACAAGCGATAAAATGTCGCTATGTCTAGGCCAGTGGTTCTCAATTTTTTTTGGCGACGGAACCCTTTTAGAAAACGGAATATTTGAAGAAGCCCTAATATATTTAAAAATGATTTTATGTGTATTCTTTGTTAATAATCATATTACTTGACATTAACATTTGCATATTTTTTTACTTTGTGTCAGAATATTTAGATATATTTTATTTTACTCAGGTTGCAGGGTAAGTTTTTTTAATTATGCTCAGTATTTTCACGGAGGCTTTGCGGAGCCCCTGGGCTCCGTGGATCACAGTTTGAGTATGGCTGGTCTAAAGCCCACAGCACTGACTAAGGAGAACAGACTACGCTTGGTAGATGATTTGTTCATTTATCTTAGAGGTATCTTTTATTTTATAATTTTATCAACCTAAGCCATAAAAGCCATTCCTAAAAGACGATTACTCAACCCTGAACAATCACACATGTAAGTTCTAACGCTCATGTAATCGCAGTATTCACCTGAAACCAGGCGTGTCAAACACGGTTCAAGATGGTATTCGTGCATATTGGTGGCGTCGGAGCACCCTCGTCAAAGTCATGCCTCATTGACCCCCAGCTATCAACTGTGAGGCAATTTATTTTATATGAATCTTCGGCCTCTTTTGATGCTGTCAATAAGCGACCTTTTATTGGTAGGTGTATAGCACATTAACGTGTCATGGGACCTATGTAGCTTTTTCGTTTAATTCTTTCAATGTTTTTAGGGTACCGTACTTCAAAAGGAAAAAAACAGAACCCTTATAGCATCACTCGTGTGTCTGTCCGTCTGTAACGTAAATAAATAATTAATTATGGGGTTCACTTTTGGGGGGAAACATGTAAAATTATAAAAAAAAGTTTTGCAAACTGTATCGTGTGACATAACAATGAAAGGACTTGTTTGTGAGGGTATCAAATATATGTTTTTTTTTATAATTTTAAAATAAATAGTTTTAAGGTTATTTAAGAAAATAGATGAAACTTTACCATTTCAGCTCAGTAGTTAAAAAAAATCTGAAATTAGATACAGAAAATAGGACTTTACATAAAGATTACAGGAAACCCTATAAGAAGTCTATGGTGTTAAAATAACAAGGTAGATCTCTTAATATTGTGCGTACAAACGTACATTTTTTATGATAAATCTTAAGCTTATAAAGGCAAATTAAATAAAGTACTTTCGTACAATAACAGGTAGAAACATTTGAATGCTTTTCATTTTCTCTTCAAGGAAATACTTACAGAAAAGTGTAAAGAGTTTTATTTAAACATGTGGAGTGGGATTCAATAGCTGCGAGTGAAAACGGACAGCTGAACGGACAGATTCTTTATAAATTGCTTTGGAAAAAGATTAAAGAATTAAAATACAGGAACAAAGTTGGCAGCAGGAAGGAAGCTGTTAAAACCAAGTTGGTGAAGAACTGATTAACAATTAATCAGTAGCCCTTCTTACATTAGATCTAATCAAAAGAAAGATTATGCAATGATCTCAAACTTGATAATGAACGACATATTTCTCTGTTCTTGTAACCAAACAAGATGGAAACATCCATCCATACTTTCATATTCATCATCATCTGCCTTCCCAACTATGTTGGGGTCAGCTTTCAGTCTAACCGGATACAGCTGAATACCAGTATTTTACATGAAGCGACTGCCTATCTGACCTCTCCAACCTAGTAACTGGGTAATACGATACCCCTTGGTAAGACTGGTTTGGCTGCTGATGACCCCTAACGACTGTCAAAGATCCACGAATGACAGCCGGGACCAACGGCTTAACGTGCTTTCCGAGGCACGGAGGAGTCTCGGTATGTAAAGATGGTTACCCATCCTCGGACCAACCCCGGCAGGCGTAGCTTAACCTGATGGATCGACCCGTGCGGCTGTTATTACTTAGCTACGAGCTCCTCCCAAGCTCTAGAGCTGTAATTTACGTATATGGTGTCTATAATAAAGAGTCATCATTCATTCATCTCATCATTTCAGCCGAAATACGTCCACTGCTGGACATAGGGCTCCCACAAAGGGAAGGTTTGCCACAATCGCCACGCTTGGCGATCGCAGTATGGTGTTAAAATGCATAGAGAACGCTGCTGCCTATTCTCTAGTAAGTCCCTTAGTCGCCTTTTACGACACCCACGGGAAGAAAAGGGGTGGTGTTATTCTTTACGTCCGGCACCACACGGACCATTCATACTTTTGCTTTTTCTCAATATATTTGGGGTCGGAACAACTTGTGTATTTTCCTTCCATACTTCTTTCTCTATTAGAGAGTAATGAGAGTATTCTATACCTATAACTTCTATAACTACTGGAAAGTTATTTTTGTGTTGGATAGTTCATTTATCGAGGAAGGCTTTATAATATCACGCTGCAACCAATAGGGGCGAAGCATCAATGAAGTTGTTGCAAAAACGGGAAAAATTATTCCTTTTTGAGAGCTTCCGTTGCATGCAAACGGTTTAAGTTACGCATCATGTATGAAGGAATTGTTTTTATTTAAAAGTTCTAAAAAAAAGTCCGCGACAGCATAATTATTTCTCTTTTAAGATTGACTTACTTAACCTTTTTTTATGGTAGGTAATCAAATTTGTTCGAAATTAATGCATTATTTGCGAAGGAGTTTTAACAACATAATATAATATTAATCCTTATCCAAATAAACGCTTTCACGGCTTTAGTCGCGTGTTTTTGTGTTGTTTATTTGGATAGTAGTTTACTACTAAATCGATTTTGACGAAATTTAGTATAAAGTAAGCTTGAATTTCATGGAAGGACATAGTAATATTATTTATCCAACTGCGATAACTGATATTCACGCGGACGAAGTCGCGGGCAACAGCTAGTATATAATAAAGAGTATTCTATTATGTTCTAAAAGGCAAGGCGATTAAAAATTCCTTGGCCACTTAAATACACGCCTTAAAAACCTGGATGCTCTTTTATTTAGGTATTAAGTTCTGTTTACGTTTTTATTTTTTATTCCTGCTTGAGTACAGTTTTAGATGTTTTTTTGTTGGTGTGTTTTAGCTGACATAATATGGCAAGCAATCTAATGTTTTGTGTTGCGTATTGTAAATTATTTTGCATACTATTGTATAGAATCAAGTCTTTATAACTGAACAGAGCTGCTGGGGAGTTTGTTGCGCCACTTCTTATTCCCAGCTAAAGCACTATGAAGTGGTGATGGGCGGTCGTTTTTGAGGACTGTCTTATGTAATTTAGACGTTTGAAAAGTACTGATTCTCATAGCATAATTTGAATAAATGAGTTTTGTTTTGATAAGGAACTTCAGATGAAGTAGAAATAGGTTAAGGCAGTTTCAATTAATTGTTTCTTGTAAAGACGGATCAAAAAGAACCACAGTTTACTAATCATCAACATTATTACAGCCGAAAGAAGTCCACTGCTTGACATAGGCCTCCCAAAGGGGGGGTTTGCCATAATCGCCACGCTTGGCAGGCGGGTTGACGATCGCGATATGGTGTAAAAATGCATAGAGAACGCTGCTGCCCTTCTCTAGTAAGTCCCTTAGTCGCCTTTTACAACACCCACGGGAAGAAATAGGGAGGTGCTATTCTTTACGTCCGGCACCACACAGACATTACACAGACAGTTACTATTAGTTAAAAGTAGTTCACTCGGCAATCGGCGTTTTGTTTTGTTTGTTTGTTGTGGTTTGTTGTCATTTACCATTACGCAATCGTAACTCGTAATGTGTCTGACAAGCCATGTCACTGACATCAAGCAATGGACTACATTGTCAAACTTTTAACTTTTAAGGTTTTGAATACTAGGCTTTTAGCATTTTTTTTTTATTTCTGGGTAATATTTACATTATAGTCTTAAAGTACTTTGAGTATTTTTAAAATTTTTGTAAAGTGTGTCTTGTTTGTGCAGAATAAACGATTTTGCTTTCTTTATTTTTTTTCTTCCTTTAGTAGTTTCATGCAAAAACCCAACATACTTTGAAAGGGTTCTTAGTAACACTAATTATAAAGAATACTCACAAAATTCCTCTCAAAGGCAAAAAAGTAATAGCAGATGTAGTTTATTATTAAAGAAATACTTACTGGTAATAAAAAGTTAGTATCTTTTAAAGCAATAAGCACGATTTGGTAGTTAGTCGACTTAAACTAATAAAGTCGGCCACAACAGCTGAGGCACTATAATATAATACAATATATTATTGGCATGGGAAAGTACACACTATCTACAATTGAATGGCATATTATACATGTGTGAGCATGGTATGCCTTTTCACTTCTGCCTCTTCTAGCATTAGATCCATGTTTCCTAAGTGATTGGGTACTATCATCAGGCTTTTTCAACTATCTGAGGGTTATTTTATTTTGTAGCTATTGAATGTCAGTACATATAAGTATCCATCTACTTTTCCATGAACACACACATTGATATCTACTGAATGTTGCCATTCTAGATATTATATTTATATAAACATAGATAACGAAGTATTGCATTTATTTTATTTTGTTTATTATTATCTCATTTAATGCTGCACTGGTTGACGTCATCACGTCAACGCCGGCTGTCGCTGAAAACCAGCGCTGGGGCTCTGTCTCGCATAGGGTCGCAGCATTATGCTGAGCGATAGCCGTTTTGCGTGAATGTGACGCATATTTTACCGCAACTTGTTCTTTCGTGTTTGTGTTTTTATTTCTTTGCATTATGTTTACCGCAAATAAACGTATTTTCTTTCTTTCATATGAAAGAGATTTACTGATGCTTGATAGAGTTTGCAATAGGTATAATGACTTCGGATGTATAATTATAGCAATTGTATTCTTTTATCTTAAATTCTTTGCAGAATTGCATTACAGCACAGCTAGGCATTTCTGCAATGTATTCCTCCAAATTCCTTATTTAAATTCCTATGAAGCACTTCAATTTTAAGAACGAGCACCAAATTTAAATAATACTCGCAATAAAAACGCAACTTTTAACGATAGAATAAAAAAATAAAACAAGATCGAGTCGGACTCGCGCACCGAGGGTTCCGTACGTATATATGATGTTGATGATTTCTGAAAAACTGTGCTATTTATAGACATCGTTTTATTTTTCCTGTAAACTTTACATAAACTTCTATCACATATAATAATTTCAGATTTTTCTCTATGCAAGCTTCGGAGATAAGGGGGCGGAACGGTATTTTTTTTTACATTTTTCATCAAAAGTCGAAAACTATGATGCCTATAAAAAATGTTTTAGAATGTGCAAACAGCGCTATTTCATATGATCCCCCACATGTCCTAGTAGACTCCATTGGAATTTTTCAGGTCCTGTTGCAAAAAAGATATTTTTTTAAAACTTCTTTCTTGTTTGCAAAATAGTTGGGTAAACGTCATCTAAAACTATTACAAATTTTAAGTTGATAGCATTAGTAGTTCTTGAGATATCCAGTTGTGCCAGCCAGACAGACAGTCTCACCATAAGGGTTCCTTTTACCATTTTGGTACGGAACCCTAAAAACACAAATGTGTTAAGTTAATGATCCCCTTTCAGATGTCATAATTTTATGTATGTAAGCGTTAATATAGTCGAAAATGCAGTTTGTTTAACTTTTATTACGGTGTCACGTAATAAAATGATTGCTATTGCCGTTATTGCCGTTATCGCCGTCCAACGGAAGATTGTTTTACTTGGAACAATGCCATAACGGCGTAAGGAAGTACAATGTATAAATACATTTTGCATGCCACTTAACAGTCTCTGTAATATATCATGGCTCGAGACAGCCGCGAGTTATGCTCTGGGCAATAGTTTCACAAAGAATAAGGCTGTGACGACTTCTTTTTGAATTTAAAAGTTTTAAAATAGCGCTTGCTAATGTAAAGTTTCATGTTTTGTTTGCACACACATTGGCTTCCTCTCAGGAGTCAATCGAATTTTCCGAGACTAGGAAATTTTCGATAGACTCGAGTCAGCCTGACTCGGAAAGTTCGTTTTATTTATACGATTAATCTTTTTATTCGCCCTTTACGGAAACGAACTTTTGACTCATGCGCGCTTAAACGTCAAAATCGCCGCAACTCTTGAGAGGTATTCTACTTTATTTAAAACCTCCAACTTCTTTGCCATAATTATGTTGTGATCTTTGTAAAAGCTGCTCTAAATTTTTGTCAGACAGAAGCAGTTCTGGATCAGTAACAATCCTCTTTAGCGGATCATTTGCTGTGGCAGTCTCTCAATGGACAACAGAGAAAGTACCCAATTTTCTTAGAGACTACTCTACTACGCATCTAACTTCACTAATAAACCAGACCTAATACCATAACTAAATTAAGCTGAGAGCTCTAAATTAAACGTAGGTATTAATAACAATTATCATCATGTAGATGGCCCTCTGCTGAACTCGTCATGTACAGTCATGAGGATATTAATATTTTATTACATTTACGCTCCGTGTTGCTCGGTGTGGTGCCGGACGTAAAGAATAGCACCACCCCATTTCTTCCCGTGAGTGTCGTAAAAGGCGACTAAGGGACTTACTAGACAATGGGCAGCAGCGTTCTCTATGCATTTTAACACCATACTGCGATCGCCAACCCGCCTGTCAAGCGTGGCGAATATGGCAAACAACCCCCCTTAGGGGCAGGCCTAAGTCCAGCAATGGACGTCTTTTGGCTGAAATTATGACATTTACGCAATATAAAAAACTTGAAATGAAAATTGATTTTTGAGAAAATACCTATTTCTTAATAGTATTTTTTGATAATACAGTGTAACCTGGGGTCAACTCCGAAGATAAATCCGAAATATAGAAAGAAAAAAAAAACGACAGTCAAAGAGATAAGTCAAAGTCAAAAATGTGACTTGAATTCGGGTAAGAACTCAAAGTCAAAAAAGGAAATTTTGGATGTCAAGAAACGGCCGGGAATTCGGCCGATATTTCGGATTATCGCTTTGGAGTAGACCCCCTGGATAAGTGGGAACTCAGGGATCTACGATTATTTATAACATAAAGAGGCTTTTCATTTACCCAGTTTCCCGAATAGTCAGAATTAAAATGACAGTTCTCTTATTTACTGAAGCAGGCAGGCTAAGGTAGGTCGAAATGTACCGTTTTTCATTTAGGTATAAAGGTGAAAATTTTCATTAAAATCGTGTCGCGACCTGTCCAGAACAATTTCCAAAAGGATAAATCATTTTCAATCGTTTTCTTTCTTATACAGGCTATTGAACTACAAAGTCCCAATTATAGAGGTAAAAATAAAAAATAATTTAAGAAAAATCTATATAAAAGAGGTTTAATTATACTGAGTAATAGAGGTATTTCAATGCAAAAGTGTTGGGACCATGAGGTCCCAACACTTTTGTGCTTAACTTCCACTACTGATATAATTACAATGATGTAATTATATCAGTAGTAGAAGTTAAGCAAGTTACACTGTACTATTTTCGTAACTCCATAACTTATCGATCAACACTTTAGGGGAAAATCCCTATTGAATATTTTGTCAGTGTAAGGTATTTATGCTCCTGACTATACCTACTTGCAGTCATGTAATAACAACTTATTTATACGTAAAAGCAGCTTATTTCCTTCCAACAATGCCATATTTTCTGCAGCAAAATGCAGTTATCCAACGCTTTCTCTGTAACCGATCAGGCGATCACAGGTTACATTAACCTTAATGAATCGGCGATCGAGTCTCCTGATGACGTCCCAACGCTAGAGGTGGGACATAATAAACCGTGGAAATAATATTAAGACGCCGTGTTAGCGGGACGTGATCTCCACTGTGCACAGTTGCGCCGGATTGTGCAAACGTGTACACTATTAGCATATGAGCAATGAGGCAATGAGTTGGTGCGTTGGTGTCCTTTGAAAGTATGTAAAAGAAACCTTTGAAGACTACAAAAGTCACCAATGGCCTTATTAAGGTCAACAACCCTCGGTGATTTGCTAAGCGATTGCTGACCATGGTTTTGTTATTGTTATTAAGAATTAACTGTTTATTTATTTTACTTCGATGGTACTAGTTTATCATTTGTGACTTCGAGTTACAGCTATATCTAGCTTTATGTAAGCGGGCACACCTTTATGCCTGGAGGCTTTTATTTAGGTACGTTCAGTCTGTTTACGTTTTTAGTTTTAAATTTTGTTTATACTTGAGTACTTATTCATATTCATAATTAATTGCAGTCCATAATGTATAGGTACAGGTGTTACAATGGCTTAAAGCTAAGGTACAATTACGGACCCCGTAAACACAGCAAAAGGTACAATAAAAAAAAAATAGGAAACAATTAGCAATCAACAATTTTTAAATAGATTATTAACATTCGTTCATCATTCATCATTTCAGCCAAAAGACGTTCACTGCTGGACGAGGCCATATGACAATAATCGCCACGCTTGTTAGGCGGGTTGGCGATCGCAGTATGGTGTTAAAATGCATAGAGAACGCTGCTGCCCATTCTCTATTAAGTCCCTTAGTCGCCTTTTATGACACCCACGGGAAGAAATGGGGTGGTGATATTCTTTACGTCCGGCACCATACGGAGCCAGATTATTAATATTAATTAAGTAAATATATAATTTATTTAATTGAGTTTTTTTTTTTTGTAGGTTAGCTAGCACACGCCAATATCCTATATTGGCGCATAAAGCAAATCATTTAATTTAATGTATTGTGTTGCGTTATGTAAATTATTTCACATACTATTATTGTATAGAATCAAGTTTTTCTAACTGGACAGACAGCTGTGCAGCTGGGGAGTTCGTTGCGCCACTTCTTCTTCCTAACTCAAGCACTAGGAAGTGGTGAAGAGCGGGCGTTTTTGGGGGACTGTGTTATGTAATTTTGACGTTTGAAAAGTGCTGATTCACATCCTAATTTTAATAAAAGATTTTTGATTTTGATTAGTGAATCAGTCTGCGAAAACAACATATTTGATTTTGATTAGTCAATCAGTCTGCGAAAACAACATAATGTGGTCACTAATCCATTGGCAAGACAATTACAAATTATGTTCGTTGCATACAAATGTTAAGTAAAGATAAGTAGGTACTACGGGGTACTTCCCAGGACTGCAAAATTTTGTAAAACGGTAAAGGAATACAAAAGAGAATTCCCAAAACTGTCCATTTACAGACAGTAGGTTTTACTCAAAGTTTCCTTAGTCATAACCTTGCTTTGAGGTTTACCTTCATGTTCAAGTTTTCAGTGGTGGCCAAGTACCTATGACAACATATATTCCCTAGCTAGCTTAATGAAACCCTCGGTAAACTGTTGCTAAACAACAACAAATCTGCCTACCCCCTCAGAGGTCACAAGGGTGAGGGTAATGAATGTTTTCTATCTAGCAAGCTATGTCTAGTTGAACACGACCGACACTACGTCGTTTACAGGCCGATCCATAATGCCGGCTCCTGATAATGGCGCCACCGTTTTGCCGTGTCGTGGCTATGTCGCGTGTCTTAACTTACCCTAACGCGCGTTTTATAGATTTGTTTGTTGTTTTAATTATAATTATCGCGAGTTAAGAGGACGCTCCCTATTTTTATGTTAATTTGCATGAATATTCTGAAACAGTCACACATACAAGCAACATTAAACTTTATTATATGATTTATTGGATCTTTTTTTTCTTTCCATGTTGGACAGTTACGTAATTGTAATATTTTCTCTCAATAATTTTTTTATTAGAAAATCATGTCTTTTCTAATGCTAATTATAAAAAACAAACAAAATTGTTTAGCTTTTATGTCTAAAATATAAGAAAATATAGTTTATTATCCCGACACAAAATATTTTTTCTCTAGATCAATTATTACTTTAGTTATAAACGAAATAACAATGGGGCCGGCAAGTGAAAGCTGATCTCAGATGGCGCCACTACTGTACGAACCCTTGTAATTCAGTGACATAAATATTTACACGCTTCGGATTTCTTATTTGCGTTGATTTCTTGTCAATTTTCCGATTTAGAACATGTATTCCACTTGGAAAATATGTAAGTTAAAAGAAGAGTTAAGAAAACGAGGCGCCTTTTTAGATCCTTATTCGTTGATTCGTTATTCGGTAGATCACTGTGTGGTCATCAAAGCAGCTGTACCGTTAATAACAAGTGTACATGTTAAATACGACATATATTGGTCCGACCATTTTCCGCTTCTCGTTAATTGTAATTTTAAATTAGGAAAAAAGCTGTACATCCGTGTGCGCAAGTATCCGACAGTGTTAGGTGGGGGGAAAGATCGTATGCTCAAATAGAGCACTTTTCACGTCTGTGTGGTAATCACCAACGCAATATAGATTTTCCAGTACAATTAGTATCTTGTAGTGGGAAGTTTTGTACAGATTCTGACCATAAAGTAGTGATTGATAACTTGTACAGTGACATAGTAGATTCCTTAAGGTTGGCGGCCGGTTCCTCACATCAAAAGAAACCGAAGTATCGTAAACGTGTGGCAGGTTGGGATAGACACGTCGACAGTGCCCACAGGGAGGCGCGGGCTTAGTTCAATATGTGGGACTGGTACGGTAGACCGTTATCGGGTCATCTTTTGGATGAAATGGTAGAATCGCGGAAAGTTTTTAAAGGTAGGCTGAAATGGTGTCAAAATCACCAAGACGAAATTAAAATGGACATACTTGCCTCACATCACACCAATTCAGACTTCCGTAGTTTCTGGAAATGTACCAGTAGAATGAGCGTGGCCCAGGGCCTCCCTGTGAGCGTGGATGGAGTTACGGAACCTTATTTAGTAGCGGAACTGTTTAAGAAACAGTTTATGGTTCAGTCGCTATTGGGGCCAGTGCAGTCGGTGATCGATGCTGAGGACCAAATGGGACCAGTCTCAACCCTTGTTACAGCTAAAGATATCAGAGTAGCTCTTAAAAGTATGAAAAGAGGAACATCACCTGGTCACGATGGTCTCAGTATCGAGCATTTACAGCATGCGGGTCCCCACTTACCTAGGGTTCTGGCTTTACTGTTTAACTTGAGTATCGCGCACTCTCATCTGCCAGACAGTATGATGAAAGCGGTGGTCGTACCAGTAATCAAAAACAAAACTGGAGACGCATCAGATGGGTCGAATTATAGACCCATCTCTTTGGCAACTGTTGTGGCTAAAGTGTTTGACAGTGTGCTGAACTGCTGCAGCTGGAGAAACATTTGCGGTTGCACGATTGCCAGTTCGGGTTTCGGCTTTGCTTATCCACCGAAAGTGCAATCGCTTGTCTTAAGCCCACTGTCAGGTACTACACTAGCAGGAGTACAGCAGTTTACGGAGCGTTTCCGGATCTTTACAAGGCTTTCGACCGGGTCTCATATGGCATTCTTTGGAGTAAGCTAAAAGCGACAGGTGTCCCCAACGAATTGCTGAACGTTTTTAGATACTGGTACGGCAACCAAACAAACATTGTAAAGTGGGGAGGCAAGTTCTCTTTACCATACAGATTGGAATGTGGCGTAAGGCTGGGGGCTTAACCTCCCCCAACCTTTTCAATCTGTATTTGAATGCATTGATCGAGGAACTCAGTAGTGCGCATGTGGGTTGCTATGTTGACGGGTTGTGTGTGAACAACATAAGCTATGCCGATGATATGGTCCTGCTGGCTCCCTCGGTCAGTGCACTCAGAAAATTAGTTAAAATATGTGAGGACTACGCTGCCAGCCATGGGTTACTTTATAATGTAAATAAATCGGAACTCATGGTCTTTAAGGCTGTTGGTAAGTGTCCAGAAAATGTACCACCAGTTAAAATTAACGACGTCTCGATTCGTCTGGTACACCAATTCAAATACCTTGGACATGTCGTTGCTGACGACCTTAGAGACGATGCCGATGTTGAGCTCAACGCAGGGCATTGGCGGTGCGGGCGAATATGCTGGCCCGTAGGTTCGCGCGATGTACAGATGCGGTCACAATCACGCTTTTTAAAGCATACTGCACATCCCTGTACTCAAGCGCTCTATGGATCAGCTGTTCTAAACGTGCTGCCAATGCATTGCGTGTTCAATATAATAACGCTTTTAGGGCGCTGTTGCAGCTGCCACGTTATTGCAGTGCATCTGCAATGTTTGCTCGAGCCGGAGTAGATAGCTTCTCAGCTTTTGTGCGCAAAAAGAATGCATCTCTTCTCAGCAGATTACGGGACAGTAGCAACAGCCTCCTGAAAGTTATTGCTGATGGGCCTGACGAAAGCCCCATAATGAGGCATTTAATAAGCACGACGCTGTCGGTATTAGAATTTAAGTACTAACATAGAAAATTAGTTATTTTGTTTACTAGCATCTAGAATTAAGTATTTTTGTATTTTTTGTTTTTTGTAATTGGATCTTGTTGTCTGAAAAATAAATAAATTTAATTTAATTTTAATTTACGTGGAAGGAAAGCAGACCTAGTTGAAATGTAATTGGTTGTTCCTAAATTCCTTTATATTTTTATAATTGTATGGTTCTTAAACTTGCCTTATGGTATATTGAATGTTTACTTAGGATACACACATGATGTGTGTGTGTGTATGATAACGTTGTATCATTCTAATAATAACGTTAGAAAGTATGACATTATATTGAAAGTCTAAAATAAAAAATAATGATATTAAGAAGGAAATTAACCATTAATTTGTTCGTTTGTTTGTTTTTATGGGCAGTCTGTTTTATTTTAAGATTCATTAAATCACAATATAAAAGGTAACTAAAATTTCTTACATTTTAAGTTATGCGATGCAGGTACATAGAGGTTACGTACAAATAAGAGGAAATAGTTTTTGACGACCTAGTCATACTAAAAATAATCATTTTTAAAAAAATACCTGAGTATTTACCCTTTTCATAGTTATTTTCCTTGAAATGTTTATGACACACTCTCGCCCCGCTTTTAGACTCAAACTTTACTCGCCTTATCGCTTTGAGCCTTAATTTTTTAAGTTTCTCATTTCCCATTTCCTCATTTTCTCATTTAAACCATCGTAGTGCCTATTGTGAAGAAAAGGACTGGGGATATCTCGGACCGGGGGAACTACAGGCCCATATCTTTAGCAACGATAACTGCTAAAGTGCTGGACGGTATGCTTGATTCCTGATAAATACATCAAATTACATGATGCGCAGTTTGGGTTTAGACCCGGGCTATCTACGGAAGCTGCCATCGTAGGTCTCAAGCATACTGTCCAATATTATACGGACCGCAGGACACCAGTATATGCGTGTTTCCTTGACCTCTCCAAAGCTTTTGATCTTGTCTCATACGATGTGCTCTGGAGAAAGTTGGGGAGCGCGGGTGTACCGGTGGAGGTGCTAAATATGCTTAGGTATTGGTATTCTCACCAAACAAATTTTGTAAGATGGAATAATACACTCTCTGAGGCATACACGTCGGAAAGCGGGGTGAGACAGGGAGGTTTGGCTTCGCCCAAGCTTTTCAATTTATACATAAATGATCTCATCGTCAAGCTCAGTAGCAAGCGTGTCGGTTGCTCGATCGATGGCGTCTACGTCAACAACATTAGCTACGCAGACGACATGGTGCTGCTGAGTCCGACGGTGAGAGGTCTCGGAGAGTTATTAAGAGTGTGTGAGGCCTATGCAGGTGCACATGGGCTTGTATACAATGTCAAAAAATCGGAATATATGGTCTTTAAGACCGCTGGTGGATGCCCCAATGATTCACATAATATTACCCTAAATCGCTTGTGCATAAATCGTGTCACGAAATTTAAATACCTGGGGCATTTCATTTCTGAGGGTCTTGAAGACGATCCTGATATTGAGAGGGAGCGCAGCGCTTTAGCGGTCAGAGGTAACATGTGCCCCAATGATTCACATAATATTACCCTAAATGGCTTGTGCATAAATCGTGTCACGAAATTTAAATACCTGGGGCATTTCATTTCTGAGGGTCTGGAAGACGATCCTGATATTGAGAGGGAGCGCAGCGCTTTAGCGGTCAGAGGTAACATGTTGGCCCGTAGATTCTCCCGCTGCTCTGAACAAGTGAAACTAACGTTGTTCAAGGCATATTGTCAGAGCTTTTATACGGGGAATCTGTGGGTCAGTCACACCAAAAGATCGCTGGATGTCCTGCGCGTCCAGTATAACAACATCTTCAGAATGATGTTGGGGCTGCCTCGCTTCTGTAGTGCATCGGGGATGTTTGCGCTGTATCGCACTGACGGCTTTCATGCCGTCATCCGCAAGAAAACCGTATCCCTGATCTGCAGAATGCGTGGCAGCTCCAACGGAATTCTGAAGACTGTTGCCGACAGGATCTCTTCTCCGCTGTGGAGATCCTTTATTGAGCGGGTAATTTGAGTGGTGCGTGTGTTTTGTTGTAAATTGTAAATGTATGGATTAAGTTATCTGAATTAAATGAATTTTATTTATTTTTTATTTTATTTAGAGGAAACTGGTGGCCTCCAGTTTCTCTACAATTTGGTACACAACATCTAGGCATTTTCTCAATAATTGACTCTAATTATGAATTTATTACTAATTCCTTACAAAAACTGCTTTGTTATTGGTCTTTGTGGTACTAGCGCCACTTTGACAATTGTTGGCCCCATTGAGACTTACGCTATTTAGTTTCGTGCTCGAACACGATCAAAGAGCGCACGCTATATTCAACTTTATTACTGATGTATTAGCGTTTAGCACATAACGGAGTGGCGGGGATCGACGGGGCGGAGCTTGCGTTCGAAATTTGATTTAGACTGCCTGCTCTTAATCGGCTTGACTTTTTTATTAAAAACGAGCACTAATCTGGGGTTTTGCCTGCATTATGAGTGCCTAAGAATCTAGGTTATAATAAATGGGAACATTCGTTTTTTGCACATCGGACCTCTCACCCTAAACGCATACACCTTCTCCGTTCCGTCGTAGGACACCATTTTGTCAAGCATTGTACTACAGCAGGCTTAGCATGACGCTATTTTTGACTCTACTGGAGAATAGAAATCGCTTCTTTATCTACCCTTCACGGTAGAAAATTGTCAACTGTCTACACGGAAACGTCATTTTTGTCTACTCTCCGTCGTCAAAACGCTTTTCTACGGTTTTCGTGCTAAGCCTGCAGTTACATATAACTAACGATATTATGATATTGCCATTTTAACTTTAATCAAACTCACCTTTCAACATTTGAACTTTATCAATCAAACCTACCATTTCAAATAATATTAGCAGTCTTTGGATGATGTATGTACCTCAGGTTTTTTTTTTGACAACATACCGAAAACTTAAAATCAATATCTCTTGTAGTACGTGCTTAAAACTTTCCTTGTTTCTCCTTAAAATATCGTCAACATGGGAATTAACTGTAAAATCCGCTAAAAACTAACTTATAATTATTGTTGAATATTGCTAGTGAACGATGATGGAAAGTCAAAAATGAAAATCACTTTTCGCATCTATTTGCGCGGCAAAACCTCTTAGGGTGTTTTCTCACCAGGCACTTGAAACACGTGTTCTTATCTTTGATTGTGTCCCAACGCTGTTGCACAGTCAGCTTTTTAAACTGTTCACACTCTTCTATGGTGTGTTTCTTCTGGCATATTATGCACTCTTTCGGTGCGAGGGATTCGTCACTTTGCGTGTTCACCTTTTGAAACCACGGTGGCCTGCTGGCAGCGGGGCGTGCATTGTTCACTGGTCGGGTTTGACCGGTGCTATGCTTCTGTTGCTTCGCAAGTTGTTTCGGTGGACCCGACTCGAACATGTTTGCTTGCGCGTAGTATGATGCCGAGCGTGTCAGGTGTGTCAGGAATTGCGAGAACATTTCTAAGTTCGGTGACACTCCTAAATCCACCCCCTGCGCGTTATCTAGGCCCATCGCAAAGCCACCGTACTGCGTACGTTGTACCGGTGTTAACTTGCTCAGCAGGTCACTCACTAATTGTGGGTTATTTATTTAGCCCTCTGCGTGTATGTTTTTTAATAACGATACACAATTTCTTACTGTAGAAGAGAATTTACCTAGCTCCCGGCAACTCTCCGTCACTCTAGGTAAATCTCGTACTTTCTTCAGTACGCACTGTAGCACTAAGGTCGGGTGACCAAACTCGTCCTCTAACGCACGCATTATATCAGTGGGATCCGTCGACGTCCTTAATAAATCCTCCACTGATATCTTTGCCTCGCCTTGTAATGAGGTTTTTAACCGTGCTAGGTTTTCATGCGCTTTAAATTCGTATTGCCGGGTCGTATCCCAATACATATTTCTGTATGATATCCAGTCGGATGGGTCCCCATTAAAATATGGCAATTCGTAAGCCTGTCTTGGTGCCGGCCGTGGTCGTGCCATGCTTGAGATTGCCTCTGCCAGTCTGTTGATTTTACTGTCTCTGTCTCCCGACGATTCTCGCCGTCTCTCTCTTTCACCCGCTCCGTATTGCGTCTGCCGCCGTGTATCCGACTCGAGTGTTGATGCTTGAGGTACACTTGCGACCGGAGTGGTAAAGACGGGATAATATTCGGGTAGACGAAATCTCACACCTTCTGTTGACACTGGCACGTATGATGGCGTACTTGGTACCGTTATGTTACGTAACGGTACTGGCTCAGATGCCCTTGTTATACGCGACACATTTTCATTAGGCACTGACGATGCACGGTATGTATTCGGTACGCGATTCACTCTACTTACAGTTTCAGATGGTTCACGGGGCGCAGCCATTTCAGTGGTCGCGCCTGACACAGCCGGTGTGCGCAATACTTCGTTCAATTGCGGCACCTTGGGCGTTGTATTCACCCACTCTTCCACGCGCTGTGTCGTACTCACATCTGAGTGAGAGTCATCGCTGTCAGCAGCCGCCTCTATTTCGGCGATGTCAGCTTCTAGTCTCTTTTTGACTAAGTTCTCCTTCATTTGCACCAACTCGCGCTCAGCTGCGTATTCGACTCTTTTTCTTAAGTAATCGACTCGGCTATGTTTAGATGAGCCTTTGCTTCGCGGCGATCTATGTCGGTCTTTAGTGGCTGTCTGTCCTCCCTGTGGTCCCTCTGGCGTACTCCGACTGTAGTCGACTACTCGACCACCCGTCAGTGGGATATTGAGGGCAGACGTGGATGCCATCGTTGGTGCAACAGACGGTGACTCTGGTGCCCTTTCGGTGGTCACACCTGAGTCAGAGACCATCTCTTGTTGTCTACGAACACTCATTTCCTCCGTTAGCTTACGTAGTTTACTGCGTGTGATTATTTCACTCCTTAAACTCATTATTACGTGGTTTTTTAATTAATTTATTATTTATTAATTCCCTCTAGTTGAACCTGATCCGGCTCGACAGGACCAAAATGTTATTAACGCGGGAGTCAGGTGATGTAGGCGGGGGTGATGATGTTCCCTTGACGAGGGAATTTAATGGAAACCACTTATAGCACTTTTAAACTTTATATTTGATATTTATACACACACAATTATTTACACAATTATAAATCACATACGTAAGCTTCTAGAGAATTGTACACAACACGGAAATACAGTCAATAATATTCATCAAAAGAGTACACGTTTTAAATCAGACAATAAGAATAGTAAAATAATCCTAAGCTATGATGAACTTTACTGCCCTGAGCTATTTATAGAAAGTATTCGCGACTTGTAAAGCTAACACTTATGAGGAGCTGTTACTTCACCGGAGACTTGTTGAAGACTGAACTTGCTGACATAATAAGAACTTTTAAGCGATTAGAACTTAATTTAATTGAATTTCTCCTGTATATATGGTTTTGGTCATTAGCTTAAGTAGCGTGTGGGCCCTGAAGGGTTTTAAATTTCTTTCCATACAACAACGCAAGACACCAGAGCGTGGTTGGGTTTGGCCTTGAGTCAGGTCGCCACCTCAGAATCATGTTGCAACTTGCTTAATCTTACGCAATCGACAATATTATGGCGTAAGATTGATAATACATCTTTCAACTTGAGTTTTTACCTCGTATTGTTACGATCATCATCCAGATGATGACGTTATCAAAATACATGCTATTTAGGTTGCTGATGGCTTATGTGTATCAAAGTTTGATTCAAATATACTCTACATGCTAGGGTTACAAGGTTGTTATCATGTAAAGTGATAGCAGCTGTACTGTACAAAATATAAGTGTTATTACAACTGATAACTTAGCAACGGACCTTTACGTAACACAATCTGTTACAGCATATCTGATTATTTCATACTACAGGTAAATAAAACATAGTTACAACTCATGTTGTTGTATTAGTAAATCAAAGTGCTTCGCCTACATTTGTACGTATTTTGCTGTTCCTTTCTTCTTGTATGTTTACATATATGTGTGTACATAAATGGTTTAATAAATAAATAATATATTCGAAAAATAAAGTTTTCTGCTCAACAACGCAAATAACGCAATGAATTTATTTTCAACACACTTGATTGTAAAGTGACTCTTATGGCAATGCATTTAGGTTCATAATTCAGCTTATTATACACTTGTGTTTTTTATTTTACATTACTACTCTAGTGTGTTTTACTTCACATTTTTTTTTCAATATCTGAGGTTTTATGTAAACCAAACTATTTTAGGTTACATATTATGATAAATCAATCACCAAAATTATCATCATTTCATCAAATTATATATTTTTCACTACCTTAATTTGCTTATTCAAGACATTATTTTGTCTTCATTATATTTTGTATATAGGCTGTTTAGCGGTTTTGCCAGTGCCTTTATTTACACCTGCACGCTAGAGTCGCGCGCGGAAAAAACACAATCAGCGCGCCATATAATTATTTTCCAAAAATCTTTGTTAACGTTTTCGTTGTGTGGTTAATTATTATCGAAAATGGCGATATAAGTCTGTTTTTTCCTCGCAAGTGTATTGACAAATGTCGTTTGAAACGCGTGTGCATTGATCATTACACACTTGGCTGCCTTATCTTTAAACCGCCTCGAGTGTTATGACCAACATAGCACATTTGTATCGTAATTCATAATGTACTATTATTTATTTATTTATCCACCAACTCACTGGAACGCCATACATCAATTTAACCAATGTAGCAAATAGTTATTTATGATACTAGTGCGGTAAGTTGGTTTTTACAAACGAGTAGACGAACGTCAGCCCGAGACGAAGTCGAGGGCTTACCATGGTCACGGGTTTGTAAATACATACCAATTTCCACCCGTGTCGTACAACGTATTTAAACACATTTGCGAGAAAACAGTAAAATAGGTAATGAAACAAGCCATCAGAACTGTTTAAGAGAATGATTGAGTATTTCTTCGAGTCTTCCAAGATATCAAATTATTGTAAATCATTTAATAGCACTCACGCGATTTTGGAGGCTTATTCAAGATATCAGGTGTAGTAGTAGTGTAGTAGATTCCATATTAATATCGGATTTTTCGCTTGAACTCATATTATTATTTTGTTTATAAATATCAGTCGGAAAGTCGCAACAACCTTTGACGTTTCTGATATGAAAATTGCGCGAATTTGCAAATTGCGCCACGTGCGCATGGTGAAAATTAGTACTACATCTTTCGTCTCATTTTCTCTTTAATAATAAAAGTAAGATAAACGTATTGAGCAAAAGCGCTTCCAAGGAGGTTCGATCATTCAGCTTAATTGGTGGAATTCTTATATATTTTTTTATGGAAATAAAAAAAAAACCGTAAAGGATACGCACGGCGCTATACAACGGAAGGTGCGGTAAAACATGTACTTAGAGTGAGAGTACCTATTTTACTGCACATTCCGTTGTATAGTGCGTATTTTTTAACATTAGAATAATGTATACAGGCTTCATAAATGCATTTTTAAGCAAACGTGTTGAAAAAATATTTCATGTGCTGCTTTCCATCCATACTGTGCGTGGTGGACATCGAACGGGCGGCGATGAATCACGCAGTGAAAAATGACAGAAAAATGTTGTTGAACGGGCAAAATTAAACCCATTGCTACTGTTACAGCTGTTGATATCGCACTAGTCTGTACGAGCCTTTATGCTGGTGTGCGTGACAGCTACGTCTTACACTCGCGTCATTGAAAAAACAAAGAAAGAAAAGAAAAAGCATTTATTGGGACTCGCACAGATCACACATTACAATACAACACACTCATAGAAACATAAAGAACATAACCAAAATAAAACAAAGTAAAAATTAAAATAAAACATAAAGTCCTGTACAGCATGTTGCTGCGGCACTTAAAATAAGTATCGCAGCGCTGGTATTCTGATAGGGCCCGCTGTGATGTCATGAATAGATAAGGAAATAAATAAAATAAAAATAGATGATGATGTTTTTTTTTTTTTCTTTCTTTTGGCTTCGCACGGTTTGTGCATTTAGCCAGTGTCATGTAAAATTAGGTAACAAGTACAAAGTTGTTTAAATAATTATGAAATGAACTTCATTAAATGCATGATAAAGATGATAGATGATATCCCGCCCGCTCCCCTTGAGTTTCAGTAAAGACATGGCACTTTACTGAAACCTCGCGCGGACTTCTTGAGATAACTTAAAGTGATGTTGCACTGTCTTGTTTAATTTGCCTACACTAATGCAGGTTCACGTACACTTAATGGTTAATAATCCACCACTATTACACATTAATATTCGGCTAAACACAAATTTTAGAAAATAGAACAAAACTGCTAACATGACGCTTCACTTTCCCGCCAAGACCATCGATGATGATGTTATTATAATGTGCATGCATTTCGCAGATATTTTTTTGCCGAATTCATGGCAAAGATATAAATATGTCTATCTAGACATATTTATATTTTTGAGTCAGTATAGTTATATTTTTATTACAGGAATAATGTAGAGTTTCATGAATGACTGCGTATACATTTCCTACTCAAGGAAATGTATACGCAGTCATTCGCAGTAAGTCAAATAACAATATCTCAATGGTGCCTGTTGGTTCATGGATATATTCAATAGTGATTATATATGCTGCCTTTGAGCTTTGCCAGTAGCTATATCTATATTTCTACGGAATGGAACATGTAGCTTACTTGCTTCCAACGATCCGTGAATGTGCAAGACGTCCATCAAAATTGTAGAAAACAACATAGCAACATTGAAAATTGTTGTTGTGTGTGTTGTTGTTGATTGTGTGTTGTATTGTGGATTGTGTGTTGTCAAAAGATCACCTAGGCCAAAATATCTTTGATACATTCAACTTAATCAAAATCAATCTGCCCAGCCTTTACCCAATTATGTTGGGGTCGGCTTCCAGTCTAACCGAATGCAGTTGAATACCAGTATTTTACTTGAAGCGACTGCCTATCTGACCTCCACAACCCAGTTACTAGGTAATACGATACCCCTTGGTAAGACTGGTTGTCAGATTTCTGACGACCCGGAACGACTATAATAACATAATATATTTATTCAAAAATTACAAGGTATAAAAATGTGTACAGTTTTGCTTAAATGTAAATTATATTCTTATGAAAAGGTATTTATAAAGCAGAGGTGAGTGGAAACGCCGGGAGGTGACGCCCTAGGAGGACATATAGTGACCAAATTGGTGATGTTCTTCAGAAAGGTCAGGTGCGTAGTACTCGCAATCGGCGTGCGTGTATGACCAGATGTATGAACGTAGGCAAAGCAAAAGGAGTATGTAAGGAGCGTAGCAGGTGGCGTTCTATAGTTTCTGCCTACCCCCATGGGAAGAAGGCGTGAGTGTGTGTATGTATGTGTATTCTTATGAATTACGAAAAACTACGAAGCGCGCGACTACGACTATGAAAGATCCATGAATGACAGCCGGGACCAAAGTCTTTACGCACATTCAACTTAATAGAGGGCAATTTGAGCATCTTCGCAAAAAAATTGTGCGAATAGCTATTACGGTTAGGTCAAGTCCTTAAGGCAGCTTGGGACTAAGATTTCGGGCTGTCACGTACGAACCTAAGTGCAACCGTTTGCTTAAAATTCCAATGTAACTACTTTAGTAAAACAAAACGAGTGAGCCTTACAGTGGTCGCATAAGAAGTGTAACATCTGACATCTCACCTTGGTAATAAGCAACTGAGCAGCGACAGAAATCAAGATGAAAGTTTAAACTAAATACTGAAATATTTATTCGAATAATTATTCATTACTAGAGGTCGCCCACATTTAGTTATTCGACCCCTACTTACAATGTATACAGGGTCAAATTAAATTAGCTAGCGAAACTTCGCAGACGTGATCGATAACGATAGCTAAACATGATAAAATAAAAAATAAATTAATTTGATGATTTTTTGTCGGGTCATTGACCGCAGTTAGTGTAGTCACTTGAAATATCAATTTAGAAATTCAGTTTTTTTGTGTAAACCAAATTTTTTTTTGTGATAAAACAAAAGAAAATAACACTACCAGCTATCGTTGACCACCAAAAAAGAAACATCAAATCTTTTTGTTTTCTTTTATCGTGTTTAAATGTCGACACCCATCACGTCTGTAGAGTTTCGATAGCTAATTTTAACTGACCCTGTATAGTACTTACCAATTCCATTTGATTATAAAGTACTTATAAATTCCATGCTATTAAAAGTACTTACTTATTCCATGCTCAAGCTGTCACTTGCTGTTACACACTTCCGTTCCTTTTCACGCAATCACTCCAACAAAAAGCGAGAGGAAATATGTTATACATCAAAAAACGTTATTACCGAAACCCAGAAAGACCGCTGTGCATCCACATTTTGCTTGCGTCGTCGCCCCACTTGAGACGCTGACAACAGCTAAAGCGCGGTCTCTGTCAGACTGCATAAAAAAAAAAAACCGGCCAAGTGCGTGTCGGACCACGCACAATGAAGGGTTCTGTAGTTAGGATGAATTTATCCCTAAAACAAACTTAACCTTGTAGTTGATAAACATGTTCTCCCATACATCGATATACGCCACGGTCAATTTTCCAACTGAAAATTTAAGTTTGTAATCGAAAAAATGTTTTTTGTATGTGATAAAACTACAAATTAACAATTTTCGGACTTTTAATTTACGGAAAAATGGTCTTGACAGACTGACAGACAGACAGACGGACAACGAACTGATCCTATAAGGGTTCCGTTTTTTCCTTTTGAGGTACGGAACCCTAAAAAAGAGAAGCGCGATGACACAACGCTTTTTAATTTATTGTAAAATATGACGCAATTATCTATTTACTCAAAAATGAGTCGAGTAATCGAAAATAAAAAAAACAACTAAGTTCTGCATACAAATAAGACGTTTTTGATAATAATTAAATACCAACCGTACAAAAATGATTGTACGTTGATATTTAATACAGACATTTTGGATTGGAACTCAAAGTAAAAGGTAAGTTTACCGTTAATTTGTATCGAGATCTTTTTTTTTCTAAACGTGTTTTTGTAACAACCAAGTTCTGAGAAATATGTTCAAGAATAACATTTATATTTTGTCCGCTACCACAAACTATATAAATTTGTCAATAGCCTACTTAGATCATTTTCCTCTTGTCAGCGACTTAATAAAGCTCGGGTTACCTTAACCTGAAATAACGTCCAATATTTAAAATGTATTATTAATTAAGCTAAAAGAACTATACAATATAACTTTTTGCCTGACCTAAGCTTCAAACCCTGAACCAATTAAATAAACCCAATTAGTCTAGTGATGTAAAGGACATCACTAGACTAATTGACTAATTAGGCATTTAGTTTAGAATATTGGTTCCGTATCTACATAAAATATCTAAGTTACATATTGGCTTGTCGCTGCCATTGTGTAACTTAGATTTTTATACAACAGAGATTATGGTTAAAAGAATCATAACAAATGTACGTTCCATAATTAACCTTTTCTTATAATTGGGGTAAAATAAAGTAAGGCTCTTTCATTCTGTTGTTTAAGTTAACTGGGCCATACTGCCCGCTCCGGTGTTGAGTACAATTTGGGTAGTCTTAAGCAGGAACTTTTTGTTAATACCCTATTCATTTCAAAGGGAAACTTTTATTAAGAAATATTGTACGAGGTTGTAATATAACTAGAAGTTACTCTTATTTATAAGAGACTAGCTTGTGCCCGCTGCTTCGCCTACGGGGAGGTCGGAAATTATCCCACGGGAACGTACTACCGGAATAAAAAGTATTATATATCCTAACCCAGGCCATTGTTTACCTTTGCGCCAATTTTTTTTAAAATCCGTTCAGCCGGTTTGTTCGTGAAAGTGTAACAAACATACAAACTCACTTTCACTTATAGAATTACTAGCTGCGCCCCGCGGTTTCACCCGCGTAAGTCTCGATCCCGTGGGAATATCGGGATAAAAAGTAGCCTATATCTCAATCCAGGGTGTCAGCTATCTCCATACAAAATTTTATCAAAATTGCTCCAGCCGTTTGAGCGTCTAGAAGTAAAAACATACACACACACACACTCACAAACTTTCGCCTTTGTAATATTAGTGTGATTACTCTCTTTACTCTCATTAACACATTCACGTTTATCTAGTCAAAAGTTAAGCCTCGTATGGATATATTTAAACAGCCTGTTTTTGTCGTTTAGTGCCATAAAAGGATAAATTTTTATGTAGAGGATGAGCTACAATTGGAATAAGAATAACTTTATTTTTGCAAATATGGGTAGATGATACATCAATAGGTGTTAGTACAGTACAAAAATCAGCCATATTTTGCCATTCGGCATGCAAATATTTACATCAAATTATTATCTATTATTAGTAAGTTATTTATTATTAAATTATATACCATTAAATTAATCATTATTCAATTAAATACTATTAAATTAATCATTATTGAATTATATACTATTAAATTAATCATTATTGAATTGAACGAATACTAGAAAAGTCATTTCATTAATTCCTCTTATGTGTGTATTAAGTTTAACGCGCGGTAATTATGTCTATTGATATTCAGTGATATGGGCACATTGATTAAAACCTCCAAAGGCATAATGAAAAAAAATCCACAATAAAATACTAAGAATGTAGTCATCAGTATACATCGTTTTCAAATTTCGCTACTTCTGAAAAGAAAATTGTACAAAAATGGTCCGTGTAAGAATGTAACGTTTTATACAAATTACATCGATTTGGGCGCACTGCGGGTACATCACAATGACCTGAACTCACAGACTTCAGCGAACTCACCAACTTATGTGCAAATGGAAAACAGAAGTTCAATCATATTTTAAATTTAAATGTAAAAGGTGAAAATAGTACCTAATTTTTTCAATATTATTTTGTAATTTACATTTAAAGGAAGAAATAGTTTTATGTGCTTTTAAAAATGCTAGATTTTACAGACTCCATTGTATCTTTTATGTTGCATAAAGTTAAATAAATAATCTGATTTTGTATAAAAACCATAGGTAGTGCTCACTAAATCAATATTACACACATATTGCGTAACATGCGCGCGGCGCTTGAGTCATTGCCGACGTTACTGAATGTTGCCATTCTAGATATTATATTTATATAACATAGATAACGAAGTAGGTATAGCATTTATTTTATTTTGTTTATTTTTATCTCATTATCCTGCACCGGTTGACGTCATCACGTCAACGCCGGCTGTCGCTGAAAACCAGCGCTGGGGCTCTGTCTCGCATAGGGTCGCAGCATTATGCTGAGCGATGGCCGTTTTGCGTGAATGTGACGCATATATTCCCTCAACTTGTTCTTTCGTGTTTGTGTTTTTATTTCTTTGCGTTATGTTTACCGCAAATAAACTTACTTTCTTTCTTCTTTCTTTTCTTTCTAATATCGTCAATATATTTCGATAGTCGACAAGTTGTGAATATCAGTTGATAGATGTCGCTTAGTTGTAGCCACAAATGTAGGTGATTCGCTTGGTACTTAGTGCGGCGGTGCGCGCAAGGTGACATCATGCTCATAGAGAACCAAAACATTGGTTTACTATTATTTATTTATTAAAACTTTATGCACAAGTAAAAACTACGCGGACTTAATGCCTGGGGCATTTTCTACCAGTCAACCTTAGGGTGATGCAGAGACAAATAGATATACATATATTCCAAAATAAACTTTGTCAGGAGAAATAACGACCGGTAGCGAAGAAAACGACTCCAGCAACAACACGGCTATTGCAATGCCATTGACGCTGCTGACTGACGCTTGGTGCCACGCTGCATGACATGAAAAAAATACATAAAAAATCAAAAAGCCTCGCTGTAGAGAACATAAAAAAACAATAATAGTTTGTTTGTTTTATAAAAAGGAATATAAGAATAGTTTTAACCTATAGTGGTGAAAAAGTATCATTATAAGAATCATGTTAATATGTGCAAAAAAAATGGAGCTACGTCTGCAAACAAACTGCTTTGCAGTGAGGTAATAAGAATATGTCTTGTAATAGTTATTTATGATACTAGTGCGGTACGTAGGTTTTTACAATTACCATCGTCACGAGTTTGTAAATACCAATTTCCGCACGTGTATCATACAACGTTTTTCAACACATTTGAGAGAAACAGTACAATAGGTAAAGAAACAAAGTCGCAACAATCATTGACGTTTCTAATATGCAAATGGCGCCAAGTGCCGGTGGTGAAAATTAGAACTACAACTTTCGTCTCATTTTCTCTTTAGTATTAAAGTAAGACAAATGTATTCAGTAAAAGCGCTTCCAAGGAGGTTCGATCATTCAGCTTATTTATTCTCCTAATGTGATATCCTCCTTGGTGGAATTCATATATTTTTTATGGAAATGAAAAAAAACTGCATAGGATATGCACGGCGCTATACAGCGGACTATGCGGTAAAACAGGTACTTAGTTTAGGTAGGTAGAGTGCCTATTTTACAACATTTTTCCGTTGTATGGTGCATAACTTTTAACTTTCGAACTATGTACACAGGCTTCGTAAATGCATTTTTAGAGCAAATTTGTTGCAAAAATGTTTCTGTGAATAAACACTTTTTATTTTATTTTTTTCATCAAGTTTGGCACTGTCTGGAATGGAAGGCTTCTTTAATAGTTGGAAGAAACTAGACTACGATGGTCTCATTCTTCCTCCTCTGCCATTTGAACGCCCAAAATTGTTTCGTTACAGAACCAAACGCGACTTCTTTTCAGCAGTGGATGTTCACGGCCTGAAATACCAAACAGTAATTAATATTTTACAGACCTTTACAAGATTTATGTTACCATTTATAGATGCTTTGATGTTTCCTAGTTTATAGATAGTTACAAAATCCTAGTCACGGATAGACAGTAACTAAATTGGTACCGTATTTACTGTTTTTTATGGTACAGATTTTATTATAGTTTCTCTGATTCCATTATATGTACGCAATAAATGTTAAAGTTTTTATTACATCTGTTTTTCACTACACGGTGTATTGTGGGCAAAACTGGGTATTATGACGTTACAGTCACGGGGCGGCAGTCAATGTGCGTTTTTATAATTTCTAACGTGACGATATTATCGTGGACGTCCACGGTATCACAATAACAGGGAATTAAAATGTATGTAAGTATATGAAGACGCTTTTAAATTACCGTCCAGGATAGAAATTATAAAAGCGTACAACAGGTATTTGAAACAGTTCCTAGAATCGTGTAGCAATATGAAGCAAATGACCGTATTTAAAAAAAAACTGGCCAAGTGCGAGTCGGACTCGCGCACGAAGGTTTCTGTACCATTATCTATAAAACGGCAAAAAATCACGTTTGTTGTATGGGAGCCCCCCTTAAATATATGTTTTATTTTAATTTATTTATTTATTTTTAAATTGAATATATAACTAAATATTCTGTGAATATTTCAAGGGTCTACCTGTTGGCGTTATCAATATCGAGCAAAAACGAGCAAAAAAATCACGTTTGTTGTATGGGAGCCCCCTTAAATATTTATTTTATTCTGTTTTTTTTTTGTATTTGTTGTTATAGCGGCAATAGAAATACATCATCTGTGAAAATTTCAACTGTCTAACTATCACGGTTCATGAGATACAGCCTGGTGACAGACGGACAGACAGACAGACAGACCAACGGCGGAACCTTAGTTATAGGGTTCCCCCTAGGGTAGGTTTTGGTACGGAACCCTAAAAACGAGTGAGCCTTATAAATACAGCATCTGACATCTCACCTTGGTAATAAGCAACTGAGCAGCGACAGAAATGACCCCTCTACTTACAATCTATATAGTACTTCTAATTCCATGAGTGCACTAATTCCATGCACATGATTATAAACAACTTACTAATTACATGCTATTAAAAAGTACTTACTTATTCCATGCTCTAGCTGTTACTTCCTGTTACACTTCTTATTTTATTTTTGGTTCATTTCATTTTATTTAATTTGACATTTTAGTGATTGTACCGACTTTTGATTTTCTAAAATGTATTTGTTTAAAAAAAAACGTTTGATATTTTTATGCCTTTTGGTGGGACACAGCTCGGATCTTATGTATTATAACACCTTCTATTTATGTACCCTGTGTTCGCGAAATAAATGAATTTGAGTTTGACTTTCGTCCCTTTTCGCGAAATCTCTCTCACAGAAAGCAAAAAGATGTTGCACATGAAAAACCTTGTAAATTGAGAAGTTGTATGTTTGAGATAATCATTGTCCCACACACTTTTACCATTTACATGATGATGTACATACATACGTTATCTGAGTAGAATGGGAGCCAATGGCACACATAGCCTATTTAACTTAAACCAGGTCTAAATCAAGACATGATTTTCAAATAAAAAATGTATCGAGCAAAAATATTACAATTACGTAACTGTCTTCAACATGGAAAGAAAAAGATCCAATAAATCATATACTAAAGTTTCATTTTTCTAGTATGTGTGATTGTTTTAGAATATTCATGCAAATTAACATAAAAATGTAATATGTCTGTGTGGTGCCGGACGTAAAGAATAGCACCACCCTATTTCTTCCCGTGGGTGTCGTAAAAGCGACTAAGAGACTTACTAGAGAATGGACAGCAGCGTTCTCTATGCATTTTAACACCATACTGCGATCGCCAACCCGCCTGCCAAGCGTGGCGATTATGGCATTAACCCCCCCTAAATGTTGGGGGAGGCCTATGTCCAGCAGTGGACGTCTTTCAGCTGAAATGATGATGATGAACATAAAAATAGGGAGCCTCCTCTTAACTCGATAATTCTTTGATTAACAAGAGCCAAAGGATACAAAAATCATGTCCAAGCAGAACGACATCTGCGATACTTATTATATGAAACAACATAACATTACGCCTGTATTATCCGAAGGGTTAGGCAGACGTGTACCTATACTAAATCCACATTTCACCAATTATGTTTAAGTCCCATGTAGTATGGGCTGAGCCTATTGCCATCAATCGGCCACAAAGCCAGACTCCGGGCTGCTATATACTGAAAAATTCCAGATGAGAAAACCCAATTACACTTTGGGCGACCCGGAAGTCGAACCCAGGACCTCATACTACGCAGTATGATCGCGACCACTACACCAATAAGACAGCAGTTATTATATGAAATGTAACCGAATAACATATATATAGGAACTCGTGGCTAAGTAATATAAGCCGCACGGGTCGATCCATCAGGTTCAGCTACGCTTGCCGGGGTTGGTCCGGGGATGGGTGACCATCTTTAAGTATATACCGAGACTCCTCCGTGCCTCGGAAAGCACGTTAAGCCGTTGGTTGGTCCCGGCTGTCATTCATCTACGAGAACCCTAACCTGCTCAATTCCCCAGGGAAGTGTATTAAGGTGCATTTTATTCTTAATATACATCAACGACCTACCAAAATCCTTTAACAAAAACCGAGTTCTACCCGTACTATTTGCGGACGACATATCACTACTTATAAAATGCGAAAACACTCATAACCCCCAACAAATTATAAATGAAAACTTACAAATAGTAACACATTGGCTTCAAGACCACAACCTAGAAATTAACTTTAATAAAACAAAAATAATGCAGTTTAGGTCATATAAAAAATCTCCCATCCAAATTAATACCAAATTTCAAAATACATCAATAGAAACAGTAGATACATTTAAATTACTAGGCATTAATATCGACACACACCTAAATTGGAAAAATCACATAGAAGAATTAACAATGAAATTATCAAAATTCACCTACGCGCTATTCCAATTAAAACACAGCACTAACACAAAAACTGGACTATCAGCATACTACGCATACGCCTATTCATGGTTAAGCTATGGTATTTTGTTGTGGGGAAACAGTGTCAACACACATAAGCTATTCATTTTACAAAAGAAATGTGTTAGAATATTAGCTCAAATAAATAATAGACAAAGCTGTAAACCCTATTTTCTGAAATATAAATTACTCACGCTTCCTTGTATATATTTACACGATATATGTATCTACGTATTCAAAAACATGCACACATTCAGTAAAGTACAGGACATACACACTTACAACACCCGGCACAAACATAACCTATACCAACCACCGTCACGACTAAAAATGCTACACCAAAGCCCACAATACATGGCAATAAGAATTTATAATAAGCTGCCTCAAGAGATTAAAAATGAAACCAGGCTTGCTCCATTTAACAATAAATTAAAAACCTACCTTTTAAAAAATTGCTACTATTCAATTGAAGAATTTTTACACCAAAAATAAATCAATAACTACCACACACGCATTCTCGTACACATACATTCCACACACTTACACCACTACCTACATGACTTCCTATTCTAAATAAATTAATTAGACGAACGAATTAAAAAAGAAATGTATTTATATTAATATTGAATTATAAAAATGTATTTATATTGTTATTGAATTATAAAAATGTGTATAGATTATTATTATTATTTGAATGAGTAATACTAAATTATTGAAATTATTAACGTAAAATTGTGTCAATAGCATAGTTATTTTAATTTTAATTTTAATTTGTAATGTTAAATAACCCTCACATTTGCGATGCCTGGAAAAGGCCGCTAAGTTGTAAGTACCTACAGTATAAAATAACACCAAAATGTACACTTAGTTTGCAAATAAAACTTTGACTTTGACTTTGACTTTGACTTCGAGTATCTTTGACAGTCGTTAGGGGTCGACAGAAGCCCGAAAGTCTGACAAAAAGTATTATCAAGGGGTATCGTATAACCCAGTTGCTCGGTTGTGGAGGTCAGATAGGCAGTCGCTCCATGTAAATTACTGGTATGCAGCCGCATCGGGTTATACTGGAAGTTGACTCCAACATTGTTGGGAAAAGGCTAGGCAGCTTGATTGATTTATCTGCCAATTTCATCACGAAAAAACTTCTCCATTAGTAAGTTAGTAACATGAAAACACGGTAGCAAAACACAATAATTATTAGCAACAACCCTCAAACTATAGGTCTAATTTTCGCTATTTATTTTTTGAATAGCAGTAACGACGAGAAATTACCCTTCGACTGGCCATTCTTTGTTCTCTGCCGAGCCTCTTTTGTTTTCCTGATGGGTTTAGGTACACAATGAAAGTAAGGCGAAACGATACAAGAACAATGTGTAACACTCATTTTAATCTGCTACGTAAATATAGGAAAGAAATTATGTTTTTTCTAGTAAGCAATGTTTCTTGTCTATTATTATTTTTCTATATACATACACAAGGTGATTGACCCAGCCAATCTAGTATATCTTTGGTGATACGAAAGTAGAATACACATAATCAGTCTATAATGTTGACACAGGCCTCCTCTCTTCGAGAGGGAGTGGGCTTAATCTACCACGCGGGCCCAGTGCGGGTTGATAGATATCACATGTCGTCGAATTTTTGGTTCTAGGACATGCCGGTTTCCTCACGATGTTTTCCTTCACCGTTTTGAGAGGAGTGGTGATGAAATTATTTAAACAAAGTAAAGCGCCTGCCTGGGTTCGAACCCACGACCACGGGCCACCACAGTCACTGCTCTAAAGTACAATACGCTTATTTTGAAATTCTTTCACTTGAAGAGTTTATGATAGATAAGCAAGTGACTAACGTTTAATAAAACTAATTGACTTTGTATGGTCATCGCGTCGAGAGAATGCGGTCTTGACAACTGTAAATTTCATACTAACCACAGAACATATATACCCATGACGAACGAATAGGTTCTATTCTATTCGATGTTTTATTATGGCAAGCAAAACCGATGTCGAAGATTCTGCCAATGTTTATAGTGATATGATATTTAGCAAGTGTGCATTGTTATATGTATAACAAAATAAATAAATATATAGAATGATAAAAATCTTTGATGATAAACTTGAGCTTAATTTAGATATTGTGGGGTTATAACTGGACTGAATCAAACTAAGAGATACAATTACGTAAACATTTTAATAGACGAAGGAATATGTTTTATATAGATCCTTATAGTTACTAGAAATTGTCCAACTGACATGTGTCAGGAATGCATTCTCTCATTCTCTCGACGGACGGCCGGACTGTTAAGTAAACAAATATCAAATCAAATCTAATAATTTCTATTTCAGAGGCGCACACCCATATAAAAACACCAGATTACAAATTACAAATTATTCATTATTATTAAATTATTACAAAACGATCAATAACATCAATATTACTTACATTACATTACACAATAGATAAGTATTATTTTAGCTGGAATATGAATCGCCATTTATGCGAAGAAATAGTTTACCTCGTAGTTTGGCCCTCAATATTCCATTGTCAGATTTTTGTATTCGGTTCATAAAGAACGCCTGTGACTTTTTCATGACTGCGTAAAAGTCATCTACCCTGCTTTCGGCAAACATGCCGGACGCACTACACCGCCACGGCCGACCCAGTATGCATCTGAATGCGTTATTATACTGAACACTCAACGTGTTGTAAGCACGCTGCGTGTATTTATACCATAGGGCACAGGTATATATATAATATACACGTCTGTTTCAGCATCCACGACAGATCAAGATGTTCGGCAAGCCTATCCCTTGGGAGAAGCGAGCCAAATATCTCGGTGTGATCTTAGATCACCACATTTCGTTCGCTGAGCACATAAAGCAAGTGCGTTCGCGCGCTGCTTTCGCTCTCGGTAGGCTTCATTGCGTCCTGAACTCACGCAGCAAGTTGTCCCTTAAGGGCAAATTGCGTATTTACACAGCGTGCATCCGGCCGATTATGACGTACGCGTGTGCCGCTTTCGCACACGCCCGTCCCCATCTCATTCACAGAATGCAGGCACTTCAAAACCGATTTCTCCGTAAAATTACGGACGCTCCATGGTTCGTTCGGAACGAAACCCTACACGTAGATCTTAGAATCCCCACCATTAAGCAGTTTTTGAAACGCGCGACAAAGCGGTTCTTCGAGTCCGCAGATAGACATCGCAACCCCTTGGTTGTGCAGGCAGCTAGCTATAGGCCATCTCAAATTAGTAAGACTCGCCGACCTAGGCATACTCTTTTAGACCCGGATGACCCCATTACTCTCCTTCAGGAAAGCAATAGGGCCACAAGTACAGTGCACAAACACAAACCGTCATTCCGTCCTCGCCGCCGAGGTACCACGCGAAGATCAAGAATAAATTGTTCCCCCCGTCCCTTGCACGTCGAACCGCCAGCCCCGAGGCTGAGTGAGCCGTAGCATTTAATAGTAATCCCCGATAATAATTATGAATTTAAACTTTTGATCCAGCCCGTCCCCAATTTGCTTTGTTTTTCCCCAACGACGCCCTAAGCCGAGGTTCGTACCCCACAGGGGGTGCCCTTAGAGCGCTGTCGTTTAGTTTTTAATACTTTTATTTACGCTCCTGGCTGGAGGCTTTAAGCTAATACCTTAGGGCAGCCACAGGAAAGACCGGTTAAGCAGTCACGGCCTCTCAAGGTCAACTGCGAGATGCCATATACAAAAAAAAAAAAAAAAAAATGTTTCAGCATCCAAAGTATGGGAAATAAGGGGCCCTGCCTGCTGAAGCTTCCTTCTGAAACCATGATTGAAAATTTTGAAACACTGTTTTAACCCCCGACGAAAAAGAGGGGTGTTATAAGTTTGTAGTGAGTATCTGTCGGTGTGTCTGTCTGTGGCATCGTAGCTCCTGATCGGATGAACCCATTTTGATTTTTTTTTTTTTTTGAGAGGTGTCTTAATCGGGAGTGTTCTTAGCTGTTTCAAGAAAATCTGCTCAGCCGTTTGAAGATCATAACATCTTTTCTAGTTGATGAAAAGATATAAACAACTTCCACAGGTCTGATCGATTCGAGATTTGAAATCCTGTCAATGGGACAGGTTTTCAATGATATTACAAAAGTATGATAACCTTGACCTGATGCGCAGGCATCACCAGCATCCTGCTGGATACCCAACCCGCCAAAAAAACTCCTCAACGGTGTACGGCATCCACCTTGTGTTTGGGCTCATACGATGCGTTTTGACGACCAAATGCTAATACGAGCTAAGTGTTTAGGGTCATAATAATCCACAGGTTACAACATTTTAAATGGAATATCAAAGTTCAACAATCGATTAAATTCGGCCGCATTTTCGGTTGTCTACTAGTAATATATAAAGTTTAAAAAACGGGAAATAAAAGTTAAATTGACCAAAAACCTCTAAAAAGTAAAAAAAATAATGTGTATAATGAATGTGTACTACACTACATAATTATGTAGAAAGGATAGCCTCTATTAACTTCTATTTTTATTAGCCGTCCCCCACCGCGATGGGCTTGGGCTTGGGCTTGGGCTTGGGCTTGGGCTTGGGGCTTGGGCTTGGGCTTGGGGCTTGGGCTTGGGCTTGGGCTTGGATGGGCTTGGATTACCTACCTATAACTTAAAGGGCAAATACATATTTTTTTTTTAACTTTTTAGAGGTTTTTGATTGAGCCGAGGGTTTTTAAAAATTTTAATTTAACTTTTTAAATTATATTTTTTCTATTTCTTTCTCTCCTGTGATCGCATTCACCTTCTTTGTAATTACAAAAAAACCCTACCCTGAACCTGGACTTCTGCCTACCCCGTTACAGTGTTCGAATGTACGCTGGGAGTGCACGTGAGCTGCATACTTACAGCCTCAGCGCTCGTTTGAATTTCTTCAACGTTTCGCCCCCTATTAATAGCTCTTTGTCGAATACTATAGAAAGACTTCAAGATCTACTTATGAAGGCCTGAACACATTTTGTATAAACGGAAGAGTAATTGCAGGTACTTGCCGTGGCGTGTATGAAATTTAATTGGAATAATTAACCCAATTAAATTTCAAACAAGCTAATATAAAACACGTGAAACTACGAACCACATGAGTGTCTTAATAAATTTTTGACGTCATCATTCGTCAATCACGAATTTTGATAATATTTTACATAAATAACATCACGCCTTGTTTCCCCGAAGGGTTGGGCAGAGGTGTACCTAAAGTACACCCACATTTCGCCAGCTATGTTTAAGTCCCATGTAATAGGGGGCGAGCCTATTGCTATTAACCGTGAACAAATCCAGACTCCAGGCTGCTACTGAGAAATCCCAGATGGAAAAACCCAATAACACTGCCCGAACCGGGAATCGAACCGAGGACCTCATGTTTAAC
This sequence comes from Tiliacea citrago, assembly GCA_963921375.1. Classification (NCBI taxonomy): domain Eukaryota; kingdom Metazoa; phylum Arthropoda; class Insecta; order Lepidoptera; family Noctuidae; genus Tiliacea; species Tiliacea citrago. The sequence continues at coordinate 12,032,691 of OY992786.1, read as the reverse complement.
TAAACCAATGAGGCAGTCACTTTACGGCGACCGCTTTAGTGCTAGGCCAAAATTTTACTGAATTTCCATCCATCGTCGTTTATAAAGAGAAGAGTGTTTATGTCACAGAACATATTCGTTAGTATGAAATTGACAGGTGTCAAGTAGGCATCCTCTCGACGCCATACAAAGTCAATTAATTTTATTAAACGTTAGTCACTTGCATATAGTTGTCAAAAAATAATAGGCCCGCGATTGACTATCGCGACGTAACTGGTGAAGTAACCATACGACTCGGTACTCGATACTCACGAAAAATCGATTCAAGTTAAATGACAAAACGGGCCTAATATTTTTTGACAAGTATAACTACCATAAACTGTAGAGCTGTGGTGGCCCAGTGGTATCGAATCCGACTTACGAGTTGTAGGCCCTGGTTTCGAACCCAGGCAGGCGCTTTACTTTGTGTAAATAATTTCAACACCACTGCTCTCAAAACGATGAAGACAAACATCGTGAGGAAATTGGCATGCCCCAGCAACAAAAATTCGAAGACATGTGACATCCACCAACCCGCACTGGGCCCGCGTGGTGGATTGCGGCCCACTCACAGAGAGGAGGCCTGGGTCCCAGCAGGGGTAATATTATAGGCTGATTAAGTGAATTGTTTATAAATACAGTAAATATAAGTTATAACATTTAAAACTTGTTTTCTTATCATATATAAAATATTAGTTTTAGTTTAAGCGAAACCCGAAACACGTGTCTAGTATTTTTAAGTAAAGAATCTATGTACAAAATTTAAGATGCACTCTCTGTAGTTCCTCTATTCTCATAGCCCGATGGGACGGCAATCCGGCACGACCGGGGAGCGATCAGGCGCAAGACCAACGGCTTTACCTGGGGTACCACACCACCAACTTCCAAACTACGGACTGCTACTGAGGAAATTCCTAATGGAAATATCCAATAACACTGCCCGACCTGGGAATCGAACCTAGGTCGCTTCCGCTTGCAACCACGAGACGAACGAGGCCGTTAATAAATGATATCTTGATAGTTTACAATACATGTAGAAATTGTTATTTCCGCGAATAGAAACTAAGTCAACCGACAACATAGAACATACTACACCAAAAAAATCTTCATGGAGTAATAGCAATAAAAAGGTATTCAAACAAGTTGAAGTAAACCACCAAGTTTTCATTGGGTATGATGTTGGCAGTAAGTGTAATCTCCTGCGTGAATATAACGCAAATAGTCCCTCAAAAACTATCTCAAAACTACTAATGATCAAAGGTTTTGGTAACTCCGCAGTTACGCCTATGTATTTTACTTTGGTCAAACTTAAAATTGATGAAATCATTTCAAATGTCCTACTTTGTATTAAATGTGGGCATCCAAGCAAAAAAGATATAGTAGTGGGGTATTGAGATAAGACTAGATTCGGTATCTAGAATAGTCAATTGATAATAAGGATTAAAAAAATATTCAAAAACTGGCATATTTTTTTTAACAGACATTTTAAGTTGAAACTAAAAAGCTTGATTTGAGAAAAAGCATTTTCTAATTTGACGTGCCGGCCGACCACTGGTACCTTTTTACTAAGCTTTTCTCTTAAAATTTCTGGTAGGAACTTAGAAACACCATATAAAATAATTTACTATATGAATTTGTACATAATTGAGCATTAATGAATAATCAATTAAAATCATTTTAGCCGAAAGACGTCCACCGCTGGACATAGACCTCCCCCGAAGGGGTGCCATAATCGCCATGCTTGGCAGGCGGGTTGGCGATCGCAGTATGGTGGTAAAATGCATAGAGAACGCTGCTGCCCATTCTCTAGTAAGTCTCCCTTAGTCGCCTTTTACGACACCCACGGGAAGAAATAGGATGGTGCTATTCTTTACGCCCGGCACCACACGGAACCGATTAAAATCGCGAAATACAATTTTTTCACCCACCTTTACAAAACTGTGTATATCTCGGAAACTAAATGCCGAGAACTGAACCCTTTTTGCTTGGACGCCCACAAATAAGTAAGTGCTTCTGGATAACATTGACATAATTTAAAAGCTAATAATAAAAAGAAGTACAAGTTTAAAAAAAGGGACGGAAAAGAATCATAGCTCATCAAAAAATTCGTCCACAACGCTGTCAACAGGAAAAGTGCCCAAAAGGCTGGCAGTATTACTACCACGTTGTATGGTAATACTGATTCTTTGACCATGAAACAGGCCAGCCCTCTGGTCACGTGAAAAGTCGACTTTTTGTCATTAATGTTGACTTTAATGCAGACTGCTTTACCGATTGATCAAAATTTTACTGAATTACCATCCATAGCTGTTTATAAAGTTTGGGGGGCGTGGAGCTTGCGGTTAAGTAATAAGAGCGGCACGGTTGCCGTGGTTGGACCGTGGATGGGTGACCATCTTTACATACCAAGCCCCCTCCGTGCCTCGGAAAGCACGTTAAACCGTTGGTCCCGGCTGTTATTTGTCGATCTTTGCCAGTCGTTACTGGTTGACTGGTTGTCAGACTTTCGGGATCCTGACGACCCGTCAGGATCCCGAAAGTCTGACAACCAGTCTTACCAAGGGATATCGTATTTCCCAGTAGCTGGCTTGTGGATGTCAGAGGCAGTCGCTTTATATAAAATACTGGTATTCAGCTGCATCCGGTTAGACTGGAAGCCGACCGCAACATGGTTGGGAAATTAAGGCTAGGCAGACGATGAGCTGATAAAGCCTTTAATGTCTTAATTCACACGAGAACCAGGACTGCGAAGAAAGTTCTTGACAACATATTTTATGTCTTTGGCTTATCATCTTCAATAATATCTGCTCGCGGTACTTTTTACCTTTTGCGACAGTCATGGTATTAAACATAGTTTTAACGCTGGAGTATTTCCCAGGGCAAACGTGCAAGCTGATAGGTTTATCCAAACTATCTTTAATGCCCTGGCAAAACACAATGACGGCAATTACAAACGCAACTGGGACATATATCTTGGCTAAATTCAGTAGGGTGTAAATAATTCGTTTATTCTTTTTTTTATTGCGAAATGATGGAAAGCAATGGATGAAGTCTACTATGGAACGAGCAAGGTCAGAAGATGCCTGACTTTTGGTTTTGGAGGCTGAGGGGTTATACGTGAAAGGTAACACAGACGCAGAGAATTCCACACTTGTGATTGCTGCGGCTGGCAGAGATTTCTCGCACACCGTGCGATTAGTAAATGTGGAGGAGAAGCGCTGATTATGACTAGTCGGTATGTGGACCAAGTACGGATGGTATCCTGCAGTACATCTTGTAGTCTGGTAGTGAAATCCCGATATGGTAGGATCAGGTCATGGAACTCCTGCACACACACTCTCCAAAGTACAATCTGTAGAAGACCGACAGATAAGCAACATTACGCTGATGATCTAGACTATGAAGCTTAGCCCCCAACGCCTCGTCGCCTATGAGCCTTATTGCTCTGCGTTCCACCGTCAAGTGCAGTGAGCTGGTATTTTGCAATGAACCTGAGCGTTGTACAAATTCAGAAGCTGTCCAGATGTGAAATACCGTCTCACCTTATATAGGATGCCAAGCATTCTGGCTGCAGTCTGTGCTTAAGACTCAATGGTTGAGCCGACGTTGAGATCTGACGTCAACTCCATGCCCAATAGCTCCAGGCGGTCGTTAACTGGTACAAATGCATCTCGGAAATTGGGAGATAATTGAAACTGGTTCCTTTTGGTAGTGAAAAGACAAGCAACTTGTGTTTTCTGAGTGTTGAATTTTAACAGATTTTCGTCGCCCCGCTGGAAAACAAGATTGGCCTAGGAGAGGGAAAAAGAGAGAGGGGAGCCTGATCACACAGGTGTCGTGAAGTACTTCGGATGCTCCTGCAGTTACACACCAGAAAGAAACACGCTGCAAAACGCTGAGGTGAGGCAAACTCCACGGCGTCTAGGTGTGCGATAAAGCACTCTCACCCCGGGGGGAGAAGGGGAACCTAAAGACGGATATCTCGGGCCAGGGGCCAAAAACCCCAACACCAACTCCTCGGTATCAGTTCTAGTTATTCAATTGGTCTACAAGGTGTCACGAAAGTCAAATAATTTGATATAATACCTTAATTATTGCTTTTAGGCAGAGGTGTACCTATAATAGTACACCTTACATTTCCCATATAACAGGGGATGGAGCCTATTGCCATTAACCGAGCACAAATTCAGACTCCGGGCTGCTACTGAGAAATCCCAGATAGAAAAACCCAAAAACACTTGGTGACCCGGGAATCAAACCCTCATAGATCAGGAGTAGCGCTTGCTACCACCAGAGAAACGGGTGTAATGTTGTTATATTATCATGTTAATGCTTATTATGACTGGTTTTGTGTAAGGTAATTTGTTAAATTGAATTATGGAATATTCATGTTCCTTGCTATTTTTAGTATGTTTTACTACTATGAGCATTAGCTCATATTAATAATTAGTACGAAGCCCTTTATGATTTAATGAGTTTTCTTCAAAATGTTAAGATAGATATAAAAAGATCTTAGAGCATTTAACCTAAATGTTCTAAGATCAAGAGAGAAAAAGATAGATAAGCGAAAATGACTATCGCTGGTTACTTACATAATCTGCCTATAATGTTCCCACTGCTGGGACACAGGCCTCCTCTTTCTGTTTGAGGGAATGGGCCGTAATCCACCACGCGGGCCCAGTGCGGGTTGGTGGATGTCACATGTCTTCGAATTTTTAGTTCTAGGACATGCCGGTTTACTCACGATGTATTCCTTCCCCGTTTTGAGAGCAAGTGGTGATGAAATAATTTACACAAAGTAAAGCGCCTGTCTGGGTTCGAACCTACGACCTGGTACTCATAAGTCGAAGCCGTTAACCACTGGGCCACCACTGCTCTGGTTACTTACTCGTACCAATTTAACATAGATAAGTATGTGTTTTGTTTTGGACCCCATCATTGACGTAATCACACAATCACAAGCGTAGTTATTCAAGTTAAAGAAAATAACAATAAATTGAATTAAACGTTCATAACTATTAATCTTTTCAAGTTTACACATAAGTACCGAGTTCATTAAAACTGGACTTTTCAATTCTTTTCAACTTGACAGTTCAAAGCTGTTCAAAGTAAAAAAAAAAATGTTTCTTTGATAGTGTATGCTTTTGGTCTATTCTACAAGCATCTGATGTATCATGTAAGTGTTAACCAAGCCTGTTCAGGTTAAATTCTTACGCGATCATTGTGTAAACACTACCCACACACAGACTTTTTTTTTAAAGAAAACATAGGTACTTTTGCTTTTGTGCTGAGATAGGAGCCTTTTGGCCTCGTACGGGACTTTGTTTTTTTTTTCATTTTACATTTTTTTTTTTTTTGTTGTTTGTGTTTTTTATGTTTCTAAGAGTGTGTTTTAGTTTGTGATCATCTGTGTGAGTCCCAAAAAATAATTTTCCTTTCTTTCTTTCTTTTACGATTTTTGTAAATACGTGAGCACCATGTATCTATCTCATAATTAAATTATCTGTCATTGCTTCACATTAGGGTTCGGTACCAAAATGGTAAAAAGGAACCCACCCTTATGGTAATACTAAGCCTGTCTGTCTGTCTGTCATAGCTGGATATCTCAAGAACTACTGATGCTATCAACTTGAAATTTGGAATAGTTTTAGATGACGTTTACCCAACTATTTTGAAAACACAAAGAAATTTAAAAAAATATATCATGTTTGCAACAGGGCCTGAAAGGGGGTCTTTAAAATTCGAATGGAGTCTACTAGGGCATGTGGGGTATCATATGAAAGAGCGCTGTTTGCACATTTTTTTTTGACATCATAGTTTTCGGCTTTTGATGAAAAATGTAAAAAAAATACCGTTCCCTTATCCCCCCCTTATCTCCAAAGTTTGCATAGAGAAAAATCTGAAATTATTCTATGTGATAGAAGTTTATGTAAAGATTACAGGAAAAATAAAACGATGTCTCTAACAGCACTGATTTTCAGAAATCATCAACATCATATATACGTACGGATTCTCGGTGGCGAGTCCGACTCGCTGTTGACCAATATTTAAAAAAAATCTTTTTACCTATTGTGGTATAGTAATTTTATTCTAGGTTCAACGTCTTCACATATAATTATCTTAAACAAAATACTGTAAAACAATGTAAAAAAAAGTAATGGTGGAGTTCCTTGGGCATTCTTCTCCATACGAAACTACCTTTTGGAAGGGGCAGCCAGAATCAATTTATTTTTTTGTAAATTTTAACGTTCAAAAGTGTCAACGTTCTAAAATTAACTTCAAGTGTCAATGACAAATATCTATATGGTGATTTTAAATTAGAATTTGAGGTTCAAGTATTCAATTTAATCAAAAAAAGGTGTTTAATAATTGATGTTACAAAACGTACATAAAACTAGTAAAAATTAAGAATTTTTAAAACTCAAAAACTCAAAGCATTTATTTCAAATAAACCAATTACAGGCACTTTTGAATAGTCAAGGGGTCGGTCAGTCATAAAGATGAAGCTAGTTACCCATTCCAAAGCTTAGTAGGTAGGTACCTATGGAGAAGAACGGGCAAGAAACTCCACGGACACTCTTTTAAATTGACGTATGGTTACAAAATATTGGTTACATCATTTGTGTTGAAATTAAACATGTGAGAACGATGCAAAAAGTCAAAAGCGTCCGTACAAAAAGAAAAAAAAAACAATTCTAAAATTAAAATAAGCCATGGCCGCTAAGAGATGACCAGTCCCTACTGATGGCGCCCGTTCACGAACATGACGAAGAAAAACAAGTAAATGAAGAATTACAAGTAAAAGTTATGACTCGTGAAGAAAAATCACCTTCGAGATAACAATATCAAAATATCCGGGAAAGTGCATAAAGAAAATCCTTTTGTTTATTTCATAAAGTTCAATAATAAAATAAAAATGTTACTAATTGTAATTTACTTTATGTGTACAACGGAACGACAATCGAAAAAAGAGGGTAATTACTTATTTGACAAATCATTTCTATTAATTTGCATCTACCCTCGGTGCAAATTAACACAACAGCTAATCACTGTACGCGTGACCGTGCCGCCAACACGACTTATTTTTAACTTACACAAACTTATTTAATTATCGCAATTATGGTAAACGGTGATTAAGTTGATTAATTGTCAAGTTGACCAGTTCGTTAGTGCTGTGTGTTGTGTTGTGCCTGATGGCCAGTTTACGCGGTAATTTTTCGTTGCTGGCGGGGTGATTTGCGGCGGAACCATTGCATGCAGGTACTTTTTTGTTTTTTTTTTATATTTAGTTTTGAAATAAGAACTATTGTTACCTCTATCTGCCGTGTAATTCGAAAATACATAGTTTAGATGTGCAAATCGTCGGTTGAAAAGTTTGAAGTGTAAGTTAAGATAGTGGAAGTGGTGTGGAGTGTATGGCCTAGGGTCGGGTCGGGTCGCTTGCTGAGGCGACGCGGCGGCGGCGACGGCGACACCGGCGACGTCGGAGGCGTGCCCCGGCGAACCAATGGCGCGGCCCCGCCGCCCGCCGCCCCCGGCCGCGGCGCCGATACACCCAGCTCGCCAGTAGGTTTGTGTCCTTTTGGCTGACCGCATGACTCCGGATCTCGCTTCGTCGCTGTACTCGTTGTAACCTGTGTACGTGCAGCACGCGCTTCACCCTCTCCCCACGGCTGACAACGCTAGCTTCCGCCAGAACGCCTCATACTCGGTCACTGAACAGAACTCATCGCCCAAGTTTGTGAACTAACTAGTTGAAAAACTTTTGAAAGTAAAAGTGGGGAAGCAGTGAAGAGCCGGAGTGCAGGTGTGCAGCGCGGCGCCCTAGTAAGGTACTGTGTCTGCCGAGACTCGCGCCCCTGGGCCGCTGGGCCCCTGGGCCCCCCGCTGTCAACAAGACCGGCGTGTCGTGTTGACGGCTGTCACTGACGTTTTTCACTACGATCATGTGACGCGCAATTTGTACTCAAGACATGTAACTCCATTATTTACGGTCTAAACATGTACTTAATCTATGTCTTTCGAATGATACATAAACATATTCTCGAATGCAGAATATAAATGATATCCACGAAGTTTATGTCGGAACCTGTTAGATAAATTGGCTTAAGGTAAGTATAAATTGGTATCGGGATCTGCCAAAATTCGCAGAAACTAGGTATGGTTGGTATCACGTAACGTGAAAATTGTTATGAAATTAACTTTATTGTAAGAAAGCGGTTATTTTATTTATCTTCCACGGCGTAACATTATTTTCTTGAAAAGACTGACATCATAAAACAAAGCAATAAAAAAGTTTCATTGAATAGCTATTTGTCGGATGAAAGTATAATCCAATGTCCGTACGTATGATGAAGTAGATATTTCTTTTATTAAATTGATCTCGTCAGTATTCAGTGGAGCCGAGGACATCGAAACCGAAGGTTGCCGTGAAATCAGACACAACTATACATATTCAACACGATCGCGGTTACGCGTAATGGCATACTACGGAAACCCAATCGCATTAAAACGGCGGAAAAAATAAAAAGGGTAGCTACTCGTAGATACACAAGATTCTCTGAATACACATAACAATTTCCAGTTGATCGCGCCGGATCGTAGCAGACAAATTAAGGAACATTTTTGTGTAGGAGCACAGCCTCCGCCGGCTTCATAAAACTTAACTACACGCCGTAACCGCCACTAATTATAAGGGTGGGTTTACATAACGTATTTATGAGCATGAGATTTAACAGCAGCGCGCCGGTCTCGGGTGGTCTGTTATCGCCCCATTAAAAAGTTGTCCTCTGCGGGCGCGTAAATAACATAATATGACGCCACGTTCGACCACCCGACCACCCGAGCCGACTGCGGCGCGCCATCACACGCCGACACCGATAACGACGCTTTGTTCTTGGCATATTCATTATTATTTGTGCAATAAATATTACAATTTGTGCAAAAAATATTTGCACAATTTGTGCAATAAATATTTTTACAATTTGTGCAAAAATATTTGTATAATTTGTGCAAAAAAATATTTGTACCACGAAAAAACGTAAATTCCGAATGCTGAATTTTTTTGACGTCAAGAAATAACTCTTTTATTAGCCATACTTTTTTTTGGCGTTAAATCTACGGTTTAGTAATAAAGTTAATTAATGAACACCTATACCCACGGTATCCACGTATTATTTTAACCTTTGCTCGCGAAGATATAAAGTCTAATATTCATTAATCAGGCGGCGCCTGCAGTGCAGCGTGACCGCTGCAGTTAATAAGGACGCCTAACGCCACAGTTCGTCGCACCACACATTTATATACAATGAACACTCGGCTTTAGATTTAATTGTATATATTGAGTTGGGTAATGAGAAAATACAACCCTAGAAGCTTGTGCTCGCACATATTAAAGATATAATTTAACCGAGGTAGAATAAAACTTGTAACAAAACTAATAGCACGAACTGATGCGATAAGCTAATATAAGCCGGCAACTTACACGGCGGGTGAGATTGGCCACCGTCGCCGGGCCGTCGCCGGGACGTCGCCGGCACGACGCCGGGACGACGACGGCGCGCCGAGCGACGCCACTTCCAAAGTTTTTATGTTTACACACCGTTCCGACGATGATACTCGCGCTAATTTCTGTATTTACGACAGCTCCCTTGATACTTAATAAGAAAAACTTGCTTATCTCTTTGATAAACTCCAAAGTTTGAATTAGTCTACGGATACTTAAAGAGTATTTTTATTTTATGAACTAGTAATTAATTGGTGCCAGGGTTTTTAGATAACTTTTTGATTTAGATGACACATTTGCGAGCCACACACATTTCGTTTCCACAGCCCATTACATCCATGAAGTTGTGCGGGAAGGGAACATTAGATACCGCATGGATAAAAAGTGGGGCAATTCACATTGGAATTATGTCTATTTTATTAAACCAACTTTACACCACATTTATTTTATTATTTTATTTGTAGCTTAGTATTCATTTTATTTTAAATACTGTTTATGAGGTTTATAATTCTTAACTTTCATTTAAGACGCTGACAACAGCTAAAGCACGGTCACTGTCAGACTGCATAAAAAAGAAAGAGAAGCGCGACGACACAACGCTTGTAATTTAAGAAGCAATTATCTATTTAAGTACTCAAAAATTTGTTAAGTAATCCAAAATAAAAAACAACCAAGTTCTGCATTCAAATAAGACGTTCTTGTTATTAATTAAATACCAACCGTACGTTGATATTTAATACTGATATTCTGGATTGGGATTCAAAGTAAAAGGTTAGTATACCGTTAATTTGTATCGAGATTTTGTTTTCTAAACGTATTTTTGTAACAACCAAGTTCTGAGAATTATGTTCAAGAATAACATATTTTTTCCGCTACCACAAACTACATATTATATAGATTTGGCTAGATCATTTGCCTCTTGTCAGCGCCTTAACAACCATAATATTCGTATCAACCAAGAGCTACGAGCGCGTAGCACCGGCGTAGCAATGAAATCCGCTACGCTACGTAGACGCGTAGCAGTGAATAGGCTGTATCACTCGTCACACGAATTGACAAGGTAATTTGACAAGTACGTAGATATTCACAGGTAGGTTCACGGTTCCGCGCCAAATCCTTGGTAATCCAGGCGGCGCGCCGGCCCGTCTCCCTCATATACATAACTGAGAAAATAAGTTATTTTAATTGAAATATCGCGGTCGTATAAATCCTATGTTTGTTCCTATTATTATTGAATTGATTGGTATTTGGGATAAAAACAAGGACCAATAGTTCTGATTTACCGCAAACTAACTAGATTTATTTGGTAAATTGATATGGCTAACTTTCGGATATTATTATCTTAACCTATAGGAACACAACGATTATGAAAACAAAATAATTAACTTCTTAAGTTTGGGTTAATATTGAAAACAATTTTATTGTAGTAAGATTTTATATTTAAAGAAAAAGATAAGTCAAACCCAATGTAAAACAAGATGCACTTTATACCGTAAAAAAAAAAAATCTCGGAATGATTTTACCCGAAAAACGATATCGCTAGGGTCCTTTACAGAAAGTAAAATATACATAATACCAACACCTTATTTTCCTTATCACTTTGGAGTTGAAAAATTCTCTAAATAATGCAAGAATTACATGAATCGTGTAAACATAAAAAAATAATCTTGTAATGACTTCATTTATGCACCTTTAAATCAAAATCAATTAAATTGGTTGAACCGTATCTTATAAGGCCAAATCTCCTCCATCAACTGCCTAGCGTTTTCCCAACTATGTTGGGGTCGGCTTCCAGTCTAACCAGATGCAGCTGAAAAATAATCTTGTAATGACTTCATTTATGCACCTTTAAATCAAAATCATTTAAATTGGTTGAACCGTATCTTATAAGGCCAAATCTCCTCCATCAACTGCCTAGCGTTTTCCCAACTATGTTGGGGTCGGCTTCCAGTCTAACCAGATGCAGCTGAATACTAGTATTTTACATGGAGCAACTGCCTATCTGACTTTCACAACCCGGTTACTAGGTAATACGAGTACAATATCCCTTGGTAAGACTAGTTGTCAGACTTTTTTTTAAATCACATCACTAATATTATAAAGGCGAAAGGTTGTGAGTGTGTGTGTGTGTATGTGTGTGTGTATGTTTGTTACTTCTTCGCGCTCTAACGGCTGGACCAATTTTGATTCAAATTTTGTATGGAGGTAGCTGACACCCTGAATTAAGACATATGCTACTTTTTATCCCGATGTTCCCACGGGATCGAGACTTACGGGGGTGAAACCGCGGGGCGCAGCTAGTGTATTTATAAAGGTACACCAACAGCTTCTGCATACAAAATATCAAATAACATTATATAACAGTCATGCGCTTATACAGTTGCCAATAACAGGCGAACCAACATTCTTAAATACAGTTATAACCAAAAATAAAAATATAAAAACAAAAATAAAAGACTTTCGGGCTTCTGACTACCCGTAACGACTATCAAAGATCTACAAATGACAGCCGGGACCACCGACGCTCGGAGGGGTTTCGATATGTACGGTCAGTACTCTGTATTACCTGACCCCTCTTGCAAAGAAGAAGAATGGAAGAGGGGTCGGGTTATGCAGGTCACTAACTGTACCTAATGGATGGTCACCCATCCGCCTAACCTAACCAACCTCGGCCAGTGTAGCTTTACCTTTGATCGACCCGTGTGGCTGTTATTATTTAGCCACGAGCCCCTCTCTAAGGCAAATCTATAAAATTATTTTGAAAGTATTATTTTCTATTTTTTAGGGTTCCGTACTTACCGCAAAAGGAAAAAAACGGCACCCATATAGGATCACTCGTGTGTCTGTCTGTTTATCTATCTGTCTGTCCGTCTTGGGTTTTGGTACATATATGGACTTTCACATATGGAATTATTATATTATTTCATTTATGGAAGTTCAGTTTTGTGGCGCAAATTTGAAAATTTTAAAAAAAACGACATATCAAATGAAAGAGCTTGTAGTAAGGATTTCAGATATATTTTTTTATAATTTTAATATAAATACTTTTAAAATTATTTACGTAAATAGATGAAAATTGACCATTCCGGGTCCCCTTATCCCCGAAACTACTACCTAAGCCTAAAATTTAAAAACAATACAGAAAGTTCTTTACAGATCATAGGACAACATATGAGAAGTCTATGATCTTAAAATAACATGGTAAATCTCTCAATATCGCAACTTCATTGATATTGACATTTTTATATGTTCCAAATCGAAATTTAAGTCGCATGTTTTTAAAATCTTATCTAATGATAATAGTGTGAGTCTTTTATTCAAAATTTAATTTATTTTAACTGTTTTAATTATTTTTATGAATTGTATTATACCGTCAATTCCTTTTTTTTTAATACATATTTCTTTGTGATAATAAAGAACAATCCCAAATCTTTATTTTTATTTAAAAATTAACAAATATATTTTTTTTTAATAGTTAATTAATTAATTGTACTGTATTTTAATAATCTATTTTCTTCTTTTTTTTACATTTTTTTTTATATATAATATATCTGAGTAATGTTACTCTAGTGCACTTTTTACATAATCTTATTAATTTTGTTAACAAGTGGATCATGTAGTGGGCTGCAATATTGTTAATACTACTTATGAGCCTATATATTAGTAAACAATTTATATTGTAGCTTTTTATTGTCCCTTAATAAATAAAATAAAATAAAATATCGTGCGTACAAAGTTACATTTGCAGTTGGAATGTATGACGGAACATGTTTTTCTACTAAGTACAATGTTAAGTTTGTTCTTAGGATAATAAATCCCCACTACGGAACCCTTCATTGTGCGTGGTCCGACACGCACTTGGCCGGTTTTTGTTATATAGTAAGGAAAGCTGGTGTCGACTATTCTGCCAATGTCTAAAGTGAGTTGGAAAAAAAAAAACAATTGTTTGTAATGGAATAACTTTGATCTGTCAATTACTCGAGGCCTGATCTATCCTAAACAAACAAATGTTCGACTAAATCGGGTGAATATATAAGGAGCGTTATATTTCACCGGCCCACGCATCGTGGCTCGAGTTTCAGACTTTCAGCTGAAATATTATTTCAAAGGTATTACTGTAAAGTTTTGTCATATGCCAAAAATAGCTGAAACATAGCAAATCTTTTTTTTAAACAACTGAATGAATAGCGTTTCTTTTTTATTATTCTATAAAGAATATTTTTATAAAATTTTCTGTAGTTGGATGCCAGTTACTTTGGGCTGGCCCACAAGGGAACTGAAGTGAAAAATAATGTATGAAAAACTTTTGTCCTCTTCCGTTTTATCAGCTCGACACAAGATTTTCGAGGCCGTTTTAGAAAGGGAAGGAAAACATTACGGTTATCTGACACTTGGATTCCCACGGTTTACTTGTCGTTTTTAATAATTAGTTTGTTTGAAACAGTTCAAGTTCTCGATTCCATATAATTTTCTGGGCAAAGAAATCATGAATAACACACTACCGTCGTAGCTATTTTTAATAACGCATGAACAATGGAAACTTCCAACACATGTATTCGCCCAGACGCACCCGTTCACACTCCCATACATTATCACCGACATATTGCGGCTGTCTGTCCAATACAAGCCATGCTAACTACATCGCCCCTCAACACCTCAATCACACGCAGCGAGATATGAAACCATACCGTACTATGAATACAATAACATAAGGACAGTTAAGACCCAACCCTGAGCTTGTGACGTCATTTAATCGACGAATGGTGCTCCTCAGAGCAGTTTATCGCGATGTCAATAAATCTGAACCTAAGCGTGGAACAGACTATGTTCTTACATCTGAGAATTTCTCGTCATGGACTCCAATTGAGCGAGCTAATGTCTCTAGTAAATTACGTGATATCGCACTCGCAGGTACGGCATGTTATCTGGATATCCGGATAACCAAATTATCCGGATATCCGTCGAATAAATTATCCGGATATCTTTGGTTTTACTATCCGGATAAAACGAATAATACGGATAGTTCCTTTTGTTTCGTTTTTTTATTTTCTTAGATCAAAATCAGTAATAATATAGCATTGTGTTTTAATAAAATAGAAATTCGTAATCGTGAAAATTCATACGATATCTTCAAAATCCGTTAATGACATAATTAATAGATTCACCATAACGATAACTCAAAAGTGGGAAACTGTAAAATCATTTAATTTAACAGAGCAAATAAGCAAAGATATCGAAATGAACATACCAAATACACCATTGACATCCACTGCAACTACAATCAGTTGCAGTGGATGTCAATGGTGTATTTGGAGCTGTTAATGTAAATTCCGTGAAGCTGCTGTGATGTATTGATCACCATCGCTGTCGTCAACTGAAGTCGAGAATTTCTAAATTTATTTGAAAACTCTTTGCCGAGTACAGATGGCACACACCAAGAAACATTAATCTTAGTCAAATATACAACCGATATACATTCACGATTCGTCCAACCAGCGGCGAAGCTGAATAGGGTTTTCACCACTGGGTACATATTTAACAAATTCGTGAGGACATCTGTAAATGACGCAACATTGGATTGCTAGAGTTCCCTTAGGTCTCATTACCAAATAATAAAAAGTTTAATTATTTTATTTTTTTGTTTTGACTTTATTTTCAGAAATATTTATATATAATGTATATTTGTTGTAGCTGTCATAGAACAGACAATCATAATACTTTATTAATTCTAAACTTATCCCCTTAACTTATCCTATTAATGAAATAAAATAATTTATACATAAAATTACGGCTTGTTTCCTCGAAGGGTTGGGCAGAGGTGTACCCCACATTACGCCAGTTATGTTTAAGTCCCATGTAATAGGGGGCCAGCCTACTGTCATCAACCGGGCACTAATTCAGATTCTGGGCTGCTATTGAGAAATTCCAGATAGTAAAACCCAATATCGAACCCAGGACCTCTTGCCCATTAAGTTATTTGATAATTTCTCACCCAAAAAAAAAGAAAAAGGACTTCATGCTCGCAAGTAGGACTTACGACCACTAGACCAACGAGGCAGTCAGCCACCTAATCACCTTAAGGTTTATAACTGCATGCACACATCAATTTCAGAAGGTCAATGATAAATAATTTGTTATTTGATTAGATACAGATCATAGATTTTTTTTTATTTACACTTCCTTTTGGATAGATATAGAAACCCTTTGTTGTAAAAAAAAAAAAACGATAAATATGATAAAATATTAACTGGCATATACGAAAATTAACCAAACAAGGTCAAACTTTTTACTAAAAAAGCAAAAATAGGAAGAAAAACAAATTAAAATGCAAAACATCTTTATTTTTTAAGGAAATTCTCTATTTAAATTCTATCAACCATTTATTGTTTTAATAAATAGTATAGCCTCCATGACGGCACGTAGTCTATCTCGCATAGATGCGACAAGGCGCGCGCATAAATCAGTCCCTCTGATATGATCCCATACCCGTGCATAATATGATCTAAGTGCTTCAGGGTTTCTTTCATTAAAGATTTTCAATCGGGTTCATATCTGCCAACCAAGCAGACCATTGAATGAGACGAATGTCACAGTGCACGTTGAACTACGCCATATTAGACCAGACCGTGTGTATCTGTGCTTTATCCAGAATTCCCACAAAGTGAAGTAGGCAACATGATCTCTTTCAAAAGCAATACATAATTATTCGCAGTAACCCTACTTTCTAACGAGGTTAGTTCTTCGACGTGGCTCATCCACACTATAAGTTGACTTTTATGCGACCAGATTCATTTTGAGGCACGATATGAGCTTCATATACCGCGTGCGATTATAATGCCATAAAGTTAATCTTCTGATTTGAAAGTTTTTTCTTCGATAAATATAACAATAGCCCAATCATAATCAAGATATTGTCGCGCAAAATTAAGTCGGGCTGTTTTGTGTTGAGGTTTGAATTCGAGTTTAATAGAATGATGTCTGTAGTGTAGCCCCGCTAGGTGCAAAGCTCATCGAAACGTCCGAGGACTCACATCATACAAAGCAGCAAAATGACTAGTTGGTGTGAAGCCGTGCTCTTCTTAATATCGAAACATATCAGTTATTTGTGCGACGGTTAGTATCGACCGTCGTCCTAAATTGCTTCTATGATCCATTGCTTATATGGCCATCTTCGCCATGACACCGAACCCCTTCACTCGAAAGTGTCACGGTGAATCGAGACATATTGAGTTCTCGTGATATAGCACTAACATTTAAGCCATCTACATGGAGAAATACTATTTCAGCCCTTTGCTGCAGGGTTAAACTTGCCAACATAACAACTTTTAAATTAAGAAATGAGTTACATCATCAAAAAGTCACGCATACTCTTTTTGTTAGAATAGATGCTTCACAGCTATTAAAAAGTAATATGTACCTAGTATGGCATTTTAGACTGCACACGGTGTGATAAAGAATCTAATTTGAAAACAGACAAATATTTTAGACCGTGACTGTACGTATACTTCAAGAGTTTCGTTGTTCTTTAGATCTCACTTAAAATATTAAGAATAAAATAATTTATGAAAACGTTCCAAATGTACATACTTATCTAATGATTAGATAAGTATGTCTTTTCTTAATATTTGTTTTAAAAACGTTTTAAATGTTATGATTCGTGGAGATACGATTAATGGAGAGTTTTTGTAATGAAAATGACGATTGGAAACTTATATTAGTTCTATTTACCTTTTTTTTACAGTGGTATCCGTAGTATCCGGATAGTGTTCTGGAAGTATCCGAATTATCCGGATAGTAAAATGGGGCGGATAATTGCATGCCCCACTCACATGTGTGGCCTACTATGTTAGAAATTTACGATATTGTTCCTTTAGACAATTACCGAAAATGGTTTCAGATTAACCAAAAGGCTTTTTTAAAAAAAAAGTCATAAATAATAAAAACAATCTTAGATTTCTTGAGTGTTAAAGAACCCTGTAGTTACCTACTTTAAAATAAAAATATTAGTTGATATTGTCTAGAAAGGGAACTCTTGAGCAACAGTAAGACGCTTTTAACGCGACAGTACAAATCCGATGCTTGAATAAACCCAGTAAGTTTTCACGCGGAAAATTGTATAGGAACGATACTTCATACATTCCGCCCCCACCAGTGCGACCCACGCTTTATTGCAGAACTGCCATCTTGGAAATATGGCTTTAAGTTGACGTTAAGATTTAAAACATAGCTTTTGCATCATTCGCAGAGCCTAATTACAAATATTTCATAAGTTAATAAACCTCTGATAGTAATTACTCATAAAGTTGCCAGTCCTATAAATTGAATATTTTAACTGTAACTTAGTAACATGACTCATATTTACCCAACGTGACTCATATTTAACGCAAAAAAATGAGCTTACGCAAATTTTTCCACTAACTTCGTTTTATTATTAGTTATAAAAAAATAAACACGTCGCAAAACTTTTACCTTTCAAGGTAGCTATTGCAAAATCTTCCCGCGAAGAAGCATTGCAAACTTTTTAAAAGTTGTCCACAATAACTAATAGCAAAGTTTCGAAACTGGTAAAATGATGAGGGCATTAATTTTCAACTTCATTTTAAATACCAACTTGCAGGTATCAAAGATGGGCACCCTAACATCGCATGTTAAAGCATTGTATAACAAAAGAGGAACGTTTAAATGGCTCAGCCTGTTCCTTACCGTCCCACTGAGCCAGTCCAATCACATAATCAATTTATCAGTGCTGTATAAAAATAGGATACGTCGTGTTCTATTCCAATCGTTCCGGTTTAATAGAATTTTAATTTCAATTTCACACATAGCGGGGCACGCGGATTACGACTCCAGCACCGAGTCGGGCCGAGTCGAGTGAATTTTTCCGATCGGCTCGGCAAGTGTACCGTAGAAATTTTGATGGGCCGTTATTACACAGTCCGTTTCAAACGTATTGTGTGCGAATGCGCTACACAAATAGCAATATTTTGTATTGTGTGAGGGTAACGTTGCTGTTTGAGTTGGTGCGTTTTTACCGTTACGCCCACCGCTTTGATGAAGTCCCGGTTTATCTGTTAGAAAATTGAAATACATAATGCAGAAAATGTATGCAGCAATAAACGAGTGAAAATGGACAGGATTTTCAGTTGAAATGATCCGAATTGGATCGTGTTCAAGAGGAAATGGACCAAATAAAGTAACGATATATGATTAGGGATGGAATATGAATAGAAACCATGTAGGCATATTCCTCTTACGGAGTTTATATCTTAAGAAATATTAACCAAAGTGCTATAGTTACGTACTCAATTCAGAAAGACACAAATGACACCGCAAGACAAAACTAACTGCACGAACACGTTAACTAATTATAAGAAAAGCGCATTTTGCTTCCTCAAGACAACTTGACGTTTTCTACCATCAACTGTCACTTCTCAAAATTCCCTCAAACCTTTTAACAATAACCACACCGTTACGTCACGATAATCAGACGTGACACGTTACGTCTACAGCATCATAATGTAGTTCCAGGCACCTGAAAACTGCCTGTTTTATATTTCATAGTCGTGCCTGCTGCGGCTTGCGAATCCAATTAACATCAGTCGTCCGGCCGCACATTTGAAATGTTCGGTGAAATATCGAGGGCTTGATGAGAGCCGACGGTGTACGCCTGTCTTTATGACCTACATGCTTAACGCACTCCGGGAAAATGAGCCAGTTATGTCCCATACTCGTATGACAACTGACGGTAAAATTAAAGTTTATTATTTGTGACTGTAAATTCTTAACGTGTCATCAATTTGATTTTAAGATCGTTCTCTTTCCGATACGAACGTTTTCAGTGCACAATTTATTATAATAAAAACTCAAATAAACGTAAAAAAGTATTAATAATCTGATACCTCATTTCTTTTTATTTGTTTGACAATTCCATTTTTCAATATCGTAATATTCCGTAGAGTGAGTTTATCAAACAACGTAATGTTCGCAGAACAAATAACGCAGCGTAATTGAAAGTAATATGAATACAATGTAAAACAAACTCCTCTTCATATAAAAAGAGAAAAACGATGAACAATCTCATTTGGAGCGTAACTATAGTGTGTCGGGAGCATAAACTAAAGGTTTTTTTCCTCTTTATTTTTATGGTCGTCTCAACCGTACGCTAAACAAAAGTGAATGGCGTGCAAGATACAATGTAGGCACGATTCGAACGTAAAATCTGATTCGAATTTTTTCAAAACATGTCGTTATTTTCATAACTTCGATATATTCATAACACTGGCGTCAAATATGCTCAATACAACTGTATATCGCGGTAAGTCGCGAGTCGAACGGAATGGTTCGGTGATTTGTAGCTTAGACTATATATCGCGTTGCATTGCTATCAATCCGTAAGTGAATCTAGGAGCGAGCACGTCGCAGCTGCAACTGATATCACCTGACGATGTCGTTTGTACCCGTCCGACCGGGATTAGGCACGGGCTACACGCGCGCAAAACGACAGTTTGAATTACGCTTACGGATTTACGCTATTGAACGCTGGACTTTAAAATATTCACAACATATCGGCGTTTTACCCGCATTGAATACGTTTCAAAAGTTTGGAATTGTTATTTTACATTTAGTTCAACAAATGCGATTCTCACTCGTGCAAAGCGATGGTGAAGTATACGACGGACGGTCGGGACGGTTAGGCACAGAATAAACACTGGATGGATAAAATGGCGGCAGGTCACGGGAACAATCTGTGACTCCCGCATTCCCTTTAAACTTAAGGGGAAGATATATAAAACAATGGTTTAGACCTGCTGTATTATATGGATCAGAATGTTGGGCCTCAAAAGGGATGAATGAAAGGCAATTGCATGTACCTGAGATGAGAATTCTAAGAGGAATGTGTGGTGTGACACTAATGGATAGAACAAGAAATGAGTACATAAGAGGAAGTCTGAAAGTGGCACCGGTGACTGAAAAGTCATGCGGAAATCGGCTGTCATGGTATGGGCATGTGATGCGGAGGAATGAGGAAAATGTCGTATGAAAAGCTTTGAGTATGAATGTCGATGGCTTTAACGCCAGTAGCACACCTCCGCCGCGAAACCATCACAGCGAAACCGCAGTAGTTCAATTGTACTGGTTCGCGTCATGTTCTGCTACTTGTATCCGATTCGAGTAGCGGAACATGACGCGAACCAGTACAATTGAACTACTGCGGTTTCGCTTCTATGGTTTCACGGCGGAGGTGTGCTACCAGCGTAAGAGTAGGGGAAGACCAAAGAACCGGTGGATGGACTGTGTGAAAGATGATATGGCTAGAAAGGGAATGACTACCGAGATGACGACTAATAGAGAAATAGGGAAGAAAGGGACATGTTGCGCCGACCCCAACGAATTTGGATAAGGGCTGGAGAATGATAAAACGCCATTTGATTGTGATAAATTATTAGTAATCTTTTCACTTGATTAACCCAGATATCAAAAGGTTTTTCCGTCAATGCGTCGAATCAAGTCTGATGTTCCAATTTCATCGAAGTTTCCCTTTGTCTCTCGCTCGAAAGCGGATTGGAATCGTATGGCTCTCAATCTGACGTGTAGTGCTTTATTGCTTATGGTGTCCCGGGTCTAAATCCTCTCCTTTCAAATCGGATTAAGATTGATATAGAACTTGAAATATTTGGAAAATATTTGTGACCATTTTATGACTTCTCGATGTTCTTTGCGGGTTAAAAGCTTTGAATAAAAAGTAGGTTAAAGTTGAATTTGGTAAACACGCAACCTATTACTGTTATTAATTTGGGGCAATTTAAAATTACTTTATGACATCGGTGTAGGTGCCTATGGTTGGTTCTAATACGAACTTACTTCTGATAGTAATAACTATGTTAAGTTGTCAATTGACACGAAAAGAATAAGGAGCAAAGCCACGGAAAATAAATATGTTCAACGAATAATATTTTGTATTGCAAGCTCATAAAATGTTTGACACTCTCATACTTGTGAATTTTCTGTAAACAAATCAAATCGAGCGGCGCCTTACAGTAGTCGCATATGATTTGTTACATCAAAGTCAAAGTCAAATTATTTATTTCAAATAGGCACATAAAAGGCACTTTTGAACGTCAAAATTTACAAAAAAGTAGAATTGATTCTATTAACCCTTTTCCAAAATCATCACTTCACATCTGACATCTTACCTTGTAATAAGCTACTGAGCAGCGACAGAAATTACCCCCTCTACTTCCAATCTATATAGCACTTACTAATTCCATGCTATTATAAAGTACTTACCTACTAATTCCATGCTATTAAAAAGTAATTACTTATTCCATGCTGTCACTTCCTGTTACACACTTCCGTCCCTTTCACGAAATCACTCCCACAGAAAGCGAGAAGATGTTACACATCAATAATATATAAGTAGTAAGTTAAATATTAAAACTAAACGCAAAGATGTTATTCAATTAAGTAAAAACCCACCACAACCTGTAACACAGCTAATCTACCACACAAGCCAACGGAGCCAATTTAATAATTTTACGAGAAACTAATAGTAAAGTTAAGGAGCCAACATATCAAAGAGCCAATATATTTTGTTTGCATAAAGCCGCGTGTGCATGGTCGCGCCGGCGGAGTTTCCGCAAGTATCCACAGGGAAACCGCGTTACGAAAACATTTTTCATAAAGCCTCTACACATACTTGATACGTAATTTATGGGGACACCGCCTTATACCTCGCTACTTGAATGTTGATTAGAAAATGTTCTACGAAGAAGCTGCCGTAAATCGAAGGAGAAGTTGATGCTTTTTACGTGCAGTATAAAATCACTGATGACAGGATTGAAGGGTTTTTGCATACAGTTTGTCATGTTAAGTTTTAGGGTTTTTGCGTGATTCTTTGATAAATTATTTGGCTTGACTAGTGGCATTTTCACGGGAAACGCACGACCAGTTTCTTTTCCATATTCTGCTCAAGAAGTATTTCATGTTTATGAAGCATTTCTTTGTGTTGGATACTTTACGAAAACGACCATTTAATGAAAGCTTTTATGTTTCAATTATTTATTGTAATCTTTATTTATTTTCTTCGTTTTAAATTCTTACCCAAAAATCTAAGAAATTTTACCTACAGTCAGCAACAAAGGTCGAATAATACTAATAAATAACTTTAAAATAGCATGTAAATTGATACAAAATGATTCGATACATTCCTTTTTTGGGTTCCGTACCCGAAAGGTGCCAAACGGAACCGTATTACTAAGCCTCCGCTGTCCGTCCGTCTGTCTGTCAGCGGGCTATCTCATGGACTATAATTGGTAGGCAGTTGAAATATTCACAGATTGTGTATTTCTATTGCCGCTGTAACAACAAATAAAAATGTCCGTGTGGTGCCGGACGTAAAGAATAGCACCACCCTATTTCTTCCCGTGGGTGTCGTAAAAAGCAACTAAGGGACTTACTAGAGAATGGGCAGCAGCGTTCTCAACGCATTTTAACACCATACAGCAATCGCCGAATATAAAGTAAAATATGTAAGGGGCTCTCCCATACAAGAAACGTGTTCTTTTTTAAAAAAAACTAGCTTTTGCCCGCGGCTTCGCCCGCGTGGATGTCGGAAAAAATGTCACGAGAACGTACTACCGGAATTAAAAGTACGCTATGTGTTAATGCAGATTATAAACTATGTTGCCAATTTTCATCTAAATCCATTCAGCCATTTTTGCGCGACTCCAAAACATAAAATCATCCTCTTTAAAATTGACTACCCCTTTCCACCCAGTTAGGGGTAGATTTTTTGACAACCCTGATACACCTTTTCCTTTATTTCCGATCTTAAATATAAATACCGAGTTTCAAGTAATCTAACCGCGCGATATATCTTTCCATACAATTATTTTTCCCACAAAATTCAACACCCCCTTTAAAAGTTTGTTTTCGAAAATGTATGTTTGTGGTCGTTTTATTTATTAAGAAAATATACGGGTCAATTTTCAAGTTTATTGATCAAAGGAAACATAATTTTGATATAAACTGTGTCCCTCTTTTCACCCCAAAAGGAGTTTATTTTTGAAAAATATTCAATCATGTGTTATTCAATTACTTTGTAGTTTATCAAGACGCACAGTAAGATCCTTCCCTAAAACTTAAAAACTCCCTTTTGCTCCGTAAGGGTTACATTTGAATAAACCCAAAAACATGTAAGGCTTTATATTCTGTGAGCATTAGGTATATATAAAATACCGGGTTTCGAGTAAATCGGACCGCGCGTTAAAATTCTTCCATACAAACTTTAACATCCCCCAATCTCCCTTTAAAAAAACAAAAAAATACTAACTTTATAATAACTCAAGATTTTTTATGCAAACGAAATCTCCCCTTTTCACCCATTTAAAGGTCAAATTCCCATAACCTCTTCTTAGCAGATGCCTACGTCATAATTTAGAGTTAATCAAGCCACGCAGTAAAATCCTCCCTTGTAAAATTGACAACCACTTTTCATCCCGTTAGGGAAAGATTTAAAAAAAAGGCGATACATTTTATTCTTTATTTTTGGTTTTAAGTATAAATACTGAGTTTCGAGTTAATCGGACCGCGCGTTAAAATTCTTCTTTACAAACTTTTACATCCCCAATCCCCCTTTAGGGCAGTTTAAAAAACAAAAATGACAACTTTATAATTTACTTCGGTAAGTATTCGTGCAAAGTTTCAGGTTTATTAACTCAAGGAATAAGATTTTTCATACAAACAAAATCCCCCCCTTTCACCCCCTTAAAGGTCGAATTTTCAAAAACCCCTTCTTAGCGGATGCCTACGTCATAATAAGTGTCAATGTGCCAAATTTCAACCCAATCCGTTCAGTGGTTTGAGCTGTGTGTTACCAGTCAGCCATTTCCTTTTTGACTACCCCTTTTCACCCCGTTAGGAGTAGATTTTTGAAAAAAACCTGATACATGTTTCTCGATATTTTTGGTTTTAAGTATAAATACTGAGTTTCGAGTTAATCGGACCGTGCGTTAAAATTCTTCTATACAAACTTCTATACAAAACTAAAAATGGAAAATTTTGTGATTTACTTAGGTAAATATTCGTGCAAAGTTTCGAATCTCTCAACTTTATTATTTTTACTTGAATACAAAATTTTGCGAATGAACAACTTCAATACAAAACTTTATCCCCCTTTTCACCCCCTTGTGGGTTGAAATTAAAAAAAAAACAACGATTTACGTTATATAAGCCAACCATAAGCTGAACTATTTGTGATTTTAACTTAAAAAATAATAAACTTTAATTAAAAACTAAATTTCATCCCCCGTTTTCACCCTTTAAGGGTTGAAATTCTAACAACACCGTTGCGTTAGCTTCCGACCATAAGCCTAGATAATAAATTTAGTGATTTTTACATTCTAAAATGAAGGACTTTCCATACACAGATTCATCCCTCTTTTTAACCCTTTTGGGGTGGAATTATCAAAAACACTGAAACACGTATAAATTAATTTTCAATCGTCAACCTACACCCAATATTTGAAGATCCTAACTTCAAAACTGACGAACTTTCATATAAACTTCCATCCCCTATTTTAGCCCTTTAGGGGTGGAATTCCCAAAAATCCTTTCTTATTCCTTGTCTACATTATAAAGAGAACCTCTGTACAAAATTTCAGCTTTTTAGGTCCAAGGGTTTGGGCTGGGCGTTGATGAGTCAGTCAATCAGTCAGTCAGGACTTGTCTTTTTATTTATAAAAAATAATACAGTGTTAAATATTGTACGGTGGTACGGAACCCTTCGTGTGTCGAATCCGACTAGCACTTGGCCGGTTTTTTTGTATTTCATGTAATAGCTAAAAGTTAATACTCTTAAAATTATTTTTTGTTTTTTTTAATCTTTGCCCCACACTAGGAATTTCTCCTGTATCGTAGGTGCGTTTACAAACATTTAAACTCACATACACAAACAGCCAGACCCGGAACAACTACTTGTAGGTCATACAAATATTTGTTCCGTGCGGGAATCGAACCCGCGAAAACCTCGCGAAATTATATAATTATCATTATCTACAGTTTTTTTTTTTTTATATTATGCTTAGTAATTAGGATTCCAAAACTGAAGTGTTGATCGACTTTTGTTGCTAACTGTACCCAAACAGCTAATTTTCGTCCGTTAAATCGTTATCACCACAGTAGGTATCAATTCAAAGACTATTGGACAATTGGACATAGACAAAGTCTGTTGAATGCCCGGCACTAATGTATGTGCGTGTTACGGTACCTACATATACTATAGCTCCAATAGTTCATGTCCAAAGTGACAAGTGGCACCTCGTATCAGACACGAGCAGCGTCATACGTTTAGATTGTATTAGCATCAAACAGATTGCCAGCCAATTGGGAACTGGTGATAAATTTAGATCGCGTATGTAGGTAGAAAGGTAAAAAAAAAATGTGTGTGCTATCAAACAAAATTCCGCGCTCCAGATTTAGTTTCCATATGTTTTTCCGACAATTTATAGCATTGGAAAAACGTACAGTAACTGGAAAATTTACAAAACAACGTTGATAAAAATCCTACTAAAAAACTTCAAACAACTTGCAAAAAAATATTATTGATAACAAAAGCTTGATGACACATCTCCAAAACAATACTAACACCCGTATTTATAAACCATCAGCGATTACTTGCTGCTAAGTAATTGCTTAGCTAAGTCATTATTTGAGGATAGAATTCTTCACTACAAAATCTTATTCTATAGTCGAGTAATGAATTAGAATTAGAATTTATTTATTTGTAAGAATGTAGTTTTACAAAGTATGGTGTTAATATTTTTTAAAGTTCTGTACATTCAATTCAACAATCTGTCTGTGTTCTGTTCTGTAATTTCATTCAATGTACAGTTTTAATGTATAGTTGTTTTGTTCTGGTAACGCAGTTACTGCGTTTTGTTTCATTAGAAGGCTAATTTTAATTAAACAAAACGCAATACTATGTCATAATATAATTAAATTTGGGCTACCAACTACTTGGACATTTAAAGAAAATGGTGACTATTACTCGGCTAAGAATTCTAACTTTTCAGACAGTTCTAACTTCAAGCAGTTACTAAACTATAGAATAAAAATCATTACTTGAGTATTTACTTTCAGGGCAGATTCTGGTTAGGACAGATGTCACTTTTACTTGTTTCTAGATACGGTGTTAGTACTCCTAATTTTATAATTTGAAATGAAAAATAATCAAATGAATACGAGCGCTATTCCATTGTTGAAAACAACTCATAGCCCAAGTTTAATAAATACTTTAAGACCATAGTGCACACACGTGAAAAATACACTTCTTTACAAAATGCAGCGAAAAAAAGCATCTGCCGACTGCCACGGTCGCATAACTTAATTTCCGGAAGCCGGGTAGTATCGCCCGGTTACCCGGTTGTTTGTTTGTTTATCCGGGCTTGATTACGACCACCCGGGCGTGGATACCGTCGCTCGTAAGCCATGTAATCAGCCATCAGTAGATGGTCAACATTGTTGATATGATATCCATTAGTCGTTAAGCATTTTGAAATTGGTTTGTTATTGATTTTTGCTTCTATTGTATTTTGTGGCCTTGTGGGAAGACTTGACAAATGTAATTTTTACGCGGGTTTAAATGTGTGTCAATGGTTTGTTGTAGTAATAAATATTATACATTTTTAAATCTAGTGTAAGAGCTTAAAAAAAAATCAAGCCAGCCTTACATAAGAAACTAAGCAGCGACCGAAATGATCCCCTCTACTTACAATCTATATAGTACTTACTAATTCAACTAAAACAAGCAAGTCATTTCTTATAAACAGTATACGCTTCTATTACAAGTTGCCAAAGTCGATTATAGAACTTAGCGATGGAAAGTTCAAAACCCACATCAAACGTGTCCTAATCAAAAAAGCATACTATAAGATTACTACTACTAGACTACGTTGAAGACAAAGAAGTTTGGCAATAATTCCTTCTGCACATGTGGCTTCCCTGGTACCTCATAAACGGCATAACTATGTAAATGTCTATTAACTGCTTCTAAATTACGATTTTTATTCCTTTTTTTTTACATACTTTGACATAACCTACAATTTTAATTTAAAATATTTATTAGTGACTTGTGGACAAAATATTAATTCAGTTTTGTTACAGTTGTAATGACAATGTTGTCATTTGGTTTAAATATGTAGGTTTTTATTTTTATTATTTTAGTAATATTTTATATAGATTCTTTTTTAATTTGTGAATGTGAGAACGTTGTAGGCTTAATAGACTGTAGCTTTGTAAACTATCTTCTATTTTGTTAAATACTTGGTACTTGTTGACGGGCCTACACTGTCCTCCCATACCTATTAACACTGTAACTTGGAAACATTGTTAAAGCCCACTTTTTTTTTAAAAGAGTAACCGTGTAGTTTCTTGCCGGCTCTTCTCCATAGGAAACGACCAATTGGAACCGTGCACCTAGCTTCTGACGTTTCATAAGTGCCCATGTAGGTTTATGTGATTTTTTTTTTTTTTTGATTTTAATTAAATGAGCATACTAATTCCATGCAATTATAAAGTAATTACTTATTCCATGCTCAAGCTGGCACTTCCTGTTACACGCTTCCGTCCCTTTTCACGAAATGACTCCCACAGAAACCGAGATGAAAGTTGTTCTTTAGACATCAATAATAATGGGGCAGTCTTTAAGAGGAGGCTGCCTATTTTTATGTTAATCTGCATGAATATTCTGAAACAGTCACACATACAAGCAAGATGAACCTTTAGTATATGATTTATTGGATCTTTTTCTTTCCATGTTGAAGACAGTTACGTAATTGTAATATTTTCTCTCAATATTTTTTTTATTCTAAAATCATGTCTTTTTAAGGATAATTCTAAAAAACAAACAAGATTGTTTAGCTTTTATGTCTAAAATAAATATTCACAGCAAGAAAATATAGTTTATTATCCCGACGCAAGATATTTTGTCTCTAGATCAATTATTACTTTAGTTATAAACGAAATAAGAATTGAGACTTACGCTATTTAGTTTCGTGCTCGAACATGACCAAAGAGCGCACGCGATATTCAACTTTATTACTGATGTATTAGCGTTTAGCACATAACGCAGTGGCGGGGAGCGAGGGATGGAGCTAGCGTTTGAAATTTGATTTAGTGCCAATTTCACCAATGAAACTGAACGCGATCAGCACATAAACCACGTTTAAGAGCTGTCAGTGTCATTTTTTTTTTTGAATATTGACACTGACAGCTCTTGAACTCGGTTTAGATGTGCTGATCGCGTTCAGTTTAATTGGTGAAATTCGCCCTTAGACTGCTTGCTCTTAACCTGGAGTAGGGTTATCTACACGATAGCATACAAATTTAAGATAGGTTCATAACGTTTCGTTTCGTTTATTAACCGTCGAAATGTGGGTGTACTATAGGTACGGCTCTGCCTCACCCTTTGGGAGAGATAGGCGCAATGTTATGTGGTGTTGTTTGTTTCATTTGTTTTTCAACGACTAGATAAATCTTTATTTAATTATTTATGAATAGCTGCGTGCCGCGGTTTCACCCACGTATGTCTTGATCCCGTGGGAATATCGGGATAAAAAGTAGCAGATTTGTTCATCCAGGGTGTCAGCTACCTCCATACAAAATTTTATCAAAATTGGTGCAGCCGTTTGAGCGTGAAGAAGTAACAAACACACACACTCACAAACTGTGTGATGTGATATTTAATCAAAAACAGTGACCTCAATGTTGACATGAAAAAATGAAATTAAAATTAATTAAACTTAAATTCTGCTAGTCTGTTACAACAATCATCGAAGACATTAATCTAATCTCTTGAAAATTAAGCCTTTTCACGAAGTTTAACAAATCAAGTAAAATATAACTAGAATATTACTATAAGTCTAAAACTAATACAAAGACTTGTCTAAACCCACAAGTTGTCTGAAAAGTTATAACGCAAGCACAACGAAAATAACTATCTACTAATAAATTAGTGAACGAAATTGGATGAAATTGCAGAGTTATTAACTTATTTGTTAATATAATTAGAGCTGTCAGATTCAGTAAAATTTTCACACATTTATTTATTATATAAAATTCAATTAAGCATATTATTAAACTGAATTTAAGCGCATGAGAGCTTATTTCAGACGTAAACGTAATGAAAGTATAGTTGTCCTCTTATTTACTGTACCACCAAAAGGTTGAATGAATGTCACATATACGTCATAAAGTGACATGGTCTATTAGATGTTTCAACGTTAACCTTAACTTTTGATAAAACTAGGATTTTTTGTCAAAAGTGTCAAAGTAATAACGAAGACCCACGTTTGTTTTTTTTTTTTTAAGTTTAACAGGATTCTTTCACACAGTTCTCTTAAGTTATGCCTGATACTGAATGCGTTTAGTTTTCCGTTCCCTTCAGAGATGGCGCTAGTTGGCAATCTGAGCAAAAAGGACAAAGAAAATTGTTAATGTCCTTAATTACCTCTTTGCGCTTGATATTCTCTTTTAAATATCTCTTGGAATGAGTACGCAAATAAAGTACACTAATTATGTAAAAGAAGCAAATAATTTATGCTAGGTATGCACAGAGGCGTAGGTAAGCAGAATTGCAACGAGTTTAAAATAGATAGGCTACCTTTTCGAAATTACCCTTTAGCTAGATTTAAATTTCACAACGGGTTACATGGTAATTAATTTTATTGTGATCAAGTTATCTGAGATTAAAAACTATTAATCCTTTTATGGGGAAATGTTGCAAGTTGGATATATTTTCCTAAAAGATGGAAAACACAGTATTACCAGCACATAGGTACATCATTAGGATAAAAAGATCCGATATGTTTATGATTATTATAAAGGGTGTCGAGAAGCGTATTATTTGATAGTTATTCTTAAAAAGTCCATAATATTATGTCAAGAACACAAAGAGTACGCCACCACGCTTAGTACCTAAGTACTTGCACTCAGTGCACAAAGGATTTTCCTAAATGTTGTAATACCGTCATAGGGATCTATTTCCACTTATACGACACTCATGAGTTCAAAGAAGTAATCCTTCCTCGTAGAATTATAGTTGTTTTTGATTTTTATGTTGGTAGGTAGTCAATTTGCGTAAAATATATCTAGTGTCCCTGACTTTACACATGTAATATACCAGCCTATTAGGAGGCTTGTATATATAGGCTTCTCGTGAATTACCTTACTATTAATTCTGTATATGCAGAAACGCTTTGATGAAAAATAGTTTTTTGGAATGGCTTCGAAAATTTATAATAAAAAACCCGATAGTATAAAGTTTAAGAAAGCTCTTACCTCGCTATTAATTGAAAAATGTTATTACATTGTTCCAGATTTTATAAATGGTAGTTTTTAATATTTTTTAGTATATTTTGTTTTGTTTTATTGTTTGTTTTATTTAGTTTTTAAGTATTTTAGTTTTTAATTTCATTTTACTTAGTATTTGCACGTCTTCACGGCAAAACCACCTTTATGTAAATACCTATGTTTTACAAATAAATATTCTGATTCTGATCGATAGCTGTAAGCCACCCAGACAAAATAAAAAGAATTATATCTTTAATTTTTTACATTTTTTATTGGTTTTCTTTTTTTATTTTTGCTTGAAATATATTAAGTTGTGTTGTGTACCTTTTAGTCTGTGCTAAATAAATGTATTTTCTTTCTTCTTTTTTCTTTTACTGCAGGGAAAGGCCTCTTCTCATATAATGTATTGAATTGAAATCCACAGACATTTTTAAATAATTTTATTGTTCACTTTTACACAGCCAAACAATTTTTTTTCTGTGAAAAGGAACCAAAACTATTAACACTACTAGTGGAAAAATCTACTTAAGTATTTGTTTAGAATTCGCGTGAAAGCTTATTTGATTCCATCTAGATTTCCAAGAAATACCTATAACAAAAGTGGATTTATTTCAAACTGAGTAGCTTCTGCCCGCGGCTTTGCCCGCGTAGAGGTCGGAAATTATTCCACGGGAACGTAACTACTATATTTACGCACAGCGCTAATGGATATACTTTTATGGTATTTTTTAGTTATATATATATTTATTCATATGATTGGCTGAATAGTTGAATTACATTCTACATACATACATAAACTCACGCCTTCTTCCCATGGGGTAGCCAGAAACAATAGGACGCCACCCACCTGGGAGGAAGCACAAGATGCTATTGAAATCTTTTGTGGCCTCTCTAAGGCTTTCGATTGCGTTAACCATGAGACACTTCTGCTGAAACTAGATCACTATGGGATTAGGAATAAAGCTCTTGATTTACTTAGATCATACCTGAAAGATAGAAAAGTTAAAGTTCAAGTAAACGGCGTGAACTCATTGGGGTCTGAAATGGCAATCGGCGTTCCTCAAGGTTCAATATTGGGTCCATTCCTCTTTTTAGTTTACATTAACAATTTACCCTAATTACTTCAAAATCAACCGAAGATCGTTTTATTTGCACATGACAAGTCATTGATCCTTAAAATAGACCGACAGTCACAAAACCTTGTCGACGTGAATAATTCTATTCTTCAGGTCCAAGATTGGTTTACGGTAAATAATTTGGTTCTAAATGAAAAAAAAAACCAAATGCATTAGATTTAAACTACCTAATGTTAGAAGTAGCGAATGTAATATCATATTGAAAGGAGAAAAACTGGAATATATTAATCAAACGGTTTTCCTAGGAATCACTCTAGACGAGAAACTACAATGGGGACCACATATAACATCTCTTACGGGGCAGTTAAGCTCGGCCGCTTATACTGTTAGGAAGATAAGACAGTTAACATATGTAGTAACCGCGCGTTTGGTCTATTTTAGCTACTTCCACAGCATTATGTCGTGCGGTATTTTACTGTGGGGTCGGGCTGCTGACATTAAATCTATCTTTATTTTGCAAAAGAGAGCTGTCAGAGCCATTTATAATCTACGTCGCCGAGAATCTCTTAGGGAACTCTTTAAAAGAATTAATATTATGACGGTACCTTGCCAATTCATTTATGAAAATATTATGTATGTAAGAAAACACCTACATCTTTTCAATAAAATAAGTGATAGACATAATTTCAATACTAGAAATAAAGATAAAATGGATCAGCCATGTTTCAGATTATCTAAAGTACATACATCTTTTACGGGGTACTGTGTTAAATGCATACTTCAACTGAATGAGACGAAATTCAAATCTTGTATAAAACGCACACTATGCAAGCAGGCATATTATAGGCTGGGGGATTACATCGCTGATAGAAATGCTTGGCTCAATGCTGGTCCTGCTCCACAACGTCAACTAATTGATTAACATTTGAAAATACTGTTGGAGCTGCTGAAGATTGTAAGACTTATCTTTTCATTGTATAAACTCAATCACCTTTGTATTATATAATTGCATAACACAGGTGTGAGTACTATGTACAATAGAGCTACCATTTACCGGGTAATATGTCTTTCATTGACTTGAATATGTCCTGGCAGCTGAGAGTATGTCATGCTCACTCAGATGTCTCGCTGATGGTGGCGTGTGTGTTGGATCATTTAGCTCCCTTCAAAATGGTTGAGCTGAATGGTGCTGATCCATGCGTCATGTTCGTGAACGGGCGCTGTCAGTTGGGACTGGTCATCTCTTAGCTGCCACGGCTTATTTTTAATTATTTTAGTTTTGAATTGTTTTTTTTTTATCACGGACGCTTCTGACGTTTTGCATCGTTCTCACATGTATATTTTCAATAAGAATGATGTAACCAATACTTTGTATCAAATATTTTATTTTAAAAGAGTGTCTGTGGAGTTTCTTGCCCGTTCTTCTCCATAGGAACCTACTATTTGGAATGGGCAACTAGCTTCATATTTGTAACTGACCGACTTGTTGACAATTCAAAAGTGCCTGTAAATGGTTTAATTGAAATAAATGCTTTGAGTTTGAGTTTGAGAATGTTACAACAAAATACCTTGTGATATATTGCAATTAAATGAAAGAAAATTTAAAACTCATATAAAAAGTACACTTTGTAAACAAGCTTATTACAAATTAGAGGATTATAACCAAGATAAGAACGCTTGGAAACATGCTGGTCCAGCTCCATAGGACAATCTAGAGTCTAGACAAAATCTAACTGATTGCTATTGTAATTGTATATTGTATTATTTTTATGACATTTATTTTACACTCTGTGATTACCTTAACTCACACTCTGATATTAATTATTTTAAGAAAACGTTTTTTTTTTTTTACAATGTTTGTAAATGTGTGAGCACCATGTATCTATCACATAATTAATTTATATGTCATTGCTTCATTATTAATTCTTTTTACCTATTGTGGTATAGTAATTTTATTCTAGGCGCATCGTCTTCACATATAATTATATAATTGATGTACCGATACAAACTCAAACTCAAACTCAAAGCATTTATTTCAATTAAACCATTTACAGGCACTTTTGAATTGTCAACAAGTCGGTCAGTTACAAATATGAAGCTAGTTGCCCATTCCAAATAGTAGGTTCCTATGGAGAAGAACGGGCAAGAAACTCCACAGACACTCTTTTAAAATAAAATATTTGATACAAAGTATTGGTTACATCATTCTTATTGAAAATATACATGTGAGAACGATGCAAAACGTCAGAAGCGTCCGTGATAAAAAAAAACAATTCAAAACTAAAATAATTAAAAATAAGCCGTGGCAGCTAAGAGATGACCAGTCCCAACTGACAGCGCCCGTTCACGAACATGACGCATGGATTAGCACCATTCAGCTCAACCATTTTGAAGGGAGCTAAATGATCCAACACACACGCCACCATCAGCGAGACATCTGAGTGAGCATGACATACTCTCAGCTGCCAGGACATATTCAAGTCAATGAAAGACATATTACCCGGTAAATGGTAGCTCTATTGTACATAGTACTCACACCTGTGTTATGCAATTATATAATGAAAAGGTGATTGAGTTTATACAATGAAAAGATAGTCTTACAATCTTCAGCAGCTCCAACAGTATTTTCAAATGTTAATCAATTAGTTGACGTTGTGGAGCAGGACCAGCATTGAGCCAAGCATTTCTATCAGCGATGTAATCCCCCAGCTTATAATATGCCTGCTTGCATAGTGTGCGTTTTATACAAGATTTGAATTTCGTCTCATTCAGTTGAAGTATGTGGGGAGGAATTTTATTATAACATTTTAAACAGTACCCCATGAAAGATGAGTCTACTTTAGCCAGTCTGAAACCTGGTTGAGCTAATAGATCCCTACTTCTAGTACTATAATTATGTCTTTCGCCTCTTTTACTAAAAAAATGTAATTTTTTTCTTACGTACATGATGTTTTCATAGATATATTGACAAGACACCGTCATGATGTTAATATTCTTAAACAGTTCCCTAAGAGAATCGCGCCTGCGGAGATTATATATGGCTCTGATGGCTCTTTTATGCAGAATAAAAATAGACTCGATGTCTGCAGCCCGTCCCCAAAGTAAAATACCGTAAGACATGATACTATGAAAGTAACTAAAATAGACTAGCCTTGCGGTATCTACATCAGTAAATTGACGGATTTTTCTGACAGCATATGCTGCTGAACTTAGCCGTCCTGCAAGAGATGTTAAATGAGGACCCCATTGAAGCCTAGAGTCGAGCGTGATCCCCAGGAAAACAGTTTTATCGACGAATTCTAGTTTCTCTTGATTCAATACTATCTCATAATCACTACTTTTTACATTTGGTAAAGAAAATCGTATGCACTTAGTTTTCTTTCCATTTAATACTAAATTATTGGCAGTGAACCAATTTTGGACCTGCAGTAGGGCGTTATTTACGTCGTCAAAATTTGTAGCACGTCTATATACCTTAAAAATCAAGGAAGTATCGTCAGCAAATAACACCATTTGTGGTTGATTTTTTAATAAATGGATAAGATCATTAATATACACTAAAAAGAGGAAAGGACCCAATATCGAGCCTTGAGGAACACCCATTTTTACTTTTAAACCGAGTGAATTGATACCATTTATTTGAACTAGCTGTTGTCTATCGTTTAAATAAGATTTTACTAAACTAAGCGCAAGTTTTCCAAGTCCGTAATGCTCAAGCTTCAAGAGTAAGGTTTCGTGATCGACGCAATCAAATGCCTTGGAAAGGTCACAAAAGATTCCTATGGCGGCTTGGGCCTCTTCCCACGCGTTAAAAATGTGTCTTAATAAGGTTACACCGGCGTCGACCGCCAAAATATTGTAAAACATTTTAAAAGAGTAACGGTGGAGTTTCTTGCCCATTCTTCTCCATACGAAGCTACCTTTTGGAAGGGGCGACTAGAATCAATTCTATTTTATTTGTAAATTTTGACGTTCAAAAGTGCCCATCTATGTGCTTATTTCATGGACCTATAAAAAAACTCGGACGGAATTCCCGCTAAGACAAAACTGTGTCCCGTAATGGCGGCGACAGTCTTAAGTGTAAGTGAATTTAGGGTTGCCATGTTATCCAAATTTACCCATATATTATTGTTTTATTTTAAGACAAATACAGGTCGAGAGACAAGTTTCTTGGAAATGTCGGCAGAATTATACCGTGCTATGTTAACAAGTTAATGGTAAGAACCAAATCTCCCTATGAAAATATGTGCAATTAACAACATAGTTAATAATTGAAAATATTTTAATGTAAAAAATATTTACTGTATCTATTGTATAACATCCCAAATGCTGAGTGTGTTTTTTTAATCCAGTCATTTTGACAGTTACAATTTCGATTTTTTTTTAATCCAATAATTTCTCCATAATTCATTGTCTTTAGGAAATCTAATAAGAAGAATATAAAATAACTAGTAATAAATAACCTAAATAAGTTGAATTGGTTCAATGAAATATAAATTTCCCATATATTTAGGGTAATTTGCACACGTGAATATTGACAACACTGGCCTTGTGATGATTTTTTTGTTCTAGTGAATGAAGATTGATTGTAATGTATAAAATTGGGAACTAAGTTGTTGAATTATTCATTTACCTATGAAACGTGATTCCTGGATTTTTTTTTCTTTCGATCGCTTCGGTTTTTACAACATTTCACCACACAAGACATGCTGTATTTCAATACTTTTTTGCCGCGTAGGACGTGTCGACTGTGTTGACGTTTGCACGCGTAATGGGTGAGTATGCTGTGAATGTGTGCGCGCCTGTACGTACAGCGAGCTGACTGGCTTTGAGTGACACAGTTTTCTGTTAACGAGAATCCGTCCGAGTTTTTTTATAGGTCCATGGCCTATTTGAAATAAATAATTTGACTTTGACTTTGACCACCTGCTACGCTCCTTACATACTCCTTTTGCTTCGTTTACGTTCATACATCTGGTCATACACGCATGCCGGTTGCTAGTAATACGCACCTGACCTTTCTAAAGAACATCACCAATTAGGTCAATATATCTCCTCCTAGGGTGTTCCCTCCTGGATTTTTCACTCAAAATCAAAATCAAAATATTTTATTTCACATAAACCTACATGAGCACTTACAAAACGTCAGAAGCTAGGTGCACGGGTCCAATTGGTCGTTTCCTATGGAGAATAGCCGGCAAGAAACTCCACGGTTACTCTTTAAAAAAAAAAGTGGGCTTTTACAATGTTTTCAAGTTACAGTGTTAATAGGTATGGGAGGACAGTGTAAGCCCGTCAACAAGTTCCAAGTACTTAACAAAATAGAAGATAGTTTACAAAGATACAGTCTATTACGTTCTCACATACACAAATTAAAAAAGAATCTATATAAAATATAACTAAAATAATAAAAATAAAAACCTACATATTTAAACCAAATGTTAACATTGCCATTACAACAACTGTAACAAATCTGAATAAATATTCTGTCCACAAGTCACTAATAAATATTTTAAATTAAAATTGTAGGTTATGTCTAAGTAAGTAAAAAAAAAAGAAATAAACATCGTAATTTAAGACCAGTTAATAGACATTTACATAGTTATGCCGTTAATGAGGTACCAGGGAAGCCACATGTGCAGAAGGAATTATTGCCAAACTTCCTGGTCTTCAACGTAGTCCTTAATCTTCTAATATGCTTTTTTGATTAGGACACGTTTGATGTGGGTTTTGAACTTTCCATCGCTAAGTTCTATAACCGACTTTTGCAACTTGTTATAGAAAAGGATACTGTTTAAAAGAAATGACTTGCTTGGTTTAGTTAATCTAAATTTGGGTATCATAATTTCATGTTTACTACGAGTATATTATAGAAATCGCGTCTTATTTTGAAAAGTCCTAAGTTTTTGCGAACATGTAAAATACTTTCTAAGATCTAAACTCTCATCTGCCTTGTAAATACCTTTTGTTAGTCGCCTTTCATTCATCCTCTCAACATGACCAAACCATCCACGCATTCAATTTTTGTCACTACATCTTCTTTGAAACCACATCGTTGCCTTATCACATTATTTTTCTTCGCAAGGAACGCATTTTTACAAAATTATATTCTATGTACTGTTTATTTTATTTTAGACGTTGCAGAAATTATACTGTAACGTCTAATATCTACGTCAAGTGTCTCGAGAACACTAAAATTCTATCAAAATATTAATTATGACAGAATTTTAGTATTCTTGAGACGAGAGCACGTGACAGGCATTTCATATCACAAACCACGACCCTGTCAAGTTCTACGAACATATCAACAAAGATGCTTTGAAAACTGCAAGTTCACCGAGATTCAATTATTAATAACAGAGAATTTTGCGTAAATTAAGTTTGAGTGATTACTTACGTGTGTTTCATTTATTATTTTATTTATAACGTTCAGTCGTCAGAAGTCCTAGAAAACATTAATTCTCATACATAATTTTTATGTAAATACGTTTTTCTATGGAATATCCCATCAGCATGTTCCATGATTTCAGCTGTAAGCGCTTCGCTTTTTGTAAAGGGATTCAACTGATTCTCTAAAAACTTTTTACTAAGATGGACTCTCTTTTTAACAATTGAGCCTCTTTTTTAACTTTTTGTCATTCTCTCACGGTTGGTCGCAATAAGCTTAGTTAGGGCACCCTGACCAAATGAGTTAGGTTATAGGTTGGAACTGTGACCGCGCTACATCCAAGTTGTAGCGCGGTCACAGTTCCAACCTAACCTAACCCGTATGGTTAGCAGTTTATGCTATTTAGTATTATATTTTTAGGAACCCGAGATAGGAATTATTTTAGGTCCACAAAAAGAGGCACGCTGTCATTATATTAGAGCGTTCAAAAATATTTTTAGGAGCGCAAAATGGGAATTATTAGACGTTTGATTAAATACGTGCCTTTTGTAAATGATATAAGCAAGCTGGAGATTAAGTATCATGCAATGTGTAATGGAAATAACTGAAGGAATCATTGTACACATCATTAAGAACAACTTTCATATGGGACCAACCCTGAAATCATCCAAAAATAATCAGCTGTTCCCTACATTTTGTCAAGTTATGCGAACATACATGTATGGGGCAGATATTTTTTTTGCGAAAGGTTTCAGGTGCTCCTCTGCCTAACCCTTCGAGGATTACAGGCGTGATGTTATATGTTCAGGCTTCAGGGATTTCCTATAGTAAAAGTTGTTCATAATGATGAGTATCAACCTACAATGACGCTTTAAGAGGTTTTCAGTTATTTTTCAAAAACATCATTTTTATCTGAGAAAAATAGGTTTGCATAATGTATGTATGCGTACCTATATCTTCTGCGCATCGATCTACCCATCTCTACAGTTTTGCGAAGAACCTTATTTCCTCACGTTTAAGTACTTTTTCAGCTCAGCAGAAACTTCTTTCAGCTATTACCATACGTAACAGGGTTAAAACGTACATACTCCTCTAAGTGAAATAAAAAACGCGGTAAAAATCCCACATGGGTGTAGTTAGGGGCACTCCAAATGTCAACCGCTCTTAGCTAAGTAATCAGGTTTAAAATTCATGGGGTCAGAGTTAGTGGCTACCCCAGGGTGTTTTATTGGGATGAAAGTTATGTTTCACTCACTTAATCGGTTTTTTCTTGAATATTTTCTCGCAAAGCATGGAATGAACGACTCAGTATCTACCACATTTTGTGTTTTTAATTCTTCCGACTATTATGAGTATTGCTTGCGTCTCGTGAATGTTATTTGCGTGTCGAATAGTAGAAAATCATTCTTATACTCGATAAACACAATGCCTTGCGCCATCTCATGTCGAAAATCAGAGTTATTTAATAAAATCTTATCTTTATTTTTCTCAATTTCCTGATCTTTTAGGTCCGTATTACAGAACGTCTCTCAATACTCAAGCATTACTTAAAACTAGTTTCAACCAATCAAAGGCCTTGAATCTAGGTTTAAGTAATGCTTGAGTATTGAGTAACGTTTTGTAATACAGGCCAGGCAGGTATTAAACTCGTGAAAATTTTATATTAAAACTAGTTTCAACCAATCAAAGGCCTTGAATCTAGGTTTAAGTAATGCTTGAGTATTGAGTAACGTTTTGTAATACAGGCCAGGCAGGTATTAAACTCGTGAAAATTTTATATCTGTAAACTATAAAAATACAACAATTGCAAAAATAAAGCAATATTTGCTGTACATTGATTCTGACACATGGCCATAGTCCCACTGGTTAATGGTCATGTCCCTTAATTTTTAAATTACTAAAATAAAATAACATATATCACGTCTTGTTCCCCCGAAGGGTTAGGCAGGAGTGTACCTATCTATAGTACACCCGCATTTCACTAATTATGTTAAACTCGTAAAAGGGGGCGATCCTATTGCCATCAACGAAGCACAAATCCTGCAAAGGCTGCTATTAAGAAATTCAATCAGTCTGCATAGCCTTTTCCCAACTATGTTGGGGTCGGTTTCCAGTCTAACCGGATGCAGCTGAATACCAGTATTTTACATGGAGTAACTGCCTATCTGACCTCCACAACCCAGTAACTGGCTACTACGAAACCCCTTGGTAAGACTGGGAAGAAATTCCGGGTAGAAAAACCCAATAACACTGCCTCACCTGGGAATCGAGCCCAAGAGTGCCCAATACCTCACCCTCAGCAGTACGGCAGATGGCATTGGTTGACTTATGACAACGCACAGGATAAATACAGTCTCAATATAAAAACCTATTATACACAAGTGGTCATAACAGGTCCCTACTAAAGAATAATATTTTATGATTGGGTCCTGTTGTCTATATACAATATATACATCTATCCATCTATATATATATATGCATATACAAGGAATGCGTGACTGACTGGTCTATCAAGCCATAGCTCAGACCACTGAACGGATTGGACTGAAATTTGGTGCACAGATAGTTATTATGACGTAGGCATCGGCTAAGAACGGGTTTTTGGTAATTTGACCTTTAAGGGTTTGAAAAGGGGGGATTTTGTTTGTATGGTAATCTTATTCCTTGAAACAAAATCCCAATTCAATATTTCGACATCATTTTCAACGTCATAGTCGCTCGACACGTGGGCGAAGTCGCGGGCAGAAGCTAGTACATATAAATTGCCTCAAAAAATAAAAGAATAATCTATTAAAATGTTTAAAAAACAGTTTAAAAAAATGCTATTGGAGAAATATTGTTTTAAAATAAAACAGTTTTTATGACAAAACCTGTAAATAAATAAGAAGAAAGAAAGAAAGAAAATACGTTTATTTGCGGTAAACATAACGCAAAGAAATAAAAACACAAACACTTAAGAACAAGTTCAGGGAAAATATGCGTCACTTTCACGCAAAACGGCCATCGCTCAGCATAATGCTGCGACCCTATGCTAGACAGAGCCCCAGCGCTGGTTTTCAGCGACAGCCGGCGTTGACGTGATCACGTCAACCGGTGCAGCATAATGAGATAAAAATAAACAAAATAAAATAAATGCAATACTTCGTTATGTATGTTGAATAGTGTTGTTGTTTGTTGGTAATTTGTAATCAATTTGTTATGAAACGAGAATGTTCAAGTTATTTTGCTATTATTATAATATTTTTGATAATTTATATTCTGTATACCTTTTATTGCGTTAGTGTTAGATTATTTTATATGTAGATTCACTTACCTACCTACTGTTTTTAGGGTTCCGTAGTCACCAAGTAACCATTATAGTTTCGCCATGTTCACCTGTCTTGTCTGTCCCCGGCTTAGCTCAGATACTCTTAGTACTAGAAAGCTGTAATTTGGCATGGGTATATATATTAATCACGCCGACAGATTGGTTAAATAAAATCATGAAAAATATATTTTTTAGGGTACCTCCATTGCACGTTAAGTGGAGACAATATATTATTTTTTTATATCATCCATATCAGCCGTTCAAAAATATTGCGGATCTGCGAAAACCAATTTTTGATTCTGGATCCGATTGCGTAATATTAAGCATTAAAGTATAATTTTGGCGCAGTGGTTAAGCGATTGACTGCTGCGCTACGTGTCGCGGGTTCGATTCCCGCACGGAACAAATATTTGTATGACCTATAAGTAGTTGTTCCGGGTCTGGCTGTTTGTGTATGTGAGTTTAAATGTTTTTAAACGCACCCACGATACAGGAGAAATTCCTAGTGTGGAGCAACGTTTTTTTAAAAAAAAAAAAAAAAATTGTTAGAGTCAAGTTGTTTTGGATATGTGAAAAAAATCATGGCAGTAGTATATTTATAAAGAAATTAAAAGGAAAACTATCACAGCTAAGTAGGCTTTACAAGTTAACTAGTAATAGTCGACCAACTTACATTTTCAGTTGGAGTTTGAACCTATTTTCATCCAAAAATCCAAATCAAACTTCATTGATCAAAATAAATCCTGGGACCTCGAAAGTAAAAATATGTGTACTTGTTATACAGCGATACTCTGCAGACGTGATGAGTATACATCTATATCTATATGTTACGGCTAATACCCGAAGTGCGGCTACACCTAGT
The DNA here is from genome assembly GCA_963921375.1 of Tiliacea citrago. NCBI lineage: Eukaryota > Metazoa > Arthropoda > Insecta > Lepidoptera > Noctuidae > Tiliacea > Tiliacea citrago. Next base: position 11,990,187 of record OY992786.1, on the reverse strand, counting down.
TTTAGCCGGTCAGAACTAGGTGTAGCCACTTACTCTTGGTTAAACCTAGTACGAGCCGATTGTTTTCGGGTAAAATCATTTGGGTTAGGTTAGGTTAGAACAGTAACCATTAACAAGCGAAGGCGAGCGAGCAAAGCGAGCGTGCCGCGGCAGCGGCCGCCGAGCGCCAGATCCCCTCTATTGTTGGTAAATTGGTTTTATCCAACAGGGATTGTCTGGACCTATAATTCTAACCGGCTAAAACTAGGTGTAGCCGCACTTCGGGTATTAGCCGTAACATATACACGATAAAATTGAAATTAAAATTTTTTGATGTTTTATTTTTGGGGGTCAACGACCGCTGGTAGTGTTGTTACTTGAAGCATAAGTCGAGAAAGTCTGTGTTCTTTTGTTTTATCGTGTTTAGATATCCCCGAAAGGGTTACATGATAACCCATTAAATGGGTTCTATACCTACGTGAACCCAGGGACATGAAAAAATCATAATATCCGCCCAGTAAAGCTAAAATTAACTCTATGTTACATGCAATAATGACCAATTGATCATAGATCCCTGTTTAAACACACACAGCCGATCGGCGCCGTCGCGGCCTCTTAACGCGTGCTATTCCATCTTCCAACCTATGCCCATCATCGAGAGATCATGTTACATTGCTCCGAGTCTGAAAGTTACGCTATTATCTTTTTTAAGGGTTGAAAGTGTAACCCTTTTGAATGACTTAAATTAAGCCGTTCAAAAGGGTTACCCACACCGTATGGGTTTCTATCGAAAACCCTTTCAACGGGTAACCAAAATTTGAATGGCTTATAATTTAAGCCGTTCAAAAGAGTTACCCATATCGTATGGGTTTTTGATTAACTGTTTAATAAAACCCTATCGAAAACCCTTTCAATGGGTAACTAAAATGGTCCGTGATTTCAAGTAACTACACAAACTGAGGTCCAAGACCCTAGAAAAAAACATCATCAAATTAATTTCTTTTTGTTTTATCATGTTTAGATATATATACCCATAACGTCTGCGGGGTTTCGCTAGTTAATTTAATTTAACCCTGTATAGGGATCGGGAAGCTTTATTTTTGACTATAAATAGAAGCAGTCATGAGAAAGATTGATCGTTTAAATTCCGTAGATAACGTTAACCGCCGGTGGACACTACACCTATAGTTGTTTAGATTAGGTATCCAAAATCCGGCATTGTAACTCGGCCGTATTTCGGATCAGCGCGCTTTGAAACTAAACCCATTCATTTGTGTCAAGGCTTACTTATTTGAAACCTTGATTGATGGTACCTGTTTTAAAGAGAATTTGAATATAGTTAAAAAAAAAAAACAAAGTTGTAAAATAACTTCATTTTTACTCTGCGAAACCTGTAAATAATATAAGTTGTCAAAAGTTTACAGGGAATATCACATTTTCAGGTTATTAAAACACGAGTAATAAAAGAACAAAAGAAACAAAAAGTTAGGTAGGAAATAATCAAAGCTCTCATTATTGTGATCTCAGAGAGGAATCTTTTTAATAAGAAATTTGTCGTAATTCACCCCCAATGACTTTATTCACCCGATGTCGTCCCAAGTAATGGTAATTAGATAATTAAATTTCGACGTTTTCTCATGAAACGTTTAAGAGGAGTTTTCTTTTATCTTTCGAGTACCCGCTCGTCTTTTGTAATAACCTTATAGTTAATGCTCTGACCACGTGTGGTAAATTTTATATTTAGTTTTTCAATGATAATTTAAGCTTAGGAGTAGTAAATTGTAGTAAGTAATGAGCAGTGGTAACAGCCCCCGACTCATGAGTCGTGAGTTCTGGAACCACTGCTCTCAAAACGGTTAAGGTAAACGTCGTGAGGAACCCGGTATGTCCTAGAACCAAAAATTCGAACACATGTGATATCTACCAACCTGCACTAGGCCCGCGTGGTAGATCGCAGCTCGCTCTCGAAGAGAGGAGGCCTGTGTCCCAACAGTGGGAACATTATAAGCTGACTATGCAAACTAGTAGTAAATGATATTTAATACCTAACTGAAATTCACTCAACAACACCTGAAGTCTAGACTTATGTAGGTAGGTATATAGACCTAGATTAGTTATGCGTTGTTTAAACTTAATACCTACTTAGTGGTTTACAAAAAAACCTTTGAGATAAATGTTTAATCATTCTCACGTGTCTGTTTTTCGATCTTATAGGGTGATTTTCATTGGTGGATACGGCTCGTATGCGGGGTGCGGGAGAATTCCGCTCGCATGCAGGGAACCGTTTTCATAAGTCGATAGGGGACGATTGCGGTATACGGAGAACCTGCTCCGCACGTTTGACAATAGCTTTGTAGGCTCATTTTCATTGGGTGTAATTCTCCGCTCGCCTTTTAGCGACAGATGAATTTCATTGGTCTACAATGGCTACGGGGATTCCCCCCAGACGGTGTACCGATCGCGTTATCAACTCATGACTTTCATTAATCATTACCCCGCCTGCGGGTAGTCCCCGCATGCTGTATATCGACCGAGTTATCGACTAATGAAAATAAGCCATAAAACTAACACCTATTTATGGTTAACCAATTAGAAAATTTATTTTGTAGTCTTAAAGAAAAGAAAAAGAAAGAAAATACGTTTAGTTGCGGTAAACATAATGCAAAGAAATAAAAACACAAACACGAAAGAACCAGTTGAGGGAACATATGCATCACATTCACGCAAAACGGCCATCGCTCAGCATAATGCTGCGACCAAAACAAAAACACCAACAACACCAAAATATTCATCAAGACATGCTGCTGCTTGCTGCTTCATTTCAAAACATTATTTGTAAATGCTTCTAGAGATGAAAGGGTATGTATATAGATATACAGAATAAATAGAAATCGGTTATTAGTTAATAAAATATCCTTAGATTTCCACACGTAACAGTAGTGCCAATAAATCATAGAAATAAGCAGTTAACCCTAGTGCCATCGTATCCGGCGGCAGTCATTAGGTCGTATCGAAAAGCTATATATCACTAATAATCCAGAAAATTGAGGATCGGGATATACACTCTTGTCACCCTACCTAATAACTACAATGTTCTAGCAATAATTTTGCATTAAATAAGTAGGATTATTTGAATAGGTTACATAATAATATGTATTTTGCCTTCAGTTGATTGACGTCATCGATTGTTATTCTCGACAATCTTACGGATATCTGGTATGTATTCAGAATTAAAATAATATAACAACAACAACGACCTCAAAAACAACAACAACAACCACAACAACAACAACAACCACAACAACAACAACAACCACAACAACAACAACAACAACAACCACAACAACAACAACAACAACAACTTATACCTAATTAATTAAGAAAAATAACAAAATTATATCCTAACTTAACTACAACTATTCACAAAATAAAATGAGGCATCGGAAAATTCTTCCGCATAGCTGTCGACTGGTAATGTACCCAAGAGATGGCAATGCCACGTTGTATGGCTTAATTCGGTTGATTGGTTAATTGTCATGTTTGAAGTACCCTACTGATTGACAGTGACAACACGAAACTACCTTAAAAAAAAATATCTTCTTGTCATAACGTTCGCTGAAGTCTTTTGATGTCTTGGTTATTTAGATGCGAGCTTAGTTGGACAAGTATCTATTGGTTTCAGTAAGTCCTTGGTTTGTGTGAAAAATATCCATTAGATTCTGAAAACGAAATAAGTACTTATAGTTTTTGGAATCGAATGAATATTTTAATTTATTTGGAGTCAATTGTTCAAAAATACTTTAATTTCACGAAGTCTACTTTTATAAAGGTACCCGAGGGCACATTAATTAAATATTTTTTATCAGCTAGCTTCAGCCAAGACTGTGGTTATAATTTTATTCCTTAAATATTATATTTGAGTCTCTGGTCCTATTAAAATATTAAAAACGTACGCCTACGCCTTCGCTGGACTGTCTTTTAAAATATTTATTTTATTTTATTTCGTTGCTATAAGAAAATAGGGCCCACCAAGTTTTTAGGCTGTTATTTAAATATATTAATGATGAAATGGTTTTTATGGATTTAAAAATTGTTTAAACTTAGTCGATGTTATAATTTGTTAATTTAGCTCGTTGTATACAAACAAAACACTTTTTAAGGAAATAATCTCAAAAAAATAAACTTTGTCTTTTTTTTTAAAGATCTAAAACATAAGTTTAATATACAAATTCAAATTATTTTATTAAACTTACACATAGTTCACAAACATACAATTAAGCATGAAATTTTTACCAACAGAAAAAAATTATATTATTTAACAGCGGGTCACAAACTGCACGGCCTGTGTCTTGGTGACCCAAACACTACAAAAAGTTAATAATTTAATTGGTTCTGCTAGCGCAAGATTGTTAGTGATAATTCAATAAAATTTACAAAAAAGTGAGTAACAAAAAGAAGCTAATTTACATACAATAATCACAAAAACAGTTAATTTGAGTAAATGTGGTGTGTAGTTGTGTATTCGATCAGAGTGTGATGGGTACTAACTTAAGCTACAAAGCAAACTTTCTGTTTCCTCATAAGTCCGGCCCAGCAACCATTCTTTAAGTTTAGTTTTGATCTTGGAGTAGTATATCGCCGATTTCCTGTAACTATTTGATGAAAAATGTTATGATTAGTAACGATTGGGGCCTCCTCTGCTCCGTGTGCACTCTCTGAACCTATCTGGTACACTTTCAATAAGATAGGTAATAATTTGTTTCGGAACTCGTTCCAATCAGAGTTTTAGCGCGTGCTCCTGTGGACTGTTAAAGTGGCTGTAGTTTTCTTTAAGGCTTCTTTACAATTGATGCCATAAATGCTCTATGGGATTGAGATCGGAACTCGTAGCTGGCAAAAACGTGATATTGGCCTCAGAAAGTGCTCTTTGTGGGGGGCTGTATTATGTGCGCGAGTATTGTCATGCATAAAAACAAAGCCAGTGACCAATCTTTGCGAAAATGGGATGACATGAGGTTGGATTACCCGCTCAACGTAACTGGCGGCGGTTACAGTACCCTCATCCCGAATTACCAGCTCTGTTTTGCACTTGGGCCCCTAAACGGTCTGTTCCGTGGATGCATGGTTCTGTAAAACGTTCACCTTGTTTTCTCCACACGCGGATTTGTTTTTCAGCACTGAAAAACTTGACCTTACATTCGTCCGTAACTGTAAAGAGCCCTCCAGTTATCCATTGCCCAGGTCAAATGCTCGCGAGCGTACCTTAAGCACGCTGCTCGATGGGCTCTTGTCAGTTTGAGTCGAAAAGCATGTATTCGGGAACGTTGACCATCTTCGTGGAGACGACCACGAATGGTTTGATCTCTGACTCTGGTACCAGTAGATTGCCGCAGCCAGCCCGGGCGGTTACCGTACGCTCTTGTCATACAGTTAATCTGATATACCGCCCTTTCTGGGAAGTCGTGGCTCAAATTCTTCCTGATTCAGGCCTCTTAGCTACACTCCCGGTTTTCTGGAAGTGTTCCCACACGTTTCGGATAGCTCGTCGCGACACATCGAGAATTATTGCTACAGATCTCTGAGAGGCTCCCTCCTGAAGCATAGCAACAGCTCTTGTAGCTTTCCATGACAGAAAGCGACGCGTCAACGCTTAAAATCGGCATGTGACAGAATTTGTGCAACAAATGTTTTTTCAAGCACTTCACCCACTTGAATTCGACGCTAAAATTGACGCTCGAAACGTTCATAAAAGGACCCACAAACATGTCAAGAATAAAGTTTTGTGCTTTAATTCAGAAATGCTTACCTTATTATATTTTATTCTTAGACACAATTCTAAACGATGATGCCCGTTTTGGTACCCCCCTCCAATAACCATGTGTAATAAATACATCGTTGGATAGCTTTTTTATACTGAATAGAAGTTACTTGGCGCCTTATTCCACATCCTTGTCCGTTCAGAGTTATTCTGTACCGAATATGGCAGTTTTTGCCATGCCATGCATATAGATGAAATCAGTGGTAAACTGATCAGGTACGGTCCGAAAAAAGTCTAAAAATCACATAAATAAAAATAAAAAATTGTACCAATAGGAACGACGATTGCAATTTGTTTTATCTGTAGGTACCTGTACTTTTGAGTGGAGTACCTACACTCAAAAACTAAAAGCTAGCATATAGAAGAATTTTGAGTGTTACCTAAAGTTTTTCAGGTGAGTAACGGATTCTGCAAACGATTTTACTCTCTTTCAATCTAAAAGCGACGAACGGAGCAAAACCTGGTAGAAATAAAAGGGATAGGTATTCTTTCCAAAAATCTATTGAACTTCATATCTTTTTACGTATAATTCAGATAGAGAAAGGGCAATCAGCTCGGCTATTGGAATAAAAATATATTTTTATTTCCTAATGATTCGATTCTGTCTCAAGCCAAAAATATGTAAATCAACTTCATACTCTCAGTAATCGTGCTAAATCGTCACAATACCAATAACTCAATTCCATATAACTAATCTTCAAAAAAATTACAAAAATAAATATTATGTATAATTACTGTAATAAACCAGCCAAAATACCTCCATACACATTAATTGCTTAAGCAAGCCAAACACATCTGAAAATACGTTCCGTATGCCATTTGTAGTTAGTATTTCGGCTAAATTCTCGTCGGGCAGGTACACAAGTTGGTGGTTACTGTTCTGTAATAAACATAGTTTCTGTGCAGGTAAATGTTGGGACACACGGTTGCTGTGTGTGACCAATGAGCTGGGTCAAGCTGTGTTAGGTCAACTTTAAGCGTTATTCGGTATTATTTTTTAGTCTGTTTTGTTTAGCTGTAAATCTTCCAAATAATATAAATAAATAGAAAGCAAGGTTTTCCTTCAGACCCAGGTTTAAATTACGCCATTTTTTAATTACGAACTTTATTCCTAATATGGTTATGTTGTTTTTATTATAAATCTGACAACTTATAGTACCGGCGTAAAACCTGGAATAAACATGCTCTGTAGTAACGCATTCGTAGTTGGGATGAATTTATCCCAAAAACAAGCTTAACATTGTAGTTGAGAAACATGTTCTCCCATACATCGATATACATCAAGGTCAATTCTCCAACTGCAAATGTAAGTTGGTAGACTCGTTAACCTGTAAAGCCTACTAGCTGTGATAGTTTTCCTTTTAACTTCGTTATATACAGGTAGGTACTACTGCCATATTTTTTTTCATATGTGTATCCAAAAACAACGATTTAACTAGCACACTTGACTATAACAAAAATTAGCACTTTAAATCATAATATTACTCAAAAGGGGATCCTTTTGCGTAATATTCGAATTAGAATCGAAAAATGGTTTTCACAGGCCCGCAATATTTGAATATTGCGGCCTATCCAACGATACCCCATACCATGAGATAGACGAGAAAAAAAATATCATCCCCACTTTACGTGCAAGGGTTTACCCTACATAATTTTTTTAAGGTTTTATTTTACCACGTTATCAGCGTGATTAATATGTATGTATATCCATGCCAAACCACAGCGTTCTAGTACTAAGAGTCTATGAGCTAAGCCGCGGACAGACAGACAACCAGACAGACGGACATGGCAAAACTTTAAGGGTTCCTCGTTGGCTACGGAACCCTAAAAATTAAATATTGTTCGTTGGTAAGCGCATGACTTGAGACCGGCTGGACCGATTTGGGTATTTTTTGTTTTAAAATGTTCGTATTAGGGGTACTTAAGGTTAGAAAAATTGGAAAAGTTTCCCATAAAATGTTCAAATTCGGGAACAACTGAACGTCCTTTTTCTATGGGATTTTTGTATGATTTATTGAAAATATGTGGTATTAAAATAATACTGGATCGATGATTTAAAACTATGTCAGAATAAAAATATAATTTTGTCAGAAGATGAATTGAATTTAAAGTCTGTGAATTTCTTGCACATTTTTCAAAATTGTTTTTGTCATAGTTACAAATATAACAATAAAGTATTCTCGGTTGTGTAGTCATTATAAATTGTTTATTTGATTACTATCTGATAAATTGAGTTAACAAAACGACATGGTTTTTCTTTTATCAAAAAATTATATTTACATTTTTTGCATCCATAAATGTTGAATCAAAAGTGAACGTATTAAGTATAATATATTATTGAGATAATTATTTTAACTTTTCGTTTAATTATTTTTCGGATTCAATATTCACTTGAATCCATTCATTATTTCGTCCCTAGCTATCTCTATTCTATGACTATATATTTATATAACCGTCGTCTATTATTCTATTCTATGCTACAAAAATATGAATCCTACCTGATATGCGATAATTTCTAAAATTTTGTACTTACGTACTAAATGTCCGTGTGTCCCATAGGTTATGTCCCAGCTCCTCGTGGAAGTGGAATCTCATAGATATCTCGCTGTAGATTCCATACACCGGTGCCGTTCACAGTTATTCACAACATTCATTTGTTTTCAAAACTCCACGGATTTATTTAAAATACCTAACTGTTTCAGTGGTGCCATGTAACGTAGGTGTTTATTTTTATAAAGCTTAATTTCCTGAAAGTAGTAAGCGATAAGGCCGCCCATATATTTCGCCCGTATATTTTGTTGTTTTTTTTTCATGGGACTTACCTAAACATAACTGGCGAAATGTGGGTGTACTATAGGTACACCTTTGCCTAACCTTTCGGGGATTACAGGCGAGATAATATGTGTATTTCTTTTTAAAATAAATTAAATTCATTACATTACATAACATGGTAAAATAATTTAGTCTCACTATATTTGAATGTAATGTGTGTATTGTCTATGTGTGTGTGTTCGTTGTAATGTATAATCTTGTGTACAATAAAGTATAATTATAGATAAATATAAATAAATAAGTATTTTGGTAATCTTGCGCGCTGTTTATAGGATTAGAGAGTAGGTATAGCTTGAAAAAAACTTTATTAATATAATTTTAATGGCTGGTGCAATCACGGTGGCTTTTATAGAGTGAACTGGGTTTATCATCTTGTTTGGCTAGGCTAGAAGTAATTCCGCTGACATCTGGAAACGTCCCTAGTTTATCACTTCAGATTATTTTAGCTACAAGGCGGAATTTTGCGCGCGTAATTCCGCTCCGTCTAGGAGCTGAATTACGCGCGCAAAATTCCGCCCCGTATTCTCGCTCCGATTTGTCCCCTAAATGCAGAATGCAGTCCACAAAACAGTTACGCATCTTCCTCTAAACGTTCAATTCCTGTTCTCGGGTTGAGCAAAGCTCTAATAGGCCTTCATTTAGGTAAATAAGCCGCTTGCAATGACTCTCACTGGCATTGTGTTTAGAACAGGGGAGATTTCAACAACCACTGCTACACAAAGAGCCACTTCAGCTGTTGAATTGATACAAACAATATTGTGTCGAGAATTTAGTCAAGTATTTTTGACTAGAGAAATAATTAAGTACCTACTTAGAAACAATGATGGGTTTACAAAACAGTAAAATTAGGTGACTGCTTTTAGTATTGTACACTAAAAAAAAGTGTTTGCATTAGCAAAAATCTTGTTTAATGTGATCACTCAACTTACGAGCCTAACAAGATCTTGACTTCTGAAGCTAGGAGAACTCTGTTAAATTATCATAGTTCCGTCAACTAAGTAATTCATTAGTTTAATTACGGGTAGTTATTTAATTTAACTCAAATGCTGGTCAGTTTAAGAATGATATAATGCTAAAAGTTGCTTGTTACCATCAACTTAAATTAATATTTGATATACAAAAGTGGAGAAGTGAAAATTGAAATCAAATAAAGCATGTATGATGTAACAAAGACCGGTGATTATTCTGTACATGTCAAATTGTCGATATAAATAAAATGAATTTGTTCTGGCAAATATTCTATCTTGTTTATAGTAAATAGATAAAACATGATTCCAAACATTTGAATGCCAACTAAGAGAAAATGTAAGATACATTTTCTCTTAGTTGGCATTCGAATGTCTTAGTTAGCTCGCATTTTTTTCAGGACACAGATTGAAGCAGAACAAAAGGAAAACCTAAAGACCGGCCAAGATCGTGTCGGACCACGCACAATGAAGGGTTCCGTAGTTTGGATGAATTTATCCCAAGAACAAACATGACATTGTAGTTGAAAGACATGTTCCCTCATACATTCCAACTTCAAATGTAAGTTTGTACGCACAGTATTGAGTAATTTACCATGTTATTTTAAGACCATAGATTTCTTATAGGTTTCCTGTAATCTACAAGTTAGTAAAGAACTACTTTTTGTATACGTTTCAAAATTTTAGAAAAACATATTTCCAAAATTGGTAAATTTTCATCTATTTTCTTAAATAACTTTAAAAGTATTTGTTTTAAAATTATTTAAAAAAAATAACTGAAATTCGTACAATAAGCCCTTTCATTTGATATGTCACACCGACCTTTGCACATCTTTTTTTGTTAGAAATTTATTGCTAGATTTATTCTAATATATTGTTTACAGTTTTGTTAAATAAGATTATATTAAGAAAAGCATACCCGAAAAAACCTTACGTTGCAAACATATTTTTTCATTTGTTTCAAAAAACACTTCACATTCAAAATACTTGACGTCAATCTTCGTTTAATTAATCATCCAATGGTTCCAGACAATGGCGCCTCGGAAAGCACGTTAAGCAGTTGGTCCCGGCTGTTATCTTTTTATGTTGCTACTTTTTATTATTTACTATTTCTTTTTTTGGTCTTTTGCCACAAATCCACTTTAATAATTTTGGATTTTTTATCTTATTGCACTCGTTATCACGTTCTACCGTTTTGATTTTTGAATTTGAATTTTACTGTTTATTTTTTAATTTAACCCTAATGTTTTAATTTTGATTCTAATAATAATTTTGATTTCGATTTTAATTTTTGATTCTTATTTCGATTATGATTTTGTTTTTATTTAATGTTTTGTTCTTTGTCTCTAATTAATTTTTCTATCTTCACTACGAGTAAAAAATTTTGTTAAAAGGTATATTTAAGAAGCTTTTTTTTTATGTAAGTGCTGTGTACACCTGTAATTTACTTAATCACCATAACTCAATACATATATATTATTTTTTATTATGTTAAAGTTATTGAATGGGTTGTTGGTATACCTTTCAAATAAAATAAAATAAAAGTTGTAGATCTTTGACAGTCGTTACTAGTCAGAAGCCAGAAGGTCTGACAAACAGTCTTACCAAGGAGTATCGTTTTACCAGTAACTGGGTTGTGGAGGTCAGATAGGCAGTCGCTCCATGTAAAATAATGTTATTCAGCTGCGTCCGGTTAGATTGGAAGCCGACCCCAACATAGTTGGGAAAAGGCTAGGTTTCAAAAGCTAGTACCTTTTTAACTAGCTTTATTTTTGACTAGTTGGTCTTCAAGCTGCTCTTTTAATGTCTCCTAGCTATTTTATCATTTGTGACTTCGAGTTACAGCTATAGGTTTATGTAAGCGGGCACGCCCATTAAGCCTCGAGGCTTTTATTTAGGTACATTTTGTTTACGTTTCTTTTTAGTTTTAATTTTTTGTTTCTGCTTGGGTATAGTTTTCGAAGGTATTTTTTTTTTTGTATAGTGTCGTGTGCTAGCTAACATATGGCAAATAATTATTTTTTTTGTGTTGCGTAATTTAAATTATTTTACATACTATTGTATAGAATCAAGTTTTCTAACTGAATAGACAGCTGTGCTTTTTTTGTTCTTTTGGGTGGGAAATTATCAAATAATCTCTGTCGCTCTGGGCGGAGGGGAGGGCGTGTCAGACTTTTACTGACTAAAACCCACCCATGTTCCTTCCGTTGCCTGTGTGCCAGGGCCACGATGCTGGGGAGTTTGTTGCGCCACTTTTTCATCCCAGCTAAAGTACCAGGAAGTGGTGAAGGGTGGGCGTTGTTGGGAAACTGTCTTATGTATTTTTTTGACGTTCGAATAGTGCTGATTCTCAGGCTAGATTGAACAAATGAATTTTGATTTTGCTAGTTTTTCATTAGGCTCTCCATGGGCATTAGACACAGTGAAACACAATAACAATGGCGAAATCACGCCGTCGGCGTCGGCGGTCACCGCTTGATTTACACCCACTGCAGCTACACTAATTAACTGGCAAATTAATTATTATTGCAACCAGGAAGCCATGTAAAGCCTCCTTTCTGTGATACTATTCGTCATAGTTAATTGCAGTTAAGTGCGAGGGTTTGATCGAGAAATACGTAATTTGCTACATAGATTTTCAGGCTTCCAGACTCAATTATTAAGACTGCTCATATACGGGTGCACTCTTAAACCGAAAATAAGTTACGTAATCAATCCTTATTAAACGTTTATTCATAACTTATTAGAAAATCAATTATTACCTTCGTTTAACCAAAAATAAACAGCGCAGTCGATACGCTACAGTGGCGGTTAACACAACAACATATCAAGCGTCATACACTCGAACATAATTGTATGACGCCATTATCTCTGAATTTAGATGTAGTGTCGCGTTAAGCGCCGATCGTATAGCTTAATTATCTCCCTTCATACAGCAGCTCAGTCAAGCCGTGTGGATTACAAACCGCCGCGCCTGTTTATCAGCCGAAGCCTCTAAAGCGATTGGTTTTCGCATCATCTGCCTGATTCGCCAACTACGTACTCACATAATAGAGCCGTCACCGTTCACCTGGAAATATTCCAATATATTTTGTGGAGAACATTATATTTTCATCCGGACAGCATCGCGGTCAGTGCATCCAATTAATGCAGGCGTTGGACGAAGTCGCGCCGTTTGTAAAAATCGCCTTATTAACGCAGCGTCGAATGAAAACACATTGGCGGACTGGTCGCCGGTCGGCCGCCATCCGCCCCGGGCTCCGTCCCGCCATAATCATGACATAAAACCTGATAGTGTTCCGCTCACAAAAGATATTATTTGCCATAATCATTATGAATAGAGGTTATATAGGTACGCGTAAGTGCGTACACGTGGGGCTTAACTAGAAATTATAGTAGATTTAGGTATGTATAAGATTATGGGCGTAAAGACTTATTTAGGAGCTTCATTGTTATCTTTTGCGCATTTGAGTCGGCTGTTCTATTTTCACGGCTCGGATACACCAAATCCGTCATCAGCCGAACTATGACCGTACGTCGTCGGCCAATCTCGGCCGATCGAACATGAAAGATAATAAATAATAATCAAGTAAAAGAAAGTGCGTACACTACTACAACCGACTTCTTATATGATTGGTTCGATCGGCCGAGTTCGGCCGGCGACGTAGTGCGGCCGATGACGGATTTGGTGTCACGTAACCGAGCCGTTAGAATGCGAATGATAGTTATAAATCGGCTCCCCTTTTAGAAAGTTAGGTAGTCTGTTTCTAACAAAAATGAGGGTTGGTTCTATGCTAATTTTGGTTCCATGTTGATTCCACTGTTGCCAATAAATCAAATATATTCTCCCAGCAACTGTCAGAAACATGAAGATCAGGCGAAACAATATTTGTGAATGGTGCGGGTTCGGCCCGCGGCAGTCCGGCCCGTGTTTGCCTAGGCCGGCCGGCCATATTTGCCGTTGGTGTTGCCAGCGCCGGTCCCCACATAACCACTAATCATATTTTATGGTGCCCGCTTAACTCAAATATTCGATTTGGATTAAACGACGTACGGAAAAAATGCGACGCGATTTCCCATGTTTTATGATAGATTGTTATTTGAGGAGTTGAATTAATTCTATCGATCGCGTCGATGTCATCGTAAAGTTAGTACTTAATGCGGTCGTCGTCGTGAACTAATGATCTAGAATCGTTCAACAGTTACCGTCGAATGGTATTTAAAGGGTTAATAGCTTTTTAGGCTTGTGCGTTTACTTTCGTGATTAGGTACATACCTACTATGTAATTCTATACCTCAATGTATTTATAGAATTAGTCTATAATTAAATAAGAGCCTTTTATCATTCAGCACTAAATATATCAAATTACACTAATTTCAGCCAAAACACGTGCACTGCTGGACATAGGTGTCTCTCAAGCACCGCCACTTCGACCGGTTCTGTGCTTCCTTCATCCAGCGGATTCCTGCGCCCTCTCAAGGTCAGCGGTCCACTTTGTGGGAGGCCTTCCAACACTATATGTCTTTCGGTACACGGTCGTCACATATTTCGGCCCTATCGGCCAACTGTTCTGCGAGCAATGTGCACAAAAACTGTTATAATAAAATACTCTCCATATTATTGAATCAATAGATACAAACAATTGCTTTCCAATGTGTACTGCGGAGTGGTACGATCCTTTAACCCATGAAAATGTGTAATTGTCACGACGATACGAGTATCCCACAATTTACGTTTGATATGCGAATGTTCCGCGTGACAACACGCGCTTGTCATGCGTCACGTGACTGATAGCTTTAATATAGTCCCGTTGATTATCCAGCCGAGCGGAAACGCCAAACGGTAATCTAGATTTAATACCACGGCTCATCGCGGCTGGGCCTGCCTCGGCATTGTCCTTGTACCTACGCACTACGTATTAGTACACCCTGCCTGTTAATTGAACTGTCTGTAAGATTTCAAATGTGTGAGTCCGTTGCGTATTGACAGATGCCAGCTGTGAGCTCGATTATGACCATGCCGTGATGAGAGCAAACGGTTCATTTTAAAATTCGAATTGAAAATGTATTCTAAATTGCATTTCAATGGAGCAGCATTCTAAGCAGTTACATTCTGTATTTGAAAAACCTTTTAAAAGCCGATAAATTCAAAACTAGAAGCTACTGGAGTTCGAATTTTAAAATGTCTTTTAAATAAAGTTAAAGCGAATAGTGGAAGTTGGAAGACTGGAATAAAAATAGCAGCCTGTGTTTGAGTTGTCTTTTAAATTGCTTGCTTAGGCAGAACTAGAGCTAGGCTAGGACATCAGGCCATTTATTATAATTAGCGTGGGCTCTAACACAATATAGTTTTCTTTGTTATTTCTTCAACTATCCCGAGATATTGTATAAATTAATTTAACTTGGCTCTTGCAGATTTTCTTTTTTTAAACCAATATTTATAACGGTACACATAAATTTATATTTTTAATGAATGGAAGGTCCGAAAATACTGGGTGTCCACTCAGTATTGTTCATATGAATCACAGTTAAAAAGTAATTTAAAACCATTTTCAAATGCCGACGAAAACATTGTGTCAGACGTAATAAAGCTGGGAATAGCATTCTAATGAATGATATTGGTCCTCCTCTGGGATTACAAGTTAATCCTCTTGAAACGGAACCAGTGGCGGGGGAGTGCGGTCTGCGGGAGGCTACGGGAGGTAATAAAATTCTTACGTCATCACTGGACGAAACGGACTACGGGCTCAAGGTATTACCGCCTCATCTGCTTTGTTTTTTTTTTAATTTAATTCACGGATCATTTCCCCCGAATTAGCGAAGTTGAATTTTGATTCCGTAAGGCGGCGATTACTTTAAATTAGGAATTGCTAATTAGTGACTCCAGTGAGACGGTCCCCATTGGTATTTCGTGGCTCCTGTTCTTTGTTCCTTCTGTATGTACTCAGTTCTCAACTTTTGAGGAATATAAAATATAGAGTAACAACGTTCCAGTCTTTTTTCGCACAATTCATATCCTGTGCGGTAATAAAATCTCAAGGTAGCTAAATAAATTATTATATACCTGAGTCACCGGCTCACAGCGCGGATCGTGACATTTCTCGCTCACGATATTCTGTCGTTAGGCTAGATTTTCTTCTCGGAACCTTTGAGTAATCTCTTATTTTTACGAAGTATTCCGCCAATGTCGGTCTCCTTTGTTCCTTCGTCTATACAATGACATTACTTCAAACCGTAAAGCAAGCGTAATAGTTGACACTAGTAAAAGCTTTCGAGGTCGTGGATATAAAAAGAATACAATATTAGTATTGTGGTTCGGGTGGCACATTAATATACATTTGGCTGCGGAGCCGCGGGGTAGGCCGACGGGGCGGGCCGCAGTTTCATCAGAAAATGAACAACAAAATAAAATTAGGTAGCTTTATTTATTTCAGTTACACAGCCATTACAGGTGAATTAAGTTCACGTCAACGTAAGCCCTGCAGTGACAATAGTACGCTCCAAATTAATCGAAAACACAACGGCGTACAAAGCCAATTTGAAACCAGATGAAAGCATTACTTTCTTAATAAAAGGGTGGTAGTGAAGATTAATGTTTTCGTTATTTTCCCTCTATCACATCACAATACTCAGTTAATTAGTTAAAATAACAGTGTTTCGCCAGACGCGCAAACAGAGACCCCTAATGAAGGCAACCAATTCTCGGGGCTGAACCGAAACGGTCTTTCATTTCAGGCTTAAAGGCGCAGGGCGTCACAATACGCTGCGAGTTTGCCAAAAACAAGCCCAATAACGGTCTGGCATACAGTACAAATGATGCGTTAGTGACAAAACAACGTATATGCGACCCTCCCGTGCCCCGCCAGCAGCGGAGACAGACGCTGACGAGCACGACGGGGAACAAGACAGGTTATTATCTCCCAACGAGCCAAAACACGTCAGAAAACCTCGGATATTTTCCACACGTCCTCGGGTATTCACTGGAGACTGGAAACGAAAATTAGTTACTGAACATTCCTTGTTTTTGTCTGAATGCGTTGCGTGATTTTCATTGTTAAGAAATAACAGACGCCACCTTTGAAATTGAAGTACGCGCACTGAATATCAAGGAGTACGCAACTATACGCACACGTCGCCCGAGGTTCTTGTTTACAGGATCCGGTAACCCGGAGTGTCCCGCTGCTTTTAAATTAAATTATTTCCTCTACATCTTCTGTGGTAAAGCTACTTGCACAACTTGGAACGGAAGTAAAACATGATAAAGTCAGGTTAGTAGCGGGTCTGTGTGTAAGCAGTGGCCGCAGAATGTAATGATATCCTCTGTCGCATATTTCGGAGCAGACCGTTGTTCCCGCGCTGCTGCTTTGTATTCTTTTGGTTAATTTTTTGCTGGATTAATTTGTCTGCGTATTCAAATTGCAAATTGTGAGATAAAAGGATGACCTTTTTACATTTGTTTTGCGAAAGATCCGGGATTTTTTCCGAAAAATATATCGGTATGAAAATGAAGCTGGAACGAAAATAACGTGGTGTTAATTTTTAAAAATATGGAGTGTTTTTTGGAAAATATTTAGAATATTTTGTCGGTTACAATATCAGAACACGGCTCGACACAAGCAACACGTCGAGCTTGATAGAGGGTGACATTTTCTTAAGTTACCGCATTCTCTTACCGATTCAATATCCTTTTTCTATTTTGTTCGTGAAGCATATCGCGCGATCCTTACTCTATATTCACGCCTGAGTTTTCTCGAAACGTGAGCACAAAATACAAACACTTTGTAAATCTTTTTACAAACGGAGTTGCAGATAATTTATGTAAAAAATAAAAAAAAACTCTATACAACGGATTATAGCAGCAGGTTAGTTTTGTTTTAATGCAGAAAGTAAAACGCGTTTAAACTTACAAAAATATTTTCAATACACTCCCTCGAAAACTGGTTCATATCGCACTACGATTAGGTTCACAATGCAATGTATTTCACACGCGTGTGCGGGAATAAAAATTAACTTATACCTATACTTAGTCCAAATTGGTTCAATGCCTCTTCACACCGTCTCGCGCCAGAGACGGTCCTCTCTATACGGAGGCGATTTTTTTTTAAATCTCGGCAAAGGTGCGTCTTTACGGCGTTAATATTTTTGGAATATTTAAATAATGTTTATAAATAGAATACCATGGTTATTACAATAATAAAAAAAAACGTTCATGAACAAATTAACATTTATTTGTGTTCTAAACTCAAAAATATTTCAATTTTCTATTTTTCATATTAGGCTGTTTATCGGCTTTATACCTTTGCTTCTCCTTCAACCTGGCGAAAGTAAACCGCGGAAAAAAAGAAAATTAAATCATAGTTTCCTAATAATTCATTACAAAAATATTTTTCTTTATTTTATTTTATTTCTTCAAAACTGTATTGTAAAACGTCGTTTCATACACGTGGACATTTGTTATTGCAGTTCTCGGCTCAAAAACTACCTCGCCTACGGCTCGGGTGTTAATTCCGCCTCGAATGCAATTACAAACATTCTCCACTTGTATCAAAATGTACCTACTATTCTATTCTGGGCCGTATTTTTCGCTACGAAGGTCTTATGTACAGTTTTATTACGCACATAATCTGAATTCCACTTGATGATAAACGCAAGCCTGCGGCAATTTTTGAATATCGATACCGGACCTCTGGTTTCTACGCCATTAGTCTTCCAAATTGCCCATCTTTCAAACCTAAATATGTACTACAACCCGAAGTAAATTATTAGAATGCGTAAAAGGGACACACACGATTAATTCCGCTACCATGCACGCACATTGTATTTAGGTTAATATATTCTAAAACATACCTAATACAAAAAGTTATAATCTTCGAAACGCAATTGTTGGAATAAATAAAAAAAGGAAGCGTCATCCTCTTTGACGATTTACTTCAAATTGAGTATATCAAAACAGACGCAATATTCTATTGTAGCGATTGCTAAATTCTTACAAGGAATATTTTCAATTCGGCGCCGCTCGAGCAAGTGGTGGAGGCGCCGAGCCGCGTTCCCCCCTATATTTTCCTGTATATTTTTTCCCCTCTCTATGAAGAAGTCATAAATCACGAGGATGTAAATCTGTAGCATCCAGTTGCGGATGAGTGACGCGCCATTATCGCTAGTCGGCGAAGGCCCGCCACAGGCCTAAAACTTGACGCCGAGCTAAACTTTTAACTCCGACAATCCATTTTATCCGTTGTAGCTTAATATCATAACTTGAATAATAGTGAGTTTATAATATCATGTTGATTGTTGAGAAGACACCGGTTGAACTTTGCTTTTGATAATCTTGAAATAATTAAGTAGACCTAAATGGATACTTAGGTAGGACGCCCAATATTTGAAGACATTTTAATTAATATAAACTGATGACGAACCATTTGTTCTAAGAAACTGGACTTTTGGACTGTTGAATTCGTGATTTTGATGAGAATAGTCTGCATGTTATTAAAACTTACCTATACTTATCCATACAACAGATTTATCTCTAAGCAAACTAAACTCCATTTGTAATAAGATTACAAATTAAAATAAACCTATTTTACAGTCCGTTCAACCGATTTTGACTCCTATTCCGTAAGTATAAGGATGGCATTCAAAGCAAAAATGTGGTTACAATACCAACTGTTTATTACAGCTGCCATTTGTCATGCCAACGCAATAGGTAAGTCAAAATCGGTTGAACGGACAGTAAAAAAGGTTTATTTAAATTTCTAATCTTATTTCAAATGGAGTAACACATTACAGAATCAGGATCCCATGCAAAAAAAAAACTACAAAATCTCCTGTCTCGTTGAACATTAATCTAATAAAATAATGGAACGTCACACACGGAGATTTTGTTTGTGAAGTACGTTATTGTTCGTAATAAGCCAACACGTCTCCGGACTGCCACATCCATCATAGTCCCGGAGTCATGACTGCGTGTCTGCGACTATCCGTCACGCGCTCTGATGATCTTGGGCCAAGATTCCACTTTGAGAAAGATTGCTCACAAGTTGGGGTGCTTTCAGGTTTAATAGGTAAAGAAGTTGGAAAAAATATGATTGATTTTATTTTAATTTTTTAATTTATTAATAATCATTAACAATTAAACCTGAACGAAAAAGAACAGGAAGGGGAAAGTTACATAGGTGGTTAAAGTTTGAATCCGAATTCATGTTAAAAATATCAACACACATTTTCTTTGTACACTCCGCGTAAAATTTTCAGCAAAACACGTGATTATTAAGTAGGTACCTATTGTTAAATTTTGACTTGCTCTCAGACTAAATGGTGTTCATATAAAGGAACTGTCACTCCTTAAAATACCTAGGCACAATCTTATACGTATATCAAAAAAACACGATACTATTAAATATATTTCACGGTTTTCGGTTCTCGAAACCCCACTTATGTTCATCGTCTGAAAAAATATCTGTCTTCATTTTCCTTAGAATTTTATCAAATGTTCAAAGCGTTCTTTGTACAATAAATGTCAAAAGCTGATATGCGTGTTTATTTTGTAAATCATAGCGAGCTATTATAATAAGTACTTACACGAATTTCTTCTACTTTCAGGTAATGCGAAAATCTATCTAACTTTCCGTTGATACAACGCGGGCTGAGACGAGGTAAGATGTTAAGGAAATATCCTATTCTGGTATGATTTGTCCTATATATATTTTTTTGAACAAAGGGTATAACTTTAATTATTCTGAAAACCACAAAAATAAGCTTACAAATTGTGTAAATTAGGAATTAAAACTGCCATAATTTAGGATTTTAGGATATAATTTAAATAACTTAATAAATAATAATAATATAAAAAAAGAAAACAAAAAGAATATAAAAAGTAAATATAGTAGTCCTCTAGTAATACGAGTAGTAGAGAATAAAAGTATTATATATATATAACAATATTTAATATTAATATATTTATTTTTTAATTTAATTAGGTATAAGCTGTTTTTTATGTAGATACATCATCATCATCATCAGCCCATAGCAGTCCTGGACATAGGCCTCTCCAATTGCACGCCATTCAGCTCGATTCTCGGCAACTCTCTTCCAGCTGTCACTAGCCACCCTGCGAACATCGTCGCTCCACCTAGCCTGAGGGCGTCCTACCTTACGTTTGCCGATTCGTGGTCTCCACTCAAGAACACGTCTACCCCAACGGTCATCGGTTCTACGGCTAATATGGCCGGCCCATTACCACTTCAGCTTGCTTATTCTGTGGGCTATGTCGACAACTTTGATTGTCTGCCGGATCACCTCGTTCTGGATTCGACACCTCAGAGAGACTCCAAGCATAGCCATTCCATTGCTCGCTGAGCGACCTTGAATTTATGGACCAGCCGTACCGTAAGTGTCCACGTTTCGGCTCCGTAAGTCATTACAGGCAGGACGCACTGATTGAAGACCTTCGTCTTTAGACTCTGTGGAATACGTGACGAAATATCATTAAAACGTGAACCCTATGGCTGTTGACCATAAAATTGCCACACATTATTTTTTTCCTGCACCACAATTGTTAATGCAAGAAAGCTGCTGAAGAAGTGCTGTAAGTGAATAGACTATTTAATCTTTTTTATATTACGTCAAGACTTAAGTTTAAACAATTTAATACCGAAGAAACGTAGCTAATTCAGTTAATTACGTCCGTCAACTTGTCGGCTCCGTAAATTAAATTAGTTCACAGTTTAAAATTTTTAAATTTACAATTGTACTTCTTAACAAGTACTGTTCAAAAGTTGCCAGAAATTTAACTTAATCAAATCGGTCGTGGTCGACGTTAAACCTATTTTGTGAACAGACTTCACCTCAGTTAAACGGGTTACTTTAAATAGCACTTTAGCTAAGAAATGCAAACTTTTTTATATTTACATTTATTATTTTCATCTGTTCGTATAGGAAATGAGAAAATCTGTAGTAAAAGAGCGTTTATTTAAGTGCATAAAGTAAGTTAATAAAGTGAATTTGTTTTGCTGGATAGTTCTTAAGACGTCCATTCTGACTGTTTGTACCGACGTAATCTGTGAGAAGCTTCTGCTCATTCATCTATTGGATTCCTTGTCTGATTCTTACAGCACCTTCGATGAAAAAAGCTGGTCTTTTTGGGATTTCAAAACCCTAATTTAACTAGGTAATTGGCATTTCTAAGCAGATCTTCGTTGGCATTTCTAAGCCGATGTTCTTTCATGGACATGTCTTTCTGACCTAAAAACAGAAGGTTTTCTACCTAGGTCTCCGACCAACGTTTTCTTCTTTGCCTTTCAAATAACTGAAAGAAAATAAAGTCAGGGAAATTAAATATTAAACAAATCATATTTTTTTCTTCTTCTAGTAATTCTTTGAGAATAGGGAAATATGTTTGTTATTTTTTTTCCATTAAGTCAATAATAGTATTAAAAGTTAAATTAAAGTACTGCTACTGCTTGTTGTTCAAAAAAATTATGAAACTCCAACAATTTTCTACTACGTCCAAACGTCCGATTCTGTCGCGGTCATGATGTGACGTCATTTACCGCGAAGCTGCTTTCTTTACATCTGTTTTTTAGCCCCAAATGATAAAACTTCAATTATTGTTTATGCTTTATTCAAGCAGAAATCACACTTACTTATTTACCTTAGTGACATTTCAAGCACTTAGCAAAGAATATATTTTAATCACATAGTATTTTTCGTTACCTCCGGTATTTTCGAAGAGGACGCGTTTTGAGTTTGCGTTCCGTTCCACCAAAAAAACGCAATAATCAATTGCGAAATAATTAATGCATTAAAAAATGAAAAAAAAAAAGAATTTGTTTCATGACTCCTACACAATGTATATTGAAATAATGGATAAGTTTTGAATTACGTGCATATTTCCTATTGTATAAAATGGCTCTACGTAACACGGCAAGTTGAGGTAGGGTGACAATTTGGTTTAAAAAAAAAATATCCGACTGTACCTACCTACACCGATCTTTTTGTAGGACTTCTATCGACTTCTTCCGCTTTGCTTGTTAAAGGCTAAACTTTTTCTAAAGATAATGTTTGACCAACAAATGGCTGCATACTGAAAAAAAAATGCCACAGTTTAACGTCCCCCAAGGTTCACGACATACTTTCACATAATTAGGTCAATTAATTATTTTTACGTTGAAAATTATTCACTAATACTCTTAGCATGGGGTAGTCCTGTCGAAATTATATTAGATTTATAGGGCTGAGTGTAATATTATTATTAATTTAAAATTTTCTTTATGATCTAACGTATACGTACATTTTACTAGGCTTGGTGATAATCATTTGGAACGCACTATACTTTGATGGTTATCATAAATAAAGCATCGCTAATAAAATTGCGTTAATTTCTATAGCATTTCTACGAAATAACAATCATAATAATTAATAACAAAAATAAGTCCTCTGGAACTTACCAGTTGTTTCAAAGTGCGATTTCCGGGTTAGTTTGAATAAAATTGAATGTTTAGTTCTATTCGAAAAATTTAAATAGTAGATATTAACAACTTACATAGTCATTCAGAATTACCTACTCCCAAAAAAGAAAATTTTCAGCATTGTCTCTGGTATGCCAGAGCACCTGTGCAATGAGGGTTTTCATGAAAGTTCACGGCACCAATTGACTTTGACAAGAAGTGTTCCATTTCAACAATGATTATAAAATACATGATGTCGTTCATCATTCGTTTCATTCATTCGTTCATAATTCAGTCAGGACCTCAGTCACGACTTTTATCTATACCTTCATGGTCACGACTAAAGAAAATAAAGGCGCACACACTCGAAGGCTTCGACACTTTTGACAGGTCCTGACGTGACAGTGCTGCCAGAAAAACCTCATTTCTTTTTTTTATAAATATTTTAATGGCCTGGTTGCTGGAATCTTTTAGCCAAGTCTTTATTTAGTTTAGTTTAAGTATTTTGCTTCACAAACTTGCGCGAAACTGTTTTTAATATATTTATATATTGCTCGATAACAATTCTTATTTTTTAATAATTCGATCAATCGTAGGTATTGCACACAGAGCACGGAGATGCCTCGTAGGCCGCTGCGCTGCGGCGTGTTGCGATTTCGTGCTCTATGGCAACACCACAGAGCACGAAATTAGATGTATTTGTGTCGGTGATTGCGTACGATAAGAAGACCGAAGACTTGTTTGCCACATGTATTTTTATTTTAAGACACAACTTTAGCACCTTAACAGACTCAACCAATGCGATGTTATAAGTCCCATATAATACCCTACACAAAATAATATAAAATAAAATGACCTGTAAGCAAAATTACAAACCATAATAAACTAATATAATACTTATAAACATGAAAACGTTTATAATACCAGACCTCTTTCAATTATTATTTGTGCCGTTTGAATGAATCTTGGCAGGTTTTGCTCAAACATATCCTTTGATACTTACCGTAAAAATAGAAATGTAATAGAGCCTGTATCCCTTACCACAAGGTCGTTTGATACAGTTGTAACATATTATATTATTATAAACTACTTAAAAATGCAGCTATTTAGCAGGTGACTCCGTTGTGTGGTGCATTGCATGTCGAGCTATTCCATAGCGTGCATTAAACAACCCATGAATTTGCCTCGCGCTATATTCCTAGCGTGAGCCACCCTACTTAAGTTTAATATTTCTTGTAAAATTTCTGATTTAATGAACTATTAAGGAGTGCTATATTTTCGTAGCCTAGGAACCTTATAAAGCTCTAAAATGAAATATGAAATTTTCTTTGTAGTAAGTTGAATAGTCTCTTAATTTATTTACGTTACACTTCCGTGTCTGAGTCACAAAAATTCATATACCTTCAACTTAATCGGTCCAGTAGATTCGGAGCAAATTGACTTTGACAGACTGACAGACCGACAGACACGAGCGATCCTATAAGTTCGTTTCCGTTTTTTCCTTTTGAGGTACGGAACCCTAAACAAAAACCTTTTCTTCAAATTATTTTCGTGTGTCGAAAACATCAAGGAAAGCAAAGCACATAATTAAAACCCACAAAGTAAAACTGAAAAACTATGCAAAAGTGGAATATCACACGAGAACTTACGAGCTAAAGTACCAGACTTATGGTACTCACGAAAATTAGTCCTTGCGTTCATTAAGGCTAGCTAGGAAATAAAAACAGAGTAATGGCGCCTGAAAATACTGACGGGATTTAAAAGAGAACGGCTCTGCGTGGCTAAGTTTAGGTGCCCTTACATGGGAAACTTAAAATGGGCAATTATTGTCGATTGACTATGAAGTCACCGCAGTACCGAGCAATTTACGGAAAATCAGAGACTATAGCAATTTTATTGTTCCTAGAAGTACCTCCATTATATGGAGCGAAAAGTATTATCTACGACGCATACGCATTGGCCCCTTTATTTACAAAGTTGGTTAAAGTTAACAAATGATTACAGACTGTTTTTTGACGTTTAAACGTCTCTTTACTTTGAAAGCAAAACTAAAAACAATCAGCCTAGCCTTTTTAACACGATTTTATTCAAACCATGTTAGAGTCAGCCAGTCTAACCAGATGCAGCTGACTACCAGTATGTTACATGGAGCGACTGCCTATCTGACCGCCACAACCCAGTTACTGGGTAATACGATACTCATTGGTAAGACTGGTTGTCAGACTTCCGAACGTCCGACGACCCCTAACGACTGTCAAAGATCTACGAATGACAGCCAACTAACTTGAAGCAACATTTCTAATATAACTCCTGGATGTTCATCAGTCACATGGGTGACATTTAGCCATTTTGCAGAATTTTTATACCAATGTAGGGAATAGAATAGAATAGTTATATTTATTTGATACCTATGAATATAGGCACATTGTAATATAATTATATTAGATACGAAGGCGACACTGAAAGTTTTTAGAACTGGCCACTTGTAAACGATATAATAAAAAAATAAGTTCAAATTTTGAAAATGGAACGCTTTGCCAATATTGTGTATGTATTTTATTCATTTGTCATTTGTTTACGATTTGGCGGCAAATTGAAAATTGTCTGTGTCACGTCAGCATGAATTCAACGCGAGAAAATTTTCGTACCATGTTTTTTTATGAATTTCGATGTCATTTGAGTCAACAAGAAAGTTATGATAGACTTTGATTGGCCTTTTACGATGAAGCCCCATCTCGTGCC
Source organism: Tiliacea citrago (assembly GCA_963921375.1). Taxonomy (NCBI): domain Eukaryota; kingdom Metazoa; phylum Arthropoda; class Insecta; order Lepidoptera; family Noctuidae; genus Tiliacea; species Tiliacea citrago. The sequence goes on along the minus strand of OY992786.1, from coordinate 11,964,406 downwards.
ACTGTTTACAACTAGTTTTATGAGTTTAAACGTGGTCGCACTAATCTCACCGATGCGCGATGATCTGCGTGAGGGACGGCCTTTTACGGCGACGACTGCAGATAACATCAGTGTTGTGCGGCGTATGATAGAGACTGACAAAAAAGTGACTTATCAGCAGATTCGGACAAGCTTAGGCATTGGTATGAGTCGAAGTACACAAAATCCTCCATGAACATTTAGCGGGCAGGAGGCTTTGTGCCCGGTGGATACCTCATAATTTAAAAGGGGCCCAAAAACTCCGTCGTGTTGATTGGTGTCGTGAAATGGTTCAAAGATTGAACGGAGGTGACTCAAATGCTGGGTTCGTCATAATTACGGGTGACGAAAGCTGGATTTATTGTTATGATCCTGAAATTAAGAGACAATCTGCTGTCTGGGTGTTTCCATCCAAGGAGTTGCCAACTAAAGTGTAGAGAGGTCAAGGCGTGGGAAAAAAGATGGTGGCCATTACGCAACAATTATTTTAGAAGATCGAATAACAGTTACTGCAGAGTGGTACACTAACAATTGTTTGCCACTTGTCTTGGAAAAACTTCGGGAAAAACGACCTCGCAGTAGGATCGTCCTTTACCACGACAACGTCTCGTCGCACACCGCCAAGCAAACAATCGACTACTTGGTGACGTCAGACGTGGAATTACTGGGTCACCCACCTTGCGATTTTTATTTATTTCCGAAAATAAAAGAAAAACTTCGAGGAAAACGTTTTATGGACGAAGCAGTGGCTGCGTTTCAAATTGCCGTCAAAGAGACCCCTAAGGCCGAGTGGGCAAAGTGCTTTTCTCAGTGGTTCCATCGGATGCAGCGATGTATTGATGTAAACGGACACTATTTTGAAAATATATAATATAACTAATAACTTGCTAGTTTGTTCAGTTTTGATTTTCTAAGAACTTTCAGTGTTACCCTCGTATTGTCAAAACAACTGAAGCAGTTCTTGGCAGTTACAAAAATATTGTTATAGGTACTAATTTCTCCACCCCTTCTGGCAATTATTGCCGAAGAAATTGCCCGTGTAATCGCAGCTTTAACATTGTGACCTTTGAAGCTCTATACTATACTTTACTTCAGTATGTCCTTGTTCTACAATGGCAGAAGATTGAAAATGCATATTTAATTTTCGTTTAAAGTGTAGGTCATTTCATTACTCCTTTTCTGTGAACTATTTTGAGGGGTTTTTGTTACCTACTGTTTTTTTGGGAAACGCAATTGTTTTTGTGATTGCTTGGGAATAGTTTGACTCGTAGGTAAATTGTCAGCCAATCGTGAATATGGGTCGACTAGTTTCGGATTCTCAAGTAGAACAATCGAGAGCACGTTTAAAAAAAATCTCAGATTGCTGATTGCAGTAAAGTCAATGTCTACTAGTAGTCTAGTCTAGTCTAGAAATAGTGGTTTATTTAAAAGACACTTTTAACGTCAAAAAGTATTGGTAAAAAGAGCTTGCTGTTCATCTACTTGATAGTCAAATTTTACGATGTTTGTCGAGAATTTGCATGATACACCTACCTACATAACTAACGTATATAAAGATACTAGCTGCGCCCCGCGGTTTCACCCGCGTAAGTCTCGATCCCGTGGGAATATCGGAATAAAAAGTAGCCTATGTCTTAATCCAGGGTGTCAGCTACCTCCATACAAAATTTTATCAAAATTGGTCAAGCCGTTTGAGCGTGAAAAAGTAACAAACATACACACACACACACTCACAAACTTTCGCCTATATAATATTATATTAGTGTGATGTGATTACGTTATTTCCACGCACAATGGTCCACATGAAGGACTAAGTGCGGAAACCAAACCCTCTAACATAGAACAAGATATTACGTACCTATATGACGGTGCAGCAAGTGGCGCCATCAAGTTTTATTACGAAGTTACTGTAATTGCAGCAAAGGTCGGATAAGAGTGACACTGGCTGCTGACGGTCACTCTAGCAGAGCGTCGCATCAATGGTTTCGTAGCAGTTCTCTTTTGATGACAGAGAACATGTCAGGGGGAGTCGCTGTCGTAACACGTCCACGACGAACTGCTCGGCACAATCCTGATGATATTGAAGCTGTTGAACCACTAATACGATGATCACTTCTGGTAAAGGCTATCCTGCGCCATATAGAATGCATCCTACACGTCCAGCAAAAAATCCACTTTTTCCGTGTATATTTTAGGAACCGAGAAATAAATTATATCAGGTTTAAACGATGTTCACCTCTCAATTCACAACATTATACCTACTGGAAACTCTTTACTACCATAATTAAATGCATGAGAAAATGGAAAATCTACACATTGCACAGGGTGTATTTATGGTGTTTCAAAATTAACCCGACAAATAAGGAGTGCTTTAGACCATCGAACGGAATACTTTTAACTATGAGACCAACATTGAACCCGCGAAAAAAAATCAGCCGTTTAATACATACTGGTCTAAACTGTATGGGACAGCTAATATTGACCAGCGATTTCAAAGTTGGACCATCTTTGAACAGTGTAAAAAACCCTCATAAAGTTTGTTTGGTTAATTTTAAAACACCTTATATAGTTCTTAAAAGCCGAATGACCCATGCCAATAGGTTAGACGATGGTAATATTTAAAAATAAGTTTGAGCATCTAAACCCCACTAGTTATATATAACACTGCAGACGTTGGATAACACAGAGATGAGCAACCTCAGCACCCGGTTACCATTTTTGTGTCGTAAAATCTTAATTTTGGAAAGACTTAAAAAGAAAGAAAAGTATAAGTATGCGCGAAGTATTAAACAGCGCTTACGTAAGCAAGATCCTCTCGGAATGGACGAAGATTTGCATGTTAACTCAGTTTTCATAAGTAATAGTTTAGTTTAGTTAAAATAACCCCGCCAACTTTGTTTGGAACGAGCCAACTTGACGATTACTCAGAAATATTTAGAATGTAACGAATAGTTGGAAAAGTTATATTAGTTTTAGGGGGGGTTTAGGGGGTTGGTACTATTGTAATTTTTAGAAGTGTCGCAAACATGTAGATAGTGAAATCACTTCTTCCTTATAAACCAAGTGCACCCCTCCGTGAACTGTTAACTAAATACCTGTGGCAAACAAAAGTTTCTGTAAAGCTGTTAAACTTAAAAGGGTTAATGATATTTCTTAGCAGCAATAAATAACTTACAAATTGTTAAAGGTGTCCCGGGGGCACAGACTGCGCCCGCTGACGATTCGCGGAGGAATAAGTTTTTCCACTCAAACTTTATTCGCACCTCAAGTTGCGCGATCTGTCTGCTACTCGCAACTTATATTCTTGCTTCAAATGATTTAGTTTGGGAGTACTCTTTCAGAAAATATTTTCTTTTGTTGCTCGTCAGACGTATGAATGTACAATGGCTGGCTCGACGTCGTCGGTACGTTTTCTATACTGACAATAAGTTCACAGGAGCCGTTTTGAGATTTACACAATCACATTTCAATATTAGGTACCTGTTGGGGAAATATATTGTTGTATCTTGTATGAATATCTTATACAAGACTCGTGTAGCGTCAAATACCGCAACTGAGTCTTGTATATCGAAGATTTGTTGTATATTGCGTGTATGAACCACAAAGACAGACAGAAACAAAGAACAATAAACTAACATTACGAAGCACACAGATTTGCAAGAGATTCCTGACAAAACATTCTCTGCTATAAAACTATTTCAGTTTCAGTGCACTTGTTGTTTCAGTACGAGTTCCGTAACAGATCTAAAGCACATAACCTACCTTCTAAAAGCAACTTTCTTATTCTCTCCTAAGTGAAAATAACAAAATGATTCCCCTAAACTTGATACAGACACCCATAAATCTAGCGTCGAGATAAGACTCAATAAAGTTGCCGGTGGCTCGAGCCTGTCATAATTTTAAGAGCGTTCATAAATCCATCAATATTTAAGCTCTCAGACCACAATATTTTTCTTCGCGGCGAACAAGCGCGAGGTGCGTCACACACTGCCTCATAAATTCCGATAATCCCTGGCCTGTGCACATCGCGCTGCTATTTTACTGTATTCGTGGCTATTATTCATGTGTTTGCTTTGCGGGTGGACGCCGCCAAGACTTAATAATTCGAGAGTAATATCGATGTACTCAACGTTTTACCAACGCCGACGAACGCAAATGTTGTTCACTAAACGCTTTCTAAATTAAATTGTCCCACGTCAAAAACCGAAATGGAAATTGTTTTTCTTTACAGCAGATTATTTCTAAAAATAGCATGTTGTTTATGGTTAAATGAACGGCGAAATATAATGATGAGGTATTATTTTACGGATTGCGCACGTCTTTTTTTTTGGAAAGTGACGGAATTTCCTTGACCTTTGTGTATTTTCAAAGATTATGTGACTAAATCCACAATGTTTACGTTCCATTTTTTTTCTATCTTGATTACGGTAGTATTATTTACTTTTATTTTTCATGTGTAAAATATATTTAGAAAAAAAAAAAATATATGAAGATAAAAAGTACTTAATATTTTTTAGGAAACGTGCCGTTCATACATATAATGTGAAGCACATACATATATTTTCTATTTCGCCCATGTCCCAGCAACAAATTTCGAATAATCGTCATGTGTTATGAAGTGTCGCATTCCGCGGGCGTGTTTGCATTCCGCGGGCGCCGCGCGTCTCCGAACAAATTGTATTAGACGATGCCAATACGTGACCCTAAGAGAAATTCACGCAACAACATGTGTACAACGACGCCATTTTGGTTTTTTCGATATGAAAATTAGGAGCCCTCCTGCGTGTTTGTCAGTTTTAGCACGAATTCTCTCGAAGGGGAATCTCTCTTTTTCGCGTATGTTGGTATATTACGTACTTACATTTGTGCGTGTCTACGTCAAATGATTTTATGATGAGTTTATTATTTCGACTGTGTTTATTATTCAAAATTAAAAAAAAATACAGGCAACACAAAGATATTTTATTAACTAATACCCAAGTTTGATTTCATCTGTAAACACATCGACGTGTGCACTACGATGAATCTGTGCCAAACTCATCAAATTAGCAGAGGCACAAAGGCAGTTTGCAAAAGAAACTTGGAGGATTTAATGCGTAACAAAAACATTGTTGTAATTGTATTATTCCGAGAAAAACAAATATCTTACGAGAGCTAGTATAGCTGACTAGGATAGCATAAATATGTTGAGCGTGGCGGCGGTAGATAGCAGAATATTTATCGCTTACGGTGCCCGCCGTTATTGGACTTGTCTTTTCGTCGTTTAAGGCGCACGGTGATGTGTTTATTCAATTTGCTGCCGTGGGAAATATTGTTACCTGCCTGCCTCCGTTTACTGCTGTCGACTACACTCGTCTCACTATAGTTACCTTGGGATAATGTTGGGGATGTCGTGAGGAGACAATGATGCACCGCTATGAAGCAATTTTATACAATGAGGCAAGTAATGCCTTACAACGAATGCGTGTTTTAAAACTCTTCATAATTTCTACATGACCGTATATTAGACTTCGAAGGCCTTTCCCAAAAATTCACAACCTATTTATAAGTTGGCAATTATTGGATAGAAAATACCTACACAATATATCAATCACTGTGACAATATCGCATACAAAAAACATGAACATTTAATCAAATCAAATATTTCCAACTAATTTACAACACGAGAACCATTTACGTCGTGATGAAATATTGAAAAGTATCGATGTATCAACCAAACATTTTGGTTATGGATGCGGTGCATTTGTAAACAATATTCATCGAGTTTTGAGTGCCGACGGACGGACGGATGGATGGACGAGCCGGGCCGTGTGTCGCCGTCGGCTGTCTTTAATTTTATATAGACTGTTGTTTGCATACCCGAAATGTTCATTCCCATCGTTCCGATTCAATAAATTGGTACATATTCGATGACAAACATTATCTGACTTTGTTAGCATATGAATGTTACCTACCTCGCATCGTGTGTCGCATCGCATTGTGTGTAAACGGCAAGTTATGACTAATTTAATGAGCCCCAATTTCCTTTTTCAATAAATTAAATAGTGTCGAACAATGTTTATAAAAGCGTACTCGGGATAATAGCACAAGTTTTTTCTTTCCAATAATATCGTTTTCTAAGACGATGATAGACGTACAACGGGGAAAACTTGCGTGATAAAACGTCGGATTAGTAAGACGGGATCTAAATATAATCGAAACTTTTACCACTAAAACAAAATTTGTATCGTCAATTCTGGTTTAAACGGGAAACTCCGGAATACAATTCGAAAACTCCTCACATAACGGAGCTTTTAACGAGACCTTTTTCGAGAAGTAACTAAAAACATCCCCCACAATGATCCATTATCTTCTCACGAGGACAAGTTAGCGATCGCCTTCCGTCTATTTTCACAAGTAATAACTAAATTTATCGTCAGACTTTCGGTCGTCGTCGTTGAGTCTTCCAATATCAGTGGTAGTTGTGCAGTCGGGTCACGCGCGGCCGGGCGGTGCGGCGGTGGCGGCGGCGCGGGCGGCGGTGGGCGTGCCCGTTGTGTCGCTCTGGTCGGCGACGCGTCATTAAAATTAAGCATCATTACTCTTGTAAAGCGAGTCGCGGTGTACCGGAAGGCGGAGGCTTATTGGGAAGTTTGTCGCCTCCTGACGGCTGCTAATCCTCCGCTTTATTGCTGTTCTAACAAATGATTCCCCGCTGGCGAGGCGACGTGACGCCCCGGGATGTGTCACGTCGCTTCACACCCACATGCTAATATAGAGCCTCCCTTAACAAATTAACTTGGCCTCCGTTTTATTTTATTTTGTACTGAAACTGCGGTATGTACCTAAACATAGACATTAGAGACCTAGTTTCACATACAGAGTCAGATAATAAAAATAATGTAGGTATCCGAGACCAACACATCGTGGTACACCTTTCAGTTCAGTCTGAACATGAAGAAAAGTCAAAGAAAAATTCCGCCATAAAAAGTATACCCGTAAAAACTTCAGCCGGTGCGGTGTTGGCTTTGAGGTGAATAAAGTGAAGAGAGAAAGTATAAATATTCATTCAGAGAAAGAAGCCACGCACAGTAAATATAAACTTTTATTTCAGTTTACCATTAGGAAAACGACGGGAGACGCATTGAAAATTCGACTCGTGACTTCTAATTAGAGAGGACACGGCGTCCTTTCTTCCCGAGTTCCTTTATTAATGGAAAAGTCCGTTCCAATTGATTTCATATTTAACATCCTTTTCTGTCTAAGCTCCTTAAAATACAAAGGAAAGTTGGAAACTGGTTATTGTGTACATCTACTTGACGGAATCTTCAGTAATTTAATTATGTTTCTTGGTGGCGAAAAATGTAGGTACAGTGGACAATTCGCGTGCTGAATTACATTTGGAATGCGTCGCGTAGCACATGAATTACGCATGAAAGCGGCCAATGAGCGCAATGTACTGTAATGCTAACAGTCTCCGCTGAATAACACGATACATTTTAAACTCCGAAGGTTCAAAACGTCGCTTCAAATATGAATTTTTGCGCGATGAACGTTTGACAGGTACACAATAGTGGTGTGTGGTATTGTTCCAATTTCAGAGCGTGTATCGATACATTGGTTTTTTTCTCATAAAAGTATAACGTATTAATTGGAATTTCTCACAAAAGGGCAGGTCGAGACAAAGGCCCCCGCTGGGCCGCGGTGCCGTGCCGCTGTGCCCATCCCGTGTCGCTGACGTGTGGTATCATCGGCAGTGTGTGCGGATGAGTTTCATTTGCCCATACAGTTCCTAGGAAACTGCGAAGAGATTTTTGAATTTATGTAGTAGGTACTCGTACTTCTAGAAAAATCTGTTAATCTGGAATTGTGTATACCTACGGCAAAAAATAAGAGAAGATTATTTTGAGAGTTTCTAGTTTTTCCTGATCAAGAAATGAATAGGTACCTACTCATTTCCTGATCAGGAAAAAATATAAACTCTTTATAATTTTTAAGCTCAATCCATTATGAATCTACGTCTAATAAATCTACGCTTCCCTGGAGTCTCAATTCCTTTAAAGGTTTTTCCCATTTTCTCGTAGCTTCGGCTCTGCAGCGCAAATAACTTTAAAAAAAGCGCCACAAGACCCGAGTGCGGAGAGGGCGGACGTCGGGAATTTCCAAAATATTTCCTTGTATAAAGGCAACAATATCGGTTATGAAGGTCAACTGGTTGTATAAAGAAAATTTATTCTGTTCGGTGTATTGGCTCATATAACTGGTGATCTCCGCGGCGACAGCGGCGGAATGGTAACGGTCTAATTTTGGAGGCTGCGGCTCTATTCCTTATACGACCTAAATTACATTGCGGCCTCGCATCCGCCCTGAAAGGTTTTATTCATAAATCTACTGAAACGTTTCATAAAGTCGTGGAAAAATGTTCGCTTTTGATGGTTATTTAAAATAAACTTTTTACCTTCCGTGTCCGCTATTAAATTTCGCTTATAATTCAGTAAAGTTCTCTTTCAAGAATCGAGTCTATCTAACACTGAAATTCGTTCACAAATATTCTGTGTAAACGTTACGGGCTTAAGCTGGTATTTATTCGTAACGAGAGTTAGATACCTACTGATTACAAATTAAATACCCACTAAGCTCATCAAATATCTAAAACGTTAACGATATAATATAATTTTGGCTTGGTTTTAATTAAATTCCTTGGTGAAATTAAAGTTAAAAGTCAATCAACGTGTAAAATATAATTGAAAGATGGTTTATCATAGGTATCTGAGTGACGGGGCGGGGTGATGGCGCGATGGGATTGTCAAACATTGACTGTGCTAATAGGTTGAGCTAACGCCATCCGATTTGCCTAATGAGGAGCGATTCCACTCGCTGCCTAACTCCGCACAGGAACATTATGCAAACTTGTGTTTAACTTCTATATCAGTTCCCAACTTGATCACAATACAACAATTGTTTAAAGATATGATAACTTACACGTACTGAGTGAGTATTATGGAGATTGCTTGGTAAGGGAAATTTCACGATATTACAGTAGATAACTTTGAAGTGCTGGTGCAGTCATTAGGATTAGTGGATTAAGATTAGTCGCACCTACCTACATGTAGGTATAATGTCTTAGATAGAATGGAGTTCTGCAAAGTGGCATTTTCTAAGAATAGATCAGTCGGTCTCTTTTCGTGAATATTTTAAAGGTGGCTGGCTATCTAGCTGGTTGGGCATCAGGTTCCAACCTGCGCATGCATTATTCTGAGGCCTCCCTTTCCTTTGAAATAGAAGGATTCAGGCCAGTTTTTTTTAAAAGGGCCTTTGTATTTTGTGCTGTTAAGCTTTGAGTAGTCTAAAATTATTAATGCCTCTTATCCTTTTAAACGTCACAACGGCTTTTAAATAGATGCAACTAGTAGATTAAAGTGTACTATAAGTTGGGTTAAACTTTAAACCATGACCGACATAAAGTAGAAAAAATCGGCCTTGTACGTGTCGGACCACGCACAACGAAGGGTTCCGTAGTTGGCATGAATTTATCCTAAAAATAAACTTAACATTGTAGTTGAAAAACATATTCTCCCTTACACATCGATGTAAGGGAGAACATGTTTTTCAACTACACGTAATATATATCGATACGTCACGGGCAATTCTGCAACTGCAAATGTAAGTAGGTCGATTATTACTCGTTAACTTGTAAAGCCTATTTACCTGTGACAGTTTTCCTTTTAATTTCGTTATATACAACGTGCCGCTACAGTGGCGACATTAATTTGACTCACTGGTAGGGCTAGTGGCCAGTAATCATAAAAAAAAAATATTTTTAAATATTTTATTTAGATATATATATATATATATTTTAATATAATAAATTAAGATAAATAATTATAAATTGAAAAATAAAAAAAAATCAAACAGACTAAATAATAAAGCTCTCTCTTTCCTTCAATTCGCCTACTCCTTGCACGTTCATTTATTCGATGTTATAAACCATGACCGCGGCTAATTACCTCTGCGCTACAGTTCTTTAAATAACTTGTGCTCCAAGATGCTATTTTAGAAAATTGTAAATACATCAATAAATAATAACGTAAATATTTTCATAAAACGTAAAGGCGAAACTGGCGCCACGCTTTATACTACTGCCATTATTTTTTTCACATAACCAAGAACAACCATTTAGCTGGCAGGGGGGGGGCACTTGACTCTAACAAAAGTAGCATTATAAAGCTTAATATTGCGCAAACGGGTCCCTGAATCGAAAAATGGGTTACACAGACCCGCAATATTATTGAACGGCCTATTTAACGATACACCATACCACGGGATAGACAAAAAAAGGCAGCTGTCTAGTACTAAGAGTCTCTGAGCTAAGCTGGGGACAGACAGACAGACGGACATGGCGAAACTATATGGGTTCCTCGTTGACTACGGAACCCTAAAAATAAAAAGCATTTAGTAGTCAGATCGATCGAGTTACATTGCCACAACCTCATTCATACTACACTAGTCAGTCGATGTTTGGTGATGTACTTTATAGACGGCAGACGATTGCACTACGTTGGTATATTTATCTTCTTTATATCCTCCTCCCCTTTATAGCTTGTTTTCCTACAGATTAATGTAGAGATATATTTTGTTTACTGAATGTACGAAGTAACTATCTACTTACGTAAATCACACCGCACATAACATTAGTTTTTAGCTAACAACACATAAATTGTTACAACTGTACAATATATTTCGAAACTCTTGCTCCTTCAGGTTCTTCTTAACAGCTATATTAGACGCAAACAATAACGTTTAAAACTTCCTAGAAATCATACTTCAGCAAAAAACTTTCTTGATTTTATTGTGTACTTTGGTTGTACGTTTTCCTTTTTGTAAATAAATGTTCTGTTAAGAGTTAAACTTCGATACTTTGTGTTAGCTTGAAAGTGGGAGGGGGTTACATACGGGTTGAAGAAAAATTATTAAAAAACCAGCCAAGTGATAGTCTGACTCGCGCACGAAGGGTTCTATACCATCATCACACTAATATTATAAAAGCGAAAGTTTGTGAGTGTGTGTGTGTGTGTGTATGTTTGTTCCTTCTTCACGCTCAAACTGCTGGACCAATTTTGATAAAATTTTGTATGGAGGTAGCTGACACCCTGGATTAAGACATAGGCTACTTTTTATCCCGATATTCCTACGGGATCGAGACTTACGCGGGTGAAACCGCGGGGCGCAGCTAGTTATCTATAAAAACGGCAAAGAAATCACGTTTGTTGTATGGGAGCCCCCTTAAATATTTATGTTATTCTGGTTTTTAGTATTTGTTGCTATAGCGGCAATAGAAATACATCATCTGTGAAAATTTCAACTGTCTGTCACGGTTTATGAGATACAGCCTGATGACAAACGGACAGACAGACAGACAGACGGCGGAGCCTTAGTAACAGGGTTCCCGTTTTACCCTTTGGGTACGGAACCCTAAAAACAAAATGTTAGTCTTTGATGCCCGTCGTCATCCTGTCGCCGAGGTCCTTCGGCATACATTGGAAGTAGACTTTTCTCCAATACTTTCCAAGCTAATGAATTCCGAAGGCGCTTCGGTTCGTTAAAAATAATACAAAACTCTGTTCCTACTGAGTTCCAAAGTTTTACCAGAGTAGTTCCAGTCACCGAACATTAATCTAGTTATAATTCCGCCTTTTTACTTCACGAACTTCCAAAAAGTCTACCTCTTAACTGTCACTTTTTTTAACTTTCCATATTTATTGTACGTTTCTGTTATAAAGTTACGGTGTTAAGTTACCATTACATTATTGCTTTGAACACTAACTTTGGTTACGAATTTAGAGCCAGGATTTCGTGGATCATGAAATTAATGTCTTGACACCGGCGCGTAGCTTATTGTGGGAAATTTATTTATGCGTAAAGAAAAGTTTATTAATAAATAGACATTTTATGGCGACACGGTTTATTTACTGTGAAAAGACGAAGTAAACAATATAAGCACAGTTTTCAACCAACACAAGAACGCTTCCAGTACTATTTTTCTACATTTTGATTTTATCCGATTTATTGGTAATGCCAGAAATATAAACCAATCTTCAAGCACTTCTAATGCTTATTCTCCTAAAAACAATCGTAGTTATTATATTCCAAAACTTTGTCCCTATGCAAAATAATGCAACAATTCCATATCATGCATCTGACATATTCAATTTATTTCGCTGTTTCAAGCAAGACTACATTGAAAATCGTTTGCGAATCGAACTGTTTATTCTGAAGCAAATTACTATAAACTAGAACATTGTAGCTAGTCAACCAGCGCCCTAAACGCGATACACATTTTCAATCACAATCCGATAGCTTTTGAAGGCAATTGCTAATCCATTGCCTCATATGTTTGAAAAATTCGTATGCTCAGCAACGTAAATAACTCAATGAATGTGGTTGAAATGTTAAAATGAAAGGTATTGCCATTCTAAGTGTGTTACGCAATTAGCCCGAGGGTAGGCAGGTCCTCACAAGGTTGTATAAGTGCAAAGTACAAAGGTCCACATGGCTGGTCCGTCGACGGGTCCCGTAGTCACGTTTCGTCTTATCGCACCTTCCAAAAACACTCGCTTTACGTCTCTGAATCAATATGACAAGCGTTCACTCGGATCGGATTGCTACCCCTGGATTTAGGGCGATCGAGTTCAGGGATTTTTTTTTATTTTGCCATAAATTAGCTATCAAGGAAGTGGAGTGGCGATTATTAATTCCTTACACGGATCGATTAACTGTTCTTAAATAATATTTGGCTTTTTGTTATTTTCGTTGTTTTAAAGGATGGTTATGATAGGTATGTTGTTAAAGTTACTTACTACGTAGAGATCCTGGAAAGATACCAAAATAAAGTTCAGAAAACCATAATAAACGCTCCGTGGTTTACCAAAATGTATGAGCTACATGATTGTCTGCCTCAAAATCAATACTGTAAAAGAAAAGATTGAGCACAGAACAAAACTTTGCAAAGTGCGCATTCAAAAGCAAGTCATCAGCCTGGCTTTTGTACTGACCAACCCATTGAAACACCGTCGATTGAAAAGTCAGCATACATATGGAACATAGCTTGATCTAGGCAACCAACAAGAAGAGGGACGGCCCTCAGTGGAGGACTGTACTCCAAAGGCCAACAATCACAGAACGCATCTGCTAAAGGCTTGAGAAGCCGATTACAATATAAAAGGTGTCCGTATGGATTGAGGAGCCATGTCTCATATTTAAACAGGGGTACTCCCAATATTTAGTAGTAAATTAGCTGATTTTGTAGGCCCGACCCTAGAATTTGTAGTAAAACCGTAAAAAAGTTATAGGACGTTTATGGTGGCTCCTCAATCTAGACGTCTGAATTGAGGGGCCACCTTAGAACTCGAAAACTAGCCAACGGATATATTTGAAATTTAGTAGGATTTAGTAGTGTTTATGCGTAATATGTATGGCTAGTTTTCGAGTTCTAAGATGGCTCCTCAATTCAGATTGAGGAGCCACCTTAAACGTCCTATAACTTTTTAAGGGTTTTACTACAAATTCCAGGATTGGGCCTACAAAATCGGCTAATTTACTATTAAATATTGGTAGTGCTCTCGTTTAAATATGAGACATGGCTCCTCAATCCATATGGACACTATAAAAATTACTTACTACTAATAAAAACAGCCAGGGGAGGAAATCAAAATATCACAACACTCGATTCACCGGGCCCAGTCTACCGGAGGAGCGCCTATCTTCTTCGCCTAAATCGAATGAACACAAAATTAGCATTTTATCTGAAGTTATTAGTATCCACGTTAAATGGCATTGGTGGCACCCCTGTCCCCTGCCCATCACCCCCTGTCCCCTGTCCAGAGTGTTCTCGGGATCGCTGATTGAATCGCACCGATCATGACGTTAATCTGTTCAATGCAAATTGGACAAGCTAGTCATTTACATCCCTTTATCAGAATTCGGCGTTAAAATATTCAAATATTTATTGTTTTGCTAAACAGCCGTACCTCTCGGCTTTGTCGCACAGTTGTCGGATGAGTCGATAAGTTGGAACGTCACTTGACTTGGAATAAGATTTTCGGCTGTTTACCAGTTTGTTCGATAAATGAGGGATTAAACTTGACGGCGCAGCAAGTGGCGCCGTCTATTTTTGTTACCAAGTTACTGGAATCACCGAAAAGGTCGGATAATAGTGACACTGGCTGGTGACAGTCACTATAGCAGAGCGTCGCATCGCATCGATGGTTGCGTGGCGGTTGTCTTCTTACGACAGAAGATGATGTCAGGGGAGCCGCTGTTGTACCACGTCCACGACGAACTGCTACATTCGGGCACAATCCTGATGATTTTGGAGCTGCTGATCCATACGATGATCACTTCTGGTAAAGGCTATCCTGCGTCGTTATAGTAAAATATGTGAAACTGTTGTTACTTTAGGGCGGCAACACAACATCGTTGAGGTTATTTTTTGCATTTGTTAGTACATATTTTGCGTTCCTTAACTTAAACATAACTTGTAAGGATTTTACGAGTCCCGTGTTTTATGATTAACGCCGTTTTTGTGTTTCTTATTTAAGAGCTTGTTATTCGCCTTGAGGGGTCTACCGGTCTATTGTATGATTTTATCTAATATATAAAAGGTTAAAGTGCAAATAAAAACAAATTGTAGTGGTAATGAAGATCTTGCGTTGTTTGAAGTTTTTCTACCTGTGTTGTTACTTCCGCGGTTTGTCACTAAGTAAAACAAAACAGTATTTACTATATTCCATTATTTTTTTGGCTGTGTAAAAAATCAAGATTAAGATTGAGGCATATATACGTTTTCAAAGTCAAAGGCACTTTTGAACGTCAAAATTGACAAAAAAATAGAATTGATTCTAGTTGCCCCTTCCCAAAGGTAGTTTCGTTGGAGAAGAATAGGAAAAAAAAGAAACTCCACCGTTACTATTTAAAAAATGTTTTATAATATTTTGTTGGAGTACATTAATTATATGATTATATGTGAAGCCGATGCACCTAGAATAAAATTACTATACCATAATAGGTAAAAAGAATTAAAAACTAAGCAATGAAAAATAACTTTATTATTAAATAGATACATGGTGCTCACATATTTACAAACATCGTAAACGTATGTTTTTCTAAAAAAAAAATAACAATAAGTCAGTGTGTGAGTATAGGTTATCACAGAATGTAAAATCAATATCATAAAAATAACAGATTTTACCATAAAAATAGCAACCAGTTTGATTTTGTCTATATATATTTTGTTTTAAAGTCTATATTGCTAAACTGGATAATACTATAGATACCTATTATAAATTTTCAAGGCAAAATCGTTTTCTTCAATCTATACGTTCCTATATGGTTCGTTCAAAATACCGCTTTGACCGGTCTAGGTTGAATGATTCTAGAGTGTGATCGATTTTGCTGCTTACAAATCTAATGTGAGCTGTTGTTTGTTGGCAACCAAAATTAGTTGTGTTATGTTCTAATTACTTTCATCGAGTCTTTGTCGTCGTTTTTAGGCCAAAGAATCAGCATTGCAATTCAACGTGGCAAAGCTGCCAGTCTTTTCCCACTGACAGGTCTTCCCTTTTTTCCCCTTTGATACTTGTACATGATATACATATTTTAGTTTTAGCATATTTTTAACATATAATGTTGTATTATAGAACTTTCAGAAACCTGGGGTTAATCACCGCCATTATAATTACACGAAGAGAAATTCCATTAAAATGTACTCTAAATGAACTAAATCGTATTAAACAAAGACTAGAAGCAGTACCTAACTGTCTTGTAACGAAACTAATTTCAAGACGTTTCTACCATTATCACGGTAAAGAAACATAAAATACACGCGTGGCGCACACAAGTGTACTAAAGCTATTCTTAACACCACTTTTAACGTTCTATAATTTGTTAACTATAATGGAATGGTTGGATATTTCTTGTACTATAGTCTGTTTTAATCCACCAGCCACTTATAAAAACAACTAGGAAGTTTTTCAATTTTGTATTTTCTTTGTGTGCATTGGCGAAATTGTGAATGTTCGTCATCTATGCAATAATTTTGACAGTTTTGTTTTTCTTGAAAAAATACACTTTCTTGGTGTTCTTATACCGGGTATCTAACCAGGTCAAGGATTGTTCGGTTGGTTCTTAGAATCTGAAATTGTTAAAAGTGCTGAACATGCGTTAAAAGACCTACATGGGTACAAGTAACAATTTTAAATCATTGGATTTATCCAGGTTTGCTCGATTTGTTTTCACTTAATCACTACTTACTTATATAATTTTCTAGTCTTCATGTGCTCTTTAATTTTCGCGGCTGTTGCTGAAAACCAGCGCTGGAGCTCTGCCTCGCATATAACTCGCAGCATTATGCAAGCGTATTCGTATTAGCATTCCTCCAACTTGTTCTTTCATGTTTGTGTTTTTATTCTTCACAAATAAACGTATTTTCTTTCTTTTTTCCTTTTCACCACGTTGTGGGTTAAGACTTAAAAAATAATAACATTTACACATTACAATAAAAAGAAAATACAGCAAAGAATTTATAACATGATTGTGCTATTATAAAACCACTCCTGACAGTTGTATCTTCTAACTAAAGCGGAACAATAAGCTGCTAATATATGTCCTAAGTTTTCTCTGTATAACTCTAAAACTCGTATGAAACTATTGTATGTGCAATTCCAACAACAATGCCAGGAATATAGAGTTGTCATTGTTTTAGCAGTATTTTGAAACATTGACATAACAAAGAGGCGTGCAAGTTAGCCCACTTTTCAAATACATACCTAATTACATTTATGATGATTATTAAGTACCCTGTCTCCAACCACCGAGGACTATAAACCAGCCGGTCTATTCTGAAAAATCTTTAATTCGATCCAGCCTGTCCCATGCTGTCCTCACCCAGCGACGCCCTAAGCCGAGGTCCGTACCCCACAGGGGTGACTTTAGCGTGTAGTCGTTCAGTTTATAAGTTGTGCCCTACCTGGAGCCCGTAATTTATTGAGGCACCTACAGGAAAGTAGTTCAGTTAAGCAGACGACAACCTCCTAGGTTGACGTGCGAGATACATAGATGATATCCCGCCCCGCTCCCCTTGAGTTTCAGTAGCACTCTGAAACCTCGCGCGGACGTTGAGAGTACTTAAAGTGATGTTGTACTGTTTTGTTTCATTTGCCTATACTAATGCAGGTTCACGAACACTTAATGGTTAATAATAATCCACCACTATTACACATTGACATTCGGCTAAACACAAATTTAAAAAAATAAAACAAAACTGCTAACATAACGCTTCACTTTCCCGCCAAGAAGTCCGAGCAAGCATTAGTAGTCGCATAATTATGATGTATAACACATGTATGTATCTCATCTTGGTAATAAGCAACTGAGCAACGACAGAATTTATCCTATAAGTTAACTTGTGGTCACCTATAAGTGTAGGAGTACACCTATCTAATACCTTATGTTGCCCTTTATTTATGTTTCATGTATTGTGTACATCTTTTGTTGGCGAACATAAATCAATAAATAAAAATTCTTAAAATTTAAAAACGTAAATATTTATTTGAATAAATTTTTAATATTACTAGTCGTCGCCCGTATAATCGTAATTCAACCCCCTCTACTACACTCCTCTTACAATCTATAAAATACTTACTAATTCCATGAGTACACTAATTCCATTTCCAGTTTCTATTTTAAAGTACTTACTTATTCCATGCTCAAGCTGTCACTTCCTGTTACACACTTCCGTCCCTTTTCACGAAATCACTGCCGCAGAAAGCGAGAGGAAAGATGTCACACATCAAAAATCTGCAAAATCTCACCGTGACTTAGGTGAAGTGAACTGTCATTCCGCATACAGACCAGTGCCAAAGCGCTTTTGAGAGTCCAAAAATCGAAGAAATTCTTAGCAATACAGGGATGGCGGGAAAATTTAGGATAAATTATACACGGGGAAAAATCGATTGGACCGCAACAGTTGACCGGAAGGGGTAGATATCGATACCCATCACGTCTGCGGAGTTCGCTAGCTAATTTAATGTGACCCTGTATAACATTAATTTCAAGTTTTGCATGACTTTCAGAACATCAGTACAAAGAAAAATAATGAATAAGTAAAGTTTAGGGAAAAATCGGATAATTTTTGTGGATGATAAAAATAAAAATGAAATTACCGGTTTTAGCGATTTTCTCAATTTTTTTAAGGTTATGTCAAAAAATAGTTCGGAACAAAAGTTATAGATTTTTGAAGTTCCTACAACTTTATTCGATAGGAGGTCGACTTTTCCCAGAAATCGTGAAAACCACGTTTCATCCCTAAAAACACACTTTTTCGCACCCCACCACTCTTCCAATCACCACACTTCCAGTCATCTGTTGCGGTCCAATCGATTTTTCCCCGTTTAAGTATAAATTTTATCCTAAACTTTCCCGCCATCCCTATATTGCTAAGATTTTTTTTTTCTTCAAAAGTTATCGGCACTGGTCTACAAGTTCATTTTTAACTGTGAGGTTTTTACATAATAGGTCGGCTGTTCTCTGTTATTCTAGTACAAAACGGTTTATGTCTTTTATTTCAAACTAGCCTCATAATGTCACTTCGCAGCTGGTCTGCCTGATAGTTTTCGTTACATTTGTTGGTTTATTGGCTGACATAATGGCAAATAATTTAATTTTGTGTTCTGTGACTCGTAATGTTAATTACTTTGCATACCTACTATTGTATATAATCAAGTTCTTCTAACTGAACAGACAGCTGTACTGCTGTGGGTTTGTTGCGCCACTTCTTCTTCTCAGCTAAAGCACTAGGAAGCGGTGAAGGGCGGGCATTTTGGGGGACTGTAGTATGTGATTATGACGTTCGAAAAGTGCTGTTTCAGCCTTTTTTGAATAACCATATATGACTTATGTTTTGATTTGATTTCTTTGCCTCTTGGCTACCAATCCACTTTCAGCTTCGACAATCCATTCAAAATCTTTATTTCTGTATCCAACTCTCCTACCTTAATCTATAATCTTTTACTTGATTAATGATCATGATCATCATCAATGCAACCTCTTCCACCCACTGCTGAGTATATGCCCCCCATGCGTCATGCTTCCCTGGTCTGTGCGAGTCTCGCCCAGGTAATGCCAATCATATAATTTGGTTTAAATAGGATATTTTTTATTATTTTATTAATATTATAAATAGGTTCTTTTATATTTTGTGAATGTGAAAACGTTTTAAGCTTAATAGACTGTAGATTTGTAGACAATTTTCTATTTTGTTAAGTGCCTGGTACTTGTTGACGGGCCTACACTGGGCCCTCATACCTATTAACACGAAAATTTCAAAACCTTGTAAAAGCCAATTATTTTTAAAAGAGTAACCGCTGAGCTTCTTGCCGCCTCTTCTCCACAGGAAATTACCAATTGGAACCGTGCACCTAGCTTCTGACGTTTCATAAGTGCCCATGTAGGTTTATGTGAAATAAAATATTTTGATATTTTTTCGCCTGCGATCATCTGAATGTCATTCCCCCATCTGGATTGATGATACTCGATTTAGAGATCCAGTTTTTTTATTAAGGTTTGTGTTCTAATTATATTATTCTACCTACCTCTATAACTTTTTAATCCTGATTCAAAGGGTACGTAAACAATAATCCGTCGCTCCGATATCGCTAGTTGGCGTTGTTCGTTAAGCCACGTCAGTCGAGTGACGCCATCCGCCACACGGGCACCATCATCCTATAACACCCCATGTCCCTCTCGGTTTGTAGGTACACGTGACCCTGCTGCACTTAGATAGCACAGGGGAAGCATATGGCGGTTTTGTTCGTGAACGGGCGCCGTCAGTTGAGGCTGGTCATCTCTTAACTGCCAGGGCTTATTTTGTAATCTTTTAATCTTATATTTTGAATTGTTTTTTTTAAATATTTTTTTTTTGTTTTTTACATTGTTCTCACATATAGAAGCGACAAGAATAATGTACCCAGGATTATGAAATATCTTGATTTAAAAGAGTGTCCTTGGAGTTTCTTGCCTGTTCTTCTCCATAGAGATCTACGTTTTGGAATGGGCAAATAGCTTCCACTTTCTGACTAACTGACCGACTCTTTGACAATTTAAAAGTGCCTGTAAATGGTCTAATTGAAATAAATGCTTTGAGTTTGACTTTGAGTAGTATTAGGATTACTATTGTATTTTAATTGGTATAAAGTGTCTTATGTCGTAAGTAGGATCTCTGAAACATGGATAATTGAAAGATTTCTTCTTGTTTTACATGCAATCCTCCCTAAAGCTGCTCTCCGTCTAATTGCGTAACACACTATCAGTAGCAATTGGTTTAAATTTGACAGTTCAACAACATTAATTGCGTTATTTACGTTGTTGAGCAGACAAATTTTTCAAACGTATGAAGTAATGGATTAGATCCGTGTGGTGCCGGACGTAAAGAATAGCACCACCCATTTCTTCCCGTGGGTGTCGTAAAAGGCGACTAAGGGACTTACTAGAGTATGGGCAGCAGCGTTCTCTATGCATTTTAACACCATACTGAGATCGCCAACCCGCCTGCCAAGCGTGGCGATTATGGCAAACGTCCCCCCTTAGGGCCTATGTCCAGCAGTGGACGTCTTTTGGCTGAAATGATGATGAATGATGATGGATCAGCAATATACTTCTAAGTCATTCCAATTGTGATTCAAACTGTGTTACGCGATTAGGGTGCTGGTCTACGGTTTTCCTCCTTATTTGTACCTACATTGTGTTTCCTAAGAAATAATATTAATAAAACCGTGGGTAAGACCCACGGTTTTATTCTATTAGTCTTTCATCATCACCATTGTCACCATCTAAAAAGTTGCACTTACAAGTTACAAAAGTTTCTTATTAAAAAAAAGCAACTCGCCTCGCCATTTAAAATATTCCCGAAGTTAATAATAGAAGAATAAATAACGTGGTGTGTTCTCAAATCTGCGCATTTTTTCATTCTATCGGCACATTCAGGGTAACAAATCGGCGCCGTCTGAAGTGGCTACGGGTTAATGAGCGAGTATTTGAAAACGTCTGAAAAGATTAAATGCACGCCGTAATTCAAGATCCCCCCACGTATTAGATCGCTGACTTCGATGTTTGAATAACTGTAAGTAGATCCTCCCAGATGTCTAATAAGTGCTTAATTATGAGTTATGCCGGATTCCGAGTCAGTCGATCGTGTGATTGGAGATAATAGTGTAAGTCTCGTTTTAAACTTTTCATTTTGTTAGGTTTAATTTGGTCTTTGTTTGTGTTTTAGTTTAATTTGAGGAAAGCCTCAGCGCTGTTTTCTTTCTACCTTGGAATTTATATCTAATTTGGAAATATCAATTACAATACTAGCTGCGCCCCGCGGTTTCACCCGCATAAGTCTCGATCCCGTGGGAATATCGGGATAAAAAGTATCTTATGTCCTAATCCAGGGGGAAATTTAGCACATGGGCTACCCATGTGCTAAATTTCATCAAAATCCGTTCAGCCGGTTTAGCGTGAAAGCGTAACAAACAAACAAACTCACTTTCACATTTATATTACTAGCTGCGCACACACACACACACTCACAAACTTTCGCCTGTATAATATTAGTGTGATATTAAATAAATAAAAAAATAAGAATCCAAATATTTGAATTTTTATCCTAACTCCTGACGAATTAGGATAAATATCCAAATATTTGGATTCTATCACTTCACGTTGAACATCATAGATTTTTCCATGACTCTCCAAGTCCACGTGTTTTCTAAATGGTTTTCCCCTAGAGCAGCGAACTAACCCTTCACTATGGCAACATTGCCTAACCTTCAATATCTATCCATCGACCTTCGCACAAGCCATTTAGATAGCAAACAGCTTCTCAAATATCAATTCCTTCCTATTGTGACTTGTACTCTGAACCAGCAATTTACCTATTCAATTACTATACGATTCATTTGAAGCTATAAATTCGTAGATACGTCGGTACCTACTACGCGAAATTATATTAAAGTATCGAACAAAGGTTACACATCTACCCAATTACAGGTTCGCGAACTATTCAATAACTCACTAAGTCGATTCATAGCAGACGCCGTTAAATTATTTAAAGAAATTTCTGAATTTAAAACTTCCTCTTCGTTTCTAGTGGAGTGATTTGCAGCGCAGCGGGGAGAGTTAGGCTAAGTGAGTAAAAGAGTAAAAGTCTAAAGTCAATGTTTGCTGTCGTGATTTCTGCTCCCTTCGGCCGGTGACGCGCACTTTCCTCTCTCCCGCTTCGCGAAAATGTGCATCACCATTTTCAGTGACGTTAAATAAAGTCCGATTCGATTCGGGACAACTGTCCGGCTGTACGTCACGTCAAAGTGCATAGTGATGCAGTTATTTCAATGTATTGACTGTGAGTTACACGTTTTATTACTGGCTATTTACTAGGGACTGTTTTTACTCAGGTTTATTTATATTTAAATAAACACTAGTTTATTTAAATATAAATAAAACGGCTGTCCGCCAATTACATTGGTAAAAGAAAATTAGACAAAAATCATACACTCATCCCAAAGAACTCCAGCCATACTAATATGATCGTCTTCCGTCATACACGGTTCCACCGATTCATGTAACAGTAGATTCCAGTACTTTGATGTACCTATAGTTACTCTATAAAACTGATCATATAGGCTGTTTATTGATCGATTCATACGATAATAAATTATTGATGTTTCAAAACTCAAGTTTCTCAACTCAAGCACATGTTTTCAATATAAAATAATATTTTATGCTAAGCCGTTCTCCTGTGTTCAGGTAAACCAGCTTTATAGAAGTTTTAGTTTTAATAGCCTTTTGTTCCTATCATACTTCAGCTGGGAACAAATAGCTACGGTTGTAAAACTGATAGATTCTTGGTGCTAGTACGATATTGTTCGTCTTTAATCTGTTTTATTTTACATGAAAACACTCCTGTCGTTCTTGAGGATATCAGCAGAGGTGTAATTACCTATAATACACCCTAATTTACCAGTCATGTTTAAATCCATAAGGTTTGGACTTATTGCCACTAAAACTGCACAAATTCTGAAGTAAAGGGATTCCGAATTAGCCAAACATGCCTGAATATAAATAAACCGCCACCGAAATGGCAAAGAATGAGATGTTCTAATGGACATAAAAGTAACCGTTTAAATAAAAGCAGCCAGTATCCACCAGATATTTAAAACAAAACAAAAAAACCTACAACCTAATTTAAAAATTAAAAAAACACAAATGAAGCTTACAAAGTCGCTACTTCATCTCACTGGGAGCATTTTCTTTGAAATTTTGCATGCAATTGCATCTCGGAGCAGTAAAGAGTGGCCGGGATCCCGGGAATAAAGGGCGCATGTCATTTCCCGGCCAGCCCCGGGGGTGAAATCGCATGAGCAAATGTTGACATCCGGCTCCGCTCGGATCAGAGTCCGCGATGGAGACGCACTATTCAGCCTTTTACAGCCTTTCATTGGAGAAAATAGCATACTTGTAAGTCCTTGGTTGGTAGGGGGTTCATTTTAAGGGTAGGTTCGAATTATGGCGACTAATTTGTGTATTTTAAAATTGAAATCTCGTTTTCTTGATAATCATCCATAAAAGATCAACTGAGTTTTTTTTATTAATAATAATAAATCTCCCTGCCATTTTTTCCGTGTATATAATAAAACATTGATCGGTCAGGGGCCCCCGGGGGGGGGGGGGGGGTCCTTCCATAGTTCTGGTAACCAGTCCACTTTAGCCATCCAAACACATATTCCACATCTCATATATCTTTGTATCCATATCCTGCAATAGTCCTACACCAACGGGGGGTTGTCCTTGGATGCACAGTTCATAGTGCGTATAGATACGGATGATCGTCGGTTGGTGCCTCATTTAATTAAAAGCGTATACCGGGCCTCTGCGAGTTGGCTTCGGCCCCTCGTACGCCTTCCAAAAGTCCTTCCAGGGTCCCGAGATATGTCAAAGACACTTTAAATAACAATAATAATTTTTAAGGAAGCTCTCGTTGGGCAGCTGGATTAAGGGCTTGATTCAAAAAGCGATATTTCTGGACACGGCTCGTATTGCTAGGAGGTTCCTCTCTCTGGAGCCCTGGCTACCGGTAGCTTGGACCCTGTTCCCGTTACCAGTGGGCTACCGTTTTTTTTTTTAAATTATGTGTTTTATATTTTTTTTTCTAATATTTAAAAAAGGATGGTATTAAAAGTACTTCAATTTATTCCCATTTCATTTACCTAATTTAGCCTGTGTTCCACCAAATATACTGAATGTGCACCAAAATATGTTCATTAAAATATGTCATAACGAGCATCTATTTAACAACTGTTGCAAATTTGTAAAAATAGTAATACACCTAATTTTAAAAACAAGCATTTATTGTTTTAGTTTTACTTCAGATAATGCACTGCAAAATGTATTTGAATCAAACACCAATTAATGTCCAATGTAGCTTTATTAATAAAAAATGAACACATTATAAAATGTAATGCTTACTAAAAATGTTTTTTTGCAAGTCGTTTCTGGCACTCGCCGGCCGCTGCCGCGGCACCGCTCGCTTCGCTCGCTCGGCTCGTGCGTAGGAGGTCACAGTTTTAACCTAACCTAACCTACCCATTTTTATTTGGTGCACGATCAGTATTTTTCGGGGAAGAATAAAATAGTTATTGTTACAATAGAATATTTGCAGCGCACTACAATAAAAAAGTGTTATATCTTGGTGTTAATTTGGAATTTGTTTGATGTAACATATTTTGTTGGTCGAGTAGTTTAATTATAGTAAAACAATTAAACGGGTTTAAGATCAATATTTTAGAAATGCATACATAGATGTACCTTTAGATTTTTGGTGAACACAAAAATATTATCCTTTAAAAAATATAATTTATATATTTATATAATTACATAATCAGCCTATATTGTTCCCACTGTTGGGAAACAGGCCTCCTCTATGTGAGAGGGAGCAGGCCGTAATCCACGCGAGCCCAGTGCGGGTTGTTTTTTATATAATTAAATAAAGGAAATAATAATTTTATCCACCAAAATAAGAACACGTATTAGAAAATTTAATAATAACAATATACACTAAATAATGGCTTAAGATAATAAAAAATAATACACAAAGTTTAGGACTATGTTCATCCGAACTAGGTGGTAACGTGTGTATCTTGGATTACATTTAAGTACATACTTAGATGTTGGTACCTATATATTTGCAAAGCTGGCACTAACAGTTTGTCTGTCAGTTCAAAATAACTATAGCCTTTGGCTTGTTAATAATAATCGGTAATAATTTTAATAAAATCCTACTGAGGCTGAGATTTAACCAACAAGGAAATTTTATAGCAGCAAAAGCTAGTACCTAGCTCTAGCAAGAAAAAACTTCAACGCACAAAAACGTATATAATTATGATACCATCCCTCATAAGGCTCGTGCAGACTGGCGCGATATCGCGGGCGCGACACGCGTCGCACTGCCCGTCTCGCCCCCGATATCGCGCCAATCTGCACAAGCCTTTACAAGAATACGATGAATAATACCCTACGTAAACAAACTCTATTACCGGTACTTAACTAAGCACAATAGCCCCAAGAGATTACTTACTTTCAAGCTATTTGAATGTCAGGTTTAAAACTACAAGCTCTCCCCGTCGTCATCTTTTATGATGCCGATGAATGAGCTACAAAGGAGAAATTGATCTTTTATATCTTTTTTATTTGTTGGTGGCTTATTGGATGGCTTCTGTAACGTAAATTAATTTGAAGGAGAATATGGAATTAAATTTCGTCTCTGCGAGCAGCAGGAGCGGTTGAAAAAATCCCATGAAACGTCTGTCATTTTAAGTACATACTGCGATTGGATTTTCTTACCACGATGAATACCTATGTCTGCATAGATTTCTTATTGTTATATTTATTTTGTATTATACTTCATTCAGCATGTATCAGAGGAGCTCGTAGCTAAGTAATAACGACCGTACGGGTCGATCCATCAGGTTAAGCTACGCTTGCCGGGGTTGGTCCGTGGATGGGTTACCATCTTTACATACCGAGACTCCTCACTGCCTTTGAAAGCACGTTAAGCCGCAGGTCCCAGCTGTCATTCATGGATCGTTGACAGTCTTTGCAGGTCGTCAGTAGCCCGAAAGTCTGACAACCAGTCTTACCAAGGGGTATCGTATTTCCCAGTTACTGGGTTGTGGAGGTCAGATAGGCAGTTGCTTAATGTAAAATACTGGTATTCCGCTGCATCCGGTTAGACTGGAAGCCTACCCCAACATAGTTGTGTAAAGGTTGGGCAGATTCATGTATCAGAAACGCGTGGTCATATTTATGGGTGTGCTACAACCTATCAAACTGAACAACTTTCTTCATGGGACCAACATCGCAATCGCAAAAAAATATCTACTGTCATACAAAACTTCAATAACAACTTGACCCAAATATAAGGGACAACGTTTTTTTTTTAATGGCTTGGTGGTTTGTACCACAATTAAAATATGACGACACATTTCTGATACGGGGCACGCCCTAGGAGGACATAGGTAATGTTCTTCAGAAAAGTCAGGTGCGGAGTACTCGCAACCGGCGTGCGTTTATGGCCAGATGTATGAACGTAGGCGAAGCAAAAGGAGTATTTAAGGCGCGTAACTGCGGGGCGAGCACGGGCGTACCCAAGACGTTTCTGACAAGACATGATAAATTATGTCATGTCTTATAATTTGTCTTAAATGCTAGCACGGGGCAACCATGTGACATAATCTAGAGGCGCGACAAGTTTTTCTTGTTGCAAAGGCGAGCACGGCCTACTGTGACATGACTTGAGTCACACATTTAATCACAGTTTGGGTTGATACAACCGTTTGTCTTACATGCTAGCACGGCGGGCGTGAGACTATTTCTTGATGTGTGACATAAATTCTTGACGTTTAGTTGGGACTCTGTGGACTCTACCATGTCTTATTTGCTAATACGGGCGCACCCATTTTTTAATAAATTTCACATTTTGACAGATGAATAAGAAAAATGAGGTATTCCACTAAGAGCACTGATTTCAACAGCACTTGACCGAACCGCACCTGAGCACTTCCACTAACCGCACTGAAACAAATTATCACGTTCGTTCGGAGGTGGTGATAAGATTTAAACATTGAAAAAAAACAATTTTCCTGCTAATTACTGCACTAAATGGCAATATTATATTATAATTATGTTCTTGCCCGAAAGCAAGAGGCCCAAAGTAGGGAAATATTCCGGAGAAACATTCGGGATTCCTAAATAACCCGTTCGAATTGCCAGACTTCAGGTATTTTTACGTGTTGTTGACATATTTCTGTACAGACACTTAGAAACGTACTAACTTTATCATTTTCAGCCATAATAATATCCACTAGGTATCAATAGCCTACTGAACTCTGAAGTGTAGTCAATTCTATACTCTTAAACAGTTTTTTAAACTCGAAACTTTTAAAAAAGTTTTTTCAGGATGATTTGAGTCAATACAAAAAGAGCGAGCGATTTTTCACAAAATTTTTCGAAATAATTATGAAAATTTATTTTCTTTTTCCTCGCAAGTGTGTTGGATACGCGATGGCATACTTTCATTTGTTCAATAAGTACACCAACAGCTTAAACAATACATATAAAATTGGCTCAATAGTTAAAACAGAATTTAGGTATTACTTCTAATGTATAAATAAATTATTGGTGTATACAGTTGAATTAAAAAAAGACTGGGAAATGGATGCACCCTTATTAGCAAATAAGACTTATTGAGTCCCAACTAAAGTCAAGAAGTTATGTCACATGTCAAGAAATTATCTCACGCCGCTGTGCTAGCATTTCAGACAAAACGGTTTTATCGCCCAAATTGTGATAAAATGTGTGACTCATGTCATGTCACAGTAGGCCATGCTCGCCCTGCTGGTGGCGTTCTATAGTTTTTACCTATCCCCATGGGAGGAAGGCTTAAGTTTATGTATGTATGTATTTCTGCTACACGGTCTATAAACCCTTAATTTGAACCGCTCCGCTCTCGTAACAATAGCCACAGTTTAGTTAGACACTAACACTTAATGACGTGGTTGCTAATTAGATAACGTATCAATTAATTCACGATTAAGCGCTTTATATTGGTAATCCGTCTATGGAACCCACTTTATAAGCACCAAGTCGCAGGATAAAAACCTGGGAAGTAACAACGCGACTTTTTTTAATAAAGTCTCAGTTAAGGTGGAATCCGCAGCTGTAGCCCGCGAAATTCAAATTTTCTAACGTTTTTTGCAATTTGCAGGTCAGTTTCAGGTTGTATCTTGATCAAAATATGATTTACGACTACAACAGATAAATCTACTTACAGAATTATAATCATTAGAATCATTAATACATCTCAATAAGTTAGATTTATTCCCCAGTGTCATGATGTCATGAAAAGTCATTCAATGGAACAAATCTAAGTTAGAGAGATGTATTAATGATTATAATTCTTTAAATACATTTTCAATACAGTTTTTAAACATGGCGTACTTTCAGAGGCTTTAATTATGATTCGAAAATTAAATATTTTGCATAGGCAAAAGATTTGTTGACGAGCTCTATCATTAGTTTTGCAGTTGAGTTTTAAATTTATAAGTCAATTTAAAAAGTTTAGTAGCAAGGAGTTTTCATACTCAGAATAAAATGGGATAGATTTTATACGAGGAAAAATTAATGAGTCCGTACGTCTTAGCATTGGATTCTCAAAAGTCTTTTAAATGGTTCTTTAATATATTTAATTACCAGTTTTAATTTAATTATTTTCACATCAACATTTGTCAAAAATCGAATAGGCAATGTAGGCTGTTTTCGTTGTAAAAAAAAAATGTCCAGTTGCAGAACGCGGCATTTTCTGAAAATTTTAATTAATTGCTTGATTTGTTTTTTACTATTTCCCACTAGTGTATCTATTGAAAAACGTCGTGTGATACACGGGTGTGTAGGTTACTGCAAACTCGTGTCATTAACTTTAACTTTTGTCATTACTTTCCACCCATGTATCACAATGTACTATTTCAATACACTTCCTCGAAAACTGGTTCATATCGCACTACGATTAGATTCACAATGCAATGTATTTCTCACGCGTGCGATTTTTTATTTTTCAACACGTGTGCGGGAATAAAAATTGCCACAGATAACTCATATATACTTAGTCGAAATTGGTTCAATGCCTCTATTCACACCGTCGCGTCTCGCGCCAGAGACGGTTCTCTCTATTCGGAGGTGATTTTTTTTTTCGTTAATATTTTTGGAATATTTAAATAATGTTTATAAATAGAATACCATGTATATTACAATAAAAAAACGTTTAAGAACAAATTAACATTTATTTGTGTTCTAAACTCAAAAATATTTAAATTTTCTATTTTTCATATTAGGCTGTTTATCGGCTTTATACCTTTGCTTCTCCTTCAACCTGACGAAAGCAAAGCGCGGAATATAATTATAGTTTCCTAATAATTCATGACAAAAATATTTTTCTTTATTTTATTTCTTCAAAAGTGTATTGAAAAACGTCGTTTGATACACGTGGACATTTGTTATTGCAGTTCTCGGCTCAAAAACATCAAAATGAATCAAACAACAATTTCACAGTTCACAATCAACAAATCATCAAAAACTATTCTGACATAACGTCGCAACAGATAATTTATATTGGTAGGAACAATTGTGAACAATTGTTATTTTTAAATATCTGGTATTTCTATCTGTTAAATACGAGAAATATGCCTCACCCCTAGTAGATTCTTCGATAAACAGTGACGAAAAACAACTTCTGGAAAGTTGGTCGAAAATGGCCGCCAGGCGGTAAGTAACAAACAATATGATCATACTCCTTCCTTTTCAGTATTCCATCTTTGATTCCATATTGGGACAATATTACAAGACAACATTATTAAGCGCTCACCCAAAATTCCATGACAAAATTATGCCAAAAATACCTTAATTCATTTTGGTTAAATTTTAAACGTACACTACATAATATTCCGTGAAGTGAATATTTTGATCGCCACAATTTTATGAGTGCGGTGATCTGAACGATCAATTTGCATCGTAATTAGGAGTTTGCTCTGTTTTAACACAAATTAGCTTCAACCGAATAGCCGGTTATATTCTGAAAGCAAACACGTGCGTCGTTTTATAGTCCATTGTAATATTGGATTATGAGTTGAACAAATATATAATTTGGGAGCGACGTTGTTTTTATATTGTTTTGTTTACAGGTTCTCATTATTGTATTGATTCAATAGCTTTCACTGTATTTGTCGTGTTGGTAACTAAGAAACCATATTTTTTGTCTTTTTTCGGTCTTTCAAACAGGACGGGAGCTTTATTTGCCTACTGTCTAAGTATCTGTAATCAGTGAAAGGCTTATCCAAACAACGACACGACGACGGCATGATTGGCGCAGTGGTTAAGCGATTGACTGCTGCGCTGCGTGTCGCGGGTTCGATTCCCGTACGGAACAAATATTTGTATGACCTACCGAAGTAGTTGTTCCGGGTCTGGCTGTTTGTGTATGTGAGTTTAAATGTTTGTAAACGCACCCACGATACAGGAGAAATTCCTAGTGTGAGGCAACGTTTAAAAACCCTACCTTTCAGACCCCTCTCCGTTTCCTACAGTGCCTGCCAAAATACGTATGATCCTCACCTTTTAGCCCACGAAGAGTTTTTTTCTTATTTCGTAGTACTGCAACAGTATTACCTCCAGTAACCTTTAAAACATCAATAATAGATCGGTACCTATAAAAATATAAATAAATAAGGTTTTAAGTGTAGACATAGCTTGACCTAGTTATCTACGGTTCTTGGAGGCCTTCCACACACGGGAAGTAACAAAGTGGACTATTTATAGCCCAGCCAAGGAACTGGTAAATTAATTTTCATATCGATAGTAAGAGTAACTTAGTTCGCGTTACAAAATAGGCTAGGTATAAGCAGCGAAGACTAAAAGCAATAAACTGGTATACCTACCTCGTCTGCTAAAAGTGGTTGTATTGGAAATTATTCCCTTGTGGGTGACATGCCTTCTGCTTCACCATATGCATTTTGACGAGCATAAATTGCTTAGCAACCACATTAAAGTCCCTAATCGAATCGCAACGGTGAAATACTTATTATTAAGTAGTTCCGGTGGCCATCTGTGGTCTTCATCTTCAGTTCCACTTCACCAAATGGTGCTTTTCGTGAGCAAATGCACGAGTTACTATAAAAAAGTACTCAAATCGCTATAGGTATGCTTATAAAATTTGAGGATTTCCCTCGATTTCAATGGGATCCCCTCATCACATTCTGGATTTGGTAGCAATGGGTCTACCTCGGGAGCATACACTTCCGTAAAAATAAAGAATTTCCAAAATCCGACCACAATTGACGGAGTAATCGGTGAACATAACAAACATACAGGCGAATATACAACCTCCTCCTTTTTGGAAGTCGGTTAAAAAATAGGCAGTCATGGTGAATGCACAGAAGTGAAAACTTAAAACTTTGGAATAACGTGTATATGACAGCGCAGCAAGTGGCGCCATCTAGATTTGTTACGAAGTTACTGGAATCAACGAAAACGTCGGATAAGAGTGACACTGGCTGGTGACAGTCACTCTACCAGAGCGTCGCATCGATGGTTGCGAGGCGGCTGTCTTCTGAAGACAGAAGATGTCAGGGGAGCCGCTGTCGTACCACGACCACGACGAAATCCTATATTCCGGCACAGTCCTGACGATATTGAAGCTGCTGGACCACTAATACGATGATCACTTCTGGTAAAGGCTACATGTACACAGGCCACTGCACGTCGCTAGTCTGGCGCAATACTTCACGTGACGCGGTAGGCATGTCGGTGACGCGAACCCATTTGTTTTTCATCTACCAAAAATTTCACAATGCGCCTAAAAATGTTTTCACTTCAAAAATTTAAACTGATAGCATTCACCTCAAAAACTCACCTTCATTATTGTAAAGTCAGGTAACTTAATAGTTTATCAAATTGCCTACTAACTTAAATTGTCTGTACTTATATTCAAATCACAACTGTAATTCCTTGACAGTTGTATAAAATGGCTATAACAAGGCAAATTGACGTAGTGCGGCATTTTGATAAACAATTAATTTCCTTAACTGTATTTTAGTCCACAAAATTGCAAGTACAACTCACAAAAGAGAAACTTCAGTATTCATATTCATGTAGTACACGGCGTTCTCTGAAACACTGCAAAGTAGAGTGCCAGAAGGAATAAATTCCGAGTATATATTCAGTAGGTTAGAGCTAGACCTACCTACTTAACGCAGCACAAATGTACCAGGGCGCCAGAGTAGCAGGGGAGGTGGACACCGCAAAATGCAGCTCCCTACATCCTCATTACGGATTCATGAGCCATGCGGACGTACCAACTGCATACCGCCAATCAAATATTACATGGTGTTTTTTCTTGGCTTTTTGAATAAACTATTACGTGGTAATGTATGCAGAATACTGTGAGGTTGTTAATGCAAAAAAGTAAATTCAAAAACTAAAACCGTCGGGTTTTTTTACTTACTGAAAAATCAAAATATTAATCAAGATAAATACTATTAAATATGTATCGTCTATTAAATTAAATAAACAACTTACACGTAATGTATTTTAATGTATGTATACGGCTATCCTCTGAACATCACTATGGATATGTATTAAACATATCCATAGTGATGTTCAGAGGATAGCCGTGGTCGTATTCAATTTGCCCTAAAACTTATGATCGATTACTTCTGTTAGAATGTATTGTTTTGTTAGGGTAGGTGGCATAGCCTTTATAACCAGCGGACGGTCGAGACGCTTCCAACTATACCTCATTTGTCAAATTATGATAAGAAGTTTAGAAGTTATGAGGGAACAGATGAATATACATACATACATACCGAACCAAAAAAGTCTGACGACCAGTCTTACCAGGCGTATCGTATTGCCCAGTTACTGCAAGGGTTGTGGAGGTCGGATAGGCAGTCGCTCCATGTAAAATACTGGTATTCAGCTGCATCCGGTTAGACTGGAAGCCGACCCCAACATAGTTGGAAAAAGGCCGGGCAGATTGATTGACATACACACCGGTCAAAATCATAACTCCTCCTTTTTGCTTCGCCGTAGTCGGGTAAAAACTAACACGAACAGTGTATTTTTGTAGACGGAAATCGTTCTGTAGGTAATATTGGTAGGTATATTTGTTTGAGGAAAATTAAAGGTTAGGTAATCTCGTAGCATCTCTTTTATTCAGAGTAGAGAGTAGACCTTGCCTGAAAGTATTTTCTCATATTGTGACCTATAAGTAAATAACCTGTGACCCTATGTAGATATTACGTTCGTTGTAGTATATCTTTTGAAGTATTACCTGTGTAAGTAAGGAACCTTTTGCGACATCAGATCCTTACTTTAGCGTAGCAATGTTTAGAACCGTCAGTGCTCGTACAGTCTCAAGTCGATACAAATGTTTACGTTTATATCACCGTCCACTTTCCTCGTCCCACAATTCCTACTGCAAGCTTTTTCGGAGTAAAGAAAATACTTCAACACGTACACCTAAGGGACAGGGAACACGACGATATACGAGGGTTACCAATACCACTAAAAAATAAAACATTCATTTCAAAAGAAATTCTACTTGAACAAAGGTAATTCAACAAGTACTACAAGTGTAAACGTGTACTCGTGGCACGCGATTTGCAAATAAAGCTAGGAAGATATCAAACAACGAACGTTTGCAACAACATGCTATAAAAACCTGTGCCGCTTCAAATGGAAATAACAAATGGATGTCTGATATTTTTTCCGCTGCGCTACTAACCAATGTAGCTTAAATCAGCTTTAATAATTCATTAACTCCACAGAGCCAGTAATGAGATTTTGTTCCATAAAGTTACCAATATACCTAGTCCGGCTCGTGCACGGTACACTCACGGTAATTGTTTTTAACCGGGACTTCACGTGGATAGTCTCTCGGGAGCCGGTAAACGAATATATTAAACAATGAAAACACAAAGAATTTCTCGAAACGACAGTAAAACGTATAAGATAAGTAAAAACAACTATTTCCACTCCAATTAGGAATTTAATTCAACCCATATCTGCGGGATCAACAAACACCTATTTGACCTTTACATGCACGTTAATAAACCTGCTGCGTACAATATATTCTTTATCCACACACCATAAAACCGAACAACTATGAGCTCCTAAACCTTACGGATACATTAGGCGCGGCCATAACCGAAAATTCACTTCCAATGTCTCACATTTGATAACAAAGGAAAAACACCCGACGACCGACAAGATGTTCTAAAAATACTTTCGCAATCTAGCTACCTGTTCACCTGGGCTGGCCATTCCGGCCTCCCCATAAAGAAGAGTAGACGGGAAGCGCCGGGAAGGGTTTATCGTTCCTGAGGGAACGGCCGCATGCCCGACACTATATCATTGCCGCCTCTATCTCTATGTACTACGAGTTCTTTGTACTCGGCGAAGCATAAAACTTTCTGAAAACACTGTTAATGTGTAACGTACTCTTAGGTGCTACAATCGAACTTTGTACGGTTCATTTAACTTAAGGAGAAAACTCGCTTTAGTGAGTATCTGTCGAGTGCCGTCTGCCACGCCCTTCTGCATAGCAGTATAGTGCCCTAGGCATTCGCAACTTCGATAGCTCGCTTAAAATAAATACACCGTTACCGTAACTGATTTCGCAAATAATTTAATTAGCCGAATTAAAGCCACGCAGTAAATAACTTTGTAATTTGTTAAATAACGGCGTGTTTTTATGCATTATTGTGATATATTCATCGTTAATGCGTCGCTTGTCAATGTATTCGTAATGAAATGCCTGTACACAATGCGGTCGGGGTCGCGACACCGCCGGCAAACAAAATATGAAATAATGTTCACGTTATTTGCATAATGTCCACCATAAACGGTGGCCTATATAGAAAGCCATCATATTATCATGTCGTCATAAAGGCCTGTGCGAAGAGCGGCGGATAAACGCAGTTGACGTGCATAAAGCTTTGTCCGGGATGTCGCTATACCAGAAGAATACCTATTGATATTTATCGCAACATTTCCCTCGGATGAACGGGTGTGCGAAACAACTAATACACTGACTTTTGTGCTGAAAATGGAACCGTATTTATAGGTGGGATTTTCAATATTTTGATACAAAATAATATATTTAAAGATCAGTCTGAAAACTGTCTTGTTTTCCTTTGATCTATCTGCGCTCTACGACCACTTCTAGCCCGTTTTCGTTTATTTGAGTCTGATTGCATATTCATTATTCATAGATGCCTTATATCGAAAGAAAAATAAATTTGCTAAACTGATTTGTTCTATATTTGAATTTCAAAACGATTTGACACGAACCTTCACAAGAATTGGTAGATAAATAAATCGTTCTAATTTCGAAATTAGATTATGACATTTAAGAATAGTTATATTATGCATGGAGTAGGTAAGTACCTAAGAATGTGTACGAGAAAATCCCCTTCTAAGTCAAACCGTACAATAAACTACAGAGCAAGATACTGCCGCTCGTGTTACTATGTGCGGAACCGCAAGGCGAACCGGGAGACTTTACTGTGCCCCTGGGACAGCCGGAACACCTGAACAGTACACATTGATTTTACATGAACGTCCCAGAGCCACGACATCGTTGTTCGCACATACCTACAGGTACCCACAAGTACCTACAGGTATGTAGGAGCTAGGAGTAATACAATGATTTGTACTTTGCCTATGTGTAGCACTAGCTAGCAACAGATTCGGACGCACTGTTCCAAAGACCCAAAGGGGTGTAAATCCGACCACAAATGCACATACGACCTTACAGAATGCTGCAGTGATTTGTACCAGGCGACGTCATTCAACTGAGGTACAGATTGTGTCATAGTTCACTTGTTTTTCACCTTTGAATTCACTCGCTTTTTTATTTGCTGGCAGAAAACCAGCGTGCAGTTTAGCTTTGAAAGTCGGGAGGAGATAGATCGAACGACAATTGTTTATTAGTGCTTAGAGCATTTTGTTACGTGTCTGTTAAATGTTCTTTTGAAAAGTACCTAAAATTTTTGAAAGGTACATAAATAAAAAGAGAGATGCAGACATAGTTTGAACCACATAAAACAAACATATCCCACCATATAAGTATCTAATAAGATAAAATTTTCCAAATCGTATTCACCCCAGCAAATTACCGACATAATGCGAGTACCTACGGGGCCCTGCTAAATAATTATAGCATTTTCCAGTTACGTATGAGTTTCAGGCGGCTTCTTCGGAGGGACCGCGGAGGGCACAGGGCGGAGGGCGGAGGCCTGAGAAAACTTTTGGGTCTTTATTTATTGTTATTGCCTCATTAAGGTACTACGTAGTAGGCGATATCCTACAAATTGCAAATAAATAAGCCACCACTCCAGACACGTGTGGAATATATAAGCGTTCGTACTTATCTAATTACCTGCCTAGGTGTTTTGGTTGAGCTGAATTATTGTCATTGAGAAGGTAGAGTAGTAAGACTGGGTTGTGTGATTTGATTCTTGGTTTTGGATTTAATAGAACGAAGGACCTATGTAATAATTATAAATACAACGGCGCAGTACAGCGTTTACCAGAAGAGATCATCGTATTAGTGGTTCAACAGCTTCAATATGACCAGGATTGCGCCGGAATAATAGCAGTTCGTCGTGGACGTGGTACGACAGCGGCTCCCCTGACATCTTCTGTCTTCAGAAGACAGCCGCCACGCACCATCGATGCGACGCTCTGCTAGAGTGACTGTCACCAGCCAGTGTCACTCTTATCCGACCTTTTTGGTGATTCCAGTAACTTCGTAACAAAACTAGACGGCGCCACTTGCTCTGCCGTCAAATACAAGGTGTTACATAAATAACGCACAACCTCTTAAGGGGTAATTGTACTCATCATTATGAACAACTTTTAGTATGGGACCGAACGTGAAATCGTGAAAAACAAATCAGCTGTTCCCTACTTTTTGACGAGTTATGAGAACATAAATGTATGGAACAGCAGATTTTTTTTGCGATTTCAGGTTTGGTCCCATAGTAAAAGTTGTTCATAATGATGATACAATGACCCCTTAAGAGGTCGTGCGTTAATTATGTTACATCTTGTATATTACATAACGTGGGTAACTTATCTATGTATCGACATCAAAAAGAGAAAAGTTTTTTGTTACATTATAACCTCCAAGAATCATAAATAACAAAATTATTTTATTGCCTTGTCGACATCGGTGACATCTGATAATTCCTCTTACGAGTATTTCATTTTAAAATGGTTAAGTATTAATTAAAAACCCTATTCAGTGAGGTAATCTTAACTAAGTAAATATTGATACAAACCTCGAAACACGTGAAAGACGCTTTGATTGAGCGAAAGCCAACTTAATAATTTATCAATTTAATTTTGAGATTGAACCACATTGTCGAGGGGAGTGAATTAATTTCATTTAGAGGATTTGACCTGAATTCACCTTCTATAAATTAGCGAATAATGATCGTGTATTGTCGTAAACCAGCAGTGGAGAGAGATATATTGTTATAATAAAGAGTTGCTCATACATAAATATTTCCAGCGAACAGTTCCAAATAAACAAACGAAACGAAATGGGTCGCATTAACTGAGCTTACAATAATGCTCTAACGAGCAACGTTGGCAATTGCATTTTCAACAGATCCCAATGACTCATGATTAAAATATTATCGATAAATAAACTCAAAACGAACGTTTAAAGCTAAACCATCGCTTCGCAGCGCAAGTAACGCGTCAACTCAAAGGTAGAGCGTAGGTATTTTGGCCTTATTGAGCGCAAATTTTGAAGACCGCAACCCTTTGAATAGTCAATGTCGCGTACCTTTATCTCGCCACAGAAAGGCGACACCACATTACCGGTATTATGGCACTAGTCGGCGCGGGCGGCGGGGCGCGCGACCCGAAACACGCCCTCGCTTACCGTATTAAAGTATCGAATCGTATGCACACTTTGAAGTACAGGCCATTTTTAAAGTGCAATTTATATTGTATTGGAAGTTAGAGCGGCGCGTTTACCCGGCTCCACAATATTTTGTGTCGGGCCAATGTGCCGCGCGGCTGAGCCTTGTTCTATGTCGCTGTGTAAACCCGTTTTACATTTTCTTGTCTATAGAGAAAATTTAATAAGCATAAGTGAAATTCCCGCACTCTATTGTAGTACGGGACGATTAGAAAACTTTTTATGTCTCTTGTGATTTCTTTTTTGAGAGACGGTTAAAGTTATCTGTAGCCATAATCATAACACCTTCATTATAAATAAATCACTCTTTAATGTTTTCGAGAGTATGAATTCACGTTCAGATTTTTAAGAATAAAATGAAAGTAGATTTTCTGCGTCGTATTTTTTGTGAGCTAGAATATTTAAGGGAGAGTTCTTGCATTAGGCTTGGTGTTCACTGTAGGGTGGGGTTTAGTACCGAGCTCTGAATAATATCGGGCAGTTGCGTGACCCAGGTGTACGATGTACCACGCACTCGCCAGCCGATATCGCAATTCGCAAACCGAGCCAGTCACTTTAATACGCCCGTGGGATGCTCGCTCCTATATCATGAA
Source organism: Tiliacea citrago (assembly GCA_963921375.1). Taxonomy (NCBI): domain Eukaryota; kingdom Metazoa; phylum Arthropoda; class Insecta; order Lepidoptera; family Noctuidae; genus Tiliacea; species Tiliacea citrago. The sequence continues at coordinate 11,925,679 of OY992786.1, read as the reverse complement.
CCACCTCCCTACACCCCCTTTGTATTGCTAAGCTATAATTATTATGGTATTGATACTTTATGCATTTCGATTTGCGTTATGGATTCTTTGATATTCTGATATCGTTATAAAAGTAGGATGTATTATGTGGTTTTCAATTTAATTTACTTCATTGATATTTTTTCCCCAGTTAATTTTATTTTTTTATCATAGTTGCACCATGATGTAATTGGTTTGGTATTATAAAACTAATTACCACGCCGATTAACCAACCTGGGGTAATAAGGGCTTCTCAAGTTAATTCGACCAAACGTTAAAAATCGCCATACCAATTTTTTTACAGCGCTATCCCAAATCGACGTCAAAAAAGAGCACGTAAGATCAATCGGTAGACAACAAATGTGGTGGACCCGACCGGATCAGATCAGGCGGTTGGGCCTGTATTTATTTACATGTAATTAGGTCGGTGTCAGTGATCGACGGGGGCGGCGGACGTCCGCGCCGAGGTAAACAATCCATTACAAGGCTGTCAGGCAGCGTGGTCGGCAGCCATGCATATAGCGACCAATATCGCCGGCAAACACGCGAATTTAGACCAGTTCACTGTCGCCTAGCGCCAATATTGAGCAGTATTGACTTTTTGACATAAATACTTAGCGAGCAAACACCTGACTCAGCTGAAGAATCACCCTGTATAATGAACTGCCTTCGTTTGATGAACGCTGAATTTTGGTGGCGTGTAAACTCGGTTTTGTGTACAAAAATGTCGAGTGAATCTGCCCCAAATATGCTATATAAACAAAGATTATGAAGTGAAGAGTCAAGGGTAGGAAACGTTTGACTTGGCTTTACATGAAACATAAATGACTAAGATGAGAGATTCGCGGGTCCCGGCTTATTAAAAGCTACATTTAAGGGTGCTTTCACAAAAAAAAACGTAATTTCTTATCTAATTGTGAGAATGCTTGAAATAATTGAAACGTTAAGTCTGTGTAACTATAAAAGTACAGTTTTCCTGATGATAAACCATTCGTGTCAGTCTCAGCACCTGTTAACAGTTTCATCACTTTTGCGCTCTCGAAAATATAGCTTATTTCGCCGTTCATTTACTTAATGAAGATATTGTATAATCATAAAATAACATTTTGATTTTATCACACGGATAGCTGAAGCCCAGTGTGTGATTTTTAAATTTCTTGATATGGTTTGTTAAATAGTAGGAAAAAAATATAGGTATTATCAACATTATTTTCTGAGACTATTTGTAACATTTTGATAGATCTATTTGCTACCTTTTTGAGTTGAACATGTCTTCTTACATAAAATATTTTTAATAACTAAATTTATGGTATTATATTGAAAAAAAATGTTTCTAAACTCAACACGATATCGTTAATTTTGTGTGAAGAGGCAACGGAAATTATTTTTACAATATTATATACCAACATTTTCGAATAAAATATTGCTATCAATGGAGATAAAGGAGTAATCTATGTGTGGCAATTATTAGTTAAATTTTGCCGCAAAATGTACCGAAAAACAAATTTTTGCCAGATTTTGTGATAGCGTCCTTAACAGTTTTTAATGTTGTGTATTTATTGTATAGAGAATCGAAAACTGTTTCACAAATTATTCTGATAAATATGAAGCAATTTGATAAATCATTTTATTGTTACTTGCACAACACACAAATGAGCTAACACTAGCACTGAGTGGAGTAGGAGGACAACAGCACATGAGGCTGAAGAGATGTGACATCCCCAGTCTCAACAACAGATTCGCATAGAGATGAGAGCTACGCCACACAAATGGAAGCTGTCCCATAATAGACTCGAAGTTGGTCAACACAGTGGCTTATTCTAGGACAGATTTGCATGTTGCAGAAAGGACAAAAAAAAATTGGTATATTTCCACGAGAAATTTCGAAACCCCTATAAAAAGACGTTAAAGCTACACAAGAATCAATTTACTTAAACGCACACCATCGCTTCAGTTTATACCATAGGAGTACACCATAATAATATCCAATACCATTATAATGGCCGCTGTTGACTATGACGTATGGGATGCACTTACTGTGAAACGGGCCGTATGCCAGCTTGGCAATGTTAACTTAAAAATAAACATTATCTTCACGAACATCTCTGAAACACTCGCTGAACGAGCGTACTGCGTATCATTGGTACTTTTTGTCCAAAATAATAACATTACCCACGTCCCTTGAAGCGCACAAAGCAGACCCCAGTACAGTAATCCATTCAATGTATCACTATGCAACTCGTACTCTTATCTTACCACGTATAGCCACGCCAATCCGTTACCGATATTTAGGCAAAATACAAATTCTTTTACCTGCCATGCAATTCCCAACCTTACACTGTCCGTGCTAGGTCGGGAATCACGGACGCATCGACCAACTTTACAACGTTCTACAGTGGATAATCCGCCTGATATTGGAAGGCTCGTCGATGCATTCACTGGGATGCACGAAATTTTCTATAAGGATAAAAGCAAACAAGATAGCCATCGAACCAATGTTACGAGCTAGTAGCTATAGGTACGCGAGTAATGCGCCTAACCCGCAACGATTTGGCTGCGAAGCGACGAACAAAAGGAAAGTTAAAAGCAATAAAACATTTTTATTTGCTCATGTCAAGTGCTGACCGATGAAGTCGAAATTTTACAATCATTGAGGTTTTCATCGCAAATATTTGTTAGAAACATCCCGTTCGATTAAATTATTTTTGTGTTGACTGTGGCGGGCTTTATTTTAGGGAATATAATAACGGCCCAACTTTTTTAGCGTGTAATAAGAACAACAGTGACAATACGGCGCGGCGGCGTCGGCGAACGTTAAAATGTTTCCGTTTTTGGCGTACTCTCAAGTTAGTTAATGTTTCCAAAACAACGATGTGAACACAGGGATACCTATTTGCGGCGTGAAGTTTGGACGTGACTTGCTCTATGCGCTTCTGGTTCACACAAACTGCTAATAATAACGTTCTAATCTACTGCATTAGACACTGCTCCTTTGTGATACAAGCGGCACTAATTACAACTGACCGCTAAACGCCAGTTAAACGGTCAACTGGAGTGAGTGAGGAAGTTTAAAAAGATTTTCTGTAAAATACCTACTTATTCTAATCCATCGGGTATTATGAGCCGGTCCATTGAGAGCACCCCTGACAGGTTAATACTCATTTATCTAAATACGTTGTTAAAACTTTCGTCATTTGCAAGCAGATAGATTGGGGCTCTCTTAGTACAGAAATTGCGGTAACTTGATAACTACCGATTATTATAAACTAGCTTTTGCCCGCGGCTTCGCCTGCGTAAAAGTCGGAAAGGATTCCGCAGGAAAGTACCTACTACCGGGATTCATAGTATCATAATATGTCCTAACCCAGGTCATGGCTTATCCGTATGCCTTTCATCTAAATCTGTTCAGACGTTACGGCATGAAACGGTAACCAGACAAACAGACAGGCGGATAATAAACTAAAATAATCTTTTTTAGGGTTCCGTACTACAAAATGAAAAATTGGAACTCTTATAGGATGTCTTCGTTGTCGGTCAAGACCCTTTTTTTCAGGAATACGTGGAGGTATCAAGTTGAAATAGATATCAAAAACTTAGGATCTATGGTCGCTTGGACCTGTAAAGAAAATCAAACTTCAAGATCAACGCAATAAAAAAATACGGCCATTTATGCCGCTTATGTTGACGCACGCACATAAACCGAAACCTTTGCGGTTCTTCCCGCTGTAATAACTTTTAACCGAGTGGCCGATTTTAATGAAATAAAGACTAAATGTTATTTCAAATACGGACTATGACTACTTATGTTTTATATCTCTTGAAAAGAACTAAGTACACAGAAAATTCAATATTACATATGTTAATTTTTTAATCGTCCCCTATTTTACCACCTTGGGGGGATGATTTTACAAAAAGCTGAATCACGTATTTTTTATTTCTTACCAAAAGCATAAATTTGAATCCGTAACTTAAGACCAGGCAGTCTAAATCAAATTTCCACGCAAACTCCGCCCCTTGCTGCCTGCCACTCCGTTATGTGCTAAACGCTAACACATCAGTAATAAAGTTGATTATAACGTGCGCTCTCTGATCGTGTTCGAACACGAAAACTAAACAGCATAAATCTCAATTCTTGATCCAGGGAAAAAAAATCTGGTGGGTGGATAATAAACTATATTTTCTTACCGTGAATATTTATTTTAGACATAAAAGCCAAACAATCTTGTTTGTTTTTATAATTATCTTTAAAAAAGACAGGATTTTCGAATAAAAAATGTGTCTAGAGAAAATATAACAATTACGTAACTGTCTTCAACATGGAAAGAAAAAGATTCAATAAATCATATACTAAAGTTTCATTTTGCTTGTTTGTGTGACTGTTTCTGAATATTCATGCAAATTAACATAAAAATCCGGCATTTCTTAAGAGGACGCTCCCTATGAGCGTCCTCTTAAGAAATGCCGGATTTCTCATACAAACTATGATCACCTATCACCCCCTGTATGATATTTTTTGTCAAAAAGTTACCTATGTGCTTCTCCAGGATGCCATCTATCTCCTTGACAAATTTTATCGAAATTCGTTCATTGGTTTAGCGTGAAAAGGTAACAAACTGAGTTACTTTCGAATTTATATAGTACTAGCTGCGCCCCGCGGTTTCACCCGCGTAAGTCTCGATCCCGTGGGAATGTCGGAATAAAAAGTAGTCTGCCTTCTCCACCCATGTGGCAAATTTCATCCCAATCCGTTCAGCCGTTTTAGCGTGAAAGCTAACAAACGTTCGTCCATCAATGCCTGGTTGCGGCCAAGGCTTGTATAGAGCTTTTCTGAAATAATGCGCGGAAATTCAAACAAAGTAAATTATTTATAAATTCCAGATTCAATGACGAACAACGATAATTTTTCACGCGCCAATGTGTTCATTTGTTTCAATAAACAGCTTTCTATTTGCAAGCCAGTTCGAAATTTAAATCAAACCTTTGATAAGTTACCTCCTTGGTTGCCATGTTTCGGAGTAAAAGATCGTTCCATTTTTAAATTACACGATAGATATGAGTTTAAGTCTATGTAATATCTTTATCATGCATTGAGTGGAGTTCATTTCATAATTATTTATATAACATTGTACTTGTTACCTAATTTTACATGACACTGGCTAAATGCACAAACCGTGCGAAGCCAACAAGAAAAAAAAAAAAAAAAAAAGTCTATGTAATTTATTTGACCGCTAAATCACGACACATATTGATTGTTATACAACTTTTGGTGGCCCCTGCTCACATTTATTTGGCCAGTACAGCAATTATTATTTATCTTGAAGAAGGTTGTCAAAATAATGCTCGAATTTCCAAGCATGTTTGAGAAAATGAAATTTAATGGAGCGGCTTGCGGTTTTCTCCAATCTTAAGGAAACAGAAACGTAAAGCAACTTTAATAAGAGGATCGATGAGTCACTGTGTGAAAAGGTGTCTAACACTTCAAGAGAGACAAATATCGAGAAGATAAAAAAATAACACAAAGAAAAGAATTGAACACATCAAAAGATTTTCGAGTAATATATTTTTACTCATCAAAAGATGTTTTTATGAAATGAATAACCAACCAGACACCTCATAAAACCCACTTTAATATCAAAGAAAAATACGTATCAGACAGGACTTAAGTTATAATAATATTTGAGGACAAATCGGTGACAATAGTCACGATGGCAACATGGCGACAAGTCGCGCGACTTGAGCGCAAATTAAAACGATTTGTTACCCGCGACGCGGACAACCGCCACCTTTTTAAACTCGTGACAATTTAGCGCAAACCTTGTGAAATATCGCTGGCTAAATAAAAACCGATTTGTGTTAACTCCTACTTTTAGTGCAGAGCGCACACTACATTCTGTTGTTGCAAAATGCATTTTTTTGCGACTACTTTGGCGCAGTGCCTGTTTTACGCGGTTTATGGTTTTAAATCTAAAAAGCTGACGCCATCGCCAACTTTGTGATGAATGCAGCATAATACAACAACAGTATAATTAAATATTTATCATCAATATTAACAAACAAACAAACAATGGTATTAAAGTGCCAAAACCGCAAAAAGCTTTGTAAACATAAACACCGAAAATGAGGATGCGTTTTTACGTAATGAGGTTAAAATTACGCTTCCCTGGAAAACTTTAATTGTGATTTTAGTGGTCATCATAATTTGAATAACAAACCACGTCATTGCACAGCAAAGTACAATAGTTAAGTCGGGGTGTCCCTCCGAAGAGAAATCCGAATGTTCGGCCGTTTCGTGACGAAAAAAACGAGTGTTAAAGAGATGAGTAAGGAACTAAGGACTGAAAGTCAAAAAAGAAAACTGTGGAAGTCAAGAACCGGCTGAACATTCGGCCGATACTTCGGAGTAGTAGACCCCGGGGGTCAGGCACCGCGTCGCCTCGTCAGCGACAATTAACGCGAGCCGCGGCACATAACTCACCCGGCCGACACTTGCTATCGCGCGAACAACGAACATTCTCCTTTTAACCACCACCACGGACGAATGCTACCACCACCACACACCAACGAACGACCCCAACACTGTCGCATTGGTGTTTGTAATTTAAATTTCGTATTTACATAGTTTATTGCGGTTTAAGAACGCAATTTGTTAATACGCAAGTAGACACGCTTGGATTTATGTCTCGTTGGTATTCAGTATTCCGCATGCAACTTGTGTTGTGCATAACTTTACAGCGGCTGCTACGGAACCCTATTACTTCGCTGATACACTCGCGACCATAATTAAATATCAGCTTACGGAATTAAAGCGATCCATTATCTTGGAATAAACAATTTACGTCGTTCGTGACGTGATGGAAGGAAACTTTTTTTTTATCTAATGATCTGAATATTTTTGGGCCGGCCGCATTAAGCGAAAAAGTTTATAATTAACGAGCTCTATGCCCCTGTAATTGAACGTAAGTAAACAGGACGTTTTGTCGTGTAATCAATCATTGAACATACACTGTGGACTGTCTATTGATCCCTCGTCCGAATGGAACTGATCTGTAACTTTATATGAACTACTATCCGTTTGTATAATCTATACTAAAATTATAAAGAGATAAAATTTGTTTGTAGTTTGTTAGTAGGTTATTTCTGGACCCACCAATAGAATTTAAAAAAATCTTATTGCACTTGGTAGTCCAATTCTTGAGGATGGTTATAGATTATTTAACATCACGTTACGACACTTACCCCCCCGTCCCCCTTTAATTGACCCTTAGTAGCCGGGCAAAAATAAAAAAAACCGGCCAAGTAAGAGTCGGACTCGCTCACGCAGGTTTCCGTACCATTATCTATAAAAATGGCAAAAAATATCACGTTTTTTGTATGGGAGCCCCCCTTAAATACTTGTTTTATTTTAATTTAATTATTTATTTTTAAAGTAAATATATAACTAAATATTCTGTGAATATTTCAAGCGTCTACCTGTTGCCGTTATCTTTATCGAGCAAAAACCGAGCAAAAAAAATCAAGTTTGTTGTATGGGAGCCCCCTTAAATATTTATTTTATTCTGTTTTTTAGTATTTGTTGTTACAGCGGCATCAGAAATACATCATCTGTAAAAATTTCAACTGTCTAACTATCATGGTTCATGAGATACAGCCTGGTTACAGACGGACAGACAGACAGACAGACGGCGGAGCCTTAGTAATAGGGTTCCCGTTTTACCCTTTGGGTACGGAACCCTAAATATCAAGTTTGTTGTATGAGAGCCCCTTTAAATATAATTCTGAAAAAAAAAAGTTTTTTTAGTATTTGTTGTTATAGCGGCAACAGAAATACATCATCTGTGAAAATGTCAACTGTCTAACTATCACAGTTCATGAGATACAGCCTGGTGACAGACGGACAGACAGACGGACGGACAGCGGATTCTTAATAATAGGGTCCCGTTTTACTCTTTGGGTATGGAACCCTAAAAAATTAGAAAGAACGCTAAGCGAAAATAAAAGCGAAGTAATAGCACGGGCGGGCGATGCAACGCGACGCAGTGGGGCGGGGGAACAATAAATTTCAAGGGCAGAAGCTAGTACTCGTAGATAGATATTAGTACAAAACGTAATTTATTCCAGGCTTTACAATATATAACAGTCACACAGGTTTCAATATTTAGTTGAGCAACGCGGCCTCTTTATTTATTCTCTTCTCACCTGAATAGTTTCACGAAAGGGAGCAATTAATTCTCTCAGTCTAGTCACGAAAATTTTTCATTTTAATTAAAGCTCCGACCGGAGGATCGTCGGCTAATTAACCCATTAAAACACAGACTCTCCTTTCATTTTGTCTTTTTTCCTTGAGCGTTCACTTTCTTGTGATTTTCGAAACGAAAATGAAAATATGAATGGTTGAACGGACTACAGATGGCGCCATAAGCTCATGGCCGACGCAAACCGACGGGTGACGGGAATGCTTGCGTACACAAGTGCCCTAGACTTCTCTTTGTAAATATTGGCAAATAAATCGTACGCCAATAAACATGGGTACCGACATGTTTTGGATTTTAATATGATTGGTAACACGCATTTTTTTTATATTCCGAAAATGTTGGGCTTATAAATAAAGCATGATTCAGTCTGACGTAAAAAAGCATACCTACAGGACTCTTGATCAGCATTTTTGGCTTAGCTTTGATTTTGAGCGACGTGGAGGCAAATAACTGCCATGTTTTGCAAAAAAAGTAAAAAAAATCCAATATTCTAAAAAAAGCGGCCATCTACGATTTTTTTTTTGGAGTAATACTGCACTTACTCCAAAAGTAAATCGTAGATGGCCGCTTTTGCTTGGGCTCCATGATCCTTCAATATTGTCCCTAAGAAATGAAGTGCTCGTTGGTAAACAATGTCGCGATTGTTCGTATAAAAGCAAACTAGAACCGAGACAACTGTTTAGAAAGCGGATTTCCACTAAGCGAGTTAAAAATATAAAGTAGAATAAAACATAGTAATCACGAGAGCAAGTAATGTAATTCAAACTATTTGAAAGTCTAATTGAATAAATGAAAATTCTTAACGAACAAAATAGGCGTAGATCTCATCAAATAAAAATTCGGCTCGGCGTCCCCAGTTAATTAATCCATTAAAATTTTTTCATCACTTTAAATTACTTGTTTGAGTTAAGATCGTGATGAAAACTTTTCACAATGTTTCTCTTTGTAAACACATCGCGTACACGAGACTCATTAAACCACGTTGATTTAGTAACAAAATATGACGCGATTATTGCGCTTAATAAGTTGGCGGTTACAAAAACACTAGCTCCAGTTGTAAATGATGAAATTGTACAATTATCATTAAGGGGTAGTTTACAATGCAAGCTGAAACTTGTTGCCGTCATAAAAGCGAGCGGCAAAACTCTGCGAGACAATAGCACATGTCAGGCGACGTAAGGCCGCGTGCACAAAGCGAGTGCCTACAAGTACAGTCAACAAGACAAGCCGGTAAAGCTGCGATCATCTGAATGACGAAGCAATTACGCGCATTCAGCTCGGGGCGCAGTCAGACGAGGCAAGTGGTGAGATTGGTTTCAATAAAAGCGCAATCCCTCCCCCATGTTTTTCTTTCATCTCTCCACTGTGAATGGTGTTATTCAGTACTGTAATTATTTATGTACTTTGTCAGGTTGGGCAAAAATTTATGATTGTTTTGTATTGTTTCAGGTAATTTCAGCGGTTGATCAACATTCAATCAACATGTAGGTATTATATTATTCTGCATGTGAATAGTATTGAATCCGAGCAATTATCCGAATAATAATTGAATTTAAATCAAAGTCCCATAACTGTTTATTTTCCAAATTAACATTAGATTACATCTTCAGAGACGTCTAATTGGTCTCAAAGCTTGTAATTACGTTCATTACAGTTCGTTCCTCTCGCGATCTATTAACAAAGCAGTTCGCATCACTTAACACTGCCGCTAAAAATTCATTGAACTTGTAAATTATCGTAAAACAAGAGGCATAAACCCGTCCGCGGCACGTGCCGTGCTTAGGAAGAAATACTAACGTCCGACAAACGGATCATTAAAGTGCTGCTTTAAATGTGCCCGCGGCTGTGTTGATTAATCATCGCTCTGTGATTAATTAGTGGTGAAAAAAGCCAATGAAGAGCGTATCGATCCGACGGTCTGCACTCACCCTTATACGAGATTAAAAATAAAAAATGTTAAAAGCGGGGAGATAGTATCTGTTATGAGACTGCCCCTTCACTCCGTATTTACATTAGCATGATAATCTGACGTAGGTGTGTTATACTGGCGTTTTTAAGAAGATAAACGGACTGCTTTCGTTTATTCCGCACTTGTTAATTTATTGTGTTCATATACAGGGTGTTAAAGAAATTGCGTGCCATAGCTTAGGGGTAGGTTCAGTATCGATAAAGGAACCCGGGGAAAAAAAAAACAAAAAAAAGCATAAAAAATTATTGCAAGATCAACCTGATTTAGAACTACCTATTTACCAACGCGTTCGATAGTAGGTATGTAATTAAAGCATTTAAACAAATAAAATAAATTGAATTCTAAACGATTGCTATTTTAAGTTAGTAGGTACTAAATTAGGTTGATCTTGCATTTTTTTTGTTTTTGTTCCTGGGTGCCTTTATCGATACTAAACCTACCCCTTAGCTATGGCACGCAATTTCTTTAACAGCCTGTATACAGCGTAAAAAACTTGTGTCGGTGCGTCTGTTTTCTTACAATAATACAAAAGGGAAAAGTACCTAGTCTTTAATTAAGTTTAATTCAATGTAGACGTACCCTAATCTAAAGTACACATAATCACTGCGTCAAACAGTATATTTGCGGTTAGAAAACAAACATTCTAAATATTACAATCCCGAACATAATTGGAATCTGAAAATAGTGTATTTGTCGCTCGTTCCACAAACGTACGTCTGTAAAAGGTGTAACAGAGTTGTTAAGTAGAGAACATACTCTAAGTGATTGCGTCGCTCATTGGGCCCGTTTGACGAACGACCGCTCTACGATTTACACCCAAATAAGCCGTTACTCATATTACAGGGGGAGATTTAAATGTCGCTTTTTAAAGATGAATATTTTAGAGTTTGTGCCAGCCCGCCCGTTACTCATTGTCAGCGAATTTAATACGTTAAGTGCACCCATTTATGTGCAAAGTTTTAAATGCATTCGAGATTGATCGCACGGATTGGATGACTAATACGTTTGTGTTACTACCCACTCTCTGATGTCATTGCCCCACGTAAAGATTGGTTCGCTATTAATCAGACGACATTTCAATATTGATCTGGAGTTTCATCATCAATGATAATAATAAATGTGAGCTTACTTAAGCCAATCATTTTCGTAAGTACCCACCTGTACGGTCTCATCGCCGTACATTTTCTGCTAACTCTGTAACCTACTTTAGGTCAACGATGCGCGTCATAATTTAGCACATTAAAATAACATGACTAACGATTTTAAATATTTTATTTTACTTACTATGGGACAATAAACAGCTACAATATAAAATGTTTACAAATAACAATAATTTAGAGTATTAACAATATTGCAGCCCACTACGTTATCCGCATGTTAACAAAATTAAGATTAGGCAAAAAGGGCCAGTAGCATTACTCAGATAAATTATAAAAAAAAATGTAAATAAATAATAGATTATTAAAATACAATAAAATTAATTAATTTACAAATTAAAAAAGAGTGAATTGACAGTACAATGCATTAATAAAAATAATTAAAACTGTTGAAATAAATTAAACCCGATTTTAACCTGAAATATAGTGAACTTATGACTTTGTGTAGCTATCAAAAACTGAGAGAAATAATAGCTTTCCACTCTAGTACTGTTACTTACTCTTAACTTAAATAAACGTATCTCCTTAGTGCATCTTAGTGGAACGTGTTTCTCTATACTAACTGAACTTACAAACCTTCACGACAAATCAATGTACGGAGTTAACTACCAAACCGTGCACCACCTATAATGAAACGGTCATTGTGTTTGTCATGTATCAAAAACACTGAATCACTGAACTGTTCGGTCAATTTTCACAGTTGATATTTCGTTTTATTTAAAAGCCCAATTAAAACGTTTTACGAAAGAAATGTTTGAAAATAAAAGGATATTAACCTCAGTAAATGCCTTCAGTTTATCCACATATAAAAATAAGTTGATATTTTTGGCATATCTATATTTTAATTGAAGGTTTTTTTAAGGCTTCAAATTAGTCTCCACAAGCCTTTAAAGTAGATAAGTGTGTTTGTACCATACACAGTTGTCCGTAGACTGAAAATTAACCTGAAATACTCACTGTGAGTGTGTATGTATTCCCTCGAGTTACTCTTGATAGAATTAAGTTTGCCCCCAACAAAGCCGCATACATAGTACCTACAGGTTATTATTTAATACATAGAAAATACATTTTATTAAACGAATTATTCAAATTATTTAGCAAGCACGTAAGTCACGTTCAATGTAATTTTCGCGGTGATAAACCAGATCTTTGAAACGTATTTAACTGCTTATGTTAAATAAGTTTTAATTACAGATGCGAGTAGGTGTTAGTTAAAGTTGAAGCATTATGGCTTGAGTAATGCGGTACCTAGCGAACGTAATAAATTGATTTATTTATAATAATGTCGGCAACTCGGCACGATTAAATAGGAAATATGACGTTGTGTCGACTGAGGACGCTTCTCGGTCGGCTCGTAATTACAATAATTGCAAAAGTTTCTCACTACAGACTTAACCGCGATGCTTTAGGGCCATTCATTTGTATTTATGCATGCCGCGTAAACAACTCTTAATGGCGTTTCGTTTTATATTTTCTTTGTGAGAGCTTCGGATCCGGCGAACAGTCGCCGAGAAAATGGATACCTTGGAACACGACGGGAAAAATCCTAGTTCAAGTTTACGAGTGTTTCATAATCATTGTGTCGAAACACGTAAAATTTCCTGGAGTTTTATGCAGACGCAGCATCGTTCAGTTGGATGGGTCGTCCGGTCCGCGTTGTAAAAATATTCCCGGGAATCGCGTGGAAACAAAACAAGTGCTACGTAAAGTAACAGATTACAGGCGCAGGCGCTTACAGCGGAGCGTTACGGACCTCTTTGTTCATACTCCACTCTGCTCGTGTGGACCCGTGGGAGATGAGCTATTTTTTTTTCGCCTATATATCTATTTGTATTTTCACATTTTTTACCAAAACATGTATTGTCCGAAGCTTTTTTGAAATTTCATGCTTTAAAATATGTGTATGAACATGGAGGATTACTCAAAAAATATGCTTCGTACAACCGGACTAGGTCGGATTTAGGGCCTTGTTCAATGTTTATGTTTGTTCTTTTCGCTCATTCCAAAAGAGTTAAGTACAATTACCATAATTTACGTTGTAGGATTTTAACTAGAGACAAATTATGAAAAGTTAAGAGTACGAAATCTTAAGTATTTTTAGCGTCTTATACCTACATCTTTCAGAATAAAGGCATGACCTCAAAAATCTTAAACTAGCTTATTTGCTGGATCTTTCCGTAATAACACAACTCAACAGAATACATGCCAAGAAATATGTCGCATTGCATGTCACGGCCATGTGTCACTTTATTATCTGTGACTAACTCTTTAATGTTCTTTTATTTGGCACTCCTGCTTAGCTTCCAGAATATAATTCGTTAATAGCCTATTTCTTCCCAGAAAGACAATTACCAAGTCGAACGTTACTTACCCCCTTGGTCTTGAGTTCAAGGCTTTAATTCTGAGCCACACCTACGGCTTAGAATAGCCTATACGAGCTTGTAGTTTAGATAAAAAAGGAAAGAAACAGTTTTTGAGAGAAACATTACTGATAAATATTGGGTCTAAAGAAAGCTCCATCATATTATTTTATCTACAGGGTCAAATTTTATTAGCTAGCGAAACTCCGCAGATGTGATGGGTACCGATATCTAAACAATCATGATAAAACAAAAATAAATTAATTTGATGGTTTTTTTTGTGGGTCATCGACCGCAGTTAGTGTAAGTAGTCTCTTGAAATATTAGTTTAGAAATCAGTAAAAAAAAAATCTCTACTCACACTTCAAGTAACAAAACAACAGCAGTCGTTGACCCCCAAAAAAAAACATGTAATAATTTTATTATTTTTATTTTATCGTGTCTAGATATCGATAGCCATCACGTCTGCGGACTTTCGCTAGCTAATTTAATGTGACCCTGTATATGACAGACAGCTCTATATGACATGGCAAACTATTCAAACCTCCTGAGCATTTAAATAAACAGCAAAACTGAAGAGCTAGCAAGTTTAAACACCATTCTTATAGAAAAATAATGACACGGTTCTCCCTATAGTTACAGACACCATAACATAACCATAACCAATCCCCTCAAGATAATATATCCATGATAACTATAATTTCTTTCATTAGTTAACCAGGAAACAAGATTACACAACTATTGCAACTGTCAACTTTACTTTTACTCTTGCGCAAATGTAACTGCTAAGACGTGGGCCACAGAGACGTCAGACGCGGACGGGACACAGACGCGCCGTCCCTTTCAAGTATCTTCATTATTCTTCATACAAAATGTATTAAGGTGATACGTAAAAAATAAATCGTAGCGAACTGGGCGGTCATAAGAAAGTGACAGTCAATTTTACATGCGAAAAAGAGAGCGCAATAATGCGCTGGAACCAAAATACAACAACGTTATGGCGCCAACCCAACTAAAAATTGTTTAAAAATAAATTAAGCTATCTATCAAAAATATTTTCAGCTAGAGTTTTCAGTACGCGCATTTTTAATGCATTTTTTGTAATGAAATTACTGAAGATTTTAGAATTACAGGACAAAATATGAAAAAATAGAGGTATTTAAGGAAATAAATTATATCGAGGAAATTTAACCCAATTGCATTTTTCTTCAGTCAGAGTATTAATCAAATAGTCAATATCCAAAAATTAAATCCATACAAGTTGTAATAGTGAAATAAATGGTTACGAAAAAGACCCGATTTTTTTTTGGTATGGCCTTAACGCGATCTGGCACAAAATATACAGAAAGGACAAGACGCAGGCGCGTCGCTTTTCCATCTGAATACTATTTTCCGCGTCTGTATCTCGGAATCCTCGTCTTACCTCTCTTCTGTGTGGCCCGTGCTTAAGGGTATGAATGTATCTGACAAAAATCACCAAAAAAATCGCCGAGAAAATCACTTGTGGGCGAGCGCCCTAAAGTGTCGTAACTCGTTACAACTCTGGCAATTGTAACATAAGTTGCATAAGAAGAGTTTATTGATTTCAGTTTTAGTATTAAAGTCTTATTAGGTCGTAAACTTCTAATGTCGGAAGTGTACTGATAAGTCATAGGATCACCACAGTTGGTACACGGTGGTCAGTGATATTTTGTCAAACATGGAGGATGATACCTTCTACTGTTCATCAATCTATAAATAAAATTATTTATTAGTGTGATTTTTGGTAACAGCTACAGTAAGGTCTTGTAAAAATTTAGATGCTCAAAAATCTACCCGTGAGCTTACACTGTGATACTACATTGAACGTTTTCAAGACTCATTCCTGGCCATATAGGTACCCAAACTCCGGATTACACCAGATTATTACAAATTTTTATATTATTATTCCACTTTGCCACACTAAGCCGCCCGCTGGTGGGGCAAAGTGGTATGTCTAAAATTTTGCAGTGGAATCTTGCTGGATTCTGCCCCACTAGGGTTGGCAGTCTTTGTTTAGAAAACAAAGAAATGTATACCTAAGTTAATTATAACTCGGGCTAGTAACGTTGGGCTTAGTACGTAGGTAGTGTTTTTTAAATTAAAGTAATTAAATAAATAAAAAAATTACACGATTTGTAACTAATAAATTAAAATCTTAGTAAACATAACTAAAATAAACCTTTAAAATCACAACTGGTTCGTTAATGGTTTTCATATTAAGTTTAAAATCACAAATTGAGTATGATTTGTTCCCGTAAATAGAAAACGAAATGATATAAATTATTCTAACAACTAAAATCACGGATTAAAGCCTCGTGAAAACTGGCGCAATTTTGCGGGCGCAACAGTCAGCGCGAACCTTGTTGCGCCCGCGATATCGCGCCAGTCTGCACGAGCCTTAATCATCATATGGCATGGCCAAATACAGTCTTATGTTTACCTTAAAACGATAAGGCCTTTAAAGCGATATGGCCGCCCGTTGTACAGTTTGTAGTTTCATTGTATATCTGTGATTTATAGGTTTACTTTAGGTATATTTATTAAGATTTTATCTTATTTCTAACAAATCGTGTAATTAATCTGTGATTTACAACCCGATTCCTTCCAGAAACAAATTATAAACAAAATTTTTCAATATTTTATTACTTTTTTTTTAAAACACTATATATTGTAGCGTAATTAAATAAAATAATCTTTTACGTAACTTTTAAAGAAATCGTATAGTGTTAGTTGGATTATAAAATACAGACTCAGGAATAAATTTCATAATTTAAAAAAGGAATAAAAAATGCGTACACAATATTTTGGTCCAGAAGGGACCGAGGTTGGTGCTATTATTGTAAAAGGAGATGTATTAGATTACGTCGCGTTTAGATCTTGAGCTAATATGACCTACGGATTGACTACAGCCAGACCCCAGGTTCGCTTAACACAAAGCCCTATGCGGAGATACAAGTTTGATTTGTGCGAAAAAAAATTTTGTTAGAATAAAATATTGGATGGATTATGTGGAAGTAACTCCGAAGGAGCACAGCATGGACAGTTCACGTGCATGCATCGCTGTGATGATGCCGCATTGTTCTGCTGGCGAGGCTGAAGCCAAAAAAAGACGTACTGACACACGACTGAAGGCAAATCGTACGACAATCTATGCAGTTCCTCCAGGAATTCAAGTTTTATTTTAGTTTTTTTATTTACTTTTAATTTATTTATTTATGTCAGACACAAGTGATCCATATTTTTGTTAGTATACTTAAGAATTATGTTAGTAACCAAGCTTTAAATACACACCACAATTATACTAATGAAACTAAAATTAGGTATCAGATGTACCAACTCACATAAATAAAACCCTGAAATTCATTAAAATTGAATTTTTAAAATGTAATGTTATAAAAATTGCCATCATCAATATTATTAATAAAATTAAGAAATTCACTAAAATCACAAAACAACAAAATAAGAATAAAAAAAAGCTAGCGCTTTCAGTAGCCTCCTGTATTGGTAGTTCTGTAGAGTGAAAATCCGCAAATCGAAATTGTATAAAAAACAAATAAATTAGATACTGAAGAAAATTTGGGCGTAATGATCGAATGATAGGATAAAGGAGACTTTCGGCGTATAGTTCTAAAGTTTATTTCTCAGTCCATCTGAAAAAAAAAATTACAACAGTAAAGAAAAATTTCGGACGTTCCACGACTCTCGCATAGACAAGAAAATTTTCAAAAAATATTCGTAACCGACAGAAATAAGCCAGTACCGAACTCCCAAAAAGGTTGAATACTCAATTATAGAATGATAATTCTACACTATGTACTAATTCCAACGTTTACCAGCCCTAGTTACATTTTAGTTAGATATACTTTCTTTGCTTTCCAAACAGAAATACGAGCATACCTACCACACAAATTCTTAGGTGCCAACCCTAATGGAGCAGAAACCAGCAAGATTTTAGACTAGTGGAATCTGCCCCAACAAATCGAACTAGTGGGGCAGATTCCACTGCAAAACTTTAGGACTTCCGCTTTGCCCCACGGCTTGGTGGGGCAAAGTGGATAATTCAAATTATCTGCCAGTATTGGATACGAAATACTGGCAGATAATTGTAACTTATCCTGAAGTGGTGAAATCTGCTCTAAATCACGTTTTAGGACACCCATGAGAGGTACTAGCATTACATATCGTTATTTTTAAGTTGCCTCAAATAAATTTACTTCACACAGCATAGCAGTGACATAAAAAAGCGTCGAGAAAGCAGTTTAATCCCGCCAAAAGATTCACCATTTAAGATTCCTCGAAGCTGGACCTGAACGCACCCTGGCGGCGACGTCATTAAAAGATGCCCACTCACCAGCATGTCCACACCACAAATATAACCCGTCTCTCCACTATTCCAATACTTATATACTCAAGGATGCATATTCGGTATGGCTCTAATAATGCTTCCATATCCTAAGGGCACGTCTTCCCCACCATTACCGCGTCTCCCGGTCTACTCTTTGATATGCAATGGTCTCTGTAGCCCTATGAAATTGTTTATTCTGTAAATAGGGTGTCGGAATCATTTTTTCACGTCATATTATACCTAAATAAAAAAACAAGCTAGATGGAGTCGACATTTTTTATCTGACTACCCCTGAGAAGAAATGGCGAAACAAACTCAGGGCAAACTCAAAGCTCATGAAATATTAGGCTCCAGGGGCTAATGCAAATCTTTGGGTTCATTCGATTAATCGAGTCTGGTCAAACCATGCTAGGATCGGTGCATTTCATTCATTCATCGATACCTAGATGCGCCTATTTCTGCCCTTCATTCTTCCTTGACCCGTTTTAAATAGGCAATTGCACACACTCCCATATTTTCTTGTGCCAATTGGCAATCCTAGTGCATTTTAATATTTATTTACTGAAAGATACTCCAAATTTTCTAACACGATATTGATCAGGCCATCATACGGTGTTCAGTAGAGATACGAAAATACATAGTTTCCGAGACAACGATGAAATATTATTTATTTTTCGATGTTATCAGTGAAAAGTTGAGCATTTACAGTATATGTTAGTACCTAACATACGTAGGTATATGTAGTGATATCTCAGGTTTATCTTACGACGAATCAGTGTTTCCATTTAAGTTTGCTGCTTGTGTAAGTGGCACCGGATATCAGGCGACGGCATGAACTGCAGCCGCGCTCACACCAAATCCGCCAAATTAACTAGAAAATATTATGTGGTGGAGTATCCGCGCTTCTTAGCTACAAAATGTACATAATTAGAAAAGTTTTTACGAGCGGTTCCTTGCCACGTCGTGGCTTGTCACCGCCTGACACAGCCCCCCATGTCCGGGCACGGATTATAATTTTACTGAACAAATTATTTACAAATTGTGATTTTTGTTTACAGTTTTTCTCCCTTGTTTCGTTATTTGGTTTGTTTAATAAGCTTCCCATGTTCATTGTGTTCTAACCGCGACTGAGACGGAATGTTTACGTAATTTCATTTTATTTAAAAAGTTTCAGCACATGGTTTGCAGGATTGCTCATTTGTTTTATTCACTTTTTTTTATAGCAAATAATTGTCATGTTTTTTATTTGACTTATCTGCGATGTGGTTGAAGTTATTTATTTTAACTTTGTTTTGATCTGATAAAAATACATAAGTACCTCCAAGTATAGTGAAGTCTTGATTTTTTTATACAAAAAAAAACATTATCTTCATCACCAAAAAACGTAAAATAAAATATCTGCAAAGAGAAAGACAGCGTGAAATTTGAGTCAAACCGCACATTAACGTTCCAAAAATGCGCGACTATACATCGTCTCCGAAATGTATGTGTCAACGGTCACGACAGAATCAGAGAGAACTTGGTCGGGGTGGTGTTATAAAAATAATTGCCGTTTTTGGCACGACACCGCGTCAACGACGGGTTCCTTGCCCTAAATGAGTGTAATTACAAAAGTTTTTATTACTAACTGCGCGCCAAAACCTCCTTCACGATCGTATTATAACGTTGGTGACGTGAAGGCTCACTACACCCGGCTTTGTTTCAAATTACATAAAATTTTATACTTTTTAAAATAGGCACGCGGTTAAAGACTATGTTGCACGGACAGTTCTAGTAAACTTGGCGAGATTTTGTACTTTATAGAATCTTATGGAGTCATTAGAAAATAATGAGTTCTTGTTTTAAGTAAAGTGAATCAAGTTACTTAATTCTGACTTCAACAATAAAATGTAGAATAAAGTTTTGTTACAATTTCAAAACATGTCAAATCAAATCAAAATATTTTATTTCACATAAACCTACATGGGCACTTATGAATCGTCAGAAGCTAGGTGCACGGTTCCAATTGGTCGTTTCCTATGGAGAAGAGCCGGCAATCAATCAATCCAACTCACTCCATGCAGCAAAATGTAGTAGACAAACTCACAAACACAAAGACATGTGCTGTAAATGTTCCCAGCTAATCGAAGACATTAGCTTATTGAACATTGTACCGATCACGAAGCAGTACTTTTTATGACAGACAAAGCACATTTCCACCACCTGTGCAGTATCCAGCATTAACAGTATCTCATTCCAAGCAAAAATAACGGTAGAAAAATAAATTAAATTTTCATTTACGTAGATACCAATAGCTATCGGTGCAGATCGAACGAGGTCAGAGTGCAGTTTCTGCACAATGAGCCGATTAGTTCCTTAACGAAGCCCGGACTGATTCGGGCCGGGGGGAGAACCGTGCAGGAAATAAACGGAAAAGCACGTGAAGTTAGAAAATCCCAAGATACGGAGCTCGCATTCGTTCGGCATGACTTTTCACATTTCAGAATGTAAATGGCCCTGAACTAGGAATTCTAAGTTAAACGTTCGACAGACGAATGAGTTTTCAAAGAGGTTGGTATTTACCGCACATATCCTTTGTTTTTCTTCGGGCGTCTTAGGAAAACAATTCTTAGCTTGCAATTCGAGTCAGAAACGGAGGAAACTGCCTTCGTGTGTGATGAGCTTGCGACTTTTATTAGTTTGTGCATTGCTTTTCTAATTCGTAGTTACAAATGTTAATGCTAGACTGAGCTCAGTCTAGCCTTAGTGATGTCTAGCTAGACATGACTCTATGCATACTGCTCTGCTATGGCTTACGTATGAGACGTATGCAAACGTGACCGATGGTCGTAGTACACTTAGGCAGCTTATTATTTATTAACAGCGATACAGAGAGTCAGGACGCGTGTATGTCAGACGTGTCTAGCGGCGCCGGCGTGCATATGGGGCGCCGCGATATGCCACGTCCTGCGTGATCTATGCGACACTCACGAGGTCTCCTTCTTGCTTAACACTGTGAACACTCGCACGGCATAAATTTTCAACTTAAACCTACAACTCCACCCTAGAAATGTACGGAATTCACAGAATGAAGTTTTTACAACTCCACCGACGTTTTCAACGGCTAACTCTTTAAATTATTACGTTCCGCTACACCTATGCTTTACGTCTTAACAGAGATTTATGAATTACCAACTTTCGATTCCCCTAAAATTGTCTGCGAGAGCGTAAATGTGGACAAATGTTCTGATAGATCTGTTTTGTTCTGAATTTCGGAGCTAAATAAGTTGGAATTTGTGCTGTAGTTGAGGTAAAATCGAGCACGATTTTTAATAAATTCTCAGGGGAGCGATTAAAAGTGAAGATAGTCGAGATGAGGAAGTGTGGCGAGGTGTAAGGAAGGCCTGCGGGGGGGGCGGGGAGTCACGGGGAATGCCACGGAGGCGCAATATCGCGTTCGATGGAGCGTGGCCGGCGTCGTCGCGACATTTGCATCTTTCTAAATGAAACCATATTACCGATGTTGTGGCGCACTTATTGAACGAGTTATTGTGATGATGGAGTCGCTCCGATAAAATCCCAACTGCCGCCTGTAAATGGTTCTTTTCGGTATTTAAATACGAGTACCTAGAACCTACAACGGTCGCGGGCAAAAGTTATTTCAGTTAAATGTGGGCCAAGATTTATGATTTTCAATTTACATATTTTTAAAGGTTTTCGTAACGTTATTTTGAATGGTCATTGTTTTAACTTATTGCCGAATGCTTAGGAAGTCGAATACCTTTTCGATAATGATTACATTTCAAAAGCTATTAGGTATTGCATACGACTAGTTGTTTAAACACAGGAAGCATGCTGCTTTTCTTTAATTTTCTTCATCTTTTCGGCATTTTCCCAGAGATGTGTTACTTGCTAATTTAGGGAAATTTATTCATCGATATATTTTATTTACGGCATTATATTTAAATCCTTACCTTTTAAAAATATTTTTTTTTGGAGTAAATTAAACTTTTTTTCCCCATTTTTTTTTAGGGTTAGCGGGAATACCTCGACGATAAGGTTTCAACATGCACATAATATCACGCCTGTGATCCCCGAGGGTTTAACAGAGGTGCACCTATATTACACCCACGTTTCGCCAGTTATCTTTAAGTCCCATGTAATAGGGGGGAGCCTATTGCCATCAATCGGGCAAAAATCTAGAGTCCGGGCTGCTACTGAGAAATTCCTGTTTGAAAAGCCTAATAACACCTTGCCCGACCTGGGAATCGAACCCCGGCAGGCTTTCAACCAGTTTCTTAATAGATGGAATTCTCTAGTATTGAAAGTAAATATGGCAAAAAAAAATCAGCTTTGTTATTCAGCAACATTAAAAACAAATTAAGCAGAAGCGTGAACAAGAAATTAAATCTCTACAAGTTACCCAGAATTTATCCGAATAGTTGATGTTATTATAACCACCAACTGTCTGTTCTCATAACATTGTATTTCACAATTAAACCAAGTCATGTTGTTAAATTAACAGTCTTAATTTTAAAAGCATTGTTTATTTTCACTCAATAATTTTACCACCAAATTAAAATGATACATGAAAATGGCCTGTCGCAGTTCTTTTTTAAAATTCACCAATTTCCAACCTGCATTTCCCGGAATTCTCTACAAAAACGGCTCAACTTAATAAACGAAAAAATACAATTTACCGAACGTTGTCAGGAATAACAAACACGGTCCCCAGTGAATGCAATGCAAAAGTTTCCAGACGATAACATAAATTGACCTAAATATATGTTTAAAATGTGTATTGCCATCAACATAGTTAAACGACACGGTGAAGTACAGAATTCTCTACACGTATTCCATTTCTGATTCCCCACAGAAAGAAAGACGCCTTTACAGCGAGATTCGGTGCCCGTTCCCAGCCGCAATATGTATGATAAATAAATTGCCATCCAATATCAAATGGAAGCAATACCGGTGAAATGTACAAAGCGTTTACTCATATAACATGTATGCGTACGAATGACTCCTTTGGATATAGGGCCAAAGGGAGCGCTAGGGCGGCCACACGACCCAAGCGCCCTACCGGCCATGGCTGTATTCACTAAATGAGATTTTTAATGCTGCGCCTTCACCTGCGTCTAAAAGGTTTTATAACTTATGATCTGTGTCCGAAAGGGGAAAAGTTTCACCTCTGTATACTTCCACATCATGAATTAAAATATTTCATGTCCTTGTTTACGCTTTCAAAGACGTTCTATTCGGACAAATGAATGAGTACAAAGCAAAACTTAGTAGATATTTGCGTTGGTCGAGATTTATCTAATCTAGATAAGCTAAAGAAGGTACTGGTCCAGTCGCCATCAAGAATTCCCGTCAGGCACCGATATTTGCTGGGTAAACTTGGGGAGTATATTTAGTAGGTAAGCCTTTTTTATCTAGGCTGCCTTTTACTTGCCCAATTGTCGTACCAAATGGGGCCACAAGGAACGTAAAAGGGCGTACTGTTTGTTTGAGGCATTAGACCAAAAACGAGGAAAATAACAACTAGCTGTACCTATTAGGAACGGTTCCATATAGGTTGTAGCATTATTTTTTATAGTTATATGTCGAGTAAAAAATCCCGATCTAAAGACTTCAACGGAACAAAAAACACTCAGACACAAGTCTTGATGTCATTCTGACTCGAGGACAAATGAGACAAAGGAAATAAGAAATATTAAACGTGACTCGAATGTCAAGACGCTTTCCATACAATGATACGGGTTTGTGCCATCACACGTGGCTCATGGCTGTATGTAAACCATGCAGCTTTTATGGAAATAGCCTTATTATAAGAGCAACAAGACGCCGTTACTGGAGAGATTTATTTAGAAAAAAAAACGTTGCAATTACTTTGTTTTGTACATTACCACTGGAGCCTTCTTAATTGATATTAAACGGCCGGTTTTTTAATTAAAAAGTATCTGTAAACTATAATGTGGAAATGCGAGGCAGTAAAAAATAACAGTTTCATATAATAGATACAAACGCGCAATTAATTAAATAGTTTCCATAAAGTATAATTAATATTACTGTAAATATTACCGTCTAATGAAACTCAGGTCCTGTTTTAAAAAGTTACAGGTTTTATTTGCAAAGTTTTGTTGAATTTGGAGAGAAGTCTTCAACTGAACGACGATGATTATGAGAAGATGATTAGCATTAGCACACGAGTTATGAAAAATATCGTCAACATACAAGAACTATCGTCCACATTACAACAAGTAACCGAGAGAAGTTCGCAGCAGATAATGCGAGTAATGAAATAATGAGCTAAACTTAAACGAGCTGTAAAATTTATGTTTCGTGCAGCTTAAAAACAGCTCCCCGGAGATTTCCAGCTACGGAACCGAGTTAACGTTTTGCTTTCAGTTTTAGCTGCTTTTTTCCTACAACTTGAATTTAGCTTGTGGCCGTCTGTGTTTTTCCGAGCTAAAGTTTATGTTCAGCTCTCTCATACTAACATTTTAGACGGAATTAGTACCTACAAAACAAGTTTTTAATACAAAACTTTTAGTGAAGTCATTACATTAGGGATCAGTGTTTAACCTTCAAGATTACTTCAGCAATTGGTTTGCTTTACAAAATATAAACTTAAATAAATACACTTGAACATTTATCTCAAGGAAATAACGAGGAACGACAGAACGTTTCATATTTCTTCTAAATAAAATCCTCCACGAGGAACCGTTTTTAAAAATAGTTTCGAAGCAAATCTAATAACAACCACGGACACTTGAAGTAGGATTGTGCTCACGTTGACCTCGCCTTCACAGAAATAAAAGTAGTGTTCTATCTAGACAGACGTATAATCTAGATATCTGAGGAGGAAGCTGATTAACGTCAGTTGGGGTGTGGAACAACCGCGCAACCGGCCAGCCGGGGACGGCACAAACAACGGGATTTATTGTTAATGGCCCATAGTCAGACATTTAACGCGATGAATTACTTACACAAACAGACACACTGTATTACTTACACAAATAGGATTACACAAACCACACGGTTGACGCCGAGTTAATCTACTCGTCGATAATTTTTGTTATATCGATATCGGTTGCAAACGATTATTATATTTAATCAATTAGCGCGTTTATCGACGCGCAAATCTTTCCCTCGCGCCAGATACACGATAATTCAGAGGTTAAGCCGTGACAACAGAGACATTCCACGTGCTAACAAGACTTAACTACTCGCCTCACTGTGTCGTTGTAACTTTCTTGACGAGGAGTCAACACACCCTGACTCTTAGCACATTACTGCATACGTACCCACATAAAACTACGATGAAACCTCAACATACCTACATATATAGGTACTAGAATATCGATGAAGGTGAATATTTTTTAAAGGCATTAAGGTCCAGTTTGTCGGTCCCTCTCGCAGTTTATGGCCCGTAAAATAGTCTGCAGAGAGGAGTCACTTTGTTCCAAACGGCACAGGATGTAGTTTCGGAAGTGGAACTTTGTGAAAATATTGTGTTGGATATTAATTGTTCGCACGGCTCGCGCTTTCATTGTTTTGCACACATTATGTGATACCAGTATTATGAGAACGAGATACCGTAACAGAGAACGGAGCTATTACAAAATCTTTTATTCAAAAGGCTCTCACAATAAAAACCGGTCAATTTGAGCTCACCGCGTATAAAAACGCTATTTCTGTAATATTTACATTAACAACTCTCACGATATGATAAGGGTTTCGTTTTATCCTTCCAGGAACGGAACGATCCTGGAACAGAACGAATAATCTCGTTCGAACGTTAAAATGTAAAAGTGGCATCTCTTTCCCCCTTCAATCCCGTTCTCGAAGATTAGAAAACACGTTTGAGAGAGCTCTCGAACAATTTTCCGTTTACGTAGCGGTAATTGTCTTAGAACAGGCACGAATAGCTCTCTGTCGGTGGGTCTGTGCGGCGCGGCGCGGCGGCGGGACCGCGGCGCACTGCGGTAGCCGCCGCCGCAGCCTCCGCCGAAACCTCCGATACGCTACGTGCACTGAATCCTAATACCACCTGTACTGATTTTATTTTTGCCTCCCTCATTCTTGATTCAACTATCTAATAGTTATCTGCAGACGTCCGATGATTCGCTTCTCTCCGAACCGAAAACATTTTAAGTTTGTAAACTCAATTCGGCATTACGTGTGCAGCGGTTTATTGTCGTTTTTATGTTTCCTTTCATGTAAATTATGCAAAAATCAATTCGGTCCAGTTAGCTGAGCCCTGGTAAATAATTCAGTGCTGATTGT
Organism: Tiliacea citrago; assembly: GCA_963921375.1. NCBI lineage: Eukaryota > Metazoa > Arthropoda > Insecta > Lepidoptera > Noctuidae > Tiliacea > Tiliacea citrago. The sequence continues at coordinate 11,899,286 of OY992786.1, read as the reverse complement.
AACGAGGGTCCAAGTCCGCACTAAATGTTCCCTCGGAGCTGTGCGCTCCACAAACAAAGCCTTGTTTCCCTTATCTCGGTATAAGAATCTTCTCTTACGACGCCTTTCGACCGAGTCTCGTGTCTTTGTCTCGAATATCTTATCTATTGATTTTCGATTAATCCAATTTGAGGTTTTGATGAGACTCGATTTTATGTGTTAACTAGCTTCAGCTTTACCACACTAAGGCCGAAATATTTTGGAAGCCAAATGTAATCACAGCTCAGGCCGCTGCCTGCTCTACATTCTGCCAGCGTCCACTGTCCACCGTACTCCGGTCATTCAATTATTTCATTAAAATAATCTTCTCTAAAGACTACGAGGTCTGCACCCTGCACTATATTGAATAATATCATCACAAGTGTTAAGCAAGTTATACGATTAAGTTCTACATTTACATAATTGCGGCCAATTACTTGAGCTGAATCGGTGAGGGATTTCGTTACTAATTATAATGAGTAACATAAATTAAATGAGACGTTTCGTCCTCGGCCGCGCTTAAGACAGTACAAATAGCCTTAAAATTAAATCGTTTTCTGCAAAGATTTTTCCATGAAAAGTTTTCCACTTCAAACTTTGCCACTTCGCCGAAGCCAAGTCGCGTTTAACAAAGCTTTTTCATACTTACATTTTTATATCAGGAATGGAACGTCACGCTCGGTTTCATCGGCACTCGTCCGCCCGACCGCGAAAAGAACGCATAGACCGGTAATAGGTGACGCCTTATACAATATTCCGGTCACGTTTAGAATTCCTTATATTTCATCTTTTGCTACGGCCCCGAAAAATGTCATCGAATACACATTTTCCCGTAATCCTCATAAGTCTCATGGCCTCGACAACGTTCGGGACGCCGCAGCTCCCCGTCACGTGACACCGACCCCCGCAGACCGCATCCGCACCCCGCGCCGCGCTCGCCCCGCACCCCGCAGCCCCGCGACAACAAGTTCACGCCGTGTCGTGACTCGCATTTGCAATAACACTTTGGCTGAGGTGCTGCGACGCGCCAGCCTTCAATTAGATAATGGTCTGCCATATAAGTTGTCTCAGGACATTGAATAAAACAACATCTCTGAGCGTGACGCCCTCACTAATTCAGCTAATAATAAATGTAGGAAATGAGCGCTGACATCCTTCAAAATTTTCATCGACTCGACATTGTATGGAGAAAGTTTTAATTGAGAAGACAGGAGTAGATATTTTGCTAACCTAGACAGATCGGGGCGCGTGTTAGGATTTAAGGTCGAATCCTCCTCCTTATCGGGAACAGGTTGGAACATGCACCTTGCGCCGAGCATCGTCGGAAGTTTCCGACAACAGTCCAACTAGTTTGGAAGCTTGGAAACTTCATCAGATACGTGAGCTGGAGCGATTACCTCTAGCCAACTACATAGTAGGGGCGCGTTGACATCCATTACCAATATGTTTTATATTAACATCGTCTCTTGTTTAACCTAAGTAATACATGACTTGCATTATGACAAAGCCATTGAGTATATTTTCCTCTGGAGAACAGTGAATTAAAATGTCCATTTAGGACTTTTTTTTTAATTGCAGTTAACATTGTGCTTTTTGTTTTAACCGTTTACTACCACAGCAGCACTTTAGGGGTGATTAATGTACGTAGGCCGGTAATTAATCTTTTCCCAATTTATGGGTTTTCAATAAAGATGTTCCAGTATACATATAATGGGTTCTCTTAGGAGACGCCAGCCAACAGTTCATGTTACTATCATATTTCCCTTAATTTCATAGTCTCTAGTTTTCCCATAATGTCGCTCATTACTTCAGCCATTGCCGAATGTGTGATAAAATTTATTTGTTCGATTTTATGGACTTCTAAAACTCGTAAACAACTAGTTGTTTGTTTTCATTATTCGGTTTTTTGTGCAAACTTCTATGAAGAATACTCATAAAATAAGTAGGGACGGTCATAAAATACATTTGTTTTTCACATTTTCACATAGACATTTGTCTGGGAAAAAGAGGGTATACCAATACTAGAATAAAAAGAAATCCAATTAATCAAGAAAATTTAAAACGTCGTAACTGTATATAATAAACTAGTCATATAAAAGACAAGAACATCCACAAAATGGTGTCGATGAGAAGTTATGACGTAATCGAATATCGAGGAAGTGTCCTCCTTAGTTGGTGGTAACAATGGCAATATTTCAACACGTAGTGTTGTGGGGCACTAACTAGTGAACACAGCTGCAGTTGCGGTGCAGTGACAATGTTTGGACGCCGCATCCTTGGGCCGGTCGCCGTCGTCCGGGCCGTGCGTCGCATCCACAATGAGGCCCGCCGGACGACGCCCGCCGCACTAATTTATAGCAACGGTTAATTACCTACAAGAATCTGACTCAGCCCGGTCCGACAACAAAGGCGGCCGCACCGGAGCCGCGTGTTTGTTGTGCGCACACCGCTAATCAATCTGATGCTATTACTACTGGACGCTGCCGTGCATAGGGTAGTTTAAAAGTTTAGCTACTGAACTTTATGTGCTATTAATAACTAATCTCAGCGATTACTCTATTGAACTTAGGATAATTAAATGCATAGAGTGTGGATTATTTTAGATTCTGATATGAAAGAGGCAAAGAGTATATAGGTGGCTACGTACACCGGGGGCCGATCGCGCTAATTTTGAACGTTAATACCAAAACTAAACCACAACCAAAACGTTACGTTAGACACATTTCGTATCGCGCTAATGATTTCAACGGAAACGATTTAGCTTTACTTTGGAAGTTACGTTGGAGGAACGATCGATCGAACTTTCAGTATGTTACCCAATACTGAAAGTTCGAGTCAATGATTTTGTCGATCAGAAAAAATAGCGCAATACCGTTTCTTACATCAGCTAAAGCAAAACTAAACCAAAACCAAAAACGTTCCGTTCGAATGGTAATTACGTTGAGAAATAGCGCGATCGGCCCCCAGCTCAAGTATAAAATATGTCCAACCTGAATGATTTAATTAACCGCGGTATTCAGTAGGTGTTTCAAAGACAAAATATTCCAAGAATAATTATTTTCTTATTTGTTGGTACATTCTCGTCCCTTTCAGGCGCAACTAATTAATATGCATAATGTATATCGAGCAGAATACTAGGAAAAGTTATGCTATTTACAAGACTTTGATTAAGACTTTACATTCATAAAGCACATTTAATTATTATGTTAACGAAAACCCTGTTTTGAATAAAATATAAGACATGGTCTGTCAAATGGAATTAGGCATTCTCCATTCCACGCGGTGTAAAATAATAAAATATATGGTTAATTAAACCAGAGTTCTAAAATAAAAAATCTCGTAGCCAACGCCACATCAACTCGCCTTCACTTCGTAAGGAGTGCGTATATGAAAATAAAAAATGCATTTATTCCAAGGAAAGTAGTAAAATACAAACGAATGTTTTGTTTTTAGTACTAGAGAGAGGTCTCAGGGAGGTGTTTTCGCTGTTAAATTATGCAGAAATCAATTCCTTTTTCCGGACGAGGCCCCGCTTTGCCGTCTGTTAAATAATACATCTGTAATTGTAACCAGGTCTCGGACTCGCAGTTTTGCTAGGGTTGGTGCCGTCTGACCCGAAATCTTAGAAGATCATAACTCCTCAATCAAATTAAACAAGATACGTAATTGTTGTTGACTTCTTCGTCTTAATGTTTTCTTGGCATGTCGCCAAGGACTTTCTGGAACTTCCACTTGGCTTATAGGAACTAGTTGTACGCTTATTAGCGAGTGTAGAATCAGTTGTTTCATGTTACGACAAGTTTCAGGCTTTACGTAACAGTACGACAAGCAAGCCTTCAATTTGGGGCAAGATTTAAAGATCCAGAAAAGGTTAGCACAGTCGATAGACTTTACTGATCCAAGGGCAGCGCATTTCAGGGTTCGAAAATTTGAACTATCGCTGCGACATTAACTTCTAAACAGAACTTACGACTCTGGATACCAAACTCTTACTCGTAGATTTCCCAAGGGAGCACCAACTTATAATGAACACCGAAATATTTTCCAGTTTATTATTGGGAATATTTATTAAAATGTTCCGCCATGTTGACTTTCTAAGAACTACTAACGTCCAGTGCACTTCCTTTCCACGGAAATGTGTTGCCAAAATTCGAAGCTGCTTGACATAAAAGATTCACAGTGTAGCACCTACACGGTGAAGGGAAATTCGCCTGTACCACGAAACGTGCATCAGCTCTTAACAAGTTGCCAGCTGATACAAATTCGTGGCGTTTGCGCATTACCTTGCAAACGAGCTGTTCAATATATTAGCACGTTAAGCTGGTAATGTCTCGAGCACTTAGTACGGGCCCTCGTTATTGATAGCTTTCCATGATACTATTTCAAACAACACTGCATCGATTAGGTATATTCGGTCCGGCGATGCGTTTCATACAGTCCACGTCAAAAATGGAAACTGTTTTAATTATATTAAAGTGTAGTTTCCATTGATTCTGTTTCGATATGCGAATGAAAACGTGGTCTTATATCGGTAACTTAAGCGCAAGTCAGCACAGCGAAACATCTAATATTAGAAAATATAGTCTTAATAGTAACAACTACTAATAGTTACTCGTATTCAGGATACTAGTGCGGTAAATTGGTTCTTACAAACGAGTAGACGAATGCCAAACCAATTTGCATTCGTCTACTCACGTCTTGCACGTGTGTCACACAATGTTTTTCAGCACATTTGCGAGAAAACAGTACAATAGGTATTGAAACAAGCCATCAAAACATTTTCAGAGAATGATTGAGTAGGTAAGTAACACGGGCAAGAAAGGGTATTTCTTCGAGTCTTCTATGATACTCGTATAAAATTATTGTAAATGATTAAATAGCGCTCTTGCGAATTTCGGACTAGATTCTATATTAATATCGGATTCCTCGCTTGAACTCATATTAGGTATTACCTATTTTGTTTATAAATATCAGTCGGGAAGTCGCAACAATCTTTGACGTTTCTAATATGAAAATGGCGCGAATTTGCAAATGGCGCCACGTGCGTGTGGTGAAAATTAGTACTACATCTTTCGTCTCATTTTCACTTTTATAATATAGTGAGATAAACGTATTGAGAAAAAGCGCTTCCAAGGAGGTTCGATCATTCAGCTTATTTATTCTCGTAATGTGAAACTCCTTGGTAGAATTCTTATATATTTTTTATGGAAATTAAAAACAAACCGTAAAGGATACCAACACTCTAAATACCTAAGTGAAGACGACTGTGGGCCGACTCTCTCTTTCTGAATACATACATAAGAAAGAGACAGTCATATATGTTTTCTTTATCTTATGTATGTATTCAGAAAGAGAGAGTCGGCCCACAGTCGTCTTCACTTAGATATTTAGAATGTTGCCTCCAATGGATACGCACGGCGCTATACAACGGAGTATGCGGTAAAACATGTAAGTACTTAGGTGAGAGTACCTATTTTACCGCACATTCCGTTGTGTGGTGCGTAATTTTTAACTTTCGAACAATGTATACAGGGGGTCTACTCCGGACATAAATCCGAAGTATCGGCCGAATGTTCGGCCATTTTTGACTACGGCTAACTATAGCTGACAACGGTGAAAAAAGAACTACTTAAGTATAAACGATAAGCCAAAGACAAAAATGTGACTTGAAGTCGGGTAAGGACTCAAAGTCAAAAAGGAAACTTTGGAAGTTATAAAACGGCTGAACATTCGGCCGAATATTTTCTCGAACCGAAACGAGTTGAATACTTGAAACTTCGCTTGCATTACGTAGCCTATTAGGTGCACATCTAGTAATCCAAGTTGCGACATTAAATAAATTACTGTTTCACAAAGTCACAATCCCTTTCTAAAACGGTCGCTTCTCCAATCAGGCCATTATGTCTCCATCACAAAATTATAAGTGAAGCAATAACGAATCTGCTACATTTGATTCACTCCTAAAATTATCGTAAAGTTCAGTTTTGGGCAGCACTTACTGAAACTTTGAGTGACGTCATTAATTAGTCAATTATAGTTGGGCACTTCGCTTTAAGCGGTATTCGCCGACCACAAAATAGACCCGATCCGGCAGAGATTTTGCAACCAATCTAGGTCTTAATTTAGAACTGAAGTCGTGTTGGATAAAGTTGGTCTTATTTTATTAAACGTATTCTTTGGTTTAAAGCAATTAGTTTAAAGTGTTTTAACGACTAAGGGCGAATTTCACCAATGAAACTGAACGCGATCAGTACATCTAAACCGAGTTCAAGAGCTGTCAGTGTCATTATTACAAAGAAAATAATTACACTGACAGCTCTTAAACGCAGTTTAAGTTTTGATCGCGTTCGGTTTAATTGGTGAAATTGGCACTCAGTATTTCTGCATTTAATCGCCTGATACCTGAATTTACAAACGCAAAGCTCCATTTTTGTATTCGTATGAAAACTAAATCAAAGTATAACATTTTTGTGAAATCCGTCCAAACATAATTTATTTCCACTCCCCAGTTCTCAATATAAACAATTTTCCACGAACTTAAATCTGTGATGAACAAAATTTTAAAGTCTCGTTCAAAATGTTTTATTTGCACGTTTCACCTGGGCAGCTCGTACATCGGCGAAGTATTGGTGCCAATATCGAAATCCAATCAACTTGCTGTGATTGACAGCTATACCGGACCGACCGACGAATCTGCCGTATCCGTGTCGTATGAAAGTCTGACACGGACACATAAAACTATAGAAAAATAGTTTCTGACGAGACCCGACGTCTTCGTATAACTGGTTTTTTTTACGAGCTCAGTGACTTTATTGATAACTTAAGATTCTTCTAGAGTGATATTATTGGAAATAAATATGGGTAATAGAATTGTTATAATAATTGTGTATACTTAACTATAGCAAGTGCCATGAATAAGAAAGCCAATGACATCTTTATTTGATGGACTCATCCTCGGTTTTTATGAGTATAATCAAGTTTTAGATCTACCGTCTTTAAAAACGACGAGGCATCACAGATTAGGTGTAATTTAAAATAGGCTTTCAGAAGTTATTTTAGTGGAAATTTTAAATTATCCAGTTTTCAAACAAAATCTGCGAAAACCTTTCCCAAAAAAAAAGACACTCATACAAAGAAACCTCATTATCAATCGTCCAGGAATATAGAGCCACAATTGTTATTCTGGTACAAAGCCGACTAGGAGCGGTGCATCCACAATCTGTTTTGTACAATCACCATAACAGAGGAACCCGCTTTGTGCATTAGCCGGCCGTCCAACCACCCCCGACCACTTAAGGCTTTATATTCAAGTGTTGAACCTAGTTGATGAGTTTCAGCTCAACAACTCTCACGATCTGAATATAATAATCGAGTCATCAGATTGTCAATCAGGGCACACTGTTCATAAACTTCGTAAATCTATACCTATGCAGGTAACTATTTTGAATTCGTTAGCGAATATAATTTCAGTAGAGTAGGTGTGACACATGAGTTAGGAATTTGAAAGTGTGATGAAAATATTCACTAAAACATTCACAACTAAGACATTCATTAAAAACAAGTTGCCAAAGTTCCAAACGTGTCTTTATCAAAAAAGCATATTATAAGATTAAAGACTACGTTGAAGACAAGGAAGTTTGCCAATAATTCCTTCTGGACATGTGGCTTCCCTAGTACCTCATTAATGGCAACACTATGTAAATATCTATTAACTGCTCCCAAATTACGATTTTTTTTTTTTTTACATACTTCATTGACATAATCTTTTTATTATTTGACATTATATACCTACAATTTTAATTTCAACTATTTATTTGTGACTTTTGTGGACAGGACACTAATGCAGACTTGTTACAGTTGTAATGGCAATCATGTCATTTGGTTTAAATAGGTTTTTATTTTTAATATTTTATATGGATCCTATTATATTTTATGAATGTGAAAACGTTGTAGGCTCTCTATTACTGAAAACAAAATAGCTGTTGTGTGCTACTATAGGCTATTGTATTGTATCCATAAACAAGACTTTAAAAGGCGAGTTATAATAGTAGGAACAGCGAGGGACCCCAGCGAGCACTGACAAATTCAAATAAAATTTTCTCGATACGTGAGTACGTGAACTACATTCGAGCCGTATCCCTGTTCAGCTTATAACTAAATAACCTCGTCACCGGGAAGATAACGAACTATCAATTAAACTCGCGTATGTGTGCCGAATATGAAAGTAATGTCATTTTTTCCACCAACACCACCCGGCCGCAGGGGAACACTGCTTTGTTAATTAAAATGCCTCGCCTAACACAACCCTCCACATACCCACGATAACCCAAATTATCATAGAGGAAAATAGAAACAAACGAATGATATAGGATTATGAAATCCTAGAACTTTTGTACGTATAAATAACCCCAACCCATAAAGTGGAACATGGCATCATTCCAAAATATAACAAGTGAAATATCCTAATACTGGTACCTACAACGATGGCAACATTATGAGAAAACGAGAACCCTTTTTCCAATAAGTATGATCGAACGACGGAGTTTCTCGTCGGAGCTAGGAATTCTTGGGCAGTTGAAAACAAGTTGGGGCAGCCCTGGCCGCGGCGGCAATATCGGCAAGTTGGGCGGCCGCAGCTGGCATGCGCCGCAATGTCTCAATAATCCTCAAGGTACCCTCCTAATCGACTCTTCCTTAGTTCGACGCAAGTGTGACTAACTGATTAATTCTGCGACTCGGTGTACGTGCCCGGTCTGTCTTTGCCCATTATTGTTTGCCCTACACTTTCGTCCGCTCGTGTCCCATTATTGAACGATATTTGGACTATTAGGAGTCGTACGGAGCCTTCTATTTATATGTTATCGAAAGGCGGCCATTACATCCTACGGCATATAGTTTGGGATTGTAATTGCTGCTATTTTGTTAGATTGAATCCGATTTCGTTCGCTTAGTTTTAATGGTTTGTTCTTGTTTTGGAATTGCGAGATGTGAGGCACGCTACTGGTTCGCACTGACTCGCTTGAGCGACGGTTTTGGTTGTCGTATTAACTAGACCGTTTAATCATAATTCCTTGCACTCGCTTGAATTCTAGTTGCACTAAGATCGTTTCCGTCTGTGTTGGTACTTGCAGTCTTGCAAATATTAGCGCGTACAGGCGCATTTGTAGCAGATATGTTGTATCATATATACGCGTGTATCACGTCGCAGGGATACTAGTGTTTGTAGATTGAAAATAGAGTCAATTACTGTGCCACTTTCCCGCGGCCTACGTGCTAATGTTTACCAAATCAACGGTCGCCTTTATTAATAATTTCATGCTGTACTAATTTAGCAAGCAATACATAATTGCGCTGGCAAAGAGCTCTGTCGGTGGACAGCAAAATAGTTACATATGATGACATAAATTAAAACATCACTGTTAGTAAATGTAATGGCACCGGTGAAGCACCGGTCGCATTAACGGTCGGAAAGTTGTTATTTTAATGTAACATTAATGTCTACATAGAACTATGATCATTTTACAATTAATTTGTTAGACAGTTATTAGTAATTTACTTCTCGCTGAACAGAAACATCTTAAGTAGAGCGGAACTTTAATGGACGTTCGAATTCCTATAGTCATCCCTCACTATTAATGTGTAGACGTTATTGATGAGTAATGATTTACACTTGTGTTCCCCAGAATAACCAGGTGGTGTAGTACGACGTCACTATGACTCACATCTGCCAACACTGAGCCAAGATGACACTCCATGTCACAAAAATACACCTGGATAATTTTAGAAACATCAGAAACAATTCCGGAAGATGCATCCAAAAAGCAGAATATTGAGGTGGATTCCATAGATTGGGTTATACAGTGTGTCTGTATAAGATGTGGCGAAAAAAATAAGGGTGTGTTATAGATCATCAAACCGAACAAGTTTATCTGGGGGACCAAAATTGTAATCGTAAAAAAAATCTATCGTTCCATACAAAACTTCAAAATCTTCCCGGCTAATATTTTTATCAAGATTACGATGTTGTTCCCCGGGAGAATGTTGTTCAGTTTGATGGTTTAAACCACATCCTTAATTTTCGCCACACTGTATACAGACACGTTGTATATACCTACTTGTAATATATAAAGACGACGGAAAAATATAGAAGAAAATTTGTTTAATCGACAAAAATAAGACGCATATTATAAAACAAACATAAGATACACACGCTAATCCAAAGTAGCTAAAAGCCTAGTATTCGACAAATAAAAATAAGTAGTAAAAAGAAAAATTAAAAAGTTAATATTATAGTTAATAGTAGTCGTAGTTAAAAGAAGGTACCTATTTTGTGAACGAGGCGAAAGCTGATTTTGAAAAAAAAACTTGCAAAATTTTACCTGTCACAATGTCAATTCGCTTAAAAGGCACTAACTACTAATATCAAATTAAAATATAATTGAAAGTGAGTCGATCCTACAGTATCAGTAAAACAGAGGCAGTAAATAAGTGAAGGCTAAAAGCAAAGCCGTTCTCGGCAGTCATTATTGAGAGCTACCTCGAGCTATTAAACATCTGTTGTTGTTAACTCTTTGCCTCCGTTAATTGGTATATTCTTGATTCTCTGAGCTTTTTCCGATATAACGTAGATTGCTCCACTTGTTGGGCCGGGGGGGGACATTTGTGAGGTGGTAAGAGGGGGGCGTTAGATAAAACGAGGGTATATCGCCAATAACTCGCTCCATTGTTTGTTGGCGGCTGACTTAATAAGTTCGCCAAATTTATTATGATTTGTAGGCCCCTCGTCTTATTACGAGTCTTTTAACATACCATAGTCGTATAGTGTCTTACTGCGAACAATATGGAACCGCCAATTTGTTCTTTTACAGCCGTCTTAAAAAAGGAGGCCCTTTCTGTTTTCTAGTCCTCGAAATTACCGCACGAACTAAAAGAATGTTTTATGTGATTCTTGAATGAAGAGATTCAGCAACTTTATGTTTGTGAGCCAGGAGTATGCGTACGTGAACCTTTTTCAGAACCTTCGTATAAACCACAAGAACGAGCAAATAACCTGACATAATTTGACCAAATAAATTACAAATAGCCATGAGTAATCAAATAGTTCATCAAAAGCTAATTACCTAATCTATCGAGGCACACACACAGGACTTAGCAACGTTAATTGAAACTATTTTCTTTCTCGACACACAGACCCTTCGGGAGTCGTAGTATTAATAAAAATAAGTAGCCATCAAGACCGTGATTTATCCTTGATTGATTTACAACATAAACTTGTGGCACACTTGACATCCATCATCCAAATTAATGGAAGTCGATCGGACGGATCCGTAGACATTTGAAAAATTGATGTTGTTCATAATTTAATGTGAAAGAAATAATAATGAGTAGCTAAGTGTATAGACTGATTTTTAATTTCTTTCAGGGGGACTTTCGAGGACATATTTGCTTAATAATACGATACTTAGCTAATTGAATCAAAGACCCATTCTCTCAACCGTCAACGTCATTTTTGCAAAAAACTGACAAACGTCAAGCTATATAATTAAAATGACGATATCTCTAAAGTTTTGTATGGGAGCTGTATATAAAACGGACGTCTTTGGAATCGCTATGTAATAAACTAACACGTTAAAAATGCATTAGCACAATTTTGCCTTGCAATATACTATCAATTGTAATTTGAAAATTAGGAAAAAAGAATTTCCCGGCTTTCCGCAAAAAAAAAAAAAATATAAATAAAATATAAGAAATTCTATGTTATTAACATAAAGATACATTATTTTAGACTAATTAATTAAAAGACCACACCATCCCATACAATTTGTTCATACCACAAGCTTTACACTATGTACAGTCGGTGACCAGCATTACCCGACCCCTCTCCCATTATTCTTCTTTGTAAGAGGGGTCAGGTAATACTGGTCACCGACTGTACCATTGCAAAAATAGGCAAAAGCAATTAAAGAAAAAGAAAAAAACTAGCGACCCTTACAGTGGCCGCATATATGTAACATCTGCCATCTCACCTTGCTAATAAGCATCAGAGCAGCGTACTTACTAATTCCATGAGTACACTAATTCCATGCCATTATAAAGTACTTACTAATTACATGCTATTAAAAAGTACTCACTTATTCCATGCTCAAGCTGACACTTCCTGTTACACACTTCCGTCCCTTTTCACGAAATCACCCTACAGAAAGCGAGAGGAATTATGATGCACATCAAGAATCCCATAAGCTTACGTCGTAGACAGGGAGTCCAACCATATTTTCCGTACCCGCATACGACACTCTATTTTCTAAAACAAAGAGAAAGTCTGATTTACAACGTATTACACACATAATCGTTATTGAACTAGTAGTTCTGTGAATAGTAGACCTGGGGCCCAAATCTGCTATTTTTATAAATTCATTCATTCCAACACGATCCCATTGTCATTTTGCTAAAAGTTCGTAATCTGGTAAATTCATAATGGTCGATCATTGGTCGGTCAATGTTCTCGTAATATGATTGTGTTATTATAATGGCATTGTCGTATTGCCATTATTATAAAACCCATTAGTAGAAATATCATTCATTTGTCATTATGTACGAGATTACCAATATATGCACACGATCCCATTGTCATTTTGCTAAAAGTTCGTAATCTGGTAAATTCATAATGGTCGATCATTGATCGGTCAATGTTCTCGTAATAATGATTGTGTTATTATAATGGCATTGTCGTATTGCCATTATTATAAAACCCATTAGTAGAAATATCATTCATTTGTCATTATGTACGAGATTACCAATATATGCAATTTCTTTCAATGTATTGTCAGTGGCCGACCATTGGAAAGTCATAATGACGCCAGTATAATAGTAGATTACCAAACTGGTCAAAATCATCAATTATGAAATCAATGATCGACCATTCTGACACTATTGTAATAGCAGACTTGAGGCCCTGGCGAGCACAAACTTTTTTGCAACAATTAATATATCACAACTTATTTCAAACGGGATATTTTCCATGTTTTTTGTCTTTAAAAAAATGGTAATGAAAAATGATGAGTAAAAATTTGTAGGCCAGCTATAAAAATGAACTTTTAATTGGCAGAGGTAACGCTGCAGCCTAGTTTTGTGATGAGAAGGTGGTCTCAGGTGCTCCATCAATCCCTTACAAGTAATTAAAGGGCCGATTCCACTAGTAGAAATCTAAAAATGAGCAATTTACTGCATTTTGAGGAGCTACTCTGCTCGTCACACTGAAGATCCTAATCATGTTTATCATTTATATAATAATAATAATAATAAATAGCTGGCAACACCAACACGTCACGGAATACGTTTTCTTTATCTTCAGTTATATATTCATTTTAGACGTAGTTTCTTTTATTCTATTAGTATACAATAAGCCTGAAACCCAAATAATCAAGCCTAAATAAAAAAAAATCAAAATGCATCATCTTAAAAACCAAGAGTTTTATCAAAAACTGCCGAATATAAGGTGACATCTGTCATGTCACCTCCGATAAAATCCACCGATTTTAAAATAAAGAAAAGATGTTGACGAGATCAGCTCCGCCTCGCCGCCGCCGGTATCCAGCCTCACTGTGAGCGCTGTGACGACACCGGCCGTGGTAGTTGCGTCGAGCTCGAGCGACGAGTATTTTTCCCCGCCGACGTCGCCAACACCTGTACGTCGGCAGGGTAGAGGCCGGCCACCGAGGAGCTTGGGACTTAGGGGCCATCCGGCCCCGAGCCGGGTCCCCGCTGCCGGTGGTTGTGTGCAGCGCATGAGATGGACTCAATCTATGAACGAGAACGTCATGCGCGCATATTACGGGTCTACAGAGGGAGGAACTAACCTCACTGCGTACCGTGCTAAGATGCTGTCTCTGTTTCAGGAACTAGAACCAACCATCAACATCTCGGCCCAACGACTATCGGATCAGGTGTGGGTCATCCAACGCGATCATAGGTTGGACGATGTTGCACTTGATAGGCTGCGCTCAGAGGTACTTAGCAACCATATCGTCTCGACTCCGGCACAAACCGCGGTACGAGTGTCAATTATTGATGGAATCCCGCCGCGGTCCAATCATGATGTTGAAGAAGAGGATGATAGGGTTGCCACAGTAAGTAGCCAATGCAACGCCCGATTGAGGAGCGTACTGGAGGATGCATTTGGCGAGTATAGGTCCACTCCGACCGAACTTAGACCCCGATTACCACGCCTACCTATGCACAAGAAAAATAGGGCGTTGGTGTGTGCCTTGGACTCGCAGCTTAAGAATTTCTTCCAAAGCAGCGAGGATCTCATTGATACACACTCGATTCTGTATTGCGCGGCTGTTGCGGCATGTCGTTTAGCTAACGTCACATTTCCAAACTGTGACGGAGCTACTCGACCAAAACCAGCCGTACCAGCCTGGCAGTGCAGGATCGAGCGCCGTATTGATGGGGCCAGGGTACTCATCGGCAAACTATACTGCTTCAGGGAGGACAATACACGACCACGAGTGATGCACTTTGTAAGACGGGCTTTCTCGGGGACTGGAATCAGCCCTCGAGAATACATGTCCCGTGTCACAGAGCGCATCGACTTCCTGAAGCAGAAAGTTTGTGCATGGGCGAGCCGTATTCGGCGGTATAAGCGGCGGGTGGATCGATACACGCAGAATCGCATGTTCCAGAGCAATGAAAGGTGGGTATATAGAGCTTGGGAGCGACCTGAACAAAATGTGACAGACGTGTGCCGCCCGGATGATGCAGCCACGAGTGCATTCTGGCGCAGCATCTGGTCGGAGCCCGTCTGTCACGCTGAGGCTGACTGGATGCGGGAAGTTGAGCGAGTGTGTGAAACTATACCAGAAATGGAAACAGTAATAATCACCCCATTAGACGTAGCCAGAGCAGTCCGTCTGTTACCAAATTGGAAATCACCGGGGCCGGACGGACTGCACAACTTCTGCTTGAAATGTTTAATTAGTTCACACACTTGCCTGGCATCTCAGTTCCAGTCATCCTTAGAGTCTGGGTCGCTACCACAGTTTCTAACAACAGGCGTTACCCACCTGCTCCATAAGTCAGGTAGTCCCGCGGAACCCAAGAATTATAGACCGATCACATGTTTGTCAACGGTCTATAAACTTCTTACATCCATTTTGAGAGTGAAAATTAATACGCACATTGACAATAACTCCATTATGTCTGCCTCTCAGAATGGATGTAGGAATGGGTCCCGCGGTACTAAGGAGCTACTCCTCATCGACATGGCCATAAGCCAACAGGTTCGTCGATCCCGCAAGGATCTGTCGACATGCTGGATAGACTATAAGAAGGCCTACGACTCGGTGCCACATACATGGCTCATGAAGGTGCTGGAGTTGTACAAGATAGATGCAACTCTGCGCAACTTCCTGATGTCATGTATGGGATAATGGAGAACGGTCCTTCGCTATCCAGGATTTCGGCAGATCCGGTGGTGTTATGAAACCAACTTAAAGTTTCTACCTTTCAAATATAAAAAGAACCATCAAAGTCAGATCTCATAAGGCGGAGATGTCCCTTAGCCCCCTTTTTGCCTCTTTTTGGAGGAAGTACCCCTCCAATCAAAAATACCCGATGACAAAAAAAATACTATAAAGTCGTAAAACCTGTATACCAAGTTTTGTCCAGATCAGTTGTAAAATACGACCTGTAGAGGAGTACAAAAACACTGATAGAGGAAAGCAAATTTTGCCAGGCTTGAAGCAGAGACGCTGCGCTCGCTCGTTCAATAACACCATACATAATCAACCTAGATAATAATCCCACTGCTGGGACACAGGCCTCCTCCTTCTGTGAGAGGGAGTGGGCCGTAATACACCACGCGGGCCCAGTGCGGGTTGGTGGATATCACGTCTTCTAATTTTTAGTTCTAGGACATGCCGGTTTCCTCACGATGGTTTCCTTCACCGTTTTGAGAGCAGTGCAGTGGTGATGAAATTATTTACACTAAGTAAAGCCTGTCTGGGTTCGAACCCACGACCTACTACTTGTAAGTCGAGGCACTGAGCCACCACTGCTCTCCAATAAGACTATAATGAAAACTAATTTCCGATAAATTAATCGACAAATCAAATAAAATTCTTGATTTTACGAGAGAAGATGACATTGCATTATTGTGGATTGCGGACATATCGTATAAGGCGGAGATTTCTTGAAAATCGTCAAAAAGGTGGTTTTTTAAAGCAGTGTATTTCTTAAACCGTAAATATTTTTTCCAAAACAAAAACAGTATGATATTTTCAAGTCTTTTGTGCATACGGTGATGGAACTCAAAACACAATTAAACATAATTTAATACATCAAAAAAATCTTCAATGACAACTCATAATTATTTTTAAAAGCAGTTTACCTCTTCGTTAACAGTTATAATTATAATTACAAGTATACCATAAAATTGCAAATGCCAAACTGCATCCGGTGATGGATTAATTTTTATTAATTAGTTAATATTTAATTTTATACGATTTTATTTGCATTTTTACGCCATACGTTGTGTCATCACGCATCTCTTTCTTTTGTATGCAATCCGTTGTGACAGCGGTTTACCTGTTGTCAGCCTCTTAACTATATGTGCACCTATCACACCGCAGTTGTCTAAGCTAAAGCGTAACTTGAGCTACATCATCAGCCTTGATCCACCTACTGCTGTGTATAATTACTTTCCTCCCTTTTGTGACATGCTTCCCTGGTCTGTCCGAATCTCACGCAGGTCTTCCCTGCGACCTTCTGTAGGTCAGGTTAAGCTACATGATACAGTTTAGCTCAAATGTCTTTCAATCATTAGTTCAAGAAATTATTCTTCTCTCTGTTGTATTTGGTAGATCTTGAACAGTTGAGGTGAAGAAGTGAAGAACACTCACATTCTAAATTACACGCACTATCTTAAATTAATTCGATTGTGGTATAACCAATCGGTCAATTGGAATTGACACTGATGCTCAAGAAACTGAAAGGCCTGAAAATTAGTGAGCAACAAAAATGTCACTCAATTAAAACATCTATGTAAGAGCAATTAAATCGTAAAAGTTCCAAACATTCCCATTTACGTATCGCAGCAGACAGTTTTCGCATCGCGTCCCGTGTGTTGCCAGTTCTAAAAGACTTTCAAGAAAGCCAATAAATAAAATTGAGTGCATTTCGTCGGTCGGCGTCATTAACGGGTGTCTGTCGAAACCCCGCGACATGCTCGTAAATCATTACTATTATTACCTCTGCCATAGATTTACTAACTGACGGATGAGTCCGTCCACTGAACTTCAGTTTTGACTCATATTTTTCAGTTGTCACTCAAAAGCTTTGAGTGGCAACTGAAAAATGTGAAGAGTACAGGAATTTTTAAGTTGGAAGGATAGTTACAGGTAGAATTGATATTGATGACTTATTTCAAGGTATATACAGATGGATTATTTTATGATTGAAAACGAGTGTAGTGAAAACACGGAAAAACTTTTTCGCTGCACTATCCTAGTATGTGGAAGCAGAGTTTTCTGCGACCTCGTGAACACAAACCTTTTTTGCAACAATTATGATACGCCTCTTCTATGATTTGACGGCGCCTGACCTACTTTTTTCCCATCAAAAAACATGACAACGTTCAGTAAGCCATATTAAAATGATGAGTGTAATAAATGTATTGAAACAATAACTAATAGGTTTTAATTGGCAGAAAAACGCTGCAGCCTAGTTTTGTGTTAAAAAGGTGGCCCCAGGTGCTCCATCAATCCCTCCCTAGTAGTTAAAGGGCCGCTTCCACTGGTAGAAATCGAAAAGTGAACAATTTACTGCATTTTGAGGAGCTATTCTGCTAGTCACGCCGGAGATCCTCATCAGATCTTCACCAAATTTCTATGAGACTAACTTAAAGTTACTACCTTTCAAATAAAAATCAAATTTCATATAATAACTATCGAAATCGGTTCTCATAAGGCGGAAATATCCAGTAGCCCTCTTTTTGCCCCTTTTTTTTAGGAAGTACCCAATCAAAAATCCCAAGCGAAAAAAAAAACTATAAAATCGTAAAACCTGTGTACCAAGTTTCATCCACATCGGTTGAAAAATACGGCCTGTAGAGAAGTAGCAAGAAACTGACAGCGGAAAGCAAATTTTGCCAGACTTGAAACAGAGACGCTGCGACCGCTTCGCTTGCTCGGTCAATAAAACTCAAAAATAATCATAATGATCTTGTTCTCACAAATTTCAATAAAATTAATACCTCATATATTATTATAGAAGTTTGAGTATTGATGAAAACTGTACCTAACCATCGATGCAATTAAGATACTAAAACGCTTTTTTTTTTTGAAACATTGGGACACTACGTATTTCTCCTATATCGTGGTTGCGTTTACAAACATTTAAACTCACTTATACAAACAGCCAGAACAACTACTTGTAGGTAATACAGATATTTGTTCCGTGCGAGAATCGAACCCGCCACGCGCAGCGCAGCAGTCAATTGCTTAACCACTGCGCCAACCGTGCCGTCAAATTAAAAAGGCAGCAGTAAACTAATTGCTTTCGCCAGTAGCACACCCTCCGCCGCGAAACCATCACAGCGAAACCGCAGTAGTTAAATTGTACTGGTTCGCGTCATGTTTCGCTACTCGCATCCGATTCGCGTAGAGGAACATGACGCGAACCAGTACAATTTAACTACTGCCGTTTCGCTGCTATGGTTTCGCGGCGGAGATGTGCTACCAGCGTGAATGTCCGAAATTCGGTTTCGCTGCAAAGCCGGGGAGCGTGACTCTACATACAAATTAACTCAGAAATACTCATTACAAATTACTAATTTGTCATCAGTCACCCTGAACCACGAATCGACCTCGTCACGATTCCGCGGGAGATTCGCGCGGCGACCTATTTGTTATAATACCGTTAAATAAACAAAATATTACGAACCATTTAACACTGTCGCTCTAAATTAACGACACGACCCATCTTAAATGCCTACGTAGATCCACGTTATTCCTATGAAACTACAGATTTATATAACACCTGGTTTCTGAGATCAACTCGACGTTGGCATTGGAAATGATACAAAAATATAAACTACTCGATGCTGTAATTTTGTAGTGAAAATAAATTGTTTACATCAACATTATTTCTGTTCCAAATTATTATTTACAATATACCATACAGATCGTGGAATAGCGATTGAATATGTCATAATGGTATGAAGTTTCAACTACGGTTTCATAAAATCAGTGACCAAGAATATTTTGAAAGTGGTCACGTAACCGTAGAATATCCCGTAACCCGTATAACTACGTATAATGTTAAACAAAATATGAATCATATTAATGTGTATTGCACCGTTTTGATACGGTACAAAATGTAGAGAAGCTTAATGTTTTATTTCACTTGAAGTTTTTTTATACGGCGTTGTTTATCAGTTCCCGGCTTTAGTCATTTTAACCAGTGCAGTGGAAAGCTAGAAAACTGAAGATTAGAGTCCAGTCACAACAAATATGACCAGTATATTATTCGTTACGTTGTTTCTCGTTGTCGTTGTGTTGTGTTGTTGTATAATTTTTCTACGAAGTAAAGTATTCTTCCCTCTCTCTCATGTGAAACAATGGGTAATTGTTTCACATTTTCATCACATCAATTTAAGTCCTTAACAATACTTATGAACTCTCCGAGCTCGTTAACACATCTCAAATAAAAGGCTTGCAGTTCTGCCATAAATAAATAAAAAATCTCATGTTCTTGCTTGACCAAAATAATAATTTTGTTTGGTATTTTCTAGTTTAAAGTTAGCTGTTACTTTTTTGTCCTGACACTCGTAATTAAGATAATTTAGTTGTGTGACGCAGTGGGACGCGAGCCGTAAGTCTAATTGAATCAAACAACATCGGGGATAACTCCCACTGCAGCGAAACTCATTCGTAATTATACATAGTAAAACTCGGTTTCATTTAGTTCACACACACAGTGATACGTGAAGTTAAACATTTGTGTAGAATATTAATTCCAGGATAAAACGTAAAACATACAAGTATTTTTGTTTAGAATTTACTAGTGTCCAATAACGAAAGATCCGCCGCGCGAGCTTGCATTTCGTAAGACACTCCAACTCCTGAAAGTTCGAGCTTGCATTTCGTAAGACACTCCAACTCCTGAAAGTTGTAACTTTCTACTAAAACCCTCTTACCCAATACTTGAAAGCAAACGACGCCGCGACGTCGCAATAACGGAAGCTACTCATAGTTAAAAGTAGAAAACAGTTGTGTATAGACATAATCAAAGTTCCAGAAGTGTACCGGCCAATAAAGCTAGCCGAAAGCAATCGGTCGCCTCTATTCGGCACAATACTCTGGGCCACTCCATTCCCACTGTTCTCTCCGTTCACCGAGGAACGAGTGCAATTTCCCGCGTTCCGTATCGTGGGCGACGTACAAAAATTGCTTTTCTGAACGTGAAAATATAGAGAAAAAAAGCTGGTGCCATGCAAATTTTTGTAAAGTCATTCGGAGGCGTGCGTTTGTATTTCTCGGGTGAGGGTAAAGAAGGCGAACGATTGTCGCGGGGAATTCCTTTATTTTGTAAGAGGGATATTGCGCGTCGCATGCAGGCGACTCGGTCTAGCAGCTGCCGCCTCCGCCCGAGCGAGCCTTGTTTACCGGCGGGGACCGGCAATACACCCGCATCCAACTCCGATGCACCGTCGCGTCGCACCGACAAACCGCTCTTATTAAACACGACTATCCGTGATTACACGCTAGAATCGATGGCTCATAATCGACTCTTGCCTGCCTCAGTTCATATTGAGCAGTAAATCAGGACGGTGACACAACAAAAGAATTCGGCTGTGTGTTTATCTGGCAAAAGTTGTTTTCCTGAGCAGGCCCAGGTCTCGGGCGGCGGGTCAAGGCTCGATTTGCTCGTAAATACAAATAAATAGGATACCGTCTGAATCTCATTGCCCGATGCTTATCATATTTTATGGTTTCGTAAACTAGCGTACAAATGTTGCAATAAGAAGTTATTGTTTCATTTGTTTGTTAATACTGAATTACATGATATTTCTCGTTACGTACGGATCAACATATCGGTTTTTAATGGTAATAATAATGCTATTTGGGCCTATTATTTCGAGGAAACTTTAATGTTGAATTAAAATCATGATTAAATGACCAACAACTTTTCCGCTGTTTTACAACATTTGGTAAAAATCCGGCGGGTCGGTATTGCCAACCGAGAATATTATATTACTACTGGTATAATTATTATGACGACCATGTTTTCAACGGAGGATCCCAACTCAATTTAAAATTTCCATCCACAGTGGGATTCCAAATATGTCAATTTCCATTTCACTGTTCCATTTACATTCTCCCTGTGAGGATTGCTAAAATATCAAACTATCTCATCATTTACTTTGGTTTTCCTCCGCTCAGACTCAATACTCAACTCGGGACTTATTAACTTGTATGACGATAAGTCTCGAGATAATATTACTTATTGGTTCAATAACAACAATATTAGGTACTATTCCGCTATCCTATTTATATTTTTGAGGAATTTATGATGGCGTACGCAATCAGTTATTTATAGGAATTGTTTTGCTCGAAAATCCTTCAGCTTTGTTTGAAAGTAGGTAAAATTAAATACTTGTGTATTTTTACAGTCATCATCCTAAGTTATATATATCTTACTAATCCTGGAATCAAAGCAGAGCTTTCTTCTCAATGGCATACCTTTTTCAAAGAGTTTTCCAGTGTACGTGACCCCAATTACTAAACTATAAATATATTTTTATGAAATTGTTTTTCAATCGAAATATCGATGCTAATAATCATATTCTACGACATTTTCTCCGAAACCCCGATATGATTTCCCCCGTTCTACGAAAACTAAATAAGCTGTCTATAAAATTTTGTTTTCAGGTTACGTTGCCGCCTTGTAGCCAGGAGATAATTTGCGAAAGGTAAGTCCTTATAAGCATCTATTTGTATTCACGAGCATGGGAACTATTTCTCGGAGGGAACCGTTACCTCTCGAAGCTTTTGATCCTTTTTAACGGCAAATATCAAATGAGAATCTAACAGAAAAATATTGTAAAACCTACGTTCTCAGGTCTTCACCCTATTACATAATAAGCAAACAAAGTAAATGCTGACAATCGATATGAGGTAAATTCAAAGATACGTTTTTCAAGACATCTTCGAGCTCTGTTCTTAATGCGATTCTAATGCTTTGTTCGAGGAAACAATAAAATTTAAGTGTTATGTTCTCGATTCATTTGAATATACAAAAAGCTTGTTCTCGTGTTTGGGCACCGAGTTACTTGACGGTGGCATCGGAAATAAAAATACAAAGTACACTAATTTCCATTCGACAAAAAATCTGTTGAAAATGAGCAAGCAACATCTCGGTTCAGTTTACGAGTCTCATCGAGCTCGCTTTCGTCTTCCTATTTCGTGGTGGAATAGCCCTAATAACATGCCACAACTCATTCTGATTTATACCGTCTCGTTATAATTGTGCGCTTCGCTGGCGCGCCGCTATTGCCTGCTGTTGCAATTTTCATGCAACCGATTCGCGAGAATGGATTTATTCTTTCTGGCAATTTGCTCGTAACTCCCTAGCCTGCTATTGCTCGAGATAATTTAATTTTGAAACAGCTAGGCGGCTAATGGAGCTTTTGTGCTTAATTCACCTATTCTAGACTTTATCACTGACTCGGCTCCTTTGTTACGGTCTGTTGAGATACGCAAATGTGCAGATAGTGAGTCATTAAATAAAAGCCGTTCGTAAAAAAAGTGTATTATGTAAATGGAGCGGATTCTGGGTTAATATCAGCACGGGTAATTTCCAGTCATGTTAACGGGCGCTCTGAAATCGTGCGAAGGACGTCTTAAAATAGTGTACCTATTTATTACAACGTGAATCAGTGTGTGTTCCAAAGAAACAGTAATGCGGTGTGTACATATAAATAAACCGAATGGCCAGACATTTACAACTCAACACGGATATAAAAATATTAATCGCGAGATCGTAACTTAAATATCAAAATTGGGCAGTTTTGTTCGAGTGAGTCGCATTGATAGCCCTGCCGCCGTTAACTAGACTAACTCTCGGTTTAACGCATCAAAACTTCCCCTGTTCCTTGTGATTACGAGCGCTCCTACAATACAATCAATCGTCAACTTTTATTTGACTTATCTTGGAAATAAAAAACAAGTAAACAAACGTTGGGTTTCGGATTTCGTGGATCTCGGTACAAAGTTTGAAGGTGAGCCAACGACCGTCTCCCTAATAGAGAAGAAAAATACGTTAATGTACCCTCAGATCCCGAAGACAAATAAACCGAGGCGGACAGGGACGAAATAAAAGCGGGGAGGCACCGAGATAAATAACAATGATCTTGCGGAGCCAGGAGCGAGGCGGAGCGTGGCGAAGCGGCGGGCGCGGACCGGCCTGTCACACTACTTACACTTATCCCTTTTTAGGGTTCCGTACCCAAAGGGTAAAAACGGGAACCCTATTACTAAGGCTCCGCCGTCTGTCCGTCTGTCTGTCTGTCTGTCCGTCTGTCACCAGGCTGTATCTCATGAACCGTGATAGTTAGACAATTGAAATTTTCACAGATGATGTATTTCTGTTGCCGCTATAACAAAAAATACAAAAAAAACAGAATAAAATAAATATTTAAGGGGGCTCCCATACAATAAACGTGATTTTTTTGCTCGTTTTTGCTCGATATTGATAACGGCAAAAAACAAAAAAAACAAAAAAAAAAAAAAATACTTGAAATACAGTATATTTCGTTATGTATTCACTTTAAAAATAAATAATTAAAATAAAACAAATATTTAAGGGCTCCCATACAACAAACGTGATTTTTTTGTCATTTTTATAGATAATGGTACGGAACCCTTCGTGCGTGAGTCCGACTCGCACTTGGCCGGTTTTATTAGACTAGCTTACAAATCATTTAATACCCTCTAATAAAATAAATCACAAGCGTAATACCTCCAAGCCATATTACTCCTACCTACGTATTAGTCTAGAAACATTTATCATAGATTACCCCGGATGAAACAAGGTCTACGTTACAAGTAAACAAGAAAATACGTGTAGAAAATAAGTCAAGTATTCTGAACAAAAATGACGGTAGGAAACTTAACCCTGCAATGAAATGGATAGATCCAATGCTCTGCTGTACGAAACAATACCCACCGCTTGTCAGTTGCGGAAGTGTCGGATGTTACAGGGTTGGCAGTTTGTGTGTCTTTAATTTTAGTCGCATTTAAACAATTAAAATTAAATTAACATTGCTTTTCAGTGCGGATAATTAATGATTTACTGTTTTCATTTTGTTTTTAATTATTTAATTACATGACTGGCGTTGCGCCATAGTGATTTATTCAAATACATAAAACGTGAAAAGTGAATATTTCGCCGGTTGTCATACAATGGGGGTCTACTTCGAACATGTCCGAAGTAGGTATCGGCCGAATACGGCCGTTTCTTGACTACGGCTAACTACGGCTGATAATGGCGAAACAAAAAAAACGACAGTCAAAGAGATAAGCCAAAGTAAAAAATGTGACTTGAAGTCGGGTAAGGACTCAAATTCGTAAAAGAAAACTGTGGAAGTTACAAAACGGCCGAACATTCGGTCGATACTTCGGTTAATCGCTTCGGAGTAGACCCCCTGGTATATTGTGTTCTCTCTCATTTCCTACGAAATGTATGGGAAGTTTTTTGAGATTTCTGACTTTTCTAGTACTCTAACTTCAGTTGGTCCGATAAAGTTTTTTGATCCTAATACGAAACAGGATCGATTGGCATCACAAAAAGTTTTTTTGAAAATTGCCCATTTTCTTCTGATTGTTTCAAAATCTGTGAATGCGGATCAAAATGTTTCAAAAAGTAAAGTACAGTCTCCTAAGACCGTTAGCGACAACGGTTAGGTATACCTGACCTTATTGTCCCATCTCAAAAATCCACCCTATAAGGTATGTCATGATTGACTGCTTAGCTCCATAAAGGTACAGCATGATGATAATCATTTAAAAGGTTAAATCCTTAACTATTTTGAAATTATTCAAATGTTAATAAATATTTTTTTTTTACTTTCATGAAAGTAGTCATTGGATACATGAAGTGGGCTGCCGTTGTAAGACGATTATAATGCCACGGTAATATAAATTATCAAAAATAATTACAAATTACCCACACACAGCAACATTTATTTACAAGTTTTGTCATTTAAAATTGTTATTTGTTGTAAAATAGTTTTGTTAAACAGAAGAAAAGAAAAGAAAACACAAACACGAAAGAACAAGTTGAGGGAAAATATGCGTCACATTCACGCAAAACGGCCATCGCTCAGCATAATGCTGCGACCCTATGCTAGACAGAGCCCCAGCGCTGGTTTTCAGCGACAGCCGGCGTTGACGTGATGGCGTCAACCGGTGCAGCATAATGAGATAAAAATAAACAAAATAAAATAAATGCAATACTTCGTTATCTATGTATATATAAATATAATATCTAGAATGGCAACAAATGTTTTTTTAAACATTTTAATGGGAAGTTGTTTTATTTGTTGAGGCTAATTGATATATTTAACTGGATTTATTCATAAAATGTTATTCTTTAGTAAGGACGTTTTATTACCACCTGTGTATAATAGGTTTTTGTATTGTGACCTTATTGGTCCTGTAAGTTGTCTTATATCAACCATTGCCATAAATGAGTGCTCGTTTTATCTAACGAATAAGGCTACTTCTAGTTTATACAGGCATGGCAATTATACGTTTTTAAGGGCCTTAAATACTGGTTGACAGCTTTCTGTAGACTTAAGACCTGTAATTGATCTAAAACGACGTTTTTGGGCCTTAAATAATCTTTCTCTCTCACAGCAGTTTCCCCAAAACTGATAAACAGACAGACAGACAAAAATTCTAAAAACTATATTTTTGGTATTAGCATCGTTCCCAGACCTCGTAGCAATTACTTTGTTTCAAAAATATTCAATGAATAGTTTTGACTTCGCTACGTTTTTATTACATGTATTTATGTTACGAATCATGAATTTATAACAGACTACAAAAAGCCAAACAAAAACGGTATTAATATTAATGACATCGATTACGTTTTGTGAATAACACAAAACTTGACATTCCGCATAGACGACAGGCTCTTAAAGATTTATTGTTAGAACAAAACGTTTTAATTTTAATACTCCTGCAACTTTACGACCATTTAGCATCGTTAAATTTTTAAAATCATCTTACGAAACTTGAATAATTCTGACCCTTCCTCAACCCTGCGCCGGGCGAAGCGGATTCCACGAAATCTTTTTGTCTGCGTCAAGCTGGCGGCTTGTCATAATCTTCTTCCTCAAAACAATGTCAGTTTTAATTAAAATACTTTAAAATAATAAAACTTAGAATAAAAGAGAACAAAATCAAGGCAGTACGCAGCTTTTATCGCCAAACCTGGAAATATACAGTTGCGGAATCCATCCGTTTCGTAACTGACATTTATGAATATGAAAACGTAATCTTTTGTTGTTAGTTCAAATCCTCAAAATGGTCGGGTTTAAATTAAATGAGAAGTGATTATCATCCTCAGTTAGTTTGTTGTGTTCACAATAAATAGTTGTTACGTCTGTATAAATGGACACCTACGCAAATTGGCTCTTAATTAACAAAGCTATTTTTAGTTGAAATGAACACAGCTTCAGAGTACGTCCAAACGTGAGTGGTTACGACGTCCGAATGTCGATTAGGCTCATAAGTCAAACTGTCAATAGGGAAGCGACCATCGACTTGTTTATCAGTAATTAGCTTCCTGCGCCCGCATACTCGATAACTCTGTGTAACCGCGCCGGGACTACTGATTTCGGACCGGCCAATGAAATTACTTAGTTATCATATTAACTTGCTATTCTGTTGACAGTTGTTCGTTAATTTATGTACGTATCTATTGTAAGAATATCCCCTAACAGAACTAACGCGTCACCGTTAGGTCATTTGCATTTTACAGTTGGTACAAGTTGACAATAAAAATTTCGATTCCATTTATCCTACAAAGATCAAATCTAAAATTCAACGAGTTTAAAAAAATATATATTTCTAACTCTATGATTAAGACCCGATACTTAGATTATTAAAGAATAAAGAGGTATACTTACAATAAGACAAATAATTACTGTGATGGACCTTGCAGTGATCCCGCGAAGCGTGTGCCGCAACCCGACCCACTTGGCATTAGTTTTGCGTGAGGACAGAGAAATGCGTGCAGTAGCCTTTTATAGTAAAATTATTGATAAATAAGCAATAACTAAAAAAAAACGGAAAAAATAAGTTACAAACCAGTCCCATAAAAAGTCCCACTTGTGTAGGTAGGCATCTTTTTGCTTTTATTTGGTCCTACGTATAGAACATTTTCATTTCAACTGAAAGCTCTGAAAAAGTATGATTTCACTTTCCTTCAATTCGTTGCTCCATTCGACACTATTCACAACCAGTTTTCAGTTCCTGAAAAATACTTGCTTAAACCAGCTTAGAGAAGTAACATCCCTAGTAACCAATTACCTAACTAGCTTGCGAAGAACTTCAGTCAATTAAAAGGCTAAAAAACGATACAATGATTAAATACTTAGAAGAGACGACTAATCGGGTTACAAGAAAATCTTTTTTTCCACATAAGTAGACAGACTTGACTAGATTTTTCACAGTTGGTCATTTTTCAGGATAGTATTTTCAAGAAACTTTTTTATACCTATGTTATAATAATTCACTGTTAGGTACATAATAATAGTACGGTTTAGACAGCAAGAAATAAAGAAAATACGTTTATACAAAAAATAACAAGTTGGGGGGAAAATATATACGTCACATCCACGCAAAACAGGCACCGCTCAGCACAATGCTGCGATCCTAAGAGAAAGAAATGAAATAACGCTATAATACCAGCCTATTACCGTCCTACTGCAGGACAACAGCCTCTACTCATACAGAGAAGGCATGAGCATTGATCATGTCCATGTCCCTATGGGAGCCATGCGGGGTGCGGGGGAGCGTGGTTTGCGTCAGCGGCAGCTCTTGCTGGCTGTGGCTGCCCCGCCGGGTGCGGGGCAGCCACAGCCAGCAAGGGCTGCCACCACAAAAAAATACAACTACTCTTACTCTCCTCAACTCGATCATACTAACTCAAGATGTGGACCTTTCACTGATAGACTAAACAAAATGATATCTGCGGCAAATGTTCACATCACACAGTGTCATACAAGTTAACTCATGACATCGTCGTAACTAGACCTTTTTTTTTTAAGGTGGCAAATTATCAAATACCTTCTCCCGCTCTGGGCGGAGCAGGAGGGCATGTCAGACTTTTACTAACTAAAACCCACCCGTGTTCCTTCAGTTGCCTGTGTGCCAGTGCCCCGATTTTCGGACAAACTCGCAACCCTGGCAGGCATTGGCCCTAACGGACCCCATCAGTTCGTGCTAATATCTCTTTGAGGCGCGCGTGGACAACGTGCCGTCGCGTCGACCCGGGTTTGGACATTATCGGACGGCGAGCATCGCACACCGTTCGCGAGCCCATGCCTAGCATGGCCGGGAATCGGCATATGACTCGCGACGCCCGGGGCGTTTCCTGCGGCGACTAGGGGCGTGAGGGCGTGAATTTCGCCTTTCCTTCATGCGTTCCGCCTCTTACGTCGCGAGCATTACTGCTTCGAAGAAAGATGTGACGGCCTCCCATGCACTCTCGCGCCGAACCATGGCCTGAACCAGGGCCGGATGCGAGAGATCGCCGCCGCCGATCGCCTCCGCGAGGATACGGTGGTGTTCCGCCCAAACCAGGCAGACCTTTACCATATGCTCCACCGTGTCCTCAGGGCGATCCACACAGTGGTTACACTCGGGCGTTTCCTCCCGCTTTATCCTGAACAGGAACCTCCCGAAACAACCGTGTCCGGTGAGGACCTGCGTCAGGCGGAAGGTGAGGACGCCGTGGTGCCTCTCTAGCCACTCCTCAAAGAGTATCGCCACAATTGTGGCGTGCCCAGCGCCGGGTTTTGACAATCGCACTCTCCATGTCGCCATGAGATCCCGCTGGAGCTCTGTACGCTGTGCCGTGATTTCTCACGGCAGCAGAGTTATGCCCCGGCGTTTCGCCTCCTTGCACCACTCCCAAATGTGCATAAGGACTTTTGCCTCCAGATCCCAAGAGTCCGGCAAGGAGGCTCGCTGCCTTGCCGGAGACCGTGCGGTATCCCTGGACCAGCCTGATGGCCATGACTCTTTGGGACGCGTTCAACCGGCGTGCTGGTCGCAGCCTCGGAGAACGCGTCCACACCGGTGCGCCATAAAGGGCCATGGACCGTACGACCCCCGCGTAGAGCCTCCGGTAGGAGGCGTTTGGACCCACTAGATTGGGCAGGAGCCGCTTCAAAGTAGCCCCGGCATCGACGTAACTAGGCTAAGCTGTATTCAGTATAAGTTTAACTACTAAGTTAATGAACAAACAAGCAATAATAATAATAATAATATGTCAAAAAACAAATTGTAACTGTACATATATATATTCCGAAAATTTAACTTGTTTGTAGACGCCTTGAGTTGACCTGTTAAGTCTATAAAATGTGTTAAAATTAAATAAACAAATTTTTATTGATCACCACGCTTGTTCAAGACGGGTTGGCGATTTCAAACGAACGCTATGATGAGTGCTAATGATGCAGCATGCAAATTCAAGATACTAGGGACAGTCTATCTTCCCGACAATCAATAATATATTTGTAAAAGATTCTTACGAAAGCCCCAATTCCTGCATTCGATGAAGTATTCGTTTTATAATAAAAACGTGGAAACATTGCGTCAACACCTTGAGTATATTTATAAAATCTAACGCAACAGACTGAGCTGGTGAAAATTAAAACATATTAATATTTTTGTTTTCCCATTTGTACGCGCGTCATTCTGAATTATTAATTGGTATAAAACTGCGTTATTAGTGATACAGAGGATTATGTGAATTCGTATGGTTTGAAATTGTGGGATTATGTGAATATTTATGAAGCTAGTTTTATGTTAAACGGGTAATTTTTAGAGTCAATGCTGATGCGATTTTTCAGCGATGAATTTAATATTAATCGAATTTATATTTTAAATTTTAAGGTATTTTGGGCTTAAAATGAGTTAGGTTAGCTTTAGTATACGGTTGGTATTCTAGCTGCCGCTGTAACTGCCTGAATAATATTTCAAACATAGGTTCTGTGAAATTCGCCTTTACATGGAGATATACCTTGAAAACTTTCACATGTACAGTCAATCTTGTACCTACGTCCGGTCGGCTGCTGGCAATACCGATGAGTTCAGTGTGGCTGTAGGCTTGCACCAAGGGTCGGCTTTAAGTCCTTACCTCTTCATGTTGATTATGGACGCTCTGACGGCAAACATACAGGAAGAGGCACCCTGGTGCGTGCTGTTTGCTTCGACTTTGTTCTTACCGGTGAAGATGGACCTGAGATCCAGAGCAGATTGGAGAAATGGCAACAGAAGCTGTAGAATGTTGGCTTGAAAATCAGCAGAACCATAACTGAACATATGTTCTGCTATTTTGGTGGTCTTTCCAGTCCTGGAGCCATAGAGCTTGATGGCGCGCTTCTCCCAGTCAGCTCCAACTTTCGGTATCTCGGTTCACTCGTGCAAAGCGATGGCAAAGTAGATCGGACGGTTAAGCACAGAATTAACACTGGATGGATGAAATGGCGGTAGGTTACGGGAACAATATGCGACTCCCACATTCCCCTTAAACTTAAGGGGAAGATATATAGAACAATGGTTAGACCTGCTGTCCTGTATGGAGCAGAATGTTGGGCCACAAAAGGGATGAATTAAAATGCTAAGAGGGATGTGTGGTGTGCAGGGACCGTACAACCCCGGTTAAGAGTTAAGCCTTTCGAAGGGGTAACCCATTCAAGGGGTTACCTTTATCATGATGTAACCCATTAAATGGGTTTTATACTTGAAACCCAGTGAAAGGATTACATGATAACCCATTCAATGGGTTCTATACCTACTTGAAACCCAGTGACATGAAAAAAATCATAATATTATGTTATTTCGATATCCGCCCAGCACGCGCAGCATGACCAATTCTATCTCTATTCTACCCAGGGACCATTTTGGCTACCATTTTAGAAAAACCCTATCGAAAACCCTTTCAATGGAAAGGGTTTTCGATAGGGTTTTTCGAAGCAGTTAATCAAAAACCCTTCCAAAATTTAATTTAAACCGTTCAAAAGGGTTACCCATATCGTATGGGTTTTTGATTAACCGCTTAGAAAAACCCTATCGAAAACCCTTTCAATGGGTAACCAAAATGGTCCCTGGTGGCGTGACACGAGTAGATAGAATAAGAAATAGTACCTACATAAGAGGAAGTCTGAAAGTGGGTGATTGAAAAGTTGTGCGGAAATCGGTTGTCATGGTATGGGCATGTGATGCGGAGGAATGAGGAAAATGTCGTGAGGAAAGTTATGAGTATGGATGTCGATGGCTATAAAAGTAGGGGAAGATCAAAGAAACGATGGATGGACTGTGTGAAGGATGATATGGCTAGAAAGGGAGTGACTACCGAGATGACGACTAATAGAGAAGTATTGAATTAAGGGACATGTAGCGCCGACCCCAAATAAATTGGGATAAGGGCAGGAGAATGATGACACCTTGAAAACTTTCTCAGCTAAATGAAACTGAATCCAACATCAAAAACAATTATAACTACAACTTTTCAGTTCAAACTACCAGAGGTCATCCTCATTCAAGTTCTTATTTCAAATTATTTATTTCTAACTGTCCGCGCAATTATGTCAGCAGCCGAGCGACTCTACAGCAGTATCACGCGAACTAGAAACCGCAATATCACTACTCTACTGATATTACATTCCCGTCGCCCCCCCTCCCCTTGGCCGACGCCATGAAGTCCCGTGCACCCCCTCACCCACCCCACTACGAACCCCATAGGGTAATGAATTCGACCACAGCCATTCTATCGATATGACCTATAAAAATTTAGGGCGCAATTATTGCTTAATCACTCCATGTAGGAATTCTGTGAATACCTCGTCAATTGTTATTCAGTGTGAGCAAATCTCGTGTAGCGTGTACATTGCCTAATGGTAAGGCCTGGAATCGATATTTGATTGTTTTCCAATGTAAACTTAAACCTATTACGGTCGGCTGTTAACTAAGAGACATCGTAAACGATTGAATTGATAAGTTACATTTAAATATTAATTAAACACCTCATTTTAATCTGTAGCTAATAGAAGGTATTTGTTAGACGCCTACACATTAACCGACGGAATAATTGGCGATGGATTGCCTCGAATTTAACAAGCGTTGTTGACAATTTACATTACGAAACTAGTTGCACAAACTTAGCTATTCATTGATAGTTTCACGTGTAAATAAATAATTATTTACACGTGAAATATTACTTAAATTTAGGTAATCAGTTTGGTAATTGTGTAGGTATAATGTTTAACTTAAATATTTTTTTAACTTTGAATAAATTAGTTTGAAATATTTTATTATTATTATAGTAATCGTCAGCTTATCAGAACATCTACTCACTGATAAGGCTTCATGCTGTGTTAAGAACCTATATTTGTTTCGTGCTGAAATTACCCCGATTAGCCATTTCATTTGTGCCTATCTACAGCTTTTGTCACACCAGCCGCAAAGCCTTTCAAAAGCTTAGAATTTATTTTCTACCTTTTGTACGTATATCTGATTTTTCGGATTTTATTTTTTTGTTATGTTCGCGAATATTTTGTTTGGTTAATATAATATGGAGGCTTGTTGTGACACAATCGCATTCAATAAGCGCGGGGCGAGCCTCAACCCGCTGGCGCCTACGAACAAACCGACCCACTGTACCACGACCTCACTCGGCTCCCCTTTCTTCTCCAGGAGATCCAAACAGCAAAAACATGGTACAATATGACAGGTCTACTCAAATTGGATACGTTGTAATAGCGAAAGCGTGTCCCATAAAGAACATTCTATGTTTTGTACATCTGGCTTGTTTCATTACGCGCTCTGCAACCCTGTGTTTCGATATTTAAATCATACTAAAGTTACGTTATAAGCGTTTGTTTCAAATAATCATACATTTTAAGTGCAGAGTGTAGGGTTTTCTTGGAAATTAATAACATTCAGGTGCTTTATCTTACAAAGTGATTAAAATTTCTGAGAGCAGAATTATGTTCTTCAACAGTTACAAAATCTCACGTTATAATCATGAACACAAATCGTTATAATCACAGTTCTAAATAAATTAGAATACACGCGTAACTGTCAAACACATTTAAAAATGGAACTAGGTCTGCGTCATGTTGTTGTGTGGTCTTCAGTTAAGAAAAAAACCGGCCAAGCGCGAGTCGGACTCGCGAACGAAGGGTTCCGTACCATTATCTACAAAAACGGCAAAAAAATCACGTTTTTTGTGTGGGAGTTATGGGGTTTGTATGGGGATTTGTGTGGGGGTTAAATATTTGTTTTATTTCAATTTAATTATTTATTTTTAAAGTAAATATATAACTGTAATATGCTGTGAATATTTCAAGTGTCTACCTGTTGCCGTTATCAATATAGAGCAAAAAGGAGCAAAAAGATCACGTTTGTTGTGGGATATTATAAATTGCATATCAAATAAATAATCGCCTATCAATACATCATTTATATTCTTTTTTACATCAAATAACTTACTTCACTACAAATAAACTAAATGTTTAACAAAACTCAAACTGCAGATAATTCGAAATTATACATCAATATAACATTACTTTTTTCCTCATAATGCAATACAGTTAAATTTATTTTTGTACAAAAATACTACATACATAGCATAAGTACTGACTGCACAGCAAATTTTCCATATGTCATAGCAAAATAACTATCCCAGTCGCATATTAACCAGTAAGTACAACAAAACCTGTTCATCATATTTGTCTTAATTTTCAAGAAGCCATGCTCGGCAAATTTAATGATTATTATAACAAAAAAATCCTTTTACATTGCATTATTTCTAAAAGCAGAACAAATTAACTGAAAAAAGGTTCGCTCGGTCCATCATTTATAGACTGCACAGCAAATTAACCAGAGCGTATATACATTCTTTGCCAGGTTGAATCATTTGGGTTAGGTTAGGTTAGAACAGTGACCATTAACGCGCGAAGGCGAGCGAGCGAAGCGAGCGTGCCGCGGCAGCGGCCGCCGAGCGCCAGGTCCCCTCTATTGTTGGTAAATTCAGTTACCAAAACAAAAACTCTTCATCAATATCCAATTTAACTAAATTACTATACGTCTAAATACTACCCTTCAATAAATTACAATTTTGTATCTATTTTTTTTTTTTGCTGATCTCATTATGTGGTAATTAATAAATAATAAGACGACTGTGACTAATAAAATGCTGTTTTATTTAGAAAAACTGCTGTACATAACATAAAAATAGAAGCTATATTTAAAAGAAAAAGAGTTAACATGTAGATTATTAGCTGTGCATTGATGAAAAAGCTTTTGCTTTAGGAAAAATCGCTGTACGCTGCGAAAATAAATTGTAGTGTGTTTAGTGATATTTTGAGTTGAATATTTTGCTGTGCAATCAGTAATTTTGATGGGAATTCGGAATCTTATTGCATAGAAAAAGGATATTTTTTGATTTGCGTTTAAATACTACCCGTTTGTTGTATGGGAGCCCCCTTAAATATTTATTTTATCTGTTTTTTTTTGTATTTGTTGTTATAGCGGCAACAGAAATACATCATCTGTGAAAATTTCAACTGTCTAACTATCACGGTTCATGAGATACAGCCTGGTGACAGACGGAAAGACAGACAGACAGACGGCGGAGCCTTAGTAATATGGTTCCCGTTTTACCCTTTGGGTACGGAACCCTAAAAATGAAACCCGTACCAAAATATTTCGTTCTTCCCGCCAAATGAGTGACACTCAATATATTCGTGGCAAGCATAGCAGAGCTCAGTAAAAGTCTTACGTCGCTACGATCTTACAAGCCATTTGTCAAACGGAACACAAACATGTTGTCAAATGAAAACAATTGCAGCTTTTATCGCCGATCTACGGGCACTTGGGCACCAGAATATT
Source organism: Tiliacea citrago (assembly GCA_963921375.1). Taxonomy (NCBI): domain Eukaryota; kingdom Metazoa; phylum Arthropoda; class Insecta; order Lepidoptera; family Noctuidae; genus Tiliacea; species Tiliacea citrago. The sequence continues at coordinate 11,864,076 of OY992786.1, read as the reverse complement.
GTGTCCGATACATCACAACCGCTTTTATAGTCTTGTGCTTTCTGTATTTAGTATAAAGAAGAATGGAGTGAACATGGGATTTGTTTTATTTAGAGCTATTGATTTTATTTCCAGTCCATTTACTTTTATATGTAGAAATACGTAGTTCTGTATCTTTATCTCTCTTGCTCCCTTTCTTCCATCGATATTCTCCTTATGCCAATTTTCAAAATGAAACCTAATTTTCCCATCAAGCTTCTAATTTCCCACGACTACAAAAGCCACTCTAGTATGCGAATTGTAAACATGATTATCGCTGTTACATCGCAAATCATTCGGTTTCAATGTGGCGGCAGTTGATTCTGTATTCCGCCACTAGTGAACTATGCATCGCCACGCGCCGGGGCGAAATCAGACGGAAACAAATTCAATGCTGGTACCTACGCCGGATTGCTTCATAGTCGTAAACTTTGGCCCGACTTCCCACGTCCGTTGTTCCGGGCGTTCATTTTTAAACAAGTGATTTAGATACTATAAAGTTTCACTGTTTTGCTTTCGAGTGAGTCAAATGCACTTGCCGCTTTTTGACTCGGCGTACACGACTTTTCTTAAAATATGTACGTAGTTTCTTTTCAGGATAAAGTTACGTTAGTAGAGAGGTCGGAAAAGCGTCTGTATTAGCAAAGAACTGCTACACGTTTTAGTGAACATTGCCAATAAGATAATACCTACGATAACGAGTTCGCACAGGATTTCAAAACAACTCACAAAAATATTACTAGACATTGTTTATGAAAAAAAGTGTGTAAGTGACAAAGTTTCAAAACAGTGTTATGTTATGTAAACATGAGTAACAAAGTACACTGGGCGTCGACGTCGGTGGCAAGCGACTAATCTTTTAGCGCGTCACCGGCGCACGCACATAAATTGTGGGTGAATTACGAGCCGCCCCGAACGAAGCCGATGTAGTACATAGAGTACATAGGTACTCACCTTCTCCCCGCTGTAAATTTCAGCTTCACTAGGAGAATTGTTCAGAACAAATAATCGAATTGTATGCGTCATCCAATTGAATATTCCGGTTTATTACTTTTATTGCAAACTGAAAATTATTACGTCCGATAGTAGCATGCTGACACTTGCAATTTTCATCAGTTATGCGCAAGATGATTGCGTTACAGTCGCACGTGTATTTTACTTTCCAATAAATATTGTAATGCTGGTGTAAACGAAAAACATGTTGCAAAATCTTCCATTAGGTCCGGTACTAAATCACATGTTACTTTTATTTCTAGCTTCAGGAGTGAAAAGAAATGAATTAATTTCGCAAAAGTGTCGTGTCGTGCGAGTGCACTGTGCGACTCGCTCCTAACCGAAGTTAGTTCTTCATTATTACATTTCTGTTTCCGGTCGTCGGATTTTGATTTATGAGTTTAATTTGGCAAGGTTGGCGACGACAGGCCGAGACATGTCGGAGTGTTTTCAAGGAGCCATCGTGCAATTGTTTAATTAATCTTAAGCTACGGAAGCGCTGCGGGTGCACTACACTTGGCCCAACTTTAAACTCGTTAAAAGTTCCTTTGAAACATTTGGCGTCAGATAAGCCGCAGTCAGACTTCGGTTCCGAGATTGTTAACTTATCTAGTGTTATAATTAAACATCGTCCCATGTTTCATTTCTCGCCACTTTCTTTCGTTTGCTTTCCAAGTGTAATAAGGAGTTATTTCACGCTTAATGTACGGCACCACTTGCTACCTCGTGTGTATTTGCTTTATACCGCATGACGTGCATACCGGTTGAGTTATGTAAGGTTATAGGATTGTCGCCTTTACAAGCTTTTTTTCTAACAAAGCTTACCTAATACTTATTGGGTTTTAAACACCGTTTCTTTAACCATACCTACTTCAGACCGATTTTAACACTAGGCATTGACATTAAAATTCAACCTAAAATTTTACCACGGGTAACACCCAACATAGTTTTTTAAATTCTTCTTAACTTCTTCTCTTAAGTCTTTAATAAATCAACATCGTAAACATTTAACCTAAAGGTAATATCGTTGCCATGCCCTAGTAAAAATTAATTATAGTAAAAAAGTCGCATGTTATTTGTTAGCTTACGATAAGTGAAGTGACACATTTCCTTCACTACATCGTCACATGCTCTGCAAGATAATAGCTTGCACACCCTACGCTCATCCTTAATCCATATATAAACATCAAAATTAATAGAACACCGATCTTTAAAAAAAACAATATTTTTATTCCGTCCGAGGGTCTTATAAATATCCTCAACAGTCTTATCTTTTCATAGGAAACTGAAAAGCATACAGCGGAAACGCTTTCGTTTGAGTTTTAGAATTTTAAAGTCCGAATACAACCATTTTGCATTTAGATATTCCCGTAAAGGAAAATATAGTAACATTTGAGTGCATCAGGATCATGAATTACGCAAACTGAGGACAATAAAGTGTTTGTATTGTCATTGAAGACACTCGGGGGCACTGTCGCTGTGATCGCCAAAAGCATGTAGGTACATAACAGCAGGCATTCAGCGAACAAGCCTCATTCCACGCGGACAAGATGGCCGACAATGGCCCTTAGCGGATAATTACTCAAATAGATTGCCCATTGGGGCATTGTCTCTGTGTGCCAGCATTATATTAGGAATGTTTCTGGCTGGCATATCAATAACAGGACAATAGAACTGCTAGGTACAGTTCAGCTAAAATATATTCAAGTAAAGCCTTTATTTAGGTAACAAACCCAAAAAAAAATAAAGAACCTCACCCGATTCACTACTCCTTATTTTGATTCGAATTCATGAAATAACAGGATGTTAATAATCATTCCGAAAACAAAAAGGGATTTCGTAATCCAATTAAATCAACGCCAATCACCGGAATCCCTTTAATTCATAGTCGTGAATACATTCAAGATTAAAACCTAATAAATATTCGAATAAAATATAATGTTTTCGCGAGTTCATTTCCACGAGGGCGACGGCCCGGCAGAATTTTTCCCGGTTCGCATCACGGGCATTTAATCAGGGGTTTTGATCAACACGTCCTCGCTTGGTAATATAATTACAGTTAACAGCAGTGCGGCGACGTTATCGCGCGTATAAATTAGAGCGATTTACATTTACGGTCGAGACATAGGGCCCGCCATTATCGTGAATGATGCGGGGTTACGTGCGGGCTCGAGATCATCGCACCACGATTGGTGAGCTATTGCTGCTAGACTGAGCTCTCCTGGTTCCACGCCGGCACTCAGCTCAACCACCACATCAAACGGCTTTTATTCAAAATCTTTTTTTAATATGATCCGCCGCTAACTGAAGTGAGGACGGAATAAATGAATAAATTATATCAGCAGCATTTGTCTACTCTAAATGTTAACGAGAAACATTAAATACATCGATTACCAAAAACTGATTTGTGTCTGTCAACATTGGAATAGATTTAGAAAAGAATCGTTAATAACTTTTTGAAGCAATTATATTCAAGGCAACCCTCGAGGATCCATGTAAACACAGTCCTAACATCGTGTGAAATCGAATTAAAGTAGTTGATTACGCGCTCACGCAAATTACATTCGTCATAGGTACTGCTCATAAATTAAATTCCCATATTCGTGCAAAACCTGTGCAAATTGGTCTTAATTCAGTCGAAACGTATAGCCTTAATGGTAAGCGTATAAGCAATATCACTTTAATACTGTGCGGGGGGGAGGGGGCGACTAGAGGGCGACACACGGCGACACACCACCACCATAAGGGTTGCTTCCACATAATTCTCCGATATAATATTATTTATTATAGCCTTGGAGACAATCCCCTCTGAAACAACGTAGCGCCATGTTTTTTAGTCTTAGTTTAGATTCCGCCAATGATTCCACTGATCAAAAGGATGATTTATAACGATACATACATACATAAACTCACGCCTTCTTCCCATGGGGGTAGGCAGAAACTATATAACCCCACCTGCTACGCTCCTTACATACTCCTTTTGCTTCGCCTACGTTCATACATCTGGTCATACACGCACGCCGATTGCGAGTACTACGCACCTGACCTTTCGGAAGAACATCACCAATTTGGTCACTATATGTCCTCCTAGGGCGTTTCCACTCATCCTCTCAACATGACCAAACCATCTAAGCATAAATTATTTGTTGCTTTTATCATTTACGTACATGATTGAATTACGTTATGATTATTCTATGTAACTGATGTTAAAACAAAAGCTTCAAAATTCATATTTTAGGAATTGCTCATTCCTGAAAAAAAATCTCACTTTTATACAATTTCATAAACTGTGGATTAGGCTCACTTTGTATTAATCATTCAATGCGAACGTTAATAAATAGCAAGAATTAGCGGAATTAGGTTAACTTAAACCGCTTTTCAAGTTACTCAATCAATATGAGCCTTTAAAAGGCAATTTGCAGGTCCCTGTTAATGTATGTAGTAAGGGCAATTTGATTCACAGCTACGATATAAGACAGATTAGTATAGAGACGGGAATTGTTACGCGTCATCGCTGCATAATACTGCTCATGACTGTACTACTACTGTGGTTATGTCTTATGTATTTAACTGTATAATTGCTTTATTGTCAGACAACATAATCATCAGTATACACATACGTAAACTCACGCCTTCTTTCCATGGGAGTAGGCAGAAACTACAGAACGCTACTATTGCTATTTGCTACGATTCTGAATATTTATTTTACTTCGTTTACGTTCATACACGCACGCCGGTTGCATGCATATACTACGCACCTGACCTTTCTGAAGAACGTCACCAATAAGATCACTATAATATAATAACCTTGAAAAAGGACATAATGTCCTTTTAGGGCGTCCCCTCCCGGCGTTTCCACTCGTATCTGCCTTGTAAATACCTTTTGTTAGTCGCCCTTCATCCATCCTTTCAGTATAACCAAAATATCTAAGCATACATACTATAACCTTAAATATCTTGAACATAAACTTTAAGCCGCGTACAACACGCATATGAAATGATTCTAGAGTGAGAACATTTTAAAACTCGAGTCTTCTGAAATTCGATTCCATTCGACGCGGACGTCTAACGTTGCACGTGCACTGACTGCCGAAAGAATTGCACTGAATGTGTTCAGTTCCAATATACAGCTTCAGTCAACTAAATTTTTATATTTACATAGCTAATCCGCCATGGTGTGCCACGCATTATTCACGTTTTATGTCTTGGAAAAATAATAAGCAGTAACAACTCTTTCAGAATTGATCCTATAAACAGCCTTGATGATTTTCTTGGATCAGACCCAAGGTCTCAAACAAATCAATATATTATATTTAACCCCTAATTTATGATATTCTCTTACACAAGCTATATCTGGCATTTAGTAAATGCCAAGCAGCGGTAAATTGTGGCCATTTGCAGCGACCGATATCGCCGAGGAGGCAATCTCATTTTTTCGCGGCGACGCTACACAGTCATAGCATCCTCAGCTTACTACATATTAGATTCATTATTGGAGCATATCGATGAAAATCTCCAGCATCCAATCTCGCGAGATCGCTGGCGGCACGCGTATTCTTGTAATTTCTGAGGCATAATTTTATTTATTAGAGTGTGCCCCCTCCGGAGCAGCGAGAGCACCCCATTTGCCGCTTCATTGACTTACAACGGCACTCTATAACACTTCGCACATATTTCTGTAGCGCCTCTCTCGCAGATGTTGGATCCCTCGCACCTCATTATATTGCGGATGACATTTAATAAAACATTATGGGTATCTCACAAACGCTTTTCGATAACCATGTATACTACACATGACACGGTTATCTGAAAAGAGAGGCTGTATGGAGACATTCTTTGTGAACCCAGTTATGCTTGAAATAAATAATAAATATTCAGATACGGGCACTTAAACATCGAGGCGTATATCATAACAGATATGTAAAGAACAAATAATGTTTTTTGCAATCACCTATTATTAATTAATCAATGCCCACAAATGTGTGTAGTTCCTGCCCGAAATTAGAGTACATATTTGCATTGAAATTAATTATCCTTCTACCTAACTAGCATTGATGATGAAATAGTAAATTACCGTAGATACCTTTACTGTAAACATTATGCATTTTGGTGTACCACGGGGCGAGCACGGCCCCGAGTCACACATTTTATCACAGTTTGAACGATAAAACTGTTTTTCATAAAATGCTAGTACAAATTGACATGACATTTATCACGTCTTGTCACAAACATCTTGGCACGCCCGTGTTCGGCCCACAGCAGGCACGAGAAACCTATAGAAGCGTTTTGCCGAATAGACAAAAATAACGTTTGTGTAGACAGTACCTACAACATCTTCGCTAGACAAGCGATGTCTATTCTACAATAGAGTAGAACTAGAAAAGCATGTAGGTTTGTTTTATTTAATTCTAACTAATATTATAAATGCCATGGTGAGTTTGTTTGTTTGTTATGCTTTCACGCTACCACGGCTGAAGGGATTTAGATGAAATTTGACACATGGGTAGACCATATTGAGACATATGATACTTTTATCCCGATATTCTTACGGGATCGAGACTTATGCCGGTGAAACCGCGAGAAGCAGCTAGTACAAAAATAATCAAGCTTTTAGATGGAACTCTTTAGACCACATAAAAGGCACACCACATCCGCGGAACAATAGTAGCTTGTAATATCTGCTTGTGGTTAATTTCGACGGTTGCCGGAAGTACACACAAAGTTGTGGTTGTCCGTAGACAACATGAACCAGATTTTAACGTTAGCCAGATACTTATAACATTTTTAATAAAGACAAAAAAAAACATGTTTTAATACGCCGGCTATCGCTGAAAACCAGCGCTGGGGCTCTGTCTGGCATAGGGTCGCAGCATTATGCTGAACGACGGCCGTTTTGCATGAATGTGACGCATATTTTCTTTCGTGTTTGTGTTTTTATTTCTTTGCGTTATGTTTACCGCAAATAAACGTATTTTCTTTCTTTCTTTTTTTTCCTTTTACGAACGAACCCAAAGAAAATATCTAATGAATGAAGGAGATTTGATAATAATAAGACCAATTTGTATAGCCTTCTATCATTTAAAATTTTTGAAAAACGATTACAATCGTAATGTAAGTAAACATCACACCAGAATTGAAACAACTGGTTAAACTGGTTGGTTTCACCATAGGCGAAAAATATAGGTAGCTACGAAGTAATCAGTGGCACAGATGCAGTTTATTATTTTCCTCAATTAGTCAATACATGAATACACACACCATACATCCATATGTACTCGGCTCCAGTCATTTGACAAATTGCAGCATCATTCCGATTTACCACACAATTAGTTTTAGCACGTTACCATTACCGCATTTGCGTCCAACAAATATAAAATGTACCAAAATATGATACAGTTCGGGTGTTATTAGTATTAGGTGACAGTAATTAGTTAGATAGGATAGCAATAAGTTTATTGAAGCGAATATCATAGGTACTGAATACTGGAATGAACATACGGATTTTTATGTTTGTAAATATTTTTTTATGAGCAATATTGCAACATTATAATGTAATATTCTATGCGAATCAGATCGTCTCCAGTACAACAATAAAAATGTAAAACTTTGTTTTAGTGGCTGACATACAGGTTTTGAAAAAAACTTAGTTTAGGCACCAGTAACGTCTTCCACAAATTGTGCAAGTCAGTAATAAATATTTTAAATTAAAATTGTAGGTAGTGTAGTATGTAGTGTCAAATAATGAAAAGATTATGTAAAGGTACGTAAAAAAAAAAAAAACATCGTAATTTGGGAGCAGTTAATAGACATTTACATAATTATGTCTGTAGACTTTGTACTGACATTCTATGTAATTTGTGGTAACAAATAAATAAATTATTATTTATTTAATATGTCATTGCTAGCTTTTCCCGCGGTTCCCCCGTGTGTGTGTCGAAAAATATCTGACGGGAACGTACTACCGGGATTATATCCTATGTGCTAACCCAGGTTATGAACTAAGTATCTGTGGTGCCAAATTTCATCCAAATCCGTTTTTGCGTGATTGAGTACCACATATCCAAATTGGAAGAAAAACACTCTTTTCTTGCAAACACTTTATTCCGCACAACTGCACTATTTCACAACTAAACGATGACTGACCCTGCCCTACATTTTACTATTTAAAAATGACTTCGCCCACTCAGAAATAACGATAACATCATAACCGTTATTTCTGTGTTGCCAAAGTAAAATAATACATTCAGTTGCCATAGTGAAAATACATTTAAAAGCTTGTTACAATGTTAATAATTTTTACTTTGACAGTGTTGCCACAGTGAATATTATAATTCGGTATTAAATTAATACATTTTTTTAAATTAAATCAAAGAAATCACGACAAAAATATACAAATTTTCACATTTATTATAAATAGTATTATATTATATAATAAAGTAGAATGCTGTTACCTTGATTATCAAAAGTAGATCTAGTAAAATAGTTAATTTAGTAAGATTAATACAACCACTAACTCTTAGTTATTCATTAGGCCCGGAGCCAATTAACAACAAGAAACTTTTCAAGAACATATGAAAATATTTGCGAGTTCAAGTATCCTATTACAAACTGTTTGCATTCGTTACTCCTGCCACTTCAATATAAACCATGTATGAACTAGTTCAAGAATATGCACATTTCCTTGTATCACGGAAACTTTCATCTAACTTTTCATTCCAATGCGGGCCGAATTTCTCGAAACAGAACCTTCCACTTTATACCAGAACGTACACAACGAATAAGTACGTTTACATTTCACAACAGAAGATTTCTACATGAATAAGTTCACAAAGTTTATTCACACTTTTGCCATCTTGATAAGATTCCCTCGTATCACTTTCAAAATAACACTATTGTTAAGGGGGGTGCGCTAAGGTAGCCCGCGAAATTCAAATTTTCTTAAGTTTTATGCAATTTGCTGGTCAGGAACAGGTTGTATGTTGATCTAAATATGATTCTGAACAAATATAGCTTTACAGATTTATAATTATTAGTGAAGAGAAGAAGTGACAGCTTGAGCATGGACGAAGTAGGTACTTTTTAATAGCATGGAATAAGGTACTCATGGAATTAGGAAGTACTATATAGATTGTTAGTAGAGGGGGTCTAATTTCAACCAGAGAGCGACCACTAGTGCTAAATAATTAATTTGAATAAATATTTCAGTATTTAACTTTTTGAAATTTTGAGGTTAATTTCTATCGCTGCTCAGTTACTATTATTATATCAGGATTATCAGGTGTTTACACATCATATGCGACACTGTAAGGCTCGTGTTTTTATTAATTACAGTTGTTACAGAATAATTTCAGCATTATCTTTCTCGGCAGGTTTCTGAATGAAATGATTAAATCGCACCAATTTTTTGTCTTTTCTTTTAATAAGAACGCCGAAAATAAAATGGAGAGCAAGCGGTGGCGTGCATTTAAAATGAAATTTTAAGAGTTTTACTTGTTTTCTTAAACGCAGAAACGTGTGGAAAATATCATACAAATTGAGGGTTGAAATATACATTTGAATATTAGTTAGGTACCCTGAATCATCCACACTTATTTAAGTGTTGGTACGTAAATTTCAGCGAAGAAAACTGAAAACGAAAACCAGTGATTGTAATTTTAAATTCGTACCATTGTTACGTATCGCAAGAGAAAAACATACTTATTCAAGTGTGGGATACACTAGAGAACACTTGTAGCGTTGTAGTGAACATCACATATTTTTAAACAAACGCGTTATTGGTGCTTGGTGATATGCTCTCAACATTTTCAACTAACCCCCTCAGTGTAGTTTGAAAGTCAGCGTACTTCTTACATGTATTCATACAATTTTTACATACGTGTATCCTGAAACGAATAAGCTGAAAAGGTTAAATATAAACAAGGAAATATTAAATTTGTTTCAAGGATAGAACTTTAAACAAGTTTCGCAAATACCTTAGTTCGTTTTATAGCATTTGTGCGCGAGCCGGCTGACGGATTTTGATTTATCATTTTAATTTGGCGAGCGGTGACGACGGGCCGAGGTGTGCCCTCGGGATCCCGCGGGACTCACCCCGGCCCTCGGTTTAAATTCAAATCCGTTGTATTAAATAATTATTTTGTGGGTACATAAAATAAAATTAACAAATAAATTCCCATTATAATGACTGTGATAATTTTCTTATGTTTTTGCAATTTTAATCAAATCACTTAGTAATTTATGTAATCGCCTGAAAAACAAGTGATTCACTATGAACCAGTGAAGCGGGAACTTATGTAAATGTAGTGAAGTCACACATGGCCGTTAGTGTTCGGCTGGCATGGGGTGGCTCGGCACTCGGCAGTTAGCAGCTCAGCGCGTGGTGACGTCACGCATCCCCTCACCCCCTCGCCCTTCGCAGACGCCGTCGCCGCCGCCCGCCTTCATTTGTTTTCTGGTGTCAGTTCTTATCTCGTCTCGCAATTATTACAATTTGTCCGCTCCTCCCCTTATCTTAGGGAGTTTGCTACTTCAGCATAAAGGCAACCGACTTCAGCAGATTTGCAAGATCATATTGAGGAGAAATCCTCTTTTTTTCTAATTTTCGCGGCTGAATTTTTTCAAAACTTTGAGTAATGACAGTGCCGTAAATTGCAGAGGTGGCCACGAAACGCCGCAGTCAGGCGAGCTCGTTGTTTTGTTTGTTTTGCTAACTTCACTTTTTCATCGCTCGGCCGACGGTTCTTGTTTTGATAGGGCCATTTCACTCAACGAAGATTTTTTTATAATCCTTCTCTCCCCAGATTCCATTCGAACTAAAAGAGCAACTTCTTTCAATCAGCTATAAAGAATGAACCAACTATTTTTCTTTTAAAGCTTTAAACGAATCGTTGCTTTGTGATAAAATGGAGATGAAGAGATAATAATTAGGTAGCAGTAGCAGCTAATGCTATATTATAGTTTATTAATTAATAAACCCCGTTTAGCCTAGTTGGTCTAGTGGTCGCAAGCACGACTGCTGAGCTTGAGGTCCCGGGTTCGATTCCCAGGTCGGGCAAAGTGATATTGGGATTTTCCATTAGGAATTTCTCAGAAGCAGCCCGGAGTCTGGATTTGTGCCCAGTTGATGGCAATAGGCTCGCCCCCTATTACATAGGAGTTAAACATAACTGGCGAAACGTGGGTGCACTATAGGTACACCTCTGCCTAACCGGCATTACAACACATTCGGGGATTACAGGCGTGATGTTATGTTATGTGTTAGTAACAAAATCGTTTCATTTTATCCATACGAATTCTTTTTATTTAATTTTTTATTTAAAGGGCTTTGTCGCTCAGCGACCACATCGCCCAGATACGAATATTATAAATTCAAAAGTAACTCTGACTGTCTGTATGTACGTTTTTCCTTTTCACACCTTAACCACTGCGCGGATTTCGATAAAATTTTACAAGGAGATAGATAACATCCTGGGGAAGAACATAGGCTACTTTTTGTTTCCATAATAAACCTGTAGAAGGTGATATAGTAGATGAAAGTTTATGTAATATTAATAGTCAATTTATTTGTCAGAATATTGTTACAGAGTTGTTACATAGTTTTATAAAAGTTCATAATATTCTGCCGTTTCCGGCGTACAAATACATTTTTAGGGTTTTAGTTAGTTTGGTAGACATAGGTAACAATGAATTAAATAAATTAGTATAACATTCAAATTGCAAATTAGTCAAATATTAGATATGGAAATGTCAAAAAGAGTTAATTAAGTCACAGAGATCATAAGAAGAGAATATAATTAATTCCTAATATTTAAGTCAATTTTTCATTCATAAAATCATTAGTCGAGTAGTAGCATTTCTCGTTTCATACTCGCAATGGGTAGCTCGCCGTCCGATAAGGACCAGGCCCGAGTCGACGGCGCGTTGTGTTCCACGCGCGCCTCAAAGAGATGTCAGCACGAATTGACGGGGTCCATTAGGGCCAATGCCTGCCAGGGTTGCGAGTTTGTCCGAAAGGGATATCGTGGCCTTGGCACACAGGCAAATGAAGGAACATGGGTGGGTTTGAGTCAGTAAAAGTCTGACACGCCCTCCCGCTCCGCCCAGAGCGGGAGAAGTTATTTGATAATTTCCCACCCAAAAAAAAAAAAGCATTTACTTAAGAGATAATTGAATAATTTGCATTTAAATGTCCTAAAGTTAAGAGTTTTAAAACAATCTGGTAGTTTATTATAAACTATACGAGGTCGCCATACTAAATGCATTATTAGAAAACAGTTTATTATTCCGTCTAGGTAAACACATATATTTAGGCCGACGAGCACTACAACTAAATATTATACGTTTAGCGCTAAACAAATTTAAAAGTGTTTTATTTCTGTCAATTTTTTTACGTTGTCAGGGATGGAATGATGTTTTAAATATGTTCAGCGCTAAATGAAGGTATTTATGGTTTTTGGTGCAAGCGGGCTCTGGAATCTAATAAACTTGCTTTAATAGGATTCCGTAACCAATGGGTAAAACGGGAACCCTATTACTAAGGCTCCGCCGTCTGTCTGTCTGTCATGTGTGTTCATGAGTATGTGTATATATTATGTATACATGTGTATGTATTTCGGTTGCCGCTATAACAACAAATACTAATAAACAGAATAAAATAAATATTTAAGGGGGCTCCCATACAACACACGTGATTTTTTTGCTCGTTTTTGCTCGATATTGATAACGGCAACAGGTAGACGCTTGAAATATTTACAGAATATTTAGTTATATATTCACTTTAAAAATAAATAATTAAATTAAAATAAAATAAATATTTAAGGGCACCCATACAACAAACGTTTTTTACCGTTTTTATAGATAATGGTACGGAACCCTTCGTGCGCGAGTCCGACTCGCATTTGGCCGGTTTTTGTGACAAAACACACACAAATAACAAATTAGACAAATAATAAATTCAAATACCTAATCTTTTTTATAAAAGATTATTTGAATTTATTATTTGTCTATCTGTTCATTTGTTACCTTTTACCGCCATAACGGCTGAACGGACTTTGATGAAAGGCATACGGATTAGCCATGACCTGGGTTAGGTCTTAGGACATAGAATATTATGAATCCCGGTAGTAGGTGCTTACTTTCCTGTGGAATAATTTTCGACCTTTACACGGGCGAAGCTGCGGGCAAAAGCTAGTTTATAATAATCGGTAGTTATAAGTTACCGCAATTTCTGTACTAAGAGAGCCCTAATCTATCTGCTTGCAAATGACGAAAGTTTTAACAACGTATTTAGAAAAATGAGTATTAACCTGTCAGGGGCGCTCTCAATGGACCGGTTCGTAACTTGATGGATTAGAATAAGTAGGTATCTTACAGAAAATCTTTTTAAACTTCCTCACTCACTCCAGTTGACCGTTTAACTGGCGTTTAGCGGTCAGTTGTAATTAGTGCCGTTTGTATCACAAAGGAGCAGTGTCTAATGCAGTAGATTAGAACGTTATTATTAGCAGTTTGTGTAAACCGGAAGCGCATAGAGAGCGTCGTATGCCTTTCATCAAAATCAGACATAGGACATAGGATAATTTTTATTCAGGTAGTATGTTCCCCTTAGATAATTTCCGACTTCCACGCAGGCGAAACCGTGGGCAAACCCTAGTATTAAAATATTTTGAAGACTGAGCAAGACTTTAGATATTACTAGCTGCGCCCCGCGGTTTCACCCGCGTAAGTCTCGATCCCGTGGGAATATCGGAATAAAAAGTAGCCTATGTCTCAATCCAGGGTGTCAGCTACCTCCATACATTTTATCAAAATTGGTTGAGCCGTTTGAGCGTGAAGAAGTAACAAACATACACATTTATAATATTAGTGTGATGTGATTCTGGTATTGGTCCTGAAGTTTCAGGAGCTCGAAAATCTCCGCCGCTATCAGTTCTTCTGCGGTCACCCTCGCAGTTAGTACCTGTCAAGACAAGTGGGGGCGCTCAAGACTCATGCGGCTAATTCCGCACAGGTGTACATGAATTAACCGCTCGCGTCGGCGGTCGTTAGTGCTGCCGATTGCTTCAAACGCTCTGACTCTGTATTTTTATCGCTCCTTCGGCGGAGGGGAGTCGCGTGCGCTCGTTCTCGCGACAAAATGTTCAATTTTAGATACAAATAAAAAAGGTCGGACGCGTCGCACAGAATATTAACGGCGCACAATATGAACGTAGGCATCCGGAATTCGCGTCAAAAGTGCCAAAACGATGTTATTCTTTTCCGCGCGGAGGTAATAAGCGAGGCGGTCCCAGCCGTGCCGCGGATATGAAATCCAGAAATGTTTTTGGCACACGATAATGGGAAGGCTTCGTATCCGATCTGGGTTTACGGATGAAAGGATCCACTCGTAATTAGAATCCTTAAGGCCTTTTGTAATAGCGTAATTGTTTCCCGTTGTCGCCTCGGAGCAAGCCGTTATCTCTATGAATGGAACGACTCGAATACAAAGAAGAGACTGCGAGCGTAGCGCGGGACGTTCTAATTTCAGTTGCGAATTTTTATGATGTGTTATACGGACCAGAGATGGACTGTTAGAACGACACTGTGGAGCGGTCCACAGGTAAACGCAGTAGAAGTAGACCATTGACACGCTGCGCTGGGAAGATGAAGTGAATTAAATAGCTGGCCCCTTGTGGACCAAAGTAGCACATGACAGAGAAACATGGGCATCTTTAGAGGAGGCCTTTACCAGTACAGGGGTTCTTGCAGACTAAGATAGTGTAACTTACAAATAAAAACTGGAATACAAATATTAACAATACTAATAACATATCTACCATTTAGTTAAAACTAACCAGACTAAAAAAACAACACTAACATTAAAACTAAGTAACCATATTTATTAGTTGAACATGTTTCCTCTCGCTTTCTGTGGGAGTGATTTTGTGAAAAGGGACGGAAGTGTGTAACATGAAGTGACAGCTGCTTGAGTATGGAATAAGTAATTATTTTTTAATAGCATGAAATTAGTAAGTACTTTATAATAGCATGGAATTAGTGTAGTCATGGAATTAGTAAGTACTACATAGATTGTAAGTAGAGGGGTCATTTCTGTCGCTGCTCAGTTGCTTATTACCAAGGTGAGATGTCAGATGCATCATAAGCGGCTACTGTAAGGCTCGCTCGTTTTTTAGGGTTCCGTACCTCCAAAGGAAAAACGGAAACCTTATAGGACCACGCGTGTGTCTGTCTGTCTGTCTGTCCGTCTGTCACAGCTGATTTGCTCCGAACCTACTCGACCGATTAAGTTGAAATTTGGTACACATATGGAATTCTGTGACCCAAACACGGACGTGTTACGTAGATAAATAATTTTTAAATATAGAGATCATTTTTGGGGGGCAAATTAGAAAATTTTAAAAAAAGAGTTTTGCTGACTGTACTGTGTGACATATCAAATGAAAGAGCTTGTTTTAAAGATTTTATATTCATTTTTTTGATAATTTAAAAATAAATAAATTATTTAAGAGAATAGATGAAAAATTACCATTAAAATACCTTCTTTGCGAAACTACTGAGCCTAAAGTTTTGAAAAAAAATACATAAAACAGTTCTTTACTTATATATTACAGGAAAACCTATAAGAAGTCTGTGATCTTAAAATAACATGGTAAATCACTCAATATTGCGCGTACAAACTTACATTTGCAGTTGGAATGGAGGATCATGTTTTTCAACTACAATGTTAAATTTGTTCTTGGGATAAATCCATCCTAACTACGGAACCATTCATTGTGCGTGGTCCGACACGCACTTGGTCGGTTTTTATTTATTTTATTTATATCGGGTATAGTTAGAGTAGAATTTCGAGTGCGTATGGGCCGGTGACACACATGACGCGTCACGGCGCGGAGTGATTGAGAGCCGCCAGTTGCAGCGGCTGCACGCGTGCCCGCGCCGACCTATGCCACGGATCGCACGCCAAACATCGTCACTTCTAATTACAAGTGTAACTCAACAATGTATCACTATGCGATGCACGACCAACCGAAAAATAGAACAACCGAACGCCCACTCTGGCATCCAACTAATCGAAACGGTAAATTAGACAGATTTATAACAATACCGATACATATTACAATAATTGGCTCTCTGTTGAATAGCTAAACGGTCAGGCAGTGCGCTGTGCGCTAATTGATCCTTTCAAGTAGTTTAATCAAGCCGTGTCTATGTGGAGATAATACATAGGTAGTCAGAATTGCGATACTATGTTAGCTCTATAGATACGTAGACAGTTTTCAAGTACACTATGGTGTGCGCTGCATAGACACATGGATCGGCACACCGCAATAACCTCAGACCCATGTTAACACGCTTAGAGCAGATTTGCCTATGAATTGTTCAACTCTACAATTCGATTGAGTTATTGCTCGACGGACCATCACAGGTAATAGTATTCCTAATTGGCTCAGCTCGCTTATTAGTTCGTGTCTTATTCAGGCAGGCCGCAGTCCCGCGCGTTCTTCAGGGAGTGAACACTCCACATTCCCGAGAATTCCTGCATAATGTCAGAGGTTCTTGGACGGGTCCCTTATTATAGTCCCAGTAGCCGTGTAGCGCGTACCCATTTCGGCTCAATACGTGAGTTCGGTGTGGTCCTTCAATAGACTCCTGTAATAATATTTGCATACAAAGACGATCCCGTCAGTGCTTTGCGCTTTGTACGCAAATTTGTTAAATTTTCTACGAACTGCTACTACTTTGAACATGGACTCTGCCTTATTGTACCTACCAATGAATTGATGTGTAAAATAGGGGCATTATTACACAAAACATCGGCAAAGTAATGAATATTTCTCGGAGAAAACAAATTAGGAGTTTAGTTTTAAACAAGATACATGTTCTAATTTAGACAATTGTTAGCGGGGCTCCACCTACGTAAGAGATTAATTGCAACAACTTTCGCTGACCGAAACATGCAGGACAGTGGAAGTAGGTGTGTGAGGGAGAAAGCAGCACTCCACGGGAGCGGAACAGAACGGATTAAATTGCAAGTACGCTGATGTATTTATAGCTGGGCCGGAGACAAACGAGCGAGCGCGTGATGGACCTGCCTCGTTATGGGAATTAATCGAAGTTGCAGCCAACGGCACACCTGCACCGTCTAACTGAAATATGCTTTGCTGCAACATTGTTAAATCTGGAAATCTTGGATCTGAGCGACAACGTGGAATTTACATCGACTTACAACGGTTATTCGTCAGTAAATCGATGAATGCAGCCGACAACAATAGGTGTTGAGCAAGATGATCGCGTAATTTGTCAGTAAAAGGTCAGACTCGTGTTGTGTGTAACTGAATTAATAATGCTAGTGTTTTTAATAACATCTAACTATTACATTACTAGCTGCGCTCCGCGGTTTCTCCCGCGTAAGTCTCGATCTCGTGGGAATAGTCTATCTCGTAATCCAGGGTTTCAGCTACCTCCATACAAAATTTTATCAAAATTGATCCAGCCGTTTGAGCGTGAAGAAGTAACAAACATACACACACACTCACAAACTTTCGTCTTTATAATATTAGTGTGATTATGCTGGGGAGTTTGTTGCCCACTTCTTCCCAGCTAAAGCACTAGGAAGTGGTGAAGGGAGGGCATTTTGGGGGACTGTCTTCTTATGTTATGTCTATGTTATGTTGACGTTCGAAAAGTACTGATTTTAAGCCTAGGTTAAATAAATGATTTGATTTTGATACACTAGCGCGTGTCTGTTACTTAAGCAGACTTTCTCTGGTATCTGAGCGGCCATTCAAGTATTACGTAAGCAGAATTTTAGTAATTTTTAACTCCCCCCCTCCCAAACAAAAGTAAGTTTTTTTTTAAATAACGCGCACAATTTTTACCCTTCTTCGGTAATTTCTAACATAACAATAAAACGCCGCGTAAGAGCGAGTTGCTTTCGAGCATAGACAAGTAGGGTTGCCATATTTGTTTAAATCAGAATCTACTAAATTTTGCACAAAAATCATAAAGAGTAAGTATTGCTGACATAATCACCATCCAGACCCCTCCGACCCCATGCCATCAAAAATAAGCAAAGCTAAGACCCCCCCTCACCCCCTTTGGTGCTTACGTAATACTTGAATGGCCCCTGAAGGCTAATGAGATACATGCATCATGACCACGTGCCACCTTTGACTTATTAAACCATCAGGGTTATACATGGTGATTAACTGAAACTATCCTTTGTCATAAATAGTCATAATATTATGATAAAAATCGTTCAAGTGCGAGTCGGACTCGCACACGAAGGTTCCGTCCCGTATTAAGATCAGGGGAAACCGCCGAAAAAACAAGTTTTTAATTAACAACTATATTTAATTTATATTATTTGTTGATATAGCGGCAATATAAATACAGAATCTGAAAAAAAAATTCAACTGTCTACCTATTACGGTTCATGAGATACAACCCGCTGATAGACAGATGGAGACGGGCGGACGGACAGTGGAAGCTTAGTAACAGGGTTCCGTTTGGCACCCTTCGGGTACGAAACCCTAAAAAGGACAAACCCGGGTGAAGTGACTCCTGCAACCTTCGAGGACATGTGTCCACTTTCCTTTCGTTACTCGATCAACAAACAAAAGAAAAGAGGAAAAGTTCTTTCTCGTTCTTGAAAAAAGCCGCCGTCAATAGCTAACCTATTCAAATTAAATAAGACCTCATTCGACTAACAAAGATTCGTCTTGTCTTTACTCGAAAGTTAGACAATAATTTCCATTTCCGAAGTAAAACCAATTTAAAAAAGACGAATACATAAGCAGACATTTGCATTACAATTTGGACCCCTCCTTCAAATTTTAATTTTACCTCAATAGGACTATTTAGGAATAGACGAGAGGAAATTCTAAGTATTTTCCCAAGCTAATGATACAAACAATATATTTCAGTTAACAGGACAATGCAACTTGTCTGTGCACATTGAATTGTTCAGTTTGATCATTATAGTTGGAACAGCCACCTGCGTCCCACGCAGCCTACATGAGTTAAAATAACCGCGAAATCGAATTATTGGCCATCCGTGACCATTCAATACGACTACGCACTCCTATTGCTATTCCGATACGTCGACCAAATACAGTTTCGGGGATACTGAATTAATTATGATTACCGTATAAGTACTTAAATTAAAGCTTTCAAGGAAGTAATAATAATTTAGATGCCTCGATTATCCAAGGTTCAAAAAACGCTTTAACTAACTCCATTTTAACGACGGAACTTCGTGATCAAACAGAATCAAATCGAAAAACATTTCGTTGGGAATTGTGGTAGTTTTTCATCGCTTCCCCCCGATAAAGCAAAGCGAACAACGAGAAAATTCGAGTCAACTGTTAAGCAACAAAGGCCGCTTTGATTCGCGAACAATGCAGCGAGCAGTCGACGGCTGGTATTGTATCGCGTTCGTTACATACAATATTTATAGCGTCTACAAACAAAACTTGAAGAAGCTAAGTGGTCTAAGTTCGCGCTAATTTAAGAGTTGTGCGCTCTAGCAGGCAGCGAGCGGGCTCGGCGCGGCGCGGCGGGCGGGCCGCTCGGCGCCTCCACCATACCACACTTTGTCATAACTTACTCGGTTACGACACCGACCCTGCCTCACAGACACATACTGCTTCATTTAACGCAGCTTTTGTTCTTACTCACGGAAGCTAATCAAAATGTACGTGCATATGGGGTCTTTTCCACCGTAATGAAAGTGTCGCTACTTCGCAATATTGTTTTCCAGCAATAAGTGTTCTGCTCCTAAGTATGTTTGTTTAGATTAAGTTGTAACAATTTGTCGTAGTTAATTTGTTTCTGTTGAGGAAGGGCGGGCCTGCCATCACACACTGCCTTAGTGGTGATTTTCACCACTAATTGAACGGAGATATCTTCCCCATTTATCTTATACGCAATCTTGATTTTATTTCAGGAAATTCAATTTATACCTTTAGTGAATGGGTGGGAAGGTGGACACTATTTATTCTTTTTAACAAATATAAAGAAAACAGTCACAAATATCTTTGTTGTAAGCATTTTTATGCACATATCATTCCCTGACCAGTCAGCATTAAAATTAAAATGTTATGAATATTATTTACCGCAAATAAAATTTGGTAAACGCGTCGGTCGGTTAAAATTCCGCATCTAAATTAACATTATTTAAAATTCAAAACCGTATGCAACACTTCATTGCGGAGAGCACGCCACTGAAGGGGCATATTTAATTCTTTCAGCAGCACTTTCCGAGGAATGAGTAGCGTAAAATTCCTTCAAGAATATCAAGCACGTTTCGACTTGACTTTAGAAAAAGAAAAATACGGGTAAAAATAATAAATAGCGGTATAATGGCGATCTTCACGCGAAAGATTAGCCACAAAAGCCAGGGGCTTAGCAGTATTTATAAGGAGTGTTAGCGGCACGCCATAGGGCGGATCTTGAAATGTTTCTCCTGCTTCGCGACTCCACAGAGTGTTTTTCCTATATCAGATAATGCAGGAGGAAAATTCGGTGATTGAATTTTGCCGAAAACACTGAAATAAATAATTAGCCAAACTAATTAATTTACGTCAAAAATAACTCAACTTTAGTTTTATGGAAATAAACTTTGCTTACATTTTAAAACTGTTTTTTAATAGAAAAACAGGTTATGTAACAGATAACGCCTAGTTCGCAAGTCACAATTTTTGTGTAAGCAGTAACCAACATTTTTGTTACAGATAAGCAAACATTTCATTCAGTGTGTCTGCGTTATATCTTTAGACCGAGTTTACTCCGAAAGTTCGTGTTTCCCATCAAACATTTCAGTACAAAATATAAGACTGGCTAGTAAATAGCAACCAATTCTTGCACTCTTGCATTTCTGCACATTTCTTACATTCTTGCACTCTCTATATACAGGGTCAAATTAAATTAGCTAGCGGAACTCTTCAGTGGAGATGGGTATATCTAAACACGATAAATAAATTTAAAAAAAGATGAGACGATTTATTTTGGGATCTTGAAGTATGCGTTGAGAAAATCTGTTTTATTTTGTTTTATCGTATTTAGATATCGATACCCATAGGAACTTCTGTGAAGATTACCCAAAAAAAATATTTTTTTAGCTAATATTTCAAGTTACTACACTAAATGCAGTAGATAAACCCACAAAAAAAAAAATATCATCACACTATATCACACTAATCACACTATCACAATAATATTATAAATGCAAACGTTTGTGAGTGTGTGTGTTTGTTACTTCTTCACGCTCAAACGGCTGGAACAATTTTGAGAAAAAAAAATATGGAGGTAGCTGACTTTTTATCCCGATATTCCCACGGGATCGAGACTAACGCGGGTGATTTTTTTTTTGTTTTATCATGTTTACATATCGATACTCATCACGTCTGCAGAGTTTCGCTAGCTAACTTAATTTGACCCTGTATTTAAAGTTTAACCCTCGTAAATCACGGCACAGTCTCTTAATAAAGCTACTAGTCTTACTTACAAACTAGCAACAGATACAGTTATTAATCAAGTGGCACCTGGCAAGCTAAACGCACTTGGTTGCCGCGTCAGTAGTTAATGCTACTTTACTCCAGTTACGCCTAGGCTGGCATCGCAAACATTCGGTCCTAGTTACTGGCCGGTCCCAGTGCGGGGCCGGTCCCACAACTTCGCCATAACTCGTTTACTCTGGGCCACCTAATTTGCTTGCCGACTACGAACACCAGTCAGGTTGTCAGTATAATTTATAGCATCTTTACATAGAGTTCAACGCTGTTATTAGAACTTTTGTTGCTTGTTTATCTCTAGAAAGTTAAGATAATAGTTGTTTATAACAACATCATAATTCCAATTTTAGTAGATTTATAGTCTTAGAAAAACTTAGGTACTTAGTTCATAGGAGTTGTAAGATGGCTATAAACATGTTTATGCTATTGAAAATATAATAAAACGTAGCTCGATTAAACTTATGATAAATAATCGCCTATTAATTTCAAGAATACCAGAGATAACTGGAGCATTATGCAAGCTCAGCAAAAACCACGCGTTGGTAATAAATTAAATAAATGTTTGAATTGTGGCAAATGAGTGCAGTGATTGTTGGAAGCATTAAATCTTGCAGCGAGGTGGTACTAAGGTGGGTAATGAATACAAACTGCGGGCCGCGTGGTTAGCACCGCAGTAAATTAAAGACGGGAGTGTGCGGACCGCGAATTGGAAACCACTGCCGTGAAGCTCGCGAGGAGGCGGTGAGAACTCCCCAGCGGACCGTTCTCCGTATACCTTCGATTACTTGAGAAACTAGAGCTTTGGAAGAAGAAAAAAAAAGTTCTTACTTAATGCTAACTGAAAATAAAGCTATACTCGTAAGCTCAGTAATCAGGGATTCAGGGCTAATGTAGAAAATACAATGTCTTAGGATAATGTTGGATAAAAATTAATATGCTCAAGTAGAATATTACCTATAAGGAAAGACTATTTTTCAATGTTTTTGTCTGAGTATTGCGCGCTTGGCGCTTACATATAGGTACACTTTTATTCTTCGAATAGTCGCTTTGACACAGGAGTATAATAGGCTCATCATCTGCCCCGCTTTTTCCCAACTATGTTGGGGCCGGCTTCCAGTCTAACCGGATGCAGCTGAATACCAGTATTTTACATGGAGCGACTGCCTATCTAACCTCCACAACCCAGTTACTGGGTAGGAATACGATACCCCTTGGTAAGACTGTTTATCAGACTTTCGGGCTTGTGACGACCCGTAACGATTGTCAAAGTTCCACGAATGACAGCCGGGACCAACGGGTTAACGTGCTTTCCGAGACACGGAGGGGTCTGGGTATGTAAAGGTGGTCACCCATCCACGGACCAAACTTGGCTAGCTTAACATGATCGATCGTGCGGCTGTTATTACTTAGCCACAAGCCCCTCTGACACAGAAGTAGGGTAATTCCCAAAAATCATATTACAAATGCAAATTATCAAACATACACACCGACGTAACTCAACGAAAAACATTGCAGCAATCAAATATTTTATAATATTCTCTTTGCTGTGGTTCCCCATATCCCAGTCACTGTAATCACGGTACTATAAGTGTCATAGGGGTTCGAAACTTCCAAGAAATTGTCGTGAATATTGAGAAACCTAGTAATAAACAAGCACTTGTCCGCAATTTGCAATTACGCGTTCGTAGAAATGGGCGAATCGATACTTAGGGGTCATCGGCACCATAGGCATCAGCCATGAGGTTGAACCCTCAAGAGGGTGTTTGCCACACATTACAACCCTCCCCTCGCCCCGCACCACGCATTCCAGGAAAACATTGCAAACCCTACTATTCTTTATTTTACCTGTGGTTAGTACCCAATTATATATATATCTCTGTCCGCTAGTTGCACGTAAAATTCCCGATTAAAAGTAATGCTGTCTCTCTCTAACGAGACGTGTCAGAAAGTGACAGAATTACTTTTAATCGGGAATTAAATTTAATGGAATTACGTGCAACTAGCGGTGAGTCTAGCGATCTGGCTGTTTGTACAGGAGAAATTCCTAGAGTGGGGCAAAATTTTAAATTAAAAAAAAAACAGGATAATGAACATTAAATTTCGCACAGCTGAAAGATATTGGAAGCAGCTCTGTCATTCGTATTGCAGCTTAAGGCTCTTACAGACTCACGCGATATCGCGAGCGCGACAGGCAGCGACATAGAAATTGTGCTACTAGTGTCGCATCGCGCCCGCGATATCGCACCAGTCTTTACGAGCCTTAATATTTCGCAGCATTTAAATAAATTGAAGCATTAATTTTCAATGCGAAACCATAGGACGTTTGAATAAAAATAAATATCGTACATCAATTTGATCTTGTCTCGATACGCCGCCGTATTCCGCCGCTGCCACACGCATTGTTCTCTTGTCTGTTGTCTATTTATCTGAGATCGCATTGATACTTTCCTGAAATGTTTCTATTGAACCTGATTCTTAGAATAGAAACGCGAAAACTTCTTTTCCAATTTTCTCTCAATGGCCATTAGGATGAGAAATGTAAAGTAGATTCCCGGACGAAGTCGAGATATGTGTTCGAGAAGAATGAAATTTCGAACTAAACTGGCATCGCCCCGGCGCGTCAGGGTAGTCCCAGCCGAGGAACGACATCAGGATGCAGACTTTTTTGAAATTATTTGCATGTATCACGCTACTCCACTGTTATAGAACGGTTTTCGATTGCAATACAGAGTTCAGATTTCCAGAATACAACCATATTAAGATCAGATATGATCGTATTATATTCGGAAACCCAATTTGATATTGGAGTCTTTGAAAATACGATCCACTTCGGGCAGAGTACATTCTATGTAAGGTTCAAGGTTCGGGACGTCGTTAAAAGCTGTTCCAATATGACTAAGGATATCCCGTTGTTATGAAAGCGGCGATACAAGTTGTGTCCACAACAAACAGGCCTCTCAAATCGTGACTTAACGCAGTGTCAACAGGTTACTTGAGTCGAGTTGACAATCTGTAATTTAGCGCGGGCGGACCAACTTGCGAACGGGACCCCTCGCTTATTTGCGAGCCCACAAGTAACTTTAAACTGTTCAGACTAATATATAACGTACTTTAGAGTTCTAAGCTCATGACCCGTTACGTCGATTCACCTGAATCCTTGAAAACTCGAGATTGTATTTTCAGGCAAACTGTTAAACTTGTTATTACGCGTGGCAGATTGTGATTAACCCATCCGTGAGGATTGGGAGTTTAAAATACAACTTTAATTTTAGCCCTTAATAATACGATGACCCAATAAGTGAGGGGATATTTCAGGAAGTAACACTGTCCACTAATATGAAGGCAATTACAATATGTAAACAGATTAATGGACTGTGGACTGAATCTTTCAGAAGTGTTTGAATCTGCAGTACTGGACTGAAACTGATTGGAATTAACAGATTCTAAGAAAAACTGACATTATTCTTCAGTTGGTTAAATAACCATTGTAAACTTACAGTGAATATCTAACTGAGTCATGCAGTTAAGGAATACCTTGAAGTTATTTTATAAATGTGAAACAGACTAATGCAAATTAAATGGAAGACTCTTTGTAGTGAACCATATTTTCATATTAAGACCGCGAGCCCCCGCTGGCAATACAATTTCTTCTTACAATGGGGGTTAAGGAGGGGCGAGAGATGATGGCGGGGGCGGTCTACCATCGTTGCAGTCTTGAACTCACCAATCGCCATGACTGTCCAAGGCATTTTATTGACTGCTGAGGTCTTAATTGTATATATTATTTGGCTAGAATACACGCTGTTATCCAAAGGTTTTTGCCATATGTAGAGATGAAGAACTTTCAAACATATCTTCCATAATTTCCTCGAAACATTTCAAAGTCATTAGGAAAGCTTCAGCGATTTCTGTTTAACTGCCGTAAAATTAATCTACCGAGGAAATACAATGTAATGAAGAGCTTATAAAACAATAAATGTAGATATTATTATAATTTATTTTTTTCCGTACACGAAAAACTTTCTAGTCGGCATTGTAATACGGTTAAAATTAACATTGTTCAAGTTGTCAGTTCGTATTTTTTGTGTGCATAGTCCAGCGTTATAACTTATAACTGGTCACGAGTGCAATTTTATGCAGCCATTCCACGTTTCTAATAGAGCGAGCTCATTTTAAAGTAAAAGTTTGAAAATTTAAATTTACACGGTAACTCACTGGGCGACTTATAATTTGTTCTGCAAGAAAGACTGGCCTTTCTTTTGACTGCACGTTTAGGGTTAACATACGATGAAAGATGATTACCCTTCAGTCATTGTACACTGTTGTTATTTAAAATATTGAATATTCAAAGTCCCGTTAGCTGAAATAAGTGTTTTAGAATGTCGGCACGCGTAGCATAACTACGTTTATCTCTACAAAGAATAGACATAGCTAGGTATTTGTATACCAAATGACATTTCTTCTCTTCGATATTGACATCTCGCCGTCAAAATCTTTCTACAGGGTGGCCAGTTCGAAAGTATACAACTTTAAATAAAGGTAACTTTTATTACAAACGAAAACTACGGGATATATTTCTATAATTATATTATTCAGGCTTGACAGTTTTATACGGTATATAAGATCTGCCTAAACTTCTCCTTTCTAGGGTTCCGTAGTCAACAAGGAATCCTTATAGTTTCGGCATGTCCGACTGTCTGTCTGTATGTCTGTCCGTCCGTCCGTCTGTCCCCGGCTTAGCTCAGAGATGCTTACTACTAGAAATCTGTAATTTGGCATGGGTATATATTAATCACGCCGAGAAAGTCGTAAAATAAAACCATGAAAAACATTTTTTTTTAGGGTACCTTGCTCGTAAAATGAGGAAGAAATTTTTTTCCTCGTATACCATGGTTTGGGGTATCGTTGGATAGGCCGTTTAAAAATATTGTGGGTGTGTGAAAACCATTTTTCAATTCAGGGATTTAACGTGCAATTTTTTTGTTAGAGTCAAGTGTTTAGCTGGCAGGGGGGGGGGGGGGGCCTGTCAGCTAAATGGTTGGTTTTGGATATGTGAAAAAATTTATGGCAGTAGCATATAATATAACGAAATTAAAAGGAAAACTATCACAGCTAAGTAGGCTTTACAAGTTAACGAGTAATAGTCGACCAACTTAAATTTGCAGTTAGAGAATTGAGCGTAACGTAATGGATGTTTGGGAGATCATGTTTTTCAACTACAATGTTAAGTTTGTTATTGGGATAAATTCATCACAACTACGGAACCCTTCATTGTGCGTGGTCCGACACGCACTTGGCCGGTTTTTTATTACTAAAAATGCGATCCCTTTTCATCGTGTTTTTCACTACATTTTCGCACACTTTATTGTGTATCCCACTAACAAAGTCACAAATGTTCTGCTTTTCGTATTCAAGATTGACCACGACACGTCCCTTTAGATAACTCCTTGGAAAGAAGTCAGGACGTGTCGTGAAATCCTCAGTGATCAAAATGGTATTCGTTATTCTTAATGATTTGTTAGAGAAATTGTGTAATTTTTTAATTTGTTTTAAAAACTTCAGGATAAAATTACTGAAACTATTGCGGTGGTCATGGTCTTATCGACGGTGTATAACGAATTTGCCGCATTCTTACTAAATAATAGACGTCAAACAACTGAAAAATTTGGCGTCAAATCAGAGTGGAAGCTAAAAAAAAGTTGTATAAGTACATCTGAATAGGCCACCCACGTAATCATGCTACGCGTGCACGGAGGTCATTCCTGAAAACCGGAAAATATTCTAAAACACCGA
Organism: Tiliacea citrago; assembly: GCA_963921375.1. Lineage (NCBI taxonomy): Eukaryota > Metazoa > Arthropoda > Insecta > Lepidoptera > Noctuidae > Tiliacea > Tiliacea citrago. The sequence goes on along the minus strand of OY992786.1, from coordinate 11,836,759 downwards.
TTTCGGATATCCTTTTGACTTTGAGGGGAGTTTGTTGCGCCACTTCTTCTTCCCAGCTAAAGCACTAGGAAGTGGTGATGGGTGGGCGTTTTTGGGGGACTGTCTTATGTAATTTTTGACGTTCGAAAAGTGCTGATTCTCAACCTAGTTTGAATAAATGAGTTTTGATTTTATTTGATTAATTGACTAATATTATCAACCTTATTAAAATCAATATGCACAATCATCATCATCTCCCTAAGCTTTTCCCAACTATGTTGGGGTCGGCTTTCAGTCTAACCGGAGGCAGCTGAATACCAGTATTTTACATGGAGCAAACAGAGCAGTTGTGGCCCAGTGGTAAAGGCCCCGACTTACGAGTGGTCGTGGGTTCAAACCCAGGCAGGCGCTTTAATTTGTGTAAATAATTTCAACACCACAGCTCTCAAATCGGTGAAGAAAAAACATCGTGAGGAAACCGGCATGTCCTAGAACCAAAAATTCGACGACATGCGACATCTACCAACCCGCACTGGGCACGCGTGGTGGATTACAGCCCACTCCCTCACACCGAGAGGAGGCCTGAGTCCCAGCAGTGGGAACATTATTGGCTGATTATGATCTGACAATATGCCATATAAAACTATTACTCCTAAAACAATTCCCCTTATCAATCGCTTAGAACGCACAGTTGCACATTACTGACAAAATAAAAGTATCTGAAAAAACAAAAGGCAAAAAATACATATCGCATCTTCAGTTTACTCTTTGATCGCAGTCTCGCAGGTCGCGACTCGAGCTAGTGAGTTTCCACCGTTATTTCTTTAGCTGAAAAATCCCCTCGCACAAGTTTAGTTAGGAATTCCGTACACCTATCTTCGTATCGCACCACATATTTTGTGTAGACGGGAGGCAGGGGAAGTTTCCGTTTCCTTGTGAAAATCTTCCCTGACGCGTAAGTAGGTATATTGTATAAGGGCACGGCAAAGACAGCTTTGATAAGCCATTATTAATTTTTGATTCGGTGGAGAAATACTGATGTAATTGTTCTGAAAACGTTGTGTCATTAAAAATAACATTACTGTTATGAAGTACCCGCAAGTTTTACATTATATATGTATATACAGTTTTCGATAATTTCGGAGAGGAAATGACATTTACTTTTAAATACTAAAGTTCTTCTTTGAACACAAACGTGATAACGTTTGACATTCATACACTACGTAGAAGTGGGCAGCTGCCTCTAAAAATGTCAAAGGTGGTCCTTGTTTAAGTTACAGGTATACGTATAATCCATTAATATATTACACACCAATGAGCTCTGTCCGTAGCTAATAGCTTTCATAATTAAAAGCAATTAAGAGAGCAATAATGCGAACCCTTTTTAAATCGAAGAAACGCTTTTCAGCATTACCGATGTCTGTTGACGCTCTAAATTACGTCTACCTAGTGTTTGAGACGTAAGCTACGTTTAGAGGCTTAAAAGGTAAACAAATGTTTTGGGGTACCATATGTATGTAGTGAATTGTGGTGTCGCTTCGTCGCGAATACCTCTCCTGTGTAATATTGGGAAAAACTTGTGGGCCGACGGATAGTTGCGGGGGTCAAGTTAATGATATCGCCGCCATTTGCGGACGACTCCCCGCTCCGAATTGCGCCCGGGCACGTTAATGGGCTCAGCTACAGCACTCTGAATATTTTAAAGGACATTCGCTGAAATTACTACAAAAATAATGTCGCTTTGCTTGTACCGAATTACCCGAGAAACGGTTTAGAGACCGGCAATAAATATGCACGGAATCCTCTTCCTATTGCCTCTTTGGAGATTGCTTTTCGGATTAAACATTTTCAGTCGGAGTTTTTAGCTGAGTTTGATCATAGTCTGCAAATTGTTATCTCAAAGTTTCCCGTATCGTGTGTGTCTAGTATCGATTTGTCATAAAAGGAAAGCTCAGAGAAGTCAGGTTCACTTACGACTGTTTCAGTGTAGCGAGCTTTTAAATAATAAATGAGACTCGGTGATAGAAGCGAACGGGAGCGTGGGCGGCAAGACTGAATATTGTGCCCGCCGCAGCCGCGCCCGCGCCCGCGCCCGCACCCGCGTGCAGACAGCGGGCTACGTGCGCCGCATAATGCACCGTCCCGTGCAAAATTCACAACTACGTACCCTCCAGCAAAATAAATTTACTACCTCTATCTTATTTGCTCTAATTCGCGAAAACTGCAACTCGAAACTCCGGTCTCGCTTTAATGATCGTACGACACCGTTTGCAGAATTAGTGATGAGTAGCGAATGCTTCGTTTGGACCATTAATTTGTGTATAAAAAGAGACTGCATAAATATATATTATGTCTGCGGTTCTATACTGAATGTTATGAAGTTCTTTTGCATTTTGCAAAGTGCAAAAGTTTTGTACGCGCTGGTGTACCGGGCACGCGATGCATGCGAACGCGAAGACTTCCCCTAACTTTTTCACTCCGGATTTCTTCATTTAAATAATGTTTCCTGAACTAAACGCATTTTGCAAGTAAGGTGATAATCTGGTTTATATAAAAATAGTGAACTTTTTCATAACAGCCGCACGGGTCTTTCGATCAAATTAAGCTACGCTTGCCGCGGTTGATCCGTGGCAGGGTGACGATCTTTACATACCAAAACCCCGTGCCTAGGAAAGCACGTAAAGCCCTTGGTCCCAGCTGTCATTCGTGGATCTTTAACAGTCTTACCAAGTGCAATGGTATCGTATTACCCAGTTCCTGGGTTGTGGAGGTCAGATAGGCAGTCGCTCCATTTAAAATACTGGTATACATCTGCATCCGATTAGACTGGAAGCCGACCCAACATAGTTGGGAAAAGGCTAGGCAGCTGATGAGTGAACTTTACATAACCTACTTAGCAACAAGCTACACAAGGGCTAGGTATTTTTTAATAAGAATACCTACTCTGATTTAATAATGCCGAAGAGAACGTAAAGTCGCAAGAAATCTATTATTCAAAGATTGTTAGCAAGACATAAAGCAATTCCTTGAATAGTAGTGAACTTCTTTCTATTATTGTCTTCACTGAAGTTCCACTATTTATTAAAAAAGTTGGTGCAGGCCAAAAGTCGGACGTGGCAAATGCCTGACCCGCCTGTTCCTTTCAAAATTATTCTGGTGGGCGATTTCCGAAACAAAGCGTGTTGTATCTTAAGGTGAATCCGCAGCTGTAGCCCGCGAAATTCAAATTTTCTTACGTTTTTTGCTATGTTCAGTTCAGTGTCAGGCAGGTTGTATCTTGAAATATGATTCGGGACTATACAGATATGTATTTACAGAATTATAATCATTAGCATCATTAATACATCCCAAGCAGCATGCAAGCGTTTTCAACATCAATATATCAGCCTATTTAGAACTTACGAGTTATTTTAGAGACGTACAATAGTGTCAAAACATGTAAGAGTGATTTATGACTTCATTTAAAAAAAAAAAAAAAATTGTTTATTTCTGTAACTTTCTTGTACAATATTATTCTGGGGTTGGATCTAGTATCGTTTGGCATGAGTTGGAGGGTAAAAGGGGTTAAAACTGGTAGGGGTTGGGTCCCCGATTATAACGCTACCACTCTCATTAAAAGGTAATGCATATTTTTCGAGAAATTAATTAAATTAAAAAATGTTTCTAATTTCAAATCAGATAAAAAGCGAAAACGAAACGTTAAAATGGGCGATTGACAACCAAATCTGTCTTAGTATATTGTTCGTGGTGTACAATGTCGTGAAACGGAACGTAAAAAAAACCTGGTATGCCATACGCATTCGGCATTTTACAATAATCGTGCTAATAATAATGATTTAATTTATGAATATCTGTGGAGAAGAAATGTAGAAAGAAATAAAAGAAATCCTTATGGAACTAATTACAGTTGTAAATTATGGATTTTTAAATGAAAAATTTACGAATGTTTTGTTTTTATAACAACCTAAAAATCCTGATCGGAAGAAAGTTGGTGTACCTCCACTGATATGTGTATGTGTACAAAAGGCAATGTTACTACTGTTACTAGGAGAACTTAGGATGCAAGAGCGAGCGAAGCGAGCTCGGGACTTGGGGCAACCCGACTCGGACAGGTTAGGTTCGTTTTTTTTAAACCCTTGAGCCCCGCGAAGCGGGGCTCCCCCAACTACGCCTTATAAGCAACTTTAATGTGTTTTGAGGTTAGGTTACAATAATTCGTTTTTCTCAAGAACGGTGCGTTACCTTTTCATGGGAGTTGTGCCAGAAGAAAGAGGGAACACCCCCCTTCCCTTTCTTCCCCCTCCTACCCCCCTCCTCCTGCCAAACGATACTAAATTTTTACCTTATTCTGTGGCTAGAACCTCCCAGGAAGCATGTAGTAATGCTTGTATTGGCTGGTTCTGCTCCTCCCTCGGATCAACATATTTTTAGGTAACTATATAACTAAACTATTTTAAGTAATTACAAACAAGAACATAATGAATGAAAAGTTAGAGATACTGGTGTGACTTCTCTTTATGTGTGTGTGTGTGTGCGTGCGTGTCTGTGTGTGTGTGTGACGGTGTGTGTGTGTGTGTGTGCCTTATGATATTTAGAACATACTATTTCTCATATAGGCTGTGTGAATTTGATTCCTAATTAGGAGACTTCTAGCCCTACGATGTAATATCTTGGGATCGGGAAGTAGGTACCACTAGAAGTCACGAATATTGTCTAGAGTTCGTATTTAAATAATAAGTTCTCTATATCACAGTACCCAAGCCGCTCGAGCTCGTGAACGATTTTTTTTTTCCATTCGTGGAATCGAAGGTTGTATATTCGTTGTGAAACTTATTTTTTTTTTTTTTTTCTTTATTTATTTAAAGGGGCTTTTACGCATAGCGTATGCCAGTCCCATCGTATCCTAAACAATAGTATTACAACACGTGGGCCATGAATTTGAACAAACCCTTCGCATCGTCGCCATTTGGTTGGGATAGAATTCTATGAAACATGCCTACATCAGTTCTGTTCAAATTCAGGGACCTTACAAAATGATTTCTATTTGATTCATATTGGACACATTCCATCAATAAATGTTGTAGGTCCTCGACAACTCCACACTCCTCACAATTGGGTGAAGCGATTTTCTTCATCATGAAGGCAAATTTTTTGCATGGAATGTGTCCAGATCTGAGTCTAAGAGCAGTAACAATCAGTTTTCTACTAATATCGCTATTCATGAACCAGGGCACGCGAAGAGGTTCACACTGTATGGTTTTATACCATATACCCTTCTCTTATGACCGTTTATTAAAATATTCTCTCCAATAATCATAGCATATATTTTGAATTCTGTCTATAAGGGTGTTTTAAAATAAAAAATAAAAATGACAGCTATAGTACAGCTTTAGTCTGTATTACTGACAGTCCCTCGATTGCAAGAATTAACGTTTTTATTGTGAACAAATGCGATATGTGGAAAAAAGAAAAGATCTGGTGCAATCAAGAAAGACTGAAATGGGATTGAAAGGGAATACTTGAATATTACAAATTACCAACCAAATAACAGTAATGATAATAAACCATCGTTAATAAATCGGTTAACCTACAGTCGAGCGTCAATTCCTTCGACGTCTAACGAAGAGTTCTGTGGCAAAAACATTAAACAGTGATATTTCGAACGATAAGATCCAGTTCTATTACTGCTTCGCCATATGATGATAATGATAGCCTTTATACACAGCATTTTAAGGTAAACCAATTATCTAAAGGCTGAGATGTTTCATCCTGTAGGGGATTCCGACACTTAGTAATATGATAACACTATACTGCGATCGTCAATCCGCCTGCCAAGTGTGGCGAATATTGCAAACCCCACCCCTCTCTTTGGGGGAGGCCTATGTCCAGCAGTGGACGTCTTTCGGCTGAAATGATGATGATGATGATGAGTGATATGATAACGGGGTGGTTCTATTGGGGTGATGAAATAAAACCAACCGCTATGAATGTTCGTGAAACACTGATTTAATAAAATACTAGCTGCACTCCGCAGTTTCACCTGCTTAAGTCTTAATCTCGTGGGAATATCGGGATAAAAAGACTACTTATATGTTAATCCAGGGTGTCAGCTACCTGCATACAAATTTTTGTCATAATTGCTTCAGCCGTTTGAGCGTAAAGAAGGAACAAACACACACACACACTCACAAACTTTCGCCTTTATAATATTAGTGTGATATTTTACAGCCTAAGTAATAAAAATACTATATTATTAAGCTGATTAAAAGCCAATAGCTGTACAATATAATTCATAACTTACTTAGTACGCTACCCAGACTATAAAACCTTCCAAATACCATTTAGGATATTTAGCAAATTGTCGCCATTATCGAATGTATAAAAACCAAATTTAAAGTATAATTAAAGGAATATTTTACAACAGCTAAAGCCGTATCATGATTATCAGCTTGAATAATGATCACTGTGCCCTCATATTTATTATTTTTAAATTATTTTTTAATTGAACCTTAAAAACAAACATTTTCTTACCGTATTTAGTATTTTTATTTATGTCAGCTCGATTACTTTGCTGGCGCGTGAATATTTTGACGGAACACATACACAGGTTCACAATAAAGTTTAATCTGCACTTTCAATTCACCAATTAACACCATCAGATATCCAAGTCCCACATTATCTTTTATACTAGTAAATATTAGAGATGCCGATGCATTCTACCAGTTTTTATGACAAGTCTTTTACAGTTCAAGCAGTACGGTTATGGAATGCCTTGCCCGTGTCGATAAGGCGTGCTCAATCTTTGTCCACTTTTAAAATTCTGGTAAAAAAACACTTTCTCTGTTCTTAAACAGCATCATTACAGAATACAGTTCCTTGATCTTGTTTCATGTTTATTATTGTATATATATATTATGGATAAGTTATGCTTAGTGTATGTATGTATTTATTGTACATGTAAATAGTTCACCACCGACTACCTGCAGTACTGTCTCTCCTTCTCTTTTTAATCCATCCAAAGGTTGTCTGTAAAAGATCGCTTTTAGCGATAAGACCGCCCATTGTGTCACCCTGTGTAAAATTTCAACATTTATATCTGTAACTTTTATGGTGTACATAATAAAGAGTATTCTATTCTATTCTATTCTATATTATATAAATAATAATGTCGCCATTCAGTACGTTTTTATTACACGTGTCATCGAAAATAGTTCGTTTAATTTTATTATTTTGTAATTCTCTTCAAAAACCTATTTAGAACTCTTTTCTTCACACGATACTTATAAGAATATAAATGTATCAGAATATTAATAAACATAGATCAACGAGAGAGTTGTAGGCCACACTTTGTTAAACAACAAGTTCTCACATTACCAGCAATATATATACTGCAAAGTTGCATATTCGTTAGGAAAATCAGGCACCTCTTCACATCTAATATCGAGCTATATGAAAACTATAACCGGACAAGAATAGATTAATACTACCCATCACAAACTTAAAAGTTATTGGGAAAAGCTCATATTAGATTAGCTAACATATTTAATAAGCTACCGGAAAGTTTAAAATCCCTACCAAATGACTAATTTTTTTCGAAACAGTTGAAATCTCTATAAAAAAGGCTACTATACCGTTGAGGAATTTAAAACTGACAAATTTTGAATTGATCCACTTTGTAATAATATGCTTGACGTAAATGTGTGACGTATATGACTAAAATAAATGAACGAATTGTTATTAATGATTTATTTTAAAATAAGATGTAATAAATTATCGATTAACGTTTAGTGTTATGTAATAAATTGCAATAAGTAGAATCAATAGTATGTAATTTAATAACTTAATTTAATTTAATAATAGTAAAATTTGAAATTTTAATGCATGAGGCACTAACCAGTGTTTTACATGTTAGCAAATAAATAAAAGATGATATCTTTGTAGTGTAATGGTTTCTTTGTACACCGAATAAAAGGTCTAATACACCTATTATACAGCTTCTCTATTGCTTCTACAGCTACTATACAGCCCTACTAACGGAAAAGCTGTATAATATGCGCCCTTTGTTTACTTATAAGGACTATATAAGCACTTATACAGTCTTTATACAGCCTGAATATACAGCTTCTAGTATAAAAACAAACTTAAATACAGCTTGTATACAGCTTGCAATGCTACTTGGGCTCTCTAAGTTAGATTTGTTCCATTGAAAGACTTTTTCATGAAATCATGACATTGGGGAAAAAAACTAACTTAGAGAGATGTATTAAAGATTCTAATAATAATAATAAATACATATCTGTTATAGTCGAGAATCATATTCTGATCAAGATAAAACTTGACACTGACCTGCAAATTGCAAAAAACGTAAGAAAATTTGAATTTCGCGGGCTACAGCTGCGGATTCATCTTAAAGAAACGGATGGCCTGCAAGCTACCTACCCCCTGGCGCCGAGTTCCCCTTCACCCCTTTTGAAAACATTGCTTCGGTTATTAGATTTAAATAAAGTCAAAACCTTTTGTTGTATGTCCCCTTCCTGGACGCTATGCATAATGTTGACGTCATGGGCAATTTTACGAATTCGGGGATTTTTCGTTATCCGAACGCAATGCGGGTGTCACCCCGCACCCACATAAAATGGCTACTGTTTGGAAAATGAAAATGCAAAAATAATATGGATGAGGATTTATTGGTATCACCATAATGTGATGAAAATTACGATGCAATTTAAGGCTTGTACAGACTGGTGCGATATCGCGGGCGTTAAAGGCAGCGCGATCCTTTCGACGCCCGCGATATTGTACCAGTCTGTACGAACCTTAAGTAGTAGGTACAGTCAGACACAAAAGTCGATTTTAACACTTCAGTTTTTTTAATTTTAATAATTGAATTAAATAGTTACCTATTTAATTAAAATCGAATCAGAAGTAAAATGAAAAGAATATTAGCTAACATCACATATCATAAACATCATGCCTGTAATCCCCAAAGGGCTAAAGGCAGAGGTGTGCCTGTAGTACACCCACATTTTTGTGCAGTTAAATCCCCATACTTATAAGTAATAGGGAGCGAGCTCCGTACTGCTACTACGGCGTCTGTACATTGATGTACGTACCTGCTAAAATGAAAATTAATGAAAATCCTAGACTCAAACACACTTGGGATTTATGTAAAAATATTGCATTTAAGTTTGAATCGTAATTCAAATCAATAAAGTGAAAATTATTGTTTGAAAACTGGGTCAATCTATTAATTAGATCATCGACAGTTTGTCAGCATAATTCTTGAAACTATCGACATTAAAAATCATACGATCGTTTCTTTGAAAGTTATGAATTTATGACGTAATTTTTTAATTATTTTCCTTTTGCCATTTGAAAACACCACAGTAGGTCAATAGGCTGTCGTTTAATTTTTATTTTATAAAGCAATACCTACCTAATAAGTAATACAAATGAACTACGTATTAGTAAAGTCACAGAATTTATTAAAACTTCATTATAAATATAAAGTCAGCAAAAATTAGTTGATGGATATTTCATTTGAGAATAGGATTTAGGACTATTATAATTACCTATAGTGGCATCTCTTTAGGCATATTTTGTCTATATTTTCTTAAAAGTAATTATGTTTTTAAACATAAAACACTTAAAACTTAGTATAATAATAAAACTTTGAACAATTAATCAGTTAGTTACTGAACCTACGGGTCGATATCACGCCGAAAGGTCCGTACAATTACTCTTTCCTTTATTCTCTAAGACTTTAATAATGTCAGACCCTTTGTTTTATTTTTCCTGTAATCTTTACAATACTGTTTGCATAAACAATTTGAAATTATTTTTCCGGCTACCAAATTTTTATTCCCCTTTTATTTACTCCGTTCATTTCGGAATAGGTGTTATATCCATTTACAGGGTACCTATAATAGGAAATAATAATTTAAAGTTCGAGGAAACTTTTTTATTACTAGATGCCTGATAGATAATAAGGTATGTGGTAACATTGATGTTAAAATAAAATAAAAATATTAGCAGGTCGGTATCCTTAGTACAATCACCAACATTAATAATAAACTGCAGTCTGGCCCGCTTGTATATCCGTTTTAATAGAGTAACTAGCTAAAATATGTATTGCAATACTTACATTTAACTGCCACAATTCAAAACCCGAGCTGATCCGAATTTCCTGTCTAAAACAATTTAAAAATACCTGCCGAGCTCATAATATTAATAAAGAGAGACTTTAATTAATTGCACTAAAAACAATCAAAATTCTATTTTCCGGATAAATTACAAAACTTTGATAGCTTTTTTTACCGAAAAAAATAATCAGACTCGACTTTTCATTCATTAAATCTCTTGTAAAATCTATGTCATTTACTTTTAATGCTGATTGTACCCAAATCAGTTTTTTTCTTGGATTGTTGTTCCTAGGTACCTACTTATTCAAATAAATATTCAACAAACTCCTAACCTTCGGAACTTAACACCAAGAAAGTAACAAAATGAATCGGTAGTACACGTAACTTACATAATAAGTAATAACTTTAATACACAGCTTCCTTACGGGGCTCGCAGTAGGCTTTGTCTGTACCCTGGTCTTATTAACGTGCATAAATATCTGTTCCCTGCCACCTCGCCCCCAATTTAGCGCCAGTACGCGGCGCTCCTAACAAATCAACCTGCCGTAAGTAGTTCATTCAGCATTAATTCTTTTTTTTATACCTGGCTACGTCTATACAACTGGGTATGCAGCATGATTTTTTTGTTGGTCGTAGTTTCCGGAATAAAGATCTCCAAAAAAAAAAGTTGAAATAGGTACATATAATCACATTTCAGAACCCATATTTAAAAAAAAATAGACGTTACGGGCCTACTTCCATAATAGAATATTTTATAAAGAATATTATTACGAAAATTTGAAGTACCTATGACAGGCTACTTATTACGTATTACACAAAGTTACATTTTTACAAAAAAATTATTTCAATGAGTAAAAACTAGCTTCGAAATTGTAATCCGCCGATGCATGCATATTTTATTTGTTGGAAACATCGGGTCAAGAGTAAAACAAAGTTTGAATAGTATTTTACTAGATTTTATTATCTGAAACGGGTAATTTCCCCAGTACAAACACTCGCCTGTGTTCATTCTAGAGCCCCAGCGCGCGCTAAATTTGAATTCATGTTACGAACGGGCTACATAAACCAATTACCGAGCATGTGGCGGCACGCGGAGAATCGATAATTCACAATATGCCCGCTAGAGGGCAACGCCGGCAACGCGCCTTGCGCGCCCACTCCACTCCTCCACGTTGCGCATCCGTACGATAAACCTTGCAATGACGTGCAAACGATGCAGGATTTTTAGTTGGGGTTTATTATTGTAATATTTTTATGTTTTCAGTATAGTACATTATCGAAAAGATTTCCATAAACAGCTCTAATATTTTCATACTGATATTTTAAATAAAAATCTACGCAAACATTAATTTATATAGAAGAGATTGAACTTAAAAGAAATAAAAACAGACTTTGTATCATTTCATTAAATCAACGAGTAGAAATTTGTATTAAACTCCAAAGAGGTCAATTCATTCCGTACAAAATCAACAAACCTTGAACGCCGATGCAAAGTCACGTCAAGCCGACGCTCGTAGTCAGCTGCTGCTTAGCTTGCCGTTTCGTGTCGCGCTTCTTGTCCGCTTTCAATGTTTTCCGTTTTATTTTGTTATTTCTGTGATGCAAACCGATTTTTTAACTAATATTTATATTATTACGTTATTGTGAATGAAACTGTGCAATAATACAGTGGTATCAGCCCCCGGACAACGAAAAGGAAGAGGTAAACGCCTTAATATTTTTGTTTGTCGCGAACATAACCTCTCTGGCATCACGTACGATGCTCAATATCAGTCATTTAGCTTTCTATGTGAATTGTAGAGCTTGCTATGAGTCTATAAAAAAGAATCGGATGTCGGTATATAGTCTCCTTGCAGTGTAATCGTTCAACTTTATGTTTATGTTCCGTATTGATGATATCGATAAGATTCCAGCGGCTCCTTCATTAGTGAACTAATGTTGTTTTCGATAATACCTATTTGAAGCGATTTTGTTCTGAAATTTTGTAATAAGTTTATGAAATAATGTTAAAATTCTGTATTTTAGGAAGTTTAATGCAGAAATCCGGTTAAATGTTGACTCTAGTGAATCACCATGACAATGCTTGCTTCATATAACAATGTCATCGAGTTCCCACAGGGGGCGTTGCTTGGTGGAAATTGCGAACAAAATAAAATTGCTTACCGTTTTGTTTGTTTGCCTTTGCACATAAATTATAACATCCACCAAATTCGTTTCATGTAAGCACCTACTTTCCTGTGTATTACTTATTATTCTTAAACCATGTTTCCTTTGTTACTTGTTAGGCTGTCTAAATAGGTACATCCACGTGCTTTGCAAGCATTATTAACAAATTGTTTCAATCTAAATGGTAGTTCTGAAATCGATTTTCAAATACTTAGGTTAGCACCATTATGTGCTAACCTAAGTATTTAGGTACATAACTAAGCAAATCGTAAACGGGCCTTGCAGTATTTAAAATGTACTTACAAAAATTGACGCTCAGTACCTAAGGCCATCCTGCCCAATTTAAACCATAAACTACGAAACCAAAATACTACCGACCGTACCAAAAAGTAGGGTTATGATAACAATGAATGTCTCAAAGTAATGACATCTCTCACTCTGTAGTCTGTCTGCTAAAGGCTCGTGCAGACCGGGGCAACGTGTCGCGCGAGGCGACTGTAATTTCCATGAAATTTTCATAGAAATTGTTCTACCGGGTCGTGCCGGTCTGTACGAGACTTTAACGTGCTAACTTTTTTCGTCCAATTCACGCGCTCGAAACGATTCTAAATAATAACAACGGCAATTCTCTTAATACAACATACTCTTAATACATTTATTTTGTTCTTGATAAATAAAATTGTTTCCTAATTTGATTTTTGAGGGTTTCGTATAACCTAACCAAACCATTAAAAACCATACCGAACGTACCTACCTTAAGTTGGTACATTTGCAGATACCTATTTAGAATTTCAGCTTACAGTAGGTATGTTATGTCTATTCGAGTGAGCCTGTTATGGAAGAGCATCGTAAGCGACCTATACTAAAATTTACAGGAGAGGTATTTTTTTTTAATTTTTTTTTTAAAGTGATATTTCTACATTATGCCGCTTACGGATGTTCTTCCATATCAGGCTCGTATTGTTCGGCTCGCAAATGCGTCACTCGTTGAAAAGGTAACTTAAATCTCGTTATAGGATTATAAAAAGAAAAGTACAGAAAAAAATATATATAGTCACCAAATTATTAGCGATAACGTACATTTCGAGATGTCGTGATAGACAAGTGGTTAATTAAGGCCTCGCCTCATGCACGACGTTATGGGCTTAAATCCGGGCAAGTATCAATGTGACTTTTTCAATTCATAGTACTTTCTGAGTTTATCTTGGACTTTACTGACTTCGGTGAAGAAAAAGGACAGGCACCGACAAAGAAATTTTGCTACTAGTGTCGCGTCGCGCCCGCGATATCGCACTAGTCGTACAAGCCTTAACAAGTCTGAATTCGCCAACCCGTCATAAGCAAGCGTGGTGATTAATGTTCGTGCCTCCTCTGCATGAGAACAGTTCTTTGCCCTGCAAAGGGGCAATCTTATGCTTGTATTATTATTAAGTACTTAAATATTTTAATAGTTAGCAACTGTTTTGTACCTATAATAAGGGGTATTAAAACACGAATGGGTCGTGGGTTAATAGTATCATATGAATGTTTATGTACAGTTGCATACACGACTTTATCTACACCCATGGTATGAATGCTCTATAAAAGTTTCTGAAACAGTTGTCCAATTTATGAAATTTTGGTAAAAAGAAAGAAAATACGTTTATTTGCGGTAAACATAACGCAAAGAAATAAAAACACAAACACGAAAGAACAAGTTGAGGGAAAATATGCATCACATTCACGCAAAACGGCCATCGCTCAGCATAATGCTGCGACTCTATGCTAGACAGAGCCCCAGCGCTGGTTTTCAGCAACAGCCTTACGCCTTTTCGTATTGTATTCTCGACTTTCCTGGTAATAATTGGTTAGAAATGTCCTTTGCTGCATTAGAAATATCTGGTGGTGTGTTATCGAAGCTTGTATCACTCATTCTCGTAAACAACAAAGTAATAACTTTTTGCAATACTAATATCGAACAAAAATGGCGGGATACGACTTGAATTCTAATAACCAAATTTTTTTTTCTTTAATTACGGCTCTCGGTGGTATTGCAACGCGCTTGCATGACAATGTTCAGTTTTTGAAATTCATAAAGATACCACGAATTGAGTAGTGAGAATGTGGCTGTTTAATGAGTCAGGATACTCGTTTGTATGATATTATGGTTACTATGACACTGCAATGGTTGTTTTAGGGCCTTATCATACTAGCGGTTTGCGAACGGCTGTGGGGCGAGGCGGGCGCGCAGCGAATGCGTCGCGAACTCGCCGCGGCTGCACAGCGAGGAGGTCGCGGATGCGTGGCAATTACGTAACGTTTTTTTCGCGTGTTTGTAGCAAGTACAAATGGCATCCACGCTGCTATTCGCGGCGATCTTGTTGCGCGTCCGCAACGAATTCGCTGCGCATACGCGGCGTGTTCGTTGCGCGCCCGTAACCTATTCGTTGCGCGCCCGCTCCGCTTTGAGGACGCTCGCAATCCGCTAGTATGATAAGGCCCTTAATGTTGGCAATAAGCTAATTGTTTCAGAAACTTTAATAGAGGGTTTATAGCGTGGTTGTAGTAATAGTATAACTGACTGCCTCGTTGGTCTAGTGGTCGCAACCGCTACTGCTGAGCATGAGGTCCTGGGTTCCATTCCCAAGTCCGGCAAAGTGTTGTTGGGATTTTCCATTACGAATTTCTTAGTAGCAGTCCGGAGTCTGGATTTGTGCCCGGTTGATAGCAATAGGCTCGCCCCTTAAGGCTCCGTGCACGAAAAAGCCCTTTTTCATCAATTTCTTATCTAATTGTGAGAAAGCTTGAAATAATTGAAACATTAAGTCTGTGTTACTATAATAGTACAGTTTTCGTGGTGCTAAACCATTCGTGTCAGTCACAGCACCTGTTAATAGTTTAATTACTTTGGCGCTCTCGAAATTATAGTTTATTTCGCCTTTGATTTACTTAATGAAGATATTGTAAATTTATAAAATAAAATTTTGATTTTATCTCGAGGATAGCTGAAGCCCAGTGTGTGATTTTTAAATTTCTTGATAAGGTTTGCTAGATAATAGAAAAAAATACATTACTGGATGGGTTTAAAAACAATTTTTTTCTGCTATATTTTGTATGGGAGTTAAAAAAGGGGTTCCGCCACGTGCAAGTAGACAATATAGTGATGTTTATGATATTTCGTTTTTGTTTTTAATGTTCAAACTCAAAAGTAGTTTCTTGTAAAAAGATGATCAAACATCACTCGCGTCAGTTTTTGGAAAACCTGTTGCAAATATTTGTAATTTTCCAGGAATCCTTAATTTATTTGTAAAGTACCTTTCCGCCACATGCAAAACAAAGAACTCTTCTTTACAAATCACAAATAATTTTGTATACATTATTTTTCCCTTTCTCACAAACAACGAACAAAATTGATCAAAATCAGTCGACTTCGTGCACGGCTCCTTAATACATGGGACTTAAACATAACTGGTGAAATGTGGGTGTACTATAGGTGCACCTCTGCCTAACCCTACGGGGATTACAGTCGTGATGTTATGTTATATTAATAGTAAAAAAACCGGCCAAGTCCTTGTCGAACTCGCATGCTAAGGGTTCCGTTCCACCAACATTTTCATAGTGGACCCTCTTCATTAGAAATATTTCTAAACATTTAGGGTTCTAAATGTTTAGGGGTTTATTTCGCTAATCACTACTTAACTTAAAGCTACGTTTATAAATAAAGGGTAATCATTTAAGAAAACTGTTTTCTGCAGCTTCTAAAAACGTTAAATGTTGAGTCCTTGTTTGCAAATAGCCTGTTTATTTAGCATTTACATTACAATTTGTTGCTGACGCAGCTGCTTTAAAAATACATAAACTTTTATCTACTATGTAAACAGTAAACAATTAAAATTACTTTCATAGTTTATCCAATGTAAAGTCATTGTCATGCGACAGCTTTAAAGCTTTCTCATAGATCAAATACGTTGATAGCCGTGTATGTATATTGCTGTAAAAAAAAAAAAAAACTGCTGGCTAATCAGTGAACCCCTGAAAAAAAATGCTGGTGGTGCTCAACTGAGCTTATTCAAGTTTGCAGGACAAATTCCGATACAACATAGTTACATTCACGAAGACAGGGGCCCAAGTCTGCTATTTTTATAAATTCAGTAATTCCAACACGATCTCATTGTCATGCCATTGACAGCCATTGTCATTTTGCTAAAAGTTCGTAATCTGGTAAATTCATAATGGTCGATCATTGGTCGGTCAATGTTCTCGTAATATAATTGTGTTATTTTAATGGCATTGTCGTATTGCCATTATTATAAAACCCATTAGTAGAAATGTAGTGTCAGTGGCCGACCATAGGAAAGTCATAATGACGCCATTATAATAGTAGATTACCAAACTTGTCCAAATCAACAATTATGAAATCAATGATCGACCATTCTGACACTATTGTAATAGCAGACTTGAGGCCCAGGTAGATCGTCACCATAAACTATACAAAGCTATCGACTTTTGGCAGTGATTCAATATTATATTTGGAAATAACATTAAATGTAAGAATAGACTTCATAAATCTTCTAAATATTTCAAGAAAAACAGCTTTTATACAAAAGAATTAGATTTGATTATTTTCGAGACCACCATCCGCAATTTAAAATACCCAATTCTAGTACTATCTATTTTTGTTGCGCCATCTCAGTTTTCTAAATCCCTTGCTGATTACTTTCAATATTACTACTTACTATTCGAGCTTTGTTTCCGAAAATGTGGCTAAAGACTTCATTAATTTTTTGAGTAACTTGGAATTCGTTGGGAGAAGACACTACATGGTTCCTGTAACACAGGTGTTTTAATCTAGCGTTGGAGTCAGGACTTCAATTTGTTTGTACACATTTTTTTATGCCATTTTTTTTTTAATTTAATTCGCGACTGAAAACTTCCTTGGTCCTCATTTGATTGGTTTACATGACCCTAGTCAGTAGTTGTACTTACGTCGATCATCTCCTGTTCTTCTATGGATTTTATTATTTGATTCTCTTCTCTTGTTTTGGCATCAGATAAACAAGGAATGATCAAATATCGTCACAAATAGCCAGTTCCCAAGATAGTATGGCTACTAGTAGTCAGGAATCAGGATACAACAGCAGCAGCGACTTTGGCTTTTCAGTGTTTCTCTCCTTCTAAGACTATTAGTTAATTTTCCATTTAAGCTTTGGGAGCTTAAACTCTGATATTAACTACTTTTATGACCTTTATTTTCAATAGTTTGTCTTGCATTGCATCCACAGATCACCCCTTATAGATACCGCTTGTTGAAAATGTTGTTCTGATTAGAGTTCGCCAAATTTTGAGGTGCGGGGAAAAAGCTGCGCTATGATTAGCTATTACAAATAATTTCAAAAAATATTCCACTATTTAGTGATGGGACAGAGACGTGAAATACCGACAAAGATAAGTACATAAGAGCAAGATATTAAAAGAAACCACTTAAATGAAAAAAAAAGATGATTTTTATGTACTTAGACGAAAAGCCGTAAATAATAACTAAAGCTACAAAAAAACCCACTCTAAATCACTGAATTACGTACCTGTTAATCCAGTTTGAATTAACGCTAACCAAATCAACCTACTAATCCTACTCCAATTCCCTACTGAGCGCTATCTCTAAAAATTTCAGCCCGATACTACATTAGTCCAAATCATTGAATACGTGGCTAAATTAATGCGCAATTAACGTGGCCATCTCCTCGCGGTCTGCAGTTGCCGCGAGCTAACCCCACTCTTGATGCAGCTGTCTTGGCCACGGTTCTCGTTCCCTGCAACTTCTTTCTTCTAACAGTATAATATAAAGAGTAATCTATCTATCTGCTTAATTTTGAATATACCTACAGCAATAAGGAAGCTGCACAGAATTACTTTTGACGGCAAAGTTACAATCATCATCGTCCTCCTCCACATTGCCTAACTTCACCTTCACGCTGGTCATATGTTTCGGAAAGACTTGAATGAGTAGATACTAAAGAAAAACTAAATTTCCACATACAGATACATAAACTCACGCCTTCTTCCCATGGGGGTAGGCAGAAACTATAGAACCCCACCTGCTACGCTCCTTACATACTCCTTTTGCTTCGCCTATGTTCATACATCTGGTCATACACGCACGCCGATTGCGAGACAAAAATTCCACTTTCTCATAAATACCTAATATTATTCAATTCAATTTATTTTAACAATGGCGTCAATACAATTATTTAATAAATTATTACTGCAACTGCTATTAAAACGTCGATAGTTGTTTATCGTATTGAACTGGAGTGTTGCGAAACACTAGTGTGACTACGCGAAGAACAAAAATATATATTTTCATAATGGGAGAAAAGGACTTCACAAAAATATATCACGTGACCTTTGTCAGTTGTCCAATATAACTTGAGCTCTGCTGGGCGGCTCAGTACAAATGATTTTACCTAGTGGTGGAAAGTTATGGCATATATTTTGATAATTGGAAGTCCTGGATGACTTTTCATAGTATAAATTCACTTTCTTAAACAGTTTTACTAGATTGATTGATTTTTACGGAAAATAAAATTTAAACTTCAAAAGAAACTCGTAGATCTAATGTCAAGATGACAATGAAGATGTCAATCATAGCTCGACACTATAAGTGCTAAAACCATAGATTTAGTATAGCATACACATCTACGGCTAAAACACTTATTAAGGCTCGTGCAGGTGCAGAGACTAGAGAGACAGAGACTAGACTGGCGCGATATGGCGGGTGCGACAAGCTGCGCGCTGCCTGTCGCGCACGCGGTATCGCGCCAGTCTGCACGAGTCTTTAGTGGTGGATGAAAACTGTCTATAATGCGGTATCTAGAGGGGAGTGATCTGTGGTCGCATCGAATTCATTAAATTGGAGAGCGTTTCATCATAACATAAACAACCCCTTAATACGGATTACACATAAATTCTAATTTGTGTCCGAAAATAATAATTAATTCCAAAGCAACTCTAGTAACATAATCAATCCTTCATAAATTATTGATACTTTGAAATATTTTCGTGCAAATCCTGATCCCGAAAATCCGATAGCTAATGACGACGTAGGTATTCGAAAATGCTGTTATATACAGATGAGTAGCTGAATAACGTTTGCAAATGTCGACTTTTGTCGAAAATGTCCGTCTCGTCGGCCATATTCCGTTTAATGTCGCAATATTGTGAGCGTCGGCGGGCAGCCGCGGCCGGTCGCATGCATTTACATACATTAATGCGGACGCTGCACATGCATGCACCTCGCTCTGAATGTGTGTGCGCTGCGAATTAACTGTAATTGAGCCATTCGGACAGCGGCGAGCCGCGCTCTACTGCCTCTGTAGTTTGGCCGCTCAGCCACCACTTTACGTGTGTCGTTGTATCTATTACAAACAATATCAACATTATCTACTCCTGCTAACTTGCCCGTTGCGCAGATTTTTTTCATTTCTGAAAGGCGTGTTAGTGTTACGTTTCAATTTAACTTCGTGTGTTTTCAGTTATTCTCCACATACACCAGTATTGCCGCCTCCTCTACATTATTACAAATTCATAAGAATTCGTTGTTATCGCAATGGAAACCAACCGATCTAGCGCTTAGGATATTCATCTTCACCCCTTTCTGGAGCAACAAACGGGGCGTCGGAATTTTGTTATTAGCGTTACTGAGGGGGTAGGTGCCTCTACCGTCGCGCACCTGACTGATTGATAGCACTTCTTTCCACCTCGGGTCGAGCTTGTAATCGAGCCATTAATAAACTTTACTGCCTCCAAGTTTATCCTGCGGACTCGTTATTTGCTTAATGGTCTGGCAAACGGCTTGGGCATGAGACACCTGTGCTGGTTCACTCATTGTGAACGTTAATTGACATATTGATGAAGAATTTTCTAAGAGATACAGTTCGCATTACAAATTTAAACCACCCACACACCATTGATGACATACCTTTGTTTGAAGACGAGATTATTTGGCACGTCACATGTCTTTGTACGACGTAAAATAAGACTGATGAATGCCATGATGGTTCTTGGCTCGATCATAACTCCTGAATTAGTCACTAAAGGACCTATTAATTTTCAAGTATTAAGTTACAATAAAGATCCTCAAAATCAACACTTTAAATTTCATCAGTGTTTTACGGAAACAAATAGAGCCGGGAATTATTTTATTTGGTTTCCAA
Source organism: Tiliacea citrago (assembly GCA_963921375.1). Classification (NCBI taxonomy): domain Eukaryota; kingdom Metazoa; phylum Arthropoda; class Insecta; order Lepidoptera; family Noctuidae; genus Tiliacea; species Tiliacea citrago. The sequence continues at coordinate 11,816,280 of OY992786.1, read as the reverse complement.
ATTATCTGACAGTGGGTCGAGCTAATGTCACTCGACGCTTGACAAAGCGACTGTTGGCACGGAGAGGCTTTGCTCACAGCTATGTAAACAAAGAGGGCAAAAAGGTTGGAGCAAAAAGTAATAAAAGTTTTATTTATTTTCCAGTTTATACTCTAAACTGCAAAATTACAACTTCAATAAGAGCAAACTAGTTTTTGTTGTTTTAAAATTTATTGTGTCTTAACAAGTTTAAACCTTTTTTGGACGATCTTTTCTCTCGTTTAACATGTTTCATTCTTCTGTAATCATAATAATGAAAATTCAACTTGTACCTTTTTTGGGATATTGTGGCCAACAATAACTCTGGAAGCAATTTGTGAAAATTATTTACCACAACTTGCTCCTTGCAGTTATTGGTTATTGTCAACCGCGGATAATAGTGCGGGTGTGGGTGTCAGGACTTTGACAGTCGGTAGTTCGGTACTCGACGGCAAGAGGCTTAACTTGACAGAATGTAAACGGTGAGGAGACAAGGGAGGTGCGGTGTCGTCGTAAAAAAGGGCAAAGCAATAATTGCGGTGGAGTGCGGCGCGGCATCGGCGCACGGGCTCGCTTCGGCCTCTTCCTTCCGCCCGCCGTGATTGAATGTTGACATTGAACGGCGCGGGGTGGCACCAGGTACGGCCCTCGCTATTTTTGACCCCGCGACCTATCGCGCCGGCGATCGGCCTCGGCAGAAACTTGCCGTTTTAATCGCGTGAATGTGCCGCACCGTTTGCAAATGCGCACAATACTAACCTTTCGTGTACTGCCGCAAATTGGCGTCGCGTTTGTCCTCCTCCGGTGCAATTAAGTAGGGAAAGCTCCAATTGACGGCCGTAAAATTCTTAAGTAAACTTACCTTCGTTGTAAAACCAGAAACCAGGTCAAAGATTCAGCAGCACCCACAAATTACTATCACATTGGAGTCTCTTTCATTAGAGACTCCTCTGGTACGGGATTAAATGATTGGGATTACGAATATTTTGATTAAATCAGTCAGTTTAATTCGGTTCCAAATGATCTGAATGAAGACGCTGTTGACACCGCCGGCGCCGCCGCTGCCGCGGCAGAGTGCCACTCGAATTGGGTCAACGCCTACCGACAAAAGGTGCGGCGTCAGATAAGCGACATTTCCCGGCGTCCAGCTGCCGCTCGGCCCTCCTAAAACAAAGAACAATGAAATATATCTCATTTATTTACGTTCATGTTCACCATGTTTCTTTTTTACTGTACGCAACCAATGTATAGATAATCATTAAGCGTCGTTTACTCGGCGCCCTTTAATGTGTTTGCATTCTCGACAATTTGATACCACGCCTGTTTGCATTGTTGCCATTTTGCCTTCCCGATTAGGGTCGCATTCGAGCTCCAAATTTATTAGAGCGTAGGACTCGCGACATGACTTTCATTTTATACGGATACATGTCTAATATAGCTATAATATTGTGCTTTCGTTTTATGAGGATAAGGAGTTAAAAAGGCAATGCCATTGAGCATTATTCCATTGAGTTTTCCATTTTGTTTGCACGGGATTCGAGCAGATTTTTACAGCTGTTTGACAGGCTGGAGCGCAAACATGGCGTAACTGGATAGTGGCGGTAACTACGTATAGAAAGCTCTGTGGCGGAAGGACGTGTCACTCACGGCGCGCTGACGTCTGCCTGCTTTCAGTGGAGCGCCAGCGAGCTTCCGACCTGCCCTCCGACACTGACACTATTCAACGTCACATATAGTCCACAATTGCAATGCCGTATACAATCCAAATGGACTAGCATTTCTACTAAGCTCCAAAAATACTGATTTGCACTCAAAACACACTAATTACTGCAAAATCGGAAGAAAATAAACACAATTAGCAGGCACCTGTTAAATTAAAAGTAAAACAAATAATTATACGGGAGGCAACGCGCGTGTAAAAGCCTAAACCGCGTACAAATTACAATAAATTCTGAAATGAGAACAATGGTACTGTCTCTGAAGGGACTCGGGTCCCAGTAATCATTACGTAAAATGTTGTGACATGGGATAAATAGACAGACGTTCATTCCGAGGACGCCGTTTGAGGTAGAGTCCGCAAGTACAAAATCCTATTCGAAATCAAATTATATAAACCCTTCTTACGCATAGCTGTTAGAAAATGTTTACTAAAATTATAATTAAATATTACAGGATGAGCTTTTCCTTGGAGCTTTTTGTGTTCTCTCTAATACATGATACGTAAGTAACAAAAAATATGTACCCTATGTTACTTAAAAGTTACTCGTACGTATCATTCAAGTGGGTTTTTAAGAATTACGTATGTTAGTATTAACTGAAAGTAAATGAAATGAAAAAAGATTTTCTTAACGTTATAGTAAAAGTAAAATCTAGTTAAATGCGTGAGCGTGACAGAATAGTGAAAAACTGCGTTATTTATATGTGGGAGCAAATACTCGTCCCTGAGTAGTATAAAAACAAAAGCCTTTATTCTACCATAATTTACATAATTTACAATTTACAATTTGAGCATAATAATTATTATATCATTTTATATATTGGATAATACACATTTCATTATCATTTATATCATTATGTATTTATTATTTGAGTTAGATTCTTATTGATAATTGTATTATTATTAATATTGCGACTTACGGCGTAGGCCTCCCCCATTTTTCTCCATTTTTTTTTATTTGAGTTGTATATTAAACCAATTAACACATCACACAGCATTATTATTAGTTCAGTGTGGTGCCGGACATAGAGAATAGCACCATCTTATGGCAAACCAACCCCCCCCCCCCTACCCCCCCCCCCCCCCCCCATGTTGGAGGAGGCCTATGTCCAGCAGTGGACGTAATGATGATGGATGACAGGCCAGCATTATTACACGACAGCTGTATCTATGTGAGTTTCTTTGTGCCACCATAACTTTTAAATGCCTGAACAGATTTTTTTTATATTACTCGAAATAGATTTAAATATTCAACAAACATGTAAACCAAAAGTTTTTGTATTAAATTGCCCATGGGTAAAAAGAAAAACCGTCCCTCCTAGTGCAGTTCGGTTAAAATAAGATGTTTTACATTGTAGTTGAGTACAAGTTTCAACAACTTTGCTGATATTAACTTTGATACTTACATTTTATTAAGATGTCTTTGTTATAAATATTTTTATAGCAGGGTTGTTGACTTTCTGTTTAAATATTTTCAACGTAGCAAAAATTTTCAGCAGCGAGACTACCATACGTTTTATTACTAAGTTTAAGAATTTCAATCTACATAAGCTCCAGGTTAACTATAGGAGATCAATTTTGTTTACGGTTAGTAAATAAAATCCGATGGAATGAAAAACATGTGCTACTTGTACAGACGCCAGCAGGTCAAGCTACCCAAAACTGTAAAATTTTCCCAATCAACCTTGAACCTTATGCTTTAACGATAAAGTTGAAAATCTTTTAAAGAAATTTGACAGATTGTAGTAGCTTGATTTGCTGGCGTCGGTACATAAGTTCACACATGATTTATACGGGGTTAAATTAAATTAGCTAGCGAAACTCCGCAGAATGAAAAAGAAGTTAATTTTATGAGTTTTCTTATTGGGTCATTAACCGCAGGAAGAGTAATCACTTGAAATATCAGTTTAAATACCTTTTTTATACTTTTTTTTGTGTAATTTTCGCAGACGTGATAGGTATCGATATTTAACACACGATAAAACTATACAAAATTTAAGATTTTCCTAATTCATATTTCAAATAATAGGTTACAACGAGCGCTCGTTGCCCAAAAAATCTTTTTTATTTTGTCATGTTTAGATATCGCTAACCATCACGTCCTCGGAGTTTTGCCGGCTAATTTAATTTGACCCTGTATAAGAGTAGGTATAGGTACACACGGCTACACATCAAGCTATACATTTTCAGTATAAGCTGATCTAGCATTGTATAGGATTTCCGTACAATGAGAGGTCAGCGTATACTGGAAATGTATAGCTTCATGTGTAGCCGTGTCTACCTACTCTGCTTAGTCATATAGTTCTACGAGTGATAATAAACTGTCAAAGCTCCGATTCATTCAAATCGAATTCTTTAAAACTTAAGTAAATAGTAAGTTAGCCATAACACAAGTATTATCAATTACTTACTGGGGATGTCTCATTTATAATCCATGTAAATGTTTTGGGACAAATAAACATTTTCAATTTTCAAACATTTTCATTAAAAAAAAAGTAAATATTGTATTATATCCTACCATAACAAAATCTGTGAAACAGTTAACAAAAAAAGAAGATAAACGTCACTGACAATGCTCCAGTTTATATATTTCGACTTGGGACTGACAGATTAATACCGGTCTTAAATAGCATCATACTGTATTTTGAGCCGCACTATCGCTGCGAGCTCGATTGACGGGCAGATTTAATATTGAATGTATTATTTGTTATTTATGTTTGTTAATGCGTTGACACAGTGCTTGTAAGTGGAAAACGGGAGGCAATATGAGGTAGTTTATCACGTGCGAAGCGGGTCGGCCGGCGGAGCTTGCCGTGACGTGCCCGACGCCATAATGCGCTTCATCACGCGACACGACACGCTATTGGTGAAATTTATTTGTAACTAAAAGTTTGTTTACAGCATCTACTTAACGCCCCCTCCCCTCCCTGCCCCCATTTTCTTCAAATCTACTCACTTTATTTGACCGTGATTTTGTCCTTTCCTATCAGGATACTTCTCTTCAGTCTTTCAAATGCCTACGATTATTACTCTCTCTGTACGATTGAGTAACCAAGCTTTCATAAATACTTATTATATATTTGTTTTACTGTCGTTCTCCGTCCCGGTTGATATCTTTCACAAACAGTGATTCTGTTCCTGCAGCTTTGTTAACCCCTTCTGCGAATACTTATTTATGTAAAAAGTTAATTAAAAATATGTATTCAGTATTGACAGGTAAAGCTTTTCGATAGACAGTCAGACAGACATTAGTATTCAACACTAGAACACAAGTATTGTAATTATATTGTTGCAGCATACATGTTCCATTGTACCGATGCACATTTGCATAAAACAATAATTGCTAGACGCCGTTATCTATTAGATAGTTATTTATATATGTATTACGTAAGCTCTTTCCTCATTACATGATCTTGTTATACTAGTGCAATTTGCATTATTACAAGTGTAGGAAGTTTTCTTTAAACAAATGAATTGTTTAATAAAGATTACTCAGGTGGTCTTCATATAAACATCTTGTGCAATTTTATGAACTGGTCGAAATTAGACCCCTTTTACTTACTATCTATATAGTACTTACTAATTCCATGCTCAAACTGTCACTTCTGTCATCTATCTATCTTCAAGTCATGAGGCCTTGGTACTATGTGTGTGTGTGTGTGTCAAATTATTGTGTGTAACTTTTTTTTTTTTTTTTCTAATGCATATTATAGCTTTTCTGAGTATCAACGCTCTGTGGTCTCAAGTGAATGAACCCAGTAAATGTCATGTCTTGGCAAGTCATAATGTCAGTAAAATCAAAATCTGCACTTCCACTCATTGATAATATATCTAGAGCTAAGCGATAGTTCAAATTCAAAAAATTAAAAAAAAAAACAATATTGTTTATTTCTTCAACCAAATTACACAATTTACGAATTTAACCAAATTACGCAAATTCATTTACTATTAGCTATCTTTGCAAAATGTGCTTAAGCGTCTCAGTTGTAGGATGCAATATTTTAAATGTGTTTTCCAAAAATGTCAAATAAATCTTCCCGAGGAAGGAACACTTCGTATTTGCCTTTAGCAACAACAGTTTTTTTTACATCCTGACTTTCAACAATCCTATATTTATCTCGATAATTATTAATGTAGCTGCTATCCCGACGCGATTTCTCTTCCTCTGTTTTTATGCTTATTATCAATGGATCGAAAAAAATATGATAAGCTTTCTGCACTCCTCCATATAAACGTTAACTGTGCCGAATTTCATACTCCTCCGCCTCCGTTCGCGTAATTTTCGTTAAAAAGGGGTACAAAGTTTTCGCTTCACGTATTATAGTTGTCAAAAAATAATAGGCCCGTTTTGACATTTAACTTGAACGTCGCGATTGACCATCGCGACGTAACTAGTGAAGTAACCATACGACTCGGTACTCGATCCTCACGATAAATCGATTCAAGTTAAATGTCAAAACGGGCCTATTATTTTTTGACAAGTATGATTCCATCGTGTAAAAAACTTTAAATATGGTTATGTCGACTATCACTTTCATGTGTTAACAGCATTCAAAGCTCAAGTTTCCCTATTTGATAACAGTAAAGTGACACCAGATAAGAAATTCATACAAGAACAGTAAAGCGTGTTGATATTCAATTCCATCCCCTTTGTATAGAGTCTGATAAAGTCCCGAACATAGTAATACTCGTACTAACTTATTGCCAATGTAACAATGGTTAGAATAATCTTTGAATAGCTACATTATATCCGTAACAGAGTACGAGTAAGTACCTAATAACACAGTGGTCGTATTGTGACGTGATTGAAATTTCATACGACCGACGACAACGGGGTAGTTACAAAAGTTGTTTAGTATTTTATGGGGTAGTAGTCCTCATTGTTGTCGCTGTAATGTCCGTATGTACCATAAAACTCTCTAATGCTTTAACGATACAATAAATCACTAACTTCTTTCTAACCACGCCGTTACAACTTTGAGATAAGCTATCAAATTAAGATTTGCGTTTTGGCTGTTATTTTACGATTGTAGTAGAGAAGATATTTAAGCATCGAACACATTTTTTTAATTAATTGCTTAATCCTCACAAGTTACAAACATCATGTAACTCATATGTCTAAGAAATCAAGAAACAAGTCGATAAATTAATAATTTATTTGGTTTAATTGAATCTAGAAACCCAACGTTTCGAAGAAGCTATAATTTAATTTATTCCGACAACATGAGCAATATTCTCCAGTCCTTTTACGTTTTCGAAACATTCGTGCGTAGATATTCGGGCAAATAGTTTTATGTCGACCATTTTGACTTTTATTTTATTTTTCGTTTATTTTCCCTTGCGCGGCCGTAAAACGTACCTGGGCTCGCTCGCGGGGATAACGGAGCGGGCTCACGAAAAATTTATTATTGAGACCTTTTCACCCGAGCTCCATCGACAGACATTGCGAAGGCGAAAGTTATGAATGACACATGTTTTGAAATATTACCTGCAGTGAACTGCTCCCGAGAAGAAAATTTCATAGGATGAGAAGTTTATTTGTCGTGAAATATGTGGGAGTTTTACGACAGCGGGCGACTTTTACAATGCTACGGATCAAGCAATTTTCTTACTTTTCGGTCTATATTGCAGAGTAATAAGGCTGAAAGGTATATTCCCGGGAATAAAAGTATGAGGTGCGACAAATTGGATGAGAAAAGTTTGTTATTCAGTCCTTGAGCGCCTATTTGCTTCGTTACCAACAAGGAGTTTTTGAATCAAAGCAAGGAGGAAACATTTTCCTGCAGTTTTATTAAAAGAGGAAACTAATCGCTTAATATGTAAGTTGGAGAAGAAAACCAAGTGTTTTTTTTTTATATTTTAATTGCAAATATTACTCACAGTGAAAACAAGGCATTTTAAAAGCCATATATGAATACAGTGCACGTGTTCCAGATTTTCCAAAAGGACATTAATAAATTACAAAATCCATAAATAGATGATCATTTATCGATTGAATTAAACTTGAGCCAAATTGGCGCACTTGGAACGCCTCAATGGTCTCATAGTCATCCTGACTTCGACATCTGCCTAGCACATGTGCTCTTTAGTCTGGCATCTATTCGGTTGACCTAACATTCACCCATATACACAAGTGCTATTATATTATGCGTAGAGTATATTTTCGTCATTGAATAATACATTTAATCGAATAATATAAGTTAGCAGAATATGTGCAAACCGCTGTCATATACGCATACGTAATGTGCAACTGTGTCATCGCTCCACTGGCGATTCGTTGTCGGGCGAAATTAGCGCCAACTCGGCCGTCCCGAGCCTCTGTTTTATTCAGACCCTTGGGAGCTCTGACACAATGAAAAAAATGTTGTATGGTATGCTGATGTTTTGTTTTTTTTCGCCAATTATGTAAATTCGCCGGCATCGTGCGCCACCTGGCTTGGACGTGTGCCGCTAGCTATCCTCCCGAGGCCTGCCCACCAGCGACGCTAGTTTGTTCCTGCTTCGCGAGCTAGAGAAAGTTCTAATTTCACTTTTACTGTGACCGAGCCACATAACTCTTAGTTTGTGTACAGCCTCACAAATGACTGTATATTTTGATCACGTGTCTAGACAGTTTCTCGTGTTTCAGCTGAGGCGGAGAATAGACATTTATGAAGATAAGGGTCGCTCTATGGTTATGAAAATAACTTTAATTATTCAGTAATTAGACTAGGCTTTACTCACGATAAAATAAATTTACAAACACGTTTATAAGTCTGTAAGTACCTGTACTTACTCAGTTTTAGGTTTACGAGCGTACCTGAAATTCAGGCTTGAGGAATTTATCCGCTGCTATAAAAGAACATTATTTATAATTCAGCTCTGATGCAATGTAAAAAAAACCTGTTAAAATTCACATTGCGACAACCTTCCTTTTATGTACAAAAATTGCAATAGCAGCTTTATTGGGCCAGTGATTTTATCCGCACGAACATTGTAAGAAGTAATTTGGCTAGGTCGGACGATATTGTGCAAGTAATGCAATCGTGTTGTATCGAAAGTGGTTATCGAGTGGGCGATCGGTATTTTCCCGTCGCCACCGCGGCCTGAGTCACCGGCGCGCGGCGCACGATTCGCGGAACTCGCTGCAACCCTTCGTCGAGGGTGCGTTCGCTAATGACTACCGGACAACGACCGCCCTCCGAATTGCAACCAGGACGACCGTGCGAATGTACACCCTCGAAACCACAACAGTAAACTCCAATTCTACAGACTCCGCCATCGTTCTGCAATTAAACAGTGCGTGTTTATATGCAGCTTTTCAATCGGCAACATTATTTTGATAAATATGCATGAAGTGGCGAAACCAGCGGCGTGGGTAACATAAAACGCCATCGTGAAAATTTAATGACATTTCCTGGTAGTCGCATAATGAATGAGTCATATCCGTCGAAGGGTTAATTTTAACGCGATATCGCAACGTAAAATCGTCAATTTTCTATCAAAGGGTCGTTGGGGAAAGCACTCTACCTGTTATTTCTTTGCAGCAAAATAAAGTGGGGTAAAGAGTACTGACCGACCGCAAATCTGATGAAAAAATTAATGCACTAGCATTAATGATGAGAGTTTGAAAAAGCACAACTTTACTAATGGTGCTTTCTATGAAATCAGGAACTGATTGTGTCAAACAGTGCAACCCTTTTCATTTTGTTATGGATTTTTAAAAATTGCATTTAACATTGATTGATTACTTCGAAGATTGCTTTTTTGGTAGTTAAATTATTTAGTGACTATGTAAAACATAAATAAGAATAATGACTATTAACCGCCGAGCTCAATTACAAGTAAAAAGTAAACATTTGCCTGACTCATTGTATCCTTTCACGAAGTTTTGTTAAATTAAGCACTGTTTATGTACTGTGTACGCGTTTGTGTATCTTGATTGCTCCAGTTCCGATTGTGGCTTGCTTTGTACTTAACTTGATCGCGTCAGTCTTTACGTCACTTTCGAGCAGAGTGCGCTCGTTTGCTTGTGAATCTGAGACTTGGCTTATCTAGATTCACGCGAAAGCGTACCTATATACAGAAGTAATGAGATTTTCTAGCTACCGTAACACTAGACTGTTCAAAGAGATTTAATAGACATCTGCTTTCATCAAGAATCCTACGTTACCCGTCATACATTTGCATGGACTCTCTCAAGTTATTTAAGATTGAACGTCATTTCGTTGCACTATGTTGGCTTTGTCTTAATATTTTGTCGCTATTTAAATCAGTATTTATTTTAATATTCAATGCCAAACACCCACGCAGATTTAACTGCTGGTATTTAAAACTGAATCTAGTTTTAGACTACCACATAATGTACCGTTGCATACCGGTCTATTTTTGATAGGTCGGGGGACCAATTGGTAGATGGCAGTGAAACAGATAACCACGCATTTGAAGAAATATACTGTAAATTTGAAAGTGTCCGCTGCTGCCCGCCCCCTGCAGCCTGCAGGCTTAAAAGTGACACACTGGATAAGTGTAGATAACAATCACCATTTTACATTCACTTCGCAGCCACCTTGACCCACGCAAGGTGATTCAGTGATATTATAACGCTGTATCCGCCAATGACCAGTTCGAAAGTAACTAGACGTTATTCAGGCACACTCGAACGGTTTGCTCTTGATAAACTATTGCGTTTTAAAGATCATGTCAAGGAGTCCCAATTTTATTGTATTCAAATTACGTTATCCTTAAACTTTTCGATTTAACGGTTGTTATGTGTTATTTTGAACGGGTAAACGCAAATTAAATTAAATTTGATGAAATATCAAATAACTGCATCTGGATTTATATAAATGCAAAAAGAGCCACGAAGATGAAGCACAATGTAAATGTTAGGAAAGAGAATCCGCAATAATTGTTTTACGATAAATGAGAAAACACCTAAGTATTAAGGTAATGATTTTTTCCCGTCAGATATCCGTCTGACGGGAAAAAATTATTAACGCGAAGCAAGTTAAAGCTAATACGGATGGACACTGAGCAGTAAAAGACTAATAGCAGTTTGACTCGCGTTCCATTCCACGGAATACAATAATGCACATTTGTGTTTAAGAAATTAAACGTTTCACTCTCATTTCCTTTGTCTGACACAAAATAACTGTTATTAATAATGTGAATTAATTAAAAGCTTTGGTGAGCTTTTGCGCTTATAGTTTTTAATTTCGCTTTCAATGTGGTAAAGAATGGTTGAATGTGTCTATTTTTCTATTACCATACCGGATTAAAACTGGAAAAACATCTCTCCGTCAGTATGAGCTCATTTCCTGCAACATAAAACACCGGCATCATAACAAATAGAGCAGTAAGACTGTTTAGCTGTGCGCCACATCGCATGCACAAAACTGGTTGCGTTGTGAAATAATGCCATGAGCCCGCCTGCCTGCCACATTTGGACTCGTAATACTGTTGTGTACACAACTGTACTTGTACACTAATGATAATGCACTAACATTTGAGAAAATGTTAATTGCTTAAATTCCCCGCCTGTTCCATCCTTTGAATAAGTTTCTGTTCGGTTTAGTATGCTTCCATGGAAATGTGTCCAAGTTTGTCTCGGCACCCATTGAATCGCTGGAACTGGGACTGTATTATTCATTGACCTGCAGTCGTCATTGCTAGCAATTTCAGATAAAGCTCTGTAAATAATAGAAGCTTGCGGATGTGTTTTCATGTGTTGTAAAATATGCAGACAGTGTACATAAATATCTTATTTTGGGACATTGCTGCGAATTATTCTTAGGTTTCGCAAACAAAAGATTGTTTTGCTACCATAAAGTCTATATAGATACCAAGAGTTTCCTTCAAAATAACTCTTGAATACGAAAGCTGCAGTCCAAGTAACAAATTATTCAAGAAGAAGAGCGGAGTACCGCATAAATGGCTCTATAAAAGGTACCCACTGCGTTTAAACTTATGAAATCGTGATTTTAATGCAGTGCATAAGCAGATGACCCGACTAATGCACCGGCCCTCGGCGTGCGGTGGCATGGCGACCGACTTCGACAGAAGGGCTCTTTCGCAAACTGGTTTGAGCGCCGGTTTCGCCGCCCCCGCCGCATGGCAACATCGCGCCAACTCTGCACGTTTCATACACTGCGTCTGTTTAATCCGCACTGTTATAAAACTCTTACATAACATTTGATTTTACAAAGTTAACCAATTTTATGTTCTTTTAATCACTTTTTATTAATATTTCGTAATTCTTAGTACTTAACGTGTTTCTAATTTAGCATCTTTCTTAGTTTCGTGTACCTTTCTACCACTGTAAAACATGTTTTCAATAATTGGAAATAGTTAATAAACGAAAAAAAACAGTAATTCGCTACTGTGACAGACGAGTGCGTTTACATGTTTGTTCAGCTTAATTTAGTAGTCACGTGTGTTGACTGTAGTACAATATCGATTTGTTAAAACTTGCACTGTACTGTATATTTATACTGGTTACGTAACCAGATATGCAGTCATAGTATTACTTAATTTGTGCATGATAAATAATTTTATTTCTGTAAATAGGTTTGTACAAACACTTTTACACGTCAATCATATTTTAAAAACTAGATGACTATCCGACTACTCTGAGAAGAAAGGCCGAAACAAACTCAAAGGTCACAGTCTATTTTAAAGTCCAGACATAATCTTTGTCAGATCATGTGAAGACCATGTAGATTGGTGTCTGAAGTGGTCTTTTGATGAAAGAAGCACACAGATTGAGTGGACCTGTCCAGTCAGTGCACGCATTTGTCGGTAATCGTGCACATGTACAGTGCACACATACAACATTTATGTAGGACTGACATAACCAGTAACCAGCAGTTTTGCAACCGCGTTAACTTCTCCGCTTTTGATTGCTTGTCAGTAAACTCAAAACACACAATACGGCTCGTTCCATATTTTGTTTTTCATCTTTTGCCTTCAAACCTAACTGTCGCGGTGATGTGTTCATTATTTTCAGCACCATTCGTAATGTGTCCGTCGCATGCTGCATGACTAATACTGAATTTTCGTCGTGTTCTGCTGATTAGATAATATGACAGCTTAAAGAGTAGTCAGATGGTCGCTCTTTGTTGTGTTGGTTAGTGTAAGTACAATGTGATTTGCACGGCTTATGCGCACCACTTGGCTTTCTGGCAATAGAAAGTGCAATGTTGCTCCACTTTCCACTTCAGACTAATACACACTATGCTATAAAACAAGTGTACAATTCCTATACCTATCTGTCGTTAAGTAAGCCACGAAACATACAAGTTTTGAGTTTATCTGACCGCTTTAAACCAGCACCGCTTTGAAATAGCGTTAGGGATAAATATAAGAGGATAATGATGTTCTAGTTTTGATATTCAGTTTTAGGAGGAATATAATAAATAATGTTGGTAATTTTACTTAAACTTGATTTTGAATTCTGGGACGACTCAAATACTTCTTGTCACGATAAATCCCACCAGTGGGTCATTTTGTTCACTAAAACCAATTATTTTTATAGTTATAACAAAAACACGTTTACCTACGTCACCAAATCCAAATTTTACTAAGTAGATTCTATAAATAATATCACAATAGTACACACACCGCTATCATTATATTTGGATATTGCTCCAAACCAATTCAGTCTTATTCTGTACATTTGTTGTTCTTGGCTCAAAGGAAACTTAACCATTGTTCTACTATCACGTGTAAATCTTTAAAGAAGACTAGTTTTTAAAGTACTAAATTCTTTTGGCAAACATTGTAAAATTTTGCTTATATGTCCATGTAAAAACCGTTATTTTGAACCTCGTTTCAGTTCAGTCCAGACACGTCATAAAGTCATAATGCAACAATGTGTTGCGATGTAATGATTTTGCATTGCACTAAAAAGATTCATGTTTAGAAACTTGATATTTTCAGCTCGGCTTATATTGCAAGGTGAAGTTGAATTCCTTGGTTCTGGTCTAATAAACGTTGTGCAACGCTTGCCAAGGTAGCAATATCGATTGTAACAAGATAATAAAGATTACATATGCAACGCATGCAGTAATTTAGAACCTACGTAGAGCAATTTCATGAAGCATGCATGGCAACGCGTATCCTGTGAATAATACTAATTAACATTAAGATGAGTATATTCGCAACAGACATCCAAGTTGTATGACATCGATTAACTATGTCATCTCATGAGTGTATGGCGCCTAAAGTCTGCCGCGTGGGCGACACGACTACTGAATTTGTTGCCTTTATTACTTTCATTTCGTGCAATTCCTTTATACTCACATATTATTAATATAATAGGTCCCCCCACCTAGAATTTTAAAGAAGTTGCATTTTTCATACTAAAATTTTCTTAATTTATATAACAACCATGAACACTAATGTTTTAAAACTTTTATGCACTAATGTTTCAAAAATAAGATAACGATATGCCACTTCGATTAAGCGCTAGCGCATGCGCTTTTGGCTAAGTTAAAACAAATAGTGGTAATTTCTACAAACAAATGAGGAGTCATTTTTAAGGTATTTTTTTATGTTTAGAAAACTGCAAGTAATAAGGTTTTTTTTACTATTGGTAGTTGTCAATGATGGTCAGTATTCGATATTTACCAAGCAATTGATGAATATTTTAAATCATAGAAGTGACGAGGTTCTCTATTTGTGAGAAAAATACGCCAATTTCCTAGGTGGGAACCCAAACATATACTAGCTGACCCGGCGAACTTCGTACCGCCTTATACCGACAGCAGTGCCACCTACCGGGTCCAATTGTGTTTTCAAACCATCCAGGAACCCGTTGAAATTATAAATACAAAATTTCAACCAAATCGGTCCGGCCGTTTAGGAGGAGTTAGGTGACAAACACACGAACAGAAAAATTATATATATTAAGATTATACACATTGTTATTATATTATACATATTAGTTAATTTGAGATTAACAACTAAATATGTCACAACTAGGACAATAAGTAGGAAAAACACATGAAATGTTATTATGATTTTCCTGCTATTGATTTGTTTCCCTTAACTTTGTACGTAAATTGGAACAATTTAATTTATCTTAGTATGTGCCATAATAAATATTATTATTGTTGGATTCCGTTGTATGAAGAGCTGCCAGCAAATAACGAGCCTCTAACTTCGATATTCCGCGAGGCAGACATTAATGTGAGGTGCACTGAATAATTCTATATTTGGACATCATTCGTCGCGTTGAATCAGAAACACCGTTTTAGATTTAAATTAGAACATTTCGAATTCACTAAGCTACGTTCGTGTATTAATAAATGTTTCAGCGCATGCACACTACATTTCCATTACTTAATCGGGTGTTAAAAACTTAAAAGCATTCATGTAGGTTTAGTTTAGTTTTAAATCCACTGCGAAAATTGTTTAATTCAATTTGTTAGTCTATTTCCTTAAGGGTCGGGTAATCGCCGTTGACTTTGCCAATACTAATAGCCCGTTGACATTGTGCGTCGCGTTGACGCCGCGCCGCGTTTCAGAGAATATTTATTTTTAGTAACGAAAATATGAATATTTGAAAAAAATCACAGATAAGTACAATTAAGTACTTATAGGTAATAAAATAGTCGGTTCATATAAAAAAAATCTTTAAAATATCTTAAGTAGTTTGGAAGTAGGTAATATCGTTTTTTTATGCTTTGGGTAGACATTACTTCCTGAATTTATTTCATAAAGTATTTTATTACAATACTTAAATATTCACATAAATAATTGATGTATGCGCGTTCTAGTTTACATACATTTTTTTCACAACTTACCTACTTGCATTATATGAAGGCGTAATAACAGATTTAAAAGTCACTAAACCCCAAGCCTTAAGAGCGGCCAACCCGACATACTTTTCATACACGCTCGTACGTGATTATGGCGTTGTAACACATCTTTCTTTGAAGTTTTTGAACCAATAGGTATCTTGTGCACTATATCTAGGTTTCTATGCAAGCAAAAAATATTTTTTTTGAGAAACAAAGTCAGTATAAGCCTGCAAAAATCTGCTTTTTTGCACAAATTTTACCTGAACTTTGGCCATTCATAATGTACTCTTAGATTCTAAATATTAAGAAACGATTACGATAGAAACCTTGCAAATGTAATGGAGATTCTAAATGACCAACATTTATTTCACAAACTGGTAAGGCTTACTCAAAAACACGTATTTCCTGGAACAAGTTTTATGAAAATTCCGCACATTATTTTTCGTTCAATGTTATCGTGTTCTCACCCGTTTGTTAATAGTTTTCACTTGTTCTGGATAAAACAACAAAATCTTCGACCACGCTCGCGTTGACGATAGACGGACCGGGAAGGGCCCTTTTAAGTGTGTCTTGCGGTATAATAATAAGTATTTGAAAAGTAAAAAAATTGCACAGGTTACTGCTGTCGCAAACGGAGTATGGGCCATGCCGCCCCGGACCGGGGGTCGCGAGGTGTTTCGATTTTAATCTTCCCTGGAGCCTAGCAGAGTCACGGTACTCCGCTCCAATGGAGCCATTTGCATGCGACTCGTGGGCGCGGTCCGTCTACCCACGGTTACACGGATCGTAAATTTTATCCTTTTACTTCCAAGGAGGGATTTTTTCCAGAGGAGCAGATGTCCATTTTTCCGTAAAAGGCTAATTTATTGCATGTTGCAGCAAAAACCATAAAAGAAGAAGTCTTTGAATTAAAAGACAGTGTCCGACCAGAATGTGAACGTTGACCTCTCTTATTTTAGGAAATGTAAAAGGTCGGATCGGATTTATTTCTGATGTACCTTTTGAGTACATTATATTTTCAGTAATGGCGACGTTCAAGACTCATAAGTGGGCGTCCAAGCAAAAAGGTTCCAGTTCTCAGCATTTAATTTCCGAGATACTTACTTACGCAGTTTTGTAAAGTTGGGTGAAAAAATTGCATTTCGCGATTTTAATTGATTATTAATTAATGCTCAATTATCTACCTACAAGTTCATAAATAGTAAATGACTTTATGATGTTTCTAAGAACCAGAAATGTTAACAGAAAAGTTTAGTTAAAAGGTAGCAGTGGTCGGTCCATGAGTCTGAGTACTCAGAATATCAACTTCAAATGTCTGATAAAAAAAATGTGCCAGTTTTTTAATATTTTTTTAGGGTTCCGTACCCAAAGGGTAAAACGGGAACCCTATTACTAAGGCTCCGCCGTCTGTCTGTCTGTCTGTCCGTCTGTCACCAGGCCATATCTCATGATCCGTGATAGCTAGACAGTTGAAATTTTCACAGACGGTGTATTTCTGTTGCCGCTATAGCAACAAATACTAAAAACAGAATAAAATAAATATTTAAGGGGGCTCCCATACAACAAACATGATTTTTTTGGTCGTTTTTGCTCGATATTGATAACGGTAACAGGTATACACTTGAAATATTCACAGAATATTAAGTTATATATTCACTTTAAAAATCAATAGTTAAATTAAAATAAAATAAATATTTAAGGGGTGCTCCTATACAACAAACGTGATTTTTTTGCCATTTTTATAGATAATGGTACGGAACCCTTCGTGCGCGAGTCCGACTCGCACTTGGCCGGTTTTTTATCCTTATTATCAATTGACTATTCTAGATACCGGATCTAGTCTTAACTCAATGCCCCACTACTGGGCCCTTTTTGCTTGGACGCCCATATATTATTACTAATGCGGATGGATCGACACTTTTATAGCGTGAGATATATCTTTACTTAAAGTAAAATGATCTTATTGTGATTGAGAGAATAATGAACAGGGTAACGAACCCAAGATCGATACGATCGGAAAGACCATTCTCGGCACCAGCTCGATTCACTTTCTAGTTAGCGGCCGCCATTGTTAGCTGCCTCTAATTTATCTAATGTAAAAGTCATTCCCCGTTCTAAACACTTGCTTATGTGCTATAATGCCAGGAGAAAGTTTCACGTATTCTTGGCATTCGTTCATTATATTATAAAATATGTTAGCCAATGAGTGCTCAATGCATTCGTCGTAACGAATAGCCTGGTCTGAAAATTGGATATTTTGTTTAAAGGCACGTTTTTTCCGATAAAAGGGTAGGTACTGTCCGACTACAGCAGGTACAGCGAGAGTTACACCAATTACACTGACTCATACTTTTGGCTATTATGGAGCCGAAGGCCAAGTGACGCGCGATGCAATTCGTCAGCTCGAACGTTTTCCATTGCAATAACTCTGCTCCATTAAGCAAATCCGATTGGTCCATCCCTGTGTAAGCGATTCATTGGCATATTCTACTTGATTTATAAAGTATCTTATTTTTAAAACAGATTCAAAGCAAACTGTAGCACAACAAACCCAACTTAGCATATAATAGAGCATTGCTCATGCTGCGTAATCAGTACTGTCCGGCAAATGCACTGCATTGAGACAAATACAAATTACTGGGATACTTAAATAGAGAATCAGTCACTTGAACGTGAACAAAAAATAGCGCCTATAAAACGAAATCATCAAGCGAGACGAACAGCAGACTCAACCGATTACTCAGCGTGTAATTTCGTCCTCGCCTTCAGAATCAGCACTAAGTAGGTTTAGCAACTTGGGGAATAAATCTATCAATAAATATTTACAGATACATTGTCAGGCGATACGCAACATTACACACAATTACTTTTTAAAATTTTGCAGACAGGATTCATTGGCATAACAATTGCCCATATATCTTCATGAAATAGCTAGAAGTATCTCCTTGAACCCGAAATTCAACCTCTAAGCAAATATTTAGTAGTACACACGACACATTTATTCTGAAATCGTGTAAAATTTTATAGCAGGTTCTAATTTTTGGCACTTCATGTGAGAGGACTTGTTGCTCATGTCCGTAAAAATACAGGTATAGACATTATAAACACATAATATGCTAAAGTGGCCATTCACTCGTTTGAAATAAAATTTCTTTGTTCTATCCAGAAACACCTTACCACAAATTTTCTATAATTTTCTGAGTGATTCAACAAAAGATTGGTGAGTAAGACCCGCGCCATTGTTGTCGAGGCTGTATGAAACACTACAAATTCAATCGTTTGTGAATCAACACTAGTTATACTAGCCTCTCGTTTCTCGAGACAGTCTTACGGAAATATTTGCATTATTTTAACGAACTGTTGTTGGTATTTTGCTTTAAAGCGCTTGCTAAATATTTAGATACTCCAAACGCGATGCTCAGTTCAGCAGTACAGGGCCTACAATACTGAGGGCTACCTATAGTTATTTTGTGACAAGCTACTTTTTATATCATTGTTAAGATTTACATTCAATATTTTTTCTAGAGGATATGAGTATTCCTAAAATAGTTTCAATATCTCATAATAAATAACTTAATCCTAAGAAATATAAAAAAACCGGCCAAGTGCGAGTCGGACTCGCGCACGAAGTGTTCCGTACCATTATCTATAAAAATGGCAAAAATAAAACACGTTTGTTGTATGGGAGCCCCCCTTAAATATTTGTTTTATTTTAATTTAATTATTTATTTTTAAAGTGAATATATGTATAACTAAATATTCTGTGAATATTTCAAGCGTCTACCTGTTGCCGTTATCAATATCGAACAAAAACGACCAAAAAAAATCACGTTTGTTGTATGGGCCCCCTTAAATATTTATTTTATTCTGTTTTTTAGTATTTGTTGTTATAGCAACAGAAATACATCATCTGTAAAAATTTCAACTGTCTAGCTTTCACGGTTCATGAGATACAGCCTGGTGAAAGACGGATAGTCAGACAGACAGACGGCGAAGCCTTAATAATACGGTTCCCGTTTTACCCTTTGGGTACGGAACCCTAAAAAGGACTGGTGCTAACGTAACGGAACCAATACCTAGGCACAAAGCATCACATAACAAAAACGATTAAAAAGTATTTAATAGTTTCGGTAGATTGATTTTTAAAACAAAATTCTTGCAAAATTTCCAATAAATAAATGTAATGATGCAGAACATAAATGAGTGCTGTGACAAATGTTCAATAACTTACAACAAAAAAAAAAAACGTTTTTTCATTCGTTTTTGTTACAAAACTTGTCCAATAAATTCTAAAAGTTAATTTCAGCAGTTCCAAAAAACTATACATAACATTTTTACAGAGATCGTTGGTAAATTTAAATCAATAGATAAACCTTTTCATATAGTGAGACTGTACAGGCGTCAGCCATTCTAAATTAAATATTGGTGATATTTAAAACCTAATGTGTACCTTTTAAGGAGCGAGCCCTTCAGCTCGGCTCCAAGA
Source organism: Tiliacea citrago (assembly GCA_963921375.1). Classification (NCBI taxonomy): domain Eukaryota; kingdom Metazoa; phylum Arthropoda; class Insecta; order Lepidoptera; family Noctuidae; genus Tiliacea; species Tiliacea citrago. Next base: position 11,796,275 of record OY992786.1, on the reverse strand, counting down.
AATCACCAACAATTGAACACTCATGGAACCTTCAGTTGAGTAGGGCACATATTGTGCTTTGCGCAAGTACCCCTTACTTTTTCCTTGTGTGGAAGGAAGTGTATTGTGTAATGTTGTCAATGATAATTCCAAGTTATTGGGTTTTTCTCCTTCAGTTCGAGTTCTGAACTCCTCGAGTTCAGTGTATTATGATTTGTATTTTTATTTTTTCCATTCGGTATCGGCGCGTTGACATCACCCGTTACATTTTCAACATCGATGAGTCGATGTTTTTGTACTAACTACCTCAAGTATTCTTGTCGATATGGACCTACTGTGTTGGTTTTATATGCAGTCTTTAAATATTCTTCTTGTGTTTAACTTATCAGCTAAGTATTACCATCTTATCATTTGCAAAACCAGAGGTAGGTAGTAATTTTGTCGTCTTCATTCTCAAAAGCTCATTACAATGACCATCTCGGGAAAATATCTCAATTCAGATTTTTTACTCCATCCATTTTATCCACCGATGATGTCATAGGTGCAATGTCCGCTCCGTGAAGATTGCAGATGCGCGGGCGCAAAGCGCTTGAACATGACGTTATCAAGCGCATCAAATGATAATGGTAATTCTGAACTTTTCATTTTATACGCTGTGAATTCTAACAGGTAACAGCACGCACGTCTGGCGTTATTATCTTTATAAGGCAGTTAATGTCTGAGTTTAAAGAAAGTTGGTATTATTGGCGAGAATTTACTTTCGAAAATTGACTGTCCAAAATCTATAGAATGGAATAGGTAATTCAATGCGTTGGAAACGCAAACAGATTAGTTGGTCTGCAATTAGAGTGCGGAGCTTGTGGCGCGCGCTAAGTGCCGCCCTACGGATTACGCCTTCGTGCTCACCGCGCGGTGTTTACTCACCGGCGAAGTGGACGTTTAGCGATCGCCTCACTAATGCGCTTTGTTCAATTATTGATCGATGAATCATTGATTTGGTGCCGGGGAAAGCTCTCATACTCTGACTAGCTTGCATCGACACTTTACCAAATTAACTCGCTCTTCTGTGAATATCTGATAATGTTGATCAGAATGCTTTACGCGAATTATGGTTGTACCAATGCACCGCAGTGTAAAGCATAACTACATTAAACCTTCATGTTTATGAAGTTACAAGTACCTTACTGATTGGGTCTTTTTAGGGTTCCGTACCAAAATGGGAAAAAGGAACCCTTATGGTGAGACTAAGTCTGTCTGTCTGTCACAGCTGGATATCTCAAGAACTACTAATGCTATCAACTTGAAATTACCACGTTTACCCAACTATTTTGCAAACAAGTTTTTTTTTTAAATATGTCTTTTTTGCAACAGGGCCCGAAAGGGGGTCTTAAACATTCAAATGAAGTCTACTAGGGCATCATATGAAAGAGCGCTGTTTGCATTGTTTTTTAAGGCACCATAGTATTCGACTATTGATGAAAAAATGTAAAAAAAATACCGTTCCCCCCCTTATCTCCAAAGTTTGCATAGAGAAAAATCTGAAATTATTCTATGTAATAGAAGTTCATGTAAAGATTACAGGAAAAATAAAACGATGTCTCTAAATAGCACAGGTTTTCAGAAATCATCAACATCATATATACGTACGGAACCCTCGGTGCGCGAGTTTGACTCGTTCTTGACCGGTTTTTTTTTATTGAGAATAACCGTTTATCTACGGTTACATTTACATGTATGATCAATTGATCACTTCTCAGTTCTTTTTACATAAACAGGATGTATTTACGTCATACCTAATGTTAACTTAACAAAAAACCCTGAATTATATTGAAATATCATTTAGTTGAAAAAAACTTTTTTAATTAAAGTTATTTTTCACTTTTTAGTGTTGTTTTTGGAATTCGGTCGTCTTTTAAAAAAGTTTTTTTCAACTAAAGCATTCGGTCTACCGAAATTGAGAACCTCTTCCTTTTTGTGAAATCGGTAAAAAAAAATTGAGAAAATGGTTAAGCTTGCAATAGTTACTTGAAGTGGTAGAAAAATCATTTGGACAAGATGTGTTTAAACAGCAATATCAACTTACATGCGTTAGGAGAGTCAAGAGAGTGATCATGTTATAAACGACTATTAGTTTTCTTTTTATTTAGCGATATTTTAGGTTGCTTAGAGTGTCTATTGACTTCAAGCAACATAAAATATCGCCTAATCAACCAAAGATACACTTGTTTTGAACACAGTAATTTCCATTTTGTAGAAAATACATAAAAATGTCAATGATTGGCGAAGGCATTATGTATCAGTGTAACAAAATTAGCGATAGATCATAAAAGTCATTGGCCGACCTGGCATTACATAGACATGTAATTACTCACCATACATGTCTTCATGAATGTAGTATGGCAAAGTCAGTCAACTTGCTGACGGGGGCGAGCACGTGGCTACGTGGGCTCGCCAATGAACTTGACACCAGGCCAGGCGCCTGCCGCCAGGCGCTCTGCATGCTAATCCTCCCATTGGCTTTGCCTTTTGCAAGTAATCTTACTTTGTTGCGCTCCTACATAACACCCAAGGAATTTAATTAAAGCTGCAATTATGTAGGATTACGCTATTTTTCATTAGGGATCGGTTTCGTAACGTCGCCTCCACGATACGACCTTGTTTAGGAACATTGTGGCAACGTCATAACAATTAACTAAATAATCGACCATTAAAAACTTTGTAGACAAATAGATGGGCCAACTTGGTATTTTTGTTTTTTTTATAGTGGCGATCAAGCTCAACACGACAGTTATAACGAACTTATCCGTGGCATCGCGTCGCGTCGTCGCGTTCAAACTTGCAATGTTCAAGATTTCTTGTTCTTAAACTCATTTAGCAACGCTTTTTATGAATGCTTCAGACAGTAAAACAAACTAAGCTGTGATCGTGTGAAAAGTGTATCAAGCTATGCCCATTAGACCTATCAAAATTCAAGGCTACTATAATAAGCTCAAAATTTACACCATATCCCTACGCATCAATTTTCACCCGCACGCACATTTTATGGCTTCTACAGACACGCACTCCATATACTATAAATGTGAAATTATTAAAATTAAGGATTTTTTATGAATGTTGAGTTCTGGCGGAATATGAGAGGCATTCCACTAAGAGCACTGATTTCAACAGCACTTGATCGAACCGCACCTGAGCACTTCCACTAACGGCACTGAAACAAAATTTTGATGTGTGCGGTTCGGTGGAACAGTTTTCTAATATTACTTTAAGTCTCCGAACGGCACCTACATACAGTTTGTAGTGATGGGACGTATATTATATTCTGTGTTCAGGATATTACCAACTATAACATAACGAGTAGTAAGTGCAATCGAACCACGTACAGTAAAGGGCTCCGATATCGTACTTAATGAATGCGGGTAAATTTTTACGTATGCAATTTGTTTAACGTTGGATTCAAATCACTAAACTATTTCAACATATCATAATAGCAGAGACGCTGAAAAAGTTAGACCAGATGCTGCACAGCTTAAATGGAGCCTCTCGACGGGTTGGTCTCGGTATCAATTTGGACAAGACGAAAGTCATGTACTATTCACACGTCTTGCCGAGACCAATCTACATCAAAAGGTCGCTTTTTGAAGTTGTGAAGGAGTATGTCTACCTAGGGGAAGTCATCCACCTCGGTAGACACAACTTTGAGAATGAAGCAGACAGAAGGATCCAGTTGGGTTGGGCAGTGTTTGGAAAACTTCGTCAAGTCTCTTCGTCACCTATCCCGCAATGTTTGAAGACCAAGGTCTTGAACTAGTGCGTCTTGCCCGTTATGACATATGGTGACAAAATGTGGACACATACAGTCGGGCTGGTCCACAAATTCAAGGTTGCGCAGCGTACTATGGAGCGGGATATGCTCGAAGTTTCTTTTTTAGGATAAGATCAGAAATGAAACTATCCGGAAAAGAACCGGATTTACCGACATATCTTGCAGAGTAACCAAGCTGAAGTGGCAGTGGGCGACCCATGTTTGTTGAAGGACCGATGGCCCATGGACAGACGAGTCTTGGAGTGGAGACCGCGTATCGGCGAGATAGGCCGACGACCTTAAAAAGGTAGCTGAGACAGACTGGATGCGAAAGAGAAACATAATATCTCGACACGAGTTTATTGACATGTGGAATGTGAGCTTGGCTGTCATTGTGCCGATTGCCGTTACGGCCAAAAGCCTGATTACTGAAAGCCACGATCAACATCTCTCGAGGCTCTCGTTAGGCGGTTGGATCAAGGGCGTGATTCAAAAGGCAGTATTCCTTGATACGGCTCGCATTGTGAGGAAGTTCCTATCTTGTGCAGCCCTAACAACTGGTAGCTCGAACCCTGCTCCCAACACCGGCGGAACTCATTTTTTTTTATATTTTTAAATGTTTTGTTTTTTATTTTTGATTGTAAGAAATATTTAAAAATGTTTTCTGGCAAGAAAACAAAAAACGAATGGCATAATTATTATTATAAATTAGACATCCTACCTACATGATAACACGCAATTACTAAACTTGCCTCGATGTGACAGCCCCGACTCACTGCATACTGAAACATACTTAGATTTCATGTAGCGGTCTATATGTGTGAGTGTGTTCATTCGACCATTTTGTTCCTAGTTGAAATACTGTATGATTTGAACCTCAGAACAATTTTGAACAAACGAAATCGCTAAGAAAAGTGACAAGATCTCTCATTTTTTGTTTACTGACAGCGACACAAATAAAACATTACTCTTTGCTCCAGGTGAACAAGGTGGAATTATCCGGAAGACTTAACTTCTGCTGATTTGTATCGATATGTTTTGTTTGCTTATGCCTTGAACAAAAAAATATACCCCATCACTAAAAAAATATTTTACATAGGTGCCGTTCGGGGACTGAAAATAATATTAATATACTCTTCTGACCGAACCGCACTTATCAAAATTTTGTTTCAGTGCTGTTAGTGGAAGTGCTAAGGTGCTGTTGAGCCGCCAGCCTATATTATAGAAGATATTATAAAACGACTGCTGAGCATGAGGTCCCGGGTTCGATTCCCAGGTCGGGCAAAGTGATATTGGGATTTTCCATTAGGAATTTCTCAGAAGCAGCCCGGAGTCTGGATTTGTGCCGGGTTGATGACAATAGGCTCGCCCCATATTACATGGGACTTAAACATAACTGGCGAAATGTGGGTGTACTATTAGGTACACCTCTGCCTAACCCCTTCGGGGAATACAGGCGTGATGTTGTTTATGTTATTATAAAATATAACTGAGATAAACTCTCCTCTCGTGATAGATGTAAGAATGCATCGTTTTACCATAATTCCGCACTTGAAGCTAAGTGAGATCATGTTTAACACGACGCCTTGTATTTCAAGAAGACGACTAGCAAAGTTAAATTGGCCTTGTTGCTATTGTCTACGCTGTTTGCGTTTGATTCAACAGTTTTATGGAATCGTGGCCAAATTAGTCGGTAAGTTAATAGCTTAGCGTGGGTGCGGCGATTCAACGTTTGGGTTCTTCATCCATTCCGTCTTGTATATCGATTAGTCAAGAATCCGCGCCCATGGGCCAACTTATGTCATTTGGCCGGGAGTCAAGGACGACGCCGCGCGGCTCGCCGGTGCCTCGGCCTTATTTGGCGATTGGTGGGCGCCAGTTTTACGACTTTGCCTTTTTTCCTACGCCCTGTTTCCATGTTGACTCTTTAGATAATACATGTGCGCATGTGTGCTGCAGACACATAGGAATCATTGACCTCTGGCAGTTTTTCTCCTTTATTTGTCTCAAGGACGATTATTCAGTCTCTAGTCTTATCACGTCGTCATCTACAAGATTGCTTATTTTGTTAAGTAACGCTAAAATAACTTTATTGAGCTGTACTTTGCAACTTATATTCTCTTGTAAAAATAAATGTCTGTACATAGTGTATATGTACGTAATTGAGCGACAGAGTATGTTACTTTTTATTCTGTCCGCGTGTCCATTTAATATTGCGTAAGGAATGCGTGCAATCGGAAGTATTAACTGTTCGGGTCGTTGACGGGCTCTGTTGGCTGGAAAAATGGAACGTGACATTTTAAATTTGGCGCAAAGCTCGCGACATTAATCTGGCGCGTCGCCGCCCTCGCCCATGCCGTGCGTGGCCTAATCCGCCCGCTCCCCGAACGACCCGGGAAGATGGAAAAATCTCGAAAGACTCACATCAAATTACCAGCTTTAAAGCGTAGTGAATTCCCTTGGGCTCGAGACGACACACCTTGCCTTTCAGAAACGCCCCTAAATAACGTCGCGGTGTCCTTCGGGAAGTTTGGAAGGTTCGGGTGCGCACGTGCTTTTGTCATAGTCATACTTTCGTCGAGTTTTACGTACGACGTGCCGCGCACTTCGATTGAGTTTTGAAAGCGCGTTATATAACTTTACTAATAAAATTCTTGTTTTAAAGTTTTTTTCTGAAAATACAAAAGTTTGCTACTCCCATCTATGCTAATAAACCGACTAACTCGCATATTAAGTAGATATTTTGCAACATGTTCTTCGAAAATATTGTTTTAATAACATTACTAAGAGTTTTGAGCCGTAACTTTGTTAGCATTAATATTTATCTTGTTTGACTTCAAATTAAGCTTTAAGCTTCATAACAGTTAACAACAACACCAGTAGGTACCCAAGTTCTTGCATCCGTGGCGTAACTTAGTTTGAACGCGAGATAAGTTTTATAAATGCAACCAATCAATAGACTGCTTTATTGTACATCAAAATGTGATACGAGGAACTTCTTCAAATTCGTCTAAAATTCCGTTTATTCATCAACACATTCAAGTGAGCAAATATTGTTTTAACAGCAACCAGTTAATGGGTGTTATTTCATCTTGAGCACGACCTTCCAATTAGTTTAAAAATTAACATGGCCCATTAAAAATTCTTCTCTGATCGTTTTGATAGTCGTAGTGTACTTTACAAATAGTTAACAACTCTAAAACGGCTTCCTCATTACAAGCATAAATGCTAACCGTAGCAAAAGCCAATTCCTCATGTTCAGTGTGTCGTGTAAAGTTTCTCTATTGTTGTCTGGGCGACGCTAGCTCAGCGGTGATCCCCCCTATCTCGAGCCATAGGTCACAAGAGATACATACCAACAAGCTCAAACTATAATTCTGAGCTACAACGAGGGACATAAACTGCTGCTATCTACTGTCCACGTGTTGATTTAAACAGTTAACTTTCATAGATTTTCTTGTAAATTTCGTGATAGCAGTAACTTAAATCTCGCATAAGAAATGTCTGAAAAATCTGAAAATTCAATTGCTAGGACGCTTGTGTGGATGTGTAGGGCCTTTGTCTCCGACATGTCGCGCCGCTACGGAACTAGCTCAAGCTTTTGAATTCCGCCCGCTCGCCATTTCGTTCTGTAAAAAGACGCGTGAAGGCTCGTATAGACTAGTGCGATATCGTGGGTGCGACGCGACACTAGTAGCACAATTTCTTTTTCGGTGCCTGTCGCGGCCGCGATATCGCGCGAGTCTGTACGAGCCTTTACACGCTGCCGCCGCAAGGGTGAGAATTGCACACTTGCGGCCGCCTCCGAGCTCAACAAGCTTGCTTTTACTCCCCCGCGCCCCACTGCCTCTTATTAGCCCCATCTCCAGACCTAATAGACTTTTACTTATTAAGACGCTGACAACAGCTAAACCGCGGTCACTGTCAGACTGCATACAAAAAAAAGAGAAGCGCGATGACACAACGCTTGTAATTTATTGCAAAATATGAAGTAAGTAATCATCTATTTACCCAAAAATGAGTTGAGTAATCGAAAATAAAAACAACTAAGTTCTGCATACAATTAAGACGTTATTGTTATTAATTAAATACAAACCGTACGTTGCTATTTAATACAGATATTTTGGATTGAAACTCAAAGTAAAGGGTTAGTTTACGGCTAATTTGTATAAAGATTTTTTTTTCTAAACGTGTTTTGGTAACAACCAAGTTCTGAGAAATTTATTATGTCCAAGAATAACTTATATTTTATCCGCTACCAAAAACTATATAGATTTGGCATATTTTCAGGGTTCCGTACCTCAAAAGTAAAAAACGGAACCCTTATAGGATCACTCGTGTGTGTCTGTCTGTTCGTCTGTCACAGCTGATTTGCTCCGAATCTTCTGGACCGATTCAGTTTAAATTTGGTACACATATGGAATTCTGTGACCCAAACACGGAAGTGTTACGTAAATAAATTAATTTTGAATATGGAATTCTGTTTTGGGGCAAATTAGAAAATTTAAAAAAAGTTTTGCTGACTGTACCGTGTGGCATATCAAATGAAAGGGCTTGTTTTAAGGATTTCATATATATATTTTTTTTATAATTTTAAAATAAAATACTTTTGAAATTATTTAAGAAAATAGATGAAAAAATTACCATCCCCTACTGCCCCAACTACTGAGTCTAAAATTTTGAAAAAAAATACAAAAAATAGTTCTTTACTTATAGATTACAGGAAAACCTATAAGAAGTCTGTGATCTTAAAATAACATGGTAAATCACTCAATATTGTGCGTACAAACTAACATTTGCAGTTGGAATGTATGCAGGATCATGTTTTTCAACTACAATGTTAAGTTGAACCCTTCATTGTGCGTGGTCCGACACGCACTTGGTCGGTTTTTTTTTGTTTAAGACAAGCCTACTTTTATCATTTGCCTCTTGTCAGCGCCTTAACACCCGTTTTGTTTCCTTTCACCGTTATTTTAACTTTTATGTAGGTACGTAAGCATGTGCCTCTTTAATCGTTTACTTAAATTAAAACTTTCGTTTTAAAACGCAGGCTCTATTTCATCGCGTTAATTAGTTAATAAATGTGAATGTGAAGCTTCTCCTCTTACATTACAGTATCTCACCGTCGCGGCGTCTGTCGGTCGCGATCGTAGAGTTCGCTTCGCTAGCTAACTATTACACTCAGCAATAAGATACCAATCGCATACTGAGGAAACGTAATGTACCCTGTAAAGATATTTGCACAAAATCCAATCTTGTACATGTCGCCGTTTCCGTAATGAATTCAACAATAATTAGAGTTCCCGCGGGGGAGCGCTCGCTGAGCTTAACGGCGGATGTCACAAATCCTAGCCAAGGGCCGGGGCGTGTAATGCAAATAACAGTGTTTACCTGGCCCCGCCCCCCGCGCCCGCGCCGCCACCGACCGCGCAGCCATCGCTGCGATTCATAATAACAGCTTTTATTTCCGTAACTAGCTACGAACGCTCTCATTTTGTCGGTTAACGCGTATTGTGTCATGGCGAAACGAATGCCGCCCAGTAATAGAGTTTTTAAGCGCAGCTTTTTCGTTCTGCGCTGCAAAAGGGAATTATGTAACAAGAATAGCGACGTGATTGCACAGCAAACACTACAGGGGCCCCGTACAGATTTATTGTTTTAACTGCAGACTTGGGAATTTGCAATATAAACGTAATACGTAGATACATACATAATACCTGTGCACCGTTTTTGTAATTCACCGAACGACGGGCAGAAGTTTTCAAAAACCAATGTAACTTTAAAGAAATACAAGTCATTAAGCTAATATATCGAATCATCCAGCAAGAACCGAATTAAAACAGCCAGACAGTCGAAAGAAAATAAAAGTACGAGTTTATAGTCACGCACCGCAACACAGTCGACTTAAATGCTTTCCACTGCACATAATTATAATATGGTTGTGTCTTCAGTGTGTTGGTGTGTGTGTATAAATCAGGCCAAGTGCGTCGCGAACGCTCCAAACTCCAATTTGAGGAGAAGTCTGCAAGAAGCCGTGTGGAGCGGCTATTGCGAGTTCAACATTGGTATAATTTGCCGGGCATATTGGAAAACTTGTAATTGGTTTAGTTTTATATTCAACCGCCAATTTGTTCTAAGAATGATATCAGTTTAGCGATTTATCTTATCCGGTTATAGCTCACCTTAAACTTATAATTTATCTGTTATTCTACAATTAAAGTAAAGATAAAAATAAACCAACGTGTAAAGTCCAAGTCAACTTTATAATGTTAGTATTCTTTGTTTCAGATTTTTGCCCGGAGTCATATATCATTGTAAAGGAGCTCTCTTCAAAGTAAGTCAAACCTACCTACTTACATTACATTTTAAAGTTATCTATTTACCGCAATGACAAATCAATCGCACACCTTGCTCATAATAAATCAACACTACTACGGTACCTTTTGTAATATTTTGTCTAGCTGAAAATATATTTCGTATTTTAATATCGTACTGTTTCTCTGTCATATTTTTCATGATTACTCTCTTGGCAAAATACCAAGATTTTACTCGCTTATCTTTCGTAACATTTGCTCAGCAAAATGGTTCAAGTTTTCTCAATATTTTCACGGACTTTTTTAAAATGAAACTTTCATTTGGCGATCACTTTTCGTCATTAATGTCTACCTTCTGTCTAGTGTATCGGTCAGAAATTAATGTTCTTCCTAATTTATGCTTCTTTACGCCGCTACTCGCATCCGAATTGAGCTACTCGCATCCGAATTGAGTAGAGAAACATGACGCGAGCCAGTTGAATTGAACTACTGCGGTTTCGCTGTGATGGTTTCGCGGCGGAGGTGTGCTACTGGTGTAAATGCTGAAAAACCGCACCTTCTCTGTCTGTTGATACGACAATAATAATCGAACATAAATCATTTCCTCGTCATTACTAAAAAAAATTGACAGACTAATGTATATTTTTGGCTAGATGCTATCAAAATGTCAGCGGAACTAGGATCAATAAATTAATCTGTCAAGGTACCCAGACGGCAATTCAATAAAAGTTAAAACCTTGGTTGGGCCTGATTTTGGACATAACGTTTTTGTCAAATGAGGAAACACCGGTTAACCTTGCACGATGTCGCTTAAAAACACCGTCCTTTGTTAAATTGATTGTAATACGACGCGTGTCGTTCCATTTAGCTAACTTCTAAACTAAATTGGTAGATCAATGTACAAAGGTAACACTCAGATATGCATGAAAGAAGACTACTTCGTTGTTTTGTTTATTCGTACTGTCTGAATTACTTATGTAGGCCGCCGTTTACGTAAGGTTTTTGTACGTGCAACGAAGGCCAGGTCCACTACTCCGGTTCACAATTTCGAAGAAACATGCTCGCCATTGTCTGGGTCTGCCAGGCCGATCCACATTAATAAATGCCAGATTGCCTCTTCGTATACACAACTGTAGCGTAGAGTTCTATGCTTACTGAATAACATGTTTCAGGAACTCTTTTTCTGAAATCTGTAAAATTCTGGATGCTTTTCTTTTTCTGAATTACAGTTCTTTGAAATATATTTTTTCAGCTAAAGTTTAAAAAGCTCTCTATAACCTACCCCAACCTAAATGACCTCATTAAGACCTTTAGTTTCAAAGTAAATAAATGTAGAGATTTTATACGAAATAAAATTATTTCGATATAATTATGTCATTTCAATATTTGTATCTCATGTTTTCATTAAATATTCCGAAGCAACTTTGTAATTTATAATCGAACAGAAACCAAATTAACTGTTTGTTGCTTGACAGCTATAATTCGAAGTCGTTGTCTTGCTCAGTATTGTTCAGTACAAATTGAAGTTAAATACATAAAATTCCAGTTTAATAAATTCAGGGTTTTAATTTTGATTAGACGTCATGTAATTTATCAAAAGTTTGTAAAAGCATCGTCGTAAAAATGATTTTATTAATAGATGCAGCGCTTACGTGAACAAACAACAGCTCGTTTTAGGAGTCTCTTCGGGTGAAAACAGCATATTTATTATCCACACACCAAACTTTTACGAGCCGTAGAGCTAGCTAGCGTGGACGTGGCCGGGAAGTAAATTCTTTAACATTCCTCCTTAACGACCGACACCAAAGATTGGTTGCTGCTACGAACTTTACTTCGATATTGTCCTAATAACACAGTATTTCACTAACTCAGAACCTGCCTTATTGACAATGTCTCGACTGTGTTAAATGCCTTCATTATTCCCACACAAGTTTGTACGTATCCCTTTAATACCTTCCTTCGAACTTTGCACTTCCAAAGTTGTAAGAACAATTAGTCATAAATAATTGAACATGGTCGATATTCCTTTCTAAGAAGACAAAGAGATGTCATACTCAAAACTTTGTCAATTTACGTTGAAACCGTAAAGCCCCTTACTAGCTCATGTCCTTACTTGGTAGAAAAGTGGAGGTAACATCACGAGAACTTTCCACTCGGGGTACAGTCGTACTTACCTTGTCTAGAAAGGGATCAAACTGCGGTGCATTCTCCGCAATGTATTATGCAGTCCCGGAGCGGGTGCCAGTGTAAGCGGCTCGGAATCACTCCCACTCCCCGTCGAAGAACACACAGCTATTCCTTGAGAATTTTCTATTCCAAAAGTTGGTGGAAACCATTTCGCTTCAAATATATTTTGTGAATTACTTGCGACGGATCTGATGATTGTAACTTATTGCAGTGTTTCCTTTTGGCAACAAACACGACTTCTTAGCATTCTCACTTTTTTTCACTTTATGAAATTTTACGTTTCAGCGTACCTACTCAAAGATACTGGCGAGTGGCAGCTCTTGCAAATACTGCTGTAGTAGTAACTTGAATCGTTGCAATTTAAATAATAGCCATTTGTAATATCTATCGTTTCAAATTCCATCGTCAGCACTCACAGTCTTCCATTTCTCACGATCAGGTATATAGGAACGTACTTAAACTGAAAAGAGACTATCAGCAATCTCATTTTAATCGAATCATTTATCAAAAGTCAAGAGAGCGCACAATGGTAACTTACTGCAGTTGAATGTGTAAGTGAAACGGCTGGATTAGGGCGATTGTGTGCCTTATAAAGTTATAATCTCGCTTCAAACATGTTAAATGTAAAGTAGGGTGTACCTGAGCTGATAAACAGGCAATATTTCCTTACGGGTTTGTTGTCACAGCTATTTTAAATTTATGTGGATGTAGTGCCGATGTACAGAGCAAATGTTCGCCGGCTGGGTAAGCTAATCGCATCTCATTTCCTACGTGTCGCTCGTTGTAGTGGGAAGCACAAATGAGATTGTGGGCTGACGTGTCGTTCCGGAGACCCAGTCGCGTTCGACATGGCACCCGAAACCGCATCACCCCGCTACTCGCTGTTTACAAACCATGCTTCTGTCATATAGTTGGGGAGAACCGTATGTCTTGTAGTCACGTTAGGCAGTATTTGTTTTTAGGGTTCCGTAAATAGTCAACAAGGAACACTTACCGTTTCGCCATGTCCGTCTGTCTGTCTGTCTGTCCCCGGCTTAGCTCAGAGTTAGTACTAGAAAGCAGAAATTTGGTATGGGTATACAATGGTGGTAAAATAAAATCTTGAAAAATATTCTTTTTTAGGTTGCCCTTACGCGTAAAGTAAGGATGTTTTTATTTCTCGTCTATCCCATGATGTGGGGGTACCGTTGGATAGGCTGTTCAAAAATATTGAGGGTCTGTGGAGACCATTTTTCGATTCAGGGATCCGTTTGCGTAATATTAAGCTATAAAGTGCAAATTTTTGTTAATCGTGTGCGCCCGTGCCAGCTTTGGTTGATTTTGGATATGTGAAAATAGTCATGGCAGTAGTACATAATTATAACGAAATTAAAAGGGAATCTATCACATCGAAGTAGGCGTTACAAGTTAACGAATAATAGTTGAGCAACTTACATTTGCAGTTGGAGGATTGACCGTAACGTATATGGATGTATGGGAGAGCATGTTTTTCAACTCCAATGTTATGTTTGTTTTTGGGATAAATTCATCCCAACTACGCACTTGGCCGGTTTTTTTTATAAGAGCTTTGTAACCAACAATTGGTATAAATAGCTCGGAAACCGAACGAACATTGGCTTATTCCAGTATTGTCCACAGCATGACCAAACTTATAGTACATTTAGGCAAGACCCTGGGTATTGCCTAAATGTACTATAAGTTTGGTCCAATCATTCGGTCTTCCGCCTTCTACTAGCTCAGCTACCTTTTCCATGTCGTGGATAAATCTGACTGAAGAGTGTCTGTCAAACGCTGTTTTCCGATTCACAGGCCTCTCGCAAAGTCTTGTCCACTTCAACGGGCATCGGTCCTTCGGCCGATATGACAAGCGCACTCACTGCCACTTCAGCTTGCTGACTCTGTAAGCTATCACGGTGACTCCGGCTGAAAACATTCAATGCAATCGTTACACACTTCTTCGTCTCGAGCTCAATTCATGTCTTTGTAATAGATACTCTTCAATCAAATCACTCAGCTAGGTTTATAGCAAACGAAGGTCAATTTTGTTAAATCGCAATGAACGGCTCTTCGAACGAATAGAGGTCCTTTATCGCGTTACACGCAACTTTCCTCGGCCGGCTCTCTACTTACACGATTAATTTGAGTCGATAAATCCGCATTAAAAGCGGAGCGAGGGGGTAGCCAACCGCGCCGTTCTGTGTAAGTAGCCCCCATTCCGACCTTTTTGTTCTCGCTACAGTCACTTGTTCATAAGGAACTCTTTAATCTATTATCGCTCTACCATCATGAGAGTAACATAGCGTGACATGTCATAAGTGAAACGTTTTCCTAGCCGGCTATCGATCGGAAATTGGTAAGGTCTAAATGTCGGTTTCATACGGTCTGGCGGGCGGGCGCACGTCACTGGCCGCCGAGACAGACAGGCAGCGTGCGCGGCGCCTGCGAGCCCATTAGACGTCTGCCCGATGTGGAACGCTCGATAAACTTGTAAAAACGCCTTCTACCCATTTAATTTTATACCCTCGCTTAAGCTTTGCTATTGGCAGATTTCTTCCTTCTTTTTATGGGTCCGTCATTAACTGTATCGTGCGTCTATTATTTCTCGCTTGTTTAATCTGCTCGTTAATCCAGCAGTGTTGTTTCAAATGCAGGCATTCGCAGTGAATGTATAACGGTTTCCTATTTTGTACTTTTACAACATTTTCATAATCAAATACAGAATAATATACAGGGTGGAAGGGACATCGACGCGTATCCTGTTACCATGGATTCAGTACATCATTCTTGACCTCCCTACGTAAAAATTTTCGTCGGTAATAAAAAAAAAAAATTGCTGTTTCCAACAGAAGTGCAATACCTACTACGAGGGCTGCACTAAAAGTATCGGGAATGGAATATTTCCACTGTTCCTGTCATATTAAAATCTTTTTAATTGAAAACTCCTTGGTTTTAAAAATCGAATACCATTTATTTATTTAAAAAAAGATTCTCGGTCTTGTCGCAAGGTTTTGTCAAACTTGTTTAGTCGTTGAGAAAATGGAATTGACTCGAGAAAATTCAAGAGCGATGATTTATTATGACTTTCGAACTGGTTTAACACAAAAACAGTGTGTTGACCGGATGATTTCTGCATTTGGTGATGAAGCCCCATCCAAAACCACAATTTATCGCTGGTTTGCTGAATTTCAACGTGGACGTGTCAAGCTCAGTGATGATCCCCGTCAAGGTCGTCCAAAAACTGCAGTCACCCAAGAAAACGTTGATGCTGTGCGTAAGCTGATTGAGGAAGATCGACATGTGACATACCGCGAAATTCAGGCAACTTTAGACATTGGCATGAGTCAAATACAAATAATCTTGCATGAACAATTAGGTGTAAAAAAGTTGTTTTCCCGATGGATACCGCATTCGCTCTGTGAAGAGCAAAAAGCGGCTCGCGTTACTTGGTGCGTCAGAACTCTCGAAAGATTCCACGCAGGATCCTCAAATGCTGTATACAACATTGTATCAAGTGACGAATCCTGGATATACGCGTACGAACCCGAAACAAAAAACCAGTCACGAGTTTGGGTGTTCGAAAATGAGTTAAAGCCAACAAAAATTGTTCGTTCACGGAGTGTTGCAAAAAAAATGGTGGCCACGTTTGTCTCCAAAACAGGCCATGTTACGACTATTCGTCTTGAGGGACAAAGAACGGTTAATGCAGAATGGTATGCTAGCATTTGTTTGCCACAGGTCGTTTCTGAACTCCGTAAAGAGAACTGCAACCGCCGCATCATCCTCCATCACGACAATGCGAGTTCTCACACCGCGCACAGAACAAAAGAGTTTTTAGAGCAAGAAAACATAGAATTATTAGACCATCCGCCGTACAGCCCCGACCTAAGCCCTAATGATTTCTATACTTTCCCTAAAATAAAGAATAAATTGCGTGGACAGAGATTTTCATCACCTGAAGAAGCTGTGGACGCCTACAAAACGGCCATTTTGGAGACCCCAACTTCCGAATGGAATGGTTGCTTCAATGATTGGTTCCATCGTATGGAAAAATGTGTCAAATTTCGCGGAGAATACTTCGAAAAGCAATAAATACATTTTTAAATAGTAATGTTGTGTCACTTCCTTGATTCCCGAAATTTTCAGTGCCGCCCTCGTATACTCGGTCAAAATGTATATTAGAAATGTAAAATAGAAATTTCTACGCACGGGGTTCAAGTATGATGTACTGAATCCATGGTACCAGGTTTCGCGTCGATGTCCCTGCCACCCTGTATATGTATGTATATATGTATGTACATTCGTTTGAAATAACGATCATACAGGTTAAACGATACTGAAATAAATGTGTGCTGAATAAAAAATAAAAAGTTTGCTACCAATAAACTTTAAAGTTCACATTTAGAAACGAACGCCAATGCCACACCTCAAACGGGGGAAGTGATATTGGTACAAAATATTTATGACTTTATGTGATAAAGTTTATGTTGCGGTAAGAGTTTTATTTCTCTCGTGAAACGACTATAACTTTTTCGAATAACGTAATATAAAATAAGGGAATATTGACCAATAAAATAAAATATTTTCATCATATGTTCTGTACTCTTGACATTAGGAGTAATAAATGTTTGTACAGTCATCATGAGCAAAAATATTTAGGCATTGTTAAATTGCTTTTCTTTCTAAAACCAACTGTATTTGTCAGAATACAAATAGGTATTGTAGCTGTATTTGAAATATTTCAAATATTTAAAATCGTTCTATTTCATGAGCATATGCACCACCATATTTATTTGCCTTTTCATTTTTCATAATATTATAATTTGGAAAAGTCCTTTTGTCTCTGCAGGTATCAAAATGATTATAACCTTTCTGTAAGGCGCGGGTTTCGGGGCCTGTAGGCCTTTGAAACGCTACCTCCGCCTCCCCCAAATGCAGCGCGACATAATTATGCCCCCGACCATTTCGCGGAAAATCTATGCCACAGTATCAAATATTTGCAGTTGATCAACTCAATTCGTTTTTCTTAGGTTAGAATAGACTACTCTTTCACTACCATAAAAATTTAAACGCTACGGAAAAAAATTAACCCTCTCTTTATTATGGTGTACATAATAAAGATTGAGAGGGTTATTTTTTTCCTTAGGTTAACATTTTATGGTAGAAGGTACCTACAGGGTGTATTATTACTTAAAATGTCCTTTGTACCAAATGGGCGGTTTCACATTATCAGATAACGACACCAACCCGATACCGATATGTCGACAGCTATACCGACACCGATTCGATACTGATATAATTACCTACACACATCAAAAGTGTCTAGGGATCAAGTACATTTTTAAATTACTTTAAAAAATATCCAATTAATATTTACCAAATCTAATCTTCCAGACTGACTTCTTACTTTAATTCCTGTTTAAAAGTTCACAACTTATCACTATATTTTGTAAAAATAAAGAAAAATCGCAATTTTTCAACATTATAGGAAATTAACTTATGTTAATGTCGTCAATTAAATAACAAAAAAAGGCAAAAAGATTTTTTTAAATTTTGATTGTAAAGATAATAAAATGTATAATCTGTGTTTCCACCATTGATTTGGCATACTTAAAATCAGTTCATCAAAATCACTTTGAGGAATGCTCGGCACGTTCTTTCTAACAAGTCAAAAAGTTGTTGTGGGGTATGTATGCATGGCATCTATACTCGGCAGAGCTCTTCTTTTGAGCATATGCCATGCGTGCTCAATTGGTTTGAGGTCTGGCGATTGACCAGGCCACGGCAGACCGTTGATGCGAGCATCGGCAAGGGTGCGTGTTACGACTCTAGCCGTGTATGGACGTGCATTAGTTGAAACGAACCGGCTTCGCAAAGGGATGATCACGCCTGAAACAATCCTCTCCGCATAAATCTGAGCATTGAGGTTGCCCCTGATCCAAATGAGATCGGTTCTTCCACCGATCCAAACACCGACCCAAACCATGATTGTTCCCCCTCCATATGAATGAATTTACTGACAAATTTTCAAACTTTCTTGACGTCCAGAGGTCCTCCAAACTCGAGTACGTCTTGTATCCAGCCTCATACCGAAACAAAACTCATCGGAAAAGCAAACACAACATCTTCCTTAACGACGATAAAAATTATATACCATTCGCACTTGACTATAATTTTATCGATAATACTCGTATTTTGTAATGTGTCTAACACTATTGTAAGATGACAATTAAACTTCATTATACCGCATAGAAATAATCATATTTCGAAAACAATATTATAAATTAAAACTATAGGTAATATAATAGCGAAATATTTTTTCTGATCTGTCGCATTTTCATATCTAATGTATTTTTCTTTTATTCGATTTTTTTAACCTAACCTATCCAACCAAAGCCAATTTAAAAAAAAAATACCTATGTTCAATAATTGAACATAGGTATATTTTTTTTAAATCCCGCGTCATCGAGGGTAAACAATTATTGTTTACCCTCGATGACGCGGGACTGAGGACAGCGCAAGCCGATTTAGTTTATTTAAAGAAAAAACGTTTAAACTCAAAAATCCATCTGTTAAATTCCCTATAAAATACGATTACCTCATGGTACATGCAATTTTCATATTATTTTGTGCTGTAATTAGGAAATGAATGTTTCGTTTTTTTTTTTCATCGTGCCAATTATAATTTATCGTGTTATTTACCGTTAATTTCCCTAAAACAAGAATGTATCTATGATATATATTTTTACAGTACCTAGGTATACACTAATTTGACTATTTAAAATTCATTCTAAAACAGGCAAATTCGAATAACATTAACTCTTGTCTGGCTTGACGTGTCTCAGAAGCCGTCGCCAGAAAGTTCAATAGTAAACTGTGCATGAATGAAAAATATTTCAGCCCGTTAAAACGTAGCGATGACATGCTATATTATGTGTTATACCTATTTCGTGAAAGTTGGGAAGTGCTAACTGCTAACGTATTTACAACATTACTGGAGCACTGAAGTCGCTTACAAACAAAATTGATAGCAGATACTTGTAAAATTATTGTACCTATTCAATATAAACTTCCACGTGTAATGGATTCTCGAAGGCGACATATTCTACGATTAAACTCTTCTAAACTCCTAATTAGAATGTAAAGAGAACTTCAATAATACTTTGCCGGTTGTCGGGGCACGTACGCGAACTTTTATTCAGCGAATTTGGTTACGTAATTCGTTGGAAATATTCAAGTTTTCCCTTCGGCGAGACGTTATCGCGGGCGGCTCTCAACGCGGGCGTGGGCGGCGCCGCTCCCCGCGGGGACTTAATTTGTTGCTCTCCTGGCGCCTCGCATCTCACTTTCAAACGGCGTAACGCGACCTTTCCACTTCCCCTTCTCCGCCACCGTGTAGACATGATGTTCGCCTGCGCCCCGGTTTTCCTAGATCGAACATCGACACTACTCTATCTAACCTACCTTGCGCTACTTCATATTTATTATTCCGATATTGAAACGAAAATATAGGTAAGTGCTACCTATATTTTCGTTTCAATATCGGCTTGGCTTGTCAAAATATTTGTAGATAATCTGTTTGGAGAAGTATCGTGATATTGTTTAATCGCTAATTGCTGAAGTCGCTTAACAGATTTATGATTCACTAAATAGGATTTATGAAAATAAAATAATACTGGTAGACTTTTGCTTTTTGAAAATACATAAAGAAAATGAATGACATTTTGATAAACCAGTAGATTCAGTAGGTCCTTTACCTATACGATGAGAAGATATTGCACTAATAGACATGAAGCCATAAATACACACTGATGCAGCCAAGATCATAAGCCTTTCTATTTGGCTACGTCTGATAATAAAAGTGACACCTGTAATAATTTAATGAAACAACAAAATAAAACTAGCAAAGCTTGTGGATCCCGCAACACATGTAGTTCTTGGCAAAATTCCATTACATACGCGAAATACTCACTTTATTCCAAATTCGATATATACCATAGATTCGCGTGGCACAGCAGCGCGACAATCTAATCACAATACCATAAAGGAGTGCACCGTAAAATATTTATGGGTGCGGGAGCAGGCACGCTCCGGTACCCGGCTCCACCACGGGCCATCTACCTCCATCAACCTCGACGATAGTTCTGTATACGTTACTACACTCAGTAATTTTGTTGTTCAATGCAAATTTACGTTTAGTAGTATTTAAACACGAATAAAAGGTTTATTTTTACTTATCTTCTGGTCCTTTTGGATTCCCCAAATTTTTCAACTTCGACGCAAATGCGTTGTCGATTTAGAATGGCATTATATCTGAATCACATTTGAAGTTTCGTTTAAAGAAATTGAGTGTGTAGAGAGCTCAATTAAGCAAGTCCTGGGACCGGTGTGGGCGCAGTGCTCGTTACACATCCGCTCAAATTGGCGCCGACCACTGAACTGTAACGATAATGACGCCGCGTGAGTTGTGCCCCATTCGTCCACTAACGTAAGCTAACTCCTCTCATGGGAAGCCCTAAAAGCCACTTCATACGAAGTATGTACTTCCACATTTGGCAGTCTCGCAAAACTTTGTGGTTTTTGTGGCACATAAACAACTAGCACACGTGTGCGTCCGACCGCGTATCGATTGATTTGACTTAAAATGCATAGTTTTGAGCCGCGATGTCGATCGGTTTCCGCCAAATTTTCCGCTGCGGGCGCTTGGCAACCGCACTTTGTGGCTCGCCACAGTTACCCATACAAATTGAGAGGTTAACGTGGTAGACATTGCGTCAACTTATACAACAGCAATATACAACATTCCACATTTATTCATATATTTGCCATAACTCCATTCGCGGAACGTGTATTGGCAACACTCATAATCATAGTGAGCGCGATCGACCACTGAAAGCTTTTTGAAAGCTCGTAGTGACGCGCGATGAAAGGTTCACGCGGTGATTTCAAGCGAGTCATTGTGGCCCGACAAGCGAAAGTGACAGCTATAATGTTTGCTTTCTAATGTTCATCACAAACATTCTATTTGACTATTCGTTACGTTTCAGGGAACATAACATGTAAATTTTGAGTATCCATGGTGAAAAGTAAGTTTACGTAGTAGAAACTATTGAATTAATAAACAGGCAACAGTTACAGAAAGTTCATATTCCTTTGCTATCGGATACGTGATAAATTGCTAAATAATGCGCCCTCTGTCGTCGCTCTAACCCCACCCCTAATGTCTTCTTAATGCTGCATGGAGTTGTCACATTGCACATTTTGAGCTAGCGTTTGTTCGTTCCGTTTTGCCGATGGTATTCACGGTTAGCTTCCTTTAAAACTTTTTGGATGTTCTCAGTACTGAAATGTGCACAATTGCACATATCGAATGCGTATAAACAAATACTAAAGATGTTCAGTGTGAGACGAACGCAAGTTTTTTTTTTCTCGTTTTGCCTGTGTCGGCTCGCCCCGCGCTCCTTTTGTTCCACGAACGTGATCTGGCCGAGATGAATCCCACGGACAGTATAAGTCCGTTCCTCTCTTCAATCGAGTTTGTTTCTGCCTGTCACACTTTTGCTGTTTTGCGTATTACCACAGATGAAACAATTTTCTTGAATATGTGCATACAAATTTCCTTTTCGGATGCGAGAATTTCCTTGTCCATTTGTTTTCGCGACGTATATGACGTAAAAGCATAACATTTTTGTACAATTCGCCTCACTGCTATGTGTCATGGTTCGCTTAAGATTTAGTTTCCAATACAACGTCGCTAGATGACAAACGGCTTGCAGTCAAATATCAGATAAATAAATATGACTGAAGCATGGTTTTTCTTCATAAAGTTTCATGGAGTTTTAAACTAAGCTTCTGTATCTATTATTCGTAGAAAAGTTCCAACTATCTTTAAAGAACTCTTTGAACGCACATTGACCTCGCATGAAAGAGATTGAAAACTTTTTCAGGATTCAGATTTGTTTTTTCTGCGTGCCTCATTTCAAGCCACTGCGATCCCATAAATTATTTCTGTGAAAAACTTTTAGCTATTATAACTCTGTTCCATAGATATAAATCTTGGATTCGATCCATTTCCAATATTAAGTTATCCTGCATTTATTTTCAGACTTCTTTCAATTGGGCAATTTACATTGAATTGTCATGTAGGAGTTGTAGGTAATTTATACTGTGTAAACCTGAAGAAATAGCAAACTCTAAATTGTCATTTAAATAAAACTTTGGCGCCCACTCAAAAGACGCCAGTGTACTAATTTTAACTCAACTAATTAAACAATAAATGTTGTGTGAAGCGTATTCGCATGTCACAACACGGTGGCGCCGGATCTGTTGTGGGCGATACACGCTGGAGCAGTTATCTCAGTATCGCCTGACTACGCCCGTTGTGGCCGCCATGTTTATTTTTAGTCTCGCGTGTACATTCACTATTGCGATGAAATTTACAGCGATCGCCGCGGCTCGCCGCTCGCCGGACTCCGATACCGACGCTTCAAATGACAAGCTACCGCTATTTCAAAAATGTCTGCTATTTTACGGGAGAATTCCTGCTCTTTCAATGAGCAATAATTCTGTTGTTCAACGGGTGAAAGGTCCATGAGATTACTTTTATTACGCGCTATTAGAAGGAAACTCTACGATAGAAGGACGTTAAAAAGGCTTTAACGGTCCAATTATCAATTTGAACTTTTTAAGTATTTACTTTTTGGTTCAGACAAAATAAACTGTGACTCAAATCTATCATAAAAATGACATGCGTAAAAAAATCTTGCAAGTCTTAGAGGGGTCGTTCTGAATGAAAACTGTTGGTGACAAAACGCGTTGTCGCGGCGGCTAATACCCTTGTTCGTCAAAATAGCATTAGGTGTCGGTACGAGGTCCCCCTGTCAGGCTGAGATTTGGCGTAACTTAGTGACTGATTAGCAATTGGTGTGAGCTGGCGGGCGCGGGCGCGACAGGTGGTCGGGGTGCGGGGCCTGACCTGCGGCCTTTCGCCTGATTGATGGCCACGTCCCGTTCACGCTCTGACTACCCATCTTACATTTGATTTGCACTTCGCCTTACCCGAAATGTTCTGTGGATATAGGAGGTAAAGCTGTCAAATAAGTAGTAGAAAACATAATTTTCTCAATAATTCCATAATTTGTCTTCTGTCAGCTTTTTTACTAAATAATTACAACGCCGTTTCATTTGATTGCATCTATCACTAATTCATTACGGAAATCATCATTCTATATTGAGGAAATCAATTATAAAGAGACAATACAATAACCATTAGAATCAGAGCATAACTATATCATAATAACGACATCGAAATGTTAATTATTAATGTGTCCCCCTTTCACAAATAATAACAATTGTTATGCAATAACATTAATTCAAAATTTATTTGACGTGAACTTCGGGAAGTGAGTTGACTGTCACGCAAATGTCAAATGTCGATTGTTATACCTGAGCGGTCGGTCCCACGCTCCGAGAGCTCGGTCTAATAACCCGAGGTCAAATCTTGGCTCATGCATATTCACAGGCGACGGCGAAGTCGCCGGTGGCTCATCTGTAACGGTCCTGCGACCGGTTGTATGAGCTCATTGTTGTGCCCACATGGTCGCCGCGGTCGCGGTCGTCCTGCGCCGGCGCCGAATTGCTTGCAAGCAAACGCTTGATTAGGAACCAAGGAACAATTATACGCAAATATCTTTATGATCTAGTAGTGCCACAAACAACATTCAAAACCAGTTTATTCCACTCTAATTTTAGTACTTGACTCTAGTTTTATACGTTGATTTTTCGAGCAGAAATCTGTCACTTAGATAAAATAACTTACGCGATTAATTACGCCGACAATAATTGATTCTTGCGTTATTGACAGCTAGTACTAGAGGGAGAACAAAATAGTAATGCTAATTACATTGTGCCGCTTTTTATTGCTGAGTGCCGGGTTATTAAGATTACAAAGGCAGGGTCAGTTGGTAAACACCGTCGCGCCGGTAGAAATTATTTATATTCTAATTAGGTGCCCGCTACAACCGCTCGTAGGGTGCATGCGTAATTCGAAATAAGTTTTTCTTTGCATGTAATGTTATGACATTATATTCATTGAAATAAACGGATGTGCGTAGGCGACAAAACCCTTGGCATACTGTGAGCAATTTTTGAATTGCCTACCCGTTATTTTTTTTAATACATGCAGGTGATGGATTACTCCCTCCGCTGTACGTTACATTTATTTTTTACCGTGTTGGATTTATTAAACTAGTTTTAGTTTTTTTTGTTGGCAGTAATCGATGCCTAGTTATGATATCCACTCTAACATTTTCCAGTATTTTGTTTGCGTAGCTCAATGGCATTGACTGATAGTGTATTGTTATATTAAAAACCAATTTCCTTTTTTATATAAATTGTCATTTAACTTTAAAATTTTGATTGGTCATGTTTTTACTAGCTGTTCTCGCCTGTCGGCGTATCGAATTTGTTCAATGTCGATTCTGAACCGGAACAAAACACCGCGTTGCGTCAGATAAAGTAATTCAAATGCGACTCGATTTTGATTTGTTGTAACTGATTACAATGATTATTACCGACTATGTTCAACACTTCGTTTTCATTAGGTACAGTAATGTCTAACTTGTTTTGTATGTGTAATTTAATTTTCGACTGATTCGTAAAACCGAATTTTGGTTGTTAATGTAAGCTGGAGAGAATTTGCGTTTTCAATTCAAACTTTTTAACAATAAGGTTCAAAAGATCACGAACACTTAGCGTGATCTTCTTAGTAAGAAGCAGTAAAACAAAGATGGTGCAGCATTGCATTTTACATTTTGAAGCATCATTAAATGGCGTATTACACGGCCCGGGCGCGTCGAGAGGCAATTAAAAAAGAACTGCTAAGACGAACCTCGTAAAAATGAAGTCGTGTTCGCAACTGATTAAAAAGTCAGCTCTAATCTTGTGCACGTTAAATTTTTAATCAAATTCGTTTATCACGAACGACCTTAGCGCCTGCTTATCTTTGACCCAGAATGGCACCTAAAGAGATAATTGGCATGTATACAAAAACTGGTCGTAAACAGACTGCAGGTATCGAGAACTATACAGAAGAGTTACAACGATTTTATGTTAGTACTACATATAGGATGCGATCAAAGTTTCACAGATAATTCCAGCCTCGGGATTCACTGCCGAGATCTATCAATTAACACGCAAACTCCATCGGCTTTCAGGTGAATGTCAATTAATGTCAGAGTCTGAGGAGACCGTCCTCCATAGAGAGAGTATACTGAGAACTGATAGATAGTACAAACGGCTAGCAACAGTAGCAACAAGTACCTTGTACGTAAGCCTCGATAAAATTAACATTTTAATATTACTTGTAGGCTGCATGATTATAATGGACACAGTTTTAAGAGCTGTTAACATGATAAAATTATGAATTTATGTAGAAACAACACAGCCAGAAGGCCAAACGTGGAATAAAACTCGGATGTGCGAGATTATGTTACTATTGTTCTCGAGTTATGGAGGGATATGTCAGACTAAATTACTTGCGATAGGAACTACGGCTGTTACTTTAATGTTGTTTTATTATTTATCTGTACAATCGTCTGTACCCACCTAGTACTTTTTTTAACTTATACATCGTCTTTATTTACAGCAAAATGATTAATTCTTCATTTTATTAAGTGTACGATGCTCCAGAAAGTTCAGCATATAGTAACAAACAATATCATACATCGTGAATTGTGATGGATATTGCACATCCAGTCATTTACATAGTGGTACCGACAACTTGATTGATTGATCGCGAGTGACTCTTACTGCTTGTTATCAAACAGTTAATAAATCAACCGTGCTACCCTGTTATTTATAGGGCTACGCAATATTAATATTCATGAAACAGCAAACTTGAAAGAAATTTTGATGAAAAGAGATCCCAAAAGAGCCTGAACTGAAGAGACTTGTGGAGGCTGTTTTCATCAAAACTCCACGTGTACTGCGTATACACCTACATGCAGATTTTCAGCGATATTGATCATAGATTCAATAAAGAAGCCGTTAACTTTTCAATCATAGACAAAGAGAGAAAGAGGAAATTGAACAGAAATTCTATGATATTGTCTGCTAGATTAGCTCACCAAAACTTCTCAGGAGGTGGCGAAACAGGCCATAAGTTTTAATACACTAAATATTGGACAATCTTGCGAGAGTCGAGTGTGTGAAAGTTTCAACACGATCAGAACGAAATCAATTGACTATCGAGGTTCCCATGCAATGCAACCAAACTTCTCAGTTAATCCAACACTTTCAAACGGAATTACTTGAGATAACTGAATTAGAAAATAGCTTATTTTTATTATTCAATAACACATAGGTACATTGTTTTATCAAATAATACCCAAGCTACCAAAAGTAGTCATGAATTGCTAATTTTCATTTGGCATGACAATTTTAAACTGTAGTAATAGAAATAGATGTAATTGCTTGTACCTATTTATATGTCAATATACTCTACACCAGCCATACTCAAAGTGTGTTCCGCGGAACCCTAGGGTTCCGCAAAGCCTCTGTGGGGGTTCCGCAAAAATACTGGTCAGAATAAAAAAATAATACTAAAGGAGTGTCTACCTACTATATTTTATTTTACTATGGTACCTGAGTAACATAATATCAATCTAAATATTTCAACAAAAGTAAAAAAAATATGTAAATTTTAATGTCAAGTAATATGATTATTAATGAAGAATACACATAAAACCATTTTTGATTACTTTAGGGCTCCGTCAAATATTTTGTTTTCGAAAAGGGTTCCGTGTCCAAAAAAGTTTGAGAACCACTGTTCTACACGCTATATTTATAACGGCTGTAGCAAGTTTAATACAATAATTGCAAGCTGTTTGATGTTTTGTTTGCAGGGTAAGGTTTGAAAATAAGAGCAGCAAACCTTTTTCTGCGATATGCAATGCAGTTATTCAAATGGATGTTTAAAACTATTTGCTACATAAATAACATGCATATGATGCATAAATGCAAATTAGAATATGTCAAAATTGCATAAACTGGATATACGTAATATCAAAACACTGTAGCTGCCACACAAACTTTGAGCTCTTGCACCCACCGTGTCGCCGTGTTACCAGAGTTGATATCACAGTTGCGAAATAATCTGCGGTTTTAATAATATCACTTTGTACATATTTAGAAACCTGCACAGGTCGGTGCAGTGTTATTCAATCTGCGACCTATTTGTGGTCAATCGCAGTATGAGACGGTCTCAACCGCCAGTGTAGAGTTATACCAAACCTGTTATTTACACGTGTATGTCACATCGTTACACTTTACATGCTTGTTAGCTTCATCAAAATTAAGAATCTGCGCCCAAGTGCATGTTCTAACTCGTTTAAGTTAATTAACAATTTTAATAAGCGATCATTATTTTAATCTGCTCTGCCGTCACGGTTGCCGCTTTAATTTTTACATAGTTTCATAATGTACCCACATTCTGTTATAGCATGATAGCTGAATACGATAATATTTAATTTTCGTATTCATAAGCTTCTTTTTATAAGTCGTTAGCTCTTAAATGCTAATTGTAAAAACATACAGTTAAAAATAATCCAATTTATAACTTAGTAGTTCTTTTTAATTCGCTAAGAACATAGCAAGGAGTATAAGCGCGAATAAATATTGAATCACTTCTTCATTTCCGAGCTTCCGGTTGGCGAGGACTCGTACGTCGGGCCTAATAAGTGGGTCAAGTAACCCTTTAGCGTGTAGAGGAGTGAGAGCAATCACACGCGCCGCCCGCCTAATTGAAGTCCAATGTCGCGCGGCCCGCCCACGGTGATTGATACCGCCCAGACCAAGCCGGCTGCTAATTCGATTGTGATATTGTTTGGACGCGCATCGGCGTCACTCCCACGAGCCAGAATCTAATCTGTACGCACGCTGATGATGTCATCCCGAGACAGCGATCGCTCGATTCATTTCGTGTGGTCGAACGAGATAGGTTCCGGGGGAGATTGATGAGCGTCGGTTAAAGTGTGTTGTATCGCTCGTTGTCACCGTGAAAAAAGAGCTTAAGCAGGCATGGCGGGAAGGTGGTGGTGGGGGCTAATTAGTCGCGCTATAGCCATCAATATCCATTACGGGCGCCGCACGCGATGCTCGGCGGCGACTCGCGCCGCGCCGCCGCCGTCGTCGCCGCCCTTGACGATTGCCGATACTACTTGTGTTGTGTGTCGATCCGCGATAAGGGTTTGCACTTCCGTGACTAACCGCGGGGTTGAACCCAAATAGAGCAGACTTGACGGCACGTGACGTCACCACCAACACAAATACGACATAATAATATGCACATATTGAAAAGGGAAGCTAAGAATATTGTTTATGCATAGTAGCTATTGTATTATTCGCTACATTATGGTCCATTCGTAGATTAGATTTTACAAAAGATCGTTATGTTTAGGTACTTGTCTTCGACGTAACCAAAAGTATTTAATTGTTATTTGGCAATTTTAAGAAACTCGCTATCGGCACTAGCTAATCACTTGATGCTTCAAAGTTTTCAGTCATATTAATGTTTAAAATAACATAATTATTTTAATAACACGTCCACTCCAACAGATTAAATCCGTTACAAAATTGAAGTAATCTCACTAAGTTCACAAAAAGAGCACGGCCGGTACTTGTTGGCTAACATAATAACATTCAAATGCAAAGGGTACGACTGCTTTTATTAAAATACCAAATATTGTTTGAGCATGCATCGAGCCCACTCCAGTGATCCGATATAATTTGAAACTTCACCTTACCGGCGATACTAGTAAAGGGTTGCCCTCTGCCCTAATCTTTGAACTACGACTTGACCGTTAATACGCATTTATAATTTGCTCTTCGATTATTTAGTACGGTGGAATGGTACGCTGAGATACGAATAAATTAGTTTCGTGTTTTGAACAAAGCCGGCCCAAAGTTTTGAGTAACGGTCACAGGATCGTTGTAAGAGTTAAACTTATTCCTCTATCTGTTGGTTTAGAGTGGTTTATTGGGATCCGTCTTGTTGTTTTGTTTGGGTAACTTACAATTAAATGCTATTTCATTTAGTTCTCAGACAGAAACTGCCGAATTTATTACTACTGAAATCTGGATTACACCTTACTGAGTTACGTTGTTTTTAACTTCCCCTGCACAAAATGTACATCTTATGAAATAATTGGTAACTGATCTACATAGTATGTTATCTAGTTATCATAAGTACAACATTATTTTTTTCATCCGATTGCACTGGACGATTTGCTTTACAGACCGTTGCTCGAAGAAGGGGCTCGAACGATAATTTAATTTCAATAAAATATTCGTCTTAAACGAGTTAAGAAAAAGTAGTTGACCGTATTCCCCTGTGATTGAACTATGACCGGCTCTGTCGGCTAATCGCGTCCCCTAGACAGCGGTCGCGACCCGCAGGTGTAAACTCGCCCGTACTTAGTTAGGCTGCAGCTTCGCCTCATTTACATAGCCAAGGTATCTTATGCACTGTGCATGCACTCGCTTCTCACTTTATAATTCAAATGATCCACACGAGCGCCGGCTGAATTCGAGGAAATGTGAGAATTTGTAACGGAATTTTAGCAGCTATTTAAAGTGAGAGTTTCTTTGTTCTTATCTAATGTCGGCAATTCATTCCGTGGATGTTTTAACTATTTACTTAATATTAAAATAAGCGTTATAATAAAAATCTATTTAAGAGCAACGTTCATTTAATATTCATTTATGTAGCTTACAACCTTGGATAAAAACGCGTTAACCATAATCCAAAGTATTGTGGACCAAGTCATCTAATTTTAGACTGTAAACAAAATCAATAGGAAACTTTGCCTTACCGTTGGAGTTACAGACAAAAGAATTGTTATGACTGTTAAATGAGAGCCTGGTTCATCGCCGGCGCAACACTCACCGTGACTGGATTTTGAAAGGCATCCTTTGTTAAAGTTTCAAGTCCTAAACGCTTTGAAGTGCAGTTTGGACGCCATCATGTTATGATGCAAAAACCTTTATTATTTAGTTAGCAATAGCGCACTAAAGGTTAGTGGGTAGATAGGTACATTACCGTTTCTGAAAACTTCTGTGGTAGGTACATTCAAGTTGCGCACTCAGCTCAAACTGCTAACCACACCGGCCTTGCCCCGATGTAATCAAATTAGATATATGATGTCATCGCCTCCAGCACCATTATGCTAATTAACACGAGCGGTGATCTAAACATCGACCGACGATGGATGCTTGGCCGAAATTACCTGGACTTTTGACAGATGCAAATAAATGTAACGCGATGTAGCGAATACACGCAGTAAAACACGTGGTGTGGGAAGTGATACATTGAGGAAATGTAACATTATTACTTTTCAAATCCACCACAACAACATCGGGGTTCAGAACGCCATAAACCAAACAATACTCTCATTTATGTTTTTAAATAAGCCTCCTTTATTTCTTTTGGAGCAGATTGCGAAAATTTACCGACCAGAATTATTAAGTTAATCTCTAGGTATTGCGAAGATCTAACCAGTTTAAGTAATAATGGTGCCGGATCAAAGCAATATTTTTGGAACATTATGACGGTGCGGTTGACCTGGCGGGAGCGCGTAGGTTGGATCCAGCCAAGTGGTAACTTCCTCCATTACGTCACTCTTGTGATTCACGCTATTTGCTCAAAGATGTAAACACAGTTTTGGTTAAGTATTCAACTACGACCTCGCACTTGTCTGCCGTCTAGCCTCGCTGCGTGTCCTTGCTAAATCTAAATCTGACACACTAACAACAAAACCCAGTCGCGATTTACGTATAGATGTCTATGATAAATGAAGCTACATTTTAAGTTTGTCTAGCCTTATCGCTCGTTCATTCGACACGCTAATCTTTGAAGCGGGTTTTTGTCTGCTTCTAAGTAAATAACCGCTCGACGATTTCATGGAAATAGTCAAGTTCCACGATCATTATACAAAGCTGATCGCAGAGAAACATGAACACAAATCCAAGCTCGGAACAATATTACGATTACGTCATTCATAAAGTAAGTGCATTTATGTAGGGAGCGGGGGAGCCATCTTTGTGCGACTCCGCTGCGGGCCGCTGGTTGTGATATGAAAAGCAGTTTTCTGTAGAGTAAATAATAGAGCGACAGTGAGAAGGCCTCGTACATACAACACCGTGACAACTAACGCGTCCCAGGGTAACTTTGTCCTATCTTACATGATACATTGAGTCTTTAAGCGAATCTTTTCGATATTTATGCGGTGCAATATGAAAAGCTTCAACGTACTCATGTGTGGCTTCAGTGTTTTTAGCATCATTTTGCAGTTTTAATTAGTTTATTTTGTTTATTTGGATCCATATATCCGTCTTATAAATTCTTGGTTATTCACAAGCCCGTTTAATGAGCGCTATTTTACTAGAACTCCTTCCATGGTAGGTGGAAATTCCGCACACAATTCAAGCAACATGATACCATAAGTAAGTATTCCCAGACGGCTAATGAAACTCCGCAAAGCCAACACGAGACCGCGCTTATTTAGAGACGACGATGTCGAGCAGATGACGCCCAAACAAATCTCAATATCTGGCATATGGTATGAATATTTAGAGCAGGAGAACGCATCGAGCGTTTCTCTGCACGGCTATAAGACATCGAAAATAGATTGTGCGAATGGGGTTAGACGCACCTGTTATTTGGCTTTCGGGCGGGTGCGGGTCGGGAGCGCGGGGAGGCAGATTCATTAATAATGGCCCACAATGAGACGCCATTATTTACAAGTTGCGGCAGCCGAGTTGAACCGCATCGTACACAGCGCAATGCTTCCAACTAGTCCCTATCCAAAAACAACCCAAGTAACTGAAGCAGTCTCCGCGGAATTATATTAGACAGCAAATCTCCAGCAAAAACTAATACCTACTAACTTATCATGTACATAAATTCAGAATAATCGCTCCGGTAAGCTCCCTGTTTTTTTAAATTTTAACAATTGTACATCTTATATGCTTGATTACATTCGCGTCTAGTCTTACATATACGGCAAACCCGAGTTCTGTTTTGGCTAGCATGCCCATATTTACAGCATCAGCAGCAGCTACATATATTTTGAGTCATCCGATGTTGTCGTGTCTGACGGCTTGCGTCGACTATGGTACGCACTAAGAAGATTAATTTTTTATTCATTTTTATTTATCACTGCCATATAAAAACTCAAGCCTTATTACGTCAGTTCTATTTTAACTGTTAACTGATAAACTAAACTCAGCGATCTGTGTTGCCTGGTGTGTGCTGTGTTATTGTCCTATTTTAACTGTTAATTAATAAACTAAACTTAGAATTGTTTTTAACACTTGTGTAAATATGTATATATGGATTTCTCAGTATAAGTAGTACGTTCATGATGTAGATACCTACCTATGCTTTTAAAAAAGTCACCATAGAGTTATTTTCAAATAATCTTCCGTATCAAAGTATTGATCTCCGTGTCAATTTCATGATTCATAATCTCAATTTTGCGTATATGATAGATTCTAAGAGACGCGATGATTGGCGTTTTGCAACACAAAGGATCTTTTGTGCTTATATATTTTTAATGTTATGACTCAACGGCTTTTTTGTAAAACAGCAAAATGTTTTATAAAAACATACTACTGGAAATTTGGTCGCGTTAATGCAGAACAACGTTCTCTACAAGATATTTCTTTTAGCGCGGTGCACTTGCGGACCCGTTGGAAGGCTAAAAACATAAATACTGTTTCGTCAGCTCAACAAGATGTTTTATGGATCAAATAAACAAACAGCTATCGGACTAAATTCGTGCATGAACAGTCAGATAGTCTCACTAGAGGCGGCGAGATGAGGTAAGCGACCTTAAAAGCCACTTAGCACAGTGCGCTCTCCGCGCCGGTGCCGCTCGCTGCGTTTCTTATTACTTAGCGAATAATTCGGGTAATAACTAGCTACTCCGAGACCGCTCTTATACTGCACTCACACGATGTATGTGCTGTCCTTTTTAACATCGACGCTCTCTATGTGCTTTACTGAAGTGCATGCAGGAAACAACAAACTTAACTCATATGCGATTCGTTTTGAAATCTTCAAACTAATTAACTTATTTACCTGTAACGAGCAAATAAAACTTGCATTCATAAATACACATTTAAATTATAAAAAATAAACTGCCCAATTATAAAAAGTAATCTTAAGTGGCAGCTAATTTTAATTTGCTTCTAAGTTTAACGAATATTAATACCAAGGGGTCTACATAAAACCGAAGTATCGGCCGAATGTTCAGCCGTTTTATAACTTCCACAGTTTCCTTTTTTTACTTTGAGTCCTTACCCGACTTCAAGTCGCTAGTTTTTTTTTCGCCGTAGTAAAGAAACGACCGAACATTCGGTCGATACTTCGGATTTATGTTCGGAGTAGACCAGTAAAACACCTTACGTCATTTCATAGATACATTTTATCTGGAAAAGGCTGAACGGAAATTATAGAGATATTGAGTAACACCAAAGCACCTGAGGCATTTTCACGTCCGCGTCGGTCACTATAACAGCATCAAATATCAGATAAAAGAAGTTTTTCATTTCCGTGCCTACGTCACTGATCCGGAACCCATTTCAGTACGCGAATCATCTAAAGATGGGTAAATACGAAAACGAGGAAATCACAGCTTCTGTTACCAAAAGAGCTGTCCATTTTCTGTTTCAGCTACACAAAACGATGCATGAACAAGAAGATATAATATAGGGCTGTATAGGCTCCTTGTGGTGCTGGACGTAAAGAATAGCACCACCCCATTTCTTCCCGTGGGTGTCGTAAAAGGCGACTAAGGGACTTACCTACTAGAGAATGGGTAGCAGCGTTCTCTATGCATTTTAACACCATACTGCGATCGCCAACCCGCCTGCTAAGCGTGGCGATTATGGCAAACACCCCCCCTTAGTGGGAGGCCTATGTCCAGCAGTGGACGTCTTTTGGCTGAAATGATGATGATGTATAGGCAACAAAATGGATGGAAATTGGTGTTATTTTAACATATTAATGTATTTCTTAGAAGTCACAATTTGTGTACAGTTGAATTTGGTGAATAGATCAGTGTAGGCAGGCAACAGAGTAGCAATGTTAAGTCGGATGGAGCGAGTTAATTAACGTTTATGCGGATTCATCAAACAGGCGTGAGCGCGGAGCCTTCGAGACAGGCTCAGGAGCGCGACTTCGCTCCGCCGCTTTTAATTAAACGATGGTACCGTGGCGCTAAGAAGTCATCTACAATCCACTTACCAGCACACGAACCCTTTTCTTTATATACGTTTAATCAAAAATGTCAATTGTACAAAGAGAGTTCTGCCTGAAGTATGCACCGACGGATATTTCATTATTAATCTTTTCTGTATTCCCAGCTCCCAGTATTGCATCGTTTTGATATTTGTCGAGTTAAATCGGTTGATTGACATATATTAGGACATTAGTAACCTTCGAGACCTCGTTTGTGAGAATATTTCATGGATATATAACTTTTGCATCTACCGCATAAGTATAGCCACCAGTGGTTTCGTTTAAATCAATTGTATTTTGTAAATCTTTAATTAAGAATGGTTTAAGTACTTATTATTATATTCGTTCGTCGAATTTGTAAATGATGAGGCAACATGTTCAGACATTTTAGCTCGTGGCTAAGTAATAACAGTCGCACGGGTCGATTCATCAGGTTAAGCTACGCTTGCCGGGGTTGGTCCGTGGATGGGTGACCATCTTACCAAGGGGTATCGTATTACCCAGTTACTGGGTTGTGGAGGTCAGATAGGCAGTCGCTCCATGTAAAATAATTGTATTCACATCCGGTTAGACTGAAAACCGACCCCAACATAGTTGGGAAAAGGCTAGGCAGATAGATATTTCAGACAGACATTTATATATTATATAGTTCAGATAGATATTTTATCTAAATGATTGGTATCCAAAATCGCTTTTAAAAATCTATATCTTCTATTTCTTCCAATAAATCTACAGCGCCAAAGTCAATTTACTTTAATTGGTAATGTAATCACTTCCCAATTAGTTCAGTACGAGTATATAGGCCGCTGAAAAACGCGACTAGACAATATCTAGATAATAATTTCTATCGAAGTGTAATTGTTCATCTGGCTGCAAGTGTGTGAGGAAAAAAACAATCAATAAATCACAAGTGATGCGTCCGTGCTCCTAGCGGGGGTTAGCCAATTACTACGTCGCGCTTCAAGGAAGCTAACCAGTTTCTAAATTCTTCGTATATTTAATTTAGCTTAATTGGTGTGTGGATACACGGCGGCAGGCAGTCGACCGAGAATTGGAGCCTCTTTGTTGGCGAAATCGCGTTTAAAACGGTACCCCTGCGAATTAAACATCGTGCGCACCTCTTCTCTTATCACTTAAGTGGTATTGTTCTACTCGTATAGACGTTCCATGTTTTTCCGACGTTGTTTCAAGGTCAATTTAATTGGAAGCCTGAATTTAGTTTTTGGGACGGTCGTTGGCTCGACGCCGATGTCGAGAAGCCGAAGGACGCCTCTCTAAACAAATTGCACTAGTTTGAAACGGGCGTGGGAGTCGAATTCATGATTCGTAAAGAGGTAACCTTTTACCCATTAGATGAAAGCTTTTGATGTTGTTGTTTTCCCTGAAATAAGTAAAATCGAACCTGCCTATTTTATTTATTCATGTTCTAATTAGAAAATACATAAAACTTATTCATAGGCAGGTTACGCTACAAATTTGTAGCGTGATTCAACGTTACCTATATGAATGGATTATTCTTAGGATGATGTCATGTCAACCGTATGTTTATATATGATAAATATTGTCTTTATGAAGTCACAAAAGGAAAGGACAATCGTGTTTGTGGGTGCTCAAATGGTGATGATGTGAATGGTACAGGAAACTCGGCGCGTGCGCAGTAAACTGATGTGGAGATGAGCAGTGTGGGCGCACCCCCACTAATTTATTATAGTCCAACAATTGGCCTCTCAGCGTCTAAGTAACACTCAACGACATACATTTTTGAACTAACGGGACTGTATTCGGATCCTAAGTAGCCTCTACTTTTTTGCTTAATTTTGTTACCGTTGTTATGGTGTTAACTCATGTTTAATCATCTCTACTGCTGCACTTAGTTAAATACAGGGAGGGTATCCTCCATGACCAGCTAGCATCATGCAAGCAATAAACATTGTTCTCGAAATGTTCTCGAGTATCCGAACAAGGAGAGAGGTGCGGTGTACGATTACACGTGCGGCGATTGGTAACCGCGTTGTTGGTATGTATTCATGTACAATGTACTTATATTTTTATGTGTGTGAGAACTGCGTTCGGCGTGGGACGGGGCAGTGCATTTTTTGCGAACGCGAGATGAACGGCAGGTCGTTGAACTCCGTCGCTTGTCTCGGTACCGAATTTTGCCAACGGAGCGCATCTTCCAGCCTTTCTTCACTTAGCTGAAATCTTATCGAACTACAGTCGCTCTTCTGTATCGTATTTCCTCGTAATTTTATGGCGACTTCAATTTTTATATTCTTAATACAAGAGGTTCTACGTGTTCAGGATTTCTTAAACTTGTTGCAGTCATGGACCACTCACAATTTAATCAATTCCACGGGCCCCTGTCAAAGAATATTTTAGGAAAAGAAAATAAGTCATATTTAGATATTAAAAAAACACTTTTACTGGTACTTTCATTTCATTACACTTACTACTAAGTTAATGAGAATGATGCTGCTGTTTGGCCTCAATGAGAACGTAGGTAGTCCCCCAGATATCAAGACAGCGCGCAGTGATTACCTATTGAATTCGCCGCCCGACGACGCGACGCATCGTCGTCGCGGCGAGTTCGTGGTTTGGCCGAGAAATGCCGAGTTCACTACACAATTTCCTAATAAATATGTTACAAAGAGTTAACTGACCTACTGTGGACCCCTGATTTAAGAAACCCTGACTTAGTTGCTATTGGTAAAAAAAATCGAATGCTAATAATCTTAAAATAACTGTAGCCGTTGGATAAGCACGATGGTAACACCTTGGTCGCGTGTCAGCATTGGACGACGGCTTGCCGGCACGCATTGTGAGCAGGCGGGCGGCACGACGAAACAGCTGTCGGTATCATTGCTCTCATTAGACGGTGAAAAAATTGTTCAAAAAAGACTAATTAGCACCGCAGTGCCGTGCTTATTTCCCGTCTTTCATCCGAGAAGAATGTATGACCGACGCGTGCTTTCTTAGTTTATGAAGCGCAATAAGCTTGCGATTAGGTGGAGTGTAAAGAAACCAGCCGCCACCAACCAAGATAATGCGCAATAAAAATTCAGAACGGTGCTCGTCCACGAACGCTATATAGGGTACTGATATAGTTTGAATGCCATTACTACCAATTAATAGCATGATAAAATGGAACTTTATGAATTATGAATATGATTCATCACTTTATGCAACTTCTTATCTGACTACAAAACCTCGTACAAATACTCATCATGATGGTAAAAACAAAGAAAATGCTGTATTCAAAATATTATCTAATTAAATTAAACGACTCTTCGATTAATCCAATATTGAAGCTTTTGTCGCTCAGACACATTCAAAGTATCAAAACAAACACAGTAGATGGGTCGACGTTCAAGCGGCTCGGCAAGTTCATCAGACCGAAGTTAGGCACTTGACTTTATTTTGAAGAACTTATTTAAAAGTATGAGCGAATTAAAAGTAGAATTTAAGGTACCTAACAATAAGCTGGCCTTGTCCCGGGCATTGACCACGATTTTACAACAAATGATTTGCACCTCTGCATTATTAAGATGATAGCCAGCCGAGTAAAAAATGGCTGGATATTTCGAGTCAAACGACTATAAGAAGCGTATAAACGAGCTTTTAGACGTCACGCTTGGTGGCGTGCGCGCAACAAAAACTAGCACACGTCGCATTCGTGACTGCCGCCGCCTGCGCCCGCTCCGCTGCACGCCCGCGCCCGTCGCCTCGCCCAGCCAACCAGCCAGCCAGCACCAGCTATTGACACAAATCGCAATAGCTTGCCTAATAAGAAACATCTAATCAAATGTTATTCATTCTATTCAAGTCTAGACAGATAGTATAGTCAACAACTAAGTAACTATACATAGAATGCATAATATGTTAATGTTTTGTGAAATATTACTGTAACTTATTTTGCTTCTGGATATATCGGCCCGGGTTCTACTTATTATTGAGATTGTGGCCTGTGTATCTGATTTATAAATTAAGCTCACATCTGAAATTCTTTGATATGTTATTCATAACATATCAAACGCATCATACGAGGGCGGCACTGAAAATTTCGGGAATCAAGGAAGTGACACAACATTACTATTTAAAAATGTATTTATTGCTTTTCGAAGTATTCTCCGCGAAATTTGACACATTTTCCATACGATGGAACCAATCATTGAAGCAACCATTCCATTCGGAAGTTGGGGTCTCCAAAATGGCCGTTTTGTAGGCGTCCACAGCTTCTTCAGGTGATGAAAATCTCTGTTCACGCAATTTATTCTTTATTTTAGGGAAAGTATAGAAATCATTAGGGCTTAGGTCGGGGCTGTACGGCGGATGGTCTAATAATTCTATGTTTTCTTGCTCTAAAAACTCTTTTGTTCTGTGCGCGGTGTGAGAACTTGCATTGTCGTGATGGAGGATGATGCGGCGGTTGCAGTTCTCTTTACGGAGTTCAGAAACGACCTGTGGCAAACAAATGCTAGCATACCATTCTGCATTAACCGTTCTTTGTCCCTCAAGAGGAATAGTCGTAACATGGCCGGTTTTGGAGACAAACGTGGCCACCATTTTTTTTGCAACACTCCGTGAACGAACAATTTTTGTTGGCATAACTCATTTTTGAACACCCAAACTCGTGATTGGTTTTTTGTTTCGGGTTCGTACGCGTATATCCAGGATTCGTCACCTGATACAATGTTGTATACAGCATTTGAGGATCGTGCGTGGAATCTTTCGAGAGTTCTGACGCACCAAGTAACGCGAGCCGCTTTTTGCTCTTCACAGAGCGAATGCGGTATCCATCGGGAAAACAACTTTTTTACACCTAATTGTTCATGCAAGATTATTTGTATTTAACTCATGCCAATGTCTAAAGTTGCCTGAATTTCGCGGTATGTCACATGTCGATCTTCCTCAATCAGCTTACGCACAGCATAAACGTTTTCTTGGGTGACTGCAGTTTTTGGACGACCTTGACGGGGATCATCACTGAGCTTGACACGTCCACGTTAAAATTCAGCAAACCAGCGATAAATTGTGGTTTTGGATGGGGCTTCATCACCAAATGCAGAAATCATCCGGTCAACACACTGTTTTTGTGTTAAACCACTTCGAAAGTCATAATAAATCATCGCTCTTGAATTTTCTCGAGTCAATTCCATTTTCTCAACGACTAAACAAGTTTGACAAAACCTTGTGACAAGACCGAGAATCTTTTTTTAAATAAATAAATGGTATTCGATTTTTAAAACCAAGGAGTTTTCAATTAAAAAGATTTTAATATGACAGGAACAGTGGAAATATTCCATTCCCGATACTTTTAGTGCAGCCCTCGTAATATACGCCATTTGGATATAAGTAGGTATGCATATATTATGGAATATATTCCATCCGCTATGTGGAATATATGTCATCCGCTGTAGGCAATATAATATGCGATTTGACTATTAGGTTATGACAATTAAACAACAATGGCATGAGATGTGTTGCATTAGAGTGCACGTTAGTTTGCGAGGGCGAGGGGAGGCAAGCGTGTCCTCGGGCAGGTCACGCGCCACGCAAACTCGTTCCGCGGCGCACTTTCGCCGCTCTTCGCCTGCGCCGGAGTCTGTTGCTTGCTCGCTTGCACGCACGGCACCCTTCCCCCTCGAAATACTCGCCATGGACAACTTAAACTTACCGGACATGTTGCAAACTTCCAATCAAGTCCTTTGTTCTCCATTTTTTATTTCGGCAATCTCTGTGACTCTGATTTTTACAAACAGTTACATAATTCGCAATGTGACATCCATGCGGCTTCAATATGACGATGTGTGGATGAACTTTTCACACCCTTTGTTCCACTCCAAATTGTGGAAATAGGTAATCGCTTCTCGTATAATTTAGACCAGTTCGGATACATTTATCAAAGTTTTAAGCACAACAGAAATGTTTCCATACATGAGCGTCGTTAAAAAGAATGTCTTGTGCTCAAGAAGTGGAAATAATCGGTGCAACACATTGACCGGCTAAAACTCTACACAATCGACGGGGCGGGCGGAAGTGTGGCAGTGGCGAAAAGCTCGCAACTGCATGAGGAGAAAGGAAGCGGCGCGCCGCGCGGTGTGATAAGGCGGCCGGCTGGCGTCGGTCGCGGGGCGCGGAGGGGCGCGGCGGGGCCGGGGCGCGGGGTGCGCGCGCACGGCAGCCCCCGCGCCGCGCCACTCGCCTCCCGTCAGTCGCCCGCCGACTCCGCTTGTGCTTGTGTGACTCGCGCTGCTCCGTGCACCGCACTCGTGCTCCGAACACGACGCGTGCCGCCCCGCTGTGGCCGCGAACCGCGACCTCTACGCTACCGGCGAAACGTTTCTCCTAACTTACGTGCAACTTGCTATGTTTTAACTTACGGACATTTTACACTCCCTTACCCGGCTTGTTTATCCCTCATCATGTAAGTGTTACGCTCATTCTATTAAATGCGGCATAATCTCGTCGAAATTCGGAACTCGCGACAAAGTGTATATCGTGAAAGTTTGTGAATAAAAGGCTAGTGTGTTTTTGGGAATCGTGTTTTGTACCCATCTGTCTCGTTAGTGTTTGTCTTTGTTTGTGGTTGGAGTTAAACCGCCGGCGTTTTCCGAAATTCGACGGAAAAGTACCCAACACTAGGAGCGAGCGGTATGTTACTAGTGGGCAATGCTGCTGGTTCGGTCCGCTCGCTCCGCCGCATGAGAGCTTTCGCCTTGGTTCAAACCTGCTAGGTGCAGAGCGGCCTGCGCTACTCGCACGACAAACCCAAGTTAAAGCTTTCATCGATATTGCCCATAATGTAAAAGTTACACTAAAGTAGTCTCCCCCTAATCCCTGATGGAACTTTACTCCTTCATCATTCAATTTCTTCTCATAGAGCATTTGGCTATTTCTTTCGTAGCGTATGTAACTAATATTTCTTTATTCAATATTCTCTGTTGCTTTTCTAAAATACATGTAAGTATTTCTTGTGTAAGTTGATGTTAAGTTCATCCTCTGGACTTCCACACATATCACTTGTATGGTTGTCTTCGTATTAAAATTCTTTAATCTTAGGATTAATGGTTACACATTGGTTTTGAATTTTTCTTGACAAGTTGATATTTTATCTACACTTAAAGTTTATTTTCATTCACTTCAAATCTGGTAAATCAGTGAAATTATCACTGAGAAATCCTCAGTTTTCTGAATTGAGAGATAAGCCTAAACTGGCAAGTTCTTTTTATCATGTCTCGTACAAGAAATTACGTAGGTTTTATCTTATCACTTAAAACAACACAACATAGCGTTGATTCGAAGATAATAAAAAAAGTTTATAAAAATGTTCCACACCCCGACAAAAAACTCTTCTAAAAGTGGATTTTCCATGAAATGATAAGTGCCTGCGTAGAAATATATATTCTTTTAAAACAGCAAATTAAGCTGGTGATGTCATTCAGAGTGATAGTGATGATAATAACAATCTAAATATAAGTATTCATTACAGCCGTAACTGTTTACAAAAAGATGATAAAGCAATTTTAGGAGACGAATATGCAACCAAGTAGGCTAAAAAATTATAAATTGAGTAACGCTATCTAGATTATGATTTAATATCTCAAAAGTGGGATGTGAGCATGTTAATTTTAAAAATGGCAGTGCTTTATCCATTTAAACGTAGAATGGTTTGTTTGCAACGCTTCTACTATGAGGGTAACAGCTGGCTCTTCTACCTGCTCAACAATAAAAACGTGTGTCAATAGAGGGTTCGCTTTGCATTATTATTAATGCCCCATTTTAGCTCTTAATACACAGCTTAAAATGAAAATCAACATCCCATATTACATTTGATTACTAGAATGTGTTTGAAATAAAGAAAATAATTCAGAATATGATTAAACTGACTAATAGAAGACGAAAAAGAAAAGATGCCTACCACAAAGAACTGTCTAAATGACGAAGAATCGTAACACAAATGAAATACCAATAAAATTGTGCCATGTCTACAAGCCGTCCTCTACATTTTGTTCTTTACAAGAAATGAAACCGAATTGAATTTATTATACACCGACACAAAACTCGTTTCACAACTGAATGGGATATTTTTGCAAATTGGGCATACAAGGTAACTGGCATTTAATTACGATTCCAAGGATATTATGACTAACTCTGGCAAAGAAGGATTGAACAAAAAGTAAACCGACCGCGATAAGCTTCCTCTTATCAGTATAAATTATCTTATCTGGGTAAAATTAAACCGTTCTAACTGAATTACATGACCAAATATATCCATTGATAATCGTCCTTTGTTTGCAACGAAGTTATGGAAGTTTTTAAAGCCATGTTTGGATTAGCCAATTCGGAAGTTCATTTTTTGGCAAAAATGTGTCTTTTTTTTAAAATATAATAATCCATATAATATTGACCTATCCCGTTGTATATATTTCCGTCTGATTCCTTCTTTAGCTGCAGCTTCAATAATATGGTTTCTATTTTCAACTGTACCAAATGTTTCATGAATAAATCCTACATACCAAGTAATATACAGACTGGAGCAAACACATTTGGTACCATAATTCCTTGAAAATGTTTATCTGTGTTTCTTGGATCTGTAAGAAACGCCCTCATTGTAACATTGCATCATCTTTAATTTAAGAGTTAGCTGTTGTCAGTGCAGCAATTTCCATTCTTGCCTCCCCTTGTGGTATTCTATAAGATAAGCATATTGCCATTTTCTGTTGCTGTCTAAATGTCTATTCTACACCACATCATTGCATACGCCAAGCCATATCGGACGCGGGTCCAATGTAAAACTAGTAATATATGTAATTTTGGCATTTACGCTCACAATCCGCATTAATCATTTAAAAATAAAACCTATATCTTCAAACTTTGCGCAAGCTGCTCCAAAATTTTAGGCTTCTAAATCTTCGTTCGAAACTTCAAAATCAAACTTGGTGATATAATGAATATATGGTGGTGTGATTAGTATTGGTGTATTGTGGGGTCGATACGATCTGCAGAGTGTGAGGCTTGTGAGAGCGGTGGCAGGTCGGCAGGCCCTGGCTGGTTCGATAAGGCGTGCACATTAACGGGCGTGCAGTAGCGATAGCGCTGGAATCGTGTAATTTGCGCCTCGTAAATTTAAGCCGTCGCAAATTTTTCGCCTCTCTCGCTAATTACCAGTCCGCCGACGTCCCCTGAGACTGCTAAATGTGCCTCGTGCACGTCCCGAATGCGAAAGTAGCGCTAGTTGCGATCTGCTTTGCCTCGCACACGGTAAACAATAGCCTTTGTTTTGGCTACCATGGTTCACCTACGTGTTCAACAATCCATTTAGTTAGAGCTGCATAGAATTTGTATCAAATTGTGATGACAATCTTATTTCCTATGTAAATGAACATGATTTAGTTAGTGAGTATATATAGTTATGTGTCTAAAATCATTGCCGATTTGGATTTAAATAAGCATATTTATGTTTTGGACAAAATATCTGAACTAATTTAAGCTTAAATGAGAAGTTTACCAGTGTTCAATTTAATTTACCTTATAATGTTCCAGTTAGCATTTCAGTCGTAAAATTAACTTCAGTAAACATCCTTCTAAGTAATTGATAACACTTTTTTCCTTAACGATGTGAGTC
This sequence comes from Tiliacea citrago, assembly GCA_963921375.1. Taxonomy (NCBI): domain Eukaryota; kingdom Metazoa; phylum Arthropoda; class Insecta; order Lepidoptera; family Noctuidae; genus Tiliacea; species Tiliacea citrago. The sequence goes on along the minus strand of OY992786.1, from coordinate 11,752,071 downwards.
AACAACTGCGCACGCTGACCAACGAATATAGAACCATGCTAGGAATAACAAACGGTGACATCACTTGACGCCACCGACCACATGCGAAACTAAGCATAAGCGTTCAATTTGCAACCATCGTCGCAAGATTTATGACTTAAATTGCAATACAGGAGGCAGAAAATTTGCCCTTGAATGTTATTACAAATCGCAATCGCAGTTTGGATTTATGGAAATATAGCATGTGAAAAATTAAAACCTGGATCAAATAACGCCTTTTAAACTAAAACTTTGTTGGATAATAATAAATTTTAGTCACACACCATATCTCAATTTAGAAATACTATATACTCCACTAAGGGACTTAGTAGAGAATGGGTAGCAGCCATCCCGCCTGCAAAGTGTGGCGATTATGGCAACCCCTCCCCTTCCAAATGTTGGGGGAGGCCTATGTCCAGCAGTGGACGTCTTTCGGCTGAAATGATATACTCCACTGTCAAGGAAAAAGGAAGTAAAATATTTGGAAAAGTCCAGAACTAACTAACTATTACCTATTCCAATTTGGTCGCACGTAGAGACCATAGCACACAGTGAAATGCTAAATGCTTCACATCGATTGTATGTGGATCGAGATTCAGAAAAAGCTGAGAATGCCAAAGGGATATCGAGGCCCTGGCACACAGGCATCTGAAGGAACACGGGTGGGTTTTAGTCAGTAAAAAGTCTGACACTCCCTGAGCTCGCCCAGAGCGGGAGAAGTCATTTGATAATTTCCCACCCAAAAAAAAAAAAGCTGAGAGTGATTGACTGATCAAGCATGTCGAAGGTAAACACGGTGCTGATTTTTGCGACTGCGTCTGCGGCGAACCGCGACACCACAATCCAAGGTCAGCTCGCGATCATACCTGCCCTGCTCTACGCCTGTATTACCATTGTCCGACGGCCTTGCTGTCTGGACAACTTTTTATCGTTCAACTGAACGCTCTACTTGATTACTGCCATCTCCGGCAGCGATAAGTCTAGTCAACGATAAGGAAAGAGGACACGCTCCACCAACGTTGTTTCAATACACTGAACAAAATAACGCGAATAATTATTTCTTCATTGTATAATGTATTCAAATTGTCAAGTTTCGTCTCTGTATTGTTCATTTGTCCAATTTTGATTGTACGGTGCGATTTGTTTGTCCGGATCTTTCCAGAAATGAATTTCTGGAAAATATTATATTCTAGGAAAGGTGCAATGCTTCGTTGTAAATTCAACTTGTGGTTTAGACCCAAACAGTACACACTGAAAAATAAACTGGTTTTCGCAAGAATTTATGAGTAAAGTAATGTTCATTTGTTGGCTTATATTGTAGGTACTTGACATAAGGTATTAAAACGCTTGTGATCCTTGTACAATCTACCTTAGATTAGGCATGCAAACATTAAAAAATGAAGTCAAAACGGGTACAATTAAAAAAAGTTGGTATGTCGTTAAATTGCATAAAAATATTTTAACCTAAAAAAAGGAGTAAAAATCCGTACTTCCAGCTAATTCTCAGGTCAGTTAAAAGACTAAAATGTCATTTGAAAACAGATGTGAAAGTCTCCATTTCCTGTTACCTCTCTCGTTCCTGTACCCACTCCCTGGGATACCTTAATTCCTCCTAATGTTTAGCTTTGAAATTATAATTCACTTAATGTATATACAATAATATATTACAGTATAGCAGAATATAGACATTATAAATTAGTCAAAAGAATAACGTGCTCAACAGCATTATTCTCGATTCTAGAGGTTTCAATCTGGAAAAATAATTACACGCGTATTAGAACTTCACACTTTAATGTATGCGGCAATTACAATATAAATGCGACCAATCTTACTTCATACAATCGCGTCACGTAATGCACAAAAAATAAAGTACCAGAACCATTGATCGGTGAAGGTAAAGAATTAAGCGGTACCTTTCAAACAGCTGCACCACGCGTATGGTCGACCTTACCCCGATTTCTGTCGAACCCAATTCAATCGCAAATTAAAGCCTTCGAGAATTAATGCATAAGCGTTCACTTTTCTGCTTGCAAGAATTCGTTCTGCTCATTAGAGAAGAAAGAGTTGTCTGTTAAATTAAATTATATATGAAAAGTGCGGTTGGGTTATGTATATTATCTGGAAATTCCAAAAATGTTCACAATAATGAATGAATACCAAACAAAGTATACACTATTTAAATGAAAAGCAGAAGAATTTTTTGGTCAACGACGTTAAATTGATTTATTTTAGTTCGAAGTTACATTACTCTTCTTGAAATATTTCCTGTCAAGGAACGTTATACCTCTGGTAAAATTTTCGTTTAAGGTTTCCAGGCGAGCTGTTCGCATTCTTATTGTCTTGATAGCTCAGTGGTCAGAGCGCCCTCCCTGGCGGTGGGAGACCCAGGTTCGAGTCCCGGTCGAGACCGTGGATGCGGGCGAATGGTCTGGTTCCCATTTGTGCGAAAATGTGATATTAAATTTTAAACACCCCGCCGCGCTTTTCAGATACCAACTATTAAATCTACATGATACTCTGGATGGTTACTTGATCGAATCGGCGATCTCACAAAGGCCCGCTCGACTGTTTTTCCCCCTCCTGCGCCCACCCTGTCCCCGACCGCTCTCACGAGATTCTTATTTAGATTCGCTTCCGTCTGATTGCTCTTGGTAATCTTTTCACTAGGTTATTGAATGTCTTCCCCGTGCGTGTCGAGCACCGAAGGAATCTCCCAGAGATCGGCGCCGACGTAAAAAGAATCGCCCGCCGATATCATTTGAAACCACCATTCTCAATTTCTGGTTTAAATGTATAAAATAAAAGGACGTCCATTGGTTTTGTGTGCGTTTCCAAGGGGTTGGACTTGATAAGTTGCAATCATGACGGCGGAAAACTATACAGCTTCAAAGCTTTGCATTTATTTATGCTGTAGTTATGTAGCTGTATTACCAACGATATGTTTATTTGTAAACAGTAAGCAAACATTACGTTCTCGTGTTTGATTAGAACAAAAACAATGTAGGTACACTAGTAGTTTCGCTTATCTTTGAATTTTCCAGTTTCACCTACAGCACATTTTCCAAGGACACTTAGCCAAAAATCAAATTCATTAATGTAAACCACAACGAACGCAAATGGCCATTACTATCGTGAACCTTGACGTAACTAGATTTGGTCAACCACAGCACTTCGTAATCATTGTTACCTGTTTCCTTGGTACAGTACAATCTAATTTCACGCCAGCTAATTTACAGAGTAATTATAAATAATAATAATAATAATAAAAATTGGTGGCATTTCAACAATTTGTTGTAATAAAACCATAATTTACCACTATTTAATCCTGTTAGTCGCTAATAGCGTCTAAGTTTAACAAAGATTTTAAACAAACGTGAATCGTTTGGGAAATGTGTCGGATCGAGCGTAGCGCATCCACACCACATGAAACCGGTCTCGATGCATCTACGTTGAAAATAAAATTTGAAGATTTATGCACGGTGAAGAGCGCGACGTTGCGTTGCCGCACACCGAGCTATTTTCAACCAGGTTATGCTTTAAATAGCGCATTACGATAGGATTTGGTTTCACGAGTTTTTCCCTGTTCCCGGCCTCAGACCGTTACGTTTCTAGTGGCAGCGCCCACACAAAGAATTTTTCTGTGCGATGATTCCCCTGACACTTATTGGCGTTGCCGCCGTGAAAACACTTTTACATCTTTTCATAGTTTTATTGTGATGAGATTGACGTCAAAAATCTGTTCTTCCGCTGTTCAAAGGCTTTAGATTTTCTTGCCAATAAACGGAGAGGCGGATAATGGATATGTTTTGTTTATTGCAAATGTTGCAATCTTTTTATCATTGTGTTTGATTATGAAATTCATAAACATTTATGAATGTGAAAAGATAAAGGCACCTTGAATGATATCTCCATTCAATTATGTTGCACGTTTTCATTCCAATGTTCAAAAATAGTTAATAAGACAGATGGGATTTTATTCGAAAATAAGAATGATTGTCATTGCGGTATAAGTTTATTTAAGTATTTTAATATTCTGTGACGTGGCTACATGGCCAATACCAAATCAAAAATGATTATAACCTTAATGTCTACTTGATAATCATTTGCATATAAAAAAACCTCATTATAATATCATCATCATACCTAAATGGTCTCTTCGTGTCATTGACGTTTATATATAACTAGTAAATAGGACGTTGATGGGGTAGCAGGTTGGAGGCGACGTTCTACGGTATGAAGGTACCTTTCTGCCTAGTGCGTAAATAGCCAGCATCCAAATTAAAAACTTGTTAACTGCTAATTCCTCTTGCGCACCTCTGATAGTGTTCACACAATGCATTATGTTGCTGGCAAATAACATACGACAGAACGAGACATGAAAATAATGTTTGCCTAAAATCTGCTGCCAGTGAGGGCGCCGCGCTGCTCTGAGGCGTCTCGTGCCTCGTAAGCGCGGGGCCGTCACCGTCGCCGGCGCGGGCCTGAGAGCGGCCGCCGCGCCTGCTTGCTAACCCGGTAGCCGCTTGTGCTTGGCTCCGGGGCGAAACGCCCGGAGAGTAACCAGTGTGTTTTGTTGTTCGCAGAGTTGAGCCCCGCACCGCACCGGCTTGCTCGCTGACCGCCGAGCCGCTAATCTAGCTTTTTACGCGCCCCACCGTCGCCTGCCCAGACCCGCACCGGCCGCCGCCATGCTCGCGCACCAAGCACCGCTCGCCCTCTACTAAACTCAACCGTCAACATCGATAAGAACGCGTGTGATAATAATATTTTAATACTCGCCTAAATAAGCTTGCAACGTCGGTGTCTTTAATTCTAACTTAATTGTAAGATTAATCAACTAGTAAATAGGTACCTAGCGTGGTAGCCGCGCGTGAATCGCCGCGGAACCGCGTACCGTGCGTGTGTGTCGTAGTGTAGTGAGGGTGCGCGATCGCAAGCCAGTGGCCGCAGCCATCTCTGTCTCCGTGGGACCAGTGCCTGCTGAGAGCGCGCGGGCGCGCTCGCTCCCCGCCGCCTATGCGCCGCACTCGCTCTGCGTAATTGCGTGCGCATCTACCGCCCCTGAATTTTATGGCAGCAATGGCCACCATGGTGAACATGAATAACCTCTTAAACGGCAAGGACTCACGTTGGCTGCAGCTTGAAGTGTGCCGCGAATTTCAAAGGAATAAGTGCTCGCGACCCGACACCGAATGCAAGTTTGCGCATCCCCCGGCTACCGTGGAGGTGCAGAATGGAAGAGTCACCGCCTGCTACGACAGTATCAAGGTGAGTTTTCATATATTTTTTTACCATTCATGAGAAGGAATGAGATAGAGCTACACTACACCTACTAAATACTTTCAAAAACTTATGCAGCTGTGATTTTCCGGTCGAACAAGACACAACCCCTTATGGCGACATTTCGCCGCCTGTATTCCGCTCGCCGACCTCAATCCCAAGGCTAGCTTGAAGTGACGTCATCCCCGCCGTCGCCGTCGTTCGTCTACAGACTATTGTATGGGAATTGGCATAGCGCTAACATAATGAGCAGGACGATGACTCCCAACCTTAACTTGTTCTCTACTAGCGACCCGCCCCTGCTTCGCACAGTTTTTAGCGCAAGATAAAACATCGTACACAAAACCTTAATAAATTATACACCTATACCTTCCTCATCAATCACTCTGTTCATTGGTGAAAACCGTATGAAAATCCGTTCGGTAGTTTTTGAGTTTATCGCATTCAGCCAGACGGCGGGGGACTTTTCTGATATTATGTAGACTAGTGATGTAGTGATACATATTATGTTATGTACGATGACAAGCATAAATAAATTACTATGAACAGCTCGGCAATACTCGTAGTATCTGATTTCATGATTCATCCATTAATATCAGTCGTCAAGATGACGGCAAATATAGGTACGTGATCATGTGTGGAAGTCAGTGGCACATGTGGCAGCACAAATATGTGATGTTGAAGGAATACCAAAACTATCTGACTAGACAAAAAACAAAAAAAAAAACATAAAATCCCCAAAATATAGGATGCTCCATCGGCTTTAAAAAGATGTATCACACTTACTGTAGGTATAACTTTGATACGAGTAGTTGTAAGTTGTATATTTTTTGAGAAAATCGAATCAAACTTCCAAGGTAGCAGGTGGCCCGGTTTATTTGCTGACGAGTGTAAATTATTTTTCAAAATGAGCGGCACTGATTGCGATTTAGAAGAAAACTTGAAACTTACTGTGATTTCAGATATTTATGATCACAACCAGGTATCTCATTCTTCTGAATTTAACTGAGTAGGCAATTAGGTGACACATCTTTTTGAAGCCGATGGAGTATATCCTATACTTTGGGGCCGCTTGTCTAGTCAGATAGTTTTGGTATTCCTTCAACGTCACATATTTTGCTGCCAGTGCTGCCACTTGTACCACTGCCTTCCACACATGATCACGTATATTTTGACGACTGATATTAATGGATGAATCATGAAATCAGATACTATTGCCGACCTGTTAGTAGTAATATATTTATGCTCGTGACTGTACACGCGTTATCTGTATAACTCAATATCTAATGCTACGAAATGCTCGACAGTTTCGCAATATTCCGCGTATTCAAATGAAAGGCAGGTTAGAATTAAATTGTGTTCGTTAGCAAATTTGATGTCAGAGAAAACATAAATATTTTACATCGATTTGCACCAAATTAAACGGTTTATCGGTAAGTTTGCTCGGCTATTACGTGCTACAGCGTTATCAACACGGTAGAATGACGTGATAACGGGTAGGTAGGTAGGTATTTCGGGCGAATGGAGGGCGATAAAAATTAAAACTGACATGTAAACACGCACCTCCGCCGCTGCATCGCCTCAGGCCGTAGGGCCTTATCGCGATTATGTCCACCCGTTCGACTCCAAATAACACCGTCAGTTTATTTGACTAAATATACGTGGCTCGTTATCACTTTCAGTATTTACCTCGTGAACAAAAATTGTATTAGCGCTCTGAAAATGTAATTCATTATTTTCAATTCAACAAACTGTTTGCTTAACAAATCAAAACAGATAAATAGAAGGCGCTTTTCATTTCTTAATACCTATTTCCCTTCGTATTTTCCTTTGATGCTTGGTTGAATAACGCGATCAAGAGATAAAACGCACTGGGATCGGGAGCGAGCCAGTGCGCCCGGTAAAGATTTCCACGTCTGCCATCCCGCGTGCGCCATTCAATATGGTCATGTTTCTAACGTTACGGCTAGGATACATCGGCGAAGCCGGGTCTATGCACTACGTCAATGCACAATGTGGCCTGTGGGCGGTAAAATGATGTGCTTGTTTTTGCTAGCGCCAGTATTTTATATCGTACATTTTAATGCCACCAAGAATATCAGACAGTCGGTATGCAGCAGAATTTGATTTAGATCAGGTAGACTTTCTATTTCTGTAACTTGTATGTTTTCGGAATCGGTCGTCACGATACCAATGAGCAGGTTCTGACAATTCCATCCAAACTTTTGCCCCCATTATCCGTAAGCAGTAATTAACGCCTTTAGAACTACACGTTAATTATTGATCCCAATATAATTACATTAACACAAATCAAAGGTGTGTTTAAACCTAAAAATATCCGGATTTTGCTGTCTTAACCACCATATATCACTGCCAGCTATATAGTATCTACGTTGTGTAGTGTACATCAAGTTACATGTGTGAGGCTGCAGTAGGTAATTCGCTTAAAGCCGGCCATGATGTTTAGTCCGAGACTCTAAACAATGAGCCGTCGTACATTGTGCGGGCTTTGTGCGCGCTGGTGGTATCGTGGTATCGCGCCGTCGCCTCCACACTGTCTGCACTCCACAATGCTGTCGCTTCAATGCCATTACCTTATTAATCAGTTATCTCGGGGTTTTCTAAGTAGATGACAACATAATTCGAGCTACTTATCTATCAGAATTAGAACACGTGCTTCGTTGAAAGTAGTTTTGCTCAAAAATCCCATATTCTGAAGTTAGGTGGAGACAGGCATCTATCTTTTAAATCATATTTTGAATGACGTTTGGCGTCCTAAGATATCTGTATTTTTTTTCTAAACCATTTTTTTATATTAAAAAACGCTGTAAAGAATATGTGCATGTATTTCAACCCTAAACAGTTTCTATCCGCGCTTAAAGATAAAACCGCACTTGGACCGAGCCGTAGCTCAAGGAAACTTTAAATAATCCCCTGGAGAATGCGAAATAGTGCATCGTACGTCGCTCCGGCGCTAATCTGCACGATAAAAAGCATCTCGACGACGGAGAACGCTGCTTATACTGTTGACCGGCGATGGAGCGTCCAGATATTTAACTGGGGGAACGAAAAAGTAAACAACGGCTTTGTGAGGCGCACTAGTGCTGGCTCTTTGAGCAGCCGGCCCGTCCACTAGACCGCCGCTCGCCTAATCGGGTAAAGCAAAAACTTCGTTCTTTCATCACTGAAACCTGAAACAGTGTTGTTATTCGATTTCCCCTGATATAATAAGGGTGTTGTGTCTGCTGTGCGAAAGCTAATAAAGCGGTCGAGTGCTAGGTGAGCTCAAGCAATTTTGTTATGAATATAATTATGTAGGATGCACACATTGCCCTTTGGCAGACATACAGACAATAGTTGTCTGTGTTTATATTATTATAGAGGAGAAATGCAAATTATATTTCTACTTATATTTTAATTGACTTCAAAAAGGAGATTTTCTATTCTTCTATATTAATATCTACATAATAAGAATTATTTATATTTGTTGGAATGCCACAGGGCAGCATTCTATGTCCTTCACTGTTCAAATTGTTTAATATTATTAATAAATTCCATCCTAATCAACTCCTAAGCTGTAAGATGTGTAATTATTTCATTAAACAAGCCGAATGTTATCACACAAAAGTTGTCACCGCTTCACTACGTTCGTAATCGCGGGCTGATCAAACAAACCCGCGGCTCATCCCAGTGCCGCGCCACCGCGCCTTTCGCGAAACGTCTCGCGTGATTAAGCCTTCAATTACGCGATATGACGAGGGGATCATATTTGATTAGGCTACGTGTTGTGTTGATTAAACCAAGCTTATTGCCTTATTCACTTAACCTCACCCACGCCGCTGATATCTACCTGGCGACCGATGCGTCGTATTGTCAAACCGGATTTGCGAACGTCTCATCTCATCACCTCCGACTCTCAATTTGCTGACATTAAAACGACCATGAAACACTGACCGCGAGCCATGACGTAGGCGTTAGCAGAGACACACAACTTTTAATATTCATGTCGGTATTTTTAGTGTTAGGTAGGTAAATATATAACGTGGTTGCATCAATTTACTTAAGGGGCCGTGCACGTAAGCGGCTGATTTTTGATAAATTTTGTTCATTGGTTATGAGAAAGGGAAAAAGAATTTAAACAAAATTATTTGTTATTTGAAAATTCTAATTCTTTGTTTTGCATGTAGCTGAATGGGATTTTTCAAATAAATTAAGTATTCATGGAAAATCACTAATATTCGCAACAAGTTTTCCGAAAAATGACGTGAGACTGACTCTTTTTACAAGAATCTACTTTTGATTTTGAACCTTAAAAAATATCGTCACCATCATTATATGGTTTACTTGCATGTGGCTGAAGCACTTTTTTCAACTATATATAGCAGAAAAATAATATTGAAAAAAACCTATATTTTTTCAAAAACCCAGTCGATAATGTATTTTTTTTTCTATCATTTAGCAAACCATATCAATAAATTTAAAAATCCCACAATGAGCTTCAGCTGTACTGGAAATAAAATCAAAATTTTATTTGAATATTATACGATATCTTCATTAAGTAAATCAAAGGCGAAATAAACTATATTTTCGAGAGCACAACAAAAGTGATGAAACTATTAACATGTGCTGTGACTGACACGAATGGTTTAGCACCACGAAAACTGTAATTTTATAGTAACACAGACTTACGCTGGTAGCACACCTCCGCCGCGAAACGGTGGAGGTGTGCTACCAGGGTGAATGTTTCAATTATTTTAAGCTTTCTCACAATTAGATAAGAAATTAACGAAAAAGGGTTTTTTGCGTGCAAGGAGCCTTAATAGAACCGGCCATGATTATGTCATGCCTCGATACGTTGTCGTTCTCGCCTTGCGAAATCAACGAGACAATGATTTCATCTTAGTTAACAACTTTTTTAGGGTTGAATAAGTCATTGACTTCCGAGTTTTATAATGCAAATTACATTACACTGTCGAGACATAAAATAGCGCGATATCCAAGTTGGCGTGTTGTAACATTGGGATTAGTTATAATTACAATGGTATATTTAACGATTATGTTGCATACTTGCACCTTAATTACTTACCAAGTTAGCAACCATTTTCGGAGCTACGAAATAATTAAACTATAAAAAAAAAATAACAAGTAACTCAATGGATTCACACCATTAAATTTGTAACTGCGAAGTCTTTGTTTAAATATATCAGAAAACCTACGCACACTGTGAAATACCTGCACGCATAATAATGTACTTTGTAAAGGGCATCAGTGAAAGTGTGCGTGGGTTCAGGTGGTCTCTGTTCGCACAGCTTACAGTATAGTTGCCATACGTGGGAGTGATAGATGCACCGCCGCCACACCACGCTCAACACTCGAAATAGAAGTACACAACCAACTCGTCCACCCAAGCGCTCGCTTTCATCGCACAACTGAATTGTCAAGCAAACTCACTGCTGAAGACGAAATACTTCCTGAAAAATCAAATGAAATAAAACAAAATCACAATCAACATAAACAAAATCAACTTTATATCCCGTTGTAAACGAATTTATGCTACACGCCGATGATTATCACTCCAGGCCTCCAGTTAAACACAAACAAGATATTATTACACAACGCACACAGTACGAAATTAGCGAAGTAGCTCGCTGAAATCGGCCCCACTTCTTGGAAAGTATAAATCGCTTCCCACAATCAGTACTCAGTAACCGCACGATATTGTGAAATTTTCCCGCTGACCTATATTTTTATTTTTGGAACCCATTTGAATTGATCTTTCGGTGAATTTACCGATATTCAAAGGGAATTCGTTGCCTTTTATAGACATTAAAAAAAAACAAAAATCCTTTGATAAACTCCGATCATCTCAACTCGGCCGTTTCGCAAATGAGCAAAACTACTGCTAACAAATCTGGAGCAAAAGCTATTGCTTTGGGTACTCCTCTGGAGGGGTTTTCAAAACTCGCCCACCAAGTGTTCCGCTGCTGAACATTCAGAGCATTGGGGGCATTTAAAAGCCGCCATAATCTCAACTGGCTAGCGTTGTGCGCCACGCTGGACTTGTTTCACATCTCGGATAACTTTATGGACTGCTAAACACCGAACTGTACTAAGATATAATATTGGGGAATTCGTTAAAGCCTTCTATACCAAATATACGGTGTAGCAGGCTTTAACGAATTCCCTAATATTATTACTTACGAAGCCGTATATCCTATTCACCTCATAATTATTATTTGCAATGCCAATCATGACGAATATTACCCTGTACAACGTGTAATTAGAAGATAAATCACACTCAGAGATGGTATCATAATGTAGGTATGTAATTATAAAGCGAAATAAAATAGTCTCATAATTAACCTAGAAGTCTATTTTGTACACTGATTTATAAACAAGGTCACCAATCTCGGACTGGAGATTGTTCGTGAACCTTCACGCATTGTAGATAGGTAAGTAGACGTGGCCGAGACGGCGGGCTCTGTTAGAATAGCAGGCACCGTTACGTGATTCATTATAGATATTATACGTATGTCTGTCCGCTCCGTCCGTCCTGCCTCTGAGACCGCAATGATGAGAAATTAGCTATGGAATGTTTACTGCCTACGTGGTTCACTTAGAATCTGTAATTGGAAAAGGATATATATTTACAGAAACGATCAAACGGCCTTCGATAAAGTCATTCATCGTCTGAACGATATTTAGCGCCTAATTGGACATCATCCAGATCTCGATACATTTGAAATGCCATTATCTATCAAATGTTTATTCATTAGACACGCCGCCGGCGGCGACTTGACTACTCAGACAGAAAATCTTAATATGTTAACGTAATAAATCCTTAAATAGCACTGGGGATCGTGAACACTAATGAAGACATTTCATTAAGAGTATTTTATGGAGCTCAATTTAAGACCTCTGAATGTACGATCCATCGGGCAGGGTTGCGTTTTGCGAGCGAACGTTCATTAAGTTTGTGCAGCAGTGAGCGTTGTGGGCGCACTCGTCGCGTGCTATCGTTTGCATTAGTTTTTAAAAATCACTTAATCTGACCTGGATTGAACGCCAGCATGCTTCAAGTAATTGCTGCATAAATTGTCGTTCTCGTTTTAATTGTACCAGGTTTTCGGTAGCTCTCTTCTTGGAGTTCACTATTATAAAATGTGCATATGTTTACGTATGCAGTATTTGGTGAAGTCTTCCAAATCTTGCCAAGTAGGTATCTACGTCATAAGAATCACAAGATAAACTTTTGAGAGAATTCAAATTTTCTCAGCAAATGGAGCAATCCTAAATACACCAACCATGCGGAACGTTGTCTTGTGTTAAGATTTGTCGGAATCTAGAGTCTTTACGCACTTATAAATAACAGATTTTAATAAGATGTCCAACTTTCTCGTTGCGTGATATGTGGGGTGTCACGTTCCGTTCGCTCTCAGATTTCGCCACTCGCCGTTCAAATTGCACTCGGTTTGGCGTCCGTGCGCACTTCATGCACTTAGCCAACAACTCGATGTTACATTTATTGCAAATAAGACTAATAACTTAATTATTTCTCTTGCAATCTATGCACTTATCCACCTCAAATATTTCAACGTTTGACCAGTTTTAAACGCTGAAAAACTTTTTCAGCCATGTCCGCTGAATTTGTGCTTTCTAAAAACGTCACTCTCTAAATTTAATCTTTCCATCGAGCGCGGAACGCGGATGAAAAATACTGTCGTGCCGTGTCCATTAGGTAAAGTATATTTTTAGATGGTATTCTCGGCGATATAAACTTTCATTCCACTTTCAGATAATATCACTATAATGCTCTGAAATTGTATCAATACAATAGCAGAAATTAACCCTTAATGTTCATTAGTGGAGGTCTTTTCCGGGCATGATTCTAGTAGAATGAAAATCGAATGGACTATTCCCACTAAAGCATTTCCAGTCGTCAATAAAAAATACCACGAATCGTTCGCGAATGAGGAGGGGCGGCGCGCGGCGCATTCCTACATGCCGCGCATTTCCATCCGATATTGCGCCGCCATTATGCCCTGCTCCTCGGCTCCCACACCCCGCCGCCCTTTAATTAAACGGTGAGGCCCGAGAGACACGTCTCCACCACTAACGTGGAAAATCACGTAAATAGCTCCTAAAGTTATTTTATTTAGTTCTGTCCATCATATTGATAGCTAACTTGAAGTTCTTCCTTATGATCGCATCCACCCTGACTCCTGAAAGCTAAGCATTTATCAATGTAGATAATGCAGAACCAGTAAGCTTCAAAATTCTTTATCCCTGAAAAAGAACATACCATGTAAGCATAGCTCAACAGTAATTTTTCGCTCGGGTGTAATGGTAAGCACAATAGGCTCGCAACATTCGTTGTTTCCATGGCAATGGCTAGGTGAAACAATGCGTGTAATTCGACGACATTAACCTCCTTTCTCGACACATCCACGTAATAAAATAAAGGCGGCTTTGACAGGGCTCGTAATGACGCCAGAGGCCCCGGAGTCGGGTGTAGGGTGTAATGAGCCCGACTTATCTGTGCTCATTTGCATGCCGAGTATCAGCCTCGACCTTGGCACCTCGCTTGCATCACGATTCACGTATACAACGTGCCGAATTCGACGCCGCGCCGGACGCACGGTTACGTCACCCGCCGCCGCCAGTGCTCGGACTATTACGCGATAGCGAAAGTCTAGTCTGGCCCTTTACGGCAATATTGAACAACTCCAGTTTACAGTATCGGATCGGACAATCAGTACGATCATGTGGTCCCCCAGTCGCCCTATATGGACACTATTTGCTAAGTTGGTCTAGCCATATAGTGTAAAGTTACATGTGCCAATAAATTATGCCTCCGCTCCGAGGTTTCTGTATCGCATACGACAAGTTACCATCCTAAATCATACACACGCATGACAGTAAACAGCTTTCCGTTGTTGATTTTGATTACTTTTGGTGCCACAGATGCTGAAACTTTTGCATCATATTTTTTCCGTTACCGAATTTGTGAAGAAAACATGTTTCTTTCATCTCAGACACATTCTGTAACGGTTAATTTTATCTATTTATTATAACTACTGATAAACGTCAATGTATGGACTCTGTACAAATAAGCCTCTTGATAGAAAAACCAAATTGGACACTAAAAACAAAATATGAAAGTATGTCCTCATAAGATTGGCTCGCCGTACTAAGTGATTGGTCACGAATCGGCGAAACCATTTTATATATAGCCGCGACCAGAACAATGAATCGCATCAGGCATCTCTTTCCTCAATACTTGCTTTTACCGCGATGGTATCGGCTACCATCTGTTAAGAACGTATACGACGTAAGGCATTTCATACAAACTTTCAAGCCCTTGTGTTTCGAAATGACTGAACCGATTTTAATGAAACTTCATACGCATAAGCAGGATACAAAGGTCTAAAAAGTTAGTTAAGAACATTTTCGAAAAATAGTGTTAAAGCCAAATTAGCCCGATTTAAAAATTTCCATAGAAACAGAGATTTCCAGTTATCTGTTTTTAAATAAGACATTTCGAAAATGTTCTTAACTAACTTTTTAGACCTTTGTATCCTGCTTATGCGTATGAAGTTTCATTAAAATCGGTTCAGTCATTTCGAAACACAAGGGCTTGAAAGTTTGTATGAAATGCCGTACGTCGTATACGCTCTTAAAGTAAGTACACCCAAGTCAACAAACCTCTCAATTAATCGTTACCATGTCGTGACGAGTTGGTAATTGCTATTGCTTACTTTATTGTTCACGTAGCTTATGGTATTTTAGGCTACTTGTATGGATTTATTAACTTTTTCTTACAATCCATCTCCCGACACAGTTGACGATAAATCTGAGTGTCTGGGGGCTTAATACTGTCGGAGCAGATCGTTATCCATACTTAGGTCGCTACTCACCGTTTCGCTGAATAACTTAGATCGACAGGCAATCGCTTCGCAAAAGTGCATTTTCAGCCGGAGGCGAGGCGCGGGCTCGATGTGCCACGCTTTAGCCCCGACGACGCTTTACATGACAATTGCAATGTCCCCGGGGCGACCGTCGTCGTCGCGACTCTCAGATGCTCCAGTGGCGTCACTATCTCGCCGTTTCACTACCTTGTGCAATATCGAATGTTTTATTAAAATCTAACCCTGTATTTGTACGTGTGTACATGTAAACCCTCGTCGGCGTAGTTGCTTTATGAAGAGAAAGTGTGTTTGAGTATAAGTAATATAAATTTTTTGCTCACGAGTCAGTGAAAGGTGTGAAAGTCGAGTCGGGAGCATGAGAATTACACGTGACGATAAGTGTTACATAATTCGGGGGAACTGAGTCGAAGTGCACTTCGTCAGGTCGTTCCCAACGGTCAATAAAAGAGAAGAAGACGGGAGCTCGGGCTGTTCTTTCATTAATTCACGACTACGTTTGCATAATTGAATACGTTCACTAGTCGCGTCACGCGCGCCTCCATCCAACTTAGCATCCTTAATTGGCCTACGTATTATTTGCCAATTAAAGTGAATTCTCATCGCGGACGTGACACGAAACCTGTACGGATTTCATAGGAAAGAGGACTGTCGGCTTAGGAACCCCTCCTAATTATTGTAGTTACGCAAATAAGTCCTCCCACAATTTCAAGTTATTAATTATAATGAATGCATTGCCAATTCATGTCCGGTATGATCGTACAAAACCGGTGACGTGCTTCTCGTAAATAGATTCACTCGCCGCGACGTAAACAAAGCCTACGCTAATGACACGCCGTCTATAAATAATGACACATTCAAATGACTCATAAACTGGCCATGTAGAATATGTGCCCGCTTTATACCTAAAAGAATAAAAAACTTTCTACGAAGTGCAGTGACATTACTGGTGTAGAGTTGCGAAACCTGCTTTAAAAAAAAAATACAAGTTATAAGATATAGAGGATGTAGAGCGCGCATCTGAACTCTAAACCGCCATACTTGATTGCAATGCGGTTGCTAAGGACGCAAGATTGGATAATCCCGTTACTAACTTAAAGGAAGTATTAAGATATCCTGGTACAATCTAAAGCAACTTTTATGATTCAGATTTTATTGAAAAACAGGAAGCAACCGTGAACACGTATAGACACAGAATCTAGTACCGATTATCCAATTAGAATTGGATAACCGCTGCTTGCTATCAGCAGTCACTAGTAAACATGACGATCTTTTCTTTAACAAGTATCCAAATTGAACACGTTATTGCCACACACGTAATTTAAGAACATATGGTGTTTAGATCAACCGATCCAGGAAAGGAAAAACGCATCAACGGAACATAAATCAGCAGCAGTTCTTTGCGAATGACGCAGATAGTAATGGTAGTTAGTTTACATCTCTTGGCACACACGTTACACAACTTCACAATATTTTTACCGGCCACTACGAAGAGTTGGGATTCAAGGCCAGCGCGCCATAGGAATCGAGTTCCTGATCCGTCCGGGATGCCTCTCGCTCGCTCCCGCCTGGCCGCCTGGAATGCGTGCAAAATAAACAAGTTTAACCGGTTTCGTTTCGCATCGTGCGCTTTGCCCACTCCAAGCCAGACGCAGTCTTTTCTCTAATCCCATATTTAACAACTTGTGTATTCACAAAGAACTTTATATTATGTACATCCACAAATCGATGCAATGACCAGCCGTGTGAGATAAGTCGGATTAGCGTCTGTACCAACTACACGTATGCACACAGTTGAACGCGGCGAACTGTCGGTTTTACTATTGGAACGCGCTCTAAATTTGCTCTATTTTCATTTTAATTAGTTACGATGGTGGGATTTAGATCTTCATGTTCCTCGTTTATGTATTCCAAACCGTAATTACAAGTTAATGTTTGCAAATTGAAACTTTCATATCATAGCATAGAATTTTTCACTGTGTAAAATCTACGCCATGTATTCCATTTAACTATCGACCGAACTATTATTAGACCTGAAAATCGATGCATCGCCTACGCCCTTCAAATGTCGTGCAAAGGCAGAACCATTTATTGCGTTTTATTTAACATGATTGAACTTGGTGCTGGGGTCATAAATCCAAAACTGTGATCTTTAAAACTGCATATTAAATAATCATCCCCTGTCCTGCCTGCTCTTGTTCCAGTTACTTGGGGTCGGCGCAAGATGTTTTCTTTTTCCATTCTCCCAAATCATAAGCATCGGCAGGATAAGCACGAGAACCGTAGAGAAGCGTTTTGAAGACGGACAAAAATGACGTTTCCGTGTAGACAGTAGGACAATTTCGGTAGACAAGTGGTTTCTATTCTAAATAAAGTAGAGTAGAAATAGAAAGCGTCAGCTAAGCCTTGCAGAACTCCGAAAAATAGGAAGTCATTACGGATCATTTGTTCTGCAAGTGCTTTAAGGCTCTTGCAGACTTATACGCCATATCGCGGGTGTGACAGGCACAGACAAAGAAATTGTGCTACTAGTGTCGCGTCGCGCCCGCGATATCGCACCAGTCTGTACGAGCCTTTATGGTACAAGAGCTGTGTCATTATTTATGTTGCAAAAAGCATGACGTGGAGCATCGGACAATGTGTTACCGTTCACGGCGACCGGCGACCGATAGACGACAACGCCCATATATCTCCCGACGGCGCGTGATGTATTGCCGCCGATCACACCTCACTCAAACTAACTAGCCACGACACATTATTCCCCCACATTATCTATAATAAATGTCACGCAGACCTAGTAAAAACGGTTCAAAAGAAACTAATCGCTTTGGTTGGGTTTTTAACATAACCACATGAACGCTGTATCGTATTTACAATTTCCTGCAAAATATCAGCTATCGTTCATTGATAGTTCGTTCCAACATCGTGTTTCCGGAGAACATAAACTAGATAAACTGCTGTACGTGAAACGTAGTTTGAAATTTTACTTTGAATCGTTTGATTAAATCGTGTTACACGAGGAAGTCGTTGATGAAGCACCCGAAATAATGTGACACTGTCGTTTTTACGATGGTGTTTACATTCCGTGGCGTTGTCGTGTTACGTCGTGAGATGCCCCACTCAATTAGCGCGAGGCGAGGATGAGTGCCGACTGACAGTCGCGCCCGCTCCACCATTCTTGTTAAGTGGTGAGCATTCATTATTTAGCAACACTTCTTCTACAGTTTTCGTTGCCTTTTTCACCTTTTATGAACTCAAGTTCTGTTTCCGAACGTTGGCCGTCACGGAAGCTTTCTTGAGTGTTATTGAGATTTGAGGATCATGCTTTTAGCTTTTTTGAGCACCTATATAAAGAGGCACCTGATCCAGTTATATAAATACTTAGCCGTAGGCCTGTAGTCAACTTTTTGCATTGAACGTTTAGAGTTCTACTTAATTACAAATGAAACCAGTTTAATGACATCGCGATCGTTTAGCAATCTCGATATTAAAATCTGGACCCCTGCCGGATCGCGTACTATTGATCATTATTGTCTTTTACGGTTCTTGTGGAAGGAACAACGTAAAATTAATAATATTTATTTCGATTGTTCTACCTTTTTCTGTTCAGTCGTTTTTGGCGAAAGTCATTATTGCGGATAAGTATGTAGATAGGTACTAATTGGTTCATTGCACTGTCGTCGTCTGATCATTTTCGTTGTGAATGTTTGTCTTCATATTCATAAACATTTTCCCGAGACCAAAAAATACTTTTCCATTTTATAAAGCTGATCAACTCCTATTACTTCAATCCGGGGCGTACCTACCTCACAAACATCGTAATTAAAAATAAGTCCACAGGCCGGAGTAATTTATCAATTATTCAGCGCCCTAAGTTTGCACACAATTAACTCGATGAGATTTTTTTAAAGTACAAAGCGAGTGTTTCACCGTCGGAATTATCGCAGCACAGTAGAGCTGAGTTTTTGTCGGCAGGTTCGTTAGTCGCGAGGTGACGCCGCTACAGTACGTCCTCGTGCTCAAGTGCGCTTCTCCAACTCTTTAACTACCTACATGAAGGACACTTCACGGTGCATTCTCCTATTATAAACTGCGCTTTTAATGGTTTGCGCCGATTTTAATTATTTTCGCTATTTTTGGCTCACTTCGTTTGTATCTAGAAAAGAGTAAAAATATTGTACACGTGTAACATAATTTTTTGTAACAGCGAGGTTAATTATTTTTAAGTCTAGTCTGTTTAAAACTTCAGATGTCCCTACTGTAGTGTTTGTAAACTTACTTGTATCAGTGAAGTCTTAAGTTTTGCTTATATTAAAGTAATCCTATCCAAGATAATGAGACACTCAATCGGAGTCTCGGGACGAGCGCTCTTCAACACAAGAGGACTGGCAGGACCAAGCTCCGAACTCTAACGAAGACGTTCAAAGGATTTGTCGGACTTTACCGTAATCATGAACACTGGGATTTACACGGCTGAAACGCTACACAAAACGTTACAGCCGTATTCACACACACAAATACACTCATTCCGTTATCGCACTAAACTCATATTCAGGCGATAATCCCGTTAGTTTGCAATAGGCTGACCGCATCGGATGCAGCACCAACAAAATCTATTAAGTGCGCTAGCTCGCTCCAGCACGGCGTGCGATAATGCAAGCGTTGTAGCGTTTACCGCGACTCGCGACTAAACGTTCACGTGTGCTCCACGACCGCGGATTACCACACGCACAATATCCACCAAATTGGATAATACACTTAAAATACAATCGCGCTATGAACGCGCTGTAATCTAGTGACGCGGCTGCCGATGAGCATATTAATTTGTCGCGGGAATAGGATTAGCGGGCGCCGGAGGGGCGAGCGGCGCGGGGGCCGTGATGCGATCACAGGCTTACTGTGCTGATCCAAAGTACCGACGCTCTTAAAATTACAGCCTCTTGTATTTTGATAGGTAATTGTCTGGTTCCAACAACGTAGTTTCAACTTTGTAAACAGACAGAGCTACATGCACAATTTGACCACGAGCTCAAACATCTGCTCAGATTCAAATGTCAACATTTCGGATTTAATATTGTTGTTTTATTCAACAACGGAAATAAAATACAAAGAACGAAGATATCCCCAGGATAGCGTGGCTATCATCGGCTTGGCTAGTTTAAACGCTTTTTGCGAGTTGGATGGACAAAACTGTGGGAGCTACTTTGGAACGGCAATATTTCTTAGTTTGACAGCGGGATCGCAGTGGTGAGGTGTTGCGCGCCTTCGCCGCGCCGTCGGCTTCGTCTTGCAACTTTCAAAGCGTCGCGCCGGAGTGTTTCGCCTCGCCAAAAGTTTTAAACTGTACACTTTATGTTCTTTATTGTCTTCGCGAGGCTCGTCTATCTGCGTAAAATTTAAACATCTACTTATCTCAACAAATCGCAGTGTGTAAACTTCATCGCTTTGAAGTTTCCACATAATAAACGTTCAACGGACATTAAGGACTTCACGAATGGTTTCCCGATGGCACGTAACGAACAAACAAACATCTGGTTGTAATCTCCTAGCAACAACAGAGAGACCGTTAAGTCTCTTATGTGCTGTGGACACGCTACTGGTTTTTCAGAAAGCTCCGCCCTTCGTCTGTCCTCTCTTAACGCTCCTCCCTTCGTGTCTTTTGCTGCCCTACTTGTTGAACAGACATGTTGAATGCTTATGAATTTACGACTCGTATGATTCGCTGCTCACCTTTATAGTAACTAAATAATAGAAAAGGTCTGTAAAGCGTCATTATGTCGCGTTACTTTATAAGGGACATAGGGAGGTATAGTTTGAGGAGATCACTTCTATTGAGCGAGCATCTTGAAAAGTGTCGTAGGTAAGTCAACGAGGAGAACCCAGGCGCGGTCGGTCTGTACCCGTGTCAGCTTAAATCGAAATTTCGCCGTGGGCCGCGGCGGATAGCGCCAGTTAACTTGTAACTCACTTTTGATGTATCGTTGTTTTTGTAGAGTTGGAAGCCTTGTAAACATCGCAACGGGAAACTTTTGGGTCGCCTGTCCACCATTTCAGATATACTGGCAGATTAAAAGACTTCTTTCAAAATTTGCTTGAACCGTTTGGATAGCTGTCGCGCAGATTTTTTGCGAATTCATACGTAGCTACTTCAAAATTGGCTCAGATTCAGATTACATTCGGTCACTGACTTAATGAATGGCGTCAGATTGTAGAGCGGCGTTAGTGTGCAGTATTACACCAGCGGGGACCGATAATAAAACAATGCTCGAACCCGACGGTTTTACGAGCTGATCTCGAGCGCAGATAGTGACGGCAGGGAATAAACAGCGCGTAAAGTCATCTGTGTTTAAACTCACTAACGTTTTCTACATCTATGCAGAAATAGGTAGCTGGCGAAAATGTTTTCTACCAGACTAGCGTGACCTCGTTACATGAATGGCTCGAATATTCGCATCTGCATTAGAATCGGGCGTCGGTGGCATTAAAAAGACACGTGCGTATGTTGTAACAAATGTAAATAAGGTCACGTCCATATAAATAGTTACAATGGATTCATAATTGATGACTAAGAAGCAAAAAAAGTGTTTCCTTTAACAAAAATCTTGTTTAATGTGATCACCCATCTTGACTCCATACGAGCCTAACAAGTCTTGACTTCTGAAGCTAGCAGAACTTTGGTAAATTATCATAGTTCGGTCTACTGAGTAATGAATTAGTTTAATTACGCGTAGTTATTTAATTTAGCTCAAATGTTGTCCAGTTTAAGAATAATATAATGCTAACAAGTTGCTTGTTACCATGAACTTAAATTATTATTTGATATACAAAAGTGAAGAAGTAAAATCAAACCAAGCATGTATGATGTAACAAAGACCTGTGATTATTCTGTACATGTCACATTGTCGTTATAAATAAAACGAATTTATTCTGGCAAATATGCTATCTTGTATAGTAGTAAATAAATAATTATTCCAAACATTTTAATGTCAAGTAAGAGAAAAAAAATGTATCGTAGTCTGCATTTTTTTCAGTTCTGGCTTTAATTACTAATAAAATATTACTTGGTCGGTTTCATTGTATTTTAAACCCTTTATTAAATATTTAACGTCTCAAGTCTGTACATCGCACCAGTCTGTAGGAGCCATCATTAGTTACTTTGTTTGCCACATACGTTTGGTAAGATTTAGGTCCGTTGGGTACCTTGAAATTTGGGCAAATTGTAAAGGTATTATCCGTCGTGTCGGGTACTTATAATCAGCATATGATCATAGCAATAGGCGGGTAAGTGTGCTCACCAGTCGGCTTCTACGGTTTTATGTAAATGGCCGCCGATAAACCGACCTCCACCCGCGCGGCGACGCTCATTTGCATTCATAGGCTCGTAACCCTTCCTCGCTCTTCTACCGCTTATGCAGCCTCATCCGCAGCGCTCCAGCGTAAAACTGCTGCTTTGCCTTTTGCACGATAATTTACGACTCCCCATGTAATACGTCCAGGCGATATGAGTTCGGCGTGTATCATCCGACCGTGAGGTCGCGGTGTTGCCGTTCGATTTACATATTATATTAAACTCGCCGCCCGAAGTCTCCCTATTCCTCTTCGCCACCGGCCGTTACGCTCCAACTTTTCCCAATTTTTCCGCCCATAAAGCGCCCGAAACGAAAGTTTCTCCGTCCGCCGCGTGAGGTCGAGTGTAAATACACTTTTTATAATGTACTTAGTCACTCTGTCGCCCCTAAAAAAGACTCCCGTTTAATAAGGACCTTCACTGTGGCTTCAATGTTTAATTAACACAAAAAATATTTGCTATTTCAGGCAAAAACCATCACGTGTAAATTGAAACTGACGATGTTAACATAATAAAGTCAAACACGAATTAATTAGACATCGTTTACCACAGTATATCAGTTACATATTGAAACATAACATGTTTAATTTCTGATTAAATTTCGCTTGCATTTCCACCTGATATAGAATAGGGCTGCCCTGCTTTTAAACTCTATTCTGATTTATAAACACAGACTAAACTGAATGAGAAAACTAAATTTGTACCATTGCGAAATGTAGGTATGTAAACAGTATCTACCGAGTCAGCGCGAGCTGCAAGGTATAGTAAACAGTCGCTTGCACTGGTCGCAGAAGTAGCGTTCCCGTAGTCGTCTCAAAATTACCGTTTCATGTGAACACGCACATACCTGTACCTACAGACGTCTGGCGCGCTCGCCTCGCACCTGTGTAAGCAATGAAAGTTACTGACCTTGACTGGAGACCATTCAATAACACGTACATTGTCTTCCACGCTCAGTTTCATCCATTTTCCTTGAATTCTTGCAATATTTACATACAACAATACCAGGCTCAGCGAAATTGCGGCGATTACCATTTCGTCTTCGACTGAAACATGAAAATCTTTTCTGTAAAATATAGGTACTGAATAAAGAAAAATCTTAAAGTTATTTAGTTTGGAACATAAAAATATTTTAATTATTATACGTTCTTTCGGAAACGATGACAGTTCAAAGTACTGTGATCGAAGCTCGCGTGACACGTAACCAACCCCCTCTAGCGGCCCCTCTCGTTAAAACTTTCCCAAATATGACGCACGCTTGCAACCCTTTGTCATTTTCCTCGGCCCCCATTACTTGACGACCACAGTCTTCGACTTAATCTCATTCCACGTTTTATCTGTTAAAGTATCGCAGTTTTTATGTCTCGTCGATTTCTCACCAAGAAGTTTCTTTTGTAGCCTGATCCTATGATTCGGTCGTATTAGCGGGTGGATCAAAGAGCCGATGGGGGTGCACGGGACGCCGCCGGTTGACTCCGGCCCGATAGCGTCAATCTAACGCTCAATTAGCCGAATGCGATTATCCGATTCGGATCCAGAATCGCGGGCGTCTCCGGCGCGCCTCCCCAAGACAAGCGCGCCAACTTTATTAATTAAGCCGTGTCTTATCTCTTGTTAGCACTCATTCTATTATTTGTCTTTTCACCACTCATTTCCATAATTTCATCGGCGAGTAATTACTTACCACTAACGCGGAGCATTTCTCATTGTGTTTGCATATTTTGTCGTCGTTTGCATTGTAAACTTCACCTAAATAAAGTTAAACTCGGATGATGATGGAGACCATTTGCAGATCGTTACTAATTATTGAGTACTTCTCGGAGATTGCCGCGACTATCACTTTTCACTGGTTCTTAATTACAAACGTGATGTTTGCATTCTAACAAGCGCCGGTTCGATCATCTGTATATAGTTGGACCATTGTTTTCCGCCTCTGTGAGGAATGGCTTTTGTTGTTAAAATGATGCGTCAGTTGAGGGCATTGTGGGGGAGGGCGCTGGTTGTGGGCGCGCGTCCTCTTTCCCCCGCTGTGTGTTTAATTAGCTTAATTGACATCGCGAGGCGCGGTGTCCAAGCGTTTGTTTGCGATATCGCGTTACCGCACCCGCCGGCGCGCCGTCCGGGGCCGTCGACGCTGTAACCGATGTCGCTGTCGCACTACTGAAAGGATTAAATCACAACTACACATTTGTAACTATTAAAACAATCGCTTCCATTACGTAGGGTGCACCACATAACCTTCTAAACCCTTCCTGAATAGAAATACATGTATAATCTGTGTTTGAACGTCGCGGTCGGCGTCGGTATCGAGTAGGCGCGTGCGGAGCCACCCAAATGCCAAGTCAGCATGGCGTCATACGGCGTCTAAAATACATTCCGATTTTGCTCTTCCTCTTCCGATGCGAAAAGGTAAAACTGCCACGAAATTTTTCCTTAAATTGCCCGGGGAATAAATTGTAGTCCGTACGTGAACTGAGCTTTAATGATCCTTTATAGTGCGCAGTTTCACAATTTTGAATAGTTCCTTCGTATCTGACAGTCCAATAAGTAGGGCGCATAAAGCTTATATTTTTTTTATGAACGACTCGAGTATTTTGTATGATCATTCATTCAAAGTACGTAGACAGCTTTTATTGTAGTTCCAGACAATATATAGGGGCTAATAGTCTCCCTATAAACTTTACTGCAGCGAGAGGCCGTTTTAATTAATATCTCCATCATAGCTGGTGCGTATGATTAATCTCGCCGAACAAAGAAGTCCGTTTCCGCGAGCCCTGTACACTATCGATCATTCACCTCCTCGAATAAAAATAATAATAAATAATAGGGCCAACGCCATTGTCCAAACGAGGCGTGCGTGTCAGCGATACTTTCAGCTATTTGATGTAATGTCGACTGACTTCACATTATTGTGCTGGGACTCCAATACTACATACACCTACGCCATTCACCCATTTCTTAAGTTAATTATCGTGAGACCCAAGGTCACAGCAATACTTTCAATGATCAAGCATTCTCATGTTTTTATTGTTTATAGCGCGGGGTCTCGTAAGATATTGAAATATGAGTAACTGCACGCTTTACCCAATGTGCACGATCCAGTTTTCTTAAGAAATGTCGCACATGTTCCCCATTAAGTCATATTTTCCTTTTTCCTCAAACGGAAATGTCTGTGTCTTTCACCGCCACATAATAAGCTCAATCATTTTAGCTTACTATACAGGACATGTTTGATGGATGATCATAGAAGGGCCGCCCCACCCTGCGTGCCATACATCAACACCACTATAGCACAGCTCACCTCTTTGACACACATCCAACGGCACTCATTCCACTTTATGTTATACATCAATGAGACTTACTTCTCGCATAATAAACTCGTACCATGTGATTGTACCTTAATGAATTTGCTCTTTATAGAGCTTTTGAGCCACACTGTTTCCACTCCCTGCCATGGTTCACGGTAGCCGCACTCTGTACATAAATAACTTTATATAAGCGCTCTAAATCTCATTACGGCCACTGTAATAGCTTCTAAGGTTCCGCTGTCAGCTATGACGGGAATACAAAGCAAGCCTGATTTATTTTCTCAAATGAATCTTCTAAGCAACTTGGGTCAATTTCTTAGTTCTCAACATACGATTGAAGAGACTAATGGCTCTTGTCTGCACCTAAATATCCGATACGAATTGCAGGCTTGTATTACAGTTTCGACGTCGTGAGGCGTCTGTTTGCAAAATTGAACGCGCAAAGAAACGTCCACGCTCCCTGGCTATACTTGTAGCCAGCACCGTGCGGCCCCGATAGCGTAATACCAAAACAAATGGCCTTCTTTGTCGCCTTTTTATTTTAGATACGTGAGTTATGTTGCAAAGACGTCCGTGCGTTATTCAGATGGCTGAAGGCTGTAGTGAGAATGTCCTGTCTGTTAAATTTATTTATCACCCTTTTTAAATGAACCAAGTGGCCGGGAAAAAATAAGAGCTTCCAGAACGTTGCACGCTTTATTTTGCAGTCTCGGTCAGTATAGGCCAGCATCGCTTTCAATAGCCGCTCGATAATTGGTAAGAATCGAGTTATCTGCGCCCTTCAATGGGAACTGCCCTATCAATGTTAGTGCACTAAGATTTTTCTCATATATTGCACAGATATACAATAATATATTCGAGATTAGTCACATAGTGTAGTTTACAATGTAAGTTATCCCTTTCTTTGACAATTACGTAGCGCTGTAGAATGGATTCATCTGCTACGACACTTGCCTACGAAATCTAGCTACGCGTCGCGCGTAGCCGTAGCTGTCCCTTCGAAACTCTTTGACAGAACATCTGTCGGGCGATCATATTATTGAATTCTCAATACATTAACCTCTTTATTACATGTGCTGCAGACAAAAGCTCTCGATTGCAATATAATTTACAGCGATGTATTTACACATGTTTATCGAGTTTAGTGTGCATTCGATTATGCCATTCAAGAATGTTATGCTATAAATAAATGTTCTAGTCTGTGAGCGTACGTTGTAACAAAACATTAAAGCTTAACCAAACAAGCCGATATTCGTGTCGCGCGTTTCAATTTCGTCGTTGGATTTGATAAACCTGTGAGCATACACTATGCTCTGTTATGCGAATATATTCTCTAATCTCTTACGCTATCTGCTGCACTCCCGAACATAGGCACACGTTACATGCAATATTTGTTTGTTTACTCAATATTATAAAATGAATGTTATTTAGTAGCGACAAAGACACTAAAACAATTTGACCTTTTGGTATCTCAAGTATAGGAGCTAGGTGCGTATGGTCAGTGAATCGATGAATTCAATTTAGATTGGCATGGAGCGTGCAGGAGCATTAACGACACACATCGATCCGTTATCTCTGTTCCCGAACAAAGAGAGATGAAATTTTAATCGGTCGCGTTGTCTGCCATCGCAGAAGTTGTCCGGCACGGCGGCGCCGAGCGAGCTCGTGGCGCTCGTATAGTCGTATTGTAATGAGCGGCCCGCGAGCCGCGGCTCCTCTACTCGCCGCCTGAATAATACATGTATCGGATCAGCGCAGCCAGCCCTCGCAGCTCACCTCCGCGTCCAGCCGCCGCCGAATCGATCACTATCGCCCGCCACTCCGGATTATATTTTATTCACACATTAGTCACCCAAGCGACCTCACCAACAGATAAGCCGATCATAAACACCAAGCCTCTATTGTAAAGTACACTGTGTACACAATTTTTAACCAATCTCCTGATAATACTATCTTGACATTGATTATAAACGAGGGGCCTTCCCGCCTTCCTCTTGGCGAAACGTGACTTGCCTAGTCTCGAGACAATTATGAGGAAGAGATAAATTTGTATTTATCAGATTCTTCAAAGCGGTCAGTGAACGAGTATTCGTGTTACGGAATTTTGGAGGTGTTGAAATTTAATTTATTTAGCAGCTAAGTTCTAAATTCTGTTACTAGTTTCTTCGCTGACCAGTAACGCTTTGAATACTAAAAAAAATGTATGTTGATAAAGTTACAAATAAATTAAATCTTAAATATTCTAATTTGCTGTTCTACTGGAGAATATCTTTACCTGCAATAAAAATACATATTTAATGTAAGAAGTTTAAGATTCTTCGTAAAAAGTAAGAAACGGAAAGTATTTCCCCGGATTTTAATATCAATTCGGAGAGATCTTCTTTAATAAGTTGTAAACTTGTGTTGGAGGGTTCTCGCCGCAAGTTCGATGCTACAGGCGCCGGCGACTACCGGCAATCTCGTTAAAATCTACGAGGAAACTCCGCAGTGGCGTTTCACGACCATTTATGAAATCACATGCCTCGCCTAATAGTATGTAAGTAGTGACACTTGTACCATAAGCTGTACGTAACTCCCGCTAATAGCGATAACACTGGAACGATGTCATGTTCTGAACTTCTATTGTTGTGATAAACAGAGGGTTTAGCATTGAGAACCCTTTACGTGGACTGAGATAGCCTTACAATGTGTGTATACCTACTGACAAAATGATGCCTGCAAAACGTCTTGCATCACTCATTAGACATAGTTACAAAAAATGAGCAACAGAAACTTATGCGTTTTTAAGGACCATCTCTTAACTTTAATTTATGCTGAATATTTTTTTAGTGTTCGGTATACTTTGAAAACTGACGAAAAAAAGAAAAAATTAAATAATATATTTAATCGTAAATTTGTATAAAACTTCAATTAACCAGAAGCTTTTAGCATAAAATTTGACCCAATTTTCCGTAACATTTGCTTAAATTCTTTTTCTAATAGCAATCTGAAGGGTGGAAGGTACGTAGCTGTCCACTTCCACCGCAGGCGGTGTCGTTAAGGGTGTAGTGGCGGTCTGTCCTTATCGCGCGCCACTACGCGAGTAATGACGCCTTCGATCGTGGGCTAATGGCCTCCGCGGGCCCACTTAGATACGCAAATGAGCATCGACAAGTACCGCCAGCCAGCCATCGCGATTACGCGTACACATTACATCGACTGATGCTGCGCACCGTACGTACACGTGCGTTTCATGTTGCCTACTGCACACGAACCATAAACAACAGGAACGTTAAAGATTTTCTTTTTCTTTTCAAAGAATTTTCCGAATCGTTCGCAATACAGTAACTCTACACTACTTTCGATCGTCCTCGGAATAATATTAGAACTACTAAAATAAATAAAACCCTGTCATAAATATCCGATACTCGTCTGGTTGATCGTCATGAATGATTCAGGAGGAATGACAATCGGGAAAACTGAATACATTCAAATATACTTTACTATTCTTTTTTTATTTTATTAAACAAACAGATAGTATAGTAACTTTTTATATTGTAACACTGTTAGGCCTATGTCTAACTATCAAACAAAAAGTGAAGTCCAAAAGCCTGTACATTTGGATGGTTGGGAAATTGAGATTTCCCTAAATCATGTCGTTCACCCGCACGACATTCTCGGCAGCTCGCGTATAAAAACGTTCGCCGTACAGAGCTCTCGGTTGACACATGTCCTCCACTGGCTTTATACAAACTCCCTGTCTAGTGGCCACCGAATCTATGACACATTAAATTTTTATCTACCGCCTATATACATACGAACATTTATCCTGTTATAATTGACTGTATTGTACATGTACAATCAGTATTTTGCACTCAAACTCACTCGAACAGCAAGTAAACACGTACATTTAAATGAACAAAGAGTTCTTGATATTTATTGCTAGTAGCTACAAGGAGCAATGGTTATTGCTTGCGATATTAGTTCTTGAAATGTAACTATTTAATTGTTTAGAGGTTTAGCTCTTTATTACTGTTCACTCAACAAAACCTCGTCGTTTACGTACATAAAATAAGAATAGTTACCCAAAACGTAACTCGAAAGAGGATATTCGTGTCGTTCGCGTCGTTTGTCACGTATAATGTCCTATATAAAATTTTATTTCAGTCTAGAACAAGAAAAACCCAACGAGCGTCCCTGTCCACTCCTTGCTTCAGGACGTTTTGTATTTTTATTAAAAGTCGCTTTCCTTTATTGGCTCTATAAGTAGATATGAGCTTATCAACGTGTTTCAGCGTTGAGGAACGATTTTAAAATGTTGTAAATGCAAGTCTGGCACGCTAAACATCGATACATCAGGGGTTAGGCTGCTATACATCCTACACGATACGTTAGACGAGAGGCCGGCTAGTCGGCTACAAAAGCAAGCGCTGTAATAGCGCACTAGATTAGGATTATTCACGTTTCATAAGCAAGGAGTCCCGTATCGTGGGGTGAGTTATTAATCCTAAAAAGATGTTTGCGGCGCGACCAACAATGCAGGGGCGCCGCGACGGCGCCCGCCCAGCTGTAAATGGAGTGCGCATTAATACTCAACTATGTAATAAATGTTATTGTTTGTCATAAAGTTTGTTTTATGAAGGTCGGCCGCCCCGGCCCTTGACGCTGTCGGACCTTTAATAAAGTTTAGCTTTCGCTTATACCCTCACTTACGGATTTAGGCCCGATTACATGAATTGTTATTATACTTCTATTTATATCTCACTAGAAAATCCTGAAGTTTCAGTCGATCACCGATCACTTCAGATAAACGAAATCCTCTTTGCTGCTCGATAAGAGCAGATACAAAATAAAATAATCTTATTTTGATATTTCGAGTAGAAACACGGTGCCTTGCGACGTCGCGAGATCGCTGAGTCATTGCAAAAGTTGCGCTTAGCTTTGCAGCAATATTTTATATTTCGACCTTTCCGCACTCGGGTCGGAGACTTTCAGATATCATTTGCAGTGTACACGAATTATTGTTTCATATTTTGAATGTGGCCAATGTAGTTTAGTAATGTATCTAAGGTCTCTTCTTGATAGGTTTCCATGTGTCCATTAACTATTCGTTCTTCAAATGAAAGACATTTTCCACAAAGCTAAAAATATTTTAGAACCATGGGCCTTGACCCTGCTGAGGTTTTCTGTTCAAACTGTTTTATCATCAAAAAAGGCAACGTCGATACTTCGAACTTTGGCCTCGTTCGTGATAAATTATGAAGTTTTCGTCGATTACACGGCAGAGCGATGCGATGTAGAGATAGCGGTGTTGACGTCGGCTGCGGAGCGGCGACACGAACAGCCCCCTGACTTATTTGTATGTAGCGCGCCTCCGCTGTGGGGGGCGCTTCAAGACGTTCAGCGCAATTTTTCAACGCTTCGGCTTCGTGTTCCGCAAGCCGATGGCCCTCGCCGCAGTGCCCCCCGCCACCCCGCGCGCGTGCCGCACCTGCTCCAGCGCTGAACTGCTGCAACTTTAATCCCCCAATCCGCCACCGCACGATCGCACACCGGCGCGACGGTATATTTCAATTAATTCGACCATCCATTCCCGACGTGCAACTACGCGCCGCTTTCCCTCATAACCCCCACCAGGACGTCGCTTCCAGTTTAATACGTCAAGGGAGCGACTACTTGATGTCGCGCTGCACTGTTCGCGACTAGATTCGTGTAGTCAGCCAGTCGCCAGTCGCTATCGAGTCCCTCTTACGATCCCACTGAATCACCGACAAACTCCGTCACGTATTCAGCGATAAATCTTGATTCACAAGAACAATTTTCGCCTGTAGTGACGATTTAACTTTTAAAGCCCAATTAATTGCAAGTTTTGTTTTGCATATTAATGGGTCGTTCCAGTGGAGCCGCGTCGGCGGCCGGCATTAAGTTTCGTCGGGTGCACATGGAGCGGAATAATCGCCAGTCTCGACTTTATTTCTCGCAGCCGTGTTGTTCGTGTTTCCAAACAACAATATTTAATTGTAAAGAATATTTTTTTGTTTGCATTGTCAATATAAAGACAAAATGCCACATGATCACTGTCTACATAAAAGCTTTGTAAAACGATGCACGACCAGATAGTAAGTTACTTCTTATTCTTATTGCCAAGTCAGAAGCCGGCGCGCCTCGCCGCACGTGTTGGTCATACCGCTGAATCAACTGAACCCGGCTCTCTACCGCAACTGAATGTACTTAATTTGATTTCGATTGTATTAAACCCCACTTCGGCTCCAATTAATGACCCGAAAGGGCTCTTAATAATAACGACGTTTCATAGACTAATTTAGTGTCACATTTGGAAATCAAATATCGTCATAAATCATACACATTTATCTGAAACCCCCATATAGGATCACTCGTGTGTCTGTCTGTCACAGCCAATTTGCTCCGAATCTACTGGACCGATTAAGTTGAAATTTGGTACACATATTAATTTCTGTGACGATATACGAGTAACGTAAATTAATTAATTTTGAATATCACTTTTGAGGGCAAATAAGTTTTTTTTTAAGTTTTGCTAACTGTACTTTTCAGTTATTTAAGAAAATAGATGAATATCGACCACTCCCCCTTCCCTTATCAACGAAAATAAAATTTTGAAAAAAAAAATGCTGAAAATAGTTATATGCATATAGATTACAGGAAAACCTATAAGAAGTCTATGGTCTTAAAATAACATGCTGAATCTCTCAATATTGTGCGTACAAACTTACGTTTTCAGTTGGAATGTATGAGAGAACATGTTTTTCAACTACAATATTAAGTTTGTTCTTGGGATAAATTTATCCCAACTATGGAAACCTTCACTTGGCCGGTTTTTATCAATAAGTTCACTAATTAATTTTGTCAGGGTAGCGTAAGGATCGGGCCGTCAGAAAGTTCACATGGGACTTGTACGTTTGGCAAAAACCACAAACAACTTTACATTGACGTTACAATGTAGAGACAACTGGCGGAGTAGAGGCACAAAGTAATTAGATAGCTGTTGTATTGTTCGCTTGTTCAGCGCTTTTCCAATGAACGGTCGTCGTTCGGCCTCGTGTTTAATTGCGAGCCACACCGTAACGGACAGCGGCCCGTTTTTGTCCGGACCGAATGAGATGAACCGCGCATCCTTTAATGAGTCGCTCCCCGCCCGGCCCGAATTCTATACCCTTCGGACATCTACATTTCATGCACTCTTAAACTTTTCGCTCTGAATTTCCACATTTGAATTTTAGTTAGACCATAAAATACTTAATTCTAAGTTTACTTATTTGTGTTTTACTTGAATCTTGAGTATTTTGAAGCACAAATTCAGATTGATTAGATTAAGGGGTGATAATTCCGGCCCAAGTTCCCAAAATAATGAATCGTAGTTTTTCCCCATTAGGGATTGATCCTAAAGGCTCGTGCAAATTGGTGCGATATCGCGGACGTGACAGGCAGCGCGACGCCTGTCGCGGCAGTCTGCACGAGCCTTAAGTTAAATATCTCAGGCTGGTTACAATAAGCGCTTATTGTGTCAGGAAGGGATGTAAAATACCTATTCCTCAAAGACGAAGTTATTCATATTGTCCTATTAAGACAATTTCATGAAACACCCAATTCACATACTGTTGGTGGAGCGATAAACATGAATGGAATTGTGGGGTTCAACTATGTTTAATAAACATTAAACTGTTGTTTCATGTACATCTGACATCATAAAGTTCACTAATTTGTTCAGCAACATTACCCTTTGGTCAAATTAAATCGAATCAACTTATTTGTGGATCAACTAAAAGTTAGTCGTCTCCAACGTACCTACTTGTAAGTGCGGGGCGGTGCCACTCTCGCCCGCATTCGGCACCGCGTAAATAATTCACACGTTCAGTAACGGGTTGGCCGACTCGGATACCGCATGTAATTCCACATTTTCACGCCGAAAGGTTTCCAAGCTCGCATTAAAGTTTTTGTCCGAACCCCCGTGCCAATTCACGATTAATTTTCCGAATTCTATTCCCCAACTTATTTATTGAGAGGGCGTTTCGTAAATACTTTACTTAATTGACACCCGAAGCTCCGAACTCTGCGTTAACCCTATAAATTATTCATTTACAGTAGTGTAGATGACAATAACTGTATTATTTCGTCTCTGGTATAATATGATGATCTTGTTACGCTCAGTGGGGGTATCCGATCTTGTTAACATATGTTAGTGACAAGAATATCTGAGCGCGTAGGTTTAATTAATTACCGCGTGTCATTTATAAGGAGGAAGGCGGTGTGGTGTAATGTTAGCTGGGGTGTGCCTAATGTAAGGCGACACCGCGGTACGTACTTGATCCAAGCCGGAACAACCAGCGCCGACGGCACGAATGTCGCTGCCACAGTGCCACCGCGACACCGGTGTCACGTCACGCACTCCTCATTTGTCAGTTTGTCACACAATGTCTACCACAACGGTGACTTTTATGTCAATCAAATCAGTGCTCTGAGTGGAATATCTCAATTAGCCTTGTAGCTACGGATTTGCGATTCATACAATATTCATCATCTGCCTAGCCTTTTCCCAACTATGTTGGGGTCGGCTTCCAGTCTAACCGCATGCAGCTGAATACCAGTATATACATGGAGCGACTGCCTATCTGACCTCAGACTTTTTGGGCTTCTGACGACCCGTAACAACTGTCAAAGATCTACAAATGTCAGCCGGGACCAACGGCTTAACGTGCTTTCCGAGGTCTAAAGTCAAATTATTTTGTTCAAATAGGCAGATAGATGGCACTTTTGAACGTCAAAAATTACAAATAAAATAGAATTGATTCTAGTTGCCCCTTCCAAAAGGTAGCTTCGTATGGAGAAGAATGGGCAAGAAACTCCACCGTTACTCTTTTAAAATGTTCTACAATATTTTGTATCGGTACATCAATTATATAATTATATGTGAAGACGATGCACCTAAAATAAAATTAATATACCAGGAGGCACGGAGGAATCTTGGTATGAAAAGATGGTCACCCATCCACGGACCAACCGCGGCAAGCGTAGCTTAACCTGAACGATCGACCCGTGCGGCAGTTATTATTTAGCCACCAGCTCCATACCTACAATATTGTAACTCTATTTGGATCCATTTCCTGAAAGATTAAATTTCTAGAAATCCAAGTCCGTGAAAAGAGCACAAACTTTACCACAATATTAAAACACGATTAAACTTTAACGTGACGTCATCGTCTATAACTTTTTTAACAAAGTATCATCGATCTGGTGCACTTGCAAGCTTTCCATTAGGTGTCAACTCAGTCTGTTCTTGTTTGTCACCGGCGCCTGTCGCGCTTCGCCTGCCGTACTCTCTCTCTACACAATATAAATGGTGTTACAGTGAAAAATCGTCTCCATCGCGACTTCGAGAGGCATCATCCGAACACTTTTCCTAGGTAAACCGTTGGTAGGCCATAACAAAGAGGCGTAGTTCCGAAACAATCAAATTAATTTTCTCCGTTGTTGTTTAATTAGCACGCCGCCGACTCTTGGATGGCGAGGCGGGCGGCCGATGTTTATCATCGGATACAATCGCGCCCCGCACTCCCCGCGCCCCCCTCGCTCCTCTCAACCAAACCCATTATTATCAAAGTCAAGACTGTACACCCAAGTAACTTTGGTTCGTCACTCCTGCTGCCATTGTTATTATTAGCGACATTGTTTAGCCTAATTGACTTTGGCGTAAACAAATCGTCTGATTCCTACTAATTGTGTAATCTTTTTGTTTCAGGTAATCTTATTAGAGTGCTGTGATATAATTTTATGGAGGAAAATGTCTGTATCCGGTAAAAGTACGTATGTATATTAGTGTGATATCGGCAACAGGGTAGATAAAGCGTGGGGACACTGTTATCGGGGGGTGGAAAATATGAAACTGAATAGTTTGTATGAAGCCTCACCGAGTTAATCTGAAGCCATATTTAATTAAATTGTGAGGGTAGGTGTACGTCGCCGCTGTCCATTCCGTAGACTACAGCCTTTCGGTGCGGACGACTTGTGTACTCGCGCATACCCAATGTTTCTGATATATTAGTTTCCTCATTAGGTGAGCATACATTCGGTTCTAAATCTTTTATTGTTGCTTATATTTACTGTGACGTGTTACTTAACGAAGTCGGATGTGACGAAAACTTGCTATATTGCTCCTGTGTAAATCACATCCCTACATATTTATTCGACAAGTGTAACTCAATTCGTTGTTATAACTATCCGGGTAAATCAACTATCCGGTGTTTTTGTCTCGAAATTCAATTGAAAAGTATACAATTTTCACTAATTGGCCACTCTCGATATAAATTCCGGCGTTAACGTGTACGCGGAGTTAATAAGAAAAACCTCGTCGGTTTGAACGTCGACT
Organism: Tiliacea citrago; assembly: GCA_963921375.1. NCBI lineage: Eukaryota > Metazoa > Arthropoda > Insecta > Lepidoptera > Noctuidae > Tiliacea > Tiliacea citrago. Next base: position 11,715,810 of record OY992786.1, on the reverse strand, counting down.
CGGGCTGCAGCGGCATCTAATCTAATTATCCAGCACGCTCTTCAAAAAACTTCAAGGAGTGAGTGCAAGCTGTTTGCTCCATTCTTTTTCTCTCCATTTTCTCGCCCACTGACGCACCACAAAGCAGATAATTGTTTTTGACGATTCAATTATAAGAACCCACCACAACTCGATACGTACATACTTATAGTGAACGAATTATACTTAAATCGCCCCAACGGTAAGAGATTATTTTCAACGGCTGACCCGGCGACCTGACCCCCATCCTCTGACCTCGGCGCGATGATCTGCACCCTTCATTCGACTAACCTGTTTCACGAGATTAGCGCGATAAACACTTTACCTAGTGGAATATTAAATGAACTTCCCCTGAAGTATACAAAGTTATTTTGTGAAATTATTACAGCCCCCTCGTAACAAAGTAAAAGGTAGAACCGCACGAGAACACGTATTACCGACGTAGCAAGACAGTTTCCTCATTTAGAAATTAACTCGTAAGTATTACGTATCCAACTGTGTATTTTATGTAAGGGGGACTATCATTAACGTGAGTTTATATTCCGCTACATTGTTACAACAATATCATTATAAAAATTGTTTGCCGTTTATTTCTCTAGCCATAAGCAAGTATGATATAAACTGCTCTCATAAATTCCTATCCTAAAGCGATCATAAAAACAAACGCCTACCCGAAGCTCCGTAATTGGAAAAAGGATTTAATCAAATCGGAAAATACGGTGCTGCGCTACTTAATATTAGCGCGGAGTCGTGAACGTATGAAGTAACATACGGCTAGTGTATTTCGTCGACGGACTAAACGGCTGAGCTCCGAGGCTCGTATTTGTAACACGGCGGGTTATTAATAGCCGCGATAGCGAGGTGGCCCGCGGCAGAGCACGATATTTGGGAAATCCGGATTTGCATAGGATAATGTGAGCGCCGGTGCAGCGCAATGTGCGCGACGCCTTGCATTCTACCTGCCGCCGACGCCGGTTGACTCGCTGCATACGTAACGACACGTCAGCCCCATGTGGGTTTTAAACTAACTCCTCCAAGAATGAGTTTGTGCTATATTGTGCAACGTGATGCAATTAAGTTCAAAAATAATAAACTTAAGTAGATGATTGTCATTTTATTAACTCGTACACAGTATAACATATTGCATGTTAACGTCAGGTTTCTGTGTCTGAATCGTTTTGCTTACGTGTAATGACTAATGTCTTAACTAAGAGAATGATCTAATGGCAGCTTTATTTTTAAACGTTCACATAGATGAAAAGGCGGTATAGGATATATTGGAAAAACACAGGAATCTTTCGATAAACACAATATTGTGCGAGAAGTTAATTTATTTAATAAAAATATAAAACCAGTGCAATCATTCTCTATAATTTGGAAAAAGTGGTCCCGTAATGGATTCGGTAATTGCAATGCAGCACGGGCAATCAGGGTGTTTGTCTGAAAACAGCCATTAATGCGGCTAAAAATAGGAACAAAACTATGATAATTGGCGAGGGGTGTAGCGGCGGTGTGGGAGGCGGGGGCGACGGTCGCGTGCCTGATGTATGCGCCGCCGCCGCGACGCCCAGACCCGCCGGCGCCGCGACGCCGCCCCACAATGCAGATATCGTGCATTCGATTCCATTGCATACCGACGCCCGACAACCGTTCTCACGCCTTCACCCTTTATTGCCGTTTACGACCAGGCGAAGCTTGCCCGACACGTGGCAGCCCAACCTGCGCCCACGACATAAGCATCAGAAATCGACCGCCACAGGAATCGATCCACGCCGTACAATTTCCAAATCTAAGCGTTGCAGGCCCACACTTGATTGATGACCCGCGTAATGACCCAGGAAACTATTTCCTTCGTATTTCCTCCACTCAATAAAACATCGAATATGCTTATTTATGTGTCGGTATCAGTTTATTTGGAGTTTTGTCAATGCGGCCTGTAGTGCCGACTACATTCCAAAGACCGTCATTTGTCAAGATTATGGCTGTTCGGGCATTGAGATATGAAAAGCGGTTATTGTTTTGAATATTTTCCTTTTACGTAGTATATCCAATATTATGTACACTTACGATGCCTGATGAATCGATGACACAGGAATATAGTTACTGTAGTGAATGAACAACTACTGAAATATTAATACATTTCCAATGTTATAAACATAATTTCGCCCCTCAAGAGTTAATTTAACGTAGACCCCATTAGGAAGTAAAGTATGTGTTGACCTTTCGGCGGCGGTCATGCGACCTTATAGATGAGTTGGCACAATTAACACGTAGAAAACTCGTCAGTCACGGCTTGGCGCCGAGTGGCAATTACGGTATTTCATCCTCAATAAAAATGCACTCAGGCGCCGCTACCGTCGGAGAAAGCTCCCCGTCGCCTATAAAGCTAATGTGGACATATAAAGATTTAAATGACGCCTCTGGACGCGGACGCCAGGAATACCCGGCGGTATGGTCACCTCGTACCCTCATATTCACTGACGTACAAACATCCCAAGACGACGATATTACAGTACACAAATTATAAGGGTGTGCGTTAAATACACACTTGAGAGAGAAAAAACAAATCCAGTCTCACATAAATACAAGCGTGTTCAAATACACCGAGCAGTCGACATGAATGACCTTCGACGTTTTCAGTAAACAACCTTTTTATACTCTGTATTTTGTACCCTCCGTTCACAAAAAACTCTTGAACCCTTTCCAAATAGAAACTTATATTGCAAAAACTTTAACAAATAAACTTCAGGAAATACTTTCGAGAGCCATCATGACTCCACGTTAGTGTCAGTGAGGGAAAAGAAAAACAGTTTCCAATATTTAACTCATTATTTAGAGGTATATAGTCTAAATAACAGTCGTATAACGTGTGAGCAAACATTTTGGCGATTAATCTGGGGATACTGTGCTATACCGGGGTGCTGGAAGCGGCACATTTATTTTATGTGCCGGCAATGTTACATACGCCATAAAAGTCGTTAGGACGGGCGTAACGTCTCGCCGTCGTCTTGCCCGCTTTAATTATACCTAGATAATGCGGCGCCGACTGTGCCCTGCCGCCCCATATCGTGCCGCTTCGCCCGCAACCTTCACGACATTAACGTAACACAGTGCAATAACACAGTGCCACTCTTCCTAATGTACCCGAACGTACACAATAATTCCCAATATTACCTACCCATTCGCAACATAAAAGGGCGATGTGAACGAACCAAAGTTTCGTTTTACATCGTAAATCATTGCGGTTAATAATTTCACTCTGTTTAGAAAATTGATTTATGCCCACATATTTACTGGCTTTTAGGGCTTTTAAATGAAATACGTACAGTGTACGCGAACATTGTTTACAAATGAGATACTTGGGAAACATGCGCTTTAGACCAGACCTGGGGGTCTACTCCAAAGCGATAATAATCCGAAGTATCGGCCGAATGCTCGGCCGTTTTATAACTTCCACAGTTTCCTTTTTGGACTTTGGAGTCCTTACCCGACTTCAAGTCACATTTTTGACTTTGGCTTATCTCTTTGACTGTCGTTTTTTTTTGTTTCGCCGATTCAGCCATAGGTAGCCGTAGTCATGAAACGGCCGAACAGTCGGCCGATACTTCGGATTTATGTTCGGAGTACTCCTCCTGGATCTTTAAACCTTGAAGGTTCAGATAAGGTTAGCATATTTTGTTTAAATAGAACAATTTCCTCATGTTTTCTCTTGTTGTTTTCGTTTGGACTCGATTTCATATACGTGTTATAAAAATAAAAAAATATTTGACCTTATTCTTCCTATTTGACTCATCCTGAAGCCTTAAACAAACTAGATTTTTTTACGTCATTCATAAGACACCTTACAAATATCTTTTCACACCAGCTACGGTCTGATTTTTGCTTCCTCGCGATATTATTGTAGCCTCTCTTTGTTCTACGCGCTCGTAGCACTCGCGTAGCACTTGCTACGCTTTTCACGGAAACAGAATCGGTTGGTCGTTTCATTTCCGGGAAATAAGCGTATTGTGGAAAGGATTTGTTAATTTAGTATCATTATATTTATTTGTTTCTTTTGGTTTAGAGTCCGTAATTTTGTTATATTTTTTTATGTGATTAAGTTAAGATTAGGCTTCTTTAAAGTGACATAAACTGAAAAGAAAAAGCCACATAAATATTGAAAGTAGCAAGTTATCTCGTGGTTCTTGGATGGTCTCTAGACGGGTGTGTGTCGAGTCGCGCCACGTTGAAGGTAGGGGTCGGGCACAGGGCACAGATGGAGATTTATCACGCCCGCCGGAGCCGAGACTACAAGTTCGCGCATTAAACGAGTCCGGGACATTAGCCGCCTGCAAGATGCCGCTCGAGATCATAATTAAGTGCCGCCCAATTTATCGGTGCGACCCGAGCCCGAAAACTCCTCTTAAACTTCTCTTATCGTACGTAGTAAAGGCTCTTTATTTTGTAGTTAGTTCGCTCCGCGTTTATCGCCTTTTATCTCTTCTTCGGTTGTGATTTTGTTTACTGCGACAGTTCTATAAATACACCAAACAGGATGTGATTGAAAAAATAAAGGCTCGTGCCGATTGGCGCGATGTCGCGGGCGCGACAGGCAGCATGAGCCTTAACAATTCTTATCCTTCAAAGAACATTGTCTATCGATCAATCCTATTATTAGTGTTATCTTTATCTCGTTTCACTGATAAGCTCTTGTGTGAATATGGCAGCTGTTTATAATAACAACTACCTAATTTGCATTATCCAATAATTCGAGCCTACATACGAATATTATGTAGACAGAAAATAGACTTGAAACTAGACTAAAATCCGAATAAATGGATGTAATTAAACTTTCAAGCTATTTTTTTATTCTTCAGTGGCTGTAATCATATTTGCTTTTTCAATCATTCAGTTACAATTAAAATTGTCTTGATCTACATTCTGTACTGGATTTGTATTACGACTAGTGTAAACAGCAGCTACATGCGAGTTCAATGAGTGGTGCCAGACGTAAAGAATAGCACCACCTTATTTCTGGGTGTTCCCGTGGGTATCGTAAAAGGCGACTAAGGTACTTAAGAATGGGCAGCAGCGTTCTCAATGCATTTTAACACCATACTGCGATTGCCAACCCGTCTGCCAAGCGTCGCGATTATGGCAAACCCCCCCTGTGTGTCCAGCAGTGGACGTCTTTCGGCTGAAATTATGCGAGTTCAATTGCGAAGACAGTAAACGAATCCGAGTCGCTAACGCTAATGTAAACGAGGCATGACATTGGTTGGCATGGCAACTCGTCAACTTCGATCACATAATGATCACCTATTTTTTTAGGTTACCTGATTACTTTGTGCTAGTTTTCCCATCCAATAAGTATTCAATTTTCATATAATATTTTTCATAAGCTATGTTGAAATGTGTATTGTTATTGCTTTTCGCGACTGTAACGTTTTAATTTATTAGAAGCTCTAGAAATAATAGGTACCTATAGTCTACAGTTTTAATTAGTGGTAGAAGCTAGCGTCGAACGCTTGTATTCAAATAAATGACTAAATTATAACAATCTGATGAATCTGCCGTTCTAGCCAAAATAATTAACACAGTATGTTAATTACTTTGCACCTAATAAACTTTCCGGCAATTACACATGAATTGTGAGACAATTGTTTCAAAATGTTTAGAAGTAAGTGCTTAAATCAATCATTACGAGAACTATTCATCTCATTGCCAAACAATAATACCAGGTGCAAATAAAATCCTGTTATAGCTTTGATTTCAAAACAAAACTACGTAGAAATTAATGTGGAAGGGCAGGCTGACCTCGCAAAATAAGCTGCATAGTGGTGGATACAAGATAGACACTAACTATCGTCTTCGCCGACGCCAAGGTTTTGTGAAAAGAACCCGATATCGTTCAACGTTTTCTATTAACTTCAGTACAAAAGCAGAGAAAATACCGTTACGGAAACGTCCTAGAAACCTTTGTTGTGATACAACTATTGTTGTCTGTAACTATAACAGATAACCGACGTTGAAAGTCAAAAATCTTCTTGTGTTTAACTAGTTATTCTATTGTGTCGCTCGCATTTTGTAACTAGTTTTAACACGATCTCTGTATCTTTAGAACGTCTACATGTAGAAGCATCGGATGACCTAATTATCATTGAGAGGTTAGAGTGAGACTAGTCTTAAGCCTGCTTTTAGGCGGTAACGAAGGTGGCTTAATTTAGCTGGCGGATTGGACCGGTGAATTCCGGAATCCGGGCGAGTGTTAACCCCCTGAATAAGCAAGAAAGTCAAAGAGAGTACTGGTACTTGGAATCACGCGCTCCGTCTAGCTGCTTAGACTAATTACTGCAGCAGCAGGGTTAACCTGGTTAGTCGGTGCGAGGCGGCAGGCCGGGTAGCTCCGTATCGTCGTGTCGCATCAACTTGTGCCGCTTAGTTCACTAGACTGCACGTGAAACACGTGCACACGGTCCGCTTGTTTATCTACCTTTATACTGAAAGTCTTGAGCCATTCGTTACAAATGTTCACTACATTGTTGTTATACATAATACATCTCAAATGTATGTTGTTATCTTTGTCATGACAAAAGAAATGGACACAGCAAGTGTAAGCATTAGTAAAAATAAGTTAATTAGACCAGATTAGCGGAGGCGGTAGATGGTCTTTAGGAATTGGCACATTTATTAATAGAACAATATAGAATTAACAAATAACGTCTCTTGTTTACTAATTGAATTCTTTCGTCAAGTCCAGATTATTAGAAGAATAATAAAATTTGTTCGTTCATCAGTTTCCGTTATTATGCGTGCTTATATGTACGTGGTTCTTTAAAACTGGTTCCAATGCAGATATTATGAATATGAGTTTCCGTCGGCTAATAACATCTCAAAAACTTGGCAGTGACGGCAAACTGAAACACAAAACTTCTCAGCGTTCACTGACCTAATGTTTTTCACCCCACGCCACGTTAGTAAAACAGGCAATTTACGCGAGCCTATAAGTAACAGGATTCATTAAGGCTGTTACAAAGTGGCGCGGGCGTTCTTAAAGCGAATGGCCCTCGAGCTTACAGCATTCATAATGGCCGTACGAGCCGGCCGAGGCGCCGCGCGCAATTTAATGAAACACCTGGAGAGGTAGCGACTGCTTCCGTTGCATTAATCTCGCACCCCGTGGTCCCCGCGGTCGGCGCCGACTCCAACACCAGACCGACACCTACGTCAGCCTTAATACACATTTATTTCCTGACATTTGATTCCAGAATTTTGTTTACATACGTGACTTTTATGACAGTGTGGAGCCCTAAGCTTCGGCATTACCGTTTAAAAGTGACCAACTAATAATAAAGCCGGGATAAACAAGGAGTGACCGTGCGGCGGGCGCTCGCCAGCGGCAACTGCAAAAGTGGCCGAGATAACTCCGTGCACGAATGCATATTTTAACGTTAAGCTACGGCACCGCCATGCAAACTTGTTGGGAACTTTACCGGACTGAATAATTCTTACTTTAAGGCTTCTACAAAGTTTTTTTTTTTTCGTCGAGGGACGGCTACTCTACGTTTACATATAACCGTACCTAATAATTAAATAAGCATGAGTGCTAATTACATTAACTCACTACTAACGGCTAGCTCAAAGTTTAATTTAAAAGTATAAAAGTAAGAAAAAACTTGTACTTACAAAATTAAAAAGTCAGTGGTGTACAATCCGCCCAGAGTAAATCAGTTCTTTAGCTCCTGTGAGAACTTAATGCCGAAAAGTTTACTGGGAAATTATCTTTCCAAGAATAACTTTTTTAGGTTGTTCTTATTTTCAGTCCGTTATGGGATGTAGGGGAGCCATTTTTATAATAACACTACGATGGCTGATAGCTAATTGCTTTTGTTAAACAGTGATAGGACTCTATGACACCGACTAGCAGCAATTACACTTTTGACCTGACTAGAATATCGCCATCAATGCGTGGTAATTCCTTATTTGATATACAAATGAGTAAAATGGATTTAAATTCTAATCAATATTAATGTGTGATTATTCGAAGTCAATTAGATAGTGGCTAATTATTTCGCCTGGTAGGCGTGTTCGATGTTACGTCAGCTATACGCGGGCGGCGCCGCCCAGAGGCCGCGATAAAAAATACTGCGCTCGGCGCCAAGCGTAAACACGCGCCCCTCTCGCATGACGCCTCATTAGCCACTCCCCTGTGCCTCTATAAATCATTTTAAATTCAAATTCTACTTACTTTCAGAATTGACTTTGCTTACCTAATTCCCTTCCCGACCACAAAATTTTGCAAATTAGATTTCACCTTTCCCTCGCTCTGCCTTGTCGAAAAATTATTTGCGGCATCCGGTGCCGGATCTTAGTCTGCTCGTGATCGTGTTACCTACCTCTATCACTCGATTCAAGCCTATGGACCTTTTAATAACCTCTTCCCATCGGGACATCCGACTCTGATTCGAAATCTGGCTTCTGTTACATTATACATTGCTTTTGCCCGCGGCTTTGCCCGCGTGAATGTCGGAAAATATCCCACGGGAACGTAGGTACTACCGGGATTAAATGTACCCTATTTGTTGTACCTCGATGATAGGAGGTCTGTGTCCCAGCAATGGGAACATAAGCTGATTATGTATGTGTTAATCCAACGAACAAATCAAACAAACAATGTATAGATTTTATTATGAACTCCATTTTAATGTAAATCACTAGAAAAACGAGTAAGATAGTTTTGTTTAAGTCATTGGAAAATAGTGCAGCTCTGTAGCAATAGAAACTAAACTGAAAGGTAAAACCTGTCATCGCATTGTTCTGATTTCAAATAATCTGTCTATATTAAAGTAAGTGTCAACGTAGAAGTTTAAAACGGCTTGTGTATGTTAAACCTCCAGCGACATGTGTGGGCCACGTGTCGCGTGCGCTGCGTTTGCTGCCTACTCGATGCAGGAGTTGGCACGTCTCATCGGTCGGTTCTATTTCCGTCTGTCCCCAAATATTTCTGGCACCCACTTACGAGCGTACAAGTGGACTCCGAGCCGTTTCGCGACGGGAGCGTGTCATTCATCGGCTCGTTATCTCATTGTTTTCCTCGTGTGTCGATTTATCCCGACGCGTGTCCGCTCGCCCAATAGTAAAATAGACGAGTCGAGATCGGCTCGTGCGTACGCATGACCACGCATCGCTGCGGGTTGACGCCGTGTCACCGATACATCAATCGTGATCGAACGTTCTAATCGATTAACGACCGCACGCCTCGTCTGACGGGTGCATGCATTCTTCATGTCCTGTTGGCTGATTGCTGTTTTGATTAAGACATTTACATTGACCTGCACACTAATGCGTACAATGAAACACGCTTTTTGCTTCGTTGTATTGTTGTGCCTTGCTTGCGGACCTTTTGTATTTAATTGTAATACTACTGTTGAAAAGAGTACTTGTTGTGAAATGTTGTTCTTTGAATTGAAACCTATCTGTTTAGATTCCAGTCCTCGGAATAGTCAGTTGGCAAACACACATCATAGCCCAAGCCAATGAGGTCATCATAACTTCCCTAATGAGCGAGGTCGGCAAACTGAGATTCAGATTATCCAGTAATAAACTCTTGATACAGTTTCCGGGCTTGAAAATGGAAGAGCTGGCATTTGGCAGCGGCTGGCACGATGGAGTAACAAGGTGTGGCGCGTGCCGACTGCCGGCGGACGCCGTTACTTTCGAGGGCTGTTCGTTATACACGTCATAGTTCCCGAGAGCACTCCGCCGCCTTACTGCTCTCACCTTAACGAGACGCGAGCGTCTCGCTTCATTGATGTCGTTTTCGCTTTAATCGGGCACCAGTGCCAAGTCACAATGAGGTATATTCATCTCTAAATTCGTGTCGTTGGAGTTCGGTAGGTACTCGGAACTGTCGGGACATTCCTTTCCCCTCGAACGTTGTTTCTTTATCTCCTGGAAGGAAGGCAGTGATGAAACTGACTCTCGGCTAACCCCTTATTGTATTGTAAGTGCGCATTGTTGTGTTATAAAGGACACGGCGCGGGTAGCGCGCTCGGTTTGCTCCTCCACTATCACACAAAAATGTTATTAGTTTTGGGCGGTTATTGCCCACCCTGCGCTCGTTCGACCCTCCCGTTGCCCTTCCCGAACAAATAGACCATATTGAAAGTTTTTGTTTAATTTTCGGGGTTTCATATAAACATGTCTTGCGTTACGGTACGTCTTATATGCTTATTTGTTCTGTTTCTCTCAATATTGGGCAGAGGACTAGATTTTCTGAGATAAAAAGCTTGCAGTTGATTTTAGTTTGAAGCCATTTCACAAACACGGCTTAAACGTAAAATAAAAGCTCGTGAATGAACAAAAGGGATGTTAAACGAACAAATGTAGAGGCGTAGTGATCGAAGAGCAATTAATGTGTCGTAATGCGTTTGGCTGGCGAGCGTGGCGCGGTCATCCGTCTGAGGCGGCCGGCCATTTGTATCCGCGCGGGGCATCCGTCACACTAATCGCCGCGCCGATACACCTGCAGCGGGTTGCACTCCCGGAAATTCGCATAAATAGTACCAGCATTATACGTATTGATAGGCCTTCCATTTAGGCACTACACATTAAACCACATCAGATTCAATAGAATACATTAATCACAATCACCCACGTTCAACTACGAAACCATTGAAACTTAACTCGCCCAATACAAACGCAGCTGAATGCTTCCAACAATATCTAAACTTATCTAACGTTTCCCAAACTGTGGCAGCTAATAAATAGAAGTTTGATAAACCCAACAGAGTTATCATAGTAATGATGAAACGTGATCACCCATTCAAGTTTCACAAACGGGTTGGTTCGAATCGAAACTCGGCTAGAAGTAGACGGCACGGAGTAACAGGAAATAATAACTTTATCCCGAGCTTAAACTGTGAGAGGACCGTCCAACTAACATTATGCCTGCCAGTAACAAGTTAATCTAAATGCAGCCGACTGCTTCCACTAGCTAGTTGTACTAGTTGTAGCACGCATCGCCGAAGTTTAATAACTGAGAAAATTTGGAACATGTCTGCATCTGATTCAGCTACAGCTAAAGATTCACACTTCGCGATGTTTGCTGATCTATCAACTGGCGAACTTATACAAACGTATAGCTAGGCTTCGTCTGCACAAGAAACTGTAGTGATATCATCGGGCATGCTTTAGAAAAGTTACTCAGTAAATCACGTTTAAGCTGTTCCGCGGACACTATCAGCAAGGGAGTCCCTTAGTGGAGTACTGAATATTCAGATGGCGTTTGTTTGTATACGTATTTCTTTGAAACTGCGATAAGGGCCTTTCCGTTTTTTCACTGAATAAAATATGGCGCAGGAGGCTCGGCTTGCAACGATAAAACGTTCGCGAAGCTCTTCCCGTCACGTAGTGCGACAGTTAATTACTCGGATGTAAATAAATCATCATAGACGGGTGAGGCGGAGGGCTTCGATTCCAAAAGGCAATTATCTCGCGCCTCATTGACGTCGAAAATGAGCGGAACGAGGAGTACGGCCCCCCCGACACGCCTCAGAAATATTTGACACCGCCTAAGACGCGGTTATAAGGAAAATCGAGTGAAGGATTTCTGGTGGCTACGTGCCCGGCTCACGGCAATTGTGATGCATGGAGGGATTTCCGCACATTCGGCCGATATTGAGCCGAAACCGCGGTCGCCCGCCGCCCTGCTACACATATTGCTTATCGGAATGATATCGAATGAGGTCCGCCATTTTCGTCTATTCTCAACGCCCAGAAAAGTCGGTTACCTGCGGCGTAGAGCTCTCATATCTATTGCATTTTCCACTTACGTGCCATAATAGCGTCGTCGTTGCCCTCGAATGTGAACGTAACCCAACATTACGATAGAGATACATATCTATGGGGCGAGGAACCTTAATATTATTTATAAGTTAACCGTATATGAATCTGTTGATAAAATCATGCTAACGTAGATATTTGTCAATTCCAGGGTCGGTGTAACCGCGAGAAACCACCTTGCAAGTACTTCCATCCACCACAACATTTGAAGGATCAGTTGTTAATCAACGGCCGGAATCACCTAGCACTCAAGAACGCACTTATGCAGCAGATGGGCCTGACGCCCGGCCAGGTGCTCCCTGGCCAAGTCCCAGCTGTGGTGAGTCACCCAAGCTACGCTCCCTCCTACTACCGAAGCTTCGAGCGATCGGACCTCCACACTAATGTAGGTATTCAGTATGCACGCAACACGCAGCTTTCGGTGTTACTGGCTACTCTGTATTTTTATTATTATTATATAAGCGTTCTTATTATTGAAACACGTAGACTTTATAACGTATCGAGTTTAAGTTGTGCCTCGTAAATGTGTCCGTAACTAGTACGATAAATATCAAATAGTAAGTTACTCGTAGGTTCTGCGCATTGAAAATATTTTCATCAGTAAGTAAATTAACTCGATTCCCTCGTGAAGTTTTCTCGGAAACTTAATCATGTGCACGTTGAAACTTAATGGTAATTTACTTTCTTGAAAGCGGCACAGCCGTTCCTGCAACTAGTTCCGCGCTTTAATTTAAAGTTTCGCTTCGAGTGCGTGAACCTGCTAAATAAAGACACAAGTAATATTATGTGTATTTGTTTTAGAATATAGATAGCCTACTAATTTTCAGGCACAACTTAAACTTTGCCGCAGAGGCCGATCGCTCCCCACTGCTTGAGCATGTTTGTACGAATCGTTCCATATGTGGCATGACTATTCTCCAAACTTACTCACATGTGTATGATCTGGGTATAAGCGGTAATGCAAATTAAATCACCGGACATCGTCCTCCTCACTGTTCACACTGTCGCTAACTACGCGGCCCGACACACTCCTCGACCTTCCTCTTCGCACCGCCTCGGCGCCCTGCGCTTACCGCATCTATACTCTGTAGCTTTCGGATTTAGTTTTCGCATCTAGTAGTCAGAGATCACAAAGTCACCGATACGATGCAGCCGTGAGTCGGTGCGAGGAGTGAGGTGGAGCGGTTTGGCGGTGGCGCGGGCGCAGACCTGGCCTCGCACGATGAGTAGCGTGTTTGTGTGGTTTTGTCGAGGTGGGCGGCGTGGGCGGCGCGGGTGCGGCAGCCAGCCACCTCGCCGCGCTGGACCCGATCAGTTTGGCGCTGCTCGCCCCGCAGGTAATAGCCGCCGCCGCCGAGCGCGACGACACCACCGGCCCCGCATCCTACGCCTCTTGTCTTCCACACACTTGATAGGCACACCTTCAGCACCGTAACGCACTCTTAACCAAGGAATGTAACCCCTAATTCACCCCCTCCCGGTATATCCCCTCCCTTTGTCTTCTTCTGGTGGCCGGTGGGTAGCTAGACTGGATAAACCGTATGCTTATTTAATATTTCTATTCGTCTCTCTATGATTGCATGTGATTGCTTGTTTGGCTAACAATTTTTTGGATAATAACTTTTTATTTTTGATATTTGTAGGTGTACTGCTTTTGTTAATAATAAGTGTTGTGTTCGAAGCAAGCATAAAGTGGGCTTATAAGATGCGTTCAATAAGTTATAAGAGATTGCGTATTTTGATAATAAGAAACTAACATCGTTGCTAACGAATGAGTAAATGTACAAGTATACTGAGTGTTAGTGTTGGTGTGGTGTGCAGGCGACGTCGCCGTACCTGTCGGGCGTGCCAGGCGTGGGCTCCACGTACGCGCAGTACTACGCGCCGCAGCTGGTCCCGGCCGTGCTGGGCCACGACCCCTCCGCCGCTGCCGCCTCGCCGCTTGGCGTCATGCAGCAGCCTGTGCTGCAGCAGAAACTGCCGCGCACCGACCGCTTAGAGGTAAGCATGAATTTCGATACACTATTAACCCTCTTACCGTCTACACTCGAGTAGTGCTTCCCCATGTTGCCACTTAATTATGCCGAGGACCGACCCATATTTAATTATTGCACTTAATATCCTATTGATCTAAGGTCTTATTATTTTTAAATCTGAAACTGTAAACTGTCGATTGATTATTAAGTGCATCAGATTAAAAGTATGTCGGTCCCCGCAGCAAAATTTGGGCTGATATGCCGTATGCCCGTCCCCGTGTGTCTGTGGCGCGCGGGCGCACTGGCCCGGTGCGCCTGCGTTTGCTTCGCGAGCAGCACTCGCTTTCTCCCTCTGGTGAAGGACCTACACTGTTGGCACAAACTCGGCTATGTTGCGCACGCTCATATCTGCCAAATAGGTGAATTAGACGAGCTGTCGTTTACCACCGGCGAATAAGTGTCGATTTGCGCTTACAGTGTAGACGTGCCGAACGCTTCACATTCGAAAAACAATTAATTTAGGCAAGAATTAGGCATTATGAAAACTCTTTCCCGACTAAATTAATTTGAAGATGCGACGGATGCGTAAATCGTTAGATTAGAAAAGTATTAGGTAGTCTCCCGATTAGAATAACCAATCACAAAGCGGCGTCCGGTCGAGGTCAATGATACAAGTAAATTGTATAATGTGGCAAAACAAAGTTAATAATGCCACACAGACCTTTGTTCACGCGCTACCTCTATCTAGTTAGTCGCGGTCGCGTCTTTGTAAAAGTAAATGAATAACAAACACACGTGACGCATTGCAACGCGCACTTGCATCGCGTAGTGTGTGTCGGCGGCGCGCAGGCGTGAGAGTAGGCAGAGGGTAGAAGAGCGCGACGCGCGAGCGGCGGACATGCTGGTGTGTGGTGGTGCAGGTGTGCCGGGAGTTCCAGCGCGGCGCGTGCAAGCGCGCCGAGTCCGAGTGTCGCTTCGCGCACCCGCCGCCGCCCGTGGCCGCGCACGACGACGGCTGTGTCACGGTGTGCATGGACGCCGTCAAGGGCCGCTGCGTCCGCGACCCCTGCCGCTATTTCCACCCTCCCCTGCACCTGCAGGCGCACCTTAAGGCGCAGGCGCGCGGCGCGGTACGCCACCAGGCTGCACGCTCTCGCCTCGCTCGCTCGCGCTCGCTTCTGTTCTTCCGCTTGGTCTCGCTCGCCGCGACGCCGCTTACGTTCGCAGAGCTTTGTTCTGTTCAGTTCGCGCCGGCTCGCGCCACGCTTCCGTCGCACTCACGCTTCACTTTTATTTTATTTTTATCTATCGCATAATATCACCTTACGCCGAGCTTTAGGTGTATTCTGTGCATCTACTACATCGTTATTGTTTCTGTCCCGTCCTGCGACGCTTCGCTTCACGTAGACGGCCGCCGCAGCCCAGCAGCCGACAGCGAGCGCGACTTCGGAGCCGGGCAAGAAACGGCCGGCGCCCACCGAGCTCGAGCCGCCACCGGTACAACGCCAGCTTTGCACGCTTCTCCTCCGCTCCCCCTCCCGCCCGCACGATCCCTCCGCGCGCCTCTCCCTCCCGCAGCGGGAACGGCGGCGCGGCGCCAGGGCTCACCCCCGCCCCTCGCGCCCCGCCGCCGCCCGCCTGCAGTGAGCCCTCCGCCCGGAGCCCTCCGTTCAACCGTCTGTTTCTCGTTTCAGATGGACATGAAAAGCGTCGGATCCTTCTACTACGATAACTTCGTAAGTATCTTGTGTGTAACTGTGGCGCTTCTCTCGTCCGCCACTATCCGACATGCCACTCATGCCGTACTCTACTTTCCGCAGGCCTTCCCCGGCGTGATGCCGTACAAGCGACCCGCCGCCGACAAAGCGGGCGTGCCCGTGTACCAGCCGGCGACGACCTACCAGCAACTGATGCAGCTTCAGCAGCCGTTCGTGCCCGTATCATGTGAGTACCCCGCGCCCGCCACGTCCGCCCCGCCGACCGTGAGCGTGCCGTCCGGCGCGTCCGCGCAGCCGTCGTCCGCGTCCGCGCCCGCTCCTGCCACATCCGCGCCGCAGCCGCCGCCCGCACCCGCGCCCGCTCCGCCTCCCTCGCCGCCCGCCGGGGACCCGGGCACGCCCGACCCGGCCGCCATGGCCAAGGAGGTAGCGCAGAAGAACTACGTGGCGGCGCTCGCATTCGCGGCGCAGCACTCGGCCATGGCGCAGGCGGCGGCCGCCTACACGCAGCAGGCGCTGAAGGCGCGCGCCGGCATGCAGCACCACGCCGGCCTCATGCGCGCGCCGCACATGATGATGCCGCGCGGCTGGCCGGCGCCGCCCATGCAAGTGCCCTACTACCAGCAGCCGTTCATGTACGCGGTGCCGCCGCCCACGCCGCCCACGGCTGCGGCGGCGGCGGCGGCGGCGGCTGCGGCGGCCGTGAACCCCTACAAAAAGATGAAGACGACATAGACAGCGACACGCGCGGTCGGCGGGGCGCGGGACGCGGGGTCTCCGCGTAGAGACTCGTACGTGTGCGGCCGAGTGTCCCGCCCCGGCCTGTCGGGGCGGCTAGCGCTAGGCGTGTTGTCACATTTGTATTGTATTATTGTAAGGACGAAGCGAGCGGCGTCGCCCTCGCGGATGTCTCGGTAGTTGTACGCTATATATATATACTACTGTATCTCTACTCACTTACCGTTATTACCCTATGCGTGTATATTTCTCGTATCTACGATCCCGGTAATAATAACGCTTGAGATGCATGACTGTACGTTTTTTTATTACCTCTTGTCGATCGTCGTTTCGTGAGTACCTATCGTCGTACTGAGAGTTGAGCGCTTGGTCCGTCGATCCCGCTACGTACACGCTTGTTCTCGAAGGAGCTCCGCACGGGTGCGCTTTGGCCGATGTGTCGCTCCCGTACCTACTAGTGGTTACCGGCTTGCAGCTGCAGGCCCGCACCTAACACAGCCGCCTTCTAATTTTCGCATGGAATAGAATCCACCACCCTATACGTTTGGCTCATCAGGTATTATTCTCATTATTCTAGTGGCTCCAGTGTGCGCTAAGTGTGCGTGTTCATCAGTAGTGGCGCGGGGGTGACGAGCGTCACTCCCGCAGTTTTCTTTCGGTCGCACCTCCTTCTATTTATTTTAAACGCTTTCTGTTACATGCCTTCCGAATGACGCTTCGGCTGCGTCCGCATTGCAATCTTTTGTCGCTTTTTGTGTCGGGACGGAAAGGCTGTGCGCCCCCCAACGCGCCTTATGTGGTGTACACCGACGAGCGCGGACAGGTAACGTGTGCCGCGTGCCGCACCGCGCCTGCCGCACCGCACCGCACCGCGGCCCCTCACCGCATGCCGCTTACCTTAACGCCAGTCGTAGCGACCAGCCCCCCCGCTCCGCGACACATGATTCGTTGATGTAATGCACATGCTGAGATACCACAGTTTAGTAAACATTATAACTAAGTGGTACAAACATAATCAAATTGTACCACGACCAAATTGACTACTGCCCAGTTATATTATTTAATGCCAGAAGGCACATATTCCAGTGACAAGCAGCTTTGATCATTATATCAACTGTGCTAAATGTTCGTTGATTGTTAATTAGCGACGAACGCTCTTATATAATAATAATATTTTATTTACTATTCTGTGGCGTCTCCACGTTCAGTAAACAGCGAAACAAGTGCCGTGTGATGTGGGCTTAACGTTAACACATTAATTATTAGATTAGTTGCAAAGAGCAGTCCTCTTGTTTCACGGCACTGTATCCCGCGCTCCCTGCGCCTGCGTCGCCCCCCTCCCCGCCCCCCGGCTCGTCCGGCTCACGACCACTCGCCTCGCTCTAACCAGTACGCTATCGGACGCATATCACCTCCTACACCTTACGACTACCGCTTATTATGTTCTGTTCAGAAGCTCGAAGTCGATAAATTGATCATTACCTACTGTTTTGAATGAAAATCCTGCTAAGAAAATTTGTTGTTGTAATTGTGTGTTATAGTAAAATGTATTGGCCTAACTTAATTTAGTAATGATTAAACGAAAATATACATTTTTTTCATACAGATATTAATGTTTGATATCCTTGTTACACAAGCCTATACCATCACCTCTGATTGATTTATTAAAAAGTAAAGAAGTAAATCTACCAACTTTGGACTCCGCATAGAACTTCAGAGCTTGCTTCTTCACTCGGCTTCTGTAGACGTACCTATTTAGTTTTAGTTTGTGACGCTTCTCGCGGGCTTAGTAGACAGACAGACGCTTGTTAACAATGAGCAAAGAACAGACAAACACGATCACCACTAAAGCGGGCCATTCACAGCAGCGGGACAAGGTGCGCTTGGTGAATTGAGCTTTCTTAATAAACCTCACGCATCGAAGGAAGCCAATATGGAATACAACTAATTGTTCACATCATACTATGCTCTGACAGTACTTCCTTTCCTGCTGATACAGGTGGCAGGCAGGACACTATCTATTCGGTGAACTATTTGATATACCGGCACTGCGGTACAGTGGAGGTACGAGGACGGCCCTGACGGCCGACTGGTGGCACCGCTTGTCGGCCGACTGGTGGCACCGCTTGTCGGCCGACTCATGATACTATTTGTCATCATCACACCATCTAGTCATTGTGCTGTAACTGTATCGATTATATTGTAATGAACAGTTGATGCTACAACTTGTTGATGATTTTTTAGTTTTGTTTAGTGAGACATAAAATGTACTTGCTTTCAAATGTGGAAGAAGTCACTCTACAGTATTGGCTTGCTTACACCCGGTAAGATACAATCAGCTTACTATATTACCCTCAGTATAAGTTATTTCCTGTTTGGAGCCTATACTGAAACACGCCGCTTGTCACTCGCATGGAATTGCAATTGCAATATTAATTTCAAAAGCTCTCTTTTCTAAATCAGCTTCTAATATCTAATGAACTCGGCAGTTTCAGTACAGGGTCAATTTAATAATTGAAATTTAACGAAGCCATTTTACGAACTACTAAACAGTTGGCCGTTTTTTTATAATAAAAACTATAAACTTGCGTAATTTAATTAATAACATGTACATAATAAAATAATTGATTATTCAAATGCCTAGTCAACTGTTTAGTTCCCTGTGGAATTCACCTTTTGGCCAATATCAACTATCAACTGCTAATAAGGGGGTTTTTTTTACACTCATTTTAAATGCTTCTTGTAAACAATTATTTTTTATGCGTAGTTGGTAGTTGAAGCGACGATGGTGAAAGAGGAAAACTCGAAGTGATTTGAAAATATGCTGTAAATTTAAAGAAGGGTCAGAGTGCCTGAAGTAGCGTTCTTAACGTAAACGTTTACACACACTTCGACTTTTCTTACAATGCTTAAAATGCTTCGCCGTTGCGGCTTCAATTCCTCGCTTACGACTTGTTGAGGCCTCTCTGACGCTTGTTAAAGTGTTCACGTAGATGTAATAATATACTTGGTTTTCTTTTGTTTGTCGTACAGTAACCGCACTCTCTAATGGTCATTATGTTGCAGTTTGTACTACCACTAACATGTCACGTCCAGAACTGTCATGTAAGCTAAAGGTATAAATTTAATTTGTCTATTTACATTATAACCATGCCAACCTACCGATAAGCATGACGTCCTCTGTTCCTCTACTGAGAACAACGGGAGATCTAAATTCATCACTGCCGAGCAGACACATGTCGTAACTCTCCCCACACAGCCTCTTAGCTTTATATAGCCACAGTTGGTATTTATGGGTACACTTTGGACGCTACAAACCTCTAGTACGCCCTCGCCCTGGTATAAGTTGTCTAGCATCATGCTTTAGCTTTTTTGTAAAATATAGTCACGCTTAAATAAGATTGGCTGCGCAATAATGATTATACTTCAAGCGTTCTGCATGCCATTTAGATATTATATATTCATACCTATGTGCATAGTGCAGCGTACTTACCACTACTCTCTCGACGGTTATGGGAGCTCGTTCACGAGAACAACTCCAGCAGTGTGCTCTTCATTTACTATTCTGTTTAATGTTGCAAACTATTATATCGACAGTACTACAATATAAAGGTGACACACATGATATGATATCAGCGCGCACGTAAATGAAAGAATGCTTGGAAGCTCCAATCATATTGTGCAACGAATCTTGTAAAGTTCTTGTAATATTGAAGCAGCAACAAGATTTGATTTCGAGCAGTTTTCGCCTTCCGTGTGTCCCATTTTGTGTTAATTTTATGTAGCGACTGAGAAACTACACACGCATAAACTTTTTCTATATACCAGTATATATTGATCACTTGAGAACAAGCTAACACGAGTAGGGAACCTTAATTCAATACAATGTGCTAGGTTTACTGTGATGGACCATTTGTGGTACTTTGCTCTTTGATATTACAAAAACTATTTCAGCGTTATTTTTCAGACGGCTGTGCAATGAGGATAATAATCAGTGTCAGATGTATGAATGTCCAATCAGTGATGAACTAGATTTTAGAATTAACACTATTAACATAACGAATTCATAAACCGTCGGTTACTTGTCAGCCCCAGTCGACATAATATACACTCTTACAAATTTACACAAATCTTATAAAAGAGTAGTTTGTAATTATTTTTTTTATCATAAATAATTATCGACTGTTTATGAAGTAGATTATAGTTATAAGAAACATACATACAGTTGTTCCACAATGCAAACATGTGACACTTCTGGAATATATAAAAAAGCTTTTTATACTATACTTTGTGAAAGTCGTTGAGCAAAAATGTTAAATAATAAATATTATAAAAGCCTAGAAAAAAAGGCAAATTAATTTCCTCCCGATATTTGCAAATGGAAATACATGGTTTGCAGAAGTTATGACAACGAAAAAGCCAACGAATAATTTTAATACTGTTCAGTCACAATTAGCAAGAAATTACAAGCCTAAAAAGTAACCAAGAAATAAATAATGTTGTGTCAAAGAGCACAAGCATTGTGGGACCATCGTTTTGTATGAATATGAAATTGAGTAACTACAATAAATACTAATGAAAACATTGTTATATTTGCAGTTACTGGACACCCTCCCGGTGTGCCAAGATTTTAATCGACAAGGATGTACAAGACCTACCTGCAGATTTGTTCATATTCGTGAAGGTGAGCATACAATATTAATTTTATATTCACTCTCTTCTATTTCGTAGTAACAAAACTATAGTCGAAACACATAATAATTGTTAACGTGTAACTAATTAATTGTCCAAAATACGTCAAGTTTTCAGATCATGGATAGAAATGTCCCCTTTCCCCTTTCCTTGTATATCTGCATGATCACCACATTTTGTTATATTTCATCAATAGTGTAGTTTTACTATCTTGAAAGTAGAAAACTATCCGTAGACTGAACTACATATAACCAATTTAGTTTAGATATTTCAGTTTTGGGTACATATCTTATTACTCCTGTACCATTTTGAAACATTAGTTCAGTGATGTAGTTTTCACTAGTTTCAGTATTTGCTTTACAATTCATATACTATGTAGAGTTTGTACATGAACCCTATAATATGCACAGATTGTCATGTAGTATGGTCTTGCCCTGTCCATAAATTAGTTGACTTTATATATTTTGTGACCTTTAACAGAATGTATCCGTATATCTCTTTGCCCCCCATTTATGTGTATATTTAACTTCTTGGTTGTGACTGTGACTATGCGTCCTGCTGACGCTCTGTCGTGTGAGCATGCTAACAATGTGCTGCGTGTGTTGCAGGGTGCGGGCTGCAGGTGGTGGGGTGTCGCGTGGTGGTGTGTCGCGACGCCGCCGCCGGCACGTGCCGCCGCGCCGCCTGCCGCTACTACCACATCCCCGTACAGCTGCCGCCAGCGCTGCGCCCCCCCTAACCTGCCCCGCCACCCGTCCACCACCGCACCCTAACCCCTACCCCCCCCACGCTCCGCCCTCACCCCACGTGACCCTCCCATCCCCTCATCGCCCGCGCCCCGCGTTATCCATATCGATCGCGCCTCTGGCACACTCGGGAAAGGCAGGTTCGGCAAGTATCCTACTGTCGCTCCCGCGGCAGAGGTGGTGATATCTTAGTGTATCGGTTATAGTGTTAGCGGCCGGGGCGGGCCGCGTGCGCACTCGCGCCGCGCCTCGCCCGGGCCTGGAGTGCGTTAGTCTTCGGGAAAGAGTGTGTACATAAGTAGCGGGATATGATTCTCAGGCACGGTCATGCGATTGTGATATGAATAGATTTCGAGACGCCGGAGCCGTTTGAGTAATTTTATCGAGATCGTACCGAGATCGTCGAATAGTAGTTAGTGAGGTTTCAAATGTTTTATTACTATTGTATATTATTTTTTTTAAGATACGATATGAGTTCCTGTAAAGATCGGTGCGGTCGCCATCGGGCGGCGCACGAAAACTTTGTTGTATATAAATAAGCAAGCGATGTAATGTTTATGGGTGGTGCTGAGCGCCCCGTGGCCGTCGGCCCTCGCGCCGGCGGCCATGCCGGTGTCAAAAGTTGCATCACCCCACTCCTAACGTGAGCATTTTTGTGAGAATTATGTTACTTTTTTACGTATGTTATAAAATTATTTTTTTCTAGATGACAAGTTTTACACTAGATTAGATTAAGTGAGTCAGTAATGAAACACCAATAGAGTAGCCGCTTCTCTCCCTCGGCACTGAAACTTTTGACGCCGGAGCACAATTCGCGGGTGTTGAGCGGCGCGCGCACGCGAGTCCGCGCCGCTCGTGCGACTAGTCGGTACGTCGTTTCCCTTACGGAGCCATTCCGTTGCACCACATCCCACGTCCCACGACGCCGAGGCGTCGCCCAGTTCACACATTAGCATAGATCGCGACACTCGTAGAGTGATAGGACAGAAATTCACAATACAATGAACGTTATCGGACAATATTAAAACGAAGGCATACTTCCAAGCTATTTACCTAAATTCTAGGATAGAACGTCGGCTTTTATTCCAGATAGATTTTGCTAGATAATCATTCTTTTACCGGTCGATTCCCGTCTATCGATGCACAAAATATTACCGACGATCAAGTCCGATTACCTCTCGGTGAGTACAGCATAAAGAAATAGCTACCTATATTGTTTTCAACACAAACAGTATTAACGTTTTGATCAAATTTATCTCGTCGTATGTATGTAGAGGTGATATGCGGATAGAGAGAGAGGCGGGTGCGCGCGCGCCGAGTCGCGAGTTCCTAACACATCGCAAATGTCGCTTGTGTCACGCGCGTCGCGCTTGCCGGGCTTGTGGCGCGCGACGCACTAGTCGCGTGTCGCATGTTCGAGCGAGTGCGACGCGTCACGCGGCCGGCGCGCGCGTCCCGAAGGCATGGAAGCCTAATGCCTAATATTATTCCTAGTCCATATCCTTTTTGTTGATCAGTCATGCGATTAATGTTAGAATAAATATTAATAATTTGATTTATTCCTCCCATTTAGTGGATATTTTGATAATGATATATTAATAATGAAATATTTAAGATACATAATACATATTTGATTCTAAATCCTGATAAAGTGACACTACGTTAGTAATTTAGTCGGAGGGATACTTGTGCCGTGATTATATTTTTAGGTATATATTATGAAATAATTCCTAGCGTCGGAATTAAAGAAGTGATTAATGTGTAAGCGTGTTATATTTATTGTCGTAAAGTAAGTGGAATGCCATATCGATAAAAGGTGAATATCGGATGCGGAGTCAAACTCATTAGTAACTCGTTGCGTTTGCGTTTATGTTGATTGTTATTATCAGTCCCGTGCTAGTGGCTAAGGTGAACCGTTCACTTTTATCAATACGGCACTATGAGTCTTAAATATATAAGTTGTCATTTATTTTTTGTTGAAATTTATCGTTTCATGAATTATTTGTTGCCTATAATTTTTATAATCAAAATTTTATGATCTGACGCATTTATTGTAAGACAATCGATTACTTTTATAATTAATTAGTGTGATAATAATAATTATGGTATCAAATTGCCGTTATGAAATATAGAACATCGAAAGTATCCTTCCTGTTTAGAAGGGACTCTTCTGGCCCAAGGTTTCTAGTGGATTTTATATTTTTCTTTTTGTTGTATTTTTAATGTTGCGTGTGTCTTACACATAATATATTTCATTTTTGTGATATTTTTAACTATAAAGTACTGTTATTATAAATCCAAATGGAATAATGATGACCTAATTAAATATTCAAGAATTTATTTGTAAATCACAAAAAAAAATGTAAAACTGTAAATATATTGACAAAAAAATGAACTGCAACACAATAATTGATTATTATATCTCTCATCAAATACACTGTAAGTTGTTTGAGTACCTAAAATAATGGTATCTAATTATGTAGTATGTACCTACAGCCTACTTAAAAGGTAAACCGGTCCAGTGAACAAAGTATTGATAATATTGTGAACATTTTTTTATTCACGAACAATCACAGAAAGTACATGACATTGTAATATTATTTATGAAATTACTATGTGATGTGATCTTCGGATCAATTTTGAGTACAGTATAGATAATAAACAACTGAATATGTGACTCGTGTCTTTCATTTACCCGACATTGTTACCTGAAACCCGATTATTAAGTATGACATTCACGCAAAATATTGCAACTAAGGAATACACACAGAAACAATACAAACTGAACCATATGTAATTGACATAGAAGTTATTATAAAATGCATCAAGTTATGAGAAATGGGTTCTACGACTACAACGTGCTATATCCAGCTTACAGCTATTATAACGAATTGCACTTCCACAACTAGCTTCTCAATTTCTCATACATACCTACACACAAACTCGCGCCTTTTTAACAAGGTGGTAGGCAGAAACTTCAGAATGCATATACCCATTCCAGGTGGATTTTTGAGATGGGGCAGTGAGGGCAGCTACCTTAACCGTTGTAGCTACAGGAAAACGGTCTTAAGAGACTGTCCTTAACTTTTTGAGAAATTTTGATCTGCATTCACAGATTTTGAAATAAATGTACAGTCTACTGACTGTACATTCATTTCCTACGAAATGTATGGCAAACGTTTTTTGCGATTTATGACTTTTCTAGTACTCAAACCTCAGTTGGTCCAATAGAGGTTTTTGATCCTTATAAGAAAGCGGATCGATTGGCATAAAAAAAAGTTTTTGTGAAAATTGAATTTTTCCTGCTGACTGTACATTTTATTCAAAATCTGTGAATGCCGATAAAATGTTCTCAAAGAGTTAAGGACAGTCTCTTAAGACCGTTTTTCTGTAGCTATACAACGGTTAAGGTAGCTGCCCTCACTGCCCCATCTCAAAAATCAACCCTGTATAAATAGAGAATTCAGCCCCGCCGTACTACCGTCCCGACCTGCGCCCGATCTGCCGCCGCTGCCTGTGTGTGTTGAGGTTATATGCCATTATTATTATGTCATCATCGCCTGTCTAGCCTTTTCCCAACTATATTAGGGACGACTACCAGTCTAACCAGATGCAGCTGAATACCAGTATTTTACATGGAGCCTGCTGCTAACTGCCTATCTGACCCTTCACAACCACTGTTACTGGGTAATACGATACCCCTTGGTGCACTTCCACACAATAGGCATAACGGCCAGCCCTCTTCAGGGCTTGCATGGAAGCTGAAGAAACCGTTGCGCATGTGCTCTTTGAATGCACAGGCGTCACCCAGATCAGAACAGAAACCCTCGGGTCACCCAGATCTTTCACAGATATCTTAAGCAGACCAGGAGACCTAATCAGCTTCTGGAGGGAGGTGGGCTGATTGTAATAACCAACGACGGCCGCCATGGCCCACGCATAATGGTCTACATGAAGGACTAAGTGCGAAATCCAAACCCGCTTACATAGAACATATCCCTTGGTAATACTGGTTGTCAGACCTTTCTTCATTCTGATGACGCGTAACGACTGTCAAAGGTCCACAAATGACAGCCGGAACCGCCGGCTCAACGTGTTTTCCGAGACACAAGGGTCTTGCTATGTGCACCCATCCACGGACCAACAGCCGCAAGCGTAGGTTAACCTGATCGATCGACCCGCGGCTGTTACCTATTACTTAGCCACGAGCTCATCACATCAGCATTGCACATCATGTATTTCTTAGAAAAAGGTAAAAGATATCTAGGTACCTACTATACATACTTATAAATAGATGTAAGTAGGTAGAGTGTGCAATGTTCGCTGTTGACCATTTTCAACCTTATAACTAAGTTTATAAGGCTGAAAATGCGTTAACCGCTAACTTTATCGAGTGTACCTACCTGCCTGACCTTTACTGATGCTCTACTCATGGTATCTAAAATAATGCCACTTGAAAGAACAAAACTCTTTGAAAAGGTCTATAACCAATAGCGACAGGCTGAAGTTGATACAGAACTTATCTGACAATTACCTATATTGAACCACAAAATCAATTGGACCTACTTATGCAAACAGGAACCAATCCACACACAAATGCCAAAATCGAGATAAGTATACAAAAGCTTTAAAATTGCGGACAGCACGGTTGGCGCAGTGGTTAAGCGATTGACTGCTGCGCTGCGTGTCGCAGGTTCGTTTCCCGCACGGAACAAATATTTGTATGACCTACAAGTAGTTGTTTCGGGTCTGGCTGTTTGTGTATGTGAGTTTAAATGTTTGTAAACGCACCCACGATACAGGAGAAATTCCTAGTGTGGGGCAACGTTTAAAAAAAAAAAAAAAAAAATTGCACCTTCTATCGACCCTGTAAAGATCAAAATGATCTGACAATTTTGACAGAATAAAACATTTCTATAACAACAGTTGTATAAACTAACAAGATCCATGCCCCATGGTAACCCGATAATCCAAAAAATCATTGAAATTGTTTTTTTTTTTTTATAAAGACCACACGGTCCCTTGTAAAATATTTTTTTTATCAATTAAGTATGTAGAACCATGAAGGTTGGTTCTTGTTTGCATATTAAAAATGGCATAATCGTACATTATTACAAAGAGTCACAATTACTTGGTTCCTTGTTGAAATAACTATTTACAACATCTAAGAAGTCCTGTCCTTTGAATCGTCTAATAAGTGTGACTTTTTTGAAATTCAAGTACTGCACGTGTCGTCAGAAGAAAATCGAGTCGACATTGAACAGAAGCGGTAGCGCATCAAGAAAATCATCGGCACCAGGAACAGGGTCCAAGCTGTCGGTGGTCAGGGCCTAGAGAGAGGAACCTCCTCACTATACGTGCCCTGTCCAGGAGTACTGCTTTCTGAATCAAGCCCTTGACTCAGCCGCGCAATGAGAGCCTCCTGAGGTGTTGGTCGAGGCTCTCCGCTATTAGGCCATTAACCGTTACAATTATCGGTACAATGATTGCAGAGTCCACGTCCCACATGTCGACAATCTCGTGGGCTAGGTCAAGATATTTGATTTTTTATCTTTCTCAGAATTCACGAGATTCTCGTCATGAGGGACAGCGATATCAACAATCATTGCACGGCGCTCTCGTCGATCTATCACCAAAATATTAGGCTTATTGGCTACGATAGTCCTGTCAGTGGCGATAGATCGACCCAGTACACTGGCGTGACCATTCTCGAGAACTAGGTAGGGTACATACCTGCAGTATGGTACTTCGGACTCCACAAGGTTGTACTGCAAGGCAAGTTGCTGGTGGATAATCCTAGCCACTAGATTGTGTCTGTGCAAGTACTCGCCGACAACAAGACGAGAACAACCAGAAATGATTTATGTCGGATTGATTCACCGGAACGGTGGCATGCCCGACAGATTCAACCGTACCGTCCTTGACAATGTATTTCCGATAATTATTCATCATGATAACTTCATCCATAATCACACAGACAAAACCTTCGGTTTCCTCGAAGAGGTCGCCGAAATGCAGCCAGGATACGCGGCGGACGCCATAAAGTTTACATCAGGCCCATCGATGGCCCGGAAAAAGCGTCTGTGAAGCTCTTTGCCTTGCCATACTTCCTTACGATCGTAAGCATCAAGTGCTGTAGGTTTGCGCCAGTTCTACACTAACAGATAGTTTTGCTAAAAAGAACCAATGAGTTTCTTTTTTATCACTATTAAAAATGTTAATGATTTTCATCAATATTATATTTGTACACGCAGAACAAATTATTTTGTACAATATGGTAAATAAACTTTATTCAAAATAACAAACAATTTTATTGTACCTATACCTACAAAATTTTGACAAAAACGGCTTTTCTCAAAACTGTCATTGTGTGGGTTGATTCCGTTTTGCGTAAGTAGGTCCAATAAAGTGTACAATAAATACAAATCATTGAAATATCTTCCCTGTGTTTTTATTACCTACTAGCTTTTACCCGCGGCTTCACCCACGTAGATGTCTGAAAATATCCCACGGGAACTTACTACGCCGGGATTAACCTTTCGTATGAAACAATTAAAAACCCATTGTGGTACGCGTAATACGAATTCTGGTTAAAAGAGCACTAGGTATCTGTTAATCCAGGTTATAAACTATCTACCTATCCTATGTGGCCATCTAAATCCATTCAGCCTTTTTCGCCAATCCGGAAGATACATTCAGACAAACGGACAAAAATTGTAAAAACTATATTTCAGGCATCCAACAGCTCGTACAATTGCTTTTTCAAAAATATTAAATGTATAGTTTAGACTTCGTTACTATTTTATTATAATATCTATGTATAGGTAGGTATAGAAAGATGAGGAATAAACAATCTAATAATGTGTATCCAAGTGGAGGGCCTTCAAAGCGACCTTGACCCCCTTTGACCCCATACCTACGCGTTTCATTACAGTGACCTAAAAAGAATTTGAGGTCGCACCACTTGAACCGCGAGCCAAATGAGGAGATTAATAATAGAAAACTCGTATAATTATGATCTGATATTAGTGATTTTTGAATAGGCCGTATGTTCTGAAGGCGAATCCTGAAATCCCGTATGTAACAAAAAACGTTCAAAATCTATTTACAATCTCATTACAGCGACAATCAATGTCAAAAATGTAGGGAAATCATAAGTAGGTATTTTTAACAAGAGATTAGAATGGGAACGTCCCCTTTCATGTTTAGCTCATAGCACGGAATAGATAACTCATAGTATAAGGTGCAGTCAACCGTCACACGTAAATGGAAACAGTTTGACTTTCGTCTCTATAAGGGCGGTTTTCGTAGTCCACATGTTACTACTAACGTGCAATTGACTGTACCTAGTTACCTAAACATAAATAACTATATCGCACTATACACGAGGCCACACATGCTGCTGAACGGCCCGCGGATAGCGCAACATCGTCAGACAATACCTCCTTTTTTAAAGTCGGTTAAGAAGGGATCCGTGGAGGCGGTAGTTAAAATAAAATAAAATGTTTATTTGCTCCTTCAAATGAAAAATATGGTTTACAATCATGTTAGAGTTGCAGCCAATTACCTAAGCTAAGACAACTTAAAATATCTTGAAATTATAGGTATCAGCGCCCACGCTCGTTATCATTAAAGCCGATGTTATTGTGCCTAGAATGTACAATAATTATAACGAATAAGAAAAACATCTTGCAGCACCAACATAAGTGAGCAGTAAGGTATAAAATACGTAAGTAGGTATTTTAATTACTTACAGGAAGAATTTTGGTTACAATAAGTTGAATTTTAGATTGATTTACAATAAGCCCAAGAATAATTGTGCATTTCGATGGCACGGACAAGGCGTTATTTAAAAAAAAAAACTATTCCAAGATTTTGTAAAAGTTGATTCCCATACCAAATGGTTAAAATGCTATGTATTTGAACGTGGCCGCGCCATTGAAACGGTAAAAAAAACATTATCGTCGAATTCTCGATGAAAAAGCATCGCAGAGGTCTGAAGTTTTTAGTAAAACCTAGATTTGGATTTGTCAACATTTGTAAAAATACACAAAAAAATCCTAGGTTTATATTGCAGGAGCTGTAGTACGGCATCGCGTAGAAATAAGTCGTGATTATCTATCGAAGAAAGTAAGTATTAGTGAGATCTTTTTTTTGTAAACAACACATATTAATAATATGTAGAACTACGTACCGATAATTGGCAATAAATATTTTTTTTTTTCATAATATTCCTAAGGCGTTCAATGCGTTTCGAATGTTTCGATAGGGTGACCATGGCTTATTTTTTACAGAAAACTTTCCACCTATTAAATTATTTAGAAATTATATCTCAAGGATTATAAATTAAAATGAAACGATAACATACAAAAACATATGTTTATTTCTTTAAAAATCACTAATCACAGATTATTTAGTTGAAAATACTGTGCTTCTGTGTGCGACAGCAAATAACTTTGCAAAACGTTCGTTACCCTTGTGTTTGTGTATGTCAGAGGGAAACCTATGATAATAATATACTTAGAATTTTAACAAGTACAGGTACACTAACGAACTAGACGTTGTAGCCTGCTTATGAACAATTGGCCGCGTCCTTTCAAATTAAAATTCATTTTTTTTATATCAGACCAAGGGATCCATATAGTTTTAGTATGAGCTTATCATAATTATGTTAGTAAACTCAATAACTTAAAAATATAATATATAAACATTAATTGGCTGCATGAGCATGTGCACGCACATGTTGCCAGCTATATTCTGAGCCTGATAAATGGTCCATCAACCTTGTCCGCCAGTGTATCTAAAATACTGTTAGGGCTACCCCTAAATCGTCGCAACATCGATGCACACCGTTTGCGCATGATGGCATGAAAGTCATCTATTCGCGCTTCCGCAAACATGCCCGATGCACTGCAAAACCGAGGCAGCTCAGGCAGCCCCAACAATATCCTCAGTGCATTATTATATTGCACGCGCAGAGCGTTGTAAGCCTTCTGCGTAGGTATACCTAACCTACAAGCTGCACGTGTAAAACGACTGGCAGTAGGCTCTGAAGAGCGTCAGTTTTACCTCGTCAGAGCACCGCGCAAACCTGCGGGCAAGCATATTGCATAGGGCTGCCAACGCCCTTTTTTTTTTTGGGTGGGAAATCATCAAATAACTTCTCCCGCTCTGGGCGGAGCGGGAGGGCGTGTCAGACTTTTACTGACTAAAACCCACCCGTGTTCCTTCCGTTGCCTGTGTGCCAGGGCCACGATATCCCTTTCAGACAAACTCGCAACCCCGGCAGGCATTGGTCCTAACTGACCCCGTCAGTTTGTGCTGACATCTCTTTGAGGCGCGCGTGGAACACAACGCGCCGTCGACCCGGGCCTGGTCCTTATCGGACGGCGAGCTACCCATCGCTCACCGTCCGCAGGCCCGCGCCTACGGTGGCCGGAAATCGGCTTGCGACTCCCGACGCCCGGGGCGTCTCCTGCGGCGACTAGGGGCATGAGGGCGCGAACCTTGTCTCACCCTCACGCGTTCCGCCTCCTCCTTCGCTAGCATAACTGCTTCGCAGAAGGAGGTGACGGCCTCCCATGCACTCTCGCTCCGAACCATGGCCTGAACCAGGCCCGGACGCGAGAGATCGCCGCCGCCGATCGCCTCCGTGAGGACACGGCGGTGCTCCGCCCAAGCTGGGCAGACCTCCACCGTATGCTCCACCGTGTCCTCCGGGCGATCCACACAGTGGTGACACCCGGGCGTTTCCTCCCGCTTAATCCTAAACAGGAACCTCCCGAAACATCCATGTCCGGTGAGGACCTGCGTCAGGCGGAAGGTGAGGACGCCGTGGCGCCTCTCCAGCCACTCCTCAAAGAGGGGACTTATCGCCACAATTGTGGCGTGCCCAGCGCTTGGTTGCGACAATCGCACTCTCCATGTCGCCATGAGATCCCTCCGGAGCTCCGTCCGCTGTGCCGCGATTTCTTGCGGCAGGGTTGCCAACGCCCTGCGCCCCCTATCCATATCCTGATCTTATGTAATAAAGAAGATTATTATTATATCTGTGAGAGAACCCGTGACCACATGACCGATGTATTTCAATTGAGTGACGACTTATAGGGGTGTTCCTTATAATAACATTCCGGTGGTATATTCGTTATTATTATTATGTACCTATGTACTTTAAAAACCACCACAGCATTATGCCTCAAGCCATGATCCTCCGCCATCGATCACTAATAAAGTCCTCCGCATATTATCTATACACCTCTCACTTATGGCCAACAACTTCCTTAGTCCACAGATTAATGGGCTGAGCAGAACCATGCCATCAGCATAACTAATGCACACCTTTTCACAGATTGCCGCTACAATGGCGACATTAATTTATCACACGGGTAGGGCTAGTGGTCAGTAGGTAATAATAATATAAACTAATTATAAATTACAATTTTCAAACAAAATTAATTACTTAAACAAAAAGAACAAACGTTTAATGAAATTAAAATACTTATCTTCATAAAACGTAAAGGTGAAACCGTATATGTGTAGCGGCACGCTGTATGCGATCGTCACGCGAATACGCGATCATCGCGCACATACGACACTTTTTGTTCGGTGAACCAGAACACGTGGTCGCGCCAACAGAAAACGTTTTCCAATTTTCTGAACATAAAGTGAAACGATCAAGTAGGTATTCGCGCGGCGATCGCTTTTAATTAGGACGAGAGGTATAGCTGTTTGAACATTTCAGACATGTCTACAGCCCCTTCCTCCCCCCACACACAGTCGATATCAGGGTTGTTGCTGATGCATATTTTTAGGGTTCCGTACCCAAAGGGTAAAACGGGAACCCTATTACTAAGGCTCCGCCGTCTGTCTGTCTGTCTGTCTGTCCGTCTGTCTGTCTGTCTGTCTGTCCGTCTGTCACCTGGCTGTATCTCATGAACCGTGATAGTTAGACAGTTGAAATTTTGACAGATTATGTATTTCTGTTGCCGCTATAACAACAAATACTAAAAAACAGAATAAAATAAATATTTAAGGGGGCTCCCATACAGCAAACGTGATTTTTTTGCTCCTTTAGGCTCTATATTGATAACGGCAACAGGTAGACGCTTGAAATATTCACAGAATAGTTAGTTATATATTTACTTTAAAAATAAATAATTTAATTAAAATAAAACAAATATTTAAGGGGGGCTCCCATACAAAAAACGTGTTTTTTTGCCGCTTTTATAGATAATGGTACGGAACCCTTCGTGCGTGAGTCCGACTCGCACTTGGCCGGTTTTTTATCATTGACATCAGCGGATGCTGATGCTGATTTTAATTATTTTCTTAAAAAAGCAGGGAAAAAGTAGTGACCATTATGAATTTATATCTAAAAGTTGCAGTTTTCCTTGGTCTTGAAATAAAATATTGTTTTAATAATTTTGTGACTATTAATAGAAAATAGAATCAAACTAAGTACTTACTTACCTAGTTTATCAATAATTTATTAGTACTAGATTAGTAATTAAGTACCTAGATAGATAGCAGGTTATGCACCTATCCTGCTATCTATTAGTCCAACATGTGCTATATGCCCCGCCCCCTTTACGGACTCGAACTTCAGCATTAATAATCAGCATCGATCAATGCGGATGATGATGCTGATGCTGATGTTGAAAATGATGCTGAAGTTCCGCGATATTCGCAACAACCCTCGTCGATATCACTTAATAAGTACCTACGAACTACAACAGAAATAATTATGATAATATACTATGGGTGCCCGTCCTCGTATCTATCTATTTACAAAAAGGGACCCCACCAAATTAAAAAACCAATTTTGTAACAGCTCTCTCCACTACAGAAACAGCTACCTTATGTCCATAAAAATGTACAACCATATTCCAAAACGAATAAGAGAACTACCATTTAATTTCTACAAAAAAAGTCTAAAATCATGGCTTCTCCAAAATAATTTTTACACAGTAAAAGAATTCCTTGAACTTAAGAGTAATAAAAATTAGATACCTATATTTAGTTTTTTTTTAAATACAAATGTTGTTGTTGTTGTGTTTTTTATATTGTTTAGTAGAGTTTATATGTATCTTTGTGTCTATAGTCTAAGTGTTTTGTTTTGTAAAATAGAGTAAAAGTAGTAATTGTATAGGTAAGTTGGTTTTATGCCCATGTGCAATATTTTATATTCGTATGCCGCTTGCAGCGGTGGATGTGTCCGGAACATAACTCAATTGTCCAACTCTGTACTCCTACCATATCCTACGAATAAATGTCTTTGTCTATCATTGAATCAACTTCAGTACTGGCTGTTGAACGCAGTGTCAGCAAGCAGCTCCTAGCTCCTAAATATTATTCTGTAGTTTACTGCTAAATTCCCATTCGAGAACATATAATTTAAAATTGAAAAACAAGAAATTATCAAATAACTTCTCCCGCTCTGGGTGGAGCGGGAGGGAGTGTCAGACTTTTATTGACTAAAACCCACCCGTGTTCCTTCAGATGCCTGTGTGTCAGGGCCACGATATCCCTTTCGGACAGGCTCGTAACCCTGGCAGAACAAACATGCTACAGAGCAGACTCCAGTGACAAAGAACCAGGTTCCAAGGGGATAGAATTTGGGATTTAGGCTTATGTAAATGCTTTCCATTTTCCTATTTACTTTAACGAATAAATAAAGATTTGCCCTGAGTACCCAAAGTACCAATTTACCAAAGACGTAATTTCACCCCATTTTTTTCTTCTCGCAACATTTAAATATTTTTCCAGGCGCTTACAAATGTCAAAATCTTCTTTAGTCGAATAATGATTGTGAATCGAAAATTATTTCGACAATAAACATAACCAACTTAGTGAGATTCTGTCTACGGTCAAAATTTTTGATGACGTTAGTTGCACAAAGAGTTTATTATGACACAAGCGGACTTCTTGGCGAGAAAGTGAAGCGTCATGTTTGCAGTTTTGTTTTATTTTCTAAAATTTGTGTTTAGCCGAATATTAATGTGTAATAGTGGTGGATAATTAACCATTAAGTGTTCGTGAAGCTGCATTAATGTAGGCAAATGAAACAAAACAGTGCAACATCACTTTAAGTTCTCTCAAGAAGTCCGCGCGAGGTTTCAGTAAAGTGCCGCGTCTTTACTTAAACTCAAGGGGAGCGGGGCGGGATATCATCAATCATCGTTATCATGCATTGAGTGGAGTTCATTTCATAATTATTATAACTTTGTACTTGTTACCTAATTTTACATGACACTGGCTAAATCCACAAACCGTGCGAAGCCAAAAAGAAAAAAAAAAAAAAAAAATGGCACAAGCGGAACATAATTTTATTTATTTTTTAAAATACCGTATAGTTGTAAAATCTAGTATTAAGTCTTCTTTTCTTATCTAAAATTACACCTTTTAAAATTAAAATAAGATCACATTAAATTTAATATTAATATTGCGAGAAAAATATTTTTTTGAGAAAAAATTTTTTTTGAGAAAAATGGACTTTCTTGATTTTAAGGTAACCATGGACGTATAAAACTTATAACTTTTTTATAACTATATATAACTTTTTTTATAAGTCTATGAAGGTAACCAAGAAAAGTTGAAAAAGGTAATTCAAAAACAATTTTCTTAATAAAAATAATACAAATTAATATCGTGTGTTTCCTCCACGTGCTGTTATTAAAGTTTCCCCCGCCTAGACATGCTGAGAATGATTGTTATCTATTGTTTCCTGTGACAGTCTCTGCCATTCCTCCACTATGGCGATTTGCAGTTCACCCAAACCCACATTGATAGGAGCTGGGTTTCTGGATTTTACTATTCGTTTCACCAGGTCCCGGACGTGTTCTCATTTTCCATTCATTGATTCATAACCGGTGACCTCGATAACTGTGATATTTAGATTATTAAGATATGCTTGACTTGAACGAGCAGTATGCGGCCGAGCATTATCCTGCACCAAAACGAAGTCGTCATCGGTCAAATAGTACCACATTTTCTTCTAAAATGTCTCCTATATGATGAGCTGTAGTCAGACTTCCTCCATCGATCACCACCAGGTCCATACGAGCTCCCAAACATATCCCTCCCCCCCCCCCAAACCATTGTCGATCCTCCACCATAATTATGCCAATGTAGTCTAATTATATCGTTCCCCTGTGCGTGATATTCTTTGGCTTCCGTCAACTTGATTAAAATAATTCTGAACTCATCATTATACAATATTTTATCCCATTGGTCCGTCGTCCAAAGTCGATGTTCCCTAGCAAAAGTTAGTTTGTTTCTACGATGATGTATCTCAAATTTTGGTGCCTTGGCGGGCACGTACACACGGCTACACATCAAGCTATACAAATCCAGTTTACGCTAACCTCTCATGTACGGAAATCCAACACACCGCGAGATCAGCTTATACTGGAAATGTATAGCTTGATGTGTAGCCGTGTGTACGTACAAAAACCAGCTTCTTTGAATCTTATTCGTACCGGACAGGTACGTTCACTTAATGTGTGCACCTCGAACTTCCTCAAGCTCATTTCTAGCTTGGACGGCCGCGGCCGTTAGACGTGGGTTCCTACGTAAGCGAAACTGAATGAACGGTCATCCCTGCTTGAAGTATGACGTTTTCTGCCTTGTCCCGGTCTTCTCACAAAAGCATTATTCTCCCTGAATCGTTGGATACTGCGATAAATTATTGAAACAGGTCGGCGAAGAATTCTTGAGATCACTCTGTAGGTTTGATCATTTCTCCTCATCTCAAGTGCCCTGGCAATCTCAGTTGCGCTCAAGTCGGGCATAATGAAGTCCTTGACTTTCAAAAAGATTGAAAAGTTAAATAAAAACAAATTACACTAATTTTTAATGAAGATTTTACGAAATTTTGAACCAAAACCGAACCGAACCGATGAATAGGGGTTTGCTCGAAATGATGTAAGTACGAATAAAATTAAAAAAATCGCATAAAAGGTGACGTTCAATTGTTTTCTCAATTTGAAATAATTATTTCTAAAATAAAATGAATCAACCAGCCCGTAATGTTACACAAACTAGTTTTTCGAAAAAATAAGTATGTTCCGCTAAATTTGCCGGTGTGTGTATAATAAAGTGCACTTAAAAATCGCCTAAGGGGGATGCGCTAAGTTAGCCCGCGAAATTCAAATTTTATTACGTTTTTTGCAATTTGCAGGTCAGTAACAGGTTGTATGTTGATCTAAATATGATTCGCGGCCGTAAAAAATATGGCTTTATAGAATTATAATCATTACAATCGGCAGTACAACTAACTCTCTTCGTAAAATCCTATTGAATGAATATTTCTGAAATAATCATTCAGTAGGATTTTATGAACTTTGAGAGTTATAATGCTAATTCTAATGATTATAATTCTATATTATAAATAGAAAATATAATATAATAAAAATAGATAGAAAATTACACGCGATGTGGAAGTCACTATTTTACGAGATTAGTTAGGGGTGCATTCCGAATTAGGACCATAATCGCTGTAATCGATTTTAGCGCGCTACGCGTTCCCTATTACCGTTTAGCGCGCTAAAATCGATTACAGCGATTATGGTCTTAATTCGGAATGCGGCCTAGTTGTCAACTGTCAAACAGTTGTCATCGTATTTTCAGAGTGACAGTCAGTAATCTTTTTGTGCGAACAATTTAGTAATTCTACTTGCTCTGGTATTTATTCTTGCAAAGCAAATATGTTCTATTCAAACATTATACGTATAACTGCGACAAATGTTTTTTTCTGACTACATAAATGTAACTTCAACTTGCCGTAAAATAGTATTGTAATAAATTCAACTCGAAACTGGTAAGTTATCGAGCGTTATCATGGTCATTCACATTGGAAAACGAGTTACATTTTTGTTTTATTCATTTTTTTAGTAGCATCACTTAGAAGCTACAATGTTTGCGAGCTTGAAAAGTAAGATAAAGGAAGAAACTGGTAGTGACATAAGTAAAATAACCAGTAGCTGGCGAAGCGGCGCTTTCTTAGGAAGATTATCGCTTAGGGACGACTCTGTAAGTATTTATTACTGATTACCAAAGCAGTTAATAAAATATTTAATTATTACGTTGTGTCAGCTAAAATAATAT
Source organism: Tiliacea citrago (assembly GCA_963921375.1). Taxonomy (NCBI): domain Eukaryota; kingdom Metazoa; phylum Arthropoda; class Insecta; order Lepidoptera; family Noctuidae; genus Tiliacea; species Tiliacea citrago. Next base: position 11,677,995 of record OY992786.1, on the reverse strand, counting down.
GATAAGTAGATACGAATTTTCAAGTACCTAAACAGAAACATTTGTATAACATCTAAAACAAAGTATTTCACTTCCAGTCAACAGCCAGCCCTTCTAGTTCAGGTGGGCATGGGGATTCTACATCAGATGTAAGTTGCCCTCTATTCTCATATTTTTTTTCCCTTTATTCTCATAAATTCTATTGCAGTTAAAAATAGTGCTAACAATAAAATAAAAATTATATCAATTATTTAAATTACTGAAGTTACTATTATTTAATATTATCTATTTAGGAAAAACCTCAACACATACATAATCAATTTCTATTTTTTTTTTTTTTTTTTTTTTTTTTTTTTTTAATAACTAACTTTAATTCTAGTCAATATCTCCACAAATGGAGTCATACCTATCAGAGCGCACTGGTGGGCGGGTAGACCAGGCTGTACTACAACAACAGTATTCAGCACAGTTGGAAGCCAAGGTTCGAGAAAGAGATGCCTTTTGGGACCAAAAGATTGAAGAACTAAAGCTTTCACTCGCATCCGTGCAAGGTCAGACGTTAACCAATAGTTTTTACACCAGTTGGTAATAATAGATACTTTGGTTTACAATAGTGATAGGTATTTATAAAACTAAGAGTAAGAAAAATCTAGATTGTATTTATATCAAGTCTTATGGGGTTGTGTGTAGAAGCAAATTGATTAATATTAACGGATCTTATCCAATTAAGTGTCTTGTTGTGTTTAACAGCAAATGTGATAAAATATAGTAAAAGAATAATCAAAATTTCAAAACTCCTAAGAACTAACCCCAACCTTTGAATCCTCTATTTTATGAGGCATCTGTTTTCAGAGTAGTATGATATTGTTAAAATATAATAATGAAATTTGGATAAATTCTGTTAAATTAGAGTTTGGCTTGCCCTCTGCGGATTCCATACGAATCATGCACATGAGTGACTTTCATGCCTAAATCGAAAAATTCATTTTTTTTTGCAAATCCTTGTTTTCATGATAATACTAATGTTGATAATAATGTAGGCACAGCTTTATATTAATATTTTTCCTGTAATCTACAAGGCGTGATTTAAGTAACTGAAAGCCATAAAAGTGGTAATTGTACTCATAATTTATAAACAACGCTTTTCTTAATTTTCGCTATTTCAGGGTTCGGAGGACCTTACTATAGGATTAAAGTTGTTCATAATGACCAGTGCAATGACCCCTTTTCAGGTTTTATCGTAAAATTGTAATTTATTTCAGTGGTACTTCGACTACTACTTGTGGTACTAAAACAATTTGTCTCTAGGATAATCAATGTTTTGTTTAGCTTTTTCCCACTTTAAAAAAAAAAATAAAAATTAACCTGATATTAATTTACAGGCGAGGAAGCTGCGGCTGCACAAGCAGTAGCGCGCACAGCACAGGCAGAGGCGGCAAAGGCAGCTACAGAGAGAGACACAGCCAAGAGACAAGTGACTGAACTGAAAACACAGCTAGCAGCCGCTGAGCGCGCTCAGGACAGGCTTGATGCTTTAAATGTGAGTTGATTTGATGTTTGAAGTTTGTTTCTTAGTAATAACTTTAAGTGAAGTCTATTCATATCCTTGTCTCCAAATAATGTGATTTCCACTTAAATTACTAGGTATATACTTTTTGGCAGTGTAAATTAAGTTGATAACAGAATGACTTGAAATATTCTTAAAAATGTTTGAAGTTGTTTTTAACTAAAATACATTTTTGTTGACATGCTTGGAAACTATTTTTTTATAATCATAGCTACGATTACTATGCTCGCCATATCAAAAAGCTAATAATTATGCAAAGATAAAAGTTTATTTTTTTGTGCTAATCACTTCGGTCATTAACATCGCTGTCTGACGCATGCCTAAAATATAAGTTGAAAGCGCCAGTAAAATGTACTGCAACCACAGTTAATGCCAAATTGAAAGGTAATAATGAGCTAGTACACATTACTAGCTCATTTCTGAGACTGGATGCGTTGGCTACAGAAACTTCCTGCAGTCCCACTTATGTAAGCAAATTACATACAGGCTTATCTATCGAACTAAGTGACGCTTCCTGTATCGTGTAGTTTTACTTTACGAATACGCAACTGGGATCTATGGCAAAAACATTTTTATACTTAAAAAATTCCCTGCTTAGCTATTTTATCTCCATGTGAAAGTTATAATGCCTACTAAGAATATTAATTTAATTAAATTATAAGATTGTTGTTTTGTAATGATAAAAAAAGGGATTTACATATTGGTTACAATAAATCAAATTAGTCATGCACTGGCAATTTACAAAGTTTTTTTTTTTAATTTTACACCGATGTGATTTTGAGAACAAACAAATTGTTAAAACACGGTTAAACTACAACTTCGCGTTGTTCTGACTAACTTGTCGAATGTTTATTATGAGTGTAAACAGGCAGGTATATTATAAGTTGGGGGATTACATCGCTGATGAAAATGCTTGGCTCAATGTTGGTCCTGCTCCACAACCTCAACTAATTGATTAACATTTGAAAATACTGATAAGAGCTGCTGAAGATTGTAAGACTATCTTTGCACTGTATAAACTCAATCTCCTTTGTATATGCTCGGCGCTCTGACCAAGTAAAAATTACGCTTTTTAAGGCCTACTGTCAGAGCTTTTATACAAGCAATCTATGGGTCAACTACACCAAGAGATCTTTGGTTGCCCTGCGCGTACAATATAATAATGCATTCAGGATGATGTTGCGACTGCCCCGTTTCTGCAGCGTCTCGGAAATGTTTGCTGGCTTTGAAGCCATAACTTTTATATTATTTAAATTATTTATATTGTTGCAGAGCGCAGGTTAGTACTATGAACAGTAGAGCTACCATTTACCGGGTGTTTCATTGACTTGAATGTGCCCTGGCGGCTGAGAGTATGTCATGCTCACTCTGATGTCTCGCTGATGATGGCGTGTGTGTTGGATCTTTTAGCTCGCTCCAAAATTTTTGAGTTGAGTAGTGCTGATCCATGTGTCATTTTTGTGAACGGGCGCTGTCAGTTGGGACTGGTCATGTCCGGCTGTGGTCGAGTCGATGGCCGGCAGCGAGGAGTCCTGGGACGCGGTGGTGTCCTTCTGCGAAACAGTCGTGTCGCAGAAAGAGGCTGCGGAAAGGGAGCGGGACGTCTCGTCCGCTCACCCGGCCCGCAGCAGGCGCACTGGGCGTCGGCAGAGGGTAGATAATGCCCTCTTCCGGCCCCCCTAAATGGGTCCAGGGTCGGCAGACTCGGAGACGTCCGCCGCCCCCTATATGGGAGTGGCGCGAGGAGGCGAAACGCTGGGGCGTAACTCCGCTGCCGCGAGAAATCACGGCACAGCGGGCGGAGCTCCGGCGGGATCTCATGGCGACATGGAGAGTGTGATTGACCCAGCGCTGGGCACGCCACAATTGTGGTGGTAAGTCCCCCTCTTTGAGGAGTGACTAGAGAGGCGCTACGGCGTCCTCACTTTCCGCCTGACGCAGGTCTTCACCGGACACGTTTGTTTCGGGAGGTTCCTGTTCAGGATAAAGCGGGAGGAAACACCCGGGCGTCACCACTGTGTGGATCGCTCGGAGGACACGGTGGAGCATACGGGTTGAGGTCCGCCCGGCTTGGGCGGAGCACCGCCGTGTCCTCACGGAGGCGATCGGCGGCGGCGATCGCTCGCGTCCGGCCCTGGTTCAGGCCCTGGTTCAGGCCATGGTTCAGGCCATGGTTCAAAGCGAGACTTCATGGGAGGCCGTCACCTCCTTCTTGGAAGCAGTAATGCTCGCGAAGGAGGAGGCGGAACGCGTGAGGGAGAGGCAGGGTTCGCGCCCTCACGCCCCTAGTAGCCGCGGGAGACGCCCCGGGCGTCGGGAGTCGCAGGCTGATTTCCGGCCACTGTAGGAGTGGGCTTGCGGACGGTGAGCGATGGGTAGCTCGCAGTCCGATAAGGACCAGGCCCGGGTCGACGGTGCGTTGTGTTCAGGGTGCGTGATGTCAGCACCAACTGACGGGGTCCGATAATGCCTGCCAGGGTTTCGAGTTTGGCCGAAAGGGATATCGTGGCCCTGGCACACAGGCATCTGAAGGAACACGGCAGGGTTTTAGTCAGTAAAATTCTGATACGCCCTCCCGCTCCGCCCAGAGCGGGAGAAGTTATATGATAATTTCCGACCCAAAAAAAAAAGTTAACCCTTTGCTTTATTTAATAGGAGGAACTAGAGCAATGTCGCCGCGAGTGGGCACGCGAGCGAGCGGAGCTGAGTGGCGCGCTCAGCACGGCGGAGGCGCGCGCCGCCGACCTGGCCGACCGGCTGGCCGTCGTGGCGGCCGCGCTGCCGCCCGACAACCCGCACCATCATATGGATGATGACGGTAACTGTTCAATTTAATGTAGCTGCAGGTATTAACTTACAACTTTTGTCTCCTGGGGGTCTACTCCGAACATAAAACTGATGTATCGGTCGAATGTTCGGTCGTTTCATACCTACGGCTAAATATGGCAAACTACGGCAAAAGAAAAAAAGAACGACAGTCAAAGAGATAAGCCAAAGTCAAAAACGTGACTTGAAGTCGGGTAAGGACTCAAAGTCAAAAAAGGAAACTTTGGAAGTTATAAAACGACCGAATATTCGGCCGATACTTCGGATTATCGCTTCGGAGTAGACCCCCTTGCTACTCTTGCTAGGCTTGACAGTCAAATTATTCAAAATTTGAATCACCATCAAAGTTTACAAAGTAACAGATCTGTTATTAAATTAGGAAATGATCAGTGTCTTTTGTCCTTGACTGTACAATTTTCAGAGTAAATGCCAATGCCAATATAGGCATAGCATTATTATTAGATAACAATGAAATATTTTCTGCTTTTCGGTGGTAGGTCTTTGTTGTGGTTCTCTAACAAAATATGTTCATAGCATATAACCAAGGGCCAACTCCTTGACTTATAGGAGATGAAGGAGATCGCAGTTAATTGTTGCAGTACATATACTAAAATTGGAACGATACAGAGAAGATTAGCATGGCCCCTGCGCAAGGATGACACGCAAAATCGTGAAGCGTTCCACATTTTTTTTTCCTGCCAAGGTTACGAGCCTGTCCGAAAGGGATATCGTGGCCCTGGCACACAGGCATCTGAAGGAACACGGTGGGTTTTAGTCAGTAAAAGTCTGACACTCCCTCCCGCTCCACCCAGAGCGGGAGAAGTTATTTGATAATTTCCCACCCAAAAAAAAAAAAAAAAAAAGTTAATTGTTACTTACTGATATTTCTTTATACCAACACAGACAAACGCGAAGTAACTCCAACTGCTTGTGCGGGGTACGACCGTGTATGTCGCGAACGAGCCGTGCTCACACGACAGTTGCAGGAGGCGAAGATGGCGCTCGCTGATGTCAAGACATCCTGGAGCGGTCAGATAGCTTCACTGGAGACACAGGTACAATCACCTTATGAAAACGTTGATCAATTTTGGATAAGATCACATTAAAATTGTCACTTGTCTGTATGAATCTCACTTTTTGACTTTGTCACAAATTTTTGGATGTGGAAATTGACGTTGTAAATGCGTCGGTGACGCAAATTTTTGACGCCATCATTTACATCGTTTATTATAACAAGTTTCTACTAAACATGGTCAAGGTTTTAGACTGATCGACTTAAATATTGTGAGGCCAGTGGGGGTCTACTCCGAAGTATCGGCCGTATGTTCGGCCGTTTCTTGACTTCCAAAGATTCTTTTTTTTATTTTCAGTCCTTACCCGAGTTCAAGTCACATTTTTTACTTTGACTCATCTTTTAGACTGCTATTTTTTTTCCTTTCGCCGTAGTCAGGAAACGGCCGAACATTCGGCCGATACTTCAGATTTATCTTCTGAGTAGACCTCCAGGGTCCATCCGTACCGACTCATATCATGTTGGTATTCTGCCACACTAATTGTAAGTTTTCATCAACATTCGTGCCAGATTATTTTATACGTATTAATTAGCCTGTATTAAAACGGCTGACATTTGATAGCTTTAAACTTTGTTAGTTTATGGTTTTGCAGCACGTTTAGAGATTCTGCTCTTAGGTCCTATGTTAAGATTTTTCATAAAAAATAGCAATAATTAATACATTCGTTTGACAAGAGTCTTGAGATAATATCGACAGTATCGTGCCACGTTTGAGTAGATTAGCGATTCAATTTCTTACAAACCTGACGTTTTTCATTCCTGTAAGATTGACTCCGTGTGCATAGGCCATCAATCGTGTATATAACTTTTATGTAATCGTGCCTGTATAGGTGCATGGGAAAGGCGTGTGCATGAAGCATGAAACATTACTTACACAACATCTAATGAACACTTATATTTTATTACTGTCTGAAGCCAATAATAATAATTGCATCTAACAGTTATTTAATATTTTGTACATATTATTAATATGTAAATATAATATATAACTAGCATACAGTGTATTTATTTTTAACGACTTTATTTCAGAATCAATTTTTTGCATTTTTTTTTATATAATCTGTGATGTGACGTTATAAACTTTAGGTAGGTACGAAATTCTGTATTTTAGCTAATACTTTTATATACTTTGTTGATATCAAATCTAACCACATCAGAATCTTCGTTTTAAGGTAGGCAGACATTTCAATTCATTTCCAGCACCAGAAGAAAACATTATTTATGTAAAATAATTAAATAATCGTAACAACTCTTGTTTTTCGGTAATTATCATACGAAGTTATAACACATAGGTGGCGCGACTATCGCGGCAGGCGGGAGAAGAAGGCTCAGAGAGGAGACGAGTAGAGATAGAAAAGAAAGAGATGCAAGAAAAGCTGCAAAGTGCGGCCGCAGAGCTCGAGAAAACCAAGCAGAATCTGATCAACAGCGAGGCTAAGGTATACAGTTCGTGTATTATTATTATTGTTCGTAATATCGCCAGAAGTAGTTGGTTTAGGTGTCCTATGTCTACTATCTCTGTAGTGGTCTAAATGGTCTATACAATCCTACATTCATGTTCAGTTATGTGATGTCTACTTAAAATTTCTTGCATGTAGATCTCTCGTTGTATTTTCAGAAAATATTTTGAGTCCTAAAGCCCCATATACACGATCCAAGTTTCTTGCCTGAGGCATACAATGAAATTGAGGCAACAAGTGACTTGCAACGTCTAAACACTGTTTTAATTAGACAGTGAAACTTTTATTGTTGCTTCGACATATCTATGCCACAGGCAATTAAATCGCACCGTGTAAAACCGTCTTTAGTGATTATAGTAGACTTATTTGCATGTCCCATTCATGATACTAAAATAACTAACAATAATTAATTTCAAATCTCTCGTGTTAGGTACTTGATTTTGAATCTTTTGACTATATAAATTACTTGCACAACGACAAGACAATATTTATAACCAGCAGTGCAAATCTTAAATGCTGAGAAAATTAAATTTCCTCATTGATTATCGAATTTCTTAAAGAGTAATAAAACGTAGGGTAAATACCCTACTCTTTTCATGTATTGTATCATTGTGTCGTAATTTTCCTCAAATAACCCCAGTAAAATATTTGTAAAGGTTATAAAATTTAGGGGAAATCGCCCAAATCATGTTGTATAAGTGGTTTAGTTAGCGAGGTAGTCCTAATCTGTCGGGCAGGTGGTGCGTCTCAACGGCGAGGTGCACACGTTGGCGCTGGAGGTCAAGTCTCTTCGCAGCGCCGCCTCCCTCGCGGCCGTGAGTCCCAGCCTTTACACAATATAGCCACTCTAGTCTCTCATACATAGTGTATATGCCTTTAGTTGTCTTATTTGGTAAAAAAATATGGGGCCAATCGCACGTCAGTAGTAAACACTTGAACTAACAAAAACCGCCCTTACTACTAGAGAATAAAGTCGCTGTCAAAATCAAAGCATTCGGTTGACTGTTTAAGATTTCTGTTATGATAAAACTAAGGTGTTATAACCAACGCCAGTAAAGAAACGAATTGAAAATGGCGCCCAAAAAAATGAGTTTGTCGTGCCCTTTCATTCGCCCAGTGATGATTCGCGCCCATTTTTAAACAACTTAAAAAACTGGAGGATTTTTACATTCGGCGATTCTTTTTTTAATTAGTTTTTCAATGGCACGGATTATAAATAGTAATTCGAAACAGTTTTGATGTTATTCTTATCTTATGTCTCTTACGATGACCAATACGTTTATACTTTAACTTAAAAGTGTGTTATTGTAGCGAAAACCGTGTTTGTTTACCAATTATGACAAGTAAGGTGAATACACTATACTTACGCCTACACTGCGTGTGATGACGTATTACTAGTGCTGTACACATGAGCTTTGTAGGTTCGCTTAGTAGTAAACGAAAGCGGGGTAGGCAGCAAGCGGGTATTTTACCCTTAGTCTTATGACTACCTATGGGTAAGATATTTACATTGAGATTATTTGAGACATATATTTACACGATAGAAAGCTAGGTAATTAGATTTGTTGCAGCTGAGTTTTAAACTTTCGAGATGTGTATGGCCGCGTCCTATTAGAAAGCGATCTTAGCGTTTACTATTAAACGCACGCCACAATTGTGGCGATAAGTCCCCTCTTTGAGGAGTGGCTGGAGAGGCGCCACGGCGTCCTCACCTTCCGCCTGACGCAGGTCCTCACCGGACATGGATGTTTCGGGAGGTTCCTGTTTAGGATTAAGCGGGAGGAAACGCCCGGGTGTCACCACTGTGTGGATCGCCCGGAGGACACGGTGGAGCATACGGTGGAGGTCTGCCCAGCTTGGGCGGAGCACCGCCGTGTCCTCACGGAGACGATCGGCGGCGGCGATCTCTCGCGTCCGGCCCTGGTTCAGGTCATGGTTCGGAGCGAGAGTGCATGGGAGGCCGTCACCTCCTTCTGCGAAGCAGTTATGCTAGCGAAGGAGGAGGCGGAACGCGTGAGGGTGAGACAAGGTTCGCGCCCTCGCGCCCTTAGTCGCCGCAGGAGACGCCCCGGGCGTCGGGAGTCGCAAGCCGATTTCCGGCCACCGTAGGCGCGGGCCTGCGGACGGTGAGCGATGGGTAGCTCGCCGTCCGATAAGGACCAGGCCCGGGTCGACGGCGCGTTGTGTTCCACGCGCGCCTCAAAGAGATGTCACCACAAACTGACGGGGTCCGTTAGGACCAATCCCTGCCGGGGTTGCGAGTTTGTCCGAAAGGGATATCGTGGCCGTGGCACACAGGCAACGGAAGGAACACGGGTGGGTTTTAGTCAGTAAAAGTCTGACACGCCCTCCCGCTCCGCCCAGAGCGGGAGAAGTTATTTGATAAGTTCCCACCCCAAAAAAAAAAAAAAGCGTTTACTATTAGGACACTGGGCACAAGTTATAGAATCGCTGGAATAAGAAAGTATGTAAGAAAAGAAAGAAAGAAAAATAAAATTATTTGAGAAACCATGTTTTCAAATTTTCAGGATATTCATATTTGATTAGAATTCTAGTTTCTAGTTACAGAAACCGAAATTTGAATAAATTTTTGTTCATGTTTACAGTAATTTAGTATTGCGTCATTACATGTACAGTTAGAATATAATATATGTAGTCGTATATTGATTAAATATTGTTTGCATTTAGATATTTTATTCCTTAAGACTTAGCTGAACCTTTGTCTCTATTTTTATATTTTTTGGGTAAAACCTTGTGCTCACTGTAACAAAATTGTATAAGTATTACAGTGAGCATAGCTTTATAATAATATACAAGGTCAAATTAAGTTAGCTAGCAAAACTCCTCAGTCGTGATGGGTATATTTTTATCAAAACATTTTTTTTAGGTGCTTACAGACTCACGCGATATCGCGGGCGTGACAGGCACCGACATAGAAATTGTGCTACTAGTGTCGCGTCGCGCCCGCGATTTCGCACCAGTCTGTAAGAGCCTTTATCATATTTAGATATCGATACCTACCATTCTTGTGCAGTGCTCGGAAACCGGTTAATTTTCTATGAGCTTAACCGTTATTATAAAGGTTTTCCAACATATTTCGTTAATTATTTAATATTTTGTTACAAAATCAATGCAGAACTTAATGTGATGAAGCAATCTTTGAAGCTAATATCAATTGTATCGAAAATAATTTGTATTTTCGGAAATAAAAATTAACCGGTTTCAAGCCCTGCTCCTGTGGAGCTTCGCTAGCTAAATTTATTTTGACCCTGTATTCTAAAAATTGCACTATTGGCCAAGCTTGCTGCAAGCTTTGTGTGTATAAAATAAATTATTGAGATTCTATTGTTTTAATTACTTGTTTTACTGTTCTGTGCTTGGAGTACTTACATAGTTTTATAATATCCTAGAAATATTAATTACTTCAAGTGACTTTAATAACAGTGAAACAAGTCTGTAATCGTTATGCAAACGTTGCAGTTTTTATGGTGATAAAATAAATAGTACGTCTAAATATTCTATGGAAGCCATCAGTATGAAACTACTGTTAGTAAAATATGAATAATTATTATAGATATCATCACTGCAAAATCTGTGTCGTGGGCATGGGCCTTAAAATTATGTTCCTATATCGAATTATTATAAAATTAGTTATTAGTTTTTTTTATTTACAAAGTAGGTTTATTTACAAACTCTTCTTATTGTAACTAAATATGTTAGTTCTTTTTTTGTTATTGGGCAGCTTAGGTACACTGATAAAAAAAAGTATTGCACCTGTTTAAAGTTTGTATTAATTGTAGTATTTACTTGTTTTAAAAGAGAAAGAAAATTAAGAGATACCGTCTTTTTTTTTTTTTTTTTTTTTTTTTTTTTTTTTTTTTTTTTTTTTTTTTTTTTTTTTTTTTTTTTTTTTTGGCTTCGCACGGTTTGTGCATTTAGCCAGTGTCATGTAAAATTAGGTAACAAGTACAAAGTTATAATAATTATGAAATGAATTCCACTCAATGCATGATAAAGATGATTGATGATATCCCGCCCCGCTCCCCTTGTGTTTAAGTAAAGACGCGGCACTTGACTGAAACTTCGCGCGGACTTCTTGAGAGAACTTGAAGTGATGTTGCACTGCTTTGTTTAATTTGCCTACACTAATGCAGGTTCACGAACACTTAATGGTTAATAATCCACCACTATTACACATTAATATTCGGCTATACACAAATTTTAGAAAATAAAACAAAACTGCTAACATGACGCTTCACTTTCCCGCCAAGAAGTCCAGAGATACCGTCATTTGTTGTCCTGTTTGAAGTACAGTCGGCCGCACGTTAGTGGTTATAAAATAAGGGGCCAGCACCCTGATTGCGTACACACTATCAATCAGAATCTGAATGATTTTGAAGGATATTGCTAATCCATAGCTTCATATGTTCGAAAAAATTGTATACTCAACAACGTAAATAACGCAATGAATGTTGTTGAACTGTCAAAATGAAAGCCATTGCTACTGTGTGTTACTCAATTAGAGATAAACTACGATAACATGGCTCGCCCCTCCAAATAACTGTTTCAATGTGTGTAGTCACATCCTTACGAAAGAGTTTGTATGTAGATTTATTCATAGTTTTTGTGCAATCAGTACTCGTAATATCTCACTTATTACCAGATTTGTTGGTCAACTAATCATAACTAGCCGATCGCGCAAGACAACGCACGTGTCGTTTTCAAAGGGTACGTCAGTGCAGCGCCATACTAATAATAAAGAGCGATTAATGACGCCACTAGTCGAGCAACAAACCCGTGATTTGTTTTTGTTTGACGGCCGTCTCACTACGCACACATGATGCGTACAAATACTTTCAAACGTTTTGAATTTTGGAAGGGCGGGCCATATTATCGTAGTTAATCTCTACCCCGCAGTTTATACCGGTTTTGTTACCACTGACGCCTACCGTACACTGCTCAGAAGGCCCTTACCTGGAAACCTGTATGGATAAAGCTAAATTGGTGCAAAACTTATTTTGATCAGTGTGCAACTATGCAAGCAATATTTTGAATTGTCAATGGTAGCTTTTAGATCTAATTATTCTGTGATTAAGGGGTGAGTTGGTTGTTTGGCTCACTTTACTATGCAGCTGAATGATTGACAATTGTGATGGAGTACATTCGACTTCAGGAATCTTGTTCAAGTCTCTGATTGGTGGATCTGCTGTCAAAACTCATGTTTGTCGCTGTGACTGATCAACTAAAATGATAACAACCAATGCCATGAGATTTGATGACAGATTGAACAGTTAAATTTTATGATGAATTTAAATAGAATTTCGAATCCGTTGTTTGAAGGATAATGTTTATAAATGTCGCGCTATTATATTGAATCGCAATTGGCCATCTCACAAAGGTATAGTTAGCACATCGCTTGCTTCACAATGCGGGTTAGTATCAATATCTCTTTGTTTTGTTATCGAGACTGTCGCGTTGATAAATTGATTATGTGTTCGCCACACGTGATCTTTTGTCACGACCAAAACGTACGAATGGTTAGTCAAACACTTTGCACAGGTGACGGTACACCTATTGTTTACCGAAACAGGCTTAACACTTCGAACATAGTATAGTTACTATAAGTGATACATATCCATTCCAAGTAAGTAGTTTAAAAAACCAATTTATATCATAAAAGTACAAAAATTATGAAATTATATTTACACATTGTTAATTTTGTTTTGATGTGATGCACGGATTTGTATAAATAAATAATTTTTGGTCAAATTTTTAAACGTTTCTTTTGATTTTTCCCTCATTTTGCATGGGTGTTGCTTAGCTAACAGCTAGTTTGGTGTGTGCATGTTAATTAATAATAATCTAATATTCGATTGCGGTCTTAACCTTCCTGCTTGTTACGAGATAAGTTAAGATGAAAATAGTCATATTCATTGAGTGGTTTGATAAATAATCTGTCTAATCTGGAACGCACACGTTAGAGGCAAATATAATCACGTTTATACTAAAAAAAGAACAGTGCTTTCAAAATAAATTAACATTTAACTTTCATATCAGTTCCGTTAGCTTGCCAGTGATTACGTATAATATGATAATTATTATAAAGTATTATAGTCTATATTGGCATGTGATTGTAGTGACTGACATTCCGACAATTTTCAATGGGCTTGCACGGTTGGGTGGCGTAACTATCGGAAGGAGGTAAAAATACAGTATTTACTTATTTAGGTACCTATTGCAACAGAACCGGTACTATTGTGTACACTTGTTCCTTAGTGCCTTGTTGTCTGTCGACGCGAGCGCTTGTGTGAACGGCTTCTAGAAAGTACGTGATTACAAGATTAGACCGCTAAAAATAGTTGATTAAACAGTGTTAAGAAATGTCTCAGTGCTCGAAGATCAAACTTTGGATAAATTTGTGACAAAATGTGTTGATTCAGTGCAGTTAGCTGTGTTTAAATAATGACTGGAACAAAAATAGTTCGAATGTACTAAAATATTTATCGTGTAATACTTCGTTTGGTACGTAGATTTCATAATAAGTTCGGCGATGACTCATCAAAACAGTCATGTCCTTTATTACCTGCATACATAATAAGCCAAACAAATGTTTGAATAATTAATCTTTCAAAATTAAATATAGAAATCATAAACACTGTTTATGATGCTCAAAGAGTATTAAATACTGCTCTACTTTCTCCCAGAATAAGGTAGTAGAGCATACTTAGGAAAATAAAACATGTTTACAAAGTTATCACGTGTTTAGTTATCATATGGTTAATATCAGATGCCAGATAAAGTCAACAACACGATATAAAACACAGTAGGAAACTAGCTAATGAGGTTGAAAAACTTGTATAGACGAGAAAAAACATCTGGTAGGTACCTACCTATATTATGTCGCCTTGTTCTTTATTAGGCACGTTAAACCGTAGTTATATCAACAATAGTTCCAGCTTTTATCAGATCTAATGGGAATTTCACGGGTTTTAAAAACAAAGGCAATTTAGCCTGATATTCTCTTGGTATAAATCTTGGTACATATTTCAGGATAAGACGATGGATTTTGAAACCCGTATCGAAAGTTTGACGCAAGAGAACAAAGAGTTGTCAGAGGCGTTGGAGAATGAGAGGACTCTGGTGAAGATATTGAGGGAGAAGGTGGACAAATCAAACCTACTTTGCGACGACAGCAAGGCGGAGGTCAATCACCTCAACTCAATGGTCACGGAGATGCAACACGACTTCTTGGATATACAGAGGAAGTTTGACAAGTAAGTGTGTTTGATAGAACAGATTTTGGGTCAAATCAGGGTCAAAATATAAAATTCCATTGCATTTAGTAATTTTTTTTCCCATATTGGCCGAGCTGTTTGAGTCATCCAGCCCTTCAGTGTACCAGTACACTAAAACTACCTGGATTATCGCAAACCACTTACCCAAAACCGTGTGTAATCGTGGATATAGTTTGGATTCAAAAGAAAATGGATTACGGGCACCGATCCTAGTCGCTTCCCGACACTTCCTAACATCAATTTAGGGGGCATAAGGAAATATCTTTAATATCCCGTTGCTGTTAAAAGTTTAACACAACACTCGTACCAGACTTCTCAATTGAATCGTTACAACTAGATCAGATGAGTTTATGACTGCAGTGACAATCCTTAAGTGCCTCTGTGCTGTTGTTTGCACAGATAATATTAACTGGAGCAATTTCTTTTTACCTTGAATAACAGTGGCACATGTTTGTGTATCGTTATAGCATAACCAATTTTTCGAAGGTCGTTTGCCACATTTATTGTAGATCAGGTCACTGTCGACAAAGTCATGTCTCGATATAAATAGTGTGTCGATATCACAATTTAACACACATTCAACCTACTTTTTTAATAAGAATTAAAAAATAGGTACCTACCTAAGTATTCTCATAAGCCTTCTCCCGCTCTGGGCGAAGCGGGAGGGCGTGTCAGACTTTTACTGACTAAAACCCACCCGTGTTCCTTCAGATGCCTGTGTGCCGGGGCCCCGATATCCCTTTCGGACAAACTCGTAACCCTGGCAGGCATTGGCCCTTTCGGACCCCGTCAATTGGTGCTGACATATCTTTGAGGCGCGCGTGGAACACAACGCGCCGTCGACCCGGGCCTGGTCCTTATCGGACGGCGAGCTACCCATCGCTCATAGTCCACAAGCCCGCGCCTACGGTGGCCGGGAATCGGCCTGCGACTCCCGACGTGGGGGCGTCTCCTGCGGCGACTAGGGGCGCGAGGGCGCGGATTTTGCCTCTCTCTCACGCGTTCCGCCTCCTCCGCGAGCATTACTGTTTCGCAGAAGGAGGTGACGGCCTCCCATGCACTCTCGCTCCGAACCATGGGCTGAACTGACGCGTGACCTGACGCGAGAGATCGTCGCCGCCGATCGCCTTCGTGAGGACACGGCGGTGCTCCGCCCATGCCGGGCAGACCTCCACCGTATGCTCCACCGTGTCCTCCGGCCGTTCATCACAGTGGTGACACCCGGGCGTTTCCTCCCGCTTTATCCTAAACAGGAACCTCCCGAAACGACCGTGTCCGGTGACGACCTTTGTCGGGCGGAAGGTGAGGACGCCGTGGCGCCTCTCTAGCCACTCCTCAAAGAGGGACGCCACTGTTGTGGCGTGCCCAGCACTGGGTTGCGACAACAGTTTCATTAGTGAACGCAGTATGTTGCTATTACTAAAAACCGGCCAAGTGCAGTCGTACCACCATGAAGGGTTCCGTAGTCGGGATGAATTTATCCCAAGTCCAACATTGAACACACTGGGATAGACAAGGAAAAAATATCATCCCCACTTTGCGTGCGAGGGAGGTACAATACAATTTTTTACCCTAAGATTTTATTTTAATTCATATTCATTATTGCATTCATTTGTATATTTAGTTGTTACAATTTATGTAAGTTCCATGAAACCCGGTTAGGGCACGGCAACATAATAATAAATACCTGCAGGATTGTCAGAAAATTTCTGCAAAAGGACAAAAAAACATCAATCGTCTCCTCTCCCACACGCGTGCAGCAACCAACGCATGAACACAGTCTCATGAACAGACACAATCACCATCACAAAACACACCATCATCTCATCATAATATAACCAATTTCCACCGTAGGCATGGGCTTGCGGATGGTGAGCAATGGGTAGCTCGCCGTCCGATAAAGACCAGGACCGGGTCAATGGCACGTTGTGTTCAACGCGC
This sequence comes from Tiliacea citrago, assembly GCA_963921375.1. Lineage (NCBI taxonomy): Eukaryota > Metazoa > Arthropoda > Insecta > Lepidoptera > Noctuidae > Tiliacea > Tiliacea citrago. The sequence continues at coordinate 11,661,855 of OY992786.1, read as the reverse complement.
GCCTCAAAGAGATGTCAGCACAAACAGATGGGGTCCGCCAGGGCCGATGCCTGCTAGGGTTGCGAGTTTGTCCGAAAGGGATATTGTGGCCTTGGCACACAGGCATCTGAAGGAACACGGGTGGGTTTTAGTCAGTAAAAGTCTGACACGCCCTTCCGCTCCGCCCAGAGCGGGAGAAGTTATTTGATAATTTCCCACCCAAAAAAAAAAGGGGGTAGCACTTGGCTTCGGCCCGTACTACCCCATAACCCCGGCGCAACGCCGAGATACGTAAACGTATTAAAAAAAAATACCATAATAAAAATAAGTGTATGTTGTATGTGTGCGTTTTTTTGTGACTATAATATAATATGTTATTATTTATCCAACTATCATATTTTATTCAATATTTTGTTCTAGGTATTCTGCGACCGAGTCAAAGCATTTTTGTGTTAGATATTCTTTTAATTTTCTGTTAAATCGATTGAATTTGGTTTCTTCTTTTATTTGGTCCGGTAATTTATTAAAAAAAATTACAGCCATGGCTATGGTAAAGCATTTTGATCCGAGAGGGTGAAAGATATAATCTATTTTTAACCGACTTCCAAAAAGGAGGAGGTTATATGTTCGGCTGTATGTTTGTTTGTTTTTTTTTTTTATTTATTTATGTATGTTCACCGATTACTCCGTCAATTGTGGACGGATATTGAAAATTATTTTTTTGTTTGGAAGGGTATGCTCCCGAGGTGGTCCCATTGCCACCAAATCAGAATCTGATGAGGGGATCCCATGGAAATCGAGGGAAATCCTGAAAATTTATAGGCATACCTATAGCGATTTGAGTATTTTTTATAGTAACTCGTGCATTTGCTCTCGGAAAGCACCATTTGGTGAAGTGGAACTGATGATGAAGACCACAGATGGCCACCGGAACTACTTAATAATAAGTATTTCACCATTGCGATTCGATAAGGCGCTGTAATATGGTTGATAAGCAATTTATGCTCGTCAAAATGCATATGGTGAAGTCACCATCAGTTCTGCTGGATCTTACCAGGAGAACTCCTCATCAATTATGTAATAGTGTAATTTCCTGCATCGGGAAAAGCAATATTTTGTAAAAGTTGATGAGCATTTGACATTAGGCTATTGTAAATTAGATAAATTACAAACTGACCCACTAAAAAGTGATAAATAAAAAAACTTTTTACAAAAAAAAAAAACAACCGACTTCAAAAAAAAAAACACTGCAAAGTGAAAAATTTTAACTTCGGAAGTCTGTGGCAAAAAACTAAAATACAGATTCAAAGACACCGACTTCCGAAGTTAAAGTTATTTTCCACTTTGTATTGTTTTTTTTTTGAAGGCGGTGGTTTTTTTTGTAAAAAATTTTTTTTATGGCGTGTGTTTGTGTTATAGAGATCTTTTGTTTTTGGAAAAAGTTGCTAATTTGAAGTACAAATGTGCAAAAGTCATGTGTATTTAAAGAAGGTAAAGTTAGGAGTTTTAATTTAACAAAATATTCCAGTATTCTAACACTTTTTTTTTATTATAAATTCTTCACTTGCATTGACGCGACTTTGTCGGCGTGAATAATATGTATCCCCACAAAATTACAGTTTTCTTGTACTAACAATCTAAGAGCTAAGCCGCGGACAGACAGACGGACAGACGGTCATGGCAAAACTATAGGGGTTCCTTGTTGCCTACAGAACCCTAAAAAGACGCTATTCTAGAAGGTATTCTAGAGTCTACTGGTCACCATATCAGTAGTCTAGTCACCCTCTTTCTAGCCATATCATCTTTCACATAGTCCATCCATAGTTTCTTTGGTATCCCCCTATACAGTACTGTCCTCAAATCTGATATTAACTTTTAGTTAAGAATAGGTTTTAATTATTCTGACTAACATTCCGTGTGGTGCCGGACGTAAAGAATAGCAACCGTGGGTGTCGTAAAACGCCATACTGCGATCGCCAACCCGCCTGCCAAGCGTGGCCATTATCCCCCCCCCCCTCTTTGGGGGAGGCCTGTGTCCAGCAGTGGACGTCTTTCGGCTGAAATGATGAACTTCTACGCAACGACAAGACCAGCTTATTTTCAACCTTAATTTCTTATGAGAATAATGAATTTTTCTTATGAAACAAAAATTTCAGAGAGAAACGAGAGAAAGATGAAGCACTACTAAGGAACGCGCACATGTCCCAGACGATAGAAATGAGTCAATGTAACGTGCGCTATCACGAGGGCGAGATAGTGGACCTGAAGAGCAAGATCACGGAGCTGGAAGGACTTATCGCTCAACATAAAGAGGTAATACATGAATATATCATGTGAAGTCAGGGATGTTGTTGTGTTGTGTGGTAGGTCGTAGGTTCGAACTCAGACTTTACTTTGTTTAAATTATTTCATCACCACTATTCTTAAAACGGTGAAGGAAAACATCGTGAGGAAACCGACATGTCCTGGAACTAAAAATTCGAATACATGTGACATCCACCAACCCCCACTGGGCCCGAGTAGGCCAACTCCCTCTCACTGAAAGGAAGCCTTTGTCCCAGTCGTGGGGGGGTAACCGTTTAGGCTGCTTACGCAGGGATATTAATTGTAGGGATATATTCAAATCGCTACTTTTGTTCTTTAACAGTTGTATGAAATGGCTATAACACGGAAAATTGGCGTAGGGTGTCAATTTACTTAACAATAAATTACCCTGACTTAGTACAGTCAGGGTAATTTATTGTTACTCGCAGTTTCACTCGCATCCTAACCTAGTAGGTCAGTTCCCGGATTCAAAGATCCTGTGTCCGTCTGCGGGCCGCCAAGAAATCCCAAACAAACTTTCGGATGTACAGTAAGAAATAACCCGTTTGGTCGCGAGTTCGCGACTTCGAAGAGAGCATTATAAAAAAAACTAGCACTTCCCCCGCGACTTCGTTCGCGTAAATTTAGTTTTCGTCCTACAAATCCCAACACTCCTCCGTGCTTCCACCCCTATTAAATAAAAATTTATGATCATATTGCTACTTAATATTTCGAAGCAGTAGGTATTACTTCGCTTTTGCTTAACGTTCTTCCTGACTTTTTTTATCTTTGCTCGGCTCGTGATGGTTGTAGCGTGATGTTTGGAATTGGACTATCAAATGCAAAAAATAAGTTTTCAAATCAGACTGTTAGTTTTAGAGATTAGCGCGTTCAAACAAACTGTTTGTTGACGATTAAATGCAATACTACTTTAAAATGAAAAGTAGTTCTTTGGCTAACGGAGAAGCAAGTGAATGCGGCTATGTTGCGTTTAGTATGTGAAATACATGTTTTACTTATTTTGTATACTGTTATGGAAATCGCAGGCTGGACATTGTTTACATTAACATTTTACACGAAAACAAGTTTCCTCTTTTTGGCGTGTTTTAAATTAAATGCTCAAGCAATGAAGTTGAGAAACGGGTAAAAGAAGTCAGGATATAGTTTAAACCAGAATGTTTGAAGAGATAAGATTATAAGCACCGCGAAACTAAAAGATTATAAACACTGCGCCTAAATATTATCGGGTCACCTTACCTTGTATAAACTTCTGAAATTATAAATAATACTTAAATTTTTCTTCACATTGTTTTTACTTTTTGCCATAATTATACATGTTTAAAAATCTAAACATGCTTTGCAACGAGGTTCTTTAACGCGGCTTAAAGTAGGAGTAAACTGGCAGAAATCTTCACGTAACGAAAAAGCATTATGCCCGAAAAAGTCAATTTCAAGCCATCTAGTATAAGTTTGAAGCATGTTAAAACTTATACTAGATGGCTCTGTATTAAAAAAACAGAAACTTTTGACACTTTAAACTTTAGACCATACTAGACAGACCGCACTGTGTTAATACATAATATACAGCGACAGGAATTTCTTTCCAATCGGGAGTCCCACGACACCTCCCGACTTTATTTTATAGAGACAACTTGGAATTTTCTTGAAATATTCTTGACTAAATTTGCAATATTCTCATTTTTTACCCGACTATGGCAAAGCCAAAGGAGGTTATGATTTACACATGCTATGTATGTATGTTCATCTGTTCGCTCATAACTCCTAGAGGTATTTTGACAAACGAGGTATCATTGGAAGCGTCATGATTTCCGCGGGTTATAGGTAGGCTGTATGACGCTAAAATGGTGGCTTATAGCGAATGTAAAGTGTTATGAAAAAAAAATATTAATGTATCGTGTTTGGTATCTAATGAAAGGTCTTGAGGAGTATTTTCTGAAAATATATTATAAGTTATCTGTAATCATAGCGGTCAATAGGTTAAAATATCGAATTGAAACAAACGATTTGACTTTGACTCGTCATTAATTTCAGAATCAAGCCGCGTGTATGTTAATAAAAGAAACCGAGGAGGCGCGCAAGCAAGACATCGAACAACTGAAGAAAAAAATCGAAGAATTAATAGAAAACGAGACTGCACTCAAAAAGACTATACAAGGCTTAGAAACTGAAATCTGTGATAAAAATAAGGTTAGTAGTAATATTAAGAATACTTTTAAGTGAGACATAAGCCGGGGTGTTATAAAAAGGGTTCAGTTTTTGCCTTTTGGGTATAGAAAAAGAACAGGAAACACACAGGACTTAAGGCCGATTTTTCAGTCTGCAGCTTACTTTTATCTGAGGTATGAATATTGCGTTTGGACAGTTTTTGTAAGAATAAATATGATTATGATATATTTATTCTTCAAATAAAACTTGTGACTACTCTTCATTGCAAGGTAGCCTTTTAACAGAGAAGTATTAGAGAAAGATATAATTATGATAGTATGGGATTAAATGAGTTATTTCATCCTGCGTGTGTATTATAAATGGCAACTTAAGAATTTAGTAAAGTAACTCAAACAATTTATGTCAAATTAAATAAGTACAGGCACTTTTGAATTGTCAAGGGGTCGGTCAGTCAGAAAGATGTAGTTAGTTGCCCATTTCAAAGCCTAGTAGGTTCCGATGGAGAAGAAGGGCAAGAAACTCCTATTTTTGTTAATAACACTACTACAAAAGTAAAACTACTTGCTATCTTCAATTCGTCTGCCAGGCCTGTTTTATAGCAATTTCACTGAATATACCGGCTTTCAGGGCCTATCTGTGTCCAGAAGCACATATTTACAGGCTGTTCAAATAATGAGGAAAGATGGTTGAATCAATTAAAAACCTCATCTTATAGAGCTCAAATAACGCTACAGCTTGTTGATACGCACGCTCTAACTTCATGTCACTCTAAAGTACATAAGGAAAATAGACATGTCTAACAAGGAAAAAGAATTGAAGAAAATATTATGTATGTAAGAAAAAACCTACATCTTTTCAAAAAAATAAGTGATAGACATAATTTCAATACTAGAAATAAAGATAAAATAGATCAGCCATGTTTCAGATTATCTAAAGTACATACATCTTTTATGGGGTACTGTGTTAAATGTTACAACAAAATACCTTGTGATATATTGCAATTAAATGAAAGAAAATTTAAAACTCATATAAAAAGTACACTTTGTAAACAAGCTTATTACAAATTAGAGGATTATATCCCGGATAAGAACGCTTGGAAACATGGTGGTCCAGCTCCATAGGACAATCTAGAGTCTAGACAAAATCTAACTGATTGCTATTTTAATTGTATATTTTATTATTTTAAGACATTTATTTTACACTCTTTGATTACCTTAACTCACACACTGATTTTTTTAGGAAAACTTTTTTCTTTTTTTTTACAATATTTGTAAATATGAGAGCACCATGTATCTATCACATAATGAATTTATCTGTCATTGCTTCATTATTAATTCTTTTTACCTATTGTGGTATAGTAATTTTATTCTAGGTGCATCGTTTTCACATATAATTATATAATTGATGTACCAATACAAAATATTGTAAAACATTTTAAAAGAGTAACGGTGGAGTTTCTTGCCCATTCTTCTCCATACGAAGCTACCTTTTGGAAGGGGCGACTAGAATCAATTCTATTTTATTTGTAAATTTTGACGTTCAAAAGTGCCATCTATGTGCCTATTTGAAATAAATAATTTGACTTTGACTTTGAATGTCGTTTTGGAATAATTATCGGATAACGCATGCGTTCTAGAACAAAGCTCAGTTTTGAATCTTGTTATAAAATGAACAAGTTTTGTTAATTGCCTTTTTCATTAATAGACTAATACATTTCAGTCCACCTCCGGATATGTTCCGATTAATTTATCAGGCACATAATTTCAAATCTTGTTGCAATTTTTCTTTTGTATGTTAAATTGAACCACATCTTTATAAAAATATAATCTCAAAAATAACGTATCACGTTTCATATTTTCAGAAAATAAAGACGTTAGACAACAGAATATCAGACATGAAGAAAACGTTACAACGTGAACTACAGAGCAGTAAGTCTGACCTCACTTCCGCCGAAGAACAAGATATTAGTAGAAGGTGAGCTGATATACTTTATATCTATCTAAAATATAACATTACGCTTGTATTCCTGTATTCCTTGTAATGTAGGCAGACGTGCAGAATACACCCACATTTCGCCAGTATTGTTAAAAGACCCAATTAATACGAAACGATATTAGAATATAAAAACATTAAAAATTAGTGCTTCGCCGGTATCGGGAGCAGGGTCCAAGCTACAGGTGGTTAGGGCTTCAGAGCCCCAATCGATCCGAACCTCCTCACGATGCGAGCCGTATCGTGGAGTACTGCATTCTGAATCAGGCCCTTGATCCAACCACCTAACGGGAGCCTCGAGAGATGTTGATCGAGGCTTTCGGCCATCAGGCCATTGGCCGATGGTTTATTGTTGTTTAATACTGTTATTATTATTATGTTAAGCGATTAACACTAATTTATTACTGTTAATGGAATTTAGATGGCTTGATTTGTTTTTAACATATAAAAAAGTGAAATTAACATACTCCTGCTGAATGGTGAATTAATTCATAATATCAGAAATAGTTGCTCTTCAAAAAGTTTACAGTCGTTGTAAATTCCGCTCAGTGCGTAGAAAAAAATTCGTACATAAGTGCATAATCTGCCTATAATGTTCCCACTGCTGGGACACAGGCCTCCTCTTTCTGTGAGAGGGAGTGGGCCGTAATTAATGAATTAATATTTAGTTCTAGGACATGCCAGTTTCCTCACGATGTTTTCCTACATAAGTGCACTATTTACAAACTTCATATCTCAAAAACTTCATCAAATACCGTACATAACATCACGCCTGTATTCCCCGAAGGGGTAGACAGAAGTGTACCTATAATATACCTACATTTCGCCAGTTATGTTTAAGTCCCCTTTAATAGGAAGTGGAATCTGTTGATATCAACTGTGCACAAATCCGGACTCCGGGCTGCTACTGAGAAATTCTAGCTCGTAAAACCAAAATAACACTGCACGACCCGGAAATCAAACTCAAGACCTTAGCTCAGCAGTAGCGCTTGTGACCAACGAGGCAGTCACTTTCACAGATGATGTATTTCTGTTGCCGCTATAACAACAAATACTAAAAAACAGAATAAAATAAATATTTAAGGGGGCCATACAACAAACGTGATTTTTTTGCTCGATATTGATAACGGCAACAGGTAGACGCTTGAAATATTCACAGAATATTTAGTTATATATTCACTTTAAAAATAAATAATTAAATTAAAATACTTCTTACAAACTTATTCATTTCAGGTACTTGAAACATGTGGTGCTTCGTTTCCTGACAGCGCGCGAGTTAGAAGCGAGACAACTGACCCGCGCACTTGCCGCTCTCCTGCGCTTGTCTGCTCACGAAGAAGCATTACTAAGAGCTGCCCTACCGCCCCGCACTGGCCTGGCTGCTTGGTTCCCTTCTCTCAACACCTGATCTGTCTGAACAGGCCATAGGAACGTATGTAACTTTTATGGAACTAGGTGGCTTATTTACTATGACAATGAGCAAGTGGCTCACGCAGTGTAGCCAAATACAGTATTAACTTTATTTTTTTGTAGTATTGTGTAGGTATTTGTATATATTTTGTCAAGTCCTTTGCAAGCAGCGGTAGCGCTTCTATTTATTTGTATCAATGTCACGTTATTCGCAAATTGTCATAGCATATAAGTAATTTTTGACAGATTAAACAGGCTTTTGATTAACCAAAAGCCTGTTTAAGGCTAAGCCGAATAGCCCGTAGAAATACAATTTAGCAACGTACAGTGAATGCTTAGTACAGAGTTACAAAATACACGATTTGAATCGGAAATCAAACTGTTTCTTAGTCATAATTATCGCTAACGACGCTCCACTTCGAGAAAATTGCCAATCAAATCATGATATCTGCAAACTGTAATATGCTAAATGTCAAAACTCGCAACAGTCGAAGTCATACAATGTGAAAGTGGACCAAGCATGTTTAGTGCGGGAATTCCGAAGTTCGTGTCAGCTCGCTCTAACATTTTATGACCGTGACTACCACGAACGTTGGCATTTAGTCCACGTAGCTGGATCTTGACTGGATTTTATACGTTTATGGTAGCTCTCAACTTTAACGCTAGCAGCCGCGTCAACTTTTTAGTTTTCGTGTATTCGAAGCTTTAAATTCTACGGGTGCGTTTATTTATGTTCTTTAATATAAGAACATCGAGCTATGTATCTAAAATATATGCTGGTTCGCGAAGTTACAAGAACTTTTATCAGCCCTTGTGACAAGATATGGGTTTAATGACGTAACAACGTACACAACAGGAATGAGAATAAGTTTTTTTGGATAGTGCTCTAATTCAATTTTTTTTTGTGATTATTTTTATCACAAAAAGATAATCTTTTATTACAGAAATACTCAAAGACATATAAAAACAGCGAGTTACGCCGTCGGGCATTGTAGATGTAACTTACTTCACTCTGATTGGTCGAATACATTACATGCGTACACTTGCAGCGGGGCGAGCACGGCCTACTGTGACATAACTTGAGTCACACATTTTATCACAGTTTGAGCGATAAAACGGTTTTGTCATAAAGTGCTAGTACAAATTGACATGACATAATTTATCATGCCTTGTCACAAACGTCTTGGCACGCCCGTGCTCGGCCCGCAGGACTCAATTCCCATGTCGCGTCGTTGCAAGGACTGTTTAATATGTAAAGACGGCAGTCGATTGTATTATAACAATAGACATGCATGAGAGATACAAACAAATTGAACATTGTCCTAAAATTGGACAAGTGCGTGTGTTTTGAGAATCTCCATTGAAGAGTTATATCATTCCGTAGTAGGAGCAGACACAAAAGAATCCAGTCTTATGTCTTGATTAATATTTTGTGAACATCACAATTAATTATTCTCGAATGCAATGATCTCTGTAGTCTCATGAAACATGAGGCTCCAGGGGCTAGTGTGAATATTTGACACGCTGGGGTCGGTGCATTTCATTCATTCATTCAACATCACAATTAATTATAAAATAAGGCTTAGTAGGCCGTACGGCATCGGCAGTGGTAAGCTGGCCTGTCGTAGTACGGCGTTTCAATACAATAAGAGGGCAGCATATATACTGATTTTGTTACCACTTACGTGCAGCCGCCGTACACTGTAGTACCGCAGTTCTCGATTATTTATTTTGTTATCAATTTTTGGTATTCCTTTATTTTAATGTAGTTGGCGATCAACGAAGTTAAACAAAGTACCCTTAGGTTTTATGATAATATTTTATATGACTAATGTATTCAAGCAAAAATTTTAGCCGAGCATTTGGTATCAAATTCTTATTGCACATCACATTGAGGTAATCAGAAAGATTTGAGGTTCGCAATAAACTTATGCTTATGACAAGGGTTATCACAGCTTGAGATCCCATTAAATGGCAAACATATAAGTTGCTCAGACAGACACTCATAGAATATGATAATTAGGTTATTAATCTACTTAATATTGGTATTAGTACGTACCCGAATAAACAAATGTCGTATTACGCGTAACTGTAATTATTGTAATCTTATTGTATTTTTGAACAACATTATTGTAATATACATTATGGAAATTTGCCTTAATAGTTGCTAGTCATTATTTAAAGAATTGATTGTATTAGTATGATGTAAATGGTTATTTTTTGTATGCGTATTGTGTTGTCAATTATTTTGCAATAATGACAGAAGTTATACATAATTATGTTGTTGATGCATCAATGTGACATTGCTTCATCAAGTTGTATTAGAATTATGGTCTGAATAATTTAGAGAAATTTAAAATAAATGTAAAGGAATATATTCAAGTGATAAAATAATTACTACGCACTGCCCCTTTGTATTTTGTACATTTAACTAAGCTTTCGACAGGTTATTAGGAAAACGATGAAGATACAATTATGAAAGTTTAAAGCAATACAAGATTCTACAAAAATATTGTCTTGGCACGTCTTCTGCATTACTAGTTAATTTGTATCTTCAGCGTTTTCTATTAAGAGCCTATACTACCTCAAATGGCTAGCATGATCCTCCGTTATGTCGAAAATACGGCAGCATTCATTTTTAAATAAATATATAGTAAAGTTGAGGATTAATGTTAACTACTATGTTTGACGAAAACACGATTCCATAAAATTTTCCTGTTAGAAAAAAAAATCCAAAGTTACCTCCAAACCGTACAATAAACCGGCTGGTATTCAAAAAATACTTCAAATTAGATAATGAAACTTTGCACATTAACTGAACTAACTATAAAGCAGGTCTTATGTTATTTTTTTTTTAATTAACATTATTTTCACCGTAAAAAGAAATAAACTAAAATATCGGTGCCTTGTAGTCTTCTCCCTTCCACCCTGTGTCGCTTGCTCGCGTGACCGCGGGACTAGTGCGCGAGCGAGATAAAGAGGAGGTGGCGATGAGGTAGTATAGACCCTTAACCTACGCAAGAACTGGAAACAACAATAATAGTAACCGCGCAGTAATTTTGTGTAACATGTAGTTATTTCAAGGATGAATGAACTGTAAGGCGTGCTACACACTTGCTCGGTTATACCGGCACAGCCGGGAGGCAAAATCGAATATATATATATAGTAAAAATTGCTGCGAGTCGGCTTTATTGTTCAACAAATACTGCCAAATCGAATGTGTGAATGTGAACTCGAACAAGTGTCTTACACGCCTTATAAGAGTGGTACCCGAAACGATCAATTGAAATTATCAATTTTTACGCGATTGAGAGCAGTGGTGGCCTAGTGGTAACGTCCCCGACTTTCGAGTTGTAGGTCGTGGGTTCGAACCCAGGCAGGCGCTTTACTATGTGTAAATAATTTCATCACCACTGCTCTCAAAACGGTGAAGGAAAACATTGTGAGGAAACCGGCATGTCCTAGAACCAAAAATTCAAAGACATGTGACATCTACCAACCCGCACTGGGCCCGCGTGGTAGATTTACAGCCCACTCCCTCTCAAAGAGAGGAGGCCTGTGTCCCAGCAGTGGGAACATTATAGGCTGATTATGATGACGCGATTGAGACACATTGATGCGCATATTGATCGTCTACCAAGTGCAATTGAAGCGATTGACAATATTTCTACAATAGAAATTAATGGCAATATTGATCAATTGCGATTGCTCGTTTCAGGGACCCCTTAGGCCCGCAGCATCACATAATACTAGGTAGATCGCTCGTATCTACCCATTTTTCACTTTTGTAAGAATTTATAATAAAAGAAAGCACAAGTTTTGTGGCGGGGACGAAGTATGAAAAGGTTTAAATACGGCAGTTTGGATATATGAAAAAGTGATTTTAGTTGCTTTACAAGATACTTAGTATTGCGAAAATTTCACACAAAGGGTAGTAGTTAATTTAAAGGACATGATAGTTCCCTGTTTGTAAATTAAAACATTCCTAATAATTAGCGAGCAGCAGCACTGTCAATTGAAGGCACTTGTAATGTATATGTAGATATGTGGTGTTCGCAGGATCTGTCGATAAAATGTACATTGTATAGTATTAGCGTGTTTAAATATTATTATTATAGAGAGTTTATTCTTTTTGACGTTACAAAGAACTTTATTTTCGCTTATTTTCACATTATTTATTTAATAAGATGTCTATCACGTAATTTAGTAAATAAAAATAATACGATACGTGGGAGAACGATGAATTTATTTTTATTTGTTATTTTTTGTTTCATTTTTAATATATATTTGTGTTGTTTATTGTAAATTTGAATAAAGTTACAATAAGTCATATCTTTTATTTTTATTACATTTACTCGTTCTTCGTCCTTCTAGTTTAGAAAATAATTATTCAAACTGTAGTAACGTGTCCGTACGCCTAGCTGGACCCTCGACTGTACGTCTTTGCAGACCAACTAATTATTTAGTGCTCGTTTTGTCTTTTAAATAAGTTTAGTTTTGATTTTGTGCTTCAAAGATGGAGTTAAGCTAAATCTAAGCAAAGGTACCGCTAGCGGGGCCCTTGTTCGCTAGCGGTAGCTTTGCTTGGATTTAGCTTAACTCCATCTTTTAAAAGCACAAAATCAAAGCCAATTTTTTGGAATGGACAAATTATTGAGCAAGTAATATATAGCAAATAATTTGTTGGTCTACAACCCCCAGAGGTCGGGGTCCCGCTAGGCGTACGGACGCATTTTCCTGGGCTATTTGTCGGTCGGATATTTACACCAAATCGCATTTGGTCTAAATATCCGACCAACATGATGACATACCTACCTAGCTTTCTATAAAAAGAAAAAAAAAAGAAAGAAAATACGTTTATTTGCGGTAAACATAACAAAGAAATAAAAACACAAACTCGAAAGAACAAGTCGAGGGAAAATATGCGTCACATTCACGCAAAACGGCCATCGCTCAGCATAATGCTGCGACCCTATGCGAGACAGCCCCAGCGCTGGTTTTCAGCGACAGCCGGCGTATAACTTTTATTAACTTCTCTAACTTTTACTAAATAACTTTATGTTATCCATTGTGGGTGTAAGTAAACCTTGCTCCACAAAAAGTAACTTCAGTGTGGATGCACCTGACGTGTGTATTGTATGCAGGGCTTGGGCCAGTTCCAAAAGTACAAACGCAAAAAGTATTTATTTCAAATAAACCAATTACAGGCACTTGAATTGTCAAGGGGTCGGTCAGTCAGAAAGATGAAGCTATAAGTTGCCCATTCCAAAGGGTAGTAGGTTCGTAAGGAGAAGCACGGACAAGAAACTCCACGGATACTCTTTTACATTAAAATATTGGTTACATTATTCATGTTGAAATTATACATGTAAGAACAATGCAGAAAGACGTGCACGTTAAAAGCGTCCGTAATAAAAAGATAAAAACAAATAAAAAGTTAAAATAAGCCGTGGCAGCTAAGAAATGACCAGTCCCTACTGATGGCACCCGTTCACGAACATAACGCATGAATCAGCACCATTTTGATTGAAGTAAGAGATAGTATTTTTACAATATAAAGTAGTATTTATAATCTTCAGCAGCTTCAACAATATTTTTTTTATTTACACGATGGTCCTGCTTTACAATGGGTTGTGAAGCAGAACCAGCGCTAAGCTAAGTATTTTTGTCAGCGATGTAATACCCCAACCTATAATGCTTGGCTGCAAAGTGTGCGTTTTATACAAGATTTAAATTTTGTTTCATTCAGTTGGGAGTTGGAGTACAGGTTTTGTATCGGTACTTAGTAGCGGTTCATGCCACTTCGGTACCTGTGTACCGGTTTCCGACGGGTACCGGTACTCCACCTAACAAGTACCGGTACCAAATTCAGGTCCTCGGCGCGTAGGTAAATACATAATACATCTCATATTTGTACGAGGAACGGTTTGAAACTTTGAAGTTATGTCTATAAAAATCCGTTTTTCGTACCACTTGCTCAAAAAAGTGACATTCTATGCCACAACAAGCGAACATTAATAGTCATTTTTAATCTGTTAAAAACAGGGAAAGAAAATTGTACTGAATTTCATTCATCCTCTAGGGGAGAATGTGATTTAAATTTGGAATACTTACCGAAATTTATATTGAACTACATCTGTGTTTACACCATTGAGTTTGTATATAAAGCATTATACATCTTTTTGAAAAAGGAATACGCATTTATTATGCAGTTATGATTATTAAATAAAATTACGAAAACCGACGAGGCCGTATGAGCTTGATGCCTTTGCTTTTCCGACAAAAAAATATTAGTCCAGGAATTTGCCGCGTTTTTGTTTTCTTCAAATACTTTTTTTTTTTTTTTTTTTCTTTTCTTTTTGGCTTCGCACGGTTTGTGCATTTAGCCAGTGTCATGTAAAATTAGGTAACAAGTACAAAGTACAAAAATTATGAAATGAACTCCATTCAATGCATGATAAAGATGATAGATGATATCCCGCCCCGCTCCCCTTGAGTTTAAGTAAAGACGTGGCACTTTACTGAAACCTCGCGCGGACTTCTTGAGAGAACTTAAAATGATGTTGCACTGTTTTGTTTCATTTGCCTACACTAATGCAGGTTCACGAACACTTAATGATTAATAATCCACCACTATTACACATTAATATTCGGCTAAACACACATTTTAGAAAATAAAACAAAACTGCTAACATGACACTTCACTTTCCCGCCAAGAAGTCTCCTTCAAATACTTGTACGTTAAGTTTATTTTAATTTATTTTTATAATTATGTTAATGTTCTAAAAATACGTTACGATGTTAAATCAAAGCGACAGTGACAGTGAATTGTCGGATTCCATCAGTGCAAATGCTGCCGCAATTATGAATAATTTGCTTCCAACAAAATCCAAGGAAAATTATTTAAAAACTTATGATGAATTTTCAACGTGGAGAAGTGCGAAAGGCCTATCAATTTCAGAATCAGTACTTCTTGTCTATTTTGATTATTTATCCAAGACAAAGAATCCGAATACACTTTGGTGCATATACTCAAAATTGAAAGCTACAATAAGCATCAAACGCAGCATTGAAATAAATAGATTCACGAAATTACTGGCTTTTTTAAAAAGAAAACCAGAAGGGCATTGCGCAAAGAAGTCTAAAATTTTTACGACTCAAAATGTGGAAAAATTTCTTAATGAAGCTCCTGACGAAATTTTTCTGGCCACAAAAGTAAGTATACATGATTTAACTATGAATATTTCGTATCTTAGTAATGGTAATTATTCTATATGTTGGGGTTTTCTCGTCGTTGACGGACACCCCGGTAGTTATTGTAGGTATGTTATGTTACACCAAACCACTGTTATGTTGAATAGTATATTTAAGAGAACAGTTTAAGGTTATGCTTGTTTAGTAACCTGAGCCGCACTTAGTTGTTGTTATAGACTGACCCACACATTAGCGCGTGACGGAGTTTAAGTTACGACTGGTTTGAGTTAAATTAATTAAGTACGCGTAAACGTACTTTAGCTGTATGAGCAATATTGGCTCGTACATGCTCCCGAGGGAAAAATATACGGGCTCAGATTACCAAACTTGCGTTACAAGTTAACAATTTAGAGGTATAAAAATGTTATAAAATTAATCAAAGCAATCAAAACAAGAAGTAAGTAATTCTTAAATAATGAATCATAGTTGGAATGTTGTTCCAATTGCTGGTTGCGGCGGACGGTAGGTCTCTGACTGTCCACCACGTATTTTAGCGTAGGCAGGAATCTCCTTCAGTTCTATATCTTCTGTCCTCTCTCGAGTCTTGTTCGTCTTAGTAGAGGTGTTGCTCTTCTTACGCCCCTGAAGATATCTTCTTAGTCGCCAAACTAGCGGCGACGATTCCTCCCACCAGCACAGTGCTTATAGCGTAGTTGCCGACGTCGTGGACACTTAGGTCGTTGGGTAGGCTCTCTCGTCCCTTTTGTGCGGTTATCTGGTCATCTAATAGTTTGTGTTCATTAGATAAGTTTAGTTCCGGTAGCATAATCTTTGTGTTTTTGAACGTATTCCACATATCATTTGGTGAGTCAATAGTAGGTACCTCCAAGGCAATTCCAATATTGGTACTGCTACTAAAAACGTTATGTGAATAAATTGTAGCGTCTTTGTGCTGAAGTATGCAATCCTGACCTAGGGCAAGGAGCCCCGCCTTTGTTAAAGTTGTTGTTGTAATTCGATTTTCGCATACAACGCGAGTCGTACACTCATTGATGCAATTATACAGCCATATGTTTGGTCGCTGTAATTTTATCCATCTGTCAGTGCATTGTTGTGGTACCCAATCACATGTTATGTTATTTACATTTTGGCTTAGTATTTTAGCTTCGCAAGATGCAGTGGCTCCATGCAAGTTGCTGATAGTTGTAGAGGCGTGGCAGATGTGATTGTCCGCCGTTATTGTTGTATATTGCTGAAGATCAATCTCTTCCATCTGTATGTAGGTATTCTTTACGAAGTTGACTCCAATATATTGTGTTGTTGTCTCTATCAGCTGACATTGGTAAGTAGTTTGCTGTCTAGGTATACTTATACTGCGATACAATGTATACTCGTCATCGCTGAGTAACGGGATATGTAATTCGAAGAGTAGGTATTGTTCAGTGAGCCGGGCTTTAACATAAATAATTTTGTAAATGTTTTTTATGGTAGCTCCATTGCTGTTTTTGATAGGTAACGTTAATCTTTTCGGTATAATACCGGCAATGTAATTGAGTTGTTCGGATAGCTGCTCCGGTGTGAATAATTTCATATCGAGATTACCTCTGTAGATATCTGTCAATGCACTTAGGAGCATTTCTTAGTTTCTTCTCAGTACTGAGATAAGTAAACTCGCCGTTAAAGACCCAGCATTGACGTCACTCATTGTTTTCATTATTTGAAATCGGTTTTCAATTAGTGCCGTGTTGTATTTTGTTTCGTTCATGAATTGCTGAATTACTTCCAGTTGCGTCTTTACAAAGTCTTCATTTTTCTTGATGACGTTGTTTTCTGCCTCGATAATCAGCGTCTGATTTCTTATCAGCTGTAATAGATAATGTTCGTTCGTTTTGATTTTTTCTATGTCTTGAGCGTATTTTTCGGCGAAATCGCTGTCAAGGATACCAAACAGGGCTCGTGCGATATTTCCTACGCCGTTGACGTAGCCACGTCGCCTTCGTTGTTGATGTTGAGACCGTAACAGTATGTTATACTCGTTCAGCTGGCTCATTTCGAACTTGAGTTGCTGTGTCGTAGAGTGGCATGACTTGTTAGGCATCGTGTCGCATAGTTGAGCTAAACGTTTCACGAATTTCTCTACATTTGTTGTACTTTGCCAGAATGTTGTCAGGTTATAGTATACCAGAAGTTTCCATTCATCATGAATAAGTTGGATATTTCCAACAGGGTCAAAGTAAACTGGTTGGTTTTCAGCTAATCGCGTTATTTTAAAATGTTGCCGGGGTGCTGCTATTCCACATGATAGCGTTGTAAATGCTACCAGTAATATCATAAACAAGCTGTTTACCCTTTTCTGGGTCTTGTTAGTCCCTTTCTTTGGCTTGCCCTGTTTAATTTTTGGAGTCACTTCCTGTGGCTCATTGCTTCCGCATGCCTCGTTTATAGGTAGTGATGCTAGTTTAGTTATGGGTCTTTTTAGTACCCCATTTTGTGTCTTGAGCGTGACTACTCGTACTAAGTTATCGCTGCCTGGGTGCAGTTCCACTACGCGTCCCATAGCCCATCTGCTTGGGGGTAGATTACTTTCCCTGACGAGAACTAGTTGCCCCTTCTGTATGTTTTCTTTAGTTTGTTGCCATTTGTTTCGGTTTTGTAATGAATGAAGGTATTCTGTCGACCAGCGATCCCAATAGTGTCGACGCATGAGTTCAATGAGTTTCCAGTTGTTTCTGATGTCAATAGCTTTCGTTTCTTCTGGTTCATTGAGTGGTAGGGTTAGTGTTGGGCTCCCCGTGAGAAAGTGACCAGGGGTGAGGTATTCCAGGTCTTCCACATCCTCCGATAATGGACACAGTGGCCTACTGTTCATGCATGCTTCGATTTGCGTAAGAAGCGTTGCAAATTGTTCGTAGGTAAGCTTCTGTTGACCGATTACCCGTTTCAGGTGTGCTTTCATGGAACGTACAGCAGCTTCCCATAAGCCTCCTGCTGATGGCCAGGATGGAGCGTTGAAGTGCCACTCGATTTGAAGGTCGTTGATCTCTTTAAAGAATCCTGAAGATGTAATTGTTTTAAATTGTTGAAACTCTTCTTTTAAGAGTCTTGCGGCTCCGACGAAGTTGGTTCCGTTATCGGAGTAGATATGTTTTGGGGTGCCTCTTCTGGCGCACATTCTTTTTAGTGCTGCGATGAAGGTTTGCGTTGATAGGTCCGAAACAAGTTCGATATGTACTGCTTTTGTGCACATGTAGCGTAATTGGAGCCAACCAACCGAGCGGATCGTAGATCTTGCTTATTTCTGACAATAGCCTGCGTTTCGAGTATGGTGCATTTTTGGTATTGCTAGGCGCGTCGCAAATAAAATGGAATGTGTCACTTGCGTCATTCCATGCGAGTCCAAGTGTTTTGCTAAACTCTTGTTGCTTGAAGTTAAATTCGTTATTGTTACTTTTCTCTTTCCTCTGTAGTTCTTTGAGAATAGATGGTTCGTTCGTGGACCATTTTCGTAAAACAAAACCCCCTTTCTTCAGTAGTTCGCTTAACTCCTTTTGCAGTACCTTTGTTGATTCTATGGTATGGTGGCCCGTGATGGCGTCATCCATATAAAATTCGTTAAGTAGCGCCTTTTAGGCCAGAGGGAAAGCGTTACCTTCATCTTTGGCTAGCTGTTGGAGAGTGCGCATCGCTATGAAAGGTGCGACTTTGGTCCCGTATGTTAGGGTACACAGCTGCTAGAGAATACAATCCCGAGCATGTTTTTCAATCCCGGGCTTACGGGATTTTTGAAGCCTTTTCCCGGGATCCCGGGATTAGACTATGTGGTTTCTAATTGGGCTAAAATAAAAAAAAACACGAGTAATTAAAAAAAAATGTCTTTAATGTCTTTGCACAACACAAATCAGAATAATAATAAGAAAAGAAAAAACACAAACCAAAAAATACTATACTTTTGCAAGAAATTAAAAAACAGCACAAAATAACTATTTAGAATTTCGAAAATATAATCGCAGAAATATCAAAGCATCCAATGTTTGACTTCCGAGCCTGCTTCGTAGTTTATTGCCAACATAACCAGCAGCTGAAAACGCTCGTTCAGCTTCTACGCTGGTTGGAGGAATAAACACTTATATGCTGTTTCTAAGTGATATCCACGAACACCTCCATTTTCGAACAGGCTCATTTCACGTCTAATACTATTTGCCAACCCCAATTCATTTTGTACTTGTACTTCAGGATCTGGGGATTTCATACTCTTGTTAATTTCCAGCTGTAACTTTTCCTTTAATGTCAATTAGGGTTGGGAGGTTTCTGACCTTAGCTCATCATCTGTTTGTGATACTGACCTTGCTTCTTCTTCCGTGTAATCTCGACTATTAAGTCTTTTAACAATACTCTTTATTTGCTTCCTCACTAAAGCCTGTGTCGGAACTGGAAATAAGTCGTGCCATTCCAAATCCGATAATAACTGATTTTCAACATCCATTCGTGGATTTTGTAAATAATTTAACACGCCAGTTAAATCATCACTTCGTCGTTGCTTTATACGTTCCACTAAGGATGTTTTAATTTTTTTGGCAAGTGCTGAGTTTTTGCTAGACTTAGTTTTATAAGAAATTTCAAAGCGGCATCAGCTGTGCAGAAATTAGCATCTCGCCGACAGATTGCTTCTACTGTCAATTTAATTGGGGTCAGCACATCAACAATTTTATTTACCAATTCAAAATCAACATCTTCTAAACGAATTGGATGATTGAGATCTATAAGAGCTTTTTGAATGCATGCTTTTAAAAGATAAAATCGCTCCAGCATTGTTAAAAGACTATTCCACCTGGTTTTACAGTCCAAAAGAAGTGACAACTCTTTTCCATGTTCAATTTTCACATATTTTTGAAGTACTGTTTCATTTTTCAATGGAGATCTTTTGAAATAAACTACAACTTTGCGGATTTTCTTTATCAGCTCATTAATATTTTCATATTGTGTTAACTCTGGTACGTGTTCTGGCGCAAGATCATTTTGTGACATTACGATTAAACCTGATTCTGGACAGTCTAAGTCTTCTAAATGGTGTTCATCATCGCTGTGGTCCATATAATCAACAGTCACAGCTGGTTCATTTATAGTATCATCTGAGGTAGGGCTATCTTGTTTTTCATAAAGCACATCACAGACCGCCAAATTGATACCATGTGCGAGACACAGTTGTGGTTCAGTGCAAATAAGCCGCCCCACCTTTATCATAACATTCGGTCCATCGGTTACAATAGCCACGATGTCAGTTTCTAGGGAAATGTCAAATTTACTTAGACGCTCTTGCAATATACGAAGACAATTTTCAGCTGTCATACTATCGTAAATATAACAAGTCCTAAGTTCCAAATTTTTTTATATGAATGAACGTTGACCGCCATGTATCGTTTATTGGAAGTTGAAGTCCACTCGTCGAAAGAAAGACTAAATCTTTCACCTGCACTTTTCAAATGTTTTAATTCTGCAGTTACTTGCTTTCTGATTTTTTCACTGTAATTCATAACACGTTTTCGAACAGTGACGGCTGACTTTGGTAAATCCGTGTATTTTGCTAAGAGCAATTAAAAAAATTATTCACACTGAATGGAAATCCATCTAATGCAATCATTCTTGCCACTTTTAGTAAAATAATTATCTAACTTTCGCCTGGCTGGCGGCGGTGCTGTGTTCAGATTTTCAGAATCTTGACTTGTTGAAGCTGATATAACCTTGATGTTATGTTTTGATAACAAATGTGTATGTAATCCCTTAGTTGATCCACCCAAAGTCTTGAGGATGGCTGGGCATCGCTTACATTTAGCACTATTCCCGTCCTTCTCAACTAAATAATAACTCCACACTGACGTCGTATCACTGTCTTTTTTATGTCTACCAAAGTCTCCCGCCATTTGAAATACTTAATTTCAGATAATTGACTTTTAAATTTTAATGACGTAGCCTACGTAACCCGTCGTCACTGACGTAGCCTACGTAACCCGTCACTGACAGAACAATAAATGAAAAAAATAAAACCCGATTTGCATATTTATACTTTGTCTCGGTCGGGGATTCCCTATCACCGACCGACGGGAAATACCCGCAACAATATTATGACATGAGATGATCGGGTGATTCCCCTGTTGGTTCGTTGGGGAATTACCTTAAGAGTATTGTATTAAAGTATTCCGAGTGGGGAAGTCCCTTCTAAGTTCTACGACAAACATATTATTAGGACTGTACCTGTGTAGTAAGTAGTGGGTACCTACGTATTGTACGAGTTGCTTTTTGTCGTAATGTATTAAAATAATCTAGGCAAGGTTATTTTCAAGGCGCAACGGACTACGGAATACAAACTAGACTTGTTTGTGGCAATCCCGAAAATCCCGAGATTAGCCAAGAACAGTCGGATTTTCGGGGCCAGAAAACGGTCGGGATCCCATTGTATTCTCTACTCAAGACCCATAAATATGGGTAATTGATTGACAGCAAATAGTTAATATCGGCACCTACTCCATATATTTTACATGATTACGGTCTGGAGCTCTACAGCATTTATGATCAGTGATGTTTATAATGCAATGGCCTGTTGGTCCCAGTCAAGACTCCAGACAATAAGTAAGTCCAGTAAGTCTTCAATAAGTTATTATCTAATCTCTCTAAGTTGCCTAGTGACCTTCCAATGTCACAGTTTTACCCATTACGTTTGTACGGGTGATTGGGACATCAATGCTTCACAAGCACACTAGCTATACTAGGCATAAAATAATAAATGGTATCTTGAGCTAAGTATCTCAAGACGGTGTCTTGAGCTAAGTATCTCAAGACGGTGTCTTGAGCTAAGTATCTCAAGACGGTGTCTTGAACTAAGTATCTCAAGACGGTGTCTTGAGCTAAGTATCTCAAGACGGTGTCTTGAGCTAAGTATCTCAAGACGGTGTCTTGAGCTAAGTATCTCAAGACGGTGTCTTGAGCTAAGTATCTCAAGATGGTGTCTTGAGCTAAGACCTCCCAACCCCAATTGACATTAAAGGAAAAGTTAGAGCTGGAAATTAACAAGAGTATGAAATCCCCAGATCCTGAAATACAAGTACAAAATGAATTGGGGTTGGCAAATAGTATTAGACGTGAAATGAGCCTGTTCGAAAATGGAGGAGTTCGTGGATATCATTGTACATATATAATATAATTACCTACAGTACACAGTATATTACTTTTGTATTATATAATGCAATGGCCTGTTGGTCCCAGTCAAGACTCCAGACAATAAGTAAGTCCAGTAAGTCTTCAATAAGTTATTATCTAATCTATAAGTTGCCTAGTGACCTTCTAATGTCACAGTTTTATCCATTACCTTTGTACGGGTGATTGGGACATCAATGCTTCACAAGCATTATCTCAAGATTATATATTCAATATTAAAAAGCAAAGCTAAGCTAAGCATTATATAAAATAATAAATGGTATCTCTTGAGCTAAGTATCTCAAGACGGTGTCTTGAGCTAAGTATCTCAAGACGGTGTCTTGAGCTAAGTATCTCAAGATGGTGTCTTGAGCTAAGTATCTCAAGACGGTGTCTTGAGCTAAGTATCTCAAGACGGTGTCTTGAGCTAAGTATCTCAAGACGGTGTCTTGAGCTAAGTATCTCAATATGGGTAATTGATTGACAGCAAATAGTTAATATCGGCACCTACTCCATATATTTTACATGATTATGGTCTGGAGCTCTACAGCATATATGATCAGTGATGTTTATAATGCAATGGCCTGTTGGTCTTAACTCCAGACAATAAGTAAGTCCAGTAAGTCTTGAATAAGTTATTATCTAATCTCTCTAAGTTGCCTAGTGACCTTCTAATGTCACAGTTATACCCATTACCTTTGTACGGGTGAAGCATTGATGTCCCAATCCTAGGCATAAAATAATAAATGGTATCTTGAGTTAAGTATCTCAAGATGGTGTCTTGAGCTAAGTATCTCAAGATGGTATCTTGAGCTAAGTATCTCAAGATGGTGTCTTGAGCTAAGTATCTCAAGATGGTATCTTGAGCTAAGTATCTCAAGATGGTGTCTTGAGCTAAGTATCTCAAGATGGTATCTTGAGCTAAGTATCTCAAGATGGTGTCTTGAGCTAAGTATCTCAAGATGGTATCTTGAGCTAAGTATCTTGTGTGTAATTGCTAACTTAAAGTTTAAACTTTAAGGGGGATTTGATAAGGCTTTTCAAACTGAATATTAGTAATAATAGCAGAGCAACAATAATTTCATCAATTATCCTCAAAGATTAACTTGAAGCCCATCTCCCATGCTCTTTGAAAGACTGGTGATTTTCGTTTATTACACAAAATTAAAACTCTAAAAGCAGGCTTAGCATGATGCTTTCTATTTCTACTCTATTGTAGAATAGAAATCGCTTGTCTATCTTTCTTCGTAGAAAACTGTCAGCTGTCTACACAGAAGCGTAATTTTTATCTACTTTAAAACACTTCTCTACGGTTCTCATGCTAAGCCTATGGAACCAGGAATGGTTGGTTAAGTTTCTTTTAGTACTAACCTAATAAGCAATGTGGAGATATGAATAAGCAGTTTTTTATACATGTATAAGATTTTGCAATATCAGGTGGCGATGACAAAGATAGGGTCAAAGTAGGTCTAACAAAGTCTCCCGCCATTTGAAATACCTAATTTCAGATAATTGACTTTTAAATTTTAATGACGTAGCCTATGTAACCCGTCGTCACTGACGTAGCCTACGTAACCCGTCACTGACAGAACAATAAATGAAAAAAATAAAACCTGATTTGCATATTTATACTTTCGTACAGGGAATCCCCGACCGACGGGAAATACCCGCAACAATATTATGATATGAGATGATCGGGTGATTCCCCTGTTGGTTCGTTGGGGAATTACCTTAAGACCGTATTAAAGTATTCCGAGTGGGGAAGTCCCTTCTAAGTTCTAAATCAAATCAAATCAAAAGTCATTTATTCAAACTAGGCTGAGAATCAGCACTTTTCGAAGGTCAAAATTACATAAGACAGTCCCCCAAAAACGCCCACCCTTCACCACTTCCTAGTGCTTTAGCTGGGAAGAAGAAGTGGCGCAACAAACTCCCCAGCAGCACAGCTGTCTGTTCAGATATAAAACTTGAATCTATACAATAAAATGTAAAAGAATTTGCATTACGCAACACAACATTAGATTATTTGCCTTATGTTAGCTAGCACACGCCACTATACCAAAAAAAAACATAAAAATCGTCGAAAACTATACTCAAGCAGAAATAACGTAAACAGAACGTACCTAAATAAAAGCCTCCAGGCATAATGGGCGTGCCCGCCCACACAAAGCTGCAACTCGAAGTCAAAAATGATAAACTAGCACCATCGTAGTAAAATAAAAAACAGTTAATCATTAATAACAATAATAAAACCATGGTCAGCAAGACGACCAGTCACCACAAGCAGCACCCGTTCACGAGCATAACGCAAAGATCAGCCATCACCCCCCTCGCCATATTTAAGGGAAGGAGGCAACCCGACCCCCGACGCTACCGCAAGCAGTGACATCTAAGGGAGCATGACGAACTTGCTGCCGGTTGCTCAGGCAAGAATAATATAATCAATTGTCTAGGTCGCTAGCTAAGCACTTATTGCAATACAACTCATAAAAAAAACATTTTCATGAGTATATTATGTCACTAATAAATAAAAATAAATTGACTTAGACAGTCAAATAAAAATAAACAATTATATGAACTCATATAACCTGTCAGTAGGCACGCTAATTCTGGAGAAAGAACATGAACATTGTCTTGAGTTAATCACAGCGACCAACTATTCTTATCGTTTAAGTAGTCATTGATAGAATAGTATGCCTTTGAACAAAGATTGGATTTAACTTTAACTTTAAACGCATTAAAAGGCAAATCTAACAAAGAAGAGGGTAGCTTGTTATAAAAAGTTATACCAAGTCCAACAAATGAGTTATGAACCTTATGAAGCCGGTGAAAAGGAGCACGTAATTTATCCTTATTTCTGGTGTTAATATTGTGAATATCACTGTTTTTAGTGTATAAGTGTATATTTTGCCTAACATATAAGATGTTGGCGAAGATGAATTGTGATGCCGCCGTGAGTATACCAATATCCTTAAAAAAATCTCTTAGAGAAACTCTGGCACCCAGCTGGTAAATTGCTCGAACAGCTCGTTTTTGGAGTACAAAAATATTTTGAATGTCAGCTGCTTTACCCCACAGCAGAATACAGTAGGACATAACGCTATGAAAATAACTAAAATAGACTAATCGGGCTGTATCAACGTCAGTGTATTGTCTTACTTTCCTGACGGCGTATGCGGCCGAACTGAGCCTTCCCGCTAGGCTTGATATATGAGGTCCCCACTGAAGTTTGGCATCTACTGTTATACCCAGAAACACTGCCGAGTCTACAGTTTCAAGCACCTCTTTATCTAAAACGATGTTGGGACCTAAATTTCTAACATTCGGTAAGGCAAACTTAATACATTTCTACGACAAACATATTAGTAGGACTGTACCTGTGTAGTAAATAGTGGGTACCTACGTATTGTACGAGTTGCTTTTTGTCGTAATGTATTAAAATAATCTAGGCAAGGTTATTTTCAAGGCGCAACGGACTACGGAATACAAACTAGACGTGTTTGTGGCAATCCCGAAAATCCCGAGATTAGCTAAGTACAGTCCCGGGATTTTCGGGGCCAGAAAACGGTCGGGATCCCGTTTGTATTCCCCATTGTATTCTCTAACAGCTGCATATCTCTCAGTGGTTCTCTCTTGGAGTCTCTCCAAATAATTTTTTGAAGACACTGTTGATCTTGATGAATAAGGATTTGACGGTACATTTTCTCAATGTCCGCCGTTAGAACATATTTATAGCTCCGCCATTTAATGATCAGGGATAGAATGTCCTTTTGTAGATTAGGCCCTTTTCCCATCAAATCGTCTATACCCGGAGTCTGTTTTCATTGATGCGTTAAAAACAGCTCGTAGTTTGGTTGTTGTTGAGCACTCCCTTACTACGCCATGGTGTGGTAGGTAGGTTTGTACTCGACTTTCGGATTCTGTCACTGGTTTCATGTGACCTAATTCAATGTATTCTCGAATGAAATCTTTGTATAGTTTAGCGAAGTGTTCTTGTCTCGCCATTTTCTTTTCTAAATGAAGAAATTGTGCTGTAGCTTGATGTTTCGAGTTTCCAAGGTTTTGTTCATAGTTAGCGTTCATCGGCATCTTCACCACATAACGCCCGTTGTTTAATCGTTCTGTTGTTTCTGTGTAATGTTTTTCACAGAATTCGATTTCCGTTGTTTGTTCGGGTTCCGAAGGGATGTCTTCTATTTCCCAAAATTTTGTTAGGTTGTCTAGCTCTGTTAGAGTGACTAGACAGTTGAACTGCTTTGTAGCACCGCATAGTATCCAGCCCAACTTTGTCTGTTGCGCTACTGGTGAGCCATTTTTATGTTTAATTATTCCTCCTAAGATCACATCGGAGTAAACATCTGCTCCAAGCAGTAAACCGATGGGTCCAGAGATGTTGTAGTCTGGATCAGCTAACTTGATATTATGAAGGCGCGTCCAGTTTTCTGTGTTGATCGTTGAGTTAGGCAGATTGTTGATGAGTTTACTCATCACTAACGAATCGGTGTAGAATGTATAATCAGAATGAATAGACTTGCATTCTAATCGTATCATACCTTTACTCTTTCCCATTATAGTGCCAACGCCAGTAACCGCCGCGTTCATTTTGTTTCGGGGTAAGTTTAGCCGTTGAGCGGCATTTTCTGTGACTAAGGATACTTGAGAGCCTTGATCCAGTAACGCCCGAAGGATGACGTAATCTCCTTCCTTGCTTTTGACTCTGAGTTGAAGAGTCGTTAAGAGTATCTCTTGTTCACCGTTAATGTGATTAGATGTTCGCTCAGCCACCGTCGACGTGGCCGGCTTTGCGTGTTGCCCTTTCAGATTATCATCATGGAGAAGGGAGTGATGTTTGAAGTTACACGTGCGGCATGTTTTCGTTGAATTGCATTTATTTCCGCCGTGACTAAACAAACAATTTTTGCACAAGTTTAGATTACTTGTTGTTTGATGTCGCGTTGCGACATCCATGTTCAAAAATGTAGAACACTGCCTCAGCGTGTGTTCGTTTTTGCAGAGTGGACATTTTCTCAGCGTTGCATGGAAGGTTTTTGTCCACTTTTCTGACTCTTTAAAGTTCGTTGACTTGTTGTTATTATAACTTTTATCTTGGTTATTCGTTGAATAGGTTTGTTTCCCGCCGTTCTTTTTGTTACGGGATGTTTCTAACGTTATGAACTGCAATTCCAGGAACTCCATAAACTCCTCTAAGTCTGGGAGCTCTCTTGACTGTTTCATGGTCTTGACGTAGTCACCGTAAGTGACGTCATCCAGTTTGGAGGAAAGCAAGTACCGGGTAAAACGGGGTGAATAGAAATGCAGGGGTGAATCGAGACGCAACTTTAAAATGGATTTGAGCCTTGAAATAATAATATAGTTTGTTGCCAAGGCACTTAATCGTTAATTATAGTACAGGTAACACATTAAACTCCTTTTTGGCAACAAAAGATAGTGTTGCAACGTTAAAATCCATTATAAAATTGCGTCTCGATTCACCCCTGCATTTCTATTCACCCCGTTTTACGCACGATAAGTGGACCCCATACTGGAATATTGATGTCAATGTTTTCTAGACCATTTAAACACTCTTTCGTTGTGTCATACAGCTTCTTCATGTTAGTTGAGTTTGGTTTTTCGATGCACGATTGATTGAGAAGTATTTCTATGTATGTAGTGAAAAGTAATCGCTTGTTATCGTAGCGGTGCTGAATAATATCTAGGCACTAGTCATAATTCTCAGCACTCACAGGAAGGTGCTTGATTAATTTTTCCGCTTCACCTCTCAATTTAGATTTTAGGAACTTCATTTTCTGCGTTTTGTTTAGCGTTGGATTGTTATGAATCATCTCAATGAATAAATCCCTAAAGGAGATCCAATTGTTGAACGTTCCGTTGAACTCCGGTAACTCCATACGCGGGGTTGTTTTTTCGTAGTGGGATGTTTCAAAGATTTTTCTATTAAGCTCTTCCTTTAGGTCGTCGTAGACTTGCTCCCAATGGTCATATTTTGCTTCATAGTCTTTGTCGTTCCCTTGCAGTAAGTAGCTGAGTTCCCAGTGAATCTTGTCTATGGATTCCTATTTAGATCGTAGTATGCTGACTTGATCTTGAAGTTGCCACTTCTCTTTCATGCTATCCAGGTTAATTTTGGAGACTGCTCGCTTCAAGGCGTTGAAGTTACACATTTGATTACGTAACAGCGTTGATAGATGCTTGTCCGTTTCATCTCCGATTTGTTGGTGTACTCCGGTTGTATCAAATTGTGGTGTTCCGGGCGCTTCTAGTATTTTCGGTTTCGATATCCCCGAAAACCCAGGTTCGTTTATCAACTTGTTTCGTAGTTGATTCATAGATTGCATTGTTTCGTCAAACATGCTTCTTGTTATGATGAAAATGTCTTGCTTGAAGTAGTCATGATCTCTTTGTTTAGATTCATACTTCTTCAAGATTTCATGATTCGATCGAAATTCATCCCATAGGGATTGTAAAGCATCGATGCGCTTGTCAAGGTAGTCTATGGTTTTTCTACTCACAGCATCCTTTTTGTAGTTAGTTTGAAGAGTTTTGATTCTCTCGTAGCTGCTTTGCTGCTTAGTTATAAGTTCCACAAACTCAGGGTAGTCTTCTGTCGACATTGTTTATGCTTTGTGGCTGGTAGTGGTTGGCGCGTAGGTAGAGTTTACTCACGAAGTTTTCGGAGCTGATGTAATCTTAGTGGACGTTATCCCCGCTGATTATTTCTTGTTTGTAGCGGTAGACGTGATCTCCGCAGTAGCAACCGCCGTGGACGTTATCCTCGCCGATTGTATCTTGATAAGTAGTTTGTAGCAGTAGACGTGATCTCTGCTGGTTCGTTAGCTGCAGGCACTCGGTGTAGCTCACCCTCCTTTACGTTATGTGCAACGTCTCAATGCTACTGGTTAGACCCGCTTGTGGGAAGCCAACAGCACCGATTTGCTAACGTAACTGGGATATACCACGCTAAGCACTTTGCTGATGAGGAGACACGACGACTCACAAGATGATCTGCCGTGTCATCCAGGCTCGAAGGACCAAAAGATGTTGGGGTTTTCTCGTCGTTGACGGACACCCCGGTAGTTATTGTAGGTATGTTATGTTACACCAAACCACTGTTATGTTGAATAGTATATTTAAGGGAACAGTTTAAGGTTATGCTTGTTTAGTAACCTGAGCCGCACTTAGTTGTTGTTTTAGACTGACCCACACATTAGCGCGTGACGGAGTTTAAGTTACGACTGGTTTGAGTTAAATTAATTAAGTACGCGTAAACGTACTTTTGCTGTGTGAGCATTATTGGCTCGTACACTATATATTTACCTGTTTTTTATCTTAGTTATAGGTGGCCTTAATTTTTGGACTCAATGGTGCTTGCCGCGGATGTGAACTTGTAAACTTAAAGGTGGAGGACGTTGAAAATCATTCCAATGAGTTACTGCTGATTAATGTAAAGGAAACTAAGACAAAGAAAAATCGGTAATTCATTGTACAAGGACAATATACTAAAATCATTCATAAATACCAAGCATTACGTCCCACCAACATGGAAAACAATAGATTTTTTATAAACTATCGGAATGGGAAATGTACTCGACAAGCCTCCGGAAAAATAAAATTAGCAATATGCCACAGGAAATTGCTAAATATTTAAAACTTAAAGATGTTGAACTCTACACCGGTCACTGCTTTAGAAGAACTTCGGCGACTTTCTTGGCGGATTCAGGGGCGAATATTACGTCAATAAAAAGACACGGTGGTTGGAGCTCTGATAGAGTAGCTGAGGGTTATATCGAAAGCTCAATGGCGAATAAAACCATATTAAGCAGTCAAATTAACAAAAATATAAAACTTAATCCATCCATCCATCCACTTCTGGCATCTTATCTTCGTCCGTAACTCACGATGCACCACCACCACTATCTCCGACGTATACTATCTACAATGAAACGCAAGTTCCTCAGACGCAAGAACAGAGAAATACTCAAATCAACTCATCAACAATAAATGTACCAAACAAAAATGTAACTCTCTCTATCAATAATTGGACCAATGATTCGAATGTTAACTTTTACTTTTAATTGTCAGTATTTTTAATAAATGCTTATCTCATATTATGATTGTGTTAATTTTTTCGCAAATGGTACAAAAAGTAGAGTATTTTCCTCGGTGATAAAGCTGTCTTAGTCTTGGGTGAACTTAAATCCCTCGCTACACTCAGGACCCGTCTTAAATCCCTCGCTTCGCTCGTGATTTAAATCGTCATCCGCTATAGAAGACACTGCTTTATCCCCTTGGTTAATAATCTACTATTATCACTCCAGAAATATTTGTGGTACGGTACAGTAGATACTGTACGAGTCTATTTTTATTCTGCAGAATAGAGCCATCAGAGCCATATACAGGGTGGAATTTTGTAATGCCACCTTGAGGGAAAGTACTCTTAATACTGCAGATAGAAAGTTTTACTCAAAGGAAACATTCCTTTATTTTTGAATAGAAAGCAAACTGCATTCAAAGATTTTCGAAAATTCTCTTCTCGGGAATCGAACCGGCTAAAATCTGAAAAAATTATACCCTGTACTTTTATTGCATCGATCGTTAGGGTCAATTATAAGGATGAAATCTCTCTAACAAACATGATAAATTAAATGAAAGGAAAACCAGGAAATCTTAAATTAATTTAATTATTTACAAAAAATGGTAAACTAACTAATTAGTTGCTCGAAATGGGCTCCATTCTCTTGGATACACAAATTTATTCTTTTAACGAATTCATTTCTAGTAACCTTTAATAAAGTGTTGTGGTGAATATTATAAATCGTATTCTGAACTTCAACTCTCAACTCGTTGTCATTCGCATAAGATTTCATGTAAATTTGATTTTTTACATATCCCCACAAAAATCATCGGCAGCATCTCTACTTGTGAAGCCTTTGGAAATGATTCAAAGTATGTTAAAACATCTAGTTCAAAATCGAAATAGTTTTGCTGAATAGTTTGCCGTCTCTTCTTGAAACCACCCGTATTCTTTAAATTTTCTACCATTCTTTTCAATACGAACCGAGTTGGTGCCTGTCGGTCTTGATATCTCTCTCCATACCACCGCAGAGCTAGATTCACGTTTTTGTTATTTAAAAAATAAGCTTCCATTAATCAAACTGTTCTTGATAAGCCATTTTCACCGTGAGACAAAATGTGAAATGAGTTGTAAAAACAATCAAATGTGAATACTCGTAACAACTATGACAATCTAATTTTCAAATTTTAATCTAACATTCCATATTTAAATTACCTCATACACGCAGCTACGAGTATGTCGCAAAGGAGTCTGCATTACAAAAGATGGATGTTAGTTAAAGAGCTTTAACTTGACTCATTGAATTTGTAACTTCAGATTTCCTGGTTTTCCTTTCATTTAATTTATCATGTTTGTTAGAGAGATTTCATCCTTATAATTGACCCTAACGATCGATGCAATAAAAGTACAGGGTATAATTTTTCAGATTTTAGCCGGTTCGATTCCCGGGTGTGGGAGAAGAGAATTTTCGAAAATCTTTGAATGCAGTTTGCTTTCTATTCAAAAATAAAGGAATGTTTCCTTTGAGTAAAATTTTCTATCTGCAGTATTAAGAGTACTTTCCCTCCAGGTGGCATTACAAAATTCCACCCTGTATAATCTCCGCAGGCGCGATTCTCTTAGGGAACTGTTTAAGGATATTACCATCATGACGGTGTCTTGTCAATATATCTATGAAAACATCATGTACGTAAGAAAAAAATTACATCTTTTTAGTAAAAGAGGCGAATGACATAATTATAGTACTAGAAGTAGGGATCTATTAGCTCAACCAGGTTTCAGACTGGCTAAAGTAGACTCCTCTTTCATGGGGTACCTACTGTTTAAAATGTTATAATAAAATTCCTCCCCACATACTTCAACTGAATGAGACGAAATTCAAATCTTGTATAAAACGTACACTATGCAAGCAGGCATATGGCTGGGGGATTACATCGCTGATAGAAATGCTTGGCTCAATGCTGGTCCTGCTCCACAACCTCAACTAATTGATTAGATAACATTTGAAAATACTGTTGGAGCTGCTGAAGATTGTAAGACTATCTTTTCATATATATATAATATAGAATATCTTTTCACAGATGTGAGTACTATGTACAATAGAGCTACCATTTACCGGGTAATATGTCATTCATTGACTTGAATATGCCCTGGCAGCTGAGAGTATGTCATGCTCACTCAGATGTCTCGCTGATGGTGGCGTGTGTGTTGGATCATTTAGCTCCCTTCAAAATGGTTAAGAGTTAAAAGTTACGAGTAGCAAAAAAATTAAATGCTATAAAAAACTAGGACTACATAATCTTCCTTTATCTACCGATATCACCATTTTCTGAACGAGCTTCTTTTGCTATGATGATCATTATTTCAAAATTATTGTAAGACGGTACTGATAAAAGTATTATAATAAGTGATTAGTTAATTTTGTAATCTACTTTTTATTAAATACACGTAAGCCATGTAATATAGCATTAAATTAATCGTACAACCTTGTTTTCCGCCGGACGTAAAGAATAGCACCATTTCTTCCCGTGGGTGTCGTAAAAGGCGACTAAGGGACTTACTAGAGAATGGGCAGCAGCGTACTCTATGCATTTTTAAAACCATACTGCTGTTGATTGCCAACCCGCCTGCCAAGCGTGGCAATTATGGCAAATCCCTCCATTTCCAATCAACATCTCAAACTTATTGAAAGTACTGACCAACAAATATACTTACATTCATTAAACTACATCCAAATGTCACTTAGATACTTAAATAAATGTATTATATTAAGTGATTTGTTAATTTTGTAATTTACTTTTTACTAAATACACATAAGCCATGTAATATAGCATTAAATTAACTGTACAACCTTGTTTTCGTTTCGTCTAAATAATGATATTTTCATAGGATTAAAAATATAATATTATCTCAGCTAAGAGGTAAGAAATACACAATTTCAGATACCTATTATTTAGTAGAAACTTATTACTAAAAGTTAAGTACACTTAACTTTCTGATATTCCTCTCGTCCAGCAGCTAGCACACGCACATACGTCAGTGGAGGAGAGGATTGAGGGACCAGTTTTAATCATCGCCATCTTCAAAATGCTTCGACATTTAAGCTCCATTTCTTTTTTACAAAATATGTTAAGACTTTTACTTTTACTTTGTCGGTAGCTCGCGGTGTGAACCGAAGTATGTAAAGAGGTGAAACGATGTTCGCCCGCCTAGCCCGCCCGCCCGCTAGCTGGCGGTGTGGCCTGCGCTTTAAACTTTATGTAGAAAAAGGACGGTTTTATTAGTTTTATTCAGTAATATTGGCTAAAATATTTATTTTTGGTATGTGGACTGAGGGACCACAGTTCAGTCGTTTTATATTTTTTATCTTTAATGCTTTGTGGTCTGTTATTTAGTAAATATCTTTACAAATTCTTTACTAAATGTCTGTATTCACAAAACCTTCTTTTTAAAGATACTTTCCGAGATCTGGCTGATCGTCTGTGAGAACTGAGGGACCACACTTTATGGGTCGTAGTTTTTGATATATTTGCTTACAAATTCCCAGATTCGTTCTAAAATTGTTTTAAGTCTACCACTAAATCCTAGGATTTTCATTTCGCGAATTCCCAGTGTGGTCCCTCAGTTCACACGCACATGTACTACTTTAGTACCGGTACCAATAGTACAGGTACAACTCTGGTACTATCATACCAAGGCCAAAAATACCGGTATTTCAAGCAGTGATTGTATGCCTGTGGGAAGTAAAATAAAACCAGTATCGACATTTTAATCATTTATTATATTATTTACAACTTACGTAATAATTTTATTTAGGAGTAAACTGCAAAGTTTTCCTAGTCTACACTACTGTGCAGCGATTTTCGTTTCAAGGCACAAAAATCTAAATAAAAAGTCTGTATCGCAATTGCCATGGATTTAAGTTATTTGGTATCTGCTTCGCTAATAATAGGACTGTGCCCGAAAAACAATATTTAGGAACTCATACATTTTAAGATAAATGAATAGAACACCTTAAGTGACTAGATGGTGGAATGTCATCTAATATGCTACATACATATATTTAATGTTTTTTCTTATCAGCTTTTTTTTATTTTCTGAAAAAATCTGTATTATTAATGCTAGATGGTTTTGTGTATAATGATTTTGCTTGAAAGGACAAAGCTGGAGGATAGGATTCGATTTTGAAACTGGAATCATACAACTATTATTATTTAGTTTCCAATTCTGAAAACATGAAACAACAGCTAGTGTCTACCCCCCTCTATACGCCTAAACAATTTTATTATTATCGACTTGTTCAAGTGTGCCAAGTTACAGCCACACGGAACACGTGACGTCACGCCACCGACACGCCACGCACACTACACGTCACACCTGTTTACAACGAGGCTCGACTGATAGTTATTAATTAAAAAAATAAGCCTAATGGTATTCTCACATTCCTTTAAGGTTACACATTAAATTTAACTACCTAGTGTCTTCACACTCCCGGCCCACCACTGCCTTAACTACAAATGTTTTGAACAACAATTTATGAATATATACTTTAATGTAAATTTTACCTAAAATTGCTAATAATTTGCTGGATAGAACAAAATACTGCCGGCGTTTTAGTGCAAAAAGTCTGTGATTTGGTCTAGCTATAACTATGCTGCTCGTGCAGGCATTCTCTCATCGGCCCATCAAGAATGATTAATTTTATTACAGAAAATTTTGCCAGTTCGTGTATCACATGTGCCAATTATTATTGGCTTGAGCGGTACCGAATTTTGTAGAATTTCACATAACGATTTACTTTGGTTAACCGACGCATAGTACAGGCAGGACGGAAGTTTCGCTATCAATTATGTTTTCAGCAATATTGAACGAGGATTAGCACCTGAGACAAACTAGAAAAAGCTATGAAAAAATCGAGCACCGTACTTTCGGGACTGACAAGCCTTACTTTCTGTATTTCTTAGACCAGTCTTACTAAGAGGTATCATGTTACCCAGTAACTGGGTTGTGGAGGTCAGATAGGCAGTCGCTCCTTGTAAAATACTGGTATTCAGCTGTATCCGGTTAGACTGGAAGCCAACCCCAACCCCCTTAGATCTTGGCTGTCTACCGTCCGTGCCTGTACTGTGTCCTGGTTTGCCTAACAGCGGTGCGTGCCTACAGCTTGAGCTTGCCGGTGCTGATGTCGGTGTAGAGCTGCGGCGTGATGGGCACGAAGTCCTGTCCCGAGCGGAAGTACAGCGGATCCTTGATCACGTCCGGGTCGAAGCCTTCCTTCTGGTACTGCAGCTTCTTCAGCTTGAACGTGCCTGCAAATTAAAAAAAATACTTGTTAGAATATAATAGAAAATGTTTAATTGCATAGAAGGTATACAGGTGAGTTGTTACTAGAAAAAATGTTTGGTTCCAGGTACAGTCACGAGCATAAATATATTACTATAGGTAAACAGCTTGGCAATAATATCTGATTGCACGATTCATTAATTAATATATGACCGACTCTTTCACAATTCAAAAGTGCCTGTAAATGGTTTAAGAGGCTGACAACAGGTAAACCGCTGTCGCTGTCAGATTGCATACAAAAGAAAGAGATGCGCGATGACACAACGTATAGCGTAAAAAGGCAAATAAAATCGTATAAAATTAGATATTAAGTAATTAATAAAAATTAATCCATCACCGGATGCAGTTTGGCATTTGCAATTTTATGGTATATAATACTTTTAATTATAATTATAACTGTTAACGAAGGGATAAACTGCTTTTAAAAATAATTAAGAGTTGTCTTTGAAGATTTTTTTGATGTATTAAATTATGTTTTGAGTTCCATCACCGTATGCACAAAAGACTTGAAAATATCATACTGTTTTTGTTTTGGAAAAAATATTTACGGTTTAAGAGATACACTGCTTGAAAAAAACACCTTTTTGCCCATTTTCAAGAAATCTCCGCCTTAATTGAGATAAATGCTTTGAGTTTGAGTTCGCAGAAGTCAAGTGCGCTTAATACTAAACTTGGAAGCAACAATTTACCCTGAGTGGAATCGCGCGAAGTGACGTGTTAACCACGGTCACATTTCTTTAGTTCGTTAGGTAGTTTCACCTAATCATAATAATGTTGGACCTCGAGTGATAAAATCTATCTTTAAGAAAGGCTTTTCGTTAGTGAGCACATGCATCACTTGAGAACGGCTGGGCCGATTTGGCTGTTTTTTGTTTCAAAATGTTCGTAATAGTTCGAATTAGGATTTTACCAAAAAAAATTTCAAAAAAATCCCGGAAAATTTGGGAAAAACTGAACGTGTTTTTTGTATGGGATTTTTCTAAGATTTATCTTTTTGTTGACAGGCGTTGTCTGTTCCGTAGTTAGGATGAATTTATCCCAAAAACAAACTTAACATAGTAGTTGAAAAACATGCTCTTCCATACATCGATATACGTTACGGTCAATTCTTCAACTGCAAATTTAAGTTGGTGGACTATTACTCGTTAACTAGTAAACCCTACTTAGCTGTGATAGTTTTCCTTTTAATTTCGTTATATATACTACTGCCATGAATTTTGTCACATATCCAAAACAAACCATTTAGCTGGCACACTTGACTCTAACAAAAAATAGCACTTTAAAGCTTAATATTACGCAAACGGATCTCAGAATTGAAAAATGGCTTTCACAGTACCCCGAGTGTAAGTTTGCAAGTAAGTAAACGTAACTAGCGCGTTTACGTTAAGATTTTTATTCTCACCCTTATAATCTTAGCATTATGATCTATCGGTCAAATTTTAACGCAAAGGAAATAGTTACGTTTACTCTCTTGCAAACTTACACTTGGGGTACTGACCCACAATATTTTTAAAAGGCCTATAAGAAAAAAAAATATCATCCCCGTTTTACGTGCAACGGAGGTACCCTAAAAAAAATGTTTTTCATGGTTTTATTATACAACTTTTTCGGCGTAATGAATATGTACACCCTTGCCAAATTACAGCTTTCTAGGACTAAGCGTCTCCGAGCTAAGCCGGGAACAGACAGACAGACGGACATTGCGAAACTATAACGGTTCCTTGTTTACTACGGAACCCTAAAAACCGGTAGTCAAGTCAATTCAATACTGTTTAGGGCCTATCTAAACAAAGGTAAGCAAAGGAAAAAAAAGGAAGGAAGGCGTTTTGTAATACCCGATCTGAATTTATTGGGCCCGCGTGGTGGATTATCACCACGCGGGCCCAATTGGATGTCACATGTCTTTGAATCTTTGTTTCTAGGGCATGCCGGTTTCCTCACGTTGTTTTGCTTCAACGTTGAGAGCCATGGTGATGAAATAGTTTTGCAGTACTGACCAGTAATCTCAATATCATTGATGAGCCTGAGGAACAAGGGGCGCGCGTAGCTAGGCAGCGAGTCGTCGAGGTCCCGCGCGAGGCGTGACAGCTGCAGCGAGCGCGCCGGGTCCGCGATGCACACCATGCCCGCGCGCCCTTCTGTCATTGGGATCTGAATACATTTACAAATGAAAGTTAGTGGATTAAAAAAAAAACTGACTATAGTGATCGAGCTGTTGAAGAAGTTAAAGCGAAATGACTCTTTTGAGTAAGGCAAGTTGCTGTGGCAACATCACCATCAGCAACAGTAAAATTTGATGTGGAAGCATCGACAGCCTTGTTGGCTAACTATGTGCTGACATTTCCAAAAGAAGGTGTTCATTTCGGCAACTATCAATCGCCAAATAAAGTTACATAAAGTCTACTGCACATTGCATGGTATCCGAAGATACAGATTCTACAAAAAGGGTTACCCTATGTTTTAGGCGCCATCTACACGGGCGAGAGTCAGTGCCGGATTAACCACGTAGCAGAGTAGCAATTGCTACGAGCCCCGCGCAAAAGGGGGCGCTTATCCAAAGCCGCCAACCTCCGCCTGAGTGTAATTTCTTGATGTCACAAAAACGTGAAACGTAACACCTTTTCCGACTAAGACAATCCACGTCAGACAATCGGTAATCGATTATTTCGTTGGCGATAATAAAACACAGAATTTCATACGGTAGCTAGTACGAGTACAGTAGAATTTGAATCGGCCCGATAATCGGCTCTACAAAATTCTAACATGTGCGAACACCACTTGTCACTCAGTGTGGACGCGTAGCGGAATTGAAATGGCTCGATTCAAAATGTTGAAATTGTCTACTTAGTTAACTTTAAGTTTCTACTTAACTTTGTGCATGTTGTGGTCTCCTATAAGTGAAGGAGTACACTTATTACCTGATGTAACTCTTTATTTATGTGTCATGTATTGTGTAGGCACATCTTTTGTTGGAGATCCTAAATAAATAAATAAATTTGTAAGACTTAGTCTACATTATTTTTGTTATAATTTAGTACCAACATTTTTTTTAACCTATTTTTTTTTACCACTTTACTTATACTTAAGATTCTATAGCAGATCAAAAGGGAGTCCCTTGATAGAATAATTATGGCTCGGGCCCCGCGCTTGCTTAATCCAGCAATGGCGAGAGTATCGCGACGATAGTCACGCCGTGACATCAAAAATTCTATAGAAACTGTATGTGTATACACCGCGATATCATGCGTGAACTTGATGGCACGGCGAGACTCGCCGCGATGGCGGCGCCTTAGTGATGCGGAACAACCCGAACAACTATCTGTGACTATGCGACACTCACTATACAGCCGATATGTCGGGTCAGTGAGAGTCACAGTCATACCTAATCACATCACACAAATTTGTGAGTGTGTGTGTGTGTGTGTGTGTATGTTTGTTACTTCTTCACGCTCAAACGGCTGGACCAATTTTGATAAAATTTTGTATGGAGGTAGCTTATACCCTGGATTACATAGCCTACTTTTTATCCCGATATTCCGACGGGATCGAGTCTTACGCGGGTGAAACCGCGGGGCGCAGCTAGTTGTTCCATAAAATGTTGATGTCAATGCTTTGTAGTATTTGTAGCATGTAAAGATTTACTTCTTTTAAAAGCCATATCATATAAACATTAATAGGTATAACTTACAGACACGCCGTAGACGACACACGCCTTCTGCTGCAGACAGGGCGACATGGCGTTCTCGACCTCAGCGGTGGCGACGTTCTCGCCCTTCCACTTGTACGTGTCGCCAGTGCGGTCACGGAAAAACAGGTAGCCCAGCTCGTCCGCGACGAGGATGTCGCCCGATACGAAAGCCGCGTCGCCCTTGCAGAATACGTCGCGGACTAACTTTTTGTTGCTGTCGTCCTGGAAATAGATGGACAGGGATTGATTTTTAGGGTTCATATTACAGCGGGTTAATTGCGTAACACACTATCAGTAGGAATCGGTTTCGATTTGACAGTTCAACAACATTCATTGCGTTATTTACGTTGTTGAGCAGACACATTTTTCTAACTTATGAAGCAATGTATTAGCAAATATACTTCAAAATCATTCCGATTCCGATTCAAACTGTGTTACGCAATTAGGGTACTGGATGAAGGGTCCATTTGATCCACATCGATCGTTTGGTTCTATGAGGCTCGGAAAAAAACCTTATAATGCACGACGGAGTTCACTGAGATTTAATCTCGAATAAACAAAGTACCTTCTAACCTAACCTAAACATTATACAGGATCAAATTTAATTGGCTAGCGAAACTCTGTAGACGTGATGGCAAAATATTAGTTTTTTTTTTCAGGGGATTAATGACAGCTGGTAGAAAATCTGTTGTCTTTTGTTTTATCGTTTTTAGGTATCCATAGCAATCACGATAGTGAAGTTTACACAAAAAAACTGATATTTCAAGTGACTACACGAACTGTGGTCGATTATCCCACAAAAAAAATCATCAAATTAATTAAATTTTTGATTTATCATGTTTAGATAACCATCACATCTGCGGAGTTTCACTAGCTAATTTAATTTGACCTTGTATAGTTACGTGTTTTAAAAAATCGATAATTTCTAAGTGGGTAATTTAGACTTGAACATCATTTATTATCCTCACATTGGTCCCCAACATGGCTACAATATAGATACCTAAAGATTAAAACAGGACCGTTTGAAATTCATTGGTTCAAGAATGTCGGATACTTTGCTCTCATGTCTCGCGTAGTTACAAGATGAGACAATAGACAAAGAAACATGACATGAGAAATATGTTTGTTCTTTTTGTTGTATGTGGTGTACAATTAAGTTTTAATTATATTAGACACTGACCAAAATGTGCAAGCAAAAAATGAAAAAAAAAATATGATGATAAATGTGTGTGTTGTGTGAACAATGGTGCTATATTTTTTTTTGGCGGCCATTAATGAAACTTTAAAATTTGGTATTCATTATTACAGTGGTTCTCAAACTTTTTTGGAAACGGAACCCTTTTGGAAAACGAAATAATTGACGGAGCCCTAAAGTATTCAAAAATGGTTATATGTGTATTCTTCATTAATAATCATATTACTTGACATTAAAATTTGCATATTTTTTACTTTATGTTGGTATACTTATTTAGATTGATATTATTTTACTCAGGTACCAGAGTAATATAAAATATAGTAGGCTTTTAATATTTTTTTTTATTCTGACCAGTATTTTCGCGGAACCCCCACTGAGGCCTTGCGGAACCCTGGGGTTCCGCGGAACACACTTTGAGTATGGCTGCATTATTAAATTACTAACAAAATAATGTGTCACAGTAGGTACATCATAAAAGTCAGTCGGAACTGAGTAATTTTAGTTTATACAGTGATTTTTGCGATGGCCTACCAAGAAACTATGGGTTAGAGCAAAGTGGTCAAAAGACCGACCTAGATTTTGATCCTTATCGGCTACCACTATAACTCAGTATAAAAACACAGGTTGCTTTTTTTACAAAAAGGTTGTGGTTCGGCAGGCCTCAGACAGAATCTTTTTCAAAAAAAAAAAACTTTTTTATTTTCCTCGAAAATGAAGGTCACGAGTCGCTTTGTCGCTTTGTCTCTCTCATCTCAAAAATAACTCGTATAATTGATTAAGTTAAATCAATTTAGCTACACCACTTTCAGTAGCGAAGCTTCAACTTCCATTAGAGGGAAGCCGAAGAAAAAGTTGTTCAGTTCACATAAATTCAAGATAACACCAAAATTACCTCAAAAATGTTTGTCATTCTTTTACTTTTCTTAATTTAACGCCATGTCAATTTGTCGGAATTCTTATTTAAAACAGAAAATGAAACCGCGTTCGCGATTTAGGATACCTATAGTCTATCCTAAAAACGCGTACGTACCTAGGTACGCGTTTTTTATCTATTATTTAGTAATAGTAAACTCAGATAGTCTTTGTTCCGCAGGGAAGCCGGTAGGAATAGGGTTGTATGAAGCCGTCGCCCCTGCCACTTTACAAAATTTCGTTTGTTATGTTTGTTTCTACTAAATGTATATAAAGTTTCGTTAATGGCCGTCAAAAATTAAAAGGCACCTGCAGTTTTGGTCATGGGATTTTGAAATTTCATATATCCCTAACTTAATAAATGTTAAGTTTCCCATACAAAGTTTTATCCCCTATATCATCCACTTTAGGATTATTTTCAAGCGAAAAAGTATCCTATGTCCTTCCCCCTGGGGAAAGACACCCACCACACACACACATCACACATGACATCTGGCATCCTGATGCCATCTAAGTTCCTTGCCAATTTTTTTTGGAAATCCGTTCAGCGGTTTAGGCGTGAAAAGGTAACGTTAACCGCTAGTTGCACGTAAGTCGATTCAATTTAATATTTGATTAAAAGTAATGCTGTCTTTCTAAAGATAGACAACATTACTTTTGAAGTGTGCTGTATTAAATTTAATGGACTTATGTGCAACTGGCGGACAGACAGACAAAGTTATATCCGAATTTATAATATTAAAGTATGAATAGACCTGTGACCTGTTTCCAGATAACTTTGTTAAAAAGCTTGGTTAGGACCCTGAATAAATCGAAGAACCGTTGACCAAAAACAGTATTCTAGCGTACCTTGTCGACATATCCGTAGTACTCTCTGGAGGCGTTGCCCTGAGCAATCAGCCCGATGAACATGCCCGGCTCATCTGAAACACACCGATGACTGTTGACTCAACATACGTACATCATAATAAAACAGCTGTGCGATCATGAAGCAGATGCATTTAGAGCGGAAATATCAAATATTAGGAACTTCCGCTCTTAATGTTACATTTAAATATGACATTTATGTGGCGTGGAGGTCAGGGACGATCAGTCTGTCTGTCTAATTGTAAAAAAAATCGTATGAACTAAGAATAGTCTACGTTTATAAAAAGAATTAGGTAAGTACAAATTTGCAAGTCTTAAAACAGTTCTAGCCTCGGACTATGTGGCCCAGTTTGACTAACATGCGCATGCGACTAAGTTTTGTCGTCACATTATTTTGCGACGATTTGTACCTAAACATTTCGTAGTCATGTCTCTGAGATGTTGCAAGTTAGAAGGTCTGGACTAAGGCCGGCTCCAGACGTTGGCCCCGATGCCTCGTTCAACGTATGGAATTCGAAAATTGCATTGACCCCAACGTCGGTGCGAGCGTAGGCAGTTGGCCGGTGCGTGTCGGTTTTATCAAAGGAATTTACGCCAACGCTCGCGATTCGTCCATACGTTAATGCGGAATTAATGTATGAATTATTAGGGTATGGTTTTTAAATTAAGTTTATACAATTATCCGCTTTCGGGTTTAAATATTCAAATAAAAGCATTCAATTTGTAGTAACTACAAATTCGCATCCACGGATTCGTTTTCTGATCCATTTGTTTACATTTCCATCAAATAGATGAGATAGTTAGAATACTCTTTATTATGTAAGTACATACACCATAAAAATAAATGGCTTATTCCGTTTTTCCACCCTAAAACAGTCATTCGGAAACGCGTGGATAATCAGAATTCATATTATATTCATATATTCATTTAGAAAAACATGATAGAAACTGGCCCAAGGTACTTAGTAAACATTAAAATATTTAGAAATACATACTTCTTGTTTGAAAAATCAAAGCTGAAATTAGTGTTAGTCATTTCCTTCACCTAATGCAGAATTTATAAAATACTACCTGCCCCGCCTCGGCTTTGCACGGGTGTACTCTTTTTTTATTTATTGTTAGTTGGTAGATAAGTACCTAGTGATTTTTTTTGTTAAATGAAAATGTGATAAATTTATTCCACTATTTGATTGTTCTTCCGACTTTATACCCCAAGTACAGTCACTTGGGGTAAAAAGTAGGAAGAACAATCAGAAGAGAATTCCGATTATCCACCCCATTCAGGGAGGATGGATGGGACACCCGTTTCCGAGTATCCACCTTAGGGTGGCTGTTTTAGGGTGGATAAATGGAATAAGTCAAATAAATACTTTAAACAAACACTTTTGGATTCTTTTCTCGCGATGTATTAAGTAAGTAAGGTAAGCATACTGACTAGGCTTGCAGCGTATGCAGTAGCCGTCGGGTCCCCGCAGCAGCGTGCCGACCTCGTCGGCGCGCACCAGCGCGATGGGGTGCAGGCACGTGGGCACCAGCTTGGGCAGGAAGCCCACCGCGCCCACTGTGTTGTCCACGTTTACTGGAAATGTACATAGTGGGCTGAGTGTAAGGGTAAGATATATATATATATATATATATTTAATTCTATTTTATTTATCGAGAGTTTAATCATAAACTGATTATCTATGCCACCCTCATCGGTACAAACATTTATTCTTTATGATCTAAATCCTATTTTTGCTAACTTAAATAAGAGTCTTGCATCCTTTGTCAATGGGGACGCAAGAATGCTTTATATTACACCTTCCAACATCCAGTGATTTCGATAACAACGTGGCTCTTTCGGCCTCGTTCCGGACGCACTCCATCAGTATATGGTAAGTGTCTTCCACTATACTACACTCCGGACAATTTGGTGAAGCAACTTTACCCATGAGAAACGTAAAACTGTTCATTGGAATGTGGCCCGATCGAAGTCGAAGAGCCATTACAATTGTCGGCCGACTCATGTTTGCCTGGTCGAACCATGAACAACGAGAAAGTACTGGCTGGATCGTCCGATACCAGATTCCCTTGGTCAGTGACCTCTGATCGAAGTGTTCGTGCCAAAGGTAAGTATATTGACCTATAGTATATTGGCCAGTGGAAAAATGGAAAGTGAGGCTTATAAAACTGCATCAATATATAATTTTGGATAAGGTACGTATTACTTTTTTAGGAACGCAACGAGAATAGTTATCTTAAGGTGTCTACAAATTTTCTCTACCTAAGACGATCGTTTTTGTCGCCCAAGAATATGCTGTGTTTTGACAATCAATAAGATCTATTAACAAGGTACTTATCTACGGCACGTCCATTTTTTATCGATCGTTAAGTACGATCGCCTAAGCAAGATCGATAAATATCAAGGTTAAAATCGATCAAATTTGCAGGCACGCCTATTTTGATCGACAAAAAAATCTACAGTGGCTATCGACAAAAAATACGACGTCGATCGTATGTTGACTACTCGATTTTCA
Organism: Tiliacea citrago; assembly: GCA_963921375.1. Taxonomy (NCBI): domain Eukaryota; kingdom Metazoa; phylum Arthropoda; class Insecta; order Lepidoptera; family Noctuidae; genus Tiliacea; species Tiliacea citrago. The sequence goes on along the minus strand of OY992786.1, from coordinate 11,616,984 downwards.
AAAATCGAGCGTATCTGTACAGCACTAATGGAAGGCTAAAAGAAAACAAGTAAAACTGTAATGAACAGAAAATATTTATAGAGCAAAGAGAACAGGAACGACAATACGTTAATAAAGATTTCTCAATCAAAACAATTCGACCGACCGACAGTGGACCGTGGGCTCAATACTACGTTAATCAGGTAAAACTGGTGAAATGGACCAAGGAAGTGCTCGAAGTAGAATATCGATCAGCTAGAGAAAACCTTACAGATATAGAACATGGAGAAGACTATAATAAATATATTATCTAATTTTTATAATACTATGCTTGCTTTTAACACAATATTGGCATTATTAAAATATTATCTATATGTTCTTGGATGTAGACAGGAACAATAATCTAAATGATTAGTATTGCGGAACCAGATCGTCAATGCATAAAACCAGATGTAAATCAGTCAGCGGTTTCATTCAAAGCAAACTATTTATACTTTTAATGAGCTTGAAAAATGACCTCGCCATTTATTTTGCCACGATCAAAGTCTAAAGTCTAGATACAAAAACAACAAGTATAATTATTAACTAGTCATGCAATGAAATAAAACACTAGAATACGGAAATACTAAATTAAAATCTTGATCAAGAAGAACAGTAATATAACATTCACAGTATGTACAGACGCCAGCACATCAAGCTACTACAATCTGTCAAATTTCTTTAATAGATTTTCAACTTTATCCCTACAGTATAAACTTCAAGTTTGATTAAAAAAAATTGACAGTTTCGGGTAGCTTGACCTGCTGGCGTCTGTACATATTTAGTTTTAAACAAATAACTGCTCATTAGTGCTCATGGGTAGAATTCAATTTTTATTTTATATAATTTTTAAATTTACTGAATAGATAACATAATAATATTATTATATCTATTAAAACGATTCTCGGTACCCATTGAAGATAATTTTTACTAGGTATCTACAACCTATAGAGTTCGGCTTCCTGTACATGACGCCGGAGACGTTTCGTACTTATTACGAAAACAAGATGCCATAAATTTTTCTCCACAGAATAAAATTACAAAGTTACATCCAAACCGAACAATGAACCGATAGTGATAATTCAAAAAATACTTCAAATTTGATCATGAAATTTTGCATAATAACTGAACTAAATATAAAGCAGATACGTACTACGTTTATTTTTCTTGAATCCGTAAGAAATTACCTAAACTATCGGCGCTTTGGAGCCTTCTCCCTACCGCCCTGTGACTGCGAGCAGTATGCGAGCGAGATAAAGAGTGAGGTAGCGCTAAAGTATTATGGACTCTTAAATATTTGAACTATGGACTAATTCCAACAGAAGAAGTTTATTAAACCGACAAAAAGTTAAAAATAAGCCAATTTCTAAACGAGCCCATTCATTAATCGTGTTAAAGGAAACATTAAGCAATAAATAACAATATTATCGAAACGGCACATGACCCGGTCGGCACGTATCCACAATTACAAAAGTTTAAATGTGTCTCTGGCACACTGTATGTAAATGTGTGTTTCTTTCATGTTTTTATGAATAAACTTTCACTTACTTATGTTTGCGTTGCCCTCCGTTGCTCCATATATCTCGTTTATCTGTGGCACTTTGAACCTACGATTGGAAAATAATTAATTGAGTATCATTAATTGCTATGAAATTAGTACCTACTGCTTATAGGTTATGGTGCTAAGTGTTATTGACACATCCGCCTTATTACAAAACAAGATTTATATTTTGACATAGCTTAAAACATGCAGCCAGTTTTTGTAATAAGAACGTAACAGTGATTGAAATACCGTTCTTTATACAAATCTGAAACTTAGGTCGGTACTAAGTTGTCAGTTTTGTGTTTAGGAACTTTACCATAGTCGGAATAAAGTTTGAAATTCCATAATGGCTCCATGTTTTAAACCTGGGTCTGAAGATAAACGTTGTTTTGTAATAAGGGGGATAATGTGTAAACGGGCTCATCCTCATTAAAACATTGGCGGATTCAGGGGTGAAGCAAATGATACCGATTTAACGGCAAAGCGAAGACCTTAAACCCGGTTTCTGGATTGAAAATTTTAAGTTTAGAACTTGAACATTACTTAAGGTTAGCTCTACTTCAATGAAGCCCGAGAAAGTAAAAGAAGAATGAAGCCCGAAAAATACAAAATTTCTTACGTTTTACGAACATAATTTTAAATTTTGCGGGATTCATGTTATGTATCTAATGCTATATACTTGTAAAAGATATAGGTTTGACAAGTTCTTAACTTCAAATTCTCAATTTAGAAATCGGGTGTTTGTCTAGTAGAACCTAACCAATCTAAGCGTTAGTTGAGCGTAGAGCATTTTTAAGGACGATATCACAAAATCTGGCAAAAATTTGCAATTTTTTATTCGAACATGTTGGTTTATAATATTGTAATAAATAATTTCCGTTGCCTCTTCACACAAAATTGACGATATCGTGTTGAGTTTAGGAACATTTTTCTTCAATATAATAACATAAATTTAGTTATTATAAATACTTTATGTAAGCAGACATGTTTAACTTAAAAAGGTAGCAAAAAGAACTATCAAAATGTTACAAATAGTCTCAGAAAATAATGTTGAAAGAACCTATATTAAAAAAAAAAACACTGTCGGTAATGTTTTTTTTTTCCTAAACAAACCATATCAAGAAATTTAAAAATCACACACTGGGCTTCAGCTATCCGTGTGATAAAATCAAAATTTTATTTTATAATTTATTATACAATATCTTCATTAAGTAAATGAACTGCGAAATAAGCTATATATTTTCGAGAGCGCAAAAGTGATGAAACTAGTAACAGGTGCTGAGACTGACATGAATGGTGTATCAGCACGAAAACTATACTTTTATAGTTACACAGACTTAATGTTTCAATTATTTCAAGCTTTTTCACAATTAGATAAGAAATTGACAAAAAACGTTTTTTGTGATAGCACCCTTAATTAAGATGGTTAAATGGCAACCATGAAATGGAAATTAGACCGTTGGACGTTTCCCGCTAGATCGGATAGGGGAACTGGTAAAGATCGCTAGTAGTTGGATAGAGGAACTGGTAAAGATCGCTAGTAATTGGATAGAGGAACTGGTAAAGATCGCTAGTAATTTGATAGAGGAACTGGTATAGATCACTAGTAATTGGATAGAGGAACTGGTAAAGATCGCTAGTAATTTGATAGAGGAACTGGTAAAGATCGCTAGTAATTGGATAGAGGAACTGGTATAGATCACTAGTAATTGGATAGAGGAACTGGTAAAGATCGCTAGTAATTTGATAGAGGAACTGGTAGAGATCGCTAGTAATTTGATAAATGAACTGTAAAAGATCGCTAGTAGTCATTGCGAGGGGCCCAAAACAGGGATAGGTCGTTGTGAAATCTATAGACGACGGCCTTGCATTATAATAGAACTTTGAACCTTAAGCCTAATTTACACGGTGCGACTTAACCACCAGTGGCATGAAATAAGTTAAAGCAACAATAATAGTTGCAGCGTCTAGGTAAACACTGTTTAGACCAACGATCAGTTTAATCCGTTAAAAAAAAAAATATGTCTGTCAAGATCCGTTTAGTAGACGATTACTTGCAACAAAGATTTAAAATATCAATTAAGAAATAAAGCGAAAAAAAAAAAACTGAAAAACAAATATATATAAAATAACAAAGTAAGTTATTAATATTAATGTGAAAAATATTTTTTTTTTTGCTTAGAACTATGTATCTGAAGACTAAGCGCGGGCAAATAGTTTTAGTTGTAAATTTTACTGTTTACTTAATTAACGTCCGCACAAAATAGGTTGGCGGTCCGGATCCGGACCGCAGTCCGCCGTTTGGTGACTTTGGTTTAGTTAGACGATGCAAGTCAGTTGCTGCTTCAATTTTATTGTATGCGGGCAAGAAAGTTACATCGTGTATATGGGGCTTTATCCTGGTAGATATAATCAATATATCTTAATAACAATACGTGCATGTATACCTGTCAACAATCTCCTGCCAGATAGCAGAGCGCATGCCGTTGCCGACCATGATGCGCACGCGGTGCTGCGCGTCTGTGGGCCGCGCCGGCTGAGCCAGCAGGTAGCGACACATCTCGCCGATGTACTGTGCCACCTGCGTAGAGCAATGTTGCTATGTAAAGTGTCTGTTCGTAATATCAAAATAACAGCTTTTTACTAAATGCATATATATGAATGTTTAAACGGTACTTAACAAAAAAATATTTTGGAAATATTTGTCTGTCTGTCTGTTTGTTTGTTTCGGCTAATCTCTGAAACGGCTGGATCGATTTTGACGGGACTTTCACTGGCAGATAGTTGATGTTATACCTAAGAAGTAACTTTTATTTAGCACATAAGTCTGGCCGAATGAAACTCAAGTCTTTGGCAATTATAACCATGCTGAATTGGCAAGTTTGCTGTGTGATATTCAAAGGGTTATTTTTGTCTGTTCCTAATGTTCCTAGTAGTTGTTCCGGGTCTGGTTGTTTGTGTATGTGAGTTTAAATGTTTGTAAACGCACCCACGATACAGGAGAAATTCCTAGTGTGGGGCAACGTTTTTTAAAAAAAACAAAAACAAAACAAAACAATGACTGTCGATATTTCCTTGACAGGCAATAAGCCAAGCTATGTCCAATTTACTTGTCATACTTTGGTATAAAAGTTGACGTCGTTGACGATCGGTAGAAAGTATTGATCGTACCTTATAAACATCTGTAACGGTCTCAGGGGTTAGGTGACGCATTGCAAAATGTCAAAGGTAGGCACTATTCACAGTAGAAATTGCACTTCCCCGAGACAACCCTCTTCTTTACCGACTTCTGATGGTTGTCCACCAGCCAAGCCCAGGTATAACTTGCTGCAGTGACAGTCACACTCACCGTGCAGTCAAACTTGATGCAGTCAGTCCAGTAGTTGGATGCTGAGAACTTGGCGCGCAGTACGGACGGGATGCCGTCGATAAGCGCGGCGCCCGTGCCCACCAGGCCGCCCGCCGTGTGGTACAGCGGCAGCGGGTTATACATGCGGTCCGAGCTCTTCAGGCCCAGCATGTGCACCGTCGCTACCATTATTAGGAGGTACCTGTGGGGATAGGAGATGATAAAAAATAAGTATACAGTTAAACCAGAAAAGTTTCTCCGAATAAGCGCAAAAGTGGCGCCGCAAAGTAACCACAGACGCTAAGTTTTGACGCATGGTCGTGGCAGCTCTATAATAGATCTCATAACCGCGGGTTCATATTTCCGAAGTTAAGACCAGTGCATACTTACTTTTCGTAAGTAGGTAGACAGCGATGCGAAAGTAGTTAATATAAAGATTCTGATAAGTTGACACCCGAGTCACGCACGAGTCACATCCAAATCTCATCGCTCCTACGACAAGTTTAATTTAGTTTATTTATGAGGGTTTTCACGAAGTAGATTCAACTATGGAAAGGAAGTCTCTCTTACTCCTACGCGGCCGTGCGAAGCCTGCACGTAGAACGGCACGTGACACTGTGTGTTTGAAGGACATTCGCCAGTGTGGCGTATCCACGTTTCTATGCGACAGGCGACAGGTAGGTGTGGAGCGAATGTTTTGTGAACCTCCACTGGTATCGTACTGGAAGATTCCCTATAGGTAAATTAACGACTCCTAAGGGGTTTGCTAATGTTTGATGTTTACAGCCTTCGTAGTCAGTCCTCCTGAAAGGATACCAAATGGCACAAAATTTTCTGCATCGGCTAAGTGACAATAAATTCTAACTTCCGAAGTCAACAATTTACACAAAGTGAAAATAACGTTGATTTTCTTGAAAAGTTATATTAATTAGTCGAAGTGCCAATAACTTCTAACTGTCGAAGTCAACACGTGTCCCATGAAAGTTAGGAGGTAATTTAATGCTATGGCATTACCTCCTTTTACAACAAAATACCTTGTGATTTATATTGAAATTAAATGAGAGAAAATTTAAAACACATATTAAAAGTACACTTTGTAAACAAGCATATTACAAGTTAGAGGATTATATCCAGGACAGGAATGCTTGGAAACATGCTGTTCCAGCTCCATAGGACAATCTAGAGTCTAGACAAAATCAAACTGGTTGCTATTTTTATGGTAAAATCTGTTATTTTTATGATATTGATTTTACATTCTGTGATAACCTATACTCACACACTGACTTAATTTTTATTTTTTTTAGAAAAACATACTTTTATGATGTTTGTAAATATGTGAACACCATGTATCTATCTAATAATTAAGTTATTTTTCATTGCTTAGTTTTTAATTCGTTTTACCTATTATGGTATAGTAATTTTATTCTAGGTGCATCGTCTTCACATATAATCATATAATTGATGTAATCAAACAAAATATTGTAAAACATTTTTAAAAGAGTACCGGTGGAGTTTCTTGCCCTTTCTTCTCCATACGAAACTACCATTTGGAAGGGGGCAACTAGAATCAATTCTATTTTTTTTTTTTGTAAATTTTGACGTTCAAAAGTGCCTCTTAAGTGCCTATTTGAAATAAATGGTTTGACTTTGACTTTGACCTCCTAACTTTCATGGGACACGTGTTGACTTTTCAGAAATTTATAGAAGGTATAAATTTCTACATTTTGATTTAAGCTGTTACAATACTTGCAATTAAAAATGTAGTTAAGGGGGTTGCGCTAAGGTAGCCCGCGAAATTAATTTTTTATTACGTTTTTTGCAATTTGCAGGTAAGTAACAGGTTGTATGTTGATCTAAATATGATTCGCGGCCGTAACAAATATGGCTTTACAGAATTATAATCATTAGAATCGGCAATACAACTAACTCTCTTCGTAAAATCCTATTGAATGACTATTTCTGAAATAATCATTCAGTAGTATTTTATGAAAGAGAGTTGGAATGCTGATTCTAATGATAATAATTCTGTAAAGCCATATTTGTTACGGCCGCGCATCATATTTAGATCAACATACAACCTGTTAGTGACCTGCAAATTGCAAAAAACGTAATCAAATTTGAATTTCGCGGGCTACCTTAGCGCATCCCCTTTAACGAGCCTATACTACCTCAAATGGCTTAGCATGATCCTCCGTTATGTCGAAAATACAGCAGCATTAATTTTGAAATAAATTTATGGTAAAGTTGAGGATTAATGTTAAGTACTATGTTTGACGACAACACGATTTCGTAAAATATGCTCTATAGAAAAAAATCCAAAGTTACCTCCAAACCGAACAATAAACCGCTCGTATTAAAAAAGTACTTCAAATTAGATACTGAAACTTTGCATATTAACTGAACTAACTATAAAGCAGGTCTTGTTATTTTTTTTTATTACTATTATTTACACCGTAAAAATAAATAAACTAAATTATCGGTGCCTTGGAGTCTTCTCCCTGTCTCGCTTGCTCGCGTGACCGCCAGCAGTAGGTGCGAGTGAGAAAAAGAGTGAGGTGGCGCTGAGGTAGTATAGACTCTTAATAGATTTTACTAGAACAATAAGTGAATTTGACTTGAAACCATAAAAATAATTTCAGATCAATTGGTATTGGCTGTCATTCGTGGATTCGTCTTACCAAGGGTATCGTTTTACCAAATAACTGGGTTGTAGAGGTCAGATAGGCAGTCGCTCCATGTACAATACTGGCAGCATCCAGCTGCATCCGGTTAGGCTGGCAGCCAACTCCAACAAAGTTGAGAAAAAACTATGCAGATGATGAGGTATTGTCAGTCGCCGTCGGCATATTTTTGGAGACAACTGAGCAGACAGCGACTCTTGTTAAAGCGGGCCCCACCGCCCCATAGTATCAAACACAAGGAAGAGTAAAAAAGCAGTAAAAGTTATATCTTACTTAGAGTTAGGCAGTACAGCAGCCTTGGGCATGCCGGTGGTGCCAGAGGTGTAGATGTAGAGCAGCGTGTCCTTGTACCGCGGCTTGTCGGTCACGACCGGGTACTCAGGCGGGTGCTTGTCCATCTCGGCACCCAGATCTAAGACTCCGGGAGAACACTCGCCGTATAGCTGGAACAGCTTCAGATCTTCAGGCAGCTGTTCGCGGATCTCAGATATAGCTGGTGGGAAAAAAATTGGAAACTATAAACAAAATGACGAGCGTATGATTCGGAAAATTTTCGGACCGCATTTGTAGCTTTTATCCTGTTTTATAACTATAATATTATTACGAGTATCCTTAAGTTTATTAAGCTTTTAATTAAGTCCCCCATGTTCAGTAATTTTTACTTGTGCATAAAGTTTTAATAAATAAATAGCCCAAGCCTTCTTAAATGACTTCACTTCTTAACGTAACTCGCCTAAACTGCATCAGGCTACCTGTCCTTGCACGAAATTAGGTTAACACAATTCGTGAGACGGTTACGTCTGCAGAGATCATTAACTACGACTACGTTACAAAAATATAAAAAAAACAGACAAAAAATATGGTCGGCTGCTCGAAACCGGAGACGTACAAAAAACCTTAGGAAGGTTCATCATTCATGCAATACGTCGATTAACTCGATGTTGGGATCTGGAACAGTTTTTTAGTTCGTAAAGAATATAACAAAGAAGATTGGACTACAAAAGTACTAACGGACTAATAATATTAAATTCTGATTTCATCTGCAGTTCCCAACATAAAGAGCTAATTGGCAGAAAGTACAATTGGCAGCCGATTCGAGCGTGAATTTGTGAGGGGTGGCATTGGTTTCATAACTACATTATTATCGGATTTCTGTTATAGCATAGACGGAGAGGGTCGTAATGAGATTTCGTTGACAGTGATTAGTTTATGGTGGATCTCACTGGTTCGTTAAAGTTTGATCGTGTTAATCGCGTGGCCTGATACAAAGAAATGTTAATAATTTGTTGAAACTTTTCGTTTGCTGACGCAAATGTTTTTAGTAACTGACACAGTTATGGTTTTCCTGTGACACTTAGGTATACTTTGGTATGGTCATTATAGTTTTAAGACGTACTTAAGTAATAATTAATGACCCGTCTCAAAAATACTATTATTATAGTATTGTTTGAATTCAAATTCAAATTCTATTTTAACATTACAACCTATACAGACTAAAGTCTTCACGTACATAATCTTCTATACTCCATTGGTTTAGGTAGTTAAAGGTAAACAAATCATACAAAGGGTTTTTATAGATGACACTTTCTTGTTTAAAAATACGTTGTAACTTTTAACCAAATTAAATTTATTTTTGATTTTTACAATAGTTTCCTCTTTTATTACAAACTTTATCATTTATTCTTAACGACTCTTCGTAGATGTAAGTCCTTGAGCACAATTACTTTGTTAGATTTATATTATTACTATAATAATAAACTGTTATGGAGTTTGACTGACTTTATGTATGTTATTGTTAGTACAGATTTTGATTTTTTTTTAATTGCTCAACAAAACATCGTGTCTTCTCAATCATTCTTAAAAAGGCATTGTACAAACTAGATAGGTATTAAAGAAATTTTACCAATAAGGGGAGTTCGCAGCTGTCTTTTATGCTCAGTAGGAAAGTAATATTGTCTGATACAACGAAAACAAGGTGAAAATTGACCAGGTCCAGGCGATAATATTATGAGGTATTTTCAGCCTTGTCATCAGTAATAAATCAAACAAAACGTAAAGCACTACGAAATAAACAGCTGCGAAAACGATTTTGTAGGGCTTAGTTCAAACTATATGACTGATAAAAACTTTTATTAATAAAGAGTATGTAGGGTGTTAGGTACATACATTCACTACTTATATCCACAAAGTGAACTGAAGACCATGTCAAGGTCACGGGAATGCGTTGGATGCTGTAGGCAAAGGACCGGTCGATTTGGCGATGCTTGAGAGAGGCCTATCAACATCTGTGCCCAGAGCAGTGGTCCTCTTTCGGCGAAATGTTGTTCACGATGACCACCATATCCTACGAATGAATATATTTGTCTTTGAATAGTTTACTACTCACCGCTAGCCAGATGATTAGAGAACACCACAGCCTTAGCCTTGGCGACTTGGATGCAGTGCAGCAGCGGCTTGTGGCGCAGATTGCTGTTGATGAGCGCGGAGACGGCGCCTACCTTGGCCATGCCGAGCCACGTCCACACATACTCCCCGCAGTTGGGCATGAACACACAGACCACGTCGCCACGCTTCAGGCCCAGGTGTTCTTGCATCACACGAGACACCTTGTTAGAGTTTGCGGCCATCTGCGGGTCGAAATGCGTTGTTATGACTATCAGCGTCAACGTTGTGTTTTTGTTCCGGATGGTGGCATGGTTCAGTCCCACCCTAACCCCAGGGGTATGGTGGGTCCGGAGTGGGATAACACTCCGGACCCACCAAAGCCGAAGTGCTGCTACATCGATGATCACGATATAGCAGGCTAAAAAGTAGGTGCAGACAAACCTTGGTCTAAACTACACTACTCAACAAAGTCTAGAGAACAAGGGTATTCATAGTAATTATTTTAATTTTAATACTTTTCGTGTAACACATTTTATATCAAAAGAAGAAACGTACTAACCTTAGAGATTACCGTCCATAATCTCGTAAGGTTAGTATGTTTCAAAATGCCGTACGCTGCGACCAAGTGACGTTTTCCTGCCTTTGGTTTTAATTTTATAAATTTTTAACAATTATTTAATGCAGGTTCAACCAACCTTTACAATTTTTGTGGCCAGTACCTACTTCTAAAGAGTTTTCTTAAATAAGTTGATATAGACATGTGTTGTCCTGTTCCATAAAGACTTTGTTGAGTAGGTTTTAACTAACCCTGAAGAAGGGAGAAGTTACGCATCGGCTTTTAGCCGATTATATTATGTATTCGCAAATTGAATATTTTGATTAGTTACTCGAAAATATAAGTTGCATAGCACCTACATTTAGGTATGATATCTTTTCTGATAAATTTAAGGTAAACAAGCAGTATTTATTTAAATAATATATGTAACCTGTCGGTTGTCTGGCTAACAACGGCGTTATGATGACGTCCGTTCAAAGGTGAAGGTCATTACAAGTTCTGCATTATGGTAAATTGCATAATCTAGATTCTAGATTCTAGTTTTTTGACTTTGAATTAAGTAAACATCACATTATGTAAATATTGGGTGACTAGACAGAGGTTAACCGCCTCTTCACGTCCGTCAGACTAATTTCACGGAGACTTGATTCGATTTGAACAATGTTCATCTTGTACTAAGCTACTAAATGCTACGGCTACATTGACGCGGTAATGCGAACTACACTTCGCGCGCTCTCTCTCGCACAACGCTCGAAGTCTCGTTATAAAACAGAGAGCGCGCGAAGTGTAGCTTGCGTTATCGGGACAATGTAGGCGTAGCATCAGGCATCACATCATACCTAAAAGTATCGGCTTTAACCCTATGCTTTATTCCCAAGACCAGCTTGATAGTGCCTTTTACGTTTATCTGACATGATCAAAATATTACGGCAAGCAGGCGGCACACTTGCTGGTAGAGATAAACTACGATAAAATGGCTCGCCCCTCCAAATAACTGTTTCAATGTGTGTAGTCACATCCTTACGAAAGAGTTTGTATGTAGATTTATTCATAGTTTTTGTGCAATCAGTACTCGTAATATCTCACTTATTACCAGATTTGTTGGTCAACTAATCATAACTAGCCGATCGCGCAAGACAACGCACGTGTCGTTTTCATAGATTTGCTGATTTTTCTTGATTTTGCTGAGTAAAGCAAACAAACATCTGTTTTGCCCTCAACGATGTATGCTCACTGTTGTATGGTCCCTACAGATTGCCTGCTAACGTGTCCTAGTATTAATATAACTAATGAAATAAAATAACTGGGAATTATAATAGATGAAACCCTATCTTTTAAAGAACACATAGAAGCCTTAAATAATAGAATGCGTAAACTAATATTTGTTTTCAAAAAACTGCGTTATATTGCAGACCCAAAATTAATTAGGCGAGTTTACCTTGGTCTCTGCCAGTCAATTTTGACTTACTGCATTACCTCTTGGGGTGGAGCCGGTAAAAGTTTACTACCTACCTAAGCTACCTATCGAGAGAGCTCAAAGAGCGATTATCAAAGTGTCTACATGTCGCCCTTTCCTTTTTCCCACTAACGTACTCTATAAATCCTGTGAAGTACTAACAGCACGACAGTTATTCATAATGAGGATTGTATTAAAACAACACGCAGCCCTCCCATATAGCACTGAAATTACAAAAAAGAGACGGAAAGACATAGTTTGCCCTACAAAAAGTACAAAACATGCTTTCGCAGCCAAATTTTTTGTCTTACTAGGACCATTACTATACAGCAGACTAAATGCGAGAGCCAAAATTTATTCTCTTAATTATAATAATTGCAAAATAACTCTTAAAGGAAGCTCTTCAAAGTATGTCCTATGAAGATACAGAAAAAAGTTTAGCTACGTATTTTAGCAAGTAGGATTTTTGTACTATTTACACCTTTTTAAATACCTATTCGATGACTAGATTTTTATAATTAATGTGGTTATTCAGAAATATTATGCCTTGCCTCGCCTGAAACACAGGATAACCTAGTTCAGGCACATGACACAATAGAATTTTACATAGATTTAAGCAAATTTGTATTTAGTATTTTACCTTTTTACCTGAAAAAACTTTTTATTTTTATCTATTTTTATAGAGTACGTCAGTACAGCGCCATACTAATAATAATGACGCCACTAGTCGAGCAACAAATCCGTGATTTGTTTTTGGTTGACGGCCGTCTCATTACGCACACATGCGTACAAATAGATACTTTCAAACGTTTTGGATTTTGGAGGGGCGGGCCATATTATCGTAGTTTTTCTAAAGTATGTGACCTTTGCAATAGGTACGATGCCATCCCAGAGAAAAGCTGAAATGCCTATGTACCCCCATACGAGGGCTGCACTAAAAGTATCGGGAATGGAATATTTCCACTGTTCCTGTCATATTAAAATCTTTTTAATTGAAAAGTCCTTGGTTTTAAAAATCGAATACCATTTATTTATTTAAAAAAAGATTCTCGGTCTTGTCACAATGTTTTGTCAAACTTGTTTAGTCGTTGAGAAAATGGAATTGACTCGAGAAAATTCAAGAGCGATGATTTATTATGACTTTCGAAGTGGCTTATTAACACAAAAACAGTGTGTTGACCGGATGATTTCTGCATTTGGTGATGAAGCCCCCTCCAAAACCACAATTTATCGCTGGTTTGCTGAATTTCAACGTGGACGTGTCAAGCTCAGTGATGATCCCCGTCAAGGTCGTCCAAAAACTGCAGTCACCCAAGAAAACGTTGATGCTGTGCGTAAGCTGATTGAGGAAGATCGACATGTGACATACCGCGAAATTCAGGCAACTTTAGACATTGGCATGAGTCAAATACAAATAATCTTGCATGAACAATTAGGTGTAAAAAAGTTGTTTTCCCGATGGATACCGCATTCGCTCTGTGAAGAGCAAAAAGCGGCTCGCGTTACTTGGTGCGTCAGAACTCTCGAAAGATTCCACGCAGGATCCTCAAATGCTGTATACAACATTGTATCAGGTGACGAATCCTGGATATACGCGTACGAACCCGAAACAAAAAACCAGTCACGAGTTTGGGTGTTCGAAAATGAGTTAAAGCCAACAAAAATTGTTCGTACACGGAGTGTTGCAAAAAAAATGGTGGCCACGTTTGTCTCCAAAACCGGCCATGTTACGACTATTCCTCTTGAGGGACAAAGAACGGTTAATGCAGAATGGTATGCTAGCATTTGTTTGCCACAGGTCGTTTCTGAACTCCGTAAAGAGAACTGCAACCGCCGCATCATCCTCCATCACGACAATGCGAGTTCTCACACCGCGCACAGAACAAAAGAGTTTTTAGTGCAAGAAAACATAGAATTATTAGACCATCCGCCGTACAGCCCCGACCTAAGCCCTAATGAGTTCTATAGTTTCCCTAAAATAAAGAATAAATTGCGTGGACAGAGATTTTCATCACCTGAAGAAGCTGTGGACGCCTACAAAACGGCCATTTTGGAGACCCCAACTTCCGAATGGAATGGTTGCTTCAATGATTGGTTCCATCGTATGGAAAAATGTGTCAAATTTCGCGGAGAATACTTCGAAAAGCAATAAATACATTTTTAAATAGTAATGTTGTGTCACTTCCTTGATTCCCGAAATTTTCAGTGCCGCCCTCGTACATACCCTAAACACCGGAAGTCCGGAACCTAGCAAGGCTGCTTAGCCACGGCCACGAGGACGGCCTTCTGAGATCTGTATGGTGGTAGCATTTTTCTAATATTAAAGGTATTGTGCTAACCTCGCCGAAAGTCCAGTCACGGTCACCGACGACATAGAAGCATGGCGCGTCGGGGTTCTTCAAAGCGCGCTGGGTGAACAACTGCGCCACGGTGGCGTCCTGGCGCCCCCATCGCTTCGACCGGACCATGCCATTGGCGTAGCGCCATAGGAATCTGTGGGAGAAACATCAAAATATTAATATCAATGCTCAAGCTTATGTTTTGAAATTGGTTAACAATTTGTGGTATACTTAGTTATGGTTCAAAAAACAGCCACAAAAATCATTAAGGGGGATGCGCTAAGGTAGCCTGCGAAATTCAAATTTTCTAAGTTTTTTGCAATTTGCAGGTCAGTAACAGGTTGTATGTTGATCTGAATATGATTCGCGGCCATAACAAATATGGCTTTACAGAATTATAATCAATAGAATCAGCATTACATTTTTCTAAGTTCAAAAAATCATACTGAATGATTATTTCAGAAATAATCTTTCAGTAGGATTTTTTGAACTGATGATGATGCTTTTTTGATTTTAATGATTATAATTCTGTAAAGCCAATTTTGTTACGGCCGCGAATCATATTTAGATCAACATACAACCTGTTACTGACCTCCAATTGCAAAAAACATAATAAAATTTGAATTTCGCGGGCTACCTTAGCGCATCCCCCTTAACTGTTCATACTTTCCAGTGTAAAGCACCGGCGGACAAACTCCACAGTAACATGTTTTTGCTAGGTATCGCTATAGATATAGATAGTGACTCCTCATTGAATAGAAAACACAGTTTATTTTTATTTTCTTTATTGAATCATAAGTCGCTAGCCTATACATAAGTATATGGAATAGCACGTCGGGCAAATGGCATCCACGGCTTAGCTGTTAAACAATTCGATTACTGTATGAGACAGTTCCTGGTCCTGTACTCTCGTTTTGGTGATCAGAATAATATTGGCCTACTAGATCATGTGATTTAACACCACTGGATTTATTTTTATGGGGTTATTTGAGGTCAAATGTTTATGCCAACAAGCTCGCCACCACACGTGCATTGAAAGACAACGGTGCATCAACGAAATCCAGCCACATAGATGCAAAAAGTCATGGAAAATTTCGACAAAAAAGTGCTTATGTGCCAGTTTAGCTTTGGAGGCCATGTGCCCGATGTGCTGCTCCATACATAACCCTAGCCTATGTACTTTATGATTTAATAATGAAATTATAATAAAAGATAAAGAAACTGTCTTCTATTTAATTCAAATCTTGCGTAAATTTTGGGATACCCCCCTTTACTAATCACAATAATGCTGGTATGGTTGATCAAAGTCCAAGTAACATAATTTGGACTTTGGATTGCTATGAATGAATAAGCTAACAATAGTGTAAATCAAGATTCTTTTCGTCACTACGTGATGATAAATTGGATTCATAACACAGTTAATAATCCCGAGAAAGATATTTATCAATCATAAACCTCAGGATTCTGAATCTAGATTCTGAAACTCACATTAGAGACCTGATGTGATTAGCTGACCAAAATAACAAAAACCAGTCGAATGTTGACATTACATTTCCTCAGAAACCGGGGTTTAGTTTTAGGAGTCTAACTTATTAATTTGAGTTGGGTATAGTAATTTTTCAGTAGATCTTGAAGCACGATATTCACTTGCTACCTACGCGGCATTAGGTAGTACCTACGTCAATCTAGCCTTTTCGTAGAAAGTTATAGCGTCGGGTAAGTAATGCTATAATTAGCTTCAAATCGATCGTACCTACAAATCAGTGCAGGAGTTTAATAGTTCCAGATGTTGGATTCCGTATAGTTAAAATGGTTTTTATCGATTGTTTCGGTGTCCTGCAATGTTCTTTTTCCACTCATGGACAGTATTCCCTCATTAAATATTCACAAGGGAAATAAATCGAACGGTATTAAAAGATAACGGTTTGCTAGCACGAGAAATGCTAAAACATAATTTAATATTGCAGAACAATGGGCAGTTTTGGCATTAAACGATGGGCAATAAACAATAACGTGGGTTTAGACTGCCTGACGCAGTTTCCACGGGAAAATTATGAACGATATAACGTATGTACTATAACCTACTGTACTATAACCTATCTTAGACTAAACTTGATATTGAATTATTGCCGTCCGATACAATAGGCGTGTTTTGTATTGACTTTTATAAACATTTCTAAACAAATTATACTTACATCTCTGAGAGTAGCTTTCAATGCACAATGGTGTAATAACCATTGATCTATAAATAATAAGCACGGTTTGTATCGTACCGGAACTGAAATAAAGTACTGCTTAGGTGCTCAGTGCTCAGTAAGCACAATGTTCCGAGTTTGGCTAACGAAAATATTGTGCATATTAGCGTACAATCCACGGTAGGGCGAGTTAGAAACGCTAATATAGAGGAAGCCATAAACAGTACTGCGCCTGCGGAGCTTGCCCGACAGTCACGCGAGCAGCTTGACGTGTTCGTAATCCTATAATTAAATGACTACAACGCGACCTTCGTCCCAACAACCTTAGAAATCTTTTTAAATACAAAACAACGTGACAGATAATACTTTTAGGACGGAAATTGTTACTACAGTAAGATCTAAAAAGCGATTTGTAATGATTAAATTCCTAATCATAAGTAGACATTGATGCAAATAAAATTATGAAAACTTGAATATAAAATAACAAAATTATTTTCAAGGCAATGAACGGCTTTAACCTGGAATCGTTTGTATATATCTTTCATCGTGTCCAGCAAAGCCAAACTGGGTCTAGGAAATGGAAAAAATCAGGTACTTAGGTACTAGGAAAAGTAATAAAGAGGTTAATGAGAAATATTCACGCGCTTTCAGTCGTGTAGTAGGTACTATCTTAATTAATTAATAAATAACAATAATCCTAAATAGGTAGTATAGTAAAAAATAGGTCCTAAAATTTTACGAATTTAAAATGTCGATTGAATCGTAAAGTACGATTTGGTATTGATATTTTATGTACCTAAGTAAATATAAGTGTCAACAGATTTGTAAGACATTCACCAAAGCGGCGACCGACGACGGGGCATTCGTCTTGGTCGTTAATGTTCCATTATATCGAGTGTTTTTTTTTAGAGGCGAAGAACTTTAAATTGAAATAAAATACAGAAAAATGTTTTTAATATCCATGTAATTGGGTTTATTTTACAGATAATTAGATGGCATTCATGTTTGAATATGATTTCGGGCATGTCGCCGCCGCGGCTGATGCGAAGGCCGAATTTACTGAAAGCTTAAATTTTGTTTAGCTTAATTTACTAAAGAAAACATTTGACGAACGATTAATTTCACGAAATCTGACCACCTTGTTCGTGCGATTTGATGCCATTACATTGCTTTCTCTGGGGATATGTAAAGTCGCATGTTTATGCCGATAAACCAGAAACAATTGAGCACTTAGATGCCAACATTCGACGCATTGTTGCCGAAATACCGTCAGCCTGATTTACTACGACTGCAAAAAGTGTATGAAACTTTGACCTCCAGATTACGCCATACACACGCCCAAGCTGCGGCGGCCACATGCCCGAACTCATAATCAAACTTAATACCATAAAATGATCTGTAAAATATAGCCAATTTCGTGGATATTAAAATCATTTTCAATTTGTTCTCGACTCTAAAAAAAACACCCTTTACTTATATTTTTCAAACAGGGCCTCAAGTCTGCTATTACAATAGTGTCAGAATGGTCGATCATTGATTTCATAATTGTTGATTTTGACAAGTTTGGTAATCTACTATTATAATGGCGTCATTATGACTTTCCAATGGTCGGCCACTGACACTACATTGAAACAAATTGCAAAGAAAATGATCGACCATTATGAATTTACCAGATTACGAACTTTTAGCAAAATGACAATGGCATGACAATGGGATCGTGTTGGAATGACTGAATTTATAAAAATAGCAGACTTGGGCCCCAGTTTACCTACTTATTACGTATGGTCACGCTCTTTTCCTTTAACGGTATGGGGAACTTCCGAATGCGGTTTCAAAAATAATGGTTTAATGACTTTCGAATCAAACGCTTTCACGACTAGCCTGTGGAGATTTTAAGTTTCCATCCAGCCATTTTCCAGTGTAGAGCGGTTTGAGCAAATTTTCCTTCCTAGATTTGTTTGACGATATGAGATATTATGGGATATTATTATAACTACAATAATCATCATTTTCAGAGTAGTAGTTAGGTATGTGCAAATGGTAAGGTTTGGAAGTAGGTAGGCACCTATAGTAAAAAACCGGCCAAGTGCGAGTCGGACTCGCGCACGAAGGGTTCCGTACCATTATCTATAAAAATGGCATAAAATCACGTTTGTTGTATGGGAGCCCCCTTAAATATATTTTTTATTATAATTTAATTATTTATTTTTAAAGTATATATAACTACATATTCTGTGAATATTTCAAGCGTCTACCTGTTGCCGTTATCAATATCAAGCAAAAACGAGAAAAAAAAATTACGTTTGTTGTATGGGAGCGTCCTTAAATATTTATTTTATTCTGTTTTTTAGTATTTGTTGTTATAGCGGCAACAGAAATATATCATCTGTGAAAATTTCAACTCTCTAACTATCACGGTTCATGTGATACAGCCTGGTGACAGACGGACAGACAGACGGCGGAGCCTTAGTAATAGGGTTCCCGTTTTACCCTTTGGGTACGGAACCCTAAAAATACACACGTAGAAAAAGAAATGGTCCGACCGATCCAATCTTCAGTTGAATTGGTAACTCATTGTGGACGCTCCCTCTCTACAGGTAACCAATGACTTAACAAAAACTGAATCATAATAATACGCTCGCCCACTATTATACATGGGACTTAAACTTAAGGCGCAGTTACATGATTTTAGTGACTTTTAAATCTGTTATTACGCCTTCTAGTAATGCAAGTAAGTTATGCAAAAATGTATGATAAACTAGAACGCGTACACATCAATTCTATAATGTGAATATATAAGTATTGTAGTAAAATACTTTATGAAATAAATTCGGAAAGGAATGTCTACCCAAAACATTAAAAAAAAACTTTTTTTTTTTGTACGAACAGGCTATTTTATTATCTATAATTATATCTGTGATTTTTTTCAAATATTCATATTTACGTTACTAAAAATAAATATTCCCTATGAAACCGAGCGGAGCGGGGCGCGGCAGGCGGGCGGCGGGTATGAGCGCAACGCGCGTTTGTATGGCCAAGATCAACAGCGTTTACCTGACCCTTAACTGACGAAATGTGGGTTTATCTAGACCTAGAGGTACACTCCGCTGCCTAACCCCGAGATTACAAGCGTGATGTTATATTATGATATTCTGCATCGCAATAATAATGCCAAATCAAAATCAGTTTCAAAAAGTGTGAAGAAGTTCAATGAAATAATCTGTAGTACTCCTGGCTGGAACAGAATCTTCATTCAGCACACGGACCTCATCGGACTGTCGGGGTATTCTTGGTATTAAATAGATGAGACAATTAATTATTTGTTCATATAATAATTTCATGGCTTTCATTGTAAAAGGTGACGTATAGACATAAACAAATAGATATAGCCTGATAACAAATAATTATGTC
Source organism: Tiliacea citrago (assembly GCA_963921375.1). Taxonomy (NCBI): domain Eukaryota; kingdom Metazoa; phylum Arthropoda; class Insecta; order Lepidoptera; family Noctuidae; genus Tiliacea; species Tiliacea citrago. Next base: position 11,597,051 of record OY992786.1, on the reverse strand, counting down.
TGGAAATTGTAGGTACCAAACCAAAGACACAAAACCAACAAAATCATATCATTTCATCATGTTTTATCAAACACAGGTATCTACAAAGTCATCGTGATTGAACAAGTAGAGCATGCTACTACGTTTTCTTAAGTTTTCTCTGTTCTTGTATCGAATAACATATCTAGAGCAATGACATTTATCTGAAGCGTTCAAAACAGTATAAAATAAAGAATTTTAGGACAAATAAAATAACGCTTACACTTATATGAGATTTAAATAAAATACATAAACATAACATCACGCCTTGTTTCCCTGAAGGATTGGGCAGAGGTGTGTCTATAGTATAGATAGATACACCCACATTTCGACAGTTATTTATTCCATCCAATTCCATCAACCGGGCACAAATCGAGACTCCGGACTGCTACTGAGAAAATCCAGATAGAAAAACCCAATAACACTTTGCTCGACTTGGGAATCGAACCTAGCACCTTATACACCAAAAACCTTATACCTGTGACCATTAGACCAACGAGGCAGACAAAATAATAAATAAAATTATATATAAAAATTATAAATAAAATTATATATAAAAATTATAATTTACAGTCTACTCTCAATGCTCTGTGGATTCTATTGATTTGTGGTAAACGAATTAAACAAAAGGGAGAGTAGGGAAAATCTATAAATAGAAATCCAGGAACAAATCTATAACCCAACTTCACATAGGGTAAACTGGGTACATAAATATGTTGAATTGAATGAAGCTCTCACAATCTCATGATAACAAAGTTAGAACTATTTCCCGCTTCTGAGAACATATCGCCAGAAAGGCAGTATTAGAGGAAAACCTGGCAAATTATGTAACAGGAAAACTACAGCATTGCGTATACAGAGCTTGGCCAATGGAGAATGCCAAATTTTCTTTTAACATTCGCGCAACCGAACTGAAATTCGTACGAGATTAGATAGATACTGACACGTCAATATATTTTACAAACAGGCTAAAGCCTTCTATGTTACATGTTCGCTGGGCCAAGTCTGCTAACGCAGCTGTGTCAGAATGGCCGATCATTGGCACCATAATTGTAGAGTTTGACAGTTTTGCTAATCTCCTAATTCACAGGCGTCTTTATGATTTTCCAATGACGTGCCACTGATACTCCATTGGGAAAACTGTGTGTATTTGGTAATCTCATCCTGACAAGCTCCTATTATTTTGACTTCCATATGGCCCACTGTCACGCCATTATGAATTAAGGAGGTTACAAATTATTGGCACAATGGTCATGGCGTTATGGTCGTCATAATGACCAATCATTGAAAATAGCAGACTTGGCCCCCTGAAAAAGTTTATCCAAATCGGATACACGAAAAACTAATTGATTATGCTTCTTTAGTATGAGAATTAGACAAAACATTAACAATTTTGCTACCTTTGATCCCATATCTAAAGGCTCGTGCAGACTGGCGCGCCAGTCTGTACGAGCCTTAATCGTGTCATTGCCTACATTGTTAAAAACCGGCCAAGTGCGTGTCGGACCACACACAATGAAGGGTTTCGTACACTGAAAGAAATGTGAATTATTTTTGAAGTAATTTAATTAGTTCGGCTAATTATTTCTTTCATGTAGTTGGGATGAAATTGGTTCCGAGAACAAACTTAACTTTGTAGCTGAAAAAATGTTCTCCCATACTTCGACATATATCACGGTCAATTCTTCACCTGCAAATGTAAGTTTGTAATCGCAAAAAAATAATTTATGTGATAAAACTGAACATACCTACACACAAATTACCAAACGGGCTTTTTCCTTTACTTGTCCTGTGAGACCTTGCTTCTTGCCAAATTTCATGAATTTAGGTCAGCGGGAAGTACCCTCTATGTTTTAATTTATTTATGAGTATCAAAATAATTACTTATGACGCATAAATTACCGTATTCTTTTATTGCGCTGACTTAGAAGCTTGATTTTGTCCTACGTATTTGATATTAGTTCCAACTTGCTACCACCTTCCACGCGTTCTTGAGAAAAAGGGTCTTGACAGATAGACAGACAGACAGACGGATTGACGGACAGACGGACGGACGGCCGGACCGACGGACGGACGGATGAACGGACGGACTTTTTTTTTTGGGTGTGAAATTATCAAATAACTTCTCCCGCTCTGGGCGGAGAGGGCGTGTCAGACTTTTACTGACTAAAACCCACCCGTGTTCCTTCCGTTGCCTGTGTGCCAGGGCCACGATATCCCTTTCGGACAAACTCGCAACCCCGGCAGGCATTGGTCCTATCGGACCCCGTCAATTGGTGCTGACATCTCTTCGAGGCGCGCGTGGAACACAACGCGCCGTCGACCCGGACCTGGTCCTTATCGGACGGCGAGCTACCCATCGCTCACCGTCCGCAGGCCCGCGCCTACGGTGGCCGGAAATCGGCTTGCGACTCCCGACGCCTGGGGCGTCTCCTGCGGCATGAACGGACGGCCAACGAAGTGATCTTATAAGGGTTCCGTTTTTTTCCTTTCGAGGTACGGAACCCTGAAAATTGCGATAGCAAGTAAACACCCAATTAAGACTTTTTTAAACATTATTAAAGTAATTAGTTCAACAAATAACAGATATGTATTATCTGGTAGCAATCCAATTTCTGCTGACCTCTCATTGTACGGAAATCCTATACAATGCGAGATCAGCCTAAACTGGATATGTATAGCTTGATGTGTAGCCGTGTGTACTGCGATGCGCACATATTTGTCCAAAGACAATAAAACAAAGAGCACAAAGGATGTTGATTATTGCTGAGTGTATAAAGCGTATAAAGTATGATATACAGGGTTACTGGTAACTCGACGTATTCCTTGCAGGACGTCATATTATGGTTAAAATGCAACCAAATGTTCTACCGAAATTCAGTAGTTTTTGAGTTAATTAGGTTTTTAGTTGTTTTATGAAAAATACAATTTAAAAATGATTTACGGTGCGACTATACTGGAATTTAATTTAACATCATAGCTGATGCCGTAGCAAATCTTTGTTAATAATTAAAAAATCCAAAATGCCGAAAACTTGGCAGAGATCACTAATTAAACATTTTATTTTTCGTAATTTTTGTCATTACTTTATTTTAAAAAACTCAAAAACTACTGAATTTCGGTAGACCATTTGGTGGCTTAATTTGTTGCATTTTAACCTTACTATGACGTCGTGCAAGGAATACGTCAAGTTACCAGTAACCCTGTATAAAGAGCGATCTCGATATCAAGTAATGTAAATTATTATCTCTAATCTTCACTACGCATCTTTTAATGAATGCCAGAGATTTATTTTCAAAGCATAGTGACCTTTTTTCTTTTTTGGTTGGGAAATTATCAAATAACTTCTCCCGCTCTGGGCGAAACGGGAGGACGTTTCATACTTTTATTGACTAATACCCACCCATCTTCCTTCAGATGCCTGTGTGCCAGGGCCCCGATATCCCTTTCGTACAAACTCGCAACACCTAATCCCCTCTTCTTGGACCAAGCATTAAAGGCAAGGATTGGCACGGATTTTGCGGAATTTTTCATAAAACATTCTAGTAAATTCGGATCACATGTCTTGCTTGACATTAAAGTGTCCAACATTCTACTTTTAACAGGCATAGACATTAATGTGTGTTTCATGTTAATAAATTGCCATTTTGCTAACAAAAAATAATTTCTCTCAAGTATTCGTTGACATCTTATCAAATAACTCTTGAAACGCTCCAAAAACTTACAGTTTGTCAGACGAATGTCGACAGTAATTGTGGTGTCCTCCTGGGAAGTTTACAATGTTGCTGATAAGTGATAACTGATAGGTAATGTACATACGCAAATATTTATTACCTAGGTTTTCTGATATTCAGTGTAAATCTATTCATAGATAATTCCTGAATGCACACGCGTTTAATGTACATTGGCAAAATGGAATTAAAAGATAATTATGCCTGGTAATTCCTTTCGAAAACGATTATAAAAAAATCTGGTGCAAATGAAAATATCTGCAATGACTGACGATCTGTGTAAAGACAATACTGTGTACCTAATTAGTTGTAATTAACTAAACTTTTAATTATTTATCTGCCAACCCTCCTCTCCTTCTCTTTTACTTTGGCCAACTATGTTGCGGTCGGCTTCTTTCTAATCTAACCGGATGCAGCTGAATACCAATATTTTTGATTATCATTTTATCATTACTTTATTTAAAAAAAACTCAAAAACTACTGAATTTCGGTAGAACATTTGGTGGCTTAATTTGTTGCATTTTAACCTTACTATGACGTCCTGCAAGGAATACGTCGAGTTACCAGTAACCTTGTATAGGTAAATGAGGTCAGCATACCTAATTTAAACTTGGGGAGAGTAACCGCCCAAAAGATGTTTTTTTATACCCTTGAACTACTTTGAATTATTTTTTTCAGTTTGTACATATTTCAGGAAGTATTGGTAACTAAGGCGAAAGCGTCAGGGTAGCCCGCGAAATTTCATATTTTCTTACGTTTTTTGCCATTTGCAGGTCAGTAACAGGTTTTATGTTAATCTGAATAATTATGATTCGCGGCCGTAACTAATATGGCTTTGCAGAATTATAATCATTAGAATCAGCATTACAACTTTATAAGTTCATAGAATCCTATTGAATGACTATTTCATGAAATAGTCATTCAATATGATTCTACGAAGAGAGTTAGTTGTATTGCTGTTTCTAATGATCATAATTCTGTAAAACCATATTTATTTCGGTCGCGAATCATATTTTAATCAACATACAACCCGACACGGACCTGCAAATTGCAAAAAACTTAAGAAAATTTGAATTTCGCGGGCTACCTTGGCGCATCCCCCTTAACTGCTTTTCCTTTATGCTGTTTTTGAGGTCGAATTCCATAACGAAAGTGATTAATACGTGTACAACGTCTTAACATTTTTAGCAGTAGAATTCCTAGCCTTTATTTGAACAAAAGCAAGGAAATCTACATAAGTCCATGCATATTATTAGACTTCCTAACCTAACACAATAAGTCGTATATCGGCCTTTGTTAGTCCTTAGTAATCGTCCGAAACGATAGCCAATTATAAATAGATGTGGCACAAGGCTCATCCGAGCAGGAAGAGATTTGCGTACTGCAAACACGCACACTGAGAATAACACAAATTAATAATTAATTTAATTGAACGAAAGACTTGTGATACTGTGTGACCCTGTTCTTTTACCTAGCTAAGTGTCATCTCGTCAGGTCAAGATCAGTTTTCCGACGACGCCTTTTCAATTTTCCATCTTTGTTTGGCCTTGACTATCTTTCGCGGTCAAAGTTGGCTCGACTTTCCTCCTTTTATAAATATAAATGCGTTTCTTCTATCATACATTGTTTCACATTTTTTGGTAGTGCCTAAATGTCATGTGGACTGTAGCCAAGAACTAAATTGTTGCTGATTTTCTTACCTGGAGCAAGACAAGACAGTTTGACAAGATTGCAATGTGTCTTTGCTTTCACCGATTTTAAGGTGAAATCGTGGAACCCTACGTAAATTACTTGGTAACTTGCACAGACACGAAGATAATGTTTAGGTTGGAACTAATAAGGGTTTAGGACGCATGTTGGTAAATTAAGTTTTCACCAAAACGGATTAAAATTACTAATTATACAAGGTGTATTTAACATACATGCAAGGGCGTCCCAGCAAGAGCTTGCGATTCAATAATAGTACATTACGATCCGTGTGACTAAAGTAGTCCATTATTGTACGGCGTCCCGCCATATTTTTAATTTATTTAAATGATTTAACTAAAATAGTATAAAGAACTGGAGGGAAGTAGACCGTTTCAAATCGCGTGATAAGCCCGCGGTCAACACGTATACTATTCAAACCTGGGATTCGGGGAGCGGAGCACCTGAAGGACACTGACAGTGACTTTTAGGGTGTTAAAAGTCACGTTTGTACAACGCAATCACACACAATTACAATCTCAATACACGCCACAGGTCAACAACCTACTCGAAAATATTTTGATAAAGGTCACGGTCAAGGTTAATTATTAGAGGCCATCCTTAATCTGTACTCAAGAATCCCGAGGGGTGTGACACAAGAGAATTGAAATGAGAATTTTGAAATGAGAATTTCATTATTTTTGACCTTTGATCCTGAGATATATGATAAAAACTCAAAACCCCTTTTTGAGTTTTTATCATATGTACCAACCACCAAAGCTATCCAATTTAGGACGTAACTTACGATTTCACTTTCTGAATTCATAGATCATGACAAAATTCGTGACGCGAACCTGTACACCCAACAATATTTTGACAAGGATTAACGCTACAAGGTTATTTAGGCGCGTGAGGAACTAAGGCTGCCATTTGGTTCTGTCAAGACACAATGATTTTACGGCCACATTGTCGCGCAAAGATTCATGTCGCGTTTTCGCAATAAAACTACATGTTCGATCTACGACGAACTATATTGGCCACATTGTTAAAAAACTTCGTACCTAGTGACGTCGCGATAATTCAGGCAAACTTGACGCAGGAAAAAAATTATAGATTCATTTTTGCACGGTGTAAAAATGGACTACTTAAGTCACGGGAAAGCGTGACCTAAGTGCGGGTTTAGGTCACACAGTGCTATAAATTATATTTTCTGAACTGCATACCCTAACTGTTCAAAAAAGGAGCCAGGTTAAAATTTTATTAGAAAGAAATAGTTCTGTTCTGGCCTTTTTAATTAGTTCTGGTTTTTAGAACATCCGTCGTAACTCGATCAGTTGCACAGTCGCACAGTCTATTCAGTGCTCTGCGAACGTTCTTCATTTGAACGTTTTTCATTGCAAAGTTACCCGAATCCCCCAGTAAAAAACAAGCCCTATAAGCAATAGTGTGATACGCAATCATTTGCAATAGTTCGGCTAGAGGTTGCCAGTTGCCATCATATCGCAGACCGCGCGGCGTGTTGAGCCATCGATCCTCCCAAACAATAATGTAGGCCACATGTCCAGGGTTGTTATGCAGATTATGAATTGGAATCACTTTTTACTGTCGTCCATTTTTTTTTCCGTCAGGACTTCGGCTTTCAATTCTTTGCGCTCTGCACCTGATGTAATGCAGTATTCTATCACTACACTAAAAAGCTGTAGGAGCCGTTTATTATGCGTGTAGGTGACTTTGTATTCTAGATTTTCATTGTCCGCGAAGCAGACACAATCGTCAAAAAATCTCCGAATAAACCGGGTGTAGGGCACTGTGGGAAATACGTAAGAAAATCTCAAACATGTTACACATTGCGTTTCAGCCAGTGTCAGCCCTGCTGGAGCGATAACGTGGCCTTGAACAGGGCGAATACAGCGGATGGGTAAGCCAAGCGGGGTGATTACGTAACACACATCAATGACAATTCATCGCTTCATTTTGACAGATCACCCACGTTCATTGCGTTATTTACTTTGTTGAGCAGACAACGTTTTTCAAACCTATGAAGCAATAGATTAGCAATATTCTTCAAAACTCTTGGAATGGGCACAGATTTATGAGGAATAAATCAAAAGAACGGAGGTGACACTATTACGATGTGTGTTTAAAGAGACCTTTGCCCTCCCTGCAGTTGGACAATACAACATGTCCTGGAATTAACTGCACAACCACTTAAGGGTAGGTACATTGTACTCATCATTATGAACAACTTTTACAACTTATACTTTCTTGACCGTCAAAATCAACCGTGTTGGCGATACCGACCACACCAGCACACCCGATAGTACAGCTGTATCCAGTTAGACTGAAAGCCGTCCCAACATAGTTCGAAAAGGGCTAGGCAGATTAATTGATTGAAGAAAAACAATTCAGTACAATTAAGCATCATGATAAGAGACAAATTTTTATAATTATATTTTTGGCTTTTTTGTCAGGTAAAATCAAGAATTCGATCAGTAAGATTCTACTAATATATACACATCTTTATTCGTATGAGACTGAATTAACTATGTATTAATTCAATTATGGTAAATCAGAACATAGCCACTTGACTGTTTCGCTATCATCAATTTCATCAAGTCATTAGGTTTTGTACCAAAATTACGCTGAAAGTTTAATTGGGCATATAAACGTTTTAGACAATTTTACTTTAACATTATACACATATGGAACTGCTATTAAAAATGAATTTAGAACAATTTGTTGAGTAGAGTACCTATAAAATATATAAGTACAGAATACAAGGTTGCCTTCGCATTTGTTTAGAGTTGATACCCCTTTGGCCATAATTGTATTTTCAGTCAGATGACAGGAAATACTAGTTTTTATTTTACCTGTTTGTTTTCGTAATAATAATTATTAGATGTTTAAAAAAAAAGAAAAGTCAACAGTATTATTTCCTCGTGGAAATCCATATTGTTTATCGAACTATTAGCGTTTGCGCTACGTGTACGCTATTCCTACGCCGACGTCTACACTATTGCTACGCTGACGTCTACGCCGAAGTCTATGCTATTGCTAAGCCGAAGTCTACGCTATTCCTACGCTGAAGTCTACGCTATTGCTACGCCGAAGTCTACGCTATTGCTACGCCGAAATCTACGCTATTGCTACGCCGAAGTGTACGCTATTGCTATGCCGAAGTCTACGAGGCTTGTGACAAGTGTAGCCGTTAGCACCCAAGTAGTAGTCTTTGACCGCGATGTCTACGTAGGTGCTACGCTCGTCTAGTGTGAAGACGACAATTTGTACGGTAATGTTCACGACCCTAACAATAATAGCCTACTACTAATAAGTGCCTACGTCAATGTATAGGTATCAAAGCTATGTAGGTTGCACGACTCACACATTAATCCATGTCGTGTAAATCAGCTTAGTATTGTCGAGCTAAAATGGAAAAGATTTATTTTACAATATTCCGCGTTTGAACCGCACATCTTGGTTTTCATAAATAATTCAGGTTCTTCTTGAAAATGTTTGACTAAAGACATTCAGAACAAAGAATTACTTATTGCGAAAATATTCCGCTTTTCCCGGTAACTTTCGGGGTTATTGCACGATCATTAGGATGTTATAAATTAAAAGGATTTACAAAATCAAGTACCTATGACGTGTTTCTAACAGTCCGATAGATGTTTGTACATTTAAATCAAAAGCATTGTCAATCATTCTTGCTTGTAACCCCGCCTGTTCAAAGTCCACTGACTATCATATACAATTCGGATAGACAAAAGAAATTTCTAACAATATATTGTAATTAATTCCACATATCAACGGATCGAAAAATATAAATCGTTTGAAAATGGATCGATAGTGGGTTGTCTGATGTCTCCGTTCGCCCTACGGCCACTTCAATGCCAAATGTCTGGTTATTAATATGTAAAAGACGATATAATTTATAGTCCAGGAATATTAGGAGTTTCACCTCGGAATGACAGATAGTCAGCTATAAATTTGTTTATGCCTTTATTTTGGCACCCTAAAACTTGTCTCAAAACCTACTTAACGTAGGATGTCCGCGAGTACAGATATTCCAAGGTCAATGGACAAAAAATCGATTTTTTACACATTTATTGCAAATATCTTGTTTCCTATGGGTTTTGGGTTTTATGATATTTGTATTTATTATAAATATTGTAGAGGTAAATTCCATACAACTTTTGTTTAAACATTTTCGAGATAGAGGGCAGAGCGCGCGCAGTGTTTAACTGTATGATTCGCGGTCAACCTGTAGTCCCGATTAAAAACACGCCGTGTAAAGTTTATAAATTATTGATAAATATATAATTATAAATAATTTGAATACTTCAATAGGTAACAACGATTTTCCTTTTGCTAGTAAAATTTTATTAATCATTGAAATACATTGCAAATAGTTTTGTATAATTTAAAAGCATTTTTTCATTTTTGTAAATGTGAGTACCATGGAGCCGTTTATTATGTTATGATGTATGTTGACTTGTGAGTATGTCATGTCTCGCTGATGGTGGCGCGTGTGTTGGTCATTCGGTTCCCTACAAAGTGGTTGAGCTGCATGGTGCTGATCCACGCGTCATGTTCGTGAACGGGCGCTGTCAGTTGAGGCTGGGCATCTCTTAACTGCCAGGGCTTATTTTGTAATCTGTTAATCTTATATTTTGAATTGTTTTTTTTTAAATATATTTATTTTTGTTTTTTACATTGTTCTCACATATAGAAGCGACAAGAATAATGTACCCAGGATTTTGTAATATCTTGATTTAAAAGAGTGTCTTTGGAATTTCTTGCCTGTTCTTCTCCATAGAGATCTACGTTTTGGAATGGGCAAATAGCTTCCACTTTCGGACTAACTGACCGACTCTTTGACAATTCAAAAGTGCCTGTAAATGGTTTATTTGAAATAAATGCTTTGAGTTTGAGTTTTTGAATTTTTATATATTAACTATTACGTTATAATTAATATTTTTTTCATAATTCATTATCCATTCACTTAATAACACTTAGGTACCTACTCGTGTAATTATAAAGTTATTAAGGGAAATACTTTAATTATTTTTTAATTCTAATCTAATTCATACTAATTACTTCCTAAAACTAACTAACTAAATAAAAAGAAAAGAATTAAATTAATTAATGGTTTTATTGAAATATACCATTTCATACATTTATGAACGTGTAATTGAATAATAATAAGTACCTACTACATTATACATATACATTTATAGCTGACTATCTCTCATTCCGAGATACTTGCCCTCATTTGACTAATACGAGTATTCTTGGACTATTATGTCAATGAAGTATCGTCTTTCATGGGCATACAACATTTAATATAATGTGTAGCTGTCTGTTTTTTCGCGCCGCAGAAGAAAACGTGACAAACCAGTTCACGTGTCTTTAATCCACAGACAATTCTCGGTAAGTACTTAAATTGTCACTGTTACAACGTATAATGAGGGTAAGAAATAGTATAATGACAGGTTAGGGAGACCTTGATGACAATAATAAGTTTCAAGCACAAATTACATGGAATACTGCTTCGAATAATGGTCCCTTTCTAGACTGGGACTGGCCATCACCACCGCTACACTTGTTAAAGGATATCTACGTGGCTATAAATTGTACCAAATATGGCCAACCATCATCATCATCTCAGCCGAAAGACGTCCACTGCTGGACATAGGCCTCCCCCCAAGCACCGCCACTTCGACCGGTTCTGTGCTTATCGCATCCAGCGGATTCCTGCGGCCTTCACAAGGTCATCGGTACACTTTGTGGGAGCCCTTCCAACGCGACGTCTTGCGACGGTACGCGGTCGCCTTTCGGCCCCATCGGCTATACTGCGAGCAATGTGCCCTGCCCTGCCACTTAACTTTTGAAATTCTTGGGGCTATGTCCAATATTCTTAAATATGATAATCGTGACATGGTTTTTACGTAAAGATTTCTGAAAAATGCGGCTCGGTCCTCGGTACCTACCTACATTGTGCCTAAAACTAGCACCAAGTCTACTTAGGTACATCTTCATTTCAATGACAAACATGAAAGCTGGCTTATAAATAATTCAGAGACAGGCAGCATTTTCCACGTTAGTTTTAACATTCATGTTTAAGTTATCCAGTCTAGAAAGCTTCAGAAATGCTGTACTCAAGAAGACCCCGGTCAACAAACTTGACTCTATTAGGTAATTTAAAATACGCAAATACCTAACCTAATTAATGAAGATTATTTTCAACAGATATTTTTGTTTTGCAGATTTCTGCACTAACTTTTGCTAAACGACGAAACCACGCGGGTTCACGTGATGCCCCGGGCTACGTTTTGATGATAACTCATGGAACTTTGAAATCCCGAATTTGCTTGTAAAATGCCTTTATTTTTATAGGTGCGTTTTTATTTACTCAAGCAGCGGTATTTCTCCTAATTTATGGATCGCGACCATCGTAGTTAGATGAGAATTAAATTGTTGTTACCGTGTATCTTATCGCTTAAGATCTTAATTGTTTTACATAACTTGTTCATAATGCTATTGTAAATAGTTGCACACCTGCCCTGGGGCCCAAGTCTGCTATTTTTATAAATTCAATCATTCCAACACGATCCCATTGTCATGCCATTGTCATTTTGCTAAAATTTCGTAATCTGGTTAATTCATAATGGTCGATCATTTTCTTTGCAATTTCTTTCAATGCAGTGTCAGTGGCCGACCATCGGAAAGTCATAATGACGCCATTATAATAGTAGATTACCAAACTTGTCAAAATCAACAATTATGAAATCAATGATCGACCATTCTGACACTATTGTAATAGCAGACTTGAGGCCCGGCACACAATATATTAAACAAACTATAAATACTATAATCTATAGCTATATTTGCGCTAGTATGTGAAACATCACGTGGTATCAATATCAACACTACTCGCAAAGGAAATAAACATGAATGATAAATACCAGACATGTTTCCACGTATGCATATAAATAAGTAAGTAGGTACTAGGTACCCAATCGATATCATAGTAGATAGCTTGATTGTCATATAGGTAGGTTAGGTACTCGCCTAGTGTTGGCAAGGTTAGACAATAAAGCCTTCAGTTTCAATCATACAAGGGAAAAAAGAAAATTATTTGGGGGTCAAGAAAAGGATAGGTGTTAAAGCAAGATTCATAGAACGCACTTTATCGCGTCTCATACGAATATGAAATTTATTCTCGAAAACAGGATTGAGGTCGAGATTGCATTCCCTAGTTCTCATAAAGGTAATATTCGTAAGAATCGCTCACTTAGCCAAGTAAAGTCTAAGTGCAGTCTGTGAATCTTGCGCTTAAAGCCCAAGAAATCGCGAAGTCGGCAGTCGGCTCAGCTAGCTAAAGTGTGGATTTGCAGAAATTCTTCAGTATCCAAAATGGACTGAAAATAATACATATCTATGTACAGGCTACGGGGGTATGGGATGACTGTTAACATGCTTTGCCTGATTTTTATAATAAAAAAGACATGATTGACAAAGCAATTACAGCCCAAAAGAATATTTTTCAGGTTCAGAGGACCAACATTTCAGATGAAATCGAAACAGTTTATCTTTGTCGACAACGAGACGGCGACAGCACTTTGTACACGCGTTAAAAACGGTACCTAATAGAAATGTCAGAAAAAGTATGGTATTGACATGTCTGTTAACGACGAGATTTTTGGCCTTTGGCTAACTGAAACATAAGCTTTGTCTACCAATGCTAGCGCTAATAGAATGTCACTCCAGTTGCACGTACCTAAGTCCATTAAATTTAATTCCCCATTTAAAGTAATGCTGTCTTTATCTAACGGAACGTATCTGAAAGTGACAGCATTACTTTTAATGAGGAATTAAATTTAATGGACTTACGTGCAACTGGCGGATAGTCCTTTAATGCCAATCATAACATAATGAGGAAACAATTCTCAATGTTATCCGTAACAATATACATAGTGTAGGTACCTGCATATATTATAGCCAACGTAATGTTATGTTTAGCATAGCAATAACATAAACCACTACGTCTAATGAAAATATAAGGATGGATAAATTATTATGTAAAACAGATCTAGGTCATACTCATAACATAGTAACGTAGTATTGCTAGCCTACGTAACGTAAGAATGAAAGCGATTTATGAATTTGAACGCGTGCGATAGAGGAATCTAAACTAAAAGCTGCCAGGAGCCAGGACTCACAATATAAGGACAATTCATTTCATAAATATATTTTAGTAACAAAGCGACTGCAGGCCGATGACTCCTTTAACGGATGTTAAACCAAAAATATTTAAAACGCGTCTGCGAATCTCTTGCACCGATATTGCTCTATTTTTTATCGTTTTATATAATCTTATTAGATGCTTTAAGATACCTACATAAATCGTATCAACGCGAGCGTGTAAATAAATCCATAGCTAGATTTACCATGATATTTACATAACTAACTCAATAAACGTACGCTAGTTTGGACATCACCATAAACGTCTGACAACTGACGTTAAGTTTTGCTACGTTGAGACGAGCAATTAATTATTTATTCAAAGGACGTCAGCAGTCCTTTGAGGTGCAAAGGACTCCCATCCTCTTTGGCGTCAAGTTAACAATAATAATATACATCCATTTCTTCCACTGCGGATATTTAAAATTCAAAACTAACTACCTATACAAATCCAACACGAGAAAGTTGAGAACAGAGAACGTTCAGGTGCAAAATGGTCTGCTACGTTTATCTATAAATTCGCCGCATTACCGCAGAGCACGAGGTTAAACTGTTAGTTAAATATGGATCCCAGTTAAATTATGAAATATCAGTGTGGTTTAACGTCTGTCCGTTCTATTGTTGTTACTTATTATTCTTTGTACAGTGGCGCAGTATGTTTAGCCGATAATAAAGAGGGAAATAATGAACTCAGTGCAAAACCATTCAATTAATCTTCTCATGAATTATAAATACGTTTGACGTACATTTCCTTGAGACCTAAAACCGATTAGTTTTTGACGCAGTGGTTGTTATTGCAGGTGTTTCCATGCATGCTTTCGTTTAGAGCTGAGGAAGGACAATAATAAATACAAGGGTACTTACTTGGAGTCCCTCGGAAGAGTCTTGATGAACACGTAAATGTGCCTCCTATATCGGTAGACGCAGGGCGCTATAGCGAGGATGACGAATATCGCCGCCTTAGAGAGTGTACTGAGCACGGCGGCCATCGCGGCGGCCAGTGCCATGAGAGCGACGAGCGCTGCCAGTATAGCGTCCATGCTGGCGATCGGCCCAGTAGGGCACACAGCGGCTAACTATACACCGGTAACAGATAAACAGTACGTGTGAGTACGATGCGCGAGCACTACGCACCGGGGACGCGGGCGTCCATCGACACCGAACAGTTTCGTATAAATGCGGGAAGGACGCGGAGCAATGCGTGTGCCGAGCGAGCGGCCGCGTCAATGGCGGAGTGGCGGAGCGCCGGCCCCGAGCCCCCCTCGCGCCAACTGCACATGCGCCGACAACAGCTGATCCCCGAACGGTAGGCGCGATATGTCACCCACCCCGGTTAACTCATCTGAACTTGTATATAAAATAATACCGATACGGTTAACACAATTATAAAATTTTTCGCGGATGTCGCTGATGAGCTGACGTTTCACATTATTTGATAAATATTTCGTAATCCGAATTCAATTTTTTTTTCCTAAGCGTCATAGACAAAAAAAAACCCTTAGACAGCAGGTAACCTTTACAAAAGAGGCTATTTATCTCCCCACAGATAAAAAAATACCTCAAGAAGTCATGATAGCCCAACTGTTTTGATCGGGCGCTAAAATATTATCTACACGCTTTATCATTGTCAATCACGGCAGAGTATCAAGTAAGCTCGGTTGGTTACTCACACGCCTGAGTGGTTCCACGTTGCGCCGTTAGCCGATGCCTATAACCAGCACGTGACAGGTGCTCCACAGTGTAATAGTTCACAGGACGATGCACACGCTCGGAATTCATTATTATTAATTATATAATGCCAACGGTCATGGTCACGTAGACCATGATCGAATGAGGAAGGAAATTCTTATTAGGTATCGGATACTGATTAGAAAACCATCAAGTTTTGAGTAATACCACTGGCCTTTGGAACTGTTTTAACTTCTGTCTTCCCCAAATTACCAGTGATGATTGATCGGAGACTAGTAAATAGCTTGAAGTTTGAACGGATCTGCATAGCATCATATGATTAAGCATAGGATGCCCTAGCAGGCAGCATGTGGCGTTCTGTACTTTCTGCCGACCCCCAAAGGACGAAGGCGTGAGTTTATTCATGTGTATGTATGTTATCCTCAGAAATTTTCAACTTCTAATCTTGAAACGGCTGTAACGGCTCTGAGCAAATTCTATAGGTTTACGAAAACAATATTAATCAAAAACACCGTGTATGAAAATATACATTTATTGTAGTTTTTTTCAACATATCCCATACCGTTAAATAATCTTACAATCTAATTGTATGTAACAAAAATGACAAAGAAGAAACACAATGACATAACCTGTCTTAATACAAGACTGGAATAACTTGAAATAGCAAAATATTTAAAAAAAAAATGTTTTTGTATTAACGAGGCAAGTATTGTACGTAAAAGCTCTATATTTTTTATAATACAGGGAAATTATAAAAATAATAATAATGAGAATTCTTGGTTGATTAAACATAAAAACAATGTGTCGGCCGGCACTTAGATTAACTTAACTATAGTTTGATTTAACGGATAACAAATTCAATTAGAAATATTCCCACACCAGAAATAACGTATTTTGTTTAAGTACAATACTTTTTACAAAGCGTTGTTTTTGAGCTACCTAATCCTTTGAACAAACTATCTTTTCGAAAAAGTATGAGGTATGAGGTATAGTGACTAAAAGTAAATATGATAAATTGCAGTTGATATTTATGAATTTATAATACATAGGTACATTTTAACATGCAACATGAAATTCCTCTTTTAAAAATACACCCTAAAACCAATACATTGAGTCTAAATCTGGATAAATCTGATAATCATAGAAAAAAGATTATTCATAATATGATACGTATTTAAATATTTTTTTAATGTTGTTTATGTGTCGTTTTCACAAATAAATTACATAAACTACAAATAAGTTTGAGATTTCAATTTCTAATAATAAAAAACTGAACGCAAATATTTCTACGCCAGCCTACCAGATCAGTCCTTCAAAAATGCTAATTTTAATAAATTCATAGATTCTCACCTCCTTTAGACGCCAAGACTCGTGGCAGTTATAATCCGTGTGAGTAGGACAGCGAATATTTAGAACGGAGTCTCGTACCATCTCAGTCCCGCGTTGTATGACCGCGGCTGACACGCACGTTGGCGTATAGATAACTTAGCAATACCCTACAGATTATTGCTATAACGTTTAATAATGCCAACGTTTTAAACATTTTCATCAAAAGTTTTTTTTTTTACGAAGAAGCAAACTTTAGAATACCACCTAGGAATGTAAGGTCTCAAAATAGGTTTACATTACGATACATAGATACTTATAAAAATAGAGACACGTGATTTTTTACCACACTGCAGATGTTTTATATTGTACGAGCACAGAAAGAGATCTACCTAACAACATACTATTAGACAACCAATTTCCAGCCATTAAAAAGGCTAACAAGACTGGCTTCAATTTATTATAATATCTAACCCCTGGTTTCTGAAAACTTCTTGATTTTAATCTGTTTTCTCTCTTTGCCACTGATTTGATTGGCTATTGGTATTTCAGTATTGGTTGACTGAAATATGGTATTTGACTGCTATCAAAAATATACATGAATTATTAATACTTATTTTAAAGGTTAAAAAAGACATGAGTGAAAAAAATCATTAAATCGGTGGATAAATGGAGAACTTACACGCTTTTGAAATTATTCTACTATCCTTGTCACGTAAAATGATCACTGTAATGAATGACGCGAAGTTTCTATGGCGTTCCTGTGTTGTGACGTCAGATCGCAGTAGTGCTGTCTCTGTTTACAATAGACTTTAACACGCATAGAACTTCGGCATTTTTTGAGATATTAAAACAATTTTTTTTTTGTCGTGGCTTAATTTTTTTGTTGGTTTCGAAAAATCTAAATTAAAAAAATCAGTCAAATACCCTATTCCATATATCACAGTAGTTGACAAGAGCTTTGCAAGCCTTTCAGAGGCCAGGTGGTAGACTTCAGCAGGTTTAGCACGAGAACCAAGCGTTTTGTCGATGTGTAGACAGTTGACAATTTTCTACCGAGAAGGGTAGATAAGCGATATCTATTCTACAGTAGAGTAGATGTAGAAAACGTCATGCTAAGCCTGCTGCTAAAATATCAGTCAAAGGCTACACACATACAGCTACGATTTGAAGTCAAACTTCTTATGATGACATACCCTTCGCACGATTAGGAAGTGATGTGAAAATTAACATAAGTGTCAAAAATAACATGGCGCGGCGTAGGTACTAAACGCTTTGAGTGTACGTCAAAATATTACACATAATATGCACTGACCTGAGTATTAATTATTACTTAGCCACGAGATAAAATGACTGAGTTGTTAAAAGTATAGCGGCATTAAAGTTCAACCTGATAATAACAGAAACTGCAGAAGATCGCTTTACTTAATTCTGTAATTAAATTCACAATTCCGTTTTGGTTAAAGCTTAAATGCAAGAAAAAGAGAATGTATACGCGTCCTAAATATTAAAAGGAAGAACAACTGCTTATTCTCAGCGCAGAGGATTTTATGATGACATCAAATTATACATTTTATTCTCAGTGCCATAAAGTGCAAAATTGTACGAACATCGATATCATTTAGTTCTTGGAGAGTATTCTGGCATGCCCAACAGGCTAAGGATATCAGACTCTTTACTGGAGTGAATGGAATGGTTCACTCGAGTGAAGGTTAACTATTGTTGTTTAATTTCACGTCACAATGTATTGAGACTCATCTTCGAGCGAGAGATGGCGAATGTAAGGCAAAAATGACATCGGCTTATACATATCACAAAGAGGTATCGCTGAATCAGCGCTGAGCCTTAATTTATTCTAAAAATTTACTCGTCTTAGACTTTGTTTACGAACATTATATAGGTTAGGTTTCAACAGTTAAAACAGCTTAGCTTTTAGGACATAACCTGTCATTTGAACTACTCGCAATAACTATAACAACACTGAAACAACAGATTTATAAACAGATCACAGCCTAATTTGTCCACTAATGATTTTATCATACTCCTCAGCCCCTAAGGGCACGTACCGGCCTTGTTTTAGATCTAAATAGTAAAGTTTGTCTGTTTTGACCAGTTTTGGATCGAAACCATCTGTTTGCAGATCAGTCTTCTTCATTTTAAATGTACCTGTGGAAGAAAATTTTTATTGTTTAGCTGTCATTATTTAACTACGACTTACTGAGGGTTAAGATAATTTAAAAACACATTAGGGATTGTTTTACTACCATTACTAATTGTCTGCTTGGTATAATTAATTAACTATCTTTTCAAACATCATAATTATAGGCAAGACAATGAAAGACAGAGGCGGAAAAAATTAACGCTTTTCAAAATTCTATTACCATTATCTCTAAAAACGTTGACGATTTCGGAAACTAAGCTAACTATCCGCGAAGTAGACAATCGTTAAACAATAATGAAGACTAGCCCCCTCGGAGGGAGATTTAGCGGGGATCGCAAATGTGGGTCTAGAGCAGAAGGAGCTATTATTGTCGTGCATTAAATTATGTAAGCACTGTAATGTCAATGTGTTTAGTTTTATGGACCCTAACCCCACAACGCGGCAGGCCCAGAAAAAGATGGAATGAATTTGACTTTTTTTAAGGATTGGTTCAAAATTGCAGAAGACCGGGAAAAGTTTTGACCATGTTTTGTCTCTGCATCACCCTAAGGTTGACTGGTAGAAAATGCATCAGGCATTAAGTCCGCATTTGTACAGTGTACTTTTTACTTGTGCATAAAGTTTTAATAAATAAATAATAAAAGTGGAAAGAGGAGCGTTTGCCCTGCAGAGGGCCAGCCCAGATTCATAATAATAAAGCCCCATGATTTTCACAATCAAATCAATTTTAATGCCTTGGATTTTAACTCACCAGTCATATCTAAACTACCCATGACCCTGAGGAATACAGGTCTCGCATACACCGGCAGCTCAGTTCCGAGGTCTCGCGCCAATTTATCTAGGTCCAGAGTTCCATCCACGTCTACTATACCGCACATGCCCGCTCTCCCCTCGGTGTTTGGCACCTGTAAGTAAAAATTAAATTAGATATTGTTGAGACTAGTCTTCTCAACATGGCCGCGCGCTGGCGGCAATGAACGAGGGGTGCGGGGGCAGCGGCTAGTAAGACGGCCGCACGGCTGGACGCGGGCCACCGCGCCACAACAGTTAAGTCACCTGTTGCACACCTTCACGCACGGCTGCGCTTACGCGTTTTATTAAGAGCAGGCAGTTTAAATCAAATTTCGAACGAAAGCTCCGCCCCTCGCTCCCCGCCACTCCGTTATGTGCTAAACGCTAATACATCAGTAATAAAGTTGAATATCGCGTGCGCACTTTGATCGTATTCGAGCACGAAACTAAATAGCATAAGTCTCAATTCTTATTTCGTTTATAACTAAAGTAATACTTTATCTAGAGAAAAAATATCTTGCGGCTGGATGATAAACTATATTTTCTTGCTGTGAATATTTATTTTAGACATAAAATCCAAACAATCGTGTTTGTTTTTTTTTATAATTATCTTTAAAAAGACATGATTTTTAATAAAAAATGTATGCAGAGAAAATATTAATTACGCAACTGCCTTCAACATGGAAAGAAAAAGATCCAATAAATCATATTATTATACTAAAGTTTCATTTTGCTTGTATGTGTGACTGTTTCAGAATATTCATGCAAATTAACATAAAAATTGGGAGCCTCCTCTTAATGTCCATATACATAATCTTGTTTCCATTCTAACCGACACAGTTGCAATTTCATATTTCCTATAAATTCATTATACATGTTATACAGTCCACTCCTTTCATTTTGCTCCACTAAAACCTATCGTCGTGATCAAACATAGAGCCTATATTCCCGAACTACAATACCACGAAACCTAAGGTAAAGTCCTAAGCTATAGTTATACAGAGACAAATTAAATTAGCAAGCGAAACTGCGCAGACGTGATGAAGTTTCGATACCTAAACACAAAAAAATAATAATGAAAAAGATTTGATGATTTTTATTGGGGTCAACGATCGCTGGTAGTTATAATATTTTTTTGAAAGAAAATATTATTAGTAAACAACTAAACACACGAGTAAATACTACAATGTTGACACAATGCGTCAATGAAGGCTATGGTTACGTAATTCTTGGCAGAGAATAGGTGTTCATTCACATAACATACATGTTCTCTGTGGCGTGATGAAGTCTTGGAGGGGATAATATTATTAATGTTATCTTGGCTCCGTAATATTACACAAACCATAACCTAGCATGGTCAGTACTTACTGATGTGACAGGTCGTGTTTGTGTGTTGTTTTCTTTGAATGTGAACTGAATTGATTTCGATCAAAAGGCGGCAAGGTGGCAGTCCTAACACTAGCCAATGACCTAAGAGCCATATTAGACTATCATAGAAGTATGATCAGAGATGTACTTATGATTAATTTTTATATGAAGAACCTATGACGGTATAATAATATCTACTTACGATTCAAATTGTCTATGATTGTAACCATATCATATGAACCGGATCATATCCGTCTAACCTCAAAAATGGCATCAAAATGCAAGAATTTCGACTGGAATATCGAAACAACAAAAATATTAATAACCCTTTACGAGGAAAACGAGAATGTTTTTTTTTTTAAATACAACCGTTTTATTTTCTTTTTTAATGCAATTTATAAAATTGCACTCATAGCAATGGAAAACACGGCTAAATCGTTATCCATCTTAATTATGTATGACGTTTGTTTGATCATAATTATGTTTAATATTATATGTAAAAATGTAATCATAGAATTTGACAGATCATCTGCCTAGCCTTTTCCCAACTATGTTGGGGTCGGCTTCCAGTCTAACCGGATACAGCTGAATACCAGTATTTTACATGTAGCGACTGCCTATCTGACCTCCACAACCCAGTTCTGGGTAACACGATAGCCCCTGGTAAGACTGGTTGTCAGACTTTTGGGCTTCTGACGACCCGTAACAACTGTCAAAGATCTACAAATGACAGCCGGGATCAACGGCTTAACGTGCTTTCCTAGGCACGGAGGAATCTTGGTATGAAAAGATGGTCACCCATCGACGGACCAACCGCGGCAAGCGTAGCTCAACCTGATCGATCGACCCGTGCGGCAGTTATTACTTAGCCACAGGCTCCTCCGAGAATTTGACAGATATGAAATCATATTTGTGTGATAAATATAATTATGATAGTGTAATTGGGGCCTAATTCGCTGCTAAAACAAATTAGGTATGTAATGTGTGTTTGTTTGTTAAAACAGCTGTTCGGATTTCACGGCTTTCACGCTAAAACAGCTGATCGGATTTGGATGAAATTTGGTAAATGGGTAGACCATGATCTGGGTAAGGACATACGACACTTTTTATCCCGATATTCCCACTGAATCGACACTTATGCAGGTGAAACCACGTGGCCCAGCTAGTGTATAATATTTTTATAGTATTGTATGATTATTACGCACAAATTCAGACTCCATGCAGCTTCTAAGAAATTCATGCTTCCCGTTTAATAATAAAGAAAAAATCATCTGAGTCCTTACCAGTACGCCATAAACGACGGCGTCTCTATGGTCAGCCACCCTAGAGATGGCAGCTTCCACCTCAGTGGTGGAGACATTCTCTCCGCGCCATCTGAACGTGTCACCTGTTCTGTCACGGAAGTACAGGTAGCCTAGCTCGTCTGCTACCAGGATATCACCTAGAAAGAAAAAAGTTTATTTTAAAACATCGGGACTTGTTAAAACAAGTTAAAATGCACTCCGCGGGAGTCGCAGCCCGATTTCCGGCCACCCGCGGGCTTGCGGACGCAAAGTATTGTTATTGCCTCGAAAAACGGACATCCCCTTTATATTAACTTATCCGATTAAATAGGTTATTTTTAAAGTTAAGAGTAAAATTTTGTCTTAATCTGGAGAAATAATTTTTTTTTTTCTGTAGTTTCCATAAAAAAAACATAGAAATCGCAATAACTCTAGATCCAATCCGTTTTTGTTATAATATATCTTTGATTGCAATTACTTGATGCTTTATATTAAGTAAATTATCAAACAAAATTTTAGTTTAAGTTAACCGGTGTAGTGACTAACATCGAATTGAACCCTTTGCCCGATACCAGTGGGCTACTATTTTTAAATGTTTTTTATATATTTATTTTTAAGAAATACTTATTTAAAAATGTAAAATTAATTTTTACTCAGTTTAAGTAAAAAATTATAAAGGACATAATAACATGGTTATCGGAAAGAAGTTACAATATCATTGATTTTCACATTCATCATCATCATCAGCCAATAGCAGTCCACTGCTGGACATAGGCCTCTCCAATTGCACGCCGTTCAGCTCGATTCTCGGCAACTCTCATCCAGCTGCCACCAGCCACCCTGCGAAGATCGTCGCTCCACCTAGCCTGAGGGCGTCCTACCTTACGTTTGCCGATTCGCGGTCTCCACTCAAGAACACAAACGGTCATCGGTTCTACGGCTAATATGGCCGGCCCATTGCCACTTCAGCTTGCTTATTCTGTGAGCTATGTCGACAACTTTGGTTCTCTACCGGATCACCTCGTTCCGGATTCGACCCCTCAGAGAGACTCCAAGCATAGCCCGTTCCATAGCTCGCTGAGCGACCTTGAATTTATGGCCAGCCGTACCGTGAGTGTCCACGTTTCGGCTCCGTAAGTCATAACAGGCAGGACGCACTGATTGAAGACCTTCTTCTTTAGGCTCTGGGGAATACGCGACGAGAAGACTCGACGAAGCTTCCCAAATGCTGCCCAGCCCAGCTGAATTCTTCTGTTAACTTCCAAAAGTTGTTTTTATTGTTTTGCAAATTGCAAAGTCTGCCCGAGGTAAACGTATTCTCAAACAACCTCGAGAGCACCGCCATTAACAGCAATCGGTCCAGGAGTGACGTGTTCGTTGAACATAACCTTGGTTTTGTCCAAGTTCATCCGGAGACCAATGCGTACAGAAGAATCAACTAGGCCGTCCAGCATCTGCTGCAAGTCATGCAGCGATTTAGCCAGTATGACGATGTCATCTGCAAATCTCAAGTGGGAGATGTACTCGCCGTTGATGTTGATGCCACGTCCTTCCCAGTTCAGCGTCTTAAACATATCCTCCAATGCGTTAGAGAACAATTTCGGGGAAATAACGTCCCCTTGTCTCACCCCTCGACGCAGGGGGATATGCTCAGTTCGCCAATCCTGAGTTTGGACGGTCATAGTCGCGTTCTCATAAAGACATCTCAACACTTGGATGTATCGCCAGTCAACTTGGCATCGCTGCAGAGACTCCAAAACAGACCAGGTCTCGATAGAGTCAAAAGCCTTCTCATAGTCCACAAATGCACGACATAGGGGCCGATTATACTCTTCGGACTTTTGTATAATTTGTCGCACTGCGTGGATGTGGTCTATGGTACTGTATCCTCCTCGAAACCCAACCTGCTCCGATGGCTGAAACTCGTCGAGTCTTCGCGCTAGACGATTCGTAACAACTCTCGAAAACAACTTATATACGTGGCTAAGGAGCGAAATGGGTCTGTAGTTCCGTAAGCGTCTTATCACCCTTTTTAAAGAACAGACTAACCACACTCCTTCGCCACGCTGCTGGAGGTCTCCCAGAAAACAGGACAGAGCTGAAGAGCTCCCGAGGCTCTTTCAGTACAGGACTTCCTCCCGCTTTCAGGAGCTCGGTCGTAATCCCATCCTCACCGGGGGCTTTTCCATTTTTAAGCTGTTTAAGAGCCGCTTCGATTTCGTCTTGGCTGATTTCTGGCAGGTCTTTCGTAAAATGGCGAGTTAAAGTGGCTCTGGAATCCTCATTTTCGGGATCAGGTCGAGATGCGTGCGATGCGTATAATTGCGATTTTCACATTGTTAATGATAAATCGCAACTATTTTCATATTATTTTATAAATAAGTAAAAAGTAAATTAAACTAAAATTAATAAACGGAATTATAATGCTAGTAATCTATGATAAAATAAAATCCAACATAAATTTTAAACCTACAAACAAAAAATATTTTTTTTTGTGAAGAGATGGCCCTGAAAGCAAAATTATCAAAAAAGACTTTAGAAGTGAATAACTCCTAGATACCGCAAGATTTGGATGTGTTTTTTTTTAGTGGTTGGTTGGGGTCTAAATATGGTTTACAATAAATATTGAATCCAACTAAGCAAAGATACAACCGTGAAAAATCAAAATCTATAAACACAAAAAAGCATATTTCTTTACATCTGTAGTAGGTAGTTGGTATTCTGTTTTTCAAATATCTTTAATATAGTTTTATTACACGTAATAAAGAAAACTAATTAATTTAGAAAAGTTACAATAAAGATTAAAACAAATTTTACTCGTTTGGTGAAAAATTGGCACACGGGTTTAAAACTCTTTCTTTTAAAATAACCTGTTCTATCGGATAAGTTAATAAAAAGGTAATGTCGGTTTTTCCAGGCAATTGTAACACTGTGGGACGGTGAGCGATGGGTCGCTCACCGTAGGATAAGGACCAGGCCCGGGCCGACGGCACGTAGTGTTCCACGCGCGCCTCAAAGAGAAAGAGATGTCAGCACGAACTGACGGGGTCCGTCAGGGCCAATGCCTGCCAGGGTTATGAGTTTGTCTGAAAAGGATATCGTGGCCCTGGTACACAGGCAACTGAAGGAACAGGGTGGGTTTTAGTCAGTAAAAGTCTGACACGCCCTCCCGCTCCGCCCAGAGCGGGAGAAGTTATTGAATAATTTCCCACCCAAAAAAAAAAAAGGATGCAGTCCTTTCCTTGATGCAGACGTGATGGGTCGATTCTAAACACGACAAAATTAAATAAAAAATGATTTTGTTTTTTTTTGTCAACGTCCGCTATTATTATTATTTTTGTTGTTATTACTTGAAATATGAGTTGAGAGAATCTGTTTTAAATAAATAAATAATTTATTTATTTGTACAGAATGCAGGTGTAACAATAATGGTGTTAGTTTCAGATATTCCCAGTACATTCTGTCTGTTGGCATACAAAAATATAGTGGTTAATTTACAGACAATTTAGAAACTATACTCCGTTGGTTTAGGTAGTTAAATAAAGGTAAACAAAAAAAACCACGTGACGAGAGAGCTGTCAAGTAACCGACTAAACGTAATACCTGTCGCTTCAGTTGTCATGCTACGTCACAGTTGTACTCTTCAATTTAGCAACTTTTTATTTCGTTGACGTTTAGAGGACCTGTCTTGTTGGGCTCTTTACAATAGACAGATTACAAAATATTATAGTATTGTTATAAATCTAACAAAAAAATCGTGTTCAAGCAGTTACATCTACGAAGAGTAGTTTAAGAATATATGTTAAAGTTTAACATACAACAATACTATACGTAAAAATCAAAAATAAATTTAATTGGGTTATAAGTTACAACGAATTTTTATACAAGAAAGTGTCATCTATAAAAACCCTTTTTATGATTTGTTTACCTTTATTTAACTACCTAAACCGATGGAATATAGGTACTTAAATTAAAAATGAGATCATGGATCAGCTAAGTCTAAAATTATTTAGGGCCTGTCTCGGATTTGAATGCACATGTCTTTTGGGAGGGGGGGGGGGGGGTGTAACCACTTAATAAACATTGATTTGTTCATCTCAAAAATTAATTAGCTATTAATATACTTTTAGGCCACTTGCGTGCGACTTCCGAGAGCTCATAAAGTTTTGCGCGTACTATACTGGCCCATTTTTTTATGAATTTGTGGTTTATCTGAAAATCAGCGCGTCTCGAGGTTGGTTTTAAAATTTACCCGATATAAAAGCAGCGTCGCCAAAGTGGAACACATTCTGGACCACTTTCTTGTCGGAGGCATCTTTGTCTACGTAGCCGAGGTACTGGCGCGCTGGGTTATTTGCTTGGATCTTGCCGATAAACACGCCTGGCTCGTTAGGGTCCGCTAGCTGTAGTGAAAATAGTTTGATTATGTTTGTGTAGAAAGATTATATAGATTAACCTATACTCACACACTGACTTATTTTTTTAGAAAAACATACTTTTATGATGTTTGTAAATATGTGAACACCATGTATCTATCTAATAAGTAAGTTATTTTTCATTGCTTAGTTTTTAATTCGTTTTACCTATTATGGTATAGTAATTTTATTCTAGGTGCATCGTCTTCACATATAATTAATGTAATCAAACAAAATATTGGAAAACATTTTTAAAAGAGTATCGGTGGAGTTTCTTGCCCATTCTTCTCCATACGAAACTACCTTTTGGAAGGGGCAACTAGAATCAATTCTATTTTTTTTGTAAATTTTGACGTTCAAAAGTGCCTCTTATGTGCCTATTTGAAATAAATGGTTTGACTTTGACTTTAACAGAGCAATATTGATTTCTGGAAACGATTTCCAATGTATAAAATGATTTCAGGAAATGGTAAGTCTAGTTGCTGTGTCTGATTTCACGAAGTTTTTTTTATTCAGCCTCAAAAGCTTGGCACTTAGTTTGCGCTGGTGGTCACAGTTAGTCGCGATGTTTTTGGAAGATCCGAATAATAAGTTATAATATTAAGGAAATATTAATAATTAAGGAACCGTACTGCATGAATTGGTTTAGTACTCGCCGATTAACATTCGATATACTTAAATATATAAGTATACCAAAATCATACTATATTTTATTTTTACCTGGCAGAGTCCCCGTGAGTCTCGAATAGGTTCTCCTGTCTCCTGGTTCACTTTGATGATGGCGATAGGGTAGACCTTCGGGAAGATTCGTGATACGAATCCGATGGCTCCCGGCGTACCGTCCACGTTAGCTGGAATAGAGAATACTCTTTATTAAGTGCACCATAAAAATGACAAATATAAATGTTTAAATTTTACATAGAGTGATACAATGGGCGATCTTATTGCTAAAAGCGATCTTTTACAGACAACCTTTGGATGGATTAAAGGGAGAAAGTAGAAGAGACAATACTACAGGTGAGTCAGTGGTATACCACTTACATATACAATAAATACATACATACACAAAGCATATTATAGTTATCAATATAAATATATATACATAATATACAATAAATTATTAAACATTTTGTTTTGTCATCCACTTGGCGTCTACTAGGAGCAGATTAAAATACTCTAAAACGCTTTGTTCAACTGAATGCAAGTACAGAAAACGTAAGTATTTTGTGATTTTAACTTCTATATTTAAAAGAAAAACTTTGTGTACACAGATGATAATGTGGATCTTGACTGAATTTAACCTATATAATGACTGGGACAAGACCCTGTGTCCTATAGATATAATTAATTTAACCTATATAATGACAGGGACAAGACCCTGTGTCCTATAGATATAATTAATTTAACCTATATAATGACAGGGGCAAGACCCTGTGTCCTATAGATATAATTAATTTAACCTATATAATGACAGGGTCAAGACCGTGTCCTATAGATATAATTAATTTAACCTATATAATGAAAGGGTCAAGACCGTGTCCTATAGATATAATTAATTTAACCTATATAATGAAAGGGTCAAGACCGTGTCCTATAGATATAATTAATTTAACCTATATAATGACAGGGTCAAGACCGTGTCCTATAGATATAATTAATTTAACCTATATAATGAAAGGGTCAAGACCGTGTCCTATAGATATAATTAATTTAACCTATATAATGACAGGGTCAAGACCGTGTCCTATAGATATAATTGATTTAACCTATATAATGACAGGGACAAGACCCTGTGTCCTATAGATATAATTAATTTAACCTATATAATGACAGGGTCAAGACCGTGTCCTATAGATATAATTAATTTAACCTATATAATGAAAGGGTCAAGACCGTGTCCTATAGATATAATTAATTTAACCTATATAATGACAGGGTCAAGACCGTGTCCTATAGATATAATTAATTTAACCTATATAATGAAAGGGTCAAGACCGTGTCCTATAGATATAATTAATTTAACCTATATAATGACAGGGTCAAGACCGTGTCCTATAGATATAATTAATTTAACCTATATAATGAAAGGGTCAAGACCGTGTCCTATAGATATAATTAATTTAACCTATATAATGACAGGGACAAGACCCTGTGTCCTATAGATATAATTAATTTAACCTATATAATGACAGGGGCAAGACCCTGTGTCCTATAGATATAATTAATTTAACCTATATAATGACAGGGGCAAGACCCTGTGTCCTATAGATATAATTGATTTAACCTATATAATGACAGGGACAAGACCCTGTGTCCTATAGATATAATTAATTTAACCTATATAATGACAGGATCAAGACCGTGTCCTATAGATATAATTAATTTAACCTATATAATGAAAGGGTCAAGACCGTGTCCTATAGATATAATTAATTTAACCTATATAATGACAGGGTCAAGACCGTGTCCTATAGATATAATTAATTTAACCTATATAATGAAAGGGTCAAGACCGTGTCCTATAGATATAATTAATTTAACCTATATAATGACAGGGGCAAGACCCTGTGTCCTATAGATATAATTAATTTAACCTATATAATGAAAGGGTCAAGACCGTGTCCTATAGATATAATTAATTTAACCTATATAATGACAGGGTCAAGACCGTGTCCTATAGATATAATTAATTTAACCTATATAATGAAAGGGTCAAGACCGTGTCCTATAGATATAATTAATTTAACCTATATAATGACAG
Source organism: Tiliacea citrago (assembly GCA_963921375.1). Lineage (NCBI taxonomy): Eukaryota > Metazoa > Arthropoda > Insecta > Lepidoptera > Noctuidae > Tiliacea > Tiliacea citrago. The sequence continues at coordinate 11,567,574 of OY992786.1, read as the reverse complement.
GGTCAAGACCGTTTCCTATAGATATAATTAATTTAACCTATATAATGAAAGGGTCAAGACCGTGTCCTATAGATATAATTAATTTAACCTATATAATGACAGGGTCAAGACCGTGTCCTATAGATATAATTAATTTAACCTATATAATGAAAGGGTCAAGACCGTGTCCTATAGATATAATTAATTTAACCTATATAATGAAAGGGTCAAGACCGTGTCCTATAGATATAATTAATTTAACCTATATAATGACAGGGTCAAGACCGTGTCCTATAGATATAATTAATTTAACCTATATAATGAAAGGGTCAAGACCGTGTCCTATAGATATAATTAATTTAACCTATATAATGACAGGGTCAAGACCGTGTCCTATAGATATAATTAATTTAACCTATATAATGAAAGGGTCAAGACCGTGTCCTATAGATATAATTAATTTAACCTATATAATGAAAGGGTCAAGACCGTGTCCTATAGATATAATTAATTTAACCTATATAATGACAGGGTCAAGACCGTGTCCTATAGATATAATTAATTTAACCTATATAATGACAGGGTCAAGACCGTGTCCTATAGATATAATTAATTTAACCTATATAATGAAAGGGTCAAGACCGTGTCCTATAGATATAATTAATTTAACCTATATAATGAAAGGGTCAAGACCGTGTCCTATAGATATAATTAATTTAACCTATATAATGACAGGGTCAAGACCGTGTCCTATAGATATAATTAATTTAACCTATATAATGAAAGGGTCAAGACCGTGTCCTATAGATATAATTAATTTAACCTATATAATGACAGGGTCAAGACCGTGTCCTATAGATATAATTAATTTAACCTATATAATGAAAGGGTCAAGACCGTGTCCTATAGATATAATTAATTTAACCTATATAATGAAAGGGTCAAGACCGTGTCCTATAGATATAATTAATTTAACCTATATAATGACAGGGTCAAGACCGTGTCCTATAGATATAATTAATTTAACCTATATAATGAAAGGGTCAAGACCGTGTCCTATAGATATAATTAATTTAACCTATATAATGACAGGGTCAAGACCGTGTCCTATAGATATAATTAATTTAACCTATATAATGACAGGGTCAAGACCGTGTCCTATAGATATAATTAATTTAACCTATATAATGACAGGGTCAAGACCGTGTCCTATAGATATAATTAATTTAACCTATATAATGACAGGGTCAAGACCGTGTCCTATAGATATAATTAATTTAACCTATATAATGAAAGGGTCAAGACCGTGTCCTATAGATATAATTAATTTAACCTATATAATGACAGGGTCAAGACCGTGTCCTATAGATATAATTAATTTAACCTATATAATGAAAGGGTCAAGACCGTGTCCTATAGATATAATTAATTTAACCTACATAATGACAGGGTCAAGACCGTGTCCTATAGATATAATTAATTTAACCTATATAATGACAGGGGCAAGACCCTGTGTCCTATAGATATAATTAATTTAACCTATATAATGACAGGGACAAGACCCTGTGTCCTATAGATATAATTAAGTTTGCATACCTATATTGGCATTTCCTTCTGTCGCCCCGTAGAACTCTGTAACAGACTCGATGTTGAACCTTTTGACGAAGTCCTTCCAGATCTGAAATAACAAAACAGAATTACAGCTTGGCGGGAAAGTGAAGCGTCATGTTTAGCAGTTCTGTTTTATTTTCTAAAATTTGTGTTTAGCCGAATATTAATGTGTAATAATGGTGGATTATTAACCATTAAGTGTTCGTGAACGTGCATTAGTGTAGGCAAATGAAACAAAACAGTGCAACATCACTTCAATTTCTCTCAAGAAGTCCGCGTAAGGTCTCAGTAAAGTGCCACGTCTTTACTGAAACTCAAGGGGAGCGGGCGAGATATCATCTATCATGCATTGAATATAGTTCATTTCATCATTATGTAAACAAACTTTGTACTTGTTACCTAATTTTACTTGACCCTGGCTAAATGTGCAAACCGTACGAAGCCATAACAAAAAAAGAACAAAACAAGTAATGAAAAGAATTGATCTAATAGTATTGTCAAAGAAAACAGTACCAACAACAATGTGTGGGGCAAAGAAAGGCTTAAAAAGTGGAGCGGTGTGAATTAGGCAGAGGTGTACCTATAGTAGTACCTAGAGCTTATTGCCATCAGCTGGGCACAAATCCAGACTTCGGGCTGCTACTGAGAAATTCCTGATGAAGAAACCCAATAACACTTCCCAACCCGGGAATAGACCCCGTGCATGACCTCATGAACAGCAATAGTGCAACAAACAGGAACAGACCAAAGAGGCAGTAGCATAGCTATTAATCACCATCGTCATCTCGTTACTATGCTATTCCAAAATGTTAATTCCTGCATTAATAAATTCCTTTACGTCGACAACCACAAAAAAATTGCCAACTCATCGTCAAAGAAAGAAAAAATTATTTGTTATTCTTCCTTTATCGCTATTTAAGTACAACGAAATAAACTCTACCTACATGCATAATTAAATCGGTTAATAGTTAATAAACCAATACAAATGCTGCGTCATTTGTTTGATGATAAACGTAGACATTTGACCTTGGTCAAAGTTCAATGCACTAATTATGATTCGATAATTCATGATATATTTGCTTATTAGGCTCGTTGGTATCACAAATCACTACGTTTAGCTCTACACGAATTTATAACTACATTCTTTTTCTCCCGATCGATCGCTTGAAATTCACAGAGACAGCATGGTGTTTTAGACAGATTGTGATTTGTTTTTGGTGCATATTGGTCTTAGTAATTTCTATTAAAAACCGCCTCTGTAACACGTGCATTCATTCTCCTTCAATTGCCTAAATAATACCCGCACGAACAATAGCCGCATTTTGTATATTTTTAAGTAGACAGGTTTACTTGCCTGAGGTCTAAGTCCGTTGCCGTAAATCACGCGCACTTTATGTTGTGTATCAGCCGGCGAGGGCGGCGTAGCTAAGACGTAGCGACACATCTCGCCTATGTAGTGGGCAGCCTGTGAGACAAATAAACATACCTAGGTAAATAGGATATTATTGTGAACCATTTATATAACGAGGAGTGCAAATACAATGCAAATAGCAATGGGTATCATTTTGACAGTTCAACAACATTCATTGCGTTATTTACGTTGTTGAGCAGACAAATGTTTCGAACATATGAAGCAATGGATTAGCAATATACTTCAAAATCATTCAGGTTGTGATGAACAGTGTGTTACGCAATTACGGTGCGGATGTGTGAGGTGACGGATGTAAATCAGTTTTATACTGCAATGTATGTATATATACATAAATATAAGAATAATAATAATATAAGAAGAAGAAATATAAGAATACGTGAGCAGTACGACGTGATATGTTAAAGGCAATCCTTGATTGCCGTGTGGTGCCGTACGTAAAGAATAGCACCACCCCATTTCTTTCCGTGGGTGTCGTAAATGGCGACTAAGGGACTTACTAGAGAATGGGCAGCAGCGTTCTCTATGCATTTTAACACCATACTGCGATCGCCAACCCGCCTGCCAAGCGTGGCAGTTATGGCAACCGGGGGAGGCCTATGTCCAGCAGTGGACGTCTTTCGACTGAAATTATGATGATAGTGATTCCTTGATTTAGAGAGAAGGAAATAAATATAGCAGGTTACTGTTGCTGTTTACCGGTATCATGTCACTTCTGGGCAAAGGCCTCTTCCCATGACTTCCCCAGTGCTTGCGATCCAGAAGCAGGTAGAAATATTAAAAAACCCATAAATGTAAAACTTATGATAGCATGTGTTTTAATTACCCATACAGCAAACCAAGCATAAATACCTACATCCTACACATTGCTAAATAATCAAGATCAACGTGATATTAGTTAGAAGTGATCGCAAAGTGTTAAATGTTTGTTTTGCAAAGTTAAGTGGTCTTTTAAGGCGCTGTAAAGAGGCAAATGATAAAAGTAGGCTTGACTTAAACAAAAAAATATATATTTTGTGATAACCGAAAAAAAAAATATTATTCTTGAACATATTTCTCAGAACTTGGTTGCTACCAAAACAGGTTTAGAAAAAAAAATCTCAATATAAATGTTAATTTATATCGATATTTTTTTTTTCTAAAGGTGTTTTGGTACCGTGGACCGTTAGGTAATCTAACCCTTTACTTTGAGTTTCAATCCAAATATCAACGTACGTTTGGTATTTAATTAATAACAAAAACGTATTATTTGTATACAGAACTTGGTTGTTTATTATTTTTGATTACTCAACTCATTTTTGAGTAAATAGATAATTGTTTCATATTTTGCAATAAATTTAAAAAAGCGTTGTGTCATCGCGCTTCTCTTTTTTTTGTATGCAGTCTGACAGTGACCGCGGTTTAGCTGTTGTCAGCGTCTTAATACATACATCTTTTACAAGATGCATTTACATACATCGATAAAAGACCACTTAAATATTGTCACAATTACTTTGCAAAAACATCGGAGATAGATCGCTTTTACGATATCCACACCAATACAGGCTGGATGTTATTTTGGCCATAAATATACACTGAATCAGGGTCTACCTTGACAGATTTTATTTACTATTCAACATTATATAACACCAAGCCGTGTTTTCCCCGAAGGGTTAGGCAGAGTTGTATCTATAGTACACCAACTTTTCGCCTGATAAGTTGTTGTATTTCTGAGAAGCAGTCCGAAGTCTGGGCATTGAGCCCGGTTAATGTCAATAAGCCCCTCCTATGTAATATAGGACTTCCATTTAATATTCAGTGCAGAGTAGAAATGATGATATGTAAAAATGATGATGACTTCCTGATGATATACATTAGAATATTCACAATAAATTGTTTGCACAACGGCAACCATGCGATGGTACAAATAATTACATGCTAGAGGTATAATAGTAATGTCTATTATGGAGATAAGCATTCTTATTGACCTTGTAAACTTGTGTAGTTAATAGAATCGTTTGATAAAATTACCTTTATATATCATAAAATGAACAGAATCTCGTAAAACACACATATTCTCTGTTTTTAAACTTTGTAACGCTTTATATACTGTTTTCTTTAAATAATGTAACTTTGTGTCAATTATGTATGTATTTTACCCGGCGTATTTGCACGGGCATAGCCAGAGGGGGTTTTGGGCGTTCAACCCCCCCCGAAACATTCAAAATATTACATTAATATTTTATTGAAATAAGGACAGGCGAAATGTATAAATTATTACATTTATTTTGAATTTGCCGCGCCTCTGGAGCAAGTCTCGCTGTGCTTGCGATAATTATGTTGGTCCAAAAGATGTTAAACACCATAAAACTAAGGAGATGTTCCTCGAGTTATCGAGTACATTCCAACTGTTGACGTCATTGGATCCGGCCTCGCAAATCTTACAATTACAGCCCTGAAAAAGCATGGACTTGAATGTTCGCACATGATTGGTCAAGGTTACGACGGGACTGCAGCTATGAGTCCCAGGTGTTCGTCAAGCCAAATATTATTTTTTCATGAATATTAATGCCATTTCATGCACATCTTTGTTGCTTTATATTCTTGAACCCCCCCGATTTTAAAACTTGGCTACGCCCGTGCGTGGTTGGTCTCCTAGTCTCCTACACATTCCCTGCCTACATAAGCTGGTAGCTTTTCGGAGGGCAGACGCACAGACCTTGTAGCTGTAATTTTTTTTTTTTTTTTTGTGAACTAAGCTATTTACACTAGTAATCATCAATAATATTGTTGCTAGTTATGTTGTGCGATTACGCTTTCAGTAATAACCAGACCAAAAAAAAACTTATAATGTGATTCTACTGACATACTGTGATTATTATCTGTTGCAGACTAGAGAATAAATAAAAATAAAACTTGACCTTTAATTTGGAAGTCGTTTTTATTTAATTTATTTTATTTATATATTACTATAGTGAAGGAACCGGTCTACCTATTAAATATGAGCAGACAAAATGACGTTCATAAAAAAATATAACCGAATTGAGAACTTCCTCCTTTTTTTGAAGTCGGTTAAAAATATATACGTAAACATGGTCAAGTTTTACGAATTTCTGTGCATTTTATGATAAAGAGTAATCGTGATTATCAGCAGTATATAGCAGACCACTACTAGAAATAGGCTTGTCCAATCGTACGACATATAACTCGATCCAGAGGGTCTACTCCGAAGCGCTAAACCGACGTATCGGCCGAATGTTCGGCCGTTTTATAACTTCCACAGTTTCATTTTTTGACTTCGAGTCCATACCCGACTTCAAGTCACAGTTTTGACTTTGGCTTATCTCTTCGACTGTCTTTTTTATTTTTTTTCGCCGTATTCAGCGATAGTTAGCATAGTAAAGAAACGACCGAACATTCGGCCGATACTTCGGTTTAGCGCTTCGGAGTAGACCCCCAGCTGGTAACAGTAACCGATACAACTCCTGCTATGCTTATTTTAGAGCAATGAGATTAATCAAATTTGATTATTCAATTAATGAGTCTTAAGAAGTAATTATTGCTATCGATTTCGATGTCGCTTTATAGTCGTCAACTATTTTAAAAAAAGTAAGAGAGGTTGTTTTTCTATGCACCAGATAAATCTTCATACAATGAATACTTCTAGGATAGCGAATAAATTAATTATTTTGATTACAACGGAACAATGAACACTATTTAAGCGTAACAAAATAATATCTCAATAACAAAAAAAAATACCGCCAAAATTATACGCGGTACCTGAGTAATTTATATTTAAAACCCAAAAGTTAATTGTGTTCACATACCGTGGCTTTATATTTGACGCAGTCTGGGAAGTATTGTGAGGCAGAGAACTTTGACTTCAGAGCTACTGTGCAGCCAAGTATCACTGATTGGCCGACGCTTATCACTCCCCCCGCAGTGTGGTAGAGGGGTAAGGGACAGTAAAAGACGTCGGTCCCTTCCAAACCCATGTAGTGGAGACCAGTTGCCATGAAGACGAATCTGAAAATATAGAAAAAAAAAACTGTGATAAGTTTGCCATACATATTATACAAAGTGAATTTTAATTTTCTTTAAAATTTAGCTCCTGATTGCTTTCAGCATTTTACTTTTTAGACCTTATAGCTCAGAAACTACACGCAATGGCATGAAAAAAAAACCGCTCGCGCACCGAGGGTTCCGTACGTATATGATGAGAGTAGATGATGTGGGTCTCCCTTGTTTTACCGAAAAGAAATTGCCAAATTATCACTTCCCAAACAAATTTTCGCATAATTTCATTTGCCAAATTATTACTTACCAAAAAATCTCTTTACAAATAATTGTTACGAAAACCTATGTTTGGCAAGTGAACGTTTGAACAATAACTTGTTCACCAACTAGTACTTTTACCATTTTTTATCTAGTCAAATATTTCAGTTGTAATAACATTTTTTACGCAAAATCAAATAAGCCAAATATTTAGTCTAACTAGGGTAACCTACTAAAACAAAAAAAAATTCTATTAATGCAAGTCGTTTCTGGCACTCGCCGGCCGCTGCCGCGGCACCGCTCGCTTCGCTCGCTCGGCTCGTGCGTAGGAGGTCACAGTTTTAACCTAACCTAACCTACACATTTTTTTTAAAGAAGAAATTAACCTAATTTAATAATTGAGCTCCGGGTGACCTACTAAAAACCTAACCTAAAAATTTCACCAAACGTTTATTGTCTGAAGATTGTTTGCTGTAATAAATCATTTGATTAAAGACCAAACGCCATATTGACATTATACTTAGTAATATTTTGCCAAGTAAAAATTTGACCAAATGAAAATATGGGTACTAAAATCATTCGAAATATTGCAATGGTATAAAAAAAGGTTGCTAAAATTTGTTTGGGTAATGAAAATTTGGCAAAATCTTTTCGGCAAAACGGCAGGATCCCATATGATGTTGATGATTTATGAAATACTGTGCTATTTAGAGACATCATTTTATTTTTCCTGTAATCTTTACATAAACTTCTATCACATAGAATAATTACAGATTTATCTCTATGCAAACTTCGGAGAAAAGAGGGGGGGGGGGACGGCTTTGGCTAGAAAATGTGTGCAATGAGTAAACATTTTACTGCACCTGAAGAAGTAGGATACAGATTCATATATATGCTCTTGACAATATTTTGAGTGATCTTACCTAGCATTAGAAATAACAGCAGCTTTAGGCAGTCCTGTAGTTCCAGATGTGTAAATATACAACAGTTTTCCTTGGAAGCCCTCAGCATCAGCTAGCGTCCAGGGTGCAGGGGGCGTGGTCTCTACCAAATTGGTGAAATCGGAGATGCCATCACCACCGCTTTCAACCTTCGGGTTCGACGGATTCAGAGGACGTTGGGAGAATTTGAACAGCTTCAAAGATGGACTCAGGTCTTTGGCTACATCCTGTATAGCTGGAATTAGGCATTAAATGGTATAAGAAATCTGTGAATCCTAACTTTAATATTATCATCACACTAATATTACAAAGGCGAAAGTTTGTGAGTGTGTGTGTGTGTGTATGTTTGTTACTTCTTCACGCTCCAACGGCTAGACCAATTTTGATAACATTTTGTATGGAGGTAGCTGACACCCTGGATTAAGACATAGGCTACTTTTTATCCTGATATTCCCACGGAATCGAGACTTACGCGGGTGAAACCGCGGGGCGCAGCTAGTTTATCTAATTGTGTGTTTGTTTGTTACGCTTTCACGCTAAAACGGCTGAACGGACTAGGATGAAATTTGACAAATGGCTAGATCATGACCTGGATAAGGACATAGAATACTTTTTATCCCGATATTCCCACGGGAGAAACCACGGGGCGCAGCTAGTACAGTCAGTGACCAGCATTATCTGACTCCTCTTACAAAGAAGAATAATGGAAGAGGGGTCAGATAATGCTGGTCACAGACTGTACTTAGTGGAAAAAAATCGACCTTGAACAAATCATCAAACTTAATACTTATATTTATGCAACGACAAAGTGTGTCAACACTTACTAGAATAGCATCGTACCATTATCATACAAATACCTATTACTTAATGGAATTTGACTGTTATTCAATGATTGTCCAAGTTATTTATTATGCCTTCTTACCTATTATTTTAAAATTGTGAACTATTGTATGCTTATTATTAATTAATATGTTTACGTTACTACGGTGACCTTTAGTACATATTCAATATTTTTTTATTGGAAATGTTTTTTCATTATATTATTATGGGTCTTAGACTAGCTGCGCCCCGCGGTTTCTTCCGCGTAAGTCTCGATCCCGTAGGAATATCGGGATAAAAAGTAGCCTATGTCTTAATCCAGGATGTCAGCTACCTCCATACAAAATTTTATAAAAATTGGTCCAGCCGTTCGAGCGTGAAGAAGTAACAAACATACACACACTCACAAACTTTCGCCTTTATAATATTAGTGAGGTTTGACCCCTTCACGTTTAGCGTTAATATTTTCGTAGTATGGGTTCACGTCAAAATAGTGAAACGTTTATAGGATTCGAAATCACGATCTCTAGCTCATCAGTTGAACTTAAGTACGAAGTCCAAGGCTCTGAACTGTTGCTGCTTCAATGGATAACTAGGTCAGCAATGATTCAGAATGGTCTGGTTATCAATCATACTTTGGTCTTGTTAAGGTAAACTGCGGTACAATGTGTGGTTCCTACTTCCTAGTTTCAGTCATATTTGCGCTGCTAACAATATCCTGAGTTTACGAGTACAGTAGCACATAATGACAGATGTTGGCAGATAATTACTAGTAGCCGGAATTAAGTACTCAGATGACGTCTCATAGAGATTTAAGGAAGAAAATCACATACTGCGCCGAGTTCCTGACCCTAAATAAATTGACAAAAGGGCATGGCAGAAAAAAATCTCTAAATTATTATTAAGGTCAGTTTACTCCCTTTTTTTTTTGTTGGGTGGGAAATTATCAAATAACTCTCCCGCTCTGGGTGGAGCGGGAGGGAGTGTCAGACTTTTACTGATTAAAACCCACCCGTGTTCCTTCAGATGCCTGTGTGCCAGGGCCACGATATCCCTTTCGGACAGGCTCGTAACCCTGGCAGGCATTGGCCCTTTCGGACCCCGTCAATTAGGTCAGTTTACTCCCTAGGTTCAGAATCAGGTGACGTTAAACGGCTTCCTATTGTTCAATTCTGCATTCTGGACGTGTGGAGCCGACAATGACGGGTCAATAAATTACTAGGTATGAGAAAAACGCGGTAATGAACATTGTAGCTCTTTTGGAGAAGTAAATTCTTGAAACCTATTTGTGATAAGACATAAAATGATGATAAACTGTTTTTTTTTTTTAGGATAGACATTATTTTCTCGGTCAGCTGGTAAGCGAGAGTCGGGTTCAAGGTTCCAATAGGTTACAGGGATTTTGTGGATATTTGCATCCGCGATTGCGGAGCTCCCGCATTTATTTAGGCCTCCGCATCCGCATTAAGGGTATGCGCTAAGGTAGCCCGCGAAATCCAAATTTTATTACGTTTTTTGCAATTTGCAGGTCTGTGTCAGGTTATAAGTTGATCTAAATATGATTCGCAGCAGTAACAAATATGGCTTTACAGGATTATAATCATTACAATCGGCAATACAACTAATTCTCTTCGTAAAATCCTATTGAATGACTATTTCTGAAATAATCATTCAGTAGGATTTTATGAAGAGAGTTAGTTGTATTGCCGATTCTAATGATTATAATTCTGTAAACCCATATTTGTAATGGCCGCGAATCATATTTAGATCAACATACAACCTGTTACTGACCTGCAAACTGCAAAAAACTTAAGAAAATTTGAATTTCGCGGGCTACCTTAGCGCAACCCCCTTAATCAATGAGGATCTCCTGCGGATGCAGATGTGGGTAGAAAAGGGTGAAATCATGATAAAAAAAATGGAAATTATAATAATTTAAATCATCAATATGGCTGTAAATCGTCACATTTTCACGAAATAGTCTTACTTATATCCATCAAACACGTATAATTTCGAGAGCTATATTGATTTTTAAATGATTATAATTTAGTAATTATTTTATTATGGCCGCGAATTGAATTATGATCAACTTACTACAAAACAGCGCTGCAATTTGCAAAAAATCTGCATCCACAACAACCATAATACGTTATTTTGTCAACAACTAGATAAAATATTAGGTACATCAGTACATGTAGGTATCGAAAATAGTTCTGAATCGGATTGCTCTGTTAAACTGTCCACTGTTCACACTCTGGTGACAAATGAACACCTAACACACGAACACTATAATTTGAAAACATTGTAAAATCCAATTATTTTTAAAACAATAACCGTGGAGTTTCTTGCAGGCTCTTCTCCATAGGAAACGACCAATTGGAACAGTGCACCTAGCTTCTGACGTTTATAAGTGCCCATGTAGGTTTAGGTGAAATAAAATATTTTGAAACAATACATAAACAACTAAAATTCGCAAAAATAAAACAAATGAAATTACAAATTCAGTAGGCACCTACCTACCTTCTTTTCAAAGGTCATTTGAAAACGGTTGGCACGCGGTAAAACTTGGAACACCAGTTCTTTTATTTTGTATACTATTTTTAGGCACTACCATGAGACCTCAGATTTACTGCCGGAGCCTTTTAACGATTTTCTTGTAAAATCTTTTATCTACCTAATTAATTATCGAATGTTGATACCTTTGTATAAATTAATAGCAGGCTATATTTAATAAATGAAAGGTTCATTTGAGCCAGCCCTTCATTTTTAGGGTTCCGTAGTAAACAAGGAACCCTTATAGTTTCGCCATGTCTGTCTGTTTGTCCGTCCGTCCGTCTGTCCCCGGCTTAGCTCGGAGACGCTTAGTCCTAGAAAGCTGTAATTTGGCAAGGGTGTACATATTCATCACGCCGAAAAAGTCGTAAAATAAAACCATGAAAAACATTTTTTTTTAGGGTACCTCCCTTGCACGCTAAACGGCGCGGATATTTTTTTTTTCTCATCTAATACATGGTGTGGGGTATCCTTGGATAGGCCGTTTAAATATATTGTGGGTCTGTGAAAGCCATTTTTCAATTCTGAGATCCCTTTGCGTAATATTAAGCTTTAAAGTGCTATTTTTTGTTAGAGTAAAGTGTCACCCCTCTGCCAGCTAAATGGTTGGTTTTGGATATGTGAAAAAAATCATGGCAGTAGTATATATAACGAAATTAAAAGGAAAACTATCACAGCTAAGTAGGGTTTACTAGTTAACGAGTAATAGTCCACCAACTTAAATTTGCAGTTGAAGAATTGACCGTAACGTATATCGATGTACGGGAGAGCATGATTTCCAACTACAATGTTAAGTTTGTTTTAAATTCATCCTAACTACGGAACCCTTCATTGTGCGTGGTTCGACACGCACTTGGCCGGTTTTTACCTATAGTTACGGCAATTTACAATGCAGTGTACAATGTAGTACTTTAACTTTATTGTATCGAAACCAGAGAGACTTAGCACGATTAGCACCCGACGTAAGGTGTTGTCATTACCTTCAGTACATAGTACAAAAAACCTGTTTAAGTGTCTTACCGGCTTGGTATTCGTCGGAGAATATCAACGCGTCACATTTGGCGACATTGATGGAATGTATGAGAGCGTTGCCTCGCTGGTTCGTGTTTATAAGAGGTGTGATTCCACCAAGACGGGCTATTCCCATCCATAACGCCGGTTGTTGGGGGCAGTTGTTCACTAACAAACCGACAATATTCCCCTTCTTTATACCCTGTGCCTTCAGCACAGCTGTTACCCGCAAGCTGTAATCTTCCACCTAAAACAAAAACTTTATAAATATTAAAAAAAAAAAAGCAACATGACTAAAATAAAAATTTGAGCTAATATGTGATTTTGAAGTTTACACATTTTTATAGTAGACTTCGTAATTGGTTTATCACCAAGGTCACTAAAAATATTTAATGGCTTGAAAAAAATTGCAGCTCATAAACATAAAAAAGTACATTTGCACCAAATTTAATTAAAATCGGATAATTTTGAGAACGATAAAAATTAAAATTGAAAAAACCGGTTTTTAGCGATTTTCTCAATTTTTTTAAGGTTACGTTAAAAAATAGTACGAATAAAAGTTGCAGATTTTTAAGTTCCTACAAATTTTACATTTAACTTTTTCGATAGGAGGTCGACTTTTCCCAGAAATCGTGAAAAACCGCATTTCACCCCTAAAAACACATTTTCGCACCCCCACCCGGTCATCTGTTGTGGTCCAATCGATTTTTCCCTGTTTAAGTATAATTTATCGTAAATTTTACCGCCATCCCTAAACTGCTAAGAATTTGTTGTCCTCAAAAATTGTCGGCACTGTACCCTAATTGCGTAACACAGTTTGAATCGGAATCAGAATTATTTTGAAGTACATTGCTAATCCATTGCTTCATAAGTTAGAAAAAATTGTCTGCTCAACAACGTAAATAACGCAATGAATGTTGTTGAACTGTCAAATTGAAACCGATTCCTACAGATAGTGTGTTACGCAATTAGCCCTCTGGTCTAATAAATCAGTATGAGGAACAGTTGCTTAAAGACTTGTGAATTCTCAGCTAACGTCAGTGTTATCTTAGGCCTGCAATCTCTGATAACGTGATCTTAAGCTGTAGATATCTATACATATCAATATATTGAGGTACACTTCCTTACTACTAACAGCAGACATTAAGATAAAAAACAAACTGGCGAAATGTGGGTGTACACCTATGCCTAAACCCTCGGGGATTACAGGCTGTGTTATGTTTATGTTAATTTATGGTATAAACTTTCATTTGAAGTTGGATCAATCACTTTACCATTTAAATCTTCATCATCATCATCTGTCTAGCCTTTTCCCAACTATGTGGATTCGGCTGCCAGTCTAACCGGATGCAGCTGAATACCAGTATTTTACATGAAGCGACTGCCTATCTGATCTCCACAACCCAGTTACTGGGTAATACGATACCCCTTGGTAAGACTGGTTGTCAGACTTTTGGGCTTCGACAACCATTTAACATTTAAATAGAATGTCCAAAGAACAGGTTACACAGGTGATTAAATGTACCGCTACGGGGACATTAATCTTTTAAAACTTTTAAATTAACATGAATTTAAACAATGGTTAATTACTGTTGGCAACCAAATTCAATGGAATGAATTACAGTTTCCTGAAGGAGAAATTGTTACCTGAATGTAAGGTTTTTTTTTTTCGTACTACAATTTTTAATTGTTTTGCAAATGACATAAACTGATTGATTAAGACTGCAGTTAGGTTGGCTATAAAAAGGCTAGCATAATTATTAAAATAAATATCATTTGCAATTGTATTGCACTTTATTGTGGCAAATAAATTAAGAGCCAGATTCTACATCAACATTAAATTATATTAATTATAAAACTTACAACCAGACTGACCACCAGACTTACCAAGGGATATTGTGTTACCCAGTAACTGGGATGTGGAGAGTGGAGGTCAGATAGGAAGCCAACCCAAATATAGTTGGGAAAAGGCTAGGCAGATTAATCACACTAATATTATAAAGGCGAAAGTTTGTGAGTGTGTGTGTGTGTATGTTTGTTACTTCTTCACGCTCAAACCAACACTCCACGCTCTGGACCAATTTTGATAAAATTTTGTATGGAGGTAGCTGACACCCTGGATTGAGACATAGGCTACTTTTTATCCCGATATTCCCACGGAATCGAGACTTACGCGGGTGAAACCGCGGGGCGCAGCTAGTTATATTATAAAACTAATTTTTTTTCTTATTTTAATTCATTATTCTGTAAGTAACAATTGTAATGAATTACAACAAAAAGACAATATAAACTGTTGAATATTGAAACCATGACCCCACGTTGGCTTAGTACATAGATTCAAATATAAAAGTTATTACAATAAGACTGAGAAAGATGACTTTCTCTTTTATAATGCATCAGCAATTTCAAAAGGCTTTCCTTCACTTTCTTCTCAATTTAAACTCAATTTTTTATGTTTTTCAATTACAAACTAGGCATATATTTATAACAGTGATGATTTGATTTCTACTATGTTGAAATATGTCCTGTGTGTGCACAGCTTGTGAATTTGTAATGATGAACAACAAAATAGCAAGACCTGTTGGTTTGTGGAGTAACCAATGTTTTGTTACACTTTAATTTTGTGCTAAGTGCTTATTTTACAAATAGTTCTACTGAAAACAATTTTCAAAGTGTTACAAACCTCCTTGAAGGACCAGACTTCATCTTGGAATAAGAAACAAGGCTTATCAGGATGCCTGTTCACAACATCGT
This sequence comes from Tiliacea citrago, assembly GCA_963921375.1. Classification (NCBI taxonomy): domain Eukaryota; kingdom Metazoa; phylum Arthropoda; class Insecta; order Lepidoptera; family Noctuidae; genus Tiliacea; species Tiliacea citrago. The sequence goes on along the minus strand of OY992786.1, from coordinate 11,552,223 downwards.
GGAAAACATCTGGTAATGTCAAGTTTTTGCTGCTGAACTTCCTTGTTATCCATAGGATCTTTACATATGATAATAAGGCTCTAGAATAATCAAATAAATTATTGTTAGTACTAAAATAAACAAAAATGATGTTGACAACTTGACATAAAAACTTTTTAATAGTCGTTTCTTGAAAAAATTACATTTACAGTGTAATTGTATGGAATTTAAACTTTGTATTATTGATTTAGTATTATTTCTGTAATGATTAACTCAATCGAATAACAAATGTGGTACGATGACGTGCCAGTTTAGAACCCTTACCTGAGATCTCTTGGAGCAGTCCTAAGTGCGATGTAGCACCAGTGTGTATGGAATGCAACGAGGTAAACACCACAAAGAATTATAATAGCTACAAACATACAAAGGAATCCTTGGGAGAGCCAAACTGCAGCACAAGCAGCCGCAATAGCGGCCAACACGAGTACCATCACGACCGCCTTTCGCAACGAAACGCGTCTAACTGATGAACGGCGACCCACTGTGGCTGTGGCGTGCTGTGCGCCCGTGTCGCCCGCTGACTATCTCCGCGCACTAGTTGCGAGAACCTCTCAAAGGGCAAGCAAGTAACAGGAGCAGTTTATTGTTAACTAAACAGATTACGAGTCATTTGACAATAACTGTAATTGTCTAACATAGCGCACGATGCGGTTGTAAACGGGTTCCTTAGGCTCAGCCGCTATTAATAATTCTTACAGAAAATCATTTAGAATTTACAAAAACCTGACTTTTTCGTCGGTCAATGATCGGCTCAAATAAATTATGATAGCGAGGTACTGAGGGTAACAGGGTACATTATCAAAACTTGAACAACGCTAATTATGACAACTTTACAGTTTACATCACGCAATGTACAGTGAACTGTGACCGTCAATTGACGTCTGTCAAAAATGTCATTGTCACCTTCAAATCAATAGAATATTGACAGTTGCGTTTTGTTACAAGCGTTATTGCTATGTGAAAATTGTTTGTATCAACTAAAATATTTTAACTGTATACGAGTACTATCCACAGTTGTTTATCCATATCCTATTGTAAGAAAAGGAGACGTTTTCATAATAATTAAAATAATAATAATAATTAAAAATAGGGGCTGGTGTGTGCCTTGGACTCGCAGCTTAAGAGTTTCTTCCAAAGCAGCGAGGATCTCATTGTTACACACTCGATTCTGTATTGCGCGGCTGTTGCGGCATGTCGTTTAGCTAACGTCAAATTTCCAAACTGTGACGGAGCTACTCGACCAAAACCAGCCGAATCAGCCTGGCATTGCAGGATCGAGCGCCGTATTGATGGGACCAGGGTACTCATCGGCAAACTATACTGCTTCAGGGAGGGCAATACACGACCACGAGTGATGCGCTTTGTAAGACGGGCTTTCTTGGGAACTGGAATCAGCCCTCGAGAATACATGTCCCGTGTCACAGAGCGCATCAACTCCCTGAAGCAGAAAGTTTGTGCATGGGCGAGCCGTATTCGGCGGTATAAGCGGCGGGTGGATCGATACACGCAGAATCGCATGTTCCAGAGCAATGAAAGGTGGGTATATAGAGCTTGAGTGCGACCTGAACAAAATGTGACAGACGTGTGCCGCATCTGGTCGGAGCCCGTCTGTCACGCTGAGGCTGACTGGATGCGGGAAGTTGAGCGAGTGTGTGAAACTATACCAGAAATGGAAGCAGTCATAATCACCCCATTAGACGTGAGCTAGAACAGTCCGTCTGTTACCAAATTGGAAATCACCGGGACCGGACGAACTACACAACTTCTGGTTGAAATGTTTAATTAGTGCACACACTTGCCTGGCATCTCAGTTCCAGTCATCCTTAGAGTCTGGGTCGCTACCACAGTTTCTAACAACAGGCGTTACCCACCTGCTCCATAAGTCAGGTAGTCCCGCGGAACCCATGAATTTTAGACCGATCACATGTTTGTCAACGGTCTATAAACTTCTTACATCCATTTTGAGAGTGAAAATTAATACGCACATTGACAATAACTCCATTATGTCTGCCTCTCAGAATGGATGTAGGAATGGGTCCTGCGGTACTAAGGAGCTACTCCTCATCGATATGGCCATAAGCCAACAGGTTCGTCGATCCCGCAAGGATCTGTCGACATGCTGGATAGACTATAAGAAGGTCTACGACTCGGTACCACATACATGGCTCATGAGGGTGCTGGAGTTGTACAAGATAGATGCAACTCTGCGCAACTTCCTGATGTCATGGGCAATGGAGAACGGTCCTTCGCTATCCAGGATGTCGGCAGATCCAGGGGAATGATGAGCCTGTATGGATTAAACGGGGAATATTTCAGGGCGACAGTTTGAGTTCACTTTGGTTCTGCTTAGCCCTGAATCCTCTAAGTACACTGTTGGAGGATTCAGGTCTAGGCTATCGGTTGAGGAGAGGAGGTCAGGTCATATCTCACCTTTTCTACATGGATGACTTGAAACTCTTTGCCCCCAACAAATTGCGACTGATCGAGCTACTGAAGGTAACTGAAACATTCAGTAGCGCCAAGAGGATGGAATTTGGTGTGGAAAAATGTGCAGTCATGCATGTAAAACGAGGAGAGATTATGGAATCCGAAGGAACCCAATTCTCGGATTCCAAACACCTTAGATCCCTCTCCTCATCCGAAAGCTATATGTATTTGGGTATGTCAGAAGCGTTAGGGATCAACGTTGCTGACATGAAGCAATCGTTGAAGGAGCGCTTCTTTGGTCGCCTGAAGAAGGTATTTATTAGTCTTCTTTCAGGCGGAAACAAAACCGGCATGACCCAACCGTTGAAGGCGCGCGCCTTCAACGGTTGGGTCATGCCGGTTTTGATGTACTCTTTTGGCATACTCAAATGGACTCAGACCGAACTAGACGCCCTGGATAGGAGGGTCCGTACACTGCTGACCGCAAACCGGATGCATGACCCACGATCATCGGTGATGAGACTGTACATCCCGTGGAAGTGCGGGGGTCGAGGCTTTTTAAATGCGAAGACCCTCCATAACCGCGAGGTGTGCAGTCTCAGGGAATATTTTTTTAAAGCCGAACTGGGTATGCACCGTGATGTGGTCGCAGTGGACAAGGGACTCACCCCGCTCTCCATGGCTAAAGAGAACTGGCGCAAACCTGAAATACTTACTACCGATGACCGCAAGGAGGTATGGCTAAGCAAGGAGCTTCACGGACGTTTCTATCGGGCTCTTTATGAACCCGGTGTAGATTTCTTAGCGTCCGTATCCTGGCTACGTTTTGGTGACCTTTTCGGGGAAACCGAAGGTTTTGTCTGTGCAATTATGGACGAAGTTAGCTTGACGAATAACTACCGGAAACATATTATGAAGGACGGGACGGTTGACGTGTGTCGGGCATGCCACCGTCCGGGTGAGTCTATCAGACATATTATCTCTGGCTGTTCTCATCTTGCTAATGGCGAGTACTTGCACAGGCATAACCAAGTAGCCAGGATTATTCACCAGCAAATTGTTTTGAAATATAAACTTGTGGATTCTGAGGTACCGTATTACAAGTATGTGCCCGACTCAGTTCTCGATAATGACCATGTCACGTTGTACTGGGATCGGTCTATCATTACTGACAGGACTATTGTCGCCAATAAGCCCGACATAGTAGTGATAGATCGATTAGCGCGCTGCGCAATGATTATCGATGTTACCATTCCGCATGACGAGAACCTCGTGAAAGCTGAGAAAGAGAAACAAATAAAATATCTTGACTTAGCACACGAGGTTGTTGACATGTGGAACGTGAGCTCGGCTATCATTGTGCCGATTGTCGTATCGGCCAATGGCCTGATGGCCGAAAGTCTCGAGCAACATCTTTCGAGGCTCTCGTTAGGTGGTTGGATCAAGGGCCTGATTCAGAAGGCAGTACTCCTCGATACGGCTCGTATCGTGAGAAGGTTCCTATCTCTGCAGCCCTAGCCACCGGTAGCTTGGACCCTGCTCCCGATACCGGTGGACAACTATTTTTTATATTTTTAAATGTTTTTATATATTTTTTATATTCTGATATTTAAAAATATAATTTGTATTTATCTAAATTAATAAAGGAAATAATAATTATTTTTATTACTTATTATTAATTATTATATTTAATTATTTTTTATTTCGTAATTATTTTGATGTCTTTGGGCATTTATTTTTTTCTACAGCCACCCGTTTTTTTTTTAAACAAGTGTTGAAAAATAAAAGGTTGTCATCACTAACTACAAACATTATTTATATTTTAGGGATGGCATCCCTGTGGCAAATGACGTGACAATGACAATGTCAGTCAGCAGCGGGCCGAGCACGGGCGTGCCAAGACGTCTGTGACAAGACATGATAAATTATGTCATGTCAATTTGTACTAGCATTTTTTTAGCAACAGTTTTATCGCTCAAACTGTGATAAATGTGTGACTCAAGTCATGTCACAGAAGGCCGTGCTCGCCCCGCAGGCTCGGCTTGACATTTACAGCTTTGACTTTTTTGACTAATTAAAGACTATGTGCGTTTTGTTTGTATTGAAACACTTTTCACAAAAACGGGCGCCTTAAAAAAATTAGATTTCACTATAATCGAGTAGCATAATAAATAAGCTTTCTAATAAGGTACATCATTAGCGTTTAAAAATCTTCGGAATATTATACCACTATTGACCTCTCCTTTGAATTTCGTGGGCTGCCTTAGCGCATCCCCCTTAGAAAAGAGAGACATTTAAATGTTTGTTAAGGACTTGGCAACACTTTTGTGTGACGTCAAAATCATGTGTAGGCGTGACCGGCATCACCGTGTATTGTCAAGTGTTGTGGTACAAAGAGGGTACAAAACTCGGCAATGTGCTGTCAAACTGTTGCCTGCACTCGCAGTTACATCCTTACAACCGTAGACAGAGAATTCTCTGCCTACGTACGCTTACAACCCTACGAAACGCGGCCATTTTAAGTGCCCAATTTTGTAGGTATGGCAAGTCCATAAGTTTGGATGCTCCAAGGCAGACCGCGAAATTCAAATTCTCTTACGTTTTTTTTTGCAATTTGCAGGTCAGTAACAGGTTGTATGTTGATCTAAATATGATTTGCGGACGTAACAAATATGGCTTTACACATCGCGGGCTACCTTAGCGCATTAATCATTGTTCTCTCTCTTCTAGCCATTGAAGAAAAGCATTGTCTGTCAAACGTTTAACTAACGCACACAAAACGCACACCACAGTTTTTGGGTTCCGTAGTCAATAAGAAACCCTTACAAATAAAAATAAAAAATAATGTCCGTCTGTCAGAAACTCTTAGTAGAAGCCTTTTGGTTTTCGGAATATGGGGTGCTTGCGGTTTTAGCCAGAGGCGGCTCGTGACATTTATTTGTGGGGGTTCACTAAAAAAAAAAAACGTAGAACTAGAGCTTACCATTTATTTTATTTGTAAAGAAAATGCATTTGGCGATCTTTATCGATTTTCATCAACGCGTTCATTGAACTCTAATAGATTTTCGATACGCAGAATCGAGCGCCTTACGAATATCTTGACGGCCGATAGATGCCAATTGCACTTCACATAAGAAATGAAATCGAGATTGCGAATGTTTTTTCACTTTATTGAAAGGTGCGCTAAATCGTCAACACGGCCGTTTCCGTCCATGCAGATTCACCAGCACTGCCGCCGCCAGCTCCAAACACCAGACACGGGAAACAAAATAATTTGTTGCTTTCTTCACATCCACACAACAAGGTGTTTTGAAATATTATTCAGATTTTTAAAACCACGCGTAAAAGATTTATTTTTCGTAACACATTTTTGAGAAAGTGCATTTTCGGGACGTGGTGGTCCCTTAGCTTTCAGTTCGATACGCATTTCGAGAGTCTTTTCACAATTTTTAATAAAAGATACACTGTATTGTTCCATTTTTAATACAAATGTCGCGCACAAACTATTTTTAATAATTATTTAGAATAAACACTGCGAATCTACTGACAGCCGAGTTGAGCCGACCGTTTGTTTACATAAGATCGGCAACAGCGCATAGGCATAGATCGCATTCCCGCGCGCGGCCGCCTTGCGCCGTTTGGCAGCGTCGCGCGTGAGCGGCGCTCCAAACTAGGCTAATTTCTCATACAAAATCTTTTGTTTCACGCGTCGGACTGTGTCGATATTTCTCTTTCGCACTCATTGAATACAGTGCTAGAAATCGTACTGAACTTTGTTTCATAGGAGCGCAATCGCTGGCGCTCCACACGTTTCAACTTGACGCCAAATGTACCTACGCGTAGGAAATGGTTTTCTAGTAAACTGCTATTGTATGCGTATGGGCATAGTGGAAATAATGTATGTATAGGATTATAATAAAGAAATATAGATTATGCTATTTTCGTGGGAGTGCACTGCACCAGCGCTCTTTATGACGAGCGGCCTCTGGTTTTAGCACACTTTAGTTTACCCCTATTGAATACATAAAATAAAGTACTTAGCTAATAAATAAAAAAAAAGCTTTATTTAAAAACATTTTATTACTTACACCGTTTGTCCATAAACATAAACATTGATACTTACACTAACAAGAACATAATTATGTAGGTACCTACTATCTATACTACCTACTATCTACATATTATCTAATAAAACACATTTCTAAGATCTAGTAGTTTCACGGGAAATGTAAAAAGAAGCATGAAATACAGTAACTTAATAAATTAACAATAATATTAAATAATTTACTACGATTGAAACACTATTTTGTCATTTACTTATAATTGAGCTGATTTAAGGACTCATTTTTCGTTTATTAGCGTTGCGATTAAGGGCATTACCAGCATCCTAATTGCGTAACATACGAGGGCTGCACTAAAAGTATCGGGAATGGAATATTTCCACTGTTCCTGTCATATTAAAATCTTTTTAATTGAAAACTCCTTGGTTTTAAAAATCGAATACCATTTATTTATTTAAAAAAAGATTCTCGGTCTTGTCACAAGGTTTTGTCAAACTTGTTTAGTCGTTGAGAAAATGGAATTGACTCGAGAAAATTCAAGAGCGATGATTTATTATGACTTTCGAACTGGTTTAACACAAAAACAGTGTGTTGACCGGATGATTTCTGCATTTGGTGATGAAGCCCCATCCAAAACCACAATTTATCGCTGATTTGCTGAATTTCAACGTGGACGTGTCAAGCTCAGTGATGATCCCCGTCAAGTCGTCCAAAAACTGCAGTCACCCAAGAAAACGTTGATGCTGTGCGTAAGCTGATTGAGGAAGATCGACATGTGACATACCGCGAAATTCAGGCAACTTTAGACATTGGCATGAGTCAAATACAAATAATCTTGCATGATCAATTAGGTGTAAAAAAGTTGTTTTCCCGATGGATACCGCATTCGCTCTGTGAAGAGCAAAAAGCGGCTCGCGTTACTTGGTGCGTCAGAACTCTCGAAAGATTCCACGCAGGATCCTCAAATGCTGTATACAACATTGTATCAGGTGACGAATCCTGGATATAAGCGTACGAACCCGAAACAAATAACCAGTCACGAGTTTGGGTGTTCGAAAATGAGTTAAAGCCAACAAAAATTGTTCGTTCACGGAGTGTTGCAAAAAAAATGGTGGCCACGTTTGTCTCCAAAACCGGCCATGTTACGACTATTCCTCTTGAGGGACAAAGAACGGTTAATGCAGAATGGTATGCTAGCATTTGTTTGCCACAGGTCGTTTCTGAACTCCGTAAAGAGAACTGCAATCGCCGCATCATCTTCCATCACGACAATGCGAGTTCTCACACCGCGCACAGAACAAAAGAGTTTTTAGAGCAAGAAAACATAGAATTATTAGACCATCCGCCGTACAGCCCCGACCTAAGCCCTAATGATTTCTATACTTTCCCTAAAATAAAGAATAAATTGCGTGGACAGAGATTTTCATCACCTGAAGAAGCTGTGGACGCCTACAAAACGGCCATTTTGGAGACCCCAACTTCCGAATGGAATGGTTGCTTCAATGATTCGTTCCATCGTATGGAAAAATGTGTCAAATTTCGCGGAGAATACTTCGAAAAACAATAAATACATTTTTAAATAGTAATGTTGTGTCACTTCCTTGATTCCCAAAATTTTCAGTGCCGCCCTCGTACTAAGTAACAATCACAATCTGAATAATTTTTAAGGATATTGCTGATCCATTGCTTCATAATGTTCGAAGAAATTGTCTGCTTTTCAACGTAAATAACGCAATGAATGTTGTTGAACTGTCAAAATGAAACCTATTGCTAAAGATAAACTACGATAGTGGCTCGCTCCTCCAAATTACTGTTTCAATGTGCGTAGTCACATCCTTACGAAAGAGTTGGATTATAGTTGTAAGTACTCGTAATATCTCACTTTAGGTACCAGATTTGTTGGTCAACTAATCATAACTAGCCGGTCACGCAACAACGCACGTGTCGTTTTCATAGAGTACGTCAGTGCAGCGCCATACTAATAATAATGAGCGATTAATGACGCCACTAGTCGAGCAACAAATTTGTGATTTGTTTGACGGCCGTCTCATTACGCACACATGCGTACAAATACTTTCAAACGTTTTTGAATTTTGGAGGGGCGGGCCATATTATCGTGGTTAATCTCTACTGTAAGTGTGTTACGCAGTTACCCCCCGAACTCCTAATTGTTAATTGGTATAAAAAGACTGGTATTAGACAAAAAAATCTTACTTACTGATCTAAATACACTTACTTATTATAATAATGATATGTGCTGGATGCCTACTAGATAGGCAGGTAATTATATTAACAGCTACACGGCCGGTAGGTAGGTATATAATTAACCACGATACCAGCATTTAACAATGCAGTCTTCCTGTCTATCGATATGATATTGATACAATAAAAGTAGGTACAAAATACAAAAGTAACCACAAAATATCAAAATAATATTCAACGCAAAAAAAAAAATTTAAGAAATCAAAATTACGTATCTTAATCTAATTAAACCTACGTAGTAGTTACTTGTCACAAGTACTTGCACTTAACATGGCAGTATCACAAAATATTTGTTACATAATAATAGGTTCATGTAAAAGTTTATAAAATTTAAATCACAGTCTAATTTGTCCCGAAATAATTTTCTCGTACTCTTCATTACCTAAGGGCACATACTTGCCTGTTTTCGGGTCTAAATACAATAGTTTATCTTTCACCAACGACGGGTCGTAACCTTCCTTCTGCAAATCCACTTTCTTCATTTTGAATGTTCCTGTAAACAAAATAGGTTATTAATGACTAATTGTCTCTCAAAGTTAGACGAGACAGACGCACGACAATCCGAGTCACTTTGCTATCTGGCACAGTCTCTTGCCGACAAAAAGGCAAGGAATATAATGGTCTTGAACTGATAGTAAATATTATGCGTGATTCAAAGTAGTGATAGCACTATAAACGACGAATAATAGCTTAGCAGTAAGACGAGGTCGGAGTCGATGTGGCTTAGGGGCAAGCCATGTCCAGCAGTGGACAATAATAAGAAAGTCGGGAGAGCGTTAGGTCGAAAAAGAAAGAATAATATAGGTAACAGGGCCTTAAAGGGGTGAGGTGAGGATGCCATACATGCGTACCCAGATAACATCATAGATTAACACAAAGAACAATAGGGCCATCATTTATAAGTTTATGGCGTTCATCTATTCAATACAAGACGCAAAACTTACCAGTCATGTCGACGCTAGTCATAATCCTGATGAATACAGGCCTGGCATACTTCGGCAGGTCTTTGGCAATATCTTCCGCCAGTTTGTCCAAGTCTAGTGTACCTTGTGGGTCTACAATACCGCACATGCCCGCACGACCATCAGTGTTGGGTATCTGTAGGAGAATAAAAAGTTAGAAATTTAGAATAAAAAAAAATATATTATTTATATATTAATATTATTTATATTTATATTAAAATTACTGGTCCTGACGTAGATCCTGATTACAAGGACGAAGGAAAAGGACTTGTAGTTCTTCATATAATTTAACTGAAAGAAGACTGGAAAGATGATACATTTTTTTTTTTTTAATAATGACCCTATTAAAGATACATAGGGCAATGGACTGCTACATCGAGATCAAACTCTAGCACCAGTATTTTTTTTAATTTTCTGCCAATGAGGAATCATCAATCAAATTGCAGATGTCAACTTTATCTAGATTGAACAACACTCCACATCTCACATCAAATCTCGCATCATATATTATCTACAGTAACTTTTGTACCTCAACACCATAAACGACGGCATCTCTCTGGTCTGCGACCCTGGAGATAGAGGACTCCACCTCCGTGGTGGAGACGTTTTCTCCGCGCCACCTGAACGTGTCACCCGTACGATCCATGAAGTATAGGTAGCCGAGCTCGTCTGCCGTTAAAATGTCACCTGCAACAAGATTAATGTCGTCATTGAGAAGTTCTGAATCTGATAGCAAGATTATAAACTCAAAGCTCAAAGCATTTATTTAAAATAAACTAATTACAGACAGATTTGAATTGTCAAGGGGTCGGTCCGTCAGAAAGATGAAGCTAGTTGCCCATTCCAAAGCGTAGTAGGTACCTATGGAGAAGAACGGGCACGAAAATCTACGGACACTCTTTTAAATTAACATAAGGTTACTAAATATTGGTTACATCATTCATGTTGGAATTATACATGTGAGAACGATGCAAAACGTCAAAAACGTCCGTAATAAAATAAAGAAAAAATAATCAATAAAAAAATTGAATTAAAATAAGCCATGGCAGATAATAGATGACCAGTCCCTACTGGCGGCACCCGTTCACGACCATGACGCATGGATTAGTACCATTCAGCTCAACTCTTTTGAAGGAAGCTAATATAGGTACCTTATATAATATCTCGTGACGTTTCAACAAAAGCCACTAATCAAGAGTTGAAGTTGAATTTAACCAGTCGCTATTACATTCTTCAAATATTATTATATACTTAATCTAACGAAGCTGACGGTCGAAGAGTCCATTGGTCAACAGATATTACCTACTTATGTTAAGGACCATCAGTGTCTAGTGAAATGATCACATATGTATGATCGACCAAAGGATTTTCGGAGACTGATACAAGATGTTACGTTCTACAGAGATTGTGTTAGCTTGATGATCACAATAATGACACAAAAATAAATAAAACGAACTTTTTGTTACTGTCAACCCAAACTAAAGTAGGTTACGAGTACCTACTCGTATAAGTTACGAATACTGACCCGAAATAAACGCCGAGTCTCCGAAAGTGAATACATCTCTGACAATCTTCTTGTCAGATGCAGTCTTGTCCACATAACCCAGGAACGCTCTTGATGGGTTGTCCGCTTGAATTTTTCCTATAAACACTCCCGGCTCGTTGGGTTGGGCCAGCTGTAAGAGGAGAATGAAAGGACATGTTAGGTTTTTGTATGGAGGCTGGGCTTTTATTCGAAGCTGCTGTGAACAGGGAGTTAAAGTTAAAAAATGAAAGAACACAGGAGTACAGTTTTTTTATTAGTTGAAGAAACTTCACAGACATTTTTATTTTAATACTATATCGATGTGAAGTATAGATCTATAGTTGAAAAGATGTGAAGTTTCGCTTTCATATCTCAGAAGTGAAGTCCAGAATAAGCAGGCTGTGTGATATTAATGTTTAATAAAACCGGCCAAGTGCTAGTCGGACTCGCGCACGAAGGATTCCGTACCATAATCTATAAAAATGGCAAAAAAATCACGTTTGTTGTATGGGAGCCCCCTTTAATATTTGTTTTATTTTAATTTAATTATTTATTTTTAACGTGAATATATAACTAAATATTCTGTGAATATTTCAAGTGTTTACCTGTTGCCGTTATCAATATCGAGCAAAAACGAGCAAAAAAAGTCACGTTTGTTGTATGGGAGCTCCCTTAAATATTTATTTTATTCTATTTTTTAGTATTTTTTATTATAGCGGCAACAGAAATACATCATCTGTGAAAATTTCAACTGTCCAACTATCACGGTTCATGAGATACAGCCTGGTGACAGACGGACAGATAGACAGACGGCGGAGCCTTAGTAATAGGGTTCCCGTTTTACCCTTTGGGTACAGTACCCTAAAAACTGCTTTGTATTATTAAACACGACTTACCTGACATAATCCTTTTTTATTTCTGATAGGCTCTCCAGTTTCAGGGTCTACTTTGAGGATGGCGATAGGATACACTGCTGGTATTATTCTGGACACGAAACCGATAGCTCCCTGTTTGTTGTTGATATTAACTGTAACGAAGACAATCAATTAGACACGTTTTAACAAATACAACATTACGTAAGTAAATTATTGCTTCAAGTGTCTTTCATGTTACCTATATTTGCATTTCCTTCTGTAGCACCGTAGAATTCGACTACCTTCTTTATGTTGAAACGTTTGACGAAATCAGGCCAAATCTGAAACCAAACACACATTATGGGAACTGAAAACAATGCCATCTTAAAAAAGAAACCAACTGTCGACCCATACTGAAAAAAACCGGGCGATTAATGCTCTGTTCTTCTATTTTGTTGATAAAAGATCTTTGCCCAGCAGGAAGAAATTACTGGTCCGTTTAGCCACATCAGAGATTTCGCCTTGGCAAAAAAAAAAAAACAATCTTACCGCTGGCCTCATTCCGTTGCCGTAGACAGTTCTCACTTTGTGTTGCGTATCAGTTGCAGACGGTGGTGTCGTCAGCACGTAGCGACACATTTCACCGATGTAGTGGGCAGCCTGGGAAAAAAAAAAAAATATTAGCAGGTAGGTACATAATCAACCTACAACAGCTTGAGAGAGAAGGTTACGTCAAAATCAATCTGCCTAGCCTTTGCCCAACTACGTTGCGGTCGGCGTCCAGTCTAACCGGATGCAGCTGAATACCAGTAACTGCCTATCTGACCTCCACAACCCAGTATCTGGGTAAGACGATACCCCTTGGTAAGACTGGTTGTCAGACTTTCGGGCTTTTGACGACCCGTAACCACTGTCAAATATCCACAAATGACAGCCGGGACCAACGGCTTAACGTACTTTCCCAGGCACGGAGGAGTCTCGGTATGTAAAGATGGTCACCCATCCACGGACCAACCCCGGCAAGCGTGACATAACCTGATAGATCGACCTGTGCGGCTTATTACTTTGCCACGAGCTCCTCCAAAGAGAAGCTTATGTGTGATTTTTAAAATGCTAACCACGAGTTTTGAACACCCAAGATAAGGCTGATAAGAGTTTGTTGAATCATGAGATGAAAGTGCATTACAACCTCCACACAGCAACAAATAAGATACTTTCATTGCTTCGAGGTTAAGGTCTTCATTGACCAATGCGTAGAGTAAACCGGTCGGGGATTTTTCGGAAGTTGCGTTGTTATTACGTATACGAATGACATAACAACCATCGACCGTGACAAGCCAAATTTGAGGCAATATTTTTCTTTAATTCGATCGAAATACCGGTCCTCCAAGGCTGTTTAAACACATAAATGACATAAACAATATGTATACCCGTAAAGCTTAAGAGGGCCCTTCCCGGTCCGTCTATCGTCAACACGAGCATGGTCGAAAAGTTTGTTGTTTCATCCAGCGCAAGTGAAAACTATAAACAAACGAGTGAGAACACGATAACATTGAACAAAAAATAATGTGCGGAATTTTCATAAAACTTATTCCAGGAAATACGTGTTTTTTGTGAAATAAATGTTGGTCATTTAGAATCTCCATTACATTTGCAAGGTTTCTATAGTAATGTTTTCTTAACATTTACAATTTATGAGTACATTATGAATGGCCAAAGTTCAGGTAAAATTTGTGCAAAAAAGCAGATTGTTGCAGGCTTATACTGACTTTGTTTTTCAAAAATTTTATTTTTTGCTTGGATAGAAACCTACATATAGTGCACAAGATACCTATTGGTTCCAAATTTTCAAAGAAAGATGTATTACAACGCCATAATCACGTACGAGCATTTGTATGAAAAGTATGTCGGGTTGGCCGCTCTTAAGCTAAAATCAAACATCATCATGCTACACGCTTTCACTTCAAATACAAAGCAATTCATTTTTAACGACCGTCCAGCGCTACATAGCGCATGAAGTTTTGATTTCTCTGCATCTCAGCCTGCGCTTGCAATGTGGCACATTGGTGCAGTGTAATACCTACTTTCACTGAGCTTTCACTTACCGTGGCATTGTACTTGATGCAGTCTGGGAAGTATCGGGACGCTGAGAACTTGGTCCTGAGAGCTACAGTGCAGCCGAAGATGAAGGACTGGCCCATGGTGATACAACCGCCTGCAGAGTGGTAAAGGGGCATGGGACAGTAGATAATGTCATTCGCTCGCAAACTGCCGAGGTAGTGGACACCTGATGCCATGAACACCATTCTGGAAATGATAACAAATATACAATTTAATTTATATCTATACAAACAAAGCGGAGTTTGTTTTTTTGGTTGTTTGTTTGAATGCGCTAATCTTTGGATCTACCAGTCGGATTTGATAAAATCTTTTTGCTTTTGATACCCCAATTTTTTGTGATGGCCCAGTGTGCAGTGGTAACGGCCCGGACTTACGAATTCAACCAATTCACACTGATTCGCACCCAGGCAGGCTCTTTACTACCAATCCGCCCTGGACCCGCGTGGTGGATTACAGCCCGCTCCCTATCGAAGAGAGGATGCCTGTGTCCCAGCAGTGGGAACATTACAGGCTGATTATGAGGTTATGAGGATGACCCCAATTCTTGAGGAAGGCTATAAGTTATTTAACATCACGCTAGGACCCTTAGCAGTACGGTTATGGAATGCCTTGCCCGTGTCGAAAAGGCGTGCTCAATCTTTGTCCACTTTTAAAATTCAGGTAAAAAAAACTTCCGCACTCCTTAAACATCATCATTAGATAATACAGTTCCTTGCTCTTGTTTCATGTTTATTATTGTATATATATATTTGTATAGATAAGTGTATTGCTTTATGTATGAATGTATTTATTGTATATGTAAATGGTACACCACATGCCTACCTGTAGTATTTTCTCTCCTTCGACAGTTTCCTAAGAACGTTATGCCTGTAATTAATATGGCTCAGGACCTGCCATCACTAACCCGTCTCAAAAATCCACCCTTTATGAGGACAGATCTTGACATAGTTACGGATATTTATTGATTTGAGGGTCTTTCAGAATTAAAACATTAATATTCATGGTCATGGTTTAATTAACTTTGACGGTAGGTACTACATACACCGCTAGACTTCGTCATTGTCAATTTACATAACCAATTAGCGGAGGAACCTAAGGTTGCAAAGGTTACCAAGACTTACCGTGACGACGAAATAACTGCTGCCTTCGGCAATCCAGTAGTTCCAGAGGTGTAGATGTACAGCAGCTTTCCGTTGAAACCTTCACCGTCGGACTGTGACCAGGGAGCTGGGTTGGTGCTCTCCAGCATTGAAGTGAAGTCATCTTCAGATGTCACTGGCTTCACGGCATTGGGAGAAGTGTTAAGGGGGCGACGGACAAACTTGAATAGCTTGATGGACGGATTTAGTTCTTTTGAAATGTCCTGGAATGCTGAAATGGAGACAAGTTTTGTTTAGAGAGTAAAAAGAAGAAAGAAAGTAAATACATTTAATTGCGGTAAACGTAACGAAAAGAATCAAACACAAATACGAAAGAACAAGTTGGGAGAAAATATGCGTCACATACACGCAAAACGGCCAGCATAATGGTATAGCCCTATGCGAGACAGCCCCAGCGCCGCTGGTTTTCTGCGAAAGCCGGCGCCGCACAGTGGGCCCATACTGAAAATTAGTGGACTTAGGCAACAAAGTTCCTATATCGATGCGATTTTTTTTTTATATGACGTGTTATATTATTCCTGACAACTTTTATTCTTATAAAATTTCTTCTAAAGTTGATAGTTTGTCTTGAAAAAAATTAATTAGATTTTTTTGTATGGAGCGAATCACGTTTAATTTTTTTTCTTCAATTGTACTAATATGTTGAGTGTGTGGCGTGAGTATATGATAGCTAGGGTCATTCTCTATCCATGAAAAAAAAATCAGCGCCTGCCATCTGCGGCAGCGCGAGTAATCATTCAGTAAAAAAAAAATGATTTGGAAGAATTTTTTTGTCATTTAAAATAAATTCAAAGCATATTTTTTGTCTCATTTGGCTGTTTTCACCTTCTTTTTAGTTAAATAAATAGTTTTAATAACGCATACGTACTTATAACTAGTAATTCTGGTAGAGATTTAGTTATTATTGCATGTTATCGGTAGCACCTGCATTGTGATTGATGACTCATTTGTTTGTGCACTCGGCTAAGCGCATAACTAATGAGTCATCGAAAAATGCTCGTCTCTGATTGGCTGAATAATTTTCACTCACTGTTATGTCCACTACTTGAGTAATTAACACTAACTATAAATATAAAGACATTCCATCTAGTTTCGCTCTTGTCGCTTGTTTGTGAACACAGTGAAATACTTGTATTTTTATATTTACATTAGAACTATGGCTGGATTTTGTACCAACCTAGATCTTTTTGTGAAATTAAGAAGTGGCGGTGATCTGAAAAATCATGTTTCTGTATGAAAGTATAATTTCTGTCTTGACTACCGAAGTTTCTGAAGAAGACAAGAACCGAATCAAGGAGTTCTGTCTACTTTTTTGTGTAAATTCAAATAAAAAGTGGATAGAGTCAAGTAGAAATCAAAAAACTTTTATGAATCGTGTAATTAATCGCAAGTGGTTGGAAAAAAACATCAACTGGCCTGTTTGTGACAGTGTTGATCTGAGAAGTGTGATGGGCTTTTCGGACGCAGCCTTATCTGAGCTTGTGGATATAGAT
This sequence comes from Tiliacea citrago, assembly GCA_963921375.1. Taxonomy (NCBI): domain Eukaryota; kingdom Metazoa; phylum Arthropoda; class Insecta; order Lepidoptera; family Noctuidae; genus Tiliacea; species Tiliacea citrago. The sequence continues at coordinate 11,535,319 of OY992786.1, read as the reverse complement.
TGCCATGTTCCTACTCTTGCAGTATGTACTGCGGAAGCGGGAACATCTACAGAAAAGGAGCACACAAAACCGTTCGAAGAGTTAAGTAATAAGCAAAAGAAAAGACGTTCTACTTCCATAGTAGAAGAAAATTCCGAGGAAGAGTTGCAGCACTGTTACATAACAAAATTGAAAGACAACGGCAAAACGAATCTGGCAAAAGTGGTCGAATACCTTTCCAGTAATCCAGATGCGCTATCCGAAGTAGAAGAGAGACTATTCAAAAAGCAGAGCTTAAGTAGGTACTGTCTCTGAAGATAAGTGTTTAGCTCTTTATACATCACTTGCGCTCTCGAAATGGAAGTACTTAGCTCTTCGACAATTTCTGAAAGAAGAAAACTGTGCTGCCTTTCCATCTTATCCAAAGCTTGTAAATGCCAAGAAAAGATGTTACCCACCACAAGAGAGTATGGAGATTACCGAAAACGGAGCTCACATTAAATTGCAAGCGCTATTGGACCACACTGTGGAGAGGATATTACTTGATATAAATACTGTTGATAGGTCTCAAAATGAAGAACTCAAGTTGACCTGGAAATGGGGACTTGATGGTTCTTCGTCGCAGAGTAACTATAAACAGAAAACGTCAAACACAGCTACAGAGTTCGATGATTCATCAGTAGTCATGATAAGCATCGTCCCTCTTCGGCTAGTGTCTACTAGGCCATCATCTGGGAATGAAAATCTAGTTTGGGAGAACCCCACACCTTGCTCAACTCTGTACTGTCGACCAGTGAAGTTCACTTTCACTTCGGAGACAGCTGACTTTATAAAGTCTGAAGAGTCTGAGATGAAAAAACAAATTGATGAACGAATATCTACACAGTGTGGAAATATTATTGTATCACATGAATTGCATATGACCATGATTGATGGAAATTGGCCAATATTATTGCTGGAGTACCATCATATGCAACGTGTCCCATTTGCTTGGCAAAACCGAGTGAGATGAATAATTTAGACGCTTTGACTTCTAAACCACTTCGTGAAGAAATTTACAAACAAGGAATTTCTTCACTGCATATGAAGAGTGTATGGAATGTCTTCTCCATATATCTTATAATCTGGATTTTCAACGATGGACTGCTCGCGGCGAACATAAGGCTTTGAAACAAGCTAAAAAAAATACCACACAGCAAGATTTTCGTGAGCAAACTGGAATGCTGATTGATATAGTCAAACAGGTATGTATTTAATTTTCGCTCTCTTTATGTTGTTTGTGAATTATATCTCTATGTATTGTATATTACAGTATTGTTTTCCCATTTTAGGGTTTTGGAACTACAAACGACGGGAATACAGCGAGGCGCTTTTTCCAAGATTACAAAAGATCTTCCAGAATAACGGGAATTGACGAAAATCAGATTTTCAGATTTTCCGTTATTCTACAAGCCATATCATCAGGCAAAAACATTGACTGTGAAAAATTTAGAAGATACTGTAGAGAAACAGCTGATGTGTACGTGCAACACTATTCGTGGTACTACATTCCAGTTAGTGTACATAAACTTCTAATGCACGGTGCAGACATCTGTAACCACTTTGGTGTTTTGCCAATCGGTAAGTAAAAAATAAATATAGTTTGATGTATTATTTGACTCGATTGCAATTTGAAATTAAAATGTATGTACTTATTCGTTTTAGGTACCTTATCTGAAGAAGCTTCGGAAGCCCGTAATAAGGACTTCAGAAACGTCAGGGAGAGGCACACTCGGAAAACGGGGAGAATAGCAACAAACGAAGACATCCTCCATGGACTTCTAATAAGCTCTGATCCCCACATATCCTACATAAGGCCTAAAATAATGAAACAGGTTCATAATGAGTTGTTGCCTGAAGCAACTCAGTTGTTACAGACTACTGAGCCTCCCTGTGACAGTGAAATTATGGAGGAAGAAGAATGCCTCATAGCAGAGTCCGAAAATTTGCCGGACCCACTAGCACTTCTGGAACAAGAAATAATGTGATCCGGCTCTAAATTATTCCCACAAAAGCCCATCAGGGTTAGGAATATGACAAACAGCCCTTTTCAGGGCTACAATTACTTCACAGTTTCATATTGATCATACGTACGATAACTTATACTATAATAATATACATACAGTTGATTATGTAGATAATTATCAACGACTTGCCCGCACAAATTTAAATTATTTCACCTATCATTAACAAAATTAGTATAACCTGAAACATTACGATATATTTATTCAACAATAGATAACGTGCAGTTAAAAAATAACACAGCCAATCAGAGACGAGCATTTTTCGATGACTCATTAGTTATGCGCGCACAAACAAATGAGTCATCAATCACAATGCAGAGCACCTGCATTGTGATTGATGACTCATTTGTACCGATAACATGCAATAATAACTAAATCTCTACCAGAATTACTAGTTCTAAGTACGTATGCGCTATTAAAACTATTTATTTAACTAAAAAGAAGGTGAAAACAGCCAAATGAGACAAAAAATATGCTTTGAATTTATTTTAAATGACAAAAAAATTCTTCCAAATCATTTTTTTTTTACCGAATGATTACTCGCGCTGCCGCAGATGGCCGGCGCTGATTTTTTTTTCATGGATAGAGAATGACCCTAGCTATCATATACTCACGCCACACACTCAACATATTAGTACAATTAAAGAAAAAAAATTAAACGTGATTCGCTCCATACAAAAAAATCTAATTAATTTTTTTCAAGACAAACTATCAACTTTAGAAGAAATTTTATAAGAATAAAAGTTGTCAGGAATAATATAACACGTCATATAAAAAAAATCGCATCGATATAGGAACTTTGTTGCCTAAGTCCACTAATTTTCAGTATGGGCCCACTGTGCGCCGGCGGCGGTTTAAGGAGGCTTAGAGAAACTTTTTAATTTATTTGAGGTAGGTTTAACAATAATATTGAACGACTTTTCCTCAAGTCGTAAGTGAAGATTGCTTTTTGGGGTTCCGTAAAAATAGCACTTTAAAGCTTAATATTACGCAAACAGATCCCTGAATTGAAAAATAGTTTTGACAGACCCACAATATTTTTGACCAGCCTATCCAACGATACCCCATACTATGGGATAGACGAGAGAAAAAAAAATATTATCCCCCCTTTATGTGCAAGGGCGGTTACTCCTAAATTAAATTTTGTCAAGGTTTTCTTTTACGACTTTGTCCATGTATACCCATGCTAAATTACAGCTTTCTAGTACTAAGAGTCTCTTAGCTGGGGACAGACGGACATGGCGAAACTATAAGGGTTCCTTGTTAACTACGGGACCCTAAAAAATGAAGATAGACGTTATTAGAGAATATTATAGGTGTCAGGGCAAACGTGTCTTAGGGCTGGAGGGTGCGAATCGGCAAAAGCAGTGTAAAACACCCTCGGGCTATAGATGCAGTGGCTGCCTGGTAATGAATGGATAAAAAAGACTGAGGATCCAGCTCAGTGGCATCCAATTGGAGAGAATCCGCAGACCAATAAAATTACTGGCCTTTAAAAGAGACTGTGACCTCTGTTTCTAATTTGGTGTTTTTTATTCTCAGAGTTGTCAAATAGGATACACCGACCACATCTAGTTTAAAAAATATATTTTACTCGTGTAAAAGTGTTTGTACAAATACAAAACTACTTTAAAAAAAAACCGGCCAAGTGCGTGTCAGACCACGCATAATTAAGGGTTCCGTAGCCAACTACGGACTATGTTAAGTTTGTTCTTGGGATAAATTCATCCCAAGATGAATTTATCCCAAACTTAACATTATAGTTGAGACATGTTCCCTCATACATACATTCCAACTGCAAATGTAGGTAAGTTTGTACGCACAAAATTTAAAGATATACCATGATTTTTTAAGACCATAGGATTCTTATAAGTTTTCCTGTAATCTTTAATTACAGAACTATTTTCTGTATTTTTTTCAAAATGTTAGGCACAGTAGTTTCAGAGATAAGAGAATGGTCAATATTCATCTATTTTCACATTTTGTGACCGACGACGTCGGACAGTCAGACGACTGATCCTATAAGGGTTCCGTTTTTTCATTCTGACATACGGAACCCTAAAAACAAAGCTATATCTATAATTGGACTGTAGGCTAATAAATGATAATGGAGATCGACTAACCAGTTTGAAACTCATCACTGTAGATGACAACATCACAGTTGGCAATGTTGATAGAATGGAGCAGGGTGTTGCCAGTCTGGTTGGTGTTGATGAGCGGACACACGGCGCCAATCCTCGTGGCACCCAGCCAGATGGAGGGCATCTCAGGATAGTTGCCGATCATCACAGCAACTGTGTCTCCTCGCTTGATGCCTTTGGCTTTTAAGACAGCTGATGTTCGTAAGCTGTACTCTTCCACCTGAAAATTATAAGATATGGAATTATTGTGTTTGAAACCAAGGCTCGGATTCCGGTTAATTTGCGCCAACCGTGCCGTCCATATGAAAGTGCTACTTATTGCTTTCCGGCGGAAGTTATTAAAATGTCAAATGACGGAAATTGATGTAAAAATAAATAAATCAGTGTGTTCTCAATCACACCACGCAAGCAACAGTGTTTTTGGATCACTTTAACATATTCGTTTTTATTAGGATTCCGTAGTCAACAAGGAAGCCTTATAGTTTCGCCATGTCCGTCTGTCTGTTTGTCTGTCTGTCCCCAGCTTAACTCAGAGACTCTTTGTACTAGAAAGCTGTATTTTGGCATGGGTATATACATATTAATCACGCCGACAAAGTGGTAAAGTAAAATCTAAAAATGTTGTTATAGACCTCCCTTGTAAGTGGATGTTTTTTTTTTTCTCTCGTCTATCCCATACTATGGGGTATCGTTGGATAGGCCGTTAAAAACCAAAACATTGCAGGGTTGTGAAACCCATTTTTCGGGGACCCGTTTGCGTAATATTAAGCTTTTAAGTGAATTTTTTTGTTTTATGGGGACACTTTAACAAAAATTTGCACTGCCAGCGTTGTTTCTGGATAAGCGAAAAAATTCATGGCAGTAGTATATAACGAAATTAAAAGGAAAACAAATAGGCTTTACAAGTTAACGAGATTTACAGTTTGGAGAATTGACCGTGATGTACAACTACGGAACCCTTCATTGTGCGTGGTCCGACACGCACTTGGCCGGTATTTTCTTATTCAATCGAGTGCATTCCTCGAAGTTCGTTGCCTTTGTGCAGTATTTTTTTGACTTGTGCATAAAGTTTTAATAAATAAATAATACCTAGCTGTTGAATCCAAAATTATTTTTTCTGATCTACAATGTTACCAGGCAGGTCTCACATTTAATAATGTGAGACCTGCCAGCTAATCTGAGGCTATTATATTTGCATAACAAGAAGATACCAGTATATAACTATAATTATATGAATTAAAATAACAGGCCTGTGATTTGCCTGTGATGTCTACTAAACGCTTTATTCGAATAGTAAAATTCCATTACTTTTAAATTCCAAATCAAGCGTCTTTTAAGGATTTAAAAATAATTTTAATGCTAAGTGTTAATCAAAATTGTTACGTTTAAATAGGTACACACGTCTACACATCAAGGTATAGTTTCCAGTATACGCTGACCTCTCATTGTACGAAAATCCTATACAATGCGAGATCAGCTTATACTGGAAAGTATAGCTTGATGTGTAGCCGTGTGTACCTAGATCAGTGGTTCTCAAACTTTTTTGGAGACGGAACCCTTTTCGAAAACGAAATATTTAACGGAGCCCTAAAGTAATCAAAAATGGTTTTTTGTGTATTCTTCATTAATAATCATATTATTTGACATTAAAATTTACATATTTTTTTACTTTTGTTGAAATATTTAGATTGATATTATGTTACTCAGGTACCAGAGTAAAATAAAATAATTATAGTAGGTAGACACTCCTTTAGTATTATTTTTTTATTCTGACCAGTATTTTTGCGGAACCCCCACAGAGGCTTTGCGGAACCCTAGGGTTCCGCGGAACACACTTTGAGTATGGCTGACCTAGATAATTACCTTTTTAACTTCTGGAAAGTTTCGGAGAGGAAATTTTATAGGACTGATACCTACTGATAGGATAAAATTGCCAGATCTTATTTTTAGCTACCTAGACGTAGAACAAATTATTATTCATCCGCTAATAATTATCCGACAATGATCGCAAAATATTCTACAATGTAGTCTACTAGGTACTATTTACATTACATCGTTTTTCACGTAAGTAACCGTTTCTCACAGGGACACGATAACGAGTATACATAACATTCATGTCTAAACTTCCTGAAAAATGTTATGTAGGTACTTTCATAATGGTTGACATCTTTACGAGTCAGCAGCGAAAGTCGACAAAAAATTTTAAACACATGAGTTATGAATTCCTTAATAATACTCCACAACCGCGCAAAAAAAAACACAAACAACAAATAAAGCATAAATGTGAAAGTAACTCTGTCTGTCTGTCACCTACCCTACGCCTTAAGGGCTGAACGGATTTCGATGAAGGCCGCACAGGTAGAACATGACTGAAATTTGTATCCCGGTTTATTGCCGGGATAAAAAGTAGATACCTAGCCACCTAATCGTGATTTTCTGCTTTATATCCCGGTAGTGTGTTCCCGCGGGATTATTTCCAGCCTCCACGCAGGCGAAGCCCCGGGAAAATGATAGTACAAAAATAATAATTGATCAAACTAAATTAGCTAGAGAAACTCCGTAGATGCGATATCGATTCCTAAACTATTTAGATTATTTTAGATGAAAATAATACTCAAAAGGAACTGTTATTTTTGGGTATTATTTCATATTATTAAATCATTGATTTCCTTGCTGACCGTACAATGCGGGAAATAGACATAAAATACAATACAACATGGGATAAAATTACGAAGTACCTACGTAATTTACCTTAGTAAAGTAAGGAATAGGACATTCCTATCTTTTCAGGAAACTTCTGAAGGGAAACATTGATTTAATTTTGTTATTTACCTGTTGGAATGTCCATGTTTCATCTTCGAACAGGAAGCAGGCCTTATTCGGATGTTTGAGGACCAGCTGATGGAATATGTCCGGTATGGACCAGTTCTTCTTCGTAAAATTCTTCGTAAGCCTCAGGATTTTGATGTAGCAATATAGGGCGCTGCAAAGAAAAATTAAACACTTGATGTAGAAGTCCAAAATAGAGGGGCTTGTGGCTAAGTAATACCAGCTGCACGGGTCGATCGATCAGCTGCGGTTGGTCCGTGGATGGGTGACCATCTTTACATAACAAGACCCCTCCGTGCCTCGGAAAGCACGTTAAGCCGTTGATCCCGGCAGTCATTCTTGACACTCTTTCTTCTCTCTGTCTGACAACCAGTCTTACCAAAGGATATCGTATTACCGAGTACCAGGATTGTGGAGGTCAGATAGGCAGTCGCTCCATGTAAATACTAGTTCAGCTGTATCCGGTTAGACTGGAGATGATGATGATGGAGAAGTCCAAAATGTTGTTCATCCCGTTCCGGGACACTGAACACCTAGGTCCGTAATGAAAATAATGAAATACCCTATTATGTAGGCGTTATACCTAACAGGAATCGACGTGGAGGAAAACATTCGTCGTCTTGTCTTGCAGTTTTAATAAAACTGAAAAGTTTTTAGGTACTGTCGCGTCTTTTCTTAATGTTTTAAATGATGTCGTACTTAACTTTTTTATGACTAACTTAAGCTGTGCGTCAATGCCAACTGTCATATATCATACAAACGATTAACTACAGACGAAAACAAAAAATCACTTACGACAAGTCTCTGGGAGCAGTTCTGATGGCGACATAGATCCATCTCCAGTAGAACGCTATGAAGTACACCACACACAGGATAGCGAGCACCAGGAGGCTGGCTGTCCAGTCCTGGAACACCCAGGTGACTGCGCACGCGCCGACCAGCACGCCCACCGCCAACATTCCCATAGCCACTTTACTCCAAGGTATTCTTGAAGACGCCTTCACGTTTTTATTCGTCCCTTTTTCCAAATCAGCGTCACCGTTCTTCAACTGAAAATAAAAATGTGTTTGAACGACGTGCCTACTTGACCGATAGTAACCGACTCACAGGTTATCGGTTATACAAAATATTCTTGACTGTACCATTGATCTACGTTAGTAGAAGATAAGATTGTCATGAATGTTATCTGCGGATTATTTTAGTGGACTTTGCAATAATTTTCTAGTGCTAATTATTAGTAAGATGAACTTTTAAGTAATTTTAAATCTTTTGGCGTCTCACGTGAGTGGCAGAGTCTTAAAGATATATGGATCTTGTACATATAATATGTAATATTAAGGTACTACGCAAATTAAACACAGCAATGCTTGATCGTCTTCGTATGCCTTTGAAATGCTGTATGACAATTTGTGCTTAGCTATTATGACTGTTTAATGGCAAGACTATCAAAGGAGACTATACCTAATAAACAATATATTCGACATGAAAAATTGAATAATGCCTATCCGTATCCCGAGTTTTGGACTTGGTCACTAAAATAGATACGTAGGGACTATTCACCCCAGAATATTTAAAAAAAAAAAACTCGCAGACGGAGCCAGAGTACAGCAAGTAAACGCTAAAAACAAAAAAAGATAAACACGTGCTCTGATCTTCATATTCTTCAACTTTGGGCTTATTCCGTTTATCCACCCTAAAACAGCCACTCTAAGGTGGAATTCGCTCGAAAACGCGTGTCCATCTATCCACCCTGAACGGGGTGGATAATCGGAATTCACTTCTGTTCTTCCGACTTTTTACCCCAAGTACAGTCGACAGTGGAATAAACTTATCTATTAAAATAAAAACTTGCATCCTGTATTTCTGCAAATCACATTTACATTTAATCAATAAAAATCATTACTTATCTATCAATTAAAAATAATGAAAAAAGGTTACACCCGTGCGAAGCCCAGGTGGGACAGTATTTTATACAGGACAGTATTTTATAAATTCTGCAATATGTCCAGGAAATGACTGACGGATGATTAGGATGCAGATTAATGTCATGACTTATTTAAAATAATAAAATGTATGTGTGAATTATTTTTGTATTTGGGTAGTTATGAAGGCTAAAAGTATCTCATTTGACAGTTACAGTAAAAGAACTGATTTTTTTAACAGAATAGAATGGAAACATGATATTTGGGCTGTCACGTAGTTGCTATAGCAATTCTCTTCGAGCCTTTAAGTAATCCAAACGGTTGTCTTCAAGAAGTCTAGAATCTATACTGATATATCTATTTATTGATTAGGTACCTAATTAAATAGTTTGTATGTGTGCAAGAATATAAATACAAATATTATATTCGTACTGAAAAGGCGTGTCATTACCTACATTATAAAAACTGTGAGCAATATTCATTAATTTTGCAACAGAGCACAGTGGTAGATTTTGAAATTGACAAAACGACCCCATGAATTACCTAAGCAGCTACTTGTATAAATAAATATTGAGCGAAAAAAGTGGTATTAGAATTGGCATGGTTTTTGCCACCTCTCCCTTCGGGGAATACAGGCGTAGGTAATATTATATTTATTTATTTGTTTAAACTTCTCGCACTGGTAGAGAACCGAGACTGGTAGAGAATGCCTAAGACCGCCTTTGTACCTTATTGTGGTACAAAGGCGGTCTTAGGCATTCTCTACCAGTCAACCAAGGGAGATAAGATGGCGGGTACCCTGATTGAGTTTTTTTTTTTTAATATAACGTAATTAATTATAAATAAAATAGGTGCACAAGTAAGTACATACATAGTGGTGGTGGTGGTTATATTATGTTTATAGATTTTGCCAAGGCACAATTTAGCTCAACGACGAAGCCTTGAATCTAAAAATATATTGAATCTACAAAAACGTTAACCGCAAGACCCAGCCAACCACTTTATATTATTTTTAACGTAGGTAGGTACTAACTTAGTGCGTCAAGAACTAAAAATAATTATAATATACATACCAAAGAAGTCGGTCTAAAAACAAACAACCTAAACCACTTTAGGACAGCAGGTATTAAGCTAATACGTTTTTGATTTTAACAATATTGTTCAGTTTGATCATGATTTTAACAATATTGTTCAGTTCGATCATTATTTTAAAAATATTGTTCTGTTCGATCGTTTTACAACGCGAGTCTATTGAACACTGCCATTCGAATCCGGAAAACTTTGTTGGATAAATTATAATGTCCCCGGAGGTATCCATCCATACTAGTAGGTCAATTTTATGCGAATGTAAGTATCTGTCTGTCTGTCACCTTTTGACGCTTTATCAGCTAAACGGATTTCGATGTAATTTGGCATGCAGGTATCCCATAGCCTGGCTGCATTATCGTAACCATTTATTTCACTACGAGTATTAATTACAGCATGTATGGATTTCATTTTTAAATAATTATTGACTATTTGATTAATACTCTGAATGAAGGAAAACGCAATTGGGTTAAATTTCCTCTATAGAATTTAATTCCGAAAAGACCTCTACTTTTAGATTTTTTTTTCTGTAATTCTAAAATCATAAGTAATTTCATCGCAAAATTGCATTAAAAATGTGCTTATTAGGCAATTGAAAACTGGTGATTTGCCCTGGCTTGGCGCTCTTACGTTGTTTTATTTTGGTTCCAGCGCATTGTGGCGCTCTCTTTTTTCGCTAAAATTTGCCTCGGACTGCATTTTTTTATCTTTGGTACCTACAGGATACTGGTTTACTGTTCATCTTGTTTCCATCCTTTCAGTTCATTTTTTTGCAGTCGGGTTTTTTGTTTTTTTAATAATTTGTTTTATTTCGCACGTGGAAGTAATTGATGCTGTCGCTTTCTTATGCCCAGTTCGCTATGATTTATTTTTTACGTATTGGATAGGATAGGATACTTTTTATCCCGGTCCGCTGTTTGGTCAGTCTTTTTTATCCGAGCACAAGTTACCATGGCCTACTTGGAAAACCTTAATAGACTTCGGGTCCAAGTAGGCCGCAGCAAGGACAACCTCCACAAGTGGAGGTTTATGGGCGGCTCAGATCTCCGGTGTGTTTGCGGCGTCTCTCCACACAGACTCACCACCCATCTTGCACCGCCCTATCACCTGCATACGTCACCTAATGGCTGCGTCAGCCACGTCAGCGAACGGTATTCGCGTTGTTTGACTTTGGGGAATTTTTTTTTTCGTATTATTTTTGCCATCGACAATATTCGACACGCTAAGGAGGTCCCGGTAGATAGATCCCGTGGGATTAAATTCCGATCTCAGCCGGATACGTTCCCTTCGTGGGGTAATTCCCGACCGCAAAGCCACTGGCTAAAGATATTTCAGAAAACACGTACCTACATACATAGTATTATGTATTTATATATAGAGAAGATGTAACAATATTAAGGTATAGTCGGCGACAAAAGCCGATTAACACTTCACCGATCACCGATCGGAATGGCTATTATATGAACATTTTAAATACAATGCATCAAAGTTTATTTTACAATAACTAACTAAAACTATTAACAAACTAAAATATGGCGTCGACAAATTCCTCCGCATTGCTGTCGACTGGTAATGTACCCAAGAGACTGGCGCATTGCCACGTTGTATGGCTATAGCCTCCGGCCAAGGTAAGGGCCAGCCCTTGGGTCACGGGAAGTGTCAACCAGCCGTTTGGAGACTTCGTTGAAATAGCAAAAATAAAAATCTGCTGTTCTATACTAAAGTTAATACCCACTGTTCTAAACTGTATGGGACAACTGATTTTTTTTCCGCGATTTCAAAGTTGGTTCCATAGTAAAAGTTATGAATCAAAACATTTTGTGTCAAATTGGATGATGTGTAAAAATGGCAGTGTTTTTTTCGCTGACCGTACCTATTCATAAACTATTTGTATGGCATGACATGTCAGTTATTTTTGTTTACATCTATTGTTGAGAAAGGACAATGTTGAACAGAGTTGAACTTTGTACTCCTATGACAGAAAATGTTAAATAAAAACTAGTTATTAAGCCTATTATTATTAGGTACCATCGCGGACACTGGCGCCATACCACTTTTCGACCTTATTACTAGGAGCATAAGGTTGAAAAGTGATGAGGCGCCAGTGTTCGCGATGATACATATTTATTACTTCCTTTGAAATAAGAGTCATGCTCATGCATAAAATATAGGTTATTAACTTATAATTAATCCTTTATCCTAGGGTTATACCTAGATAGTTCCTCAAACGGTGTAGCTACGTAATTTTTGTCCTTGACTTGAAGCATATGAAACAAAATTATAATTACAACTACCAAACCACACCTGCTTCTCAGGGATTTTACAACCTGACAAAACAATGAAATTTCTTTATTATTATATATTTAAGTTTAACATATGTACATATATTATAGGTACACATATACCTTCCGGAGTAAATGCTCCGGTCTACTCTTTGATATGCGTCTCTGTAGCCCCATGAAACATGAGGCTCCAAGGAGTGTGAATCTTTGGGTTCATTCGAGTAATCGAGTCTGGTTTCAGCACGCTGGGGTCGGTGCATTTCATTCATTCATTTAAATTTGGTTAACACCACTTCAAATCCATTGTGTGATCATTTAGCAGAACTAAGCTATCAGACATCATACAACCTCGGTTAAGAGTTAAGCCTTTCGAATGGGGTAAGCTGTTTATGAGGTTACCTTTATCTTGATGTAACTCCTTGAATGGGTTCTACGCTTGAAACCCAGTAAAACGGCTATAGTCCCAGTATAAGGCCCTTCAAATACGAATAACCCATAATTGAATGGGTTCTATACTTGAAACCCAGTTACATGAAAAAACATAAATTATTATGTTCTTTCGATATCCGCCCAGCAAACCTAAAATGAACTCTAAATTACATGCAATAATGATCAATTCGAGAGATCATGTTACATTGCATTGCTCCGAGTCGGAATGTTACGCTGTTATCGTTTTTCAGAGTTGAAAATGTAAACCTTTTGGCTTAAATTAAGCCTTTCAAAAGTGTTACCCACACCGTATGGGTTTCATTCGAAAACCCTTTCAACGAGTAACCAAAATTTGAATGGCTTTTAATTTAAGCCGTTCAAAAGGGTTACCCACATCGTATGGGTTTTTGATTAACTGCTTTAGATAAACCCTATCGAAAACCCTTTCAATAGGTAACCAAAATGGTCTCTAATTAAGACTTCGTGTCTGTCGTGACCTGAGGGTCTCTACTCAGAAGATAAATCCGAAGTATCGGCCGAATGTTCGGCCGTTTCCAGACTACGGCTTAATAATTAGGCTGACTAGGACAAACGAAAAAGAAACCATAGGCAAAGAGATAAGTCAAAGTCAAAAATGTGAGTTGAAGTCGGGTTCAAAGTCAAAAAACGAAACTTTGGATGTCAAGAAACGGCGGAACATTCGGATTATCCCTTCGAAGTAACTACATATATAAGCGGTCACAGCTTAGGGGTCTCCCCTGTGACCGCTTACTTCTTCAAGGAAACGATGTTTTATATCTACTTATTATGTTTAGATTTATTATTACGCATTTTGTTGGGAAAGGATACTCTTCCATTTAAATGTTTAATATAAACCAAAATACATAATATTATTTCCTTAAAAATCAGTCATGAATAACATAACATCACGCGGATTAGGCAAAAGTTTAAATATAGTACACCCACATTTCGATGTCCCATGTATGTACCTAATAGATAGTCGTTGCTGTAAGGGATTACTTACATAGATGGGTACTTACATAATTAGTCTGTGAATTAGACATGACACGAACTAATAATTAATATTGTTTGCAAGAACAGTGTACAGGGTCGGACTGAAAGGTGGACGCCACGGGGCAACCAAGAAGTGGAGGCTCCGAAAAAAATTTGGAACAGGCGAAAAAATAAAATTCACAGTTTTAAATACATAATAAAAATATACAAAAGAAAAAAGATAAATGTTAGACGAATGGAACTTTGTGAGCATTTTTCGTCGAAAAATCATTGATAATTTCGGTGAAATCCATTAATTACTCAGTAGGAATAACTTTGATATGCGGTTTTGTGTTATTGTAGTTAGAATTATATTTTTTATAATTTTCATCTTCAAAAAAAGGTTCCTCTAAATGTGATTTTTTATAAAAATAAAACAAATTGTGGAGGCCCGGGGCCAGGGCCCCTTTTGCCCTGCCTTAAACACGGCCCTGCGAGTGTTTCACTGATGAAAGTAAAGATAGAGCTAATGAAGTATGCCAGTGCAGTCATAAACATAATGCAAGATTGAGCTCCCACATTAGTTACCGAGACAATGTGCTATATTGTGGTGGAGTATGAGAAGGTAGTATCAATTTTATAATAGATTTACAGCCGTATTTAGATCATTATTTTTTACAGCCACGGCTAGTGAGAGCAGGGCCAGGAGAAAATGTGTCGTGTGAAAACATAGTATCATTAAAGTTGCTCACATTATGCCACATCGAGTCTATTGACAACTAATCGAGCACCAATCTAGACTTCAAACTACAATAATAAATTTCGTGATGGAAAACTAAATAACCATTTGCTAGACCTCAAACCCAGAACTCCATGCTACGCACTGGCACTTGCGATTTCGACCACTACCAACAAGACAGACAAAATTCAAAAAATAATCACATCATTAAGTATACATAATTCGCACACAAAATATAAGTAGTTGGTTTTTGCTAGCGAATCTGTACAAATAAATAAAATTGAACGGTCTGTTTGTGATATCAAAATAACAGGTTTTTAACCGACTCCAAAAAGGAGGATTTTGTTACTAAACGTATAATATGAAAGTTTATACGGTATACTTATAAATAACAAAAAATATTTTTTAATTTTTGTCTGTCTGTTTTTCCGAATAATCTCCGAAACGGCTGGGCCGATTTTAACAGGAGTTTCACTGGCAGATAGCTGATGTTATAAGGATTTTTAATAGAAAAAGCCACGCGAGCGAAGCCGCGGGCAGCAACTACTTTAACAATAAAATCGTAGGCGTCAGAATACTGTTTTTTTTTACTAAGAACTCCGCCACAAGGTATTTCGTGACCAGAAAAGAATACGACTGATCAATGAGATATCCAAGTGGTTTTCCTGTTTCACCCCCATGTCTACCAAAATGTAATTTCTACAATATAATACAGGGTGGCAGGGACATCGACGCGAAACCTGTTACCATGGATTCAGTACATCATACTTGACCCCCGTGCGTTGAAATTTCTTGTCGGTAATTTAAAAAAAAAACAGCTGTTTCCTACAGCAGTGTTTATTTTTTCCTACTTTTTGAGAAAGACGATAAACAATCACTATCATTTAACAATTATTAGTAGTTATGTTTACATCATGTTACAATAATTTTTGATTAAATGAGCAATGGATTTCTTTGGATTATCCAAAAGGATGGTAATTGCCTTTACAAATATGATACACAATTGGGTTTTCTGTCTACGCTTTTAGCCAGTCGAAATTGTTATTGTACAAATGTTTATTGATTTTAATGAAAACTCAACAGAGTTGTAAGTTTGTAAATAATTATGTTAATCCCTTTATTGTCAATTGGCTTAATTAGCAGGACGTCGGCAGCCGTTCGATTGGTGCATCGGGATAACGCTTCTGACTTTTGATGAGAGCATGTGGCGGTCTGTATGTGTGTGTAAGTAAGTGATGGTTGTGTGTGTATGTGTGTAACATTGTGTTTCTTACAAACACATACCTACTCGGTCAAAATGTATGGAACAGCGAATTTTTCTTTTAATAACCGACGAAAATTTTTAACGCAGGGGGGTCAAGAATGATGTACTGAATCCATGGTAAAGCGCAGGCCACACCGCCAGCTAGCGGGCGGGCGGGCGGGCGAAGCGAACATCGTTTCACCTCTTTACATACTTCGGTTCACACCGCGAGCTACCCATTTCGCGTAGTTTGTATAGTTTCTTCGTTCGCTTCGCCCGCCCGCCCGCCCGCTAGCTGGCGGTGTGGCCTGCGCTTTATAGGATGCGTGTCGATGTCCCTTCCACCCTGTATACATGAATGAATGAACCGACTTCATAAAAGTAATAAAATCGTAGCGAAGTCAAAACTGCACACTGAAATTTTAAAAAAAAGTAATTGCTACCTACGAGGCCTGGGAACGATTCTAATGCCGAAAGTATAGTTTTTAGAATGTTTGTCTGTTTATGTGTCTGTCTGCATGTATGTTCCCGCATCAAGGCTCGTACAGACTGGTGCGATATCGTGGGTGGGACGCGACACTATGTAGCACAATTTCTTTTGTCGGTGCTTGTCACGCCCGCGATTTCACGTGAGTCTGTAAGAGCCTTTACGCAAATAAATACTACCGGATAGATTCTGTTCAAATTTTGCATAGATATTCCCCTATAAGTCTGGTCTGTCGGTAGGCTTTAAATTATCACGCTATTTGATATGGGGCAATAATACATTATGTTCGTATTCTTGTACAGTTTACAGCTAATTGTAAAAAGACGAGTGAAATGGCTTAAATATTGCAAGTATTTTTAGATTTAACCTTTTAAATAATTATAATCACGCTATTCCTCTATGGAGCTAAGCTGTCAATCATGACATTATTTATAAGAACGGTTATTTTATTCAACTTATACAAAAATTTAAAAATATCTTTGGTTGTTACAAGTTCGATTCCCAACCATGGAAGATTTCTGTGATATTTTTTTCTACATTTTGTTATACTATTCTATGATATTTCGTAGAACGTACACAAAAAAACATGGTCACCTCTACTGTCATCTATGGTTATAATAAAAATAAATATCTATGGTATACGGGATTTCTCATTAACAGTCACCTAACTGTTACTGAGAAATCCCGTGTGTTTACAATCTACTGTCATATTATTTAAGTGATAGTCGTTCCTCAGTGTATCAATGTTGTGCCAGTATGTAAGAAAAGTATACAAAGTTTAAAAAAAATGTGGCTGTTATTTTTGTCTATTGTGGTGAACCAAGTCGCAGGCAGAAGCTAGTGTAAAATAGAATACCTTATAATATTTTGTTGCTGACTGTACCTAATTATTGATCGATGATCCGCCTTTTGTACATATTTATGTAGAATGCATTATCCTTAGACTATAGTTTTTCACTACCAAGTATTTAAAATGACGTTACCTTGATTTTGGATATAAGTACCTACATTTTCTTACATAGGTATGTTATGCCTATGTTTTTCATAACGATGACAGACACGAGTAGCCTAGGTTTCTTTTGAATATTTATGAATACATAGATAATAAATATTTATTTGAAAACTATTGTTTTTATTCACCAGCACACCATTTCGGTATCATTAACATTTCCACATTGAAAGTTACAATAAATATTTATATTTTTATAGTTATCATAATAAATAACGTACCTTGTTTCTTTTGTTGTCAGGAAAATACAAAAACACTGAATGACTAGTTTCGCACGCGAGTAACATAATAATATTATAAAACTATCTGACACAGACTCATGATGGTTTCATCTTATTTTTCAATACTCAATACTCAATACTCAATACTTTATTGCATTCCATAATGTGTACATAATATAACAGTTGGTATGTTAAACATAGAATCAATTATGGACCCTGTCGGGCACAGCAAAGTTAATTTTTAATAGGAGAGAGGTTGAAGGCGCTTATTGTTAAGAAAAAAAAAATAACATTAAATTAAAATAGTATCATGAAAATAGTATCATTTGCTTTTCTGGTATTTATATTTTATACAAGTATTTATAATATATATTCGGTTTTAAATTATTTGAATATATTTTTAAATTATATATTGCACTATTTACATTATTAATATTATAAATTACAATAAATAAATATTTAGAATTTTATTTAGTCTTGTAGAATGTTATTATCAATATTAGTTTTTTGTTTTTATTCAGAAAACATGCTAGTAATCTACACATTTATTTAATGGAAATTAATCGAAATATATTTTTATATAAATATACAATATTATAATATATTGTATATTTAAATAATTATTCAAATATACAATAAGTATTAAGTATAGTATACTATTCAACAAATGATGTGTGTCAAAAAATTCAATTAAAAAACAAAAAAAAAATAACGCTTTACTTATTTTACAATTAATTATTTTATGTTGCGTTTTTTTGGTGGAACGGAACGCGTCATCAATCCCGGAAGTGACGGAAACTACTATGCGAGTAAAAATCTATTCTATGCACAGTGCTTGAAATCACACTAAGGTACTTTAAGTAAGTGCGATTTCTGCTTGAATAAAACACAAAAATATTGGGGGTAAAACAGATGTACCTAAAACAAAGCAGTTTCGTGGTAAGTGACGTCACATCATGAACGCGACAGAAACGAACGTTTCACGCTTGAACTGTATTAGAAAATTTTTGGAGTTGCATATTTTTTTTAGTTGAATTTAACATTTAATACATTCCTTAGATTTAGATTACTAGATACTAGATTTAGTGAAAAAAAAATACGTGTGTCTATACATATAATTAGAAAACGATTCCTTATAATGTTTACTAACAGCACCCCCAGTCAATGAAATGAAATGAAATTGTTTATTTTGTGAATAGGATATTGGGATCAATTTTACATGTCATAAAAAAAATAATAAACTGGAGACTAAGATGGAATCGACATTTCCTATCTGACTACCAAAGGATCCTTGTAGAGATCGTCTAATTGAAAACTGCACGCCCCTCTACTCAAATCCACTGCTTCTTGCACACACATTTAAAATGTTTGTATAGATTTTTTTGTGGAGGTGCGTGCAGTTTTAGATGGTCTCTACCACTGTATAATGCGATTCAAACGCTAATGACCTCAATCTGTCAACTGAAACTTGAAAAGTACGGCTTGCAAAGAACATTTTGTTGTTATCCGTTTTTTTTTAATTTGTTAACCCGTTTTTGTCATTTGTATCTCACTGACTGCTCCAAAATGAATAAACGAGGCGCTGTTTTGTCAAAACAAAAACTTGATGGCGCAAGGACATTCCTATTCTTAACAGGTTGAAGGACACTGAACGAGACACAATAGAGGTTTTATTGTTATGACGCCTACGGGCGTCTAGTGTCCTTGAAAGTGTTGTGAATGAATTATGTGATCTCTTACCTCAAACTTGTGATTGCCGATGTCCGTCTTGTTCATATTGCTGTCAACGACCATCTCGACATTTGACATTTTTTAATTTTATTTATTCTCCTATTTTAAAATAAGATAAGTATTATCCTCCTTATATGATTACAAAGCCCATTTTTCGTAGCAGCCCTATTTGGTTAGACAACCTGGAACAAAAGCAAACATAATAATTATTATCTTATTTATTTTAATACACATCAAAAACTGCCGCACTTTTGTGAAACAGAACCTAATTGAACTTTTCTCTGGAAATGAATACTTTGAAATAAAAACCTTGTATTGAAATTATTCGGGAGTATTAATTAACCAAAGTTAAATAAGGGTATTTCTCTACTGCACTTCACTACTGTGATTCGACACCCGCGCTCGTCCACTGCTTCGACAACAGTAAGCGAGGTTTAATATGTACAAATATATGGATTTCTACATAACTAACAGCGATAGTGGTCAGGTGTCGAATCCGAGTTATTGAGATATACAAACGCATTTACTAAGTAGGTAATTGACCGAAAAACTGAAAAAGTCGTCGCCCCCACCATGCATGGAAATAGGTACTAGACATGCACTTCATGGATTTCTTTTTATACCTATGTAAATAAAAATGAATGGCTAAATGTGATGCTAAGCGCAAAAACTCGAGAACGGTTGGACGGCAATTCGGTTTTTTTTTATCATGTATTCGTTTAAGTCCGAGGAAGGTTCCTGTTCATAAGAGAGAAAATATTTAATAATAAATAGAGGCATAAAGACCGCTAAGCGAGAACGAAGTAATAGAGTAGGCGTGCGATGCGATGCGATGCGACGACGCGACGGGTGGTTTGGGGGAACAAGAAATTTCACGCGGAAGAAGTCACGAGCAGAAGCTAGTTTATAAATCACATCACGCTTGTAACCCACATTTCGCCAGTTATGTTTAAGTCCCATGTAATAGGGGCGAGCCTATTGCCACCTTCCGGGCACAGATCCAGATTCCGAGCTGCAACTGAGAAATTCCTGGTGGAAAAACTCAATAACATTACCCGACCCGGGAATCGAACCCACGACATATATCTATAAATTTATATCAAGATATATTTATATATATTAATTATATTATTTAAATGCCGGTGCAAGACTATCAGATACGTCACATGCATCTATAATTACGAAAATTGTTAGTATTTGTCTGAGCGGGATACGGAATAATAGCGCGATCAATTAAATAATATGTTTTTTCCTAAAGCTCGATAGATGGCGTTGGCGTCGATTTAGATCGCGCTATGGTTTCGTTACGCGCATTTGGTTAGGTCCGATAGATTATTTTTATTTACTGTTAGCAGCGCACCTATTGGAATTACGTGTAACTAAATAATTAAATATACGGAAAGTGACTTAATTCAGTGGTGTTATATTATCCAGTATTATAGATTGTAATGCAAAAGATATTATTATGCAATAACTTTCGGTGGTCTGAGATGTTTTTAGACAAGGACATAAGCCACACAATGTATGTTTCTCTGATTTCATAATACTAGAAACGTGCTAACGCGGAAAACGAAGCGCCTGCTTGCAAACATACTCACATTATTTGTATATAAATGTGTTTGCATTGCAAAAATGAACTCCGTATGACCGTATTGACTTATGTAAATTAGTAGACCAGGGGGTCCTTAATTAAAATACACAAGCTAACTCTAAAATATGTATAGTATTTACAAGTATATAATAAAATAAGTCTGCGTCTGAGTCATTGAGCTAAAGAAGAGCTAGTGAGTAACAAAGAGTCCAAACTTCCAAAGAGCTATATATTGACTATTGAACGAGCCGAGCCGTCTCCTTCGACGCGCTTGCGGCGTGAGTCAAAAGAGCTATAGAAGAGCTAGTGAGCTAGAAGAGTGATCCTGCCAGGGTTACGAGCCTGTCCGAAAGGGATATCGTGGCCCTGGCACACAGGCATCTGAAGGAACACGGGTGGGTTTTAGTCAGTAAAAGTCTGACACTCCCTCCCGTTCCACCCAGAGCGGGAGAAGTTATTTGATAATTTCCCACCCACAAAAAAAAAAAAAAAGCTAGAAGAGTGATATAGCTGTTTAGAGTGAAAGAGCTAATCGTTCTTTTTCTTTTGAGTGAGCTATTTCGCCCATGTCTATTTTGAAGTAATCCATTAGTCCCAAACCACACAAACTCTAATCCATTACTTCATATGTTCCAAAAATGTGTTTGTTTAACAACGTAAATAACGTAATGAACGATAGTGTGTTAAACCCATTTGCTACTGATAGTATGTTACGCAATTAAACCGCTGATAATGTATTCTATTACAAGTATTGTCATCGCTGATAAGTGATAAAAGAATATCAGTAGTATGTATTGAGCTAGTTAACACGTAACATGCACCGTATAGTATTACCTAATGATTTTTATCTGATATGTAATATTTTATCGTAATTATTATCAGTAGAATAGTGAGTTTAAATAAATCAGGTAGTTATTGAGGTATTACAACAGTATCAACCTATGGAGGGACATTTAAAAAACTTAGGCCGAGATCTCTATATGTTACTTAGCACGTACCTACTTTGGATAAACGTTATTCCACTAATTTGTTTAAAACACTTCCACATCATCATTACAGAATACAGTTCCTTGCTCTTGTTTCGTGTTTATTATTGTATATTGTTTATATATATTTATATAGATAAGTGTATGCTTTATGTATTTATTTTATATGTAAATGGTACACCACTGACTACCTGTAGTATTGTCTCTCCTTTTCCCTTTAATCCATCCAAAGTTTGTCTGTCAAAGAATCGCTTTTAGCGATAAGACCGCCCATTGTGTCACCCTGTGTAAAATTTCTACATTTATATCTGTAACTTTTATGGTGTACATAATAAAGAGTATTCTATTCTATACCTGACACTTTCGCACAAATGTCAAACTACAAAATATATAAAATAGACACGGGATCATGTCTAAGTCAATGAAAATGGTCAAAAAGGTGGTTTTTAAAGCAGTGTATCTCTTAAGCCGTAAATATTTTTTCCAAAACAAAATCAGTATGATATTTTCAAGTCTTTTGTGCATACGGTGATGGCACTCAAAACTTAATTAAACATAATTTAATACATCAAAAAAACAACTCTTAATTATTTTTAAAAGCAGTTTATCCCTTCGTTAACAGTTATAATTACAATTGCAAGTATACCATAAAATTGCAAATGCCAAACTGCATCCGGTGATGGATTAATTTTTATTAATTAGTTAATATCTAATTTTCTAAGATTTTATTTGCCTTTTTACGCAATACGTTGTGTCATCGCGCATCTCTTTCTTTTGTATGCAATCTTACAGTGACAACGGTTTACCTGTTGTCAGCCTCTTAAGTAACGTTAATAGATAGTGCTTATAAAGGCGGCTTCCCACGGTGCGTGATATTTTGGACGGACGCGGACCAGCCCGCACGGCCGACGGCCATGGACAGTCACGTACCGCACAACAAGGCCCTTCCAACGGTACGTGTCGGTCTGTGTGGGTCTTGAGATTTGAAGCCATTTTCATTCTAAAATCCAAAGTGAAAGAGAGCTTGCAACTTTGAAGTTACCGACTCGCCGTGGATCGGACGCACCGCGACGATCGCGTCTGCGCTACTACGTACGATACTCTTCCCATAGTGCGTCGTCGTCGTCGGTGCGGGCTGGATCGCGTCCGTCCGCAATATCACGCACCGTGGGAAGCTAGCTTAAGACTGTTAACTATTTACGTATGTAACTAACTATAAATAGGACTTCTTGGCGGGAAAGTGAAGCGTCATGTTAGCAGTTTTGTTTTATTTTCTAAAATTTGTGTTTAGCCGAATATTAATGTGTAATAGTGGTGGATTATTAACCATTAAGTGTTCTTGAACCTGCATTAATGTAGGCAAATGAAACAAAACAGTGCAACATCACTTTAAGTTCTCTCAAGAAGTCCGCGCCAGGTTTCAGTAAAGTGCCGCGTCTTTACTTAAACTCAAGGGGAGTGGGGCGGGATATCATCAATCATCTTTATCATGCATTGAGTGGAGTTCATTTCATAATTATTTAAATAACTTTGTACTTGTTACCTAATTTTACATGACACTGGCTAAATGCACAAACCGCGCGAAGCCAAAAAGAAAAAAAAAAAAAAAACTATAACTAGGTATAAAGCAAAAAAAAACGAGTGCGTCACACGACTGAAGTAATACTTACAAATAGTAATTTACTAATTATACTTACTTACTGCTCGCACCTCTCTATGTCCCGCACTGGGCCCGCGTGGTGGATTACGGCCCACTCCCTTTCACACAGAGGACTGTGTCCCAGCAGTGGGAACAATATACGCTGATTAAGTACCTCTGTCTCTTGCCCCTACAGTAATATACGAAACGTAACTCTGCCACTTTCTATCTTCACTAACTTATATCTCCCTCTCAACTTCTGCTGGCTCACTTCCGTAACGCTCTCGTCATGCATACACCAGCTTACTCCCCAAATCAAGCGTGCCTAAAGAAGTTTTACTTCAAAAAACTGTACCTAAAAGTTACACAACTAAGTAGCTCCGCGCGTGCAGTCCAACCGTGGCCATATTTTTATATTTCGAGTTAAACACTAAATGAAAGTGTTAAAAATTCCTACTATAGGTTTGAAGTTAATTGTTGACCGCCATGTTGGTAATCTGCAGTCGGAAATAAAACAATAGCAAAGGTTGCTTCATAGTTCATACAAATCCGGATGTATGAAGAGAATCAGTGCCATAATTTTATGATAACAGTGTTCCTGTGACTACTATCACGAATTCACGATTGTACCATTGTGTTTGAGATAAACTGTTGCTCACGTATTATTGTTACCTACTCATGTTCATCGTGTGTGCCATCATAATTTGTAACGCTTTCTATCTTTTCATTGGCTGGCTTTTTTTTTTCTTTCGTAATCTACATTCGTAGCACTTGCTACGCCGTAGCAGCTGAAGCCTGAAGCTTCCCTGCCAATTTATTATAAAATAAATAAAACAAATTATTAAAAAAAAAAACAAAAAACCCGACTGCCAAAATATGAACTGAAAGGATGGAAACAAGATGAAAGTAAACCAGTATCCTTATAGTACCAAAAATAAATAAATGCAGTCGGAGGCAACTAGGATGTTACGAACGCCTTAAAATTTGCCTCCGACTGCATTTATTTACTTTTCATCTTGTTTCCATCCTTTCAGTTCATATTTTGGCAGTCGGGTTTTTTGTTTTTTTTAATATTTTTTTTTATTTTAAGATTTTTAGTGTTCTTAATGAACAAATTATTTAGTTGAGTATTGGTAAGTTAATAAGCCATACGACATAGTAAGGTTAGTAAGATAGGATAGGTCAATTGGCTCCTTTCTTTCATAGAATTCTTAACGTTAAAACTCCAATTTAATACCTATTTCTTTTACGAGTTTGTCTATAATTGTATGTTACGGTTTAATTGACTGATTTCCATTAAATATTGGCATGTCATCAATGCACGGCGGAATATATATTTGCACAGAATTTTATACATCTTTTGTACCCAACACATTTATGCAAATAAACGATTTTGATGGAAAAACTTTTGCTATTTCAGATTTTTGTAATGGCCAGTCTGTTCATTATAACAAAAACTGGTCAATTGCGTGTCACAAAACGCACAATGAAGGGTTACGTAGTTAGGATGAATTTATCCCATCAAAATATGCCGCATGAATAGCCGTATTTTTTATTGCGTTAACTTTGAAGCTTGATTTTTAGGGTTCCGTACCCAAAGGGTAAAACGGGAACCCTACTTACTAAGGCTCCGCCGCACAGTGGGCCCATACTGAAAATTAGTGGACTTAGGCAACAAAGTTCCTATATCGATGCGATTTTTTTTTATATGACGTGTTATATTATTCCTGACAACTTTTATTCTTATAAAATTTCTTCTAAAGTTGATAGTTTGTCTTGAAAAAAATTAATTAGATTTTTTTGTATGGAGCGAATCACGTTTAATTTTTTTTCTTCAATTGTACTAATATGTTGAGTGTGTGGCGTGAGTATATGATAGCTAGGGTCATTCTCTATTCATGAAAAAAAAATCAGCGCCGGCCATCTGCGGCAGCGCGAGTAATCATTCGGTAAAAAAAAAATGATTTGGAAGAATTTTTTTGTCATTTAAAATAAATTCAAAGCATATTTTTTGTCTGATTTGGCTGTTTTCACCTTCTTTTTAGTTAAATAAATAGTTGTAATAGCGCATACGTACTTATAACTAGTAATTCTGGTAGAGATTTAGTTATTATTGCATGTTATCGGTAGCACCTGCATTGTGATTGATGACTCATTTGTTTGTGCACTCGGCTAAGCGCATAACTAATGAGTCATCGAAAAATGCTCGTCTCTGATTGGCTGAATAATTTTCACTCACTGTTATGTCCACTACTTGAGTAATTAACACTAACTATAAATATAAAGACATTCATTAAGTCCATCTAGTTTCGCTCTTGTCGCTTGTTTGTGAACACAGTTAAATACTTGTATTTTTATATTTACATTAGAACTATGGCTGGATTTTGTACCAACCTAGATCTTTTTGTGAAATTAAGAAGTGGCGGTGATCTGAAAAATCATATGTTTCTGTATGAAAGTATCATTTCTGTCTTGACTACCGAAGTTTCTGAAGAAGACAAGAACCGAATCAAGGAGTTCTGTCGACTTTTTTGTGTAAATTTAAATAAAAAGTGGATAGAGTCAAGTAGAAATCAAAAAACTTTTATGAATCGTGTAATTAATCGCAAGTGGTTGGAAAAAAACATCAACTGGCCTGTTTGTGACAGTGTTGATCTGAGAAGTGTGATGGGCTTTTCGGACGCAGCCTTATCTGAGCTTGTGGATATAGATTGCCATGTTCCTACTCTTGCAGTATGTACTGCGGAAGCGGGAACATCTACAGAAAAGGAGCACAGAAAACCGTTCGAAGAGTTAAGTAATAAGCAAAAGAAAAGACGTTCTACTTCCATAGTAGAAGAAAATTCCGAGGAAGAGTTGCAGCACTGGTACATAACAAAATTGAAAGACAACGGCAAAACGAATCTGGCAAAAGTGGTCGAATACCTTTCCAGTAATCCAGATGCGCTATCCGAAGTAGAAGAGAGACTATTCAAAAAGCAGAGCTTAAGTACTGTCTCTGAAGATAAGTGTTTAGCTCTTTATACATCAGTTGCGCTCTCGAAATGGAAGTACTTAGCTCTT
Source organism: Tiliacea citrago (assembly GCA_963921375.1). Classification (NCBI taxonomy): domain Eukaryota; kingdom Metazoa; phylum Arthropoda; class Insecta; order Lepidoptera; family Noctuidae; genus Tiliacea; species Tiliacea citrago. Next base: position 11,508,886 of record OY992786.1, on the reverse strand, counting down.
CGACAATTTCTGAAAGAAGAAAACTGTGCTGCCTTTCCATCTTATCCAAAGCTTGTAAATGCCAAGAAAAGATGTTACCCACCACAAGAGAGTATGGAGATTACCGAAAACGGAGCTCACATTAAATTGCAAGCGCTATTGGACCACACTGTGGAGAGGATATTACTTGATATAAATACTGTTGATAGGTCTCAAAATGAAGAACTCAAGTTGACCTGGAAATGGGGACTTGATGGATCTTCGTCGCAGAGTAACTATAAACAGAAAACGTCAAACACAGCTACAGAGTTCGATGATTCATCAGTAGTCATGATAAGCATCGTCCCTCTTCGGCTCGTGTCTACTAGGCCATCATCTGGGAATGAAAATCTAGTTTGGGAGAACCCCACACCTTGCTCAACTCTGTACTGTCGACCAGTGAAGTTCACTTTCACTTCGGAGACAGCTGACTTTATAAAGTCTGAAGAGTCTGAGATGAAAAAACAAATTGATGAACGAATATCTACACAGTGTGGAAATATTATTGTATCACATGAATTGCATATGACCATGATTGATGGAAAAGTGGCCAATATTATTGCTGGAGTACCATCATATGCAACGTGTCCCATTTGCTTGGCAAAACCGAGTGAGATGAATAATTTAGACGCTTTGACTTCTAAACCACTTCGTGAAGAAATTTACAAACAAGGAATTTCTTCACTGCATATGAAGATTCGGTGTATGGTATGTCTTCTCCATATATCTTATAATCTGGATTTTCAACGATGGACTGCTCGCGGCGAACATAAGGCTTTGAAACAAGCTAAAAAAAATACCACACAGCAAGAGTTTCGTGAGCAAACTGGAATGCTGATTGATATAGTCAAACAGGTATGTATTTAATTTTCGCTCTCTTTATGTTGTTTGTGAATTATATCTCTATGTATTGTATATTACAGTATTGTTTTCCCATTTTAGGGTTTTGGAACTACAAACGACGGGAATACAGCGAGGCGCTTTTTCCAAGATTACAAAAGATCTTCCAGAATAACGGGAATTGACGAAAATCAGATTTTCAGATTTTCCGTTATTCTACAAGCCATATCATCAGGCAAAAACATTGACTGTGAAAAATTTAGAAGATACTGTAGAGAAACAGCTGATGTGTACGTGCAACACTATTCGTGGTTCTACATGCCAATTAGTGTACATAAACTTCTAATGCACGGTGCAGACATCTGTAAGCACTTTGGTGTTTTGCCAATCGGTAAGTAAAAAATAAATATAGTTTGATGTATTATTTGACTCGATTGCGTTTTGAAATTAAAATGTATGTACTTATTCGTTTTAGGTACCTTATCTGAAGAAGCTTCGGAAGCCCGTAATAAGGACTTCAGAAACGTCAGGGAGAGGCACACTCAGAAAACGGGGAGAATAGCAACAAACGAAGACATCCTCCATGGACTTCTAATAAGCTCTGATCCCCACATATCCTACATAAGGCCTAAAATAATGAAACAGGTTCATAATGAGTTGTTGCCTGAAGCAACTCAGTTGTTACAGACTACTGAGCCTCCCTGTGACAGTGAAATTATGGAGGAAGAAGAATGCCTCATAGCAGAGTCCGAAAATTTGCCGGACCCACTAGCACTTCTGGAACAAGAAATAATGTGATCCGGCTCTAAATTATTCCCACAAAAGCCCATCAGGGTTAGGAATATGACAAACAGCCCTTTTCAGGGCTACTATTACTTCACAGTTTCATATTGATCATACGTACGATAACTTATACTATAATAATATACATACAGTTGATTATGTAGATAATTATCAACGACTTGCCCGTACAAATTTAAATTATTTCACCTATCATTAACAAAATTAGTATAACCTGAAACATTACGATATATTTATTCAACAATAGATAACGTGCAGTTAAAAAATAACACAGCCAATCAGAGACGAGCATTTTTCGATGACTCATTAGTTATGCGCGCACAAACAAATGAGTCATCAATCACAATGCAGAGCACCTGCATTGTGATTGATGACTCATTTGTACCGATAACATGCAATAATAACTAAATCTCTACCAGAATTACTAGTTCTAAGTACGTATGCGCTATTAAAACTATTTATTTAACTAAAAAGAAGGTGAAAACAGCCAAATGAGACAAAAAATATGCTTTGAATTTATTTTAAATGACAAAAAAATTCTTCCAAATTATTATTTTTTTACCGAATGATTACTCGCGCTGCCGCAGATGGCCGGCGCTGATTTTTTTTTCGTGGATAGAGAATGACCCTAGCTATCATATACTAACGCCACACACTCAACATATAACACGTAGAATTGAAGAAAAAAAATTAAACGTGATTCGCTCCATACAAAAAAATCTAATTAATTTTTTTCAAGACAATCTATCAACTTTAGAAGAAATTTTATAAGAATAAAAGTTGTCAGGAATAATATAACACGTCATATAAAAAAAAATCGCATCGATATAGGAACTTTGTTGCCTAAGTCCACTAATTTTCAGTATGGGCCCACTGTGCGCCGTCTGTCTGTCTGTCCGTCTGTCACCAGGCTGTATCTCATGAACCGTGATAGTTAGACAGTTGACATTTTCACAGATGATGTATTTCAGTTGCCGCTATAACAACAAATACAAAAAAATAGAATAAAATAAATATTTAAGGGGGCTCCCATACAACAAACGTGATTTTTTTTGCTCGTTTTTGCTCCATATTAACGGCAACAGGTACACGCTTGAAATATTCACAGAATACTTAGTTATATATTCACTTTAAAAATAAATAATTAAATTAAAATAAAACAAATATTTAAGGGGGGCTCCCTTACAACAAACGTGATTTTTTTGCCGGTTTTATAGATAATGGTACGGAACCCTTCGTGCGCGAGTCCGACTCGCACTTGGTCGGTTTTTTATAGAGCGCTAAGGGACCGTAGACTTTCGTATTTGATATTCATTTCAACTTAATACCTCTACGCGTTCCTGAAAAAAAGGGTCTTGACTGACAGACAGACGGACGGAAGGACAGACAACGAAGTGATCCTTAAAGGGTTCCGTTTTTTTATTTGGCACCATCTTGGGTTTTTATTTTGACTCCATTATTGTTGTTAGCACCCTCGAAAACCATGAAAACGACACCCATGATAAATAATTTGCAAATTTTGGGTAACACCATTTCAAATTTTGATTTTGTCTCCATTATTGTTACCAGAGACCTCGAAAACGATAACAACGACACCCATGACGAAAAATCATCACAAAATCACGACAACCATCTTTTCGCGCAGGTGGGTTCGCGCAAGTGTCTTTTGCAGAAATGTCATTTGCGCAAGTGAACCAGATCCAAAGCATCAAATCTCAGTTGGTCTAACTCTCTCATATGAAACAGCTAGGATCTATTGGCATAAAAAAAGTGAAAATTGCTCATTTTCTTGCTGGCTGTACATTTTTTTAAATCTGCGAATGCAGATCAAAATGTCTCAGATTTTTAGGACAGTCTTCTAAGACCGAATTCGTGTAGCTACAACAGTAGGATATCCTTACTTACCATCTTAAAAATCCACCCTGCATATGCAATAATTGATTGCATAAAGATATAGCGTGATGGTAATCATTTAAAAGGTCAAATCTGTAACTGTTTGGCTCGTCTTTTTAGAATTTTCTGTAATCCTTAGAGGCATACAACCATAATGCAATATTGCTCATCCCCATAGTAAATAGCGTGATAATATATAACCTATTGGTTGACTAGACTTATAGGGAATATATTATATGCAAAATTTGAACAGAATGTATCCGAATAGAATTTGCGTGATGCTAGAACATACATTCACAAAAACAGACAAAAATTCTAAAAACTATATTTTCGGCATTAGAACGATCTCAGACCTCAAAACAATTATTTATTTCAAAAATTTTCAATGTACAATTTTAACTTCGCTTCGATTTTGTTATTAAAGTTCTTAAGTACTTTTTTGTAGTTTGTGTCAAAATAGTAGGTTAAAAGTGTTATAAAATATATATATTTGGAATTGGCTATTTACTAGCTTTTATTTGATACACATATTATAATAATCACAAAATATATTTTTTTATTCCCCCTCTAATTTTTGATTCGCAGATGCCACATTTTGGAGCAAAAATCAAAATTTTATAGCCTATGTCACTTCCACAATTAAAACGAATCTAAGGATACCTCATACGTTAAAATCCATCAAGCCGTTTAGCCTACAGAGCGTGCCAAAGAAATAGACATACATAAGTACATACACTCGAAAAACATAACCCCTCCTTCTGGAGCAGTCGGGTAACAAGATTCAGTTTTACCTACTGATCATTATAGATAGATACTCATGTTTATTAAATTCATAATTAGGTCTGCCTAACCCGTCTCGTTACAGGTGTGATAATATATTATATTTTATCTAATTAATTTTGATTTCGTTTGCAGTTTCCGCTATGAGTTAGGTCTACACACATCAAAATATTTCTCCATAAATTATCACAATTATTTGAAAAAAAAAAAGGAATTGCCCGAAATCAGATAACCTAAGTTCAATTGGTTCAATAATTTGATATTGGCGTGAACCAGGGGGTCTACTCCGAACATAAATCCAAACTATCGGGTAGTCGGGTAAGGACTCAAAGTCAAAAATGGAAACTTTGGAAGTTATAAAACGGCCGAACATTCGGCCAATACTTCGGTTTAGCGCTTCGGAGTAGACCCCTGGCCATTTATTATCACTTATATTTAACAAAGCTGTACACACAAAAGTTTTTATTTCGGCTATTTGCTAAAAAAATACCTGACAGATATTCAAAATCAACTTATAGATTTATACAATTATGATAAAGACGTGAATCAAGAAATCGTTGTCAATGATACCAACACCATACCTAAGATTTACCTAATACGCGAATATAGCTGAACTAATATGTTAATCGACTGAATATCATGATAAAACTACGTTTTCAAAATATTATTGACACTCCACTAGATTTGTTAATTACCTATTTCCGCTACCATCTTCCTGACTGGCTAATATGAATTTTTACCTTGATAAGCTTGAATACAGAGGCGCCAAAACGAGATAAGTCGATTACCTATACTCTTCTATTCGAGATTCTAATTCCTGTATTCGCTATGCATATATTAACTATACAATATGTAACAAAAACACTGTTGTTCCTTCTACCTACGTTTTAAGAATCGGTATACATACGTAATAAAGCAAGTCATTTATAAAAACTGTTCCACAAAAATAAATATTTAACTATTAATATTTGTAATGTTGAATTCTTACCTCTGCAATCTTTGATTTTGACTTCTCGACTAGCCAATTCTTATTTTTTTTTAATTATAATTCCATCAATGTTGTGCTTGTACGTAAATGTATACGTCCCTAAAAGGAACAACAGGGTTTTTGTTACATACTGTATAATATCTTGACTTGACTTTGTTCTGTAAATTAACATAATTCATATCCTATGATGATCTGTAACTCAAAACCCTACCCTACCTGCAGGCTTAACACGAGAACCGTAGAGCGTTTTGTCGACGGAAGAGTAGACAAAAATGACGTTTCCGTGAAGACAGTAGAACATTTTCGGTAGACAAGCGATTTTTATTCTACAGAACAGTAGAAATAGAAAGCATCATGCTAAGCCTGCTGAAAGGCAATTCTCGCGTTTGCACTCGTATCATGACGTACTCGTAATTTCCGCTCGTCTCCTATATCACTTATAAAATGGTGGCATTATCCAGAATTGTGTATTGTCAGTACAAGTAGATCGTAAATCATGAGTGCAGGGACGAACATGTTCCTGCCAGGGTTACGAGTTTGTCCGAAAGGGATATCGTGGCCCTGGCACACAGGCAACCGAAGGAACACCGGTGGGTTTTAGTCAGTAAAAGTCTGACACGCCAGTCTGTCCCGAGCGGAGCGGAAGAAGTTATTCGATAATTTCCCACCCAAAAAAAAAAAGGGACAAACATGTTGACGTTATGCGTCACACGAAGTAATCCATTCGACGATGCATTTTTTTTGACGCAATCGTATTTTTTATGTACTTTTGAACTGAGGCACGTCGCGTGGCTTTCCTTAAATACGAGAAATGCTCGAATCGACATGCCGAGAATAGCTCAACGTGATTTATACGAGGGAATAGTACGAATCGAACGACAATCACGAATGCTAGATGCTCGAGATTTGGCCTTCTGACTTCTTTCTCTATTTAGGATTGTGCATTTTATGTTGAGATAAATATAGATTTATGATTATTGTGGATAATTATGGATATGTAGGTATTATACCTAGGAATCTTAACTCTCATTATTTTATTTTCAAGTAAAATGTTAAAAATAAAATAAATATTTAAGTACAGCCCTATTTTGCTAGGTGGAAAACTACCTCTAACGATGTTTTTTTCCTTCTCCTATTATATACCTAGTAACGATTTTATTATTGTCGGATTAGTTCAGTCACTCCCACTCATGAGATGATTGGGTAGACCTTGTGTAGGTACTAATGGAGATTTGTGACAAGTTGTTAACAGCAGCCAGGGCTTTGGCAGGTATGCTAGATTGAAAAAGGTGTTCTTCTTGGTCGCGTACTTCATTACTGAAGGTCGTAGTACTGTCCCTGAAAGGCTTTCGTGTCTTTATGTATGGTGCTCTTCCACTTCGTTAGGTGCTCTGCTTCTCTCAGGGCGGTCGTAACAGAAAGTCCAGTGAGTGCAGTTACATGGTCTGACCAGCGGTTAGGAGACCGGCCGTGAGTTCTTTTCCCATTTACCTTGCCAAAGTAACCGAGAATCCTATGGTAACAGATCGTGGATAGTCTATCTCTTATGCGTAGTTGTTCGAGAATAGATTTGTTAATTCTCCTGGCCGGCCGTGGTATGGTAAGCATTCTTCGCCAACACCACATCTCAAACGCGTCTATCTTTTTCCGTTCTATTGCCCGAATCGTCCACGACTCTGAGGTGTAAAGGAATATCGGGAAAACCAGTGTCCGTGCTAGCCTCATCTTGGTGACATTGGAGACCTTTCTGTCCTGCCAGATACGTGTCAGCGTACTCATCGCAGCTTTGGCCATTTGAGTCCTTCTCTTGATCTCTCTTTGAAAAAGGAAAGTACTTTAAAATTCATAAAAAAAAAAATGTTTTTAGACGTGTCGTCTTTTTGGAATGATGCCTTCAATATTAGATGACACTTATTGCGGTTGCTTGCCGAGGTCGGTGCGTGAATGGGTAACCATCCATTGGGTACATATCGAGACTGCTCCGTGCCTTGGAAAGCACGTTAAGCCGTTGGTCTCGGCTGTGATTCGTGGATCTTTGACAGTCGTAACGGGTAGTCAGAAGCCCGAAAGTCCGGCAACCAGTCTTACCAAGTATGGTATCGTGCTACCCAGTAACTGTGTTGTGGAGGTCAGGTAGGCAGTCGCTCCAAGTAAAATACTGGTATTCAGCTACATCCGGTAGGACTGGAAGCCGACCCAAACAGAGTTGGGAAAAGGTTAGACAGATGAATTATTGCGGATTTTTGCCAACATAGGTACAGATTTTTGTAGTACCTACCTAAAGTTATAGGTAGGTACTTACTTATTATTTCATTGCTGAGATTCAAAATCATGTGGGTATTATTATATTACGGAAATACGTGATTTGTAATGAACAAAAAAAACTAAGCGGGGAAGGTTATACAACTTCTACTTTACCGAGATAACTGAGAAATGAATGTCGAAAATACTTGTTTCGTTCTTTGTTTTCAACATTATTTTTGAAAAAAAAACGAAAATTCTGTTTATTTTTTATTTGGAACAAGTTCCGCGTTCCTGCCAGCTATAAAAATAGGTAGGTACTCATGGGGATAGTGTGACAGAAGTGAAAACTTAAAACTTTGGAATGACAAACATAAATATATAAATGCGTGTATACATTTACACAGGCCGCTGCTCGTCGCCAGTCTGACGCAACACGTCAAGTGACGCGGTTAGTATGTCGGTGCGCGAAACCATTTTTTTGGGTTAGAAATTATTAAATAACTTCTCCCGCTGGGCGGAGCGGTGTCAGACTATTACTGACTAAAACCCACCAGCGTTCCTTCAGTTGCCTGTGTGCCAGGGCCACGATATCCTTTTCGGACAATCTCGCAAGCCTGGCAGGTATTGGCCCTAACGGACCCCGTCCGTTCGTGCTGAAATCTCTTTGAGACACGCGTGGAACACAACGCGCCGTCGTGCGTCGTGACCCCGCCCTGGTCCTTATGGGACGGCGAGCTACCCATCGCTCACCGTCCGCAAGCCCGCGCCTACGGTGGCCGGGAATCGACCTGCGACTCCCGACGACCGGGGCGTCTCCCGCGTGACGCTAACCCATAAGTTTTGCCCCTACTAAAAATCGCTCAACGCGGCCTAAGAAGCTTTCACTTCACAATTCAAAATGAATTGAAAAAAATGCTTATCTAGGTAGGTAGCTAAGTAATTGTCTTGACATTAACTCACAATTTTTGTAGAATTCGTGAGAAACATCTTCATTGCGTGCCTCATAGATATATATTTCTATGGCGTGCCTAACCTCGTATTTCTTTATTATCAGGATGTTTCGTATACGATACTATAGTGTCGATTATAATTAGGTAGATATACAATATTAGTTTTAGTATTTAAAGCGAAACCCGAAACACGTGTATTTTAATGTAAAGAATCTATGTACAAAATTTCAAAACTGTATCATGAAAAATCAAAAAGTTATAAGGTTGTTATGTTACCGGGTTGTCCGTACAAAAACATGCTAATTACGCCCCCGCGCCTCCAGGGTCGTCTTACGCTCATTGATAATAATTTGGCAGTAGGTACCTAACCGTACGGCGATTCTATTGTAAGTAATTAAATGGTGATAACATAATTATTGAAATCGATTCAGTTCCTTATTCTGAACAAACTATAGTCAGGTTTCGTATATGCTAAAAATAATGTTGTAGAGAGAGTAGAGAGAGATACCCAAGCAATTCCGAAATGTGGTCAACATACATTTGGGTAATTTCGGCCTTCAAAAACTGTAGAAAATCATTTTTATCAATTAGCTTCTGCCCGCGACTTCGTCTGTGTGTCCCCCGACCCACTGCGTCGCATTGAATCGCTCGCCCGTGTTTTCGCTTAACGTTCCTTCTTTTTTCTTTTTGCTCGGCCCCTAAGAGTCGTAGCGTAGTGTTAAATAGCCTATAACCTTACTCAAGAATTGGGCTATCAATTGCAAATAATAAATTTTCAAATCCGAGTTGTAGTTCCAGAGATTACCCTGTACAGTTTACATGCAAACTTACAAACAAATAAATTACTTCTTCATAATATTAGTGTAGATAGATAGCACCAAACGCAAGGTTTATGTTTCTAGACCAAATATTTTTTGTGTTGTACTGACTGTTGTCTGATTAAATAACCTGATATTTGTTGAGTGGTTACTGAGATAAAATTAGACAGAGGAGCATGCCTCATTAACTCACAAACCTTGACGGTGACTAATCATAATTTAGGCAATACAACGTCAATACTCCCAGACCAACTCACGGTGTTAGATACTACGTTTTTGAGCTGAGGTAGCCCGCGAAATTCAAATTTTCTTACTTTTTCTGCAATTTACAGGTCAGTCAGTGTCAGGTTGTATGTTAATTAAAATGTGATTCGTGACCGTAACAGGGAATGGTTAGTTTTCATCTATTTTCTTAAATAAGTTCAGACCGAGACGCGACGCTGCGCGCACACTTTAAAAGTGCGACTCAAAATATAACTTTATTTTGTACGCGAAAAGACACACAATTAATTGTGAGAATTTAGAATACGTTACACCACGCAGCACTACGCCTCGTAATGCCTCGCGGCGTAAATCGACGCAGCGGTGAATCGCCGGTACACGCGGCGGCGCTGCGCGACACCTCGAGGCGCAGCCGTACGTCGTTCTCATGCGCTTGCAAATGGTAGACTGTGGGTGAACGCGGGGCGGGGCGGGAGCACGTGGCGAGGCGTCGTGTTGTCAACGATTTTACTATGCGCCTCGCGACGTTGGGATGCGTCTCGCGGCGGCGCGCGGCGCAGCGCGATATCACTGGCCTCTTCCAGTATCGTCACGACGCGTCGCGTCGCGTCGCGTCTCGGTGTGAGCTGACCCTTACAGTAAGCCGTTTCATTTGATATGTCTCACGGTACAGTTTGAAATACTTTTTTTTTTATTTTCTTTTTTGATTCCCAAAAGTGATACATACATATTAATATATACTACTAGATACATATATACACCCCCCAAGGTCCTAAAAGAGTTCCGTTATTTAATTCGGACGTAAACATTAAAATCACAGTGGTGATAAACTTTTTTTATTGAAAAGCGAAGGTGATAGATGCCTTTCACAGATGAACGCACGTACAGGCGCGTACGCATTGAATGGGAACCTCACTCACAAATGAAAGTGAATGTCAACGACCTTTGATAAACACATAATGGCCTACCCATTAGCTTGAAGAAAGCGAAACCGAATCAAATTCAATGTTATCTTTTATAATCTGATCGCTATACCAGGCACGTATCCTTTGGGCACGCCACTATTGCGGCGATAAGTCCCCTCTTTGAGGAGTGGCTGGAGAGGCGCCACGGCGTCCTCACCTTCCGCCTGACGCAGGTTCACCGGACACGGATGTTTCGGGAGGTTCCTGTTCAGGATAAAGCGGGAGGAAACGCCCGGGTGTCACCACTGTGTGGATCGCCCGGAGGACACGGTGGAGCATACGGTGGAGGTCTGCCCTGCTTGGGCGGAGCACCGCCGTGTCCTCACGGAGGCGATCGGCGGCGGCGATCTCTCGCGTCCGGCCCTGGTTCAGGCCATGGTTCGGAGCGAGAGTGCATGGGAGGCCGTCACCTCCTTCTGCGAAGCAGTAATGCTCGCGAAGGAGGAGGCGGAACGCGTGCGGGAGAGGCAGGGTTCGCGCCCTCACGCCCCTAGTCGCCGCAGGAGACGCCCTGGGCGTCGGGAGTCGCAAGCCGATTTCCGGCCACCGTAACCGCGGGCCTGCGGACGGTGAGCGATGGGTAGCTCGCCGTCCGAAAAGGACCAGGCCCGGGTCGACGGCGCGTTGTGTTCCACGCGCGCCTCAAAGAGACGTCAGCACGAATTGACGGGGTCCATTAGGGCCAATGCCTGCCAGGGTTGCGAGTTTGTCCGAAAGGGATATCGTGGCCCTGGCACACAGGCAAATGAAGGAACACGGGTGGGTTTTAGTCAGTAAAAGTCTGACACGCCCTCCCGCTCCGCCCAGAGCGGGAGAAGTTATTTGATAACTTCCCACCCAAAAAAAAAAAAAAAAAAGGCACGTATCCTTGATTGTATGTGCACAGGGTAAAAATAAATTAGTAAGCGAAACTCCGCAGGGTATGGTATGGTATCGACATCGAAACATGATAATATAAAAAAAAAGTTTTTTTGGTTGTTACGCGTTGCGTTTTGTACTTGTAATATCAGTTTGAAAAATAACCGGCCAACCGACCGCGCACAATGAAGAGTTCCGTAGTTGGGATGAATTTATCCCAATAACTTTTACACTATAAATAAATTATAGATGAAAAACATGTTCTCCCATGCATCAATACACGCCGCGGTCAATTCTCCAACTGCAAATGTAAGTTTGTAATCGCATTTTATTTTATGTGGTACCATTAACGATTTTCAGACTTTTCCCTTTACTTGAGCTCTGAGAGCTTGCTTCTTGCCAATTTTCATGATTAGGCCAACAGGAAGTACCCATAGGTTTTGATTCATTTGAGAGTTTAAAAAAATGACGTATAAATGGCCTTTTTTTTTTATTGCGTTGTCTTAGAAGCTTGATTTTAGAGCTCCAAGGGACCGCGGAGACCTACGATGTATTTGATATAAATTTCAACTTGATACCTCCGTTCGTTCCTGAGAAAACCCGGTCTTGACAGACAGACGGACAACGATGTGATCCTCTAAGGGATCCTTTTGTTCCTTTTGAGGTACGGAACCCTAAAAATTGTTTTTATTGTGTAAACTTCACAGACCTAATGGTCATCGCTTCCTAAATATATAATCATATTTCAAGTAACAACACTACCGGCGCGGCGATCGTTGACACCCAAAAAAGAAACATCAAATCGTTTTTATTTTTATTGTATCGTGTTTAGATGCCTATACCGATGGGTGAAAAAGCTAGCGTAACTCCGTAGACGTCATCACGTCTACAGAGTTACGCTAGCTAATTTAATTTGACCCTGTACTTCCGAATGTAACTATATGGATATCGTATTTCCCCGTAACTGGGTTGTGGAGGTCAGATAGGCAGTCGCTCCATGTAAAATACTGGTATTCAGCTGCATTCGGTTAGACTGGAAGCCGACCCCAACAGTTGTGAAAATGCTTGGCTGAGGAATCCCGAATGTAAACATTGTACCGGTTACGATTTCACATAACAATTCATAGAATCATCGGATAGGCACATCTTCTTTCTATTCTCAACACAAATCCGTCGGTAAATATGATTTACAAACAGTGGATCTACGTATGAGTAACTGTAGATATCCGTTGTTGGTTGACATTGGCTTTTCTTAAAGAATGTCACCCAAACACAGAAGGTAACGGTTTTAGGGGAATGCGAAAACAACCTTGTGGTGTTTCACATAACCTACATTTATTGGTTTTTCTCAGTTCTCCTAATGATGTAGGTATATTAACCCAGGTGTAACTGAATTAATGCACATTATGAAAGACATTCGTTCAAAATAGTTTACTGAATCGATTTCTGTCATTTTTAATATAGGTAATTTTTTATCTCAGAAATAAAACCAACGCCGGAAACGCCGGGACGGCCTAGGAAGACATATAGCTCTTCAGAAAGGTCAGGTGCGTAGTACTCGCAAACGACGACGGTCGTGTATGACCTGGGGGCCAAGTCTGCTATTTTCAATGATTGGTCATTATGACGACCATACCAAGGCAACGCCATGACCATAGTGTCAATAGTTTGTAACCTCCTAAATTCATAATGGCGTGACAGTGGTCCATAGGGAAGTCAAAACAATAGGAGCTTGTCAGTACGAGATTACCAAATACAGTCAATTTTCCAATGGAGTATCAGTGGCACGACATTGGAAAATCATTCAATTAGGAGATTAGCAAAACTGTCAAACTCTACAATTACGGTGCCAATGATCGGCCATTCTGACACAACTGCGTTAGCAGACTTGGCCCCCAGATGTATGAACGAAGGCGAAGCAAAAGGAGTATGTAAGGAGCGTAGCGGGTGGCGATGGCGTTCTATAGTTTCTGCGTTCCCCCATGGGAAGAATGCGTGAGTTTATGTATGTGCCATTACAACTACGTAAATTACAGTCACACTTCCGCTGTACAGTCATAATCATATAAAAAACCAAAATTAACGAAGTGCCTAACTACGCTAGACCCATTTTACATGTGTGACTGTGTGCGTGCGTAGATTTATAATGTGGCCACAATTTTCTCCCACAATCAGTATAACTAATTTAATAAATAAACAATGTTATATACATGATACTATGATTATGGTATGGTATTATGATTACAACATAATATTCTAATTGGGCATTCTCAAAACGGTGAAGGAAAACATCGTGAGGAAACCAGCATGTCCTAGAACTAAAAATTCGAAGACATGTGACATCCATGGTGGATTACGGCCCACTCCCTCTCACAGAAAGAGGAGGCCTGTGTCCCAGCAGTGGGAACATTATAGGCAGATTATGTTATTCTAATTGGGGTGTTTGGTTGTGTGCGTTAATTCCGTGACATGTTGTTTAGTATGGAGGAGTCAACACTTCAAAGTAGATTGATAATTTAGGAACTGGAAGGTCTATAAACTTGGGGATGGGGCAATCGCTTTCAAAGCGTTTCGTAAAAAATTCTACAACGACTTTCAACACGATTGAGATTAAGCTTTTCGGTATCTATGTCAGCTCAATAAGATTTTGACTTCCCATCATCGTTTTCACTGATAGTGTAGTTTACCATTTCCACAAGTCATGACTTTTTTGGAAATGGCAAAATACTTATAGGTTTGTAAATACTACTCCTACTTACTCATATAGTATGTGGGCATCCAAGCAAAAACGGTCCAGGGGGTCTACTCCGGAGCGCTAAACCGAAGTATCGGCTGAATGTTCGGCCATAACTTCCACAGTTTCCTTTTTTGACTTTGAGTTCCGACTTCAAGTCACAGTTTTGACTTTGGCTTATCTCTTCGACTGTCCTTTTTTTTTTCGCTGTTGTTTCGGATTTATCTTCACCCAGGGGTGTCTACTCCGAAGATAAATCGATCCGAAGATAAAGTTTATGAATATTTTTTTATTATGATTATTCTAGATACCGAATCTAGTCCTAACTCAATACCCCACTACTGGACCGTTTTTGCTTGGACTCCAAGCGGCTACGCTGTATCTACGCCGCTGCTACGCTGTGTCCACGCAGCGGCTACGCTGTGTCCACGCAGCGGCTACGCTGTGTCCACGCAGCGGCTACGCTGTGTCCACGCAGCGGCTACGCTGTGTCCACGCAGCTCCGACGCTGTGACTAGGCAGCTCCGACGCTGTGTCTACGCAGCTGCTACGCTGTGTCTACGCAGCTACTAGGCTGTGTCTACACAGCTACCGAGTAGCTAGCTAGCCAAATAGTATATTAATCTGATTAGCTTCACTAATGGCTAGTGACTACCTCATTATCTATTATTTATTTATAATTACAACAGTAATAGTATCTCCTAGTACTTATGTTATAATTGGCAAAATACATAAGGCTATGGAAGGATCATAGCAGGCGGCGTCCTGCCACTTTTAATTTCCTTTAATAGAAGGATTATGTAAACCAAAAGTTCACATTTAAATCACGATGGATTGTTTTGCAAGAGCCTATGTTGGCTTGGCTGATGATGATGGTGATGATCTTACCAATAACCAAAGTCAACGTCAATAAAATTGTGGAAAGCCGACATCTACCCTCTTGGAGGTGGCCTAATGGCTGCAACACAGTTTTTTGGGTTCCGTAGTAAACAAGGATTATAGTTTCGCTATGTCCATCTGTCTGTCTGCCCGCGGCTTAGCTCAGAGAATCTTAAGTACTAGAAAGCTGTACATTTGCATGGGTATACATATTAATCACACCGTCAAAGTGGTAAAATAAAATCTTAAAAAAAAAATCTTTCAATGTTTTTTTTTTGTTTTTCTGCCAGTTTATTCTTTGTATAACGAAGTGAAAAGGAAAGCTATCACACCTAACTAGGCTTAAGGCTTTAAAAGTTAACGAGTAATACTCGACTAACTTAAATATGCAGTTGGAATGTATGGGATAATATTTTTTCATCTGCAATGCGAAGTTTGTACTTGGGATAAATTGATCCCAACTACGGAAAACTTCATTGTGCGTGGTGCGACATGCACTTGGACGGGTTTTTTTAAACTAACGTAGCTACAGCTAACAGTTAACAATAGTTGATATCAGTTCGTATTCTCATTCATCTGCCACCATCAGGGCTTAGCCTTTGGATTGGGGTTTTTCATGGTATTTTGTCTCAATATTTGCCGATGCTTAATCATCACTGACCAATGACCTTTTAATTTGTCCGTTGTCAATTTCACACTGAATTATTATTCAGTGTGTAATATTTTACACATCGTTTGGTAAATAAGTAATGAATTAGTCCCACGTTGGTTAAAACGTTAATTTATGTACCTAAGTATGTTCTTTGTTTATACTCAAAATATTTACTTCCTTCAACAGTTATTCTTTATGTATTTTTCTCACAAGTATACGTATACTGTGACTAATGAATATATTTAGGTACCTACTTTACTGGGTAAGTATTTGTACCGTATCTCTATGTATTTAACATGAACAGGTACAAACATAGTTAATATCATAAAATACTCAAGTACATAAGTAAAGTAAATAAAGACTTTACTTTTAATAAACAACCTAATATTGAATCTTACCGATATTTTCTATTTGATGAATGCTACACAAACTGTACAACGCAACTAAAAGGGTTTTAATGATGGTAAGTAAGCATAACAAGCCGGATTATTTGATTATTTGTTCTCAAAGATACAGACGCTGTCAATATTTTAGTACGGGGAATGTGAAAGTAGAATAATTCTGCGAGGTTACGAGTGAAAGCTTCCAGTCATTCATAATATTGAATTAATGCTTGCAGTAAGTGCATTTCAATGTACCTACTGACTTTGTATTCATTGATATCCATTTGCTGAGTTTAATGAACCACGTAGATTATTGCAGGAAACAAGATGGCTGCCGTCTTAGAATTGTCGAAAAGCACTTAGACTGTTAGATATCCTGCTTTTTGGGCAATCAGGTAAAAACACAGTGAATATTTATTTTAAGAATTTATTAACGAAGTAAATGAAAAGTACTGATGTATCTAAATAATTTCTGTAGATAACGATCCTACATGATTTTGGAGTCTGCATTATTCCAACTTCGTCGGTGTTACTGACCGTCAGTACACCTTCACTAAGGACAGTTGCAAAACCAAGATTAGTCACATTCGTTAACCTCAGGCTAGTTGATATGCGCATCAGGTCTCAGCTGTTGCTACAAGTCTTTGTGGACAGCTGATGGCAATTTATGTGTCATGGTTAAGGCTTTTGAACTTGACAGATACCTTTCATTTCTCTTCTAACTAACCTAACTTTTAATTGAGTAGGTACCTAAGCAGGTAGGTACTAAGTTTCGGATGAAACTTTCTCCAGCATTTCACTTTTAAAAATTTAACATGGTCTTAATTATTTTTATAAGTGTTTCTGTTATTGTAAGTGACTATATAAGTGTTATGGAGCCAAGATAAAATTAAAGTTTCTCTTTACTAGTAGGTATTGCAGACAAAGCCAGTCTGGTTATGGGTGAGAAAATCGAACGGTAAAATTTAGGTAAAACACACCATAATAAATGTAAATTACAATAGGAAACTTTGAATCTTACATAGATGTTACCTTGAATGCAAATCACAATTGTTTTTGTAAGTATGATTATGTTTGGTTTGTTACTTATTTAATCCTATCTACCTAGTACCTAGCTATATGTTTTAGCACACATACCTACCTCATATATATTATGTCAATGTTATTGACACCACAATCCTTACATTCACCGGGTGACTGACATTCGATGCATAGAAATTGTTCTACCGGTGGTATCGCGTCGCGTGACAAGTCGCGCAGGTCTATACGAGCCTTAATATTTAGGTTCTCAGTCTCGTGCAATTAAAACGGGTGCTTCTATTATTACTTCTAAAACTTTGAATCATACTGGTTTTGAGAATAATTTTATTTTAGTAAAAGCCACGCTGGCAAAGCCGCGGGCAGCAGCTAGGTATAAAACTGTAAATTTTCTCAAAATGTGCAAACAATATTTATGCTGGTATTGAGGTTGGTAATGTGTGTATTCTTGGCTAATGTATTGATTGAGGATTTTTCGTACCTATGTGCTAAGGGCATTAAAAACACGTAGGTACTGTGTCCTTGTTTATTTACCGAAGCATGTATGATCTTTGCAAAGGTGACTGCACATTCCTTTTACACGGTCAAGAAAGCCAGCATTATTTTTTTTTTTGATGTCTAATATAATATTTTCCTCTCACTTTCTGTGGGAGTGATTTCGTGTAAAGGGACGGAACTGTGTAACAGGAAGTGAGAGCTTGAGCATGGAATAAGTAAGTACTTTTTAATAGCATGGAATTATAATGTACTCTTCGAATCAGTAAGTACAGATTGTAAGTAGAGGGGGTCGAATTTCGACCAGTGGGGCGACCACTAGTATCTAATGAATAATTATTAGAATAAATGTGTTTTTGTATTTTTTTTTTCAACATTTATATCTGTAATTTTTATAGTGTACATAATAAAGAGTATTCTATTCTATTTCAGTAGATTAATTTCTGTCACTGCTCAGTTGCTTACCTACCGAGGTGAGACGTCAGATCAGTATCTGTATGTAGTCTGTGCGTCAGATGTTACACATCTACTAAATAAGACTATTGTAAGGCTCGCTCTTTTTTTGATATAAAGCAAATGTTTCGATAGAACCATAGATGCGTTTTTTCGTAATGTTATGATATATTTCGTCACGGCAGGCGAAGGAGACTATTGTGTTCAGCCAATAGACTCCGTGAGGTTTTGCAACGTTGTGTAGTAACACCAAAAATTATAGTATTTTATGCAAATATCGCGTTACAGTGAGAATGTTAGGCAAGTTTCGAGAGGGCATTTATTTGAACTTGTCCTTGAATGGTAAATCATTAAATATTCCTTTAAAAGTACTTATTTCTAAGCGAAGCAGTGGATGTTGGTGATGATGATGACCTCCTGCTAAACTATCTGGACTTCAAAAGAGACTGTGACCTCTTAGTTTGTTTCGGCCTTTCTTCTCAGAGTAGTCAGATAGGAAACGCCGACCTCATCTAGTAGGTAGGGTTCTGTAGTCAACAAGAAACCCATATATTGTCGCCATGTCCGTCTATCTGTCTGTCCGCGGCTTAGCTCAGAGACTCTATAATATTAGAAAGCTGTAATTTGGCATGATTATGGGCCAAAGTGGAATAATAAAATCTTGAAAAAAAATTGTATGGAAAAAAAGAAAATAGATGAAAAAGGTACCATTCCGAAACTACTGAGCCTAAAATTTTGAAATAAATACAGAAAATAGTTCTTTACTTATAGATTACAGGACACCCTATAAGAAGTCTGTGATCTTAAAATAACATGGTAAATCACTCAATATTGTGCGTACAAACTTACATTTGCAGTTGGAAGGTATGGTATGTATACTTAAAAATGTTTTTCAACTACAATGTTAAGTTTGTTCTTTATAAATTTATCCCAACTACGGTCAGAGCTGGGTCAGTGTTCATTGTGCGTGGTCTGACACGCACTTTGCCGGTTTATTTCCGTAAAATGTATCGAATCGTCAACATGTTTATCTGTCTGTCTGTGACGCGTGCACTTTTGGATTCTCCAAATTTTATTTACATTATGCAAGTCAGTAGGTACCTACCTACAGAAATTAATTCGTGAAAATCCCATTTTGCTTATTGACGTAGGTAATCTTTTTTTTTCTCGATTGCTTATTATATCTTCCTAGAAAAATGTACATAACAAAATGTACCTATGTTTAAATATTTATGCAGTCGTCAAACTTATTGAAATCACTTCATCTGCCTAGCCTTTTCCCAACTATGTTGGGGTCGGCTGCCAGTCTAACCGGATGCAGTTGAAAACTAATATTTTACATGGAGCGACTACCACCACAACCCAGTTACTGGGTAACACGATATCCTTTGGTAAGACTGGTGGTCAGACTTTTGGGCTTCTGACGACCCGTAACAACTGTCAAAGATCTACAAATGACAGCCGGGACCAAGGGCTTAACGTGCTTTCCGAGGCACGGAAGAATCTTGGTATGAAAAGATGGTCACCCATCCACGGACCAACCGCGGCAAGCGTAGCTTAACCTGATCAAAACTTATTGAAATATCAACGGAAAACATTCGTTAGGTACCTATCTTTATTTTTCACCAACCCCCATAGAATGATAAATTACAAATTTCGGCAAGTTTCGAATCTTCTAGCCAAACGTGAATCTCCAGCTTCAAGCAGCTTGATTACGTCGGTGAAACGTTATCTCTACACGTTAACTGTACATAAACTTAACTAACAAATGCGAACCATTCTGTCGGCGAAACATCCATAGGTGAAACGTTCTATCGACGAATCTCTCATTTTCGGCGAAACGTTTCATCGGCCAATCATTTTTTCGTTCAACAAACCGTCGGAGTAGAGTGTTATCGGAAAACCGTCCTTTCGGTGAGCGGTATTTCGGAATACCATACGTAGATCGGCGGGTTGGCGATCGCAGTATGGTGTTAAAATGCATAAAGAACTTACGCTGCTACCCATAGGTACTCTAGTAAGTGCCTTAGTCGCCTTTTACGATGCCCACGGGAAGAAATAGGATGGTGCTATTCTTTACGTCCGGCATAATGAGGGTACAGAAAGATAATCGTCAGACTTCAGAGAGATACCTACACTAGGTATTATTAACCTACCTAATTAGATTTATCCCGGAACTGGCGATGGCGCTAATTATGCTTAAAGGCTCGCGTGCACACTGGCACGATATCGCGGGCGCGACAGGCAGCGCGACACTTTTCATGAAGTTTTCATAGAAATTGTGCTACTGGTGTCGTTAATCTGCCGTGGTTCCAGAAAATGTATTCATACTATAAATTAAAGTTGCTTTTCGTGTCTGTCTGTGTGATCGCGTTGTTCTTCTAAACTATGCAACGGATTACGATGCGGTTTTCACCATTTAGAGCATTTATTCCGGAAGGGTTATGTGTACTTAACATTAATATTAAACTAACATATGTAATTAATATAATAAAAAAGAATCTCGATGTTTTGTCGCTGGTCTACCATAAAAACAAAAAACAACCGACCTCCAAAAAAACAACAACAAAGTGAAAAATAACTTTAATTTCGGAAGTCGGTGTCTTTGGATTTGTATTTAGTTTTTAGCCACCGACTTCTGAAATTAAAGTTATTTTTAACTTTGTAGTGTTTTTTTGGAAGCCGGTTTTTTTTGTCAATAATATTTTATTGGTTTTTATTAACCTTTAGAGGGTCAATTTGTAATTTATCTAAGTTACAATAGCCTACTGTCAACTGGTCTTCACCTTTTAGAAAATATTCCTTTTCTAAAAGGTGATAATTACCCTAATTTTTAACTAATTTTTAAAGAGTTCTCCTAGTAAGAACCATCAGCTCCAATTCACCATATGTATTAAATTGTGACGACCATAAATTGCTTAGCAACCATATTAAAGTACCTAATCGAATCGCAACCCTTGAAATACTTTATTATTAAGTAGTTCTGGTGGCCATCTGTGGTCTTTATAATCAGTTCCACTTCACAAAATGGTGCTTTCCGAGAGCAAATGTCGAGTTACTATAAAAAATACCCAAATCGCTATAAGGTGTGCCTATAAAATTTGAGGGCTTCCCTCGATTTCCATACATTAAAAACAAAACCCAAAAGACCCAGGAATTCCATATTTTCGAATCATCCTTTCGATTCAATTCAGGTGCACTTTTACACAGCATAATTTCTACATAACAGTTAAATATACAAATATATAAAAGTATGCACACACTTAGGATCACTAGCAAGCAACCCACACGCAGCAAATAACACGTAGGCTAAGTACCTACCAATTTTCACAGAACTCCCAGTACCTACCTCAATAAATTTGCAAAAAATACTGAAGCACGTCTTAGGGCCTGTGCACACCACGTTTTTTAAACGCGCCGTTGGCGCGCGTTGGTAGCGATACAGATGCGATATACACGCGATTCAGACGCAGCCTAACGCTCTGTAGGATAAAAGCGCGCCGACGCGCGATGACACAATGTTTCTTTGAAAACGTAAATACCTGTCAAATTTCATGGATTTAACTTTTCAGCCGAAAATTGCCGAATTTCTATAGCTCTGAACCTTGTCAGAATGGCCCCCCCCAAAATGAAATCCTGGATTCGCCCCTGTTAACACCCAGCTCAGCACCCTAGTAAGTACTCACAAATTGATGATACCTACAGAGAATAACGACTCATCAATTTGTGACTGGAGACGAGAGCCGAATTTCTCAATTCGATAGACGAGGATTTCTCAATTCGAAAGACGAGGATTTCTCAATTCGAAAGACGAGGATTTCTCAATTCGGACGCGCGTCCGTTGACCATGGTACGTGTCGCTATTCTGTTAGTGTCCTTATGTAGTAATGTACCTAATCATTATCTTATCGATAGCAGATTTAATTTGTCTTTTCTTATCGAAAACGTAACTTATGATATTGTTATAAGTACACATAAAATATAAATAATGTAATAATAATAAAATAATTTGGAGACTACCTCAGAACACAAAACTAAACTTTGTTGAAGAACAGCAATAAAATACGTAATTTCAACTGCAGATGAATGCGAAATTTATTTCTGATGAGCCAAGAAATTTCACAAAGACAAAGTGATTATTCATAGCTTTACAAACACGGAGGTTTTATTAACATACGGTCTACACCTTTACCGTGAAAATGCTTGCGCTTCATACGCATACTTTGTAATGTTTGAATGCTGTAATGATTAATTATTGTAAATTAATTTTAAAAGGTTATACAGATTTTGACATCAAAATATTATTATATTTGTATAGAGGTATTGTTTATTTATATTAATAAATAATTCTCCTTAACTTTTAGCATGATAATAAAACCTGAAAAGTGCGTGTCGGACCACGCACAATGAAGGGTTCCATAATTGGGATAAAGGACATGTCCAAAAATGGTTTTTTATTATTCAATAATTCTAACCAGGATCAGTTAAATATATTTGGATAGACAACCCAAAAGCTAGTGTTTCTAACTATAACATACATTTTTAAAGGCTTCCATTTTTGAGAAAAATGGTTTTTTTATTTTAGTGTGAATTTACTCCTAAAACGAACAAACCTTTCTAACTAACTAGTATATTAAAGTGAACACACCCTAAACAAATACAAAACTTGTCAAAATTGACACATGGCACTGTCATTATTGTCTTTAGATATTTGATGGATGATTATGACAAAGTAAACAATAAGAAATATGATGAAATGGGGTATTTTCAGTCAAAAATGTTTAGTCTAACCTTTTAGAACTGAAAGGGCACTCTATAGGTATTATCATGGCTACTTAGAATGTTTATGTGCAAGTTTTAATAAGTAATTATTTTAATATGTTAATAGTATCTACTGATTGAGAACATTTTTTAATTACGTAGAATTCCTTTTTTATGACTTGGAATCGAGATCGGAAGTAGATGAAAAGCTTTTCAGCAAAATATGCTATTGAAAAACTGAATTATTATGCTATAATTGGACGTTCGCATGAACGGAAAAATACCACGATTTTTTTTGGCGCACTGCATTTTCACCGCTCGGTGGTGAGAATCCAACAGTGTATCCCAGCGCGTCAAAAAACACATTGTTGGATTTTCATCTCTCGGCGCCAAGCATAGCATTGAAAATGCACTGCGCGATAATATCCCGTCGCGATATCTTTATGTCCGTGCGAACGTCGGCTTACAGTTTTGGAATGAAATAAAACTTTGTATAGTCTTAGATATTCATTTATTGATTTTCTTCATTTTCAATGTCTTCTCTTGTTAAAATATTGTCGAGAAACTGAGCAGGTGGAGATATTATATCATTTTGATGCCGGGCCCATCCAAGATACCAGACAATTGTCATCACATGAGCACAGCTTCCAACAGTTCTTTTTCCAATTATGCAACTGCAATAATAGTCAGATAAACAGCTTTGCCAACTAGTCTCTGCCACTTTGAGTAAAATATATGTGTAATACACTCTATTACTATAGTGGCGTGACTTTATTCGTCCTCTGATCAAAGCTGTTTCATGTGATGACGAAATGCCTGGAATGTTTATTAATAGTAAATCTTCACTTACTTCTACAGTAAAAGTACCGTTCGGCCGAATATGTTCCCCATAATAAGAGCGAGCCTGTTTAATTTGATAAATTCCTAAGCTAAATAGAACTAAATCTGACATGTCCATCGTAGAGAACATATTCAGCTGTGGTATTTGAGCATTTATCTGTACGAAACTGGCTCGGCGTCTATTAAGCTGATGCCCAATCACATAGTCAGCTAAATAATTTGGCATGGCCATTCTCTGATTAGCTCTGTCCAGTATAGCTTGGGCATCAGGACGGTCAGTCAAAACGGGATGGAAATGGTTTAAAATGGCTCCTACAATTTTAAAATCATCCATAAGATTTCTAGACCCAATATTAAAATATTTATTTCTAAAGATTTTAAAATCCCGTTTAAACCGACCGTTTACAACTTCTACCACCCACCTGCACAGTGTCACTAGTCGAGATCTATTGGCTTTTTCAGTTGATAATTGAGTTTCGCCTTCACTTATGGTCTCTGGCTTGTACACAGAATATCCCAAAGATCTGAGCAGTGGGATAGTCTCTAAAGCCGCGGTCAAGAATAAATACATCATTCTGTCCAAAACATTGCCTTAAATTAGAATTTTCATTTTGGAACAGCAGTTTCATAATTGTAGCATCAGATGTTGTGGCTGCGTATGGTCCAAATATGTCTATAATGTGGCCATCGGTGGCCACCAGCAAAAAAGGTTTAACAAGATTTGCAAACTTGTGTAAACTGTATGATTTTTTTTGGAACAGATAATTTGACGATTTCTGTAAGTATACATAGGTTCCATCGCAAATAACTATGGGGTTATTTTCTGCTGTTCCAAAAAGACCCTGTGGGATTAATTTCTACTGGACAGGCTTGCTCGAGAAATACGATTGACACCTAAATGTATTGGTACATAAAATTCTTTCATACAATTACGTGCCTTTTTCATATAACTGCATGCTACTGATTTATTTATACAAACCAATGATGCAATTCGTCTAATTGGCTCCCCAGTTCTTATTTTCATAAGGTATAATCCTAAAGCCGTTTTTGGTTTTCGACACACAGCTGATAATTGATTGGTAATAATGCTGAGTATTGTTAAAAAATTCAATACAGTCAAGCCTGTCCAGTAATGACATATATGGTTATTCATATTTTCCACATTTTCAAAATCAATAATGTTAATTGTTTTTTTTCTTAATAAATCTAACATTTCTACAACATGATTCAGGGTAAATTGCGTTGTGAACTGAAATTCATTCAACAGTTCCCAATTATAAACACTTAAATGTCCTTCACATACTCGGGCATTAGGTGAGACATATAATTTATAGTCAATTAATATTCGTTTTCTAAGGTACATGGGTACTCTCAAACGTTCCATATTTATACACTCGGGAACAAAACAATGATTTGATGAATCCGGTGTCCGACTGTAACCATCTAGTTCTACATACCTGTTCTCATTTTGAACTACATTGACAAAATCAATTTCTGAACTGAGTGCACTTACAGGTGCAGCCACAGAGCTAGACCTACTTTCTACATTGTCTTGAGTCACTTGAGCCTCTCTTGGTGGTTCCATCAATTCGTGAATATTGTTATGAGCTTGTTGCCAGCAGGCATTACATGCTCGAGCATTAGCAGGGATCTGAAATTAAGTTTTCATTTATTGTGTGTTCCAGTAATCAGTAATACAATATTATCAAGTGAAAATATTTAATTTACATATTTACCTGACGGGTGTTGATGATGCTAGCTATATAAGCCCGCTCAGGATGACCATCAGGTAGGGGACGAGAGCGCCTGCCTGTTCTTCTTGAGATAGAAACACCACAACACACACATACTGATTGATGACCCAGCTGTCGGTCACCAATGTTATGGTCGTTTCTGTTACTCAGTTCTATCAGCAATAGGTTGATGCATTCTTGGCAAATGCAATCTCCGTCTGTTACCTAAAAACAAAATAATTTATGTTCAGAACACAGTATCGTTTTTCTGCATGTTTTTTGAGCAAATTAGTACTGTATAATCTTTTTCAACATAAGACTGGTACCAAACAATTAAAAAAAAAGTTACATTTAGGTAATTTACATTACCTCCTGAGCAGTCCATTCTTCAATTATTGAGACTATCTCAGGGCTCATGCTTAAAGCGTTATATTCATACTGCTGATTAACATGTGTGGCTATGTTGCAATTCATGCAGAGAGCCATAACTGTAACAATAATCTGAAAATAGAAATGGATGTTAATGATTGCAGACTGTCAGTGGACTTAAAAGAGGCAAAGGTTATGCAAATAAAACCCATAGGGAGCTAAATAAGAATAAAGAACAGTACTTACATTGCGGGTTTTAAATCCGAAATCCGAAGTCCTAAACGCGTGCAGTATCAAATAACCGTTATGAAAAAGCAATGTCGTCAGGGTTAAAGGTTCATAAGCTACTGGTATCCTAATCATGTGCAAAGTAGAAGAATCCGTTGTGAAAAGCCAAGTCAGTAAAATCAGGAAAATCAATGAAAGCACGTTATCACGAATGCACGAGACGAGACAGTGTGACCTGTGACAAGTGTGACAGCATCACAGCACTTGACAGCAGACGAATCAGACGGATGATGCCTGTCAGTCAACACTTTATGTCATATTTTGACTGACGAATATAATCAGCTGTCAAATTAGACATTGTCAAAGTGTGTGGGAGATTTTATTTGGGTTGCCATCAACAAATAACATATATGTACTAACATTAAATATTTTATATTTTTTCTCTTAAATGGAGGGGTCTAAAAATATTATTTCAGTGGTTACAAATTTCATATTTTTGTCGCTTTTATTTAAGTGTAGTTTGGCGCTGGTTAGATTTTTCTCGGAATAAAAAACCAACGCCCATACAAAAAGCGGACATCTCCTTTATCCCAAAAACAAATTTAACATTGTAGTTGAAAAACATGTTTTCCCGTACATACGTCGCGGTCGTGGTCAATGCATTTTAAAACTCAATATTACATAAATGGATCCCTGAATCAAAAATTGTTTTCAAAGACCCACAATATTTTTGAATAGCCTATCCAAGATACCCCACATCATGGGACAGACGAGAAAAAAAGAACCGGCCAAGTGCGTGTCGGACCACGCACAATGAAGGGTTCCGTAGTTAGGATGAATTTATCCCTAAAACAAACTTAACATTGTAGTTGAAAAACATGTTCTCCATGTTCTCCAAACATCGTTATACGCCACGGTCAATTTTCCAACTGAAAATTTAAGTTTGTAATCGCAAAAATTGTTTTTTTAATGTGATAAAACTAAAAATTAACAATTTTTGGACTTTTTCCTTTACTTGTGCTGTAAGACCTAGCTTCTTGCCAAATCTCATAATTCTAGGTTAACGGGAAGTATCCTATAGGTTTTGATTTATTTGCGAATATCGAAACATGTCGCAATAATGTCGCTTATATCGCCGTATTTTTGTATTGCGTTGACTTGGAAGCTTGATTTTTTTAGAGCTTCAAGGGACCATAGACTTACGTATTTGATATTAAATTCAACTTGATACTTCACGCGTTCCTGAGAAAAATGGTCTTGACAGACTGACAGACAGACTGACAGACAGACAGACGGACAACGAAGTGATCCTATAAGGGTTCCGTTTTTTCTTTTTCAGGTACGGACCCTAAAAATACCATCCCCACTTTACGTGTGAGGTAAACCTATTTTTTTTTTTAACGTAAACGTTTTTGAGTGGGTAGGTAGTATAACAAAACATCACGCCTGTAATCCCCGAGGGTTAGGCAGAGGTGTACCTAGTGGGCAGGTATGCCCCTCAACCCAGCGTATCGCAGTCCGTTTAAATCTGTTTATTTGGTTGACCACTAGTGCTTTTCATAAACATACATTGATACCACAGATTTAGGGTAGGCTAGATACCGCATGTTCATTAGATAGTATGAAAACCGAGCGTATCATCTTTTTAGGGTTCCGTACCCAAAGGGTAAAACGGGAACTCTATTACTAAGGCTCCGCCGTCTGTCTGTCACCAGGCTGTATCTCATGAACCGTGATAGTTAGACAGTTGAAATTTTCACAGATGATGTATTTCTGTTGCCGCTAGAGCAAAAAATACTAAAAACTAGAATAACATAAATATTTAAGGTGGCTCCCATACAACAAACGTGATTTTTTTGCCGTTTTTATGGTACGGAACCCTTCGTGTGCGAGTCAGACTCGCACTTGGCCAGTTTTTTATACCTACGATGACGTCACCCCAGTCATTTAGTGATGTGCTCAACGTACACAGAATCATTTCAATCGATAAGCGCGTCTGTGAGCTAATAGACTTCGTCAGGAGTGGACGTGCGTTGACATTTTTTCATTTGACATGCAAGTAGCAATAATGCCTAAAGTTTGTGCTGTTTCGGGGCATGCTTGGTCGCACGGGTTGTGGTATCTAGCCTATTGTAAATCTGTGATTGATACCTTTTCTTCGAAAAGGGGATGTTTTAATAAGCCTAATTTTATTAGAAATATTTAAGTTTGCAATAAGCAAACCATTTTTTTTTTTTTGTAGAATGGAGAATTGGAGGTTGCACAGCCAATCATTGATTTAATTAAAAACACAAGTAAACACTTGATTTAAGATTAATTTATAAATAGGTTCATATGAAATAATTTATTAGCAAGCAGTAGCTACAAGAACAATAAGAAGTTATTCTCATGAGGATTATTATTTTTTATACGATCTGTTATGCTCTTGGTGTTTTTATACTTCCTGCTATGTCACATTGATAGGTATAAAACAATAATAAACTGGGGCTCAAGTCACATGGGACGACCGTAGGTAGTTGGCATATCGTATTTTGTCTCTGGTAATGTTTTATTTTCTAGAATATCTACCAGGCCCGATGAGTAAACCCGCCACAAACAATATTAGACTTAATCTTGATCACAATTGACGGAGTAATCGGTGAACATACATAAAAAAAAAACAAACATACAGCCGAACATATAACCTCCTCCTTTTTGGAAGTCGGTTAAAAACAGTCATTACTGGGGGTCTACTCCGAAGCGTTAAACCGAAGTATCAGCCGAATGTTCAGCCGTTGCTTGACTACGGCTTACTATGGCTGACTACGGCGAAAGAAAAAAAAAACGACAGTCAAAGAGATAAGCCAAAGACAAAAATGTGACTTTAAGTCGGGTATGGATTCAAAGTCAAAAAAGGAAACTATTGAAGTTATAAAACGAACGAACATTCGGCCGATACTTCGGTTTAACGCTTCAGAGTAGACCCCCAGGAGTCAGAACTTCTGAAGCCCGAAAGACATTAAGTATCGTGTTACCCAGTAACTGAGTTGGGGAGGTCAGATGGCAGTAGCTCCATGTAAAATACTGGTAATATCTGCATCCGGTTAGACTGGAAGCCGAATTTAAAATGCCCCCAACGCAAAAAAGAAAAGCGAACATTTAAAAATTCTAAAATAATACCTATCCTTGAGGCATCACATTCGATTGAGTAATACCTATATATATTTTTATTATAGAAATTGATGGATGGCACGATACGGTTCGCTCATTGAAATGGCGCTATAATGTCGCGGCGGGGTACCGCATAAGTAAGTCAGACCCTTCATTTGATTAACTATCTACATATTAATTTACTAGCATTTTCGACCAAATTGCTTCGATACGATCAATTTTTTGTTGCAAATCTAGTTCCATTGGGTGTTAAATTGTTAAGTGAGTTTGCAATCACCCTATTTTAGCTATTTAGTTATTGCTTTAAACTTAGCTTTACCCCGCCGCGACATAAAAAAACCGCGTGGAGACGCGTCTTTTTACACCTCCCACCTAAACGATTCCAAACACTACATATCTGCTATTTTTTTTTTCAAGAGTGTACTGTTGTGTTGGATATCCTGGCTGAAGCATCAGCTCATCGTGTTGCCACCATTGCATTGTATGTAGAATCGAATACTGATCAAAACGAATCCAAACACTACATAACACCTATTTTTTTTTAAGACTGTACTATTGTGCTGGATATCCTGGCTGCAGCATCAGACCAAAAATTCCATAATCTTGCAAAGTTATATAGCATACATAAGTGTTTCAAATTTTAGGTCACACAGATTATGTTTGAAAGTAAAGTAAATACCCAATAAGCGTCTAAGATTCCTACCGCAGCTAACAAAAGAGTGGATAACCTTGAAACGGCTGAACCGATTTTCGATAAAACATATCTAAGAACCACCGCTAGAAAACCTGCTTTCAAATAAACACCACTAATAAAACCACATCCAAATGGGTTCATCCGTAGAGCTACGGTGCCACAGACAGATACACAGACACACACAAACAGCCCTAAAAAAACACCTAACATCGTTACCTAACTGATCTGGGGGTGCCAATTCGCCAAATCGGTTATGTAACGATGTTAAGTGTTTTTATAACACGGAAATATGGCGCAGCGGACCCGGCTTTATTATGACTATTATTGACACAAAAACCTTTTCAATCGGATGTAGGTAATCGGAATACAATCGTACGATTACGAGAACTCACAACACATGCTTTGTTTCATAAACATTGGCATTGCTGGACAATTATGGCTAACGTAATGGCGCTCTCACCGTCTCATGAGTACAAACCTACACCATTCAATCATTGTGCCAGGCACATCCTAGCCTTGAGGGCTTCATGTCGCGTAATCAACGGTACAGTCGTAATTATCTGCCCAATGACGCGTCGGACAGTTTTGTTTTAATAAATTAATTTCCCATCATAGAATTCATTTGCATTTTTGATTAATTTACGGAAATTTCCTTGGCTGTGATGCGGCTTTATATTTTTTTAGCAATCTGTGTGTCTTTTATTAACTTGTGAATATGTTGCATGCTCTTCGTCTTTTTATATAGTCACGTAGTCAAGTCATCAAGGACACCAAACGATTACCGTACAAATTGTGAAATAAGTACTTGGTTGCTAGCTGGTATTCAAATGTAACTAAATAAAATATTCAATTAATAAATATTTGACATCATTACCGACTAATTATTTTCACAAGCGCCACTAACAATGCTTGCACGTACAAATGCGCGCGCGCACGCCTATGTTTCATCATAACAATGTTGTACTTAGCTTAGGATAATGCCAGTTAAAACTTGCATTTTCCGCATCCTGGACATAGCTCAGATGCGTTAAATTTCCCATACAGTCGTTGTACGTTTTAAGAAGCTATTTCGAGAACTTGAAATAAAAAGATCAGTCGTGTGAAAATTTAACAAGAGATCTAAGGAGATGACAGAGCTATATGGGTTACATAAATGCTTCACTGCGCATGTCTGTCAAACGCAGTACAGTTTACGTTAGGCTTAAATCATGGCAACTAGCCGCAAAAACATTAAATAAATTAGCAAAAATTACCTACAGAAATAAACAAAAATTAAATAATAACTTCTTCATGCACGTCCTTCTTGCTTCTTCTTCTTCTTATTATTAAAAAAAACTTAATGACTGACTGTCTAGTATTATTTGTACTTTTAACATCATTATATTTTCCAGGTTTTACAAAATGTATGTACAGACGACTACAAATACAGCTATACATTTCCAGCATAAGCTGATCTCGCATTATATAGGATTTCCGTACAATGAGAGGTCAGCGTATACTGGAAACGAATAGCTTGATGTGTAGCCGTGTGTACAAGTATATCTATAATGGTCATATTATATTCAACCATCAAGCATCATTTTATTATTATTCGATACTCCGCTTGGGTCGAAAAAAAATTACCAGAAAGGGAATTAGTAACAAATTCATCTGTATAAAAGTTTTCAACTTTATATCTCACTACCTACTTTTTTCAATAATTATTGTTTAAATATCTTTTATGGACGTTGGGCTGTAAAGGCTCGTGCAGCTGTTGCGATACCGCGGGCGCGATAGTCTGCACGAGGGGAAACACGTTGGAGGTGAGATGGAAATGAGCTGACGTTCAAAAGTGCCTCTTATGTGCCTATTAGAAATAAACATTTTGACTTTGACTTTGAGCTGTCAATAGTGTCAATCCCTAGTTATTATTCTAAGATCCCTAGCATCAGGTGGAATAACACCTCACTTCAACCCGGTGAGATTTTTACTGGATTAAAACTGCATTCGAAAGTTTCAAAACCCATTTTGATGCAACTGATGTATTTCTCTAGCTATTCTGCCACGGCTAACTTGAAGATTAGGTATGTGCAATCTTAGATTTCTATCAGTTTTTAAATATAAAAATGTTGTAATAACTGCACTATTGTGCGTCTAAATTGTCAATTACGACACGTGTTTTTGCTTCCTGTACCTACCAACCAGTTTTCAATCGATCAAGTCGATACGAATATAAAATTCGGTAAAGAAATGTCATAAGGAAACGTGATTTTATATTATTTTTGTGTAAAGCCGGGTCCGCTGCGCCATTTTTTTGTATTATAAAAACACCTAACATCGTTATCTAACCGATTCGGGGTCGCCAAAACATGGCGCAGCGGATCCGACTTAAGTATTAAAATATGTTAGCGTCAAATGACTCTCTCCTGGACTAACTCAGCCATTCGCATCTCTGTTATCCTGGGTTCCCAGTACCCAGGAAAAGCACTTCGCGAGCGGCTTCGCCCGCATAGATTTCGGACTTATTCTTATAAATTGTGACCCCTATTTTCCCTCTTTTGGGGTAGCGAAAATCGCGAGTCATATTTTTTTATCAAAGCCCTAAATTATTACAATAATTTCAGTTATATTACTAATAAAAAATACGGGTTTTCAAACAAACTTTTATCCCAAATGTCAACCCTTAGGGGTAGACACAATATCACTTTGCCCGACCCGGGAATCGAACCCAGGACCTAGTATCGCTTGCGACCACTAGCTAAACGGGGTAATCAATCTCTCTTTCATCTCTCTTTAGGTTTTTAAAAAGTCTTAAGTATTATTATATAATATATATCGTGCATTGTCCAGTAGACGACTGCTATAAGTTATCGAAAAATGTTATCCATTTTTAATACTTACCAAAAATATCATTAGATATTATAGATTTTAGATTATACTACG
The DNA here is from genome assembly GCA_963921375.1 of Tiliacea citrago. Lineage (NCBI taxonomy): Eukaryota > Metazoa > Arthropoda > Insecta > Lepidoptera > Noctuidae > Tiliacea > Tiliacea citrago. The sequence continues at coordinate 11,476,178 of OY992786.1, read as the reverse complement.
TTTGTTATATAGATAACATTTATTATTAAAATCCTGTTATACGTACTTATTCACTTTGATTGGATTTTTTAACTATTTTACTAAGTAACTTAACGAAAATAAAATATGTTGACACTTGATGAATGTTTAGTAAATAATGTGAATTCTATAATTGCAAAAACTGTACCCTAGTTAACTAGAAAGGTATATAATAATATAGGTACCTACCTACCTATCGTGAATATCAATAGCAATATCAGTATTGTTAAGGTGAATCCCCAGCTGTAACCCGCGAAATCCGGATCCACCTTAAGATCTAATTCTGAAGGAACCATTCAACATAGCCTTTCCGGCGGGAAAGGCGATGTTGAATGCAGGTTCTTTGGATGTGTGTGATGTTCTTTGGATTCCTTGGTTTAAGGGCAGGTACATAAGCATCGAAATGAGATTGTGACTGCTTTCAGACTACGTTCCGGACATATTCCGTATAGTTTCGCTCAATTGTTCTGAGGATACCACTCATATTTTAGCCGATTGTGTTCGGAACGGGATGGAGAGGAGAAACTACTTCATGGAAAACGGTTTTAATTCTATTAATGTTAGTATGTATATTAGCATCTTGGCTGCTCCCTTGTCCAGGACAGCCAACAAATTATACAAAATTGTACACGTAGATATTAAGCGTAGATAGACGTAGAATACCCCTATGAGGGTGACACAGTCATACTGATCAAACCCTCTATAAACTATCTTCATCTCCCTAGCCTTTTCCCAACTATGTTGGGGTCGGCTTCCAGTCTAACCGGATGCAGCTCAATACCGGTATTTTACATGGAGCGACTGCCTATCTGACCTCCACAACCCAGTTACTGGTTAATACGATACCCCTTGTTAAGACTGGTAGTCAGACTTTCGGGCTTCTGACGACCCGTAACGACTGAAGATCCACGAGTGACAGCCGGGACCATGCGAGGCACGGGAGGGATCTTGGTATTTAAAGATGGTCACCCATCCACGGACCAACCGTGGCAAGCGTAGCTTAACCTGATCGATCGACCCGTGCGGCTATTATTACTTAGCCAAAAGCCCCTAAAACCCTCTATAAACTAATTTAAAAAAAAAAATCTTATTCTCAAGTCGCAACAGATTATTCTACGTCAGAGCACCTAATTATAATCCAAGAGCTTACAAAAAAGTCTTGGACGTCAGCGTCATTAAAATATGACGTACATCTTTAGACCTAAAATGAACATTCATCTGAATCACAAAACATGTTCTGTTCATAGTCGCTATGTAGGTTTTTAATAAGTAAGTATATTTAAATATTTTAAAAAGATAAATTATAAGATAAAACTGCGTAGGTGTACATATATAAGCTACGCTGCCGCTGTTAAGATATAATTTTTATTTTAAATTTACGTACTTAAGTAATTATGTAAAACCAGCCAGTCAGTAAATTACAAAAAAATATGATAAAACTCAGTAGGTGGTACAATGTTGGTAGAGGGAAATAAGCTTTGTTGTTGGAAGATCATAACAAAAGAATCGGTGAATTCACACCACATTTCAAGGTTAACACTGAAATCACGACTAGGTATATTCACAGCATTAAATAATGCACAACACAATAGCTTTTTTCCAGATCTTTGTCACAACTTTCTTTCAAGTTTTTATCCCACGTGCATTGATTCTTTCAGTTTTAAAGATTGCTGTCTGAAAATTTCTTTCATCTCATAAAACTTACATGAGAAAGATATTGTTATTAATCTAATAGGTAATTATCTAATCTAATAGGTATACTTAGTCGACCTCGTAATTTCTTTATCACCTTTGAAAATAATTCCAGTAGGTACATTGTTAATTGTAATTATTCATTTTCTCCATTGAGGTAGGAATACTAAATTCAATGGTTTGCTCAATTTGGAGTTTGACATTTGCACCTGTCAAATTAGTATCTGGGATTAAACGAATTAAAGGGTTGAAAACTTGAATCTAACTGTCACTGGTTGGTCCAACTTCGAGAAAGAGACCAATTGTCGAATCCGACTCGGCTGGGTAGCGTTCGGAAAGCTACGCAATATCTACTGGTCTCACATGCCACAGTTCTCAAGACGAAAGTCTTTGACCAGTGCGTGTTGCCAGTGATGATGACCTATGTCACTGAAACGTGTCCGCTTACAACGGGCCTTAATCAAAAGGCTAAAAGTCATCCAAAGAGCTATGGAGAGGTCTATGCTTGGAGTTTCTCGTGTGATCGAATCACAAATGAAGAGATCCGCAGGAGAACCGAAACTACGCAACAGACATACCCGAAGAATAGCCAAACTTATTTTATTCGATTACTTCGCTCGTGTTTTGTGTTTGCATGCAGACGTAGGTATTCCGAGCAAGAGACTGTTGAGTATTATGTCCAAGCTATAAATATCTCAGGGGAATGTACTTTAATGGACTGCCGAGCAACGGCTTAAGGCTTCTACATACTGGCGCGACACCGGTAGAACAATTTCTATGAAAAATTCAAGGAAATTGTTCAACCGGTGTCTTGTCGCGCGAGTATGTAGAAGCCTTTATCCTCCGGCAAAAGTATCCATGTATTTTATTTTTTTAATAATATATTATTGGCCTGGTTTATTTAGTTAGGTACACACTTTGTTTTAAATAATGATGAAATTAATTATAAACAATGCATGATATCCCCGCCCGCCAGTTACTACTACACTTACTGCGACCTCACGCGGACTTCTTGAGAGAACTTGAAGTGATGTTGCACTGTTTTGGTTCATTTGCCTACACTAAAGCACGTTCACGAACACTAAATGGTTAATAATCCACCATTATTACACATTAATATTCGGCTAAACACAAATTTTAGAAAAAAAAAAACAAAACTGCAAAACATGACGCTTCACTTTCCCGCCAAGAATCAAGTATCCATGTAATAACCCGAAAATTACCTACAGGCATAGATATAAGAAAGAAGGAGATATGCCCCGGTAGTTGAAAATGTATCGGAACCCGGTGTCTCCAGTTTCAGTTTGTCCCTACCACTCGCCACAACTACACATGCAGTTCGGCTGTTTTTTTTTTTATATTTCTATGATTACAAGTTATGCAGGTGCATTACACTTAATAGGTATTTTTTTTTTTTTAATTAAAAGTTCAACTTGCAGCATTAAGCCAGCGACCGGTAGATTCTGTGAACGGAAAACCCTCCATGACGTCAACAATGCAACGCTTTAGGTACTTTTTTTGTTTAACTGCAATAAGTTTGAGTATGCTTTTGTAGCAGTGTCAAGTCAATAATATATCTTCCTAGTTAAATAATTTGTCGGTACCCATGTTTATGAGAAAGTAAACTAGATAATATAAAGAGGTATGAGTAACAGAGTGTAAAGTTCACTCATACTTCTTAGAAAAGGGAGGATCCTCCGACTAGATGGGTGTTATGTCTGGTGGGCTACCAGGGGCCCAAGTCTGCTATTTTTATAAATTCAGTCATTCCAACACGATCCCATTGTCATGCCATTGTCATTTTGCTAAAAGTTCGTAATCTGGTAAATTCATAATGGTCGATCATTTTCTTTGCAATTTCTTTCAATGTAGTGTCAGTGGCCGACCATTGGAAAGTCATAATGACGCCATTATAATAGTAGATTACCAAACTTGTCAAAATCAACAATTATGAAATCAATGATCGACCATTCTGACACTATTGTAATAGCAGACTTGAGGCCCTGGGGCCCAAGTCTGCTATTTTTATAAGTTCAGTCATTCCAACACGATCCCATTGTCATGCCATTGTCATTTTGCTAAAAGTTCGTAATCTGGTAAATTCATAATGGTCGATCATTTTCTTTGCAATTTCTTTCAATGTAGTGTCAGTGGCCGACCATTGGAAAGTCATAATGACGCCATTATAATAGTAGATTACCAAACCTGTCAAAATCAACAATTATGAAACAATGATCGACCATTCTGACACTATTGTAATAGCAGACTTGAGGCCCTGGGCTACTGCCTGATGGTTGATGTCGGGACTCTGCTTGCGCGATGCAGGATTTTGCGTGACGTCAGCTATGCGTAGTTCGCTTGTGGAGATGTAGATACCGCCACTTAAGTATGTGTTCTAGGCATCTAATTACCTATTCAGTTATGTTCTTTCTCCCTGAATGGGAAATTGACACGTAGAGCAGGTATGAAAACTGCCTCATGCTTTAAGGTACAGACGCCAGCACATCAAGCTACTACAATCTGTCAAGTTTCTTTAATAGATTTTCAACTTCATCGCGACAGCCTAAGGTTCAAGGTTGTTTGGGAAAATTTGACAGTTTCGGGTAGCTTGACCTGCTAGCGTCTGTACTTACTCTGCAGATATGGGATATATTCGCTAAGGTAGCCCGCGAAATTCAAGAAAAATTCATTCAGAATTTCGCGGGCTACCTTAGCGCATCTTAAGAAAAAAAAAAACAGCATTTGGCAAAAAAGATTTGCTTATAGTATTTTAGATAAAAAATATAATTTGCTATGTAATCCATAGATTTGATATAAAATGTATTTCTAATCTGTAGATACTGGGGGTAAACCGTGGTCAACAAAACATTTTTGCAAATCTTATTTAGATAATTATTCAATTATCTGTTGATAGAAACCTACGTAATTAACACGATATGTAATCAAAACGTGATAAAATGGTTTTGCTATCGGTTGCGTATTATTAAGGCTTAAAAAACTTTATTCTCTGCTTGATATTGCTTACTTACCATTTAGGTACATAGACACATACAGGCTTTTTAGATTTTTTGTAGAAATAAGAGGATTTCAAGAAGTATTTAGATTTAAAAAAATAACTAAATGACTCCAGTAGGCAACCGAATGTAAATTATACAATGTTCTGAAATTAAATTTTCTCAATTTTTAAGAGTTTAGTTGAAGAAATCATTAGAAGCTTGAGAAAATTCTTTTCCTGTTTTTTTTTTTTGTTAATCGTACCTGTTGTTAATGTTGCATTAACTAACTTGAATTTCTGACAACTGAAAAAGTCAACATAAACTCTAAAGAACGTAGGTAGGTACTTTATTCTGATAAAAATGATCAGTACCTATGCATGCTGGCACCTATGCATTTCATTTTATGTAACCACACTATTTATTTACTGGTACTTAAAATTACTGTAATTTAAACTGAAATTCCATTAAAACCTAGTTACAGCTCCAAACGTTATGATTTAAATGTTACCGTGCAATAAGTACGTATACCTACTAATTCTATGATTCCCATTAGGTATTCTGGAAATAATAGCTATAGGTTTCACATTAATCTTTGTAGCCAAAAATAAAAAATAATGAGTTTGTTATAATAGGCGACAATAAATTTAACTTTAATGAAGGTACTTAACTAAATAGGTAATTTTTTATTTAGCCTTGGCATGTAACATCAAAGCCAATTTTGGATGGTTTGATAAATATGTAAATGTAATAAAAATAATAAAACTAAAATAATTTAAAAGTAAATAATTTCACTTACCATTCCAATCCAACAAAAAAAATCTCAGCACTGATCCGCAATGATTTAAAGAATATTTCACACAAATGTTACGCAAAAATATTAGTTACGAAAACTTTTTCATTTACAACTTTTACCGTTCGCGTTCCGAGGTTGCGATAGTTCAAGAGCTTGACTCTTGACAACGCAAGCGAACGCTGTGCGGGCTTGCGACTTTATGAACGCGGGCAGACGCGGACTAAGCCACCGCGACTATCGCGCGAGCGGAAACGTTAAGGCTCGTACAGACTCGCGCAAATTGTGCTACTAGTGTCGCGTCGCGCCCGCGATATCGCACTAGTCTGTTCGAGCCCTTAACTCCGCGGCTGCTCCGAGTGCTCCAACAGTGAAGTACCGGGGTACCGGTGATTGTCTCAAAGCACTAAAGCCGGGCTTCCACTGCAAGCGCAGCGGGCTCCGTACGGACTCCTGAGGGACATCCGTAAAGGTATCCCGCCAAATACAAAATTTCTTACACGGTTTTTTTGTATATTGTAGCGCTGTTTTACGTTGTATTTTGATTAAAATTGAAGTCAATCTCCCCCCACCGAATAATACGGTAATGTGGTACTGCGACAGTTTTCGTTTTATTGCATATTCGGTGTTTAGAGCATTAATTAAGTAAGTACCATCTTGTATTTTTTTTTATGTACTTATAAATAAAAGTACAATAATTTAAATGGTACCGTAATGAACATAACGTTATTATTCAATTCAAATCTAAACACACTTTATGCACGAATTATTACAAGTTATTACAGGATAATACAGATTTTCATTAACTTTTTCGGTAAGCGACGATTATACCATTATTCAACGTGGGAGACAGGCACAGAGGAACGCGTCTCTCCATTGAATCGACGAGAAAAAACACAATCAAGCAGTAGGTACATCACTGCCGACTAGAAAGTCACATCATAATAATAAAATTATGAACAAAACATGATTGATGTTTGATGGCAGCGGCACACTTCTGTACTGAGATTACTTGTTTAGGTGTGTTTGTGGTTTTTGTTGAGGTGATATTATTGCTTAGGTCAGCCATACTCAAAGTGAGCTCCACGGAGCCTTAGGGCTCCGCAAAGTCTCTGTGGGGGCTCCGCGGAAATGTTGATCATAACGAAAACTACAAAAGGGGTAAGTATCTACTATATTTTATTAAAGTAATAGATACACTAAAAAAATAACCAAATGTAGTCTAGTAATATGATTATTAATAAAGAATACACATAAAACCATTTTTGATTATTTTAGGGCTCCGTCAAATATTTCGTTTTCCAAAGGGGTTCCGTTGCCAAAAAAAAATGAGAACCACTGGCTTAGGTTGTTATTGGTTAAGATTAACTTTGAAAACTTACGAGGCGTTTTTATTTGCAGGTAACTTAGAGACAGTAGTTTGTAGGTAGGTAGGTAATTTCTGGTTCTACCATCACTCAGCTGACCTAGGAGGTCAGAAACTAGTCAGGAACTGTAAAAAAGTCATTCCGATATCCTATTTACAGAATAAACGATTTCATTTCATTTCATTTCAACTGTACCCCAAATAAAACCTACAGTGCGGGAGACGTTTCGCTTATGGATAATTATATAAGAAGATAAATTCTAAGTACTTACTTTCTTTCCTCCACATTGTTTAAACCCTTACACAACCAGTAAGCCAATGAAAAGCAAGAAAGAACCTGAGCTTAAAAACCTGAAAGAGTTTGAGCGTTATAAAATAAAATCATGTGATAAATGACGACTTGCAAGATTTCATGTTGCATCAGCATGTGAGTGATTTTGACACATAATACCTATTTAGACGATGCAAGTTTCTTGCCAGTAGCGTACGATAAAATTGAGGCAGCAAATTAAATGCATCTTCTAAACACAGGCAATTGAATCGCATCGTGTAAATCAGGCTTGAAACTAAAACTGTAGGCTACTGAAAATTTAATTATTAGTGTCTGACCGAAACACGATTTTCAGCCAAACCGAATCCGTAACCTAATATTCGGCTCCTCTTCTAGTTTCGGTCTAAGCCGAAACCAAAACTTAGATTCCTAACCTAACCTTACCAAAAATTAGAATTTGGAATTTAGTCATAATTATGTGATTCACAATTCTAGCGAATTCACAAATTTATTAAAATATTTTTATGGCATGTGGCACATCATTAGCAAGAGGATAGACTAGAGAATTTTTGAGGGAGTTGGAAGTTCCCGGTCGCTTTTGTTTTTTTTTTTTTGTAGCCATGTAAACGGCTGTAACATGTACCTACAGCTTTAATTTAAGTTTTAAATATTCCGAAACTTTGCGAGTAAATTAAAAGAAAACTGGAATACTTATGTTACTGATTTTGTATTTAAAAGTACTCTTAAACAATACACATTTTAATAAAATTAATATTCAGAGTCTACGCCTTATACTTTTTTTTTTTTTTTGTATTTGAATGTAAAATTTGGGTCTTTTTTTAATAAAACAATAAAAAGTCGATAAAAAAATATCCACAGGGCATGAGAGGTGTTAAGGGGTCTGAAAGGATAGCAGATGACCCCTTCAATCGACCATTTCAATTTGGCACACGATGCATCAAACACCCTGTATACAACGTGTCCCGGAATTAACGCTCAGCCTCTTAAGGGGTAGTTGTACTCATCGCTATGACCAAACCTGAAATCACGAAAAAACAAACAGCTTTTTCCTAATTTTCTGATAACTCATCAAAATTTAGGGAGTAGCTGATTTTATTTTCGCGATTTCAGGTTTGGTCCCATAGTAAAAGTTATTCATAATTATGAGTACAATGACCCCTTAAGAGGTTGTGCGTTAATTCCGGGACATGTTGTATAATAATTATAGTAAAAACACAGTGCTCTACTGTCACCATTAATTGGTAGTGTAAAAATAGACTGTTAAAAATAAACAAAATAAAATATTTCAGTAAATTATAGGTACACTAATAATATTTACATAAAAGTGGAATGCATGACTGTCACTCACCTTGTACTTACTATAAAAGTACTTCTGGTAAAAAAAAAGAAAATATATCGAGTACGTAAGTATTATGTGTTTTTTTTTTTTTACACAACAAACAGTACCGTCTATTAAATAATTATGTGCATTGCCGAGTAACTAGAGCAGATAGAACACCAAACATTGTAATTTTGAAACAATGTAGGTAGGTAATGATTGTGTAGATGGATTGTTCCATAATATACATTGCAAGTCGACGTTACTTTCGGTATATCGACCTATGAGATTTGCAGTTTATGGAACTATTAGTTAACTTTAACTAGGTTTCATTATTCGTTTTGTAACATACTTAAATATTACCACCTACGTAAAAGGAGAGGTACTAAATCTAATTCCAACCTTTTTCCTGGCTCTACTAATCCTAGTTAAACTCCTGCTCTACATTTGCTAAAGCTTATATTATTGAATAATATTATGTATAGTGCGAGAGTAACTAGGCTGTCTGTCTGTCTGTTACCATTTTACGGATTTGGATGAAAATGGGCTCACGGATGGACCATGCCCTGGGTTAGGACATAAGGCATTGGGCAGCCGTACAGATGAACTCGAAGACGCAGGGAACAGCTAGTTCTTGATAAGTTAAGAACTTTTTATTTTTATTAGTGCCCCTATACAGTAGGTAGCTCGCTATGCGCTTCGGCCTACGACGGCTACGAATCTACGACGGCTACGAATCTACGATGGCCACGAATCTACGACGAACAGTGGATCGTCCCCATACAAGAGGTGTGACATAGAATCAAAAATTGGAAAAGTATTTAATAAAAAATAAAAATAAATACAGTTGCATTTCTCTATTAAAGAACAACAAAAATTGTTACTACGCTTTTTTTATTTGACCAGCACTTTCGGAGCGATTCGATGAAAACTGTTATTTTTGTATGGAAACGAACACAAAAATGTCTGTATCTCATGATTCCCTCCTTGTTTCGATTTGCGGTTTTCACTACTGTTATTTACCCATTTTATGCCACATTTTTTTCAAGGACACATAGTGCCCCCAGAGTGCCCTTTCCGAGATATTTTGCCTATAGTAACTATCTTTATTATTGTATTCCTGGTGGAATGGAGGTACATTAAGTATACTTATTACTGAGACTAAGTAGTTCCTTAAATAACAGGTGCTGTTGTGAGTACTTTAATGACTTATTAATGCTTTTGTTGCAATATAACAAAAGCGTTAATGAGTCATTAAATAACGACTACCAGTAGTATTTGCTTAATCTAATTAGTTATTGTAATTACTGAGAATTACACATAATTAAGAAGTTAAATGAAGAAAAGGCATCATGACCTTCTTTAAAACTAAAGTCCCTAAGTGTGATGTAACGACACTTGGATAACTGCATGTAAACGTAAAGAGCAAGTGCTTTGTGAGTAGGAACTTCACGAAGCAAAGTATTCTGTTTAGTTTCCAGGACATTCAAAACTGTTGAGACGTGTTCAGGATTTCCCAGCAAATGTTTCATTATACTGGCCACATCATTTTCTCCGGCAGACTTAAGTGCACTTTCAACAGTATGTAAAAGCTCATCTGGACGACTGCAACTAGCAATATTTTCATCAACACGTCTTCTTTTCTGTCTACTCGATAAATCTTCAAAGCGTGTGCGAGGAGATTTATATGTTGAAGTTGAAGCATCCGATTTTAATGGACTGATTACCTCTTCTGTCTCATTTTCAGCTTCTTCAGTGTGAACAATATTTTCCATAAAGCAATCTGGCCAAATGATATCTGAACTTAACCAGTCTCTGTTCTTGTCCATGAACTTGTCAACTGTCCTTCTTGATTGCACCCATTTTGAGTAAATCCGATAGCAAAATCGACGACACCAGTTCTTTAGATCTGACACATCATTTTCACTTAACTGGACGTTACTATTCGACTTCAATGTGTTAAATAAATGTTCATAGTCATGAATATCTTTATGATTACGAAGAGCAACATAAAGATCTAGATAAGTAGAAAATCCATGGAAAGCCATAATGACAACACTTGGTAGAGGTTATAATTACAACTGAATTATATTTTCAAAACACACTAAAATATATAGGGCAGCAAGTTTGCAACTAGCAATGAATTTGATATGCTAATGATGACATGAGCCAATCACAATGCAGAGCTTAAGGGCTGTTAACATAGTAATTACAATAACTAATTAGATTAAGCAGTACTGGTATTCGTTATTTAATGATTCATTAACGCTTTTTACTATAGCTAGTTACTATAGGCAAAATATCTCGGAAAGGGCACTCTGGGGGCACCGTGTGTCCTTGAAGAAAATGTGGCATAAAATGAGTAAATAATAGTAGTGAAAACCGCAAATCGAAACAAGGAGGGAATCATGAGATACAGACATTTTTGTGTTCGTTTCCATACAAAAATAACAGTTTTCATCAAATCGCTCCGAAAGCCCTGGTCAAATAAAAAAAGCGTGGTAACAATTTTTGTTGTTCTTTAATAGAGGAATGCAACTGTATTTTTTTTAAATTTTTTATTAAATTCTTTTCCAATTTATTGTTCTATGTCACACCTCTTGTATGGGGACGATCCACTGTGCGACGGCTACGAATCTACGACCATTTCCCGCTCCTTTTGCCCTTGTACAGTAGGCCTTGAGCTGCCGAAGGGTTTCATTACAATAAGAACCACCTTATACTGGTTTTGTTTCCACTTACGTGCAAAGTAAAATAAATAACAATTATACGTATATAGACAATTTTATAAAAAAAATAACACATTGCTACTTCCATTAACAATCCTTCACCTTAGAACCTCAGAGCATAATTTATTTATTCATACTTCGTACAATGCTGATACCTACACGACATAAACATCTTTAGATACTGTTTTAAATCAATTATATTGTTTACAAGAGCTACACGATTGACCCTAATCTTTTATTGCCCTTTCTTCTGAAACCAGTATTTTTTATTACAAAAACAGTATTTTAATCCGATATGATCATGGACTTAACATATCTGGCCTAAATCTAAACAACCCTTCTTGTAACCAAGTGGTCAAGGGCTGAGGGTGCACGAAGTTGTTTATTTTTCGGGTTCCGTACGTGCGAATGAAAAACGGAACCTTTATAGGATTACTCATGTGTCTGTGACCTGCCTGCACGTCTGTCACAGCCAATTTGCTCCGAATCTAATGGATCGATGAAGTTGAAATTTCGTATACTTATATATGAATTTCTGTGACTATTGAATTTTTAGAGGGTAAATTAGAAAATTTTAAAAAAAGTTTTACGAACTGTGCCGTGTGACACATTAAATTAAAGGGCTTACTGTGAAGGTCTCAAAAATTTGTTTTTGATATAATTTTAACATATAAATAGTTTTAAGTTATTTAAGAAAATATATGGTAAGATTCACTATGACCCCCTTACCTCCGAAGCTACTGAGCCTACATTTAAAAAAAAATACAAAAAGTTGTTCTATAATAAGTAGGTACATACAGATTACAGGAAAATCTATACTTTAGAAGTCCATGGTCTTAAATTAACATGGTAAATCTCTCAAGATTGTGCATACAAACTTACATTTGCAGTTGGAATGTATGGGAGAACATGTTTTACAAATAGATACAATGTTATGTTTGTTCTTGGGATAAATTCCTCCCAACTACGGAACCCTTCATTGTGCTTGGCCCGACACGCACTTGGCCGGTTTTAGTTTGACAATTAACCTACATTACAGTAATACAGTGCAAGGTAGATCTTTAGTAAAAATCTTTCCACTTAGAATGTTAAAGCAAGTGGTCTCGATCGGGATTCTTCGCCGTTGGAGTCGTGAAATAATGTCCTTCGTCCACCTTGAATCATGACCATGTCATTAAGAAGCCTATCACAAAATTACGTTCTAAAGGACGCATCGCATTATGTAGCAATTTGGTAGTTGTAATTACGTTTATTTTAAATTTCATACAATTCTTTTTACTTTTTAAATTAAATTTATTTTCTTATGAACTAACGGTTATTATGGTATACATTTTACTTAATAATAATTAATATTAATCAGGGACCGTACAACCCCGGTTAAGGGTTAAGGCTTTCGAAAGGGTAACCCATTCAATGGGTTACCTTTATCATGATGTAACCCATTGAATGGGTTTTATAGTAGAAACCCAGTGAAAGGGTTACATGATAACCCATTCAATGGGTTCTATACCTACTTGAAACCCAGTGACATGAAAAACCATATTATTATGTAATTTCGATATTCGCCTAGCACGCGTAGCATGACCAATTCTATCTCTGTTCTACCAAGAATAGACAAAGTTTTTGATGTGAAACATTCAACAGCCGCACGTAAAACCGACTGCCGGCGGAGCGACGCATGCCACGTGGCGACGCATCGCTACTATATACAGTCATCTGTAGTAAGTTTTTTGATGTGAAACATTCAACAGCCGCACGTAAAACCGACTACTGGCGGGGCGACGCATGCCACGTGGCGACGCATCGCTACTTTATACAGTCATCTGTAGTAAGTTTTTTGATGTGAAACATTCAACAGCCGCACGTAGGGTTTATCAAAGCAGTTAATCAAAAACCCATACGGTGTGGGTAATTTTGAATGGCTTAAACTAAGCCGTTCAAAAGGGTTACCCACACCGTATGGGTTTTTATCGAAAACCCTTTCAACGGGTTACCAAAATTTAATTTAAGCCATTCAAAAGGGTTACCCATATCGTATGGGTTTTTGATTTACCGCTTAGAAAAACCCTATCGAAAACCCTTTCAATGGGTAACCAAAATGGTCCCTGATATTAATGTAGTAAGGAGAAATTTACAGTTAATTCTGAGCATTTTTAGTAGTTTTATTGTTTTTAATGGGATTTTTTTATAGATATTGCATACCTACATATTTCAAAATTCTGAGGCTATGAACTAAACCACTATTTAAGAGATATTATTCTATATATTTTTATTTGCGAAGGTGTCCACGAGCTAGAAAAAGTGCCGTCGCGTATTTTATGAAAACTTGCTTCGGAATTTTGGCTTTATAAAAATATATTAGATAACAAAAATGGAAATAAGAAGACTGCTATAAACTATACTAATAACTATTCTCCACCACTTAATAAGTAAAAGTTGCAAAAGTCTTTCAGTTTCTTAGATTAAGAACGCCAAAGTTGGCCATTTAACGCAAAAATCACGGTCGAAATGTTATAGGCCTCTTAAAGTCACTATGTCAATCCTGGGATCGTTTAAAAATTTAAAAAGCGCTTTAAGGTCGGCGCTCACTAGGCGACACGACGGCGACGCGGCATCGAAGCCTTTCACGGCATACCGCAGCTTCCCACGCTATATAGATATTATACTCAAGTCCCCTTGTGACATATCAATGCAATGTGAGTGCTATAGTGTGAAAATAAGATTCAAAACCATTACTGCTTACAAAACTCATTTGCCATGCCATGCCGTGCCCCCTGGTGAAAAGTGGGATGAAGAGAAGCATCTATTAGAACGAGACTGTAGGCAAAACGTTAGAAGTCTTCCTGGATTCAAATTCAGGCAGAAGATCAAGTTATGACTCCGCTTTTCAGACCAAGGACCTAAAATGGACGCTTTGGCAGAATCATAATCACACTAATATAATAAAGCCGAAAGTTTGTGAGTGTGTGTGTGTATGTTTGTTACTTCTTCACGCTCTAACGGCTGGACCAATTTTGATAAAATTTTGTATGGAGGTAGCTGACAGCCTGGATTGAGACATAGGCTACTTTTTATCCCGATATTCCCACGGGATCGAGACTTACGTGGGTGAAACCGCACACTCACAACCTTCGCCTTTATAATAATAGTGTGTAGTGATATAGTACCGTGTGATAATCACATACATTTGTTTTAACAGGTACCTAATACCTAAGCTAACAAAAGTAGTCATGGATTTCTAATTGTTCGGTCCCAAATAACGGGTCCGGGTTAAGGACAAGTTACACAGTGGACAACATACTACATACGTGTCACCCTCTGAAATTCCGACAAAGAGCAAAAAATTATGTCCAAACGCCGAGACACTATTAAGTATTATTACTGCACGAATCACTGGTGCAAACTTTAATAAATTTGTACGGGTTGCCGGAACTTTTAAAAGTCCGTCCCTCGGACCCAACCGTAACCCCCTGTCTGGAACGAGCAATCCCAACGATTCCAATATTTGTGGATTATTCAGTATCCCACGAAAACCATAAAAACATATTTGTCTGCTGTGTAATTAGCTTAAGGTTGCTCAACACCGTAAGTAACGCAATGAATGTTATTGAACTGTTGAAATCAAATCCATTGAGTACTGATAGAGTGTAAAGGCTCGTACAGACTAGTGCGACATCGCGGGCGCGACGCGACATTATTATAGTAACACAATTTCTTTATCGGTGCCTGTCGCGCCTGCGATTTCGCGCGAGTCTGAACGAGCTTTACGCAACTACCCCACAGATACATTAAAAAAATTGAGCTGTCACGGAACGACTGGCAGATGTGAAACATCGCACTACACAGACATAATTACATCATCATTTCAGCCAAAAGACGTCCACTGCTGGACATAGGCCTCCCCCTAAGGGGGGGTGTTTGCTATAATCGCCACGCTTGGCAGGCGGGTTGGCGATCACAGTATGGTGTTAAAATTCATAGAGAACGCTGCTGCCCATTCTCTAGTAAGATCCTTAGTCGCCTTTTACGGCACCCACGGGAAGAAATTGGGTGGTGACTTTACGTCCGGCACCACACGGAGCACGGCACATAATTACATATAGACTGTATAAGTGTATAGTGGCCGATCGCCACGCGGCATGCGTCGCCCCGCCAGTAATCGGTTTTACGTGCGCCTATAGATGTTTCACATCAAAAAAAATAGATAAGTCGATAAATAGGATATTTGCAGTGAGTGATTTTGAATAAATAAACCCATGTAAACAGGTGCCCTAGACGAGTTACGCCCGCGTAACGTACCTACGTGGTCGTAGGTTCGAACTCAGGCAGGCGCTTTACTTTGTGTAAATTATTTAATCACCACTGCTCTCAAAACGGTGAAGGAAAACATCGTGAGGAAACCAGTATGTCCTAGAACCAAAAGTTCGAAGACATGTGACATCTACCTACCCGCACTGGGCCCGCCTGGTGGATTACGGCCCACCCCTCTCACCGAGAAGAGGCCTGTGTCCCAGCAGTGGGAACATTATAGGCTGATTATGCTAAACAGGTACCTTAATATACAGGATAAATTTGCTAGCGAAACTCCACAGAAGTGATGGGTCGATATCTAAACTAATTGAAAAGATTTAATACTTTAACAACTTTTTTTAAAAATTTTTTTTTGGGGCAACGACCGCTGGTGGTGTTATTACTATGAGTAAGTATGAGTTTAGAAAGTTTATTTTATTTTATCGTGTTTAGTTAGCGATATCCATCATGTCTGTAAAATGTACAAAAAAAAAACTGTTTTTTTTTAACTGATATTTCTAGTGACCCCAAAAAAAACTTATCAAATTAATTTATTTTTTGTCTTATCATGTTTAGATATCAGTATCCACCACGTCTGCGGAGTTTCGCTAGCTTATTTAATTTGACCCTGTATAGTACAGTCGGTGACCAGCATTACCTGGCTTCTCTTCCATTATTTTTCTTTGTAAGGGGTCAGGTAATTCTGGTCACCGACTGTAGGTACCTAATAGTTGCTAAGCTCACCTACTATTGTAATCCCTGACAACCAACACAATCTCTACTATAATCTTATCTTATAATTAAAACCGTAATTAATATTCATATCCATTTTAACGTGGACACCACGCGTAGCGTAAGTAGATATCTACCTACAATAAAGGTTTGAATCTTTTTATCCAACTCCCTTAATTAACGCAAATTCATTAGATTTGACGGGTAGCATAATAAAATATTTGTAAGTATAATCAATTTAGGGTGTGCTGTACGTCGTCATTCTCGGGTTCAATGGTACCCGTTACCGTGCAAAAGTAGGTCAGTGTATTCGGGTCCGTTCGGGGGCGCATCCGAACTTATCCGAACTATACGGTTAAACGACCTTTTCTAATCAATGCAAGTCTCTATCTAAACAAATCTCTCACTTACCTACTTAAACTATTGCAACTTAAGTTATTTTTGGCAGTTTTCGGAGTCATAAATTTTAACCTAGATATTTGTAGCCCAACACGAGTTGCCTTAATTAATTGGTGATGGATATCGGTTTCTAAAATTATGATAAAAAGAAAAAAAAAATGACGTTCTGTTTGTCCAATTTAGGTACTGGCAGTGTAGTTTACTTTCAAGTAAACTGATATCCTCAACTCGTACATCAGTACGAGTTGAGGATATCAGTTTTTTTTTAATGTTTTATCGTGTTTATAAAGTTAACACAAAAAAAAAAACCATCTACGGAGTTTAGCTAACTAATTTAATTTGATCCTGTATTAAAAGCCCCACGATGTTAAAAAAGAAAAAAAAAATGACGTTCTTTTTGTCCACTTTAGGTACTGGAAGTGTAGTTTACTTGAAGTACGAGTTGTGAATATGTTTTTTTTTTTTTTTGGTTTATCGTGTTTATAAAGTTAACACAAAAAACAGTTTTTTTCCATCTACGGAGTTTAGCCAACTAATTTAATTTGATCCTGTATAAACTTCGAAAGTAGTTTATACCTATGAATTGAAAAAGGATTCGAAGCCATCACAACATTTGTCAACGTCCCTATCTATTTAAAAAAAAATACATGCCTACCCTTCGACGAATACAAGCGTAACCAAGTATAACCTAAGGACAATGGTACAACTTACTCCAATCAGGGTTTGCTTTTGAATTCTGTGCTCTAATTGTTAATTTCATCAGTAGAGGGTAATGTTTGTTTGTACAGACGCCAACACATCAAGCTACTACAATCTGTCTTTCTTAATAGATTTTCAACTTGATCTATAAATCATATGGTTCAAGGCCTTCAAGGTTGATTGGGAAAATTTGACAGTTTCGGGTAGGTTGACCTGCTGGCGTTTGTACTTTTTTGTTTAGTCTACAGACTCTATTGTTAATGAAAAAATATTCTAAGAAGTCGTATAAATCAGAGTATTCGTATCGAGAGAGCTCATCACAATTTTACAAATCTTTATTTATTTTTAACCCATTTTACATACTGAAGAAGCAATGAATTTTGAAACGAGAACTTTGAATCGCGTCTAGGCGAATACACGGCAACATTGTCGGAAATGTTCAGTATCTTTATGTTATCTGTGGTGGTCGATGATTCAATATGAATGAATGAAATGAATGAGAGCATTTTGCCTAGTGATGTTTGTAAAACGAGTAGGAAATAACGAATACAGTAACTTGACGGGTGGGTTTTAGTCAGTAAAAGTCTGACACGCCCTCCCGCTCCGCCCAGAGTGGGAGAAGTTATTTGATAATTTCCCACACAAAAAAAAAAAGAAGAAAAGCCACTTGATTTGTTCCATTAGATAAGCATACTACGTTTTTTTTTATGGATTACGATTCCGCTGTGAATTCGCGGGATATTGTTCAATGTACCCTTTTTAATTTTGATTGACGATCGGAATCGAACCGTTGTTTTAACTGAGTAGAACTTAAAATTACGCTGCAAATTAGTAGAATCGATCCTCTGCTATTACCATTTCATTATTATTTGTGTAACCCAGAAAACTGACTACCTGTTTTGCTTTATGTAAGTCAGCTTATAGGCTTGAATCAGGAAACTGAACTGCAATGAACAATAAATTTTAGTTAGATCTCGCTTTCTAAGAAAGATCTCCCGTTATCAACAAAATAACAAGTGAACAAGTCTCATATTTTTATATGGGCATAAAATCAAAAACTAAATCAAGAGTTATTTCTTCAAACTAGGCTGAGAATCGGCACTTTTCGAACTTCAAAATTACATAAGACAGTCCCCCAAAACTCCCGCCCTTCACCACTTCCTAGTGCTTTAGTTGGGAAGAAGAAGTGGCGAAACAAACTCCCCAGCAGCAGAGCTGTCTGTTCATTTAGAAAAATTGATTCTAAACAATAGTATGAAAAATAATTTACATTATAATAATAAAAAGCTTACATTTCAATTTACTTTTAATAAAATTCATAATGGTTAGTTATTCGTATTAGTTAATTAATTTGTTATTTCATTATATGGACCGTCTGGCACAGTAAAAGCCTCCTCTATCTGTCTCCATCTTGTTCTGTCTCTAGCTAGTCTGCTCCATGTTTTTCCTATTAAGCCTGATATGTCGTCACTCCATCTCTTGTTGGGTCTCCCACGCTTACGCTGTTTGTTGATAGGACACCAGTTTGTCACGGTTTGAGTCAATCTGTCATCGCTTTAGCAATTAGCATTACGCAATAAAAAACATGAAATTAAATTATGTCAGCTAGCACACGCCACTAAACCAACAACAAAACATCGAAAATTATACTCAAGCAAAATTTAAAAAACGTAAACAGGATTTAATACTTAAATAAAAGCCTCCAGGTATAAAGGGCGTGCCCGCTTACACATAGCTATAGCTGTAATTCGAAGTCACAAAATAAAAAATAGGACCATCGAAGTAAAAGAAATAAACAGTTAATTACTAATAACAATTACAAAACCAAACAATTGTATAACGCAAATTTCTGCCGTTTCCCTCTCGCCATATTTTAGGGAAGGAGGCAAACCGACACCTGATGACGCTACCGCAAGCAGTGACATCTAAGGGACCATGACGAACTTGCTGTCGGTTGTTCAAGCCAGAATTTAACCTGTCACGGTCTTACGTAACTAACGTCAACAGGCTTAAAAACCCGGCTTATCTTAATGATCAATTGTCGAGGTCGCTAACTAACCACATAGTGATATTTTGCAATACAATTCATTGAAAAAATATATTATTAGTAGTATTAGATCTATTAAATAAATTGTTTCGTAAAATAAAAAAATAGAGCCGTCAAGGGCGTAGTGCGATGTTTCACATCTGCCAGTCGGGCAGATGTGAAACATCGCACTACACACAAAACACACTACTACTTATGGACTGTATAAGTGTATAGTGGCCGATCACCACGCGGCATGCGTCGCCCCGCCAGCAATCGGTTTTACGTGCGCCTACGCCTATAGATGTTTGACATCAAAATGGAATTGGAACGATGATACTTGTAACTGATATATGGGGACATGGTGGACATCACTAGTGAAGCGGTGACATTAGACAAAAGACATTACTTCGAATCTGACAGGCTGACCGTTTTGACATAACCTGGTGCTGTGTCATGTGTGGTTTTATTTATTTCATTCACCTCATCACTTGCTCCGATTCATATTTCATTGTAGTTCAAGCGGGCGCCGGCGAATAAGTTTCATATCTCTCCAGTGTATTCGAAACAACATTTAGTACTTATACCAAGTGTGACATAAATTCAAAATGTCTCACTTCAAATTAGTGTCGTCGACAAAAGCGTCCGATGTGATCCCTGTGAACAAATATGTGTCGGAAAAGACCGGTATCACCGTGATCATAGCCGGAGTTGAGGGACCTCTGGTCAACGGTTTCTTTTGCCTGGGTAAGTTTTTAATAAAAAAGTAAGTTCTGACTCATGTAAACTTCAAAAGATATTAACTTAAGAAAAGTTTTGATTGTACCTACCTACTTACTGTTTCATATTCATAAAGTTACCCTCAACCACGACGTGGAATTACCTTTTTTAAATGCAATACACACCTGGATGACAATCATTCCCAGAGCAAATAGGAAATCTAATCCAATTTACAAACAATGACAACAGCAAAATGGTAACTGATAAGGACTTTAATTACAAAATTCCAATTTCCTTTTTTTTCTTTAGCAACTGAAGCCCATGATGATGATGGTCTGCCCCACACATTGGAGCATCTCATCTTCCTTGGGTCTGAGCGGTACCCGTACAAAGGCATCTTGGATTTACTGGCCAATCGTTGTATGGCTCATGGCACAAATGCATGGACGGATACGGACCACACTTGTTACACCGTGTACACTGCGGGAGACGCTGGCATGTTGACACTGCTGCCGATATACCTGGACCACATACTGCAGCCTACTCTGACTGATCAAGGGTTCATCACAGAGGTCCACCACATTGATGGCGAGGGAGAGGATGCTGGTGTAGTGTATTGTGAAATGCAGGGGAGAGAGAATACTTCATACAGTAGGTAAGGCAAAAAAGTTGCATTAACTAGGCTATATTTTATGATGATTGAATTCTCACATTAATTAGTTACAGGTACAGAGTAACATCTCAATCTACGCGTAATCAGCCTATAGTGTTCCCACTGTGGGGACACTGGCCTCCTCTCGGTGAGAGGGAATGGGCTGTAATCCACCACGCGGGCCCAGTGCGGATTGGTAGATGTCACAAGTCTTTGAATTTTTAGTTATAGGACATGCCGTTTTCCTTCTCCGTTTTGAGAACAGTGGTGATGAAACAATTAACACAAAGTAAAGCCAACTAAGACAGCCGTCTTGGGTTTGGGTTCCGTCGAACCTACAACTCGTAAGTCGCGGCTGTTACCACTGAGGCATGACTGTTCCTCTCAATCTAAATTTGATTAAACATATATTTTTTTTATTATAATTTTAAATTAATTAAAATGTCAAAATGCAAATTTTTGTTTCTTCCTTTTGTGAATTATTATGCTAATAATGACAGCACCAATATGCCTAAATATTTGTTACAGATGTGAGCTACAATTATTGCGTGCTATGTATCCGGAAAGTGGTTATTCATCTGAAACTGGTGGCATTATGAAGAACCTTAGGACATCTACTGATAATATTAAAGTGAGTCATTATGTATTACAAAGTGCCCTAATTTTTTTTTAATGAAAGAGAAATTATTTGAAAAATAAGTATATAAGACAAAAACACCAAAAATGGGGACTCCCGACAGATGTGAAAACATTGGAATAACATACAAGATGTAACATAAATAATGCACAACCTCTTAAGGGATCATTGTACTCATCATTATGAACACCTTTTACTATAAGATCAAATTTGAAATCACAAAAAAAAATCTGCTGTTTCATACATTTATGTTCTAATAACTCGTGAAAATGTAGGCAACAGCTGATTTTTTTTTGCGATTTCAGATTTTATCCTCGCAAAACATCAGACATACACGCATAATTCTACTCCATTCATCAGCAAACAGATCGCATTCAGGATTGGTTGTCAGGAGGGCGTTGAGCATCCTTATCGTACGACACACTGGGGACTCAGCTCTGGCGACAGTTTTAGATGACAGCGGCGCGAACCTGCGGTTATTATACATGTACACAGGCCATTGCGCGTCACAACACGTCACGTGGTTAGCATGTCGGTGACGCGAACCCATAAGTTGTGCCCACGCGACTATAGAAGTTTTCACTTCAAAAACATTCTTATATGAACTTCCTAAACTCCTTCAGAAAATTCTCTTCTAGTTACATCATAAATGCATTTGAGATAAAATCTTGACACCACCATTTATTGGTATTTATTTAAAAGGCAAACTAAGTATAAGCTTTTCACAGGTCAGGGACTTTCACAAGAAATTCTATCGAGCAGAAAACCTGACAATCATACTAACGGGTCAAATAGAAGCAGAAGATGTGTTTGCAGCCCTAGCTACTGTCGAAGATGACATCATCGCTAAGGTAAGAACCTACATCATTTATTCAACAGGTGATTAAGAGGTAATTGCTCTTATGGAGTGGAATAAAAATTATTTTCCTCATTCTTTTGTAGTGCGCGATTTTGCTCGTGAATTTATTACCGATAAAAAGAAGTCATTGTTGGCAAATGTTTTTAACATTGTATATCTTCGATTTTGGGTGATTCTAAATATGCTTAAGTTTACGGCACCCTACTCGTCTAGAACGTACGGTATACGGCGCGCAAAGGTATAACGCGACATTAACCAGCGTTAAATGTGACGGGCCCCCTAAAACAGCTTTCACAATCCATTATTAGTCACGTCTTTGTTGATATTAAGTTGGTTACTAAGTCTTAAAAAACTAAAAAAAAATAAAAAACTGACTTATATATTATGAAAAATACTACAAAGTGAAAAATCACTTGAAGTCGGTGTCTTTGGTTTTGTGTAAGTATTCCGAAATGTGTCTTTTTTGGCGGTTGTTTTATAAAAAAAAAACACTTTTTTGTTGTGGTACCTACCCCTACACAAATTCGACTACCACTATCTGTTATGTAAATAACAGAGACAGGAAGTTATTATAACATCATCCACACAGATTAAGTGGGGAAAAAAACGTACTATTGATGCTAACTTAAAAACTACGAACATACATTAAAAAAATGCATACAGAGGAACATAGAACTTCCTCTTTTTTTGAAGTATGTTAAAAACTAGTTAAACACTACCTCAAAAGTTTTAGAAATCTTAAACTTGTTAACTTTATTTCACTAATGATAGAGCCAAAAACAATTCCTGCAAAGTGATAAGAATCTAAATAACAGTAAGTAGTTTAATGTATGTACTCAGGTCAAATCAATAATATCTATTTTCTGTTTATTAACAAACTGTCTGTCTGTACACCATTTGACCTTGGCAACAACTGTTAAAACTATACCTAGTAAAATTAAAATAATCAAATGCATTTCTTTGGCTTTTATCCAAATTCTAAACTAGTTTAATCTGTTAAAAAGAGAACAGCTATATACATTTCATGTAAAATAAAAAACCAGCCAAGTGCGAGTCGGACTCGCGCACGAAGGGTTCTGTACCATTATCTATAAAAATTGCAAAAAAATCACGTTTGTTGTATGGGAGCCCCCCTTAAATATTTGTTTTATTTTAATTTAATTTAATTATTTATTTTTAAAGTGGATATATAAACTAAATATTCTGTGAATATTTCAAGCGTCTACCTGTTGCCGTTATCAATCACGTTTGTTGTATGGGAGCCCCTCTTAAATATTTATTTTATTCTGTTTTTTAGTATTTGTTGTTATAGCGGCAACATAAATACATCATCTGTGAAATTTTCAACTGTCTATATATCACGATTCATGAGATACAGCCTGGTGACAGACGGACAGACAGACAAACAAACGGCAGAGCCTTAGTAATAGGGTTCCCGTTTTACCCTTTGGGTACAGAACCCTAAAAAAGGCGGATATTATACTAATATTTACTGATATTAATATAGACTAGTTAAAGCTCTGGCCAAACTGAAGCGAGTGGGATGCGGGACGTGACTGCGCGCATCGATTGTTTAATTACTAGGAAGTCACGTGACTTCGCGCGTGTTTGTATTGACAACTCCATACAAGTTAGGTGACACAATCGGCGTCGGCGCGAGCGAATTTCATCCCACATTCCGCTCGCTCGCTCGCTTCATTTAGACTTAGCGATTTGAAAACCGATTCGTTTACTAGTTGCATGCCTCTGGTACAGGAAGAGCTTAGTCAATTTAAACAATTGCTTGGTCTAAATGACCTAGTAGTAGTCAAGTCGTCGCGCCTTTATTGGTAAAACCGTGGCTCTTAAGTCTCATTGAAACGACCTAGGCTAGGTCACATAGGTATTATTGGAGTCTAATACCTAAGACACGCAGACTGCATTAGATGATTCAATGTCAACGGCTATGTCTAATAAGACAGTTTTTTTTGGTTCAGTTGGTTACTGAATGCCGCGTTGGTCTAGGAGTCTCAAACGCGGTTGATGAGTCCTGGATTCTAACTGAGCTGGGCATTAAGCACTGGGCTCGCCAGGGACTTAACTGGCGAAAAGTGGGCTTACTGTACACCTATTCATTGGGCTTGGAAACCGGTTATTTTTCTATGTAACCTTAACCGTTATTATAAAGGTTTTCGAACATATTTCGTTAATTATTTAATATTTTGTTACAAAATCAATGCTGAACTTAATGTGATAAAGCAATCTTTAGAGCTAATATCAATTGTATCAAAAATAATTTGTATCTTCGGAAAAAAAAAATAACCAGTTTCAAGCCCTACAGATAATACAGGCAGCCGTGATTACCTTTAATCAGAAAACTTTATTTTGCGACATTCTCCTTTCAGTCAGATAAATAATAATTAGTCTACCTAAATGGATATGAGATTTCTAAACCGAATCAACTCGTTTTATGTTAATTGGTAGTAATTACATACATACATAAACACACGTCTTCATCCCGGGAAGAAATGAGTACGAAATAAATTGTTCTACAGAGTATTCTCTTATTGGTACACAGAAAAACAATGATGGACCAGAACAGTGGGTCAAACCTTGGCAGACCATCCCTCCTACGCCAAATTACGGCGAGTTAAAAGTGCAGTGGCCCGCAGACACTGAAGACTGTGGTCAGGTATGTATTGATTAATAGTGATTTTATGTTCCAATTAAAAAGGATTTTTAGTGTAATCTCGAATTGACAGCAAAATATCACTAATTCCTTGTTATTAAAATAATTTTCTTATAGTAATGATCTATTCTGTCTAAAGTTCTTCTCTGGATACCAAACACGTCTCCCTCAATACTGTGAGGTCTACAAGTTTGTCTAGATGTAGGTAGGCTGAATATCCGCAGTTTAACTTTGACTTTGAAAACAAATGTGATGGTGATCATTGGTGGTAATTTGGTGATTACGGACGAAACTAATGATGACAAAAGGTGTTTTGTATTCTTAGAGTTTTGATTGTCATTACAAATATTTCGCAAACAATACATTCTACCATGTTTTTTTGACAAAATCGATATTGTTATTATTACACAGACTATTTCCCTATAAAGGTTATATTCGGATGGCGCGGTCCTCTACTAACAGAACAGGCAGCAATGAAGGATCTCACGGCGTGTGCGATTCTTCTACGATACCTTTGCGACACCGCTGCCGCGCCGCTTCAACGATGCCTAGTCGAGAGAGAAGATGCCTTGGCTGGAGATGTAAGACAGTTTATTAATTAATGGAACTGAGAAATAAAACTCAATAGGTATTTCGGAATATATCTTAATATGGACTATTTTTGATGACATGCATATAAAGTTACTGCAAACGTTTGTGAACTTTTCGAAAATTCCAGATTGTGGGAAATTCGGAAAACTAAATTGAATTTCATGATTTCATGAAAAAGTCATTCAAGGAACAAATCTAACTTAGACTGTTTTAATGATTATAATTCTGTAAATAGTAATACATATCTGTTATAGTCGCGAATCATATTTTGATCAAGATACAACCTGACACTGACCTGCGAATAGCAAAAAACCATCAACCAAATCCACCTTAAGAACCCCATAGAAGCAGTTAAAGGGTTATTGTTTATTAAAGTCACACCTAGTATATTCTGACCTTCGCTTTTGTGAAAGTACCTAATGCAAAACACATTTAATTTATACTGTACATTCCATTAACAGATTTCCTACAACCTAACAGAGAACCTAGCTTCCCTCATCAAAATAGAACTGGACAATGTTCCAATGGACAAGCTAGAGTTGGCTCGCGAAGAGGCGATAAAATGCCTACAGATGGTATGCTTGGGTGAAGATGTGTTGGACATGGAACGCCTGCGCCGGCTGTTGCGCAAACAGCTCAGGGAAGCTATTGCTAGCCTAGAGTCGGACCCACATCATGCTGTCGCGTTCCGGTGTATCGGCGATGCGCTGTACTCGCAAAATGAACATCATGTAAGTAAAGGCAAATTAATTGTTAACCAAACTTGAGTTATCCGTAAATTCAAATCACTATTGCCATTCTTTGACAGTTGCATGAAATGTCTATAACGCGGCAAATTGGCGTAGTGTGTCAATTTGATAATCAATTCATTGCCCTGACTATTTTTGTGGCTTTTTTACAATAGGATAATATAAATTCTTCTAAATGCTAACTTTAATATTGATACATAGTTTTAGATAAATTATGAATGCAAAAGTGATTATTGTCTCTTTGTAGTGTTGTCATGGGTAAACTAATTAAACTTTTTAAATTAAATAAGAAGGGAATGCAAAGTACCTCGGGAAGTATATGGGTTTTGGGGGCTTTCCCGAAAAACTATTTATCTTAACACACGGCCTGGGCGATGGTAAAATCTGTGGGGCTCAGCTAGCTATACTATTTTTTTTAATTACAATAGGGGAAATTGAGACCTTGTTAAGAATTCCGATTCTCTATAATGTACAGTCGCGGTCTGAAAATGCTTACCACCTTAAGGTTTATAATTGCATGCACACATCTATGTCACTAGGTCGATGATATATGTGATTTGATTACATATAAAGCATAGATTTTTTTCAATTTATACGATAGATATAGAAAACCTTTTTTGTAAAAAAAACTGGCACATAAACCAAGCGAGGTCGAACTTATTACTAAAAATGCAAAAATAAGAAGAAATAATCAAATAGAAATTCAGAACATCTTTATTTTTTTAAGGAAATTATTCATTTCAATTCTATAAACAATTTATTGTTTTAATAACTAGTATAGCCCCCATCAGCAGCTATGAAGGCACGTAGTCTATCTCGCATAGATGCGACAATGGGCGCGTATAAATCAGTCCCACTGATATCCTCTTATACCCGTGCACAATGTGATCTAAGAGCTTGAGGGTTTCTTTCATTAAAAAAAATGGGAATTGATTGCCATGTTCGATACATTCATGTAACAGTACATAAAACTTCGAACTATTTGTTTTTGCATTAGAAAATAAATGAGAAAGAAAATAGTGTGTTTTTTCTGTTATGGTTTCAATCTTCAGTTTTAATAATGCACATCAACTTGTACTGATTTGTCAAACAATAAATATTTATGATTGATTCTCAGTAACGGTCTGATGAAAATTTGTTATAACTAACACGTGAAAGTAACAGATGATATAAAAGATGTCGTAAAACATCCAAAGGTACTTTCTTAAAAATAATTCTTGCCAAAAAGTTTGTTTTTAGGCCTTCAAAAATGTATTGCACGTGGAAATGCCTTGACATTCAAAACTTTATTGTAAACCAGCTGCTGCTCGCGTTACTCATTTTAACACCAGCTATCTGCCAGTGAAAGTCCCGTCAAAATCGGTCCAGCCGTTTCGGAGATTAGCCGTAACAAACTGACAGACACACAGACAAAAAATAATGTTTTTTTGTTATAAGTACCGTTATATACCATATGCATTTAGTAAAAAGCTGCTATTTTGACATTACAAACAGACAAATCTATTTTATTTATTTGTATAGTTATGGAAGTAGTAAGTGAGCAGTAAGTATGCAAGGAGCGTAAGAGGTGGCGTTATATAGTTTCTGCCTACCCCCATGGGAAGAAGGCGTGAGTTTATGTATGTGTATGGCGAGGGAGTGGGTCCTCTAAATAATTCGACTGCTGCGATCCTGATCCTGATGGGTTGATCCTGCGGATTTGATTGAGGTGCGTTTTAGTGCTTAAAAAAACAACCTGAAACATAGAGTCGAAGAAATAGAGTAGGAGAATATTTCAAGTAAAAAATTAACACAAGGGAATTTGTAACAATGAAATTATGTCGTCTGTTCTTGTTGATCTGCTACAAATACTATTTTTGATATTTAGTTGTACTGCAGAGGAACACTTTTGCCTAACCCTTCGGGGAAAACAGGCGTCATTATGTTTGCTATTGCCTTTGTGAAAAGGCTTGACAGCCTTGTCCCTTAAATTTTAGAGCATCTGATGGCACTTTGGAACAACTAAATAATGCTGATGTTAAACCCCGTTTGGTTCCAGTTCATCTCCCGCATGAACCCTCAAACCGACCTACTGGCGTTGCTGGAGGAGTCTCCCAACTACTGGCTCGGTCTGCTAAAGACGTACTTCACTGAGGATTACGTTACCGTCATGGGGTCGCCGAGCATTGACCTCCAAAGCAAGTATGTATCTACTCATAAAGTCCCGGTTTCTGGAACGATGTGTCAAAATTAGATTGATGTCAAGTGTTCTGATTGACTGTAGGTAATTCAGGGAACCAATCACAGCACGTTTTCGTGCGATATTATTTTTTTATTCATTTATTGCATAATGTACGCAGTTACAGGCTGAGTGTAGGTTTAACGAATGAGTACATGACCACGTTAGGGCGCGAAAAATTAACTTTCAACTACTTGACTTGCGTTAGAATTTATTAAACTAACTTTTATGTTGATGTTCGGTCACAGAAACCTGCAATTTAAATTATGTTATCCCGCTGAAAATTAAAAATTCTTGAGACAGTTCTAAATTGTATTGTTAAAGGTTTATCGAAAATATGATTGAGAATATAATTATTTCCTAATATTTATGTTTAACTTTTCCTTCATACCATCATTGGTCGAGTAGTAGCATTTACATACGAGATAATTGAATAATTTACATTTAAATGTCCTTAAGTTAAGAGTTTAAAACAAATCTGGTAGTTTATTATAAGCATTGGTCGCCATACAAAATGCATTATTAGAAAATAGTTTATTATTTCGTCTAGGTATACGAAGCATGTGAACTTTGCGGCTAGGTCTGAATACAACGACATTATGCAGATGAAATTTATGCTTATTTTGGTACACAAAAATATGACATGTATTGCTGGGAGTGGTAATATTTTTTTTTTTTGGAACACAGCTGTCCAGTTGGTGGGTTAGTGTTTAATTAATTAATTGAATTACGAGTTGAGAAATACGACGACACGGTTGGTGGTTAAGCGATTGACTGCTGCGCTGCGTGTCGCGGGTTCGGTTCCCGCACGGAACAAATATTTGTATGACCTATAGTAGTTGTTCCGGGTCTGGCTGTTTGTGTATGTGAGTTTAAATGTTTGTAAACGCACCCACGATACAGGAGAAATTCCTAGTGTGGGATAACGTTTATAAAAAAAAACTGTTTTCTTATGTTTTATCGTGTGACTGTGAAATTTACACAAAAAAAAAGATATTATAACTTATATTCCAAGTGGTTACAATAAATACGGTCGATGACCCCACAAAAATCTTTTTTTTTTTAATCATGTTTCGTTATCGATATCCATCGCGTCTGCGGAGTTTAGCTGACTAATTTAACGAAAGAATAGAATAGAATACTCTTTATTATGTACACCGTAAGAGTTACAGATATAAATGAAAAAAAAAAACCCTGTAGAATAAAAAAAAAAATATTATGAATAAGGGTTTATTTTTGTGATTTAGAATGGCAGAAGAAGAAAAGAAACGATTAGAAGAGCAAAGAACGGAACTCGGTGAAGCCGGACTGGCTGAGAAGGCAAAGCAGTTACAAGAAGCCATGGATTTCAATGAGGTAACCCGACACTGTAATGACAAGAGTTATGAGATTAACTCACACACTGACTTTTTTTTTTTTTTTAGGAAAACGTATTCTTTACGTATGTTTATAAATATGTGAGCACCATGTATCTATCACGTAATTAAATTATCTGTCATTGCTTCATTTTTAATTATTTTTACCTATTGCTATTAATTTTATTCTAGGTGCATCGTTTTCACATATAACTATATAATTTATCTACATAAACAAAATATTAAAACAGTAACAGTGGAGTTTCTTGTCCATTCGTCTTCATACAATTAAACATGACTCAAGTAGTACTTACAATTATTATTGTTCAGCCATAACTTCATGTAAATTAATGATAAAAGGTTGTGTATTGGCGCTTGTATTAATTAGTACCCACTTTTCTTAGAAGTTTTAATTTGTTAGAGGTACTCAATTTTATAGCACTTATTCTAACATGACAATAGAACCTATTGTGTTTAAGGTGAATCCGCAACTGTAGCCCGCGAAATTCAAATTTTCTTACGTTTTTTGCAATTTGCAGGTCATTGTCAGGTTTGTATCTTTAAGAAAATTATATTTTAAAATATAAGCAAATTTGAATTTCGCGGGCTACAGCTGCGGATTCACCTTCATGGACATAAGTTGTATTTGCTGATGAACATAAAAAAACTTGATTAGATCTATCCATAGAACAAATCAACATTTTGATTTTCAAGCTCGATATTGCTGTATCTGAAAATGATCCTCAAACTTTTCAAATTACTTGCCACCTTTTTTTAAGAATCTTCCTTCTGATTCCGTTAAAATTAGTCTGCGTTCGGTCGCGGCAAAGTAAATAAGCATCGAACCATACTCCTCAGATGTTGACATCTATTAATATATTTATGTTGGCAATTTAGGGCTGTGTGTGTGTGTTTTAGTGCTGTGACTGGCAGCTTAATGTGTTCGGGAGTCTAGCGTTCAGTCGCTATTCGCCAATACTGAAAATACCGTATCTGCTTTGGCCCTAAAAATAATAATTATGTTAACAATTTGAAGCTAAATAATTAACATATCCATTATTTTCTTAGCGTGCTCCCCCTGCCGGCACGTTAGCCTCAGTTCCAGTGCCGCCATGCAAGTTCAAATGCCACAACATCAACTCCTGGAGTTCAGATGGCGAGCCCTGTCCACACTTCGATCTCAAGGAACTGCCTATATACGCCAGAGTACATAGCTTGAAGACCAACTTCGTTTATGTGAGTATTTTTATTAAATGGAGCAAATCAAATAAATAGAACAAAATAGCTGGTTCCGCTTGACTAACTTAGCCACAGAACATTTAAAAAAAAAGTTAATCCAATAAGTATTTTTCGAGTTATAAACGCTCTAACGGATAAAGAAACGTTGCGTTTTATAATATGTATGGAAAGAAGGGATTTCGTGGAATTTTTACCACGATTTTTACTTTAAGCATAATATGGAGAGATATTGTTACGTCACAGGTTATACAGGTTGAGTTCCTTAACACACTCTGAAACTCGCCTTGTTCTCGGTCCTATATATAAGCTGCAACAATAGTCCTTAAGATAACAATTGACGGCTACTATGATGGTGATTGAAAACGATTGTCGACTGAGTGGAAAATTGTTGTGTCACCGCGCCAATTGACTACTGCAATTAAAGTCAAGGATTATATTCAGGTGGGACAAAGTGTTATTGGGTTTTCCCGTTAGGAATCTCTTAGGGCGGATTTCACCAACGAAATTAAACGTGATCTATTCACGCTGAACAAGCGTTCAGTTCAAGCGTTTAACTGAGTTCAGCCGATCTATTCTGAAAAAATCTCACTGTATAAACGTAGATGAAGTGAGTTGTTTACAGTGTCAATCCCTCACTGACAGTTCACTCCACCTAAGTTTTCACGGTGAGATGGGTACAGAATAGCACTGCAGAACTCCACTTTTGAATTCACCAACATAAAGTGAACGCAGTTCAAGCTTAAAATAGTTTAAATTCTGATCGCCCGATTTTCGGCGTTCAAGTCTCTAAACGAGTACAAGAGCTGTCAGTGTCGTGTTGTTTAGAAAATATTGTTTGTTGTCTTTTATTATTAATGATTTTGTTAGTATTTGGCTAATTAAAATGAAAAAATGGTTAAGACTATATTATAACGATAGCTGGGATGAGAATGAAGGGGTTTAAAAAGGCCGCTTTGGCACAATCACAATAGGATAATATTATGAATCTTAGTAAAAATCGTAAAATGCCATTCATCTGTTTGACAGTACCAAATATAGAGATTCGTAAAATGGTCCACAAATTATGAATATTGCTATAGTGAAGTTTAATGTCAAATAGCGGTATCATCAACAACTTCATAACAGTTTTTGCTGCTGATTTTTAAAAGCTAAACACAAAAAAAATATTTAGGTTATATTTTCAGGTTTGCGAACCTCGCGATCGATGTGTCGTGATTAGTGAAACCCCTTTCGGAGACCCCCAAAAAGTGTTATTTTTGCTCTATCTCGCTTTCTTTACAAGATATAGCGTATTTTATGTCTTTTTTGACGTTAGGTTGGCATTGCATACTAATAAATGGATTGGAATGGATAGAATGTAGTGTCATCGAGTTGTGAGCTACCCTGAAAGTTTCAGCCGGATAGTTAACCGGGAACTGCTCGAAATTTGAGTTACAAGATTCCACCCGGAACGACAGACAGACAGACAAACAAGAAAGTGACTTAATAAAAACGTTGTAATAAAATTTAAGAGCAGTAGGTCACTATCGCATGTTGCAAATGCTAAATGAATTGCGTTCATGTGACAACAGTTACATTCTATGCCATGGAGACTTGGTTTTCGTGAACGCGATCAAAAATGTAATAGTATTTTTTACGTGTTATATTTTCCACAAAATTGTTGCCTAGTTCTAAATAGATAAGAAATATTTCTTATGCTTAGGAATACAAAATTAAATATTTCTTATGCTTAGGAATACAAAATTAAATATTTCTTGTGCTTAGGAATACAAAATTAAATTTTTCTTATGCTTAGGAATACAAAATTTATACACACTGTTATTAATGAAACCCCGATCCCTTGAAAAGAAAAATATTTTAAGAAACCGTTTCCATACTTTGTATCCTTTGCCGGGAAAAAATACGTACTTTAGGTAAATATGCATCCAAATATCCGATGTCTAACTATTATAAGTACATGACTGACGAAATGAGGATATACTCTCACCACTACCTACCCCATCTGTGAATACAGGCATGATGTTGAGTAAGTAAGTAGGAATAATAATAATTGTTATTTCCACACAGATAAACCTAATATTCGACACAAGCTCAGTAGACGAGTCCACTCGCAAGTGGCTCCCTCTACACATGAACGGCCTGGCAGAGTGCGCGGTCCACCGCGGTGACACGCT
The DNA here is from genome assembly GCA_963921375.1 of Tiliacea citrago. NCBI lineage: Eukaryota > Metazoa > Arthropoda > Insecta > Lepidoptera > Noctuidae > Tiliacea > Tiliacea citrago. The sequence continues at coordinate 11,442,969 of OY992786.1, read as the reverse complement.
GGTGCCTCACGAAGACGTCATCTCGGCCACGGAACAGCTGACTGTCATGTTCAACAATGATATCGGCTTTGATCGCTCCGGGAACTTCTCTATCGGACATTTTGGGAACTTTGTGCATATTGAGACGAGGGTAAGTAAGGAGAAAAAATTTTTCGCTATGCTATTAAGCGGAGGCTCCCTATTTTTATGTTAATAATTTGCATGAATATTCTGGAACATTCAAACATACAATCAAAATGAAACTTTAGTATTTATTGGATCTTTTTCTTTCCATGTTGAAGACAGTTACGTAATTGTAATATTTTCGCTCGATACATTTTTTATTCGAAAATCATGTCTTTTTTAAGAAACAAACAAGATTGTTCGGCTTTTATGTCTAAAATAAATATTCACAGCAAGAAAATATAGTTTATTATCCAGCCACAAAATATTTTTTCTCTAGATCAATTATTACTTTAGTTATAAACGAAATAAGAGTTGAGACTTACGCTATTTAGTTTCGTGCTTGAAAACGATCAAAGAGCGCACGCGATATTCAACTTTATTACTGATGTATTAGCGTTTAGCACATAACGGAGTGGCGGGGAGCTAGTTGCGGAGCTAGCGTTCGAAATTTGATTTAGACTGCCTGCTCTTAAGTAGCTTCTCATTCACTGGAGTTAGACGTATTTTATTATAGTAACTGCTGATATTTGCATTATGCTCGTGAACGGGTGTTGCTTGTTGTGACTGGTCGTCTTGCTGACCATGTTATTGTTATTAGTAATTAACTGTTTATTTATTCTACTTCGAGGGTCCTACTTTATAATTTTCGTGTTCTGAATTACAGCTATCAGTAGCGAAGGGTGATTTTATAAGAGAGATAAGCCGAAGCAATAAAATATTTTCCATATAAAATAAACTCCTGACGACGTCGATTTTGTTTAGAAACTCACAGCAAGCCGGACGCACCTGCGAGTTATTTTAGAGAAAAATGTTTTGTTGTTGGGTTATAAGGACAAAAGTGTAATGTAGGCGTTTTGTAATGTTTTAATTGTACGGTGTATTAAATACCTACTGAGTGATTATACATATTATTTGAACACTACTGATTGTGCCATTTTTCAATGACAATAGAGTATGGTTGTGTTCCGAATTTCCGAAGGGAAGCCGGGAGGAATCGTGTTATACGGTGGTTTCGCCACTGACAGCTATAGTTATAATATATATATATGTATTTATATATATATATGTATTTAACAGACAACAAAAGGTCCACACTGACAAAAAACAAATACCTAATAAAATAATTTTAGCAACAATCATAAAACATGTTAGTACTTATAATCTAGGATTTTAGTAACAATTTGACTTATGATCTATGTTAGTACTTATACCTACGACAGTGTTGTTTTGATGAGATGTCCCATTATGGGGCTCTCATCAGGCCTGTCAGCTATCACCTTCAGGAGGCTGTTGCCACTGCCACGCAACCTAGCGAGCAGAGATGCACTTTTCTTCCGTACGACAGCTGAGAAGCTGTCGACTCGGGCTTTTGCGAACATCTCTGACGCACATAATATATGTAAACGGGCACGCCCTTTATACCTGGAGGCTTTTTTATTTAGGTATTAAGTTCCGTTTACGTTATTTTATTTGTTTTAGTATAGTTTTCGACGTTTTTTTGTTGGCGTAGAGGCGTGTGCTAGCTGACATAATGGCAAATAATTTAATTTAATGTTTTATGTTGCGAAATGTTAATTATTTTACATACTATTGTATATTATAGAATCAAGTTTTTCTAACTGAACAGAGAGCTGTGCTGCTGCGGAGTATGTTACAACACTTCTTCCCAGCTAAAGCACTAGGAAGCGGTGAAGGGCGGGCGTTTTGTGGACCGTTACCGCGGTAGACGTCAGTTCTAAATTTTTTTTTATCCTGACAATCTTGTGTGTTAGTAAATTAAAGAAATTACAGCGATAATAAAATTGTTTAGTTTGTTCCACACGAACTCTGAATTCGAACTTTTCATTTCCGAAGGTATTCTTAACCCGGATATATAAATACCCGGATAAAATCAACTGTATCATTTGTTTCAAAACAATGATAACTCACTGACTTGGTTATTTACCTTCGATTGACTATTCATTATGGCTTCTGTAATGTAACACAGATGTTTTTACCTAGCGCAGGAGTCAAGGCTTCACTTTGTTTGTACACATTTTTTAGTCTAATAAAGAATTTATTTATTTATTATTTACATAAAAAAACCATATAAGTACTTCCTTTTCTTATCGCGTCAATATAAAATGTTACCATTTATGTTTACAATAATATTTTCCTTATAACATTGGCATTTTCCTTTCTAGTGTGAACCTCAAGATTATGATGAGGTGGTAAACCATTTGTACGAGATCATCTATGCCGCAGAGATCACAAAAGAAAGGCTGCTTGTGTTCGCTCAGAGACTCATCAACGATGTTTCTCAGGTAAATAAATACCCATTTGTCCCATTTGTCACTTTGCGAGTTATGCCGACCCCACAATTGATTTTATGGCTACAAAGAAATGTTTGTAGCCATTGAAACTATTTTTCTTACCAAAAACTCCTAATGCATAATGCGTTATTTATTTACCTCACTGAACGAGCTTTTATGATTCATGAATCTACCACAAAACAAGACCGTATTGAAACAAACTCAAATCACTCTAGGTAAGAAGATCAGGCGACAAAATGATGTACGACGCCCTCCGCGACTCAATCTACAGCAAAAACAGCAACCTACACTGGTGCACAGTTCTCCGTCAACAGAAGTTCCTCAAAGAACTCATAGAACAACTGAATGCCGGAGGGGACTCCGCTGAAGCAGCACTTTCTGAAGCTAGAAAGACCTTCAAGAGTATCACACAAAACACATGGCTCCATCTAGCGACTGACTTCGACAGATATAAGCTTAGCATGGAACCGTGGAAGAGATTTGGTGCAGAGAATGAGATAACACCTATTGCGTAAGTATTTTTAGGGTTCCGTACCCAAAGGGTAAAACGGGAACCCTATTACTAAGGCTCCGCCGTCTGTCTGTCTATCTGTCCGTCTTCCACCAGGCTGTATCTCATGAGCCGTGATAATTAGACAGTTGAAATTTTCACAGATGATGAACTTCTGTTGCCGTTATAACAACAAATACTAAAAAACTGAATTAAATAAATATTTAAGGGGGCTCCCATACAACAAACGTGATTTTTTGTTCGTTTTTGCTCGATATTGATAACGGCAACAGGTAGACGCTTGAAATATTCACAGAATATTTAGTTATATATTCACTTTAAAAATAAATAATTATATAAAAATAAAACAAATATTTAAGGGGGGCTCCCAAACGGCAAAAAAAAATACGTTTGTTGTACACGTAACGTATTTTTTTTTGCCGTTTTTATAGATAATAACGCGTGCGCGAGTCCGACTCGCACTTGGCTGATTTTTATTTATAAATTGTCCATATACTATTCTACTTGACTACATCTTTGGTCTTGTGGTCGCAAGCGCCACAATTGATTACGGGCTCCCGGGTTCGATTTCATAGTTTTACCAGGAATTTCTTAATTTTCTGAATTGGTGCTAAGTTAATAGCAATAAGTTGGTCCTCTATCACACGAGACTTAAACACATACCTATTAACATAACATCACGCCTGTAATCCCCGAAGGATTAGGCAGAGGTTTACCTATAGTACACCCACATTTCGCCAGTTATGTTTAAGTCCCATGTAATAGGGGGCGAGCCTATTACCATCAACCGGGCACAAATCCAGACTCCGGGCTGCTAATGAGAAATTCCTAATGGAACATCCCAATAACACTTGCCCAACCTGGGACTCGAACCCAGGCAACAGTCGAGAAAACGAATGGTTAAAGTCTCGTCCTTATCTTTATTGTTACCTCATTTCGTGTTTTCGTTTCATGCAACAGCATGAAACGAAAAACAAGGTTACTAACAAGTAACCGTAATAAATGTTAACAAACTGGCATTTGGCAATATTTTATCTGCCTTTACTTTTCCCAGGCCTCGTCTATACTGGGACGCCGAGCTTTTATCGGGCTGGGGCGGCGGCTTCGTGCTGGGCGTGGGAGGCTGGGAGTCGTGCTGCGTGGCACAGATGAGCCCTGGGCCTCTCGGGCACGCTATTGAAGACGTGGCGCCGCTTATGGTCGCGCTTAACTACTTCACACAGTTGGAGGTATAAGTTTGAGCTATTTTGTGAGACTAGCTTTTTTCTTGGTGTTATATCGTTTTTTTTTTTGTGGTCCGTGTACTACGCTTTATGTGTTTAAAGGGTTATTTATCACTTCATGATATTTTCGTGAAATGAAACATAAAATTATTTGATAAACTGCTTTTCAGCGTTTCATGTGTGTCAGTATGTGTTCATTTAAACACTTAAAAAAAAATTGGAATGATGATCGGATTTAGTTTGCTGATGGAAGCTTTTTTAAAATATTAAATTTGTTTTTTATCGATATTTTAAATATCGAAAAAATAATAGATATTTTTCGTCACTGTGAACAAATAATATTTTGTACACAATGATTCACTGCAGGGTTAGGTACAGACTGATTCAAACTTTATGGTGGCTCGGAACATGAGTCGAGTCGCTGCGCTGTAACAAATTCACGTGTCACAGCGGGGTGAGGGGTGCGGTACTGCGCAGCAAGTAACGCACTTCAGAGCCGCCATCAAGTTTGAATCGAGCTGTTCTTGCTATCGTACGTCATAAAATGTGGCTTTAAAAATAAAATGAACCTTATTGTTTATCCCCAGGGCCCGATGTGGCGTCTGATCCGTGGTTGCGGCCTGTCGTACGGCTACGCGATACGCATGTCGCCGAACGAGGGTAGATTGATATTCTCGCTCTACAGAGCAACCAACGCGGTCGCCGCGTACACCAAAGCGAAGAGCATTTTGGTATATTTACCTTATTTAAAACGTAGTATTAGGTTTTCCTGTCCTTTTAACCGTAGTTTACATATTTCTCAGCTTCTATACTCTTTTGCGAAAACATTATTTCAGAGTACTAAATAAGCGACTTATTTTTCTAGAACTTTGGTGCAAAAAATCCGAGTAAATAATTTTCCGGTTTTGCATACAGAAATTCAATGTAATTTGCTATCAAATCTCACGTGAAGATTTTTTTTGGCCGTTGTTATGTCAGCCAGCTAATCATAGCAATTGACATGACTCAGGCCGTGGCCGCGTAATATAAGCGATCGTTTGTTACTCATTTGCTCGGATAACCCGAACGCGCCCTCAGTCACGTCGACGCGTTCACATAATCAGCCTATAATGTTCCCACTGCTGGGACACAGGCCTCCTCTTTCTGTGAGAGGGAGTGGGCCGTTATCCACCACGCGGGCCCAGTGCGGGTTGATAGATGTCACATGTCTTCGAATTTTTAGTTCTAGGACATGCCGGTTTCCTCACGATGTTTTCCTTCACCGTTTTGAGAGCAGTGGTGATGAAATAATCTACACAAAGTAAAGCGCCTGTCTGGGTTCGACCCTACGACCTACAACTCGTAAGCCGCGGCCTTTACCACTCGGCCACCACTGCTCCCATTATTAATATCACAACTATAACTTCTCTTATCTTATGACGGACAGGAGGAGTACCTGGCTGATACCAAGTTCGACGAGGATTTATTCGCGTCTGCTAAGAGTACGGTGCTATTTGAAGTTGTTGAGAACGAGAAGTGTCCCGCAGACGTAGTCAGGCGATCCCTCATGAACTATCTGTATAGAGTCGCCCCTACATATAACAAGTAAGTCAACTACAAGTTAATAACAGCTTTTTACTAAACGCATATGAAAGTATATACAACAACAACAAAAAAAGTTTTTAATTTTATGTTTGTCAACACAAAAAAATTAAAAACTGGGGTTTTTAACTTGTTTGTTCCGGTTAATCTCATAAACGGCTGGACCGATTTTGACGGGACACATAGGCAGATAGATAATGTATTAAGGAGTTAACTAAGGATACTTTTATTTAAAAAAAAACACGCGGACGAAGCCACAAGCAGCAGCTATTCACTAATAAATTAACTGTGTTCGACAATAGAACGTATGGAAATCCATGCAATCACGCACACGGAGGACAAAAGGACCGCGCTGCCGATGCTTGCCGGATGTTTCTCGCGGTCGTTCGCGGACAAAATGACCGCCTCTGCGGAGCGCCAAAGGGGATAGCGTTACTTATCTTGTATAGCTCCATCCCTTTCTCACTGAAACAGTTATGACTTGAACACTTCCCTACACGGCCCCATGACATCTTGTAAACCAAACTCTAGAGCACATTTAGGATGAGGATTGGGGTCAATTTATTATTGACGAAACATGGAATCCGAGTTTTAGAGTAAACGGAACCGGAAATGAACTCTTTTCAAAATTAGGACCTTTCTGTAACTCATACCTTTGTACGCATTTTATTTTTTAATAATGGATATGTGACATTATTATGAAATCCTAATTAAACTATTGTTTTGTCACAGCGATCTAGTCTGCGCAATATCAGCTGTAACGCCAGAGGATGCGCACGCGGCGGCGGCCAAGTGGCTCCCTTCCCTGTTCGACACGCAACAAGGGAAACTCGCGATCGTCTGCCATCCCACCAAAGTCAACGATATGAATACTGCATTTGAGAAGTAAGTAAATTCTGCCACTTTAACAGACTTCAAAAAAAATGCTCTGTATTTGGTCCAAAATATTTTTTTTATAATGTATTTATTTCGTTGATCAATCAAATAACAATGTTAACATTAAATAGTATCATCTCTAGGTACACTTAACTTATGATAGTTAACAAAGTAAGGGTGCTGGTTGCAACGCCTACCAGTTTTGTTAACTATCGGTATCCACTAAGAAAGGATTTTTTGAAATTCCACCCCAAAAAGGGTGAAATAGGGGATGGAATTTTATATGAAAGTCCGTCAGTTTTGAATTTAGAATATTCAAATTTTGTGTTTAGGCTGACAATTGAAAATTAATTTATACGTATCTCAGCGTTTAAGTACAGCGTAACTTAGAACGAGCGAGTAACTTAGAACAGCCGTCGATCGTTTTACATATTATTTTTACTACAAAATATTTTGGTTTTGTTCACAGAATGAACGTGAAGTTGGACGTATTCGAATCTATGGAAGCGTCGCATTTCAACAACTAGGTGCTTTTAAGTGTACAATTATTATAATTTAAATACAAAGCTATTATAATGTTTTTTTTAATCTCATTTATAACATGTTATCAGCAATGCAAAACAGAGTGTAAATGTTTTAACAAAATGTACTGTTGTTTCTTGTACTGCTTGGCTGTGCCTCTTGTATACTAAGGAAAATATTTATAAGTAATTCATTTTTATAACAACTCGCAATTATAAAAGATCTTAAATAAAATACGTATATAGCATATTGTGTTTTATTTATAAATAAGTTCATAGGTCCCAAGGTGCATCCATAACAAGTAAAATGTTATGCGTGGCCAAAAATATATATTACTAGCTTTACCTGGCTGAAATATTACAGAACCAAAACATCTCCCAATATGACTATACAGATTCAAACTATGTCAGAGTTACACTAGCACCTGCAGAACGGACGCCCAGCTACCTTTCCACGTTTTTTCTGGTACTGAAGTCAGATCAGCCCTTCCGTCCTAACTCCAATCTGAAGCAACTGAACCAGTTCATAGTAGCCAATACATTGCAACTATTCAGTCGCTTTCGTATACCAAATTCTTTGCAACTCCAAATTAGATCTAAGCCAAGCATATTTAATACAGCATAGTTTACCGTGGCCATCGCACAGCATCATCGCATGGTTCCTGAGATTAAATTATCATCAAGCAAGATTAACATCAGCATCAACTACTTCAGACGACTTGTTTGGCCGTTCGGCCTTTCATCGGCACCCAGAACGTTTGCTTCGAAAAACAATTGGGTGACGGAATTCCTGAGGAGTCACCATATCAGGTGCATAGTATACTTGGGACGATTTCCTTCTGGCAAACCGAAGAAAGAAGACTGCATCGCCTTCATGATAAAGATTCAGTATTTACTGAGCAGGACAATCAAGTTCGAAAATGCTTCGAGTTTCTCAGCATAGTGGTTTTTTTTCCTCGCAGTAGGTGCGAAAAGTAGAGTAATTCCTTCGGGGATAAAGGTGTCTTGTTGGCGCCTGAATGACTATGATACGGGGGCGTACGCTTTTAACTTCGTACCTTTTTTACGCTTTTGTATGACATTTGTGACATTGTTGTTTGTATGGACAAAACAAGATGACGACCTTAGTTCTGATTTTGGCCGCGCGCCACTATAATCACAGAGTAAACGGACAGATGGTAAGCTTCGTACATTTGGCGGCTTCGTCGCGTACGTAGAGAAACCGGGTCATATCGGCTCAGCCAGTTGCCTCGCTCAGGTGAAGCCGCCAGTTGGCCGCACATAAGCGCATTGCTTGAAGTAGTGTGCCTATCATAGCGCGGTTGTATGGAGCTTACCGGCCCTCTGTCAGTTTACTCTGTGCTATAACCTTGTAGCGTATAAAAGCGTTTGTGTAGGTCTTTAGTTTGTAGTCGGAGACAGATACCAACTGGAACAAACTTGTTTAGTATTCTTTACAGGGATTAGGTATCTAAAGGTAATATGATCGATTTTTAATAAAAAAACATGACGTTATTATGATAATAATTTTAATCACCATTTATGAATCTTAAAGCTATGTATGTCTATACAAAAAATATAACTTAAATTTAGTCAGATAATTAGTGAACATCATTATAAATCATCTCACAACCGCTGCAACATCTCCATCATATAATTCAAACCCATCCATATAGTAATATCATTGCTCAACATTATAACAGAAATACTGGTTGTTCAACGTCAACAAACTACAGTGAACGTGAAAACCGACATCTAAACACAGTTCCTACTATAGTGGATCAAATAGACCGGATAAAGAACTTTCTAGTAAATTGAGCTGTCTACTACATCCAGCGATTAATCACAATAGAAGTTTTCTATAATATTTTCAACACTTATGAAACATTAATTTTTACAGCTTTTTGTCTAGTCTTGCCTTCCAGAATGTGTCGTCCAGATTCCGTGTTCTCTATCTACAACTTGGATATTTTAGTCTTCAATATTTCGTGAATGTTATAATACTGGTTAATTTTGTTAGTGAATTTGAAAATGCGTGATACAAAAATAAAGTGGCCTGCAAAGATATATATATACAAATATGTCTAGATAGACAGTTAAAGCTGTAAAAACGTCGAAAAAAAATGCGTCCAACAGTTGGCCGCAAAATGCACGCACACTAGAATAACATAATGATGTGGCGCGAGTGTAAGACGTAGCTGTCACGCACACCAGCATAGCAAAGTTCGCTTGTTTTTATTTTTAGCTATTTTGCAGCGCGATACTCCTATCTAGACATTATAATCAAAGGGGCCTGCTTGAAATACATGTAATGTTTTATAAATGTAGCGTGTAGGCCATTCTATCCTATCCGCATAGTCCCACCACCCACGACTGGTGGGGTATATATTAATACGCAATATAAATTACTTGTCTAAACATAATAAAATTACATTGTACATGCAAAGATATATTTACAGTTTTTATAACTTTCTATATTAATCGTAATGAAAATAAGGATTTATCAAGTAACATTAAATTTAAGGTTTACTATGCATATTTGATATGCATAATATGTAAATAATGCATGTTCAAGCACCAACATGTGTATAATATGGGAAATATATGAAGCATAATTTTGTATAATTTTTCTTTTTAGTTTCGTTTTTACGAATCAACATGATTTTTATCACTGGCTCAGTGGACACTATTCAATCCGTTAAAGATACGTATTAATAAATGTACGTGCTTTGAAGAGAGATTTGGTAAAAGTTAAAATTACACATTAATTAGTCTAACCTTATATTAATTCGCTATGGACATCTACCTGACGATTAAAATTCCCTAATAAATGAATGACTAATTTACGTTAATCATATTCTACGTAATAAAAGAGGCGGCCCCATTTACACTACCTAACACGTGTGGTTCGCGATGTATCGCACACACAGACACACGACGCGCTGATGTTGCGTGACCCGCACCTCAAACAACATTGATTCGGTCGATTTTCAAAGTCAACTCAATAGGTGAACGAGAAATAAAGGGCCTTTAAAATAAGGGCTTTTTATAACCCAGGTACTTATTAGCAGAGGGAGTAACCAACGGGAACTATTTGATCTATAGTACTAACTACACAGTGTACAATGCATAGCCAGAATGTTTTCTAGAAGTCGTTGCAGACTTTTAAAATAAAGGCCTTTCTACTATTTTCAACGAAACTTATCAGATTTTGCGGCCGAACAATATATCTTGCTTATGTTAACAAAGTTCTTATAATTACAGCAACAATTTAATACGGTACCGTTTATTTGATAAACTCCTACAGCGTGCCAGAGGTCGTGGTCACACGCACGTACATATTGTGAGGTATCTAGATTATAATCTAAGACCTCGAAAATGTTCCTAACCACTTCGACACGCCCGCTCGACGTCTGCTAACCCTAACTTTCCATATAACAAACCCTAATTAAATGGCCGAAACCAGAACTTTAACCTCGAACCTTTGACCGGCAAATGGTTGCTCTTTGTTTAGTGAAAGAATTTATTAAAACAAGAACTTGTTATCTAGCTGCACACATCTTCTCCAGTCTCGCTTTCGGTACCTCATACTGGGATCAGATTGCTTCAGACCCAGTTGTGTTCTTTTTCCTTATGGACACGAACGTGAAGCCTCTAGGTGTAGCGTTGAGGCTAGTTACATCATGTTGGTGTCGATGGGCGGTGCGTGGTTGCGGAGAGCATCTCGTATGTACCCGCCTATGCTGCCCTCAGCCACCAGGTGGAAGAAGAATAGGTGCTCGAAGCACTTCAGCGAGATGGAGCGAAGTGCGGGCAGGCGCAGCAAAAGTGCTGCAAAACGACCTTCTTCCGAGCCGCGTGACCGTCGGCAGTACTCGTCTAGGCACGAGAACATCTGTAAAACCACACAGATTAAATTTACAACCATAATCTTGTTCTTACCGTTATGATTATGTTTTTTGTGAATTGCACTTCTTTCATGATTATTATTGAATATATTTATATAACATCACGCCTGTAATCCCCGAAGGGTTAGGCAGAGGTGTACCTATAGTACACCCACATTTCGCCAGTTATGTTTAAGTCCCATGTAATAGGCGGCGAGTCTATTGCCATCAACCGGGTAAAAATCCAGACTCCGGGCTGCTACTGATAAATTCCAGATTTATAAATAATAAATAAATTTGTTAAATCGATATTTTTTATGTAAACCTTCTACATTTAAATATGTATTTTTTAATTTCAGTCTTGGTTTTTGATGTGTAACATCTTTTCTTTCTAGCTTTCTGTGGGAGTGATCTCGTGAAAAGGGACGGAAGTGTGTAAAAGGAAGTGACAGCTTGAGCATGGTATAAGTAAGTACGTTTTAATAGCATGAAATTAGTAAGTACTATACCAAGGTGAGATGTCAGATATTACACACCATTTATGGCTACTGTAAGGCTCGCTAGTTTTTTTTTGTGTTTGTCTTTTCATATAGTCTGACCACCTGCCGCGGGTCTTAATAGAAATACTAAGCTTAAATAGTAATTTCAATTTTTTTGTAAGTCGTTAGTGATGTGATGATCGTGCTTAGATGCTGTTCAGTTCCATACATTTGGCAACCAAGTCAGATTGCAATTTTAAACAAAGTTTTATCAACACCCTACACGTGTTTCCAACAAATACTCATTTATAATTCAGTGTTCATGGCTTTCAAATGCAAAAGAGGTCAAATGTGATAATGACAAATGAGAATTCATTGTAATATAATTACATAGGACGTTGAGCGTCGCGAAAATGACGCTGCAGCGAACATTTAAATTGTATTCAGTCAGGTGCTATTTCAAACACAAAGTATGCAAATTACCTTTTCTCGTAAAACATCAACTTCTTGTCTGTTTTTCAGTCCTTTCACATCTGAAAAAATAAACGAGAGTAATTTTAACGTGTTTATTTATTGTTTTAGCACACCTGGATAAATATGTGTGAATTTTAAGTGTTTCGTTCGCGGTTTAGTATAAAAATAGTGTCCATTAAGTGAAAAGGACAAAACAACGTTTATTATTGAACAATCAGTCACCGAATGACAACAGGATTAGTTTATCTGCAAAAACACATTAACAGGGCGCAGCTATTTCCAAACCATCAGCGGTCTAGACATATAAAGGACTCTACACACCTAAGCCGCCGATAGTCGGCAACAAAAACTCACAAGAATCATTGTGAAATTTTGTCGCCGACTGTTGGCAGCTTAAGTGTGTAGCGTCCTTAAAGCGACATCTCCACGGTTGAGCGAATCGCGACGATATTCACGCTGTATCATCAAATTATCGCAGCGATGACTTCGCTGTGTGGAGATTGGTTCTTTGAGTTTCTTTCGAATTTGAAGACACAAAGTCAAATTATTTATTTCAAATAAGCAGATAAAAGGCACTTTTGAACGTCAAAGCACGGCACGGTACGGCGAGACTATCGCCGCGATTCTCTCGACTATGGAAATTGCGTTTTGGAATCCCACGGTTATACCCGACTGCCCTAGAAGGAGGGAAATGCTTTCTCAAAAACTGTATTCATGTGATATTTTCTGCCCAATAGTCATATCATGGATGTGGGAGGAGGTCGTTGCTAAGTAATAACAGCCGTACGGGTCGATCCATCAGGTTAAGCTACGCTTGCCGCGGTTGGTCCGTGGATGGGTGACCATCTTTACATACTGAGACTCCTCCGTGTCTCGGAATACACGTTAAACCGTTGGTCCCGGCTGTTATTTGTAGATCTTTGACAGTCGTTACGGGTCGTCAGAAGCCCGAAAGTCTGACAACCAGTCTCGTCAAGGGGTATCGTATTACCCAGTTACTAGGTTGTGGAGGTCATATAGGCAGCCGCTCCATGTAAAATATTGGTATTCAACTGCATCCGGTTAGACTGGAAGCCGACCCCACGTAGTTGGGAAAAGGCTAGGCAGATTAAGTCATATCATGAAATTATAACATACCAGGGTTGAGCAGTACGATAGCCTTGAGCGCGACGTACTCAGCCTGGTCCACACGCAGAGTGCGCATCTTCAGAGAAAGTTCTGAGAGCACGCGATCGAAAATCTGGCCCACGCCTGCTTGAAGCGCCGAGTTACGGTGAAGGGTCATGCCTGAAATATGTGAAAAATTATGTTTAGAGAAAGAAAGACAGATTTGGGTTAAATGTATGGAAGCATTCTAAAATATGGTAATTTGGAATGTGAGATGGAGCTATGCAGTACAAACAGCCAACGGAACAAGTATGATAGCTTTAAACCTCCATAACATATTTATTTATTTTTGGGTGGGAAATTATCAAATAACTTCTCCCGCTCTGGGCGGAGCGGGAGGGGCGTGGCTGACTTTTACTGACTTAAACCCACCCGTGTTCCTTCAGATACCTGTGTGCCAGGGCCACGATATCCCTTTCGGACAGACTCTTAACCCTGGCAGAAACCTTCATAACATGGCGTAACAAATCGATGCTAAAAAAAAGGAATCTCTGCATACAACGGTTGCTTGGTTGTCCTGGGCTTTGTTTAAGCTGCGTAAAGTATAGCATAATACCGAGCATAGCAGTTTTTGTCCACATCCTGTAACTACGTTCCGTGTTAATTAATATAAGTAATTTATATTTTAATTTATATAAATAGCAAAAATGCTGTTTACAGTTTAGGTACATAATCAATAAGAATAATATCCAAATAGTATATTTAAATATAAATCCAGGATATTGCGATTGTTATGACCTTATAAGAAAACACGAATTTCAAGAATTCAGCAAAAAACTGGCGTGTCAGCATGTACCAGTGATATTTTAATATAATATTGAGTTAAGTAATAATATAGATTCAATTTTATTATCTTGATTATGCATAGAATCGTGTTCTAAAAGTCACTAACCTTTACAAAATGGAAACTACATAAAAACTAATTGCTGCCTAAATTATAAATGACGTGGCTGAAGGGTAAGCACTGAACGGTAAGGTAAGTTCTGTTGTCAGTAAACGTCTGACACCGTCCCGCTCCACCCAGAGCGGGGAAGTTATTTGATAATTTCCCACCCAAAAAAAAAAAAGGGTAAGTTCTGTTATTAGTATTACAAGACAAATAACAGCGGCAGTTCCCTGCTTAAATGCAGAAAAAGATCGTTTAGGAAAAGTATGACAAAGAAAAACTGAACACGAGCACTAAAATATTTTTTTAATTACAATGCTTACTCAAGGATTCATATCCGGTACGGCTCAAATAATTCTTCCATATCCTAAGGGTACGTCTTCCCTACCATTATCGCGCCCCCCGGTCTATTCCTTGATGTGCAATGGTCTATGTAGCCCCATGAAACATGAGGCTCCAGGGGCTAGTGCAAATAATTGGGTTCATTCGGTTAATCTGTCTGGTCAAACCAAGCTGGGGTCGGTGCATTTCATTAATTCATTCAAGTTATAAAAATATCACTAAAACTACTATAAATAAAAATGAAATGCTGTTGCCATTGGTAAGCGCTTGAGAACTGCTGTGCCGAACTGGCTATTTTTTGTTTTAAATGTTCGTAATAGTCCGAATTAGGTTGTTATGGAAACAAAAAAATTGAAAAGTTTCCCGGACTACTTTCAAATTCGAGAAATCTGAACGCCCCTCTTCTATGAGTTGTTTGTATGAATTATTGAAAATTGAACAGGTCAACGTTTTTCGCACACTCACTCTTTGGTAATGTTTGTATGTAAAATGTTTTTCCCGACTTGGCAAGGAAATGCCATCGCTAATTTTTATGCACCTTTTATTTACTTGAGCCAGCTTGCTGTGCATGTTTAGATTATGCAAGTCAGTTGCGGATGTCAATTTGCGCAATAAAACTGGTTAGAGTACTTTAAAAAAAAAAAAGTGGCTGTTTGTAATGTCAAAATAACAGCTTTTACTAAATGTATAATGAAAGTATATACGGTACTTATAACATTTTTTTTAAATTTATGTCTGTCTTTTCCGGCTAATCTCGATAACGGCTGGACCGATTTTGACGGGACTTTCACTGGCAGATAACTAGTGTTATTGCTACTTTTATTTTTGAAAAAGCCACGCGGGCGAAGGCACTTGGGTTGGTTGTGGGTTTGGAGTGCATTAAAATAGCCTCTGTGAGTACTTAAATATCCTGGACAGTCCCACTTCAACCTTGCTGACTTATATATATTATTTTTATGTAGGTCGTGCTGATTTAAGGGAAGAGGAATGGTAAAAATATGTGTACATACCGGGCATGAGGCACATAAGTTGTGGCGGCGATGTGGTCCTGTTGCCGGTGCCGTCGACTCCGTCACGCTCCTCAGTCAAATACTGGAATATTTATAATGAAAACATTATAAAATACTGGCATATAACGAATAAATATTCTCTAGAAGATAGGATCAGCCTTCTTTTAGTCAGTCAGTCAAATCATTTCTTTCAAAGGAAAATTTAAGGTATTCTAGTGTTCATTTTATCATTTCACCCCCCCCCAGTGGAATGTGAGGGGGACCTCACATTCCACTGCAGGATATAAGCCACCATTATTACCCTATAACGATATTATAGTTCCCCCAAGTTTGCACCAAGTTCCCCAGCTGCCTTTAGCGATCACATCGTCAACCCACAAGCCCCAAACGCTTCTCCTAAGTAACAAAACCCGTACAAACCTCCATAGACCGCCATGCGATGGCGAACAGTAGCAGTTCATTCCACGATCCTTTGATGAGTAGCGTCTGATCCTCTAACTCCAGCTGACTGAAGTGAGGAATGTCCCGCGCCCACACCACCAGAGCTGCTATCTGTTTGTTGCCTAGAATTACAGAAATGGGATATTGTCACATATTTGAAAAGTTATGAAGCTGCATCTGCATGCGGTTAGACTGAAATCCGACCCCAACATAATTGGGAAACGGATGAAGCTCCAGTCAGAGGTACGAGTGTTCCCCGAGCCCTCGACTGGTAGCAAGAAGAATCGTGGGGGTTTTAGTTGGTTAGGGAGTCTGACATACCTCTCCGTCGTCCTCAGACGGACGGCATCAATGAGGACTTCCCCTTTAGCTTTATTATTAGTTTCTACATCTTTGTAGAAACTCCTCACATACGTTCATACGTTCGTAAGTTCTTACTTACGAACGTATGAACGCAGGCGAAGCGAAAGGAGTATGTAAGGAGCGTAGCAGGTGGCGTTCTAATCTATAGTTTCTGCCTACCCCCATGGGAAGACGGCGTGAGTTTATGTAGTATGTTCTACAAAGAAGAAACACTAAATATTTAATTCTTCTGATGACGCCTAAAGGCGCATCACGGTTCCTGAGTTCAATTCCAGATTAAGCTTAAATAAATCCTGTAACCGTAGATAGGCGGATGAAACTCGAAGCTTACCTAAGGCTGTATAACCGATGATAAACTGTTCCAAATAAATGACAAGGCTTCGCGCCGTTACACAGAGGATCATGTTGTGAAATACTAGACAAGTTTGCCTATTAGAACAATGAAAGAAACAGGCAAAATTTGCGATTATTATTTCAAGAAATCATTCGTTGATTTTTGGCAGAAGCCCGAAAGTCTGACAAACAGTCTTACCAAGGGGTATCATATTACCGAGTAAGTGGGTTGTGGAGGTCAGATAGATAGTTGCTCCATGTAAAATACTGGTACTGGTACCGGTTAGACTGGAAGCCGACCCCAACATAGTTGGGAAAAGGCTAGTCATATGATGATGATTTCAAGAAACAGCATCATTATTTTTCATCAATGTTATTATAATTTACATTGTTTGTGAAAATTCTAGTAGTGTAAGAGCATTAGAAAAACACAGACTAAGTATTGCAAACTTAAAAGACCACACCTCATTCGCAGATCAATACGCAAGTATTGTATACAAGTAGATTTTATCGCATTCCTGTTGACGTTGATTGATGGCTAACATCATTGATACCTACCACAATTCTATCAGACGTTTCTACTTACAAATAAGGAAACTCGTCCTTGTAGTTACAATGTAATCTGAACAGCAAACAAAACTGTTTTGTTCGCAAATAATAATGAGAAAAGTTATTTTAAGAACGGCTCTGTTATCAATCTACAGTATAAGTCTATACATAATATTGTGACCACACGAGACAAACATCTTGATTGCACTAAATAAGCACGTTCTGTTCGCCATTAATTTTGTATGAATACAAACTTAGGATCAATTCGCAATAAATTAAAAGAGAATTACGGCTTAATCGAATCTGTACCCACGCAAATTATAGGTAGGACAAACAACGAGGAAAAGGGATTCCAGTAAATACAAATTAAGGCTGAGAAAAAATGTGCCTACAAAAACGCAAGTGCACAAAGTTCTGTACTGTGTGCACTTTAGTTCTCGAAATACAGTAATGTGAGGACTTCATTGTATCGTTAAATAAAAATCATTGTCTTATTTAATTTAGGGTTCCGTACGTCCGAATGAAAACACTGAACCCTTATAGGTTCACTCGTGTGTCTGTCAGTCTGTCACAGCCAATTTGCTCCGAATCTAATGGGGACCGATTAAGTTGAAATTTGGTACACATATCAATTTCTGTAACGTAGGTAAATAAATGAACTTCATACCGTGTGTGGGTGATGAAAGGGCTTGTTGTGAGGGTGTCATGTTTATAATTTTAAAATAGACAGTTTTAAAGTTTTTTAAGGAAATAAATGAAAATTTGCCACCCTTATCTCCGAAAAAAACTAAGCCAAATTTTTTTAAAACAATACATAAAATAGGTATTTAATTATAGATCACGGGAAAACCAATAAGAAGTCTATTGTATTAAAATAACAAGGTAAATCTCTCAATACTGTTGTAGTTGGAATGTATGGGAGAACATGTTTTTCGACTACAATTATGAGTTTGTTCTTGGATAAATTTATTCCAACTACGGAACCCTTTCTTGTGCGTGGTCCAACAGGCATTTGTCCGGCTTTTTGAGATAAGACATCAACTTGTTGGAATAAAAAGCGATAGTAGAAAGTGTCCTCATGTGACGTAGGTCCGGATTCATAACATATAACTTTATCAGCACCTACACAGACAGTAGTTACTTTTAAGGGTTACATTTTTAATGGGTAAAGTGTTATTGGGTTTTTCCATCAGGAATTTCTCATTAGCAGCCTTTTTTTTTTTGGGTGGGAAATTATCAAATAACTTGAGGGGAGTGGAGAAGGAGAGGGGAGGAGGGAGTGTCAGACTTTTACTGACTAAAACCCACCCGTGTTTCTTCAGATGCCTGTGTGCCAGGGCCACGATATCCCTTTCGGACAGGCTCGTAACCCAGGCAGGGATTGGCCCTTTCGGACCGCGTCATTTGGTGCTGACGTCTCTTTGAGGCGCGCGTGGAACACAACGCGCCGTCGACCCGGGCTTGGTCCTTATCGGACGGCGAGCTATCCATCGCTCACCGTCCGCAAGCCCGCGCCTACGGTGGCCGGGAATCGGCTTGCGATTCCCGACGCCCGGGACGTCTCCTGCGGCGACTAGGAGCGCGAGGGCGTGGATTTTGCCTTTCTTTCGCGCGTTCCGCCTCCTCCTTCGCGAGCATTACTGTTTCGCAGAAGGAGGTGACGGCCTCCCATGCACTTCGCTCTGAACCATGGCCTGAACCAGGGCCGGACGCGAGAGATCGCCGCCGCCGATCGCTGCCGTGAGGACACGGCGGTGCTCCGCCCAAGCAGGGCAGACCTCCACCGTGTCCTCCGGGCGATCCACACAGTGGTGACACCCGGGCGTTTCCTCCCGCTTAATCCTAAACAGGAACCTCCCGAAACATCCATGTCCGGTGAGGACCTGCGTCAGGCGGAGGACGCCGTGGCGCCTCTCCAGCCACTCCTCAAAGAGGGGACATCTCATTAGCAGCCTGGAGACTGGATTTGCACCCGGTTGATGGCAATAGGCTCGCCCCCTATTACATGGGACTCAAACATAACTGGAGAAATTTGGGTGTACTATAGGTGCACCTCTGCCTAACCCTTCGGGGATTACAGGCGTGATGTTATGATATTATTTATTTTAAAGGGTAAATAAAAGTGGGAGCAATAAGGCTACGATAAGAAAATATAAGGACAAAAGAAATGCCTGTAGGTATCGATTTACCTCGCGTTGAGGAAAATATTCCTTGCTTACATGTTTTTTTATAGGAATTTATTATGGGCTCCGTATTTTCCTTTACTTATCGGGTGGCAATTCAAAGAAATTTAAATACGGATCACATTCATTCGAGAATTTCCAATTTTATTTTTCTCTTGAAAAATTTCAAGCGTATGACTATTACAAATAAATAAGTATAAATTCTATAAAGATAGGTCGACTAAGGGCAAAAATATATTATAGGTAAGATTTTCTTCAAAGATCGTCGAAGACTATGTACCTATGTATAGCCTGCCAACGCCACCTACATCGAATACCCGTTTCGGAATACAATACACAAAGAAAATGTGACTTTAAAACTACGCAAATCACTTATCCATGAGCAAGTTAACGTTAACGTTCCAAGAAACTTGAATAACAAAGTTTTTTTTTTTAAATATAATCTTCGTCCTCATCTTTTTGTCAGCTCAACTTGACAAGGATAAACAGCTGCAAATAATTACGAATTAATGTATGTTGAGGACAGCGATTTTAGTCGCATTAATCAGTGTAAAACTCCTCGTGGATTTCTGAAGATCCATATTCCCAGTAGGATATAATTTCTCTATAGAAATATATTTAAAAGCACCACCTAAGTTCACATGTGGAAACAATAAATATATTGAGTATTGAGAAATTTTAGTGTTAACTTACATCTACTTAGAACTGTTGGTATTATATTTTATTTGAGTGATTTATTGGCTAAATGTAAATGGATACTAATTAACGCAACGACCTAAATTTAATTACAGACCTCAGCGTAGGTTTCCCACGTAACTAAAGTAAAAGAATGCTGGTACAAAAATGTTTTATTATAATAATTCAAGAAACGTAGGTATAAATATATTTTGTAGACACAAATTGTGACGCCATTTTAAACCAGTTCGGAATTATGTATGCCATTGTAATAATGTATTTATGTACATAAATACATATCAACATACCTGAGTTTTTATGTTGCGTGGAATTTTTATTTTATGCGATTTAATGTCTATTCGCATCATACGTCAATGATTTTAGGTAGAAGCGGGCAGTATGTGAGGTTTTATTATATTTAACCTGATTTTCTTGTAGGCTGCAAGAGTTTTTTTTTTTGAATTAACCTATTTTTATCAACTGCTAGGCAAAGGTCTTCCCCATATTTTTCCAGTTCTCTTTATCATTTGCCTTCTCCGAAGTAACAATTATTATAATTTACGAAAGTCTTCTATTTTCCAAAAGATTACACGACTAAATGAAATCTTGACATTTTTTTTTTGTCCTGGAGTACACAGTTAAATAATAATTTGCAATAACATGACGCGGCGAAGGTAGTGTGAGGATCTAATCATGTTTGATCGCACAAAATGGAGAGGTTTGGAAGGAAAAAGGGGATGCCTTTGTCCTTTGTCCAGTAGTGGGATACAACATAGGCTAACAAAAAATTGCCGAAAGAAGTGAAAACTTAAAACTTTGGAATAACATATACATATAATTATATGTATATAATATGCGTAAACACGTACACAGACCGCTGCGCTACGCGTCGCCAGTCTGGCGCATAACCTATCAAAAAGAACTAATAAGTTTTGCCCCTATCAAAAAGAACAATTCAAAGTTAATGACAATCGTCAGGTGTTCGGCTAAAACTAAATCGTTAGTAAACATCTTAAAAACATAAACTGCATCATCATGCCAAATCGTAAATAGTGCTAAACAGCGAATATTGACCGATGTGTGACCGCGCCAACGCGGTTTGAGGAATAATCGCACTAATTACTAATCAAACTTCAAGAAAATTCGTCATATATTGTTTATCAATACGTATTATTGTATTTTCCTTCCGACAAGCCTTTTGTTTAGGGCTTCAAACAAATAAGTAGTTTAGAGCCCGGACAATAATTGAGAATCAAGTTGAGTTTCCTTTTAAAGCTTTGGGATCCAAGGTCTTTTATTCACAATCGAAATCATTAGAGGTCAGAAACAACCCAATTGTTCTATTCATCAACGGAAGAATAAAACCACGGTTGCTATATTCCGAGAAAAGCTAACTTGTTCTTTCCACCGTTCTACAAGAACTATATCGAGCTCTATTAATGCAGTCCCTAATTAAATACTTCTGGACACAGTGTTTGTGTACCTACGTTAGAGCATGCCCCACTAGGGCTCGATCATTGAGGGTCACTACGGCCCGGAGGCCTGAACGCCTTAACTCCGATATTATGTGAAAACACCCTTATGCCCATCTTCATTAACACTAGACGACACCTAAATGAATGTCTAAATGAAAGCACGCTATTGGATTTTCAACGCTCGGCTCAGCTCCGCAAGTTGAAAATCCAACAGCCAAATTTGCATAAGGGTTAGGCAGAGGTGAATCTATAGTACACCTACATTTCGCCCCATTTATGTTTAAGTCCCATGTAATAGGGGCGAGCCTATAGCCATCAACCGGGCACACATACAGACTCCGGGATGCTACTGAGAAATTCCTAATGAAAATCCCAATAACACTTTGGCCAACCTGGGAACTGAACCCAGGACCTCATGCTCAGCAATAGCGCTAGCGACCACTAGATCAATGAGGCAGTAAATTATTAATGTCTAAAGGAAAGCACGCTGTCCGATTTTCAACGCTCGGCTCAGTTCCGAACATTGAAAATCCAATAGCGCGCTCTTATTTATGTCACTTGTGAAAATTTAAATCCTCACCTATCTGACAAAGGCTGGAGACAGGGGCGCGAAACTTAGGCGGAACGTTGCTGTCAGGTCCGACGCGGAGGAACTGGAACTCTTCGCTGGGGTCCGCCACCAGCGACTCCATCTCCAGCAACCGCTCGATTGATAACTCCTGGAGGAAGAGGTAAATTCATAAAGAGTTCAGGTACAAAAATTAGAAAATAAGAGACGAAAAGGGAATTATTATTTTTTGAGGAGAACCTAGAAGAAAGAAAGATTATACGTTTATTTGTGGTAAACATGACGCAAAGAAAGAACACAAACACGAAAAAGAACAAGTTGGGGAAAATATGCGTCGCATCCACACAAAACGGCCATCGCTCAGCATAATGCTGCGACCTTATACGAGACTGAGACGCAGCGCTGGTTTTCAGCAACAACCGCAATTGACGTGATGACGTCATATGTATTTTAAATTAAATTCTGTTTTCGTGCCTGTTTGTGTGACCGCGATGGTCTAAGCTACGCAACGGATTTTGATGCAGTTTTACACCATCATAATTTTGAATTTATTCCGGTCGGTTACGGTGTTTATTATTAAGGTGAATCCGCAGCTGTAGCCCGCGAAATCCAAATTTTCTTACGTTTTTTGCAATTTGCAGGTCAGTGTCAGGTCAGCAGTCCTCAAAACAATGACTCGTAAACCATATAGATTTCCCACAGTGCATTTATATGAGGAATGCAAGGTCTTAACGGTTAGGCAGCTCTTTATCCTGCAAGTGGTCCTCAGAACCCATAGAACCATGCCCAGGTCCAACCCAGAAAAGCGCAAAAACATCCCCTCCGGGGTAGGACATAAAACATCCTTTCCAAGGCACCAACACTACGTTATAGGTACACATTTATACAAACAACTACACCGTAAACTTAACTTACTGGATTCTAACAGATACGCGCTAAAACACAAGATCACACAGTGGCTACTTCAACAGGACTACATCACAACTGAAAATCTACTGACATACATCTCTTAAACTCAAACATACCTAACATCTCCCCTACCATCACATCATACTATACACATACACTACACTCAACACCACACAATCATCTACCCAAATATACGCAACCGATTCATACCTTCATACCTTATTTTTCTTTTTTTTTGGGTTATTATTATTTTTATTTTTATTCTACTCATTAATGTACGTTTTTAGGTACAGTCAGCGTCAAATAGTTAGTGACACTCAGGGTATCGAAATAAATAGACGCAACCAAAAAGTCAATAATATCGGTACAAACAAAGTTTCCTTATTATTGTCAACAATATATTCGCTCAAAAGGTCGAGACGTTTGAAATGTCTTAAAGATCGGTTCAGTCAAACCGCCATAAATATGGTGACAGTCATCCCGCCAATGGTATCCAAGCATTATAAGTATCCAAAAATATGGAACACATAGAAAAATAAACTAGCATGTAAGGGCGGCCACACACGTCAGGTACCTTTTCCGATTCTCCAATTCAGAAACCCGATCGGACGAGTTTCGCATACAGGCGTTTGATTGTATTCGGTTTCTACGCTCTCGTGTGCCAGAGCTTGTGGCGATTGTATCGAAGAACGCTTGAACGCATGAAATAAAAAATAATTTAAAAAGAATGGAGATGACGAATTTCTATTAGCAATTCTTTTGTCAAAAGAATGAAAGAAAAGACAGCGATGCTATTGGGTATACGCAGAGATTGTACGAAGTCAATTCTATCGTTTAAGTCATGACGTATGTTCCATAAACATACGGGATACTTTTCGACAATTAATCAGCACCACGTACGTCCGCACCGCACGATGGCCAAGGCGACCCGGACTTCTGGAGACAAAACCGTACGAGCGAACCGAATGCGTGCACAGCTACATAGAAATTCTACTGCGAGTGCGCCTTCAGGTACCCGATTCGCTTGCTTGAACGGTCGTCGGGTCGACCCGACGCACTGCCCGTACATCCTGGTCGAACGTTAGCTTTTTTAATCGTTCGGGCAGAATCGTGCGTGTGTGGTGCACGAGTATTTTCTATGGAATTGACGCCTTTGGGTGCCTTGATTCGATAACCGCATCGGGAACCCGACGCAAAAACCTGACGTGTGCGGCCGCCCTTTTAAAAATAAACGGTTTCCCAAAGATGAAAACCTCTTTAGGCAATCTTGTGTTGTTTGCATGTCATTATATTATCTATCAGTCATATCAATGTCAAGTGCATTACTAAAGCAAGCTAGAAATAATATTGAAGCAATAATAGTGTTTCATGCTTAAATATGGCTACTTATCGCATTAGTGATACCACAAAACATCGAATTATATATTTGAGGGAGGAAGGTGTCTCCGTAACAGATATTTCAAATGAACTGGGAATATCTGTAAGTATCGCTTTAGATGAGTTAACTATCGAATAATTCGCATCTCTTAAGATTCTTTTTCTTTCTTTTATTTAGAGAAACACCGTATACCGTTGGCTAGAGAGATGGCGCAGTGATGGTGCATTGCAAAACCATGTTTCATTTGGTCGTCCACGTCAAACGAGTACAAATGAAGACAGAGATATAGTGCAGCGAGCTATTAGCAATCGTTTTATAAACTCCAGGAGTATGTCTGTGGAATTTGGTACTTCACAGAGCACAATAAGACGACGCCTGCGAGAACATGGATTACACCATCGTATTCCTGCTAAAAAGCCTATATTGACACCGAGGCTTAAAGCGCAGCGTTTACAATTCGCACGATATTATTTAAATTTCAATTTTGATAATGTGATCTTTGTAGATGAAAAAGTTTTTTGTTCGTCTGCCCAGGGACGCTTATCTCTATACCGAACATCGAAAACAAGGTATGATGAAAGAAATGTCCTCCCTAATAACCGCAGCGGCCGAATCACCTTAGGATTTTGGGGATGGATGACCCAAAGCGGACCAGGAGAGTTAGTCGAAGTGGGAGGAAGAATGAATGGCCCCCGATACAAAGACATCCTCGAAAACGTTTTGGTTCCAACAGCCCGGATTTTTTATCCCCATGAAAGGATTAGGTTTGTCCAAGATAACAGTTCCGTACACAACTCCAGAGTTGTTCAAAATTACTTGGATGGTAACATGGACCTGGAGTTAATTAAGATGCCGCCTCATAGTCCCGATCTAAATCCGATCGAAAATTTGTGGGGCAAAATGGTTCAGGTATGGGACAGTACTCGAGCACGAACCACCGCAAATTTAAGGACTCACGTCGAAGAAGTTTGGGAGTCCATGAGAGGAGACAATTTTTGCTATAATGCGGTACAATCTATGCGAAGACGTCTTTCTGACGTAATTCTAGCAGATGGTGGATATACACGATTTTAGTTTAAAAAATAAAGATAATTAGAGCAAAATGTTTTTGTTTATTTTTACATCCGATGAGAGTTTTTAGTGCTCTGTACGATCGAAAGTGCTCATTTTAATCAATAGGTACAAAAGTTAAATTCAATACGAAATAATTTCGTATTATTATAAGTGACATGAACATGATATTGAATCATAGATAAGCACTCTTGCTCTATAAGATATATAGGTACACATACTCATTATCAATGAGGTTTACATCTATTTTCAGTCAGCTATTTATTGCTTAAAATATAAGCACATAATAAGTATCGTAAACGGCTATGCACGAAATTATTTACAAAACAAAAGACATGTCTATGACGTCATGCTTAAAATGAAAAGGACAGCAGAAGTTTCTATCACTTTCATTTTGTGAAATGCTGACGTGAGAAATAATATTTAAAATTTAAAGCAGTAAGGTTTATTTTTCTAATGTGTTCCATATTTTTGAACACTTGTAATGCTTGGATACCATTGGCGAGATGACTGTAACCATATTTATGGTGGTTTGACTGAACCGATCTTTAAGACATTTTAAACGTCTCGACCTTTTGAGCGACTATATTGTTGACAGCAATATGAAAACTTTGTTTGTACCGATATGATTGACTTTTTGGTTGCGTCTATTTATTTGGATACCCTGAGTGTCACTAACTATTTGACGCTGACTGTACCACATCGTCACTGGTTTAACTTGTTGTTGTCTTTTAATAAATATAATAACTTATTCCACATAATGGCTGAACCCTATCGCTTAAGATACAGGCCTGACCTAGTTTAAGGGATAGAGTTGAATTTACTGTACTCCTATGCTAAAGTTGTATTGAATAGCGTCTACTGAATGTATGCAGTGTGATTTTGTTTTATGCAATATTTTTTTTTTTTTTTTAGGTTGTATCTTGATCAAAATTTGATTCGCGACTATAACAGATATGTGTTTACAGAAATATAATCATTAGAATCATTAATACATCTCTCTAAGTTAGATTTGTTCCATTGAATGACTTTTTCATGAAATCATGACATTGTGGAACAAATCTTACTAAGACTGAGAGCAGGGAAACCGGCATGTCCTAGAACTAAAAATTCGAAGACATGTGGCATCCACCAACCCGCACTGGGCCCACGTGGTGGATTATGGCCCACTCCCTCTCACAGAAAGAGGAGGCCTGTGTCCCAGTAGTGGGGGAATATTATAAGCTGATTTAGTATTATGTATTTAATACATATCTGTTCTGCAAATAGCAAAAAAGTAAGAAAATTTTAATTTCGCGGGCTACAGCTGCAGATTCACCGTAAACTTACATAATTATGTATATTAAAGACATCTCGATGTCTTGTAATGTAAGTCGTAAAAACCGTTAGAAGCAAGGGCGGGTCGCTTGTAAGTAATAATAACTCTGAATTTACAACATAACATCATAATCCCCGAAGGTATAGGCAGAGGTGTAGGTACATTCCGCCAGTTATGTTTAGCCCCATGTAATAGATGGCAAACCTATTGCCATTAACCGGGCACAGATCCAGACTCCGGGCTGCTACTGAGAAATTCCAGATAGAAAAACCAAATAACACTTTCCCCGACCTGGGAATCGAACCCAGGATATCATGCTCAGTAGAAGCGGTTGCGACTATACTAATTTAGATTACTGAATTTTGGAAATAATGATTTG
Organism: Tiliacea citrago; assembly: GCA_963921375.1. Lineage (NCBI taxonomy): Eukaryota > Metazoa > Arthropoda > Insecta > Lepidoptera > Noctuidae > Tiliacea > Tiliacea citrago. The sequence continues at coordinate 11,415,893 of OY992786.1, read as the reverse complement.
CCGAAATAAGTTCCTAAATTGGACAGACCGATTAATTTCAGCTCGTTTCAAGGTTTTCTTTCAATTAACGTCTTTTCAATATGTATAGATCTAGGCGTTTATTTGTGGTCATTTATAGCTATTTAAACAACTTGTAACAATCAAATCCTGAAAGTAGTTTGTGTCTATTGCTTTAACTATACGTACACTACACATAAAAGCTTGATTGTCCTTCATATAATTCAGTGGAATTCCAAAGACTCGTAAAATTACATCTAATTAAATGTAAATACTACATATTCTACATAATAAAATACTGCGTATCTAATTTTTATTGTGGCAATATTTAAGTAACGCAATTTAACATAAGATGGTACAATTTTCAACAGGTTTAACCATTATTAACGTGTGTGTTATAACAATCCTGTTTTATTGCCTAAGAAACATGAGTTTACAATTTTCAACAATAAAACAGACCAATGAAAACCATTACTAGAATGAACTATTAAAAGCTATACAAGGCTTTACGATCATTGGATTCCCCGCACTTAAATCCATGGAGTCTGTCATATTAGCTCTGGAAAAAGCTACTAAACATACTCCAGCGTTTAATCGTCCAACATAATCTACAAACAGTTCAGAAATCACGTTCATCACAACTCCACGAGTGAAACGCAACGAATCGATATCGGTAAACACAAATAAGTAGTCGCAAATGCTAGCAGTAAACAAAGAAATCAGTCGTGGCGCATCACTATTCGCGTTGTTTGCACACCGGCCATTTTTAATGAACACCACGATTTTACTTTACTGCTTGATGCTAGGTAACTAGCCACCACCAGCTTCTGACATACGCTAATTGGTGCCCCGAGGGACAGGAGAAAATTTAATATCTGTTGTAAAGACTGAGCAGTAATTGAAGTTACTATTGTTGCATTACGAGTGGGTTTATTAAAACTCGACTGACTGCCTCCTTGTTGTAGTGGTTGCAAGCGCTATTACATAAGGTCCTGGGTTCGATTCCCGGGTCAGGCAAGGTGTTATTGGGGTTTTCCATCTGGAATTTTTCAGCATCAGCCCGGAGTTTGTATCCAGTTGATGGCAATAGGCTCTCCCCCTACTACATGGGACTTAAACCATAATCATCAATTCATCATTCTCCTAACATTATCCCAATTTATTTGGGGTCGGCGCAACATGTCCCTTTATTCCATACTTCTCTATTAGTCGTCATCTCGGTAGTCATTCCCTTTCTAGCCATATCATCTTTCACACAGTCCCTCCATCGTTTCTTTGGTCTTCCCCTACTCTTATAGCCATCGACATTCATACCCAAAACATTCCTCACGACATTTTCCTCATTCCTCCGCATCACATGCCCATACCATGACCACCGATTTCCGCACAATTTTTCAGTCACCGGTGCCACTTTCAGACTTCCTCTTATGTACTCATTTCTTATTCTATGGGAATTAAACATAACTCGCGAAATGTGGGTGTACTAAGGTACACTTCTGCGTAACCCTTCAGGGAATACCGTCGTGATGTTTTGTGTTTATTACAACTCGATATAACAGAAAACTAACTTGTATGTACAACAATTTATTTTAATTGTGGAAAAGTTCATATACCGTATCTTCATGGGTGATCACAAGGTGCGTTTATACTTGTATGTATTTCATTTTCATGTTCAAACACTAATAAAAAGCGAAGATCATCTTACGTTATTATTTACTACCGATTTTTATGTCCATACAACATGGTAACATTTACGATCATATTTATCCTCAATTGGAAAAAAAACCGAGTTTGAATTATAATTAATATTCAAGAGAAGCTAGGCATAAAGCCTTGTTCCATACTTTGTCCCATTAAAATCGGTTTGGTTCAAAAGTTATAATGACATTTATGTGCAGGAGTAAACGTTGAGCGTAGTAACTTTTCATTAAACTCAACTTAAACAAGAATGGAGCTGAGTGCAAAATTGTTTATACGTCTCGGTATCGTTAGTTCACATTCAAATATCATTTCTGTTTTATATTCACTCCTATTATGTTAGTTGAAGTAAAGGGCACGTGAAGTATCCGAGGGGCAAATTAACGATGCTGCTTCTTGCAAACATCAGTCTGCTGAGCAACAAGCGAATTTATTATTTAGTTTTGCGCATTCCGATGTGTTTTATTGACGAGGTTGACATTGTACTTTACATATTATGTGAGGACCGATTCCATCGTATAATTTAGATGGCCTAGCCCTTACCTGAACCTACTCATCGGATTCCTTTTTAGGGTGCCGTCCCCGGAGGGTTTCAAACGGAACCCTTATTACTAAGCCTCCGGTGTCCGTCTGTCTGTCTGTCAGCGGGCTGTAACTCATGAACAGTAATAGGCCGACAGTTGAAATTTACACAGATTGTGTATTTCTATTGCCGCTATAATAACAAATAATAAAATAAAATAAACTTTTTACAAAAAAAAAAACAACAGACTTCCAAAAAAAAAAGGATCTTTATTTTAGTTTTTTGCCACCGACTTCCGAAATTAAAGTTATTTTTCACTTTATAGTGTTTTTTTTTGGAAGTCGGTTGTTTTTTTTTTTTGTAAAAAGTTTTTTTATTTTTCACTTGTTAGTGGGTCAGTTTGTAATTTATCTAATTTACAAAAGCCTTATGTCAAATGCTCATCACCTTTTACAAAATATTGCTTTTCCCGATGCAGTGACAACACAACTAACACAACAACTAATGGTGACTTCACCATATGCATTTTGACGAGCATAAATTGCTTAGCAACCATATTAAAGTGCCTAATCGAATCGCAACGGTGAAATACTTATTACTAAGTAGTATCGGGGGCCATCTGGGGTCTTCATCATCAGTTCCACTTCACGAAATGGTGCTTTTCGAGTGCAAATGCACGAGGTACTATAAAAAACACTCAAATCGCTATAGGTATGCCTATAAAATTTGAGGATTTCCCTCGATTTCCATGGGATCCCTTCATCAGATTCTGATTTGGTGGCAATGGGACCACTTCGGGAGCATACCCTTCCATACAAAAAAAGAATTTTAAAAATCCGTCCACAATTGACGGAGTAATCGGTGAACATACATAAAAAAAAACAAACACAGCCGAACATATAACCTCCTCCTTTTTGGAAGTCGGTTAAAAATTAAAAAGGGGGTCCCCATACAAGAAACCTGTTTTTTTAACACTAAGTTTTTTTTTTTTAAATGTATAGTTAAATATTGTACTGTGGTATGGAAACCTTCATGTGCGAGTCCGACTCGCACTTCGACGGTTTTTGTTTGACTTTGAGACACAAAGAAATCCACATTATCAGACATCATATCAGTTACAACATTATTGTCATGATAAAAATGTACATGTAAAGTTTATTACTAATCAAGTGCTTAACGCTTTGCTTACCAAACACGTTGACTAGGTTGGTAACTAATTAATGACAGGTAACTTTCTAGCGACGACATAAGATGATACTGCCCAATCTCTTGAACTCCCTCTCTTTACTGCATTTGACGACGAAACGATAAGCCAGTGCCTATTCAGGGACGACCAATCTCATAAGACTAAAACTTAAAGTACAAAATTTCAAGTGACACCACATCACACGATTATTTACCTGTACTTGCACTGAGCTGCTTGGATGTGCATCCTCCGCACCTCTGGCGGCCCTTTGTCTCTCCTCCTGAACTGCCTCCCTCTTCATCCCACACGCGAGACATTTCTGGTACCTGCAGTATTGGCACCTGTTCCTCTGCCGTTTGTCTATGATACAGTTGCGTTCTTCACGACACGCATACGTCAGGTCTTTTCTTACTGTCCGTTTGAAGAAGCCTTTGCAGCCCTCACAACTGGAACAAGAAATTAAGATGTTTATTGTGATCTAACATGGGCAGTAAAGTCGATAACTTTTATAATCATAAACCATTAGCAATCGGAATCTGCTGGTATTTGCATCTTTCAAAAATATAACCTGAAGACGTTGGAAAACCAAGGTCTTTAGAAGTGAATACTGACAAGCTAATCTAGGTACCGTAGCCTTAATTGCCCGGCAAGAGCCTCTATTATTTATTTAAACAACCGTTGAAAGTAATCGATATATCCAACAAAAGCTACCTAATATAACATAGTTTCATTCGAGTCGAGAATTATTCGAATGAGAATACATAAGTACCTATACAAAACATGTGAAAATTACCATAATACTGGAAAAACAATGGTAGTTATCTGCACACAACTAAAAGTAAATACTTCTAAAAGAAATGTAATTTGTTATGTGCTGACTTTGGTGTGATACTGAAAATATGATAAGAATAATTTGTATGTTGCACTTATTATTCCACAGTGATATCAGCTAATGATGATTTATCACCTGCTCAGAGTAAACAGACGATAAAATAATTCGGGAGTGTCGAACCAGTCTACTCATAAACTAAGAACTAATTATACCATTCGCAGAGATACGACTAATAGACAGTGGACATAACTTCTAATTGAGTATGCGAAGAACTGTAGACACACTAGGACTGACCGTTGCATGTTTAAAGCATTGATCGATATCATTAATTCTTGTAGCACCGGTATAAATAGATTGCACCGTAGACAGCTTAGAAAATCAGCCTTTGAATTAATAAAGAGTTTGGAAACGGTATAATCGTTTGTCGATATTGATACTACTGAATTAAGAATTAAGCGTGTATTAATAGAAACATCTAAATAAGACTTCCAGACACGAGGAAGATAGGAAAGTTACAATAAATTCCAAAGCATTTATTAAATCTGCGGATCAACAAGACAGCTCCTCGTGTTACAAACAATGGATAAAAACAGCGCCTTCTGCCTCCGACATAGCAGCTACTGATATAAGCAATACCATTGCTTTTGGTACACCTTCAAAAATAGACCACGTTAAAGCCTTATTTCGCAAAGATTTAAACTCATTCAATCTAACGTTTTCTCATGCAGCGCTCTGAATAATAATGCTCTCAGTATATTCGCTTCTTTATCACAGCGACGCGGAGTATGCATCACGAATCAATTTAGCACATTGTGGTCTATTTCAAATTCACTTCATTCAATTGGTGTTACTCGCATAACATAAATAAATGAACTTTATGTATTCCTATTAATATTAACAGGAGTATATTACGTAATAATAGTGGTAGTAGAAGAATACTTTATTTTCTGCGTGGGTATAATCCCCACAGATCCTTCGGGAATAAAGGATGACATCGACGGGCACTCGATCATATTATCGCACATAATTTCGATATCCTTGGGTGTTGAGCTGTATTGACTATCGATGATAATGAGAAAACATATTGAAGAGACCTTATGTTATTTGTTATAACTTGCTCCCCTGACATTGTGAGACAGGATGAGTCCAAACGAGTAACCCATCATGGTTACAATGTCCAAATATAATTTTATTAAAATAACGATCGTAAATCGTTATTTTCATAAAATTATTACTGGAACGGTCTGTTTTCAGGGATATACTGATAATCAAATTAAACGAAGGATGTATCAGCTCACGAGAGACATAAAAGTCAGCTTAAGAAGCAATAAGAAACAACTACGCAAATCCAGCAACAAACACTAGGAACTTCTTATAGCTGCCTACTTACCTCACTTTTGAAAAGGAAAACCATCAACAAAATACCATTTGAATATGACATCACTAGTTATCATTTATGTAGGACCTGCATCCGCATACGTGATTTGAACAGAAATCTTAAAAAATATGGTCCTTCTAAACATTTGTAGCAAATAATAAATCCTACTACAATGTTAGAACTACTAACCTTCCTACAAATCTTTGTGCAAAAACTTGCATAAAGATTACTCATGTTTTCTATGTAGAACTGCGCATTACTCGGCGAGTTGTGCAATGAAATAAAAAGCACGAGTAAAATCAATAAGAGTCCGGTCAAAAGGAACAAGCGGTGACGCATGTAATTCTCTCAGCCCGACGTTAATGATATGATTGCGTTTTGTGAGCCTTCGACATGTGTGTTTCGCAACTTCGTCCGGTCGTGACGAATTCCACTTTCTCTTTACCTTAATGGGATATTTATTTTAGAAATATAAAAACAACACGCGTAGGTAAATTATTCCTTGAACTTAGTAATTCTAGATGCTAACGTGAAATCGAACCGTTAGCTATATCAAATTTTTTGCGCATTCGTCACTCTGTAATTATGAGTCAGACACAATGTTGTGAAAAGAATTTGTAAACCATATGTTTATGTTTTACCTAGGTAATACCACTACGATACGATGGCTGTAGGTATCAAAGCTGCTATGGTACGCGACAGTGATCGCGGGCGTGGTCGAGTGGCCATTGTCCGATTTCTTCAAAGTTTACAAACATAGCTTTAAATTGATTTATTCTTTGTTCGGCCCACTGTTTGGTCCTACATAAAAAAATCTGGTTCGTATCAAACAATATGCATCGTTCGTCCCAAAATAACATTTTAATTATTTTATTCTCGCTTCGTCCTATTTTATATTCCTGATACGGCCCATATTTTTTTGTAAAGGCCAAACTTAGTTTTTTGGACAATCGGCTAAAAAGGGTTACGTATTAATACATATTCAACATCAATCAACTATATAACAGCCGCTCCTCTCTATCTTCTCCGCGAGAGAAAATTTACTCGTATTATTTTATAATAACATTATTCATGCAAGCCTAGTACTTTTTGTTAGGTCTACTGCTCGAAATTGTGCACAACGTGTCATGTCGTGAACAGAATACCATCTTGTATGCAACGAACCTACTACGGATAAAAAGTATCCAGGTTATAAGTAAACTATTTCATCCAAATCCTAATTAGTGGGATAATACTAATGAGATATCTTGAATTCATGCAAGCCTAGTACTATATGTTAGGTTACTGCTAATTTAGAAATTATTATTTGCCATTTATATTTTCTGCGCAAATTTCATAATTTTTCTTTCCGCAAGAATCTGCTATAAAGTATTGAAAAACTTAAAAAAAAGATGAATGATATCGGTAAAGTCATTCTCAAGTTATGGCGTGACCAAGGGAAATAGGGATTCATTTTTATATAGATTATTGTTTCAAAAATTTCAAATACATCATTTAAAAAATAATTGTTGACTGTACCTTTAAAGTAACTGAAATTTGGGACGAAACACAACTGAAATAGTGATGTAGGACAAACTAAGAACTTTTTGGAATGTGGGACAAAACTTCAGGACAAACCAAGAATAAATCTTTAAATCTTGTATGTTAGAGTTTTAAATCAACTCATGTGCGAGCACGCACGCCAATAAATTAGGCAGATAGGTATACTACTCTTTAGAATTCGCTAAGAACACCCTTTATCAGTTCAGGTATTGTTTTAAACCGATGAAACCCTCGTGATATATCGGCGATTAATATGTCATGTTATTATGCTATAATTTAGTTTTATGGACTAATTAATGCTGTATAATTAGGAACATTTCATATTTGAATGTTTGTAGGTGTAACGTGTTTTTCAAGCAACAATATATTATCGATAGGTACCTCATAAACAAAATGGCGCACGATTTAATCGAACTTGAAAGTTTTGAAGGTTATTCAATTCAATTTACAATCGTGTTTAGTATAAAAGTGGAATCGATAATCGTTTTTATCATTGTTGTTTGTTAGATACCAAAATAAAACAAACGAAATACTTTCACTAATTGAAGGGTTTATAGCAATTAAGTAAATGTCAAACAGGCTAAGGCTCGTGCGTGTAATGTGAGTACATAGCTGAAGCGATAGATAACAAAATGCCTGTTGGCATACGAGTTTGCTTTGATGAATAACACCACATAAACGAATAATATAGATAAAAAATTGAACCTAAAGACTATATTGATGCTCTAGCTAGTCATCTCGTTACTTCATATGCATAAGGTATTTGCTGATTTAAAGAACTCTCGAGGTTAATCTAAGATTATAATAGACTACAATGTCGATTGCTGATGCTCCAGCAAGAGTCATCTCGCTGCTTCATACACATACAAGGTGCCTAATTACTGGTCTAAAGAACTCTGTGATTAATCTACGTAAACTTCAATATACAATCTTGATGCTTTAACTAAAGTCAGTTCGCTGCATGATATACTGACTGCTCTGAATAAGAAAGACAATCTACTGTGCGACTTGGATAAAACTTTTGAGAACACCAGAGGTAGTGTCTTGTTTCCCTCGGTATTCAGATCATCGTGAAATCCAGAAAAAGCTCCGCACTCTACTCGAAATGAAAACCCATCAAAGTAGAGTAGTTTCACATTTCATTGCGTTTTACGTTAACATAATTTACATAGCGTCGGTCGATACTGTGCAACGGACTGAGAGAACCCTTGCACTTCGTAGAACACAACTACACTAGACAGCTTAGAATAACCGGCATTATCATGTAAGAATTAAGTCGATCGTACATACTATGGCTTCCTTGTGCCTTGGAGAACATAATTTATGTTTCTTATGTAAATGAGAATCCATGGTGTATTCATTAAGGGTAGGTACTACACTTACGTAATGTTTCTTCAGAATCTAAGGAACTAGTTTACTCTCTTGATATTTGGGTAGGCCAATAAATATCATACTGCTCTAATAATCCTTCCATATCCCAAGGGCACGTACTCCCTACCATTATCGCGCCCCCTGGTCTACTCTTTGATATGCATTGGTCTCTGTAGCCCCATGAAACATGAGGCTCCAGGGGCTAGTGTGAATCTTTGGGTTCGTTCGAGTAATCGAGTCTGGTTTAACCACGCTGGGGTCGGTGCATTTTATTCATTCATTGCTTTTCTCTTCCCCTTACGTATAAGAAAGCAACTCCAAGGAAACATGCCCCTATCTCCGATTTAGGGGATAGGCAGTCCCATTATCATGTCCCCTTATATCAGCTATACGTATTTCAGGTTTGGAAGTAATATCTCTTAACAAGCGTAAGAGCTAAAAATATAGCAGCTGATGTCATTTCCAAGCTGGTATGCGTTGAACCAAGCAGTGGTGGCCCAATGGTAACGTCCCCGACTTACGAGTTGTAGGTCGTGGGTTCGAAATCAGGCTTTACTTTGTGTAAATAATTTCATCACCACTGCTCTCATAACGGTGAAGGAAAACATCGTGAGGAAACCGGCATGTCCTAGAACCAAAAATTCAAAGACATGTGGCATCTACCAACCCGTACTGGGCACGCGTGGTAGATTTACAGCCCACTCCCTCTCGAAGAGAGGAGGCCTGTGTCCCAGCAGTGGAAACATTATAGGCTGATTATGTATGTTATGTATGCGTTGAACCTTTGGGGGGGTTCCCCAATTATTTTCAACGTAGGATTCCGTCTGATAGTCCGCCATTTATTCTCAACAAAGACATAATACCCTTTAGCAATTTTATTGGTCAAAAATAAATCATTACTTATTCTTAAGTAGACTAGGTTTTAGTATTCGTTAATGACAAAGTGATTGAATTTGGTATTTAATTTCGACTTGTTAAACCTTCTTGCAATAAAAGATTTCTTTTTATTCTTTATAGCTTTGGGGATCTTTATTGGGTTTTGTAAGATTTCGCTTTTGTTTTCTTAGACTGTAACATTATGTAGATTTTTGAAATACACTTTTGCAGATCCACGTTTCGTGGATTGCTTTCGATCCAGAGGGCCTAGACAAATGGCATTCACTTCAGAGCGGTTCTATTTCTACAATCGCTATCGTTATTTCTCTTTTTGACAAGCGTTATAGCTAGTTCTCGATTCGAATTCCTTCATACGAATCGAAACTAGCGATAATTATAATAACGCTTGTCAAAAAGTGCCACTTGGCTACGCATCTCTATATGAAGTTTGTTATCGTTCGACCCTATCGAATCGTTTCATGGAATCGAATGATGCATTGTCTAGCTAATTTCTATTCGTTGATCTATGGTCACGTGACATTTCGGTAGCTTATGTCAACCCCATACATTATTTTGTGGCTTTTCTACTAACGTTATCGCTAATCGAGTGTTAATTTGTCTAGGCCTCAGACTACCTTTCGTCCTCTGTTGTCTCACTCAGTCACAAAGCTTAATAACTAAGCTCCTGTCATAGCCTAATCTAGGGATTGCTCGAAGCCTCCTCCCACGCCCACATTTATAACGTAATTCATCAAGACAACACGCGGCTCATAAACAATCATAACAAATCAAATGAAGCAGTAACATTATTATGTAGTTCCTTTAATAATGTATATCACAAAAAAGCTTTGGTACAAAAATAGCGGTACACGCGTGCTGTCTATGTACATGCGTAAAGACACGTGCCAACGAACGAATTTACACTCTATACATCTCATCATAGCCGTATAATTATTTATACGACGCGAAAATAAACAAATGTGAGAATTTTCGATATCAGGAATTTGTTGAGATTAATTTGTTGATAACGCCCTTTCTTGGCTTAGGGGTGTCGGAGGAGTTAGGGATTGTTTTCGATAGGAGGGCGGATCAACCAGGCGATTTAGTTGATAGAAATGTACGTAAACACCCTATCTATAATATACGAATTATTTTATAATAAAGCTGAAGAGTTGGTTTGTTTGTTTAAACGCGCTAATTTCTGGAAAGACCAGCAGGCTTAGCACGAGAACCGTAGAGAAGCATTTTAAGAGTAGACAAAAATGACGTTTCCGTGTAGACACTAAAACATTTTGGGTAGACAAGCGATTTCTATTCTACAGTAGAGTAGAAATAGAAAGCGTAATAAATAGAAGGTATATTGGGCTATTTAACATCACGCTAGACCTTTAGGAGCCGACCAAAAATAAAACAAGGCAGAAAGAGCGGTAAGCAAAAACGAATTAATAGTGCGGGCGGGCGATGCGATGCGACGCGGTGGATCGGGCCCGAAATTTCACGCGGACGAAGCCGCGGGCAGAAACTAGTGACTAGTAAAATAAGAATGTGAAATGTCAATGTTTGGATTTTTGAGAATTTTGTATGTATGTTACTCAATCACGCTTTAACGGCTGAACGAATTTTGATGAAATTTGGCACACAGGTAGGCTATGAACTGGATTAAAATATAGGATACTTTTAATCCGGATACATGTAGCAGTTTCCCTAGGATGCAAGTAGATCCGCGGACATCAGCTTGTGATGAGTCTGTCCCTGCAGTAGGTAGTGTTTGAGGCAAGCACCCCAAGATTGATGTTCTACATTCAGCGTCTGTGAAGGTCGATCTGCTAATGGATAAAGCCATTTAAAATGTTGTTAATCCTCGCAGACATTCTTCATATTCTAAAGCGACACACAAATAAACGCAAATCATATCTACCTATAACGACTCAATATGAGATGTAAAAGCCATGAAAGACTACCTGCCCTCCAATACGTGATTTCAAATCAGCATAAAAACTTATCAAGGTGAAAAAAATGTCTTCTGAATGGCATTACGAGCGGCTACCGATCGATAGAATTGTAAATCGTTTCAATAATGTATGGCTGAGCGAGTATTTTATAAAGTCTGTAAAGTTAGCCCCAATAGTGTTTGAAACGCGTAAATATAAACGAATCGAATAAACGAACACTCCCACGCCCGCCAACTTCAATTAAAATGTTAGGGAATAATAAGAAGGTGTAAAATCTTTAATTTTGCGCATGCCATAACATAATATTCATTGTACACGCAACCAATAAATGTTGTATCTGAGCAGCAGCTACGGGTGGGTATACACACAGACAACGTTCTTTTGAACACATAAGCAACACTAGCGTAGTTGTCTAGACGGCGGCATCTCCAGCTACTTATATTATATCAACATAACAAATAAACGGTACAACCATATTACTTATTAACCAATACCAAGGTATTATCTATGCAATTATTCGCACAAACTTTAAATACATTACGTTTTTATGGCACCGTAGTGCACAGATTGCTCATTACAATCATAGGTTGTTACTATTTTTAGCAGTAAATAATATATGTCTCTGGCCTTTCAATAATGACTAAATTAATATTTGAAGACAGAGCTTCGGTTGAATTGATTGTGAAAATATGGTTAGCTATATTATTTGTTGTGTTACGCTCCTGATTATTGAAATACCTCCTAATATTAAATTGCCTATTAAAACGACAACATGTCTCTTATAGACGTTAGAAGAGTAACAACATTCGCCATATAACTTACATGCCATATACAGACACGAGATTTAAAATCAAGTTTTTTCAATTGTAATAAAAATTCACAATCGCCAGCCATTTTGCATTTTTAATTAAAATAATAAAGATCTATCTATAGTCATCACGGACCGTAACTGAACGCGAGACGAATTGATTGACATTTAATTCTATTTGAATGATTTTTAGAGTCTAGTATTCCCAAGCCATGCAAGAGTTATCTAATACCTCAGACAGACTTGAAAAGAAAAGAATAAAATAAATAATAACGACGCACCATTTCACTTTTCCCGAGCGACTAGCGATTCAGCAGATTTAATTTGTATATTCGTATTTATAACTCCGTCGCATTTAAACAACAATAATGAAAGGTGAGCTTGTATTTTGCCAAAACATATTCAGGGCTATTTTATATTTACACACGGTTTTCGTCTATTATTGTGAAACATCTCATCTCGCTACTATTTCCGTCAGAAAAACAAAACAGCTGACGAAAATAATGAATGAAGTATTCGCACAAATGTATCTAATAATTTACGATGGCCAAATTAATATTCTATCTAAATTCGACGTAATAGGAAGACTTTAGTTCTGAAGATAGGAACGACCTTAAATATGGATAGATCCCTTGCTCCAGACCCTTCTAAGTTTCAAACGCGTCTGACCAACTTATGTTGCATATGGGAGTGGCAAAAAATTTGAGCAAAAACTTCTCAGGCAAACTCTTGTTTATCGAACATCTGGCCCGAGGGAGGAGGGTAAAGTTAGAATATCGAGATCGAAGTTAACACCTTCCAAGTAACTTAATTTATATCGATAATAACATCACGTATGACACACAAACTTTACGGACATTTATGCGAGGCAACAGCTTCTCTATCTCTGCATAATAATATAAATTCATTACGAATATATACAGAAATAGAAAGTTATTTTGAAGACATTAAATTATGATGTAAGTACCTGTATACTCCATAATGTTTTCCCGACGCTCTGTCTCCACATATAGAACAGAGGTGTTTCGAACCACTTAGGGGGTGATTCGGGGGGTAGTTTTTGAAGGCGGGGGGCGGGGTTGAGTCGTCTCGCAGGCCGTCTAGCATCGCCGTGTCTGGCTTCATCTCCGGCGGTGACATTGGCGACATAAAACCGCCCTCCAAGTTCAGCCCTGCAATAAAAAAGTCTAATCAACATTTGAACAGCTTCAATAATGGAAATCTTAATTACAGCCAGCAAGCGGAGGCGTAAATACATATTTTTCTTTTTAAGCTGCCACTAACAGCAGTTATTAGAATATTTAATCTTTATGAGGGGATTTACTTGGTACAGAATAAAATATTGGATTACTTTTGATTTTATAATTACTTGAAAATGTACTTATATAATTATTGTTGTGAGAAATAAATCTTTATCTTATCTCATCTTATCTTAAGCCACTAATGATCTATTAGGTAACTAAATTCTAGCATGTTTGTAAAAACAAAGTGTGAATTTTCTCATCATCAATTTTACAAAATAAATTGTAACCTTTGAATTCTTTGAGCATAATGTGACAGGAAACGATAATTCTTGTACCGAGTAATCATTATAGTCGAGATGCTTAGAAGCATTATCGAAAACATAATGCAGTATTAAACAAATTCTCCGGAAAACAAAAAAGTATGGATGGCAGTTGTTCCAAAAACCAACAAAACCGGTTCATTAGTCCGAGGGCTTCTGCAGCAGACATAAAAGAAAATAAACATACACAGCCACCACCCTCATTCTGCTGCGCAGTAGAAAATCTTTTGATTTCCTAAAGAGCTTTGCTTTGAATTTCTTTAAAAATATTTTTCGAATTGTATCGGCCAAGTGGGCACATTTTAACCGAATGATTCTGGCGAGCGATGATTGAAAATGTTCAGGTGGTTCCAATTGATAAAAGCATTGAAAGTTTGGTTTAAAAGCATACGTGACGCAATTCTCGTGTGCAAACGTGTTCATAGAATGTAAATCTTGTATTCTCGTTTGGTCCAAGTAAAGCATAAACTAAATGCCATAATAGCAATATCTGGGGGCCGATCGCGCTAATTTTGAACGTTAATACCAAAACTAAACCACAACCAAAAACGTTACGTTAGACACATTTCGTATCGCGCTAATCATTTCAACGGAAACGCTTTAGCTTTACTTTCGAAGTTACGTTGGAGGAACGATCGATCGAACAATACTCTCACAAAAAATAGCGCGATACCGTTTCTTACACCAGCTAAACCAAAACTAAACTAAATCGATCTTTCTCGATATTTCTCAACGTAATTACCGTTCGAAGGGAACGTTTTTGGTTTTAGTTTAGTTTTAGAGTGGAGTGGGTGGTTTAGAGTGGTTTAGCTGGTGTAAGAAACGGTATCGCGCTTTTTTTTGTGAGAGTATTGTTCGATCGATCGTGCCTCCAACGTAACTTCCAAAGTAAAGCTAAATCGTTTCCGTTGAAATGATTAGCGGGATACGAAATGTGTCTAACGTAACGTTTTGGTTGTGGTTTAGTTTTGGTATTAACGTTCAAAATTAGCGCGATCGGCCCCCTGATCTATTAACTGAACATGCTTCGTTGGTCGTGCGCGTTGAAAACGAGTTGCCATTGTCTTAAAACATCCAAATCGATATCACATAAGAAATCTTTGCACATGTTTTGGTGTAGCTTGCTTCTTATTTGATACTGCCCTATCTATATTAGATCTGGAAGTTTTAATTTGATGTTTGGATAACTGGTATAGTAGCATTTTTAGGGTTCCGTACCCAAAGGGTAACACGGGAACCCTATTACTAAGGCTCCGCCGTCTGTCTGTCTGTCTGTCCGTCTGTCACCAGGCTGTATCTCATGATCCGTGATAGCTAGACAGTTGAAATTTTCACAGATGATGTATTTCTGTTGCCGCTATAGCAACAAATACTAAAAACCAGAATAACATAAATATTTAAGGGGGCTCCCATACAACAAACGTGATTTTTTTGCTCGTTTTTGCTCGATATTGATAACGGTAACAGGTAGACACTTGAAATATTCACAGAATATTTAGTTATATATTCACTTTAAAAATCAATAATTAAATTAAAATAAAACAAATATTTAAGGGGGGTCCCATACAACAAACGTGATTTTTTTGCCGTTTTTATAGATAATGGTACGAAACCCTTCGTGCGCGAGTCCGACTCGCACTTGGCCGGTTTTTTTAGTTTTTATTTATGTGGACATGGTCTTGATCTACTATCAAGTAAAAATCTAGCATTAACTGTCTCGCCATCTGTGTCTGAACATAAAGGATTCTCGTTTCATGCAAAATGTAAGAATTTACGAGTTTTTTTTATTTTAGGAGACTTCATAAACTAAGAACTTGTTTCTTTATGAAAGAGTACGTACATACCTAGATGATTATTTCCTACTGTCATTGTATTTTGTTCGTTGTTGATGAATCAACAAAACATAATATAAAATGCTTCATCATGCCAGGTAGATAATAGAGAAATACACACTTTAATTAATTTGTGCTTGATAATTTGATAATTATGCACCGGACTCATTACATTGTAGAAAGATAATGAAAAACTGGCTTTCTTTTTAGGGTTCCGTACCCAAAGGGTAAAACGGGAACCCTATTACTGAGGCTCCGCTGTCTGTCTGTCTGTCTAGCTGTATGTCCGTCTGTCACCAGGCTGTATCTCATGAACCGTGATAGTTAGAAAGTTGAAATTTTCACAGATGATGTATTTCTGTTGCCGCTATAACAACAAATACTAAAAAACAGAATAAAATAAATATTTAAGGGGCTCCCATACAACAAACGTGATTTTTTTGCTCGTTTTTGCTTGATATTGATAACGGCAACAGGTAGACGCTTGAAACATTCACAGAATATTTAGTTATATATTCACTTTAAGAATAAATAATTAAATTAAAATAAAACAAATATTTAAGGGGCCTCCCATACAACTAACGTGATTTTTTTGCCGTTTTTATAGATAATGGTACGGAACCCTTCGTGCGCGAGTCCGACTCGCACTTGTTAATTTTTGTTGGTTATTAACTTATTAACAACAATCAATCCACACCTCACCTATCATAGTATTATATTTAAATATGACAACATTCGTAGGCAATTAATAAGCGCAACGTTTTATTGTAATGCATTGTATGAAATGCACTCTAGAAAAAACATGTTTGAACATACTCGACAGTGAACAAACCAACACTATTATAGGTTTAACGCTAAGGAAGTAAATGAAAAACTAGTTTTAACTAAAAATAAAACAATAGGGCTAGGAAAATAACCAATTTGAGGCCATAAAAGGTTTAATGCAAATACTTATTAAATCTATCATCACTTTTAAGCATCTTTATGTTTCAGAGTAAAGTATAAAATGCAACATGAATGAAGATTGTTAAAAACAAGCGTTATCTTTATGAGAGCCGGTTGCATCGGTCGGTTCACTGGTAATACATCCGTTTCTCGAGTAGGTACGTAATAACTTCTGTCCATCGGTTGAGCTACTGTTAGGGCCGGTACGTTACGTCACCATCACAAACAAGAGAGCACCTGATACGTCATTTCCGATCTCTTAAATTCCTATTGGCAAGCGCAGACTCAGCTTGGGATAAGTTCTTTTTGGAACGAAGTTTTTTAATTCGGTTTGCGGTAATGATAAATGATAAATGATTTATTTCTGTAAGTAGGTTTGTACAAACACTTTTACACGTCAATCATATAAAAAAAAAAAACTAGATGAGGCCGGCGTTTCGTATCAGACTACTCCGAGAAGAAAGGCCGAAACAAACTCAGAGGTCACAGTCTCTTTTAAAGTCCAGACATAATCTTGGTCAGATCATGTAGGTGCTAGGAGTTGACTAGAAGAAATTGTCACGTAACGAAAAAGCGTTATATATATATGTATATATTAGCCCCTCCATGCGACTTTGAAAGTGTGAATTTGGTCGAAATGAAAATCTAAGATGGCACTGCAAAAATGTTAAAATTTATCATCATGCGTGACGTTTTCATGGTTTTCTAGGATGGTAAAGCCGATAGTGACGTTAAAAATGTTAAAATGTAAACCTAAGATGGCGGCTGCGAAAATTTTCAATTTTTTTGATGGGGTACGAGTGTGCTAAAGCCGATAAGTAAAGTCAAAATGAAAATTCAAGATGGCGGCTGCGAAAATTTTCGTCATGGGTGTCGTTTTCATGGTTTGCGAGGGCGCTGGCAATGATTATGGGGTCAAAATCAAAATTCAAGATGGCACCAACGAAAAGGTTTATTGAAGGAGTTGACTAGTAGAAATCGTCACGTAAGGAAAAAGCGTTATGCCCCTCCATGCGACTTTCTCTCTATCTCTGTCTCTATCTATTATACAGGGTGTTTGGCAGAACGTTGAACATACGAAAATGGTGGGTAGGTGGGGTCATCTGCTACTTACTCAGCCCTAATTTATTTGGCCCTGGCCGACTGGGTATTTAAAAAAAAAAAAAAAAGTTTTTATCTTGTTTCACCACTTTCCTAACTTTAAAGTGTATTTTTTTTATTAAAAATGGGCAATAAAACAGGCAATTTTTTTTTTTTTAATCTTTGATGTTGGCAGATTCTTATAAAATTATTGCTTTGTTCAGATGTTAGCTAGAAAAAAAGTTATGAGTCCTCAAACTTACAGAAAGATGTAAAAAATACTTGAATGTTAATTTCAACTTGCATTTAAAAAAAAACAAAAAATGATTGAGGAGTTCCAATTCTAGCAAAACATCCCTAGTGTGTGAGCTTTCTAATGGTATGTAATTTGCTTTTATAAAAAAAAAACTTTAAGAGTTATTTCATAATTTTATCAAGCAGGAAATTTTTGACGAAACTCTACCTTTACGGAAAGTTAAATGTTTTGCGAAATTTAATACTGCAAAGTTGGTAAAAATTATGGATCGACGGCTTGCCAGTAGCAGTGGTGCAAATTGACATTCACTATTCCCTTGAGATGGTTACACAAAGCAGGTAGAAATTTTGTTTCACTCTTGCGCAGTCATAGCGTATTTTTGCTCTCTTTCGCTCTCGTGGCACCGTGACGCCTCAGAATGAATTCTTTTCTTTTATTCAGTCGAGACTTAACTGCCTCTGCGATCTCACGTGCCCGTTACGCTTACGTTTGTTTTTGTTCACTTCGTTTTCTTTTATTGTTATCACTAGTTAAGTTTAAGTTTAAGTTTGTTAAGTTTTTTGTTATTACTGTTACCTGTTGTTATTGGTAAAGAAATGGCTGCTTTTACCAGTGAGGAATACGCGGACATGTTGTTAGCGTATGGAAGCGCTAATACAAATTCGCGTGAAGCGCGAAGAATTTATCAAGAGCGTTATCCCAAACGCCGAGTACCCAGTCATCAGACGTTTGCGAGTACTTACCGACGTTTACGACAAACCGGTAACCTGAACTTACAAGAACCACGAGTGAACGCAGCACGACCCGATGCTACCATTGACGAACAAGTTCTTGCCGAGTTTGACGCGGATCCTACCAAAAGCATTAGACAGATAGCTTCAATACTTGGCTTAAGCATATGGAAAGTGTGGTCTGTTCTCCGGCAAGATGGTAGACATGCTTTTCACTACACTCCAGTGCAAGGTAAGATTAAGCCGTTTATGCACTGCATCTGATACGATTTTGTGGAATGTAGTAAATTATGAGACAGTTCAATTGATCGTTCCATTTAACCTTGATTTCGTCACTTTCTTTATTAGTTGTTTTGCCTCATGTTGTTTTTAGCGCATTCAATTCTAATTTCAAATTAAATTCAATAAACTATTCCTATTCGGCCGCATTCACGTAACAATCAGGCGGCCAGCGCTTACAGGATTCGGATTTCGGATTCGGTTTGCGCAGGTGGTCAGCGTAGGTAAACTTGCCAGCACTTATGGGTCCTTTTTAGAACAAAATTGGAAAGTCGCACGCCCTTTTGTGAATTTGGTCTTACGTCTTTATGGCTAAGCCAATTAGTGTACTTAAAAATTGAAGATGAAAAATTTGGATAATTGTAGAGTTTGAACTCGGAGGAAGAAAAGATTCAGTATTGAAATCAATTCTTAGACATGTTTTGTTTGTTCTAGGTCTCGATGACAGTGATTTTGGGAGACGTGTGCAATTTTGTCGCCATTTGCTGCATACCGATGTGGACGACGTTAACTTTTTAAAAAGTATTTTGTGGACAGACGAGTCCAAATTTGACAAAGAAGGGATTGTCAATTATCACAATCTTCACCATTGGGCACTTAAAAATCAAAACCCACACGTGAAGAGACAAAGAGGCTTCCAGAGGAGATTCAGTGTGAATGTCTGGGCAGGAGTGATTGGCGATAAGCTAATAGGGCCTCATTATTTGCCCGACAACATCAACGCGAACAACTACTTGGATTTTTTGATAAATGATTTACCACCATTAGTGGAAGAAGTGTTCCAAGTAGACATAAACAGGCCTATTGTCTTTCAACACGATGGTTGCCCAGCTCACTTTAGTCTAGTTGTACGTGAGCATTTGGATAATTGTTTCCCAAATTCGTGGATTGGCAGGGGAGGACCAATTCCCTGGCCTCCGCGATCGCCCGACCTCACTCCGCTCGATTTTCACGTGTGGGGAAGGGCAAAGGAACTAGTTTTTTGACGGCACGGTTGGCGCAGTGGTTAAGCGATTGACTGCTGCGCTGCGTGTCGCGGGTTCGATTCCCGCACGGAACAAATATTTGTATGACAAAGATTTGTTGTTCCGGGTCTGGCTGTTTGTGTATGTGAGTTTAAATGTTTGTAAACGCACCCACGATACAGGAGAAATTCCTAGTGTGGAGCAACGTTTAAAAAAAAAAAAAAAAAAAAAAAAAAAGTTTACACTACAGAAGTAGAAAGTCGGGAAGATTTGATAAATCGAATTAATGCTGCTTTCGAAGTTATGCGACAGGAGATGCTGCTGCGCACAACAACTGTAGAAATCAGACGTAGATGCCGCACCTGTATTGCGAATGAAGGGCGTCAATTTGAACATCTAATATGATTTATTATTTAAATAAATTATTTAAAATTATTTAATTGTTTCATTAACGCACCTAACTGGTACAGCATAATTTCAATCGATCATTTAATTTTTACCAACTTTGCAGTATTAAATTTCGCAAAACATTTAACTTTCCGTAAAGGTAGAGTTTCGTAAAAAATTTCCTGCTTGATAAAATTATGAAATAACTCTTAAAGTTTTTTTTTTATAAAAGCAAATTACATACCATTAGAAAGCTCACACACTAGGGATGTTTTGCTAGAATTGGAACTCCTCAATCATTTTTTGTTTTTTTTTAAATGCAAGTTGAAATTAACATTCAAGTATTTTTTACATCTTTCTGTAAGTTTGAGGACTCATAACTTTTTTTCTAGCTAACATCTGAACAAAGCAATAATTTTATCAGAATCTGCCAACATCAAAGATTAAAAAAAAAAAATTGCCTGTTTTATTGCCCATTTTTAATAAAAAAAATACACTTTAAAGTTAGGAAAGTGGTGAAACAAGAAAAAAACTTTTTTTTTTTTTTTTTAAATACCCAGTCGGCCAGGGCCAAATAAATTAGGGCTGAGTAAGTAGCAGATGACCCCACCTACCCACCATTTTCGTATGTTCAACGTTCTGCCAAACACCCTGTATAAGACGGTATGTGTGCGTGCGCGGCCGGTATAAACTCAATACTGAACTGAACTTCGTTCCTGACAGGGGTCCCCCGACCACAAAGATTTTTTTTGTTATGAGCATGATCTTGAGTCTTTTGATTGCCTCTTGACTAACAAGCATGGCGTAATCTTAGTACCTAATCTCTAAATAAAATTGTTTTTTTATCGGTCATCAGTGACTACACATAATCAAACATAATTATCTATTTTTACTAAGTACTTCAAAAGCTTGTCTACAATCTTAAAAAGTTACGGTTTTTCGCATTGGCATGATATTGATTTTCTAACGAAATCATGAGCAAACCACTTATGTTAATGGACGTCTAACATTAGAAATTATAATAGCATACGACCCCTACCAGGTAAAAAATATCCTTGACAATCTTGAAATAAACATTTTACACATGCAAATAATAAATATGGAAAGCAATGACACTACTAAGTGAAAAATAACTTTAATTTCGGAAGTCGGTTGTTTTTTTTTTTGTATAAAGATTTTTATTTTTCACTTTTTAGTGGGTCAGTTTGTTATTTATCTAATTTACAGTAGCCTAATGCCAAATGCTCATCACCTTTTACAAAATATTGCTTTTCCCGATGCAGGGGCGTTCATTGTTGAGGAGTTCTCCTGGTAAGGAGGAGAACTGATGGTGACTTCACCATATGCATTTTGACGAGCATAAATTGCTTAGCAACCATATTAAAGTGTCTAATCGAATCGCAATGGTGAAATATTATACTTATTATTAAGTAGTTCCGGTGGCCATCTGTTGTCTTCATCATCAGTTCCACTTCACAAAATGGTGCTTTTCGAGTGCAAATGCACGAGTTACTAAAAAAAATACTCAAATCGCTATACGTACGCCTATAAAATTTGAAGATTTCCATGGGATCCCCTCATCAGATTCTGATTTGGTGGCAATAGGACCACCTCAGGAGCAAACCCTTCCATACAAAAAAAAAAATTCAAAATCCGTCCACAATTGACGGAGTAATCAGTGAATATACATTAAAAAAAAATCATACAGCCGAACATATATAACCTCCTCCTTTTTGGAAGTCGGTTAAAAATTAAAGATGATATGGTTAGAAAGGGATTCAATACTGAGGGGACGGCTGATAGAGATTTCGATTCAAGAACATCACATACTCCCCAAACAAATTGGCAGGAGGATATTATTGTGTAGTTAGAAATTGTACAACAAATAATCCAAAATATGGCGTTTGACATTTAGATCACAATAGATGTAACTTTAACAATGTAAAGGAACATTTAAGGTTCATAACAAAGCGTTCTGTGAACAGCTACCGAGTCGAAATGTATCACGCCTACGTTGACGGAAGACATTGTGTACCTGTGTCGAGCAAACACTTTCAATTTCTACGTGTGACTGTGAATATACGATATAGCGCTTAGAACTTATGAAAACAAGAAATATGAGACGAAAGACTCGATATATTTACTGAAGTTTTGGTACCTTTTTGATAGAAAAGTCCCATTCCTGATGTGGACAATGACAACTTGTCGTTTTCTATGTTCTAAGTTAGAGTGTTTGGTTTCCACACTAAGTCCTTCATGTGGAACCTTGTAGTTTTTTTTTTTGGTTTCTAATGTCTTCCGTAACAAAAAAATCTGCCTGTAGCTGTCCCAATTTTACAATAAGCTCTTCCAGAATTGCAGAGAAATTTTAATTACTTCAATCTGCCTAGCCTTTTCCCAAATCTGTTGGGGTCGGCATCCAGTCTAACCGAATGCAGCTGAATACCAGTATTTTACATGGAGCGACTGCCTATCTTACCTCCACAACCCAGTTACTGGTTTAACACGATACCCCTTGGTAAAATTAGTTGTCACTTTTGGGCTTCTGACTACCCGTATCTAACAACTGTTATAGATCTAAGAATGAGAGCCGGGACCAACGGCTTAACGTGCCTTCCGAGGTACGGAGAGGTCTCGATATGTAATGGATGATCACCCATCCACGAACCGACCGCGGCAACCGTAGTTTAATCTTCGATCTACCCGTGTGGCTGTAATTATTTAGCAACGAGCTCATCGAGAAATTTTAATTACACTTTTGCGGAATATCGGGCCATGGCTTTTGATACTGTTTGTCTTAGATTTTCTAAATCAAGCTTCATTTAATTTGTATATATGTTACGGCTAATACCCGAAGTGCGGCTACACCTAGTTTTAGCCGGTTAGAACTAGGTGTAACCACTTACTCTTGGTTAAACCTAGTACGAGCCGATTGTTTTCGGGTAAAATCATTTGGGTTAGGTTAGGTTAGAACAGTAACCATTAACAAGCGAAGGCGAGCGAGCGAAGCGAGCGTGCCGCGGCAGCGGCCGCCGAGCGCCAGATCCCCTCTATTGTTGGTAAATTGGTTTTATCCAACAGGGATTGTCTGGACCTATAATTCTAACCGGCTAAAACTAGGTGTAGCCGCACTTCGGGTATTAGCCGTAACATATACATCATCATCATCATCATCATTTTTTCAGTTTCGTTAACTGAAAATGAAGTTCGCTATGGGCTGTTCACAAATATTTCTATAGTTAATTTCTAAAATTATTCCGCTCATCTTGAAGGTATTCTTAAGCAATAAGTCTTTGAAGCGGGACTTTTGAAAACTACAGTTCAAGCCCTTTGAGGAAAACATATAAGTTATTGCTCTTTTAACGTGAAAATATAATAACTTCCAGAAACTTATTTCCAATTACTCCGCGTTTCCTTTTGTAAGTAAGGGACCGTTCAACAGTTTGACAAATTGTTTGTTAAGACGCTGGTTCCTTTGAAATAACTACCAATCTAGAATTCTGGACCATCTGGAATTCTGGACTAAGCCAGTTCTACTAGTGACAACAGACGAATACAATTAGTTAAAACTATTAAATCCAGGTACGCAAGACCTAGCTATAGGGTTCCTAAGTCAGCATTTAAATAAAATTAAGTTAATTCTTTCGTTCTGCCATAAAAGTTAATCTCTTGGTAAAGTGGTTACGTCTCAGATATTATATCCAGACTGAAACCTACGTTGCTATCTCAGTGCAAAATCTTATTTCAAAGTCTATAAAAAAGTTTCATGTAATCTAATACACAAACTGTTATTATATAAGTAGTTAGTTCATGTAGAAGTCGACGACAACTCAAATTAGATTTATAATTGAGTTTTATTTCAAAGAGATATCATTGTGGCGCGTAATAACAATTTTCACTCTCGCGAAACGAGATCTATCGTATAATTTCATGTTAATCTCTGTAATTAACGAAAATCAGTGAAAAAGAAAGATTATAGTCACACACGCGCCTACCAAGCGGCGAAACGCGGTGTTACATGTGAGAAAAACAAACATGCAGATTTAATTTCCATCGTGAGTGTATAGTTTAATTAGTGTGCTGTCGGAAGGTGACTTTAACTGAGAAAATAATATTACAAACTATCAATTTGCGACCTCTGTACGTACGTGTGCCAACGCTGAACAAAGTCAGACAAGTATTTTTATTTTATGGATACCTATGAAAAGTTCAGTAGGTGTAGGTACCTACTACTTGTAAAAAAATATAAGTATCAAAATTTAGTTTTAATCACAAGTTTTCACGAAAAAGTATAACAAACACTTTCATAATAATAATTTTGATACTTTACTTGTAAAGGAATTTTTTCATATTCGGCCATAAAGTGTACGGTAATGAAAAAATCCGGTCAAGAGCGAGTCGGACTCGCACACCGAGGGTTCCGTACGTATATATGATGTAGATGATGTCTGAAAAACTTTGCTATTTAGCGACATCGTTTTATTTTTCCTGTAATCTTTACAGAAACTTCTATCACATAATTATTAATAATTTCAGATTTTTCTCTATGCAAACTTGGGAGATAAGGGGTGGAAACGGTATTGTTTTTACATTTTTCATCAAAAGTCGAAAACTATGATGCCTAAAAAAAATGTTTGAGAACGTGCAAACAGCGTTCTTTCATAATATGATAGCCCCACATGCCCTAGTAGATCCATTCGAATTTTTAAGACCCCCCCCTTTCAGGCCCTGTTGCAAAAAAGGTATATTTTTTAAATTTCATTCTTGTTTGCAAAATAGTTGGGTAAATGTCATCTTAAAAAGTTCCAAATTTCAAGTTGATAGCATTAGTAATTCTTGAGATATCTGAACAGCTGTGACAGACAGACAGACAGACTTAGTCTCACCATAAGAGTTCCTTTTTACCATTTTGGTGCGGAACCCTAAAAAGAGGAAAAATTCTAAGAATTGAGGAAAAATGTTCTTTTCTGCATATTCCCCTGATTACTTCCGCACCAAAAATAATGGTTTTTCAAATTATTGCCGTATTCTATTGATCATGGCGTCGTTTTATTTGCATACTGCTTTCGTCTAGGGCCTCAAGTCTGCTATTACAATAGTGTCAGAATGGTCGATCATTGATTTCATAATTGTTGATTTTGACAAGTTTGGTAATCTACTATTATAATGGCGTCATTATGACTTTCCAATGGTCGGCCACTGACACTACATTGAAAGAAATTGCAAAGAAAATGATCGACCATTATGAATTTACCAGATTACGAACTTTTAGCAAAATGACAATGGCATGACAATGGGATCGTGTTGGAATGACTGAATTTATAAAAATAGCAGACTTGGGCCCCAGAAATCATGTTACATTAAAACATTAGTACCACGTAGACTTATTTATTTATGTATGTATGAAAAGCATGTATTTCTGTGCTATTAAGATAAGATAATAACATAGCTATCTTAGACCAACTTTTTTTTACTAATTTTAAAGAAAGTGATCATTAAAAATATATATTCTATTTTTGTGGTTTGTGATTTTTGGGTACTTCTGGACGAAAAACATCAACTCTCCAACCTGTCATGGCTGGGTTTCGAAGGTCTTAACTCTCATGACAAACGGCAAAGATTTTCAGTTTTTATTTAGTGTCTAATAAATATTAGTTATTATGAAGAAAAAAACAGGGGTATATTCAGGGGTTCGCTTCCCAGGTTTTCTAAAGCGTTCATGTTATGGCCGGAGTCCTATACAAAAATGAAACGTCTCCTTTTCATCAGCAGCGGTGCGTACCAAACGACCAACTTTTTATATGGGCTGTGAAGTGTGAATAGAAGAACTTACAAAATAATATATTTATTTTGTAAAATATGAATTCGCACTATCTACAATACTAATTAAAACTAAATTACATTAGAACGGAAGTGTGAACATACAGTCCAATCATGGACATTGAATTGTACACAGTACACAGGTAAACGGGCTGTATAAAAAATACAACCCGTTTATTATACTATACCAAAACTTGGCCACCTGAAGCTGATCGAAAGCCTTCGTCAAGTCTTAAGTTTATGAGAAGAACATCGCTTACCTATTCTTGTTATAAATTTAAGTAAGAAATTCATTATCATACCATTCTGTATTCTGTACCATCTTACGTATGTACTTATTTAATTGCTTAGTGGATGTAATCACAGTTCCGTTTCGCTAACGTTCTTAACCTTTGTATAATGAATTATAATGTCATCAATATAAATAAACGGACAAGTATCATGAATCGTTTTAAGAACATTGTCAGTTTTAGACTCACTTTGTGGTAATGAATAACTCGTTTATACATATGACGCTAGTATCAAACCGATAGGTATAAAGTAGTTTTTTATTCACATCCCAGTATATTAAGCAACTATAGCCATTGATAGATATGGAACAAAGGCTTCTACACCGCAAACCTTGAAAACAGCTGTATGTTTAGTCTTAATTTGCATATTTAGCACACATTTTATAATTACTTGCTACAAAGTCATGAATTGCCATACACAACCAAATAACTTCATAATAAGTAATTTTTTTAGACTGATCTACTCCCCGTTTATAATTTCGCAATATCGCCATAAAAATAGAACGTGCCCATGGTAGCCGATTAATTTAAAATATATTTTTGCATACAAGACAGTATCACACAAAATACAAGATAGCTACGGAAAATCTTTCTGCCAACCAAAGATTTTTCCGTTGCTAATTGTATAATTTGATATTTACATTGAATATCGAGTGAGCAGTCGACAGTCGGTATGTTAGACTGTGTAGCCATCGGTTGAAGCATGTTTCCGGGCGACGTAGGAGTCATCGGCTGCTGCTGTTGGCCCGGCGGCAAGGGCCTGGCCCAGTTGATGAGTGCTGTTACCGACATAGTCGGTTTGTCTTTCTTCGCCACGGACATGGCCACGCACAAACATCCTCACATCACTATTAACCCACTGCACTTCAGCGACGTTCAAAATTAAACTGCACGAATACACAAGTTACGGCGGGCAACTTAGCGCGCGATGCGATGGTCACGATCAATTTACGCTGCGAAAGATCAAACCCGTGAATTATGGTAATGACGTTAGGTTTCTAAATAATACGTGCAAATGTGACTGAGCGTGCGACGCCGGAGATACGGACAAAAGCGTCAGAGCCGCGACCGGGGACAAAGCAGACGTCGTAGTGACATTGTGATAGCAACTGTTATTGCACCCGACGCGACGATATCGCAATGCAACTCGTCAACAATGCCCCACGAGCTTCGGCGCTGATGCTTAGCTAGTGACTAATGCGCACTAAAATTCAACAAGCTCGAATTTGACAAAAAAATGTACCCGTCAACTTCCGCGCGGTTACCGGCGTGAAGGTCTCACCCGACGTGCTCAAGGTCCGCATACAATCATACGTGAATAAATTTGATTTTATGTTGAAAACGAGTTGCTATAATCACATTTTTTGCCTTTAAAACTGCAAATGATTCCGAATTGAACTAGATAATCTCAGAATTTTATAGTTATATGTTAGAATGGAATCATCTAAATAATTGTAGTTGTTAGCAGTCGGCCTTCGTGATCGTGGCTGCGGCGCGTTTCTGTAATTAAGTTTTACGTCACTCATAGACCGAACTCCCTGCGATAGCCTCTACCATATAAAAATTCGCAATGTCACTTAGTAAAACCTAGCGCGATTAAATGGTACTTATTCATTTGATCAATTGTTTGTACAAGCAAATAACTCTTTAAAGTTTTTTCAGGGACGCGGTCACGCGGCGTTCCCTTGAAAGCTTTCAATACCAATATATTATCAAAATTTGATTTCAAAGTACCCAAACTGATAACCGAGCGCACATTAGAGTCGAGTTTAAAGTTTTGGGCATCAAAGACGATAATGCAAAACATGGCCAAATGTTTGTTTGTATGTACGACATATGCGGCCTTGGGGCTGTGCGTATAGGGACGTCCGCTGCACGTGTTGAGGGCGTTCGTCATAGATTGACGGCAAAAAGTTTTCCGGTCCTAAACCAAACAATGTGTACACCTTGACTACACTATTTATGTTTATAGTGTTCTTATTTCTTCATAATATTTTGAGCAGCCAGTCATACAGAACACAGTAGTGATGCTAAACTTACTATGGGTATCATGAAGTGGAAGGGATTTAGGATTCCTTATTTATACAGCTAGATGCTCAGATTATAGAATCTATAATCATATAAAGCGTGTAAAGTATAAAGCTATAAAGCGTGGGAAGGGATCACGGAGTAGAGGAAAATACAAAAATGGACATGAAAATAGTAAGTACTAATTTTTGTACGTATATATGTCACTGTAAGATTGTGAGCACCGTTAGTTTATAATAATTATAATCTATCTAGCGAGATTATAAACCATCCAAAAATTGTGAACTGTTTCAATATAACGTATTCATTTTTGGTACTTTATAATCTATCAATATCAAATCGCCAAATCGTGAACGAACCTGAACTTATCGACAGGGTTCATAATTTGTCCGATTTTATCACCCGTAAAATTGTGAACCGTTCCTGATTGGTAGGTTTTGGCGGTAGCCGAATTGTAGTAACCATCCCGACCAAATGGGTTAGGTTAGGTTAGAACTGTAACAAACCGCGGTTCTTCCAAGTTGGTCGCCGTTACTTGGCTATTTAGTATTAGCACAAGGTGCGTTCGTCGCATGCAAGTTTGATACCTACCAGTTCACAATTTGTGGGTTTGGAATGGATAGATTATAAACTAAATTATAAATGGTTTGTTGAAGTTCACAATTTTTCGATAGTTTATTTTCTCGCTAGATAGATTATAAGCTAAAGATGTTTATAATCGCACGGTTACATATACGTAGAAAAGAAATAAGTTTCGTGTATAAAATCTGAATAGATAATCAACAGCAATAAGACACATACAAATAATTTCAAGTACCAAAAACGTTTTGTGTGGTATACGTATTGCGATAAATACAGCTAGAGTAACGTCGACAACGTAAGGGTTTGGGATCAGAAAAATAAATAACAAAATAACGAGATATTAGATTACATCTGGACCACATACTGCGACGCTCAGTAAACGAATAATCGTGATCGATATAGATGAACAAATAAACACAATAATTCGTTACAAAGAATGTAAACACAGCACAGGCTGTCGGGAAATTTTACAGTCAAGTATTTTAATATCAAATAAATATAAATATGATACAAAATCGATTATTATATTATAATAAATCCTTTGAAAACCGAAAAACAGAATTGAAAGCGCACAAAGAATATCTATCTTATTTACGACGCACAGCGTAGGCGTTTGATAAAATTTACTTTCGATTCAAAAGAAACCAGCCAGCCGTGAATTCATCCATATCCATTTACGCTCGGTTTAGGGTATAGGGAAGTACCTACATCATAGAACTACTACATTACCCGAACCTGTCAATCAAGCCGTATCCTTGACGACCCCGGGGCTATGTAATTGATAGCCACTCGTGAGAAAAGAAGATTCTTTGGTAAATTAATCTACGTAAGTGAACTTATACTTAGAGCGTGTTGAACAAGGCAACAAATCAATACAGAAACCAGACGAAGGAAAACACGCCATCGACAATGCGACAAAGGCTTTAGTAAAACGCCACACCGTCGCCTTCAGGCACGAAATGAATGAATTGAGCCATTATGATATTGTCGGGATTGATGGGCTACACAAAGGGAATCGCTCCGACAATGACTAAGCGGACACCAACACTACCGGTAATAAACTTCACAAAGGAAATATTACATATTGTAACGAAATTATTATTTATAGACTTTGCGACAAAAATGTCATGATTATGGAAAAGTGCAAAGAGAATTAAGATTTAAATTTTAGTCGTGAAAACATTCTGCACCCAGATTAAAAAGATGCAACAACTCGATAAGTAAGAATTACGCAGCGCTCAGTGAGCGTAGAGCAGTTTGTCGCGCTATCAAGGAATTTTTCCACTTTCCTACACTTTTTTTGGTTCGAATGACGTGCGTGCATACGTGCATGTGGAGTATGTGGAGATGGAAGTCCGCCTGCCTGCCCCCTCCAGCCGCGCTATCGATCTGCACCGACCTTGACTTGACGCGCGCTCGCCAGCCACAATTAACATTGACAATAACAATAGCTTTACTGTGACAATACCGACGCACGCGCAACACCTTATCGATCGCTCGGACTTTACATACTTTCCTTTTCATTTGTGTTTTGCAACTTTACTCCTCAATTTTTTCATTTCTCAAGTAAAAATAACAATTTTGATCCACGTTGATAGTTAATGTTCAAAATTGGTCATTCAAACTAATAGGCGGACCTGCTTTTACGAGACTAGTAATGGAAAAGCAAAGTTAAAGCGTCCTAGATTTGACCCGTAGAGTAGTAGACGTGCGACGCGCGGTGTGCGGGTGTACGGTGAGTCAAAGGCGCGGGGGCGGCGCGTGCATTCGCCGCGAGATATGGGTAAACGGAACGCAGAGAGAAGCGCGCCGCGGGGGCCTGCGACCTTGGCGATTCGCTGACGACTACAGGTGTTTTTTGTTCGTGCACAAGATCGCTGAGCGATGCCTCTGCTAGCCAGTCTGCACTGGGCGAGCCGGTAGACGTGCGGCGCGAGGAGACCAACCGGAACTCCAACTACAAAACAATGCTCATTTTCAACACATAGATGCGTTCATTGTGAGACTACGTGGTAATTATAATTATTATTGCTAACCTGGTACGGGTATACACTAATAGACACGTGATGGATTATTTTGAATTATTTAATTTCGAATGGGTTAATAACGTAGATAAACTGCTATCCAAGATGCAGGTGGTACAATAGCATTAAGTTTTATATTGGGTATCCCATTCGTCTTTTCAATTTCTATAATGTTATATTTTTGGGGTCAGCAACGTTTTCGGGAATACCCACTTGAAGTTCGCATGGATTACTTCAGTTTTATCTTATCCATGATACTAAAAATTTTAATAGGGTGAAAATTTTGCTTTTGCAAGGGAGCTTAAAGAATGCGAAACATAATTCTTTACGGTTTATATTCACATTTGCTTCAAGCAAAAACAACTGATTGAATCCCTCTTCTGTAACCTACGCGAACTGGGCTGTTTTTGACCAGGGACCACACGGTAAACAGAGATGATGTGGTGCAAACATAGTAATTCATCATTGTTGGAATTTGTTACTACCTATTGTTTGTACTTTGATCGCACTTAAATTTTCTTCACAACGTAACAACATGGCATTATAATATCAAAGTTCTAGTAACAATACGAAACCCTATTTATCAAATTCCATATATCGTCAAGTCATTGAATTTCGCAGCAAAACAGTAAGAGTCGCAAGGTAGAAACCTAGAAATGATCAAAAGTTTTTATCGTCCACATAAAATTACATCAATATCATATGTTTGTATTAAACATAATGAGAAGTAGAGCGTTTCATCATTTACCTAAGCGTTACATAATGACGACAATCGTTGTGTCGACATGAGACCTTGGCCGTGACCAAGCCAGAGAGTAACACTTCCCGCGGCGTGACGTGACGCCACTCGCGCCTGCGATTAGGTACACGCAACAACAATAAACTAAACACTCCTTAACAAGCTGTAATAAATTCGAAAATATTTTAATAAGCGGTTACAAAGGCTATTAACAAATCAACTCAATTCGTTTGTTTTGTAATTCTGATAAACAATGAAGATCGAATAACTCAAATGTCAACTAGCGAAAAGACGCGGGTCTCGAGTTGAGCGTATTTGTAAACAATCTAATAAAAATGACATTTCATAAAAACATGAGTACTCCCTTACAGAGAGGAA
This sequence comes from Tiliacea citrago, assembly GCA_963921375.1. Classification (NCBI taxonomy): domain Eukaryota; kingdom Metazoa; phylum Arthropoda; class Insecta; order Lepidoptera; family Noctuidae; genus Tiliacea; species Tiliacea citrago. The sequence goes on along the minus strand of OY992786.1, from coordinate 11,383,830 downwards.
GTAACTGATGTAGAAGTAATTAATTAAGAAAGAAGAGATGACCAAAATAAACAAAGCGATGAATCTGTAGTACAGGCAAATGTGTCTTTTATCTATTTCAGAAAACAGAGCTGGCCGACAATATTGGCAATATTTTGTTATCCTCTGAAGTCGGAACTTCAGAGGATAACAAAATATTGCCAATATTGTCGGCCATACGTTATATTATAATGTTCAAATTCCATAAACACTATCAATCAAGGAAGGTGGAGTAAATAAACGCAAAATACGGAAACACACAAAACTGCGTTATATAAATGTAATGCAACGTATTAGTATTCCTTATGTGAAATACCACGAGGGCGGCGATGAATTCAAATAGAGTGGAAGACCTTGAAAATGATACAACTCGTCTTGTATTTGTCTTGGATAACAGCTATAAAAATAATAAACGTGCCTCTTTAGTTGATAATAGTGCACATTACGATATGCCCAATATTATCTGGAGTGAATTATATATTTAGTTGGACTTAATTGAAAGATGTAGATTGTAGATAATTATGTTACTTTCCCAGACTCTCTATGGTTAACAAATCACTGAAGCCCAATTTCAGAAACGCCGCGAATAGTATTATTATGATAGAATATTAAATAAGAACTGATTTCTGATTTAAACGCTTGTCAAACTTAAGTTATTGTGGATACCTCAGAAAACTGTGCAGTTGAAATTATATAGGAGATTGAAATAAAACTAAAGTCGAAAGAATTCCAGCAAATGAGAAAGCTAATATACAAACAAAGAGCTAGCAGTTACAGGGGTAATCAATTCATTATTACTAATTAACCATGGGTAATATGGGTTTATAATTTATGATGACAAACATCAAACGTTCTGCTTCAGTTACTGGCACGTAGTAATTTTACAATTGTCATGTCTGTCTGGCTTCGTTTTTCCTAGAATTAATCGTACAATATTTATAGATCGTTAAAGTTATCAGGAACTTAGGACCCGTTTTTTTGTATTTCAAGCCCCAGAAATGACAGTACATTTGGATGACTTTATTGTAGTTTGATCTAGAGTCCCCAATGGAAAACTAAGATATTAATAACTAATCGATAGCCAGGTGATTTTACTTGTGTCCAATAACAGAAACTATGGATTAATCTTATGAAATTGTATTTCACTGGTAATTGTTCAAGAGCCAACTTGCGGTTCATAAGAAACGAAGCTGGTAGGAGACAATTTTGCACGCATCAGAATTTTATGGCCAGATGATTCAAGATGAAATATCGAAGTCGAGTTAACTCTTTACGTGTAGTAAGCCAGTGCTTTATAATCTAGGGAGGATAATGACGGAAATATCTCAAATACTTTATAAATAAGATACATTAAAAGCCTTATAGAGAATTAATTAACCATTGTTATGTTGGAAGGCAAAAAGATGTCTCTGTTAATCCTAGTGCGATCACGAAACTGACGAGGTTCCGAACTCATCAGTCTGCTTTGGCACGCTTTCGGTGCTCGGTTACATCATTCTGACGTCAAACTATCAAACGAGGAAAGTTCTGTGTTATCTCGATATGAAAATAGGGAATACGCGAATGGAAATGCAGCGGCTAGAGTAATAGAGCACCGAGATAAATGTATTCAAAACACTAGAGTCAATACACTTGCAACCTTGCAGTGCTCTTTATGACTCGTGTCAGATAAAGACATAAGGGCATTAAAACATTACAAGTTTATATTGCGTATGTTAACATTGTTGATTTTAACTTCAATCATAATTGAAGAACAGTTTTATTTACTTCAAATAAGAATTATGTAACTAGTCTTTTTCTTTTCGAAAAGCTTTGGAATTTAACATTTTGATGAGTGCAGAAACATTTAAAAAACATGATGAGAATTTCCTGGCACATAATGACCTAGAAGTAAACAAAATTTTTGTTGGGACATAATCTACCTTATTATATTATGAATAGATTCGAAATTAGTAATCAAATTAAATGGATTTTAAGAATTGGTTAATTGCTAAATAGGTAATATTTAAAGTTGATAACCGGATAACATCACACAAATTTGCAAAGATATGTGCAAATAATATCGCATACATAATTATCATAGAAACACCAGCAGACGATGCTAGGAATTACGGCTGTATAGTTGCATGGGATCCAAGAGCGTTGTTATTTCCAAAGTTGAAAGTCGTGAGACAACCCTACATCGTCAACACGAGTGACACATCACAAACATGGGTGGCAAATGCGCGCGGAGCTCGTCATGACGTCTATCATTAAAGATCAATATTAAAATTACGGTAGTTAATTAATTTTAAATGCCGGTTACGGATCGTGCATCGATTTTCGTGTGTGTCGCGAACGGCGCCAGTCTCGCGGCCGATGCGGGCGGCGTCGCTGCTCTGACTGGCGCGCCGCGTCCCCGCTCGTACCCCGCATCGCCACCGTTTGTTTTGCTGTATTTTCGTTGTTAATCATTCTCCTTGACCTTGTGCGACGTCGAGTGGTCCACTGCACACGACTGCGCACCCCTCGCCCTGCCACCCGCCCGCGTTGCCTGTCGCGCCGTATCGCACGTGCTTTAGTCCTTCGAACCGCACCATGCAATGTGACCAGCCAGACTATCACTACGACCTTTCCTTTCCTTGAGTCTGTCTTGTCCAATACTCTATTAACCTATTGGACTGCAGACTATCTTAAGTACATTATTACTTAGATCATATACCTATCTCGATCTTGGTGCTTGTAATGGGTTTTATGAATCCTATCGAGTGCGTTTTAATTAACTTTGCTTATAAATTTACCAGTACGATTGAGACTGGGTTTTGTTTTTATCCAAATTTTGCAACGAAATCTTTTCAATTTATTAAAGTTTTCCAACTCACTTAAAACTTTTAACTTTTGAGTAGCATTTTGTTGTTATTGGATTTTTTTACTCAACATAAGCATTATGTGAATCTTGGTACCTATCATAATCTTCTCAAGTTTATGTTGTAAAGTGTAAATTACTGTTTCTAAGCAATAATAACAGTTAGGCAGTTTTCTTCATTGTAAGCTGTAACTGAAAGTGGGCAACACAATTTATTCGTTTCAATAATTTATTATCCCTCGCTCGAATTCCCTTTATTATCTTAATGAGCACAAATTAATTCCGATCCGTTTAAAACATTAATCCCGATCTAGAAACATATAATGTATTTGCCTCTTCTTAGGCATTTCATTTAGAAAGGGAAATTACGTCGTAAATAATTTCCCAGCAAAATTCGGAGTACATTGCCTTGACTTATATTTTGACTGCAAGTAAGCATCATTGATTGAGTGATTAAGATTAAGGAGATTATTCCTTTGTGATTATCGTCAGATGTTATTTATATTTTTGACTATATACCATGATATTTCTTTTGAATAAAATTTGTTTCGTTCTCGGAGAATTATTGTGAGTCATATTTTAGCTTTTCAACTAGTAGCTGCCCGCGGCTTCACCCGCTTGTAATTTTAAAAAATAAAAGTAAGTCACTCCATATAACATCAGCTATCTGTCAGTGAAAGTCCCGTCAAAATCGGTCCAGCCGTTTCGGAGATTAGCCGGAACAAACAGACAGTGACTGTCAGACAGACAAAAAAAAAATATTTTTGTTGTTATCAGTACCTTATACTTCCAAAATAATTATGTAAGTATTTAAAAAAGTTGTTATTTTGAAATTACAAAGAGATACTTAAATTTTATTATTATTTTGAAACTGACCTGTTGTAAGGGTACTTTAGTATTAGCTTCCGCACATGGAATAAGTATTTATACATAATGGCTGCATATTATGATCCATACAAACTGATTTCCACCGAAGTTAAACAAAACTTATTTTTTACTTATTTCTACGGTATTTTAAGTAGCTGTTGTTCACGGCATTATATTGTTGTGTAATTTCTTATAGTAAGTTCGTCATTTGTGTCTCTGCTGTTAGATTAACAATGAGTTGCACCAAGTCAATTTAAAGATAACCAATGCCTATATATATATATATATATAGACTTTTAGATCACTTTCTTATCACCATAATATGAAATGTAATGAAATCGTTTATTCTGAAAAAGGATATCGGAATCACTTTTACACGTCATATTAAAAAATAAAAATAAAAAATAAGCTAGATGTAGTCGAAATTTCCTATCTGACTACCCCTGAGGAGAAATTGCGAAACAAACTCAGGAATCAGTCTCTTTTAAATTCCAGACATAATCTTGTAGATCCGTGTCTTAAATGGTCTTTTGAGGAAATAACCACACTTTGAGTGGACCTGTCCAATCAGTGCAAGCATTTGTCAGTAATCGTGCAGCTCAACTCAAAGGATTCGACGAACAATACCAAAGAAAGGATATTTGTATCCTTTTGGTGTCTCCTTTTATTTTATACTAGCTGACCCGTGCTCACTTCGTTGGGCGGAAAGTCTTTTCATTTTTCGGATTAGTTTATAGCCTATGACACTCACAAATAACTACACAGAAAACGACTTACGTGACCATGAATGGAATAAATCTACCTACAGTCGACGAAATTAAATACCTAGGCACACACATAACATCTGCATTAAGCAGGAAAAGCACAATTAAAAAACGCTGCGAACAGGCCACTAGAAACGCTAAATCACTAATACCATTCATAACAAACTCAAAGATGGACTGGAAACTAGCCAGACTCATGTATCGAATGGTGATCGTACCCGGCATGGTACACGGATTGAAAGTATCGGCACTCACTAAAGCCAACAGGTCAAGACTGAGAACATATGAAAGAGTTATCATGAGAGACTTGATTAATCATGCTAGGAATAAACCTAGTCAAAAGAAAATGCATGAGATTCTGGACGGAAAAACCGTAACCAAACGCATCAAGAACCACAGGATGTGCTATCTTGCACACGTTCACAGGCGCCACGAACCACACCTGTTACATGCAGCAATGCAGTACAAGGCCAAATCCAAGAAAGTTGGACGCCCTATCTTTACATGGAATGACAACTTAAAACAGGACATGGCATACTTCAACAAGGACAAGATTTTGGATGGACACGGCTGAAGACCGAAATAAGATAAAGAAAGCTGCCAGCGAGATTTATAAGAACTCTGAAACGGATAGTGAGACCTCAGACGAAGACTCTGGAACCAGCAACGAGTAATACAGCATAGCAGTGACACAGTCAAGAACAGAGAGGACCAGAGCCAACCTGGTGGCGACGCTATTAAAAGATGCCCCTCCCATAGATAAATATCACCCGTCTCTCCACTATTCCAATGCTTGCTCAAGGATGCATATTCGGTAGGCTCTAATAATCCTTCCATATCCCAAGGGCACGTCTTCCCTACCATTATCGCGCCCCCCAGTCTACTCTTTGATATACAATGGTCTCTGTAGTCTCATGAAACATGAGGCTTCAGGGGCTAGGGTGAATCTCTGGGTTCATTCGAGCAATCGAGTCTGGTTTAACCATGCTGGGATCGGTGCATTTCATTCCTTCATTCATTCATATGACACTCACAAATAACGTGGTTTTCTATGGATAAAAGAATTTTCAAAATCGGTTCAGTAGATCCAGAGATTGGCGATTGACTGTTGGCGCAGTGGTTAAGCGATTGACTGCTGCGCTGCGTGTCGCGGGTTCGATTCCCGCACGGAACAAATATTGGTATGACCTACAAGTAGTTGTTCCGGGTCTGGCTGTTTGTGTATGTGAGTTTCAATGTTTGTAAACGCACCCACGATACAGGAGAAATTCCTAATGTGCGGCAACGTTTTAAAAAAAAAAAAAAAAAAGAGATTACCCCCTACAACCTCACAAACTTTACCTCTTTATAATATTATTAGTAAAAACGAAATAGGTCTTATTAAACAAGTTGATATGAACGAAATAACTTAATTTGACGATTGGAGTTTTAACGGAGGCCAGATTTTATAAGAACTTATCTTGTGTTTTGGGTTTCTGCAAGTTTGCCGTTGTTTTTTTTTTGTATACTAGGTCAAGATCATTCAATGAGGTTCAATCCGTGTGTTGTCGGATTATCGGATATATTGCGGCTGTTTGCGTAAGTAACGTAGTAGGCATAAATCCGATGTGTACTTAGAAACAATAAATTATTGGGCATAGAATGCTACCCTGCGGGACCCCAAAATATCTAGAGTATATTCAAAATATTTTTGTTTTTCTTTAACTAACTGTTAGTTAGTATTAAAAGTATGTTAAGTGAGTGAGGTGGGGTTTGTGTGTGTGTGTGGTGTGAGTTGGATTAAATGGATTTAAATTCACATTTTATGGACATTGATGTATTAAATGTTCGGGTCCAACTTTTTCTATGAACTGACGAAAATAAATTGTTATCATCTTTGTTATCTTTGAAACAAAACAAATGTATCAGTGCCAATGTGACCTCAACAGATAATACATATAACTGATTGAATAAAAAAAAATTGTTTGGTACCTGGACAGTAGGTACGTACCTACTTCCATTACTTAATTGTTTCTCAGTTTTGGAGGAATGAGAACATAGAATAGAATACCCTTTATTATGTACACCATAAAAATTACAGATATAAATGTACAAACATAACACGTGAACATATCGCGTGCATATGCTAACAGTCAGAACAGCTAAACCTCAGTATTCTCCTCTTGTATGGGTACGATTTTTATACGAATAGTTAATGTTCTGGTTAAAATATATAAGCAGATTGAGTTAGTAATGTTGTGGCCAGTTTGACTGCTAGTGTTGCCGCGGGACATCTCGTTTTTAGCCCTCTTAGGACGCGTCCCGCCAGCCCCGAGTGGGACGCCCAAAATTTCGCTTTTTCATATACGTAGCCCATTGGCACTGTAGGAAATAATCAGTCAGCAAAAGTAGAAGCGCAGAAGGCGAGCGGCCGGATCTTTTTTGATCTCATTGAAGTCTGGTTTTGATTTTTGAATTAAAGGACCATATTTTTGATTTTTTTCTACGTCCCGATATTTTCGTCCCGGTCCCGCTTTTTTTCATGTAAGTCCCGATATTTGGATAAACGGATCTGACAACGCTACTGAAGTACTGACTGCCCGGGTGCGTCGGGCGTACATTTATGCATCGCCACTCATGGAGGCTATTTTAGTGTCAGGTTTTTAACCGACTTCCAAAAAGGAGGAGGTTATATGTTCGGCTGTATGTTTTTTTTTATGTATGTTCACCGATTTCTCCGTCAATTGTGGACGAAATTTGAAAATTCTTTTTTTGTATGGAAGAGTATGCTCCCGAGGTGGTCCCATTGCCACCAAATCAGAATCTGATGAGGGGATCCCATGGAAATCGAGGGAAATCCTCAAATTTTATAGGCATACCTATAGCGATTTGAGTATTTTTTATAGTAACTCGTGCATTTGCACTCGAAAAGTACCATTTGCTAAAGTGGAACTGATGATGAAGGCCACAGATGGCCACCGGAACTACTTAATAATAAGTATTTCAGCGTTGCGATTCGATTAGGCACTTTAATATGGTTGCTAAGCAAGCAATTTATGCTCGTCAAAATGCATATAGTCAAGTCACCATCAGTTCTCCTGGTTCTTACTAGGAGAACTCCTCAATGATTAACGCCCCTGCATCGGGAAAAGCAATATTTTGTAAAAGGTGATGAGCATTTGACATTAGGCTATTGTAAATTATAAACTGACCCACTAAAACGTGAAAAATAAAAAACTTTTTACAAAATAAAACAACCGACTTCCAAAAAAACACTACAAAGTGAAAAACTTTAATTTCGGAAGTCGGTGGCAAAAAACTAAAATACAGATCCAAAGCCACCGACTTCCGAAATTAAAGTTATTTTTCACTTTGTAGTGTTTTTTTTGGAAGTCGGTTGTTTTTTTTTGTAAAAAGTTTTTAAAGGCTTGCATTCTTCGAAGGGGTACGCAAGTGTTTTGTTTTTTTGGTTTTTGCTATTTTTTTTACACCTTACATATTGTACACCTTTGCCTACCCCCCTTTACCATAGATAGTACACCTTCGTTTCGCCAGTTATGTTAACTAAAGCATTGTGATGATGTGTCTGTTGAACCGGATATCGAATGTGGAGAATTGGTGTTCCGCATCGCAGGATCAAACAGGAAGTGGGCATTCCAGGTTTATCACCATCGCCAAGTAGATGGATGAAAGATGGCCAAAGGCAATAGTGGAATGGTTGCCAAGATCGGAGCGAAGATCTGCAGACAAACTAGCAGTTGGTTGTCGTGGATATAGACAGTACTGGATCTTTAACGTTGTCGTACAGATCGGAACTAATGATTCTACACTGGATGAATTAAATCAGCATCACCAAGCGGCAATATGCCACGAGCGAGCCCTCAGTTTTTTTGATGCATTCACCTAGTTATTGTCTAAAACGGCTCAGTATGAACGTGATACTGCACCCGGTCTAGTATCACGTTCATACTGAGCCGAGCCTGGAAAGGAAAGGAAAACGCGTTCAAGAATAGAAAGAGTCAAATTCAAAGATTTATTTGCTAACTAAGTGTACATTTTGTTTTAAGAGCAGCGGCGAAATTAGCGTGCACCTAGCACCCTACATTTAAGAAGACCGCATTGCTTGGCGAAATGGAGATACATCGTATGTGGTCGCGATCCTCAACAGTGAGGGAATGACGACTATGACGAAGACGAGAGGATAGATAAGAGCCACCCTCTTAGCTATCCGGCAATCGGCAGTTGGGAGAGTAGAGGAAACAACAATCAAAAGTAAGTGCTTTAACTCCATGCATTTCTTTTTTAAGCTTTGATTTCGTTCGTATCAGTAAAAAAAAATCTGTAACACTCAAGTAACACTTATCTACTCTCCAATAGATTAGGCAGTGGGTGACAAACATAATCAAACTAAGTAAGATCATCTTCTGTACTAATTGTTTGTTTTTTTTTTTGTTGTAGGAAATAATAAAGCTTTTTTTAAGACTTTATACTGAAACATACCTCCACGAATTTGTTTACCAGAACTTACCACCTGTCTTTACCAAAAAATCTGAGAATTTGGTGTAAGTACTTTTTTTTTTATACGTCGAATGTAGAAACTTCCGCCTTTTTAAGTCGGATGAAAATAGAGAGCATCGATTTTCAAGGTATGTTTTTGTTTTACAGAATTCTTTTAAAAATTATGTTGATTTAAATATTTTATTTCACATTCATGCTTGCAACGCCATCTAGCAACAACACAAGGAACTACTCAGTAAGCGCCATCTAGGACATTGAAAGGACACTAAACGTCAAAATAATGTCTACAGGCAAATTATGTATGATCGATCCTTTGTGCAAAGGTAATTTACCATGCCGAAACATACATGCTTATAAGGACATTCATTTTAAGGACATTACGATTTATTTACAGATTATATAAATTATTAATATTAGACAAATAAAAATGTTTGTAAGTAAGCATTTCTCTTCTTGTAGTAAACACCTCTAGGATGATAACGAAATTATTAAAATCAATATATATATTAGATTATGTACTATTCATTTACTGTGGCATTAAATATTAAAGAAACAGTAGGTTCCGTTCATGATTATTTATCTAATGAAAGTTATGTAGATACTGAGTGAGGTTTGGTGAGTCTGTACTGGTGAATATTTTGTAGTCTACATAATTGCAATATTTAAGAACACAGGACAATAGAAAAATATTACTGACATTCAAATTGTATAATACATGGTTTGCTCTTAGAGCAAACCACTTTACCATTTATTACTGAGATAGGTTTGATGAGTCTGTACTGGTGAATACTTTGTAGTGTACAGAATTTTAATCTTTAAAAACACGGAACGATATTACTGACATTAAAATTGTATAATAGATGGTTTGCTCTACACAGAGCAAATCATTTATTATACAATTTTACCATGTATTTTCATTTATTTGGGGGGGTTGGAAGTTCATATTATCAACACTAATATGATCTAAGTTCTATAAATACTTACCATAGGGTTTCATTTCCGATATTATATGTTTAATATTAACTTGGTTATTATTCAAATAGTTATGGTAAAGTAACAATAGTAGTGTAGTGTGTCCACAGAAAGCCATTATATTTTTTAATCTATTTGAATCAAAAGAATTAACCTGTGCTTGTGTTGTTGTTGTGAATTCAATTCACTACTAATTAGTGCTTGATTAAGCTTCTCCAATGAACATTCAGTTTATTCTGCTTTCATACATTACTGATTGACAGGAATTAGCAAATGCATAAGTTGAAATATGCAGATGGGACAGTGGCGTAGCTAGGGGGGTGCGTGGGGGGGGGCGGTCCACACCGGGTGCCACCTGATGGGGGATGACACCCAACGGTCAAAAATAATAATTAATTAAAATTAATAGTATTAACTATATTAATTTTTAATGTTAAATAACACTCAAAATTGCAATGCCTGGAAAAGGCCGCTAAGTTGTAAGTACCTACATTATTAAATAACACTAAAATGTACACTTAGTTTGCAAATAAATCTTTGACTATAATTACACAAACCATCATGTTTTTCTACAATAAGGCTTGAAGCCATTTTAACCAACTTAAATTAAATACCTAATTTAAATAAAGCAAAAATGGAAGGCAAAAAGACGGCAGTAATATGTATAATATAACGAAGTTAAAAGGAAAACTAGGCTTTACAAGTTATCGAGTTATTAGCCAAGCAAATCTAACTTGGTTGACTATTGTCAACCAACTTACATTTGCAGTTGGAATATATGGGAGAATATGTTTTTCAACTACAATGATAAGTTTGTTTTTGGGATAAATTCATCCCAACTATGGAATCCTTCATTGTGAGTGGTTCGACACGCACCCAACCGGTTGTTATTCTTGGGTGACACCACAATTATGTGCACCAGGAGTCACCCATGCTAGGCTATGCGACGGATGGACAACAACTACTTTATAACAGATCTGCAATGGGTATTGGGATCTAATAGCAGTAAAAATGCAAATTAATAGCAATATAGATATTGTGAAAAAAAAACTATATTAAAAATAGGACTATCTTTTTCTAACCCAGAAACAGAAGAAACATGATGTCTTTGAAACCTTGTTAGATATTGTAATTAATCTTACATTTTTTGGTTCTATAGCAGAATCTGGCTGATATATTCAACATGTTGAAGTAATTTAATACATTACAGCTTTTAGAGCTATTTTCAAAGTTATTGTTAATATAAAACATATTTTACTCATATCAAGTAGAAGATAAATTGTTCTTAGTTTATTTTTTTTTCTATTCTACCAATTTGTGTATGGATCACTTTCATCAAGGCATAGTAGGGTCAGAGGATCATCACTATCACTTGCAAAGTATTCCACGTTTAACAACATATCTTATTTCTTTTCTAATACACCTCATTCATTTTAAAGCTGAGCCATGAGTCGTGTGTAGTGCTGCTTGCGTAAATACTAGGTACCTACCTAATTATACTGTGCCTCAATGGTACAATAACACCTACACTTACTTATCTGAAGTATAATCATGACTTGAGCCAAATATAAACTAAAATAAAACAAATAATACACTCACTGGTAGGCTGCAATACGAATAAACTAGTAATTCCTACTGGAACAGTTGTTTATCATGTAAAACAAGGACCTCAGTATCGTAGATACTACATGGGTACTATGACAGTGTATGATTTGGCATAACCAAAGTTTTTAACAGCATATTATTATACTGAAAATTTCTTACCTGAATCTCTCGAGGGCTCCATCATCTGGTTTAATGTATTTATCGTTTACGTTAGACCACTTTCATAGAATAGTTCAGTGGCTAACGATGAACCTGTCAGTAACAAGGTCGTTGAACTAAATATACCTATAGGAAGATCAAATATACACCCCCTTGCTGTACACAAAATGTCTTTGGAGATATTATGAGACACACTAGTAATAAAACTTTACTATAATCAAAAAAGGTGATAAAAGTGGTTAATATTTAGAAGAATTCACCAATAACCCAATTTCAATTAATTCCTAATGACATAAAACAACGCGTCACGTCACAGTCGAATTCCGTTCAGAAATTTTGATGATAGTCAGATATAGAAAAAAAACTTCGAAATTCCTTTTTTTCTGTTCCAGAAAGTTTATACACTTACAAAATAGAAGACTGCTGACTGCAGCAGTTCAATAAAAATATCTACTTGGATCTAAAATAAAGTAACCGGAATCATTATTTCTTTTTTGGTAATGTAGTAATAGAAGACACCTATCAAACGGATAAGGATTCACAATTTCACTATCTTTTTTTTAACGAAAAAATCGAAATTTTTGAATTTTTGGAAAAAAAAACTTGTTTTATAAAAAAAAGTGCGTTCCGTTTTATGTTCATAGATTCATATTGAATAAACATATTGAATAAAAAACTTATTGAATAAAATATACATATTATATTTTTTACTATGATTCTATGAACGTGGAACGGGACGTACCTTTTTTATTTTTCAATGTCACGTTAATGTCATCTATTAAGGTCAGTTCTCATTGTCAATAAGAAAATTTACCTGTGTTTTGCGTACTATTGGTTAAATAGTATGTTGCTAACCTAAAATCCAATCAAATTAACGAAAGGTTGAATGGCCTTGTACCTGTGTAAGTTTGAAATTGGAAAAGGTTTTATGTATATAAACTTCGCTGACCAAATTAAAAGTTTACTTTGTTGAGTTTCCCGGCGTCAATGTTTAGTGTAATTTTTGCATTGTAATTATTTTTTTACCAGTACGACAACGTCGTTAAGTGTTTCATAGATAAGTACCCGACAGAAAAAATATTAAGTTTTGCAAGTGAATAACCTACGAGAACATGGAAAACAAAAATGATTTTCAATATCCCCACACTTTCATATTGTGCGGAGCGTCTGGAGATCTTGCAAGAAAAAAGATTTATCCAACTATATGGTATTTATACAGAGACAATCTTTTACCTCGTCATACCAAGTTTGTTGGTTATGCTCGTACGAAACAAACGTTGTCAGAAGTTAAAGAGAAATGCAAAAAATATTTAAAAGTGCGTCCGGGAGACGAAGAGAAATTGAACGAATTTTGGAAAGCGAACGAGTATTTTGCTGGCTCCTATGACAAAAGGATTGACTATGAAATGCTCAACCAGCTGATTAGTAAGTCTGAAAAGGGCCTAATTGCTAACAGAATATTTTACCTAGCAGTACCGCCAACTGTGTTTGAAGATGTTACAGTAAATATACGAAATGCATGTGTATCCATTAAAGGCTTCACAAGAGTTATCATCGAAAAACCCTTTGGTAGAGATGATGAAAGTTCAGACAAGTTGAGCAGTCACCTGGCTGGCCTGTTCAAAGAAGAGCAGATTTACCGAATTGATCACTACCTTGGTAAAGAGATGGTTCAAAACCTTATGACTATCAGATTTGCTAATCAAATATTCGGCCCATCATGGAATAGGGAAAATATTGCATCTGTACTAATTTCTTTTAAGGAACCATTTGGTACCGAAGGTCGAGGGGGTTATTTTGACGATTTTGGTATTATTCGCGACGTAATGCAGAATCACCTTCTCCAAATTTTGTCACTTGTTGCTATGGAGAAACCTGTTACTTTGAATCCAAATGATATAAGAGATGAAAAAGTAAAGGTTCTGCGCCACATTAAACCTATTGAGCTGAATGACATACTGGTTGGACAGTATGTAGGTAATCCTGAGGGCAAAGGTGAAGAAAAATTGGGATATCTAGAGGATCCAACTGTACCAAAGGATTCTGTAACACCAACATATGCACTTGCTGCACTTCAGATTAATAATGCAAGATGGCAAGGTGTGCCTTTTGTTCTACGCTGTGGAAAAGCTCTAAATGAGAGAAAAGCCGAAGTGAGAATTCAATACAAAGATGTACCTGGTGACATCTTCAATGGACATGCTAAGAGAAATGAACTGGTGATACGTGTTCAGCCTGGTGAGGCTTTATATTTGAAATTAATGAGCAAATCACCTGGAATGAAATTCGACCTGGTGGAAACTGAATTGGATTTGACATACAGTATGCGCTACAGGGAAGCAGATGTCCCTGATGCTTATGAGAGACTTATTTTGGATGTGTTTACTGGTACACAAATGCATTTTGTACGTAGTGATGAATTAAAAGAAGCTTGGCGTATTTTGACGCCTGTTCTCAAAGAACTGGAAGAGAAACATGTTAAACCTGTTCCATATGTGTATGGATCTCGAGGCCCTCCATTAGCAGATAGTAAACTTGCTTCGCATGACTTTAAGTACACTGGCTCATATAAATGGCAGAAGCCCACACTATCTTAAGTTTAATTAGAGCCTGGTATTTAGAGCTGATGGTGGTGGTATGCTTTTGTGGTTTTTGATAATTATTGTTTAGCATAATAACATTGCAACAATTAGGTAGTTGAAGTTACACAGTTTATTAAGTTACATTCCGATCTAATCACAATTAGTTACTATTGTTGTTTATTCATATTTTGCATTCCTTTACTGTACCTCTTACAGATGTTTATTGTTAACTTTGGAAAGTATTTTTTAAGCCATCGTTGTTTGTTAATGATATTAGTTTTTGCATGATAGTATAATAAACTAAGGGGACCATTTTAATCTTATGACAATGGTTGTGTAGGTGCCTTATCCACTTCGGGAAACTGCCTGATATTGACATGTGTCAAATAAATGTAAGCTATCATAGTCACGTGAAGCTCATGCATGAGTTACCACTGATCAAATAAATTATTTTAAGATAGTCAGGGGTCAGGCTATCACTCATGTTAAAAATTGTGATAAAAAGAAAAATAAATTGATAAGTATACTATTTAAATGCAATTAAAAGATGGTTACTATGATAATTTATTTATGTAATGGTATTGACTAGATATTAATAACTGACAAATATTTTTTATACCAATACACCTAAATAAATTAAATGTGTCTGTAATTTCAACTGTAATGTTTAACTTTAGTAAGGAGTAGGTACTTCCATAATTACTTCGAAATATAATAAGGTAGCTACAATATTATTTAGTGATTTTTATAAAAGTCTACATAAACCTTATCAATAAGTTCAAAAGTTGGCTATTTTATAAAAGTTTTTTATAAGAAGGTTTATCATGGGATTTCACATATTGTCAGTTTCACAAGCATGTTGTTACAATTGTTTTTTATTTGTATTTAAAGTGCGTGCATTTGAAGATGATAGATTAAAATTGTATTTTGTTAGGAATTTAAAGCATTTATGACGACATTTATTTTACAATATCTAGGTGGTTGTTTTGCCAAGAATATTGCAATTGAAAGAGCTTTTTATCAAATGCGTATTTGGATTTCAATAACTTTATCACTTTAATTATGTAAGTACTGATTTTTTAAGTGTCCACTCATCATAAATGTTGTTGTACAACAATATTGTTAATATTTTATGACAAATGCATTATTATTAAGGCGAAAGAATCAGGGTAGCCCGCGAAATTCAAATTTTCTTTTTTTGCAATTTGCAGGTCAGTAACAGGTTGTGTGTTAATCTAATTAATTATGATGAACTTAAGAGAGTTGTATTGCTGATTCTAATGATTATAATTCTGTAAAGCCATATTTGTTACGTCCGCGAATCTCAATTCAACTCAACTCAAAGCATTTATTTCAATTAAACCATTTACAGGCACTTTTGAATTGTCAACAAGTCGGTCAGTTACAAATATGAAGCTAGTTGCCCATTCCAAATAGTAGGTTTCTATGGAGAAGAACGGGCAAGAAACTCCACGGACACTCTTTCAAAACAAAATATTTGATACAAAGTATTGGTTACATCATTCTTATTGAAAATATACATGTGAGAACGATGCAAAACGTCAGAAGCGTCCGGGATAAAAAATAATTAAAAATAAGCCGTGGCAGCTAAGAGATGACCAGTCCCAACTGACAGCGCCCGTTCACGAACATGACGCATGGATCAGCTCAACCATTTTAGCTCCCTTCGAGCTAAATGATCCAACACACGCCACCATCAGCGAGACATCTGAGTGAGCATGACATACTCTCAGCCGCCAGGGCATATTCAAGTCAATGAAAGACATATTACCCGGTAAATGGTAGCTCTATTGTACATAGTACTCACACTATAATTTAATCACCTGAAACAGATCTGTAAATTGCTTAAGAAAATTTGAATTTTGCGGGCTACATTAGCGCATCCCTAGTATAGCGCATACCATAGTCTGTTTCTATAGGTTTTATTCATAATTATTTATTGAAAAGGACTTTGTGCCAATGTAATGCATATTAAAACAAGACCTTTTGTAAAGGTGATCACCCATTGAATTGACTTGCATTAGTTATGGATTTGTATAATTATACTGGGTAGGCTTATTAACATATATATGTTCTTTCATTCATCATTTTATGTAAAAGGCTTTTAACGCTGAAATAAACAGTATGGTGCTGCAAAATCTTATGTTTTTCCTTTGATTACCTACCTACTTACTAATTACGATCATTAAGTACCTATGTATATCTCAAAATTACTGATATTACGTAGGTAGGTACCTACTGGATAAAATCAATAGAAAAAGCTGATCGTCGTGACCTCATTAATTATTTTCATGCTAAGCTGATGCTCATTCTGGCTTTTTCACGCTTGTTAAGGCGGGGTTCTTCGAAAAATCGTCGTTTTGTATTGTGTTTTATTCGTAGATAACGACGATTAAAATTTTGAAAATAATATATGTATTAGGTATATATTTCACACTTTGATCTAGATATTTCGGCCGTACGATTCACGATTACTTGCACTTTACTGCATCCAATTAATTCGCAAAGATACGTCTAAATTATGTTCTAATTATCATTTCATTTGAGTTATATTAGACTTTGAAGAATAAAACTTATACCTTATTAAAGGTCGTAAAAAATGTGATATTTGACGGCCGTCATAATTTGAAATATGAAAATACCTATAAGTAGCACTAATTCCAAAATAAAGGGTTTTCATCTTTTGATGCGCTCGCTTCGCGTGCTTTAGTGATTGATAAGTCCCATAGAGGAAAGTAATATATTAGTCCATTACTTTCCTCTATGATTAGTCCCAAGCGGAACGTGTTGGTGGACGGATGTACCTATGCCATTTTTTTCGAACCCGGCACCCCCGCTAATTTCTGTAACCGGCGGAGAAAAATTTCTTGTAAATAATAATACATAGGTACCTACGTATAGTTTCGTTTTTAAATAGTTATTTTTTATTAGGTAGATAAAATTTTGTAAAATAAAATGGGCATAAACGAAAAATAATAATGTTCTCGATATAGAGAGAGAGAGAAAATGTGAATTTAGTCAAATTTAAAAGCAAGCTAAAAATTTTTGGAAACATGCTGGTCCAGCTCCATAGGACACTATGGAGCTGGACCAGCATGTTTCCAAGCATTTCTGTCCTGGATATAATCCTCTAACTTGTAATATGCTTGTTTACAAAGTGTACTTTTAAATTAGTTATTAGATTATATAAATATAAGTAGTAGGTCTTAGTTAAAGTAGGGAAGATCTTAGCTTTTGGCGTCATTGTAGCACCCTCCAGAACTTTAATTTCTACTAGCTGAGCTATTCGGTGAAATTGCAAAAAATGAAATTTTCTTACTATTTTGAACCGACTTCTCGGAGGAGGATATAAATGTAATACGTTTGGTTTTTATGTATGTTCACAAGATGTTCACCGATTTCTCCGTCAATTTTATTCTGAACCGATTTTAAAAATTCTTTTTTTATTTGAAGGGTATGCTCCCGAGGTAGTCCCATTGTTTTTGTCCGTTGTTCGAGGTAGTCCCATTCGTTTGTAAACGCATCGCTTGTTGCCAACTTCCCGTCAGTCATTTTGTTCGGTGGCTGATTTCTATGGTCGACGATATCGTTAAAAATCTTTAACATCGGCGAGTTATTTCCAAAGTGACATTATGAGTTCTGGAATGCCTGAATTGGGCTCCAAGATAAGCCTAATATCTAAAGCTGACATTCGCTACGAAGGCCGGCTTTTTACCGTCGATCCTCAGGAATGTACCATCGCTTTGGCTAGCGTGCGTTCATTTGGTACGGAGGATCGAGAGACGCAGTACCCTGTTGCGCCCCAGAGCCAGGTGTATGATTACATCTTGTTTCGTGGTTCTGACATCAACGATATTAGAGTGCTGAACAATGTTCCCTCTCTACCCAATGATCCGGCCATCATGCAGATATCTGTGCCGCCGACGCTCGGCGCCGGCAGTGCACCGGGCCAGTTCACGGCGCAATACAACCACCCGGTGGTCGGCCAGACACCTTACGCCCAGTACCACCCGATGGCTGGCTTTCCCGGAGGTGTCCATGCTCAGCTCAACAAGACCAGCTCAATGCTTGACCTCATTGGAGGAGGATCTCAGCAAAACGCTTCGCGGTCGGGAACCCCCGCTGTCGGCGCGCACAGGAAGAGCCCTACTGCAGACCAGGGCACACAGGTCGGCTCTGTGGCTAGTGGGTCTAGCCAGCATCGGGATAGCCGACGTGCTAGCAACGGACAGGCGCAGAAGGGTCCAGTGCAGAACCGCAACCGCACCAACTCCCGCAACCGCCAGCGCTACCCGAGCGGCGGCGCCCCGGTGCCGCACCAGCCGCACCAGCAGCACCAGCCGCAGCAGCCCATGCATCAACAGCACCAGCACCAGCCGCAGCAGCAACACTCACAGCATCAGCAACATAATCAGCATAACCAGCATAATCAGCACAACCAGGTGCAAACGAACCAGCAGCCTCATCATCATCACCAGTCTGGTAACTTCTCCGGCGCGGGCCAGGGCTACAACCGCGGCGGCTGGAGAGGCCGCACAGTGGGCTGGGATTACAAGGTTGGGTCTTAAGAGATCAAATGTATTTTTTTGGTATCTAGGCATAAATTTAAAACGTTTTTATTCTTTGACTTTTTTTAATTTAACGAGTACTTTCGGAGATATAGCCATATCAAATTTGTATGAAGAGTCATGTTATTTTAGTTAAGCAATTTATTCCAATTAAATTGAAATTGAAAATAATGTATACTAAACGGCCTGAAAACCTCAATACCTACTTAGTTCTTTAAAAAAAAAAACAATGTTCGACATTTTCCACCACCATAGGTAGGTATGATGTAATTTGTTTTGAGACTTATTTCCGGGAATCAAGGGATAAGAGTGCGCGAGCGCAACAACAAGTTATGACGTGTCGTAACGTGATTGGTGCAACGATAGGGTATCTACGGAATGTTCGGTTGCATTCAAACGTACTTCAGTGTTCTATTACCCACCACAATAGACGCACTACCCCCACACATTCATTAGTTACTTATTTGTTATTTTGTATTTGTGAAAATGTTTGAAAATTTAGTGACAAACCTTGATCTTTTCGTTATTTTAAAAAACAGTGGCAGTATTAAAAATAATGACAGTTTGTGTAGTGAGATAAGGTCTAAATTTTTAGTCGAATTAAGTGATGATCACGAAAAGACCTTAAAGTTGTTTTGTGCAAAATTTTGTTATAATTTAAATACTAAACTAAAAAATTACGAACTAAAAATAGTGAATGGTTACAAGAAAACATAATATGGCCAGACTTTATTAAGTGTTTAATAGGCAGTAATGAAGATCAACGTGCACCGAGTACATCAACTCAGTATGTATCACCATCAAAAGTTTCTGTCGGTGTCTCCACCGAACAAAGCCCAAGAAAACCTTTTTGTGAATTAGCGCCTAAACAGAAAAAAAGACGTGCAGAAAACTTTCATTTATCTTCGGACGAAATAAAATATGCATATTTTGAGCAGTTGAAAGCGGATGGGAATGAGGAGGTTGCTAAAATACTAGAACATTTACTAAAGAATCCCCAAGATGTAAAAAAAGTTAAAAAGTGCATATCTGTTAAAGAAACAAAACCTGTGTTTTCTCCGGATGAGGCTTTAGGGTTATTTTTATCACTTAAGCTGACCAAGTGGCAATACAATACTTTAAGAAAAAGTGTTAACGAAAAAGACAGTAATATATTTCCATCTTATTATCAAGTGCAACATGCGAAACAGAAATGCTATCCACCAAAAGATGCTATTACAGTGACAGAAACCTCAGCTAAAATAAAGTTACAAGCTCTATTGGATATAACGACAACAAGAATAATGACGTCACTCGTCATAGATAGTGGTTGTAAAGAATTTACACTAATCAGTAAGTGGGGATTTGACGGTGTTTCTAATCAAGCCAATTACAAACAAAAAATGCAAACAGACGATGAACAAGAAAGTCAACTTGACGATTCAAGCATATTTATGGGTAGTTTAGTGCCAATAAAATTAGTGTGCGGCGAACAAGTTATCTGGCAAAACGATTCACCAAATTCATCTTACTGGTGTCGTCCAATCTTTTTCGAATTTGTGAAAGAAAATAAAATAACGATATTGCGGGAAAAAAGTGCTATTAAGGAAGAGATTAAAAATTTAGTGAAAACAGAAGTTGGAGAAATAAAAATTTGACACTCTTTATTAATGACTATGATAGACGGAAAAGCAACATCAATTTTATGTGATACTTCATCTCAGAGATGCGACATTTGTAAAGCCACTCCAACAGAGATGAATAATTTGCCCTTAATTGCATCAAAACCGACTGATCCAGATCTCTGTAAATACGGATTGTCATCATTGCATACCTGGATACGAATGATGGAATGCATTCTGCATATAGCCTACAGATTAACGATACAGACATGGACAGTAAAGGGAGACAACAAGTGCATCATGGAAAGAAGAAAGAAAGACATACAAGACGCTTTTAAAAATAGAATGGGACTTCTGATTGATGTTGTTAAACAAGGGCACGGCTCCACGAATGACGGAAATACTGCTAGAAGATTTTTTGGAAATCCAAACATGACTGCTGAGATAACTGGTGTTAGTGAAGAATTAATAAGGCGATTTGCAATCATTTTAGAGGCAATTTCATCAGGTTACCACATTGACACAGCGAAATTTCACGAATATGCTCAAGTGACCATGCAACTGTATTTGGAATTATATAGCTGGTATTATATGCCTTCAAGTGTTCATAAAGTTCTTATGCATGGTGCAGCTATTATTGAAAGTTTTGGTCTAATACCAATTGGACAGCTATCTGAAGAAGCTGCTGAAGCTAGAAATAAAGACTTTCGTAGGTACCGCCAACACCATTCCAGGAAATGCAGTAGAAAAACTACAAATGAAGACATTTTAAATAATTTATTGACCAGCTCTGATCCACTCATCTCAGCGAAACGTCACAAACTTCGCAGAAAACATAAAACTTTGTCAGTACAAGCACAAAGTTTATTAGTAATTGAACAAGCGGAAACATTTGATGATGACGAATACGAAAATTTTGCATTCGTTAATGTGGATACCCTTGACAGTGATTAAATTAAAACAGTGCAGTGGCCAGTAGTGATTGTGATTTTTACTTATTTATTTATTTATTTTATTAGTCCTTAGTGGATTAGGCCTAAAGTGGAGACCACTACATAAAAAAAAACGCGCCTAGTTCTTAACCTCTATGGTGGTGTGGAATAGAGAACAAAATTTGAAATTGCGACCAAATCGCAGAAAATCGCAACCCGAGAATAGGCGCTAAAATAGGACAAATATACGTACTATGCATACGTAGAGTCAATTCTTTGAGAAAATTTGAGAATTTCGAGATTTTCACATTTTTTTCTTTTGCTTCATACAAAAATTACTTTGGATATTTATAACTCCGAAAATACTAAGTTATCTGAACGACCCTCATAGAATTACGAGGGCTGCACTAAAAGTATCGGGAATGGAATATTTCCACTGTTCCTGTCATATTAAAATCTTTTTAATTGAAAACTCCTTGGTTTTAAAAATCGAATACCATTTATTTATTTAAAAAAAGATTCTCGGTCTTGTCACAAGGTTTTGTCAAACTTGTTTAGTCGTTGAGAAAATGGAATTGACTCGAGAAAATTCAAGAGCGATGATTTATTATGACTTTCGAACTGGTTTAACACAAAAACAGTGTGTTGAACGGATGATTTCTGCATTTGGTGATGAAGCCCCATCCAAAACCACAATTTGTCGCTGGTTTGCTGAATTTCAACGTGGACGTGTCAAGCTCAGTGATGATCCCCGTCAAGGTCGTCCAAAAACTGCAGTCACCCAAGAAAACGTTGATGCTGTGCGTAAGCTGATTGAGGAAGATCGACATGTGACATACCGCGAAATTCAGGCAACTTTAGACATTGGCATGAGTCAAATACAAATAATCTTGCATGGACAATTAGGTGTAAAAAAGTTGTTTTCTCGATGGATACCGCATTCGCTCTGTGAAGAGCAAAAAGCGGCTCGCGTTACTTGGTGCGTCAGAACTCTCGAAAGATTCCACGCAGGATCCTCAAATGCTGTATACAACATTGTATCAGGTGACGAATCCTGGATATACGCGTACGAACCCGAAACAAAAAACCAGTCACGAGTTTGGGTGTTCGAAAATGAGTTTGTCTCCAAAACCGGCCATGTTACGACTATTCCTCTTGAGGGACAAAGAACGGTTAATGCAGAATGGTATGCTAGCATTTGTTTGCCACAGGTCGTTTCTGAACTCCGTAAAAAGAACTGCAACCGCCGCATCATCCTCCATCACGACAATGCGAGTTCTCACACCGCGCACAGAACAAAAGAGTTTTTAGAGCTAAAACATAGAATTATTAGACCATCCGCCGTACAGCCCCGACCTAAGCCCTAATGATTTCTATACTTTCCCTAAAATAAAGAATAAATTGCGTGGACAGAGATTTTCATCACTTGAAGAAGCTGTGGACGCCTACAAAACGGCCATTTTGGAGACCCCAACTTCCGAATGGAATGGTTGCTTCAATGATTGGTTCCATCGTATGCAAAAATGTGTCTGTCGTGAATACTTCGAAAAGCAATAAATACATTTTTAAATAGTAATGTTGTGTCACTTCCTTGATTCCCGAAATTTTCAGTGCCGCCCTCGTAATTACTTATAATCGATAGATAAATCCAACACAATATTTAAAATTTCAGAAAAATAAACTTTTTTTTTTTAAATGCTAAGTCCTTTACCGGCCCGTTTCAGCCCACTGTGGGCCGGCCCCGTGGCCGTGGACGTGGCTTCGTTCCCCGCAACAAGAACACGCTCAAGTTCGATAAGGACTATGACTTCGAACAAGCCAACACTGAGTTTGAAGAGTTGCGCGTCCAGCTTGCTAAGGCCAAGATTTCTGATGGCGAGGTGAAAGTTGAGGAGTCTGAAGTAATTATTATACCTCAGGGCGAAGTTGACAAGAAGGATGACTCAGGGAATGAGACCGGTGCAGGCGAACCGGAAGTAGACGAGGACCAGAATGGTTACACAGGGTATGACAAGACAAAGAGTTTCTTTGACAACATCTCCTGCGAGGCTGTTGAGAGGTCCAAGGGGAGGAGCCAGAGGACAGACTGGCGGACGGAGCGCAAGCTGAACTCGGAGACGTTCAGCGTAGCGTCGGCGCGGCGCGGCGCGTGGCGCGGCCGCGGCGGCTGGCGCCACCACAACCCGCAGCACCAGCAGTACACCAACTACGTGCACAACTTCTCAGACGACGGCAGGTGGCGCGCGATGCGCGGGGGCCCCCGAGGGGCGCCCCGTGGGGGCCCACGGGGGCCGCGCGTGGGGCCCGCGCCCAGCACGCAGCCCGCGCCCGCCGTGCCGCAGCCAGCACCCACTGCAGCTAAGTAGGATTTGTTGGAGAGCGTCCGCTACACCGAAATATTTTTTTTATCGCAGCAGGGACTATTCAAAAATGGATAAGTGACGGAAAAGTGTTAGTTTGGTGATGAAGTGTCTTGTATTGATTCGAGAAGTAATGTCTTTTCGGGAAGTTTTAATGTTGAGCAGATTGTAGTTCATGGACATTGTTTTGGTGTGATAGTGTTGTATCCAATATAATGGAAGGAAAAAGATGGAATTTCCCGTAAGCGTGCGACAGAACAAAATGTCGGTTCACTGAGAAGGCTCACAGTTAGTATAATGTAAGTATAGGAGTGTCGTGAGCGATAACGCAGTTAGGCAGGGCGTTGGCATCAGCTAAATTGAATTGTATAATGTCACAAGTCGACCAATAGCTGGATTTTATTAGGCTCATTTATGTGATTCAAAGATGCCAATGTAATCGGTGAGTGAGATAGAGGCCACTTGTAAATTTCAGGGAGGCTAAGTAATGAAAGTTGCATAGGAGACATTTTATTTATGCAATGAATTATAAATATTTTCATAAAGCTTACCTCCTCACCTGTTATGATTATTTGTGCCTATTTAGGTTTAACCATATAATATTTAAAGAACTAAAATGGTCTGGTATCACTCAGACGGTCATTGCGCCTCCATTTTATTTATTTACTCGCGATGACATGCGACAGTCTATGCAGCAGTCCTAAAGTGTTAGCAAATTAATAATACGAGGATAAATTAGTTTCTAAAACCTGCTGGCCAGATGTTTTCATGTGTAATTATATAAATCATTGTGGGTTAGAGGCTGCCTCGGCATGTTATTAAATGTAAAGTGTTTATTGACTGTCGTTCATTTGTAGTTGGTACTAAATAAATGTCATAGGACTGCTGCCACATTAGGAGATGTGTCGATGGCCCGGCCGCGATCTCACGGGTGTCCGCTCCACCAACTGATTAATTATACAGTATCAACACTAGTAAAGTCTATGTTTATTCAATTCAATAAAATTCTTGTAATATTTTGTTGTAGAAAAGGACTATTGTATTTTCGTGTAGTTAATTTGGAATAATTAATTTTACCTACATGTGTTCATATTGGCGAGTCCTTTTCATGCAAAATTCCGAAATTAACTTTGACAAGGAACATGATATTTGTAAAAACCTGTAACTCAAAAGCTGTACCTGGTGATTGTATCAATATAAAAATATAACTTTATTGTCCCCAAGTCAGAATCTGATGAGGGGATCCCATATAAGTCGAGAGAAATCCTCAAATTCTATAGACACACCTATAGTGGTTTGGGTATTTTTTATAGTAACTCATGCATTTGTTCTCGGAAAGCACCATTTGGTGAAGTGGAATTGATTAAGAAGACTACAGATAGCCCTAATGGGTTGCGATGGTTGCTAAGCAATTTATGCTCGTCACTATGCTTAAGGCATGGACCTATTAGGTCCATGGCTTAAGGTGAGTGGCAGTTCTCCTGGTTCTTACCAGGAGAACTCCTCAACGATTAACGTCCCTGCTCGGGAATAGCAACATTTGTAAAAGGTGTAGAGCAGTTGACATAAGGCTAACGTAACTTCGATAGATTACCCACTAAACAGTAAAAATAAAAAAATAAATTACAAGAAAAACAACCCACTTCCAAAAAAACACGACAAAGTGAAAAATAACTTTTTTTTTTGGAAGTCGGTGGCAATAAACTAATATATCGATCCAAAGACACCGATTTGCGAAACTAAAGTTATTTTTCTTTATAAGTAGGTATAGTGTTTTTTTGGAAGTGGGTTGTTTTTTTTTTCACTATTTTCAATCGTTGACCTAATACTTCTTTCCACCCTGAGGATAGTAACATTGGTTACCGTAATAGTGCCAGTGCGTAGTAGTGCCACCTAGCTACCAGTTATGAGACTAACTAGCTTTTGCCCGCGGCTTCGCCCGTGTGGAGGTCGAAAATTATCCCACGGGAATGTACTACCGGGATAAAAAGTATTCTATGTCCTTACTCAGGCCTTGGTTTGCCAAATTTCATCCAAATCCATGCAGCTGTTTTAGCGTAACAAACAAACTCACTTTCGCAGTTCAATCATGATTCGAAAGACAGGTGCCATCTATCATCATAAGAACGTTATTGTTGTTTTCCTCGGGAACAGTACCTTTTTCGGGATGAAAGGTACCCTATGTCCGTTTCTGTACACCTGACAACGTATATACAAAATTTCAAGATGATCGGTTCAGTGGTTTAGTCGTGAAAAGGTAACAAACAAACAAACAAACTTTCGCAAATATAATTTAACTAGGTAGCTGCGCCCCGCGGTTTCACCCGCGTAAGTCTCGATCCCGTAGGAATATCGGGATAAAAAGTAGCCTATGTCTTAATCCAGGGTGTCAGCTACCACCATACAAAATTTTATCAAAATTGGTCTAGCCGTTTGAGCGTGAAGAAGTAACAAACATACACACACACACTCACAAACTTTCGCCTTTATAATATTAGTGTGATTATTAGTTAGGATTAGGATATTGTTGTTCAGTTCTTGAAAAATATGATAGATGGCGTAATTCTGTAAAATTTAGTGACAATGACAAATCAATTTTTTTTTGCATGCTCTCACATTTTTCCGTCTCGGAACTATGCATTATGAGTATAATTGTGTTCTGTGCACGTAAGACTTACTCCTAACACTGGAGGTTCTGTGTATGCATGAGTCATGAGTTCATGACCAATGATCGGAAAGGGTGAGCTAAAATACCTATAGTTCGAATAAGTAACCCCAGATAATAATCATGAA
Organism: Tiliacea citrago; assembly: GCA_963921375.1. Classification (NCBI taxonomy): domain Eukaryota; kingdom Metazoa; phylum Arthropoda; class Insecta; order Lepidoptera; family Noctuidae; genus Tiliacea; species Tiliacea citrago. The sequence continues at coordinate 11,357,246 of OY992786.1, read as the reverse complement.
TTAAACTTTGATCCAGCCTGTCCTGGACTGGCTGATCCCCAACGACGGGGTCGTGCGGATAGTGGGTGGGAGTCATCGGGGCGATGACTTCAAAGTTTAGGATGGGGCAGAGCTCAAACAGGTGTCTGCCTCGGAACATGGTACTGGTACTATTCCAGGCCGGATGTTTGGCGTTGATATCACTCGCTATGATATTCAGGATTCACTCAGGCAAAGAAGGATAGAGAGATCGTTAGAGAGCAGTTTAAGACCGTTTGCTGGCAAGGTCGCGGTGGGCGGCATATAAGCCGAAACTAAAGTGATCGGTTGATGACCTGTCATGCCTAGTCTGCATGCAGGCACTTCAAGACGCGAGAGAGTTGGAGGATCGAGGGGGACACAATAGAGAGGGGTTCTATAGTAGATCAAGGTGCCGCCCATGTGGCATCGAGACCAATTGACGGGTTTCGATGACTGGGCTTGAGAAAGGTTTCCTGTGCTAGGAGAATGTCTATCTGGTGATCGCGGAGGAACACAGCGATTTCGTCGCGTTGTACCCTAATACCGTTGGCATTAAAAGAAGCCCAACTTGAGGGATCTGAGTTTAGTTCTCGCAGGGCCTGTGTTATTTATTATGGGGCATATTCGCAAAGGTTCCAAGGACTTGCGTAATCTGCGGGTCAATCAATAAGCTCAGCCTATCGCAGTCCACTGCTGGACATAGGCCTCTCCCAGGCTGCGCCACAACACCCTGTCCTCCGCCTTCCGCATCCAGCCTGAACCAGCCGCCTTCTTAAAAAAAAACGCAAATAATCAAAATCAATAATCACCAATAATCACTGAAAAAATCAATAATCTCCGGGTACGCATTGTAAATTCGCTGGATTTCCGAGAGACTGCAGGAGTTGGGGGCAATAACGATTTCACTGGTCATTTTCTTGGCGCGCCGAGAGAGGAAAATGTTTCTATTGGCCGAAGGCAGGGAAAGCCTACTGGTGGTTGAAATAGTTCCACGGACTGGATCTTTGAGGACTCAGTTGCAGCGGAGGTACCCATGAGAGTCCTGGCGGAGGAAGCAGTGTCCCGGGGTGGGGTCCAACGCCTTCAACACCCTGCCCTGGAGCTGTATTCGGGAGGCACTGCGTTACCATCGGGTGCCTTCCTACCTCCGCATCGTCGGGGCTTATTTGGCGGAGAGGTATGTCACCTACATGGGACTTGATGGTGGAAACCAGCGCCGCATGTCGTGCGGTGTTCCACAGGGCTCGGTCGTGGGACCGCTCCTGTGGAACATCGGGTACGACTGGGTGCTGCGGGGCGAGCTCCAGCCGGGCGTGGACCTGACGTGTTATGCGGACGACATACTGGTCACGGCCTGGGGGAGCTCGTACAGGGAGGCAGCATTGTTGGCGACGGCTGCGGTCTCACAGATGGTGAGCCGCATACGTCGCCTAGGCCTGGAGGTTGCCCTCAACAAGCCGGAGGCCTTGATCTTTCATGGCCCCCGGCGGGCGCCGCCGCCGGGATCACACATCGTGTTCGGGGGGGCTCAAATCGCTGTCGAGTCCACCATGAAGTACCTTGGATTGGTGCTCGACAGCCGGTGGGATTTTGGCCCCCACTTGGCTGGCACCCAAGTTGTTGGGTGCGGCTGGAGCGTTGTCAACGCTGCTTCCCAATTTGGGGGGCCCGAGCGCCGCCTGTATGCGGCTCTACGTGGGGATCGTGCGATCGATGGCCCTTTACGAGGCCCTGATCTGGGCGGCTGACCTGACGGCTGGAAGCATCGCAGTACTGCGAAAGCCGCAGAGAGCGATGGCCGTCAGAGTCATAAGGGGATATCGCACGATCTCCTACGAGGCGGTTTGCGTACTGGCCAGATCCCCGCCCTGGGACCTCGAGGTGAAAGTACTCGCGTCACTGTATCGTTGGCGCGAGGAAGCGAGGGCGCGGGGCGAGTGGCTGATGCAGCGACATGTGGAGTTGCGTCGGTCACAGCTTCGCGCAGCCCTGGTGGTGGAATGGCGGGACAGGCTTTCACGCCCTACCTCCATCCATCTCGCCTCGCCACCAATGAAGCTGTACGGCCAGTACTCGAGCCCTGGCTCGGGAGGAGGCACGGCTCCCTGTCGTTTCGGGTGACGCAGGTGCTCTCGGGGCATGGTTGCTTCGGGAAGTACCTGTGTCGCATAAACAGGGAGCCGGACGCCCGGTGTCACCACTGCGTCGACTGCCGGGAGGACACGGCGCGGCATACGTTGGCAGAGTGTGCCGCATGGGAGGAGCCTCGCCGTGCCCTCATCTCAGGAGTAGGCAGTGACCTGTCGCTGCCAGCCGTGGTCGAGTCGATGGCCGGCAGCGAGGAGTCCTGGGACGCGGTGGTGTCCTTCTGCGAAACAGTCGTGTCGCAGAAGGAGGCTGCGGAAAGAGAGCGGGAGATCTCGTCCGCTCACCCGGCCCGCAGCAGGTGCACTGGGCGTCGGCAGAGGGCAGATAATGCCCTCTTCCGGCCCCCCTAAATGGGTCCAGGGACGGCGGACTCGGGGACGTCCGCCGCCCCCTATCACACTGGACCCGAGGTGGCGGCGCGTAGTATTCCACGTGCGCCCCTTTCAGACGTCGCGGGGGGGTCTAACACCTCACCCCCCCAGACTTGAGGTGGCCCGCAGAGGCGGGCCGCCACTGGCCGGGGATTGCGGATGTAATAACAGATCCCAAGTTCCCGGCCCAAGTGTGGGAAGGGAACACTGGGGTGGTTTTTAGTCAGTATGAGTCTGACGCCCCAGGGCGGAAGACATCCATGAGGATTTTCCACACCGTGAACAAAAAAAAAAAAAAGGGTGGGAGGTACCCATGGTTTTCTCGCTGCTGCCTGCCATCGGAACGCTTGGTCAGCTTGGAGGAAGAAGACTTTGGTGCCTTAGGACAGCCACTGTACTTGGCTGGGTGACCTTGTTGGCCGCATAATACGCAGCTGGAAACAGCCCCTCGCCCCGCGCCCTCGCTTCCTCGCGCCAACGATACAGTGACGCGAGTACTTTCACCTCGAGGTCCCAGGGCGAGGATCCGTGCAGAGGGAACGGCCCCTAAGCCGGCTGCACTCGGAAGTGCCGTGCTCGCCCAGACACTTGACGCACCTAGGATTCGCAAAGCAATTCTTTTGTGCGTGACCGTAAAGTTGGCACCGGTGGTACTGACCTATGCTGCTTGACTTATTTAATGAAAATGAAAAATATTTTTATTTAAACAAAATGCTTCATACTTATGAGGCTTTTGAACGTCAAAGCTCTTATGGCTGCAGAATTGACCTTGAATATAGGGTGATGCCCTTCGGTCTGGGGACATACGACTAACACTATGTCTTATGGGAAACCGCCTCTAGAGCGGTGCATGCGATGGACTTCGAGTCCAGGGATATTCTGTCGCTATAGGTCGGCCTTGATATTATCCGTGGCAATCTCATAGGGGATCCTACGGATCACCACGCGAATCTGACGCAGTGTACGAGTAGAATGAGATGCCTCTCACCCCAAGAAGTTTGGTCAGTTCCCTGTAGCCGTTCGACGTGACGTGGGAATTGTGACTTTAATACCCGGCTGGGTACTGACGGCACTGGTGAAGTTGATCCTGTGATAAACGCACCATTTAGATACCTCGGTCCACCTGCCCATATCTTGGATGATAATGGGGGGAGGACGGGAAGCCTTCTTACAGGCAGAAGCGGTCGTGGGAGTGAGGGGATCTTGCGAAGAAGATGCAATGATCGGAGAGGGAGCGATGATGGGGGCCGGGGTAGGGGCCTCTGAGGCACCTACCACGGGGGCGGAGGAGACGGAGGGCAAGGGAGGCTCGTACGCTACCATCTTGCTCGGCTGCGAAGACTTGCTCTTCGGCTTTTTCCTCTTGCCAGGGCCAGAGGTTATGACCCCTTCCTGACTAGAGGAAGAAGAAGAGGAGTCAGACTCCATATCGGAGGTGTCTGAGGTAGGCACGCGTTTATCCGCGGATTCGGTGGTGTCCATTGACACGATCGGACTGGGGGGGGGGGGGGGGGACTCTGGGAGTCCTCCGCCTCCTGGGGAGCGAGTACATCGCTGAAGTTGTCCAGGCTAGCTGAAGGCTTGACCTGTAATTCCGGAAAATGGACTCCATATCGTTTAGTAAATGCGGGGTCCTTAAAAAGGACCCTTTTGAAGAACGCCACTATAAAGGCGTCCTCAAAGGGTGGGAATCTACTTAGGAGAAATTTTGGAAACTGACTCCACTATACTATCGAAAAAGCCTATCAGCCCTACGCCTAGCTCCCCGGGTAGAATGGCCCAGGGATGAGTTTCCGTCCCTGTCGGGTGCAGACAGGGAGGATGTATATCCTATTTGTGAGCCCTAAGTTTGTGATCCCGTTGCCAATCTTAATGTGCAAGGGGGCCCTGTCCAGTCTAGCGCGAAGGGTGTAGACACACCCTAGAGACACTAGGTGAGTTGCTGTTGAAGAAAAACTGTCACCAGAGCCGACTAGGAGATCCTCCAAGGCCGGTTAACACTGGGACCCGTCCAATTTACTGCCTCTCCCTGAGGGGGTTCGGCGGGTGCGTTTGGGTCAACACCCCACTCGGTTTCGTTGGCACCGTATGGGTTCCACCAAGGACCACGAAACTGTGGTTTTACCCAGAAGGGGCCTAATGAAGCTACTCAACGTTTTCTGATTATAGAAACACTGTCTTGAAAAAGACACATTTTGTGATCCAGGTGTCTCGGTGTAAATTAATTAATAAATTAATCACTCTAATCGATCAACAATCGGGTGTAGTCGGGGTGACTACGGGAGCGTTACGCAAGCGTAACGATACCGGGCACGAGAGGGCGGTGAGTCAGCGGCGGCACAGCATAAGCAGCGCACAGCATAAGCAGCGCACAGCACGTTATTCCACAGTGAGATTCGAACGCAGTTCAGTGGCCATTACGTGTTCGTGAACGTGCATTAGTGTAGGCAAATGACACAAAACAGTGCAACATCACTTCAAGTTCTCTCAAGAAGTCCGCGTGAGATCTCAGTAAAGTGCCACATCTGAGCCACACCTTTACTGAAACACAAGGGGAGTGGGCGGGCGGGGACATCATTTAACATGCATTGTCATTGTATGTCGTATTTCATTTATGACTTAACAAATTAACTAAATAAAGACTTTCTAAAAGGTCCCAGCCACCAGGCCATTAAAATCTTATATAAAAAAAAAACCCTTTGTGCTTGACATTTCAAAAGTCGGAAAGACAAGACCCAGAACCCAGAAGGCAAAGTTAGACTGTATAGCATAAAACAGAGACAGATAATTGAATTAGTAAGAAGTGTGATAAAGATAGCACTGGAGTTTCATAGTTTAATGTTTTTGTTGTGAGTATGTAGTGTGCGCTGTCATGTCAGCTGAGTGATTATTGAGTTGAGCAATGGTGGTGTTTTTACATTTTCGAGAGCTAAAATTATAAACAGCATATCTAACTCGTGCAATTTTGCTTAATGTGTTCATTCATTATTTAACGTGATGAATAGGAATACGTGTTAATGGATTCTGTTTGAAAGCTTAGCAATGCTCTAAGGAGTACTTGCGAGATTTCTGGACTGCGTAAGTGCTAAAAATCTTTGTTGTTCAAATTTTTTTTCAAACGCAAAATCTGCACTGGTTTACATAGATAGATAGTCCAGTCTGTTACTCCATTATTGTGTTTCTATAGTGCATCAAACGTTGTAATTATTTTAACACTGAATACTATGTGAAGTTTACAAATGTACCAATCGTGCAGATAATCCGTGTTATGACGTTGTTTATTTTAGGCTTGTCTATTAGTTATATATTACGCGTGGTCTGTATTTAAAGTTTAGAAAAAATTATATTTCCAAAAAAATATTGGTTACAATCATTTCAAAGGACCTACTTATATAAAGTACTCATAAAGATGATGATTTAACTGTTATCAATTTGCAAATTTCTTAATTTCGTATAATTTTATTATGTAGGTTTATTAAAGTATGTAAAATATAGTTTTTTGATATTTTTATTTAATTCTGTTATTGTTTATGGTATTGTCACAGTTTATAAACAAAAACATTACAAGACAATCTCTGATGAGATGATGTATGCATAGATGGGAAAATATGAAAATATGTTGTGGGAACTTTTAATTTAAAAGCTGTGTTAGCCAGTATGTCTTATGACAACAATAGATAAAAATAAAATATATCAGTCTGTGTTGTCCTACTGCCCCTGCAGTAGGACAACACAGACTGATATATTTTATTTTTATTTTATTTTATTACAAAGGCTCCTATTATGAACAGAACAGATCAAAAACCATGACGAGGTTTCAAGGCATTATTTAATTGTTTCAAATAACCAATGTCATCTATCAAACTAATTATTGAACATCCAGTTTTTTGGTTCAGTAGATTACATACGGGGTATAATGTAACACTACTAAAATGGAGATAGGGCCGCCACACTTTCAGGGGAGATGAGAAATGGAATTAAAAGTTACCCTATGGTCTGCTAGGGAGGGGAAGAGAAAGAAAGGGAAACCCTTGAAAAGATGGCAGAATGACTTTGAGGACAGCAGGAAAGACATGGACTAGACAGGCAAGGAACAGGGAGAACTGGAAGGAATTGGAGGAGGCCTTTGATACAGGGCACACAGAGATTCAGAACTGATAAAACAACACCATAACACCTACAACTATCTGAAAAAAGTCTATAAATAAACAAATAAAATAAATAATATAACAGTATTCAGTATTTAATTGCTCTCTCCAAAAATCTCAGTTTTATTATTATGATGAATAAACATTATGTATTTTTAATAGGTTTTATCATTATCTAATAACAATTCTCTAGCTGGTTTTCTCATGTGTATTATCTATGTTTATTGATTGGTGAAATCCAGAAATATTACAGACATACCTAATCTAGGCTAAAAATTAAACTTTATCAATTCATAATTTTTTGTAGTGTCCATGGATACACAAGGCAGATGCAGGCAATAGTTACGCTAAGGTGTGATATAGTTTAGCTGTGAAGGAACATAATACACTGCCACCATGTTGTATGTTTTCCATGTGGATGCTGGTCAAATGACCACATATGATATGAGCCTCACGTTGCAGAAGTAAGTATGAACTATAATATTGTTCTATAAAAACTACTGGTACGGTCAAAGTCAAAGTATTTATTTCAAATAGGCACAAGAAGCATTTTTGAACGTCAAAATTTACAAAAAAATAGAATTGATTCTAGTTGCCCCTTCCAAAAGGTAGTTTCGT